>CM035124.1:12096944-14933684 GCA_020205555.1 Panax stipuleanatus | reverse complement strand
GATGTCGTACCCTCCACCCTCCACCCTCCACCCTCCACTCCACCCTCCACCTCTCTTGTTTCTATTCCATAATGCTACGTTTCTAATTGAGAGAATTAAATAGAGATAAGATTTGATTATTATTTTGGAGAATAAGTCATCTCAATGGAATGAAATTTATTTTTATCTCCTTTAATTTTTTTTTCACGTGGAGAAGGTAGAATGAATATTAATAATTTTGTCAATATATATATCAACGCTCATAACAACCCTCCACAACCAAACATACATTGAAGTAGGGTACATGATGGTAATAGCTGGCCCAAGACCTCTAACCGTGTTGTGCGGTCACCTTAATGCCCCACGTGGGTTTTAGGCCCCGTTGCTGAGCCCGGCAACACAAGTTTAATTATTTGTATATTAAAATAATATAAGTAGGGTACATGATGGTTAAAAAAAATTCTAATAAAGTTAAGTTTTGTACAATGATTAAGTTTCTACTTATTTTCTTAAAAACTTAAAAATTAATTAATATATTTTAATCTTAAGGTCTAAGAAGAAAGACGAGTCAAGAGAGAAATTAGGTAAACTTTACGTTTGCTATAAGGTGCATATTAGGCTATAACTTCAAGTCTTCGTATTCTTTTGTTGGTTGCTTGATTACCAGGCCTACTTGGTGGACTGCAGCAGCTTTGATTGGGGTGGAAGTGAAGGAGCCCAAACCACCCAACCCAACCCATCTTTTTTTTTTGGGACAAACCAGACAGGCTAGAAAAGCCCAAATCACAATTCACAAACCTCCTTTTTTACAATGAATTTTTTTCAACCAATGCTACGGTAACAAAAAAGATAGCTATAAAATAATGTATCGGATTATAATTGGCGGATGCTTCATCATACACGGGTGAGTCCAATAATTTTAATTCATAATTATCATCCGCGTTATTTTGTATCCAATCTTTTTTCTCCAGAACATTTCTTAATATTTTTTTGCAATCGGAAGGCGAATTAATTTGGAAGATGATATTTGTGGTGGCAACAACTCAATGAATTACTGTTATCAAATCTAGTGTGCAGAAAGTGTAGGGGCCCAAAAAATCACTTAAACTTATGATGATAATGATTATTGATCAGATAAAGGACCACTCTAAGTTTCTGTAAAAAAAATTTAAAAATAATATATATATTCTGAGTAAATATTATATAGTGTGGTCCATTTTAGAGGTAACCATTAGTCCACAGTAGCTGGCTTTCATAACTAGATCAGATCAAAATGGCCACAACAGTTGTCCCATTTAATTTAGTCCTGCAAATATGTTAACGGACGCCCATCCGTAGATTTGAGTGGTGGTCCCTACTCACTCCCTCCCTCACTCGCTCGCTCACTCACTCACTCCCCACCGTGTTTAGTGTTTTTTGTCTATTATTTCACCATCCGATACAGATAAAGATACAATACAAAATACAGATATAGATACAGATACAGATATAAAGTTTCTTTTTTCTTTCATCTCAAAAAAATCGGCCTCTATTTTACCTCGTCTTTGAGTCGAGTCGAGTGTGTGACTTTAATTTGGGTGGATTGATGCTTCTATCAACATTTTTTTGTGTCAGAGAAACAATTACAAATCTTTATCATCCCCCTTTCCCAAAAAACGTAAAATAAATATCCTTATCACCCATCAATTGTTCATTCTCTTGTTGTTGGTTGTTCTTGTCCTTGTCCTCGGTGGAATTTTCAATATTCTCTCTCCGTCTACAAAACCCGTCACATTTGTCAATTTTTTTTTATGTTTATTTCTTTTTAAATAAATGGTAGTGTTTCGTCACAATTTCACTGTCATGTCGATCGAAAAGTAAACGCTTATTCAGGATAAACGTGAAATATATGCATTTATAAATTTTGCAAATCATCTTTTAATTTTTTTTAAGTGCACAGAGGAGGAATGCTGAAAAAGTAAATCATAAAACAGGTAACAATAAAGTGGGTACTCCACACCCTAATTACGATAATGACAATAAAAACATGTGAATTTTTGTTATGAATAGACACATCAATTACTTATTTATATTAGTAGTAATTTTTAAACCGTGTCTACTCAAAACACACAAATGTAAGGTTGTCTGGCGGTCAAGCATTTTTGACTCCTCCGTGTTTAAAACCTGGGCCAAACATCTTGGAAGAATCTCCTGTTAGAGAATGCACCCTTTAGATCGCTCGGAAAGAAATATAATTTCAGTTTACGCGTAAATTGATATGAAAATATTGTACGTAGTAAAAAAGAAAAAGGGCCCACTCCACGAGCCAGGCTTTGGTTGTTTGCGGCGAAGTGTTGTCTACATAACATACACTCTCCTTAGATTTTCAATGGCGTCCTATCTCTATCTGTCCGTACAACCCTTTTTTATTATTATTATTATTACTTTTCATTGAGACCCATCATCAATTCACAACAAATCTCACGGCTTGTACTCGATAGTATAAAATACTATGAAAAATATCAAGTAATAACTAACATTATTAGATACAAATCTATATCACACCCTAATAAGATGATGATGATTATTATTATATATTATTATTATTTAGGTTGGATTATTTTTGATATGTTTATAGATGGAATATCTTGAAAGATATAGCAATTGTACTTAACTAGATTTTGTTTGATCATATATAGGATAGGCTTAGAGTCGCCACATGTTACCTTTGTTTTGGTACATATTTATGCTGTAATTATTTTACTAGTGTAGTAGCTAGGTTACAACTTGAGAGTGACATCACTCTACACAGAAAAGGACAAAATTTACTCATGAGGAATTCAAACTCTATATATACTACATCTAGCCTGAATTTTCAAATTTAATTTGAGATATCTTTAAATTTAAAATTAATGTAATTTATTTAATTTTTAAAGTAATACACTTTATAAATTAACAATATTTTTAGATAGTTTATTGCGTAAAATTCAATTTAAATTTAAGAATATCTTAAATTAAATCATATGAATCTTATATTTTAAAAGGGACTTATTTTGGTGGAGAGTTGGTAGGCAATTGCAGATAACAAAAAGGGAAAATTGCAAAAGGATAATAGTAAACGGGTGTGTGTCATATTAATGGCCTTTATAATTACCAGCCTTTCGTTTTCTGTTTCTAATTTGAAAAGGATTGGCTGACTAGCCTTTTCCTTTGATAGCTGCCTGCCAAAGTCAAGTATAGTAGTAGTAGTAGGACCTTCATGATGAAATACCTCTTTGTTTTTTTGTTTTTGTATTTAATTATACTCATTTCTTTCTTTAAAAAAAGTCTAATTTACAAATTTTATAATTTTATTAAGAATGTATATTTAATTTATATATATGTATATATTTAAAACAGTCCAAAACTCACAATAATCCGTTATAAACAAAAAAAATTATAGTTATAAAAAGAATTTAAATTAATAAATTATTTTTAATTATAGTGGCACGATAATGATATTATATTAACAAATTTGAGTACATATTGTTTTACTCCTTTCGTTTCAAAATTAGAAATTCAATTTGACCTTTAAGCAGCGTTATTAAACCCGGACAGGCCAACCGGTCCAACCGATAAAAAGAATCAATCGCTCTCCAGTTCGGTTCAGTTCAATTTTATTGATTTGGTCAAAAATCGGTTGACCACCGGTCCAACCGGTGGTTCAACCGGTTAATTGACTCAATGAATTGATTTTTAATTTTTTAATTTTGTACAAAAAAAGTTAATATTAAAATTATCCACTTTTAGTAATATTGTAACTCAATTTTATTATGTTTTAATTCATAAAAATGAGATTGTTTAATTTTTTTTAATTATTAATAATATATATTTTTTATATTAATGACTTCATTAGATCAATTATAGTTCGACCATTGATTGAATTAATAACTCATCCATTCGATATTTTTTTCAATTCGATGATTAGTCCGAATATGAGAACCTTAACTTTAAAGTTAAAACAATGTATATAAAATTTTGATGAAGTGGGAAAAAAAGAAGGAAGGTGAAGTGGTGCTTTAATTAAGTTGATGTATATATATACAATTATTATAGGGAAACCGGGAATTTCGACTGGTCTGATAATCGGTCCAATTAATTTTGTTTCACTTTGATTTTTAAAAATATATATAATATTTTTTTTAACTGAAATTTTTATAAAATTCAATAATTTTAGTGTACTTTAGATACATATAAAAAATAATATTATGTTATCTATGCAACATTATTTTTTATATGTATTCAAATTACACTAAAATTATTAAATTTTATAAAAATTTTAATTAAAAAAAATATTGTATATTTTTTGAAAGTCAAAAGCATAAATAAATAAATTTTGAAGCGGGTGACTAAACCTGTCAGAATTCTCTATCAGTGTAGAAGGACTGATATATATATAATACCACCCTCAATTTTGATCATATGGACAATTAAATGTCAAATCAAGCGGTTTACGAAAATGACAATTATTTTGAGGAATTCGATCATTGTGTCGGCCAGCACACCACATTAATGAAATGAAGAAATGGACTTCAATTGAAAGTTGAAACACTACATATATAGTTCATAAATCAATTAACTCACACCTATATTATTATTATTATTATATTGTTAACGCCAAGATTTCGTCACGCGCCTCAATCACAAAAGTACGTTTAATCCTGCACAACAAACACGTCAGTACCGGATCTCGACGACTTTGGGCCGCGAGAATCGCTCCGGTGTAAGAATAAGTACAGGCCGAAAAAAAGGTTAACAATAGAGGTTGTGTACTCTAGTGTCTGGAGAGAAAAATGTTAAATTATCTTCTTGTGTAGTGCCATGTACCCATATATCATCTCACCAACTTGCATGTTTTTCCTCGATGCGTACGTCAGCTGGCTGCATGCAGGCTTTTTCTACCCTGCTCTCCACTAAGTCAATATTATGTCAACTCCACATTAATGAAGGTGACTTAAGATGGCTGGGCCCATCACCTCAATCAGCCGCCTGCTAATCTCACAGATTAGGGATAATCTTTAGTCTATAAGCTACCCCTGTCACCCCACTACCAGCTCCGGCCCAGACCAAATAATTATTTAGAAAATAGCCCAATATTCCAAAGGTCCAACTAATGTTGACCAGACCGGCCCGAATATCCACAGCCCAACATTGCCCCTTAGTCTTTTGTTAAACAGCATGTTTGATGAAAGAGTATAGGAGTCCGGCCCAATCGTCAAAAAGAATTCAAACAGATTCGGTAAAGCCCAATTAACACAAGGCCCATGTCCAAAGGCAAGGCCCATGTCCAAATGCAGACCCCTCAAACTCAAAATCAGATACCGACTCTTCAAATTTAAAAACAAATGATAGCTTCCTCGATTCCAAGAACAGATGCCAACTATTAACCTTTCAATTTCAGGTCCGAATACCAACCCTGCACCTCCATAATTATATTCATTGAATGCGCAGCCTTTGGGCTCCGTGTACCTCCGAAAAGACAACTCTATAAATCTTTGAAACCTCTAATTTGGACAGTTTTACTTGCTTATTTGAAATTCAAAGTACTCCAGTTTCCTCTTCCTCCGACTTTCTTTCTCATTTTGTCTGTCAACAATGGTTGTCCAAAACACCGATAACACCATCCCAACTTCTGAGACCCCTGAGACCTCTGTTCCAACCGCCCAAAATCCCACCCAAACTATCTCGGCTGCAATACCCAAATCAAAATCCTCATCCAGCAAGAACCTTCCCACCGATTCATCTAAAGACGCTCCTTCAGAAACCCTTTTGACTTCACCGACTCTAAAAAATTTGCCCATGCCAACACCCCTTCCTCGGTTGTCGACTCGGATATCTTAGCCATCCGAGACCGGTACCAGATCCCCCCCAATTATCAGCTACGAGCCCTTTTGCCAACCGAACGCATGTACCAACGTTCAGATGGTTACGTTGCTATGCCCCTCACTCTCTTGGAGAAGGGACTCCGTTTCCCTCTTCATGCTTTCGTTTTGAACATGCTAGGATTTTTGGGGTTGGGTTGGCCCAATTGGTCCCCAATTTATACATTTACATTCTTGCGTTCGCAGCCTGGTGCTTTGAACAAAGCATCCCTCCATCTATTGACTTATTCTTTTCCCTCTTCGTGGTGGGCCAGTCCAGAGAGAAAGGCTTCAAGTGACTGGCTAAACCGTCTAGTGTCAAGACCGAGAGGCGATCTTTGATTGACACCCCTTCAAGCAATCGAGGATGGCACAAGGATTGGATCTTCATCAATGGACCCGATGTTTCCTCCATCCCAGACTGGACCACTACTCCCATCCTCAGTCCAGACTTCGGCGATGTCACACAAGAGAGGGGGACCGAAATGGTGAAGTTACTGAACAAACTCCCTCAGAAAGAATGGAGCTTCGGACTCCTTAGCAAACAGGCCTGGTTGTATGACCACAAACGTAAGTTCCGAACTCAGCTTTTGTGCAAGTTTTTCCACCCTTTTTCGACAACTGTTCTGAAGTATTATTTTCTGTCTTCTGCAGTGTCTTTGATTAAGCCTACTTCCATCGATCAGATGGATTTAGAGAAGTTTTTTGCTGCCAAATTGGCTCCAGCTTCTACCGAAGCTCAAGATCCAGAAAATCAGGATGCCGAAGCACAAGTCCTTGGGGCTCAGTGTAATGATCCTCCAAATGCTGAAGGACGAGATGTTGAAGCCTGTCAGACCAATCCCACAGCCACCATTTCGAACCTTGATGAAGGGCCAAGCATACTTCGGCGAAAGAAGCATGCCGCCAAGAGACCAAAATCGACTCCCACTCCTATTTTCACTGAAAGTCTTCTAGATATGCCTGTTGAGCAACGCACCAAAATCCTCCATACCAAAAAATGGAAAGCCAAAGTCAGATCATCCCCCTTACTACCGAAGAGTTAAGAATCCCAGCTAGACAATCTCCCCCTCCGTCGGTTGAAGCTGACGAATTCGAGGCAGACCCCAGTTCTCCTCTTATTCGGAAACGAAGAGCTGTTACGGATAATCGACCGCCTTCACCTCCCATTAGTCAACCGACACCTTTATCAGAACAAGAAACACCCCCTTCGCCTCCTTTATCATCCTTCTATGGTCCGAAAGTGGGGGCTCCATGTTCACCCAGTTTATGGCCAGATCAAATGGAAGATTTTCCTTTACACCTTTACGACTCTTTTGTTTTGGATACAGATAATCACCGCTTTGGCAACAGTTCAATTTCTAACTTGGTTGAGGAAGGCATGATCAACCAAGCTAGGGTGAGCAAATCTTTAATCAATCATTTCTATTCACAAATATTTCCTTGAATTTTGTTCTTAACTCTGAGTTATTATAGGCAAATGGAATCTTCGGGATTCTTCGCCAGAAGTACAAAAAAGTTGAGGCCGATGAGAAGGCGGCCCTAAGAAAAAATGTCATCTTAAGGTCTGCCTTGGCAAAGGAGAGGAGCGAACACGAGAACCTCCGCTTCAACTGTAAAGGTCTCCAAAATGATCTTGCCAAGATGAAAGAACATCTGGCTGCAGCTGAAATCCTTCAACAAAGGACTACTGAACAGAATGAAGGATTACGACGGTCCAACGAGTAACTAACTCAAAATAACCGAAGCCTGACCGAAGCGGTTGCCGAAGCCAAGACTTCTGAAGAACGACATCTTCATCTTCGAGGTAAAGTCGAAGCAGAACTTCGCAACCTTAAATTGGCTGGCCCTCCCCTTACTGATGAGCTTCGCCAAGAAATTCAAAACGAATATCGCAAATCTCCGGTGTTGACCAAAGAAATATTGAAAATGTATACTGAAGGCTATGAGGTGGCTCGAGGAAAAGACAGGGCTAAGTTGGCTGCCGCTTCACTCGACCCAACTCTCCTCGATTCTTCCGAAGATGAGATGAAGAGTAGTGCTGAAGACCGCCTATCTTTTTACCTTCGTGTTTATATTTTTATGAACTTTGTGAAAAATTTTCAATTTTCAATTTGATATTGTAATATTAGTTTCTCTATTTAATAATATATATTTTATCCCTTATTACTCCTTTGCAAGTCGAATTGTATTGTTATTTAGACAATATACAATTTAAACTCAATACTTCAAATAAAATCAAGTAACAATGTAAGATGAGACTTACTCATTACCGAATAGTACTATACGTCATTGTTAGAATGAATAATTCACAGATCCTTTAATAAGAATATTAGTTTCCGAAGAACTTGTAATGTCAACCAGCCTTATAACAATTTGGTAATTCCGTTCTCTCTGAGAGCCGAAGAGGTCAGATTAGAAATATTCTCTTTGCCGTCATAAGGCCGAAGGAATCCCACCTTGCTTAGCCAAAGATATATTCTGCTTTGCTCCGAGAAGTCGAAGGGGTCCAATCTTATAACTGGTGACCACGTTCTCTCCGGGAGCCGAACGGGTACATCCCAAAAAATATTCCGCTTCGCTACGAGGAGTCGAAGGGATCCATCCTTATAACTGGTGACCACGTTCTCCCCGAGAGCCGAACGGGTTGGACCATCAATAGTTCGCTTCGCTACGAGGAGACAAAGGAATCCAACCTTATACCAAGCTGGCAACCTCGTTCTGTCCGAGAGCCGAACAGGTTCAACCCAAAAATATTCCACTTCGCTACGAGGAGTCGAAGGGATCCATCCTTATAACTGGTGACCACGTTCTCTCTGAGAGCCGAACGGGTTGGACCATCAATAGTTCGCTTCGCTACGAGGAGACGAAGGAATCCAACCTTATACCAAGCTGGCAACTTCGTTCTCTCCGAGAGCCGAACAGGTTCAACCCAAAAAATATTTCGCTTCGCTACGAGGGGTCGAAGGGATCCACCCTTATAACTGGTGACCACGTTCTCTCCGAGATCCGAACGGGTTGGACCATCAATAGTTCGCTTCCCTACGAGGAGACAAAGGAATCCAACCTTATACCAAGCTGGCAACCTCGTTCTCTCCGAGAGCCGAACAGGTTCAACCCAAAAAATATTCCACTTCGCTACGAGGAGTCGAAGGGATCCATCCTTATAACTGGTGACCACGTTCTCTCTGAGAGCCGAACGGGTTGGACCATCAATAGTTCGCTTCGCTACGAGGAGACGAAGGAATCCAACCTTATACCAAGCTGGCAACTTCGTTCTCTCCGAGAGCCGAACAGGTTCAACCCAAAAAATATTCCGCTTCGCTACGAGGGGTCGAAGGGATCCACCCTTATAACTGGTGACCACGTTCTCTCCGAGATCCGAACGGGTTGACCATCAATAGTTCGCTTCGCTACGAGGAGACGAAGGAATTCAACCTTATACCAAGCTGGCAACCTCGTTCTCTCCGAGAGCCGAACAGGTTCTGTAGGGTTTTCGGCACATAAACACAGCGGAAATTAAAAAAATTTCGAAACCCTAAAACAGGATCCATGCGAAAAATATATTAATTCAGAGGTTTAGATTTGTTTTACCGATTATTCAAGCCTGAACGGAGACGATGGAGATTCTGGAACAGCTTCAAATCTTCAACGCAATCCAAAGGAACTGCGTCTCTACGGTATCCACACGAACGTCCCACGAATCGTCACACGATCTGCAGCAAGGAAAGCTGCAGTACTAGCCGCCAAGGATCTGGACTTTCAAAAATTTTCTCTCTAGTCTCTCTCTAAGAGCGGCTAGGGTTTTGATATCGATAATATCCTAAACGGCTGATATATCATATATATAGCAGTTAAAGGAATTAACCAAAATCTAATCCAATTAGAAAAATAAAATCTGAATTTATTTATATATATTATATCTTAATTAAGTCTTACTTAATTAATATACATATATATATATACAAATTATCCTATTAATTTAAATTCGTAATTTAAATACTATCAATCATATTGATATATTTAAATCCATATAATTTAAATTAATTCTCTTTTAATTACGTTCTAAGTGTGTGACCCTATAGGTTATTATTATGTTGGCAATAATTTTAAAATTATATTATAAAATTATAAACAGTGAGCGGCATCTAGTAATGCATCACTGCTACCCAAATAATAATAAGATCGGTGATTCGATACAACCTTTTCGTGACCAATGTTTCAATGTAATTTAATCTTTTTAACCTTGACATCCTAGAATAAACTCGAGGCATGGAATGTGTCATCCTCTTCATAATTTAATCTGAGTTTTCTTGATCGATGAGTAGACTATATGAAACAAATCACTATTTGAGCATGGTCATGCATTTCATAGTCCTACTCAATCAGAGGCCTATGAATATCACCCCTAATATATAGGAGGGTTAAATTCCATCTAGATCACTCACATTCCTCACATGATTCATGACGTACCCAATAATCACCTTTATTGTCCACCCTATTAAAGGTGGCCTTTGATGATATCAAAGTACATAATTCTCGTGTAGTAATATAGTGATTTCAGGTCGGAGGATCATTACATCATTGTCACTATGAGAATTGCTTATGACACTTTGCATAATGCTCCACGTAGAATTCTCATGGTGGGTCTGTCCAGTACATTGTTCTCTAACATGTACCTATGCATTGACTCAATATCTCATATATTTATGACCAATGAGATTTGGCCATCAGTCCATCCACATACTAGTCTCAATATATCATTGTTGTCCCATTAACAATGACACTCGACTAGGGACATTTAAGAGTAATGATACTAATTGTAATTATATGATCTCATGTTCAAGTCACATACTTGAAGCCATATAATTTGTATCACTATTCTAAGGACTTTTATTATGTTAACATTTATATAACGCAGTAAATAAAACCATAATAAAATAATTCATTTATTTAATCAAATATAATATCAAAAATGTTAAGCAATTACATCAAAGAATTAGCCTCTAGGGCATAAACTCTAACAGGTTCAACCCAAAAAATATTCCGCTTCTCTACGAGGAGTCGAAGGGATCCATCCTTATAACTGGTGACCACGTTCTCTCCGAGAGCCGAACGGGTTGAACCATCAATAGTTCGCTTCGCTACGAGGAGACGAAGGAATCCAACCTTATACCAAGCTGGCAACCTCGTTCTCTCCGAGAGCCGAACAGGTTCAACCCAAAAAATATTTCGCTTCGCTACGAGGAGTCGAATGGATCCATCCTTATAACTGGTGACCACGTTCTCTCCGAGAGCCGAACGGGTTGGACCATCTATAGTTCGCTTCGCTACGAGGAGACGAAGGAATCCAACCTTATACCAAGCTAGCAACCTCGTTCTCTCCGAGAGCCGAACATGTTCAACCCAAAAAATATTTCGCTTCGCTACGAGGAGTCGAAGGGATCCATCCTTATAACTGGTGACCACGTTCTCTCCGAGAGCCGAACGAGTTGGACCATCAATAGTTCGCTTCGCTACAAGGAGATGAAGGAATCCAACCTTATACCAAGCTGGCAACCTCGTTCTCTTCCAGATCCGAACAGGTTCAACCCAAAAAATATTCCGCTTCGCTACGGGGAGTCGAAGGGATCCAACCTTATAACTATCAGGAAGAAGAGCTATTATTGGAGAAAAAAGCCACTTTTATTGATAATTGTCGTAGTAGTTACAGACTTCCGGTCTTTGGCACTAGCTCTACTGAAAATATTTGCGGAGCCTTCCAGCGTGCCAAGTATTCTTAATTTCAGACCCGTCTAAGGCTCGCAAACGGTAAGTTCCGGGCTTTCGTATATTAACGACTTCATAAAGGCCTTCCCAATTTGGCATGAGTTTTCCCATATTCTGAGGTGTAGAAGCCTCTACCTCCCGAAGAACAAAATCCCCAACTTCAAATCTCCGAAGCTTTACCCCTTTGTTGTAGTATTTAGCCACACGGCGTTGATAAGTAGCCAATTTTACCAAGGCTACCTCTCGGACTTCTTTGAGCAGATCTAAGTTAGCTTTGAGTCCCTCATCATTATACAATTCTTTAAATCGACTGACCCGAAGACTTGTAGATCCAATTTCCACCAGAACTAGAGCATCAGAACCGTATGCCAGTCTAAATGGGGAATCTCCAGTTGTAGTCCTTGGCGTAGTTCGGTAAGCCCATAGCACGCTAAGTAATTCTTCAGGCCATTTTACTTTAGCGTCATCCAGCCTTCTCTTGATCCCATTCAGGAGTATTCTGTTAGTCACCTCAACTTGCCCATTAGATTGTGGATGAGCAACCGAAGTCTTCCGATGCTGAATCCCTAACTCCTTTAAGAACGCCTCAAATTTTGATCCCACGAACTGGCGTCCATTATGTGAAATTACCACCATAGGAATACCAAATCGAAATACTACTGACTCCTTCAGAAACTTCAAGCATTCTTGCTCCGTTATCAGCCGAAGCAGCTTCGCCTCTACCCACTTAGTCATATAATCAATTGCCATTATAACAAAACTGACTTGACCTTTCGCTTTCGGGAGTGGACCCAGTATATCTACCCCCCAGACAGCAAAGGGTATAGGAGATAACACCGAGTATAACTCTTCTGGTGGCTGATGTGGGATTGAACTATTCAACTGGCATTTCGGGCATTTCTTCACATAATCGGTAGCCTCTTTGAAAATTGTTGGCCAATAAAAACCTTGACGAAGCACTTTATACGCTAACGACTTCGCGGCCATGTGATCACCACAGATACCTCCATGAACCTCCCGAAGGGTATATTCAGCTTCAGATGGGACCAAGCACTTCAGTAATGGAGAGGAATAAGCCCTTCGATACAGATCTCCATCAATAAGTATGAAGTTTGCACTTTTGTATTTCACCTTCTTAGCCAACATCTGATCTGAAGGTAGTATGCGCTCTGCTAGATAGTTTATGTATGGGGTCATCCAACAATTAGACCGCTCTACGCACATTACTTCCTTATGTTGGATGCTAGCCTGTTTCAAGATTTCCAAGTATACCGTCCCGTCAAACGCGTCGGATTTGGTTGTTGCCAGCTTTGACAATGCATCAGCGTTTGAATTATTAGTTCGACCAACACCTTGAAATTCGCACGAGCAGAAGTGTTGAAGTCGATTTTTGAATTCTGCAAGATACTTAACCATTTTAGAGCCTCGAGCCTCATATTCCCCCGAAACATGTTTGATGACCAATTGAGAATCACTGTAAATAATCAATTTCTGAACCTCTAGACTCTGGGCCAGACGCAACCCTGCTAGCACCGCCTCGTATTCAGCTTCGTTATTCGTTGCCCTGAATTCGAATCGGATAGCCTGCTGCACTTTGAATCCCTCCGGACTTGTCAGAATAATCCCAGCACCATTAAGGTCCGAAGTAGAAGATTCGTCGACATACAAAGTCTAACAATCGTAAGCCTGTTGAAGTGTGGCCACCGTTCCTGTAGATCTCTCCACATCATTTTGGCCCCCATCAGCTTCAGAAAATGAGCACTCTACCACAAAATGGGCCAAGGCTTGGCCCTTAATAGCTGTTCGTGGATAGTACTCTATGAAGAACTAAGATAGCTCCATCGTCCATGCAGCAAGTCTCCCCGAAATATCTAGCTTCCCCAGCACCTTCTTTAGTGGCTGATCTGTATATACCACAATTACCCGACCTTGGAAATACTGCCGAAGCTTTCTACTAGCAATGATCAAAGCAAAGGCGAACTTCTCAAGATTTGGGTACCTTGTTTCTGCGTCCCTAAGGGCATGGTTCACATAGTAAACCGGGTGCTGCTTACCCCCAACCTCTCTCACCAAAATTGCTCCTACTGCCAATGAACTTGCAGCCAGATACAAATACAAAGGTTCGGTAGGAACTGGCTTCACCAACAGAGGTGCCTAAGATAAGTACCTCATGATTTCTTGGAAAGCTTCCTCGCACTCCGGGGTCCATTAGAATGTCTTCGCATTCTTCGGCCTTTTCAATGTGTTAAAGAACGGTAAGCATCTTTCTGTTGATTTAGACATGAACCTCCACAACGATGCTATTCTACCAGTTAAACGCTGGACATACTTGTATGACTGTGGAGATTTCGTGTCCAAGATAGCCTGGATTTTCTCTGGATTGGCTTCGATACCTCTTTTGCTGACCAAATATCCCAAAAACTTGCTTGCTCCCAACCCGAAAGTGCATTTAGCCGGATTCAGCTTCAAATCATAATGTTGAACCGTCTGGAACCACTCCTCCAGATCGTCCAGATGATCTCGAATAGACATACTTTTCACAATCATGTCATCAACGTAAACTTCCATATTCTTTCCTAGCTGCTTCTCGAAGACGTGGTTCATCATCCTCTGGTAAGTAGCCCCCGCATTGATCAAACCGAACGTCATTTTCTTGTAAGCATACACCGACCGATGAGTAATGAAAGCTGTCTTCGGTACATCCTCCTTGCACATAGAAATTTGATGATATCCCGAAAAAGCATCCATAAAACTAAGAAAAGTGTACCCCGAAGTTGCATCAATAAGTTGGTCAATATGAGGCAGAGGATAGAAGTCCTTCGGACACGCCTTATTCAGATCGGTATAGTCTATACAAACTCGCCATTTGCCATTATGCTTCTGTACCAAAACCACGTTTGCCATCCACTCTGGATAATCAATCTCGAAGATAAAGTCTGCATCCAGTAACTTGGTGATCTCCTCATCAATTATTTTCTGTCTTTTTGATGCGAAGATCCTCCTCTTCTGTCGAACTGGCTTCTTAGTTGGATCCACTTGCAAGCTGTGCTCAGCCACTTTTCGACTTACTCCCGGCATATCACTAGGAACCCAAGCAAAGACATCGGCATAACACCGAAGTAACTCCATCAGATTTGTCCGGAAAGGCTCTGGCAGCCTCGAATCGACTTTCACCGTTTTTTCTTTCTTTCCCGGGATCAATTCGATCTCCTCAGTCTCCTCCACTGGCATGACTAATGGTTCTGTTCCACTCGCTGTAAATGGTTCCACTTCAATGGCCATTGTGTGTTTCTGCTTACTGACTCCTACCCCCGAAGTGATCAGAGCATTCCGATAACACCTTCTTGCCAAGTCCAGATCTCCTGCGACTTCGTCAACTCCGTGGGGCTTAGGAAACTTAATTTTGAAGTGGGGAATTGAAGTAACTGCCTGCAAAGCTGTTAAGGTAGGCCTTCCCAAAATGGCATTATAAGCTGAATCTACATGTACAACGTAAAATTTACAGATAATTTGAACCTGTTGGGGAACCGTCCCGAAGACAACCGGCAGCTCAATGGTTCCTGCCACTTTGACCGGATCGTTGCTGAAGCCATATAAAGGGGCCTCCTGCCCAATTTCCATCTTCTGACCATCCAGAGGCATTCGGTGATAAGCATGAGCATATAGAATATCCACCGAAGAGCAATTGTCGATCATCATCCTCTTCATATCCACTGAACCGACTTGTGCAGTAATCACCAAAGCTCCTTCGTGTGGCTCGATAGGTTCCGAAGGGAAATCTTCATCTGTGAAAGAGATTATGGAGTCCGGGTTCAGCCTTCAGAGGCTTATCTACCAGAGTCATCACCGAGTCCAGATATCCTCGCCTTTTCCTCCCTGCAACCTTACCCATGTTTCCCCTAGAAATCACATCTACAACATGTCACGCCGCTTGGTTCGACACTGGTTGAACCGGCTGGGCGGCTTGCACTAACTCCCTATTCCTCGGCTGGTCCCTTTGTTGTTCTCGCCCTGCTACATACTGTATTAGAGTACCACTTTGAACTTTTCTCTCGATGAACTCCTTCAAACTCCAGTAGAAATTCGTATCATGCCCGACCGTCCGGTGGTAATTGCAGTATAAAGCAGGATCTCCGGACCCTGGTCGGGGATTATTTTTAGGCGGTTAGAAGTATGGTTGGTTCTTTATTTGTTCCAAAATAGTAGCCCGATCTGTGTTAAGCTGCGTATACACCTTATTCATTTTCTTAGGTGGCACGGGTGGACGATCTCCCCTGGGTGCCCAGTTATTGTTATACCTTTTTTGATTCCCTTCAAATCGGTCATTCCCGCCACTACTCTTTCTCTGATTACTGTCTAGTTTCTCCTTATCTTTTTTTTGCCCTTTCCTAAGAGCTCTGCTTCAAGCTGGCCATCGCCTCTTCCACCACAATAAAGCCTTCGACCTTTTCAAAAGCTTCGGTCAGGCTTTTCGGATGCTTGAACATCAACTTCTTTACCAGTTTCTCTGACTTTACCAGATCTAAACCATTCTGAAACAACCCCACTGCCTGAAGATCGTTGAGATCTGAAACCTGCCCCACAGCTTCTCTGAACCTCTTCACGTATTGCCCCAGAGTCTCGCTCGAGTACTGCCTTATTTGAGCCAATGATCCCGTGGGCTTTCTCCTTCTCTTATTGCTCCCGAAGCGAGCATGACACTTGTCACATAAAGTTTCCCACGACGCAATCGAACCCGAAGCCAGAGTCCCCATCCACTGTCTCGCTTCTCTTCTAAGTGTCATCCCAAAGGTCTGACATTTAGCTGCATCTGAATAGTTGTAATAATCCATCAACTTTTCAAACGTCTGACTATGGTCGTATGGGTCTCCTGAACCATCATAACTTTCCATGTGGGGAAGCTTCTTATTGGGATCTGCCTTCTCTTTTAGAATCTCAGAAGAGAAGGGAGAGGCTTTCTTATCCGGAGTCTCCTTCTCCTGTTGGACTCCCTCCAGCTGTTTTCGAAGCTCCTTCATCTCGGCGGCCAAGAGCTCGAGTCTTTCTGGCTTTGACTTCGGCGAAATATCCCTCTTCAGAAAGCCCTTCTTCTTCTGTTCAGTCCGATCGAGGCGAGAATCTTCAGGGAGGTATACCTTCTTTATATTCCTTGGGGAATGACCACCCGACACGCTTCGGCTACTGTCCTCTTCACTGTACTAAGAATAATATTCAATACGAGGTACCTTCATTACGGGTTCGGGAGAGCGGCTTCTGGGTCTGCTTCGTCTTTTGTCGTTACCCCCGTCCTGAGAATCCTTATGGCGAGAAACCCTCTTCAGATCTTCAGAAACATGACGTCTTCCTCTGCTTCGGACAGGGGAATGGCTTCGCAGTCGATTTCTCGAATGCCTAGAACCTTCATCATCCTTTGTCCGCCTACCCATAAATCTACCCGGCTCTTCAGGTTGAGTATAACTAGATGCCCCCCTTCCATCTCAGCCATGAGAACCATCTGTTTGGCAATCTCTTCCTTTTGTTGCAGAAGTGCTTTCAAAGCTATGTCGGTTTCCTGTGCCATTTTAGCCAGAGTAGATGCCTTATCTAACTGTCCTTCTTGGTGTTGGGTTTTCGGTGGTGTACCTTCTACCCTTCTTCGATCATTACCAAGTTCTTTATCGGGAGTAGCAAACAACTTCCTTTTAACACCACCGTGATCTTTTGCCCGTGGCTTCTCTAGAACATCCTGTGACCCAAGACTTTCATAAACACTCCTTGAAGGACCTAACCTATCTTTCACGGAAACCCTCGGATGAGAAGAACTTGTTGTCGTCGGTTGTCCTTCGGCTGTAATCATTTTACTTTTCACCATGACTTCCAATGTAAGACGTTCAATAAGTTGTGATTGAAAACCAGAAACACTAAAGAGCTCTCCTTCTAGCGTCAATGTTAATGCCAAGATCTCGTCACGCGCCTCAATCACGAAAAGCACGCCTAATCCTGCACAACGAACACGTCAGCACCGGATCTCGACGGCTTTGGGCCGCCGGGGATCGCTCCGGTGTAAGAATAAGTACAGGCCGAAAAAAGGGTTAACAATAGAGGTTGTGTGCTCTAGTGTCTGGAGAGAAAAATGTTAAGTTACTTTCTTGTGTAGTGCCCTGTACCCATATATCATCTCACCAACATGCATGTTTTCCCCCGATGCATGCGTCAGCTAGCTGCATGCAGGCTTTTTCATACCCTGCTCTCCACTAAGTCAATATTATGTCAACTCCACATTAATGAAGGTGGCTTAAGACGGCTGGGCCCATCACCTCAATCAGCCGCCTGCTAATCCCACATATTAAGGATAATCTTTAGTCTATAAGCTACCACCTGTCACCCACTACCAGCTCCGGTCCAGACCAAATAATTATTTAAAAAATATTCCAATATTCCAAAGGTCCAACTAATATTGACCCGACCGGCCTGAATATCCAAACCCAACAATTATTATTATTATTATTATTAATTATTTCATTAAATATTAAAATCATTATCAACTACACCCTAGGTCGGCAGCGGCTGACCATGGAGTAAATTAAGGAACCATTCATGTGCTATGTATACGTCTTACGTGAGCCCATGCATATATGATACACATACATTACATATTATACATATACATATATGATATATGTATTTTTTTTTAGAAAGAGAAGAGAGATACATCCTCTCTTCACCACTTTTATCCAATATTTTTTTGGATAATTAAAGCACCCACCCACTCATATATATATATATATAAAGGTGAAAATGTTTGACAAAAAAATAAATTAAAGAATGTGTGTGGATTGTGTATATATATACCTACCAATACCATGCATATATCTCAAAAAACTTGAAATCATCATGCAATGTGAGCATTAAAATATTTACAAAGTAAATTAATATAGAAGTGTAAAGAATTAAAAGGTCAACTGTTAGGAGAATCTGGGATTCTGGGTGCAGTTTCAAAAAGAACACAGATTAACTTCCATCTCCATGCATGCAATCTATTAACTGTATGCATGCATGTTCATCTATATATATATATATATATATATATATATATATATATATATATATATATACACGATAAGGATATTAGGCTCACCCAACTAAAAGCTCACTCAAATTCACCTCTCTTTAGCTACGGATCGGGCGACGGTTCGTCCGTCGTTATATATACAACCGTCGTCTATATGTTGTCCGTCGCTATATGTTGTCTATCGCTAAAAGCTAAGACGACAGTTGTATATATAACGACGGACCAAACCGTCACCCGGTCTGTCTTTAAAGGAGGATGAGTTGGGTGATCTTTTACTTTGGTGAGCTTAAGATCCGGACCGTATATATATATATATATATAGTTAAAGAATAAAATGAATAATAGAATCTTTGGGACATCATAGCGCGCGTTCGTGGGTGTTTTCAGAGAATGATTTGTGGCTTAACAATGAGGCCAAACCTTAACCATCCACCCCATAAAATTAATATATATATATATATATATATATATATATATATATATATATATAGGGAGCTAATCCATGGCAACCGGTTGCCGTAGCAACCTACTTTATTCCAGCCGCTACTCCTTGTAGCGGCTTATGTATCAATTTGAAAGTCAAAGCAATTAAGTACAATGGGCCCCATTAGAAGAAAAAAACTCCCAAGCCGCTACTCCTAGTAGCGGCCCTTTCTATTTCTTTGTCCCATTTTTTTTGTCACTTCCATTATATTAACCTTCTAAAATTATATTATTATAATAATAATATTAATTGTTTGATTTATTAATAATTATAAATAATAATTAATTGTTTGATTTAATAAATATAATAATATTAATAATAACTAATAATAATATTAATTATTTGATTTATTAATAATAATAATAGTAATAATATTAATTGTTTTATTTAATTATTATTACGTTAAATTAAATTAAATAATTACTATTATTACTATGTGTAGCGGTTGGGAATTAAAATAATAATAATAGTATTAATAATAATAGTTTAATTATAAATAAAATTTGACTCTTGGCATTGTAATTTGACTCTTTTTGTGGAAGGAACGTTAGAAGTATAGAAATTAAAAACAAATTTAGAAGGTATATCATTAGAATTTCTAATGACTTCAAGTTATATCATTAGAATTAAACATTAGAATTAAACGTTCCTTAGAATTTCTATACTTCTAAACTTCTAATGACTTCAAGTTATATATATCATTAGAATTAAAAATATAAAAATTGAAAACAAAAATGATATATATAATGACTTCAAGTTATATATATCATTGTAACTTGTTTTCAATTTTTATATTTCTAATTCTAATGTTTAATTATTTATTTTTCTTCAGAATCACTATTGGATATTTTAAATTTTAAAGTTGATGGGATTCGTTTTATTTTGAAAATTATAACTAATCAATTAGTAGTATTTTACATAATATACAATTATTATTATATTCTCTAAAATTTAAAAGAATTTGTATTAATATCAAATATTAAATATCTGATATTAACTTCTAAAATATATTATTAATTAATTCCATATTTTGAAATATGAGAATGATATTGGTTTTTAATTTTTAACATTAAAAAGAGCATACATAAAATTATTGAAAGTATAGTAAACGTGTTCTAGATGAGCATAGAAAATATCTTCTAATCTTCAAAAACAAATATGGAAAAGTATATCATCCATTTTGTGGCAAAAGAATAACTTAATTATTGTGAATGCTCTTTATATTGTACGTAATATCTAGAAGCTAACACTTTCTCTACCATTTACAAAGTTAAATAATTAATATAAATTTATTTCAAAAATTATTACGACTCTTAATTTTAAAAAGAGGAATATAAAAATATAGTTTTAGTTTGTCTTAAAATTTGATGCATTTAAACATCTTTATATTTGATCGTCACCAGAGATTTAATATACTTTGTGTAGTTCTATTTCTTTATTAGTTTTAGTAGTTTTAATAGTTTATTTTTTATTTTTTGAATAGATTTAATATATTTTTTATTTCTTTAATTTTTATTTAATATACAAGTTACAATGATATATATAACTTGAAGTTATTATATATATCATTTTTGTTTTCAATTTTTATATTTCTAATTCTAATGTTTAATTCTAATTATATATATAACTTGAAGTCATTAGAAGTTTAAAAGTATAGAAATTCTAAGGAACGCTTAATTCTAATGTTTAATTCTAATGATATAACTTGAAGTCATTAGAAATTCTAATGATATACCTTCTAAATTTGTTTTTAATTTATATACTTCTAACGTTCCTTCCACAAAAAGAGTCAAATTACAATGTCAAGAGTCAAATTTTATTTATAATTAACCTATTATTATTAATACTATTATTATTATTTTAATCCCCAACCGCTACACATAGTAATAATAGTAATTATTTAATTTAAGGTAATAATAATTAAATAAAACAATTAATATTATTACTATTATTATTATTAATAAATCAAACAATTAATATTATTATTAGTTATTATTAATATTATTATATTTATTAAATCAAACAATTAATTATTAATAAATCAAATAATTAATATTATTATTATAATAATATAATTTTAGAAGGTTAATATAATGGAAGTGACAAAAAAAGTGGGACAAAGGAATAGAAAGAGCCGCTACTAGGAGTAGCGGCTTGGGAGTTTTTTTCTCTTAATGGGGCCCATTGTACTTAATTGCTTTGACTTTCAAATTGATACATAAGCCGCTACAAGGAGTAGCGGCTGGAATAAAGTAGGTTGCTACGGCAACCGGTTGCTATGGATTAACTCCCATATATATATATATATATATATATATATATATATATATATATATATATATATATATATAGCATAAGGCTCTGGAACGAACAGTTCGTTTACGAACATATGTAGGGCTCAGTGTTGAAGGTTGTTGATTGGATGAGAATATTTAACACTAATTACGAATATATGATGGTATATAATTGGTCCAATCAACAACATTCAACACTGGGCCCTACATATGTTCGTAAACGAACTGTTCGTTCCAGAGCCTTATTCTATATATATATATATATATATATATATATGTTCTCTTTGTTAAAATTAGAAATACATTTTTTGTACATTCTAAAAATATATTTATTTTTAAGTATTATGAAATTCTTAACCAGTACTTATTACATTACTTTTATTATTAGTCGATTTAGTATCGGCTTACTAGTACTATATATATATATATATAAAATCATTGTAGGTGATAAATTTGAAAAATTAATTTTTTTTCCTTAGAAGTGCATGCATGGTCCGGCTTAATTATAAATGTACATATATTTTCTTTCCGGCAAGATATGTGTTAGATCTGTTTGGTTTTTGGTATTTCCAGCTTGCTTAATCCACCCTCAATGTACGTTATATAGGTACAAGTGGCATGTTTTTTCAGAAGCCCAATTAATACACCAGGAAATTTATTGAGATCGCATGATGGTAATTCAAAGAGTTGGTGTTGGTAGGTTTAAATATTGCCAGTAGTAAGTTAGTTATATATAGTAGTACTATATATTACATGAAATTTCCAACTATTGGTTCACCAAACGTATATACTACTACTAACGAGCAATTATATATATATATATATATATATATATATATATATATATAAAATCCAATATAAATAGATTTTAAAATGTTAATGCGGACCACCTTTAGTGACGGACAAAACCGTCGCTAAATCCGTCGCCATAGTGTTTGAACCGTCGACATAGCTCAGAACCGTCGCTATAGTCCGGTTCAGACCCTGACGGGTTTAGCGACGGTTGTCCGTAGCTATATATATAGGGCTATATGTATATACGTACACAGCCACTATGTAGTACACAGTCCTAATATGGCAACGATTTTTTGGGCTATAGCGACGATTCGACCGTTGTCATAAACCAAAATATCTATGGCGCCATAGCCCAAAAAAACCGTCATCATAGACGACTGTGTACTACACAACTGTGTATATATATTTTTCCCATATATGTATACATGTGGATTGATCCATAACTAATGTTGTAAGGATAAAGTTATCCTTACAACAGATCTCAATCGTCCATCAGTCTATCGAACAGTAAGGAATAAATCTCATCCGCAATTTTATATAGGTGAGTCCGTAATTTTATTATATGGGTGGAAAAATTGTCCAAAATACTCATTCTCCGTCTGTAGAACTAACTAAGATCATATCTTAACAGCCTTCTTTTGTCAGAACTAACTAAGATCATATCTTAACAATGTCATCCGAGATAAAAATTAATTTTATCTAACTCAAAGCAAAATAAAAATAAATTTTGCAGAACAATGTGCAAATTTGTCGTTTCTCTCAATGTTCCATGTTCTTCTTCATGCTTAATCAGAGCTGTAACATATCACCTCTGCCATAATTTTGCAATAAAAATTATGTACAGTATTAACATATGAGTACAACTATCATTAAAATTTGAACTAAGAAGCAACAACAACTTCGATTCAATTCCCACAACACAGAGAGGGCTAAGCAATAGAACATTTGGCATCAGCTTCTTCAAACTGCTTCTTCACCTCTTCAACTTCTTCCTTAGACACTTCTTCCTTAAATTTCTTCGGTAATCATTCAATCAATTATTTCACCTCTTTTAGAGCTAAGCTCGTAATTGCCCTCACTGCTTTAATCATCATGATTCTAGCCAGGGCATCTGTAACGGCTCCAAGTACTACAATTGCGGCTACGGGGGCAAAGGAAGATGCCTTTACACTGAGCGTCTTTTCGACGTACTCGACGAGCTTTTGGGCGTCTGTGAGGGTTAGTCCTGAGATTAAATACCTAGCTCAACAACCTTTTAAGAGGATTCGACGGCGGCGAGAGAGCGGACAAAGCTGGCTCTGCGGTGAATTTTGGGGGTGCGAAAAGGGAATTATAGGGTTTACTTGGGGAAGGTAACTAAAGGGTGCGTAGGAAAGGTAGGGGGTATGGAGAGGGAATTCTAAGATTTGCTTGGGGAAAGTAACTTAGGGGTATGCAGGAAAGGCAGATGATGGTGTAGGCAAAGAGGATGAACGAAGAGTGACTGCAGATAAGGTTGATGATGCCATTGTGTTGTCCAGTGAAAATTAGAGAAGAGAAGAAGTGATGAAAAATTGAAAAGGATGGAAAAAGAAGAAGATAAGATAAAGAAAAGAGTTTGTATTTGACATGTATTTAGTAAATAACCCGTATATTATAATAGGTAATACATACTTAAATCGTATAAAATAACTTTTCCGGTGCCACGTCAACATTGAGGCATGTTTTGTGGATAAAAAAAATTTAGGGGTCACTTTTGTTTACTTAAGTGTACTTAAAGTATATTAATGTAATATTTTAAACATTAGGGTCACAAGTGTAAAAGCAGGTATACTTTGAGGGATAGAAGTGTATTTAACTCTAGTAATTAATATCAATTATGGAAAATATTCTTTTGTTTAACGAAAGTCAAAGAAAATAAGTGTTATTTGTTGCGGGAGTCAGTCAACAAGTGTCCTGTACGTGGCTTCTCTCTGATGAGAGATATCGGCAAGCCGGTGCCCGCCCTAGCCAGCTATCATCTTTCCTTGACATAACTTTATTAATTAATTAATTCCGGTATTAGATGGAGGAATTAGGTATTGGTAAGATGAGTGTATATTATTATTTTCACCGTCTCATCTTTTATGCGGTGATTAAACCAAAAATAGTTATTAACTTGTTATGATATATGTAATTCAACATATATCAACAAATGTGGAGGTTTATTACATCAAGATTAATTTCTATCATTTTTCCAACTAGTAGGAGAAATTTAATACCTTTTTTTCCCTCTCTAAGCGCTTTTTAAAGAATATTATTAAAATTTATATATAACTCTACTTATATTATACTTTAGAAATAAATTATTACAAAAAAGAAACGATGCTGATGATGATGATAATTTAATTTTTTTAAAAAGGGTGTTTCTCCTTTCATTTTAAGTCCGACAAACAAGACTAATTAATTGTACAATCTTAATTAATTATAGTATATATATATTATAAACAGCAATGTAACGTTAAATTACTTTAGAGAAACAACTTTGGATTGTTGGTGCATGTTGGTTCGATCAAAACACTTCACCAAAATTATGATAATGCGGTCGGGAATCAGCAGGATAATTAGGCGGTAAAACAGTTTGTCGGTCGAAGAAATATGATTAACCATGAACTCATCATGCATTAAAGTAAGTAAGGTGCTAGATTCAATGCATGGAATTAAACAAGAACAGCAGCAGCAATCACCTTTTGACTTTGTGCAAAAAATTGTTCAGTTTAAGCACTCATGTTCAACTATATATATAGTAATTTATTATGCTGGTTTTGCTGCTCCATTAACTCATTTTGTTAAGTGTCCCATCTACCTTTAATTAATTTTCCGGACATCCCAACCCCACATGCATGCATGAGATCAGCTTTAAACAAATTTATCTCTAATAAAAATTAGTACTCCAATACCCACAAAAGTAACTTGGCTTTTTATTTAATATTAATACGTTATTTACATAATTAAAGTAGCTGGGATGTTAAATGCCTGCCAAATTAAGTTTAAAGCACTTTCCTAAATAACACACATATTTTGAACGAAACTAGTAGATCTACTAGCTACTTCTAGAAGGAATTAGATATATTAAACTTTTTTCCCTCCCCCAATTACTTATTTAAACCAAGCTCATACATAAAATTTGCATGTATTTAGACTAAAATTACCCTGGAGGTAAAAGGAAAAAACCTTCAAACACTTGGGCTAGTACGTAGCAAAAACATGGCTATATGAAAAAGTTTTTCATTTTGCCTAGCTATCGTGGATAATGATATATGCCAATCTAATAATCATTGACATGGCTCTCTACATTACGATATCGATACATGCAAATATGCATTTAACTAACATACCCCAGAGCTACAGAATTTTAATCTTTTTAACAAACAAACAAATAAATAAAATACGTACACACATGGAGGATGTGTGACATTTGTTCTAGTATTATTTAAAGTAAAGTGATGACGCTGAAGGGTTGGGCATTCTCAACCATATCCCCTATACAAATTTGACCCTACCCTAAATAAATAAATATTTGATGTTGGGGGTATTCTTGGAAACCTGTCGGGGTATATTTGTCATGACTGAAAAAGCCCATGCCCTGTGGTCGTGGTGAATTTAGCTGGGGAAAGGGGAGACAAATGTGACATTGGTTTCTCTGACTGAGTGAGACTGAGAGAGAATAAATATAAGAAGAAGAAGAATAGTTTATGGTCACCCCACTATGCTAAGTAACCCCACTTCTTGTTAATCATGTCTCTTTTTTTTTTGGTCTTTTCTTGTTAATAGTTTTCCACTCAACCTCACAAAACCACGCGCTAAAACATCAATTTAGTAGTATTTGTCAAAGGAGTAATATATATATATATATATAGAGAGAGAGAGAGAGAGAGAGAGAGAGACTAGTAACTTCTTGGATTTTGAGGGTTTGGGATGGGTAATTTTATTTAAACGCATTGCATTATTTTTAATATATTATGTTTTGAATTTTGGATGAAATAAATAAATTTAATGCGAGCTTTGTCTAGATGAATAATATTTTCTTTGGAGTGTAACACGCTAGACCATCAACTAAAAAATAATATTCCATCCATCCATCCATGGCGAAAATAATTAAATAGTTACTCCTTATATCTTCAAAAATAAGAAAAATCAAGTAATTTCATGGCCTAAAGTAAAATTTAATAACGTCGACCTATAATACAATTGAAGCAAACAAGGCTGGCTTAGTCATCATCATTAAGAGGGAGATTTTGCAGTGAGCTCCTTGGCCATCAAAATTGAACCGGGTGATAATCCCACACACTCCACTACAATAGCGTGGCAATGGTCAAGTCATTATCAGCACTAGAAATTTCTAAATCTGAATCGGCTACTTTGATTTCACAGAGCCGCCTAACAAAATTTGCGGGAACCCCTCTGATTCTGTTTTCAATAACATCAGAATTTTAAAAAAAATTAGTGTTAAAAGGTCGGATATGAAAAATATCCTCCGGCCTCCGACCTGATTATACATATAATTATTTTTAAAATTAGTCTTTTATATGTATGTATATATATAATTATGTAACTATTTAGATTATTTTAATAAAAAATCATAACACGTGTAATATAATTAAAGTGTTGTTAGTAATATAAATATTGCATGTTATTTGATTTTAAATTAAAAATAGTTGTATAGAAGTAATATAAAATAGTAATTTGAAAAAAAGAAAGAATTTGAGTAGAGGAGAAGGGACGGGGAAGGTATGAGATATTTACTTTGGGGACGAGTTGGGAGAAGGTACATATTAGCTGGCAAACGGGTATAAGGAAGGGACCTCAAACCGTACTCGACGGTACTATGTAAAATGGAAAATGATTTGGTTTTGAGGCTTGTAAACACTAATTGCCTCCACTCGATTTGAGTTTGCTAACAGGTTACAAGCAATTCACTTCTAGGATACAACAAAACCATCAAAATCTGTAGATAGCAAAACTGGAGATTTTCTTTTACAAAATACAATGAGACTTGTTCATTTGGTAAACTGAAAATTAATTGGAGGGAAATGAATGAATAATTTTCCTCGCAGAACTCTCTATTTATAGATTTTTAAAAACAGTTATTCCCATAATATGATTGTTGGAATAGCAGTTCCTTTTTTTAAACTGCCAATCTGGTGTATCTCACTTGATTATAAAATATTAAAACATTTAATCTCAGTCATCCGATCTTGCACACGCGCGCAACGCGCATGTGCCTTGTGCTAAGGGCACCACATGTCGCATGAGCGTTGCACTTGATTATATCCATACTTCTCCCGATGTCTTTTAGTGTTACAATATACTAGTATTAAGGAATTTCAATTCTAATGTGGGATATGTGAGTTTATTATACCAATAACACTAAAACACACTCCCCCCGTCCGCATAAACTTTAAGAAAATGATTGTATAGTCTTAAATATAATATTAAAAATTTATATTGTTTTTCTATTAAAAAAAAGATTGTTATTTATTGGACAAAAAATAGTGAGAGAACCAAAATTATATTTAATACTTTGGATAATATTAAAAATTAAATAATTAATGATTACTTGAAATTCTAAAACGTCATATATTAAGGGACAAAAAAACTTCTCTAAAACGTTTTATATAAGGGACGGAGGGATTACCTATTTTACAATCTAACTTCAACATTTGCTATGCCTACTAGAGTCAAAATGCTAATTTATTTATGTATTTATTTATTTCACTAGACTTATTTCTGTTGGAAACTTGGAATATGATATTGATGCGTTTTTGAAAGTTTGGGTGGTCAAAGTGTTGCTATTGACCGCATAGAGTTTGAATTCAGAATTTTCTAACCTAACCCCTTTCTTTTCCTTTGCTTTGTAAGTTTTCTTTATGAAGAAAATGAAATGCTTCCACCTAACTGATTATTTCCGTCTAAACAATCTTTTTCAATTTTGTTACGCTACGTAACTTTATTTATTTGGAGGCGGCCAACGCTTAAAAAAATATTTTGAAGTAATTATTTTCAATATATTTTCTCATATTTAAATATTTTGATATACTCAATCATATCATTTTGTATATATTTTTCATGTTCAAAGCACTCTTTATATGTCGGTATATGGCGATAACTATAATATAAACTCCATCTAAACTTTAGAGTTACTGACAGTAATTTTAATATTTTTGTATATGCTAGTAATTCTTTTAATTCCCCAATGTCTATTTGATGAAGCAATACGATGAAATGAAATATTTTTAAAATTTTTAAAAAAAAATCGACAAAAATCCGTGAAAAATCTAAACCACTGCTCCTTTTATTCCATAAAATAGTGGGGGAGAAAAGCACCTTTACTCCATTATAGTCGTTGTATTTTAAGCGATTGACCATTGAATTTTAAAAATATGCAATTAGACCACTGTGCTTTTCAAAAATAAAAATGCAGGCCATTCCGTCCAATTTCTTGGATGGACGTCAAATATTTTCAGACGTGGCATTGAAAAAAAAATCAAAAAATCATTATTTTCTTATGTGGCAACACAAAAATAATAATAAAATTAAATCATTAATTATGTGGTAAAAAAATAATTAAAATAATAATAAAATTAAAATAAATATTTTAATTCAATTTTTTTTATAATTTTTTCTTTTCCTTTATTTTAATTATTATTTTTATTTTGAAAATTAAAATTAATATTAATACAATAAAATTATTAAATTTAGCCTTAAACATAAAAAAACATACTATTAAAAATATTAAAACCTATTAATAACAAAACGGGTCAAAAGTCATAACTCTCTTATTTTAATTTTAAATAATACAAATAATATATCAAAATATTCCTATCAATAAAATCTATTACAACATGTTATTCATCTCAAAAAAGGAAGGGAAACATCAAGTAGATATGGGTCTGAATTTAGGGATGTAAACGGATATATACGGATTCAGATGTAGTAGTATTCGTATCCGTTTATTTGCGGATACCTTTAAACCGAATACGAATAATATCCGTTTTTTTTAATATGAATAATATCCGTTTTTTTCCGAATACGGATGCGGATAGATACGAATTTTCCGGTTACCATTTATAGTCCTAACTATAACTAGTATAAAAAATAATGAGTTTTAAAATATAGTTTATTAATGAATGAATGTTAATTTATTTATTTTTAATAAATATTTAAATACAATATTCAATGTTCTTAATTACAATTCAAATAAGTTTTCATCATTTTTGAAATCCTAAATTTCAATACTACTTATTAATGTTTATGTGTCCAATATTGTAGTGTGTATGAATATTTATAATTTATAATTAGATTCAAAAGTTTACATTAAATATTTAATTAATTTTTCTCAAATACTTGATTAAAATTTTAATAATATGTTTACGAAAACTTTTATTTATAATTTATCCTCAATACATAGATTATAATTTACATAGTTATAAAAAATTTATTTTATTTCATTATATTTATGGAGAGTGCGAGTTATAATGTATATGTGACAACTGACAACTAGTTAATCCAACTTCATCCAAAATTTACTTTGGACTTACTTTAAATATTTGGACTTCTATTTTTTAAATAATTGGGCAAATAAAAGTGATAAATACTCCCTTCACCCGAAAATTCATAAACGTGAATTAATTATTCAACCTTCTTTCTAGATTAATTCTAAATTAATTCAGACTTAACACATTTTAAAAATAAAATTATATTGTTCATTGTTTTCGTCTCCCAACATTGCAAGTGGGTTTTGAAAGTAAAAAACTTATAACAAATTAATAATTATAATTTTGTTCTTCTAGTATATAATTTTTGTGACGCCCCCAGAATAGGTCCATTCAACCCAACCCATTCTGAGTCGCCAAATACATGGTACAGAATTCAAATACAAACTTTATATCATACGGTCGTGCAAAATACGACCACACAACTGTGAGTCTCAATACAAATATGTAAAAAATATTAAGATTCAAACTAAGTCCTCATTACAATTATTATCACACTATTTATCAGAAATAGTGAGGACTACTACTGCTCTAACTCGGACCATCACTCAGTCCCCCGACTAGTTCCCGCAACATTCTCATTTCCTGAAGAGAACAACAGATGAAAAGGGTGAGCTCAACTAGCTTAGTAAAGAATATTATGACTAAGATAATGGAAAATAAATTATCGTTAGCATTCAATAAATCAGATAAAATATAATGGACAACCAATCTTAGATCAATATTCGCAGCGAAAATAACAATTCATTAGAAGAGTTAAGCAAAGAATCAAGTCTACTATCTTCTATGATTTAAAAGTCCATCATCAATATTTTATCCCTGTAACATCAATCAATATACATCTCGAATCAAATATTCATCTTTGCACTACAGGCCAAAGATATTCATTTGTATCATCAGTGGTCATATTCATCTCAACACCTGTCATCTTTGCACTACAGGCCAAAGATATTCATCAGGTAATCATTCATCTTTGCTCTACAGGCCAAAGATATTCATCAAGTAATCATTTATCTTTGCTCTACAGGCCAAAGATATTCAGTTACATCACCTTTTAGGACTGAGAATGATGAAAAATATTTAAAAAAAAAAAGAATCCAGTGAGATAAAAGATAAAGACTAAGGATTCGTATTTTAGTATATCCAATTCAAAAATACCTCGTAATAATCAATTATGGAGCAAAATTCAAGAATAGAGCTCAAAACTTGGATACAATCAAAGATAGTAACCTTAACAAGCAATTTGGACAAATAGAAAAAAATTTAATTTTTCCGTGAATAGTGCCGTATACGTGAATAGTGTCGTATACGTGAATAGTAACTCCGACGAAAAAAGTAAGAATTTCAACATAAAATCCACGACAATATTTCTGTATAATGATATTGAAAAGAATAACATCATTTACGAAAGAAAATAACATCCCTTACCTCAAAAAGATAGTACCTCTGACTGAAATATCGGATATAATATCGAAAAAAACTTGCACTGAATACTAATACTCAAAGTATAGAAATACTCACAAAAATACGCTCGATATTATAGAGAGAGAAAACTTCTGATTCTGGTGTGATTTTCAATTCTAACCTAAGCACCCTATTTATAGGAAAAGCTTAGGATACCAACGGAGACTAAAATAATAAAATATTATTATTTTTTTAAATTTCCTCCGCCGCCGGCTGCTGCCCAAAATCAGATTTTCAACAAAAGTGGGGCCCACCCATTAAATAATATATATATTTTTCGAAACTTCAATAATTCATAACAAATAGCCCCTTTGTCAGAAAAATACAAATTCTATGTCCTTCCATAGGAAATTTAATTCTCTACAACTTTTGCAGAAGAAAGTTTTTCCAAATTCCAAACATAAATTATCCGAAATTCAAAAACAGATGATTTCTCACACCAAAATATTGATAAAAACTCACCATCGCCAATTCCTTCTTTAATATCCACAAAATAAATATTTCCTTATCATATAAATCAATAATTAATTATTCACAAATAATATTATAGAACTACAATATTAACAACCAGGTCGTTCCTAGGACAGAGGAGGCCTTCCGATAAGGACTTCTCCTTACTGGCGCGCAATTAAATAACCCCTCCTAGACAGAACTTCCTTAGATATTGTCAATAATACTATCTAATAATATTATTCAAATAATATGAATTATTGAGTTGATAACGTGAAATACTGTGCAACGACAATTATTGAATCAATACTACAAAATATCAACTGTAGCCATTATTGAATCAATCATATAAAATGGCAACGTAGCAATTATTGAGTCAATAAAATATCAATGTAACAATTATTGAGTCAATAATATAAAATATCAACGTAGCAATTATTGAGTCAATAATATAAAATATTGAACAGTAATTACTGTAACAATAATTGAGTAATGGCTTCTCACGTAAGACTCAATAATTTGAAATACTGTGCAATACCGTGTGCTACTATGCAACACCGTGTATCACTGTATTTTAACCACCGGGTATTTCAACAGTACTAACGGTAACAACTACGCCGTTATCTTGTTAAAAAGTTATTTCTGTCGCTTTCTATATCCGACAGTTATTCCGTTGTGGGGGCCCACAAATAGCTGCGCCGTCGTACGAATATTCCCCGACAACAAGAATATTCCACGACCAAACGAATATTCCCCGACAACAAGAATATTTTATAACCACTTGCTCATTTTAAAAATATTTGCACATTTCACCCATAACTTTCATATTTATCAAATCAACACCTTACTATTTCGAAATAATATATAAAGAAAATTAAATCTTTATTCATAAAAATTGGGGTCTTACAATTTTCTTGGTAAATGATGCATTTTAGATATTTTAACTTTATAATAGTAAAAATCTATTAACTATATTTAAATCAATTTATTTCAGTTTATTAATATTAAAATAAAAGTGTTATTTTCTACTTTTTAGAAGTGAAATAATATATTTTTAAAATAATTTTCGTATGATAGTGAAAACTAATATTATATAAGGAATGTTACTTGAAAAAAAAATATTTTGCTTATTATATAATATATAAGTTATTTGGATACGAATTTTGGATACAGATTCGAATCTGGATATTCGCTATCTGCCGGATATATTTACGGTCGGATGTTAAACGAATACGAATACGCCTATATCCGTATTCGTATCCGTTTATTTGCGGATACCTTTAAACCGAATACAGATATATCCATTTTTTTTCGAATACAAATAATATCCGCTTTTTCGAATACGGATGCGAAAGAATACGAATTTTTCGGTTACTATTTATAGTCTTAGGTCTGATGGCTTCTTGCCGAAACTTTTAATATCACTAAACTTTCAAAAATCTGGATAAAATTTTGGATAAATTACAAAGGCTCCAATTATAATTCAAACAGCAAAAACCATCTCCAATGGCTTCTTGTCGAAGTTCACCTGTAAAAAACCTACATAAAATCAGACCCAGTACACAAAAATCAATGGATTCCCAAAATGTGGGTCTTGATTTTACAGAAGATCGACTCCCTCTTCTTCGATCTCCCCCTCTAAACAAAAAGTCCGACAAGGTGGTCACAGGCGGTGCAACCGCTGTCGGAGACGACGACTCGTCGACACTCGGAATCTAGATAAAATTTAACGCATCAACGAACCACTGACGCTCCGACTTTGAATCCAACTAACTAAAATTGGACGGCTGGTTCAAAGGAAAGAGAAACATTCGGAACTAGATCGAATGTTAAATAGTCTGATTAATTTGAGTAGCTAGATCGATGGATGGATAGATCTATTAATTGGAACAATCATCAGTTCTAGCAACACAAGGGAAAAAATGGTGAGTATTTGTAGATGAACCAGCCTGACAATGTCCAAACTCACCGTAACTCCTATTATTATCTTCATCAGCCTCTTCTTTATTTACATGACCAACAGTACTACCCTTATCAGCTGCACAAATGGATCTTTGCCATTCGTAACGAAAATCAAAGCATCTAGGTCTTCACCAGACAACTGATATCTCTCTGACGAAATACACCTTGATCCATCTTAGTAATGTGGTTTTTGATTTGGAAATTTTAAGAGGAAGAAGAAGCACGATCATTTTCACTCTTGTTTTGATTTTGATTTGGTTCTGTTTTTTATTTATTTATTTTATGTTTAGTTATTAATAGGTTTTAATATTTTTAATAGTATGTTTTTTTTATGTTTAAGCCTAAATTTAATAATTTTATTGTATTAATATTAATTTTAATTTTCAAAATAATAATTAAAAGAAAGAAAAAGAGATAAAGAAAAAGAAAAAAATATAAAAAAATGAATTAAAATATTTATTTTAATTTTAGTATTATTTTAATTATTTTTTTGCCACATAATTAATCATTTTATTTTATTATTATTTTTGTGTAACCACATTAGAAAATAATAAGTTTTTGATATTTTTTTTTCAATGCCACGTCTAAAAATATTTGACGTCCGTCCAAGAAATTGGACGGAATGGCCTGAATTATCATTTTTAAAAAGCACAGTGATCCAATAGCATATTTTTAAAGTTCAATGGCCAATTGCTTAAAACACGACGATCATAATGGGGTAAAGGTGTTTTTTTCCTAAAATAATGTCATTTGCAATCAAACAACACAATATATACTAATTTTTTTATTGATAATAATAGAAAACGATACGATATACTCAATTTTGTCATAATAATTTTATCATTGTGCCACCACTATGAAATTTAAATTTTATTACATTTAGGGACAAATATAGGACTGTTGGTTGATTTAACAATCAATAAATACGTGCAAGTATATACGATCAACAAGTAATCAAGTATAAGTAGAGTATCGTTCTTACGAGGAATCATTCTTAATATTTTTCAAGTACCAAATTTATATCAATTTAATCTTATTTAAACAAATAAATTAATTAACAATTAAGCCAAATATTAAAAATAAATAACTAAATAATAAAACATAACTAAATAAATAAATCTAAGAACTCAATTTCATCCCATTCTTCATTCATATATCATAACTCTCCATTTAATTATACAGTCACGGTGAATTGTTAACGAGAATTCGTTAGTATTTATACGCCTCTTCCGATGGTCATATAAACACATCCTTTATAGATCCACCATAATGGCAGGGAATATAATCGGAAAGAAACATCCTAACTAAATAACCCACTATATTCCTATGTGAATTAAATTAACAAAGATTTTAAGTATAGATTCTCTAATTGGTTACATATGACATATAAGTATATCACTATCATATACACGAATTATATATGAATTCATTTCATGCAGAAAACACAAACATATGATATCATATTAAGATCTAAACCTATAATCGATCTCCCAATTTCATATAGATTATCCCATTAATTACTATCTAGTTAATTAATACACGAAAATACAAAATATAATAAGTCAATCCATACGGTGTCAATCAAATAGAAAGAAAATCAATTTAAGCTACACATGAGATTCCATTAAAAACTTAAATTAAAAATATGTTAATAGCAGATAAAATTATAATCCACAAAATATTCCACATCAATGAAAGTCAAAAATAAATAAAGGTTTAGAGAAGAAAAACGGTCTCCTGCAAATCTTCTATCCAAGCTTCATCAATCCATGCCCTCCATCTTTGATGATATCTTGATTGCCCTTGAACTTGGAAGAAAATTAGTCTCACATGATATTCATTGAATTTTTCCCAATACCTTTACAATCCAAAAATAAAAATATTTATAGGAGTTGTATTTTTTTTGACCTTAATAGAATTAAAATCCTAATAAAAATTAAAACATAATATCCTAATTTTAATAAACTACTATAACAAAATTCCTAATTTCCTTCCTTTTTCAAAACTGATATTGGTTCATTACTTTCCTTTCTTTCAATTCACCTCGGGACTCACTAGAAATATAGCAATCTGCAGCACAGTAAAAAGTAACAAAATTTCCAAAAATCGTGTTGGATCATGTGAGCTATTTTCCTATCAAATAACGACTGAATCTTGACTTGGGATCTTCATGAAAGTTGTAGCCCTGGAACTGTAGATGAATTTAGGCTTTTGAATCACCTGATTTGGACATCGAAAAACTCAAGTTATGACCCTTTGAAGTATACTGATTCGAACAGGAATGCAACTCCAATCAAGATTCGGATCAGTTTTTTAAATCTTATTTTGACACACCCAAACGAACTCCGATTTTTGCCCACCATACCTTTCTGGAAAGCTTGAGAAGTCCTCGACAAATTCAAGAAGATCACTTTCTGATTATAAAGCTCTAACATCATCCAAAACTCAGTTGAAGATCCAGAGGTCAATATGCTCAAAAGCTTGAAATTGTCCAATATACTCCAATTTGACTAAAATGAACTCAATTAGTTTCCAACTTCATTTCCTACTTAAAAACATAAAAACACATAAAAAGAAATAGAAAATATTAGAAAACTCACAAATTATTAAGCTAAAAATACTAAATTTATAAATATAAAACTCACTCATCAAAGACAAAAAATACATCATTACTATTTTAAATTTTGTAAATTAAAATTTTTTTTTGAAACAAAGAAAATATTTACTTATAAATGTAAAGTTACTTCTAATGAAATAATATATAGTACGGTAAAGACTTCTGGTTATTTATTTAATAATTTTGTACATAATATTATCGTCAAGAAAAAACACAAGCTTTTTAATTCTTAAAACCCAAAAATCTACTCATTAAAAATAACTTTGGGAAGCCACAAAAAATAAAATAAATTTAAACGTACTTTTGGTATATTGTTTAATGTTCTTGTTACCGTTTTTATTTATTGTTTTCTTTCAAGGAAATTGATATTTTTATATGTATTTTTAATATTTTTATATGGTCTTCGAGCATATAATTTGGATCATCGCTTGACTAAGTGATTTAAGGAAGAATTTGAATCAATCATAAATTTTTATTAAAAATTTTGTTCGGGAAGGAAAAAAAATCAAAAATAGATGCGTCTAACAACATTGAATAGGAATAGAATGTTAAGATATAATTTCATTTTTTTTACTACTCAATAAAAATAGTGGTAAATGGGGCCGGCCATGTTGTTGTTTTAATTTTGGACGTGGATAAATAAATTACTCCGTAGGCTACACACTACAGACTACAGTAGTTGTGTTTGGGCGAGAGGTGAGGAGAGGAGAGGAGAGGGGAGAGGGGAGAGGGGAGAGGAGAAAGTAGGTTCAACAGCGCGCACAATTACAGACACACCCTACTACTCTCCATATCTCGTTTCTCGGTCCATCCATTCACGAATATCAAGGAATTTCTGCCTTTTCTTTCCCCATTTCCATTTTTATCCCCTTCTCCTTACGTTATTCACTCTTTCCCCCTTTTGCCTTTTCCCCGTGTTTTTTAATGGTCACTCATCTCCTTTGCTTCCTCTAGAGAAATACACTCTGCTCTGTATTCTCATGCCCCGATCCATCCAGTTCCGACCCATCTTCACAATCCACTCAATTTCATAGAACAACAAAAACCCATGTGAGCATTCGTCCCTGTACCACTCACATCTTTCTTCTTCATTTAAAATTGAAAATTTTGATTTATCTGTCTTCAGTTTTTTAATTCCTTGCTTCAAATGTAATCAATCTGATCTTAAACGTCCTCACAGTCGTCATTTACATAATGGGTATTCATTTTTGTGTGCTGGGTACCTTTAAATCATTTTTACAGGAACTAGGGTTCGTATATCTATGCATAATATCTGAATGATATTCTTTTGTATGTTTTTTAATATATGAATAAGTGGTGTCGAACACTAGGTTCAATGGGTGTGGATTGGGATCCATGTTGGATCCATTGTTTTCTATTTTGTTAATTTTTTTTTACTGTCGTTGTGTTGGAAATATTTTTTTATATTTGCTGTTTTACTGATCTTGGTTGTTGTGTTTCTGTTTCTACTTTGCTATTTTTAATAATATTTTAGGTTTTATATTGGAGTCAATATAGCACATTGCCTAGGGCTTAAAAAGTTGGTTTCTTGAGGATGGGTTTCATGGGTTGAAGTCAAGGAATCATGGGCAGCTTCAGTGAAGACGACGAAGAATACCGATTCTTCGATGCTCACGATGACATTACTTCTATATCGGAATCAGGTTCTGACCATCCCGAATCAGTATGCAGTAGTTCTCAGTTTGATGTCTGGATTAGGGGTCCCAGGAGTGTTCAAGAGCGTCGTGGTGAATTTTTGAGACGTATGGGTTTAAGCTTGGATGATAAGGTTACAGGAGCCAATTCAGCAGATGTAAAGGATGGCGTCTTCAGAGGAGAGATAGATAGAATTATGGAGAGTAGTGGAGCTGTGTTGAGAAATTCAATTTTCGAAGATGAATTTTCTTCAAGTCGATCCTCCGTGTCTAGCTGGTCTGATGATTCTTTTGATTTGTCAAGAGGTTTGGGCTCAAGGGAAAACTTCGTATGCAGGACTGCAAATATGGATGCTAGTATGGAGCGTGACGTAGATGAACAGGGGCAGCACATTACCCCGAGTACAGTTAGAGTAGTGGGGAAAGACCAATTGATAACAGCTGATGATGTGGACACTTCTCGGTCATCTCCCTTGGCTCAGCAACTTGTGCAGAAAGAAATTAAGGTTGCTGGAAATATGGCAAGGACAATGAACAGAATGAAGGATAGGTGGTTGAGTAGATTACGTTCCTTTTCATGTGTTTTGGATAGGCAAGTAACAGCTGATGGTTTGAGACCCGGTGGGCCTGACCAAATTTTGAGGGGTAGAGTTCAGAGAGTGAGGGTTCGCCATTGCAAAAAACGGTTGAGGGAACTGTCAGCTCTTTTTGTTGGGCAAGATATTCAGGCACATGAGGGTTCAATTTTGACCATGAAATTCAGTCCGGATGGGCAATACCTTGCCAGTGCTGGTGAAGATGGGATTGTTCGTGTGTGGCAAATTGTGGAAGATGAAAGATTAAATGAAATTGATATCCCAGATATAGACCCCTCGTGCATATACTTCACGGTAAATCATCTTTCTGAATTGGCTCCCTTGATGACAGAGCAGGAAAAATTCAGTAGATTGAGGAGCCTGCGAAAAACAGCAGATTCTGCTTGTGTCATTTTTCCTCCAATGGTCTTTAGAATATTGGAGAAACCACTGCACGAATTCCATGGGCACAGTGGGGAGATCTTGGGTCTGTCATGGTCAAAGAGTAATGTAAGTTAATTCCAAATTGGTTCACATTTTATTTGAATTTAGTAGAATTAAATAGTTTTCTAATTATTGTTGTTCTTGATGCAGTATCTTATTTCTTCATCGGTTGATGAAACTGTTCGTTTGTGGAAAGTAGGATGTGATGAATGCCTTAAAGCCTTTCCACATAGTAATTACGGTAAGCCCTCATATGTTTGCTAGTTTTTATATGCCATATATCTATTTGAGAGGCTGATTGTTTGATCAACTGGTGTGTGATTAAGTATAATCTTCTGTAAATAAAATAATAAAACTTGCTATCACGATCATAGTTGTAATAATTGTATCTGTTTTTTATGTTGCTGAATTGCAGTGACCTGCGTGCAGTTTAACCCTGTGGATGATAATTATTTCATCAGCGGTTCAATTGATGGAAAAGTTCGCATCTGGGCAATTAGTGGTTGCCAAGTTGTTGATTGGACTGATGTAAGAGATATAGTGACTGCTGTTTCTTATCGCCCTGATGGGCAGGTTGGGTGACTCTCTGATTATTTTCATCTATTTAAAACAAGGATTTAGGTTCAGAAATGAAGGGATGTTAACTACAAGTCTTTGCTTGTCATATAGGGTGGGATTATTGGCTCTATGACAGGCAACTGCCGCTTTTTCAATGTATCAGGTAACAATTCTACTTACTTTTTTTTTAATGAATCAATATTTTTACTCAAGAAAATTACTGAATAGGACATTGGCAATCTGCTTGACATAAACATTATAGCTGGGGTTTTAATGTACTTATGGACAATGGGGGTTAATTGATTTACAAAATAATTTGCAACACTTTTCTAATTTTACCTTTCAAGTTACTAGGGAAGATTCACATTTATCTTACCGTTGGTTGGTAGTGGATGTGATATTTTATTAATTTTGTGTTGTGGTTTAGCTTTCTAGATTTTGTATTTGGTTTAGTTTTAGGCGGATGCAAAGTTGTAGATTGTTGACAGATTTGGGGTTCTTATCTCAATAATGGATTCATCTGAAGCACACAAGAATTTAATTTCCAATATTAAAGTTTCTTGTGGCAGATATATGAAAATGGTGGTTAGTTTTTGGCTGGCTCCTAATGCAAGTTCTTCTGTAATTTGTGAAGTAAACAATACTGTTGCCTAAACAATAGTTCTGCAATATTAACTCCACATCTTGTTTATTGTGGCTTTAGCAATTAGTTATTGAGTTTGGTGTTTTTTTTAAGCTCCTTTAATGCTGAAAGGAAATTAAGTGGTACAAATTTGTAGTTATTTTCCTCCTAATGCATCTATTAACATATTTCAAATAAGACGAGGAGACTAAATGTTGACCAATTAGTTTGCTTTTGCTTGGATCAGATAATCATTTCCAACTGGAAGCTCAGATGTGCTTAAACAATAAAAAGAAACCAAACAGCAAAAGGATAACTGGCTTTCAGGTATTCACCCTTCACCTAGAGGCTCTTGCCTTGTTGCTATTTCTTTTATATTTGATTGTAGTGTTTCATTGCAGTTCTTCGAGCAAGACCCGAGCAAACTAATTGTCACTAGCGCTGATTCACAAGTAAAAATTCTTCATGGGATTAACATTATTGGCAAGTTCAAGGGTATGTTTATAGCTATTGTTGACTTGATGATTGCTTTTTCTATCTTTGATTTCTACCGAGGTGATCTTTAAGGGAAGATGCTATTATTTTTTACAAAAAGAAAAAGAAATGCATTTGTTGTTTGTGTACCTTATCACTAGCTAATCTTGATTGAAGAATCCTTATAGTATGACCCCATGGTCCTTGTTGCATGCTAGAATTCTATAAAACCTATTGGCCATTGAATGTGTTAGTTTTAATTATTATAGTTAATTATTTGTTGTAGTTTATCTTTTGGGGATATATATATTTTAATAACTAATAATAACTCTCTTTTAACTCTAGGCCTAAGAAGTACGGGAAACCAGATTTCTGCATCTTTCACCCAAGACGGGAAGCATATAATCTCAACATGTGATGATTCAAATGTATATTTATGGAGCTGCAATGATTTGGAAAAATCTTCTGCGTCCCAACCAAAAACCAGTAGATCCTTTGAGTGCTTCTCCACTAATGCCTCAGTAGCTATTCCCTGGTCTGGCTTGAAATTAGGGAGCTCAAGAAATGGGTGCCATTTACAGGTTATAGATGAGTGTTTGCCGAACATGTTTCCTTTCTCTTCATCTGCTTGTTTCTCTATGGGCCAAGAATTCTTTGTAGAGTCAATTCCGAAGGCGTCTGCAACTTGGCCCGAGGAGAAGCTTCCCTCTTCAAGGCCACGGTCTCTACCTTCTGCAATCTGTAAATCACAATACAAGTTTCTTAAAACTTCATGCCAGAGCTCATCTAATTCTCATGCGTGGGGTCTGGTTATTGTAACCGCGGGCTGGGATGGTAGAATAAGATCTTTCCACAATTATGGGTTACCAATACCTCTTTAAGATCCCTTTGCTTGAGCACTCCTTTTTCAGTGATTGTTCAGTTTGATCATATTCATCACTTTGGTCATGGGACCAAATAAAATGTGGTTCCTGGCAGCAGCTCCGGTTAGTTCATATTGCATGTGCAGTGCATATGATGCTTGAAAATTCAGGAAATCTCAGTTGGGTCCTTAGATTTTGGAGGAAATCAGCCAGTAACTGACATACAGCTGAGGCTGCCTTGTCCGAATTGGGGACATGTCAGTCTAATTATGGTATTCTTTAATTTGCTTATTTAAGAAGTTTAGCTCTGCTGCTGGCCAAGAAAAGAAACAGAGTCGAGGACCTATTTAGATGCATATCTTAATTATGGAGGTGGTTGTGGGACCTCGTGGAACCAAATTCATTGTTAACCAAAGTGGGATGAAAGAGTGCACAGCCGGTGGTGGAAGTTTGTTTGGGAGAAAATAGTAGGGCAGTTTCCCTCATGGTTTGTTGGCCTTTCTGAATGATTGAGGTGTTTGTCTGCCATTTGGTCCAAGGTGGGGTCGTTTACGGCGGAGCTATCAGAAATTAGAGCATATATCATTTTCTGCTGCATAAGCTTATCATTGCTGTTCTGTTCCTGAACGAACGATAGTATTGCATTGTGGTTGCCAATAGCAGATACTGATAAGGCTATACACATCCGGTGGTGTTTGATTCTTCTGTTGGTTTGGACTGGCAGTAAAAATTCCTTGATCTCGACGGGTAGCTAAAGTACACACCATGCGTACAGACTGGGGTCGTCGTTAATTAGCTTTTTACTTCACTAACAAGATCCATAGAATAGATACCATTTCACAATCTTAATTGCTATTATTTTTGCACTAGAGAATGTATGTGTAAATTTACGTTTCTTCTATATAGGAATTAGATCATCTCTCATTCCTTGTATAACCAGAAGCCATGGAAGTGAATATTCACAAGGAGAATAACGCTCAAAAATGAGCTGAATGGGTCCTCCTGTGCTGTTTTTTTATTTTCCCCACAGGTTGCGTTCATGTTGATGTACATTTTAACGTTCTACTTTTTTACTGATTTTTGTTCAGATTTGTAAAATGAAGAAAACTCGCCCCAGGTGGATGAGCAGTTGGAGCTTGAATAACCTTTTTGATGATTTTTCTTTCTCAATAATTAACTTTTTTGAAGTGGACCACAACTCATTAAAGTGTCCCTTTTGTTACTATTAATTACGTTAAATCGAACCCCCGCCCCCCACGCCCCACCGATGTATATGTCACCTGCATCTTCTTTTTGCTAGTTTTCTGATTATCAGGCACTCCGATCCTGAACCCATAAAGTGCAGCACTCTTCTTCTTTTTATACCTTCCCTTTTTTCTTCTTCCGAATGCCCCCACCGCCACCATTAACGGATATTAATGCAAATAGAATGAATCATTACATAATTAATCTAACAATACCTCAACAACAATGTTAAGTCAATCTATAGATGAGAATACAAGCCAAGCCTTACAAATAAGAAGGGGAGTAAAATTTCACAATAAAGGGGAAAGTAGAAATAAAGTCTCGCACTATAACGTTCCACAATAAATAAAAATAAAATAACAACTATTAATAACCATAACCATAACAATTTCTCATACATATAATATATGTACACACACGCATTATGTATATATATATATATATATATGTGGACAATGATCCACAGTCAAAGAGGAATAGAAACTCGTATCATTCCAACCCAATCCTAGTCTTCCATTATGTGATCTAATGATTTAATAGCAGTCCAATCTTCACAACCGTTACTAGGAGCCTAACAAACAGTTGTGTGGAGCCTGACCCACAAAACAAATGGTCATCTTACACCTCCATATGAAAAAGAACTCGTCTGCATAACAATTATGCGGATGGATCAAACAAACTTACAATCAATCCATTAACGATTTAAGCCATTAATTGAAGATCCATGTACCGTGAAGTAGAAGAAGACCCAGATCTCTCTTGCTCCTTCTCTTTCTATTTACATATATGAATGTATTGTTCCCATATATGGGTGTGTGTACGTGTATATTTTTTCTAAAGTATTCATATGTTTATACATATGGCGTCTTGTGTATATAAATTTATATAGGTCTGTAACGTATGTGTTAGTATATATACTTTGTGATTTTAATGATGATAATGCATATATGGGCTAAATTGATATTGTATTGCTGTATAATCTGTTTGGGCTATGTTGATCAAATGTGTTTATACTTGTTAAATATGTTATGGATTGCATGGTTTATGTGTTGGGCTGATATGGCAGATATATGTGTGTATTATGGACTAATTATAAAATGGGTGGTTAATTTCAGCAGGTTGGATTTTGTTTTTAATTGAAAATATGTTTCTGATATATATTGCCAAGTAAGCCTTTCAATTAGAGAATATTAAGGAAATCTTCTTTACATAGAAGTCTGTTTGTTATCAATTAAAGAATCCAATATTGCAGAGATTTATCTTTGGGTCCTTTACATTACTATACAACATCTAGAAAATAATTACAATAATCATACATCAAAAAAATAATTACAAAACTACCGCAAATCTTAATTTTGACAATTAATACGTACCTACAATTAAGGACCATTAACTTTATACACGTCAGTTACCGAACTTTATGATATTGACAATCAACTAACATCCCAGATTCAAACTAACACGAAAACAACGGAACGAGTTTTGCAGATCGGAAAACGAAATATGCCGAACATTTGAGACCGGCGAAATCAACAGAAGACACAATTGTTTCCAAACAAACCTTCGAAGTTTCCATAACAGCATAACATTCACGAACAAAATCAAATTTGAGATATGCGACCAGTGATTACGAAATTTCATAGGTAAGTAAACAAGATGTTTATGCTTTCAAGTTATGATCGGTGACCAGAAACATTAATACTATAAATTTTCTTGATTGGTGATTGATTTTTTACAGATTTGTATACTGCTACATTTGTTTTAAAGTATATTCTCATATATTTACTCGTAGTTACTAAATTATCATGTATTGGTTACCTTCAATGATTTGTTCGGACTTTAATTAGTCATAAGGTCAATATACTGAGTATTTTGATTGTAAAATTCATGTAACAATGTGTTTTATGTTCTGATTATAATTATTTATATTGGCTACTAATAACAATATATTTAGTTACTGTAAAATTATGATTTGGTGTTTGTATAATACTAATTTGGTTACTGGATTTTTTACTGAGTGTACTGGTTGTAAGCTGCATGGAAAAATATTTGATATTGCTGGTTACTAAGTAGACACATATTGGTTACTGTCTACATTGGATTTGGTTGCTGTATAATGTGTTTTAGGTTCTGGTTACTAAGCGTATAATGTTGATCTGTAAAAATGTAGTTTATTTTATGGTTACTAAGTATATACATTTTGGTTACTGTGTAATCTGAATTTGGTTGCTGTATAATGTTGATTTGGTTATAGATTTTTTTTTATATTAATGGTTACTTAATATATACATTAGTTATCTTTATACAACTGTTGGATTTCTAATTGGTCACAAAGTAACGTATGGAAAAATTGGCTATATGATTTTGTTACTAAGTATATATGAGTTGGTTACTGTCTACTATATATTTGGTTACTGTATAATGTTGATTCGGTTGCCAGTTACTATTATTGTCTTTTAAACTGACTTGTTTTATATAGATGGTTACTGATTAACTACATTGCTTACTACACTGGTTGTTTTGACTGTAAAATGTAATGAAACATGTGTTTTATGTTATGGTTACTAAATACATGTATGTTGGTTACTGTCTAATATTAATTTGGTTATTGTATAATATTGATTAGTTACTGTATAATATTAGTAAGTTTTATACTTATTTATTTTATATGGATGGTTGCTTATTGACTAAATTGGTTACCTTCATACAACTGTTGGACTTAAAATATGTAACAAATTCATTGTTCTGATTATAAAATGCATTTAAAAATGTGTTTTATGTTCAAGTTACTAATTACATGTATATTGGTTACTGTCTAACCTATATTTGGTTACTGTTCAATGTTTATCCAGTTGTCAGACAATGGAGATGATTCCAGTTGTACTTTATTTCAACGGAACGTGGACTGACAATAACCAATACAACAATTTTGAAGTTACCGGCTTACTAGTTCCATCAACTAGTTCGTTCAGAGAAATGCAAAGCTTGGTATGCAGTGCAATACGGCTAGACACGAACACAACAACGTTGTCAATCAAATGTCAGATTAGAAGCGACATTCCACCGATCAGTATATCAGATGAAACTACCTTTAGCTTCTTTATGGAAGTCAGCCGAAAATCTGATGAACAAGGTAAATTCCCACTGATTATAGAGAATGAACAAAGCAGGGGACGCACAACAATCTTTCATAACTTGATAAATGTAGAAGAAACTAGAATTCACGATGTAACGCCTATCAGATCAACACAGTTGAATTCAGAACTTGTACCGCTAGCAACACAAGATTGCCAAATTGGAACGCAATATGCTGATCAGCTTGCCATGGAAGTTATTGAACAACAACAAGACAGACAAAATGACATATCATACACACAAGAACGATCTGATGATGTCATAACAGATCCGAATGTACGTGAAGTAAAGGTACATCAAACTTACAAAGACAAGAAAATCCTATCACAAGCAATGAGGCTGCATTCAATCAAGAAAAACAGACAACACAAAGTTGAACGAACAAGTTGTAGAGACCTCGTGCTAGTGTGCATAGACAATGAAAATTGCAGATGGAAGATGAGAGCATCAAGGTTTCGAAAAACCAGTATGTTCAAGGTGAGAGCATTCAATGACATCCACACGTGTTCAGTCAACGTACTGCTGGGAGACCACAGACAGGCAAATAGTGAGCTAGTTAGTGAATGCATAATGCACAGATTAACAAATCTGAAGAAAATATACACACCAACCGATATTGTGGAGGACATGATGACAGAGTATAATGTGTCTATCTCTTACCAAAAAGCATGGAGATCAAAGGAGAAAGCATTGGAGAAGGTGAGAGGAAGTCCACATGACTACTCACTGATCCCATCATGGTTACACATGTTGGAGAAAACAAATCCAGGTAACACACTCTAAAACACTTTATTTGTTTGTCTAATTAGTTAGATACCCAATACAAATGAATTGGTTACCTTATTATGTATGATTAGTTACCAGCTATATTCCAACATATACATTTAACAATTGATAACAGGCCATAAATAAACTTATAACTATCCGGTTACTAACAAAAACTAAATTGGTTACTGTATATGTGATTTTTGAAACTAACATAACGTTTCAACTGAAATAGCTGATGGAAACTGTCTGAAACATATACATGTATAACAGTTTGGTTACTAACAAAAAATAACATGATTACCATTATGTACAGAATTGGATACAATGATATTAGACAAATCATAAGATAACAGTAACCAAAATGTAATAAATACGTATCCAAACAGTTATATGACAATAAAGAAAAGAGTATAACAAATCAGTTTTTGGTTGCTATCATATAACCATACCATAATAAATAAGTAACCAAACCATTGTTGTTAGTAACCAGAACATGTAAACTAAACAATTACATAATATCAACACTATGTAAAAGTGACCAAAATCCCACATTGAGTGCACAATAACAGTAACCAAATCATAAGATAGCAGTAACCATAACATGATAAAGAAGTAACCACACAATAATGATGACAATAACATAATTTAATTACATTCTGGACACCATATGCACTGTGTTGAAAACAATATTATCGTAATTAGTTGCACACAATTAAACATATAAATGGTTACCATCTGCTACTAGTTTGGATACCGTCTCCTACTTGAACTATAATGACATTGCTAAAATTTCATACCAGGTTCCGTCACATCCCTGGAGTTGGAAGCAAATGGTCGTTTCAAATATCTATTCTTTGCCATTGGAGCATCCATACAAGCATGGCACCATTGCTTTCCAATCATTGTAATTGATGGCACGTTCATACAATCAACCTACGGGGGCACACTCCTGATAGCAAGCACGCAGGATGCAAACAGAAACATTGTTCCGGTTGCTTTTGCAGTAGTTGACAGCGAAAATGAATTATCTTGGAGATGGTTTTTCGTAAATTTGAGGAATGCTTGTGGAGTTAGGGAAGGCCAATGCATTGTTTCAGATAGACATGAAGCCATTGTACAGGGACTGAATTTTGTGTTCCCCGATGTCATGCATGGTTCGTGTACATATCATGTATTGAAAAATATAAAAAATAGATTCAGAAAGAGAGGAGAAGAACTCAAACAGGCGTACAATGGGGCTTGTAGAGCTTATACCATTGAACAATTCAACAAACACATGGTTGAACTTGATGCAATTGATGTTCGAATAAGGACATATTTGGAGGAAGAGGTCAAGTTGGAGAAGTGCACGAGGCTCCATGGGACTGTAAGCAGGTACTCGACAATGACTTCAAATACAGCGGAATCTATCAACAATGCAATCAAGGGGATCAGGGAACTTCCAGTTACAACAATGATTGAATGCATCCGTTGTATGATTCAAAGATGGTATTTTACAAACAAACAAGCAGCCATATCAACATTCACTACACTTTCCACGACAGCTGAGTCAAAGTTGCAATCAAATATCACTAAATCAAAGAAATTTAAGGTAACAAATACAAATTTTAAATTATTACAACTGAAGATTCATTTATTGGTTACTGTCATACTATGGTTTTGGTTACTGCTTTATTATGGTACGGTTACCTTTATATGCTTAGAATATTCTGCTGGTAATATTATACTGAGGTGAGCCAGGATTGTATATGGGTCTGGTTTGCTTCACTATCATTTTGTGCATTATAAACTATTATTGTTTATTATCATGTCATTTTAAATTATGTTCATTTTATGGTTACTTTTATATTTTGTTATTGTTACTCTGTAATTGTTTGGTATACATAAGTTACCTAAACTATGTTTGATTACATGTGTGTTTCTGTTTTGGTTACCATTAAACTCTCTTATGGTTACTATCATATTATGTTTTGGTTACTGCTTAATTGAGTTATGGTTACCTGTTTATGCTGGTAATGTTACCAACATTACGTATAACTGCCATTCTTTAGATGTAAACAAACTAAACATTTATACATACTAACGACACACTTAATTTGTGTTATAGGTTGAGACATCAAACCTATTGATCTTCACTGTTTACGATGTCACCAAACAATATATTGTCGACATCGAACAAAGGTCATGCACATGCCGTAAATTTCAGTACCATGAGATGCCTTGTCCGCACGCTGCTGCTGTTATCAGCAAGAGGAATCTGAACTGTTATGAATTTTGCTCAAAAAACTATTTAAAAACAACTTTGGTAGACACATATTCAACGTCCGTCATGCCATTAGATGACAAAGAAAACTGGGATGTGCCAGAAGAAGTAAAAAAAATATGTGTAAGACCACCAAACTCAAGAAGACCAGCTGGAAGACCAAAGCTAGGGAGGTACAAGCACGGATCTGAAAATAAAATTCAAAACAAATGCAGCAGGTGCCAAGAAAAGGGACACAACAGAAAAACATGCAATAATCCACCAATTTTAAGACCAAAATATGTCTGATATATTACATTATCAACAAGAGTATAAATACAGGAATGTATTGTTGTTTACTGTCAGTAACTATTAACCAGATATTTGGTAACATTTTTTATGATGTACAATACCAAGACTTGTGTTGCACAATATTAACTAATATTTTGATTTCTGATTCCATCATGATTTATCGTTATAAAGCAAACATATACATTAAACAATTGATAAGAGTTCTGAAACATTGTTATGTACATTTGGTTACTCATCAAAAATAACATGGTTACCTCTATATAAATATTTAGTTACCGACTGACCATTTCCAACATACCTTTTATACCTATGTAATTTATAAGTATCCATCAGCTGGATAAATGATAACTCTCACATGTACATTTAGTACTTGATAAATTTTCCAATATAAGCTTTCAATAATATGGTTACCAACTTCACATCTCAAACTATCTTTTTTTTAATGATATCTATAAGTGACCATCATATATATAAATGGTAAATCTTAATTGGAGTTTCTGATTCAGTCATGATGACATGGTATAAATAAATTATATGCATTTAATACTGATAACAGGCCAGAAACAAGCTTTAACAATCTAGTTACTAACAACAATTAAAATGGTTACCTTATATATAAGGTTTGAAAACCAACATAACATTACAACTGAAATAGCTGATGGAAACTGTTCTGAAGCATTTATATGTGTATTTGGTTACTCACAAAAACTAAAATGGTTACCTATACATGCATGTTTAGCTACCAACTGACATTTTCCAAATAACTTCTATAGCTATGTAATTTATAAGTATCCATAAGCTATATAAATGGGGCACACTCACATTACTTTTAACACTTGATATTTATACTGATACAAGCTTATAACTATCTGATTTGAAACAAAAAATAAAATATTTACCCTTCTATTCATGTTTGGTTACCCCACGGCATCTTTCAAACAAATGTATCAAACAACTTATAAGTAACAAATACGAACCAACAAACAATGTCAAACATCTGGTGATATAATCAAAAACTGTAATAACATTTACATAAGCTGCACAAAGCATTAAAAACTCACTAACCATAACAAATGATTATGGATATCCAATAAAATCAATGTACGAAACACATTTTATAAGAAAAATACAATGACAACTGAACTAATCATCAAAATCTGGTATAAATCTTCCTGGAAATTCCCTATCAGACTCATATCCCTCTAATTGTTTATTTCTAACATGCATGTACAGGTTTGTGCACAATTTCTTTCGATACTTTGGAATGGGGAATGGAATAGGAATTTCAGCAAACTTCTGGTGAATGACATGCTCAGCAAAACAAATTGTGAACATCCCACAATCACTGCACAAACAAACAAAATAAAACAAACATCAAAACTAAAATCATGCTATATGTTAGTAATTAAATAAAAGTAAACCATGTAAACCTTACCCCTCAGTTTGTTCAGGTACCCCTTCTGCAAATTCCAATTCAATTATATCATCTTCATCCTTGTTACGATACGGTTCACTACCGAAGTCAATATCAGACCTATCCCTCCAAAAACCACTCTTACGCAGTATTGTGGGTAGGATGAAGATATAGGGCTCACAAACATCTGAAATTTTTGTCTGCATTATTTTCCTGTTTGGCTGCAGAGAATTATAAACTGTTAAACGTCTGCGATGCACGTCAAATGTCAGCAAAAACCAGTGATCCGGCGATGACATATGAATGGGGAACAACACGAAATCAACGTTGACCCAAGGTGTGTTGACATCCATGAACAACCCATGGATGTATTCGGCAACATCACCCTCCCCAGACAAGATACTCTTATCAGCCTTTTTACTAATGTATTCCTCAAAAAGAGCAGTCATCTTGCCGTGAAACCAACAGTCAGTGGTCGTTGCCCTTATATGAACGCTATCGGAGTGTCTGACCAGTTTACGGAAGTAGTATAATGCAATATTTATGTGCTGAACCAAAACAAAAAAACAAAATCCAAAAGATATTAACAATTGCTGAAAAAATATAAATCTGTAATATAGTAACCAGTACTGTTAACACTAGTAACTTAACCAGATGAATAAGGTAACCATAACTATCTCAACATCATTTGAAACAAAAAAAAAACTCACATCGTCATCTAACCACTGTCCAGGAGTCTTCAGTTTGTAAAACCACATTTTTGATGATATCGGAATAGATCCAAATAAAAAAGCAGGTTCAATTTGGTCATTCTTTCCCGGGAATTTGTCAGTCCTTCAATATAAAATCATACATAATATTAGTATACATGCTAACATTATAAATTACAATATTACTATACACTACCAAATCAGACTTGAACATTAAATAATATCCAATCTAATCAACCACTGTATTATAAACAGTTTCATAGTAACCAACAAATAATAACGTAATAACAATAATTTAATAGTAACCAATACATAATTTAACAGTAACCAAAACATAATTTAACAATAACCAACACATACACATCATGTTACCAACCCCCATTTAAGGAACCTGAATGTACTAAACAGTAACCATAACATCATAAAGCATTAACCATTGATCATAAAAAACACATACTGGTAGCCGACTCATAACATAACAATAAAATAACAGTAACCATAACATAATAAAGCATTAACCAGAAAACAACATAATAGTAACCATAACATTTATGTAATAGTAACTATTTGTTTATAAATGAAAACAAATTTATTTATTTTATAAAAAATTATACCATTTTTAAAAAATAAATACAGACCTTTTCCTGTTGTTTAGTCCAATCCTAAACCATTGATCAAACAATGCCTCTTCGTACTTTGAGGGCATGGCCATGCATACGTTGGGGAATGCATAAGTGCCTGCACGTATTTCAGTATCAACCACGGAAGTAGAAGGTGAACCCGCAGATCCAAACTTTATCGTATATGGAGTCCTCAACGCGGCACTCTTTACGGGTTCACGAAACGGTCTACCACCAGGTTTAAGGACATTTAACTCCACCTCATCACACTGCACTATGTCTTGCGTGGTTAATAACATATTATCAAGTACAGAACTGCTGTCTGCCTCCAATTTATCCACCTTTATCAATTAACATAAAAGAAAACAGGTGCAATTAGATTTCAACCCAAACACATGCAGTTAACTAAATATGCAATAACAAACAGAATGAACAATAACATAATGACTATAATGGACATTATAATAATAACCAACAGATGATATAACAGTAACCAAACAATATTATTATAGTAACCAACACATTCAAATAGTAACCAAACAATAATATAATAGAAACCATAACATAAATAATAGTAACACTAACCTCATCAGAAACATAAACAACCATCTCCCTTCCATTTAATTGGCTTAATAAATCAAAAGACGGCATGTCATTGTTCTTGCCAATCTGTGAAAAATAAAAATAACTAATTAATATTTAAAACAAAACACATAAAAAAATAAACAAAACAATAACCATAAGATAATAAAGGAGTAAACAAACAATTATACAATAGTAACCAAAACAGGTTGTAATGATAAATAATTACATAGTAACAATTACATAGTAACCATAACAAAATATACAAGTAACCAAACTCCCAAATCATATGATGACAGTAACCAACACATAATAAAAAGGTAACCAACATTTATATGATAATTAAAATAACAGAATTCAAATTAGCTAACCTTGACATTATCTTCTTCATCAATATTTTTTATTTCTTGGGCCTCTTCCATCGTAACATCGTGTTCAACCTCTTTAACAATCTCAGCTTCATCCTCATCCTTAATCTCGTCGACTTCATTCTCCTTTTCTTTCAAAACATAATCACCCTCATCAGTCAATCATGTTCAACCTCTTTAACAACCTTCTCAATCACATCTGAAACATCGTTATCATCATCATTCTCCTTTTCTTTCAAACCATCATCGCCCTCACCAGTCACATCATGTTCAACCTCTTTAACAATCTCAGTTTCATCCTCATCCTTCTTCTCGTCAACTTTCAACCCAACATCACCGTCATCATTCTCTTTCACTCCTGAACCACCGTCATCATCGTCATCCTCCTTTCCTCTCAAACCATCAGCATCATCATCAACATCATCAGAACCATCAGAGTCATCACCATAGTCATCACCATTATCATCATCATCATCAGAATCATCATCACCATCATCTTTTTTGTTATTTTTGTCCTCCTCACCTTTGTTCCGACGTAGCTCCTGTCTAATAATGGACCTCAAGTCCCTGCATACCTCAACTTGTAAAATACGCATTTCATCTCTAAGATCAGACCCCAACTCTTGAATGTTTTTCTTTAGTTCAGACACTTTCTTTTCCAACGGCCTAAACCGTGCATCAATTGCATCTTTAACATCATCAATTGAAAATCCAACGTCTTCAACCTTCACATTTTTTTCCACCTTCCTATCAGCATCATTCCCATTGAAAAAGTGAACGCCGCCCAAATCCAAACGATCCTTCTCCTCAGCAGTAGGAATCAAATTTTTTATCCTCAGCTGAAAATAATTAATCACACCTTAATATAACATCTACCAACCATTATATAACTAGTAACCTATTGTCTATATAAAGGTAACTAACTACATAAACTGTGTATATAAAGGTAACCAATTGTGTATATAAAGTTATCAACTGTATATATAAGGTAACCATCTATATTTTATAAGTAAACTTCACAAAGTATAATCAGTACCAACTGTGTATATACAGGTAACCAACTAAATTGTTATTAGTAATATACAAAAATATAATCAGTAACCAATTGTGTATATAATGGTAACCAACTGTATATATAAAGGTAACCAACTATATATTATTATTAAACTATATAAAGTATAATCAGTACCATCTGGGTATATACAGGTAACCAACTAAATTGTTATTAGTATGATACATAAATATAATTAGTAGCCAACTCTGTATCTATAGGTAACCAATTATATTGTGATTAGTAACCTTAAAAATATAACTAGTAACCAATTGTCTATATAAAGGTAACCAACTACATTGACTGTGTATAAAAAGGTAACCAATTGTGTATATAAAGGTACCAACTGTATATATAAGGTAACCAACTATATTTTATTAGTAAACTGCACAAAGTATAATCAGTATCAACTGTGTATATACAGGTAACCAACTAAATTGTTATTAGTAAGATACAAAAATATAATCAGTAGCCAACTCTGAATATATAGGTTACCAATTATATTGTGATTACTAACCTTAAAAATACAATCAGTAACCAATTGTCTATATAAAGGTAACCAACTACATTATTACTGGTAGCATGCATACCTGTCCAGAACCAAAAACTAGATCGTTTAGCTTGTCATTTGTAGGGGGCTTCACTAGTTCTTTCCATCTAAATACTCGAACATTCGAAGGATGCTCATCATTACATATACCCCGAGCTTTGAATGTAGGAATGGTCTCAAACAAGAACACTTGGAATACATAAGGAAGGCCATTCAACTTATAAGATTTAGTGTAATGATCCTTATAGAAATTATAAATCCAACCACCATTCGTTCCTTTCTTCAACCGTCCTTTCAAAGCATTGGACAAAGAGTACTTTGTCAGCTCAAAGGCCACTTTCCCCCAAGGATAACAACTAACATTACCAAAACATAAAAAGTTAATCATTGCACCATCCACATAATTATCAGAAACAGTGGATAGTATAAAATTAAACACCAACAAAATCATCGACATTCTCAACGCCTCATCATCATTGTCAAAAATTGCCTCCCGATATACCCTCCCTATGCTACTACGCGTCACAGCCTCGTCCCCAAAAAACTTTTCCACCAACAAATTTTTCATACCTTTGTATGCAGAAATGTCTTCCTCACCTTGCCATCTCAAACCAGAAATCAAACTAAACTCTGGCAAACCAAACCGGATCCTTTTCTCCCCGAACAGAAACCACATTTCCCCGTCATCCCTTTGGTGAACCTCTCTAACAAGAGCGTGATGAATAATTTGAGAATACATTTGATGTTCACCAAAATCAAGAAAATTTCCAAAACAAGAAGTCTTAAACTTCTCCAACTGACTTTTATTCAGCTTCTTCATAATAATACTAGGGACTTCCATGTCACACCAGTATATTATTTTTCCGGTAAAATTTCTGTTACGTTCCTCGTAATAAAGATCCCATATCTGCAAATAAACAAAATCAGAAATAAACAGTCATTAGTAACCAACATGGCAACATATAACCAAACAGTATCCAAACAATTATATGATAATAACAATAACAGAATATGTTAATCAAACCCATTTCAGACAAACCATGTATACTAAAAAGTTATATTATATAATAGAGCAGTAACCAAACAATTATATGATAGTAACCATAACATGATTTGTTGGTGACCAAACATAAACATGTTGATCAAACCCAGTAACCAGACACCACATTGAGGGAACAAATAATAGAGCCAAATCATAAATAACATTAAAAAAAATATAATAAATCAGTAACCAAACAAATATATTATAGTAACCTGAACATGATTTCATGGTGACCAAACATAATAACATGTTCATCAAACCCAGTTCAGGAAACCCATGTATACTAAACAATTACATAGTAACCAGAAAATATATAAAAGTAACCAAACTCCCACCTTAATAGCACATTAATAGTAACCAATTCATAAGATAACAGTTAACATATATAATAAAGTAGTAACCAAACAATTATATGATAGTAACCAGAACATGATTTGATGTTTACCAAACATAAATATGTTGATCAAACCCAGTAACCAAACCCAACATTGAGGGAACAAATAATAAAGCCAAATCATAAATAACAGTAAAAAAAATATAATAAACCAATAACCAAACAAATATATTATAATAACCTGAACATGATTTCATGGTAACCAAACATAAACAACATGTTCATCAAACCAAGATCAGGGAACACATGTATACTAAACAATTACATAGTAAACAGAAGAATATATAAAAGTAACCAAACTCCCACCTTAATGGCACATTAATAGTAACCAAGTCATAATATAATAATAACGATATATAACAAAGTAGTAACCAAACAATTATATGATAATAAACAAAACATGATTTGATGGTGACCAAACATAAACATTTGATCAAACCCAGTAACCAAACCCCACATTGAGGGAACAAATAATAGAGGCAAATCATAAATAACAGTACCAAAATATAATAAATCAGGGACCAAACAAATATATTATAGTAATCTGAACATGAATTCATGGTGACCAAACATGAACAACATGTTCATCAAACATAATAAATAAGTAACCAAACAGTTATATTATAGTACCCAAATCATAATAGGACATTAACCAAAACATAATAAATAAGTAACTAAACAGTTATATAATAATAACCAACTCAGTTTTTAATGGTTACCATTACAGAAACAACATTTACATCAAACCAGTCTAGGCAACACATATATATTAAACAGTTACATAATAACCAAACCTCTATATAACAGTAACCAAAACTTCACCTTGAGGTCATAATAATGGTAACCATATTATAAGTCAACAGTAACCAAATCATAATAAAGACGTATCCAAACATTAATATGATGCTAACAATAACATAATTTGAGTTAACACACCTTTAGACTTTTTTGTCTGGGGATTATTTTCTTGCTTTGAACTTCAACTTCACTTTTTATTGGCTGGACGTCAAAATCAGAATCCAACTGTATTTCGTTCGACTTAGAATCACCGTGTATCACCAACTTATTACATTTCTTCCCCTTTCCTCACCCTAGCATACTGCTTCAACTCAGTAACAGAATCACTCTCGGTGATTCTTTTCCTCTTTCCATCATTCTCCCTTGTATCGACCATCCTGTACAACACATACATACAACACAAACAACAACAACAAGTATTAAAAAATATACATTACACTATTAAGCCAGATAATCAAACAGAAACACTCAAAACTCCATTGTGTTAACAAAATCATCCATTACACTATTAAGCCAGATACTCATCTGTAACGATGAACCAATAACAAGTATAATATATTTCGAAACTCAGAGCTCCAACCAGTAACGAGAACCAAGTAAGTTCGACAATGAACAACAACTAAATCAATGCCGAACCGAGTAAGTACGACAATGAAGAACAATTAAACCTGTAACGATCACGAAAATGGTAAACAAATAACCAGTACCGATCACTGTAGAAAAATAGAACACGGGTAGAAGAATGAAACAATGGTTTCCAATATGCAAAACAAGGGTTACTAAACTGAAGAGTCCTACCCAAACAAATGATTAAGGCGGTTATCACGCGTTTCAAAAAAAAAACTCCCGACCGAAAATACAGGGAACAGTTTTCTAATTGGGACACTAATTTGCCATGTCAGCAAATCAATCCTAATGTCCTCAATTAAATGAATTCTATTTGTAATAATTTTGTAATTAATTATGTAAAAATATGTTATTTTTGTAATTATTTTATTTATGTACTATTTTTGTAATTATTTTTAAAAATGTACTATAATATGTAATTGTTCCTATAATTAATGGATCATATTAAATCACAGCAAGGGTTACTTTAAATTTGACCCATTGACAGGCTCAACTGGAGATATTGGGCCCGTTATTTTCAAATAATGTACTTTAAGTCTAAAGAGTGAGCCTGTCGGATGTCACGTTTGCAATTGCCTTTAGAATGTAATCCAACCCAATAAAGCGCTGTCTATTGAAACTCTTTAATGCGTGTTGGACAAATGTTACCCCAATGGCCCATTTTACAAGTATTAAGAATACCCAAATGGTCTTTATGTCGAGTTATGTGAATATACGGAATGGAAAGAAATTAAAAAATACTCCATCACATTAATTTATTCTATTTTATTGCTTAAAATTTTATGTTAATTATAATTTAACGTTGTCATTAAATTTTTGACACATAAATCGTTTTTCATTTTATTAATGTAAAGTTTTTATTTCAACATTTATCTAGTGCTAATTGTCATTACGACAACCACAACGCAATTGTGTCTTTTTTTATACACAACAGTATATATATATATATATATATATATATATATATATATATATATATATATATATATGATAAAAATATATATACACAGCTGTGTAGTACACTCGAAATATAAATGATTCATATATGAGCAAATTTTAAAGTTCTATAAATTATTCGAATCTTTTCAAATTATAATTTTTCATTAATATTTAGATCATATTCGCTCGAAAAGTTCAAACTGCTCGGAGCTTCGGACTCGATTCGAGATCGTGTTCGACTCATTAATTTTGTGGCCCAAATCTGAACAATTCAATACTCAAATCGACTCAATTTACTTACACCCTTATTTACGAATCTGTGACGATCTCTTGAAATAAAATCTCACTTTTTCTTAAACATTGTGATTGCAAAAAGTGATTGTATAATTATGCAAACAAAATTAAGTTTGCCTTGATAGTACGTGGTGCGTGACATTGTGTCATAGGGTTATAAGTAGTCGTGTCCATGGAAAACTTTAGAAGGATAGATTTATAGTCAATCTACGGATTAGGAAATCAGTATGCTAAAAAGTTTCTTTCTAATATAATGGATCATCTAGAGGAGATTCAACAGTTCTTATTCTTATTTGTTATTATTTATAATTTTATTAAATTTGGAATAGTTCACTAAGGTTTGAGTTAAGTTGACTAGGTCTTAAGACCGAAATGTTGTGAGCTTCAGGTTTCAAATTTAATTCTTACAGTAGGTAGTTGATCTTTTGGGTGAGTCTATGGTGGGCTAAGATGACTCAAGAAAATACTGAATTAATTTTAAAAAATTTGATATTAGTTATTAATATTGTAATAGTGATAATATACTTAATTATGAAATTATATTTTAAAAGAAAGAGAGTAATAAATACACTTCACAAATTATTTGTTGCGTTTTGTTTTTGAATACTGCATGTAAGATCACAATATATATATATATATATATATAGGGTCAGTCTCTCTGGCAAACCATAAAGAGCGAACTAAAAACGAACTGGCTATAGCGACGGTTTTTTTCGTCGCTATAACATAGAAAGCCGATTTTTTATGTTATAGCGATAAAAAAAATCGTCGCTATATCCGGTTCGTCATTAGTTCGCTCTCTATGGTTCGCTAGAGAGACGGACCTTTTATATATATATATATAATGTAAATTTATCAATCTAAAAAGTGTAGATAAAATTTAACTAATTTTAACGTGGAGAATAAATAGTAAAAAGAAAACAAAAATTAGGCGCCTAAGCCCCCCGCCAAGGCTGACAATAGTATTAGTGGTAAGTAGTAACAAATAGGAGAGCATTATCAAAAGGATATTAAACTACAAAGAGATCGTCACGACGTCGTTTGTTCCTTCCACATCGCGACAAATAATAATTAAAGACAAAATACAGACAAAGCGAATTCGTTTTCTCAAGAACATGCTAGCACCGGGAAACCAACCTAGAGAGAGAAAAAGGGTTTTGTTCGTCTTTCCGATCATCACTTCATCGACTTTCTTAGAAATCTGCCTGCAGCAATATTGGTAATAGATCGCGCCTCCAATTTCGTGTAATTGTACTTAATTTTTGCGTGTTTTTCTTATTATTACCCGATTGGAATGATTAGTTCTATTATAAATTGGTATGGATGGTCTGTCATTCTTTTTAGTGGTTGATCATGACTTAGAATTAACGTATAGGGTTTAATCTGAATTTTCTGATTTTACATATGAAATGTTCTTTTAGTAATTATATGAAATATTCTCATTATGAACTTGTTCAGTATATGTTATCCCTCCAATTTACAGTTTTTCTTGCTATCGTTAACAATTATTTTGTCATTGGATTTTTGTAATGGTTCTATTAATATATTACTGGATTTGTGGTGCCAAATTTTCGGAGGTATAAAAAATGTAATTTTTCATTAGAGGGAGGGGAATTCAAATTCATGCGAGAAAAGTTAAGGAGTGGTGAAACTTTTGGTATATGTTTGCTAAAACTTGTTTGCATTTTTCAAGGATTGAAGCATTGGTAAACTGTGAAATTTGCGGGGATTTTTTCTCACTCCATAGTTTTAGGAGGCAATGTGTTCTTCGTGGTTGGTATAATTTAGTTAATTAATATTACCCTTTGATTCAACTGAACTGAGAATTCATAGTATGAATTTTTACTTGCTAACTGATGAGCTTGCTTGATTTTAGTTGAATAATCACACTTGGCTGAAAATTCAAGCTTTGCAGATTGAATATGAATCAATTCAGCTGTGGTTCGTATTAGTTTACCTACAGTGTATGTGTTGATTTTTTTCCATTGTGACTAGGACGGAGCTTATATTCTTTGCAGTATTTTCATGCATTGTGTTAGTTGGGCAAATTACTTGGTGCTAGTCCGTGTACTGTTTAAAAATATTTTAGATTTATTTACGAATGAGGCCAAAAACATTTATTAACTTTGTTTGTCATGGTAGAGGTTATATTTATACCAAGTGTAAGCAGTGTACTTGATGGTAAAATTTATTTGCAGTTGTTGTTTTGATGTATTTTAGTTGAAACTCTTAATTTCTTGATAATGTATTATGTACCTAGGACAGAACCTTATATTTAGATCACAATTTTAGAATTTATCCAGTTAGAGTGGACGTGTATTAGATATAAGCTTATTATTTATTCAAACACAAGTCCTTTCTTCCCTGATACTCACTCATCTAACTTCTGAAAGAATAGAATAGAAAAAGTCAAAAGGCTACTTTACTAAAAGCTCGTACATATCAAGACAACGAAAGGCTAAAATAGTTGTTATATTCTCACTTAGAATGCGAATGATTTAATTGCACGAGTTTCTAGCTATATTTAAGCATATTGGTGAGTATATTGATGATTACAACTCCCCCTTCCTCATACCATTACATGTTTGTTTGGAGCTTATTTTTAGGCTCTTATCACTAACTTTCTGTAGTGTATAGGTAAACAGGTTTCAAACAAGGAGTCTAGGGAAATAAAATGCTTTGCTCTTTAGAAGACAAAGAATGAGAGAATAGAGATTGGTTAACCTAGAATCTAGGGTTTATGATTGCTGAATTTCAATGTAACTCAAGCTTTGCATCCCCATTTTTGTTATTAAAACTAAAAAGCTCCTAATTGTAGTGGTTTATATATTCATTAATCACGGTTGTATCATTTCAGCTCTTCCACCCTAGTTTATTTTACGACACTATTCATTTTTAATTTTTTTATTAAAATAATGAATTATCATTTAAATGAGTATTGTTTTTTAATTGAGGAAATAAGCAAAATAATAGATTTCTATTAATCCAGTCATTTCGGATGTATATACTTCATATTTTGTTTTTATGATAAGTTTTATAATTCATCATATCATATGCTAAGGTTTTGATGTATTTTATTTGAAGAACGTAAATTCCGTGGTTAATAACCTGAGTACAACTTTGTAATGGCATGATTTTTTGTAACGTTTATTCCTTTTGGTTTTCGTAACCCTTTTAACTTTCTATTCCGGTGTGCCTTAACAGGAGCAGGTGTTCTTGGTTGTTGTAGAATGAAAGACTTCTGGGTCATGGGTTAGTAGCGTACAACTGCCAGTTGACTAGTTCACTTTAATAGAGGTAGCAATTGATTTTCTTTACATGATCCCACCCAGCTATCACAATGTGGAACTTTGCGTCCAATTGTGTAGCTGGAAACAGTGGTTTGAAGAATGACTTTCATAAGCACACACTAGATTGTTCGGATGATGAAGTGTCCTCCAGCACCAGCAGAGAAGAGGGATTAGAGTGTCCTATATGCTGGGAGTCCTTTAACATTGTGGAGAATGTGCCCTATGTTTTATGGTGCGGACATACCCTTTGTAAAAACTGCATCTTAGGATTGCAGTGGGCTGTCATGAAATTTCCCACTTTACCAGTTCAGCTTCCACTTTTTATCTCCTGCCCATGGTGCAACCACTTGTCCCTCCGTCTGGTCTACAGGGGTAACCTCAAGTTCCCTCGTAAGAATTATTTTCTTCTTTGGATGGTTGAGAGTATGAATGGTGATAGAGGGAAATCTCATCCTGATTATTCTGGAGATCATAATGCAGGCTGGCCATCAAACACCAAATTAGCATTGGAAAGTCAGGAAAGCCAGTCTAGCATACGGAGGGGCCATCGGTCAGAATCATCGGGATCAAATCATGGTCATGTTGATGTGGATAATTACCATGGTGTGGAGAGCTTACATTCTTCCCTGCGGAAGTCCCTGGTTTTCTTTGTTAATTTGACAACCAAATTTCCGCTGGTACTCATATCTCTTCTGATTGTGTTGTATGCCATTCCTGCCAGTGCAGCCATCTTAGCAGCGTACGTACTGATCACTGTTCTGTTTGCGGTCCCATCGTTTCTCATTTTGTACTTTTCATATCCTAGTTTGGATTGGTTGATCAAGGAGATAATCACTTGAGTTGCAGTACTTTACCATCTGTAAGCTCTGGGAATATAATGTTGTTCTGATAATACCTACTTCTCTCGATTCAAAGCTCGTTGATGTGTAATTTGTCGACTCTGCTGTTTTCTACGCCCTCCAGTATTTCCGTTCCTTGTCCTAAGGGTTAGTCTTGTTAGATCTCCCCCCCCCCCCCCCCCCCCCCCATAAATAGTCTTTTTGGATCTTCATTTGTATTATGTTTGCTTTGGTAGTATATAGTTGGTGGGGGTGGTCGTGATGCTAGTTTTTGTTATTCCAGTTTTACAACCATTTTCTAAAAAGGGAATGCCTTTGCCACCAGCATTCTGTATAAGAAATGCTCTTGCAAGACTGCTGTCGGAAGTGATGGGTGCCCATTTATATTTGAGAAGCATATGTTTTATGTATGAACAAATATAATCAACATTATATGAATGTCTTGCTCTTTTCTTGTGTATATGACTATTAGATGTTTTTCTTTTTTCTGTTACATGGATTTATAATGGAGCTATCAAAAAGTTTCTGGCAATTGGATTATAATTTCACAGGCTATGCATGCCCCCAATTTTCTTATAAATTAACTAATACTTAGCTCAGTTCTGAAAAGTAATTGATACTCCAAACTTGTCTTCAATGAGATATTAAATTAAACACCAATTTTTAATTCAACTCAGAGAAGGGGGAGCATGTTATAATCCTGGTTACAAAAAAATCAGCACACAAGCAATCTGGGTAAGTTGCATTAATAATGGTCTTAAAAAGTTTTCTCGGGGGGACTGTTTAATCAATATGATGCTATAATTGGTCCAAAATTTGGTAGAGATTTCATTTCATGATCTCTTATTCTTTTTATTTATACCATCCACAATAATTCTTCAAAGCCAAGTAGGACAATCCATCTTGGGGTCTTCCACGTGGCACAATTGTAACCTCCAAATTGAAAAGTTTTGCGTACAAAATCTATAAACCCAAAGAATCATCCAGCATTCTGATTCATAATCTTGCCCCCGAGAAACTTCTAACTCAAAAATGGTGGCAGCAATAGCTGCCCACTCTCCAAAACCTACTGTATTGAAGAACCCGGTTCCATCAAAAGAACTGAACTCAAGTTTTCTTGGCGCGTCCCATTTGAAGACTCTCTGTTTACAGTTAAAACCCAGTAGAAAGAATAATACTAGACTGGTGGTTGCTTCTTCAGGCACCACCACAACCGCCGCCGCTGATGGCGGTGGAAGGTTTTATATAAACATCACTGGATTTCCTTTCCCTCTTGGCCCTTTTCTCAATAGGCGCACTATCAGAACTGAGGTTAGCTTCTCCACCTTTACCTTTATTCATGTGTATCTGTATGTTTATATTAATAAAAATTAACCTTTATTCATGTCACCATGTGTATCTGTATGTTTATATTACTTAAAATTAAGTTGGTCTATTAGGTTTCTAATAATTTATTTCCTTTATTGGTTACCTGAAGCTATATAGGGGATGCTTCAGATGGAAATTGTAAATGTCGCATTCGGCATCCTGAACTATGTAATAAGTATGGTATATTTAATTTTAACAATAACTATACTGAAACTTGATAGTAGAGCACCACTGTGCAGAGTATGTTGGGAAAAAATGATCTGAATTGAAAGACAAGAATTGACACCGATAATCCCTATGCTTAAGGTGTTTATTGTCTCCTACCAAAATAGGTTTTGCTAAGGATATATGTCAAGTCTACAAGGTTTTAGATATCTTGTGATAGCAAATTCACAAAGAATCCCACAAATACTACTTTGCTAGAGTTCTAGTTTTCTATGAACAAAAAAGTAAAGAAAATAAGATAACATAGACTGTTACCATGCCCTTATATCAGTTTTCAACAAACTAAAAATGATATAATATTCACAAATACTACTTTGCTAGAGTTCTAGTTTTCTAAGATCAAAAAAGTGAAGAAGATAAGATAACATAGACTGTTACCATATCCTTATATCAGTTTTCAACAAACTAAAACTGATATAATATTAATTATGCACTCATAAAGTTCAACTCTGTTTAATTATCTTCAACAACTGAAAGAAATTCAAACAGCCTTATTTGAATTTTAGGTGCACTCAATTTGATTTAGAGGTGTAAGCCGAGCCGAGTAGCTCGGTACTCGACTCGAAATCGGCTCGAACATATGATCCAAAGCTCGAATTCGAAGTTGATCTGAGTCGAATCCGATCCATACTTGTTTTCTGTTTAATGATACCCATGTCGAATTCGAGCATATCAGTGTTCGCTCAAATTAGGGTTTAAGTATTTCATTTTTTCTCGAACCATACTCGATATCTATTCGATGGATCATATTCGAATACTGGTCCGATCCATACTAACAAGCTAAATATGTGATATTTGTATCAAATCTTTATAATTTATAAAGTGTAATATGAAATTGTGTAAAGCTTGTACTTGAATAAATCAATGAATTGATTGCCAATTTGTATTACATTCTTTGTAATTTCTTTACATAAATAAAAGTAAAAATCTTTTATATATAAACATTAGTTCAATAATCAATTTAGTATGTTGTAGTTCAGTTTTAAGTGAAATAGTTCATATTCGAAACTCGATTTGAAGGCTCATGAGTAACTTTGTAAACGAGTCGAGTACTTACGAGTCGAGTAGGTCTTAGTAATGATCCGAGTCGAATCTGGCGCAAAATTAGAAATTCCTTCTCGAATCCGAGTTTGATCATTAGGGTGTTTCGCTGAGATTCGACCGTTTACACCCATAATTTGACTCATCCTACAAAGATAGGCTCATGGCATTTTAGGTGCACTCAATTTGACTCATCCTACAAAGATAGGCCTAAAGCGCCAATGCGATTTTGCGACGCGAACCTGTTCGTGGGTGGGTGGTGCTTTGCGCCACGTCGTTGGAACCAATTCCAAGTCTTTCCTTTAGTACCATAAGTAAATAATACTATTACTCATATACTAATATAGTAATAAATAGTATTATTTCTCTCCTATGCGGGACTAAAGGAAGTGAGTTTTTTCAAACAACATAGCACCTTTTCAAATTCCCAATTTTATGCTTAATTAAAAAACATCATATAATTCCTACTTGAATCAAATAACATTGTCTCTTGTTCTTCACATGAAAGACTATAAGATTACACTATTAACTCACTTATATTGTGTACACTATTGGATTTAAAATAATCCCAAAAGTAACAAAATTAATTGTTAAAAGTGCTCTATTTCTAACAGTGTTAATATAATAAGTATGGTATATTTAATTTTAACTTGCCATCATGTTTAGGTAGTAGGGAAAAAAATTATAAAGCCTACTAAGATGCCCATCTTAATTCTTAGGTACAGTCCTGATATTCTTCTTATGGTAATAGGTTTAATGTAAAATGAAGTTTTGATTAGAATTTCTAATTTTTCTTGCTAACTCTTTGTGTCAATTAAATTTCAGGCTTTAAAAAATTCCATATGGCTATTCGAACAAGAGCAGGCATTGGGATTCAGTAGTGTATCAACAAACATTCGCATGACTGTCATCAAGCTAAAATCTGGAGGATTATGGGTTCATGCACCCATTGCACCAACCAAGGAGTGCATTCAGGTTTTTACATGTTTTGTTCTCAAGTTATATTCATTTATCTACATTCATAGTAAATACATTTAAGATACTGTAGTGGCCCTTTATATGCAGTTCAAGACGATTTGTAGTGTAAATTCATTCATCGCAACTACATTTTTTAATAGGCTTGAGCACCCTCGCTCTTCTCTTTTGGCTGGTACAGGTGACCTGTATTTCTCATGCCATTCGCCTAAGAAAAGTGGTTACATGCTTTCTGTACAAAACTGATCCCTTCATCAGTTTGATAGACATCTTATGTTGAAAAACACGTGCCACATTTGTAAATGCTTGTCAATAATCCCAATTATGTCAAATAAAGAGACTGCAACATCTGATTTGTACACCTACTCCCTAGCACGATATGATCAACCATCATCAAGTTAACCAACATAACACAATATAATCAAAATGTGCATAACTCGGTAATTTGTGGCAGTATGTTTGTTAAGTAATTAGACTTGCCATATCGTAATGTATTGTGTGCAACTCTATCTTATGGTCTCTTGTAAAATATCTTAGTGTCGAAACAAGATTTTTCTATTCTTTTTAGGAAAAGGTAGAAACTTATACCAATAAATAAAATTATCTCAGGGTATTTCTTGCGAATCTCATATTTCTATGCTAATCAACATGTAGAACCTTATGTTTATAGTGATTTCTTTACCTTTCCAGCTAGTGAAGGAGTTAGGAGCTCCAGTAGAGTACATCGTTCTGCCTACATTTGCTTACGAGCATAAAATATTTGTTGGTCCATTTTCCAGAGAGTTCCCTCGAGCTCAGATATGGGTGGCCCCAAGGCAATGGAGCTGGCCTTTGAATTTGCCGCTTGAGTTTTTTCGGAATTTTTGGTGCCAAAACATTAAAAGATGATGACTTTTTGACTCCATGGGTTGATGAGATTGAACAAAAAGTTTTGAGCTCTCCTGAAGTTGGTAATTAGGATCTCTACTGGATTGACTTCTCAAACCTTATATTCATGAATTATTAGTTTGAACTTTGTCGTTGTGGACTATTTCAGGAATTGGACCATATGTGGAGGTGGCTTTCTATCATAAGCGGTCCAGAACGCTATTAGTGACAGATGCTGTAATCTTTGTCCCAAGGCAGCCGCCTGATTGTATTAGCAACAAATCTCTATTAGCATCCGCAAAGAATGGTTTGGCTGTTAAAATTCTTAGTAAAGGAAAAAAAGTTCCTGAAGAACCAGTTGTTGATAACAAAATGAATCGGCAAAAAGGTTAGTCCCGTGAAGTAAAAGCATCTTGTAATATGTTTGTTGGGAATACAACGTAAAATCGGCATGAGGGTGATACAGTAGAAGCATATCTGTGATCTGTAATTTTTTGGGTGCAGGGTGGGAAAGGATGGTTCTCCAAATCTTGTTTCTTGGCCCATCAAATCTTCTGGAGCCCAAAGCCAGCTTTGCTAAGATGTCACAGAAGCTAATTGTTTCACCCATTGTTAAGACATTGGTTTTTAGCAAAGTTCCTGAAAAGGCAAGTAATCCAAATTTTTATAGGATTCAACTGGTATGCAATATTCATGGCTTTTTTTTTTTTTTTTTGGTTTTTCGGTGATAAGTTGCTTTACACATGTTTGGGAGGGTGCTAATGAAAGCACATCCCGTACTGGCAATAAACCTGTCGTAATGTGATTAAAGCACCATGAACTGAGTGCTTGACAATTTATTAAATTTTAGTTGCATTCTTGGTTAGATTATCAATAAGCCTTGTTCTTAGCATTGTTCTGTGATTAGTCAAGCTATTGTAACATCCCTTCAAAACAAATAAAAAAAAAACTTGTACATATAAATTAAACTTTCAGGGAATTTAAGCTTTGTTGAGATGCTTCTGACTTTGGATATTCCTGCATCTATCAAAATATCAGGTCAAAGATTGGATCGACAGCATTGCAAGGGATTGGAGGTTCAAAAGAATAATCCCTGCTCATTTTTCCGCTCCAATAAACGCTAGCAGGTCAGACTTTTTGGCGGCATTTGCATTTCTTGATGAATTTTTGGATGATTGTTATGTTACCCGCCCTTCACTCTCCCTTCTCTTTGCATCACTAATGGGAAAGGCTTCCAGTTACTTTCCTCCAGATGACATGAAAACATTATCATCCCTTGATCAGTTTTTAGTCTCGGTTGGGGCAGTGAAGAAGACTGTCTCAGGTCGGAAGCAATGACTAAATTATAAACTTGTAAATTTTTCTGACGACCTGTTACTACCAATACATATAATGCACTTAATAGTGGAATCTTGTAAACAAGCTTAATATTTCTAATCCTTTTCTCCAATGTGAAGAAAACCTAGGAAGTGTGGTGTTATATGCGTGTTGGGAATTTTCAAGTGAAAATGCAGTAAGGAGTTGTTTGGAAGTTCAGCAATGTCAATTCCTACACTGGACCTTTTCGTTAAAGGGAGTCAATCTTGATCTGTTGGTATTACTTAACAACCAAGCTAATATAAATATAAAAAAAGGGGGAAGTTGTTCAGTTGAGGAAATTTTGTACTAATTTGCTAGGGATTATGTTGTTGCTATAAACTTGATGATAATTGGTTGGAGGTCGTCACCTTCTTGAACTAATCTCATCTACCAATATTGAACAGTTGAGAAAGGGAGAGGGTGGGGTGTTAATTGGCTTTGTGGACCACCACCAGAACTGACCATGAAAATGAAAGTAGGCATCTTTTCTTTCTTTTTAATTACTCAGTTGGAGCATGCAAAATGAGTTTTTTTGTGGTGTAGAAAGAGAGAATCCAAGGTGTGGGTACTCAATTGTACTGTACTAGACCTACCATCATTTGCAACTTATTTAAATAAAGAGTTGTCACAAAAATAAATAAGGTAACTGGAATTAGGATTATCTTAAAACTAAAAAGACATAAAAAGTATTAATAAAATAAAATAAAAAGTCATAAAAATATTAATATCATATATATATATAAGAGAGAGAAACTTACAATTAAATTATTATAATAAAAAAATATATAAGAAATATAGTATATTAAGATTGTGTGAAACGGATCAGCCGCTCACCAACCATGAAACATGGAGTCGATATAGTGTAATATTTGACTTTGGCACGCCGTTTCTATATATTACAACTTTTATAAGAAAACATTAATTTTTTGTTCATTTCAAAATAGACCAGTAAAATGACTTACGAAAATATAAATCATACTTTTTTCAAAAAATAAATAAATCTCCTTTAAATCTATTTTTAATTTTCAATAGGATGATCGAATGGAGTATAATTGAAATCACTTACCAACACAACAATGGTATTAACTTAGTGATAAAATCTCTGTGCCTATTCTGCATGTTTATTTATTTGAGTTTACTCCCGACTTTATCCGGACCCTCACCAAATTTTCTCATCTAAGCCCCTAAGATTAAAAATGTATCTCTAAAATTAAAATATAAATAATATAGATTTCTCATAAATAAATAAACTCACAACAAAATCTCACATAAACAGAAAATAAAACTTTACATAAGAAAGAAATAAACTCATTCGAAATGAGAATCGAACCTGAAACCTAAATATTTCAATGCCTTCATTAGACCTGACAAAATCGATCCAAGCCCGCGGGCTGGATTTTGGGCTTCACATTTTCAGTCTATTAAAATCTAGGCCGTTTTGGCCCGGGCCGGCGATGACCAGGCCCGTTTGGACCAAGCCCAGAAATGTGTCAAATGTAGGAATAAACAGTGGCGAAGCCATGTAGGATTTGTGGGGTCAATCGACCCCACATAAAAAAAATTATTTTATAATGTAAGGTAAATTTTAAAAAATTTAAGTATTATATATAAATTGACCCCACTAAAATTTTATATTATACGGGGTCAAATTGAAAATTTATAACTTTGTCAATCAAATTTTAACCACATATGACTCATATCCTTTCAATATATATATATATCTCTCTAGCTCTATAATATGTTAAACTAAATAATAATCTAATTTATATTATTTTTAAAAATAAATAATGAATTACTTACTTATAAACAGTTGTGATTAAAAAAGTCTATTATGAGTCAATATAGTGTATACATACCATATATTATTATTTATTATATTTTTATTGTAATATAGTGTGTATATATATATATATATGACCCGAAAGTATAAAGTATTAAAAAAAATTAGCTCGGGGACTTTGCCCCCGAACCCCCACCAAATTATTTGTAGCTTAGTAATAATTTCGACCCCACTAACATAACTTTCTGACTTTGCCACTGGGCATAAAATCAGTCTAGGCCCGCAGGCGGGGCGAGCCGGGATTTCGGTTTCATTTTTTCGGTCCGTCAAAACCTGGACCGTTTTGGTCGACAAACCAATAACCCGGTCCTGCGATGGTCCAACGCGTTTGGACCAACCCGACCTGTTTGCCAAGTCTAGCCTTAGTCTACAATATTAGGCTAAGGTCTCATCCACGAATGCTGTTTTTTAAGGGACATTATAGTCAACTCTAGAAGTCAATTGAGTCCCTTGAACAAATCAATTGAGATTTTTGTCATTCAAATGGTCAAACTGAAACTTAATGACAACTTAGATGAACACTTATGTAATTCAATTGAAAAAGAAGAGTTAATATTTTCATAAGAAAAATGTCCCTTATATGAAAAAGTAAATAAAACTCATATTCATTATTAATATTCTTTTGTGTAAGTATTAACTATTTTAAAAAAAAGTTTATAAAATTAATTAAAAAACTAAAGACCGAAGAATGGAACAATAAGCAATAAACCAAACAGAGCATAACCGCTTTATAGTCACGCAAACACGCGATACATTGAGGAGAATATAATAATAGTAGTAATATTTTGGTCGGTCCCGAAGTTTTCAGTAATTATATTCCCCGCCCTTTCTCTCTCCCCAAAGATTCTGAAGCCAAAGCGAGACGCAGTCTCATAAGAAAAGAAAAACCCCTCAGAAACCCAAAAAAGCGCACACATTAAAAAAGGGTTGCTTGCACGATCTCAGAAGCAAAAGATAATAAGAGAGAAAAGGTGGGGTTCTTCCTCGACCAGCCCTCATTCATTTCTGTCAGCTTTTCTTCCTTACGCGTTGTGTTTAAGGTGTGAGAGGAGAGAGAAACAAAGGAGGAAGAAGAAGAAGGTACGCGTTTCTTTCGCTTTCGGTTTTAGCTTCAATTTCTTCCCCCAATTATTTTTTTTCAGTATTTCAAACATGGGTTCTTTACATTTCTCTCTAGCTATAACTCTATTCGAAAACGGTTTTTCCAAAATTTGGATATTGCATAGCTCCGCATGAGTTTGCTTGGGTTTTGATTGATTTGCATTATGTAGTGTCCTCTTATTGAGAAGGAGGTGTGATTTTGATGCGGATTTCTGCGAGGTTTTAAATTAATATAGTATATATAATTGTGTGTGTTTGAGTCGTATTTTTGTTTGGTGTATTGATTATGGTTTGTAATGTGTTATTTATTTGATGTGCGTTTATAATAGGGTCATTTGTTTGAGTAGAGATTAAGATATGTCAATTTTCTAGGTCTTGAAGACTTCAGTTTTACTCTAAAATGAAGCTAAATCATGAAAGCATGCTTTTCTGAAGTTCTTCTTTTCCTAGTCTCCTTTTGAATTTTGCCAAAAGTAAATCTTGCATATTGTCTGTTTTCATGTGTAAAAACCTTATAATTGTTTTCTTATTACCTAACCAGTCACTTTGTTCTAACATCATATATAAAAAAGATCTTTACATATGAAATGTTGGTAAAATACTTGGTTTTTTTTCCGTCGTGAACTACAGCTAACAACTATGATTGTTCACCTAATCATTTTTGCCTCTCTAGATATTGGGGTAATGTAGTAATGCCTGTTTTTTATTTGTGGCTTTCGCGATGCCTGCGGTTGTTTTTTATGTCCTTTTGGTTGATAGAAACTTTTGTTATTGATTGTTGTCTGGCGGAAAATGGTGTTCTTTAGATAAAACTGCAAAGAAAATAAAACATGGACTGAATGGAAACCAGAGTTCAGAAACTAAAGTGCCATGGTACATGAGCATTATTTTCATATAACATAAAAGCTATTTTTAGGTTTATCAGTTTATGTTTTTGATCAAATAGGTTTACCAGTTTCCAATTATTTATGTCGAGTCTTCCCCAACCCCCTCCTTTTTTGCAAGTGTAAGTGCTATATGTAACTTTGACTTTGCAAGATGGAAAAGAGGGGAAAATTTATCATCTTTACTGATTATCTGAAAATCTTAGCTTGCCAAAACCAACAAGTGTTGGTGTAATTTCCTTTTTTCTTAATATTAAATTTAAATAAATATAAATTCTAGTTGTCAGAGTAGGTGAAGTATATCAAAGTATCACTTTTTTCTTTTGTGTTCTATGGGTTCTGGTTCACTTTTATTTGTTAGTTGTCATTGCCTGTAAGAAAATATTCTTTTGTTTAATTTTCAGTATTTTGGATTTCCAACATTGTTGCATTTTCCCTCTTCCCTTTTCATGGCTGAGGAGAGTATCAAGATACTGTTCACCCCAGAAATAACTAAGGATAAAGGAAATCCAAGAAGAAACTCAACAGGTATACCAAGTCTTTTTATATAGGGGACCAGATACTCTTCCTAATTATCATAGCACTTCAGTTGCTTCATGCCGACGCCGTCATGCAGGTATTGTCAGAAAAGATTCTACAGGAAAATCAAGTTCTCCAAACTATCTCAGAGCTTCAACCGGTTCTTGCCATGATTTCTGTAAATATGGCAGGGAACATTCTTTTGCAGTCAAGGAAAGGAATCCTATACCAAAAAGAGTGATACCACCTTCTGACAAGAAAAGAAATATAGGATCTGAAGTTCTAGCAGAGAAAAAGGAAATATGGGCTGTCAAGCCCATGTCTTCTTCTCATTCAAAAATTCATTCGCCTGAGCAGAATATAATACATATAGTTCCATCTGAGAGGAAAAAAACGTTGGCAGTAAAGCTCAAGCCTTCCCCTGATTTAATTCATTCAACAGAACCCCCTGTAATCATCAAGCGAGAAATTTTGTTGCCGAAGCAAAATCCATCAAATACTAAGATAATGAAAGACAAGGAGACGAAGATGACTTCCTCTTCAAATCGTTTTCCAGCTCCAAAATTCAAACCTTTGACGGTGAGGCCATCTTCTTACTCTACTGCTTCAGTAGGGTCAAATGGCCCTAGAAAGACTGTCATCGAGCCTGGAAAAATAACTGGAACTTCCAGAACAGCGGTAAAGAAACTACTGGAACCCCCAACTGCTTCGTTCTCCCCCAAACCTTCTGGCAGTAGTGTTGTGAGCTTGTATACTAGAAAATATAGCAGCCTGAAACTGGTATCTCCTGTAAAGTATCAGTACAGAACATGGAAAGCTGAATCCAAGAAACCCAATAATGACAAGGCACGGAAAGCTGAATCCAAGAAACCGGACAATGACAAGGTCCAGGAGAAAATCTTGCATGTTGTTGGGGCAGAAACCGAGAACAAAATTTTGGAATTTGTTAAAGGTGATGGTATTATTCAAATTTCTCCATCTTCGTCTCCATTGTTGCAATCACCCAAGTTGTTATCCCACCCTGATTCTCAGTTTTTGTCATCTAATGGAGATGATGTGAAGTCTGAATATACTGATAGAGAAGATCTAGAGCAGTCTGAGTGTACCGATAGAGAAGATTTAGAGGATTCTGAATATACTGATAGAGAAGATCTAGAGGAGTCTGAATACACTGAAAGCGAAGCAGATGAATTTATTTCTGAAAATGCTGAAGTTGTAAACATGAATGAAGCTGACACGTTGAAAGGAAATCACAACCAAACTAGAAGAAAGGGCAGAGTAATTCCTTCTGAAGATAAAGATAATGCACTGGCAAAGTCGCAGTTCAGGAGGGGAAAAATAGTCGAGCTTCAGAGTGAGAATAATGTTCCTAGGAGGCTCAGGTTTAGGAAGGGAAGAGTGGTGGACAGCAACGACAGCAAGAGTTATGCTAGAAGGAGAAGTTTTAAGAGGAGAGAAGTTGGTAATGACAAAAATGGTGCTAATCCTAGCTCTGAAAAAGTTGTTTTGAGGCATCAGGATATGCAGCAGGGAAAGAAGGATGCTCAGGGTTTGTTTAATAATGTAATTGAAGAGACGGCCAGCAAACTCGTTGAAAGTAGGAAGAGTAAGGTCAAGGCTTTGGTGGGTGCTTTCGAGACGGTGATTTCCCTCCAAGATAGTAGTAAACCTTTTACACAAACAGGCACTTGAGAGAATTTTTCTGTCTTCACAAGGCTTTGGTTTGTAAACAAATTAACCAAAGCTCGTTGAATAATTGTGATTTTAGACATGTACGCTGCCTGCTTCGGTTGAGGTTAGAAAGTGTGGATTGAGTGCGGACTCTTGTGCTGATGTTTCTAAACCCGTTTCTTGATGGTATGTAGCCCTCTTGCTTTTTTGTTGAGTTTTCTAATAAATGGTTTTGATGTATGTGTAAGGATTGAAACTAATATATTCTTCACTTCCACTCGAAAATAAGAACACACTAGAGCCATGTTTGTTTGCTTGCAAGGATTATAATCCCGGAATTATAATTCATGGAATTATAATCAAAGACTATTAATTCTAAGATTAAATTGTCCTAGTCACATGTTTGTTTTTACGAGATTATTTATGAGATAACTTAAAATAATCTCATTTTATGTTTGTTTTTTTTTAGGATTAATTAAAGAATTAGATTAAAAAATATCGCTTGGACTATTATACCTTACCAATAATAACATATTTTAAACTATAAATTTAAACTTATTTATAAATCAAAAAATAATAAAAAATTAATTAGAAACTTTTAAATAAGTTGTTATATTATTCAGTAAATATTATTTACGTGTATTAGATTACTGGTACATAGTCTTTGTACCAGTAAGTTTTAAGTTGTCGATTATTAATAACGGGGATTGTAGGATATGATGGTCATTTTAGAAAAAGATTGAGGTTAATTTTGTCTAGCAATTTTTAATCTCAAATGGTAGGGATTACAATACCAGGTAGAACATGGTTTTAAATAATCCATCATCTCAAGTTATTTTATAATCCCGGGACTAATAGTTCCGAGCTCAAATTTAAAAACAAACAAGACAGTTGGGATTAATAGTTATATTTTAAATGTAATGCTTACAAACAAACATAGCCTTGGGGTTAATAGCCGAACACATAAACTTAGTAGTTCTATTAATTCTTATTCTCTTTTTTGATTGATGTATGATTTTTCATTTGTGATTAATTTAAGATGCAAGTGAATTCAATACTAACCGGACGGAGGTTTTTGGCAGAGGCTCGAACGTAAAATTATTGCTACAACACAAATTTATTTTATGATGTATGTATGCATGATTGAATTTGTAAAATTGTGTTACAACAAGTCAGCAATGATTGTATTTGTGTTACTAATTTATTCATATCTCTTGAGTTTTTATTGAATTTTTTACAATGATTATTTTATAGTTATATATTTGACAGGAAAGACGTTACGTTTAATATATTTCAGATTTAAATGTGGGTAGAATAAGTAAATCGCCTATATTATATACAATTAATTAATTTTTTATGTTGGATGTGTGATATGCAGGGAATGATCGTTGTGTCCCATAAATTGGTGCATGTTCAATTTTATCAGAATTATTTTTGTTTGGTGTTTATACAATTAATTAATTATATGTTACACTTGCATCACAATAAAAATTCCAAGCAATTATTTTTCTTGATTATAAAACTCGTACTTCTTTTTCTAACAATTTTATCGTTTTTTGAAGCCGACGGAATATATTAGAAATACCATTTTTAAAGGAAAGCTTTTAAATATTTGAATTTTGACATAACGAACCAGCATTTATTGATTGAAATGCAAGGAAAATATTAGCATGATCATTCATTGTGTTTATAACAATGAACAAGAATCACTCCACATTACCTCTTGTTATTTAGATTTCCTTGGAAAGACTAAGGTTGTGTTTGATAAAATTGATTGTTAAGACCTGAACAGTTTAGATATCTGAATAATATAGAGCATCTGAATAGAATTGTATCTAAATGAAAAAATGTTGTTTGATAATTATTTTTTTCAAAATGTCTGAATAAAAGTATTTTACTATTTTAACTTTCTAAACAAAACAATAAAATAAAAATAAAAAAAACAAATGGAGGCTTCTTCTTCGTCTACCCCCGCCCCCATACCCGTCGCCCCCTCCCCCCTCCCCCCTCCCCCATCCCCGCCGGCCATCGTCCCCCGCCCTTGCTCCTTCTTTTTCATCTACCCCTGCCCCTCTCCCCTCCCCTATCCTCCCCTATCCCCACTGGCCTTCCTTCCCTGCCCCGTCTCCCGCCCCCCTGCCCCCTCTCCGATCTGATAATTTCCTCCTTTCAATTGCAAAGACTTGTTTGCCATTGACGCCATTGGAGGAGCTCCAAATAACAGTGGCCTAGGGTTTCGGATTGTTTAACCAACGAAGGAGAGCAGCAGTGAAATTGAGGTTATTTTTGTCCCAAATTTTTTTTCCCGCTCAGACATGGCTCTGAATGCTGTAGACTAATTTTCATGTCTAATCCTTTAAGAGTCATTAAGAGGTAAAAAAAAATTTGCCAAACAACATTTGCCTCTGACCGAAACAGAGGCAAAGCCATTCATAGGTAATCAGACGCAATCAAACAGCACCTAAATATTTAATAATTTTCTTAACATGCACCCTTAAATCATTCACAATAATTTTTTTATCTCTATCCCTACTTTGCAGCATATTGGGTCATTCTGCAAAATAGGGATTCAATTTTTTTACTATGTACCCAACAAGTTCCAACCCTCAAAACATCAAATTAATAATAATCTTATAATTTATAAAAGAGAGTAATTTATTAATTGTATTTCACTATAAAGTAATTTTTATTTTATTTTAAATTTTTTATAATTTATGGAGTGAGTATTGAATGGATTGTAATTGCAAATGTACATAAGATCAATATTAACTTTTACAAAGTTAATTTGTGATATTTTTAAATTTAAATTTAATATGATTAATTTAAATTTTGAAAATAATAAGTTTTATAATTAATAGTACTTTTATAATATTTATAATTATATTGACATAAATTAAATAAATTTATATCAATTTTAAATTGGAATATGTTTGAAATTATTATTTTTAAAAGTAAGTCAATATTAATTTTATAATTTAAAAATAAAGTAGTAAAAAAATGTCAAGATGTGTATGATTGATGATTTGTCCACTTAAATGAGTGTGTAAAATATCATTTTGTATATAGAGAACGATTTTTTGACTCCCTTATACTGAGGAGTAAAATCCTATATAGTGATTAAAATAGAGAGTTAAATAAGGATAAGAAAACTGTTGGATAATGATTTGTTGATATATTCTTCAAAATTAGGGATAAAGAGTTGATTAGGAAAACTGTTGTGAATGCTGTTAGGGCACATGCTAAGCACGAAAACCAAGTGTGTTGGGCACTGAATTCAAAGGATAGGGTCCATTAAAATATAATTAAAATAATATTTTTAGTGGGGCCATATGCATTTAAAAATTACTCCCTCCGTCCCTTAATATAAGACGTTTTAGAGAAGTATTTTTGTCCTTTAATATAAGACGTTTTACAATTTCAAGTAAGCATTAATTGCTTAATTTCCAATATTACCCCAAGTAATAAATATAATTTTAGTTCTCTCACTATTTTTGGTCCAATAAATAATACTCTCTTTTTTCAATACAAAGGCAATATAGACAATTGATATCATATTTAATGATATACAATCATTTCCTTAATACTTGTGCACAACTCTAAAACGACTTATATTAAGCGACGGACGGAGTATATTTTAGTGGGCTCCATCTCTTGAATTCAGTGCTCAGCACTTGATTTCCGTGGTTAGCATTTGCCGGGTACATGCGAAGCACACAATTCAATAGAATATTCTCTTGAACTGTGTGTTTATTCTCTTGATTTCTGCATTTATACCAAGTTCAATGAAATATGCACACAATTCAAAAGAATATTCTCTTGAACTGTGTGCTTAGCATGTGCCCTAAAGGCACATATTAAAAAATTCCTTTCATAAATGGCCTTTTCTTCTCCTCTTTTTTTTCACAGTTTTTGGATAAACTTTTCTGTCAAATAAGATTTACATCCCTGTCAAATAATTTGAGAAATGGTGCATAAAATTGTTTCTCTTATTATTAATTCTTCAATTCCAACTATTTTTTTCATTTTTTATAACACAACAATTTTAATACATTTTAAGAATATTTTTAAAAAAATGTGGTGAAAGTGAGAAAAAAGAAAAATCACAAAAATGCCATAATAATACTAAGCCCATGCCAAACACTGTCGAATATCAAAAGATTATTAATGAAGACAAAATTCCATTGACAGGAGCCAACTTGAGTCTGCAATTTTACACACATACGCCGTATCCTGACGGTCCTTATAAAACAATGACAGCCACTCGTTGAAAGACACACGTACAAATTGTTTGTCCCACACGCATGCTTGCACAATTTCCTTACTGATTTTTCTTAACTTCACTAGTCCGTGATTTAATAAAAGTAACCTTACGGTATTTCTATTCTTTCTATAAATAATTTTTAATTTCCTCCTCCTAGATATGGAACCTGCAAGCTGGAACCCCTTTATCTTCTTCACTATCGCTCTCTTTTTCTGTCATTTCTGCAATAGCTTACACTGCATATCTGATTCCATATTTTTTTCAGTGGACGAAAGTAACCCTGTGGAAATCAAGATTCTTGAAAGCGATTCTTGCATGTTTCTTGGTAAATTCGCAGCTTCCTGGATCAATAATTTACCCTTTTCAGTGCAGGCAAAGCACTAATCTTTGTTTGTCTTCTTCATCCAGGGAGCTTACGTGGCTGTCAATCTGGAGGCGATGCTGGAAAGGAACTTTTTATGATCAGAGGTATGCGGGGTTTATTAATTTTATGTTAATTGCGATCTGTTAATTTTAACCTGCTTATATTGAAATTAAGCTGTGTTGTTTGGTATTTGACTTGGATTTCCTTGGTTTTATAAACTTTTCTTTTGCTGAAAGTCGATGTTTATTATCTGTAGTTATTGGAAAATTAGAAGGGTATTTGGTTGATTTTGGTTATAATAAGGTTTTGTAAACTGTTCTTTAGTTTTGTGATAGCTGCTGATTCTGTTGAGTCTTGCTTTGCTGCTTGCATGAGAAGAGTAAAGAATTGATATTTCCGATATATAGAAAATTATTATGAATTTAGTTGGTTTTTTTAGTTTTATTTTTTCGGAAATGAGGTCATTTCAATGTTGAGTGCCTTTGGATCTGAGTTTTTGAAGGCTGTCTACATGCATTACCAAACTGAGAAAATTTAGTTATTTAACATGAACTGTTACTATTATAGTGAAAAGAGTAACTTTTTTAACATATTTCCTGCAAATTGTTTGGAACAGCGGACATGGTTATGGCTAATACTTGATATATTCCTCTAGCAAACTCACTAGAGTAGTTTTGTTTGAGTTGAAGGTAATTGAGCTTCGATTTCCCTCATAAATTCTGCAAGTATAGTCCAACTTCAGCATATAACTTTTTATGAGATCATTATTGGTGGAAGTTTTTCGATCCGGAAAGCTTTTGAGTTATAAATACTAATTGAAATATAATCTTTTTCCATTTATAAGTGTACTCGTAAGTCTTAACAATCAGTATACCAACTGCAGAACAAAATTTTAGCTAAAAATGAAATACCACTCTGATCTATCAACTTTAAGGGCTACACTTAGCTCATTCATAAACAGTACCACACGTATTATTGTTTAATTTGTATTATACACCTTTTTGTGTGTGCTCAGTATGTTTAGAAGTCCTTGATTTATGTTTCTTTTGCTTTCAATAACATAGGATATTCTGCTGCCTACAACTGATTTCCAAACAAATTCTAATTGGCCAGTCTTACTCTTTTTGCCATTTCCTTTGTATTACCTATTATGGGAGGTGGGAGGTGGGAGGTGGGAGGTGGGAGGTGGGAGGTGGGAGGTGGGAGGTGGGAGGGGGGAGGGGGGAGGGGGGATACTTTTTAAGCTGCCTTTCAAGAGAGAATTGGTGAGAATTGAAAAAAGTTTTTAAATGTTTTTCGCATGACTCCTTTTCTTTTCTTTACAGTCAGTAGTTGTTGATGGGTAAATCACATGCACGTGGCGCCATGTGACGTGAACCACTGCAGTTGGTTGTGTTGTAACTGTACAAGGCTCTGTGTTGCTGTAGCGAAGACATGTCAGCCATACTTAGCTAGCAGCTCATATATTGAGAAGAAAGATGAAAAGAAACCATACTTGTCCTTGTCATAAGGGTCACCACATGTGGCAGCCCTTTATTTCTGTAACAAATTAGAAATTTTGAGCATAATCTTGTGACCTCATTTTCTCTCTTCATCTCCTCCCCCCCTCCTCCATCCATAACCTAATTTGCTCTTCCCCATGGGAATTATGGACCTCCATCTAAAGCTCATCAACACAACCTATTTCAAAATCTTTATTGTTTTCGTTCCATGAAACATGTTCTGCTTGTATATGGCTTGTTTGGTCCTCTGTGTTGCTGTAGCGAAGACATGTTAGCCATACTTAGCTACAGCTCTTATATTGAGAAGAAAGATGAAAAGAAACCATACTTGTCCTTGTCATAAGGGTCACCACATGTGGCAGCCCTTTATTTCCATAACAAAATGGAATTTTTGAGCATAATCTTGTGACCTCATTTTCTCTCTTCATCTCCTCTCCCCCCTCCTCCATCCATAACCTAATTTGTTCTTCCCCATGGGAATTATGGACCTCCATCTAAAGCTCATCAACACAACCTATTTCAAAATCTTTATTGTTTTCGTTCCATGAAGCATGTTCTGCCTTGTATATGGCTTGTTTGGTGCTTTTGGAATTGATTAAGGCCATGGTATTTATTTACTCCCTCTGTTCCCTAAAGGATGACTAAAGGTACAAATTGTTTTGTCACCAAAAGGATGAGATAAAATACATACATTTAGTGTGGTCCATTAGTATAAAAAAAGTACCGTCACTTTATATAATCTTGTGGGGCCACTAAAGATAAATTTTAAACTTTTTTTTACTCTCTTTCCCCTGCTTTTATTTTTCTTAATATGTGTGCAAATTGTACTTTGCTCATCCTTTTGGGGACGGAGGGAGTATTTATTATTTACTTATTTATTGTTATACTTGTTTTGGAAATCTAAATAACACAGTTCGTTTAATATTATTCTATTAGGATCATTTTTGTGATTCACACTTGTCTGCTAGAGGGGTTTGGCTATGATTATTGTTAAATATGTAGATCAAGCTAAGGTTTGTCAGATTATAAGAGTATGATGTTTACAATTATTTCTGTTGTTATTAGTAGGTGGAGCATGACAATAATGAAGGTTTATCGTTGCATACACTCAGCGAGTTGTGTATGCACAAAAGGACATCTAAGTGAAGAAGTTATTTTCCTACTTCTTCAGCATTTGAATTGGAATCCTAAGACGATTGCTAGTCTTTCTTCTGTGTGCAAATGGTTTGATGATCTTGCCAAGAGAGTACTCTGGAAGGAATTTTGCCGGACAAGAGCTCCAAAGATGATGCTTGATCTACAATCTAGTGGGAGTCACAGTGTTGATGGAAATTGGAGGGCACTAGGGAAGCTGCTTATTTATTGTTCAGGATGTACCAAGGGTGGTTTGTTCAATAGCATTCATATTCCTGGACACTTCGTTTATAAGACCCGCTTCTCTCGGACCTCTGGGAAAAGCTTTCTTTTACCTCAATGCAGATCAGATATTTTATATGTTTCTGACCCTTGTGAACATCTTGACAAAGGGGATGAGGGAGATGTGGGATTTTTCAGGGGTGTTTTCAAGTCTTTTGCAATGTCAAAGGTTCGGAAGATGCTGATTGGAAAAGGAGCTAAACTACATCCTACGGGAGTGTGCCCATATTGCAAGGCAAAGCTGTGGAGCATGTTGCAAGCGAAAATGATACCGCAAAGTGCTAGCTGCAGGTTAGGTGCTTATGAAGATTGCATCGAGTATTATGTGTGTCTCAACGGACATGTTCTTGGAATTTGCACCCTCTTGCCCTTGTCTGATTCAGAAGAGGCATCTGAGCTGGGGTGATACTTCGATGGAACGAGGATATCTTGTTGCACAGGTATACGAATCTTAAAACTTTGGCACACTAGGTTGACTTTTCGTTTACCAAATTTTAGGTTTTCGGTCTTTTGGATAATCTCATTACCATGACAAATATGATGAAACTATCTTCCCAGCAGTAATAATTTGTATACAACTGATAAAACACAAATGTCATGATTTATTTCTCAGTTTGCTCAGAAAATTTATTAAAGACATTCTTTTGCCCCTCCCAAAGAGAATTGATATTTCCACAAGTGAAAATGTAAGGTCCTTGTGGAATTATCATTTTTACTATTACATTTTACTATTGAACAGATGTTGAAGCATTTCAAATCTTCATTTGTTTGTCTAGTGGTGGATATGGCAAGCTAGACGTACAAGGGCTCCTCTTCCAACTTTTTGGAACTTTTTGGCTCATGTGATATATCATAAAATTTGCTGTTTGTTCTTAACAGAGGGATTTCGAAGATTTAGATAACCATTTTGTTTCAACACTGGTCACTAATAATTTATCATGTAATTCTATGTAAATTTGGCTATTATGTGTGTTTAAATTCAAATGTCAGATTGGATCTGTAATATTTTAATTTTACTGATTTGGTTCGTAACAAGTCATTGGTTTACCCTTAGAGATTAACTGTTGTCATTATTTACATATCTTTTCTCTTTCCTGGCTAGGTTTGTGGTACACAACCATCTAAGCCAGGTGTTGTGTGCGTGCAACAATTGCATTAAAAAAGAGCCATCTTGTTTGGGTATCCTCCTTATTTGATGCACCAGGAATCATCATCTGAATTTTAATTTCTTTGGGCAAAATAGAATATGATCTAGAATCAAAAAATGGTTCAAACCTCATGTGATACAGTAATTTCATAATTCTAGTCTCCGGCTACTATCCGCAAACTGCAAACTATGCAAGACAATTAAAATTGACTATCCGCCAACTTGGGAAGTTTTCTGTTGAATCTGCTCAGGTACAGCTTCTTCTTCAAACCCGAAGTGTGTACTACTCGTTCATTGGGCTGACCTGCTCAGGTACAGCTTCTTCTTCAAACCCGAAGTCTGTACTACTCGTTGGGCCAACGTTAACTTCAACCTTCTTGTTAGGAACTGGAGAAGATGTGCATCCTAATACATTCTGTTGAGACTGCTCATGTTCAGCTTCTGTTTCAAACTCCAGGCCTGTAATACTCATCGTGCCGACGTTAACTGCAAAATCAGACTTAGTGTTGGGAACTAGAGAAGATATGCATTGTAAAAGCTCTTGTATTACACAATCATGTTAACTGTTCATTCAGCCTTCTGTTAGGAATTAGAGAAGATATGCTTGGTAAATGCTGTTGTTGAAGATTTCAAGTGATAATGAGCTAGTGTCTTTAAAGTTATAGATCACGGGTCAAGTGATCTCCTTTGAGTCCACCAAACATAATAATTTATTATGAGCTTACCGGTGTACGTAGTTAGTGGGTTACTCATCCGTTGGTTTACCCACTGTAGGCCTAAAGGTTTCCTCCATTTCAAAAAAGAAATGTATAAAGCTGTTATATTAAACGCCCCAAACAGTCCAGAGTCTTGACAATGTAGAAACAACTGGAGTGACTCTGCAATTCACACTTCACCATGAAACCCCCCAAAATCCCCACTACTAGACTCCCATCTCTTTCTTTGGGACAAAACCCTTATTTAGTAGGTATAACATAGAAATCTTTAAAGTTAATTCATAAATACCCGCATGTCAAAAGTGAATCCTAACTTACAATCGCTACAAGCTTCTCCAGGAGTATAACTGAGCTCATAATTAGTAAAGCTATCCCAATATACCCTCTGCTAATAGTGCACTTATTGGATTGTTAAAATTGTCGATGTGATACATATGAAAAGATCACACATGGTTCTGATTGTCAATTTCTTATATGTTGTGAGCACAATAAAATATACTAGGTTGTCAATTGCCAAATGATGTAGTTAGGGTTTTATGCAAAAAAGGTTTAGAAGATGAGTGAGAGAGAGAGGGTCAATATTTACCAACAGCACCCATCCCAGTTAATTTTGGCATAAATTTCTTTATATGGTCTTCTGCTGCATCCTCAGCTTTCAGTGTCTCACAGTCAAAAGAAATGTAAATCTTTCTCTTTCCATTCTTTTGGTCAAGCATTTCCACAACATCCTTCTCCCATCTGTCTAAAACTGAACGTATTAGGATGAAGGAAGTTGTGTCATTTAAAGGCATACTGGATGTAAATGATATCAACATACAGATAAAGACACGTAGATAGTTGCATAAACATCATAATTCTAGTTCACCCATATAAGCCGACTTTTAATAAGAAAATGTCAGTAACTATGAAAAGCAGCAAAGAATGTTGATTAACTTAACTGTGCCTAGAGAATGTTTCACAGATGGCTTACCCATGTGCATGATCAACATTACATAACCTAGCAGCATCATGTCCTCTGCATTCCACCACTACATCCCGTTCTCTCTTACTCTATTATAAACATAAAAACATTACAGGCAATTCACTGATTCATCATTCATCTCCAACTCCAAAGCAATAAGGAAAGGAAAGAGAACAGGAAGCATTTAACTTATTACATTATAGTCGGTGATTGTGAGCTTGATCAAGCGGTAGTCCTCACCCCTGCTGCACTCCCTTTCACAGGCTATTTCTTTTACCAATGAGAAAGCAGAAACATTTAAGTACATAAAGTGCCGCGATATTAAAAAAACAAAACCAGAACTGTGCCTAAATTGGTAAAAATACAGGTAATTGAAGAAAGCAATTAACATATAACTTTATGGAATTGTATGATAATGAGAGAATAAAATACATGAGCTTCCACTGAGTAAACCGGTCTAGTATTCATGTATAACACCGAGTGTCGAGGAGAATTATCAAAAGCCATACTTTTTCCATACTGCAAATAAAACTAGTAAAAAGTCCACAAATGTGTGATTGCTCATGAGTGGGCACTTTGTATCTTGTTTATATTTGTATGCAGAAACATAAAGTGACGGGTTTAAGAGTAAGACTAATCGAAACTAAGAAATACATATATTTGATGGGTGAGATATTAAATTATATATATATATATATATATTCTTCCAATATATATATTTATACACACATAAATATATGTACCAGTTCCATGGAGTCCATAACAGACTGAATCGGGAAGCTGAACAAAGTGACCTGAAATTGAGCCAGAGGGTAGCAGTGCTATCGATCCCACCCCTTTCAGTACCTTCCCTCTTTCTTCTTTTTCTACTTCCTCATCTGCAATAATAATACCACAAGATACAAACAGTTACATATATATAAAACAAACACACACACACACACATATATATATATATATACCTATTATATATAGATACACACACATACCCATTTCCACAAAGCTCTTCAATTTCTTCGTGTCAGTCAAATAGGGTAAGAAGCGAGAAGAGAGGGAAAAATTGACTGAGCGAACTCAGTGTAGTAGAGTAGAACAAAGAAAAGTGGCCGGAAGCTTACACGCGCCAGTCACGTGACTCTACTAGTTAAAAATTAAAACCTATTAGCGAGCAATTTCCAACGGAACGACGCCGTTACCTTTCCTTACCTTTACACTTTGTTTCTGAGTTTTGGACAGAAAAAAAAAAATAGAAAATCTAAATTAGAACCGAAAATAAAAGAATAGAAAACTTAAAATTTTCTTTCGTGTTGTTTGAGTTTTTAATAGAAAAGAACAGAAAATTTAAAATTAGAGACATAAATTGTAATTTAAAATTTATTATATTAAAAATTGAGGATAATATAAAAATTATAAAAATATTATTTATTCTAATTTCTTTTCCGTTAAAATCACGTCAATTTTGAACCAAAAACTTTAATAGAAAAAGTGATCAAATTTTTTATCCCTATTTTTTTTCCGTTTATATAATAATTAAAAAAAAAACTTAAATTTTTCGTAATTTTTTTTTATTTTGTGTCCATTTTAAAACTCAGAAATAGTGTTATAGTTTCTAGATATTTTTCCTGGAATTCCATTCCTGTCTTCTCGCCTTCCCTCGTCCAGAGTTCTGATAGAGCTTCCTTCGCGCCATAGTTTATCTTCAATTTTTGACTTATGTAGTCAAATTATAGGCCTTCACAGGTAATTTTTTCGCTAAAGGCTGGGTCTTTATATTTTTGTAAATTGATATCATATTGTTACGAGGAGGGGTTATGGTAGAACAATTAGTTAATGCTTAGCTTGTTCCACCGCTATCTGCTTCTTGTTAAGAGTTTTTTGTTCACAAATCTTTCAAGTTAGAAAGAGGGTTATTAACAAATTAGTTGTTCATGCTTTTGGGGTTAAAAATATGGTAGAAGCATTAAGGAGTTCACTAGCAATTACTATTGCATATAATGGGTATAGCAGCCAAGACCAATTATTTACTTCAAGAGTTCATAAATTGAAACCCCCTTGTTGTCGGGGTTTTGGTTGTTGGTCCTATCTTCGTTTAGAGATTAAGTCAAGCGGAAGGAATGCCAAAATCAATGGCCAGAATGGTTTCGTGACACCTAGGATTGATAGGTTAGCTAGGTCCACCACAAGTACGGATGATGCCCGTATTATAGATAACAAGGTTGCTAGTACTGAGAACACATTTGTTCAACAAGAAAAGGAAAATTTTGATGTTGGGTCTCTTGAACATAAGTTGCCTCCTTGGGGGAATTTTGCAATTCAAGAGAGTTTGGAATTTCAAAGTGATGATTTTAGTCAGCCTTCAAGGATTTCAAAAGGTAAAGTGATTATCAAAGGGATCAGGTTACATTTTTTAGAGGAAAGGGATGAAGAGGTATTATCTGAAAGGATTTTGAGGCTTAGCAGGTCAAATAAGGTTGTAAGTGCATTGAGTTTGTATAGGTCCATGGAATTTTCTGGACTTCGACCTAATGTACATGCCTGTAATTCTCTCCTCTCTTGCCTTCTGAGGAATCAAATGGTTGATGAAGCATTAATTTTTTTTGATTTTATGAAGGCAAGTGAGATGACTACTGGGCATACTTATAGCTTGATACTTAAAGCAATTGCAAGTGCTTGGGGTTGTGATGCAGCACAAGATATGTTTGAGGATTTGGTAGGGAAAAGTAATATTAAGAAAGAATTTGATGTAATCGTTTACAACACAGTAATATCAGTTTGTGGAAAAGTGAATAATTGGGTTCAGACTGAGAGAATTTGGAGAATTTTGAAGGATAATGGCCATGTTGGAACAACAGTGACTTATCGTCTGTTGGTTTGCATATTTGTTCGTTGCGGTCAGAATGAACTGGCTCTTGATGCATACCGTGAGATGATTCAAAATAGAGTTGAACCAGCTGATGATGCACTGCAAGCTATTATTGGAGCATGCTCAAAAGAGGGGGAGTGGGATTTGGCACTAAGTGTCTTTCAGAATATGTTGGACAGAGGGTTGAAGCCAAATGCAATTGCATGTAATGCGTTGATTAACTCACTTGGGAAAACCAGCAAGGTTGACCTCGCGCTTAAGGTTTATGGTATTATGAAATCTTTGGGACATGCACCTGATGCATACACGTGGAATGCACTGCTTGGTGCCTTGTACAAGGCAAATCAACATGCTGATGCTCTTCAACTCTTTCAGAGCATCCAGGCAGGGCAAAGCTCTGTATTAAATTTACATTTGTACAATACTGCATTCATGTCTTGCCAGAGGCTTGGTTCATGGGATAGAGCTTTGCAGCTACTATGGCAGATGGAAGCCTCTGGTCTACCTATCTCAACTGCATCATATAATCTTGTTATTGGAACTTGTGAGGTTGCAAGAAGACCAAAAGTTGCATTACAAGTTTATGAGCACATGCTTCACCAAAGGCACCCTCCAGACATGTTCACTCTGTTGTCACTGATAAGAGGTTGCATTTGGGGTTCTCTTTGGGATGAAATGGAGGAAATTCTGAATGTATGTTAACATCTACTTAAATGTGATACACCCATCATCGGTTATTTGTTATCTAAGCACTTGGTCAAAGAACCTTGGCTTCCTTTTAAGCGTTTCCGATTTTGTATTTCTTGTTCCTTTTTTTTTATAATAAATTATTTCGCCTTACTGAAGTACTGCCTTCAAAATCTGAAGTTGCCAATACAATAAAGTAATCAACATCTAACTCTGCATTTTTTAACATGCAGCGGGTTCCGCCAAACGGATCTCTTTACAATGCTTCTATTCAGGGAATGTGTTTAAGAGGCAAGACTGATTCAGCAAAGAAGCTGTACATGAAAATGTGCGAGAGCGGTTTCAAACCAGATGGTAAAACCCGGGCATTGATGCTGCAAAATTTATCAAAACGCCCAGTTAGACGAACAAGAAGGTAAACCTTCTCATCCAGTCGCCCTAACTAAAGGGAAAATATTATCGGTCTTCTCAGCATCATGGCCAACATAATTTTTCCTTTATAATTTTATCTCTTCTTTTAGGTTTAGAGTGACATAAAGCATGAAGGGGACGTTACAAACTTATATATAAATATGGATACGGATTTCGAAGTATATGTGAACCAGCAGCCAGGTTTCACCTCTCTTCATATGTAGTTCCTACTGCTAGCCAAAACAAAAAGTTATTAATTCCCACTACAAAATAATCCAACTCATGGTATTGCCAGTCTTCCCTCAATTGTTCAGGCAGAAGACTGCTATGTCGAATCACACCACAGACTGGGAGGACTTGATGACAATATGGAAGTTGTTTTGACATATGAATTCTTGTTCGCTTTGCAGCAGGTTGGACCAAAAATACATGTTAAAGACTGTGCAATATTGTAAGAAGACATGATCAACATCAGCGTGCAGAAAAATAATCTGAAAGCTAACAATATTATGGCCACTAGTAAATCATAAGTTGCTCAAAGATTCGATAAGATAGAGTATCTGATGTTCTCCAGCACAGAAAAGTTAACAATCATCCTCTTTGTAGATCCAAGGGAGAAACCATGCAAAGGGAAGAGGATTATACATGGAAACAGAATAAGAGATGAATTTCTTGGGCAGCATATTGATATTAATTTGAGCATAGCTGCCCTATTTAAGTCAGGTTCTAAGTAACAAGGAGCATTTTCTTTGGCGAAACTCGAACGTCGCAAATTTATGCGCAGTCCTCCAAGATATGTAGTTACTTGTATGACATTTCCTGCTCCTTTGGTAAGCATCTTTTACTTGTAGATTTCAGAACTTGGTTTATCTTTAATTTTTTGAGCATGACCAATTCCAGTATGCTACTGCTACCTCAGTTTTGGAGCTTTCTTGCATTTAATATAAAGCCCCATAAAATGACAAATGGGGATTGCAGTTATATTATCTACAGGGGTTGCATATGCATATAGCCCATGCTCAGACTGTGTTTGCAATTTGCATCAGCTTCCCAAATAAGGTCAAATTTGTGGCATTTCGGGCAATCTAGTACTCCCTACTCCACACACACACACACACACACACACACACACACACACACACACACACACAAAGTTTAATTTAAAAAAAATCTTCTTTTTATTAATAGTAATATAAAATCATGGCATCATTTTTAAACTAGTAAGTTATTATTTTTAAAGGTCAATACGTAACAAAAATATATCCTTTATATTTATAAATTTTATAAATGAAACTCTTTTCATGACACTATTATATATTTATATTATATCTAGTAAACATCTGCTTCATGTAATACTTTCCAACGTGACATATCCATAAAGCCAAAAAGTAGGGATAATGAGATATTAAGCTGGTTTCCCACGCTCACAAATTTCAAAAGAGTGACAAATATTTGAATCGGAATATATTTTATTAAATTTTATGAAACATTCATCATGCTCTTGAAACTAACTAGTCACTAAACTAGAGTTCTTTCTGAATATAATCTATGGCTGCTTACACAAAAATGCTTCCCAAAAGCTATTTATTAGTTCCGAAAATATATTCTATACAAGATGAAACAAGATCAACTAGTACAGACCAGTAACTTACACTCAAGTTGGTACAAGACTTGTATGAATATGGCAAAAAGGGGTATTACCCGTTCGATTAAACTTTTTTAAAATTATTAATTAAACATTTCGTCGAATTTGTTGAACGGCCATCTACTTTTTAAAATTATTAATTAAATTATTTCGTCAAATTTGTTGGACGGACATTTACTTTTATCTAAGTGTCTGTGCATACAAAATGAAAAAATCAAAATCATTATTGACTTGGCAAAAGAATAATAACAAAATTGAAAAATCAAAATAAAATTAGAAAATCAAAACATTTATTAGAATAATACAAAAACTTTAATATTTTTTTCTTACGGTGGGTTTGGTTCTTGGAGAATATGAAGGAAAAGCTTGATTTAGGAGAAAATGAAGCAACAACCTGAAGATGAAGAGCAATTAACCACCAGCTTTGGCGCAGCGGTTCAAGCTCGTATGGGGTGAGCTGTAAACCCGGACATTCTAGATTCGAGTCCCGCTTGCAACATAGTTAAGGCAGAAATGTTCATGGTGGCTACGGTACTCCTTAAGGCGCAAGCCGGGTAGCAAAACGCTCTGATACTGGGCTGGGGAGATTAGTCGACCCGCGGGTCGGAAACTCCACATTATCAAAAAAAAAGAAAAAGAAGAAGATGAAGAGCAACTTTGTAGGAGAGAGAATTGAAGAAACCCATCATCTTCTTCTTCCTCTCTATGATTTTAGATATCTTCTTTAAATCCTTTTCTTCAAATCTGAAATGGGGCCACCTGCCACCATCTCCACCTTCTTCCTCTTGACCCATCTTTAGGTAGCCCACATTCTGCCCCCATATGACAAGCTCACACATTGTGCACTTATTAGTATTTTAATCTGGCCTCGAGAATTGAAGAAACCTATCTTCTTTAAATCCTTTCTTCTTCCTCTCTATGATTTTACGTATCCTCTTTAAATTCTTTTCTTCTAATCTGAATCGTTTATATAAGAAGGAGGTCTAAACCTATATCAACATCACATTGATATCCCATACTACCAACGTGGTATATGCCCCCCATATGACAAGCTCATATTGGTATTTATAACATTTTGTTTAAGCTTTGAAAATGGTGCATATTTGTAGAAACGTAATCCATTCCATGTAAGAGGAACAGAATAGGCTATATCAATATTTTTGTGGCTTTAGGATTTCTTTAATCCACATTTGAAAATAGAAGCTCAAATTTGACATTCGTCCAACAAAATTGACAGAAAAGGTAAATTGATTAATTACATATATTTTTAAAGTTGAGTACTTCAAAGTGGAGGATCACAATGGGTAACACCTTTTTGCCGTAGGAATATACATAAAGTACAAGTAACATCAGACGGTCCGCGAGAAAGTTTGTGTTTTTTCTGCGGCAACATCTGAACCAGAATCTAATTTTGTAAAAGCTAGCCTATGCTGGGGACGTTGGCCATTGGATAATACTGTGACCTCTGTGTCTAACAACACGGTGTCCTCGTCCTTAAACTCTCCTCTCAAAATGCCCTTGGCAAGCTCATTTTCGACATTCTGCTGGATCACGCGCTTCACTGGCCTGGCACCATAGCTCGGGTCATATCCAAGATTTCCGAGGAGTTCCACAGCAGCGTCGGTCACTTGGAATTTTATCTTCCGATCTGCTATCCTCTTTTGTACTCGTTCCAGCTGGGATACACAAAGGAGACACAAGGGCATAAGATTTTTTAATCTAAAAACAAGACTTCTGCCTAGTAATGAATTGTCTATAGAAGAATAATTACAATGTTTTAAAACTGATAAGATTTAATGGGGAATCATCAAGTGTTCTTTCATTGGTAAAAGCTTTTTAATAACCTCGGGTTACTAAAATCAATAATGGGAAGACTTGAAATTTATGCTGTCCAAGCACAAGCTTAGAGGAATTACCTGTATCCTGACGATAGTGTTGATCTGGTCACGATCAAGAGGCTGGAATACTATGTACTCATCAACCCGATTCATGAACTCGGGCCGAAAAACTGACCTTGCAGCATCCATTACCCTTTGCTTTATAGTTTCATAAGTTGTCTCCTTTGAGGAGGCATCATCGTCTGTATTAAGTATGTATTGTGAACCCACATTTGAAGTCATAATGATGACAGTGTTGGTGAAACTTACAGTGCGACCCTGTGAGTCGGTCACTCTACCATCATCCAGTATTTGAAGGAACACATTGAACACGTCAGAATGGGCTTTCTCAATCTCATCAAACAAAATAACTGCATATGGCCTCCTGCGGACAGTCTCTGTCAACTGCCCTCCTTCGTCATACCCAACATAACCAGGTGGAGCTCCTATTAACCTTGAAACTGCATGCTTTTCCATGTACTCACTCATATCTATCCTTACAAGGGCCTCCTCGGTGTTGAACAGATAAGATGCAAGGGCCTTGGCTAGTTCTGTTTTCCCAACTCCTGTAGGACCCATGAACATGAAGCTAGCTATTGGACGGTGAGGATCTGAGAGACCTGCTCGAGATCGTTGGATAGCCTCAGCCACAGATTTCACTGCAGGATCTTGACCAACAACACGTTTATGTAGCTCTTCTTCCAAATGTAACAGCTTCTCCCTCTCCGATTGTTGTAGCTTGGAAACCGGAATACCAGTCCATTTACTCACAATCTCAGCGATATCACTCCCAGTTACTTCTTCTCTAAGCATGGACTTCCCAGACCTCATATACTCATCCAATTCCTTTTCTGCAGTTTCGAGTTGACGCTGCAAAGAGTTCAAGCTCCCATATTTCAACTCGGCTGCACGATTAAGATCGTACTCCCTCTCAGCCTGTTGGATCTCAAGATTTACCCTGTCAATCTGTACACAAAAGAAGTCATTCAGTCAACATCTGTATATTGCTTCCTCAACTCTTCATCTTACTTACAGACTGTCGAAAGGTTTGAGTCCATTTCCATATTTCTAAAAATGTTTGCAAGGCTTAATTCACCGATTAGCATACTAATGACATTAAATTAATCCAAACATAAAGGAGAAAAAGTAACAGCTGTCTTAATTGATGAACTAAAAATATAAAAAACCAAAGACTTATGAAAAATACTAGAAACAACTGCCTACCTCTTCTTTAATCGATTGTAAGCGTGTCATGACAGATTTTTCATGCTCCCACTGCTCATTCAGTTCGGCTTGTCTCTTCTTTAAGAGATCTAACTCTGCCTCAAGGCGATTTAGTCTATCTTTAGAAGCTTTATCCGTATCATTTGTAAGAGATAACCTCTCCATCTCTAGTTTCAATACTGAACGGTTGATTTCATCAAGTGCTGTTGGTTTTGAGGTGATTTCCATCTTCAGTTTTGCAGCTGCTTCATCAACTAGGTCAATAGCTGCCATTAAAACAGTATATCAGCACTCAACATGACCTCAAGTGCTAGCACTTAGTTTCACAAAAGGAATTAGGCTTTCCACTCTTATGCAGATTGATATAGTCATACTTTCTACTAATTTTTATTAATAATTAAAGTTCACCAAAAGTAAGGAAAATGTAAATTTACACATACTTTTTTCTTCTTGATATTTGTTCTAATTTCTTAAATTATATTTGTTTTTTTACAGAAACTGCAAAAGAGGTATCAGTTGCCCTAATCTGTCAATTTGCAATGCTATTTGAAATATCATTCCATTTCTGCGAAACGAATGTTTAGTAGTTCCTCTAAAGACAATTATCTTCGAGTATATACATTCGCGGATGACATGACAAAAAATTAAAGACACCACCCTGACAAAATTGAAAGGAAATTCTTTGATTCATTTCAGAACAAGCCATCAAGCAAGGAGATCATGAACTAATTCTATGCATCTTCGATGTTCGGAAATGGCAGAAACAAAATTGACAAACAACTTCATAAGGTATCTGACAATTAATTGTTGTGCGGTACCTTTGTCGGGTAAGAAGCGCCCGCTGATGTAACGATCTGAGAGAATTGCAGCTTCCACAAGTGCACTGTCAGAAATGCGAACCCCGTGATGTAGCTCATATCTTTCACGAAGTCCACGCAATATAGAGATGGTATCTTCTACTGTGGGTTGGTCAACATAAACTTGTTGGAAACGACGCTCCAGGGCTGGATCTTTTTCTATGTATTTACGATATTCATCCAAGGTGGTCGCCCCAATACATCGCAACTCTCCACGTCCAAGCATGGGCTTCAAGAGATTGCCAGCATCCATTGCCCCATTGGTTGCACCTGAAAGAAAAGTCAAATAAACTTGTTTTCTTCTAATGAATCATAAAAATTCTTGCAAGTAAATAACAAGAACCAATCATGCTAGCCATCAGATGTACTATGTAGCAATATAGAAAGTAAGAAAGAAAAGAAACTAAAGAGTGAAGGGAAGTCAGAAAAGGAAATACCAAGCATTTAAATTGAGTTGAACCAAGATATAGCTTCGGTTTTGACAATAAGTTCAAACTCTACCATGCATTCCAAGGAAAATAAACTGGAAAATAACAGCTTCTGTGTGGAAGTACCTGCCCCCACAACTGTATGGATCTCATCAATGAAAAGGATAATCTGCCCATCTGACTCTGTTACCTCCTTGAGCACGGCCTTTAATCTATCTTCAAACTCTCCGCGGTACTTGGCCCCAGCAATGAGTGCACCCATGTCCAGGGATATCAACTGAAAGCAGAAATTAAATTACTTTAAACTCCATAATAAACCCCAATATAGAAATAACAAAAGGAAAACAACACATTTGTGGAGAAGCTGATGGTTCACTTCTAGATTAAAACACACCTTTCGGTTCATCAAAGCTTGAGGGACATCTCCTTGCACAATTCTCTGTGCAAGCCTGTCAAATAAGGCATGACAAGATAAATATATACGTTAGAAACATATTTCAGCAGCTTGAGCAATAAAAAAAACAGTATAGTAAGACCAAACAATCCCCCCCCCCCCCCCCCCCATCCACCATACACACAGAGAAAAATATCTGCTTCTCTCGCACTCCAACTCCAATCCCCAAGAGGAGGGAAGGTAACAGGTTATTTCTCAAATTTTGAACAAGTCCGCTGCAGAGAACCCTATCCTAAGATTGAAAATACTTATAGTAGGTGCTTACCATTTCAAGTTCTTTCTTTCATTTTATTCTTTTACAAGTTATATTAAAAACCATGAACATGAAGAATGCTTGAGCTCTCTTCCCATTTACCAACTATGGCTACTTGCAAGAAGAAAACAACTTTAAGCTTACCCTTCAGAGATTGCAGTTTTCCCAACACCTGGCTCACCAATTAGCACAGGATTGTTCTTTGTTCTCCTGGAAAGAATCTGGATGCATCTACGTATTTCATCATCCCTTCCTATCACAGGGTCAAGCTTTCCTTCTCTAGCCATGGCGGTCAAATCTTTGCCATATTTCTCTAGGGCTTCATACTTTCCCTCAGGATCTGTACCAAATTACAAATACAATTGTTGCTAAAGACATTATTATAAATGGGACTACTGGAAACTGTCATAGAGAACATCAAGTGAAGTAGACCTCGTACATAAATATTCAAAGAATGCATAAGAGAAAAAGAAATAAACTATAGTTCAAAACCATATATAACCAATGGAAAGTGACAAGAGAATAGCAGATGCAAAGTGCCAAAGGACAATGAACCGCTAAAGCTTAAATTCTAAGAATTGTATCACTTGGCAAGCACACATGCATAAGGGAAGACATTGGAAAACGGTCTCAGTGTTTGCAGCAATATCGAAATTTGGTCAACATTACATGATAAACCCGAAATTCAATTGTTACACAGTTCCAACAAAAAGATAATCAGAAGTTACCAACAAACAGGAATAAGCCATCTGCATTATAACTTGAAGTATAAATATACAACAAAATATTCACAAAGTAATAGAAGAATATAAATCAGAGTTACCAGATACTCTCATTGACCTAACGAACCACACATTGGTACTTGTTTATCCAAACATGGTGCTCTAACGTACCAATACTCTAAATTTAGTAAATTTAGCGTACTGAAAAATTTCTTGGTTATTTAATCTATAATTGCACAAAATATCAATATTATAACTTAGTATTGGATACTCAAACATTACATATATACTAAATTATCTATACAACAATCAACTTGTTGAAACAACTAAAACTCTTCCATAAACTTAGGTTTACTATACATAGATTTTACGAGAATTTTTAACTATAAGAACTTATATAAAGATACCTTAGCGTATCCCGTTTTAGCTATGACCTATGTAGCGTACTGTGTACCCGTATTCGTAATGTGTACTGAACGAATCACGTTACATGTAACACTAATATAAATGATGCAAACAAAAAACTCATTTAACAGGAAGCAACAACAGAAATTTTAGATCTGCAAAATAACAATAAATGGTCCATGAAAAGAATAAGCATGTTAAAATTAAGGAGAACTGGCATTTACCCTATGTTGTTTACCTTGATGGACTCCCTTGTTAATAGGCATATTTTGGACCAAAGTGCAACAGATAACTACTTGGTTCTGTTAGCCTATAAGAAGTAAAATGTAAATTGCTTATAGGTATATACTAGGATTTTTGCACTTAAGACTCCTTGTGGGTTACCTAGTACCTTTAGCATATATACAAAGGGTATTTAAATCATAAATTAATTTTCAGTCACTGTTGCAATTTAGTCCAATATACATGGCAGTTATGTGCCTTTTTAGTGAATCACAAGGTGGTCTTCGCCATCAAGGTAAAACAATAGGGGATAAAATGCCATTCGTCTAAAAATTATATCGTAAGAAAAGTTGCTTATAATGCATGTTACCTTGTCTAAAATCTATTATGTAACCAAAAACATAGCTCATTTGCAAATACTATTAATAAAAGTCTTTGGTTACCTTTGTCAATTACTGTTTGGCTTCCCCTTATAGCTTCAACAGCATTCTTTAAGGTTTTTAGTGAAATCTGAAAATCCTTAAACAATTGTTTTCCAAATCGTTTATCTTGCGCAAAACCAAGTACCAAATGCTCAACTGACACGAATGAATCATTGTACTCTTTCTTGTAATCCCTGGCTTGTTGTATTAGGGCTTCCAAGTCTCTCCCTAACATCGAACCAGCAGACTCACCAAGAACCTGGTTTTATTTAACATGCATAAAAATAAACAGTTGACAAGTGCTAATAGGATAGGTATAAAATCAACATAATCGACAATATAATATACAATTCAAACCCATCAGTCTTATAAAGGCTGTAATTCCATCCAGATTGTTTCCAGCCATATTTTCGACATCAATGACGAGCTCAATATTCAAACTCAAACATTAAATCTTCCTCGTGTGAAAGTCATATTTATTAAGTGATATAATACAATCCAAATCACACGGCTTAAGCTAAGCTATAATTTGATCATCGTGAAATACAAGTTTTTGCAGTTAATGAACCACATTTTGTTTTGTGTATTCCATCATCAATAATTCAATACCAATTGAAGTATTCAACACAGTGTTGTGTAACTGTATCTGTTAAATATGTCTAGCTGTCGTAATGAATTCGAAAAAAAAGCAACCTACAGGTAGCACAAGCATGAATGAGCATAGAAACATATCTTCCCAGCCATTATAACCAAAATAGAGTAATACCTTTGGCTGGAGATTGATGAACTTATCAGTAGCTTCAAGGAGACGGGTATTATCTACACCAGCCTTGGAAAAGATACGACGAGCAAGCCCATTCTTCTGCTCCAACAGAGCCTTCATCAAATGTTCTGTCTCCACTATCTGATGCTTGTTCTCTTTAGCCACTTCTGGAGAAGAAACAACGGCTTGCCAAGCCATTTCCGTAAACTCTTCTTGAGTAATCTGTTTAAAATAATTCCAGTGAGTAGTATTAACAAACATACAATATGTATTTCAAACTTAATTACTTAAAGTTGGAGAATACATATTTTATTTTTTAAAAAAAATAAAAAAGTATCGTTCACACTGTCAGACTCACAGTCGCATACTTACAGACATCAACGAGATTCATTAAGTAACTAAAAGTTAATCAAAAGTACTGAATTATGTAATTCATATATCATATACATATATAAACACTAAGTAATAATCTATGACTTACCCTTCCAGGCCCAGCTTGGCATTGAACAACAAAGGACCTGGAATTCTTTCGCATCGCATTATTGTTTCTATTCAATCTTATTGAGGAAACTGAATAATTTAAGGATTTGAGAGCTGTATTAGACTTGGAAGAAGATAGGTTCACAACAGAGAGCAGTGAGTGAGAAAACAAAGCGGCCCTATCAGAACAGGTAAAAGGTGGTTGAAGACGAAGGTGGACGGCAGAGAAAGACGTCGTAGAAGCCATTGTCGGAGCTCGGACCAGCACAAAAATGTTCGGGATAAACACTGTAGAATGTAGATGAGATTTTCCGGCGGTTTTAGGCTTTTAGCTCTGGGGAGAGTGGTGAGAAGTGAGGGGAGGGACTTTGCGTGGGAATTTAAAAAAGGGATGGGGTAGATTTGGGATCAAGCGTTTTCCCGTAACTTCGAGCGACTACATATGGCCCACCTACATAGAAAACAGACATGGAATAGGTACGTCGTCGTATTTGGTATGAAAGTATGGTAGGAATATCATGGGAAATCGACCAAATTAGGACTGATTGGTTTGGACTGATCTCTGGAATATGCAGTTGAAGTATATTTGGGGCCTCTTTCCGTTCTTTGGGCCTCTTATAAAGTCAAGTTATATATTACAATTTTTTTTTGTTCAATTATATTTACAAAAGATATTAATATACGAGATTGAATAAAATTATAAGAATAATTATAAGTAACTTACTATTTTACTTATTTAAAAATTATTATTTATATTTATCCACGTAATATCATTTCCAAAACATATAGGATCATTTATCTTTGTAATTGTAATACTAAAATAACAGGCAAGTGATATTATATTCCTTCCATTGCAAAATATATTTTATTATTGACCATGGTTGACTATTTAAATTTTAAAAGGTGGCATTTTCCATTTATTTTTTCTCAATAACAAAACTAACATGGCAAAACATTGTTTCCAATCCATCTTGATTGAAATGAATAATAATAAAATAATCAAAGATAATTAAAATGAATTTTAAATTTTCATGTTTTTTTTTTCTTTCCTTCTCTTTACTTTACTTGTACATACATATTTGGATAAACATAACAATAATAACAGCCCCCGTTAGAATCATATACACAAGATCAATCATCTCAAGCAATTGCCCAGTTTCTGATCAAACCCTCAGCACAACTCCAACCATTTATGGTAGCTAAACCATCATCAGATCTAAGCATTCTTTTAATTGTCAGCAAGTCATTTTATTTTACAAATTTTTTGTGTAAGATTGATCTTCCATGATGTACTAGATATGTATGTATAGGTAGAGAGAGAGAGATGAAATTACAAAATTTGTTTTGATCATCTTTATTTTGATTTTTTTTTTTAATTTTCTAATCATTTTACGCCGAGTAAGAGCAAAAAATTAGCCATGTCATCATTTGTCGTCACTAAGAAATAAATAAAAATGCTAAGAAATCATCTTCTTCTAAATAATCAGCCGCATTAATTTAGAAGTATAAATGAGTCGAACAGAGAGCTACTCGGATTCGATTCGAAAATTTGAAAAACTTGTAAATGATCTGTAGCATCGTGCACAAATTGTTCACAAAAGACATGGCACCAACCAGTGTAACAGTAACAGTTTTCTTGGTCGATAATTAATTTATCAATAACCTCCCTAATAAAGATTGATTTTTTTTTTTTTATGGGAGAATCAACATATGCAAAATCATAGAACACCCAAAAAAGTCCGCCAGCGGTCAATATTATTCCAACAAATAAAAAGTCCACTCACAAATAGTAGAACTGGTTTTTAATCAGTCTGTATGTAGTCAGTCACCCTTGAATGCAAAACTAAGAGTGTGTATGTAATAAAACTTAACAATCAACCAAACAGGGACGCTGACAACTATATGGACAAATTTATCTATCTGATCGAGACGAGTTATCGATGCTAAATGTGCATCTGACCAATGTCCCGAAAAGGCTAGTTTTTGGCAAGGCTCTGAAAGGAACCAATGACTGCCAACCTGCAATTGATGCGCTTGTTTCCATTGCAACTGCGCTTTTATAATATAACACAGACACACTTGTTTTGCTCCGGGTCATTTGGAGCTTTCTTTTCTGTTCAATCATAAGAAAAATACTTTAATATCTAAAAGAAAAAGAAATCGAGAACAAAGATGAAATCATCAAATATCACATTTGAACAGATGAAGTTAATATGTTTCACAAGCTTATTACCAAGTTCTAGTTTTAATTCAAATATTATACAATTTGAATCGAGTTAAATCAGCCTCTGGTCATCATTAGCTCAACTATGGAGCAAGACTAAGGTCGTGTTTGATTATCTCTGAAAACCTTTGTATCTTTTTCACACACACCCAGATGGTTGACATGAAATCATGTCTGGATCGGAGAGAGGAACATCTGAATTTACACGAGTACCCTCATAGATTTAGAAAAAGCACTTCTCATATTTGTAGTAGATTTCTTCTACTCCAATTTTAAACAAAGAGACCATCAACGTCCTTCTTCTCCATTCCGATGAAAGTTCCGGCAAGATCTCCTTCCTCCAGCCTCACATATATTCTATAAGCATAAAGCTTGTTGACAATTAATATCAGATTTCCCTTTCTTGATTCCCATGAGTTATAGAAGAAATTGATTCTTCTAGATCCTCTGCTTATTCTTATTTGCAAATGACAATACAACACGTTTGAGTCTCAGTTCTATTGGGTCTTTCTAGATGAAGAGTTATATTATACATATGGTAAAGAAAATATATTACATAAATCATATGCATAGAATACCATCTATTGAAGTAGAATCTATTTTAATTTTTATCATATATGAATATAATTATTTTTAAATGTTTTTAAACAATTCAGAGGGTTAAAATGGTAAAATATTATTATTTAGACATTTTGAAAATTTTAGTTATCAAACAACATTTCTTTATTCAGATACAATTTTATACAGATGCTCAACATTATTTAGATGTCTTAATTCTTCAGATCTTAATATTCCGTGTTATAAAACACAACCTAAATTCATCTAACCCCATAGTTATTGTATTCTTCAATCATTTGCATCAGAGATTTTTAGGCTTCATATACTGTAGTCCGTTTTTGGGCTGTTTAACCCAAAAAAAAAATCCTGTAGTCCTAACTTTCAAATTGTTCATTGAACAAAAAATTTAGAATTCTTTTTTTTTTGCTAATTTGACACACACACCCCCTCGTTGGCCACTGCCAAGGATTGAACCCCAACCTCATCGTTAACATGAGTTGGGTCATACCACTCGGACCAAAGGCCTTTCATAAAATTTTAGAATTCTTTGACGTCTCAACTTATGAAAAGCTTTTTGCTCGTTAGTTTTTGTCTTTTTGAACTTTCCGTAGTAAGACTAACAATCAACATAAAAGAGGTTGACCAGTCCTCGTTAAATTACAAAAATGCACTCAATTTCTCTCTTTCACCCCTCTTATCGCAAACCTAAAACCTAACCCCCAAATAAGCTCACATAACCCTCAAATTGGACCTCTTTCTCTCTCTGCTTATATTTTCTAGAATTCTTACCATTTACTCTCTCTCTCTAAATCTACAGAGTTTCTTACCATTTCTCTCTCTCTTTCTCTCTAAGTTCATCAAATAATTTGTTTTCTATTTTGGCTGCCATAAGATCCAAAGGCTTCCACCTCTAGCAACCCGATTTTTGTTGGAATTTTAGTGACAGAGAGGCTGGAGGGGCATTTTAGTATTTGATAGGGACCAGTCAACTTTTCTAGGTGACCACTAGGTTTAAATAGAAAATTCTAAAAGTAACGGAATGAAAGCTTTTTAAAAGTTGAGTTATTAAAAATTTCAAAAATCTTGTTCAATGACTAATGTGAAAGTCTGGCCATAATTTAAACCCAAACTATGAACAATGCTAGATATGAAGTGGCGAAGCCAGAGATTTTAAGTCCGGGGGTCAGACGGGCAAGCGTTGGCGCGGCGAACGGCAGCGGCTTTCTTCTCTCCTCTCCTCTCCTCTCCTCCTCTGTTTCTATCAGATCCTCTAATATACAGACCTCCTCTGTTATTTACTTCATTTCACAAATAGAAAAATATTAAAAAGATCAAACACGTCCATTACTCTTTTTAAAAAGAATATAAAAATAATTATTTTTGTTGTGATGAGTATAAATTATCATTATATTTTAATATAGTGTAGTTAATGTTAACCTAACAACTTATTCACTTAAGATAGATATAGAACAAAAATACATATTTAATATTGATAAATTTTATAAATAAAGTTCTTTTTGTGAAACGAAATAATTATTATTTTTAAATAACAGAAATACTCTTTTCGTTTCAAAAATAAATAAATCCTATCACTTAGTTATATTCATATATATAATGCCATTATTAATGAATGAACACCTTATTATTTTAAAAAGTATACATATATAAAATGAAAAGTAGTTAGTGTTTGCAAAATTTATAAATGGGACTCTCTTTTTTTCTCTTGCAAAATAAAGAGATTATATAATAAAGTTTGTTAGACGACCTGCCTCCAAAAGTGTCAAAAAGATGCAAAAAATCTAAGTAAATTAGTACTTCTTCCATTTTAAATTGGAGATTCATTTCTTTGACCATTTTAAAATTACAAACGGATAAAAATTTATTAATATGTCAGTATTTATATTATGTGTAGGCTACTTAATTATAAAGTTATATATTTTTTTTAATTTCTTTTTCTTTTTCTTTTTCTTCTTCTTTCCCTTCCCTCTTCTTCCCAGCGCACACAGAGCTTCCCGGACCTCCCGCCATTGCCGGATTTCAGGCTGGACCCTCCCACATACCTACTACATACTAATTTTTCCGGCGGCCGGACCCCCCCTCCCTCCGCCTAAGATATCTGTATCAACCAATTGGATGGAGGGAATATAGCATATTTCATACATCAGTGACAAAAATGGTATACAGAATACTTAAAAGAATAATTTTACCTTTTTCAGGAGGCGGTGGTTGAACAACTACATGCATGGTTGTAACTCCCCCAGGAATATCACACAAGGGGCTTCTGCATTCTCCCACTGTTTTGTTGTTCTCCAATATTCTTCCAGCACTAATTAACTTAACATCCTTTACCGTCCTTGGACCATTCTCCCTCTCTAACAAAAGGAAAATAAGTTTGAATGAGCGACAACAAAATTTTGAATTTCTGTGATAAGATGGGAACCAAGAACATGCAGTGAGAAATTCAGAGAGAAGAATCATCATAGAATAGAAGTATACACAACGGTCACTATTAGATCTTTGACTTCTTATATTAGCCGGTCCAAAAAGAAATATTTCAATCAGGTAATTCCCTAGTCTCTTTCACAAAGATTACTTTTCTCAGGCACTGACGTTTCAGAGCAAAGATTATAAAGAAGTGGCCTGCTCGTTGAGACTATCTACAAAACTAAGGCCACCATCCCCTGATGATCACAAATATATCCATTGATCAAGTATCACCAAATTTCTTACAAACATATATATATATATATATATGTATGTATTCACACACACTTACTTGCAAGTTTTAGACAACAATGGGGAAAAAAAGTTGGGGTGTGTGTTGGGGGGGGGGGTGTTTAAGAATCTCAACAAAGGTCTAGGACATAAGCAAAAGTGTAGTTTCAGATCGAGTTTGGCATCACAGCCTGTAAGTGGGAAACATAATATTAAAATTAAAGTTATTTGCTGATACATACAAACACTTTTAAGAATATCCATTAGACAAAATGGTGTACCCGTATATGGTAATTTAAATTTCAGAAGGAAAAAAAATTATGTGGACTGCAAAACAAGCACAAGAGAAAAAGATCGATAACCATGCCCCTTTCTATCATGCATGAAGTTTATCTAATCCCCATTCATGACCCTATCCACACAATTTTATACCATGGTTCGCAGATTCAATCATCCAAATTCGTGGATTGAGTTTTGAAGTTTGAGGATTCATGTTTTTAATCCAAATCTTCCTAAATCTTAAAGTATCAAAATTCAAAAGGCAATAGTATGATGGTCAAGAAGATACCCAAATATATGGAATTACGACTTTGTCTCTCAGTTTAACATTCCTAAGCCAAGATTTTCAAAGAAGAAGATGATGAGGATCGATATTTAGTATAATATCAGGTTGTAGAAGAAGAATGAGATGAAGAGGTTGACGAGAAAACTGATACTAGGAGAAAGAGAAGCGGCAATGTAGTCTTGAGTCTGACTCATCTGAGTCGTAGGCTCAGTTTTCCTCTTTTAAATGAAAACGTAATTTAACCATATTGCAAAAGAGCCAATTATATATAAAATCATAAAATAACTCTACCAAGTTATTTAATCACGTTATTTATTTCTCCCAGAACTATTCAATTAGAAATAAAAATACGTGGACTAGTATATACCGAGTATTTGACTACAAGTGAATAATTATTACAACATACATATTTATACTAAAGCTATGCTCTCATGGCACTCTCACTCTGAACAAATTTTATATTTTACGGCTCTTGCTTACCCCCACTTGCTGTAATTGTCGAACACTCTGCTTTCACTCCTGCTCTATGTATTTAGGCATGACCGTACTTAGCTAAGTAAATCATTAGTGACATGGAAGAGGGAGTTGACGCCCTTTATAGGAAAGGTCATTAGTCTATCTGACTTGTTTCATACCACATTCTTTATGAGCCTTATTTTCAGCAATTCATCTGTATTCCGATAAAACTTTTTAAAATTCAGAATTATCCTTAGAATAGAACTGAAACAATGATAAAGTTTACATCCCAAATTAAGAAGTGCATAGTTAGCAATTACAATATCATCATACATTGGGTTCTCGCTTTCATTACTATAACTATTAGAAAGATAGAAACATGCAGGCACTAGCATCCAGAAATAAATCAATTTAAATGCAATCAAGAAGTGCTATACAACAAACGGATATCACAATTAAAACTAAGGGAAATGATTCGAGAAGGGGACACAAAACATTAACACCATAGTCTGTTGCGGAAAGCTGCTAGTTTGTACATCAATTCCCTATGCAACCAAAAAACCAGGCTAACCTTTAGGCCATTGAGCAAGGATGCTTTCCTTCAAGTTTGCAACACTTGCAGCAGCAGGAAAACTCTTGGGACCGATGTCCGATCCATCCGTCAACCTGAACTTGATCTCGAGCTGATCTTGAACTCCAGACATCTACAAATTTCTTTACAAAATCCTAGTATTCGACACCAAGAGGCAGGATCTTCAGTTGGGCGGGTCTTCTCCAACACCCCAATTTATCACCAGTCACCAACAACAGAGAAAATGTGAAATACAAAATTAGGGTCGCCCAATAGATTCTAAATTCATCTAAATCCTCCGCTCCGTATTCTGAAAAGCTAAATTTAGAAACAAACCACAATCTTTGAGCTGATTACAATAAAATCACAGGATATATCAAGAGGGAAAGAACATATATTTAAAAAAGGAAAGACCCATAAATCAGCAACTGATTTCTAAGAATGGCAGAAAATGAATAGAATTCAAAATGAAAAAGCTTTTGAATTCTAATTTATAGAAAGGAACGTCAGCAATAAGAACACCCATAATAGAGTAAACCCAAGACTCTATATGGATAATTAATAGTATGATAGAAAGAAGGCAAGAACACAGAGTCTACAGCTTTTGTGAGAGTGGGCAGTAGGATCTCTGACAGCTAATTCCAACAAACATAGCACTACCAAATTTTGCAAGAGGTGGAAAATCGACTCATATATTAAAAGGACATAAATCAACGAGGCAAAGAATATCTAACTAATAAATATCAACGGAAAATAATTATGGGTAATCTTACTTGGCACATGGACTGATCTGGGTCGTCCTCGTTTTGCAAAAGTTTTGGGTTCAAATTCCCACAGATTAATTGAGGAGTAGGAGTAGGAAACAATTGTAATTAACAAATGAGTAGTAATATATAACTAAGTAATATTAATTTTTTGGAAGAAGAGGAAAGGGATCACAAAAATCCCCACGGCCAAAGGCTGTTTCGGGAGTTTTTAAAAGTCTTCTAAATATTTGGTCAACTGTCAATGAAACCGATCTTCTTCTTGTGTCCCTCTGCTTTCTCCTTCCTATCCTCCCAAGTCTTTGAAAAAATCGACACACACACACACATATATATATATATATATATGTATATAGTGTTTGATGGGCTGTTTTGTAGCCTGGTTTGGTTTTGAAAGACGAACAACTTAATTTAAATGCAACTTATACAATTCATGGTCATTAAAAATAATATACTGTAATATTTTTCAATAATAGGTACGGTTATAAACGCTCTAAATACTACTAGTAATAAAACAAATTCATAATATAAATCATAACAAGAAGAATTTATTTGACATTTAATTTTAAAATTTGACAGTATATATAAAAACACAATTCTCCTATCCCAACATTATATTGCAGACAATGTATATTACAATATTGTGAAACTCAAATGACTCCATTTGGTCAACTTAAAATGTCTATTGTGTAACTCAAATTATGTTTAGTGGCGAGTCTTGTGACGATTACAATTTGTTTATTCATCATTTGACTTTCTTTTTGCGTATATAGAGAGCATTAAAGAATAACTAATCATGCACGACGAATGGAAATAAAAACTTAAAAATCTTTTGTTCCTTTTTTCGGTCATAATTTAAGTTTTCTTTTTTCTTTTTTCTTGTCCAAAACTCACAATCGTACTGTAACACCTGGTACAATCGAAAACAGGAAGAGTGCAAGACTCCCCAAGGGAAAGGGTGTATGTAATTTCCTTCTTGCTGATATGGTAGGGGAGTTGATATTTCTTTTTTTCCGCCAAAAAATTTAAATATTTTCACAAGTAAATTTTGATATATTTAGAAAATCTCTATCACATGGACATCCAAGAACTATCAGTTTCTACTTGTGGAAATAACAATTCTCTACTATTCCAAAACTAGAAATATATTTTGACTTTTTTCAATCAATTCACAAAATTTTAAAATTCAAAATATGAAGTTATTTGGTTTTAATACAAACAAATATAACAATTACTATAAACTAACTATAAAAAAATACTACTAGCTAATTATCATCATCTTTGTTGTTTTCAAAACTTGAACGAAATTATATCCAAAATTTAGGATTTCGCGAATTTTGCAGGCGGTTTACATGTTGGAAAACCTTTCAGATTCTTTTATTCAGGCTTTTGCAAGAATCAAACAAATATAAACCCCAAAATGGCACCTACTAATCCAATGCTTCTAATCCTTGTATTAATTTATTAAAAAAAGAAAAGAATATACCAATAATCTGCTTCATAGGAAAATACAACAAAATGCCGAAAAAGAGTTTCAATTAAGAATGGTTGGTTGGTTAGTCGAGTAATAGGAATGTGTAGAGCATAAATAAAATAGCAAGGAACCGCCAGCTTCATAACCCATCAGATCAGAATCAACAAATCCTTCTTTATTCTTAATGGGTTTCTTGTCATGGCCAACTTACCAATTTTGTTCAACAAAGTACTACTACTACTACTCCTCCACTTAACCAATCAACTCAACAGTATTATTCCTATATGGAGTACTAATAACTGCAAATCACAACACTAATTAATTATTAATTAAGACAAGGATTTGGATTAATTGTTCATATCGGGAAAAAAGAATTTTCTGCACATTATAAATGTTTCTCATGAATCCTACATAACAAATACCCGCAAGCATATAACCTAAGAATGTTCCCCCCAACTAAATGGGACCTGTAACAAAGCAATCCCACGACCTACCTACCACCTAAAATCGCAATAATGATATAGAAGGAAAAAAACAATGGGGAGGACGATAGCAACAAGAACTGATGATCAAATAAGAAAAGGAATACCAAAAACAATGGGGGGAAAAATCAATTTCGAGGCTAATAAGGCTAAGCGGCAGGGCCTTATGAAGGATCTGCAACCCTAGGTTTCTTCTTCAGAGCAATGATTTGTACGAGGGACAGCAATTATTTCATTCTACACTCTAAGATATAGGGAAGACGACCTCCCTCAGAAAGGTAAAAGGAGTGACCTTTCCTCGACCAAAAAAGTAGATGCCTGAGTGTTATGTTACAGACTGAAAGAATGAATGGTCTCCCCTTCTCTTCTTCAAAAAGTGAGGGCGCAGCAGTAATCATAATCTTGATAAAATGCATTCTGCCCGAATTTCTGTTCCTCTCTTCAACCGAATATTGACAGTATTCTCTAGCTGCAAAAGAAACTAGAGGAAACCCCATACTGTACCATCTTCTTGTTTAAGCATCCTTTAGCTGATATTACTACTACTCTAATATGTGGCAGTTCCTGATAAAATCATTAGAGTAGTTGACATACTTTGTCCAAAATGGTCTGAGGTGCTCGAAGCCTATTTCGAGCCATGGCTTTGCTTGGCCATTGTAGTGGATTACTGCCGCCTTTCTTAAACTATCAATATTGGTCTTGTTCTGGTAGCCCAAGCCCAGCATGTGCCATGATGGATCAATTGGGTGGACATGGCCTTTAAATGCGATCAAGGCCGGTGGTAGAGTTCCAAGCTTCCACATTGTAAGATTTGACTTCAGATTCTGCAAGAATGATAAAAATGATGTTAAACTTTGAATCACTAAAGTCATGATATACAGGAAAATTAATATGACCAAAACATGAGATCACTCAAATATCAATCTTGACAACTATTCCACTCCAAAAGTTGGGAATTCTATAATAAGCGAAATAAATATGACCTTAAAAAGTACAAAAGAAGAACAAAGTTTTCTCATTTCACCAGATTAAAGATGCTTTATTTGCTTTTTGTTCAAGGGTATTCACAAACATGCTACAAATTATAGTATGGAGTATCAACAAGTTGAAGCACTGAACATACATGGATCATTAACATTCTATGAAAGAACTGCAATAAATTTCTAATTTCCCCAGCCCGACTTGCTTCAGAATAGAAAATAAAACAAGTGGTAACCTTGGTAGAATGGTCAGGCCAGCGTAACGAAATGTAGATGCACAAAATAACATCAGTTTCTAAGAAAAACTGTGGCATAGTGACACTTATTAACACAAGAAAGAAAGATACATATTTCTTAAACCCACAGTGATGTGTACCCACAAAAAGGAAAAGAAAAGGGATAAAGTGATAATAACAAACAAATACGAGAGTATTTACGTGCTTACCTCCTTCAGCCAGGTGTGGTATGTATCTCTAATATTAGTCTTTCTCCACGCACGCAAGTCGAAGATATTCATACCATAAGCCCAAGCACATTCATCAGGATTCAAGTTCTTTGATATGAGGGGATGCGAGAAGTTGAAGTAATTCCTCAAATGCTTAGACATGACCCAGTCATCATCACCTTTGCAAGTTTCAACAGCTCCATTGACCTTTCCACCAAGGTCAATTTCCCAAAGTGGCGACAAATCACGCTGAATTACAACATCATCATCTATGAAAACCACCTTGTCAAGGTTGGGGAAGAGCTGTACCAAGTCAACGTCAGCACTATGTTGAACAAGAAAAGAGAAGAGAAAGAAAGAACTTATTTAGCAAAAAAAAAAGAACTTCACAGAGAAACCCCAAAATACAATAACGCATGAACCAAAATTTCCAATGCCTGAATTCTTAAGGTAATATCCTACTCTTTTCAGCAGAATCGAAGTATGAAAAGCCAGAGTCTTAAACCAGCATAAACAAGTTAACCATATCACCAGGATGAATTAAGCTAATTGAGTTTGCTTGGTTTTCTTGTTTTCTTGGTTTCTTTTCTTCTGACTTTCTATAAATTAATCTTGCTTAGTTGCTTTATTATAAGCTCAGTCAAATTCCATTCATGGCTAAAAGCTTAAAGGGGCAAGCCCTATTAACCTCATTGAGATTTAGCTAAATATTATAAGTAGCATCCTAATAAGTTGTTACAGCAAACTGCAACTCGTTTAGTTTGGCTTGTATATTTTTATTTTTTGGGTTTTCAGTTTGGTATGTTTATCGTGTCGTAGCGTTAAGCCATTAACACGTGTTTTGTGTATGTGTGTGTGTGTTTTTTTTTTTTTTTTTGGGGGGGGGGGAGGAGGGACTATTAGCCTCCAATTCAAACACGGCCAGGATGACACTCTAAAAACAAGTGCCACTAATATCAACCATCAAAATGTTATTTTTATTAATTCTAAACAGTTAAAACCTTGCTGTGTATTCCTAAGAGAAGAGGACAACAGGAGCGTGTGATGCACAACTGATTACCTCTGGCAAATATATGCGGAGATGGTTGAGCAGAGAAATGTACTTTGGGCTTCTAGCCTGCAATTTGGATGCAAATGTTCGTGGGGTCGTATCGCCAAGATTGGCCCCTGCAACATGATTTCCATGGTAGTAATTCCGAATTCCATAATGGTTTTCCACAGCATCAAGAACTGGGACATTCTCTCTAGTTAACCACTCAAACTGATGAACACCTTTCACTTCAACAATAGCAGAGGAAACAGGATTCAAAGCGAACCAAGAGTGCATTCCTGCATAAGTTTTTTTATCCGTAATGACATGGAATACAATTTTATCGGGATTCATAGATGACTGGACGGCAGAAGTGACCACAACTGAAGCAGCCAGAATGTTATCAGTTGAAAAGACAAAGTGACGATAAGAGTTGTCGGTAAGGATAGGGAGTAATTCAGGAGAAGGCAACTGTCTGCGCTGCATGGGCATTGGAAGAGTACTCATCAGTCAGCCTGAGAGAGAGACAGTGAATGCCTTTTGGAACAGCACTAGCTGCAAAGTGTTTGTTCATTAGTTCTGCAAACTTTGATTCCCTTATCTCCTTTTCAGATCTCTCCATCTGTACAAAATCAAGTTTACTTAGCAAATAAGCCAGATGCAAAACATAGATTATCAATGCCAAAAGCAAAGGAAATTTTATGAATTCTACATTGCAAACAAAAATCCTCACGTGCATGAATTACATGGAGAAGATGCTGTTAAACATGTAAAACATTCTACACGTCAGTGTCTCGCCTCTTTTTGTACATAGCATAAATTCTATTAAATAAGCTACCAAAAGGAGGAGACGCCTCATGACACCCAATATAAATTAGAAGGCATAAATAATCTTCATAATTTTTGAATTTTTGAAACCCTGAAAATAAACCTAACTATATAACATAAGAACTAAGTCTGGCTATCTGAACTGCATTATTCCTCATTTTATCAAACAAATCTAAAAAAGATCTAACAACTAGCTAATTCTCAAGCAAAAGCCAATTGCTTAACTATTTTTTACGCCAGTAATACATTATAGGGATGCTTATATTCTCTAAAAAGGATCAAATATATTGCCTTTTTTTTACATCACCAAATATGCCCCCACCCCCTCAATCTTCCTTCTCTGAAAGGCTACAGGTATTTGGCATCTATAATCTAAATTAGATTATTTTCTCATCATAATGTTTTTTATAGACTCAAAATGTACATGAATATATAATGTGCATATTTGTGCGAGCCTATCAATAATAACATATGGAGGGAAGTCGCACTATCAATAAACCTTAAAAACTCAAACACCTCTTCACCCAAAAAGCAGCTAGTTATATATATACCAGGAAACTTGAGTGGAATTGAAGATTTAGATGCATATATGGTATATAAACTTTATTTAGTAATATGAAACTTACCATTCCCTTCAAAATCAGAGCAAATTCCTTTGCATTGTATTTTTTGCTTTTCATTTCAGAAACTAGTTGACTAAATGACTTGGGGAGCTTTAAGTCATCAGGGATATTCTCAGAGTTCACTTTATTTAGGATCTTGTAGAAGTCTCTAACCAATCTCTGCTGCCACATAAAGATTCAGATTCAGCTTAAAATTAAGAAAATGAAATATTTGTTTACCAAGAGGTCATCAAGGCAAAAACTAGGTGAGCTGAGAGTAACATATGAAGTAGGAAAACAGGATAGAAAAATTCTATTACCCCTGAATCATCAACCCTACCAAGAAGCCTAGGTCCCAACCGTCCTGCCTAAACAATCTGAAGAATAAAGAAAAGAAAGGATGAAAACAATAGTCCGATATACACATGTTAACACATTTAAAGAGGCTGAGAACTTCATTTTTAAAAGAGGAAAATGTAGAAACATTTACAATCATGTTAACAAGATATAGATGTAAGAAAGTGTCCTCCACAAGGCAAGAGCATGAAAATGCAATAACAAAGACCATGATACCATATATACATCAACAGCCAAACAACATCGACACATTCATAAACAAACATCTAAAGAACATTTACAGACGAAAATCAACCAATGAACCAAAAGGTTGGCATGTCAAATGCATCATTTAGTCTTGGAATAGATAATTAATCCTCTCCTTTACAGAAAAAGCATGGTAATCCATAGTAACGAACCAGCCCAAATCAAGTATAGAGTAAGGCTCAATAATTCAGTGTTACCTGGAACGTGGGTCGTTTCGGTACACGGTACGCTACATAGCTAAGACGCGGTACGCTAGGGTATCTTTATATAAGTTCTTATAGTTAGGAATTCTCTTAGAATCTAAATAAAATAAAGCTAAGTTTGATGGAAAATTTTTAGTTGAATCAACAAGTTAGTTGTTTTATAAATAGTTTAGCACAAATGTAATGTTTGAGCATCCAATACTAAGTTCTAATATTGATATTTGTCTAATTATAGGTAAAATAACCAAAAAATATTTGGTATGCTAAATTAAGAGTATTGGTACATAAGTGTATCGTGTTTGGCTACGCAAATACCAATATGCGATTTGCTAGGTCAATGAGAGTATCTGGTAACTCTCCTTAATTCACGTCCCAATAGAATCAACTTGACCCAAAAGTCATGACTTTTGTTACTATTGGTAGTAGAGTTAAGCCTTAAACTGTTATACACGCACTTATCAAAGCCACAAGATACGTTGTGGGATTGGGTATTACACTGAACACGTATAAATTAAACCTTGAAAAGAGAGTATAATTCAGTCCAAATATGATGCAATCCAAGCAGAATGATAGTAAAACAAAAATCAATAACCGTTAAGCATCAATAAATTTTCTGCCCTAACAACAAACCAGCATTTGAACACAAATCAGTGTTTTCAATGACGAGCAAACTCATAGATTACATCAGTCATTCATCATAAAACATCTGTCACAACGGCACAACCAATTGCAACCAATATATTAGCAAAAAGCAAGCTGATGAGAAAACTGAATCAAACCAAACATTTTCTCATATTATTGATAATGTTCGAATCAAACATTATCTCCTACATTAAAGAGTTTCAGATCTCTCATAAACCTGGAAGCCTAAAATTCAGATAAAGGAGTGCTGATTTTGTTCCAATCAAATATAATCAATGAACTGAATTCACCGACAGTGCCAAAAATGAATAATTCAACAATGCCTTAGAAAGTTAGAAGCGAATCAAGATCAAGGTAATACAATCAAAACCAATCCAGATAGGTTTAAATACAGACTTATAAACAAGCAATCAATCAATCAACGTCTATTTAATATTAATATTCGTAATGAATGGAAAGGGAGGAGTACCAAATGAGGAACACTTGTTGACGCCTTCAAGGGTAACAAGAGCAGTTAGAATGAAGACAAAAGGCAACAAAAAAGCGAGGATGAGAATCGTGTGGAAAAGTGTACGGTAAGAAATGTGGCGAGCTGCGACCTTGATCTTCATCAAGTCAATAAACCCATTGCTGCTCGATATCGTTATACTTCTCATGCTAGGTGAGAAGTGAAGCTGCATCGTCCCCTTCCTCTCCCACCAAAACCCTAACTATTGATCCTCTACCTTCGCCCCAAATTTTGATCTGTCCTAATATTAATATCACTAACACTAATCTGAATCCCAAAAACGTTCTTCTCACCATCAGATCCACCGCAATTCGACGATCCCGATAGCGCCACCTCCTCCCTAATTGAACAACAAAAATTCTTCGTTTCTAAGGGTCTCCTCGAAGACCAATGCATTGAGGATTTTTTTTATAAAAAAAATCACCAATCTAGGGTTTCGACTTTCTGTATATACACCACCCACAAATATATTTATATAATGTATGTATCTATATCTCTATATATGAATTGAAATCTGAATCTGAGTCTGAGTCGTCGTCTTCTGTTTTCAGCTGCTGCTGCTGATGATTACTTCTCTCTCCATCATTTTGAAGCGAAAAGGTCTCTGATTAGTCGAATCAATTTTACTTTTTCTTTTTTATTTGGAGAAAATAAAATTTTAAAGCTCCTCCAAATTAATGAATTAATTTGTAGTCAGAACCGTGTTGTTTGTCGTTTAGGGGAGAGAAATGGATGGAAATAGTGGTTTGACCTTGATAATAGGAGTGGAGAGAGTGAAGTTTGAGCTGGTTTATAGTTAGTTGTCCGTCCGTCCTAAGATTATGGGCGAGGTCAAGTTTAGAGGTTCAGATTAGATTAGTTATATTTAGGTTTACGTTACACGCCTTCAAATTTATATTATTATCATAAAATAAATTCGTTAATGAATGCATGATCAAATTTTAATTTTTTTTTTTGAATCGAGTCCCGAGATCAAGTTAGGGGGTGTTTGATAAAAACTGAATGAATTTGAATCTGAATCTGAATCTGAATCTGAATCTGAATGAACTGAATTTGATCTGAATCTGAATGAGCTGAATCTGAATAAAAAAAACTGTTTGATAATTAATATGTCTGAAACATCTGAATAACAGTCTTTTACTATTTTACCCCTCTTAAAATAGTAAGGGAGGGATGGAATTGGAGAGAATGTCTATTTGCGTAAAAAAACCTTATTCAGCCCATTCAGGCCAAATTTTTTAAAGGAATCGCTCAGTTTAATTCAGCCCAATTCAGATTTTCAAACTCGTAAACAAACACTCTTACTAACTGATTCGCTCAGTTTTTTATTCATTCAGACCCATTAAGCTGCTATCAAACAGCCCCTTAGATAGATAGATAGATAAAGATATACTAGTATGTGGACCGACCTAGTCCGGGTAATGGACATTGGGGTTGCATTCTTCCCCTCGGAGGGATGCCAATGTGACGGAATGCGAGTTATATGATAAGTTCATTTCATGATCAATACAGTATTGACACGTAGGCAAAGAGATTGTATGTGTTAACTTGTATTGGGTATGAAGTGAACATTATAATGAAATTCACTCCATGCTAGCCGAATCCGAATTATATATCTCACTCTTATTTTTTGTTTTATAAAAATTCTCTATATCAGTTTCATTTTTTATGACAATTAAAATTTAATAATTATTTTTATTCTCACGGAAAATTTATATCACTGCATAAATTAATATTTTGTGAAATTTTTAAATAAAAAAATTAATTTTAATTATATTTACAATAGTACATACATAAAAATTAATCATATTTACAAATTGTAATTAATATTGTCAATCAATATAATTCCTGCATATATAGACTTTAATATAAGACCGAGGTTGATTAATAGTAGTGTAATTGAAGACTTGATATTGACAGAAATTCCAATAAATAAACCAAGCAAAGAAACCGACTTTGTTAGGTGTCCTTGACGGCTTCAAAATAATACTACTACTACTATTTAGACATTGTTTATTGAATTTGAATGGGTTAATAATCATCCATTCCATTTAAAAGGCTGATCTAATAGTGGCAAAGCATGATGTGCCTGCTCTTTTAATTAAAATTTAAAACTTCAACAAATTATGGCTCTTATTTATTTTCATTTTATTTATTTTTTTATTAAAAAAAACCTATAAAAGCGTTGGTTACAGACAGCAGATAAACGAGTTAAGGTTTACAGTATTCCATCACGATAAAAGAAATTTACATTTGTTATGTTGGCGGAGTCCTCAACTACTCTCCACCACATACATTGAGGTTTAAAGATTTATCAAACTCACACATAGAAAGCAACATGTGGGTGTGGGGGGACCTTTTATGAGCATAACTTGCATATAAAAGGGCAAATGGCACATGGTTTGTATCAGCAAGATGGGGACAATAGTTGAACCATGGATGCTTTATTCTAAAGCTTGGTAGTCATATAGCTGCTACCTACCTATATGCAAAGCTCAATACATATGCCAACATATCAATAGTTTTGTCCAACTCCCCACTTGTTTAATACTGTTCACCTTAATTGCTTGTATTTCAGAGATAATTCCATTTTTCAGTATGTGTTTTCCTTTATAGTCAGTCAGGAGCATGCAAGCAAAACAAAGCATATCAGAAATAATAATGCTACCATCACATAAAAGAATCACATAATGCATGGGTGACACCCGTGGATTTGTTGTTATAGTTAAGTGGGTCATGTCAACAACAAATCTATGGGTGTCACCCATGCGGTATGTGATACTTTTATGTGATAGTAGCATCATTGAAAAGGTGAATGTTGATAAAATTTGTAGGGAAAATGGAAAATTATTGAAAGTGGGATTTTTCAAACAACTTTCAGTACTTTATGAAAGTAGATGTACCATTCATTGTACTAAACATACAATGTGCTTAAAAAGCAATAACCAAATTTCCCATATTTGAACTTTAAAGGGTGCATATGTGCGGGACCTGACATGTGATGCTACCACCCCACTCTCAACACTACCACTAATAATCATACAGATAGAGACAGAAGGGAGTTAACTTTCTGTCATTCAGTTGTACTTCTAAGAAAATAAACAAAGTTATTCAGTTTCCCTAAACGAAGTTATTGTTAGAGTTCATACTGAAGCTTTAAACCACAGCTAGCCAAGGATATATAGAATGAGAATACTGATGCTAATGTCCATGTTTTGACCTCGACTTTTGTCAATAACACCCAACACTCTTTGAGTGTCAAGAGTGTTTAACACGAAGCCAACAGACATTGCCATAATGGCATTGCTCCCTTGTACTAGTAGTCTAGTATGAGCACTTCTGCAAACTGTCAAATTTCTGCCAATTATTCTCTAGTGATTAAGGCCTCTTTCCTTCATGAAATGTAGGGCTTTTTATGTTTTCAACCTGATAGTCTTTGCTTGTGAGTATACTCGTCGATCATAATCATGGCATGCGAGGGAAAAAAATCAGGGCAAGGATTTCAAGCTACTGTAACTTGCTTATAGTCATGATCAGTGTCGAGAGAATTTTTTGAACTTCTCAAGGACCAAAAATTATGTGGGCATACAAATTTATGGAGTCAGCCTCCTCTTGTAAAAAGACAGAAAAATGCACCAAAACAAAGACAATTTGGAACAGCCCACAACCGAAGATATGCACTGTAAACCAACTCGGGGGATAAAATACATCAATACTCACAATTGAGGACAGGAAAGCTTATAATATGCAACATATTACACAACTTCCCCATCGACACAATTAGGAATAGATTTTTCACCAAATTCACTGAACAGCTATAAGTTTCTAGACAACTGACTACGATCACAAACCATGTTCTGCCCCTTCAGTTTAATATTTTTACAGATTTTTTCTTGCTCCTCATATCAGCTCTAGGTTCCATCTTCACAGGCAATGGAACAGAGAATACAAAGCTTCCATCGTCATTCTCAATCAGGCTTCTAGGGTCTCTATCATCATCACTAATTTGGGGAGATTCGTTATCGTCTGTGTGTAATTCTTCCTCGTCATCCCCAGTCCCAATTTCTGCAACTTCTCTCCCTAACTCCTCAGTATCAATTGAATCACTCCCATCAATGCTATTACTTTCCCCATTAGGATTTGGCCAATTACTGCTTCTGTAAACCATATAAACATTCACATTGTCTGCAAAGCTAACATTTTTCTTTGCCTTGGCTTGAACCCCAGCATGCCTCTTCTTCAAACCCCCAGTTCTGATTTGAGAAACTGCTGCCTTTCCATTAGTATATGTTCTAGGGTTTTCAAGCTCTACATCTCTCTCCTGATCTTCCTCAGAAACCCCAGAAAAGCCCTCAATTTTTTCAACCCTCTTCCTCAATTTCTCCAATAATTCCCTCCCCTCCCCTTTTAAACCCCTACAATCAGCAATACTCGTCCTTTTATCACTCTGAAAAACCCTAGATTTGGTACCTGTCCCACCAAGTTTCACATTCTTTACTACTCTTCTTAAAAGCTGATGCCTTTTCATTGAAAGGTCATCAAGATAATCCATAAAATGGATTAATTCTCTGCTAATCGACCTTTTACTATCTCTAATCATCGGATCACCACTCTGCAAGAAAACCCAAATCAGATCTTGTACCAACAACATACATACACTATAATTGAATTTGCATAAAATATATGAATGAATAAGATAATTTTACCTGAATAGAGTCGAGCTTGTTAAGCAAGTCCATAGCTTTATGAGAGAGAGCTCGAGAGTCGTAGTGGGAATTGTTAGAATGATTATATTTGAGAGTGTTGAGAGCTGACTTGATAAATGCGAGGTCTTTCAGTTGCCGGAGGGCTCGTGATCTGCGAACTAGGAAGGCTCTAAAGTGAGTTTGGATGGTACGGGCGGCGGCGTTCAGGAGAGGGAAAGAAGTAGAAGAATGGTGGAAAATGGAGGACTCGAGGGCCGAGATGCGGCGGAGAAGGGAGATGATAGTGGGGTTTATATGATGTTGTTGTTCTTCTTCTTCTTGGTGGTACTGGTGGTGGTATCTATGGGGTTGTGATTTTTGTTTGTGGGTATGAGGAGTGTGGTAGTAATATTGGGTTTCTTGCTGCTGGTGGTGGGTTTGGGGGTGGAAGGAAAAATAAGAAGAGGGGATCAGGAGGGATTGAGGATGATGAGGAGGAGGAGTGGGGTGAATGGATTGGCAGTTGATAATGGGTTGGTGGGTTGGTGGAGGATGGTGAGATGTGGTGGAGCAGCAGCAGCAGGAGGTAGTGGGGTGGCAGTGATATGCCATTGGAGGGCAATTTCTTTGCGAGTGACGAATTTTGATGACCGGCGACCGGGGTGTTGTAACCTAATTTTTTCTTAAATAAAATAATACTCCTGAGTCCTGTCTTCCCTAACATGAGTGTAAAGGATATGAACTAAATTGACATAGACGTAATCGAATTCGGTTCAAAAAATTAAATTCAATTGTATTTTAATTTTTTTTATTTAAATTTAAATTCAACTCAATTCGAATATTCATTACTCCAATTTCATCTATTTCGAATTAAATTATATTCAAACTACTCGCGAGTTTTGAATTCAAACTCAAATTCGAATTTTCGGATAATAACTAACTTTATAATACATATAATTATAAATTGAATTTATTATTTTACTTCGAAATGAGAAAATAAATTTACAATTACAGTTTATAAATAAAAATTTAAAAATAAACTAAAAAATAATAACTAATTATCCTAATTTGATTTAACTTTGTACATATTATAAGAGAATATATCGATTATCTACTCAAATATATATCAACCGAGTATGTATTGAATCGTAATTGAAAATTCGAATAGTTTGAATGTTAAACGAATCGAGTATAATTTTGTTCAAATTCTACTTGTATTTTTATTCAAATTATTTTTGATACTCAAATTTAAATCATATTATTAACGAATTTGAGTTTTGTTCATATTTTTTCGAATCAAACCGAACTGAACATTTATAGTCTTACCAACATAGACCTTACTTATCAGCATGGGCTTTCGTTTTCCAAATGCGTTTCACTTTGGGTCCATAACTCCGGTCAAAATGCCCCTGAAAGCCCAAATCGTACACAGCAAAGGCAATAAAAAAGGGAACAATTATATATTATAGTACATTTTTAAAAATAATTACAAAAACAGTACATAGATAAAATAATTATAAAAGTAACACATTTTTATATATTTAATTACAAAATTAGTGCAATTAGGATTCCTTTAATCGTGGTCAACAATTCTCTCCCTTATATCTTCCCGTTAATTATGGTTTTCTTATTCAAACACAGTAAACCCCCATTGATTTCTGTTCTTGTTTCTTTCTCTTTTTTCTTCATCCATGGTTTTCTCTCTGCGAAATAGTGAAGCCTCCGGTGACAGCCATTACTCCCTTTTGTTTTCCGGTCATACGTCTCGATAATCCTTCAAATGTCGAGAAATTTTTTCACAGATGGTTGGTGCTGGTAGGGGAAGTAATTTTGAGGATGACGATGATAGAAGGAAATCTCGTGATAGATTTGGGACGATGGGTAGAGTACAACATTATGTTGCATGTGGCACTATGAGGCTGGAGGCAGTTCTGACATGATGCAGAAGATTTGTTCGAGTCTCGTAACTCCCGTGATAAGATGACTGTCCTAAGGGCACTTTCCAAAGGGATGTATCTAGGAGTGCTAGGGAATTGAAATGTCCTTTCAAATATAATAGTGACAGGATTGATGATTATGCTTTGTCATCTAGACAACAAGAGTTAAAGGAGGATGCTAGGGAAGAGAGTCGTCCTAATAAATACAACACTAACATGATTGACACTAGTGCTTTGTCATCTGGACAACAAGAATTAGAGGAGGATGCTACACCAAGGTAACCAAACTTTCATATCAAAGTAATCAAATCTTCATACCAAGGTAACCAAACCTTCATATCAAGGTAACCAATCCACCTCTACACCTGCAATTTTTTCGTACTGCAGTTGGTAACCAAACCTTCATACCAAGGTAACCAAACCTTCATACCAAAGTAACCAAACCTTCATACCAAGGTAACCAATCCACCTCCACACCTTCAATTTTTTCATATTGCAGTTGGTAGCCAAACCTTCATACCAAGGTAATTAAACTTTCATACCAAGGTAACCAATCCACTTCCACACCAGCAGTTTTTTCATATTGCAGTTGGTAGCCAAACCTTCATACTAAGGTAACTAATTCAGTTTTATTAGGTTACCAGTTTATTTTGAATGTGATGCAGTTGGTAGCCAAACATTCATACAGTTGGTAGCCAAACCTTCATACCAAGGTAACCAATTCAGTTTTATTAGGTTATCAATTTATTTTGAATGTGATGCAGTTAGTAGCCAAACCTTCATGCAGTTGGTTGCCAAACCTTGAGACCAAGGTAACCAATTCAGTTTTATTAGGTTACCAATTTATTTTGAATGTGATGCAGTTGGTTGCCAAACCATGAGACAAAGGTAATCAATTCAGTTTTATTAGGTTGTTAATTTATTTTTGAATGTGATGCAGTTGGTAGCCAAGCCTTCATACAAAGGTAACCATTTTAGTTTTTGTGGGTAACCAAATCGTCAAAAAAAATTTAGTTCTCTGTTCTAATTCATCCTCCAATGTAAAAAAAAAAAAATTGTGTTGAGTTTTGTAAGACCCCAAATTTTATAAATAAGATTTAATTTTCTTTATATATTATTTTGAAATAGTAAGGTGTTGATTTGATAAATGTGATAAGTTATGGGTGAAATGTGCAAAGTTTACAAAGTAAGCAAGTAGTTATAAAATATTCGTTGTGTCGGAGAATATTCGTTTTGTCGAGGAATATTCTTTTTGTCGGAGAATATTCATACGACGGCGCAGTCATTGGTGGACCCCACAACGGAATGAATGTCGGATATAGAAAGCGACAGAAGTAATCTTTTTATAAAAATAACGACAAAACTGTTACCGTTAGTACTGTTGAAATACCCGGTGATTAAAATACAGTAATACGTGATGTTGCACAGTAGCACACGGTATTGCACAGTATTTTGAATTATTGATTCTTACGTAGGAAGACACTTACTCAATTATTGTTACAGTAATTACTGTTCAATATTTTATATTATTGATTCGATAATTGTATAATATTTTATTGGTTCAATATTTGCTACGTTGATATTTTATATCAATAAGTGCTACTTTGCTATTTTATATTATTGATTCAATAATTGTCATTGCACATTATTTTAAATTATCAAATCAATAATTCATATTATTTGAATAATATTATTAGATAGCATTATTGGCAATGTCTAAGGAAGTTCTGTCTAGAAAAGGGGTTGATTAATTGCGCGCCAGTAAGGAGAAATCCTTATCGGAAGGCCCCCTCTTTCTTGGGAACGACCTAGTTGTCAATATTGTAGTTCTGTAATATTATTTGTGGATAATTAATTTTTGATATATAAATATTTATTCAATGTGAATTTAAACGGAGGAATTTTTAACATGTGACATTTGTTGGTATTTTATCTTGTCCGATAAATAATTCATTCAAATATATTATTATAATATTACATTATAGTTGTAAGACCCCAACTTTTATGAATAAAGATTTAATTTTTTTATATATTATTTCAAAATAGTAAGGTGTTGTTTTGATAAATGTGAAAAGTTATGGGTGAAATGTGCAAATATTTCAAAATGAGCAAGTGGTTATAAAATATTCTTGTTGTCGGAGAATATTCGTTTGGTCGTGGAATATTCTTGATGTCGAGGAATATTCGTACGACGGCGCAGCTATTTGTGGGTCCCACAACAGAATAACTGTCGGATATAGAAAGCGACAGAAATAACCTTTTTATAAAATAACGGCGTAGTTGTTATCGTTAGTACTGTTGAAATACTCGGTGGTTAAAATACAGTAATACGCGGTGTTGCACAGTAGCACACGGTATTGCACAGTATTTCAAATTATTGATTCTTACGTGAGAAGGCACTTACTCAATTATTGTTACAGTAATTACTGTTCAATATTTTATATTATTGATTCAATAATTGCATGATATTTTATTAATTCAGTAATTGCTACGTTGATATTTATATCAATAATTGCTACGTTGCTATTTTATATGATTGATTCAATAATGGCTACAGTTGATATTTTGTATTATTGATTCAATAATTGTCACTGCACAGTATTTCACATTATCAACTCAATAATTCATATTATTTGAATAATATTATTAGATAGCATTATTGACAATGTCTAAGAAAGTTCTGTCTAGGAGGGGGTTATTTAATTGCGCACCAGTAAGGAGAAGTTCTTATCGGAAAGCCCCCTCTTTCCTAGGAACGACCTGGTTGTCAATATTGTAGTTCTGTAATATTATTTGTGAATAATTAATTATTAATTTATATGATAAGGAAATATTTATTTTGTGGATATAAAAGAAGGAATTAGCGCTGATGTGTTTTTATCAGTATTTTGGTGTGAAAAAATCATCCGTTTATGGATTTCGGATAATTTATGTTTGGAATTTGAAAAAACTTTCTTCTACAAAGTTGTAGAGAATTAAATTTCCTATAGAATGACATAGAATTTATATTTTTCTGACAAATGGTCTATTTATTATGAATTATTGAAGTTTTAAAAAATAAATATTTTTTTTAAATAAAATGGTGGGCCCGACTTTTTGTTGAATGCTGATGGCTTTTGAATGAGGCGGCGGAATTTTTTTTTAAAAATATTATTTTATTAATTTAGTCTACTTTGGCATCCTAAGCTTTTCCTATAAATAGGGTGCTTATGTTAGAATTGAAAATCACACCAGAATCAGAAGTCTTTTCTCTCTATAATATCGAGCGTATTTTTGTGAGTATTTAGATACTTTAAATGTTACTATTCAGTGCAAGTTTCTTTCGGTATTATATCCGATATTCCAACCAGATGTACTATTTTTTTGAGATAAGGGATGCTATTTTCTTTCGTAAATGATGTTATTCTTTTCAATATCATTATACCAAAATATTGTAATGGATTTTATTATGAAATTCTTACTTTTTTCGTCGGAGTTACTATTCACGTATACGGCACTATTCACGTATACAGCACTATTCACGAAAAAATTAAATTTTCTTCTATATGTCCAAGTTGCTTGTTAAGGTTTCTATCTTTGATTGTATCCAAGTTTTGAGCTCTATTCTTGAATTTTGCTCCACAAAGTATTATTATAGAGTTTTTTTTTCTTGGATAAACTAAAATGCGAATCCTTAATCTTTGTCTTTTATCTCACTAGATTCGTTATTTATATTATTTTTCATCATCCTCAGTCCTAAAAAGTGATATAACTGAATATCTTTGGCCTGTAGAGCAAAGATGAATGATTACCTGATGAATATCTTTGGCCATAGTGCAAAGATGGACAGGTGTTGAGTTGAACATGACCACTGGTGATACAAATGAATATCTTTGGCCTGTAGTGCAAAGATGAATATTTGATTTGAGATATATATTGATTGATGTTACAGGGATAAAATATTGATGATGGACTTTTAAATCATAGAAGATAGTAGACTTCATTCTCTAGTTAACTCTTCTGATGAATTGTTATTTCCGCTGCGAATATTGATCTAAAATTGGTTGTCCATTATATTTTATCTGATTTATTGAAGGCTAACGATAATTTATTTTCCATTATCTTAGTCGTAATATTCTTTACTGGGCTAGTTGAGCTCACCCTTTTCATCTATTGTCCTCTTCAAGAAATGAGAATGTTGCGGGAACTAGTCGGAGGACAGAGTGATGGTTCGAGTTAGAGCAGTAGTAGTCCTCACTATTTCTAATAAATAGTGTGATAATAATTGTAATGAGGACTTAGTTTGAATATTAATATTTTTTACATATTTGTATTGACACTCACAGTTGTGTGGTCGTATTTTGCACGACCGTGTGATATAAAAGTTTGTATTTGAATTCTGTACCATATATTTGGCGACTCAGAATGGGTTGGGTTGACTGGACCTATTCTGAGGGCGTCACAGTTGGTATCAGAGCTTAGGGATATGATCTATGGCGGAGATCGGGGAATAGAACTAGGAGGGGAGAGACGAGTAAATTCTTCGCTAGTGTGTCCTACCTAAGCTTATATGGTATTTAATTGGTCAGTCGGAGCATAGGGTTAATATGTGGTATGTTAATTTGTTTAATTAACCCTTGTTTTATGGCAGTATTTGAGAATGACAGCTGAGAATGTTAACAATGAAGTGAATGAGACTGTGGAGACACTTTTAATCACTAACCAGGAGAACGTGCAACAAGAAGGCAATGTTCATCCTGAAAACAACGCTGGTCAGACGATAAACGATGAGATGTTTAGAAGTTTTTTGCAGTTCATGCAAAACCAGACGAGGAAAACTCGTGTGCAAAATACAGGTGGAGATAATAACAACACGCGGCTTGTCACTGCCAAGCAGTTCAAAGAATTGGGACCACCAGAGTTTTTGGGGAAGCCGGATCCTATCAAGGCGGAGACGTAGGTTAAACAAATTACCAAGATATTTGATGTCTTGGGATGCACGGAGGAACAGAAGGTTCTGTTTGCCACGTTTATGTTTCGTGGAGAGGCAGATTACTGGTGAGAATCTGTGAAGCGTTACCAGCCTGCCGCACTCAAGATGTCTTGGGAAGCGTTCCAAAAACTATTCAATGACAAGTATTTTTCTGAAAGTATTTGTCATATGAAGGAGGTAGAGTTTATCAGACTAGAACAAAATAACATGACGGTATCCCAGTACGAGGCTAAGTTCGCGGAGCTGTCCAGGTTTACACCTCATTTGGTGGAGAATGAGGAACATATGACACGGATGTTTCTAAGAGGTTTGAAACCCGAAATACGTCAATACCTCATTTCTCATAAATTTTCTCTATATTAGGATGTAGTGAACAGGGCCCAGTTGTTAGAACGAGATAATGATTATGTTCAACTGAGGGACCACAACCAAGGTAGTACCGGTGGCAGCAGTCATCGTAGCAATGACAACCAGCGAGGAGGAAAGTATGACAGAAGCGGTAACCACTCCGATGGTAATCGTGGCCATGATAGTAGAAGAAGCAAATAGAGGAGAGATTTCAAGAAGAGAAGGTATAACAATGAGAACGTGAAGACGTCAACATCAGCACCAGCATCAACTGTTTCTAGGGGAGGAGAACGACTACTGGTCGTATACTATAAATGCGGGAAAGAGGGACACATCAGCCCAAACTGTCCACAACAATTCAAAGCATGCTATAACTGTGGAAAAGAAGGACATATAGCTCGAGATTGTCCTGTTGCGAAACCAAATCCAGCGGGGGTGGTGATTCCAAAAGCGATTTCGGACAAGTCAAAGTCGGTGATTTCTGGAAGAGCGTTTGTCGTGACAGCCCAAAATGCGAGAAACCCACACGAGGTGATTAAGGGTAAGCTAATCATAAACTCTTGCGAAGTTTACACCTTGTTAGATACCGGTGCTACCCATTCTTTTATTTTGCCTGTTTGTGCTCAACGTTTGAACTTGACTTCTGATAAATTAGACTTTGACTTATCTGTTGAAACTTTGTTGGGAGAAACCTTTGTTACATCCACAGTTTACAAATCTTGCTTGATTCAGATTGGTACCCTTACCTTACCTGTTGATCTTATATCTTTGAAAATACTTGCATGTGATGTTATTTTAAAAATTGACTGGTTAACCACTTACCATGCCAGAATTGATTGTTTTCGTAAGGTTGTTAGTTTTCATATTCCTAATCAACCTGTTGTGCGAATCCAAACCACCAAACCACTAAAATCAGTCAATATCATTTCAAATCACAAGGCTATTCGTTTATTGAAAAACGGATGTCAAGCTTTCTTAGCTCATGCCACTGATCTAAACCAGAATACATCAGGTTTGAATGATATTTCCGTTGTTAAGCAGTTTTTTGATGTATTTTCAGAAGAACTTCTCGGTCTACCCCCAGAACGTGAAGTTGAATTCTTTATTGACCTTGAACCCGGTACAAAACCCATTTCTAAAACCCCATATCGAATGGCTCCTATTGAACTTCAAGAGTTAAAGGTCCAATTACAGGAATTGTTAGACATCGATTTTATTCGTCCTAGTACGTCTCCTTGGGGTGCTCCTGTTTTATTCGTTTGGAGCGAGGAATGCGAGAAGAGCTTCCAAGAGCTCAAGAGAAGACTTATCTCGGCACCTGTTCTGACAATACCATCTGGTTCGGATGGATTTATTATTTACAGCGATGCTTCGGGCAAAGGAATAGGATGTGTTCTCATGCAACATGGGAAAGTCATAGCCTATGCCTTGCGACAACTCAAAGAATATGAAAGGAATTATCCTACTCATTATCTAGAGTTGGCAGCTGTTATTTTTCGTGTTGAAGATCTGAAGACATTACCTGTACAGGGAAAAAGAAGAGATCTATACGGATCATAAGAGCCTCAAATATTTCTTCACTCAAAAGGAACTCAACATGCGGCAACGACGTTGGTTTGAGCTATTGAAAGATTACGATCATACCATCCAATACCATCCTGAAAAAGCGGACGTGGTAGCTGACGCGTTGAGTAGAAGATCATATGCGGGAACGAGTGCAATGATGTCAAGTATACGCGTGGAACCAGCTTTGATTGATAAAATTAAAGCTACTCAAGCTACAGATCCGGAGCTGATGAAGATGAAGAAGAAGGTGCAAGAAGGTGCCATTCCAGAAGCAAGAATAGATGAAGAGGGAATACTTCGAGTCAACTCCAGACTTTGTGTTCCTAATTATTCCGACTTGAAGCATAGAGTCATGATGGAGGCACACAACACACCGTTTGCAATCCATCCTAGGGAGTACCAAAATGTATCGTGATCTTCGACATACATTTTGGTGGAACAATATGAAAAGAGATATCGCGGAGTTTATTTCGAGATGTTTAACTTGTCAACGTGTAAAGGCGGAGCATCAAGTACCGAAGGGTCCATTGCAACCACTGGAGATTCCGAAATGGAAGTGGGAACATATTACGATGGAATTCGTTACGGGTCTTCCCAAGGTTTCTCAAGGCATAGATGCGATTTGGGTTATTGTTGATAGATTAATCAAGTCTGCTTATTTCTTGCCGGTACGAGAGACTTATTCCCTTGAACGTCTTGCTCATATGTACGTGAATGAGATTGTGAGATTGCATGGCATGCCAGTATCCATAGTTTCGGATCGTGACTCCAGATTTACTTCACGATTTTGGATCAGTTTGCAAAAAGCTATGGGCACGGATTTATGATTTAGTTCGGCTTATCATCCTCAAACGGACGGACAATCGAAAAGGACTATTTTCAAACTCTTGAAGATCTATTTAGACTCTGTGTTCTAGACTTCAAAGGAAGTTGGGATCTGTACTTACCATTGGTGGAATTCTCCTACAACAACAGTTATCAGGAAAGTATAGGCGTAGCTCCATTCGAAGCGTTGTATGGGAGAAAGTGTCGTTCTCCAGTATGCTGGGATGAGGTGGGTGAAGCAACATTATTGGGACCGGAGTTGGTACATATGACTACAGAAAAGATCAAAATGATTCGACAACGTATGCAAACCGTACAAGATCGACAAAAGAGTTATGCGGATCTTCATCGAAAGGACGTAGAATTTAATGTTGGGGATCATGTATTGTTACGTGTTGCTCCATGGAAAGGAGTTACGAGATTCGGGAAGAGAGAAAAGCTCAACCCACGATTCATTGGTCCATTTGAGATTCTTGACCGAGTAGAAATGTGGCTTATAGACTCGCTTTACCTCCAAGTATGTCTCGTGTTCATAACGTGTTTCACATATCCGTGTTACGTAAATATGTGAAGGATCCAAATCGCATTATTGAGTTAGGACCGGACGAGATAGCTGAAGATTTAACGTATGAGGAGGTACCTGTCAAGATCTTGGATAGGAAGGAGCATGTCCTACGCTCGAAAATTATACCTCAAGTTAAAGTTTTGTGGAGAAACCATGCTATTGAGAAAATGACCTGGGAGTTGGAATCGAAAATGAAAGCGAGGTATCCTCACCTTTTCGACATACCAGGTACGTACGTCAATTTCGAGGACGAAATTTCATAAGGAGGGGAGGTTGTAAGACCCCAATTTTTATGAATAAAGATTTAATTTTTTTTATATATTATTTCGAAACAGTAAGGTGTTGTTTTGATAAATGTGAAAAGTTATGGGTGAAATGTGTAAATATTTCAAAATGAGCAAGTGATTATAAAATATTCTTGTTGTCGGGGAATATTCATTTGGTCATGAAATATTCTTGTTGTCGGGGAATATTCGTACGACGGCGCAGCTATTTGTGGAGCCCACAACGGAATAACTGTCGGATATAGAAAGCGACAGAAATAACCTTTTTATAAAATAACGGCGTAGTTGTTACCGTTAGTACTGTTGAAATACCCGGTGGTTAAAATACAGTAATACGCGGTGTTGCACAGTAGCACACGGTATTGCACAATATTTCGAATTATTGATTCTTACGTGAGAAGACACTTACTCAATTATTGTTACAGTAATTACTGTTCAATATTTTATATTATTGATTCAATAATTGCATGATATTTTATTGATTCAATAATTGATCCGTTGATATTTATATCAATAATTGCTACGTTGCTATTTTATATGATTGATTCAATAATGGCTACAGTTGATATTTTGTATTATTGATTCAATAATTGTCACTGCACAGTATTTCACATTATCAACTCAATAATTCATATTATTTGAATAATATTATTAGATAGCATTATTGACAATGTCTAAGAAAATTCTGTCTAGGAGGGGTTATTTAATTGCGCGCCAGTAAGGAGAAGTCCTTATCGGAAAGCCCCCTCTTTCCTAGGAACGACCTGGTTGTCAATATTATAGTTCTGTAATATTATTTGTGAATAATTAATTATTAATTTATATGATAAGAAAATATTTATTTTGTGGATATAAAAGAAGGAATTAGCGCTGATGTGTTTTTATCAGTATTTTGGTGTGAAAAATCATCCGTTTATGAATTTCGGATAATTTATGTTTAGAATTTGAAAAACTTCCTTCTACAAAGTTGTAGAGAATTAAATTTCCTATAAGAAGACATAGAATTTGTATTTTTCTGACAAGTGGTCTATTTATTATGAATTATTGAAGTTTCGAAAAATAAATATTTTTTTAAATAAATGGTGGGCCCAACTTTTTGTTGAATGCTGATGGATTTTGACTGAGGCGGCGGAATTTTTTTTTAAAAAATATTATTTTATTAATTTAGTCTACATTGGCATCCTAAGCTTTTTCTATAAATAGGGTGCTTAGGTTAGAATTGAAAATCACACCAGAATCAGAAGTTTTCTCTCTCTATAATATCGAGCGTATTTTTGTGAGTATTTAGATATTTTAAGTGTTACTATTCAGTGCAAGTTTCTTTCGGTATTATATCCGATATTTCAACCAGATGTACTATTCTTTTGAGGTAAGGGATGTTATTTTCTTTCGTAAATGATGTTATTCTTTTCAATATCATTATACCAAAATATTGTCATGAATTTTATTATGAAATTCTTACTTTTTCCGTCAGGGTTACTATTCACGTATACGGCACTATTCACGAAAAAATTAAAAAAAAATTTATATGTCCAAGTTGCTTGTTAAGGTTTCTATCTTTGATTGTATCCAAGTTTTGAGCTCTATTCTTGAATTTTGCTCCACAAAATATTATTATGGAGTATTTTTTTTCTTGGATAAACTAAAATGCGAATCCTTAATCTTTGTCTTTTATCTCACTAGATTCGTTATTTATATTATTTTTTATCATCTTCAATCCTAAAAGGTGATATAACTGAATATCTTTGGCCTGTAGAGCAAAGATGAATGATTACCTGATGAATATTTTTGGCCGTAGTTCAAAGATGGACAGGTGTTGAGATGAACATGACCACTGGTGATACAAATGAATATCTTTGGCCTGTAGTGCAAAGATGAATATTTGATTTGAGATATATATTGATTGATGTTACATGGATAAAATATTAATGATGGACTTTTAAATCATAGAAGATAGTAGACTTCATTCTCTAGTTAACCCTTCTAATGAATTGTTATTTTCGCTGCGAATATTGATCTAAAATTAGTTGTCCATTACATTTTATCTGATTTGTTGAAGGCTAACGATAATTTATTTTCTATTATCTTAGTCGTAATATTCTTTACTGGGCTAGTTGAGCTCACCCTTTTCATCTATTGTTCTCTTCAGGAAATGAGAATGTTGCGAGAACTAGTCGGGGTACAGAGTAATGGTCCGAGTTAGAGCAGTAGTAGTCCTCACTATTTCTAATAAATAGTGTGATAATAATTATAATGAGGACTTAGTTTGAATATTAATATTTTCTACATATTTATATTGACACTCACAGTTGTGTGGTCGTATTTTGTACGACCGTGTGATATAAAAGTTTGTATTTGAATTCTGTACCATGTATTTGGCGACTCAAAATAGGTTGGGTTGACTGGACCTATTCTGGTGGCGTCACAATAGTAGTATGATGTGATTATATAATAGTATGATTTTTATAATTTGAATGGTAACATTATTATAGTAAATTCATGGTATAAAAGTTAAACGAGGTGGAAGAGTGCAAATTAAATTTGAACTCTTATGATGCAAACAATGATGTCATCGGAGTGATGAGGTAAGCGATGATGTAAGCAATGATGTCATAGGATCGATGATATAAGTGATGATGTCATAAATTATGGCGAAAAGACTATTTTACCCTTACTCTGCCGAGCCTATAAATAGAAGCTCATTTTTTCATTATTCCTCACCAATTCACTAAAGTTATAGAGAGAAAAAGTATAGAGAGAATAAGAGAAAAAGAAAAAGAGTATTCTGCTATCATACTAGTGCAGTCTTCAAAATTTTAAGGTAAGAGGTATTATTTCTTTTGTATTCATGAAGAGAGTTATTTTCTTTCAATATTCGTAAGGGTTGCTATTTCATTCTTTATTATTCTGTTGAAATAATCTGTCTACGCGGACTACCGCATGCATGGTGAAATCCAGTTGTTATTCCATTCTTTATTATTCTGTAGGAATAACCTGTCTACGCGGACTACCGCATGCCTGGTGAATAACCCTTCGCATTCAGTTGTTATTAAATTGTGAAAATAATCTGATTGAGCGGACTACCGCCAGATGGGTGAAAATTCAATTGCAGTTTTGTATATTGTTTCATTTCAGATTCCTAACTCTAAACTTACTACGGTAAGTATTGCTTCTATAATTTCTGAAATGATCAAAAATTCCTTGAGTTTTGCGCTTCATCTAATAATATTTCACTGAAATATTGGTCTGAACTTTCTTGTAAAATTTTTATCTTTTCATGTCGAGTTACTATTCACGAGTTACTATTCACGGGATACTATTCACGGTAAAAAAAATTCTTCCAAATCATCTTTTTTTGGATTCAGGTTTTGATCTTCATTCTTGAACTCTAGGATAAATTCTCCAATATTTGTCATTTATCTCACTGGATTCGTTATTCGTATTGTTTTCATCATCCTCAGTCCTAAATGGTGATATAACTGAATATCTTTGGCCTGTAGTGCAAAGATGAATGATTACTTGATGAATATCTTTGGCTTGTAGTGCAAAGATGAATGATTACCTGATGAATATTTTTGGCCCGTAGTGCAAAGATGGACAGGTGTTGAGATAAACATGACCAACTGGTGATACAAATGAATATCTTTGGCCGTAGTGCAAAAGATGAATATTTGATTCGAGATGAATATTGATTGATGTTACAGGGATAAAATATTGATGATGGACTTTTAAATTATAGAAGATAGTAGACATCATTCTCTACTTAACTCTTCTAATAAATTATCATTTTCGCTGCAGTTGTTGATCTAAAACTGGTTGTCCATAATATTTTATCTGATTTGTTGAAGACTAACAATAATTTATTCTTCATTATCTTAGTCATAATATTCTTTACTGGGCTAGTTGAGCTCACCCATTTCTTCTATTGTTCTCTTCAGGAAATGAGAATATCGCGGGTACTAGTCGGAGAATGGAGTGATGGTCCGAGTTAGAGCTGTAGAAGTCCTCACTATTTATTTTATTTAAAATCGTGTGATAATAAATATAACGAGGACTTAGTTTGAATGTTAATATTTTTTACATGTCTGTATTGACACTCACAGTTTTGTGGTCGTATTTTGTACGACCGTGTGATATGAAAGATTGTATTTGAATTTTATTGAGTGTATTTGGCGACTCAAAATGGGTTGAGTATTGAACCTATTTTGGGGGCGTCACAGTTGGTATCAGAGCTTAGGGATATGATCTCTGGCGGAGATCTGAGAATAAGAACTAGGAGGGGAGAGACGAGTAAAACCTTCGCTAGTGTGTCTTACCTAAGCTTAATTGTTATTTAATTGGTCGGTTGGAATATAGGGTTAATATGTGATATGTTAATTTGTTTGATTAACCCTTATTTTGTGGCAGTATTTGAGAATGGCAGCTGAAAATTTAAACAATGGAGTGATTGAGACCGTTGAGACACCTTTAATCAACAACGAAGAGAACGTGCAACAGGAAGGCTATATTCCTCCTGCAAACAACCCTACCGAAGAAATGATAAATGACGGGATGTTTAGAAGCTTTTTGCAGTTCATGCAAAACCAGATGAGGGAGACTCGTGTTCATAATAAAGGTGGAAATAACAACTCGCGGTTTGTCACTGCCAAGCAGTTTAAAGAGTTGGGACCACCAGAGTTTCAGGAAAAGCCAGATCCAATCAAGGCGGAAAATTAGATTAAGTAAATTACCAAGATATTTGAGGTCTTAGGATGCAAGGAGGAACAAAAAATTCTATTTGCCACCTTTATGTTCCGTGGAGAGGCAGATTACTGGTGGAAATCTGTGAAGCGTACCCAGCCTGTCGCACTCAAGATGTCTTGGGGGGCGTTCCAGAAACTGTTCATTAACAAGTACTTTTCAGAAAGTATTCGTCACATGAAAGAGGTAGAGTTTATCAAACTTGAACAGAACAACATGACTGTGTCCCAGTACGAGGCTAAGTTCGCGGAGTTATCCCGGTTTGCACCTCATTTGGTGGAGAATGAGGAACGTATGACACTGATGTTTCTGAGAGGTTTGAAACCCGAGATTCGTCAATACCTCATTTTTCATAAAAAAATTTATATTCGGATGTAGTGAACAGGGCCCAGTTGTTAGAACGAGATAATGCTTATGTTCAACCAAGGGACAACAACCAAGGTCGTACTGGTGGCAGCAGTAATCGTAATAATGATAACCAGCAGGGAGGAAAGTATCATGCCAGAAGCGGTAACCACTTCGGTGATAATCGTGGCTATGATAATAAAAGAAGTGAGTCGGGGGAGATTTCAAGAAGAGAAGGTACAATAATGAGAATGTGAAAGCATCGACAGCAACACCAACTGTTTCTAGGGGAGGAGAACGATCGCCGGTTGTATGCTATAAATGCGGGCAAGAGGGACACATCAGCCCCAACTGCACACAACAATCCAATGTGTGTTACAACTATGGAAAGGAAGGTCACATAGCTCGAGTGTGTCCTGTAGCGAAACCAAGTCCAGTAGGAATGGTGACTCCAAATGCTATCCCTGACAAGTCAAAGTCAGTGGTTCCTGGAAGAGCATTTATCGTGACTGCCCAACAAGCAAGGAACCCGAACGAGGTTATTACGGGTAAGCTGATAATAAACTCTTGCGAAGTTTACACTTTATTAGATACTGGTGCTACCCATTCTTTTATTTCACCTGCTTGTGCTCAACGTTTGAACTTGACACCAGAGAAATTAGACTTTGACTTATCTATTGAAACTCCGTTGGGAGAAACCTTCATTACATCTACAGTTTACAAATCTTGCTTGATTCAAATTGGTACCCTCACCCTACCTGTTGATCTTATATCGTTGAAAATACTTGCATTTGATGTGTTTTTAGGAATTGACTGGTTGACCACTTATCATGCCAAAATTGATTGTTTTCGTAAGGTTGTTAGTTTACATATTCCTAACCAACCTATTGTGCGAATTCAAACAACCAAACCACTAAAATCAATCAATGTTATTTCAAGTCATAAAGCTATTCGTTTATTGAAAAACGGATGTCAAGCTTTCTTAGCCCATGTCACTGATCTAAACCAGAATACGTCAGGTTTGAATGATATTTCTGTTGTTAATGAGTTTCCTGATGTATTTTCCAAAGAACTTCCCGGTTTACCCCCGGAACGTGAAGCTGAATTCTTTATTAACCTTGAACCCGGTACAAAATCCATTTCTAAAACCCCATATCGAATGGCTCCTATAGAACTTCAGGAGTTAAAGGTCCAATTACAGGAGTTGTTAGACATCGGTTTTATACGTCCTAGTACATCTTCTTGGGGTGCTCCTGTTTTATTCGTAAAGAAGAAAGACGGGAGTATGCGACTTTGTATTAACTATCGGGAGTTGAACCATGTCACCATCCAGAATAGGTATCCGTTACCTCGTATTGATGACCTGTTCAACCAGTTGCAAGGTGCACAATTCTTTTCAAAGATCGATCTTCGTTCTGGATATCATCAGCTGAAGATTAAAACTGAGGATATTCCGAAGACTGCTTTCAGAACTCGATACGCGCATTATGAATTCTTAGTCATGTCTTGCTGCTTTTATGGATATGATGAACCGTGTATTCAAGGAATATTTGGATCAGTTCATGGTTGTCTTTATTGATAACATCCTCATCTATTCCAAAAGTCGTGAAGATCATGAGCACCACTTGAAGCTGGTACTTTAAAGGCTTCGTGAAAACAAGCTATATGCCAAGCTGAAAAAATGTGAGTTCTGGCTTGAGGAGGTAGCATTCCTTGGGCACGTAGTATCAAAACGTGGAGTATCTGTGGATCCAGCGAAGATTGAAGCAATACAAAGTTGGGAGCAACCGAAGTCGGTGATGAAGTACGTAGCTTTCTGGGTTTAGCTGGTTATTATCGGAGATTCGTGGAAGGATTTTCTCGAATCGCTACTCCATTAACTCAGCTGACTCGAAAAGATACAAAATTCGTATGGAACGAGAAATGTGAGAAGAGCTTTCAAGAGCTCAAGAGGAAACTCATTTCGGCACCTGTTCTGACGATACCATCTGGTTCGGATGTATTTGTCATTTACAGCGATGCTTCGGGCAAAGGGTTAGGATGTGTTCTCATGCAACATGGAAAAGTCATAGCCTATGCCTCGCGACAACTCAAGGAATATGAGAGAAATTATCCTACTCATGATCTAGAGTTGGCAGCAGTCGTTTTCGCGTTGAAGATCTGGAGACACTACCTGTATGGGGAGAAAGTGGAGATCTTTACGGATCATAAGAGCCTCACGTATTTCTTCACCCAGAAGGAACTTAAAATGCGGCAACGAATGTTGGCTTGAGCTGTTGAAAGATTACGACCATACCATCCAATACCATCTTGGTAAAGCGAACGTGGTAGCTGACGCGTTGAGTAGAAGATCATATGCGGGAACGAATGCGATACTTTCAAGGCTTATCTTGTGTGATTTACAAAAGATGGAGATAGAGTTCAAGACTCCGGATACCCATACGATGATGTCAAGTATACGCGTAGAACCAGCTTTGATTGATAAAGTTAAAGCTGCTCAAGCTACAGACCCGAAGCTGATGAATATGAGGAAGAAGGTGCAAGAAGGTGCTATTCCAGAAGCAAGGATTGATGAAGAAGGAATACTTTGAGTTAACTCCAGACTTTGTGTTCCTGACGATTCTGATTTAAAGTATAGAATCATGATGGAGGCATACAACACACCGTTTGCAATTCATCTTGAGAGTACCAAAATATATCGTGATCTTCGACATACATTTTGGTGGAGCAATATGAAGAGAGAAATCGCAGAGTTCATCTCAAGGTGTTTAACTTGTCAACGTGTCAAGGCGGAGCATCAAGTGCCAAAGGGTCCATTGCAACCACTTGAGATTTCAAAATGGAATGTGGAAACACATTACCATGGATTTCGTTACAGGTCTTCCCAAGATTTCTCAAGGCATAGATGCGATTTGGGTTATTGTTGATAGATTAACCAAGTCTGCTCATTTCTTGCCGATACGAGAGACTTATTTCCTTGAACGTCTTGCTCGTATGTACGTGAATGAGATTATGAGATTGCATGGCATGCCAGTATCCATAGTTTCGGATCGTGACCCAAGATTCACTTCACGATTTTGGGTCAGCTTGCAGAAAGCTATAGGCACAATTTACGATTCAGTTCGTCATATCATCCACAAACGGACGGGCAATCGGAAAGGACTATCCAAACTCTTGAAGATCTATTGAGACTCTGTGTTATAGACTTCAAAGGGAGTTGGGATAAGTACCTACCATTGGTAGAATTCTCCTACAACAACAGTTATCAGGCAAGTATAGGCATGGCTCCATTCGAGGCGTTGTACGGACGAAAATATCATTATCCAGTATGCTAGGACGTGGTGGGTGAAGCAACATTGTTGGGAACGGAGTTAGTACGTATGACTACAGAAAAGATTCAAATGATCTGGCAACGTATACAAACTGCACAAGATCGACAAAAGAGTTATGCTGATCTTCATCGAAGAGACGTGGAGTTTAATGTCGGAGATCATGTATTATTACGTGTTGCTCCATGGAAAGGAGTTACGAGATTCGAAAAGAGAGGAAAGCTCAACCCACAATTTATTGGTCCATTTAAAATCCTTGACCGAGTAAGAAATGTGACCTATAGACTCGCCTTAGCTCCAAGCATGTCTCGTGTTCATAACGTTTTTCACATATCTGTGCTTCGTAAATATGTGAAAGATCCAAACCACATTATTGAGTTAGAACTAGACGAGATAGCCGAAGATTTAACACACAAGGAGGTACCTGTAAAGATCTTGGATAGGAAGGAACATGTCCTACGCTCAAAGGTTATACCTCAAGTTAAAATTTTGTGGAGGAACCATGATATCGAGGAAATGACCTGGGAGTTAGAATCGAAAATGAAAACGAGGTATCCTCACCTTTTCGGCATACCAGATACGTACGTCAATTTCGAGGACGAAATTTCATAAGGAGGGGAGGTTGTAAGACCCCAAATTTTATGAATAAGATTTAATTTTTTTTATATATTATTTTGAAATAGTAAGGAGTTGATTTAATAAATATGATAAGTTATGGGTGAAATGTACAAAGTTTACAAAGTAAGCAAGTGATTATAAAATATTCGTTGTGTCGGGGAATATTCATTTTGTCGAGGAATATTTTTTTTGTCGGAGAATATTCGTACGACGGCACAGTCATTGGTGGACCCCACAACGGAATGAATGTCGAATATAGAAAGCGACAGAAGTAATCTTTTTATAAAAATAACGGCAAAACTGTTACCGTTAATACTGTTGAAATACCCGGTGGTTAAAATACAGTAATACGTGGTGTTGCATAGTAACACACGGTATTGCACAGTATTTCAAATTATTGATTCTTACGTAGGAAGGCACTTACTCAATTATTGTTACAGTAATTACTGTTCAATATTTTATATTATTGATTCAATAATTGCATAATATTTTATTGGTTCAATATTTGCTACGTTGATATTTTATATCAATAAGTGCTACTTTGCTATTTTATATTATTGATTCTATAATTGTCATTGCACATTGTTTTAAATTAGCAATTCAATAATTCATATTATTTGAATAATATTATTAGATAGCATTATTGACAATATCTAAGGAAGTTCTGTCTAGGAAAGGGGTTGATTAATTGCGCGCTAGTAAGGAGAAATCCTTATCGGAAGGCCCCCTCTTTCTTGGGAACGACCTGATTGTCAATATTGTAGTTCTGTAATATTATTTGTGGATAATTAATTTTTGATATATAAATATTTATTCAATGTGGATTTAAACGGAGGAATTTTTAACATGTGACATTTGTTGGTATTTTATCTTATCCGATAAAATAATTCATTCAAATATATTATTATAATATTACATTATAGTAGTATGATATGATTATATAATAGTATGATTTTTATAATTTGAATGATAACATTATTATAGTAAATTCATGGTATAAAAGTTAAACGAGGTGGAAGAGTGTAAATTGAATTTGAACTCTTATGATGCAAATAATGATGTCATCGGAGCGATGAGGTAAGCGATGATGTAAGCAATGATGTCATAGGATCGATGATGTAAGTGATGATATCATAAATTATGGTGAAAATACTATTTTATCCTTACTCTGCCTGAGCCTATAAATAGAAGCTCATTTCTTCATTATTCCTACCAATTCACTAAAGCTATAGAGAGAGAAAGTATAGAGAGAATAAGAGAGAAAGAAAAAGAGTATTCTGCTATCACACTAGTGCAGTCTCCAAAATTTTAAGGTAAGGAGTATTATTTCTTTCGTATTCATGAAGAGAGTTCCTTTTAATATTCGTAAGAGTTGCTATTCCATTCTTTATTATTCTGTTAGAATAACCTGTCTACGCGGACTACCGCATACATGGTGAAATTCAGTTGTTATTTTATTCTTTATTATTCTATGGGAATAACCTGTCTACGCGGACTATCGCATGCCTGGTGAATAACCCTTCGTATTCAATTGTTATTAAATTGTAGAAATAATCTGTTTGAGCGGACTACCGCCGAATATTCAATTACAGTTTCGTATATTGTTTCATTTCAGATTCCTAACTCTAAACTTACTACGGTAAGTATTGCTTCTATAATTCCTGAAATGATCAGAAATTCCTTGAGTTTTGCGCTTCATCTAATACTATTTCACTGAAATATTGGTCTGAACTTTCTTGTAAAATTTTTATCTTTTCACGTCGAGTTACTATTCACATGGTACTATTCACGGTAAAAAAAAATTTCTTCCAAATCATATTTGTTTGGATCCAGGTTTTGATTTTCATTCTTGAACTCTAGATAAATTCTCTAATATTTGTCCTTTATCTCACTGGATTCGTTATTCGTATTGTTTTCATCATCCTCAGTCCTAAATGGTGATATAACTGAATATCTTTGGCCTGTAGTGCAAAGATGAATGATTACTTGATGAATATTTTTGGCCTGTAGTACAAAGATGAATGATTACCTGATGAATATCTTTGGCCCGTAGTGCAAAGATGGACAGGTATTGAGATAAACATGACCAACTGGTGATACAAATGAATATCTTTGGCCGTAGTGCAAAAGATGAATATTTGATTCGAGATGAATATTAATTGATGTTACAGGGATAAAATATTGATGATGGACTTTTAAATTATAGAAGATAGTAGACATCATTCTCTACTTAACTCTTCTAATAAATTATCATTTCCGCTGCAGTTGTTGATCTAAAACTGGTTGTCCATAATATTTTATCTGATTTGTTGAAGACTAATGATAATTTATTCTTCATTATCTTAGTCATAATATTCTTTACTGGGCTAGTTGAGCTCACCCTTTTCTTTCATTGTTCTCTTCAGGAAATAAGAATATCGCGGGTACTAGTCGGGGAATGAAGTGATGGTCCGAGTTAGAGCTGTAGAAGTCCTCACTATTTATTTTATTTAAAATAATGTGATAATAAATGTAATGAGGACTTTGTTTGAATGTTAATATTTTTTTACATGTTTGTATTGACACTCACAGTTGTGTGATCGTATTTTACACGACCGTGTGATATGAAAAATTATATTTGAATTTTGTTGAGTGTATTTGACGACTCAAAATGAGTTGAGTATTGAACCTATTTTGGAGGCGTCACAAGTTTCACTACTTCTCAGTTCTTTTTATATTTTGTGGAATCAACAGGCTGAACAACCTGAAAGAGACGAGGGAGGAAGATGACGAGAAAACTTCTCCATGAACAAGTTTCCATCTTGTTTCTTCCTGAGCTTCTTCTTGTGTTTCCAGTTGATTATAGTTTGCAATATCTCTGTAAAGAGTTCTCATCGTGATCATGGCCACCATGCCAGAAAGGAAGAGGACAATCATCAGTAGAGTTGATGATGGAAAACCAGTGACGAGGGAGGAAGATGACGAAAAAATAATTTTTTATTTTTCCTCCTTTTGATTTTAATTTTGAATTATGAATTTATTTTTGTTGTTATTTTGTTTATGTATATTTATTATAATTATTTTTTAAATATTGTATAGTTATGTAAAGGAATTCAAAAAGAAATTACTCCTATATTAATATAGGGACGTATTTTGTAATATTTTGAAATTTATTAAATGATGCTAACATAAAAAAAGTGTGAGCCGTGTACTTCTTGTCAACTATTCGAGATTTTTTATATAATATTGTAAATAGTAAATGAATTTGACTCTTATGTTAGAGGACTATTGTGAAATAATATTTTTATATTGTAAATTAATAGGTGTACTTCTTTTATAAATTAACTAACTAGTCACTAGAGCAGACACAATGCGTGCGAAACAATTTTTTATTATAATAATTAAATAAATAAATTGTGGTAAAAATCAAAATAATTTTTTTTACATGCATGGATTATTCATCATACTTCTTCATTTCAATAAGCTTACTGAAAATCTGTTAGTTTAATTAAATGAAAATGTATTATATAAAAAATATAAAAAATCAGACAATATAAACTAATTCGACAAAAAATGAAAAATAGAGATATAAAAAAGAAAGACAGTAAAATCTTAATCGGACTTTATTGAAGAATCACATTTTAAGATATTGAGGTTTCAAAATAAGTTAGAAGAAAGGTCATACAATTAAAAGATCGTAAAAAAATAAAAAGAAAATTGGACACATAACAATAAGATTACTAAATAAAACAAAAAATAATCTATATAAATTAAATAATTTTGATGATTAGGATAGGATTTCACTTAACCTTATTTGCAATCACGCATAACAATGAAATTAAGAAAAGCAAATAATTGCAACAAAACAAAAACTTGACAGGAAAAAAAACAAAAAATAATATTATAATGTAAAAGAAAATAGCTGTGAAATCCTAAAAGTTATAGAAGATAAACCAAAGGGAAAAATTATACCCGAAAAGACATCATGATTGAAAGATAGTAATAAGTCTACTATCACATAAAAATAATTTGCATACTGTTTATATATTGTCACATATATATTGGCATGGTCAACGTATAGAGCAAGTCATATGAGTCATACCAATATGTATGTGAATGTAAGTGAGAGGCATGTGAACGATTTTACGTGATAGTAGCATTACTCGAAAGATAGATGCAACTTAATCCAATAAGAATCAGTCCTTCTAGATCCATCGGATTTTGGGGACCGGTCGATTTTTTTTTTTGCCTCCCAAAAAATGTATTCTATTTATTATAACTGAATTTACTGAATACAGTGATTTAGATGTAATTTAAATGCATGTAAAAAATAGAGTTGTACATAAAAAATTGTCGATCGCAAGATCGGTCCTCAAAATCTGATCGCCCAATACTTATTGAATAAGAATTGGAGTAAAAAAATCAAAGAAATGAACTTTTACTTTTTCATGATAAAGCTGGAACAATAATGCTACTATCACATAAAAAATAGTTATATAAAACTCACATACACATATGCATATTTTTTTGGGTCCCTCATAGCATGTGAGGCCCACAATATGCATGTGTGTATGTGAATTTTATGTGACTATTTTTTATATGATAATAGCATTATTTAAGCTAGAATTGGAGCGAACGGCTAGAATTTTTTCTTAAACTTATTACAGTGAGTCGATTAAACATACAATAATACTACTAATTTGTTTTACATCAATTGGTTCATAGCCGTCAAATGAGGATCTAGTACTGCCCCACGAACGCTCATTAAAAGTAAACAAAAATAAATGAGTTTCATATTTATGTAATAATAATTTTTTTTCCGCAATGTTTAATATTTTTTTCAATAATTTTCAGCATCAATCTGACACGTGACAAGATAATAGATATCCGAATTTTCAATTCTCAATTGTGGTGAATTAGTAGAATTCACGATAAAAGTCAAGCTATTGCCCTGTTCGTTTATTTTTAATTGACATTATAACATTATATGAGCATAGATTAAAAAATACAATTAATGTTTTGCTTTATTGATTAAATTTGGTATAAAATTCTTATATTAAAAACATAACTTTTAATAATAAAAGATAATATGAAAAATTATGCATTTAATATTTTTTTTGAAATTTATAAAAAACAAATAAAAGGAAATAAAAATCTATCTAAAAATACAAATAAAAAGAAAAGTTTGATTACCTGTTTACGTGCCGCGAGAGAGTCTCGTGATTTGATAAGAGTTTTGAACGTGAAGACGAAAGAGTCCATTTCTCAATGTCAGTATTATTAGTACCTGCAAATTCCCATTAGTATCAATCAGTTTATTTATCACTACCGTGAAGAGGAGTGAGAAAGGAAGAGGGGAGAGACGACAATGGCGAATTCTACTACATATTCTGCAACTTCCATTCGGCCGGAGAATTTGTCGCATTACAGTTCAATCTCAAGATTTATCGATTTCAGCTCTAGAAACAAAACCTCCAGGTTGTTCTTCTTCACTAGAACCTCAGATTTGCCGAGGTTTAAACGGTCTTTTACGGTGAAGAATGTGTCGAGTGAGCCGAAACTGAAGGATCTCGTCACTGAAGAAGGTCTGATCCTCACGAATTTTTGTTCACCAGTTTGTTTGAGATTTATTGGCTTATTTCTGGTTTGTGCTATATCATTACTGCTGTCCAATCATTCTTCCAATTTAATGTGGGACTGCCTGACTTGTTTTCCATATTATTTTTGCTGTTTTGAAACTAAAGATAGATATTTAAATTGTTAGATCGCAGTTCACATTAATCCATTTTATGTGAAAAGCTTAAATCATACAGTAGTAATTCGTATGGAGAGAGAACTTTCTGAGTCTACTAATGTGAGTATTCCTTTGTTTTTAATAATCCTTTTGTATTTCAAAAGTACAAACAGTAGTTTTGTGGTTTTTAGACCCCACCGATCATCGAACCGAAAAACTGGTTCAACCTGGTCGAAAAGTTATTGACTAAGTGAGGTCTTTAATATGTAATAAATAATAAATATATTAGTTATTATTATATATTATATATAATATTTAGTAAATATGTAAAATTAATCAATTTATCTAAGAAAAACTAAATCTATTTGTACAATGTTTACTTTATACAATTCAAATAAATACTAAATCTATATGAAAAGAAAGATATTAAATTATACTCATAACTCAAAAGTGATAATATCAAACACAAACGAACATAAACATCTCTAGGATACATTCAAATTCGGAAATTCAAACACAAGTTCAAGTGTTTGATTAAATATGAATGCAAACATCTCTAGAGTACCAAACAAAGTCTCAACTAAATTACTAAAATAAAATTCATGACACTTAATTCACAAAAAGCATAAATCATTCTAAGCCTAATTTTTTTTATCTATAAATTTTAAGTCAGCAGAGAACCGGTTAAACTCTTGAACCAGTTACCGGTTCACTGGGTCAAGCTATTGAACCACCGGGTCACTGGGTTTGAGCGGGTTTTGACCTAAACTGGGTAATTGGTCCAATCCGGACTGGAGTGTCTACCGGTTCCAGTTTTAACCGGTTCAACCACCGGTCCAGGTTTCACAACCTTGGCTTTATCTTTCTTTCCCTGTCTAATGGTTGGTTGCAGCCATTAGCTTGAAGTGAGTTATGTCTCTAGTTTCATATATTAGATAAAATTCTGAATGTATTGCTGTAAGGTATTTAATTGGGTTTCCTTGAATGATGATTTAGGAGCTTCAGCTGATCTGAGTTGTTTTGCACCTGATGCTGCATCGATCACCTCAAGTATCAAATATCATGCAGAGTTCACACCATTGTTTTCTCCAGAGCGGTTTGAGCTTCCCAAGGCATTCTTTGCTACTGCACAAAGTGTCCGAGACGCACTCCTCATCAATTGGAATGCGACATATGATTTCTATGACAAGATGAATGTAAAGCAAGCATACTATTTGTCCATGGAATTTCTACAGGTTTTAAACAAGACCCCTTGCTTATTGAACAATCCATTACGGTTGCATTATTGTCTACATTTGCGTTTACTTGTTTTTTTCTGAATATATAGTATAACCTCTTTTGAATGAACCACTAATGTTGCATTATTGTCTGCTTTCTTAGGGTAGAGCATTATTAAATGCCATTGGTAACTTAGAGTTAACTGGTGCTTATGGAGAGGCTTTGAGCAAACTTGGGCACAGTCTAGAGAATGTAGCGCAGCAGGTGAAATTTCATTACATCTATATATAATTTTGCTTTGATGCTTCTGTAATGCACCAGTTGTCAAATCTTTTACTTGTGTTCGATATTTTCATCATTTATTCTTAAGTTGGCTATTATTGCTCTAAACTTCTACTCATACATGCTCCATTAGTTTGTGGGTTAAGGAGATGTATTATGCTTTAACTTGTTCACATAATCTAAATGATCTCAAACTAAGTGAAAAGTTAGGTTCTCAAGCTCTTCCCTGCAGCAAGCTGTACCCTCGTGTTGCAAAAATATGGGGCTTGAGTTTTGCTTTCAATGAGGATGTTTCTTCGTAAACATTTTATCCCTGGTTCAGGGTGTGGTGAGATGAGGTAAATGGTAATATTGTACACCAGACAGAAGAGTGGGTTGAGGGTTCTGAAAATTCTTGGACTACCTATAGTACCCAGTCCTATGGGTATGAATATTCTGATCACACAAATAAAATAACTTGTTATGGATACTCAGTAATTTAGAATATCTTCTTTAAATTACTTAAAAATGAATGCTAGTTTTTTTTTTATTGGTGCTAATATTTGGCTATAGACGGCTAATACATCAATTGTTACCACATATATTCCTTGCTTTCATGAAAAACCTGGTTCATTGTCCAATTTGTAGTTCATGAAGCTGCTTAAGCTACTTTCACCTGAGCTTATTTTTTTGTATGAGCTTAATGATATTATTGAATATCCACTTCTCTCACCTCTGCTAAACTCTTTGGTTAATCAATAGGAGTCAGATGCTGCTCTTGGAAATGGGGGGCTTGGGCGGCTTGCTTCCTGTTTTCTAGATTCTTTGGCTACATTAAATTATCCAGCATGGGGTTATGGACTCAGATATAAGTATGGTTTATTTAAACAACTGATCACAAAAGATGGACAAGAGGAGGTTGCTGAAAGTTGGCTCGAAGTAGGACTTCTTTCTTCATCTTTTATTTGTTTTATTGTTAGTATTCTTAGTATAATTTAATGCAAACCATTTTAACAACACAAAGACACTAAAATACACTATGCTGCTGGCACGTTAGTGACTAAGTGCTACATTAAGAGCTAAACTTTTCCTAGTTACTTTATAATAGAGCCCTTTTGTCTTTTGATTAATTCCAGTTTCTTCTTGTAGATGGGCAATCCATGGGAAATCGTGAGAAATGATGTCTCCTATCCCATAAAATTTTATGGCAAATTAGTTACGGGATCAGATGGAAAGAGACACTGGACTGGTGGAGAAGATATAAAGGCTGTTGCATTTGACGTCCCAATACCAGGATATAAAACTAAAACTACTATCAACCTCCGACTGTGGTCAACTAAAATTCCATCTGAAGATTTTGATTTAAACTCATTTAACGCTGGAGAGCACACCAAAGCCTGTGAAGACCAATTAAATGCAGAAAAGGTTGAGATGCATGCAAGCTCGTTTATTATTTTTCTCATCGTAATTATGACTGTTCTCACTGTAAAGTGTAATTTTGGCAACATTTTGCAGAAATATTGATCAGTCTGTTTGCCTGACCATGTTAATCTCTCTTGCGATGCTTAATTCCTGCTTTAATATGGTATGTGAAAACAAGAGGAATGATTTCTATAATGCTTTTGTATGTCATCAGATTTGCTTTATATTATATCCTGGAGATGAATCACTGGAGGGAAAGACTCTTAGATTGAAGCAGCAGTATACATTATGCTCGGCTTCTCTCCAAGATATTATTACACGTTTTGAGAAGAGATCTGGTGGGCATGTAAATTGGGAAGAATTTCCCACAAAAGTTGCAATACAAATGAATGATACCCACCCAACACTCTGCATTCCAGAGCTGATAAGAATTTTAGTTGATTTAAAGGGTATGAGCTGGAAAGAAGCTTGGGATATTACAAAGAGGTACCTCCTAGTATCACACTGTTTTGTGTGATACATTTACTCTGAATTTACGTTTTCTTGTGATAGAATATGATTCATGTGAATGGAGTATCACTGGATGATACAGAAATGTCATGCAAGTAATAAGCAGTTAGAAGTAATTACAAAACTAAAGAATTGCTAGTGGACCATCCTTATTCTTTATGTCAACAGAGACCACATTAGATTGGGCCAGAACTAGTTCTTACATTTATAGTGTAGATTTTTTCTATTCATATCACTTGTCTTTGAGCTCTGTTATTAGATTCAGAGTTCAGCTTATACACTGTTGTGTGATTGTGCTTCATCCAGAAAATTCCTATTTGCATCTGAACATAGACTTTAATTCATTCTTCAATGAGTCTTTATATGATCTTCTTAGTCTCCCTATAACAAATCATTCATATTAGAAAATCAGAACATGAACAAATGCAGCAAGATTTGTTAAAGTGATTCTCTTACTAAATCTACTTAAGCTTGGAATATTTTCAAAACTAAGTTTGTTCACCACCTGTTGGTGTACATTTGTCAGAACTGTGGCTTACACAAACCACACTGTTTTACCTGAGGCATTGGAAAAATGGAGCTTTGAACTTATGCAGAAATTGCTTCCCCGACATGTTGAGATAATAGAGATGATTGACGAGGAGGTAATGCAAAATATAGACTAGTAAGCAAACCTCTCCTCCAATTCATTTTCTTGTTTCTAACATCTGCTATTTTCTATTTCTACAGCTGATTCAGAATATAATATCTGAGTATGGTATATCAAATCCTGACATGTTGGAGGAAAAATTGAATTCAATGAGAATATTAGAAAATTTTGATCTGCCTGCCTCCATTGCTGATATATTTGTTAAGCCAAAAGAAAGCCCTGTTGCTGATCTCAATGAAGAATCAAAAGTTCCTGAGGGAGCTGCATCCATAGATGACGAAGATGATGAAGAATCAAAAGTTCCTGAGGGAGCTGCATCCATAGACGACAAAGATGATGAAGAATCAAAAGTTCCTGAGGGAGCTGCATCCATAGATGACAAAGATGATGAAGAATCAAAAGTTCCTGAGGGAGCTGCATCCATAGATGACGAAGATGAATTTGACGAAATTAACTCACAGAAGGAGAACGAGGTGGATCCGGAACCAGTTCCTATACCACTAAAGATGGTCCGTATGGCTAATCTTTGTGTTGTGGGAGGCCATGCAGTAAATGGAGTTGCAGAGATTCATAGTGAAATAGTCAAGGAGGAAGTTTTCAATGACTTTTATAAGGTAGACTTGGCAGCAACGTTATTTTTTATATTTTAATTGTTATCCATGAGCTGTGCTTATGAGTTTGATGAATAATGTTGTTTACTTTATTTTTTAATAAGTGCTCATATGTGTATTTCTGAACAACTATCAATGCAGCTCTGGCCTGAAAAATTTCAGAACAAGACAAATGGGGTGACACCAAGAAGATGGATCCGTTTCTGCAATCCAGATCTAAGCAATATTATTACTAAATGGATTGGTACAGAGGATTGGGTCCTGAACACTGAGAAACTGGCCGATTTGCGTAAGGTGATATGTAGTGTCTTTTTTCCCCTTCTGTTTCTTGAATCACCTCAGTGGCTGAATAATTTATGCTCACCATTGATATGAAGATGCATTACACCTTGTAACTGTGAAGCGATTTATCTTTATCTTTTAATTGGGGGTTGGGCAGGGAGGGGGTTAGAAGGATTCCTTTGTAACACTGACACAGTAACTGCTGCCATCTTACCACTAAAAGTGTACGGACCTAGACAATTTAAGACATTATATATTATTGAGTTGACCAAAGAAAATAGACGACCTAAAGATAAAGCTGAAGTTAGCAGTAATTAATGATTTAATTTGCCTAAAAAATCAAATCCTCCAAAAATTGAGATATAAATTACACTTTTCCCAAGGGACTGGTCGTGCTATAAAGCAAGCCCAGCAAGTTAAACTGTGGGGCGCCAGAATTCATATAAAAGGAATAGGAATGAAACTTCTCTTCCACCCACCATATGAATACATGTCCATTATATGTAGAGAGATAGCTTTTTTGTTTTGTTTTGGTTTTATGTTTGACATCAAATGACAATTATAATACTGAAATTTAGTATATTCATTACAAGGTTTATGCATACGAGCCTGTCTCATTTTTACTGCTTTGGTTACGCTAATCAGTGGTCTAATAGGAGTTTATTCAAGAAACCAAGAAAGACTAAAAATACACACAAACACTTTAAAAAATCATTCGACTTGGTTCAATATAATTCCTGCTGAACCCAGAACCAAGTACGTGAACTTGATACATCTGGACGAAACTGAACCCTGTGCATTGGATATGGTTCAGTTTTTGGGTTGTGCTCTGCAAAAAATTCAATGCAATACATATTGAGCTTCCCCCAAATAGTTCTCCCTCCAAAAAAGTACTTTTGGCAAATTGCCCTGCATCAGTCCTTTCTCTCTATTTTAGTAATTGTGAAGCTCTAGAGTCTAGAGTAATTTACTTAGTTTGATGAATGGGCCAAAGCTGAACTATAAGGTCCCTCAGTGAACTAGTAATTAATTGATCTTGTATTTCCCTCGTGGTCACGAGGTCCTTTAAGTTAGTGGTCATGGGGTATTGCACTAATGTAAGCCACCAGTTGAAACTCATTTGTTACCTAATGATTTGCATGTTCAAAGCAGCATATTGAATCTCATTGTGATTAAGCTTGATTATCAATTATTGGATTTGTATGAACTCAGTAGATATTTCTTTTACTTATCTTTAAGTCCATACTAAACAATTGGTTTGGTCAAACCAGCATTGTTGCTTGCATTTGGAATTTACATGTATTTATCATCATCTATTTCAGTGATTAATACCTTTATAACTTATGGCATGATACAAGTCTTCCGTTGCTCATCATTTTTCTGTTGGCTGTATTAATTGAATCAATAGTATTTTTAATTTTTAATGTACTTTGTTATGTAATGAGTGCAAGTCCTAACCAAATTCAAGAAAATTTCTTCCCTAGTTTGCACATAACGAGGATCTCCAGAATGAGTGGAGGGCGGCAAAGAGGAGCAACAAGATTAAGGTTGCATCATTCCTCAAAGAAACTACAGGGTATACTGTGAACCCTGATGCAATGTTTGACATCCAGGTCATTACCTTTCCTTCTAAACTCTGATTCTCCTTATTATCTTGATGCACCATGGCAAATGGTTTAAATCAATGTCAGTAGAAAGCATAAGAACAGTTTTCTCTGTGCCTGTGAGGCTGACTTAAAAAATGTATGTTTTACTCACCAAGAGCTGGCAGCTAACCATGCTGTTGTATGTTCACAGTTGTATTTTTTTTCAGTTTCATATAGACTGAGGCGTGTTACTTTCAGGTGAAGCGTATTCACGAATACAAGCGACAACTGCTAAATATCTTGGGAATTGTTTATCGATATAAGAAAATGAAAGAAATGGCTGCAGTGGAGAGGAAAGAAAAATTTGTTCCACGGGTTTGTATATTTGGGGGAAAAGCATTTACCACATATGTGCAAGCCAAGAGGATAGTGAAATTTATTACAGATGTCGGAGCTACAATAAACCATGATTCTGAAATAGGTGACTTATTGAAGGTATGACGTTAAGTATTTTTAATAATATGCAAAATCATTGAATCTTTTACTTGTTGCACTGACAACTGTTTCTTTCATCATTATAATTCTTTGTGTGTACTGTGCAAGTGTGATACGCACATGCACATGTGTGATATATGCTGGTCCCGACTCCATGAACAATCAGCTCTATGCCAGAGATCACAGACCAAAATATTTAAATTTTAATTAGACCTCTAGATCAATTATTAATCTTTGCAAGGAGTTGTCTAGATTAGCTAGATAACTACAGACTTGTTTCACTTCTCTTACGATAATCTTGATTCTGGTGGTTTTTCTGGCTTTATGAGAAGGCTGTGAACTTGGCTGAAGTGCACTTTACAGACTCCACAATGTCTTTTTCTCTTTTTTTGGTGCAAAATTTTTTTGTTGCAGGAGTAGGCTGCCCCACAACAGGGCAGGGCAGGGGCGCAGGGGAGTAGCCCTGAATGCCCATCTCCCAAGAGCCACGAAAGGGGTTTGAACCCATGACCTAGATGGAGATCATGTGTCAAACTTACCACTGATCCAACCCTTGGGGATGGACTCCACAATGTTACCCTCTGTTAATACAATTCCAGTCATGGTTGGTTGAAGTGGAACTCGTGCAGTGTTACCTGAAACGTGGTACGTTTCGGTATGCGGTACGAGTACGGATACACGGTATGCTACATACGCTAGGGTATATTTGCATAAGTTCTTATAGTTAGGAATTCTCTTATAATCCAAATGTAATAAACCTAAATTTTATAGAAGATTTTTAGTTCAATCAACAAGTTGATTGTTTTAAAAATATTTTAGTACAAATGTAATATTTGAGCATCTAATACTAAGTTATAATATTGATATTTGTACAATTATAATTAAACAACAAAGAAATTTTTTGATACGCTAAATTTAGAGTATTGGTACGTAAGAGTACTCTGTTTGGGACTTTGGGTGCACAAGTACCAATACGCAGTTCGCTAGGTCTATGAGAGTATATGGTAACTCTGAACTCGTGCACTCAAGATGAACCAGTATGACCTGAGATAGGATGATGTGACCTACAAAGACAGGCAATGATCAGAATAGTCACCTTTGGTGACCTTTGGATCTGCTATGATGTGAAGTGAATAGTAGGCTGAGGTGCTCTGTCTTGAATACTGGGTAACCTCTCTATGACTGAGAATTGTCTATTTATAGTTCTATACCTTGGGGAGTCCCAAGGTGTCCTTGCTGAAAGTTTCCTCTTTTGCATGGATTCGGTTGTGCCTCTAAATAGCTTGGTCTTTGTTGGTTCTATTCAGAAGGGCTTATATTTATGAACTTCATGGGTTGTTAATTGTCCAAATTACCCTTGGGGTATAGTGGAGTGTTTCTAGTGGAGACCATATTAATGTATGTCACCCTCTAAACGTGAACCTTCGGCTTTCCCCTAATTTAATTGGTCTGGATTACTGCTTTTTATAATATGAACTCATCGATGTCATTTGTCAACATTATTAATATTTTTCTATCATCCTCGAAACTTTGAAATTTATCATTGCCAACATATCATGCTATTGTACTTGAGTTTGTTTAAGTAAATTACCTTTAGTCACCAGTGCATACTATGCCAAGAGAGAGCAGAACCAACACACTTTCTCCACAATGTAACTGACCTGATATGGGTTTTTCCTCAACTAAAAATTCTACTATGAATCTTTCCCTATGTATTTAATTTGAAGATATTTATAGTTACATCTGGTTATGAAGTATCTTGGTTTGGTGATGCTTTCCCTTTTGATTTTTCTTCTCTTTCTCATCTAATTACCTTGTGAATACACTCGTCGAATGATTTTTATTATTATCTGGAAGTGCCTTTCAATCAAGGGATTAGCTGACAGCTTTTACTATGACTAGTTAGTCCAGACAGTTTGGTAACCTTTCTATGAATGAGAATTGTCTATTTATAGTTCTATACCTTGGGGAGTCCCAAGGTGTCCTTGCTGAAAGTTTCCTCTTTTGCATGGATTGACCTGCCAATGATTGGGTTGTGCCTCTACATAGCTTGGTCTTTGTTGGTTCTATTCAGAAGGGCTTATATTTATGAACTTCCTGGGTTGTTAATTGTCCAAATTACCCTTGGGATATAGTGGAGTGTTTCTAGTGGAGGACCATTTTTATGTATGTCGCCCTCTAAACGTGAACCTTCGGCTTTCCCTCACTCACCTAATTTAATTGGTCTAGATTACTGCTTTTTATAATATGAACTCATCGATGTCATTTGTTAACATTTTTAATATTTGTCTATTGTCCTCGAAACTTTGAAATTTATCATTGCCAACATATCATGCTATTGTACTTGAGTTTGTTTAAGTAAATTACCTTTAGTCACCAGTGCATAATATGCCAAGAGAGAGCAGAACCAACACACTTTCTCCACAATGTCACTGACCCGATATGGGTTTTTCCTCAACTAAAAATTCTACTATGAATCTTTCCCTATGTATTTTATTTGAAGATATTAATAGTTACATCTGGTTATGAAGTATCTTGGTTTGGTGATGGTTTCCCTTTTGATTTTTCTTCTCTTTCTCATCTAATTACCTTGTGAATACACTGGTAGAATGATTTTTATTATTATTATTATCTGAAAGTGCCTTTCAATCAAGGGATTAGCTGACAGCTCTTACTATGACTAGTTAGTCCATACAGTTTGGTGGATTGTTTCCTGGAAAGACTACTGAGGTTGTCCTTAATTTTATCTAATCTTGAGATATTTTTCCTTTAATTTTGATGTTAGGTTGTATTTGTTCCCGATTACAATGTCAGTGTTGCTGAATTGTTAATTCCTGCGAGTGAACTTTCACAGCATATCAGGTATTTAGCGCACTAGTCTCGGTAAGTCAGTATATATTTCTGTTCCCCAGATCATTCAAAATGCAGCCCCGAACTCTACTGTGAGTGCTAAATTCCAAATGTCATGCTAAGGATTCTCTCTCTCACCGTCTCTCTCTCTCTCTCTCTCTCTCTCCAGTACTGCAGGGATGGAAGCCAGTGGAACCAGCAACATGAAGTTTTCTATGAATGGTTGCATCTTGATTGGGACCTTGGATGGTGCTAATGTTGAAATAAGACAAGAGGTTGGAGAAGAAAATTTTTTCCTCTTTGGTGCTCAAGCTCATGAGATTTTGGGTCTCCGGAAAGAAAGAGCTGAGGGCAAGGTATTTCCTAGTTGATTAGACGTTCTCTCTCTAGTGCAAGTGTTTGTTGTAGTTGGCGCTTATTGTCTCACCATTTTGTGCAGTTCGTGCCCGATGTCCGCTTCGAAGAAGTTAAGGAATATGTTAAAAGTGGAGTATTTGGGCCTTATAGTTATGATGAACTACTAGGGTCCCTGGAAGGAAATAAAGGTTTTGGTTGCGCAGACTATTTCCTTAGTTGGGAAGGACTTTCCAAGTTACATAGAATGCCAAGAGAAGGTTGATGAGGCATATCGAGACCAGAAGGTAAGAGATATATCATTCACATGCATTTCCATTATTGTTACTCTTGCATATGTTTATTGACTGATTATGTAATCCTCTACTTGCATGGAGTCTATGTCATTGATTTGGAACTGGGGGGCATGTTAGTTGGAATCTAAAGTATATTAAGTTATATGGATTTTTTCATCACTCCAAGACAAAGTTCTTGGATTTTTCTACTAAATGTGTAAATGTATCAAATTATGAAACTTGATTAGACATGCATATTACTCAATCGAGCATTCACCAATCATGGAACATACCCAATTCTGTGTGCATGAATCATGGACCATTCGCCATAACCAAGATTTACTATCACTAGGTGAAATTATTAGAAAGTGGAGGCACTTTAGATTTGGCAAGCTTTACGGAGCGTCCGTAATGTAACAACTAATTACATTGATTTATTTTTCCTTATTGGTTCGTCATAATGAGAGTACTCTACTTTTATCCTTTTTCTTTAGATCTTTGATTTAGTTTCCCATTAAGTCCGTAATTGTGATGTACACGGTATACGAAAGTAAATAGTATTACTTTTGATGCAATATTTTGGCTTGCTAGTACATTATCATTATTTGCTACACAATTACCAAGTATGAACCAAACAATATCTGGTATGTAATAGCACATTACTAGTTTTACCAAGTATGAACCCAACAATATCTGGTATGTAATAGCACAATACTATTTTTATCCAAAACCAAAACCAATATGATCCAAACTTTCCCTCAGTGTTTCCTTTTCCGTTCTGTTGCATCGTTTTGTTTTTGTTGAAATGGCAATTGGCCTGTATGTGCATCCCTTCTATGTTTGTTCGACGGGGATAATTGATTATATGTAAGCTTTGAATCAGAAAATTAATGGTTTGTCTCTATTCATCTATAGGCATTTTCTCATGCGTTCATTTGCTTGATCTCTAACTATTCCTAAATTGGGCAATCGTTGTTCTGCAGAAATGGACAAGCATGTCAATCTTGAATACGGCAGGCTCATACAAGTTCAGCAGTGATAGAACAATTCATGAATATGCCCGCGATATATGGAACATAAAACCTCTTGAACTACCTTGAATAATAATCTTTTCTCAGCACCAAGAAAGTTGGTAGCATATTGTCATCGTCTGTGAAATAAATGTGTATCTATCTTGCACTCCTGGAGATTAATAATTAGTAATGATGACAAATATATGATAAGGCAGAGCAAATAATGATATGATATTATCAAGATTTTATCAGCCACTACTGTGAATCTACCTACATTTCACCTCCAATTTATGTCATGTCTCAATTTATGCTCTGTTTTCTTGGCTCGAAATTTTTATCCTTCTCCCTTAATGACATGATTTGGAAGATTTTATCATATGGTCCTTGGATAACTCTCTAATATGGCATTCAGATTGCAAGTCAAGACCTCATCTTATGATTCTAATCTGGAAGCCATCAATTGTTTCTTCAAGAAGGAACGTATTTCTCCTAGAAAATGTAAAACAAAATACTATAGGACATGCAACAGATTTAGCCATTATTATTATTATTTTTTGTATAAAGTAAGTGCTGTTGCTCGTTCCTTATATAATTGGGTTATGTACTCCTCGCCGATTGCTGAATAGCAAGTCCCATTCCGATTAGCTGAATAAGAGTATGACCTCCGGCATACTCGGTTTTAAGTGGTATTGGGTTTTAAGCATATGGAATACCATATCTCAACTGAATGCCACTAAATGCAGAAAAGTAAAAATGGCTCTAGATTTATAAGAAAATGGGTATCCAACTACACTTGAAAATAAGAACTTCACATTTTCCATTTCTAGGTAGCAGTAGGAATGTTTATATCCCAGATGCATGTTTCTTCATCAACGCAATATGCTTTTGCCCAGCAAGATGATGCTTGAAAACTGTATCACTATTGCAAACAACATTACATAGAGCGCATGTCCTCACAGCAGCGGCTGCGGCTCCACCTTCCAAAACCTTCCTTCTCTTTGTGTGAAAATCTTCAATAGAGTTGGCTTCCTTCTTTTTTGATTTATACACGTCGCACCCAATCTTGGCAGGGTTCTCTGAAGGTCCAATTATTGGATTCTTTGACCCTGCAGAGGCAACAGGGGCAAGGGTAGGCATAGATGCTGTATTTAGTTTCTCCAAATTCTTCTTGTGCTTTTTTCCCAATTTATGCAGTTCCAGAACATCCTTGCTGTTGCAGCAAAGCTTGCAAACTTCACACCATGCAGATTGTACAAGCATCGTCTTTTTTGGGCCTTTTATCCAAGTGCCTTTAGGTCGAATTGTTGGATTAGTCCACAAGGCAGAATTCAGAATTGCAGGCAAAAACTGTTCTGATCCATTTGAAGGGAGTGTCCCACTCTATAAAAACCGAAGTTTGATTACCGATTACATACAAATAAAAAGTCTTCAACATTTTAAAGAAAAGGATGCACAATGGAGCAATTCAAATCGGATTTATTTCTCTTTTTTTTCTCCATTGTGACCCGTAAATGGTAATACCAACAACTCTAAACAGAAATGTTATTTTTTTGCTTCTATGGTCATCGACCCACCATGCTTCACAAGTAGAGGGGTACAAACAAAATTTCCAAGACAAACCTTACTTCTAAGTTCTAACAGTAACATCCACATAGTAGACTTTCATATTCATATATATTCACGTCATAAAACAATTCTACCCACCTTTGCAATTTGGATTTTGATCTGGTTTCAAAAAGCAATGCAAAAATTTATGATTAAGAAAAGTTGCATGAGTGCATGACCCAAGAAACATATTTCACGACCCAAAACTGTTATGAAAATTTAGCAAAAAAAAAACTGTTATGAAAGCAATTTTTTCAAGACCATTAAGTACCTCTTATAAGTTGTGGCCGAACAATCTATCATTCAATTAGTATAAAATGGAACATGATTCGCCTCCTGATTTAAGAAAATTGGAGTGGGGGGCGGGGAGGGGGTGGGGGGGGGGGGGGGGGGAATAGAGCAGAAACAGTCACCAAAAGGATCCTAAAATAACAGTACATAAGACATAAGCACATAAAGGTGATACAAAGAATAACTTACAAGTACATAAGTAATGCCGGTACTCGGGTCCGTATAATAAGATGCAGCCACCGATTCGACATAATGAGCGTAGGCCGCACCATCGGGTTGCTGGACCTCGTACCCGCTACCATGGCTATGTGATTGCGGGTACGAGCTCATAGATGAGTACAGGTCAACTCCAGGGGGATTGAGGCCGGCGGTGGATTTGTAAGGATCTACAATCGGCAATTGAGGGTGATTATTATTAGCATTAGGGTTAGGGTGTTGTTGTAGAAGATGAGGAGGGTGGTGATTGAGATTGTGTAATGAGGGGTTAGGGTTTGGTGGTTGCATTTCAATCCATCCACCGCATCTACTCCGCCAACAAGAATAATCACTTTCTTACATTAACATCCGGTTCTGTATTTTTTTTTTCTTTGTTCTTTTTCTATAGAGAGAGAGAGAGAGAGAGAGAGAGAAGCGCTTTTGAGGATATTTCCCCCCTTCTAGTAGGTTGGCTAAAGTTGTCCAACCCAAATGTTAACAAGGTGCACCGGAATGGGCTCATTTTGCTTTTTATGGTAATATACATAGAAAAAGTAATATGCGGAAATATAAAAAAATATAGGAACTAATTACATATTATAGTACATTTTTAAAAATAATTATAAAAATAGTACATAAATAAAATAATTATAAAAGTAACATATTTTTACATAATTAATTATAAAATTATTACAAATAGAATTCATTTAATTGAGGACATTAGAATTGATTTGCTGACATGACAAATTAGTGTCGCAATTAGAAAACTGTTCCCGTATTTTCGGTCAGGGAGGTTTTTTTTTGAAACGCGTGATAACCGCCTTAATCATTTGTTTGAGTAGGAGTCTTCAGTTTAGTAACCCTTGTTTTGCATATTGGAAACCATTGCTTCATTCGTCTACCCATGTTCTATTTTTCTACAGTGATCGGTACTGGTGATTTGTTTATCATTTTTGTGATCGTTACAGGTTTAATTGTTCTTCATTGTCGTACTTACTCGGTTCGGTACTGATTTAGTTGTTGATTCATTGTCGAACTTACTCGGTTCTCGTTACTGGTCGGAGCTCTGAGTTTCGAAATATAGTATACTTGTTGTTGGTTCATCGTTATAGGTGAGTATCTGGCTTAATAGTGTAATGTATGATTTTGTTAACACAATGGAGTTTTGAGTGTTTCTGTTTGATTATCTGGCTTAATAGTGTAATGTATATGGTTTAATACTTGTTATTGTTGTTTGTGTTGTATGTATGTGTTGTACATGATGGTTGATAGAAGGAAGAATGATGGAAAGAGGAAAAAAATCACCGAGGATGATTCTGTTACGGAGTTGAAGCAGTATGCTAGGGTGAGGAAGAGGAAGAAATATAATAAGTTGGTGATACAAAGTCGAAAGAAATGCAGTTGGAGTCTGATTTTGACGTCCAAGCAATTAAAACTGAAGTTGAAGTTCAAAGCAAGAAAATAATCCCCAGATAAAAAAGTCTAAAGGTGTGTTAATTCAAATTATGTTATTGTTAGCATCATATTAATGTTTGAATACGTCTTTATTATGATTTGGTTACTGTTGACTTATGATATGGTTACCATTATTATGACCTCAAGGTGAAATTTTGGTTACTGTTATATAGAAGTTTGGTTACTATGTAATTGTTTACTATACATGGGTTGCCTTGACTGATTTGATGTAAATGTTGTTTCTATACTGGTAACCATTAAAAAACGGGTTGGTTATTATCATATAACTGTTTAGTTACTTATTTATTATGTTTTGGTTAATGTCCTATTATGATTTGGGTACTATAATTGTATCCTCAATGTGGGATTTTGGTAACTTTTATATTTTTCTGGTTACCATGTAACCATGGGTTGCCTAAAATGGGGTTGATGTACATGTTGTTTATGTTTTGGTTACCATCAAATTATGTTATTATTACTATCATATAACTTTTTGGTAAATTTTTTATTAAGTTTTGGTTACTGTTATCTTACGACTTGGTTACTATTAATGTGACATCAAGGTGGAAGTTTGGGTAATTTTATATATGGATACTGTTATCTTATGACTTGGTTACTATTAATGTGCCATTAAGGTGAGAGTTTGGTTACTTTTATATATTCTTCTGGTTACTATGTAATTATTTAGTATACATGGGTTGCCTGGACTGGGTTTGATGAACATGTTGTTTATGTTTGGTCACCATGAATTCATGTTCAGGTTACTATAATATATTTATTTGGTTACTGATTTATTATATTTTGGTACTGTTATTTATGATTTGGCTCTATTATTTGTTCCCTCAATGTGGGGTTTGATTAATGGGTTTGATCAAATGTTTATGTTTGGTCACCATCAAATCATGTTCTAGTTACTATCATATAATTATTTGGTTACTGTTTTATTATATATCGTTACTGTTATATTATGACTTGGTTACTATTAATGTGACATTAAGTTGGGAGTTTGGTTACTTTTATATATTCTTCTGGTTACTATGTAATTGTTTAGTATACATGGGTTCCCTGAACTTGGTTTGATGAACATGTTGTTTATGTTTGATTACCATGAAATCATGTTCAGGTTACTATAATATATTTGTTTGGTTATTGATTTATTATATTTTGGTACTGTTATTTATAATTTGACTTTATTATTTGTTCCCTCAATGTGGGGTTTGGTTACTGGGTTTGATCAACATGTTTATGATGGGTAAACATCAAATCATGTTCTGGTTACTATCATATAATTATTTGGTTACTGCTTTATTATATATGGTTACTGTTATCTTATGAATTGATTACTATTAATGTGTCATTAAGGTGGGAGTTTGGTTATTTTTATATATTCTTCTGGTTACTATGTAATTGTTTAGTACACATGGGTTGCCTGAACTGTGTTTGATGAACATGTTGTTTATGTTTGGTCATTATGAAATTATGTTCAGGTTACTATAATATATTTGTTTGGTTACTGATTTATTATATTTTGGTTTCTGTTATTTATGATTTGGCTTTATTATTTGTTCCCTCAACATGGGGTTTGGTTACTGAGTTTGATCAACATGTTTATGTTTGGTCACCAACAAATCAGGTTCTGGTTACTATCATATAATTGTTTGATTACTGCTTTATTATATAATATAACTTTTTAGTATACATGGGTTGTCTGAACTGGGTTTGATTACATATTTTGTTATTGTTATTATCATATAATTATTTGGATACTGTTTGGTTATATGTTGCCATGTTGGTTACTAATGACTGTTTAATTCTGATTTTGTTTATTTGCAGATATGGGATCTTTATTACGAGGAACGTAACAGAAATTTTATCGGAAAAATAATATACTGATGTGACATGAAAGTCCTTAGTATTATTATAAAGAAGCTGAATAAAAGTCAGTTGGAGAAGTTTAAGACTTCTTGTTTTGGAAATTTTCTTGATTTTGGTGAACATCAAATGTATTCTCAAATTCTTCATCACGCTCTTGTTAGAGAGGCTCACCAAAAGGATGACGGTAAAATGTGATTTCTGTTCGGGGAGAAAAGGGTCCGGTTTGGTTTGCCAGAGTTTAGTTTGATTTCTGGTTTGAGATGGCAAGGTGAGGAAGACATATCTGCAAACAAAGGTATCGAAAATTTGTTGGTGGAAAAGTTTTTTGAGGACGAGGCTGTGACGCGTAGTAGCATAGGGAGGGTATATCGGGTGACAGTTTTTGACAATGATGATGAGGCGTTGAGAATGTCGATGATTCTGTTGGTGTTTAATTTTATACTATCCACCGTTTCTGATAATTATGTGGATGGTGCAATGATTAACTTTTTATGTTTTGGCAATGTTAGTTGTTATCCTTGGGGGAAAGTGGCCTTTGAGCTGACAAAGTACTCTTTGTCGAATGCTTTGAAGGGGCGGTTGAATAAGGGAACGAATGGTGGTTGGATTTATAATTTCTATAAGGAACATTACACTAAATCTTATAAGTTGAATGGTCTTCCTTATGTATTCCAAGTGTTCTTGTTTGAGACCATTCTGACATTCAAAGCTCGGGGTAATATAATGATGAGCATCCTTCGAATGTTCGATTATTTAGATGGAAGGAACTAGTGAAGCCCCCTACAAATGACAAGCTAAACGATCTAGTATTTGGTTCTGGACAGGTATGCATGCTACCAATAATAATGTAGTTGGTTACCTTTATATAGACAATTGGTTACTGATTATATTTTTAAGGTTACTAATCACAATATAATTGGTTACCTATATATACAGAGTTGGCTACTGATTATATTTTTGTATCTTACTAATAACAATTTAGTTGGTTACCTGTATATACACAGTTGGTACTGATTATACTTTATGCAGTTTACTAATAAAATATAGTTGGTTAGTTACCTTTATATATACAGTTGGTTACCTTTATATACATAATTGGTTACCTTTATATACACAGTTAATGTTGTTAGTTACATTTATATAGACAATTGGTTACTGATTATATTTTTAAGGTTACTAATCACAATATAATTGGTGCCCTATATATACAGAGTTGGCTACTGATTATATTTTTGTATCTTACTAATAACAATTTAGTTGGTTTTCTGTATATATACAAGTGGTACTGATTATACTTTATGCAGTTTACTAATAAAATATAGTTGGTTAGTTACCTTTATATATACAGTTGGTTACCTTTATATACATAATTGGTTACCTTTATATACACAGTTAATGTTGTTGGTTACATTTATATAGACAATTGGTTACTGATTATATTTTTAAGGTTACTAATCACAACATAATTGGTGCCCTATATATATATAGTTGGCTACTGATTATATTTTTGTATCTTACTAATAACAATTTAGTTGATTTTCTGTATATACACAGTTGGTACTGATTATACTTTATGCAGTTTACTAATAAAATATAGTTGGTTAGTTACCTTTATATATACAGTTGGTTACCTTTATATACATAATTGGTTACCTTTATAGAGGCCGGATCAGGTCCGGACTCCCGGACCTGATCAAAATCCGGACCAATTTTTGTTTTTTTTTTTTTTTGCTTTTTTTTTTTAAAATAACTAATAAAAAATGTATAATATTTTATGGAACTGGAATTTTTTCATAATACAGTGTTTTAGGTGTGATTTGGATACATATAACAACACAGGTTATACAGACTGTACAGACTTATTTTGTTATAAGTATCCAAATCACACCTAAAACACTGTATTATGAAAAAATTCCAGTTCCATAAAATATTATACATTTTTTATTAGTTATTTTAAAAAAAAAAGCAAAAAAAAAAAAAAAAAAAAAGGTCCGGATTTGATCAGGTCCGGGAGTCCGGACCTGATCAATTTTGTACCTTTATATACACAGTTGGTTACTGTTATATTTTATGTAGTTTACTGATAATAATATAATTGGTTACCTTTATATATACAGTTGGTTACTGGTATTATTGTATGCAGGTTCTAATGACTTTGTAGTTTGTTAACTTCACGTATACAGTTGGTTATTGATTGTATTTTATGATTGTTTATGTCTTGTTCTTTTTACTTTAATTGTATAATGTTTGGTAGATGTTATATTAAAGTGTGATTAATTGTTTTCAGCTCAGGATAAAAAAATTGATTCCTACTGCTGAGGAGAAAGATCGTTTGGATTTGGACAGCGTTCACTTTTTCAATGGGAATGATGCTGATAGGAAGGTGGAAAAAAATGTGAAGGTTGAAGACGTTGGATTTTCAATTGATGATGTTAAAGATGCAATTGATGCACGGTTTAGGCCGTTGGAAAAGAAAGTGTCTGAACTGAAGAAAAACATTCAAGAGTTGGGGGCTGATCTTAGAGATGAAATGCGTATTTTACAAGTTGAGTTATGCAGGGACTTGAGGTCCATTATTAGACAGGAGTTACGTCGGAACAAAGGTGAGGAGGACAAAAATGACAAAAAAGATGATGGTGATGATGATTTTGATGATGATGATGCTGATGGTGATGACTCTAATGGTTCTGATGATGATGATGATGCTGATGGTTTGAGAGGAAAGGAGGATGACGATGATGACGGTGGTTCAAGACTAAACGAGAAGGATGATGGTGATGATGGGTTGAAAGTTGACGAGAAGAAGGATGAGGATGCAACTGAGATTGTTAAAGAGGTTAAACATGATGTGTCTGGTGAGGGTGATGATGGTTTGAAAGAAAAGGAGAATGATGATGAGAACGATGTTTCAGAGGTGATTGAGAAGGTTGTTAAAGAGGTTGAACATGATCTGACTGATGAGGGTGATTATGGTTTGAAAGAAAAGGAGAATGAAGTCGACGAGAATAAGGATGAGAATGAAGCTGAGATTGTTAAAAAGGTTGAACACGATGTTACGATGGAAGAGGCCCATGAAATAAAAAATATTGATTAAGAAGATAATGTCAAGGTTAGCTAATTTGAATTCTGTTATTTTAATTATCATATAAATGTTTGGTTACCTTTTTATTATGTGTTGGTTACTGTTATCATATGATTTGGTTACTATTATATTGCCCTCAATTTGGGAGTTTGGTTACTTGTATATTTTGTTATGGTTACTATGTAATTGTTTAGTATACATATGTTTCCTTAACTGGGTTGATCTACATGTTTATGTGTTGAATACCATTAATACTGTTATGGTTACTATCATATAACTGTTTGGTTGCTTATTTATTAAAATTTTGGTTATTGTTATCTTATGATTTGGCTACTATTATTGTGCCTCAATTTAGGATGTTGGTTACTTTTATATTTTGTTCTGGTTACTATGTAATTGTTTAGTATTCATGGGTTGCCTAAACTGGATTTGATCTACATGTTGTTTGTGTTTTGGAAACCATTACAACCTGTTTTGGTTACTATTGTATAATTGTTTGTTTACTCCTTTATTATCTTATGGTTACTGTTTTATTTATTTTTTTATGTGTTTTGTTTTAATGATTAATTATTTATATTTATTTTTCACAGATTGGCAAGAACAATGACATGCCATCTTTTGATTTATTAAGCCAATTAAATGGAATGGAGATGGTTGTTTATGTTTCTGCTGAGGTTAGTGTTACTATTATTTATGTTATGGTTACTATTATATTATTGTTTGATTACTATTTGAATGTGTTGGTTACTATTATAATATTATTTGGTTACTGTTATATTATGTGTTGGTTACTATTATAATATGTCCATTATAGTCATTCTGTTATTGTTCATTCTCTTTGTTATTGCATATATTAGTTAACTGTATGTGTTTGGGTTGAAATCTAATTGCATCTATTTTTTTATATCAATTGATAAAGGTGGATAAATTAGAGGCAGACAGCAGTTCTGTACTTGATGATATGTTATTAACCACCCAGGACATAGCGCAGTGTGATGAGGTGGAGTTAAGTGTCCTTAAACCTGGTGGTAGACCGTTTCGTGAACCCGTAAAGAGTGCCGTGTTGAGGACTCCGTATACGATAAAGTTTGGATCTGCGGGTTCACCTTCTACTGCCGTGGTTGATACTGAAATACGTACAGACACTTATGCATTCCCCAACGTATGCATGGCCATGCCCTCAAAGTACGAAGAGGCATTGTTTGATCAATGATTTAGGATTGGACTAAACAACAGAAAAGGTATGTTATTTGTTTTTTAACAATGGTATAGTTTTTTATAAAATAAATAAATTTATTTCCATTTATAAACAAATGGTGACTATTACATAAATGTTATGGTTACTATTATGTTATTTTCTGGTTAATGCTTTATGATGTTCTGGTTACTGTTATGTTATTGTTATGTTATGAGTCAGCTATCAGTATGTGTTTTTTATGATCAATGGTTAATGCTTTATGATATTCTGGTTACTGTTTAGTACATTCAAGTTCCTTAAATGGGGGTTGGTAACATTATGTGTCTTTGTTGGTTACTGTTAAATTATGTTTTGGTTACTGTTAAATTATGTATTGTTTACTATTTGATTATTGTTATTATGTTATTATTTGTTGGTTACTATGAAACTGTTTACAATACAGTGGTTGATTAGATTGGATATTATTTAATGTTCAAGTCTGATTTGGTAGTGTATAGTAATATTGTAATTTATAATGTTAGCATGTATACTAATATTATGATTTTATATTGAAGGACTGACAAATTCCCGGGAAAGAATGACCAAATTGAACCTGCTTTTTTATTTGGATCTATTCCGATATCATCAAAAATGTGGTTTTACAAACTGAAGACTCCTGGACAGTGGTTAGATGACGATGTGAAGTTTTTTTGTTTGTTTCAAATTATGTTGTGATAGTTATGGTTACCTTATTCATCTGGTTAAGTTACTAGTGTTAACAGTACTGGTTACTATATTACAGATTTATATTTTTTCAGCAATTGTTAATATCTTTTGGATTTTATTTTTTTTATTTTGGTTCAGCACATAAATATTGCATTATACTACTTCCGTAAACTGGCCAGACATTCCGATAGCGTTCATATAAGGGCAACGACCACGGACTGTTGGTTTCACGGCAAGATGACTGCTCTTTTTGAGGAATACATGAGTAAAAAGGCTGATAAGAGTATCTTGTCTGGGGAGGGTGATGTTGCCGAATACATCCATGGGTTATTCATGGATGTTAACACACCTTGGGTCAAAGTTGATTTCGTGTTGTTCCCCATTCATATGTCATCGCCGGATCACTGATTTTTGCTGACATTTGACGTGCATCGCAGACGTTTAACAGTTTACAATTCTCTGCAGCCAAACAGGAAAATAATGCAGACAAAAATTTCAGATGTTTGTGAGCCCTATATATTCATCCTACCCACAATACTGCGTAAGAGTGGTTTTTGGAGGGATAGGTCTGATATTGACTTCGGTAGTGAACCGTATAGTAACAAGGATGAAGATGATATAATTAAATTAGAATTTGCAGAAGGGGTACCTGAACAAACTGAGGGGTAAGGTTTACTTGGTTTACATTTATTTAATTATTACATATAGCATGATTTTAGTTTTGATGTTTATTTTATTTTTTTTATTTGTGCAGTGATTGTGGGATGTTCACAATTTATTTTGCTGAGCATGTCATTCACCAGAAGTTTGCTGAAATTCCTATTCCATTCCCTATTCCAAAGTATCGGAAGAAATTATGCACAAACCTGTACATGCATGCTAGGAATAAACAATTAGAGGGATATGAGTCTGATAGGGAATTTCCAGGAAGATTTGTACTAGATTTTGATGATTAGTTCGATTCTCATTGTATTTTCCTTATAAAATGTGGTTCGTACATTGATTTTGTTGGATATCCATAACCATTTGTTATGGTTAGTGAATTTTTAATGTTTGGTGCAGCTTATGTAAATGTTATTACAGTTTTTGATTATATCATCAGATGTTTGACATTGTTTGTTGGTTCGTATTTGTTACTTATAAGTTGTTTGATACATTTGTTTGAAAGATGTAGCGGGGTAACCAAACATGCATAGAAGGGTAGCTATTTTATTTTTTGTTAGTAACCAGATAGGTATAAGCTTGTATCAGTATAAATATCAAGTGTTAAATATAATGTGAGTGTGCCCCATTTATGTAGCTTATGGATACTTATAAATTACATAACTATAGAAGTTATTTGAAAATGGTCAGTTGGTAGCTAAACATGCATGTATAGGTAACCATTTTAGTTTTTGTGAGTAACCAAATACACATAAAAATACTTCAGAACAGTTTCCATCAGCTATTTCAGTTGTAATGTTATGTTGGTTTTCAAACCTTATATATAAGGTAACCATTTTAATTGTTGTTAGTAACTAGATTGTTAAAGCTTGTTTCTGACCTGTTATCAAGTATTAAATGCATATAATTTATTTATACCATGTCATTATGACTGAATCAGAAACTCCAATTAAGATTTTTCATTTATATATATGATGGTCACTTATAGATCACATTAAAAAAAAAGATAATTTGTGATGTGCAGTTGGTATCCAAACATGCATGGATGGGTAACCATTTTTGTTTTTCTTAGTAACCATATTATTGAAAGCAAATATTGAAAAATTTATCAAGTGCTAAATGTACATGTGAGAGTTATCATTTATCCAGCTAATGGATACTTATAAATTACATAGGTATAAAAGTTATGTTGGAAATGTTCAGTTGGTAACTAAATATTTATATAGAGATAACCATTTTATTTTTGATGAGTAACTAAATGTACATAACAATGTTTCAGAACTTTTACTAATTGTTTAATGTATATGTTTGCTTTATATCGATAAATCATGATGGAATCAAAAATCAAAATATTAGTTAATATTGTACAACACAAGTTTTGGTAATGTACATCATCAAAAAGGTTACCAACTATCTGATTAATGGTTACTCACAGTAAACAACAATACATTTCTGTATTTACACTCTTGTTGATAATGTACTATATCAGACATATTTTGGTCTTAAAATTGGTGGATTATTGCATGTTTTTCTGTTGTGTCCCTTTTCTTGGCACCTGCTGCATTTGTTTTGAATTTTGTTTTCAGATCCGTGCTTGTACCTCCCTAGCTTTGGTCTTCCAGCTGGCCTTCTTGAGTTTGGTGATTTTACACATATTTTTCTTACTTCTTCTGGCACATCCCAGTTCTCTTTGTTATCTAACGGCATGATGGACGTTGAATATGTGTCTACCAAAGTTATTTTTAAGTAGTTTTTTGAGTAAAATTCATAACAGTTCAGATTCCTCTTGCTGATAACAGCAGCAGCGTGCGGACAAGGCATCTCATGGTACTAAAATTTACGGCATGTGCATGACCTTTGTTCGATGTCAACAATATATTGTTTGGTGACATCGTAAACAGTGAAGATCAATAGATTTGATGTCTCAACCTACAACACAAATTAAGTGTGTCGTTAGTATGTATAAATGTTTAGTTTGTTTACATCTAAAGAATGACAGTTATATGTAATGTTGGTAACATTACCAGCATAAACTGGTAACCATAACTCAATTAAGCAGTAACCAAACCATAATATGATAGTAACCAGAAGAGAGTTTAATGGTAACCAAAACAGAAACACACATGTAGTCAAACATAGTTTAGGTAACTTATGTATACCAAACAATTACACAGTAACCATAACAAAATATAAAAGTAACCATAAAATGAACATAATTTAAAATGACATGATAATAAACAATAATAGTTTAAAATGCACAAAATGATAGTGAAGCAAACCAGAACCATATACAATCCTGGCTCACCTCAGTATAATATTATCAGCATACTATTCTAAGCATATAAAGGTAACCATACTATAATAAAGCAGTAATCAAAACCATAATATGACAGTAACCAATAAATGAATCTTCAGTTGTAATAATTTAAAATTTGTATTTGTTACCTTAAATTTTTTTGATTTAGTGATATTCGATTGCAACTTTGCCTCAGCTGTCGTGGAAAGTGTAGTGAATGTTGATATGGCTGCTTGTTTGTTTGTGAAATACCATCTTTGAATCATACAACGGATGCATTCAATCATTGTTGTAACTGGAAGTTCCCTGATCCCCTTGATTGCATTGTTGATAGATTCCGCTGTGTTTGAAGTCATTGTCGAGTACCTGCTTGCAGTCCAATGGAGCCTCATGCACTTCTCCAACTTGACCTCTTCCTCCAAATATGTCCTTATTCGAGCATCAATTGCATCAAGTTCATCTATGTGTTTGTTGAATTGTTCAATGGTGTAAGCTCTACAAGCCCCATTGTACGCCTGTTTGAGTTCTTCTCCTCTCTTTCTGAATCTATTTTTTATATTTTTTAATACATGATATGTACACGAACCATGCATGACATCGGGGAACACAAAATTCAGTCCCTGTACAATGACTTCATGTCTATCTGAAACAATGCATTGGCCTTCCCTAACTCCACAAGCATTTCTCAAATTTACAAAAAATCATTTCCAAGATAATTCATTTTCGCTGTCAACTACTGCAAAAGCAACCGGAACAATATTTCTGTTTGCATCCTGCGTGCTTGCTATCAGGAGTGTGCCCCCGTAGGTTGATTGTATGAACGTGCCATCAATTACAATGATTGAAAAGCAATGATGCCATGCTTGAATGGATGCTCCAATGGCAAAGAATAGATATTTGAAACAACCATTTGCTTCCAACTCCAGGGATGTGACGGAACCTGGTATGAAATTTTAGCAATGTCATTATAGTTCAAGTAGCAGACGGTATCCAAACTAGTAGCATATGGTAACCATTTATATGTTTAATGGTGTGCAACTAATTACGATAATATTATTTTCAGCACAGTGCATATGGTGTCCAGAATGTAATTAAATTATGTTATTGTCAGTATCACATTATTGTCAGGTTACTTCTTTATCATGTTATGGTTACTGCTATCTTATGATTTGGTTACTGTTATTGTGCACTCAATGTGGGATTTTGGTCACTTTTACATAGTGTTGTTGATACTATGTAATTGTTTAGTTTACATGTTCTGGTTACTATAAACAATGGTTTGGTTACTTATTTAATATGGTATGGTTATATGATAGCAACCAAAAACTAATTTGTTATACTATTTTCTTTACTGTCATATAACTGTTTGGATACGTATTTATTACATGTTGGTTACTGTTATCTTATGATTTGTCTAATATCATTGTATCCAAACCTGTACATAATGGTAATCGTGTTATTTTTTGTTAGTAACCAGACAGTTATACATGTATATGTTTCAGACAGTTTTCATCAGCTATTTCAGTTGAAATGTTAGGTTAGTTTCAAAACCCACATATAAGGTAACCATGTAGTTTTTGTTAGTAACCAGATAGTTATAAGCTTGTTTATGGCCTGTTATCAATTGTTAAATGTATATGTTGGAATACAGCTGGTAACTAATCATACATAATAAAGTAACCAATTCATTTGTATTGGGTATCCAACTAATTAGATAAACAAATAAAGTGTTTTAGAGTGTTACCTGAATTTGTTTTCTCCAACATGTGTAACCATGATGGGATCAGTGAGTAGTCGTGTGGACTTCCTCTCACCTTCTCCAATGCTTTCTCCTTTGATCTCCATGCTTTTTGGTAAGAGATAGACACATTATACTCTGTCATCATGTCCTCCACAATATCGGTTGGTGTATATATTTTCTTCAGATTTGTTAATCTGTGCATTATGCATTCACTAACCAGCTCACTATTTGCATGTCTGTGGTCTCCCAGCAGTACGTTGACTGAACACGTGTGGATGTCATTGAATGCTCTCACCTTGAACATACTAGTTTTTCGAAACGTTGATGCTCTCATCTTCCATCTGCAATTTTCATTATCTATGCACACTAGCACGAGGTCTCTACAACTTGTTTGTTCAACTTTGTGTTGTCTGTTTTTCTTGATTGAATGCAGCCTTATTGCTTGTGATAGGATTTTCTTGTCTTTGTGAGTTTGATGTACCTTTACTTCACGTTCATTTGGATCTGTTATGACATCATCAGATCGTTCTTGTGTGTATGATATGTCATTTTGTCTGTCTTGTTGTTATTCAATAACTTCCATGGCAAGCTGATCAGCATATTGCGTTCCAATTTGGCAATCTTGTGTTACTAGCGGTACAAGTTCTGAATTCAAATGTGTTGTTCTGATAGGCGTTACATCGTGAATTCTAGTTTCTTCTACATTTATCAAGTTCTGAAAGATTGTTGTGCGTCCCCTGCTTTGTACATTCTCTATAATTAGTGAGAATTTACCTTGTTCATCAGATTTTTGGCTGACTTCCATAAAGAAGCTAAAGGTTGCTTCATCTGATATACTGATCGGTGGAATGTCGCTTCTAATCTGACATTTGATTGACAATGTTGTTGTGTTTGTGTCTAGCCGTATTGCACTACATACCAAGCTTTGCATTTCTCTGAACGAACTAGTTGATGGAACTAGTAGGCCGGTAATTTCAAAATTGTTGTATTGGTTATTGTCAGTCCACGTTCCGTTGAAATAAAGTACAACTGGAATCATCTCCATTGTCTGACAACTGGATAAACATTGAACAGTAACCAAATATAGGTTAGACAGTAACCAATATACATGTAATTAGTAACAAGAACATAAAATACATTTTTAAATGCATTTTATAATCAGAAGAATGACTTTGTTACCAATTTTAAGTCCAACAGTTGTATGAAGGTAACCAATTTAGTCAATAAGTTACCATATATATATAAATAAATAAGTATAAAACACACTAATATTATACAGTAACCAAATCAATATTATATAATAACCAAATTAATATTAGACATTAACCATCATACATGTACTTAGTAACCATAACATAAAACACATGTTTCATTTCATTTTACAGTCAAAACAACCAGTGTCGTAACCAATGTAGTTAATAAGTAACCATCTATATAAAATAAGTCAGTATAAAAGACAATAATAGTAACTGGCAACCGAATCAACATTATACAGTAACCAAATCTATAGTAGACAATAACCAACACATATATACTTAGTAACAAAAATATATAGCCAATTTTTTCATACATGTTACTTTGTGACCAATTAGAAATTCAACAGTTGTATAAAGATAACCAATGTATCTATTAAGTAACCATTAATATAAAAAATATCTATAACGAAATCAACATTATACAGCAACCAAATTCAGATTACACAGTAACCAAAATGTATATACTTAGTAACCGTAAGATAAACTATATTTTTTAAATCAACATTATACGCTTAGTAACCAGAACCTAAAACACAGTATACAGCAACCAAATTCAATGTAGACAGTAACCAATATGTGTCTACTTAGTAACCACCAATATCAAACATATTTTTCTATGCAGCTTACAACCAGTACACTCAGTAAAAAATCCAGTAATCAAATCAATATTATACAGACACCAAATCATCATTATACAGTAACCAAATATATTGTTATTAGTAACCAATATAAATAATTATAATCAGACCATAAAACACATTGTTACATGAATTTTATAATTAAAATACTCAGTATATTGACCTTATGACTAATTAAAGTCCGAACAAATCATTGAAGTAACCAATACATGATAATTTAGTAACTACGAGTAAATATATGAGAATATACTTTAAAACAAATGTAGCAGTATACAAATCTGTAAAAAATCAATCACCAATCAACAAAATTTATAGTATTAATGTTTCTGGTTACCGATCATAACTCGAAAGCATAAACATCTTGTTTACTTACCTATGAAATTTCGTAATCACTGATCGCATATCTAAAATTTGCTTTTGTTCGTGATTGTTATGCTGTTATGGAAACTTCGAAGACTTGTTTGGAAACAATTGTGTCGTCTGTTGATTTTTCCGGTCTCAAATGTTCGGCATATTTCTTTTTTCGATCTACAAAACTCGTTCCGTTGTTTTCGTGTTAGTTTGAATTTGGGATGTTAGTTGATTGTCGATATCATAAAGTTCGGTAACTGACGTGTATGAAGTTAATGGTCCTTAATTGTAGGTACGTATTAATTGTCAAAATTAAGATTTGCGGTATTTTTGTAATTATTTTCTTGATGTATGGTTATTGTAATTACTTTCTAAATGTTGTATAGTAATGTAAAGGACCCAAAAATATATGAGTAAAAGAAACCATACATCCACCTAGACTTGATAAAATCGATCCAGGCCCGCAGGCTGGTCCTGTTTGTATGTCAAAAGTTTATTTTTTCAGTTCATCAAAATTTGGAACCGTTTTAGCCCGGCTCGTTTCGGCCAAGACCATAAATGTGTCAAAAATATAAACATAAATCAGTTCAGGCCCCAAGCCCGCGGCCTGGCCTGTCGGTCAAAAAGCGGACTTTGAACTTTACCTTTTCAGCTCGTTAAAACCTGGACCGTTTTGACCCGGCCCGCCGATAGTCGTTTGCTAGGTCTACATCCACTTAATATAAGTTATCTTACGTCACTTTTAATGTAATATTATTTAATTGTTAATTTAATAATTTAACTATATAAATGTAATGAACATGCAAAAATATATGAGATTATGTAAAATTTTATTTGATTTGAAAGCATTGAAATATCATTTTTATAATAGTATAAATAAGTATATATATTTCGACAACTCATATTTTAATAACTTGTATTGTTATAAAGTTACTAATGTACAAATAAAATTTTACATAATTTTATATTTTTATATGTTTTTTACATTCGTACGGTTAGATTATTAAATGATGTTATATTTAAAGTGATCTAAAATAATTTATCTTAAATCGATGAAAGATAGTTTTTACTCAAAATATATTCTTGTTAAAATAAAATTCATTGCCAGTGCATTTTTTAATGAGCAAGTGACGGGATTTGAAGGCAAAATTGATGTTGTTTCCCCGACAAAACTAAAGTGGGTGATCACTAAAATGAATTTTAATAATACTATAATTAATCTTTGAAAAGGATGAAGCATTTGTTTTTATATTAAGGGCTAGTATAGTAATAGTGCACACTGAGTTATAATTTCTCTTCCATTCCTTTCTTTTCCTACCTGTCAATGAGCTACAGTTCTCCTAACATGGACATGGACTTGAGACATGTTACATGATTATGTTCTTTCTCTTCCCACAAAACAGTATATTTACAAAATTTGCAAATTTGAGCTTCTTTATTTTTATTTTTTATAAGTCCATATATATATATATATATAGCTTACGATCGTACGTAGAGTTAAGTCACTCTACGATCTGACATGAAAATTCACTCTTCGTTTATACGATAGTAGAGTGACTACTCTACTATCTGTCGGTGACTACTCTACGATCGTAAAGTGACTTAAAGACTGTGTACATTTGGAACTTACACAACTGTGTACATCATTTTTTCATATATATATATATATATATGTGTGTGTGTGTTGCAACAAAAGCTACTTGCAGATTCATCTGGCCAGAACTTGTTAATTAAATGGCAAAGACAAAAACATGAGATGGCCCCTTGCCTCACTGTTAACACTTCTTGTTGTACAACTTCTATGCAGGAAAGTTGTGAAGCCCATATGAGCTGGTGTTTGGCATTTGAGCTATAAATTTAAGTTTGTTTCAGTTGTTTAGGCTGTGAATGAACTCCACTAAAGCTAAATCATGCATATAGCAAATCTCTAGCTGTTTGTGAAATTACTCTTTGTCAACCATATATGATGTGCCCAATTAACAGATGCTACCTCCGTCCCAAAATGAGAGTTCAGCTTTTGTCTTGTACATCCCTAAATGAAGGTCTTCCTTGTTGCAGTTTGAGAACCACCTTATAAAATAAAGTATCGACTAAAAAGAAAAAGACATGGAGCTAAGAATAAGATGGTTGTCATCTCTCTCTTTTGTGTAATTGGCATATTGCTCTCGGGCACATCAAACCTTGCGTCTTCCAACTCGGTAAATTCATTACTTTCAACAAACCCACAAAGCTGCATCACAATCAAATTACTCTCTTCACTCCCAATCCTTAAAACATCCTTAAGATAATAGTAATATATATATATATATATATATATATATGTATGTATATACATCTACTTCTCTTGTTATCTGGAACTAAAACTTGAGGAAACCCAGCTCTAAACTAGATCAAAATAAACCAAGAGATATATAATGCAAGAACAAAAGAACTGGCTTCAATATTCAGAAATATAACGTTGAACTTCCAGACAATGATGAATCAGTAAGTGTCAAGAGAATGAATCATTACAATGTGGAAAAACAAAAGGATAATATGACAGTATCTGTCTGCTACTTGAAAGCTAGAAGAATAAGAAAGGAAAACTGACCTCGAAATGAATTATACTGAAAATTGTATTGTAATCTTTACATATTCAAGACTAGACTACTCATGGGTAAAGTAGGAGCAGTTATATCAGTTAAAGATTGCCGCCAGTGGCTCACACTCGCGATTGTATCCAGCCCACCATGGCTTCAAACCATCATCAATTGTGGACTCTTCTTCCTCCTCCAGAGTTACTGGAAAATTAAGATCCAAATTGTCATCAACACGATCAGGGAGCTCTTTGTCCATCAATATGATCTCTTTGCCTCTTCTTTCAGTTAGTCCAATGTAATGAGCTCTCTTGTGACCGCCCAATGCTTGACCTGATGCAAAAACCTTGAAGCAGATTGAGCATTCGTGCTCCTTGCTCCTTTTCATATCATAACTTGTCACCTCCACTCCACCAAGTTCCTGTTCGAGTGAATTTTTGTTGTATTTAAGCTTCTCAAACTCAGAATCAGCTTCATTATATCCACAGCTCTCCACCTTCAGCGCAATGCAATTATCAACTGTTTTATGAGTGGTCTTGCACTTGAGTTTGCGTTTCCTCCCAAAATCCTTCAAGATTAATTCTGAATCAGCAGTAGCATTTTGAACTTGATCATCACAAGAATTTCCCTTGAGCTCAAAATCTTGATCAACAAAGTTCATAGTCTGCAAGCCCAAATCATCTGGATCAAATCCAACTTCAGTCGCTAATTCCTTCTTTAATTCTAGTTCAGTATGACTGATTCCCTTCTTGATATCAATACTCTTCTTGAATTTGTCACAGCTAAGAGAATCATCAACAGAAACTTCCAATTCAGCTTGCTGTTCTTCATCACAAGTAAACCCAGAATTAAACTTGCCAAATTCAGAATCTGAAACACAAGAATCTGGATTCTCTCTTGGTTTCTTCATCTTCCTTGCGTCATTTCCAGCCTTACTCTGAGCTTCAAGAATTACAGAACTATTATTATCTAAAGAAGAACTTCTGATCAAATCAAACTCATCCCAACTCCTCACACCCCTAGACAACATCATCAAACACACAGCCGCTTCTTTCACTTCATCAGTCTCAATTACAGTAATTGATGAAGCCACATTCAAATTAAAAGGGTTTGAAGTAATCTTATTGTACCTTGTTCTTGATCGCTTCTTCCGAATTGGGCATGATATTTCATAGTCGGCAGATTCACTAGAGACCCTTAATCTTTTGGAGTGACTTCTCATGTGACCAAACAGAGCTCTCATTGAATCAAACTCTTTCCCACATTCTTTGCAGGCCGCAATTTCTTCCCTTCCTTTCACTGAATGGGATCTCATATGACCTGAAAGAGCTCTCAATGAAGGAAACCCTTTGCCACATTCTTTACAAAGATTTAATTTCTTCAAATCACCATGTTTCGAATCCGAAATCCTCCAAGATTTATTGGGGTTCTCTCTAAGGCCATAACTAGCTTCCCCAACATAATCAGGATCCAATTCAGATGACAATGGAACCTTCATTTCCTTCTTGAAATCCTCTCTTTCAGAGCCCAAATCGCCATTATCATTCTCCTCAGATTTTTCGGCAGAAATCAAGGCTAAATGACCCCTCATGTGACCCCCCAAGGACTTTCCACTAAAAAAACTCTTGTTACAAAACCTGCACAAAAATCTCTGTTCTTCATCTTCTTCCATCATTTGATTCACAAACAAATCCTCAATGACCCAAGATAAGCAAAAACCCGGATCAGAAAAAAAAAATCAAATTAACAAAGAAACCCAAAATTCCCCCTGCAAAATGCTAAATCTCTATATCATCACATATGAAAAGCAAAAACTCATGAATGCTCTTAAGAAACAGGGGAAGTAAACTGAGACCCAATTCAGAAAACCAAAGGATTACCAGCTCACAATTGAAAGAGCACCAACCTAACTAGTTACTGGTTTCTGCAATGATCACTCGAAGAAAAAGCAACACACACACCCATAATGGGAATATTGAGTTTCAAGAGTATTTGATCAGCAAGAACAAGATCTGTGTACCTAAAAAGTAAAAACCCTCTCATCTCAATCACTCGTAATTTTCTCCCGACTAGTAATTTTGTTGGGCAATTTCTCGGTCGTGGAATAGTATATATCTCTAAGCAAAGGAAATTTATACTATATATTCTGGTGACGAGGTTGGTTGTGTGGCTACTGTTTTGGCCACCAATAGGTATTAGGCAGGCCGCAGGCTCAAACTAAAACTAAAAAAGGCCCCCTGTCACTCTCTCTAAAAAGTGGAAAGGGCGCTCATTTCTTGCTGGCTGGCTGGCTGGCTGGCTGGCTGGCTTGTGCCTAGTCCACTAGAAAGCCTTGCATGGAAGCAAAGATTTAACAAGCGGACTCATTCTACTGGCTCATCTACTTACAACTCTTTGGTCTCTACTGTATTATTTTTAGGTCATCTTTGTTTATAAAAATTATAATCTCACCATTATAATTTTAATATTATTAATCTCTAAACTAACTCTCCTAAGTTCAAATTTAAAAACAAAGAAGACATTTGAGTTATGTTTGTTTGTAAGGATTATAATTTCGAAATTATAATTCATATAATTTCAAAATTATTAATCCTAAGATTATAATCCCAAGACTATTAAGTTATTTTATAATCCCTAAACTAATAGTCTCATATCTAAATTTGAAAACAAACAAGACATTTGAGATTAATAGTCATATCTCAAGTATAATCATTGCAAACAAACATAGTCTTGACATTAATAGTCATATCCCAAGTATAATCATTGCAAACAAATATAGTTTTAAGAAATAAAAATTAGCACACGTAAATATTCATATTTTCACATGCAAATAGTACTTTGAGGACAATAATTTTACAAAAATTTGTTTACAAAATAATGTGGTTGGTTGTGGTTGATTGTTATAGCTGGGTCCACTCATGTATGATAGATCATCCCTTAATTACACGCTATCACATCATTTTGTAAACTAATTTTTATAAAAAAAAAATTGTCACCGTAAAAACACTTTTTAACAAGTTATCCAACTAAACAACTATTTTGGTCCTTGTACACTATAGTTGGTTTCAATTTTATCCATGTACAATTTTTTTAAAAATTAATAGTCCTTATACTATAAGATAGATGAACAATTTAGCCTTTTTTTAAAAAAAAATAATGACATGTCTTTTAAAAAAATATAAATATGTGTCAACGTGGATAAACTTTTTTTTAGTAAGGATAAACGCGTCTTTTTTCACTTTCTTTATTTATTTTTATTAAGTGATGTTTCAAACTTCTATTTATTTTTTTCAAGTAATAAATTTATAAATTCGTACTCATTTTCCTCCACAACTTAGTCATGTCATTGTTCTTCATTGCTTAGATTTTTATATGTTTGTACTCTTTAAAATGTACATGAGGTTCCCACACCATTTTAGATTCCTTAAGAATTTGCATTTGTACAAAACAATAAGTATAAAACTTCAATTTATATTGCTTTTAATGGTTAACTGATCAAAACACCCAACCGCAAGGCAAAATAAAGACGTTATAAACGATTAACATCAAGAAAAAGTTTTTAAAATATAAAATAATAAACGTGAGATTACATGCACAAGAGTAATTTAAAAAACATAATTTCTTCGATAAATGACAATATAAATACAAGTCTAAATTTAAAAAAAATGATTCAGCAAGAATACTACACAATTTTATATTTATTACATTAAATACCCCAATAAATAAATTCGAAGTCTTGGTGGTAAATATCCAAAAAATACCATTTATTAAGCTTAGAACTTAAGATTCAACAAGAATTACTATCATATGTGCACTATTAGTTTACCTTATCATAAGCCTTGATAATCTTCTTAGAGCAAAATTTTATTTTTCATTTTCAAATAAATTTGTACACAAAGAATTCTACACAATTTGTCAAATTACTAAATTTCTCCCTTACTAATGCCCACTTAGATTATTAAAATAAATTTTGGCATATTTTTTTTTAAAAAAGGCACGTCATTATTTAAGTTAAAAAAAGACTAAATTATTCATCTATTTTAGAATACAAGGACTATTATGGGAAAAAAAAATTTGTACATGGATGAAATTGAAGCCAAATGTAGAGTACAACGAGCAAAATAGTTGTTTAGCCACAAGTTTTCTATCATATAAGTTTAATGCTCATTTACTATTTATGTGCGAAGAATCTTTTACTTATGAAAATATCAATTTCATATCAATAAGGATATTCTAATAATCCTTTTAATACCATAAGATACTAAGATTAAAAGTATTTGAAGGAGTAAATATAAATGTAGATAGAATCTTTTTACTTTTGAAATCAAATTTTAAAATTAATTCTATTTATATAAGTTTTGAAAATAACAACAACAAAAATAGTTAGTGGTATTTTTAAAATAATGTAGAATAATTTCAGGTGTTAATATAAAAAAAATTAAAATTATCTTCATAAGTATTTAAAAAATTATCCATCCTCCTCTTATCCCTTAAGAAAATGTCACATTTGGTGAGTGATTGCAATTTTTGAGAAAATGAATTTTTTTTTTTATATCAATTTTTTACTTTATAAAATAACTTATTGCAGTAACATCTTTGAGACAACATACACCATAAATATTTATATTACACTAATGCTATGTTTGGATTGAGTGAATGAAATAGAGTAATAAATGAAATAAAAATAGTGTATTTGATAATCATTTTGAAGTATAAATCATTCCAATGGAATGAAAATTCATTCCAATGGAATGAAAATTCATTCCATCCATTTGTCTTTTTATTCCATGAAAAAAAGTGTAATAAAATTCATTTCAATAGAACGGATATATGTGATAATTTTGTCATTATATGACATTACCCACCACCACCAACAACCAAATATACACTTAAAATATCTTAAAATCATGCATTTCATCCTTCATTTCATTTCTTTAATACAACGCAACATAAATCTTGGTCAAAATAAAAATAAAAATGAAAAAAAAAACATACATATATATAATAATAAAAAAGGGTAAGTCTCTCCCCCCCTACCTGTTAGGGTATGAGTAGCACCACACTCGAGAGGTAACTGCCCTAACCCTAACTAGTCTTTACATTGTCTTGCTCTAGGTCTAGGACTTTAGAGCAGTATTTTAAAATCTAGATCGGACCGGCGATCAATAGGTAAAAATCGGAATCGGTCCACTTTCCGATCTGGTTTGGACCAATGACCCAGTTTTGGTTAAAATCCGAGTTAGCCCGTTGACCGGTGGTCCAACCGGTAAACCAAGGTTAATTGACCCAGTTGACCCGATTTTTAATTATTATTTTTTTGTCAATAAAATTTTTATATTAAAATTAACCACACTTTTATTAATATTGTAACTCATCTTTATTATGTTTTAGTTCATAAAAAATGAGATTTTTAAAAAATTTATTAATTACTAATAATATATATTTTTATATATTAATGACGTCATTGGATAAATAATAGTTCAACCATTGGTTGGATCATTGTCCCATCCACCCGGTACCTTTTCCGGTTCGATGAACGATCCGGTTATGAGAACCTTGCTTTAGGGTATCCAAAATGCCAACATAGAAGGATAGAAGTGGAAATTGGACCCCTATTGAAGCTCTCTCTCATCTCTCTCCTTTGAACCTTATTAAATTGGAAATGAGTCAAAATTAATGTGCATCTTAGAGCATATGGTGATCGTGTTTAATTAAATTTTTAACTTCCTAGAAGCATGACCTAACCTTGAAGGATTAATAATTAATATGAATAAGAAATTGGAAATTAGTTTAATAAATAATTAGCTAATGTAGTAGTAGTAGTAGTATTCTGTAAACAGGCTGGCCAAACATGTCTCAGATCCATCCAGTTATTTTACATAACATTAACATACGGGGGGGGGGAGGGGGAGGGGGAGGGGGGATCCATTTAGCTGGCAAAACGTTGCATGGACCGAAACATTTATGTTATGCCTGGACTAGAAGAGTATATAGAAAAGTAGGCTCCGCTCCAACTTAAGGTCAATTACAAGGAGAGCCTCGAGTTAGTTGTACAATTACAGAAATGGCACTGTGATATTCTGGATCTTGTTATGTATTTTAGTAAATAGTTATGTCAGCATCATGATTTTGATAATAAAATAATTTATGACGATTTATTATTGGTAACCGACCTGACCTGACCTGACCAGTTGTGGCATATGGTAAGACTAGGTGGGCTTACTTAACCACAAGGAATGTAGGTCCCGTTTATTATTCATGTGAGGAGAACATTGTAAAAATATTAATTTTTATTTGAAAATATCAATTCTCTTACTGATTTGTTAAATACTCCATTTCACAAAAATAACTTGAGACTTTGCACATTGTAATTTTCTTCTTCATAATAATTTGATTTGAAGTTCAAAACTCTGTAACTATTTGTTAGAGACATGGAAAATATTTAAAACATTATGCGATCACTTGGGATCAATTTTTTGTGATTTTCATATTACTTGTGAAAATGCAAGTCCAAAATGTAATGCTAAAAGAAGAAAATAACAAAACCTTTATTGCATGTAAATTTTTCTAATATACAAAGTTTAATAATCCGTACAAAACATGGGTACGTTTATAAACGACTTATCAGGTAAGTTTTACATATTTGAGCGACACTTTAGTTGATATCAAGTCAATTTAACAGTCCAATTTTGATGACTCGATAGCCAAAAAGTTTTTTTTATTAATCTTTACTCAACTCTTAGTAATATAGGATACATTATATCTTCAATAGTAAATGTGTACTAAAATTTTATGAAAATTTTAAATTTTGAATTGTTGAGACAACTTTTGTGAATATCAAAATTTATGACCAAAATGTCTTAAAAATAATAATAATGAAAGAAAAAAACTTTTGGACTATCGAGTCGGGAAGTTTAGACTACTGAATTAACTCGAGACTTACTAAAATGACTCGATATTTGTCTTACTATATTTTGGTACATATTTAAATTCACATGGTATTTTCGTGATGATAAAGCTCATATTGTTACTAATAACTGGGAAAATAATAGAGAATTTTGAAAGCAATACACAAATAATTGTGATTGTGAATTCTAAAAGAGTGCAGCATAGTAAGTAGATTCTACTATTTAAATTATTATCGCACAATTAGGACACATAAAATTACTCTTAATTTAATTAACCGAACAAATCAATGACTATTTGATCATTCCCCTCCAAAAGTAACTACAATGTGGAATATGGAATAAAGTAAACAATGTCATGATCAGATTTAGTAGAAGGCATATATAACCAACAAGCACAAGTTTGTTAGGGAGACCAAAATGGGCCACACCCATCATGTATCCACTACTATCAAGTAAATATAAGCTGAGTTAAGTTTTATAGATTTCACAATTTTAATCTGTGTTCAAAGCAGACAAGGATCAAACCAACCCTAAGTTCTTGAACAAGAGTAACATACCAAAGGTAAATATCACCAGTAAAATGTATGAGAAAACATACTTCTAATCCAGATGGTAATAGTAGTAATACTAATAATAAATCCTCTGAACTAATAAGAAAGGGAAAAAAAAAGAGAGTAGGCAACTGAAACAAAAAATAGTAGAGAATTAGCTGACTGCTTCATGACTATAGCACTTTCGTTCCAGACAAGCCAAACAATTGAAGCAAGACAAGCCACTCAATTGAAGGCATTGTATTTATGCAACAGCAGGCATGTCCTTGAGCCATGCATCAAGTGGCTTACCAATGGAGTACACAATGAAGCCAATCTCCCTCAGCTTCTCAACATCGATAACGTTCCTACCATCGAAGATAAATGCAGGCTTTTGCATGTTATCGTATACCTTCTGGTAGTCAAGAGTCTTGAACTCCTCCCACTCGGTGAGAATGCAAACAGCGTGGGCATCCTTCGTTGCCTCATAAGCATCCCAAACAACACTCACTTGCTTCACAGTGGTGGGGCTCATTGGCTGGAGGTGAAGGGGATGATCCCAATCAAATTTGTTCATTGAAAGGTCCCTTTGAATCTGATCCTCGGTCACTTGGGGGTCGTATATGCTAATCCGAGCTTTGTCACCCAACAACCCCTTGCAAACATCAATGGCTGGGGTCTCTCGGGTGTCACCTGTATCCTTCTTAAAGGCAAATCCTAGGATGGCAACTTTCTTGCCCGACACCGTGTTAAACATGGAGGCAACAACACGGTTTACAAAACGACTCTTCTGATAATCATTAATCTTGATGACTTGCTTCCAGTATTCTGCTACCTCAGGAAGGCCATTGCACTCACATATATAAACCAGGTTCAGTATGTCCTTCTGGAAGCAAGACCCACCAAAACCAACACTAGCATTCAGGAACTTGGGGCCAATCCTTGTATCCTTACCAACGGCATATGCTACTTGAGAAACATTTGCACCGGTAGCCTCACAGAGAGCGGACATGGCATTAACAGAAGAGATTCTCTGTGCCAAAAAGGCATTGGCAGCAAGCTTTGAGAGCTCTGCAGACCATAAATTAGTGGTGATAATTCGATCTTCCGGCACCCACTGGGCATAAACATTTTTCAATGCTTCGACTGCCTTCTGGCCTTCAGGGGTTTCCCGGCCTCCAATGAGAACACGGTCAGGTTTGAAAAGATCTTCAATTGCAGTCCCCTCAGCAAGGAACTCCGGGTTGGAAAGAATTTGGAAGCTGATTCCCTTGCTGTTATGGGTCAGGATTTTTTCAATTGCTTCAGCTGTTTTGACTGGGACTGTTGATTTCTCAACCACTATTTTGTTGGATTTTGATACATCAGCAATCATACGAGCAGCACTCTCCCAATATGTCAGATCGGCAGCCTTGCCTGCTCCAAGGCCCCGAGTCTTGGTTGGGGTGTTGACGGAAACAAAGACTATATCAGCCTCATATACATGTTTCTCCACGTCTGTGCTGAAGAAGAGATTCCTGCCTCGGCACTGCTTCACAACATCATCAAGGCCTGGTTCATAGATGGGGAGCTGGTCACTGTTCCAGGCTGCTATTCGAGGCACAGAGATATCAACAACTGCCACCTCAATGGAAGGGCACTTAAGTGCTATCACTGCCATGGTGGGGCCCCCAACATACCCAGCACCAATGCAACAAATCTTCACCATATTTTCTCCTTATGTGTAGTCTGAATAAGCAGAAACTCGTGTATTAGAATTAACTCAACATTCTTGAAAAGCATTTGCTGATTTTATTATAGCACTCAGATTGTAGTTAACAGAACAGTAGATCCAGAAATGTGTTTAACTACTAAATCTCATGCTAAATTATGTTAAACTGATAAATAACAGTTCAGGTCATGTTCTAACTCATTTTATAAATCTACATTTGCCAAGTATCATATTATCTCTCATACAGGATCCACCTCCCCATCTGCCTATCAATAATTACATCATAAAAATGATTTGCATTATGCTTTCTACCAGATCTGAATTGCTGATAAGCACATCACCCAAAAAAAAATTGTTTCTGGATTTCTTTAAAACAGGGGGGGGGGGGGGGGGAAGAAAAGGTACTAAACAGAAAAAAACTTGTAACTGGTAAGCCAAAAAAATCATATTACTTTATCATGAATTTATGAAAAATCTTAAAATCATATAATTCATTTTAGGACACAACAAGGCATACGTGAATTAAAACAGAAACTTGATTAATAGTGATTCAAAAAAAAATCAGCTAAGAAATAACAGTTCTTTATAGTAAGTCAACACAGATCAGTAGAAATTTAGCATGCACCATAAATTAGTTTACATTACGGAGTGTCTGTGTCACACCATGGATATGAAACTGAAGAAAAATCTAGCTCAAATTTCAACTACCGTTCCCAAATTCCATTCAATAACATGGATTCGTGCAAGAAAATATACCATAATTTAGCTGGACGGTTGATAAATCTGAAGTTTCAGATTTCAAAATCACGCATACTAATCTGTCCAGATCCATTTTGACACGGGAATATAAACCCGTTGGGAGTGATTAACTAAATGGCCCTAAACTAAAGTAAAAAATATAGGAATCATAGATCCAGCACTACGTTAAGCAATGCCAATGGATCTGAACATCTCTAACAATATAGCACCACAGAAATCAAATATAACAGATCCATTGAGTTAGATCAAGAACAACGATGCATAATTACAAACAACATCAACATTTCAGATCAAAAACAAATACCAAAAAATAACAGCAGAATCACCAATCAGCCATGAAATTGGATAAATAAAACAATACATGATTGGCTATCAATTTCAAAATTAGATCTGAATTACCTTTTGAATCCTTCCTGTGAGCAAGGTTTCAAGGAAGAAGAGGAATTCGTAGAGATAGAGAACAGAGATTTGTGGTTGTGTGGAAAAACTATATGAAAACAAAGAAAGCGGGGATCTGTTTATATAGTGGTTCTAGCTCCAAGATCTACCCTTGTGATTTTTGTGAAAGACATTAAATTTTCGTATTTTTAATGTTTTTACTGTTGATGACTTGATGTGGATGGCTCAACGCATGACCAGCGCACTTTGGCCAGATAACAACGTCAAAGTCAAATGGTAAATATTGTGATTTACCAACTCCATTATAATTCATTTTTTAAGTGAGGTAGAAAGGAAAATAAAATAACTAATTGCAAAATCAAATGGAGTATGATGTTTTTATTATATTCACCCCCTACTTTTTTCCTTCATACTCGTATATATTGAAAAAATAAAAATAGACAGACTATCTATTTATTTTTTGCAGTAATTAACCCTTGCACATTTGCATGTGGTCAGGCAAATATTTAGGGGTGTGCATAATTTTTGATTTTTTCAGGTTTTTTAGACCAGATCGAACCGGCCGATTCGGTACAAAAAGAATCGGTCCGATTTTGGTAAAAAAAACGGTATATACCGGTTTTTTAATTTTTTTATTATTAATAAATAATTAATAATAATAATAAAATAATGATTATAATAATAAAAATAATAATATTATTAATAAAAATAATAATATAATAATAATTATATTAATTTTCAGTATTTATTCGATAAAAATCGATATCGAACCGGTTTTACTGGTTCGATATACCAGTCCAGCCGATACCAGTATCCGTATTGTAATTTAGCTAATTTAGATATCGGTTCGGGCCGATATTTACCGGTTGCACACTCCTACAAATATTGACAATTACTTACCACTTGTGGTAAAACTTAAAGAAGTTGGGAGTAAAAAGACTGGTTTACCCTTATACTAGTTGCAGCATAATCTGTTACGCGGTTTAATGGGTGATGCACCACTGTCATGTGCGCCTTTCCGGGACGCTGCGCAAGCAAACGTGCTGCCGGGGGTGGGCTGGCTGGCTTAGCCGGTTGGCTTGTCCACAGAATCCAGCCACTTGGAATCTGATGATCAGAAAGTCTTCTACCATGATGCTTCTGTTCCAAAAAGAGCTCTTCTATACCGACATACAAAATTAGAGATGAGTATTTTATAATTTTACTTATTTATATTTTGATCTTTTATTAGAGGTAAATATACAAATACAAATAGAATAAATTATAAAACACTCATGTTTAATTTTCATGTCCAATTATCATGTCCGCATTGGATTTTTCTTCCAAAAATTATAGATATATTATATATAAGTATAAAATTCAAATTCTATACGAATTTATGAAATTTTAGTACAAATTATTAAAACTATTGTAAAATTTGAATTTTAAATTATTATATATTTTGAATTTTATGGCTTTTCTAGTGTATCTTTAACTATGAAACAAACTCTTTTGAAACTAATTTTTTTCGCAAATGAGTGTTATTTGTTACTATTATTAATGTAATTTCATAATAGTAACAAAAAAAAAATAGTAATTAAAAGTGACATACGATGAAGAAATGAACGGACTAGATTTGAAGTTAGATGCAGCATAAGTTTCGTGCTCATGATTTTCAGTTCACCCTGACAAATGAAGACCAACTACTACATTTTCATTTTTTAAAAATAAATAAATAAATAAAAATGAAGACTGACTACGTTCTATTTATTCATCTGTCAATTTTTCAGGAGAATGTATTAAGGTAGCTTCAAAATTAAGAATAATTATTACGTGTTAACTCAAAAGAAACAGATTTAGTGAGATCTAAGTGATCAATGACCAAAAAAAAACAACAATGCTATTATTACATAAAAAATCTTACATAATGCTCACATACACATACATGCATACTGTGGGCCCCCGCCTGACATGTGAGACCGGCAATATGTGTGTATGTGAGCATTATATGAGATTATGAAAATTCAATAATAATCTAGAAGGAGGGTTGAATAGATTATTACTGTTTAAAAATTATGTTTGGCCTTTTTGAATTTTAATGATTTAATTTTATCAAATTAATAGACAGTTTAAAATTCAATCACATAATGCACAGATATTTATCTGGTTCACAACATACAGCCCGGGTATGTTGCTACGTCCAGTCTCAAGCTCTCTTAGCGTGCATATCAGGTGGTGGAGAAAATGAGCTTTATTGAGCAATACAGAATGGAAAGGGAAAGACAGCAGAAGGGTGATGATTGTTAAAACTTGTTGTTTAGAATATATATATATATAGAGAGAGAGAATTGATATTTTCACAAGGAAAATTAATATTTCCACAATGGCTCACTCACATGAATGTGGGTCCCGTTTACTATTCATGCGAGGAGAGCCCTGTGAAAATATCAATTTTCCTTCTGAAAATATCAATTCCCTATATATATTACCTGGAACTAGATGCGTCTTATAGTTGGCAGAAGAAGAAGAAATAAGGAGGCTTAGAAAGGGGCTTGTTCCAAGAGCTCAACCCATACCCTATTTTGACAGGCCTTTCATCCCCAGAAGGTATATAACTAATAACATTGGTACTTTTAATGACACTAAATGATATGTGCACATAAATATGTTGCTATTCGTGAGCTTTACTTGCTTACAGTTGCGGCTGTTTTATTTTCAGATCAGAGAGACATCCAACTATACCGAAAGAGCCAAGGTTCCACCTACCTCAACCAACATAAGAAGATCAAGAGTTGCTGCTGCATGCATGTCTTGGAGTGACATGTGCGCGCATTAGCAGCAGTAACAACTGAGAACTGTGAGATGAATGAAATCAACTCAACTTTTTGGCCCAGGGGCAAATATAGCTGATAGGATTTTTTATTTTTTTTGGGGGTGGGGGGGGGGGGGGGGGGGGGGGGCGGTGTGTGTGGAAGCTGTGGCAATTGCCATAGCTGTATATATATATATTGTTATATATGTTGTATATCGAATTCTGCAATTTTGTGGGTTGAAATAATAACATAATTTTGGAAAGGCATTTCAGAAGCACTTGACGTGTATATTCCCTAAGTTCCACAAAAAAAAAAACTTATTTACAAAATTTGTGAATATTAAGAATATAATTTTGTTTACATGTTATACCCTTAAAAACAATAAAATATTAATTTAATTAATTAATAGTGCGGCATGATAACAAAATTATGATGAAAAATATTGTTTCATTTTATATCATATCACTGAAAAGTGAACTCTTTTTGTGAGGTGTAAACTTTGACAAATGAGAAAGAAAAAAAAATTGAATTTAGCTACACAGTGGAGTAGCCCTCCAATTAAATTACCTTAATAATAATAACTTGACAAACTCACCTTCAGTGAGAGAATACACTTCGCATGTAGTGGAATAATAAGCCTACGTACAGTGAGAAATCAAATCTACCGATATTTTGTCAAAAGTTACGGTGGCTTAAGTTTGTAATAACATTACAATTAGACAAAAGAACAACATATAAACAAGGGTAATTAATTTATGGGGTTAATCGATCAACTCAAGTAAACAATTTTAATTGATTAATATGACATCCATAATAGATAACTAGTTTTGACTAACTCACTACTTGTTTTTGACTTTATTTATTTATTTTACATTGTATATAAACAATCTAAACACTATTTATAATTTATTTTGTCATTATAGTTCCCAAATGCCCAACTACAAAAGTTAAAACATTATATATCAATGATCAAATTTTAATTCCACCATAGAAAGAGATGTTTAATTACTGAGAGTGATAATAAAAGTCGATTAATATTTCCTTTATTTGTTTAATTACTTCTAAATTCTTAAAAAAGTTGATTTTAGCCATTAACTTTAGAGTAGAGTGAATGTGTGATAGTGGATAGATAGAGTTAGTAAAATTAAATTAGTTTTGGATTGTTATTAAGGGATGGGCCGGGGCCAATCTGGGCCGGGCCAGGTCTACTAGCTTGAGTCAGCAAGCTGGTATTATTATAAAATTTGTTGGAGTCATTTGCTGTTAACCCCTTGTTTGCTTTTAGCGTCTGCGACAATAGTCATAAAGAAATCGTTAAATTCGCCAAAAGAAAATATTGTGGCTATAAATCTTATAACCACGTTTCTTATCGCAATACATTTAGAACGATATTTTTGTTATAAAAATAATAAAAAATATTATAAATTTAACTATTCTCTAGGCCACCCAATATTTCCTTCTAAATCAGTCAGATCGGACGGTCCAAACTTTTTAAAATAATGTTTAATATATATTCCAACGCCCAACAAAACTAGCCGTTACACGAGCGTTCAGAGCTCAACGTTCTTCTTCTCCGCTTCTCATCAATAATGATCCAACAAAGATTGATCCTCAAACACTAACCACACCCCATTCTGTTTGTCTAAACCCTCTCTTCAACCTCCATTATTCGTTGACATTCACTCTTCTTTTGCTGGTTATTTTCCGATGGATTTTAGCGGCAAGAACTCCCGAACAGTCACCCCTGTGAAAGACCCAAAGCCGAATCGATCTAAGATTTCGGAAATGCCAAAGAAATCTGAGAATTTGAATCCTAATTACACAAGCCCTGATCCGAAATTATCGAATTCCGCAGCAAGCAAATCTGCCAATAAGTCCCATAAATCTGCCCCGAAAAACCCTAACCCCGTTGCCTCATCGTCGGCTCGAAAGAAAATTCGAGAGAGGAAGTTTGTGGTGGCGAAGAAGAACTCCAAGAGAGACAAATCCAACTCTTCGACAACGGCGTGTAAGTGTAATTTTAGCGGTAAGTCCCAGAAATGTCTCTGTGTCGCTTATGAAACTCTTAGGGCTTCTCAGGAAGGGTTTTTCGGGAATCGGGCTAGTATTGATGATTACTCGGATAGAGCTGAAAATGGCGTCAAAGGAGAGGTAGAAGTGAATCCCATTAATCAGAACCCTGAAATCCCGGATGGGTATGAAGAAAATTTGGGGGGAAATGATTGTTTGGAGAAATATGGATTGGATGAAACTGATGCGGTGATAAGAGAAATGGGGAATACAACTATGAAGAGGAGGAGAGATAAATTTTTGGAAAAAGTAATGCAGAGTGTGCCTGAACCTGGGTCTGGTAGAGTGCTGCATTTGGTTAAGGCTTTTGAGAATCTTCTTTCCATACCAAAGTCAAAGGAATCAGATGAAAAGGAACCAGAAGATACCAAGAATGGTATGAAATGGGCATTGGCAGGATTACAATCTGAGGATCCTGAAACACAGGTCTCTTCCTCTTCATTCTGCCCGTCAGATTTTTTCCTTACATCAGACAGTTTAGGATTGAACTCTCGGGTTTGCTCTTCCTTAGATAGCAGCCATGGAAGGTTGGTATCAGTAAATTTATTGATGAACAAATTTAAAACATCATTTTTTTTCCTAATCTCCTTGATTTGGATTCTGATTTTGGTTTTGTCTTTCTTTTGAAGCTTTACTGTTTCAAGTAGGAATTCTGGTGGTGGTCAAAGGAGCAGACGAAATGTATGAATTATTGTGCATTCTATATTTGAGATTGACAGAACTAATATGCATCTTTTTATGACGAATTATTATTAATATTATTATTCACATTCAATTCAATGCAGAGTCTTGAATCATGTGGGACATTTGGTGGAAGGCAATGGAAGAGGAGGCATCAAAAAAGTACCTCCCAGAAACCGTTCAATCTTAGAACTGAGGTATGTTTAATTTGGTTTACCTGTGAGCCTGAATTCCTACTTTAGTAGTTTTATTAGGTTTGCGTTAGTTATGGTAGCATCTTATAATACTTAGTTTTAGACTGAACAGTTAAACTTACAGATTTAGAAAGGGAAGCTTACGTTTTAACTCATGCATCCTTGAATGAAAATCTCATCAACTGACATACCTTATGTTAGCATCTTACATCATCGTTTGTTTTCTTTAAACTTGTTAAGCTATTAAACTTTCTGGAATTTACAACATTTCCTTGATTAAGGGCATTTCATGAATTATAGTTTGTTTTAGTGCTTCCATTTTTGCTTCATTTCCTCTGGTAATGGATTTCGTTGTAGCAAAGGGGAAGGTTCAAGGAAGAAGAATTCATGAAGAAAGTACAAGAAAGGATGATGGAGGAGGAAAAGCAGCGAATACCAGTTGCTCAAGGTCTCCCATGGACAACAGACGAGCCAGAGGTGAGCCTCACATCATATTCATATATACTGATAAAATTTGAAATAGAGTAAAGTTAGTTTTAACAAAAAACTGAGAATTTCATGTTCATCATCAAAACAAATCCATAGTTTTCAACAGGAACAAAACTTAGATTTATGAAAACCTGCAGTGATAACCTTATCTAATTAAGCTTTCAATTGTTGTGGCATGACTTACCTCAGCGCCTAGCAAAGCCTCCGGTCAAAGAAAGCACAAGGCCAGTTGATCTGGTACTGCATAGCGATGTGAGGGCTGTGGAGCGTGCTGAGTTTGACCATCAGGTACAACTCCTTTTCCTTTAAAATTGATAATTATAGCCATGATGAATTTCAGTCCCTTTCTATGCCCGTTTGTGCCATCATTTATCATTTTTAAACAGTTTTAATAATCAATTGCGTTCAAACTATATTTGATGCATGTGTTTTTCTTAACGTGCATATCAGGTGGTGGAGAAAATGAGCTTTATTGAGCAATACAGAAAGGAAAGGGAAAGACAGCAGAAGGTTGATGATAGTTAAAACTTTTTGTTGTTTAGAATATATATATATATATATATATATTACCTGGAACTAGTATTTAACTGATATGCGTCTTATAGTTGGCAGAAGAAGAAGAAATAAGGCGGCTTAGAAAGGAGCTTGTTCCAAGAGCTCAACCCATGCCCTATTTTGACAGGCCTTTCATCCCCAGAAGGTATATGATATGTGCACATTAGCAGATTCCTGTGGCTGTTGCTATTCAGATCTTTACTTACAGTGGCTGTTTTATTTTCAGATCAGAGAGGCATCCAACTATACCTACAGAGCCAAGGTTCCAGCTACCTCAACATAAGAAGATCAAGAGTTTCATGTCTTGGAATGACACGTGCGCGCGCATTAACAGTAGCTGAGAACTGTGAGATGAATGAAATCAAGTTTGACTTTTTGGGCCAGGGGCAAATCCAGGCAATTGCCATGGCTGTATTATTATTATTATCTTCTTTTTTTGTATCTTTTGTTATTATATGTATATAGACTAATTCTTGAATTCTTCAATTTTGTGGGTTGAAATAATAACATAATTTCGAAATGAGAAATTTTTGACAAAGAACAACATATAATAATATCAGGGGTAATTAATTTCTGGGGTTAATTCTTAAATCTTTCATTTACAACTGCAAATATATATTCAATGTTTACATCATTATGCTTGCTGATACATGTGTGTGCATAGGCGGCTTTGTAACGAGTTTTGACAAGTGTTGGGGGGGGGGGGGGGTGGGTGGTTTTTGAGGTGAATCCTTAGGAGATAGAAAAACCGAACATCGGGATGAAACACAATTTTTGGCTAAAAGAAGCATTCCCTGGCAGCGGGCATCATGCAGAAAGAAACCGCGATAAAGACCGAAGACATTATTATGGTTGTTGGTGTTGGTTGAAACTATAGAAGAATCCTTGGGAGATAGAAAAGAAATGACACGCAACTAATCGCAAACAGACTCTAAATAATAATTATATACTAAAAATATAGAATAAATAATAGTACGAGGACTAAATATATTAACTTATAATAATTTTAGTATCAAAAAAAGTCCTTTATTTAATCATACAATACATTCTAACTTAAAAATCATATTTAGGATTTTATTGTTAAGTTTCAACTCAACTTTGGACTCTAAATAACTACATATTAAAATAATATCGTGAATAAATAATAAATTATATTATAAAGTATGTTCATATATATATATATATATATTTATTAATGATGATTAAAATTTAGTTACTACTTCTATTTCTAATAAATATTTAGTTAATTAATACAAAGAAATCAATTCTAACTTATATATTAGTAATTAAAATTTAATTAACTTTTAAAACTAAAAATCATAACGGTAGCTATCTATTCTTAAATAATTATATATTAAAATTGCTGGGAAATTTTTATGAGTACATTGTTATTAAAAAAACTTAATATATTAATAATTAAAATTTAGTTATCAATTTATTTCATATAGGAGACTTTTAGTTTATTATTGTAAAATAAAATTAAAAAAACTATTTGAATATTAAATTAAAACAACAAAAATCACATTCATTCATTTGCGACAATTGTACGTGATTTATATTTATTTATTTTTAAATAAATGTTGTAATTATTCTAATATCAATAGTAAGTTACTTTATGAAATTCATAATTTTTTTATAAACATTATATATATAAATTAAATAAATATTAAAAATAATACTGTTTATAAAATAAAATCGTACTTTGCACGGTGTAGTTAGTTAATATGTTTAATTAAAGCCCAATTTAACAACTTGGGGATTTTGAAATGTTTTGAATAGGGTATTTCAGTAATTTCGATGAACTAGGTATATTTGCACCAAAATAAATTGATCGGCCCAAAACTAAACTCAACATTCTTATAACTTCTGGTACCTTCACTAGGGTTTCTGGCGATTCCAACTCCAGGTTCTGCCTGCCAATTGCCCCAACTCCTAATTAAAAACAGAGCAGGTACTAAATTATTATGTCTACACAATTCATGCATTGCATTGGGTAACAGTGAATGCGTAAGTTTAAGATTTCGTTTATTTCGTAGAGATGTTCGTTTATTTGAACGATAAAGTAAATTTCATGCTAAAAGATTCACAAATTTCTTGTTCTATCATAGCAAACCGAGGGTCTTGATATAGTTCCCCCCCCCTACTTCTCTGTCTCCTTATGATAGATAGTATATGATTTGTATCAGGAATAGGAATCGAGCTTATTGCTTAATTTAAAACATTAAACTCTATCATTTTACTATTTTGGGCATTGTGTGAGTGCACTGGGATTTAGACTTGGCTTAACTTAAATGGCTTACATGAGCAATATTATTATTATTTTTTTTTATATTCTGTTTGTTGTATTGCATCTAATTTGTGCGCAGTTTCCCTCAAGCATGTTTGCGAGCTGCCCCTCTATCCCCATGCTTCTGTTTTTGTTTAGTTTGTTATTAGAAAGTGGCCCATAATTGAAGGGGCATGAAAACTCATTTGGGTGTTTGAATTAATATTTTATCTGAAGAATCTCCTAAAGCAATTTTTTTATTCAAATAATTTGAGTTCTATAGACATCCTAATGATTAGGTCACTTATAAGATTTTTAGAAAGTCAAACAATAGGTAAGACTGAAGCATCCTTTTGCATACTGATTTGAATTTTTGTTTATGATTGCAGATTAGTTCTGTGTGTTTTATTTTAATTTTTTAAGTACTGATGTTTGTTGCCATTACAGATGAGCCACTCGTTGGAGCATTATTTATCAGATAATCGTAAGTCTTTCTCTCTCATACACCCTCTCAGACACATGCATACATTGTAGAGTTACTCATGTACCTTAGTCTCAAGCTATCTCCTGATTCTGTGCGCACATATATAAATTTGTTTCAGAAATGTTTATCCGTGTTTCATTCCTTGTATTCTATCAAAGTTTCTATTTAATTGACAAATTACTTCTTATTGTTGTAAGAAGAGCATGTAGTCAAAGGGTCTGAGGTTTTCGTTGGTGGTTTGGCTCGTACTGTAACTGAAGACAAAATAACCAAGGTCAGTCTTCTACTCCTTTATTTGGTTATTAACTTTCTTTTCTAACTTTTATTTTAGATGAGTTTTACCTTGGTTGTACTGATAATCATATATCTGAGGCATTAGACTACAGTCCTTTATGTGTTTTTGCATTTGGCTTGATCAAATTGGATGATCCGAGTATTTCTGTATACTGGTTCGGTTAACTGAGGAATCTACGGAATCTTTTTAGATCGTTTATTAATGGAAAAGCAGTCGACCAAAGCTGTTTTTTTAATTCCACCATTCAAAGAGAAGCTCAAATTAACACACACAATGAGTGCGTATTTGACATATTTATCAGAGGTCATTTGTTTTGTTCACTATCTGTATCCATCTATCATCATATTCTGTAAAAAGTTGACTCCAATAATCACTGATCCCACTAGGACTATTCTATACATTACGCGACTCAATAAGGGATGTGTCTTACTTGATGCTACAGTGGCTAGAACTTTCTAGTTAACTGAAGTTAGCGTTTAGAGGCTCTGTCAAGTTTATCCTCTACTGTATCTCAATTTGAGTCTAAAACACAGAGATTAACTTGCTAATGAAGTTAGTCATAGGATTTGTTGAAGAAAATAAGCTGTTACTGAAGAATATGGGTGATTATGGATGTATTCAGTAAAGAAAAGTAACAATAAGGAGGAATTTAGGAATGAAATTGCTAAAATTTAGAGAGAACTTGGAGATAAAAGACGAGAGAGCTGGGTAGAGATGGACCAAGCCACTCTAATACATTTTTTTTGATCATGTCACAGCTTACATACATGCTCCTTCTACTTGTACTACCATAAAGACTAATGCTAAAGTAAGCCACTAATTTGCTCCTTAGCTAACATGCTCCTAATGAACTAACCATGTTCAATGTGCACTTCTAATTCTAGAATCGTTCAACTTAATAAAGCTACCTTAAATTTCGTACTCTTTCTTGCAACAAGGCCCTCCGCCCCTCAGGATAATCCGTGTACTCATGAATTTCAGAACTATTAGGGGTCTCTTCCTCACTTTAAATCTTATAGGGAGGCAGACAATCTACTTTAGAATTCTCTTTCCCTTTCTTGTCACATCCTCCAAGATCAATAGCTATCACGTTGAAGTTGCACATCTTAAGTCAACCTTTCCATAGCAGCTTTTCTCTTCCACAATGTAGTAATTTCCCTCAAATCCTTACAGGCAGGGTCTTGATTATGCTCTGTCTTGGACTCTTGGTACTTCCTTTAGGATCAAAAACCAATACCAAGAACTTAGAGAACTCAGTACATATCCCTAGCATTTCAACAATCCATTGGCCAATTCATAATCATTTGGCGCATCAGTTATTTTTTTCTCCAGTAGCTGACTCAACCACTCGTGCTGTGAATTTTCTTCTTCCTTTACTCATTATGAACAGCTTGATATAGCTTTGAAAACCACATTACATAGATTGGTGATTACTCTTTTAGACTTTTCAAAGACTTCATCAGGATCTTCCTTCCATTGAAAGGCATTTTTCTGCGTAGATTAATTAATGGCCTTGCAGTGGGGACGATAACCCTTAGCAAACTTCCCTTAACATTACTCTATCTTTAAGTTTGTCTAGAGTAGAATTTGGCCGTTTCTCTTCCTAGGATTTGGGAGTTATAGTTATAGGCAAAGCAGAAACTTAGGATGTAACTTACTAGCTTTCTGTTCTACATTAGAGTTAATGACCTTAAAGTGTAAGAGGATTATGAGCCCATGTTCTCCTTTGGCAGATGACTTACTGTTGATTGTTATAAGAGTTGGTTCCTTGTTACTGCCCTTTCTTTGTAGCCTGTAGGTCAATCTCTTTGTTGTTCATTACAAGCATTATTTGTGTTGTTAGGTAGTCAAAACTCAAATCCAGTTGTTTCCTTTGAACCCCTAAAATAATATCTTAGCTTTTAAAAACTTCTCCTTTCTTTGACAATTAAGTATGTGCACTCAAATCTGCTCACAGTTTTGCCACTATTAGCCGTAGAATTTTGCACTACTTGAGTGGCTACAAATAACCCTAAAGTTGTGGGGTGTGCAGTTCTAGAATCTAGTAATTGGGGGATATTTCCATCAATGAGCATTGTAAAATGCTATCTGCCCACGACCTTGGGTTACAAGAGTTGGTACTCTCTAGTGTCACTTGGAAGGTTTATATTTTAAGTTGATTTAGTTTGTGCAGTTGGTTTCTTTTTGGGATGGGGTCTGGGTAAGTTGGATGGCACTTAGAAACAGTGTTCTAAAAATCCCCGCCTAGGCGCTAGGGCCCCCTTGGCGCCCCGGCTAGGTGCTAGGCCCTCCGGCGCCTCGCCTAGGTATTAGGCCCCTCTTGACGCCTCATCTAGGCCCAAAGCGGCAAGACAATCCCTCCAGAAAAGTAGGTGGGGCCTAGACGGAGAGGTTTTTTTTTAATAACTACCCAAAGCATATCTTGATATATTTATTTTTCTAATGATAGACCATATTCATAATGGAGGTTGTAGCATATCAAATCACAAAAAGAAGTGAACAAGATCAAGTCAAAATGAATAATTTTATTATAGTTGTAATTTTTTGAACTTGTACCAACTTCAAATTGTATAAATGATGAAACATTTGTAATATTTAGTGTAATTCAATATAATTCTTAAATTTATGTTTAGTTTCTTAAGTTTTAATATTGAATTGAATTCTTAAAATTTTAAATTTTAAATAATTGCATGTTTGTATTTGAATTTTGACATTGGCAGTATGGATATATGTTTGAACTTTAAGCAAATGTTTTTATTATAGATTGTTTTGCTTTATATTATTGTTTTGTATGGATAAATGTTAGATAAAATATTAAAATTGGCTTGCAATAAAAAATTCCGCCTAGGCCCCACCCGGCCTCCCGCCTCCTGTCTAGCGCCTTTTACAACATTGCTTAGAAATTTCTTTTTGGGGTGGGGTCTGGGGAAGTGGGTTGGCAATTAGAAAAGGCATCCAATTTAACGTTAACCCAAGAAAGGGGAAAAGGTTTCTTTGTAACTTACAATGGAAAAAGGTTTCTTTGTAACTTATAAATAATTTGGAAAAAGGTTTCCTGGTAACTTATAAATAATTTGGAAAAGGGTTTCTTTGTTGTGACAATGTGCAAAATTGCTGAACCTTATGAGCACTATTCTTCTTTAAGGGCCATTTTACTTTAGTAATAAGAATTGAGTAATGCTGGGGGTCCTAAATGTGATCCCAAATTGAGATATTATTACATTGGATGCTCAATGATTCATGTTTATTTCATGTGGGTTCAATACTATGTTGTCAGCCAATGTAATAATGACAACACCAGACCCCTAGCATTCCTCTTGGGACCAAAATTTCCTATCAAATAAAAAAACTTTAATTACTGTTAAGAATTAGTGAGTTTACTTTGAGGATCTAGGGTATGTGTTTTGACTGAATTTGATTGGATAAACCTGCTGTTTGCTTCAGGTATTTTCGGCCTGTGGGGAAATTTTGGAAATACGACTTATAAAGGACCAGAATGGCAGCTTGAAGGTTTTATATTACTCAGATGTTTTCTGCTTATCTTTTGTTTTTTTGTGTATTTTTTCTTTCGTTCTTATCTTAAAATTATATATTGTTTTTTCATATATGTTACAGGGGTTCTGCTTTGTACGATTTTCAACAAAAGCGGCTGCTGACAAAGCTGTGAAGGAAAAATCTGGATTATTGGTAAAAGCAAAGATTATCCATTATAAACACTCTTTAATTGTAGTTATAACAATGTATTTAAATACTTAAAGTTTGTCTACACATTCTATATCCACATTGCTAATGAAGAACCAATTGATATAGATGGTTGACTTTATTCCTCCTTCCCAAGTTCTGCCCAGTTGTAAGAGCCTCTCTAAGCCCTCAAGGTCTCCACCAAAAAGAATATTTTGACTTAACTGAAAATGAATCTATTTCTCATCCTTCCATTTCATGCTCTTTTGTATAAATTCAATTTATAGTAATAATCTTTATAACTTCCTCTTTTGCAAAATGTAAACATGTAAGCACTGAGGCCTCTTTAATTTTGACAATATGTATTAGTTGGGGAATCTCTTTTATGGGGTTCTTCATCTTGAAATCTACCATTTTGAACTGGATGTGACCCTTACCCCCTTCTAATTTTCTTCCTCAAACTCTTCCTATTACGTCACTCCAACTTCCTTGGAGGTCAATCTCCTTTCTCCCTCCCCAAATTTCTTTGTCATTACTATTCTCCACAGTCCTCAAAACCAATGAATGATCAATTAATGTCAATTTGCAAGTCAATTTAAGCTGCTTTACTAGATTTTTTTTTATATTAAATATGTATATCTTTACCATAGAGTACATGTCAGAATGTGTATGTATATATTAAAGTATGCCAGCTATTGTATTGAGCTTAACCTATTGCTCAATTTCATCTGATGATGAAGAATATTGAACCAATTATTTTAGGTAGAGAGAGAAGAATTCGAGCCAGTAAGCTGGGCCTGACATTCTGAGTATTTAAAAGTTGTAATTAGCTTTATGTAATGCAAATTAGCTTTACTATCTAGCAACCTTTTTAATATGATACTTCTAAAATAAATTGTAATCTACCTTATTCTTTTTTCTCATCATTGGACTTGGCTTGCCTTGTGGTTATTTGTTAGTAAACGTCATGCTATTATATGAATATGCCATATAAAAATCAAAGCTAGTTACATTGCTCACTATTTTACTAATACATTAAAATATATTTCACTGACATAAGTGCCTCATTTGAACAATCTAGCCTTTCCCTGATTTTGAACTCGGTAGGATCTTCCCAGAATGCAAGCAATATTCCAGCACAAATAGTACTCATTGGTTCTCAATAAGTTATACTTTTGTAAGTTTATTGAAGTTAAGGTTTAGTATGACTAGTGTTACCTGCAACGTGATACGTTCGGTACGCGATACGAACACGAGTATGTGCGGTACGCTATATAGCTAAAACGCGATATGATAGGGTATCTTTATATATGTTTTTATAGTTAGAAATTTTCTTAGAATTTAAATGTAATAAACCTAAGTGAAGTTTTTTAGTTGAATCAACAAGTTGATTATTTTATAAATATTTTAGTGCAAGTGTAATGTTTGAGCGTCCAATACTAAGTTATAATATTGATATTTGTGAAAATTAAAGGTAAACAACAAAAAAATTTTGTATGCTAAATTTAGAGTATTGATACGTAAGAGTACTCTATTTGGGGATGCAAGTACCAATACGCGATTCGCTAGGTTTTTGAGAGTATCTGATGACTCTGAACATGAGTAACATTTGAAAGTTACTTATCTTTTAAGTTGTTAAGTGATAGGGTTATTTTTCTTGCATTTCTTTTGGCTTCTGCTATGGGGGCATTTAGATATACTGATCTGTGTAGAGATTGGAGGGCTGCACTTTTTAAGTGTTCTTTTATTTCTTTTTCTTTAATACGCTGAGGGTGGACTTCTTGTTCCCCCTTTTTTGGTATTGTTTCTTTTCTATTAATAAAATTTTTTCTTTTATAAAAAAATGGCTAACATTGGATATAATTGTAGTATTTTAAAAAATTTGGTTAGTTGATATAAACTCTGCTTATGAGTTGTAATCAGATTACATATTCCTGTTGTACATCACCATATTGTCTAAGAAGGAATTGTTGATATCTCTGGGCCTTTCTGTTTCAGCTAGATGGAAAAAAGATTGGCGTTCTCCCATCAGTTGAACAGGATACACTATTTTTGGGGAACCTTTACAAAGGTTGGCATTTTTAATTTTTGAATTTAATGTACTACAATTTGTTAATATAGGGGATCATTTAGGAGTTGTCTGATTTGTTAGCCTTTTGGAAGTTTGTTAATTTCATCCCAAAGAATCGTTGGCTATTATATATTTTTTATTTAATGTACTGCAATTTTTTAGTTTGTTAATATAGGGGATCATTTAGGAGTTGTCTAATTAGTTAGCCTTTTGGAAGTTTGTTAATTGCGTCCCAAAGAATTGTTGGTCTCGAGATATAGACTGCATCTGAGGCCATAGCAATGTTATATTCTCCAACATGGGGAGGTTTGGTTGGCTTACTGGTAATTGTAATGTTCTCAACAATCCGAAGGCACGTGCTTAGCCAAATTGGTGCTGCTTTTTTGTATTTGTTTAAGATATCTATATCTCCTTGAATTTCTTGTCTCTATCAACTGATTATTTAATTTTGGGGTTTTATGTAGCTTTTCTTGGTCTGCCATTATTTCTTCCTTGTTTTGCAACAGGGATACTTTCTAATTTGTTAATCAGTTTTTTTTCTTTTCTTATTTCAACTGATTATCTTCCATTGTTCTGCACATGTTTAACTTCATCTTTTTATCTGCTTCTGTATACCTGTTTTGTGTTTGACTTCAGGTTGGAGTGCCGAGGAATTCAATATGCTTGTGCGACAGGTGCACCTTTAATTGCATATATGGAATTTATGTATTTATAAAGGTGACTTATCTGATAGTGTTTTATCCCTCTATAGGTTTTTCCAGATGTGGTTTCTGTCGATCTTGCGATGCCCTCTAGTAGCGGAGAGACTCCTCCTGGTCAAAAGAAACAAAATCGTGGTTTTGCCTTTGTGAAGTTCTCATCACATGCTGTAAGTTCCTTTCTTTGTACTTGCATTGGCATCTCATTCATGAATCTGTGTTCTATAAGTATTTCAAGGCACTATATGATATTTGACTTGCCTGTTCCATCTCAAATCCTACAGGGTAAAGGCTCAGTTTCGTGGTTTTGATTCTCGGTTCCAGCTGCAATTTATACTTGTGTAATTGTAGACCCCAAAAAACTGTTAAAGCAGGAGGAATCTTTTCAAGAAACATAAAATTTCATAAATTGATGCCAAAATTAGGACTCAAAATTTCCAAAATAATCTCAAAATTTCCAAAATTGTCTCAAATTTAAATCTTATGTAGAATGGGATAGATTCTTTGCGTGAGGTTTGCTAAAAATCTTTTTCAGAGAATCTCCTAATTGTTTTGTAACTTTTGTTACCAGTACCACCTGCATACATTCACCAACATCCGAAAAATAACTAGACAAATTACCATTGGGTATTTTTTTTAAATATAAAAGAAGGAATTTTATCAGAAATAAGAAGAATAACAAAGAGGGATGACAAGGAGTCCTCCAAGAAATACAAAGTGTATTTCAAAATGGCTTGCGATCATTCTTGTGAAAAATATTTTATACCCTAAATTTGTCATGATTTCTAGTCGCCCCCAAGGCCCAAACTGTGGAATCACTGTCAAGCAAACTTCGAAACTATGATTTCACTTGAGATTGTTATCTGGTTAGTTAACTTGAAATTACATCCACCATGTTGCTCACGACTTTTGCCTCCATCCATTTGTCCCCTCACTTATTCATGACCATTCTTATGAAAAGAGGTTTACATCTCTACTTCGTGATTTCTCGTGCCACTTGAACTGTCGATTCCCTCATTTGCTTATCAAAAAATAAATCAAATGATGTTATTGACTTGATATGAATTCTTTAGTATTGAGTTATACTGATTTTTCATGATCATTAGTTCTTCTTAAGTCACATCTTTGTTTTATTTTGAACTGTTTTTGTCAGTTTGGTTCAGAATCAAGTAACATATGATTCATGAAGGATGCTTCTTGAATAAATTAAAACTGCATCAAATTGTTTTGTTCTACCTCCTCTCTGATTGGTATTAATGACATGTTCTCCTTGATGCAAAACTACAGTTATCATTGTCGTCGAATCTTTTGACTTCATTAATTATTGATATGATCCCGTCAAGGACACTTGTCTTCAAGTGATCCGTTTAAGTTCTTGTCGAATCTTCTGCATTAGTTATTGATTTGATCTTGTCAAGGACATTCGTCTTCAAGTGATCTGTTTAAGTTCTGCTCCTTTTTCAAATTCTCAGAATGCATCGACATATAACAAAATTTCAACTTTTACCTTGATTTTACTACAATCTTTTCCCTATCTAGTTCTGAAATAAGTTAGATGCACATGATGATATCATTGAGTGCAACATTTTACTATTTTAGAGCTCCCGAAACTTGTAAAAGGATTCTTATCAGTATTGTTTGGGAAGTCCCTCCATATTTGATTTTTATCCATCATTGTCCGTGCTCCACGTGGTGTTTTTTTTTGCTGACATCTGTGAAGAGAACATTGTTTGAGATGGCTTGTTTTTTGAGGTCATGGCTCATTTCCTTTTCCTTTTTCTTTTTCTTCTTTTTCTTTTTTTGTGTGACCTTTCCATACCTATTTACGGTTTTGGTTTTTTACTAAATAGCTTCACTTACAATATTTAAATAACACTGTCATGTGTAATTTTATGAAAGAGCTCGTGATGTTCATCACTTTCTTACTTAAGAGTTACTTTTGCGAGGTTTCTCTTGAATTGCTGCTACTCTTACAAATCCCAAGGGCTGGGAGAAATAACAGAGGCCTTGAAGTTGAGGAATAACCTCAAGGTTGTTGGTTTCAACTTCCAACCCCCAAACTTGTCAAACTTACCTATCAAAAATTGAAAAAATAAATAGAAATTGCTTGCTATTCTCTCTCTCTCTCCCTATATATATAAATATATATTTATATATATTATATGTAAATGGTTATTTTGTGTTTCTCTCATCCATTTTCCTTGAACGGCTTTACAAGCATTTTTTTGGCTCCATTAACAGCAAATCAGAAGAATGGTTGATACCATCTCGTGTTACAAGATTGACACCCAAAAATTATATTTCGTTTTTGGGACTGTTTATGACAAATTGGTTAAGTTTCTCAAATAAGGAGTGTTGGTGATGATGCCGCTCAAGCTTGAATACTTGATGAATTTTACAGATCATCTTAACTGTGTAATCTTCACCCCTTTTCTCCAATTATTCACAATGTTCTAAAAGGCGGCCGGCCTGGGGCCTAGGCGAGATTTTTTATTTTAAGACATTTTTAATATTTTATCTTACATTTATCCAAACAAAACAATAATATAAAGCAAAACAATTTATAATAAATATAATAAAGGCCTTTGCTTAAAAGTTGAAACACATATCTATATTGCCAATGTTAAAGTTCAAACACAAACATGCAATTGTTCAAAGTTCAAATATATCCTTAACGTATTAGTTTTATTATTGCTATTAAATAATAAAATTTAAAATTTCAATATTAAAACTTAAGAAATTAAACATAAATTTAAGAATTATATTGAATTAAACTAAATATTACGAATGTATCATCATGTATATAATTTGAAGTTAGTACAAGTTCAAAAAATTATAACTATAATAAAATTATCCATTTTGACTTGATCTTATTCACTTCTTGTTGTGATTTGATATGCTACAACCTTCATTATGAATATGGTAAATCATTAAAAAAATAAATATATCAATATATGGTTTGGGTAGTTATTAAAATAAAAAAACCTTTCCACCTAAGCTCTGCCTAATTTTCTGGAGTTTTTTTTTGCCGCCTTGGGGATAGGCGAGGCGTCAGGGGGCCTAGCGCCTAGGCGGGGATTAATCGGACCTAAGCGGGGATTTTTAGAACACTGAATATTCATATCATTGATGCACTGACATCACATCTTTTCCAATCAACTGATTGTGGCGCTAAAAATGCAATCTTTCAAGCAAGTTTATGAATCCCGTCTGCTAATATAGTCGTTTAGGGCTTATCTGATCTAAAATATACAATAATATCAGAAAATTGAACCTACCTTCTTCGGAATTCTCAATTACAGGCTGCTGCACGTGCAAATCGGGCAGGTTCATCTCCAGAGTTTCTTCTTGGTGGTAAATTGCATCCAGCTGTGGACTGGGCTGAGGAGGAACCTGAAGTTGATCCGGAAGAGCTTGCGAAGGTGCTATTTTCATTGTGTTTTGGATTGTAAATAACATCAAATTCTCTTTTAATTTCATTGCAGCTTTAAATATTTGTAAATGGACTTGCAGATCAAAATTGCATTTGTTAGAAATCTTCCGGCTGAAGCTGATGAAAACTTCTTAAAGAAACTGTTTGTGCCTCTTGGAAAGGTTTGACATATATCAATTACTTGTCAAGTACTTTGGAGGTTTACAAGAATTAATTATCACCATAAGTCGGGCATCTTTCAGGTGGACAAAGCCGTCTTATCGAAGAAAGCACGCACTCCAGTTGGGTTTGTTCACTTTGCAAACCGATCAGTAAGTTGCATATTACCCTTTCTGTTTACTATGTCAAGTTCAATGTTGTGATTGACATTCCAACATTTGGTTCGTACCTTTTATCGTTTATGGTTGCCCTGAAATAGTATATTGTAGTGTGTGTGTGTGTGTGTGTATATAGATATATACACACACAAATATGTATATGGTCTTTCTCATTAAGGTTATTTCAATGTTATTACATAAATCGAAAATTCTGTAGGATGCTTGGTAGAGGATAGTTGTAACCAGAACGTCTAAAGTTACCCAAACATGATTAGAAGCAATATCTCAAAAAAGGGTTGTATATACCAATATTCCCACCTGCATTTCTCTGACTCTTTTGTTGACGTGTCTTTCTTCTGGCCACTGATTGTATGTTTGTGTAAAGTAAATAGATATAAATAATGCCTTCCATTTAATATGATGGATTGCCTCAGTACAGGCGGATCGAACACTTGGGATGTATGTGCCTTGTGCCTGTTTTTAGTAAAGCAGTCTTTGCTACCTCTACCATATTGCCGCATTAGCTTGAATAGGGATAAAGAGAGCCATATAATGATTTCTTTGTGAGCGAGTGAAATCAAAATTTGTAATAGCTTTTGTGACTGCTTTATATAAATTATTCATTCATATAGCTAGTACTTTTCGTTGCAGACATGCATATTCCTGTTATTTGTCGAAATCAACTTCTCTCTGTCAGTCTGAACTATAAAGCTGTCATTGCCAATTATTGCTGGTGCCACTAAACTCTATAGGAGTGTGAGAGTGTCTTTATTTCTCTATATGAGTGTGAGAGTGTCTTTATTTCTGTAAGCCAAGCTGTTCGTCTGGGGTTGCATATAGATGCCATCATTCAGATAGGTTAGATATTTTACTGTTGTACCACTTTTTGCAGATGACAACTTTGCGGGGCATTATTTTGTGGTAAAATTTAAGCTTCATACTGTTGCAAGGGTCGGTTCCTATGACCATTTAAGTGGCAGGCTGAAATATAAAAAATTCTTGAATTAGATTTTATTTCTTGAGGATAATTTCAAGGGCATACTAATGTCTTCTCTTTTTTGAGTGAAAGAGGCTAATAGTTGAATACTTGAATTTACTGAAGTGTATAGGGTTTGTCTGGAATTATTTAGATTTTACAGCAAATAAGGCCTAAAGGTGAGTTTAGAAGCTTTTATTTACTCGTTTTGTCTATGTAGAAGAAAATGGGGGGTGGGGGAGCAGTTGATTATTTTGGTTCTGAATGCATGGTGGTGATTGCTGATGAATCGTCGTAGATGATATAGCTTTCCTTGAGATTGATTGCGTTTTTAATTGACTTTGGGGTTTGATGTATGGAGGAGTAAAAAATGGATAATGAGTCCTGCATGCCAAATTTAGTTATCAGCAGCACTACTATGGTTGCTGGAAGTGACCAATTTGATGGTGTATATTTCGGTCCCAGGGGTCTATATAGAAGTAATTAAAAACAAATATGGTATGTGGAGTCCATCTTTTCAAGCAATTTGATTCATTTGGTTTGTCCTTAAGCTTCAGCCTCGCTTAGCTGTTGCTTTTCTAAGGGGATTTACTAGAGAATGTGTGAATAACTTCTATCCTGATGCCTGCTTGATGAAGGGATATCTACCGGCCTACTTCCATTGTGCTAATGGACAGAGATGCATGTTGGCCTAGGGATCAATTGATTTGGATTGTTTGTTATGTATTAAATATTAATTTTGTCGATTATACTATGTATATCTCCCTAGTGAATAGATACATATATATATATATATATATATATATATATATATATATTAATAAACACACACACACATCCCACACATATTTCTAGCATCAAGGTTTTTTTTGTTCTGCAGTTGTTAGCTTATACTGTTGATCCTCAATATAATGATTTTGTCTTCTCCTCTGACCACAATTCACAATAGTATCTTGAATTTTTCTATCACTAACTTAGGCGTTTTTCTTAAAAAATAAAATTCTCAGTGCCCATCATAGTAACTTCTCATTGTGCTGTTCATAGGAGCTTGATGATGCAATCAAGGTGATGAATGGAAAAACAGTCCAAGGACCAAATGGGGGTCCATCATTTAAGCTCCAGGTAATCTAGATAATCAAGATACCGAATTTGTGATTTTTTTGCTGCGCAGTATTATGTAATTCAGTAGTTATCTAGCCTATCTGCAATAAATTTGGATGAATAATTTGGTGTGCTAACAGGTTGAAGTTGCAAGGCCTATTGATAAAAATAGGAAACGAGGTCGTGAGGATCCTCATAGCAAGCAATCCAGTAGTCATTCAAAACTTGTAAAGACTGACCCGACTTTCAATGCCTTTGGCGGTCTCAAGGCGACATCTCAACAGGTGAGGTTCTCACTGCTGGCTGATCACCTAAAGTTCTACTTATTGTTTTCTTTATATTCTACATGTGGAAATTTCTTCTATTGCACCATCCAAGTATATGTGATTTTTACACATTGGATGACACTGAAAGCTTGTATGATATAGACATTTAAATTTAAGATGACAAGCATAATTACAGAAATACACAAAGACAATGGGATACACACTTGTATCTATTCGTTTCAGCCACTTTTGACTAAGCTCATGTTTAAATATGATGAGCAAGTCCATTACGGTTATGGAGATTGCTTCAGGAATAACTAAATTAGTAGTACTCGAAGATCTCTTTTGCCAGTTTCTTTCTGTTAGTATTGAAACTAGAGTAATAGTTGAAATTCTTTATTGCAAGAGAATGGAGAGATTTCTGTTGAAGGGTTTGGTAGGTATATGGTATGGCCAAGTTGACAATGATATGCTCTTTCAAGGTAGGTGAGGCTTGGGCTTTACCTGTGTTATAAATGAATTACATATTAGAAATGGATGTTGAGGTGTGGAGCGATGAACATTGGGTTGTTGAACAAGGATGACTTTTTGCTGGTGGGATTTCAAGCTCCTCCTGGAATACTTTGTGGAAATTGTAATGGCCTAGGTCGAATCTTATCCTATGTGTAGTATTTTCATCCCGCACGCTGAGAGTCCCTTCTCTTTTTGGGTTGTTAGCATTCATAATACATTACATAAATGCACTTAGTAAATTATGCAGCTCCAATACAACCACCAGTTACTCTGCCTACATATTATATATATATATATATAGGGCAATGATCCATAGCATATATTTGCTATGGATCAAAAAGGGCAAATACCATCTCTACCTTTTATTAAAATTATGAACGGATGAGATTTAAAATCTGCACAGCGCGTCCGCTAGAAGTTCTAGCGGACTTGATTTAAAACTTTTTTGGACAGATGTCTCCCATGTTTCCATCCTGCTTTCGATCTGTAATCTACCTCGACCTCTCTCTCCTCCCTCCTTGGGGCCATCCGCTCCTCTTCGACCCCTCCGCGACCCTGCCCTCTTCTGTTATCTCCTCCGGCAAGCTTTCCCTTCTCTCAAATCCCTCACGGTTTACACTTGAAACCCATCAACCCTTCAGCTCCTAGGCCCTCACTGGCCAAATTTGAACCAAACCAAACTAGTCTGTTGGCACCAGAAATCCCAATTGCCATCTGGGTCTGATTTTGCCCATTTGTTTGAGAATCTTACTTCCCTTAACAAGCTCAATTTGTCCAGCTTCTATTGTTGGACCGAGGATCCTTTTCCGGCGCTTAAATCGTACCCATGCATCGCAATCAAATTGACGTCTTTCAATTTGCTAAACCCTTCATTTTTTGAAGGGTTTAAAGCATGGGAGCTTGAGGATATTACAAAAGCTTGCCCCAATTTGAAAGAGTTTCTTTTATATTGTGTGTTTGATCCTAGGTACATTGGCTTTGTTGGGGGATCAAACTCAGTTATTCATTGCTGCCAATTGTCCAAAACTGTCACGGCTACATCTTTCTGATACGTCGGCTTTTAAAAAATATCGTTGGCTTTGGCCTGATGGGGGTAACATCAGTCCAAAAAATTTTAAATCAAGTACGCCAGTACTTCTAGCGGATGCGCTGTTCAGATTTTAAATCTCATCCGTTCATAATTGTAATGGAAGGTAGAGATGGTATTTTCCCCTTTTTGATCCATAGCAAATACATGCTATGGATCATTGCCCATATATATATATATATGTACCAGACTTGCACCTATACGGTAGTAATGTGTATTTGAAAAGGGAATGGAGATTAGATTAGTGTTATCTTTTCTGTGTTGGCAAACTGATTTCTTTCTATTAGTTTTTCTTTATTTTCCAAACACCTGATATCATTGTGTAGCAGTCTATGCCTTTAGTGATGCATTGCTCTTTAAGGAGTATATTGAACTGGATTGCCCTATGTAGGAAATTTTAAATCACATCTTGCTAGACTGTAAGGTTACTTTGTAATGTTTCAGTAAGTTGTCCTTTTAATTATCGAGAACAGTAGTTGCAGGAGGCTCGGTGCTAGTTTGAGTATTCTTATATTGCTCTTGTAATTTTGCTAATATTGTATTCTGGTTTTCCAGTTTCAGGATCCAGTAGCTGCTGATCCTTATGAAGCTGCTGTAGTCTTGTTACCTGTAGCTGTTAAAGAGCGTTTACTTCGGATCTTACGGCTTGGTATTGCCACTCGATTTGATGTACGTCTTGAAATCATTGATTGATGTGTTAATTGTTGTGAACTTGATTATTATATTCCTTTCAGCAAATGCTTCCTTGATACTTTACTTCTTTAGTTGTATAATACTCAACATCAAGTGACTTATGCTACGACCATGTTACATGTTTGATCTGGGTTGTGGTAAATTTCATCCTTCTCACCAAATTGAGATGCGCGCAACTTGGCTATGAAATTATTTCTCCATCCTCAGGATGTTTGCAAAGCTGTGTAATACTTGGTCTATTCCAAAATATAAGGTCATTATTGTCTTTTTAAAGCCAACTTGAGATATTTTCAAATTCAAAATTGACTTGATTCCTTTAATTTTAGTCAGTACAATGATTAATATTGTAAACTAACTAAAGAGTAGAACTCGATGTAAGATTTACTGTTTCATAATTTTTAATGGATTATCTTAATTTTTAGTTTTAAAATATCTCAAATTGACTTTCAAAATTAATACTAATCTTATATTTTGGAACAGAGGCCGTTCTAATTAGTTAGTTTAAGACTGTCTTGTGTTCTTTTGCATGTGTTATTGTAATTAGCTTGTAAAGGAAAAAAGAGGGTAGACCTTGTGAGTGATCATTCATTGAATATTGGGCATATTTTCACATGTTTGTGTGCGCTGTTAATTTCTTTTCTATTCTCGGTCATTTCAGTATTACTTTTTATTTTTTGTTATTTCAACTGTTGGGTTTGCAAATTGAGCACTTGTCATTCATCCCAGTTATTGACAGTTAAATATTGACTTCCTTAAATTTTGGTTGTTCTTGGCAGATAGACATTGAATGTCTAACCAGTCTCAAGGAACTACCTGAATCTACTGCGATATCTGTCCTTGATCAGGTCCAGCATAATCACATAATTTTCATATTTTGTTTCATAATGCTTTTATTACTCCGAGTCCCTAATGCCCTACAGTTTGCAATTTGAATATGTGATGCCTGCTGTTGCATCTCTTCTTTTGTATTCTTATTGTTTTATTTCTTCCTTTTGCAGTTCATGTTATCAGGGGCAGATAAGCATAATAAAGGAGCATATCTTACTGGGCTAATCTCAAGGGTAAGCAATTTGCATCCATGGATAGAAAACATTTAAAATTCTTCTGGTCTCATTAGCTCTTGTAAAGATATCCTAGTAATTATGTGCAATTTTCTCTCATGTGCAGCACCAGGTTGATAAACTGGGTCTGTATGGTCTCCCTTCAAGCTTGTCAAGAGTAGGAGATATTTCTACGAAGGAACCAGAACTGTCCAGCTTCTCTAGTAGGGCTAATGTGCCGGCTTTTGATTCTATTGCCTCACATCTAGGCTTGACAGCTAGGTTAGAGACCGATTTCTGGGCAAGAATATATTTTTTATTGCGTGCAGTTTTTATCTTTTGTGGAATAGGTAAGCTGGGCTCATTTGTGGGAACTGGAACCAGCAATGTTTGAGGTTATTCCTCTAGGCCTCTGCCATTTCTCCCATTCCTTGGGGCTTTGGGGTTCTGTATTTTATTCTGCATATGTACATTCTGAAGTTTCCTGATTTTGAGCTAAAAAATTCAAAATTGTAAGACACAATTTAGTTACGCCTTCATTCTGTTTCACCACTGTTTGGAGTAGTCTCTCTCTGGTACACAGACACACAATGGAGGTGTCTGCTGGTCTAGATCATAGGTGGTGTTTACATTAAAAAAAACCCCGATTCAAGGTTCCTTTTCATTTTAGTAGGCAATCATTATAGTTGTATAATATTCTGATAGCATGTTACCTGCTAGGAAATTATAATTTGCAAGTTTTCACTCGCAAGTCGCAAGTTCTTCATTAATCTGTATATATTTCTTCTAACATCCTGCGGAAGGAATTGATTTAGTTTTGAAGTAAGCCATTGACATATGTTGCACTAGTAACTTGCTCGTTCATGTTGGTTCTTTATAGGCCTGATGGACATGCATCTCGTTATTCCTCCATTTATTCTGATTATCCTCCATCAAGTCGAGCTTCTTTTGGAAGAATGCAGGATGCAAGCCCTGCTCAGTTGCACCAAACACCAAGCTCTACACTTTATGGAAAAGTTGGACCGGGTTCTCACCTTACAGCTGTTGCTGACCATCGACCTGCACGCCCCCAGATCAGATTTGACCCTTACACTGGCGAGCCCTACAAATTTGACCCCTTTACCGGAGAACCAATCCGTCCTGAGAGTCCACCGCGTCATTTCAGAAGCCCATACTAGCTTCAAATGCAGTTTAGTGATGGTAGTTTATTTGTGGTCATCAATTTGAAGTTGATTGTTAGCATCCACATCTGATGGCCATTTGCAGGTCCCTTCTACCTGGTAATCTGGTGTTGTATACAAAATGTCTAATTAATTATCATACATAAGACATTAAGAAGAATTATTTAATTTGATCGGCAGTTGATCTTATTTCTTCTTATCAATCTCTCATTTTTCTGCCTGAGATAAATATTGTAGTTTCTACCCAGAAGAAGAGGGATGCTCTTTCCTTCTTGATAAACAAGAGTGGGGATTTTAGGTACTATTAATGTTGCCCCTTTGGGTTCATGGTTTCTGTTTGTGGTGTCCATGTTGAAATTGCAGAGTTTGTGAGAGAATGTTATTACATTTGCAGACTTCATTTTTTTTTAAAAAAATATAATATTGAAAACACTCTTAAGATCTTGTCCAATTGTTATAATATGACTTTAAACATCTTTGAATTGCAATCTGGTTTCGTACTGTAATAACAGTAATGCTCGAACACCTTGAAATTTGTCTCAATGATGCACTTGGTGGTTTTTGTGCAAAATGATTTGTGAACATCTAATCTTGCAAAGTCTAGTCGATCTATCCACTTGATTCCGGGATTGGCAAGTCTTGTTGATCGGTCCACTTGATTCCGGAATTGGCAAGAAACCTCGGCGCATATTATACATACATTAGATTATATCAGCTTGAGGCTGCGTGGCTCAACTTTGCAAGCTCTTCACGTGAAGCTTCTGCATCTTGGAGGCTGTTCAAGTGGCTGTCCATGTAAGATGGAAAGGTAAATTCATTGCACACTGAATCTACATAGGTGATTTATAAGGGATTTGTTTGGGTGAAAAGTATATGATTATTTGCGGAGATTTGTACTAAACGAAACATTAGTAAACTTTTTTTGCATTTGAAGGACAAACAAATCACATCTGAAATGAATATGAAGCTAAAATTTGTGTCATATGTAATACCCTGAAATAAATAAATAAAGGATTTTTTAAAATTTTTGTTTAAATAATTTAATTGGGCTTTTTGTGTTGGGGTCAAATGGTATTTAATTATGTGGCCTACATTAATTGGACCTTAAAAATTTATTGGGTCTAATTTATATGTAATATTAAAATTTAGAGAGTTAATAAGATATATTAACAATAAAGAAAACCTAATTTTCTTATGTACATCTAATATAAATTGATTGAGAGGAGAGAACGGAAAGTGAACCGCAAGGGAAAACAACTCCTCTTTCAATTGCTGATTATTTTCAGGTAAAGTACTCTTTTAGTTCATTGCCACTGTGAATGTATTGCGAATAAAAGCAACTGATCAGATCAATAGTAATATAAAGAATTGCATGAGAAAAAAAGAGAGTTTGTATTCTGATTTTTATAATCGTGATGGGTCAACGCATGAAAGGAATTGAAGGTTAATAATAGTATATTTATAATTCTGGTGCAGTATTAGTAAGTAATACTAATATATATATATATATATATATATATATATATATATATATCAAGTTAGCATCAGGCAACGTACATTATTATTATATATATATATAAAGCAAAACATGCTACTGCTATACTATATATGTATATGTTCTATATATATACCACATATAGATATATGTACTTATAATTTAGATTTTTTTTTAATAAAGAAATTTATTTGTTATAATAATTATTATGGTATTATATATAATTATTTGGGAGTTTAAATTGGGAATTATATTTGCAGGAAAATAATAACATTAATAATAAAATGAGTTTACTAACGGGTTAAAGATGAAAGAAATATTTTGCAAACGTATTTATATTTATTATTATTTTGTTTAGTTCGAACGGAAGGAGTTTAACAAATAAGTTTTGGAATATAATACTTTGGGTATTACATTGCTTAATCCAGGTACGGATTCCGTACTCCTTCAGCGATAATCCTTTTATTTTTGATTTATTCGTTTTGTTTTCGTTTAGAAGTTAGTTATTGATTCGCATGATTGTTTGTTCTCAGATTCATGTGATCGTTTCGTTTTAATATTGATCTTTAGAACTTATGTTTATACTCTTGATCTAGTGTATCATGTTTAGTATTTATTTCGATATTTGTAAAAAGTACATGTTACTATAATTTGGAGACTTGTGTTGATGATTCGTTCGATTTAACATGTACACGTTAGAACCCTTTGTGTTGATATTGTCGTAGGGTATACCTGAGCTATAACCACCTGTGGGGGTACCACAGACATGTCCTCTTGGCACCGAGGCATGACATCTTCCGTGGCGGTGTAATCAGTCCACGGCGTCTATGTTTTGTGTTCCGGTGGGAGTTGGCCATTTAATGTTTTGTTGTGGGAGGCGTATGGGTCGACCCTAGTTTTCTGTTCTATTTTGCGGAGTGGCGATGTTTGTGCCAAACACGCCTTCCGATTTTACATACATTTGAATTCGCGGTTCAATGTGTGACTTGCCTGTGTGACATTATTTGACCTTGCCTGTGTGGCAAGGTATATTTCTGTTTTATTTTGAGCTCGGTATGAAATAACCTCAGCCATTTGATTCAGCCTATTATTTCATTGTATTAGTTTTGTTCGTTTCGTTTCGCTTCAGTTCAGTTCATTAATTGAGTTAGTTATTTCAGTTCTCTGTTTTGTATTCTATATCCGTACTGGGCATTTGGCTCATGCTGTGTTTTTCCTCCAGCAAGTATTCAGGGGGATCAAGGGCAAGTTTGATGAGAGCCCCATTCGATCCAATGATTTAGATATTCTGTTCAGGCTTGATAGATTGATTTATTTGGAGTTGTAATTCATACCTTAGATTGTGGTTTGGGCCAGTGTGACATTTTTTATAGTTGACCTTTTGATATTTATTGGAGTATTCTTTTGTGGCTTAGAGCCTTAATAGCATTTCTTCAGTTTTATTGTGTTTTGAGTAACCTCCCTTTCTATTTCGGAAAGAGGGTGTTACATTATATAACACCATTTCATGTCCAAAAAATTATAGTAAGATTACACGAGTCCCTCTCTCTCTTTTTTTTACCATTTCCTGGCACATCTCTTGACATGGCATGTATTATTGTCGGGTATATTTTATTCAGTAATTTATAGTTAATACATGGGATGAGACATAAAATGAGATAGCAGATCTGAATTCAAAACAAAACAATGTGTGTAATATACTTGATTGTAGTAGTATCCTGTTATCCCATACGGGAAACCAATGAACAATGACGTGGAGCTTTTTTTTTATCATATATAAGTAACAGTTGAGCTGAAAGCAAAGTTCAACCAATTATATCCCGTGACATTGTCATTAGGCCCTAGGCCCTTCTCAAAATACATAGCCAGATGAGCCAGGAATACAAACACAAATCAGAACCAAAAGACATTTCTTAATCAACCACAAAGTGTCCAGTAATTAACAAGTCGGAATAACTGCATTACTATAACCTTTTATTGGTTCCAATTTGTTATGCATCTCTTTAACAGATGTTGACAATAGGCTTCATACGTAAAAACTAGAAAGAACAGAGAAGTTGCATAATTAATTCAGGAATATGAAATGAATTGCACCTCAGGCCAGATGGTGGACTATGTAATTGAAATCAACAACTGATAATGCATTAATATTTTATCATGGATATAATAATTATGTACAACATAAGGATTGGACAAGAACATACAGAGTCTTGAGGCAACTGGAACTTGAAACTGTTTGAGCAACCCCCAAAGGAAACGAACGAATCCCTCAGGACTCTCACTTCCAATCAAGCATGTCCAATAGCCAGAGAACCTCATCCTCTGAGTTTGCAGCATCACAAAAATCCATTTCAATTCCGAAAACATCAATGACTCCTTCACTACCATGGTCCATGAAGAGCAAAGATATCCATCCCCTGATACCCGACACAAAGGGGTAACTTGGGGAGAAGTCCAGATAGTCAAATGCTAGAGCTCTATATGCAGTTCGATCTATATAATCAAATATTGATTTGTTGATTATGCAAGCAACCTTGTTTGAATCCTTGCGCCCAACAAGCATAGATACACTAACAGTCTGGCTCAAAGGAACACTGAATCTTGGATCCACAGGAAACGTCATTTTGTATTCTGGGCCTTCCAAGTGAAACCTAAGCACATCACAAATTCCAGGTGGTGGGATCCATGTCCCTTTCTGCAGGACAGGTCCTGCAACCACTTCCGAAAAGATTAAGCTCTCTTCAGACCAAATGTCAATGTAAAACTCCAACTCATTAAAGGACAGTCTTGGGGGAAGCAGAGTTTTTCGGTGCTGACGCTTAAAGAAGGTTTGGAATAGCTTGTAGTAAGTTACAGTTGGAGGGGATGGCTGCTTGCAGGTTGAAGGCCATCTCTTGGCACAAAGGCACTTCCAGAAGTAATCATCTTGTGCTATGTCTCGCCACTGCTTACAAACCTCCATACAAGAAGCAAGGTCAGGGCCTTCTAGAAGTGGAAAAACAGCCTTCAAAACTTCATCAGACGACATTTCAGAAGAAGGATTCATTCTCACAGCAGTTTGACGCATTAGAACGCCTAAAGAAGCCGAATCACATGGATTCCCTGTAAAAGACATAAAACCCGAATCAGCTTCAGAAGCTATCTAAATGATTGCAGACAGCATCCAAGTACAATGAAAGAGAAAAAAAAGAATGTAAATCTGTTTCTAGATGAATATGTAATAGGTATCATAAAACAAGTAAAATGATTCCAAATCCAAGTGTATGAATGATGAACAAGCACTAGGCTTTAACTAAAAACAAAATCAATTTCCACTACGCAACTTGACTTCCTGTTGCAGATTCCACTTTTAGATTACTCCTTTAAAGCAAAAGAAATCCAATTGAATATCCTACGATATGATAAAAATATCAATATATTCTCCATTTTATGCAAAAGCAATATACTTTATGTGGCAACCAAAGAAGAAACTTAATAAAACAAGGTTGAACGAATCTCACATTCAAATACACAAAAGACCTACGAATACTGCAGCCCTTCTCACATTCACACAACAAGGATAAAACGAATCTCACATTCAAATGCACAAAATACCTACAAATACTGCAGCCTTTTTCACATTCACATTCAAATAACAATTGTTCACAGCGCACCCACCATAACTTGCAACTCACATAAGTGGGATGGAATGGGTCTAGTTAGAAACAGAAGACAAAATAGTTCAATGCAAGTAGATTTGCAATTTAACAAACCAAAATAAAAATAAGAAAACGATATAGAGCTAAAGCACTAGCAGTCGTTGCTAGCACCAATGATGCAAGTAATCCTGCTGATTTACATACAAATAATCCTCTTTATAAACACAATGACTTACTAATTCATTTCTAAATTGGCTATAGCTCAAACCCACTAAGATAAAATAATTAAATTACAGGCCCTTTCACATGTCCAATTTACGTAATCAGGCTTCCCAAGGGAAAAGTCCATGAATAAGAGCTTTCCAGAATGGAAAATCTGTGTGTACAGCAGTAATTATAAATCTATGATAACAAAAATGTAATCAGAGTTTTTCTATGTTCCAAAACCTGTATAAAATTTGAAGACCAACCAAAAAAATGCAATTAAAGAAAAAAAAATCAAATATAAGCATCACTGGAGTTTATAATCATACAGGAGTAATCAAAAGTAAGTAACAAGTCATTTTTTGTTGCTGTTGTTCTTGTCTTGTCAAAACATCAAAATAAAACTCAAACAGATACTAAAATTACAGTTCAATTATCTGATATAACCTAGAAGTTGAAATCAAATCAAGATGGATCTATCATTTATGATTTGCGCTCCTGAGAATTTGTTAGCACAACTTCCAAAGCATTATAAATATATATAAAAAAACAAGAAATAAATAGAAATATCCATTCATGGAGGAATAAGACAAAAACACTAAACATAAAAGAGGAAAGAAAGATCATTAATTTACACGAAAAAACAAAACAGAATATCCAAGTGAAGCTTATTTGATCCATAACGCAAACAAGTAAAACAAAAAAAATCACAAATTTTATGATCAAAGTCAAAACCCTAGATAAACAATTCATCGTTACCATTTCGACATAAGAGTGAGAGAAGATGAAACAACACACAAAACATATAAAGCAATTACAAGAGAGATTGAAAGAACCTTAAGAATCGGAAATCAGGAAACCAAATGTGTAATCGTATGATCCAAAGGATGAGCGAGAAAGAAGAGGAAAATCAGAAAAAGAAAAGTCCGATTTGCTTGCTTTAATTACTTAATTAATTTGTCGAGAGAACCCGTTTTTTACTTGGCTGCATCGCGAACTTGTGGTTTAAGGTTTGCACATGTATTAGAAAAAAATAATGCTACTATCACATATTAAAATTCATATAAAATTCACATAAAGTCGGATGATAATTTTTGATTTGTTATTCACATGATCCACTTGATTCAACAATAAATTAATGAGTGTCACACATGCAGTATATGAGCTTTATGTGAGTTTATTATGTGATAATAGCATTACTCTTAAGAAAACGACTAGTAAAATTTGTTTGGAATCACTACTCTTTTATGAAAAATTGAAAATTATTAATATAAAGGAGAGAATTTATTAGGACAATGAGATAAAATATTAGTAATATAGGAAAATAAATAATTTATTATTCTAAGAAATTATAAACGACAAATATTTTAAAAAAAAAATTTCTTTTAAACCGACAATCTTTTAGGAACGGAGGGAGTATTTTGTTTTCAAAATTTTGGACCCACTGGTGGAGGTCGGAAGGTCGAAATTATCTATCTATTTATTTTATCGTCAATTAAATAGATAAATATTATTGATAATATTTTTTTAAAAATATTAATAATTATTCTGTTCAATGAATATTTTTTTAAATATAATTTAGTACAAAATTTCGTAACGAGACTTTAATATTATTTGGCTGATATTTATAAAATTATAAAAATATTTTATTTAGCCAAAAAGCGGAGTATACAAAATTTAATTCTAAATTATAATTTTAGCGGATGTGAAATTAAGTAAAACTATTTTTTGCTTCAATATTGATAAAGTTGTTCAACAACCAAAATATATTAGTATTTTTTACTTTATCAATAAAGTTGTTTCGTGTTATCAAATTATATAAAAAAATTAGAACTTGGGGAATAGTTAACTTACTGAAAGGTATTCAAAAATAGGTATTTTAGTCGTTTATGTATGTATATCATATATGTGATCTCTTATGATAAAGCCTCTCATTTTTTGATCTAATTGAATCACATCTTATCTTAAAAAGAGTTTAACTTTTATAGTTAATTTTATGTAGTAGTTGTTAATTCAAATAAAAAGTTATATATATATATATATAGGTATTTTTAAAGAAAGTTAAACATTAATAATTCTAAAACTATGTATTAATTAGAGTTAAACCATTATTCAAATTAATATTTTTATGAAATAATTTTATAAATATTTCCGAAACTCTATTTAGTGTTCACATCAGTAACTAAATATTTTTGGTATTAATGTCAAGATATGCAATATAAAAGTATAAGCATTGTTGGAGGTGTTAAATTTCTCTCAAGTTTAAAGTTAAAATAATTTATTTAAATTACTTTATTAGATGGTCAATCACTTTTAATATCACAGTTATTGATAATTTAAGGTTTTCAAAAAAAAAAAAAAACTTAAACGTATACATACTCCATTTCTACTATGGCTACCTTTACACTATTGACTGTACAACAATTTTGGTGGTAACTAAATTTGGGAGAATTCAAAATTTCTACCTAATGGGTGTGGTCCTGGGCCTATGGGTATGGCAACCAGTCCTTGTATATTTATTTATTTATTTATTTTGCCGTTTTTCTACATTTCTAGAATTAAAAGGACAGAAAACAGAAGAGTCTACCACCAACTTATAAATCATTCCCGAACAGCCCCGAAGAAATAAGAAAAGATAGGGAGGAATCCAAATCATGTTTTATAACAATAACTTAGTTCCACTCTACCAGAGTATTTTCTTATGATTAAATATATAAGTATAAATTAGAGATTTAGGTTGTTTATTTTCCTAATTAATTTATTAAAAAGCGATTACTATTTAGGTTGAAAGAATCAAAATGTGAATGATAATAAAATAATAGTAATAGTAATACAAATACAAATACGACAAATTAAAAGAGAAGAAGGAAGAAAATGCGCAGGGGGGCCGGGCCGGCATAAAATGTAGCATGCTAGACAAAACAAGTGGGTTCCCTGAATCATTTTTTAAGCAACATGTTTATATCGTCCAACTTAGGTGGAACACAATTGAAAAAAATTACACTTTGCAATTTATTAATTATAAAATTACTTATATAAACTTAGTTATATATTATACTAGCCGTACTATCTATGTCTCCGGCACTACGTACGAAATGGAAGGGGAGGAGAGATTGCGGTCGCTAGAGAACGGAGGAGGCAGAGGGCGAGCTCGGGAGGAAGAAGAACGGAAGAAGATCTGAAAGTGTGAGAGAGAGCAATTTTTTTAGGATATAATGGACGGTGAAATTTATTCCAAATTTTGGACGGTCCCGATCGTTTATTAGAGTGAACGAAAAATTTAAAATCAGTTGTGTTTTGTTAATTAAATAGTTATGAACTATTTTTTTTTTCAATCAATACATTTATTTTACTCCGACCATGATTTTAAATATTTTATGTGTAAATAAAATAATTCTCCTGTGTTCTTAAGTTTGAACTTTGGGATGGCTATAAAAAAATTTATTTTTAATTAACGTATAAACTGATCGTTTAAATAAAAAATAATAACAATAATTCAACACAATTCGTCAAATAATTTGGCAAAATAGATCATTTTAATTTTTAAATGCATATGAACATATGACATGAGGGTAGATATTGCATTTATCAATAATACATGTGCAACAATTTTTTATTTAAATAAGATTAGAATTAGATTCTCGACCAGGTCAGGCCACTTTTGGATAGAAGGGGGACAACTTAATTTCCTGCAAATAAATACTGACTTAGGGAGTGTTTGATAAAAACTGAATGAATTTGAATCTGAATCTGAATGAGCTGAATCTGAATAAAAAAAATTATTTGATAATTAATATGTCTGAAACATTTGATTAACAGTCTTTTACTATTTTACCCTTCTTAAAATAGTAAGGGAGTGATGGAATTGGAGAGAATGTCTATTTGCGTAAAAAAAAAACTCTTATTCAGCCCATTCAGGCCAAATTTTTTAAAGGAATCGCTCAATTCTACTCAGCCCAATTCAGATTTTCAAACTCGTAATCAAACACTCTTACTAGCTGATTCGCTCAATTTTTTACTCATTCAGAGCCATTAAGCTGCTATCAAACAACTAATGGTGATCACATAATTTCTTATTTAATGATTTAGAAGTAATCACGTGCTGCAGTTATACGTGGCACACATGCAGGAATGGATTCATAAGTACGTACGTACGTACGTATAGAAGGAAATCAACGTAGTATATATAAACATGTGTCCCAATCCCAATCTGAGTACTATCTAAACGTGATTATTATCAAATAATAAATATATATATATATATATATATATATATATATATATATATATATATATATATATATATATATATATACTATTAATACCCCTGTCCATTCCGATGGCATTGCTTTGCTTTGCTAGAGAGACCCAGTAATTTTAAACCCAATAAACAATTTGCACTTTGCAGGATATACTTGGTACGGGATGAGATATATATAGGTCATGTTCTACATCATACGTTAGTTGGGACAACTATTTTAGCTAATAGATTTGTGGTGCAGGTAATGCAACTCTTTTTTACGGTTGAGCTAATGACCAGTGGCGAAGCCACATGTAATCTTGTGGGGATCAATCGACCCACTGAAAAAAAAAATATTTTATAATATAAAGTAAATTTTAAAATTTTTAAATATTATATATAAATTGATCCCACTAAAATTTTATAAATTTTTTATTATACGGAGCCAAATTAAAATTTTATAATTTTGTCAATCAAATTTTAACCACATATGACTCATCCTCTTAATATATGTATATCTCTCTATAATATTTTAAACTAAATAATAATCTAATTTATATTATTTTTAAAAATAAATAATGAATTACTTACTTATAAACAGTTGTGATTAAAAAAATCTATTATGCGTCAATATAGTGTATACATACCATATATTAATTATTACTTATTATATTTTCATTGTAATATAGTGTATATATATATATATATATGTGTGTGTGTGTGTGTGTCCCGAAAGTATAAAGTAAAAAAAAAAATTGGCCCGGGGGCAGCCCGCCAAATTATTTTTAACTTAGTAATAATTTCGACCCCACAAATAAACTTTTCTAACTTCGCCACTGCTAATGACTATTATGCCTTCATTTTGGCTTTTTAAACTGGCTGCATGTTTTACTTTCGAACTTACGGTCAGTTTGAAAAGCCAAAATATTGACTATTACGCTGAAAAACATATAAGTAATATATTTAATATACTTCAATATCTCAATATAATAATAATAAGAATAAAAAATATCAAACTTAAAAAATAATAATTTTTAAGTTTAAGAAGAAAAAAATATCAAACTTAAAACGTTTGATATCAAAATATTAAATTTAGTGTACTCTAATATTTCTAAGTTTGATATTTTTTTCAAACTTAATTTTTTAAAAAAGTTTAAGAAAAAAATATCAAATTTAGTTTACTCTAATATTTCTAAGTTTGATATTTTTTATTGTTATTATTATGTTGAGATATTAGGGTACATTAAATATATTATTTATTTGTTTTATCTGCAGGGTAATAGTCAATATTTTGGCTCTTCAATCCTGTTGTAGGTAAGACCTGCAACCAATTTGAAAAGTCAAAATGAGGGAATAATAGTGTCGTACCTAGGAGATGACCAAATTTAATCTCAGTGCTCCATTTAATGAATGAACGATCACAGATTTGTTGGCTGAAATAGTACTCTAGCTAACGCATATGATGTGGAACGGGACCTATATATATATATAATATTAGTTGTACGTATAATAAGAAATGCAGGGAATGTGCAGAACATGATGTACAATTCATACTGCTTCACTGTCTCTCCTTTGTCACTCACATGCTCGTCATTTTCCTCTCTCTAAAAATTAAAGCCCAAAGGAGAGGAAAGGAGTAGTGATAAGAGCGAGGGGAAAGGAGTAGAAGAATTTCTTTATGCATGTGCTCCCCATGTGCATACTCTCCTTTGCGCACTACGCACCCGCTTCATTCACAGATTGCTGGCCCATCCCCACATTCACATGCACCCCCTTTTGGGACGGACGGACGGACGGGCCTCCATAAATGCATACTCCCCTTCCCTCCCTCCCTCCCTCCCTCCTCAACTTGTTCTATATATCTTCTCCCTGTTTTGACTTCTTTGCCCTCTTCTTCTTTTCATCAATTGATTCAGCTTTTAAATTCCAACTTCATTTCGATTCATGATGGTGTTTTAATTTCTGATTCAAAAAGTCTAGATTTGTAATATTGTGCTTTTGCTTTTCTTTTTTTTGATAAATAATTATGCTTACGTATTATTTAAAATTAAAAATATCACAAAAAATAATACTCCTATCACATAAAAAAATGGTCGCATAAAGCTCACATACATACACATACATATTATGAGCTCCACATGTTAGACAAACTCCAAAAAAATATGTGTACTTATGTGAGTTTTATATGATCATTTTTTTATGTGAAGTCAGTATCATTGTTGATTCTTAATCTAACAATGTTGCCAGCTAGTAACAGCAATTTTTTAGTTAAGTGTAGGAGGAGGAGGGAGGGCGTGTAGCTAATTTGAGAGGATGCGGAGGGTGTTTTGGGCATCCGTTATGAAGTTCCCCAACTTTGACATGTGCCGTTGCAGATGAACAGGCTTTCTCTGGCAACCCAGCCCCTCCTGATTTATGCATGCTATACTCGCAAGTTGTGCCATCTTCCCGCTAATAATTTTTCAACTGAGATTCCATATTACACTGTCCTTTTCTGACCCCATTTACATTTTCACCCTTTCCACATCAAAATATCTACATATTCGAATATTTGTACTAGCATAGGACCTATATATTCACAGCACGAAAATAATGTATTTTATTTTTGCCATTTTATATATTGAACTTGTTGAGACTTATGTAATTTATAGTTAATAAATAGGCGGAAGACACATGTTCATCTAAAAAATTATGACTAAAAGTACTATTGTTAGTAACTTAATTTTTTATATCTTTCGATATAGAACTGAAGTATTACACCAATAAATTTTAATTAGGAAGTCAATGTGGATGGAGACTGATTTATGAAATATTTCAAACCTCATGATTTATCTTTTTAAGCACGAATAATAAATAGTAAAAAATATTAAATCAGGTCAATGAAAAATAAAAAAACTTAACGTTTCCTTTACCCTTGTAAAATGTTGTAAATATTTGAGAGAATTGATATTTTCATAAGTCTCTCCTCACATGAATAGTGAGAGTAAAATCGTGTAAAAATATTATTTTTTATTGTGAAAATAATAAATCTCTTTATAAAAACTAAAAAGGGGTAATGTAATGATCATAAAAAAAGTAGCTCATACTATTTAATTTTGTGTTCAAATTTGTTTAATATTATTTCAATTTCTCTTACGTGATCTCCATTAAAAAAACTCACATAAAGTGCAGTTTAATTTGTTTTTTTAATCCATTACTTATTTTCCCTTGCTTAATTCAAACTCACAAAGGCCTTATACATATGTATATAAATTTCGATAATGATATATATAGCGAATATTTTACGTTAATTTTTAATAGTTAATTACGTGGATAAATATTAGTTATAATATTTTAAGAGAGATGTGTAATAATTGTGACACTCATATAAATCCTACCAATCTCATATAATAATAAATGTAACAATTATAATTCAACATAAATTTATCGCAATACATAACAGATTTTTAAACACTCACAACCGTAGTGTAAAAATCTCGTACATGTGTATATAAACTTTCATTTTAAAAAAATTAGGTTACCCCGATAATATATTTAAGCAAAACGCATGTGTATAAGATATTTGTAACAATTAAAAAGGAATAAAAGATACTACCTCCGTCCCATAATAAGTGATTTTTTAAGTTTAATATTTTTTCTCAAAATAAGTGATGTATTAGAATTTCAATACAATTTTTACAATATTTTCCCATATGTGCCCTTATGCAACCAATGATATTTATTGCGTATTTATTGAGAAGTTGAAAGGTTGAAGAAAGAGGAAGAGAGACAAAAAGGCAATAAAAAAAGTCTCAAACAAAATAAAAAAAGTATATTAAGGGTATTTTTGCCATTTTAACTTATGTATTAGTATGTGTGATTTGAGCTAAAAAAATACTTGTTATGGGACGGAGGTAGTAGTGTACTTTAGTAATAAGTATTAAAAAAATATCTAAAATCCGTGAATGACATAAATGTAATTCTTTGACAACGTCAATGGCAAAGCTCTAACAACACACTACTTAAAGCCCAAAACGCTCCTTCCTCATGGACTAGCTGTTACAACCAGAAAATCACCACAGCCCAACTAGATCACCTCCAATTCTCTCTCCTCGTGATATGGGCTCAAGGAAAAACACAGACATCGCCATGCCGACGAGAAGATCGAACAATAGACGAATTTGCAGACGCCAAAAGATGACGATGAGCTCAACAACTGCAGTCTTTAATGGCGGATCTTCTTCCTCGATTTCCGACAAGTTGGAGGCTCTGCAGAGCCTGATACCCTTCCAAAACAACGGCGAAGTAAACGCCGACAAGTTGTTCCAAGAAACGGCCGACTACATTCTGCTTCTCCGAGCACAAGTCTCGATTTTGCAGGAGCTTGTTGATTTTTACGGGCCTGGTACTACTAATACCCAAATAAATTAACCATGTACAGTAATTTCTGTCATCGTCAACAAATCAATGGAGAGAATTCAAAGGAATAGGTGGTTGCTCTGTATTTCGGCTATATAAGTAGTAGGATGTTAATTAATTAATTGTATGGGTAGTTTTTTTTTCCCCAGAAAAAAGTTTGTGACATTCCAAATTATTTGATTGTATGGGCTGTCTTAGGCTTAGATAGGTATGCCAAAATCTAGAAATTTTGTTTTGTGAACGTTTTTCTTTTACTCCCTCTGTTCCAACTTTTCAATATACATTTTCACTGTTTGTGAAATTTTAAATTAATAGGATTTGCTGAAGTTTTGAAAATTAGAAGTACTTATTTTACAATTGTTATTAAGATTAAAACGATTTCACTAACTGTATCAAAGCAGAGGGACAGATGAAATGTTTGGAATTCTATATGAATAAGAAAGAAATTATGGATCGATCTGTCCAAAATATATAGTAGATGATTTTTCTAGTTTCTTTTTGGTTGCTGATTTTGAACACCCATGGACATGGTAACTTGAAGACCCTCATTTTGATATATTTGTTTCTCATTTATCAAAGACAGTTTAATTTAAACACTCAATTATATATCAGCACTTTTTTCCCCTCCTCTTTTTGTAGAATATTACTATTATTTTCTTGTTGTGCCCTCTTGTGGGGGTGCTGAAAATCACACCTGTAAACATGCATGTCACCATGAATATTTCAGACAAGACAACTCTCTCTCTCTCTCTCTCTCTCTCTCTCTCTCTTATATATATATATATGTATGTATGTAAGTTTCTGTGTCTATGTATATTGCATGTAAAAATTAGAGTTACTTAGAATAGATGGCCAGCCATGCCTGGTGGTGACAGACAATTTACAGCAAAGTAAAGGCACGGGGGTGAATGATATATATATACATACATACACACATACATAGTGAGTTGCTAGGTGAGAGATTGGGGACTGAGTGAGCGACTGAATGCGATGCGTATATATATTCTGAGATATTCACATGATGAAATCTCACTGAAACAGACAGCTGGTGGGTGCTACCACTAGCTCTCTCTCTCTCTCTCTGTCTGTCTTCCCCTCCTCTCTTCTTTGTTGCGACATTCACATGCACTTCTGTTACAATCAATGTGGCAGTAATACTTATTATGATAATAAAATTGAGTCATTGGGGACTTGAAAATTCAAATTCACAACTTATGTCATGCATGCATGTCTAAATATTTGAAAAAGAGTGCTTGATGCATAATTACAGGGCATTGGTCTGGGGGGTTTAATACAAGAAGGGAGAAATTGTTAATAATTGGATTGGATGGGATGGGCTCGTGATTGTACTAAGGTGTTTGCCTGGTGACCACAACCACCAAAGTCCAAACAGTGGTCGTTTTCAGCTAACGGACAAAGAAGTTGCTTGAAAAGGAGGATCTGGATATCAAGCCAATTATTTAGCAACTATATTGCTGCATGCTTAATTATGGAATAAATTGCCAGTTGGGCTATTTTATTTATTCTCTCCTACGCCCATAGGATGAACGTGTATTTTTAAGATTTTGCTAATATTCTCCACACACATAAAAAAGCAGAGTAAAAGATAATCATACAAGAGAAGAACAAAATTATCGACTTTATAGGCTGTTTTTTTTAAAATTTATGGGTTTTATCTATCAACAACAACTTCCACCCTTTAGAATATGCAAATTACAATCAACTCCCCTATATTTCAGAATTATGGATATATAGTCTGTTTTAACATTAAAAATATATTTAGAGTTAAATTGTAAAGTGCATGAAATTTCTATAATATTATTGCGTAGATTGAGTAATTATCTTAAAAACAACATTTTCCTTTACTCGACCTAAGTGTTGAAGTATATATTTTCATAGATACGATTATAGCTTGGCCGTGCATGTGTTGACTAAATATTCATCACATCTTGTAAGTTGTACCGTTCATTGCAATAGAATGGATTTGGTACCTATTGATCTATATATATATATATATATATATATATATGTTCATGATCAGATAAATTGGATAGACAGATAGAATGGATACTTTTTCAACTGTATTCTTTCAAAGTAAAAAAAAGAGAGGAAATAACTGCATGATCAGCGTTTCATTTCCTTCATCCATTCAATGAAATTACTCATATTTTTGTTCGACCAGCCACCCTTTTGAACGCTATTTAGTACAGCCTTTTCCTTTTGAACCAAGGCCCTTTCTTTGAGTGTTTTATCATTGAGTAGCTGCTCCATCTTATTCTTGATTTCCCCTTTTGTGATGATCCCACTTTCATCTTTGTTGAAACCCAATCCCACCTTCCAAACATCGCAAATATAGGTCTGATTAAGGAACTGATCAGCAAAATAAGGCCAGCACAGGAAAGGCAATCCATTGCTTACACCTTCCATAGTAGAGTTCCAACCACAGTGGCTCAAGAAACATGCCACGGAAGGATGACTTAGGACCGTCTGTTGAGGTGCCCACCCCACCATTCGCCCGCGACTGCCTATCCGGCCTTTAAATCCTTTTAGGTACTCATCATTGGTTGCCTCGTTTGTCATATCTGGCCGCACCACCCATAGGAATGGCCTGTTGGTGAGTTCAAGGCCTTGAGCCAGTTCTTGGAACTGTGCCGGGTCAAAAATTGTGAAGCTTCCAAATGCAACATAGATAACCGATTGAGCTGGCTGTTGATCCAGCCAGGTTAGGCAACCTGAGTCTTCTGGCCAGAAGTAGCCTGTTGGTTTTCCAAGTCGGTGGCTTGCTAGAAGTGGGCCTATGGGTAAGATTTCTGGAAATGCGGCTGATGCTTCAGGCTCTAGCTCATAGGTTGTGTTGCAAATTATCCGGTCTGCTAGTTTCACTGTTCTGTTAGTTTCCTGTAAAAGTTTAAAAATAATTCTCTCTGTGTTTAAGTCCCCAAGGCAGGCCCATGAAAATTGTTTAGTGTTCATGGTGGGCATTGTTGAGGTAAGATTAATCATTTGGTTTTTCAAGATAGTTCCTGCATGCATTGGAATTAATTTCAACAGAAATAAAAGATCCTGTTAGCTAAAATTGTGCTCACTTAAACAACTAGTTAAGTGATCACCATGCATTATATTTTGTCAAAACTAATTTGCTGTCTCACCATTGTTGTCTACAATTCCATCCTGAATGAGCTTTGGAATGCTGAATAGCAAGGCCAACAGTGCGGCTGATGCAGGCCAGAAAGCGGCTCGCTTGATTCCCATATTCTCTGCAACTTGTAGTGCCCACCCCATATTCTCATCAGCAATAATGCAGGTAATCTCGTCCTTGTCTGTTCCTTTTTTAACGTCTTTTATAAGTTCCTCAAGCTTTCCGGGCATGACTTGGAAGATTGCTTCTGATAACTTGCCCATCTCACTCCTATCCTCCCAGGGTTCCATCCCATCTGGGATTGAAACCAAGTTTATCAGCTCTCCTACATTGTCTTCCTCCGAAAATGCATCCATGACCCGCTTGTGAATGAATTCGGTGTTTACAAATGTGATTTTGAAACCATGCTTAGCTGCTAAAGATAAGGAAAGCTCCAACAAGGGAATTACATGACCTTGAGCTGGATAAGGTATGGCTAGAATATGTGGGTTCCCCATCTTAATTGTTAATTTCGAGTGCCACTTGTTAGTATTTGTTGTTGGCTAAGTTTTCAAGCCTCTTTTATAGGTAGATACCGTGTTTTATTGTTTTGCCAAAGATTACGACATAAAATTTACTTTAATGTTGATCTTAGTCCCCGAGTTAATGCTATGTATGTATTCTTCTGTAACCTTCTTCATGTCTGGTATTTATTATCTTTGTCCCCTTTTTTTTTACTGGCCAGCTGGTTGTCATCTGTGAATATGTTTCCCTTGTCTTGGTACTGATCTCCTAGTGGAATATCTTGGCTTATTAGCTTAAGTTTCATCGACCTTTGTTGTTTTCCTTGCTTCTTTCTTTTGTCCATAATAAGGGAGTGATGTCAAGTAAGATATTACAACCTCATGAAAGATTACAGATTAGATTGACATAGTATAAATTTGTTGTCACTTTCATCTCGTATCGGTGCCGGCACCAGCTTGGCAGGTGTTTGGTGCTGGCGCTAGTCCAGATTCTGAGACAAAATTTACAGAGAATTTGATCATCATCTTGCACATGAACTCTCTACACAAAACATTAAAGTAGAGGCTGGCTGGCTGGCATAGATTATAACGTACGGAATGATAGTAGCTAGGTTAATTGTTTCTTTCTTTCTTTCTTTCACCAATTAAATTCTCCTTCCAATTTTCAGGGCTTTATTTATGTCGTCCATTCAGTAATATTGCTGAAATTCTTGTAAGAGCAGAGCAGAGCAGCCATCTCCTTCAACACCATTCACAACCTTTTCTTGAAGATCCATGATGGATGGCCCTTTCTTTGAATTTTAGTTCGCCACTTCCACCTTGTTCTTAATTTCCCCTTGCATGCCTAATGATGCCACCACTCTCCTCTTTGTCAAAGCCCAACCCAATTTTCCAAATGTAGCTCTGGTCCAACAAAGGAAATTAAGGCACTCCCATTACATACACCTTAATTCCATGGTAGAATTCCAACCACAGTGGCTCAAGAAGCACGCAACAGACCCAACCCACCATTATATAATTAGCCCACGACTGCCTATTCGGTCTTTGAATCCTTCGCTTCATTGGTTGCATCAGTCAGTCATATCAGGTCGCACAACCGGCCATAAGAATGGCCTGTTGGTTAGTTCAAGCCCAAGAGCCAATTAATTCCTACAATGGAAGTTTTTCATATTTATGTTTTGGTGTTAATTCTTCATCTGTTTTTTCATAACAGTTCCTACAATGGAAGTTAATTTCAACAGAGGCTAGTCGTCCTGGTCCCTTTACGCTAACAGCTGGATAAAAAATCACCATGATATAATAATAACTGGTTTACACACTTGCCACACCTAACCTAACCTAACCATGATTTCTTCAGGCTAAATAAATTATTAAATCGGGTTCTCTAGTATCTATATATAGACTTTGTGTAAGAATTGTGCTACTTTTTTCTTCTTTCGTCTGTTCTAGAATTAGAATTAGAGAATAGAGATGCATTTTTATTTTTGATCAAGTGACGTGAACTTCCAATTATTTATGTTCTTAGTTGATCATAAATATGGTAGATTTTGCTACGCCTTGTTGCATTTTCAAAGCTTTACCCCTGAACCAATTAACTTGTTTCCACTGGTCTTTTGTGCAGCCAAATGTTAATTTTAGTTACTTTCTATTGCAAGCAGAAACATGAAAAAGACATCATGAAGCACAAGGGAAGAATTAATAGGAACAGTTGAAGAACAGATGAGAAAAAGATTCACTAAATTAATGATCCAGTTGCAGACTGACATAACAGACATAACAAGCACCTGGCTAGGATCATAAGAAAGCAAGATATGTTTTGTCTTCAGTTTTTTAAGACAAAATAAAGGAGAACCGAGGAACATGAGGGCCGCTGCAGGTCAGAAGGCTGCTCGCCTAATTCCCATCTTCTCAGCAACTCGCACCGCCCAAATCCATCCCATACTCCCATCAGCAATAACTCAAGTAATTTTAATTGTTAGTATTATCTCCTCCATTAATTATGTTTTCTATAAGCTCCTCCTCCAACTTTCCAAGCTCGTATTATCTTCTCCATTAATTTTGTATAAGGATATGTGACTGTGAGTAAGAATCATCAGTCAATGCCTTCAACCGCCGTATATTTTGTCTCATTTGCAGTTATGTTATCATGGATAAAGTTATCATGTATCCTCACTAATCATACGTCTTTGATTTAGGAAGAATAATATATATTAAAGAAAAAATATGTATTTCTTTTATAATTATATTTAATTTTATATATTAACATATTTTGTAATTATAATTCAAAATGGTCAACTTGCTAGGTGTTGATGAACCTCCAGGAAAGAAGAGACAAACATAGTATTACAATTAAGAGTAATGTTAAGGATCTAAATTACTTCTATATCATACTACATTGGCTGGGCTTGTGTCGATCCACCCATCCCAAGGCTCAACTCGGATGGATTAGTTTGTTTTTTTCCCAAAAATGTTACATATAAAATAATACAAAAAGAAAATATCATTTTTTCACAAATGGGATACACTTACTATTCACACACGTTAGATAGAATCTTATAAAAATAACAATTTAACTTGTGAAAATAACAATCTCAAAAATAAAAATTAGACCTAAACTTGTAGCATATAACTAGATTCTCAATTTAAATTACAAAGTGCCATGAGTGGAAATTTCATAATAACATTTGAACATAATACATAAAAATTGAGCATTCTTGTGTAAACATATGGAGTACGTATTTCATTAAGCTAGGGCATAACAAAATTTTGTTAGTTATGTCAAATTCGGTTACAATATTGTTAGTAGTATATAGAAGATTGATTCCAAAATGAGTTCAAGTATATAAAAAGGAATTTCTTAACCTTGAATTGTGTGTATATTCCCTTGAACTTGATACAAATGCAGAAATCAAGAGAATATACACACAATTCAAGAGAATATTCTCTTGAATTGGGTGCTTAGCATGTGTCAAACCAACTATGATGTCAATCACAAGGTTATCAATCTAACACCAGCTTAACAACACACACATAGTTTGTCTATAAATTCTAAGTCCTTTTTGTAGCTAGCAATCCGCCAAATAATTAAATTAATACTAATATTTATAATATTTGATTGTTTATATATAAAACAAATACTTCATATACATGCATATATTTATTATATCAGACATTCACTCCATTTCACTCACTCAAGACGCGTCACAATTTATTATCATCGTTAATAAAAATAAAATAAAATTAAAATCCAAGTATTCAAGAAAGGGCAGGCTTCTAACTCCTCTGTCTCCCGTAGCTGATTCGAAGGGTCCCACCGCCTACGCCCAATTTCCAAAAAGCAGAGTAATATAAAATGCAGAGTGGAGGGGAAAGAAAGAAAAGTGAGGGTGTATTGTAGTCAGCAAATTTTCTCTCTCTATCATCTCATAATATCGGATCCGGTTATTATGAAATTAATTTTATCAATTGATCAATACAGTATTAACACACACAAAAAAATTACTTTCTAATTTACGTGTCAAAATTATATTAATCAATTGATCAAAATTAATTTCATATTAACCAATACTTATAATATTATATGCATAGCCTGATAGCCATACATAATAATCACTACTCATTACTTTGTGAATCATTATGGGACGAATCAGATACCACTGACTGACAACGTGGTGGAGTACTACAAAATCTTTGTTAGTTAGTTGGCAGCAGACAGCAGTAGGTAGGTAGGTAAGTTATAAACAGTCTCAAACACTGACCTTTCAATTCATCATCACTCCTTTTCCCTTTTTTGTTTATTCATTAAGAATGCGATTTGGGAATGAAAAAGACAACCTTGTACCAGCGCAACACATAAAACATCATCCCTTTTTGTTTCTCTCTCTCTCTCTCACTCACTGTCTCTACATATATATATATATATATATATATATATATATATATATATATATATATATATGCCTGCAATAAAGTCTCTCCTTGTCCTTTTACAATTTTTTATCCTAATCTTTATTTATTTATTTACGATACTATGAAATTTAGGTCCACAAGAATCAATGTCAGAATAATTTGTAAGCACTTTTCAGATTAAACAAAACAACCCCCAGAGGATCAGACAAGTTTCCCCAGCTGCTTTTGCCCCCACACAACTGCTAACTATACTTATCAAGAAAACAACATAAACCCACACGTTACAAAATCATCAGGCTTTTAATGTTAAGTAACGGAAGCTTCACTTCATTGTCCATAAAGAACATTAATGGAGAGCCTGCACTGGAAGAAATTGTTAGAGACCGAGTCTTGGAATTTACTACCAAATTAGACAGCTTAATTTAATCCGGCTGCCTTTTTACCTGAGAATTTTTTGATCTTCAAGATACCAACTCTGCTGCCAACCTGAAAAAGGGCAAAATTTTGAATCTAGAAAACACAAAGATTCACATATAACCAAAAATACACGTATTATTAAGATTTAGATGATTCATGTGATGTCCTCGGAGAGTTGCATAATCTTACTTTTCAACAGAAAATTAGGTTCCTACCAAATTTGCCTCAACCATCATGGATGGACATATACAAAGGTTAACATGTACTTTCTCAAAATTATAACATTTGGCCCTTGATTAAATTAAAATCAACCAGCCTAGTTTTTGTATCCGACTTGCCCTTGCCCTACACTTTAAGATATATGTCCTATTTCTAGTGTGCAATCATATAGATTAGCATAACAACGGCATACTATCATGATGAGGATAATTTAGGGTGAAGGGGAAGCAGAAGGAGATGAGGTTTTTCATGATTATAGCGCAAGACACTGTGCCCCCTCTGGTACCGTCCTCGGCATTGGTGCTGCTGCAACATATTTATGAAGGAATGGTCTTGTTATACCAGAGGATGTAGATGCCTCAGCTGATACTGCTTGCCCCCTGCTATGAAACTTGGCTAAACGAGTTATGACAGAAAACTTCTCCAACTCCTGAGATTCCACCCTTAGGTCTGAAATTGACGCACTTTTGTCCAACAAGCTGCGTCATCAAATTGTTATGCATTAAAAGATTGTGAATCCAAAACATAAAGAGATTGTGCTATGAAATAGGGATAATATCTCCATCAATTAGCTCGTTACATTGGGTAAATTCCCAAATATCAATTTATTCTTCAATTTTCCCAATGCAAATGTATGAATGTGTATTTTATTGTGTCAATCTAAATATCGTGACCAAGGATTCCTAGATAAAATTTAGTAAGTTTGTGTAGTGTGCGGATTATTTGCTGCCGGCTAAACACTAATTGAGATAATTGGGTTTCAGTGTACAAGTCAGGTCGACATGTTTTGCTGGCAATTATAAAACAGAATATAGCTTCTAGTGATATGAAACGAATTCATGAATGGAAAACTTTAATTCATACATCAAGAAGTTGGCTTCCAGCTTTTTTGATCGATTAATGAAGTTGTCCACCAATTTTGTGGATTCTTGATCACCAATTCTCTCAGGACTTTTGGGTTTCTTAGAAGACCTGAACAAATTATGACGGAAAATCAGTGTTGAGACTCGAGAGAACTATAAAAAATAATGCACTTATTTAGCAAATTGCATAAGAAATTGAATGTTAATTACACTATGTTTCTTCAAATAAAAGTTAAAAATGAGTAACACTAAGCTTGAACAGAAACTCTTACATGTCAGAATTGTCGATAGGCATTTGAAAACTACTACTCAGGCAGCATGCATCACCCAGTGCCAATCTAGAAGCAAAGTATACCACCGTATCACAGTTTGAAGTGGCATCTCCGGACAGAATGACAGCCGGTGCAGGTCCAAATACATGTTGCATAAGCTTGGTTGTCAAGGCAAGTCTTTTTTTCGGTCGAAGATTTGGTGCATCTTCAGTAGTTGCAGCCTCATCATCCACCTGCAAATAAAAATAAAGTATTTACTATTTAGACCTTTTGTTTTTTTCCTCTGATTATTCTACATGAAAATAATATTGGGAGGGCCATATTTTTCTTCATATCACCCCATTGGCCAGAAGAGCACCTTCTCAATAAGCCGATTGGCAGCTTGTGCCCATTCTAGATCAGACAAGCTGCATAGAATAAATATAACAATAAGACCATAAATCACCAATTAACCTTTTAATACAAGAAAGGAAAATAAGCCAGCCAAAGCTGCTACAATTGGAAATGCAAGACTTAATCTCTTTCCTTCTATTAATGATAAATGGAAATTAAATATACACAACATATAACTGTGATCAAATATGTGGACTATGGCACACACCTGATATCAAGAAGCCTTTGAGGACCTTGAGTCAATTCTTTATTCCATGGTAAAAGCTCAAATGCAGCAACTTTACGCTTCTTTGGTCTGAAAACTTCCAAATTTTGAGCAGTGCCATCTGCAGACAATACGTATGGGGGGAGTTTAACTGCTACCAAGTCGTTAGCTGTAGTTGGCCAAACAGTGCTTGTTTCACCAGTACCAGAGGAATTTACATGCACTATGGAACTATTCATGCGGAAATTTTCAAACATTTTCCCGTGACTGAACTGATGGGCAGCCCTTGGATCAAACATCGGCAACATCTGCCCATTTTTCAAAGTTCCATAATGCTTAAACCAGGAGGGCGCCATCTGCAAGCTGATCTGGGATTTCTGGGTTGCATCAGATAAACCCTTGGAATCATTATGAGCAAATGTGTTCGGCTGATTAGTATCTTGAAGAATAGGTTGAGACAAATTTTTGGTCGACTGATTTCCTCTCATTTCTGATGAGAAGTGCTGTATTTTGCCTTCACTAGTTGGAAGTAAATCAGTCTGTGACATTGGTTTCAGTTCATCAACCCCACTTTTTTTTGCTAAGACCCTCTTACTTGGATCATTCTCCACATTTTTCATAGAGTGCACTTGGTGCAGCAGGGAGTAATTTTGGGAGGGAACATGTGCCGGTTTCAAAGAGCGGCCAAAGACTTCAAGATCAGAAATCTTTCGGGATTGATTGTCGCTATGCCCTGCCGAATCAAATCCCTGATGTTGTGAATTAGTCATCAAAGAAGTAGAGGCGTAAGCAGTTGTTTCCAATAGACTCTTCGCTACAGATTCCTGCCCATAAGCTAATTTACCTTTCTGTGAAACTGGATTAAGTGTCCCAGAAGAAATGTGTTGGCTAGAAGTTTCTTTCCTAGCTTGTTCTCCCGGAAAACCTAAACTTTCCGAGTTCAAAGAACATGTGCCGGTTTCATTTTGTCCTTTAAAATAACTTTCATTGTGTAGCTCCTGTTGAGCTGTTGTAACATTTTCAAGACTGCTATTTGTTGAATCCGGCGATGGTAGAAAACTGAAGGGAGCCTTATGAGGTTCTGTGCCAGATTGATTTCGTAGAGTGGGTGCATTTGTCCACATCGTCGAGAATCCAGCCTGTTGAGACATTCCTGACATTACAAAAGGCTGAGATACTGGATTGGCCTCCAAAATTGGGAGTTGTTGACTATAAGGGTTGGTGGATTGATGGTTGGATGCATCCTGACTGCTTCCCGAACCAGGAAGTGTTGCTTCCTGAGATCGGCAGGCAACAGGTGCTGTAAGCTGGTGTTGATTTTGAAGCTGATTCCTTAAAAGTGAAGGACCTGATGAAACTGTTCCACTGGAATTACCCTGCAAATTCAAATGTACCATATAAGTGCCTGTTGGTTATGAGAACTTTAGAAATGAAAATCGTAAAGAAAATGGAGGCGGCATTAAGCTGAGACCCTTCTCTTTTAACTCAACAATGAAGTGCCTACACTTATTAAACTGACCATTTGTGGAGAGCTTTGAGATGAATCAAAGCAGTTTGAATTTGGAAACCGCTGTGAAGGAGGGGACAGCCTTAAGCCAAAGGATTGTGAAGGAGAAGACTTATTATATAATTGAGCAGCAAATGTATCAGGATTTTCTGTGTGGGGCACCTCAGAGATAGGAGTTGAATCATTAGATCCAAAGTGCATTCCAAGTCGATAATCCTTGGAGTTATCAACCTTGTGCAGAAGCTCAAGCATATTTTGACTGCCAGGAAATGATTAATTATCAGAGCAGAAGATAGAAGGTTAAGTATTAAGATACGAAAATGATAAACTAGTGCAGTTCAATTAAAATACAAACCAGAAAGAGACAAAGAAGGCCCTTAGGCCCGTTATTAATATTACCTAAATGGGAACATTAAGGGTATTGCAACAAGATAAAGTCAGTATGCATATTGATAAAACAAATCAAGTTCATACTTTGAGCTTTGTTAAAGAAGAAAGTAACTACCTTGTCTGAGCAGTCACGCTGGCACCATGAAAACCGGATGCTATGTCAAAGAATGCAGATTTGCTCGAATTGGAATCCTGCCAACTAGATCCAACATTGTTCCTTGGAGACACCTCCTCTGTTAAGTTTCTTTGAATGTCAGGCGAGTGTCCCTGTAAAAGAAGATAATTAACATCATTGATTGAGAAAAACTAGAAGAAATTATCATCAGAACATCAGCAATGATACATAATTTGACATTCACCTTTTCTAAGTCCAAGCCATTATTAGAAACATTACCGTTGAATTTGAACTGCTCAGCATACCCTAACTCATAACTGCATGGTCCTTGAGGGATCTGTTGGCGCAGGACCTGTAAATACATATAATATTTATATTGTCAACATGTTGAATATTCACCCCACAATTTCTACTTGCATGATGGGAGGAAAGTCTGCTAGGAGTAAAAGCATTCTGACAAACCTGGCCAGATGGGCTTTGGTTACCCTCTGCATTTCTAGAGTCACTTTTATGTAGCCACACATTCTCTCTCAATTCATGTCCTGTGATGGTATGCTGTGATGCATTAGAGTGATAGCTATCAGTGGAGTTCTCCCGTTGGATGCACTCTTGCTTCTCATATGTTCCACTTTCTCCTTTGAAAGCGTTAATACAAAGCTGAGGACTATTACTTTGATGATGCTGGCTATTTCCCATGTTCACAACTCTTTCATCTTCAACAGATTTTACTTGCTCTGATCCACCAACTGAATTAGTATAGGAACCAGCCACGCGGTTATCATCAGTCTTCCACAAGCTATTAGACTTCCTGTATGCAGCAGCCCAAGTGATATTACCTGCACGAAATTTATAAGCAGTCTCCTTACCATGATCATTCAGTTTAGGTTTTCCACTTGGTGACAAGGACTCTATATTCATACCTGCTTGGGTTCCATTGGTGTATGACGGTATGCTTCGCTGATGTGCATCAGTTTCTGAGTGTTCATAACTGTGGCCAGGCCAAGCACTTCGCAAAGGTGAAAGACTTTGAACCGGTTGACTTCCCTCAGTTGTTTGCTTCTGCTTAGGATTGGTATCCAACCACTTGCTATTGTTTTTAGGAGACTGGTGCTGATTCGATTCATGAGAGGATTCCAAGCGCATTCCTTCTTTCTGTTTCAAAGAAAATTGGATGCCTGGATGCTGAAAACCAGGGAAGCTAGAGCTCATATCCGAATTGTTAAACTGAAGCTCAGCTTTTGAACTTAAAGAGGAAGCACTATGCAAGTTGTTATCAATCCAATTAGAATGTTGTTTCCCATTATCCATGAAATTAGAAGGCTGATTATCAGTTGAATGTTCTGGGTTTTGAAAGCTCAAGCCACTCCATTCTTCTTGTAGCCCATTGTCACTACTAGAAGCTTCTGCAACAGCAGACTGCATAAGCGCACTCCAGCTCCCACTTTGAACAGTAGGAAAAGCGTTCATATGATCTGTGTTTTGTATAGTGTTTCGAAAGACTCCTGAGCTGACGTTACTGCTTCTGCCAAAAGAAGCATCCCAACTGTTGTCATCCATATTGAACAAGATCTTCTGCTCTAGGGGATCCAGAGAACACAAACTCTGAGAAGGGCCAATGTTAGTCACTTTCTCTGCAAAGAGTCCAGGCCAACCAGCTTGTTCTTGCCTTCCGACAAGTTCCATTTCTGAGTTATATCTTTGAAGTGCGTTTACTTGCTGGAAGTTTCCTGCTAGAACTTCAGTATTTGAACTCTGAGTAGGAACTTGCCCAAACAAATTTTTCTCTTGAAACTCTTGTTTGGATACAAAAGCTCCTCCCTGATTAGAAGAAGCATCGCAATGATTACTCCTCAAGGAGTTACTAAAGGCAGTTGGCTGCATTAAAGGTTTCTCTTCTTGGTTATTGTTTCCCTTCGGAAACACATTCACGGAATCATGAGACGCCCCTAGGAACTGAGAGTACTGACCCAAATTATTTCCTACACTAGTAACAGGAGTCCCATATAAAGATGCATCAAATTGAGGAGCCACCAGACCCATCGAGCGCAGAGCCTGACTCTGAGCTTGAGGAAATCCCATTCCATTTGAGAATCCTTGAACCAGTGATGCACCGTGATGCAACAAGTTAACGTTATCAGCCATAAACCTCTGTGATGCATCATGAATAGGTGTTCCATTAATCAGGGGAGGAAACTGATCCCCAGAAACCTGTTTATTTATCATAGATTGCTGGTTTATGTAATTCTGTTGCCTGGTATCACCTAACTCCTGAAATTGCTGCTGCCTCTGCAGTTCTTGAAGCTTCTTGATCATAATTTGCCGCTGCAACATCTGAATGTCATTTAACCGAGACTGCTGCCTCGGTTGAGGTTGTGGCATACCAGGTTGTTGGTTTACTATAAATTATTGTTCCTAACCAACTTTTTTTGATAATTTACTTTTCCTGACGAAATTTTAAAACCTTCTTCAGATACTTCTCCAATTGTTAGCACATGACTCTAACCACCATGTGTCCCAACTGTTATTCAAAATAAACCATGGCTTTCAAGATTAAATAATGCCAACAACCAGAGAATCAATTTCCTCGCATAATCCCCGATTGCCTTTTTCTTGTATGAAAATATTTGCTCATCAGTAAAGCCTTGAATTCAATTTCTTTACAGCAGTGGCTTTTAGCCAGCGCAGGGTATAGAGTTAAATGTGAAACTTACAATTTAATTGACCCGGCAGAAATTAACAATTGTCTGCTCCCGAAAGCTGCAAACAATAAAAAAAAAGTGCATCATTATGAGCAAGAAAAAGGAGCTTTAAAATGCTGGGAATGAATTCTGTCAAAGACAGAGAAAATCATATTGTGAATTTCTCCATTTTATCATGGCTATGTCTTAAGCCATTAAGACAAGCAAAATGCAAAAAAGAGAGGATCATTAGTGGTCACATGCAATAATGTTATTAATGTATATCTTTAAAATTGACCTTCAGGTGCCACATTGTATATGGTTTCAGTCTCCAATTCTCGTAGAGATCTAGCAAATTTCTGCAACTTGAGATGGATGCTGACCTTATATGACGCTGCCTTAGCTCGAAAAGAAAAATTAAATCTAGCTAGCAACTTGGTTCCTAACCTATCCTACAAAGATGAATTAAACAAGCAAGTATTATATATCTAACTTTTTCTATGCAAATATATTATTGATGTGTTTGTTTCGGACTCAATTATAGCAGCAGCTACAACTTATGGTTTAAATTAATAGAAGTAGAAAAGCACAATTATTTGATAGCTGATAAAACATAGCAAAGATCTTCAATCATCAGAACTAACTCACTAAATGACGCACAACAGAAATCGTCCTGTTCCAACTTCCATTTTTCTTCCTACAATTTTCAGCAGCCAAACAGACAAACATAAATTCATTTCGTCTTTTCTCTGATTTTCCCATAAATTAACCAGAGAATACTACAATCTAGTAAAAAGTTGCTAATATTTTCCTACTTTAGGAAGTAAATACAGAATTGAAGTGCAGTAACTTATTGATAACTACGAAAACTAGATCAAAAACAATTTAACCAAGGCAACTCCAAGTTACTAAAAATTGTAAAATTTCGTCAATTCATATCACAAATAATTGACACCGAACACTCGCAAGTAATGTGAGATCCAATCATGAACAAAAACCCTTATAATTATAGAATTACGCGTTGAAATGAGATAATTTAGGGCAAATCCAAAACGCACCAACTAAAAAACCCTAAAATTTACTGCATGTTACCAAACTAACAAGATATGAAGCCGGAATTGCTCACCACAATAACCAACACCTACGAATAACCAATTGCATGACAATTCCAGCATAATTGAAAGCAAAAAAACACATAAAAATGAGATAAATTAGTGGCTTTACAGCAAAAAAATAAAGCTAAAGGGAGCTGACCAAGCAAAAGGAAGCAATTTTAGGTGTTTTGAGGTTAAAATATGATCTGGATGTGAGGATTTAGGATTCTTGAGAGGGTGTGAACTCACTGTGAAGCTCTCTCTTCCTGATCAGACACTGTGAATTGTTGCAGCTGTCACTATATACCAAATGCCTCTTTTTCTCTCTCTATAACTATATATACGTATCTCTCACAGTCTCTCTGCGTAAGTAACACCTGTCTTTCTCTCTCTAAAACAATGAGCTTGAAGAAGGATGGTTTTTCAGACACGGCCGAAGATAAAGCGATCGAAACAGTGGTAAAATTGTACTCCATATTTTCAACGAACTTAGAAGCAACAGTCTAGGTTCGTCTCCGGGCCTTAGACTATGATCAGAAGCTCAGATTCGGTTTAAGGCTCGGATCGCCGAAGCTGAAGGGGGTAGGGAAGATATGTCGGCGTGTTTTCCTTGTGTACAATCTTCGCGTGTTATTGGCCGTTGGGACAGATATTTTAGTAAATCAACGGTGGATATTACAGGCCGGTGTACACTCCAGCAGTTTTGAATCATAGTTGGGTGATCAAAGAGGAGAAATTGGAGTGGAGTTTCTTTAACCACGCGCTTTATACACGCGTGGAATGCTACAGTGTTTTTTTTTGGGTGGAGAATTTGCAAAGACTTATTGTGCATGGTATTTTTCGTTTTTAATTTTGTTGGCCCTTTTCGTGTGGTTTTTCCCGCCGCCATGTTTAACAAATTATAAGCTGTGATAACGGATTACTTACGAAGATTATTAATTACTCCCTATATCTAGGGCTACAAATATGATTGTTACCCTAGCTTAGAGAGGAACTTAATTAGTACTTGTTTCTCTTATTTTTCACAATCATAACTTAATTTAATTTAATCTAATCTATCTAATAATTTCCTTAATAATGTTTAGAGACCGTAACATTTTGATTGAAATTAAATAAGATTAAATCAAAATTTCAAAAATTATAAAACTTATATTAATAATATATATTGTACTAATATTTTATGGAAAGCTAGAGTTTAAAACTCATGCTTCATACTATTAATTACATATGGTTATTAAAAGAAATTTTAAAATAACAAAGGAACTTGTTAGATATAGATATTGAGATTTAATAAATTAGGAACTCATCATAATGAAGGTTTAATGACTATTGTAAACTTACGAGTTTGGAAATTGAAATCTTAATATAATTAGTTAAACATTATTTGTGGTGAAATTATTTTTTAAGATTAAACTTAATTGGTTCATGTGAACCTTTTTCACTTATCATAATTACTTATTAATAAATGTAGAATCTTTGTAAAATCTTTTCTTTTTTTCTTTGAAAGCATCTTAATTTCTAGAATCTAAATACAAAGAGGATGAGCTCAACGGTTTTAGTTTTAGTTCAACCCTAATTTAATTAACCTTTGTTATTTATTAAGAATAAAAAGAAATAATCAAGTTTCATCTCAACGTACATTAATTTAAAATCGATCCAAGTTCAATATAATTGCGGTAATTTAATTAGACGTACCTTAGATTAAAATAAATTACGTACATTAATTAATACTGTCTTGAAAAAGTAAAGAAAAACATCAACATAAATTAAGATTCATTGTATAGGGAGGGTTTTTACCTTTGTTATCGATCAATTAAAGTTAAATTTGTCTCAAAAGAAATATGATATCAAGTTTAGACTCGACCTAATAAAGAAAATCAACTGTGAGTACGGCCCAATATAAGATAACAAAAATAAACTTGGCTTAAAAGAAATTCAAGCCAACCCTAGTTTAATTAAATGTAATATTTCGATTTGATCAATAAGCTAATTAACATACAGCATATTAAAAATAGTGTGTAAAAGAGAAAAAAAAAACATCAAAAAATATAATAAAATATTGAGCTAGGTCACATATATTTTTTATTTTTTATTTTTTATTTTACTTTTGTGCTCCACTCACATCCGAGTTTAGGCTTGACTTGATTTTCAACTAATATATATTTGTGTATGCAGACGTGGTCCAATCAATTTTCCACAACTGTTTATGCACAATTTATATCCAAATTTTGCACAAATTAAACAATATTCATATTCCTATTAATTATTAGCACAAGTTCACAAACAAGCTTAATTTTTAACCCTCACTTTAATGTTGATCTTACAAAGAAAAAAAAATACCAAATGTAAGGACGATGCTAGTACTAGATAAAAGCCCTTGTTCAATTTAGAGGAGATAATTAACTTTGACCTTAACTCAACATGCAATACCAATACAAATTTTATTTCATAATTAATGCATGTTTCTAATTTATTTTTCTAAGAAACAAATTTTTTTCTTATAAACTCAGTCTTGAGCAAAAATCTTAACCTAGTTTAAGGGCAGCAGCGAAAATGATTTTACCACAGATCAAATGAAAAGAAAATAAAGACAATGTAATGAATTTTCATTCCTTCGGAATGGTTTATATTTCAAATTGATCACAATACATCATTTCTATTCTATTCTTTCGATACAAACGTGTCTTAAGATAAGAAATTAATTTTATTCATGACCGAGCTTAAATTTTATCATCGAATAAAATTTCTGTTTTATACTAGGTTTGTACTGAAAGAATGAAATAAAGAAGAAAATGGAATTGAGAGTGCATGGAATGACTCATTCCAGTCATTCCATTTCAGTTGGAATGAGTTATTCAATAACCCTCTCAAATAATAAAATTCACAAATTTGGCCGGAATAATTGAGAATAGTTCATTTAATTCTTATGGAACAAATAAACACAATTTTTTCATTTATAAAAATGAGTCATTCAATTCTCACATTCAGTCTTACAATCTAAACATAGCATTAATATAAGTATCAATTAATTTGATTAACCTTGACTTAGTTAAATTAAGAACGAAAAATAAAGCATAAAAGAAGAAAGCAATGAAAGTAGTAATGTTTTTAGACTTTTGATTGATATATATATATATATGACGCACAAAGAATAAGTTTAAGCTATATTAAGGGAATATATTTCAATAACTAAAAATGTTAATTATTTCCACAAGATCCTCTCTCACATGAGAGTGGACCCCGCTTATTATTCATGTGATTAACATTTTTACTTGTGAAAATATAAATTTCCAATATTAAACTCAAACTAATGAATGTCCTAGCCCGGTTACATTACGATTATTTGCTTTGAGCTTTACTAACTCGAAGTATATTAAATGACAAAACATATTTAAATTGGAGAAAATGTCACACAAAATATTCACAGTACATCTAATATAATATTTCTGTTTTTATTCTTGATTGACAAAATAAATCTTTAACCATGCACGAGAAAAAGAAATATGATGTGCTCTAAATAGAAAACATTGCCTAATTGAAGAGCAATAATTTAGTTTGACCTTGGATAAATATAATGTGTATTTAACGAGTCTTGCTGTGTATATCAGTACGTATAGGATTAAATAAGATAAGATTAACACACTATATCAAATACATCCAATTATAATTATTCAAGTAACTCACAATAAAAAAAATCGACATATAATATCGCAAGATATATTATTTTTCGTATTTAAATAATGGGAAAAAGAAAAAAAAAATAACTTAGGATCCAAAACACAATATTAGTAACACAAATTTTGAACTTTTATTCTTGAATCACATCCAAGTTTCAATATACGTGAATATTGTGTTCAAGTTTTTAGTAGATCATATATAAGTAAGTACCAAGATGAAGATGATGTTGGTTAATTGGTAACATAAAATAAGTATTGTATATTGAGCATGATGAAAAATAATCATTAAAACGTACACCTGAATTCCTAGAATTGAAACAACATGCATGCATGCATGTTAACCGGAACAACTTTTTACCATCTAATAATGAGATGAATCAAGCACAGAAAACGAGGGAAAACAAAGTACATTTTCCTCGATCTGCTAGCTTCTATATATATATATATCAGAGTTGATCAGATTAATCATACAAACTGATATATAGAGCCGTACTAATAGTTATGATACCAATCATTTTATGCATGCATATCCTTTAAGGGGTGGGGGGGGGGGGGGGAAAAGGGGAATGAAATGAATTTCTTAATTGCATGCATTTGTTTCCTACATTTAAGGAACTTGCTCAATTAAGTAAGTACTTCGTTATATTATTAGAATTAACCAAGTCATCATGATTTAATTACAAGTTTAGTTAAATTAATATTAACATTGTAATATATATATATATATATATATATATATATATATATATAGACCAAGCTTCAATTAAAACTCAGCTGTATTGGATCAGTTTATTTTTTCATATATATTACAATTGAAAACAAAAAACAATCACTATAATATATTGAGTGTTAATTCTTAATGATATATATGATGAGTTTATACATATGGGCCGATCAATTAATCAATAATAAGTAGAAAATTTGTAGAGATCGAAAATATTCAATCATAATTCATTAAGTATGAGTTATTCCTTTTTTCTCTCAACTACACATACATACGTAATTAATAATAAAATAATTATATTTTATGCGTCACATAGTAAAATAGTAATGCCTCAATCTACCTTTTTATGAATCCGAAAGATTTGGATTTACGATCCGAGCATGTGCTTTAAAATTAGTGTAGTCATATCAAGAAAAATAAGAACATGGAGATTAGTGCTAATAATTATCATGGAGTATCTATCTAAAATATATATATAGGTTGTTCCATTAGTTTGACAGGTTACATATATAACTGCAAAAAGTTTAGGAAGTCGTTAATTTGCCTCTGCTTTTGTCTTTTGTTTAGACAAATGAAATAGAATGTTCCCCCCCTACGCCCTACCCCTACCCCCTACCCCTACCCCTACCCTACGCGCCCCTATATTCAACTTATATAATTAATACCCTTTAGTCCGCTCGCGTATATTCAACTATTATTGTCAATAGCAAGCACATACATAGATATACATTTTATATAGCTTATATCATGTTATATGCATGACTTGGGCACTTTCATAACGTCAATTCCTCTTTAGATTGTGGTAAGCCTTTTTATTTTAATTTTTATAAACTCCATCTCTCTCTCTCTCTCTCCCCTATATATATATATATATATATATATGGGGACGGATCAATGGTACTAAATTTTTTATACAATTTTTTAATTCTTGAATTTAAACACTCTTAATGGCTAAGATTAAAGTTAATTTTTAATTTATACACTCTCTATTCTTTATATAACAACCTATATGAATGCATATATTATCATAATATTGGTTATAACTAATCAAAACTTTAGTATAATTTTATACAAATGTTGTGGAAGCAAGTATATATATCTAAGCAGTTTTTGTTAGTTATCATCAATATTATAATAATATATGCATTCATATAAGTTGTTATACAAAGAATAGAGTATATAAATTAAAAATCAGCTTTCATCTTAGCCATTAAGAATGTTCAAATACAAGAGTCAAAAAATTATAAAAAAAAATTGTGTAAAAAATTAGTATCATTGATCCGCTCCCTATATATATATATCATGTCGCCTGCTTTAAGTTTAGGAAACTTCCATTATTCCATATAAGGAAGTCAATTAATCGGTCGTTCAAAAAGGGAAATGTTGGTACCTAGGAAAATTAAGGAAGATCATAAACTTACTTACTAGCTAGTCCTTTTTTTGGACATGAGAAAAAAAAAAAAAAAAAAAAAAAAACTTACTAGTCTTCCTTCCATATACTCAACGGTTTTTTCGTTTTGTAAAATACCAATTTTTAGGATTTTGCTTCTGTAGCATAAAGTGTTGTGGGTGCAGGCTACTAATCGATTTTCTATGTTACTACTTCTTATGTGTTATTTCTGGATAAATTCTTATTTTATTTGTTTGGGAGAGTCCATGACGTGGTTTTTATTTTATTATTATTTTTATTACTATCTTTATTATTATTATTATTATTATTTATTAGTACACGTTGAACCCACAAAGACATTCTTAATATAGATTTATTAATGTGTTTAGATTTAAATTAATAAATCTAAAAAAACAAAATATACGCCAAATATATGATTATGAGCATAATAAACTACAGAGAAATTACTACTAGTGTCAAGTTTTGGAATTTGAAAATTATATAAAAATCTATATTTTTAATTAATAATTCTAAAATTGGTCAATTTGACTAAGAAAGTAAAATTAGGATGTTTATTATGGGACGGAGGGAGTATTGTTTAGTGGATTGATAATTGAAGAAAATAATCAAGTATATATCTATGCATGTGGGAAAAACCAATTAAAATTTGAATGGGAAAGAAAAAACATTATTAGCTGATATATATATAGCAAGATCACAAATTAATGATCACAAAGTAAATAAATCCAGCAAAAAACCCAAACAAGTTATGATTTTTGTAACAAGTATTATTATTATTATTATTATTATTATTTATGTGATTGGGAATGCAGAATGCTTGCTTTGCATGGAATATAGATTTTTTTAATAAAAAAGTTGCCAAGTCGAAAAAGCTAGTCGTATCTATAATTCCACATAAGTAAACATTTCATTTGAAATTCATGGATTTAATCTTTGTTACGCTTTTGTGAATACAAGTTTGATAGGGCACGGGCTAGTTTAAAAGTTGTTTTTTTTAAAAATTTATTCACTTCTTTGTGATATCAATTTTAATAATATTACTATATCAAATTGTCACAACATTTATATAAATTATAATATTACTTAATTAAGATAATTATTATTTTGAAGAAGATGTGCATACACAGATCATGCCTTGAGGTGATTGAATGAGGTATATATGTTAAGATAGGAGAGGGAGAGACGAAGGAAAAAAAAAATAAGAGAGAAGAAGTTGCCTTGTTATTTGAAGTTTGAACCCCTGCATTACGTCTCTTTATGTATAAGTATTGATGATATATGGATTTTTTTGATCGTCCTTTTACGGATTCTCTTTATTGAAATATATATATATATATATATAGCCTTTTAACTTTTTAACTAGTCTGGGCTTCAGAGATTGGGTCTTTGTTAGAGCTCAATTCAAGGTATATACCAAAGCCATCACTTTACTGAATAATAGTGATAAAGATAGAACGTTGAGCTGTTCTGCTGCCTCCTAAATCCTAATTACCAAAACTATCCAACCACAATTTTAAATTAAAAATATTGCTAAATCAAATATTTTACCTTCTTTAATTTACCAAATTAAGTAATAATTGTTATCAAATATAAAAAAAAATGAAAAAAATAGAAAACTAAAAAAAAAAATGAAAAGTTGTATAAGGCCTTATTAAGCAATAATAAAATAGGATACCTTTATAAATGTATAAAGCAGATTTTTGAGAAAAAGAGAGATCTGCAATTCAAATTGTATGAGATACAAAATAGAAGATATAGAGGAGGGTACACTGGGTCCAAATCTGGCCTGTTTACAACTCTATTCTCAGGGCGATAGTTAACTTCTCCCATCCATCCTAATGAAGGTATTCATTCTACTAGGCTACTACTAGTAAGTCACGGAACAACAACAACAACAGGAAAAAAAAGTTTGTTAAATTATTATTGTCTCAACTCTCAACCACAGCCGATAATCTGATCCTTTATCGACAAACATTTGCCAGCTCCCATCCAAATTAACTTCTTTGGAAGGATTCCAGTCGAAATGTCCAAGCTTCATTACTAGTGTATCTCCAACCTGTGCAGCGTAACCATCACTGGTCGCATGGAATATCTTGACAGGGCTTCGGCAATGGATAGCAGCCCGTTTCCGGGCCTCAATTAACTCAGTTATGATGTCATGGATGCCGAAATCATAGAAATGATCATAAAACACTACAGGCTGCATAAAACCAAAAACCAACTTGGTTAAGCATAACAACAACAATGAAGCCATTAGACTTTCCACAATATAAACTACTCCTGTCAGTTCCAAAATTAGATACACATTTTACTTTTTTTGTCCGTTCCAAAATTAGAGATTCATTTCTATTCATAATCACGTGAAGTTCTTAACGCACCATTATTTTATTCTTAGTTGATTGACTACTATTATTGCCACCACCATTACATTTTAGGCAAAAGTTGGTTAAAATGAAGTTTCCTTGCAAGTTACAAATCCATCTCTAAGTTTGGAACGGATGGAGTAATAAGCTAGATCAGATCTCAGTCAAAGACATTGCACATCGGTTTGATCTAATATAGTCGACCCTATAATCTAAGGTGAAATCAAATACCAATGAACACATAAAAATTACTGTAGCATGGCGTCAACCACCACTTACCTCGTGTATGCTTATTTTGCACCAGAAAACAACAATCTTAATAGTTCCATATCAGTGTGTGATCATTAGAACATTATTCTATAGATGTACTGTGGAAACAATAACCTTAAACACAATCAATCTCATTGTATCAATCAATGACAGCAGGAATCGCCCAATGACAAGTGAGCACATCAAACCCCCTTGATCTCCCTATTGGGCAGTCGCAATATAGCTTCAAAATCTTACTAGCAACTTAGAAAGCATTGTTCATGTAACACTCCAGTCCCACATCAAAAGATAAGAGAAAAATTTGTCTGCATATAAGGAAATAAGTTACTACCAATAGTACCTTCAATCATGACTTTTGGGTGAGCCTGTAGTGGGCTAAGATGACACAAGAAGATACTATTGGGCCAGTGGCTTAAGGTCTTATTTTGATGGATTCGATTCTATTCGGACTTGGGATTTAACCCGAGATTTGTTCCTGACTTTGGGATTTGACCCGGGTTGTTACAGTTCAAGTATAATCTCTCAGCCAGTCTTAGGATTATAATGAAACAATCATCGACCCATTCTCAACAACAGATGCAAACTATCTGGCGTTAGTTGCACAACTTTGAGGGGGGAACTTCGCATACTTTCCTCAAAGTAGCTATTAATCAAGCTCAAGCACTTTACCTTTGCAATAAGCCCTAATGTTCTTTTCAATACTTATTTTCTTGGGCAAAACATGTTGAGTCAGACAGGAGGATACATCCCAGACCACACATCTAAAAGTTTGTCACGTGAACTACAAAGAAAAACTTATTAGGAAGGCAGGGCTATCTTGTACAGCATGACTAAGCATGTGATAGAGGGTCCTCATGGATATTCAATACCTTGCACTTTAATGCTCAGTAAAGGATATCAGAAGAATAGACAGGAATCTAGTACCTAACAAGGCTTTAAATGATAGAATTGTGCAAGGAAACAAGTCTACAGACATTATTATAGAGCAATATGTATTGCAAGATGAATGTAAATCTAATGGTGAATGGTCTAAGCCACTATAAAAAACAACTTCTCACATGGATGGAAAGAAGAAAATAACATTTAGGCTAGGAAAGATAAAACCAAATCCCCTCAACAGTATACTCTTTTTTTCATTGAAGAACCAAGATCTACTCTTTCTTTGGTAACAAGAGCTAGAAAAGTAATACTCTATGGTTCAGTTATGAAGTTACCGTTCCCGGATGAGTCAAAATATATGCATATCCCTGCGTAAGCTTATCTCGTGGAAACGGCCAATGACCCTGCAATAAAAATTAACAAGGACAAAGGAAAAAATGTTTAGAAATAATTTACTTTGTAGTTTCATCAAATATGATCACGTAACAACGAATTGCACAAATTCAGATAATGAAATCCTTTTTTCTAAAGTAGGATACAGATAATGAAATCTTGCATAAAAATGCGAATCAAAAGTACTCAATCCAAGTTGTTGTAACAGACAATAGTCACAGAGAGAAAGAAGTCAAAATTTCAAGTTAGGAAGCAACAGAATTCATAAAAAAAAATACATGTGTTGACTATCAAATGGGAAAGCATAGAGCTATTTATACATGTTGAGCTACTTATCAAGTGTAAGTAAGTAATTGGACTATGCTATAATAAGCATAGGATACTGCTCAAGTGGACTAACAATTAACATAACTATCAAATACTGGTATGAAATTGCTTGAGCCTGGTTAATAATTTATATATAAAATAAAAAATAGATTAACAAATTCTAGCATATTACACTATTCTCAAACATCCTGCATTTACCCCGAGCACATCTAACAAGAAGAAAGATGTGCATACACAGATCATGCCTTGAGGTGGCATGTTCTTCCAACCCAACCCGGAAACAAACTTACAAGTATGAATTACTCTCAGGCACACCAATTGAAAGATTAACACATAGTTGCGAAAATTCAAAATGCAATATTTCCCATCAAGCTGATTTATATAGCAGAATTTCAATTGAGGGTCCTCTATATCATTCAAGTTATAAGTGATAAATAACTTAAATAAAGTATAATCTTAGGTGATGAAGAAGACTTTTACCACTAGGTACACATGTCACCAATATGAGCATATCGACGCTACATTATAGTTGATCCAGTTCTAAATATAGATAGAAGAATCCCTACCAGGTATGGGAAATAAAGATATCCGTTTCTAGAAAGCTGGAAGATCACCCTCTATAGACTTAACCACGGCCCTCTGTTCAAGCGTGATATGCCAACAACTCACTACTGAGAAATGCAGAGGCAATGAATATGGAAGATGGAAGTCAGACATGGTTTCTTCTTCTATTGTATGGTGAAAAAAGGTGGCTTTTCACTGCTGTATTTTTTTGTGTTTTGGCTTGCTTTCACTCCTTCAATAGAAACCATATTTTACGGTGAAATGGTAAAACACGTTTAGGATATCCCAAAATTGAAGGAAAGATCACAGCTTAAAAAAATCAGTGGGATCTTTAACTCACATTTTTTTCCACAAAGAATGTTTTATATAACTTTTGACCCCAAATTTGGAGTATCCTACTTTCACACAATGAACAGGGTTCAACAAGCAATCAATATTTCCCAATCAAGGATGTAATACTCTTTGTAGTTGCAGACTTTATACATTGTGTAACAATCAAAATATGGTCGAAAGAAAGAATCTCTAAATGATATTACCTCTTCCAATAACTATGAATTCCATTGGACACAGAAATAATACATTGAAAGAATTCATTGGATCTCCCAATATCAATAGGTTGATAGTTTCACTCATGTACCTTCCAAAAGGAAAAAAGATATTTGGGATATGTTTCCTGAATCCGAACTAGAAGTGTACCTACATATCTCCACATCAACACCAGAAATTCTATCTAATGACCCAATACTTGAATACCATGCTAGTCATCTAACTTGAAGTCCACAAAAATCATAAAACTGTAGACAGGAGAGACAGAGAGAGGGAACAAAAACCTGTGTTGATCCAGTGTCATGGTTCTCTAAAAATGTGACAGCACGTGACGGCCACCATCCCATTACCCCGGTTGGTTTTCCCTGAGGATCTATCAATCTCCAATATTCATTATGGAGAGCAGAATGGAGTATACCCTGCAAAGGCGTCATAATTAAACAAGACGAGTTTGAATTTTGAGATGATAATGACTTGGTGTACCAACAATTGGACTACACTTTTGCAGCAAAAGAATAAGTGTACAAGCTTTTACTCAAAGGGAAACAGAAAGAAAGAAGTAAAGTGTACTAGCTTTAAAGGTATCCAGTATTTATTACCACATAACATGCTTCTAAACCCAAAATTCATGAATTTCTATATCACAAGCAACAGGCTTCATAAATCATGTATTCATATATATTGCCAATATATCCTTAAGATTATCACAATGTATAAAGTCTGCTACTACAAAGAGTATTACATCCTTTCCTTGCCCTTGTTTCTCCAAAATTCATGCATCTGTCTCCATGCCAGATCGCATAACTTCAGGATAATCCAACATCTAACCATGTTCAGTCTTGCAAATTTGGGAACACTATCTCACCAACATCCTTATCTCATCCCTCTAATAGACTGCAAGAAGGTGATGGCCACTTCACCGCAGACATAGCTTGGCATAACTGTATCTTGAGGTGTAAACAGAACTAGTATGCATCTTGACCGGTAAAATCCTCACTTACAGGATTGATATATGGTACATGTCAACTACTTTTAAATAAACTAACATTCATTTTTGTCTCAAGATTCCTTATGCAATACAGGGATTCTAAACTTTGCACCAGAGAAATTTTTTTATCACAAATTACTTTCCTTGATTTTATCTAGTTGGCGTGGTTGACAAGCCAACAAAAATAAGCATCATTCAGTATTAAGTGCCCATATCCCTATGTAAAACAAGTATCGTAAGCAGAGAAAGATATCAAAGGAAGTACCTTTGTAGTGACATCAAATGCAGATGAGGTACCACCAGTGGCATTAATCCAATTAACAATCCTTTGACGATGAGCATCTGGTCACATAATTAAATCCACAGTTAGTAGGGTTGATGAAGTCATGCTCAACAAAATGATAATCACAAGTCAAACAAACTGTATACTTCAAAGTAGTGTTTCCTCATATACTTTTCTAAGAAAAAATAACGAACTACTTTATATATTGGTTAATCCTGAATAAGGACAAAAACATGTAATGACAGAATTCCAACTCTAGTCGGACCCGATGTAGAAAATATGGAATAAAATTTCCATGCAATTTTATCATATGGCTATTTAAATCTACAACAAACAAGAATAATTTTATTTTCTTCTTCGCATTCAAAGATTTATTCCCAGTGTCTAAATAGATTCTACTACAATTATGAGAAATTCTTTTAGTGGGTAAAAGCTGAAGTTTGGGCAACTTTACATTTATATTGTGATAGTTCTTCGGTTGATATACATGGACATTTTCGAGGGTAGTTTACCTTGCTAAGACTTGGAAAAGAAAATAAAGAGAAGGGAGGTACACCTAGGATAATTTTTTAAAAAATAAAAATATAAAAATACTGTAGAAGACAATGGTCCTCTACAGGGACTGCCAATATATGATCAAATTCTGCAAAACTAACCACATCATGTTGTTTCCCACCAAATATCACATGCTGAATTAGAAACCCTTAGATATTACTTACTAAAGAGTATTCCAAATTTTATCCGTTATGTTTCTAGATGCCCCTAACCCAAGCTAGGAATAAATAAACGATGTTTGACTAGGCTTTATTTCAACATATTCATATCCACAGGAGGTTCCATGATCTGGAACATATATTGCAAAGCTGTACTGAAAAGTCGATTGTAAAGGTCAAGAGTGGAAGTTTCAATTAATGAGTAATGAGAATTAACTTGGGTTTGGTTTGTTTTATCGGAGTATCATAGAGAATTTTTTTTGAATATAATACAGGCGTGTGCAATAAGTGATTACCTTGGTTGTAACACAAATTACCACCTTCATAAGCCAGACTATCCCAATACTCTCCAATAGCAAATGCAGGATTTGAAGCTTCTATGTACTCTTTCACGTATCCACCTGAGAACCCTCTGATGCCATCAATATCTTGCATTAGTGAACAGACATACAACTTCTGAACATGCATTATGAGTTCCCTAACTTCACTATTTAGAATAATGTTGTATAATAGGAGGCAGTAAAAGTTCCCTCTGATGTTATCAATATCTTGCATTAGTGAACAGACATACAACTTCTGAACATGCATTATGAGTTCCCTAACTTCACTATTTAGAATAAGGTCGTATAATAGGAGGCAGTAAAAGTTCTCTAACTTCACTCTTTAGAATAATGTTGTGTCTAATGAGGCAGTAAGTGAAATACACTTAGAATAGTGAATTAAGCTCCTCTTTATCTTAGCCACACGGGGTTCAACTATCTTCTTCTAGGGGTTGTAAAATCCATCATATGATATATGAGCTCATTAATAATGTGGCTGATGTGAGATTTAGCATAAATATGGGATATCGATCTACTACTAGTCTGAAATGTCACTCCATTTACTTCCGCCCTTTATCATATTTGTGTTACTGAAACTGTCCTTGAGTGGAGACTTCCTTACCTATGGTCTTTCATTGAAGGGAGAAAAATAAATAGTCAAAGTGTTAAGGATGCTCGGGTAAAGAAGGCTCTAGGAAGGCAGAGCATGATTAATATTGGTGATATTAGTATCTATGTCTAGCTGCTCCCGGTTTCTCATTCACTACTATCACATTCATTCTTAAAGTATCTTTTGATTCAATAAATTGTGGCCCACACAATAAATTGTTTTGCTAAATGTATCAGAATATTCAGAACATTTTTGTAATGAAAGAAGGAATACAGATGTAAAGAAATTTGAACAAGACTTGGTACTATTATATAATGTCAAAAACTACCAAGTAAACTCAATCCCCTTCAGGACAGATTCCATAAAGAAATATGCTGTGTACCCTTAAATTGATCCCAGATACACAAGTATGATATTGCATTAGCTTAGATAACAGATTAAATAGGTTGAAATCAGAAATCTTTGGAAGAAGATCACTTAAGCAGCAATTATAAGAAATTTAGGTATACCACATTAACCTGACATCCACATTAATCACTTGCATGTTGGAGGAGATTACTGATTACCTCAACAAGATAACAAAAAAGCTTCAAATCTCAGTATTCTTTCCAGTGTAGAAATAAAAATAAACAAATAATTGAAAACACACAACTAAATTGGGTGGCACATCACAATAGTCAACGAAAAAATTATTTTAACATAAAAGAAGGTACAGCCTTACCTCACAAAGTCGAGGCGCCACCCATCGAAACCAATATCATTTCGGAGCCAATTTAACCACTCTTTTACATCTCTTCGTACAAAATCCTGGGAATGATCAATGTTTGGTGCTGCATGAAAGATATCACCTGCAGCTCAAAATAGAAGCAGATAAGCAAGAGTGCATTCATGCATTTGCTGGCTACCTGGAAGCTTTCATGCTCATCTTATAAAATTTCACACAGCCATTTTATCTTTCTCTTTATACTAGAACATGGATCAGAAACACAAATAATTCGCAATTTGTTCAGCCCACTGAAGTTCAACTTGGATGAAAGTATTCTTTGACCCTCTCCTAAAGAATTATTACACAACCAGTGGACTTTTGTGCTGTTCCCATCAATTTTTCTCTTTCTCTTTAATACTGAGAATTAACAACCAATATTTATAATCTTCAAATACAGAGATATGCCTTAAGGCAGGTAGCACCCAAGAATAATCCAATCATAGCAATAGAAATAAAAACAAATGGATTTGGGACAAACTTGGGACTTGGGGAGAAAAAACTCCAAGATTTATAGAAAGTTAAAAAATGAAAATTAAAGAATCATCCACCCTCCTGCATGAAGGCAAAGAAAATACATGTATCCGTTAATGTATTGACATGGTCAGAAATAAATAATTCCGTTCCATTATCTTTATAAAGAGTTTGTGCATGCATTCATTAAGGCGTATTGAAATGGTCAGAAATAAATAATTCTGTTCCATTATCTCTATAAAGAGTTTGTGCATGCATTCATAAAGGCGTTCCTTTTTCTCTTTGTATCCATGAAGGATAAAAAATCAAGCCACCAGTGAATTCATATCTACACAGTAAAGAATAAAGCTTACAAGTTACAAGTTTACATGGGAAGATTGTATGGGGCTATATGCAGCCATGAGCCAACTCTATAGGAATGCAACATGCAATGCACATAGTCTGCCCGGTGAGAATGCATGCTCATAATTACCAGGAAACCTGGTGTAAATTAATGGAGTTGGAGATCTTGCAACCAGAAGTATAAACTTCCAGCAGTGCAAAATGCAAATACATGTAATAATATATACATGTATCTCCAGGTAAAATTTCATACCACTTGAAGGATTTCCACGCCCCTGGAAATTTGGATCATCGCACACAATAGCGTCAGGTTCCCATGCAAGCTTGCCACCAAAAATGTTCCACACACCATTTGGACTCTGCAATTAAGCCGAAAGTAATTTATGAAAAAAAATACATAATACCACTCATCACAGGCTGCACCTCATTGAATTAACAACTAAAGACAAGCTTCAAACTTTCTGCAATAAAGTACAATTTAAAAGGGAATGAACTTTTAAATTTCGCTTCAGCACAGAAGTGTACTTAGCAACATATAGGACTTTAAGTGTTTCTCTTTTCCACTGGGAAAATTAATTCAGGGAATAGAGTTCTTAGGGTAGGTAATTTTGGAATAGAAGTTTTGGGGTTGCATAGTTCTAAAGGCGAGTCCTACAATCAGTACAATGATTGTGGCATCAAAATGCAATGCATTTGAAGCTTTCATTTTCTGATATACATTAATGGTAAGTGACAGTGATGGGGATCCAACTGAACTTGATGAGCCATGCAAGGGGATTCGTATCCATGATAAACCCTAGACTATCCATTGGGCCTAATTTGCACCTCTGTCTCAGAAAGTTCATTAAATTCCCCATCAACCAGACTATTGCTTCAAAGTGACCTCCCATTTTATTAAGTGGAAAAAATTATGATTGCAAATGCTGTCAACCTTTCTTGGAGGAAGATATATAATTCGTTGAACATTCATCTAAAAATTATCCTTAAAGCTTCATAATGCTCCATTTGATTGCTCTGAATAAGTTACTGGGAAATACAAGAGTACTTGGAAGCTTACCGTTAATCACTTGGAAGCGAACACTCTCCTGCTCAGATTCAACTCAATTTGAAAAAATTAAACTCGAATTCGACTCGGATTTGATAAGGAATTCCTAATTTTACACTAGATTTGACTCGAAACATTACTCGGACCTATTCGGCTGGCAAGTACTCGACTGTTTTACAAAACGAGTTACTCGTGAGCCTTCAAAACGAGTTTCGAATATGAATTGTCTCCCTTGAAATTGAACCACCATATATTCAACTTATTACTAAACTAATGTTTATATATAAAAGTTTTTCACTTTTATTTATGTAAAAAAATTACAAAGAATGTAATACAAATTGACAATCAATTCATTGATTTATTCAAGTACAAGGTTACACAATTACATACTACACTTTATAAATTATAAAGATTGATACAAATATCATATATTTAGCTTAGGATCATACTAGTAATCTAATATGATCCATCGAGGTATCGAGTATGGTTCATGAAAAAATGAAATACTCGAACCCTAATTTGAACGAACACTAGTATGCTCGAATTCGACTCGTGTATCATTAAACAGAAAATGAGTATGGATTGGATTCGACTTGGATCAACTTCGAATTCGAGCTGTGTATCATATTTTAGAGTCAATCTCGAGTCAAGTACCGAGCTACTCGTCTCGACTTACACCCCTACAGTTAATTCCCCAGTCTGATGTAATATCAATGTTATTCCCTATTGGTTATAGAAAATAGAAAAGCAAGGCTGTGTATGATTGTCCATGAGTATATCAATATTTTCATTTTCTCATCATTCAGTTTCTCCATTATTATATTAGCATATACTGAAATCTCTATTCAGATATCTAAAAATAACTTTGTCTGAAGGGACCTAGTTTGAAATTTATATAAAAGCTAAACCAGTTTCCAAATCCAACCAAAATGCATAAGCAGCGATGCTTGAATCACTAATCTGCTGTGTTGGGCAAGAACTAAGAAGAAGTATAGATACAACTGTCATACTACAAGCTTAGCTTCGGAGATGACAAAGAACCACAATATACACAATCAAGATTGCAGGTATATAGCACTAAATTGAAGATTAGGCGCGATAGAATTACCTGCTTATGAGCGCATCGATGGTTTAGTACAACATCTCCCAAGGCCTGTGGAGACATCCAGCATTGTTTTTAAACAATTAAGAGAGTACAAACTTGTACAAAGGAAAGAAGTGGGACTTTTAACTCGAAAATATGGATGAGAATCACAAGCTTCAGTAAAACATAAGAATCTAACTATTCATTTCAAGAAACGACAATAAAATTAACATATAAAAGTCAACATCCAGAATCAACAACTAATCCTCCCACCACATGAATGTTGTACTTCTGTGAAGGAAGGCAAAATAAAAAATAACAAATGCCATTAGGACAAACATTATGAAATACAAGATACAAAGCTGCACCAATATGACTTAACTCTTAATTCTTCGAACTAAATGACCATATTGGCCCAGCAAATGCATGAACCATCCCAATTTCAGCAAAAAAAGAGAGAACTCAACATAACATCGTCACTTATTTTATCCCAAAGAAATGGCCTTTATTTTATGGTACAAGTTTATAAAAGAAATAATGTTTTTAATATCATAAGATATCAGCTACTGTCTTTTTTGTTAAAACCACAACAAAGTTTCAAAGAAGCTAGTCCAAAACATTAATCGACAGAAACGATTACACTATTTCCAGAGAAACATAACTAACACGTGCAGAAAAATACAAGATTGATTAATTTCTCAGGGAACATTGCCCATTAATCTCCTTTCAACTAAAAGCATACCAGAAGATCTTGATTATGCATTTCCTCTATACAATATTTCAGCTCTTCTACAGAACCATAGGCTGAGTTCAAATTGTAGAGGTCAGAAGGCATATAACCTGCAGTTCATTCAGATTCAACAAAAATGCATTGGTTATTATACTTTTTAGCATTACTACCGTATATTAGATCAAGGAAAACCATGATTTGTCCTTTATAATGTTCGTCAAAGAAGTAATATTGGTTTATTGTGTTTCTAGACAGATGACAAGACATTATATAGATCAGTAAAAGTGGTAAAAGACCTTGTGGAGCAACAGATTCGGTTGGTGGTGGGAACCACACTGCTGTTATACCACAGCGAGATAAATCAGCAGCTTTAGGAGCCAGCTCAAGGTACCACTGTCTTCTCCAGCTTTCCCAATTGAAACCTTGAAACTTGAAGTAAAAAGAACTTAAGCTACATAAGAGATAAATACTCAAACAATACGAGGCATTTCATGTATAAGAAGCACCATATATTGCTTATGGCGTGTCTAAAGAATACAATCGTAGAATAAACACAGAACTTAAGGTGATTTAAAAGTAACAGGGTCTTCATGATGATATCAGGAGCAATATACTTGAGTAGGAGTGACACCAGCTTCAAAGTCAGGTTGAAGTTTTACCAAAAGATTTTTAAAGCTCTAAAAGGGTAGAAGAATTGGCAGTTCCTAGTAAGAAAAATTGATGTAGATCCGAGAACCCAGGTTCCAGTGAGAACCTTTGGCCTGATGTAGATTACATACAGCCTACAGGGCCTGGAATAGTCCAGACACTATTGCAAAACACAATATTATAATAATGACAAGTATGAGTTTAGATTTGACAAAGCTCTACTTGTTCATACTCCCTGCATTGTGAGTTTATCTATTGTTGGTGAAGATAGTGCACATAGAGAATGATGTTGCTTTAAAAATTCTATACTACTTTATGCTCCTGAACTAGACTTCCACCGATGGTAAAAGATATAAACAAATGGCTAACAACTCTCTCGAAATGAAACATTCTCGATAGAATCAATCAGTGGGATAAATGGCAGAGGGCTTGAGGAATAACCTCAAGGTCGCTATTTCTAAATTCTAATCCCATACTGGAGCCAAAATTTTACCTATCAAAAATTTTTTTGTTTCACCAATAAAGAAAACAGATCCTAGAACTAGAGGATAAAAAAACACCAAGCCTTTAGGAATTGATACTGTCCAAGCCAGTCAAACATTGAACTCCTATTCGCCAAGTAGGTGTCGCATATTTAAACACTGGCTGTTGGAATTTGCACTTATGTCTGTGAATGCATTCATTACCTCCAGAGAGATATCCATATAATGGGAAAGGGAGTACAGGTTAAATGGGATCCGGTGCATGATTGGGGAAGGAACTCTTACAGTTTGTCATTCAATCTAAAGTTCTAAACCCCAAATGTTAGCACATGAGGATACAGCTAAAAATTACTTTCTGTAGTAGTTTTCAGTCTGTATAGGATGAAGTAGAAATATTCAGCTTTCAATGATCATGTTAGAGTCATTAGACAAGAATAACCTACAATCTTAGAGGATTAGAACCATATTCATACCCGTTTCACATCTGAAACGCACGTCGATTGTGCACACGTCTGTTGACAGGCGTCTACGGCGCATACATAGGAACCACACCATACTAAACTCTGTCTTGCATGGGTAACGTAAATTTTATAAAGTTGAGGTCATATAAGGTCTCTTCTGCAGATTTCCGTGGAAAGATAAATTATTATATAATAATTCACAGCATTACATGAACATTTAGCATTTAAAGTACTTGAAAAATTGTTAAATGTACAACCAATGTTTTGTACAACAATAGAGTACGTGTATAATGTTTCACAGAAATCAATTACTGTGCATTTTGTTCCCCATGGCTTTTAAAGGCACAAATCCATCCTCCAAAAAACATATAATAGTGAATGTAACCATCATCGTCCAAGATATTCAGGAGACAAGAAAAGATGCTTGATGAAATGCAGAATGATTCCATGTTTAGAAAATGAAAGAAAAATTGGATATTGCCTCGATATCATAGACTGCACAGATATGTCAATCCCTCGTATTCTAAAGGGTGTCAAGAGGTATACTAACCACAATCTCTCGTCCAGTACCGGTTCCTGGCTCTGCATTTAGAGAATTCATATTATACATCATCATAATAGTGGTTAAGAAACATGGTACAAAAAGTTAAAAAAGAACTACTGAAGAAGTGAAGCTTGAAGATGCAGACATGCACCTAATTTTGTTTGTTCTGGAGTCCTCTGCCACTGAATGGTCTTGCGTTGAAGAGCACGCTCTAAAGCCTTCCGCTTCTTGTCAATAATTTCTTTCTCAATCACATGTTCAATAAGTGTGTCCCCTTCCTTTGTTTTTTCTTGAGCAATGGACCATACTTCACTGGGGTTCGGTAAGTTCAAAGATTTAAATTTAGATGTTAAGGCTTCAGAAATGTCAACCTTTCTAGGTGGAAACTTGGGACAAATGGAGCGAATCCTTCGTGCCATCCAGTCAGGTATTTCTCTGCGAGGACCATCACTAAGTAGTTTCCACTTCTGTGAATCATCATCCATTAAAAGGTCTATCCGTCCACCATTAACAACAAATATTGCATCTTCTTCCCCTTCCCCTAGTGCCCCTTCCTTCAACAACAGAGATTCTGCCAGCTCTGCTCTTTGTCTCCACATTTTCGAAGCAGCTTCAGATGCTTTTAGAGATCTTTGCAGAGCTTCACACCTTCTCAGGTATGCCTCATCTTTGGATCGTGCTGTTTCTTTAGCAGATTCAACTGCAGCCTTGATTGCATTCAACTCAGCCTTAATAGCCTTAGAAACAGCTTTCTGTTTATCTGCCGCATCCTTCTTCATTTTCTCCATCAATGATTTAACTTCCTCCTCCTGCTGAAGAGATTTTTTCCTGCTTGACTCCTGATATTCGAGCAGTGCTTTTAGTGCATCACTTGCATGGAGTTCAATTGCATTTGCCTGATCACGAGCCTGTTTTAACTCCAACTTCAACTTATGAGCCTCACTCCTTGAAAGCAATAATTGAGATTTCAGATCATCAATGGTATTTTGTAACTTGAGATTCTGTGATTGGATGAAAGCAATCTCACCAACAGGAATACTATCTGTAAATGTTGCCATGACTTTTGTTGATTGCTCACAAGCCGTTTCTGCGACAGCTAATGCTTTCTCTATGGCCTCTTTAGACTTCTCCACAACAGACATTATTGTACCTTCAATGGCATTCCTTATTCGTTCTTCAATCTGATAAGCTGCTTCAGCAGCAGAAGTTTCAGCCGCAGAAACCCGTAACTCTGCATCCTCTAATATGTGAGCTGTGGCCTGCTGAAAAGAAATCTCTGCTAACTTTTCAACTTGCACTGCCAGTTCAACAGCATCTTGTTTTGCAAAAACCAACTTAGATTCCAAGTTGAACTTCTCTTCAACAGACTCCTGCAGATTCTGATTAAAAAGAGCTTTGGCTGCCTCAAGTTCTGCAATTGCTAGTTCCTTGTCATGCATTATAGTGACCATGTATTCCTGTTGTTTAGCCTCAGACCGAGCCAACTCTTCCAGAAGCTGATCTCTCTCTTTTTCAGTGACTTCTAGTCTAGCTCGCGCTTCAGAAAGATCTTGTCTAGCTTCCAATAATTCATTTTCATTAATTTCTAATAGTTCACTCCTACCTGAAGAACTATCATCTCCATTATCAATAATATCTGTCAAAGTATTAGCGGAATCACCCTGTCATAGAAAGAAGAATAAAATAATTTTTAAAAAATAGCCATGACCCACCTCATTCAATCTCTCAAACTTGAGCACTTAAATAAACCTAAACCCCCTTCATACATTTCAAGGAGGGGGCCTACTTGAATACCTTCTTTCTCAAAGAAATTATCACTAAAGTTGAAAATGGATGTAAATGTATTAACCTACTTTCGAATTCCTAAGATCTGGCCCTACTTAATTTTTATTTTTAAAATCACCTCATTGGGTGTCAGAAAACTGTAGAAAACATGTTTCAAGGACCTTTTCGCTTAAATAAGTAAAGTAATTATTTACATACCCTGCTTGAAAAAGATTTGCTGAGAGAATCTCCTTTACATCGAACTTCCCTGCGGATGGGTGCAAAACACGATGTCTTTGACAACCTTGTACTATTAGAATATTTTCTACGGATCAGAGAATGCCACTTGAAACCAAAATACGCACTCAAATCACAGCGTGAGGCTGAAGAAACAAAAGGGTAGCACAGATGGGGATGGGTCCTGAATGCTGCATCAGATAATGAAATCGCACCCATTTTTCCTGTCATCAGAATTAACATATTGTCACATACTCATATTAAGGACCAAATACCAATACCTACATGCATCCAAAAAAAATAACTACAGGACTAGAGATTCTACAGTCAATCAAATCTCAATTATAAAAATAATTGGGCGTGTTTTTCCCTCAAATTTTTTGAACAATTTCAAAGTTTAGTAAGCTAGTTCCACAATTTCAAAAGCGCAAACTGTATAACAACGAGAATCACTATTGGAAAATAAAACCATGAATACAAATATAAATCACCACCAAAGAGCCTGCACACAACAAGAATCGCATGGAATGAACACCACGAAATCTTAATAAAACATACACACCCCAGAGGTAATGTATAATCTTAAAGTCACTGTTAATTTGGTAACTAAGTGCGTGACTGCAAATCAAACAGTAGAATGAAATAATTGAAAGAATCACAAAAAGAAAACCAAGTACTGAACGAAAATAAGGGAAATTTTATGACCTGATTTGAAATGGTGATCCGACTATTTCAGACTAATTTGCATACATTATGTAATTTGTTGGTGCAAACTCTTATCATTAGATTTTTAGGGATATATGTATGTTTGTAAATACGTGAGAGCGAGCAGAGCAAGCATATAGAAGCCATATGGGTATTGGCGCGGAGAAAAAGGCATGTTCATCTGTGGAGAGAGAAAGAGGAGAGAGAGAGAGTTCAACTGTTTACTCCCTCTCTCTATTAATACTATGAAGATATTTTAGAATTGTGCATAAATATTAAAAATAATAATATCAAATGTTTATATTATTTTTATATTAAAAAAATAGATTGTTATTTATTAAATAAAATATAATGAAAGAATTAAAAATATATTTAATAATTAGAATAATATTAAAATTTAATCAATTAATATTATTTAAATTTTTAAAATATTATATATTAAAAAATAAAATTTTTAAAAAATATCTTATATTAAAGTACGGGAGGGAGTAGATTAACAGAGCACGGGGACTTATAAAATACGCCAGGTCGACTTTTGACTTTTCTATTAAGAAGACTTGTTTACCCTTTTAACTCTATGATTTCGAATGAGTTCTTCAAATAATTTGTCATGAAAGATAGATATCTTTTGTTTCTATGCGGATAAGAATTTTGAATAGAAAAATTAAATTAAAATAATAAAATAAATATATTCAAATAAATTTTATTCTTTTTGTCTAATTTTTCTGTCTAAAATCTCTATCCGCATAGAGTTATTATGATATGATTTGTCATAACTTTTTAATAATGATTAATTATGTGATCAATTTTAAACGATATACATTATTTGAAAGCAATTACATAACTCAGTTTTATTAATAAATTTGAATTTCACAGCTCAATTAGTTAATATATTTAAGAACTAAAATCAATTTTGAATGAAAGTTTTATCAAACACATATGATACGAAACAAGAAATTTAAGTAATATTTTCAAAATAGTTTATAATATTAATCCAAGTTAAAGTAGTTCATATCAGTTTTAATTTAAAAATATTTTAAATTAATTTTAAAAATAAATAATGATCTTATATTTTAAATAAAAAAATACAAAACATAAAAAAAATGAACGAGAAGCCTTTCACCTTAAAATGTAACTGTGCATTGTCATATAAGAGTCATGTTTTTTTGTCCAATTACAATTACAAAAAATATTATAAAGATATGATTATAAGAGCGATCAATCATATTACATGTCTTTTTTAAAAGAAACTTGGTATTCATTATTTAATTTAACAAATAAATCAATCTATAAAGTTGCAAAATATATTATTTTGTCGTCATATAAATAAATATACTACCGAGACAATAATAAAAGTAGCCTTCGCCTTGAGGGTATTTGGGTCATTTTAGTGTATAACAATTATGAAACTTTGATTACATTCACGGATGATGTAGGTGACTACCAAAAAGGGAATGGGAATTAAGTACCCAACATTTATAAAAGCGTCTTATCTTAAAAATTACTACTCCACTTTAATAGAAAGTCAAAGGACTCCAAAGTCCAAACATGGGTTGGCTTTTGCCTTTCCGGACGATGATTTCTTCAAAAGAAACTTTTCAATCTTTCATAGCTGATAGCAGTAGCACTACCTCACTTCCTTTCTACCACCTACCCTGCAGTTCAGGTAAAAAAAGAAAAGCATATACGATAAATATTAATCTTTTTAATTTCTCTATTTAAAGCCGACATAATTCATTTAACCTTTTAAAAACAATAAATCTTGTATTTTAATTATGAGTAATTTTTAAATAATTTACGATTTTCATAATTGTATTACCTGAAACTAAATGATTTTATGTTACCTTAAATTTAAAAATATCTTCAAAAAATCAGTTTGAACCTATATTTTGGAATCAACCAAGCAATACATTTATCACGACACAAAATAGCTTAACAAAATCCTTTCTAGAGAAGAAGACATGTAGTAGTGTAACATATATTTTGGAATGGAATGGAATGGAATGGATGAAATCATGTTAATTTGAGCATAAGAGAATATAAATTCTAGACCAGAAGACCAGAAACATACAAGAGGTTGTTTATACCAGTGTTACTGCACTGAAATTTCTGAAGAAATGCGAAGCTTTGAGTCTACTCCACCGCTTACCACACAATTGCCTTTCCACCAGTCAGCAGATAATACCTGATTTTTTGCCAATGGCCACTTATATAACTATGATTTGGTTGCTTAAATAAATGCAGAAAACTCACAGAAGGGAAAACAGGATACCTTGTCCTTGTGTGAATCAATGACAGCCAGTGGCCACTGCAGCGAAAACATATTACCAAAAAGGAAAAATAAAATAAAATTCTTATCCATGCATCTAAATTATTATGATTTCTGGAAATGTAGAGAATAAAATACCGCAGTTCTTAGATCCCATAACATTAGTTTCCCATCATAGGATGCAGAAAGTAAATGAAACCATGACTTGTTGTGCCACTTGCAAGCCGATATCCAGGAAGAGTGTGATGAAAATTGATAGATAGGAGCCAAGGTTCCTAAAAAAAGACAATTAACTTTAAATGAGGCCTTTGTTGGTTGCAAATGGGTGTGGATGTGGCATGTGTGTGCGCGCGCATGTGTGTGAGAGAGAGAGAGAGATAGAGGGAGGGAGAGAGAGAGAGAGAGAGAGAGGACCTGGTTTGCGAGGATCCCATATCCTAAGGATAGGGTCAGAGCCACCAGCAGCAATGAGGGCTGAACTTTCACCTCCAACATCAATGCAATTCATGACTTTCCCACAAAACTATAAAAAGAAAGGGGGTTAGTACGATGTAAATTAAACCAAACAAAAGGCTGAAAATCTCCTTGACTAATTTCTGTTTAACTCCTAACTACGATCTATAGGTCCATATCTTCCATTAAGGACCCTTGGAAAAATAATACAAACAAATAGATAGTTAAATGTTTCAAGTTTATGGTATCTTCAAATACGAGTCATTGACGTTCCAGACAAACTCCCGTCACATTTACTACCTCTACCTAGCACGAGCCCAGAAAGTCTTTTACATCTAAGTACTCCCACAATATTAGCAAGAGGTTCTATGATTCAGCTCGCAAAAGTGGGATTTTTGTGATTAGACAGCCCATCAGTGATCAATTTGTAATTTTTTTAAATACCACAAATAAGTCATAAACTTTTACAGGAACGTTTTCAAAGACTTCATGTTGAGTTTGCAACAAGGCAAGAGATTGAATGAGATACATATGTGGAGAGTGAAGACAAATAAAATAGATTGAAAGAGAAGCAAAATGATTGAAGTGGAGAGCTATTGTGTAAAGAAGGTGCGATTGACAAATGAGGGCCAACAATAATACACTGAATTGAGATACGTTGGAGAATCAATTCCAAAGTGCCTGTATTGAAACTCCAAAATGATAAAACATAACAAAACGATCAAGCAATCAAAGTACTTTTGTCACATTTTATTATAATAAAGACATTTAGGTGGACTACATTGAGATTTTGCATGACTGCAAGTCCCTGGGATGCAAATTGACTTTCATCACATAAATGAAAATTGAATTTCACCACAAGCATTGGCCATTTCATTAGTAGTAAAATTCAATGCGGTAAAAAAAAACTTTCACGCACCATGTTTAATGTATCTTTTCCTGTTTCAACATCCCATCTTCTAATAGAATGATCCCATGATGCAGAATAAAGTGTCTCATGCTGCGGCCAAACCACTGAAGAGACACATTGTGTATGTCCCACAAGTGTAGAAACAGCCTCCCCCTGTATGTCACGAGAAAAATTGGAGTTTTAGTGAAAGCATCGTTTTCATGGGAAAACTTTGATGTTTATTTCAAAGTAATGACAAAAGTTCTTATATCTCTAACCAAAGCCCCTTCTACTAAAAGTTGGACACAATCAGAAAATAACATTATATTATTCCCTAAAATCATTTTTGGTGAAGGATTCACAATCTTTATAACTTGACCATATATCGGAAACTTAATTTTGGCCTCGTATGCCACAATATGTTCAAGTTCACAAATATATGAATTCCAAATCAAAGAACATTTGAATGTAATACCTCTGATTGAAATTCTTCATTTTCACCATCCTTTTTCCTCTTCTTAATCGAAACTAAATCACCTCCTGCATCAGACCCCTTTGTCTGCCATAAGTTGATTCTACAATCCCAAGAACCAGAACACACCTGAGAATATGTGATGAAAAGAAGCAAGCGCATAAGGATAATTATCTAATGAGCTTAATTTATGATAAAATTGTAAAATTCATAAAGTAATAATAATAATAATAACAATAATAATAATAAGGAGAAGAAGAAGATGCAAGACCATGTCTCCAGACGGCTGTCCTGCAACGCTTTGTACAGAAGCACTATGCCCACGCAGTGTTCTAAAAGCTCCAATCTTTGTAGGATGATCTTGGAACTCCTCTGAATCAAACTTCTCAGGAGAAATGTACTTAATTAGATAATTGTAATCTTCTTAGTAGAAAATCTTAATCTAACTTTAAGAGTAGCAAGAGCATATTATTACCTTCCACAACCTCAGGGTCCTATCTTTTGAAGCAGTTGCTACAAGCGTATCAGTACTACTTTCAACACCTGATAAAAAACATTGACAGATCAACAGCAAATAAAAATGATGACGAGTAAGTAACGCACGTAAGTAAGAAAGAAAGAAGGCAATCAACTGACCACAAGAACTCAGAAATTTAGTTACAATTGAAAGGCCTAACATCATGCATGCTGCCCCTCCCTCACCTCTATCTATAACTTATAAATTATGCACAATACTTGTACATGTTTGTTTACTTACTATGAAACTTTAAAAATTATTTTGAAAGTAAATCTTTAGACTAGGAAGTATAGAAAATTTTCAACAAGCACCTAAATAATTTTATAAATGTGAATTTCAGAACAAGAAACTCAAGTAAACGATGAAGGAATAGCCCCACAGATTAATTTTGTGCAACACAAAGGAAATACTGATATGAGACAATTCAGAAACCTACTGTCAAACAGACACTGGACAACAAGGTTAGCCAAAAATAGGAAATCTAGAAACAATCATTCTCAGAAATTTCAGCATTTCCTTGATAATTAAAGTGGAACACATTATCCTTAAAAAGCAGCCAACATTACAATCCAAAAAAAAACAAATAGACATTAATAAAAATCATAACAGAAAAGCATAAGATATAAATTCAGCAAAAAAGAAAGAAAAAGAAAAAAAGAAGCAGAAGATATAAGCATGTTGGAGAAAAATATGTTTTAACATTTTACCTTTGTTGTTGACAATACTAACTGAAGTAATTGCATCATTGTGTCCCTCTAATATATGTGTACATATACCAGCACCTTTCCATACCCTAACAACAATTATATCCACATTTGTCAGGTTTCTAACGATGAACAAACAATCACATAAAAGTATGCTTCAAATATCAAGTAGCGAAGGATTTTCTCAAAATATCACCTTCCTAAACCATCATAGCACCCTGTCAAAACAAACCTGCCAGTTTACATGTGTAAGTCTAAATTATTAAGTTACAAGGGAAGCAAAAAGATCAAGCATCAAGTGTGCAATACTCACTTAAGTTAATGTGAAGTACCCATGATATTGTAACAAATTTCACATGCTTACCCGGGATTTGAACCATCAACTGCACTGACCCAATCATCATGTAAAGAAGGTTCTTCTTCTATTCGTGGCACTACAGCTTTAATGTATTCAATCTCTAATATTTTCTCCTGTAATAGTCACAAACAGTGGTTAGGCATGAAGGGAAAAAATACAAACAAAATGACATATGTCATCAATATATAGTACTACTACTCCCTTCATCTAGAAATGAGAGTCTTGAGTCTTTTTTATCATCATAGTCTTACTTTATATATTTATTCTTATTTTTTTGATATTCTTACTTTATTTATTAACTTTTTTCCCAAATATTAAGATTTGTGTGGGACACAAACATACATTTCCCCCCTAAATAATGTCAAATAAGCATGTCTTATATACACTTAATTTTCGAAAGAAAAATAAAAGGTCAAAGAAAATGTAGGACTCCTTTTCCAAACAGAGAGACTATTGCTTATGGTTCCTTCCTACTTCTAAACCATATTAACAGTTTTCGCACAGAGCCACACCTTATATGAATTAACTGAATCCAATGGACGGGTCGAAAGGAAATCAAATATTTCAATAAAGTAGTAAATTTTCAAAACAGGTAACAAGTGAGAGTTTGGATTTAATTATCATGGATTTTATGCTCAAGGTGTTCATGAAGCACTTTAATTTCTTTTTTCTCCCATTCAATCAGAAAAAAAGAAACAGATAAATGATTAAGGGAAAGTTTTACACATTAGAAGCAATTGCTACTATAAAACAAAGTAAACAGAAGAGAAAAAAAATGTTTCAGAAATAAACGTACAGCAGAAATGCCCTTGGCAAGAAGAAATTCTTCAAGTGACATGCGAACCAACTCTCCGTCAATCAAAAAATCGAATGGTTCATGTTTCCAATCAGCATCATCAACTCCTGGTTATGTAGAGTCAGTTTAAGACAAAGACAACGCAAGTAATTGTGTATGATGAAGTACTAAAGCGTTTGTTTCCACGTAGATCGACATTACAGTAATGATAATGTGTGTGTGCTAACATGAACTTCCGGGGACCCCTCCCCTCCACTAATTCGTTTAAAGTAGTTCTCAATCTTATGAAACGATTTCCCACTCTATTAGCAGAACTTATTATCTTATTTCCATAACAAGTCCTACATTGGTGGGATTGTTACCGATTTAAAGTCTCGGATAGACTTTGATACAATTTGCAGGGAGAAATAGAAAGAGAAAGAAGATAGATTGGGGAGAAATTTTAATTTATTTCATTCAATATCCATTTCAGTACAGAACCAAGCCTCTTATAGGCATAACTAATACATAATGCTAATCTCAACCATCTATTCTTAGTCTAATCCTAGTCTTTCATTTATATATATATATATATATATATATATATATATATTGCCTATATTCATAACATTACCATCCCCTCAAAATCCACCTTGTCCTCAAGGTGGAAATGCAATCTTATCATAGAAATCAAAATTGGACACAGCTTCTTTCCTTTCTCCATTTTATAGTAAATAAGAGTGCCCAAGTATGCTTCCCAACAAGGGTTGTTAATGAGCCAATTTAGAACACCACCTTCCCACAGCAGCATAGGCATTTGAAAGGGCCACATAGTTCCCTGGATAGCATAGTTCCCTGAATAGTCCCACTGGTATATGGAATAGCATGTTCAAAGAAAATGTTGTTCCAATTACTGTAACAACCCCCAAGTTTGCTGCCATGGATTGGATAATTAAAGCAGCACATGAAGCCACTAATATGATCCAAAGTAACTCATACTTGTACTGAGCTCCTGATTGTAGATCGGTGTCAAAGTTTCTAGGGTCAATATATGCAATAGAAACAAGAAATCCTGGACCCGTGTAAGCAAATAAGCTCTTCCAGCTTGTCTTATCAGGTACAACAATCTGGTTAGAATCAGTATTCTCGAAGAGCGGTGCATTCGAAGAAGAATTCCCATTTCCTATGCTGGTCATGAACTGCGGTTGGGTAGAAGCTAAGGCATCCGTATTTTCTAATAATCTCAACTCTTTTAACTGAACCCATTCTTGAATTGATGACTCGGTTTCTGCAACATTATTATCCCCCCTGTTGACAACCACATTGTCTTCAAGGTGACATTTAAGAGTGCTTCTGCATTCTTCAGCAATAGGTAGTAATATTATTCCCCCCAGATCAAATATAACACCTCAATAAAGGCCACTTTCTTTTAATTTAGATGTCCAAATGTTGTCATTCCTCTTTTCTTCTTCTAAGAACAATTGGATATCATCTTTTGCATTCTCAAATTCATTGCTAAAATTGGAGCAGTGTTTTGAAAGTCGCTAGTCGGTCCCAGGTCGGTTGGCTATCGACTAGCGACTAGGGGATTAATCGGGTAGTCGGATTTTCAATTTTTTTTAAATATATATTCTCCTTCTTCCTTCATAAGTTTTGAGTAAGTAGAATAACATAAGTAACACAAATCATCAAATAAAAACATGAAAACTAAGTAAAACCAAATAGTTCGACGCTCTAAGTTCAAAACCAATTAACCAAATGAAACTAAGTAGCCAAAAGAAGAAGAAGCGTCTTTTTCTCTTTTTTGATTCAGTCGATCCAGCAGGTAAAGTAGGGTTTAAACTTTAAACATCTAATAAATTACACTATGGCCCCAAACATTTCACATGTTCTATTTTTTACCCCGATATGTTTCGATTTGCCCCGATTTGTTCCGATTTTCCGACTAGGTGACGTAACCGACTAGGTGACGTAACCAACTAGGCGCCGACTTGCCCGACTAGATCCCAACTAGCGACTAATTTAAGGGACTAGGCCCTAGTAGACTCGGTTAGCCTCCGACCCCGACCTAGTCGCCGACTAGGCCAACTTTTCGAACACTGAATTGGAGACAACCTGAAGGCCAAGGTAGAGATGGTATTCTTCTGTCTCCGTTATAAAAGTACCTTCCTCCAGAAAGGAACACATAAGCAACAATGACTCCTTACTATAGCCAAAAGTCATGTATAGGTAGTACAGTACACATGGGCCTTTTGTGATTAGATAATCCAATTCTATCAAGAAAAATGTTCCTGCTCTATTGCTTGTGTCAACAAGTATACAATACCATTTAATTGATTTTCCAACATTTCTCAAACCTTTATGAATTGTTGCAATAAGAGCATAGGCGTACAAACTCATGCAATCAAGTTTTCCAACATGTTCACCTATTTCAAGCATCCTTAAATTTGCTCCATCATGACGAACAAACACAATAATAAAGAAATTCTGATGAAACACAAGAATAATGCCGAAGAAGATGATCTCCACATTCGACCAAAGGAAGATAATAATGAAATGATGAGTCAATAGTCCCAAGTTCATTAACATCACCCAAACACAAGAAATTACAGCCAATCACAAGAAATTTAAACTCATTGGTGGCTTGGGTTTAAGTTCAGCAATTTATCCAATTCGTTTTGAACTTTTATCACACATCATAACCGCAATAGTAAGCCACAAATATGGTACCAACATAATGCTCACAAACTTCCCTCTTTCACCCCAGTACAATATATTTTCCTTCAAATCAGATTTCCATGAATTCTCGTCCTTCGTGGTTATTTCATCTAACTTATTATTAAACAAGTCCATGAAGTTCATGCCAACCTCTATCAGTTCCTCCAGTTTCCCAACTGAAATCACCAAAATCAAATAGCTACCATAGTATTTCGTACTACCATAATATGCTTTGTCAGAATCATTCAGGAATTCTAACCCCTTCATTACTAATTATGCTTAATCCAAACATACACATGTCAACTTGAGTGTCATAATGATCTGGAGGTTTTGGTTTAAGTGCAGGAATGTATTTATCACGTTTAGGATTTTTATCAAACAATTTATCTTCAACATAAAGCTCATCACCTTGAGCAGCACCATAGATCCTTCTAATGTGCCCATTTAAACCCAACCTTGACTCGAGTAAATTGCTCTCATTATCCATTTGTGTTGGATATTCAGTACCTAAAGAAAATGAGAAATTGAAAAACTTTTTGTGAAGTAAGGAAATATCATTTCCTTTCATAGAAACATTACCAGAAAGGGATGCTTTGATCATTTTCTTCACTGTTATTAGTATTACTTCAGGAGCACCATGATTTTCAGCCGAGGATAAATTGGAATTGGTTGTCTGATTTGACTGAGAAATTTTATCAAACACCATAGTTGCATGACATAACTCTTGCTGTTTTGCCAAATCAATTGCTCTTTGCAAGGAATTTGGGGAGCACCACTCTACATACTTTCTAATTTCTTCCCTTAATCCCCTAACAAAGACGCTCACAACCCAAACTTCGGTAAAAATTTCTTCGTTCCAAGTCTCTACCCAACACTTCAACTGCAAGAATGAGGTCTCATATTCCTCAATAGAGTTGGATTGTTGATGATACATGAAGTAATTCATAACATATTCGTTGTGCTCCAACTCTATCCCTTGAATCTCCATAGCAGTTAGAGCTTGCCCCTTTTTGTTTTCAGATCTATGCAAATGATCCATGAAATTGATGTCTTCTTCCACTTGTTTTCCATTTGATTCCACCATGTCAGCTCTCAATGAAAGCACCATTGTTACCGATTTAAAGTCTCGGATAGACTTTGAAAGAATTTGCAGGGAGCAATAGAGAGAGAAAGAAGATAGATTGGGGGAGAAATTTTAATTTATTTCATTCAATATCCATTTCAGTACAGAACCAAGCCTCTTATAGGCATAACTAATACATAATGCTAATCTCAACCATCTATTCTTAGTCTAATCCTAGGCTTTCATTTATATATATATTGCCTATATTCATAACAGAATGTACTTTGGCCATGAATATAATTTTGTCATTAAACAAATAAGCTCATTCTTTATGAAATTCACCTAACTTACATAGTTACATCTAAGTATTATATTGATTCCATGAAGAACAAATTTTAAAGTAAAACATAGTAAAAAATAAAATAAAATTAACTAGTGATGATAATATGATATATAAAGATAGAGAAGTGTGTGTAAATTGTAAAAGATGTGTAAAGTATAATATACCTGCTGATGCTTTAAGAAGACTGTTGAGAACAGCAGAGAGGCCCAATCTTGTGAGATTAGATTGAATAGTAATAGAAGTGTTGGGAGCTTTGAAAGGAGGCTTCAGTTTCGTTACGAACCGAACTTGGACCCGCCTTGACACTTCTTCGTCTACATCTCCGCCGCCGCCGATATCATCATATCCATGAATTGATTTGCAGAGAGATACAAACGAGGCGGGAGAGATGTCAGCTGCTTGTGGTGGAGTTCAAAATAGGCAACACAGAAGAGGAGGGAATAAGCTAGGGTTATATGATGGAACCTTGCAATTTTTTATTTTTATTTTTTTGGTAATATCAATTTGAGTCATGCGAAAGTTTAGGACGTGTATATAGTTAAGAATTAAGAAAATATTTTATTTTATTTTATTATATATATTTTTGCCATTCAACTTCATTTAAAAAATATTTTATTTTAATTTATTAAATTTTATAGCATATATTTTCATGTTGATCAAAAATTCATAATTGATGCATGCATATAATTTTCCTATCAATTTTGTTTTTTCTTATCTCTTTTATTTTATTTTCTTGTCTTGTCTTTTACTTTGTTTTCTTTTTCTTATTTACTCTCTCGATTTGAAGCATATTTTAGCGTTTTGATCAAACTACAAAAGTAATCAAAAGCTTTTAAATGATTAATATCAATTTGGTCAATCCATTTAAACATACATTCGAGTTTAGTTCAGGATGGAAAAAGTTTGTCATTTTTTTCAAAGTTTTTCATTCATAAATAATAGATTTGCATGGAAAATTATATAATATAAATAAATATGTTGTAATCTCTATTATCTATGTATTTTATAAATTTATAAAAGGGATAAAATAAATTGACTCTCTTGAAAAAATATTATAATTTATTTATCACTTATTTTCTCTGTTATTCCTAAATTATCTCTCCAATAATTAACTTGTAGTGTTTTATTTGCACACAGTATAGTATCTATTACATGTTGCGCATAAAATTATACTAAAATTTAGAAAAAATTAAAATGTAGTTAAAATGTAATTTATTATATTGTTTACTTTATGAATGAATTAAATAACAATATTAAAAAAAATCATAAAATTTATATACTTTTTCCTTATCATAATCTAAGTTTTTTCTATTTATTTATTTCCCGTCGAAAGCTCACAAACATAAACGCATTGGATGGGCGACTAAGAGTGTAAATGAATCGAGTCGAGCCGAGTATTGAGTTGTTCAAATTTGATTCACAAATTGTATCGAGTATAAAATAAAGTTTGATTGAGGCTCGTTTAGGTATCGAGTCAAATATGATCTCACCCGGACAGTTTGAACTTTTCAAATAAATATGATGATAGTATCAAATATAAAATCACAATTTGAAGAGGTTTGAGTAATTTATCAAATTTTAAAATTTACTCATATTTGAATCATTTTTATTTGAAATCGAGTTAACTTTTAGTCGAGCAAGAGTAAGAATCTAAGGGTGTGTTTGTTTATATCTGAATAGCTTTTAATATGTATGTTTCTGATTCGGTTAGAGGCAAAATTTGTTTGGTAATTTTTTTTCTGCCGCTTAATCGAAAAGATATGAAATTAAAGATATACTATTCATTGGCAGGTATAAACCACATTAACTATTTTTTGGACAAAAATGACCTGTTCATATATTACAAAATCCCTCTTCACCCTTTTCCTCCCCCAACCGTCGTTGACTCGCTGGATGAAGTAGGTCCCCAATTCATCATCCTCCCTTCCTCTTCTGATAAAAAGGTGTCGGAGTAACAATTGAGACTGAAGAAGAAGATCTAATCCGATCAAAAGGAGAAGCAAGAAAATGGATCAATCGTTTTTGATAATGCTTTCAAATCTCCTCCACCTCCAAAACCACCTAGATCCCACCACCTCCATCCTCACCTCCACCGCCACCACCTCCGACTCCTCCCCAACCTCCCTCTTCACTCCACCTCCGCCGCCCCTCTCATCTTTTTCACCATCGCCTCCGTCCTTTCTTACCTCACCACCACCGCCCCTTCCCAATCCTCCGTCGGAGAAAACTATCAAAACCCAAAAGACCTACCTTTATCTTCCGCCAACTCCACCTCTCAATTATCCATCTTCGTCTTCTGAGCCCTCTCCACTGAGCACATCTGGGCCATATAAGCCCCTTTACGTGATGCTCAATGACGATCCATTTACGACCTTTATTACCCTGTATTCACCACCGTCATCGGAAAACTTAAACCCTACATCGTCCAATCAAATCTCTCTCTCCTCTCTGATTACGCCGTTGCAATGGTACTCTCTCGCCTCTCTCTTGGGCTATTGTCTAAAACCCTGGCCACCCGTTACTCCCTTGAACCCTACTTAATTTCCAAAATCACCAACATGGTCACTCGCCACCAAGTTCATCAAAATCTCCCGTCTCCCGCAGGATGAGAAAAAAAGGTTTAAGGGTAATATGGTAAAATATTGTTATTAAAACATTTCTAAAAAATTAATTATCAAATAATATTTTTTCATTCAGATATAATTTTATTAAGATGTTCTACATTATTCAGATGTCTAAACTGTTTAAATAATTTTATCAAACACTACGTAACTAAGGGTGGGAAAATTTTTCGATTTTTCGGACCGGTCGGTTCAATTTTGGTACAAATAAACCGGTAAATACCGGTTTCGATACCGAGTTTTTATAGTTCGTTTTACCGAATCGAACCGGTATATACTGGTTTTCCGAATTTTTTGTTATTATTAATAAATACTTAATAATACAAATAATAATAATAAAATAATGATTCTAATGATAAAAATAATAAAAATAAAAATAAAATAAAATAAAATAAAAATATTAATTTTTGTTTTTTTATTCGATAAAAACCGATACCGAACCGGTTCCGAACTGGTAAACTGATTCAATATACCGATCCAACCGGTACTGATATCGGTATGGGAATTTAGTTACTTTCAGTACTGGTTCGGTTCGGTACCGGTCCAGTTCGGGCCGTTTTTATCGATTGCCCACCCCTACACGTAACTGTAGTTATGGAGGTGGTTGATTAGAGACCTAGATAATAATTTAATAAAAGAAAAATTTTCAAAACTCCACAGGCTAAAACAATCTATCTATACAAAACACAAATGATTTTGGAAAAAAAAATTCCACTCAACCTAATAAATCATCCGGACCGTCCAAAGTTTCAGATAAAATTAATCATTGAAAGTGCCGAAGGCACACGCTACATGATTTAGTATATATATATATATATATATATATAATTAACAAAATACAACTGATTTTAAATTTTTCGCTCACCCTAATAAACGATCAGAACCATCAAAAGTTTGGGATAAATTTCACCGTCTATTATATCCTCTTTAACTTTAAAGAATTTTTTTTGCTCTTCTCTCACTCTCAGATCCTTTTCCAGTTCTTTCCTCTTTTCGAGTTCGCCCTCTGCCTCTTTCATTCTCTAGCGTCGGACAATCTCTCCTCCCCTTTGTACCCCTCGTATATAGTGACGAAGTCACGGGTAGTACGACTAGTACATATCTACCTAACAAAATACAAATAAATTTAAATTTTTCGCCCACTCAATAAATTATCTGGATCGTTCAAAGTTTGAAATAAATATCGCCGGTCCATTTACGGGACCAGCTAGTATATACATACAGAGCTACATCTGTAACATTGACCATACAGATTACCTACGAAGAAAACAAGCCAAATCTAGCAGCCATACCAACATCATGACAGAGAACAATTGCCCTAGGGTTTCTTCTTCTGAGTCAATGGCTTCTACAAATTCCTCATCAACGAAACAAAGGTATCAAAAAAATTCTCAGACATAAAAACCCTAGTTTTAATTATTTGATAATCTGAAAATGTGAGATGTCTGGCGGATTTGAGATATTTCTTCATCGTCTTCATCTATCTGGCCCAGCTATTTATTACTAGTATTTAGTATAGCATCGGGGGTTCATATTTTTTTGTTGTTGGGGGATTAATATTTGTATTCTTGTTTTTTCGTTAACATTTTTTAAATTATTGGGTTCAGTTTAGCTATCTTGCTATATTATAGATTTCTAGTAGACTTATGAGTAGTTTGCTATCATGGATATCTCACCGTGATCTATTCTCGTTGTTTGTTGTTTATTGACTTGAGTTCCAAAAAGGGAAACTTTAACTTCCTATTTTATTGTTGCTAAACTTTATGAAGCCATATTTTTAAAATTGTTTTGACAGTAGTTGGCACAGGAGCTGTTATAACTTCTTAGTCATTTTGCAGGAGAAAAAGAAAGTGGGATCAACCTGCTGAATCCTTACTTTCAACAGGAGTAGCAGTACCTGGAGTTTTTCCATTGGGCAATGCGGGATCTCTTGTTGGGATGGCACTTCCAGGTGTTGGCCCGGTTTCTGGTACTTGTGCTATGAGTCATACCACTGTTAGATCTGCAACCTTACAACAGGTGTTAATAACACCTTCCTTACAGCAACATGCTGCTGCTCTGGTTCAAAAAATAAACCAAGTAAGATGACAGAGTAGAGGATTTACTTCATCACTTTCTTTTATAATTATTTATGTTCCTGATTGCAACAGGTAATACATTGTAATTGATGGTGAGCACTAATGAGTGATTGTTTGAGAAATTTACTTGAATCCTAAATCTAATGGGTTTGGGAGACCATAAGTTGGATTTTTTTTCTTTTCTTTTTCTGGTAACCCTTTTTCTGTTAATATGTAAACAAGTTGCACATCCCACTATGGTGATGAAGTATCTGAAATCAGGCTCTTGGGTCTTGGCTCTGTATATTCTTTTTTGGTGTGCATTATTAATTTTGATGGATACCTTAGGCTATTTGAATAAAGAAAGTACAAATTTTATGTTGTTTGTGTATGTCATTTGAACAAGGTGCAACCCCTTTTTGTTGGTTCTTTATCTTGTTTTAGACAAAGATCCAAGAGGAGTTGATAGCTCGGGAAATTGTCATAAATGATGCTGAGTCTTCTATTCGCTACAAGCTCACAAAACGGCAAACCCAGGAGAAGGTGAATCTTATATGAACCGCTGTCTCCATTTATTTTTATTTTTGGTTCACTTTATTATTATATATTTCTAATTTCGGATTTTTACTATTGCAGATCCAGAAATGTACAGGTTCTGTAGTCATAACTAGGTTAGTAGGTCATCTTGTCAGTTGTACAGACATATCTGTCTGTTGCATTTCTTCTATATAATGCGTATACTGAATGGCCTTTTCAGGGGAAAATATCGACCACCAAATGGACCACTTGATGGTGAAAAACCTCTATATCTTCACATTTCAGCTGGGGCTCATGTAATTATTCTAATCATATTGCTATTATTTCCTTAAGTGGCTGGGATTAACATTAAAGTAATCGTGTATTCTTTGAGTTAAGATAGAATTTGCAACTGGACACCTACTACTTTTCTGGTTCTTTAGGGTTATTCTGGTCATTTCACATTGCAGATATTTATTTTCATCTGATAGTATAATTACATTAGTATATATTATGAAGTAATGAATATATTTTATTTTATTAAAAATAATTTACTCAATCTTTCATCTTATACTTTTACAATTTTGTTATCCTTTTTTATTCAACTCAGTAGAAAATCATCTTTCACAAAAATAATTTTCTAGCTAAGGAAACACTTGGTATTTGGGTGTAATTTTCATAATCCTAGAACCCTGACTGCTAAAAGTTATGTTCAAAGACCAAACTCGATAGGTTGCACTGTTATTTAAGGCGCAAGGCGCACCAAGACTCAAAGGTCTCCCTCAGGCCTAGGCGTGAGGCGCACATATTTAAAAAAAATTATATATATATATATATATGGGGATCGATCCATAACAAACGTTGTAAAAAAGAGTATAGCCTTACAACACATCACGACCTTCCATTCGAAGATCGAACGGTTTAATAGAGGTTCCGTCCGCAGTTTAGTTTTCAGTATTCCGCAGTTTAATACTGCGGACGGGTCAGATGACCAAAATGCCCCTCTTTTACAATTCCCCTTCCGCAGTTTAATACGTCGGACGTTGGGGTATTGAATATAAATAAGACGAGATAGTAATGCAACCTGATCTAGACCTAATTCGAGTAATGTGAGAATTAAGGCTCATGAATTTTCTCTCTTCTTGTGTTGTTTTATTGTTTGAACATGAATCATGTTATCTGTGTTTATGAGGCAAATTGATGGCTAACAAGTGGAAGGATGTATTGAACACACTTCACCCCGTTGGGTATACATCCATTCTTCCACTTGTTTAGCCATGGATTGTCGCATTATCCCAGCTTACATGAATCTGTACCAACTAACAAGAATATGCAGGAGAAATAGAAGATTTTTTGTTTTAATAAGTTATATATATTTTTAAATCTCGTCTCTTTTTTACAGTACCGATCTGGGATGAGTATAGTTTGATTTAGTGCTATTAAGTTTTTTATTTGTTCATGGGTATTATTTTCATCATTGCAAGATATGATGATTAATCTGCAACATTAATACCTAGAAAAATGGAAGACTAATAGCATTCACAACAGTTTCTTTATCTCTATCCCTACTCTGCAATGCTATTGGGTCATTCTGTAGGATAGGGATTCAATTTTTTCAATGTGTACCTAACAGGTTCCTTATATTGATTCCTTAAATATTAAATTTTGAAATTTAAAATTTAAAAGTTCCAACAGTCAAATCATATTTTGACCGTTGTAACTATTTTTTATTTAAAAGTAATTGTTGTTTGAATTTAAAAATTGCAATTATTTTAATTTAAAAATAGATATTGCTAGAAATCAAAAAGTGCAACGATCATTACGTGTTTATGAGAAATAAAACAACATTATTTTAATTATAAAATAATAGAATTTATAATTAGTAGTAATATTTTTTACAAAAATGATCAAAATCAAAATTTAACTGATTTTTAATTTATTTATAGTTTTCTTTCTTCTCTAAATCCTCTGTTTAAAAAAAATATGAGTGAATTTGATAGGCATACCCAAATCAACAATTAAGTGAGATAAGATCTTTTAACTAATATAAAATTGTAATAAATAGGATGTGAATTGCCATTTTACATAAATAGGGAACGCTCTTTTGATTCCCTCACCCTGAGGAGTCAAATCATATATAGGGATTAAAATAGAGAATTATATAAGGATAAGAAAACTGTTGGATACTGATTTATTGATATATTCTTCGAATGTGGGGATAGAGAGTTTATTGGGGAAACTGTTGTGAATGCTCTAATAGCATTAAATTAAACTATTCTTGTCTAAATCCTCCATCCGCAATTTAATACTGCGGACGATGTTTTAAACTTAATACGAAAACATATAATTTGACATTTTGTTAAATATAATAATGCGGACGCTAGGTATACAAAACGACGCCATATTAAAACGACGCCGTATATAAACATCCATTAACTCTTAAAGTAAACAACACAAATACTTTTGGAGAAGTGAACAAAAATAAAATATACATCCATAAACTCTTAAAGTATAAACCATCGTTTTTTTAGGAATAAAATTCAAATTTCACTAATAAACAACCATACATATATGTTGGAATGTATCAATGTTGTAAGGTTTGTTGCAAGGATTTGCAGAATTTCTTTTGATTGGTTGCTTTCCTCTCAAATTTGCTGCAACGATTGTAGTGTTTTAAAAATCCCGCCTAGGTCTGCCTAGGCCCGCCTAGGCGTTAGGTCCCTCCTGGCGCCTCGCCTAGGCACTAGGCTCTCCTGGCGCCTCACCTAGTCCTAAGGCGACAAAAAAATTCTTCCAAGAAATTAGGTGGGGCCTAGGCGAAGAGGTTTTTTTTATTTTGATAACTACCCAAATCAGATCTTGATATATTTATTTTTCTAATGATTTACCATATTCATAATGCAGTTTGTAGCATATCAAATTACAACAAGAAGTGAACAAGATCAAGTTAAAATGAATAATTTTATTATAATTGTAATTTTTTGAACTTGTATCAACTTCAAATTATATAAAAGATGATACATTTGTAATATTTAGTTTAATTCAATATAATTCTTAAATTTATATTTAGTTTCTTAAGTTTTAATATTGAAATGAATTCTTGAAATTTTAAATTTTATTATTTCATAGCAATCTTGTTTATGAATAAAACTAATACGTTAAAGATATGTTTGAACTTAAAACAATTGCATGTTTGTGTTTGAACTTTGACATTGACAATATGGATATGTGTTTGAACTTTAAGTAAAGGCCTTTATTATAGATTGTTTTGCTTTATATTTAAGATAAAATATTAAAATTGACTTAAAATAAAAAATTCCTCCTAGGCCCCCCAGGCCGCCCGCCTAGCGCCTTTTAGAACATTGAACGATTGTCGGTTTAGTTGCTTGATTGCTTATACCATATAAGATGGACAAGATGGAACAACTGTGTATGCGGACGGTTAATATCTTCAGCGTCGTCTTAACATGGCGTGGTTTTGTATACCTAGCGTCCACAGTATTATATTTAACAAAATGTCAAATTATATGTTTCCGTATCAAGTTTAAAACATCGTCCGCAGTATTAAATTGCGGATGGGGGATTTAGACAAGAATAGTTCAATTTAATGCTATTAGTCTTCCATTTTTTTAGGTATTATTGTTGCAGATTAATCATCATATCTTGCGATGATGAAAATAATACCCATGAACAAATAGAAAACTTAATAGTACTAAATCGAACTATACTCGTCCCAGATCGGTACTGTAAAAAAAGAGACGAGATCTAAAAATATATATAACTTATTAAAGCTAAAAATATTCTATTTCTTCTGCATATTGTTTTTAGTTGGTACAGATTCATGTAATATGGGACGCATACAAGTAGAAGAATGGATGTATACCCAATGGGGTGTAGTGTTTTCAATACATCATTCCACTTGTTAGACATCAATTTGCCTCATAAACACAGATAACATGATTTATGTTCAAACAATAAAACTACGCAAGAAAAGATAGAAAATTCATGAGCCTTAATTCCCACACTACTCGGATTAGGTCTAGATCAGGTTGCAGTACTATCCCGTCTTATTTATATTCAATATCCCAACGTCCGCCGTATTAAACTGCGGAAGGAGAATTGTAAAGGAGGGGCATTTTGGTCATCTAACCAATTCGCAATTTTAAACTGCGGAATACTGAAAATTAAACTGTAGATGAGACTTCTATTAAACCGTTTGATCTTCGGATGGAGGGTCGCGATGTGTTGTAAGGCTATACTCTTTTTTATAACGTTTGTTATGGATCGGTCCCATATATATATACATACATTTAACCATTTTTGTATCAAATTTATCAATCAGTAACATAGTTGTGACTGTGCCACGGCTAGATGTGACATTAGTTGATCGACAGGATGCCTAAGCGATAAGGCGTCTGTATAGCAAAAAGTCGTTAACAATGTGAAATTTATACATTGTTATTTTACTTCAAAAGTATATTAAACAATAAAATTTTATATACATTAATACTCAAAACATAATTAAAATTATGAAATACAATTATATAAATTCTTCATAGTAAAAATTCAAAACTAAAACACTTGACATTAAAAACTAGTAGAAAAGCCAACAAAGATCACATAGAAAATAAATAATGATGACTTTCCCATCACCCATTACAAGTATATTAAGTAATAAAATTACAAAACATAGTAAATCCATGTGTCACTTAACTGGGCTAGCTACCAAGACGTGAGCCCCGGCTTGGTGTCCAAGACGTCACTTTTCCCTTCTCCAGTGCCAGGACGCTTAGGCGACGCCATGTAACTATGATCATTAAGTAATTTTACAAACTTCTAAGCATGTTCAAAAAGTTTTTATAACAAGTTGAAGGACCATACTTATGTAGTATAGTGATACACTGATATAATTACATTCTGTATAAGTACATAGTTAAATACTTACAATCTTACATATATATATATATACATTTAAGTAGTAAACACTAAACAACAATATAAATGCATATTTGAATATTAAAAAAAATACTTATAAGTTATATATACATTTAATTATTTAATAAGTTAATAAACACAAGAATAGTAATGTAGTAAAGTACCCAATTTTTTTGAAAATAATTGGGCAGCATAACCCTTTAGTATTTTGCAAAATAGTCATTTTTGGGCAAGAGAAGAGAAAAAAAGAAGAAGAAAAGATAAGGAGAAGGGAGAGACTTGCCTGGAGGAGGAGGCTACAATTAATGTTCTAGATTATTTTGGGAATTTTTTTTTACACAATTTTGATAAGGCGTGCGCCTCGAGTGCGCCTCATTGAATGAGCCTCGCCTGAGAACACTACTAGGTTACACACAGTTATAGTAAACATGATGCAAGTAACACTTGGTCATCTTTGAAGATGTCTGGCTATGTGAACTTTATTTGTTCTTTTAAACTGCATATTCTCTATTTTAGGTTGTTTCACTTGAAAAAATTACCCTGATTATGATTCACGCACCTATTTATGCTATTTCTAAGTATTGGTTCATAGACTGCTAATGTCAGGTGTAGCATAAGATGAAAAGATTACAATAAAAAGAATATTACAATCCTTTCAAATAAATAACATATAATCATGAACAGGGTCAATCGTAAGAATAATGAACACCACAAATACTCTTGAAAGTAGTTATGTTCCAAATAAACTAATAGAATATGAAGATCTGAACGGTTAACGAAAGAACATGTTATAATTATACGTCTTCAATCTAGTTAGTGGTTCTTTAGTTTGAAGGATTAGGGGGGGGGGGGGGGGAACCTCTATGCTTTAATATACTATATTTTTGTATTATGGTTCACTAAAGTGAGATTTAGTTTTTCTGGTAGAATCTTATGGAGAAATAGAGTTGTTTTTCCTTGCAAAATGTGCATCTAATTTTGGTTTTGGCTTGGTTTTATTTACTCGCTTCAAGAAGTCTGCATCTATTTACTGATGCTACCTCCATTTTATGTATATTTTCATTAAGGAGAATGATTTGATGTATTGAACTCTGCAGTTGGAAACAACAGCAGATCGGATAAAGGCTGTTGATCGTGCAGCAGATATGGTGGAAGAAATGCTGAAACAGGGCTCTTTAAATAATGGACCAAAGGTAGCATGTATCCACATAGAGACTGTAATTATGACATAATTGAAATTTATCGAGTAGAAATTATCAATATTAAAAAGGTTTATTTTTTCTTTTTAGGTAACCCATCCCCTAAGCACATGTGTCTTCCTTGGTTTTGAGGCAGACCCATTTTTGAACATTGTTGCTCGTATTCGTGGACCAAATGTGAGCCTGCTCTTTTACTCTTCCTCTCTATATCTCCCCATTTTATTATTTCTTTATTGTATTCAGCAAGCTTTATGCTCCCTTTGTATTTTTTTTGGTTTATTTATTTATATTTTTTTTGGGTGGGGGTGTCCGGTGTGAAATGGGAGGAGAAAGTTCATTTGAATTCTGTTTGTCTTGGCTAACCACATGAAGTTACTTGGTTGAGTTCCCTTTTCTGTTTCTGTCCTTTTCTTTTAATAAGGGGACCATAAAATTAGAATTTTAATTGAATATTTTGTAACATATGTTATAGGAGAGCTATTTTTAAATGGTCCCCTATATTAGCAAGTTAGTAACTTACAGTGAGATCTGTCATCTGTGTGAGCTCATTTGAGCTGTCTGTCCAATGTTTTGGTTCAATTTATTCACTTCATATGCTGCTGTTTTTTGTTTGCATTCATATTGCATCATAGACCCCTTAGCTTAGTTTCCTTCTTTTAGCCAATTTTTTATGGTGCATTCTGCTGTTAGATGATTTTATTTCAAAGTTTATTTTACTCGCAACAAAGATGAGAGATTCTAATGATTGAAGCTTTCTCTGACATCTCCATATGATTGGGAGAGTTTTTTTTGTGTCGCTGCTGTTGGGTTTTGTACATGCAGGACCAGTATGTAAATCACATTATGAATGAAACAGGAGCAACTGTCTTACTTAGAGGACGTGGTTCTGAAAATCCTGAAAGTGCACAGGGTGAAGGTAGTATATCTCATGTGAACTTAAAGCAACTTTTCAATTTTATATTTTCCAGATAATACCTTACACGAATACACTATGTTTTTTGTCAGAAGGACAGCAACCACTGCACTTATTTTTGTCAAGTAATAATCCTAAAAGTCTTGAACATGCAAAGCTTTTGGCTGAAAATCTTCTAGATACAATATGTGCTGAATGTGGTGCCTCCAGGTAATTTGAGTTATTATATCTCTGGTATACCAAGAGTCTCGGAATATTAATGGGAGAATGGTGCATGTCTTGGGTTATTGCATGTTCAGTTAATGGTGCCGAATGTGGTGCCTCCAGGTAATTTGGGTTGAGCCATCAAAGTGCCAAAAAAACAGGAAATGCACACAAACTATTAATGGGGTGAGAAACAAACACATGAGAGAAAGTTGTGTGAGGCATCGACACCTGACTCCTCCTAAATCGGTGTTCAATGACACCTAGAGTGAAAACAGCAAGGCTCAAAGGAACCAAATACCTAAGAAAAAATAAAAGTGAAAGGGGGAAAAACAGAGCATTAACAAAAGGGAGAGAATGAAGGGGTAGATTGAGAGAGGGGTGATTGGAGAAAGGGGGGGGGGGCAAATGTAAGTGAGAGAGTGAAAATCCAGATCTGGAGGGGAAAGGGAGAAGGGTGTGCAGAAGCAAGGCGAGATGGAAAGAGAAGTGGCTGGGAGGGGTTAGGGCTCTGACATATGGCCAAAGCCAAGAGAAGGGGAGTACCTGACTTGTTGTCTTGAGAGAGAGAGAGAGAGAGAGGAGAGAGAAAAAATTTCCCGTCTCTTAGGAACTACTTGTTATAAAGTAAGCTTGTTATATACAGAATTATTGTACCATTCCATTAACTCAAATAATATAAATAGCTACTTTTAACATTTATACTTTTTTTTCTTTCACAGGGTCTCCTCATGTAAGGTTTATGGTGCTTTGCCACCACCACAACAGTTGTTGGCTGCTATACCAACTACCAATTTGACTGCGGGCTCTGTAACAGTTCCAGCAGTTTCCTCAGCTACTGTCCCTGTGGCCACTACTTTCCCTTCTCAAGGGGCCATACCAAACATAGGTAGCTATTCCAGGCCCTCGGTGACTTGTGGTGGAACAAGTTATAATGGATATGGTGGAATATATCCGCAAGCCACACCTTTGCAACAAGTTGCCTTGGCCCTTAGACAGTCAGCTTCTCCCTGCACTTCTACAGTTTCTCCCGTAGCGGCAGCAGCGAGCACAGCTTCGTTGTCAAGTATGAGTTCTTCTGAAAGGGAGAAACGACCTCTGCAAAAGCGAAAGTTTCAGGAATTACCAGTTACTTCAAAGGGGCCTGCAGTACTCCACCAGGTATTGTGTTCTCTCAACTTGCAAGCTTATCTCAACAGACATAAATTTGCGCTATTGCAATTAGAATGCTTCTAGAGAATAATAATTTAATGAGAGATTGTAACGGTTCTATATATCTTAACTACTACATATTTATAATGTAAAATTTAAGAATGAACAAGTCAAAGCATCTGTAACAAGAGTTTTGATGAGGGAATACTGAATTCTCGTAAACTAGTTTACATTTCCTGGGCACAATCCATTAATCTCATATAGCTTTTGAGTTACTCATGGTGAAGGACTGAGAAAGGATAGTTGTTCAAAATGTCCGAGAGAATGCTTTGCAATTTTTACTCATGTTGAGATATTGAAGTTCTAGGAATAGTGTGCTGCACATAAACCTTGTAAATTTAAGCTGCATGTGCTTGACTTTGTGGCATTGTAGAGGGCAAACTTTCAGTGCACTCTTTGGCATGAAATTAACTGGAAGTAATGTTGAGATCTTCTTACTAAGTCAATGATTTTGATGGATTAACCGTGCTTCGCAAAGCAACATAACGAGATGTGCACATTTCTTGAGAATGGGTCGTCGTCGTTATATGTTTGAACATCTAATTTGTTGATACAAAATCAAAGCCAGATGTATTGTTGCAAAAAGAAATCAGTTGTTTATTACTTGCAGAATTTTAAAAAAAGAAAAGAAAAAGTCTGATTTATTTTCTAAACCATAGATCACTTTTGCTATTATATAAAAAATTGACAAGTTCTAAAGTAACTTGTTTATTTACTGAAGAGGTTATATGAGCGTAGTTGAACCGAGTTTATTGGTGTGGTTAATGCCCATTCAAACTTGGCAAATCCTGATTAGATTTGGGCGTGGTTTGAACAGAGGTGACTTGGAATGGTTGATTTAGTTGTTTGTCTGGAGAGCAGATTGAGTGGTGAGGGAGGCTTCAACTTGGATACTCTTATGAGTTGTTGTGTGACTGGCATAAGTGACCCACTTTGTATTTATGTTTGCGATCATCTGTTTCAGTCTTCTCAGGAGTATTATCAGTTTATCACTAATTTATATTAGAAAATCCCATGAGATACAGTAATTATATGCACGTATTGATTTTATTGTTTAAATTTTGAATCTCTAGGTCAGTAAAGAGGTTCACATGAAATGCCTTTTTTAATACTTGTTTGAAAAGCTTAATTTTTTTCTTCTTCTGACTTTACTACTCTATATTCCAGGTATTTTCTCTGACCTTGTATGAAGCTAACAGGCTGATACTGGACCTCTGTTGGACGTTTGTATGTTTCACAGGGTTTTTCAATGTGGGGCGGCATGGATTCATGGATGCTGCTTTCGATGCTTTTATCTGGAGATCATTCAAATCTTTTTTATGCTTGTGCATTTTTTAAAGCATCTGCATAGAAATATTAAACCCCAAACACGTGCACCAACTATCAAAATTTTATTATTTGAACATGAAAGGAAGTTTCCATTTGTCGCATGCATAGTCATCCGGATATATGGCTCTGCGCTCTTGAGTTGATGTGAAAGTATGAAGCTTACGCGCTTTGTCATTATCCCAAATACCACACACTCGTCTCAATATCGTGTGCTAACTTTTGTTCATTCCAATTCATATTTCAATTATTAGTATCACATTGCACTTGATTATCCCTGTCACATTAGTTTCTGGTGCTCCACTTCTCCTTCTCCCTCGCCCACTTTATATATGTTCTGTCCGTGCACAATATAAGCATATAGAAATCATATCATAGTTTCCTGGATAATGGGAATACTGATCAAAAGATTCCAAGTTGTCGTTAATGCCCTGTTTTAGTTGTAATATTTATCAAATCAGAGTAAAGCTTTGTTGAGGATCTAGTTGGATTGTTTTCACAGAATATGTTGCAGGATTCAGAATTTTTAAAGCCACGTGGTCCAACATCAAATATGGGTGAGAGAAATATTTCAACCATGCCATCTCCAAAGAAGTTGACCCAGCAAGCAATCAATGGTCTTGCACCACCCCCTCCAAGGAGCATGCCGCCGCCACCTCCTAAATTCAATTCAACACCACCTGTCGTGAAGGTGCCTGAGGACAGTCATGTTCGGAGCAAAATGAAATCTGCAGCTGTCCCTGGTATTTGTTACCTTATGTTTTTGCAATTTTGTAACATCTCAAACAACGTATGTTGATGGCAGGACTCAAGCTACCTTCCTCTTACAGTATTGCTTGCTTGCATCTTTTGCTTTGCTGAACAACAAACATGCTATTAATTATTTTTTAAAATTGTTTCAGATACATTAATCCAACTAATGGAGTATGGAGACGATGACGAAGACGATGATGACGACGATTATAATAGACCAATCTTATCAAATTATAAATAGAATTGGGCTTTCTACTCTACTATGTTGTGTCAAATTCGCATCGAAAGAAAGATTTTTCTCCTTAAAAACCAACTCGAATTTACCAATAGCTGCAAAACCATTCTCGGCTGTGTGAAGTTAACGACTTTGTTGATTGCTTTATTATGGGTGATGACAGAGTTGAACCTCCAAAGCACTATGCAATTCATCAGTCAATTGGAGCTGGGAAATTAATGAAGTAGCATGAAGCTTATGGGAAAGCATGATATTGTTGGTGGTTGGAACTAAAATGCATTGCTTATCTGCTCTATGGCATATGTAGGGTTATCAGTCTGTCAGTTTTGTCATTTGTTGTTGTAACTTGTAAGGTTAAGGAAGGGGGGGGGGGGGGGGGGGGTGTTTTTGTGCATTGTAAATTGATAAATTTTACTGATCTCAGCTGTTTTAGTAGTTGATTTTAAATCATTCTCAAAGTGAATCACAAATTAAGCTGCATTTGAATTTTAGTTTGAGGGGCCCCATGCAGTAAAGAAAATGAAGCCACACAATTTCAAGCTGGCCAAGCAAGGTATATAAAAATGGGATGAATAACTTCAAAAGTTGAGAATGTGGATTGGAGGCAGGGACCTTCCAACTTATCTACTGTTACAGTTGTGTCACTACATTTCATGAGCAGAGGTTGGTAGGTACTCACAGCTGTGAGTTCTTTAGGTAAATGGTGAAACCTGCGCAGAGATCAAGAAACAGTCCCTAATGTTGTAGCAATACCATAAAATATGATTGAATTTACAATCTAAGTAATCTTACAATCTCGGTGGGCTACATGCTCATTTTTTCTTGTTTGAAGCTCTAGAATCCTTCGCACCTGACCAAATTCTCTATTAAAACAACTGATTATTTTAATGGGGCACTGTAATTATAAATATAGTTTGGAAAATAGTGCTCCATTTTTTTTATCGATATTTTGGGTAGTCTCAAATTAAATGTTTATTTATCTTAAATAATCAATTTTTTACTAAAAAATTCCTACAATAAACTCCGTATTAATTGTTCTATATATTTCTATTCTCTATTATTTGCATTGTACAAAAAGCTATGCGATTAGGTGAGAAGTTATAATGACTTTTGAAAGAATTCAAATACTCCCTCCGTTTCTTTTTAATTGACGTTTTAGAAGAAAACATGAAGATTAAGAAATACAATGAATGTTTTGTCTGATTGATTAAAATGAGTATGCAATATATCAATATTATCTTTCAAAATTCATTGAAAAAGATGAAAGGAATGGAGAGAGTAGTTAGAGTTGGAAGTAGCATTACATGTTTTAATGGAATTGATTTCAATGACAAGTTAAATAACTTTAGTTTTAGATATGGATAATTATTCTCTTTTTTATAATACAATCAATAAAAACCAAATGATATTCTTGTTGTGGGAAGGACTGGAGGAAGTATTAATCAGGCAGGCTCCTCCTAGAGTAACACATTTCTGTTGATTAAAGAAGAAAAAGGAAATACTACTACAGCCACCACGCCAGCTTAACTATTTTCATCAACTCGTCTAGACCCATATTTCATGGAGGTCCTCTCAGCCACATATATAGTCTTTTATCAGTTTATGACACAAGTGGCTTGGCTTCTATCTATAAGATAGAAAAATAAACCCCCACACATTTCAAGTTGAAATAGACTGAAATTTGTTTTGGGTGGCAGTTAAGGTGACAGGATGAGTTCCATCACATTATTTATCAGGCCAAGAGAAATTCACTAGACAGACAGACAAGAGACATATTCATTACCATGAATACATAAATCTGCAGTAAAATCCAGTAAACAAAAAACTTTTCTAATTACTAAACGGATTACAATAAAATGATAAATAAAGCTCTTAGAAACTTAAATGGGAATCCATTACTCTTTGATGTCACTTCCTGTGGAAACTGTGCAATGATCTTGGGGATCCTTCGAATAGATCCAAGAGGTAATTCTCTAGATCATCAGCAGTGTACTTAATGTGCTTGTCACTTATGTGGTTGATATGTCTTCCTACAAATGTCCGGTATGCCTGGATTACCTTGAGGGATGTTGAGATTCGAAGATCATCACGAAGCTGGCTATCTGGGATTAACCATCCGGTTTGACTCTTGTAAACCTCCTCAAAAGCAAGATAAAAGCTCTGCATCCTCTCCTTTAGAAGCGTTTTTGAAATGGAATTTGAGCCAGAATTATAAAGACCCTCATCCCTGAGTAAGGAGAGGATTGAGCTCCACGTGGCGCGCTCGTAGTTCATCGCATGCTGTTGGAATTTCCAGTTATGCTTGCGAATCCAGTCATCCCCTAAAATTGTTCTTAGCTCGGAACCCTTAACCTTTTCAGCCATGTAATGTATATTGTTCATCAAGAACAGGTGGCCCAGAGAATCATCCTTGTATAATTTGGATTTGTCATCGAGGTTGCATTCCAAAATTGAAGTAAGGGATCGAAAGTGTACCGCCACTGGAGAAAGATAGTGCCAACCTTTTCTGCTGTTATCCTCTTCAGCAACTGGACTCATGTCGGGGGAAAATGAAATGGGATCGTCTGTCTCATTGTCCTTGAGAAGCACATTGAGGGAGTCACTATAATCTGTTAGGGTCCTAATGTAGTTCATTACATACCTAGTGAGATGGTGGATTCCACCACCAGCAAAGGCGCTAGTTGACATGTTTGATGCCACGGCATTCTTAAAATCAAGAAAAGTGGCCTTCACACAATCTCCCAACCTCTTTAAAATGTCCTCGCACTCACTTTTAATATATGATCCAGTTTCATCAGGGTATAGAGCCTCAATATCTGGAATAAGATCTGCTAGGACCTCATACATGTCAAGAATGCGAAGCAACTTTTCTGGTTGGTGAGGACCAACTGCAATAGCTTCAGCAAAATTCAGAAGCTGCAACATAGAGGTCTTTGATGACTCTGCAAAACATACAGCACTAGCTGACTCGAGCTCCCCAAAAATCTGATCAGTAAGCCATTTTTCACTAGCAAGATAGACTCTCACAAATATCTTTATAGCTCGAATCCATCTCCTGATTTTGGAGTTCAAGGTACCCCATTCCATCCTCAGCACATCCTCAATGCTTGATTTCTCCACTTCAAGTATGAAGAGGCAGTCATCCAAGGCATCTTTTCGGACGTTGATATATGCCTGAGAGCACTCCCGACCATAGTTTGAATCAAACATTAAATTAACAATGCATTTGAGATCAGGAATAACATCCCGATGGATCAAGTCAATAATGAATTCCTCCGCACCTCTGCTGATACTATCTCTCTGAAGCCCATCGTCAACAGAGTCATCTCCAAAAGAGATAATTGACCCCTCATCCACAGTAGTATCATCTTCGCTGGAACGGAACGACATGTGCTCAGGCTCAAAGGGCTGCCTATTCTGAACAAGTATGTGCCTAAATTCCTCCTCCAGCCTGGTCATGGCTGTCTGAAGAAGATCATGAGCTTTTCGCACAAGTGCATTCTCTTCACTATCTTTATTCAGGCTCAAACTCTCTAAACTTTCGGTCAATCTACGGGCTTCATCCACAGCCTTCAAATACTCATTAGCTTCTTCAGGACCACAATCCCATATCATCGACTGATCTACCTCCCAATTCATGACTTTATCATGAACCGAATTAAGCCGCTCTTCGATCTCACTCAATTCCTCATCGTTGTTTTCAGGGACTCGAGAGATGCTGGACAAATGGGAGCCTAGCTCCACCAAGATTTTCCTCGCATCATTTGTCAAATTCTTATTTGTCTCCAATACCTTCACTATGTGCTGAGCCGCAGCAATTAAGTTCTCTTCTCCTTCCAGAGTTGAAATTACAGATTTATTGTCTTCCATTTCATATAACAACACAAGACCACCAAGATCACAACATACAACAGCCACAAATGATGAAAAACCTTGAATCGCCAAAATCCAGTAAAATAGAAGCTACCCGCAAAAAAATTATCAAAAACCCTAACAATCTTAATCAAGATTCATGAACATGGCTCCAGACCAATAATCAATTGAAAAAGTTGGAATTTCCCAATGAAGAATAATTTGATCAGTCAGGAAAGGAGCACAATTTTCCAGAACAATCCAGAAGCAAGTGCAAGGGAAACCAGAAACAAAAGATATAGGCAAGAGAAATTTATTTGGGATCAATATCATACAATCCCAATATTTTTGGAGGGTGTTCCAGTAAAAGACCAAAGAAAGGGTAAGGAATATCAAATGGAACCAAACCACATAACAAATGGGGATTTAAGCTATTATTAAGACAAAGAATGAAAAAGAAGCTGAATACAAGCAGATTTTCAAACAAAGAGTGCTAAAATTGAAATAACTACCCACCAAAATCAGATCTTTATACATATAAACATACAAGTACAAAAATCTGTTGAAGCCCAGTTCAAAAGTAAGAGAATAAGGGAGAAATAAACTGACCCTTTTGGAGATGATCTAAAAGACTACTAATCAGAGCTTCCGTAAGACTTTTCTCCCATGGCCGATCTCTGCAACTTTTTGTGGTCTTGTTAGTATTTATTGGCTAGTAGTTTTTTTTCTTATTGCTTCTAGCATTTTGGTTGCTTTTGACCATTGAAGAGTCTTTGTGGAAAAATAACAGTGAGCCATGAAAAATGGGACACTTGTGTAAAATGAAAAGGGAATGGAATGGACTAATGAGGGCACGCACTCCAATTAAAATAAGGCAGGCGCAATTATCAGCTGCTTTCGTGTGTTTATCAGTATGGTGCCCTGCCTAGACGTGTCGCCGATATTGTAGAAATTAAAATTATTTTCTAGTTTTTGTCAACATCTGACCAGTTAATCTGTCCGCCTTCACATGACTTTGACAAGTTCCAGATATTCCTTGACCTCTATCCCTTCTCTCTCCTCTTATTTTCATTTTCCTTTTTATTTTGATAAAAAAAAATATGGATAACAAGTTTTAATTTTGAGATATAAATGAATATGCTCTCCCTCTAAAATGAGTCTCCCATTTGTAATTTTGTATTCAAAAATATTATTTTGAATGCATATTACTCCCAAAATTCATATTTTAACTGTAAAATTATTATTTGTAATATGCCTACAAATTAAAATAAAATGATCCTTATTTTGGATGGCCTGTTTATTAGCTAGCAAGGCAATTTTTGGAGATGAGATGACATGATATTGAATGATCGTACCTCTTTGATTGGGAGTCAATGTAGGGAATATGTTCCACAACATAAGATTATATTTTCATATAAAAAGTATCGTTATAGATCCTATAGCGACGGTTTATTCCGTCGCTATATATCTATAACGATATTTTTCATGTATAAATATCAATAAAATATTGTGAAAATATCAATTTCCATAATAATAATCACCCAGTTACTTAGAAAATTAAATAATCACTCTGTTGCCATCCATTAATTTAATGGCTTCCTCGTACAGCTAAACCTGCAATTTGTTCAAATTATAATTAATATTTCAAGTTCAAATGTGACTATTCAAGTCATCGATTCTTTCTTGGAATGTTTTGAAATTCGATTGGGACCAACCGGCTCAACCGACTGAATCAGGAGCCGATTCTATGTCTGATTTGGTGGACCACTCGTTGAACTAATGACTCATTCATCTAATAACTTTTTTGATTGAATGATAGTAAAATATTTCTTTCTTGGCTACTGGCTGGATGTCTTTGATCCACCCGAGTATTGTTTTCAACTCTGGGAACAAAAACAACAGTAAAAAATTTATAATAGGGCCATGTATTAGGATTCATAATTGCCCCTGTTATAAAAATATATACTTATATAAAAATTTAACCGTTGCTTTTGATAATAAATTACAACTAATTATAGGGGCAATATGTTTAAACATGGTAATCAAATCCGGACCGCCGGTTCGACCGATAAAAATTAAAATCGATTGGCTCTCTGGTCCGGTTCGAATAAAAAAACCATTTTTGGTAAAAATCGGTGACCCGACAGTTTGACCGATTGACCAACTCACCAGATAACCGAGTCACCGATTTTATCGGTTCCCTACCTCACTTTTTTTTAAGATTTTGAATTTGATTGAATGTATCATTGATTGAGTTTTGAGTTATGATCATGATTTAATATCTTTCCTTTCATATAGATTTAGTATTTATTTGAATTGTATAAAGTAAACATTGTACAAATAGACTTAGTTTTTTTTATCGAATTTGATTGAATGTATCTTCAGAGATGTTTATTATTTGTGTTTGATTTTATCACTCTTTTAGTCTTGAGTTTTGAGTTATGATCATGATGTAATATCTTTCTTTTTTATATAATTTTAGTAATTATTTAAATTGTATAAAGTAAACATTGTACAAATAGGTTTAATTTTTTTTTCGTAGATAAATTGATTAATTTTTACATGTTTACTAAATATTATATATAATATATAATAATAATTAATATATTTAATTATTTATTACACATTAATGACGTATAACGGTCCGACTACTGGTTGGACCAGTAACCCATTTATTCGATAATTTTTTTCGATTCGATAAACGATCCGGTATTTTAAAATTTTGTAAATTAACTAGAATCAAAATAAGTATATATTTTTACAGAATTGAAGGAGTGTTTGGTAACATGCGGAAGTCCTGGGCATAATAAGGTCTTTCATAAGAAGTTAAAGTTTAATATTTTGAAGGTGGTTCATATTTTTTTTATTAAAATGATCACAATACCTCTATAAAATATTTTTAGAACTTATTAGCTAACACAATTTTAATGATCTAATCAACAACACGATTAACAATCAAATCACAGCCATTATCACCCCTTTTTGCCTAGATTAACAATGATTAAATAGAGAGTGCAATTAATGGAGATCAGGGGCTGAGGGAGTAGTCGCTTTCGGGGCTATAGCCCGGTCCAATTTTTTTTTTTACTAGATATACTATAGAATTATGTAATCCAAAGTAAAAAATATTGGAATAGCCTTGGTCAGCTCAGTCCAAATGTACAATTTTAACATTCCTGACTCCGCCCTAATGGAGATCAATATCGAATGCATGTATTTTCTTCAAGGCTCCCCTCTAATTAAGAATGATTTGAGCATGTAGGAGTTTGAAGATCCTACCGCCGATCACCTGTGTCAAAGAGATGAGATGAGCGGTTAGTATAAGAGAAGCCGATCCCACGGCCGGAGTTTCGAGGAATAATAGGTTTGCCAGAGTGTTCACAGAGAATTTGTTGAGGTATAAACCTGAAGATGTTTTGTTAATCCTTACCACACACACACACACATATATATATATATATATATATATATATATATATGCCACGGAAGAGCAACCTGGGCCTGTTTATTTTCACAAAGCAAAATAAACAGCTATATACTCCCTTCCATAATAAGTGATGTTTTAGAGTTGGGCACAATTTTTAAGAAATGATTGTATAACATTAAATATAGTATCATTTATCTATAATGTCTTTTGTGTTAATAAAGAGAGAGAGTTAAAAATATTTGATATTGAAGTAGGAGTAATGAAGAGTAATTTTGAAAATATTATAATTAATGCTCTTAAATTTTCTAAAATATTAAATAATTTAGGACAAATAAAATCATTTAAAACACCACTTATTATGGGACAATACATAAATCCTCTGTAAATTTTACTGCTGTAAATGTAATACTAGCAGTGTATGTAAGTGATAAATCATAATGCAGTACCCCACCATGCATGCTTACTGACAATGGAGAGCTATATATGCAAGATGTACATGCAGTAAGTACCCCCAATAAATGATGGATTAATTGTTTTTTACTTAATTTCAACCATTTTATTAACATATACTTCTTTCGTCCTAAAATAACTGTTTATTTTGACTTTTTAAAATTAAATTGACTATTTTTTAAAACTATTTTTGTACTATTTTTGTCAGAATATAGGTGCAGAGGTTATAATAAAAAAAAGTATATACAATTTACTACTAATACCAATTTTTATAATGTTAAAAATATATTTATACATGCTTAATTATTAATTTTAAAAATAGTCAATTTGATTAAAAAAAGTCAAAACTGAACAGTTATTTTGAGACGGAAGGAGTATTAATTATAAGAGAGAGATAGAGAGAGAGAGAATGTTGTGTATGTATTATGTGTGTGGATGGGTTCTTTTTCTAGTTAGCTCATGAGTCATTTGTGCAGCATTGCTAGTGATGGATATGAGCAACCATATCCTCAAGTCATGTCCACTTTCTCTGACTCATAAGAAAACTGATATTCACGTGTTTTTAATATTTTTACACAGTCCTTCCTCAGAAGTGGATATCTCCTTCACGTGATAGGCAGATCAAATAGAAATATTAAAAACTCATAGCTAAAACAATTTTGTATAAGACCACTTTTAAAAGAAACAAGTGTCCTATATATATATATATATATGCATACGAATGGACACAAAATCATTCAACCATGTTATGTTACTTGAAGAAATACAACAGTTGCCCTATATTATTTTTATTCTTAATTGATTGAGTATTACCATGTCACAATTAATACATTTCTGATTCCTATTGAAGATGAATTTACCTCCATTGATTGAGCCAAATGAGCAAATTAAGGTTTGGAAGGAAGGGTCACGAGGAACCTAGCCCAGTGAGCCAGTAAAAGAGGGCTCTGCCAGCAGCTTGGTTAACGGTGACATAACCAGAAAACTGCAGAAAGGACACTTTTGGCTGTCCCGGAAGAGACACTATCCGGTCAGCTTCTTCTTCTTCTTCTTGGACAAGAAGCAACACAAGGAGTAGCATGGAAATAAGGATCTTCACTTTTGCCACGACCATGTCCATGCCTGCTTTAATTCTTCTTTTTTAGAAGACGAAGAAGCGGTGATATATAGCAACCCTAGCTTTTCTTCTTTTCTCTTTGATAATTGATGGAGTATTTCGTAATTTTAATGAAATACTCTATTAATTACTAAAATTTTAAAATATATATCTTTAAATTTATTAAAAATTTAATTCAATATATATATATATATATATATATATATATATATTTCGGTCATAGTAAAAACAAAATAGAAAACAACACAAACTCTTCCATCACATTATCTAATATTCAACAATAAAAACACGTGAATAAATGAAATAAAAAACTGGGGAAGGAGGTGAGAACATTTCGGAGAAAATCCAATAATGAGAGGAGAGAACAGAGAAGCTTCCTGTTGTTGTTACTACTCCACTTGGTTGTGAGTTGTGGGGTTTAGGAGAGGAGGGGGGGGGGGGGGGGTCAGTTTCTTTCTTTAAATGAGTCAAATTTGACCAGCCATCCCTCTATAAGCAGTCATCCCTTTATTACTCCCGCACTCCTCAACACCATTGTCCAAGTTGCAATTTATTTAATTCCTGCTAACAATATTTCTGGGAAGAGCAGCAGCAGCAGCAGCAGCAGCCAATCAATGGAGAAAATAATTGAAACGTCTCCAAAAACTACATTCCCCTCAGAAAAAAGCCCTTCAGGCCATCATGATCATCTGAATTCCCCAATATCTGCCACTGAAATTCGCAAAACTGGCACCCCTGGTCGCCTTAATGTTCCTCCTGAGCCATTCAAATACCCCGAAAGGTACCAAAATAGATCCTTTTCTTATGAGAGATATCTAGTAGCTATTGTGTTGACATTAAGCTCACCATTTTTTTTTCATTTTCTTGGCAGGTATACCAGCCCAACTGATCTTATGATGTCCCCTGTTTCAAAAGGTCTAGCTCTTGCTAGAAGAAGAAAGACCGCTCCGCTCTTGCCACCCACCCACTAAGAATCAACACCAGCCACCAGCTATATTATATATGAGATTGATTCTTTATCATCCCCTCCCCTGCTTTCTATTCTATTAATTTCAGATTTATCTTGGGTTTAATTTCACTGATATGATATGTTTATTTTTACTTATTCAGACTGAGGATTCAAAGTTCCAGGAGGTGGGTCTTTTTGCGAATTTGAAGTATTGATGGTGCTGTGTTGATAATAACCGATTATTTTTGATTTGATGGTTATTATCTGTTCGTTCCGATCATAAAGGAATAGTATTATGATGTACGACTGTACGTACATGTATTTATTTAAGATAAAGGATTTAATACAACTATCCTTCCTTAATTGAAGTTTAAATGTATGTTTGTATGTGATCAAGTTTATAGTATTTTTAATCAAGTCTGTTTGCTGCTCTTCTTTTGTACGCGGGTAATTATAAATCAGTAGCTTCTTGTTTTGGTTTACCAAGTGGTTTGCGGTGAAAGCAGGCGATACAATTAGAGTTTGCCCCACAAGCGGCGGAGGGTGATCTGTTTGCTTGCGTGTTAACATTATATTGAGCATGAAGCGAACTTACTTCGTGCTAATCCACTCCTCAATTAGAGTTTGCGTGCGTGTTAACATTATATTGGGCATGAAATGATGTCTCTGCCTGCGTGTTAACACTATATCTGGAATTCGTTGCAAACACTTTGTATGGATGGGCCTAATGTAAATTTAACAAAATTAATCTCTCTGTAAATAAAAATTTAGACCTTTAAAATCAACAACCAAGTAAATTAAAAGTGAAAAATCTATGATATTAGTCTTACTTTGATCTTTCCTATACTCCATACCAAGGTAATATATAAAATATGCAGAATATAAATAAAGATTACTAGATGATCTTCAGTCTTTCAGTGTCCCATATTCAAAGACAGACAACATTTTGCAAACAATTGAATAATCCAATAACCATTTTTAGGAACCCTAATAGCACCAGTTGTTTAAACCATTCTTCAACTTTGCACAAATGAGACGCCTCCGATTCCGATATATAATCAATCAATCATCTTTATATTGCTACAATCATGTGTGGCTTTTCAATGAAATTACCTAGACTCACATTACTAATTCCGTACCCAAAAAATAAAAATAATTTCAAATATATATGCAACTATGTATATAGATATATGTAGATATAGATATAGATACAAATAACACCTTTCAAATATAAAACTATATTCCACACTAATCTTAATTAGCTACTTTTTTGTTTGCTTGTTTGTTTGTTTTGGCTAATTTGTGAATAAGAATACCCTATTTTAAGTAAATGATATTGTTGGTTTTGCATATTAGTATTTGAAAGAATAACTATGTCTGAACAAATATAATAGGAGTACTAAACATAGGATGTGACAAGCTGTTGAAGTTGTTTTGATAGCTAATATTCCCGCGTCCAAACGGGGAAAGTAGTTAAAAATGGCTTCCCCTTCCTGTCTTTAAAACCAGGTCCTTTTCAGGATTGAATCATCCCTAAAGCCCTTAAATCCCCTCTTTCTTTTTAATCTTACTGAAATTTCTCTGTTTCAGATTCTATAATCTTACTGTTGATCATCAAGGGAGATTCTTCAAGTAAGTTGAATTTTCCCCCCTTTTTCCAAGTGATTTCAGGTTATTACATACGTGTACCCAGTTTCCCTAACTTTAATTTGCTGAAATGGGAATTAATATCAAAGGGGGAAAAAACTTGAATTGCAGAGGTTTTATGCTATTAATTCACACTGGCATGTAATGAGTTAGTTTATATTGCATTACAAGAGCTCAATGCACATTCTTTCTTATCACTCGACGACACACCTTCAAAACTATTGCACAAAATAATCAAATTATGCCATAATAACATTTGCTCAGCTTGGTTATATATGATTCAGAAACATCTTGTTCACTGCTTTAAAAACCAATCGGAGGAACAAATGCTTCTTTTTGTATTGTGTTGAATTACGTAGAATGCTAAAGAGTCGCCCTATAAACATGTTCATTGGTGGGGAATGGCAGAGATGGTTATTAGAACATAAGAGGTTTTCATGTAGAATGAATATCTTTTCTGCAACGATTGATTGATTGATTTACACTATTATATATGGTTCAGTTTTCTACTCATCTTGTATGTATGTTCAATAAATTAATAGGTTGTTATTTCGTTTCCTTACCCTGCAGCACATAATTTAATTATTTATGCTGGGATGAAGGCATTGTAAGGCTAAGTTGAGCCGGATAAAAATGGGATCTGAAAATGAAAGTGGAAGTAGTAAGCATCTGACAATATTGCATCCTGAGGCCGCCAACAACAATAATGGTAATCCATTTATTCAGGACAACAGTTTTCGATCGTCGTCTTCTTCTTCTCTTCTTCTCTCGTCGTCGTCAAATTCTAATCCGTTGGGGTTAGATATGGAGGAGGAAAAGAATACCAAATTTGAACAAGATGATCATCATCAGTACAGCTCAAGTACTGCATTGCCAACGGTATCTCCTCCGGTTCAAGTAATGGGAAGGTCTACAGGATACGACCCGCATCGGATTCCATCCTCCGTTTTTGTGACTAAACCTGCAGCCGCCATGGAATGGAGCGTGGCTTCAAACGAGTCCTTGTTTAGTATTCACATGGGGAACAACAGTTTTTCTCGCGAGCAATTTAATTTGATGAAGTCTGGAGAATTAAAAAGTCCCGAGGAGTGGATGAACTCCGTATCTATCCCTGCCTCCCATTACTGAAACCAAGTCCTCCAATGATTTGCCTAGCCTACCGGTTGTGATTGAAGCGCCGTCCGATAATGGCAGAAAGAGTAGTTCCAGTAGTACGGGGAAGGATTCTGTAGAAAATGAAGAGGCCTATGAAACTACTCCATCAAAGGGATCTGCAGGAGTCAACGGCAAAGGGGAACATCCTCATTTTGGTTATCTTTCAAATGGTCAAGGAACTCCTCCAGCCTCTCGGCTTTCTGATGGGAGTGGTCAAAGCAATATTTCTTTTGCATTTCCAGTGTAAGTTGTTACTTTCTTCAACACATACCTACCTACATACATAGAATATATCTGAATAAATTTTTCTGGTGTGTGAAATTGTGTCGCAGCGTTCCGAAGATCTAAAACAATGACATTGACTAATTTCATCTCTTCTATACGTACTTCAGATTTGGAGGCGAAACGCCTAACAAGACTCCTCCGCCTCAGAAACCAGCTGAATTGCAGCCTGAAAATGCTGCTGAAGCAATGACAAAGCCGGCTGAGACCAAATGGTTCTCTTACTCGTCTTGTTGCACTTTCTGCCGTTGATGCATGCAGCTACTTGGAATGAATTGAAGAATCTGTATGACTGGCTTGGCTGTTACTTTGGAGATCTGTCTGTCTGTTTCGTAGTTTGCCTTGTCTAATTTTTCTGTACATCAATGATATTTGAGTACTCATTCTCTTTTATATTTGATCGTGAAAGTAGGGAAGATGAGCTGATACTAACATACCATACCATATCTGATTTGACTGGTATTTGCCAGAAACATAGAATTATTAAGTTCGACCAAAAGAAATTTCCCCACTTATTTTCATTTTTTGAAGGGTTTTTTTTTAAAAACAAGAATTGTATCTTCCTTTATGATGATGGTAGGAGGAATTATGTATTTTATTATCAGGAGAAAGCACCAAAGAGATCTTTCACAAATATATCTCTCTATTTTCACATGACTTTTTGATATTTTCATATGAAAACCGTCGTTATAGATCCTATAAGACATCTATAGCGACACTTTTTATGTAGAAATATCAAAAGGTCACGTGGAACAATTTCCTCCTTATTATCATAAAGATGTGTACTAAGTAAGTGAGTTGGATAGCAGCTAAATAATTTATGTACTCGCTCTTTGGATTTAGAATAGTGTAAAAATACCTCATATTTTTTGTTTACAATAATCCAAATTTAGGGAGCAAGGATAGGATCATCTAGATAATTCCATATTTAAAAGCTTATATTTGCACTCTCCGCATGATATTCCTCGTCTCCAAGATGACAAATATGTTGGGACAATGCTAGTCTTAACTCTTATATTTCTAATTTTTTCTTGTAAATCTTTTCGGATAGTTTAAAGTTTGCATACTTATTACTACCAAAAAATGAAGAAAAAAACATGAAATTTAAGACTAGCACATTTTACTAAACTCATAAATTTTAAGGAGCAAGTAATGCAATAGATAATTTAAAAGCAAACAAACAGACAATTCTTTTTGATACGAATGAGAAAGATAATATTATAAAATTTTTTTGAGTCTTACTACATATTTAGATAAATCTATTTCGATATTATAAGTGGATATATGAAAATTAAGTATGATCCTACTTTAATTTATCTCTAAGATTCTATATTATCACTTAGAGTTTTAGATTGATTCAATTTCTATATAAATTTGTGGATATATAAATTATTTGCCTCTTTTTTTTTGGCTTCCCATAAACTTATGAGATGTGATGTTCATAATTGGGATCCGATTATCATGAAATTAACTTCATGATAAGTTGGTCAATTGATCTCACTGAGAACGGCGTGTCAACACTATATTAGTCAATTAACCAAAGTTAATTTTATACTAACTGTCCCCTCATAATTGTTTTTGTTGTACGGTGCGAAAACAAATCCGTCTGCTGTCATTCCAAACTTTGGTCGACAAATCATTAATTACTTCCATACAGCTGCCCCTTCTAATTCTTATCTTTGTACCCATAAGATAAGATGAGGGTTTGCGAGGAATGACATGTATATTTTTCTCCTGCATATTAACACTTTAGGCCTATGTTTATTTGTAAGAATTACACTTGGGATAAAACTATTAATTTCAAGCGTTTTATTTGTTTTTAAATTTGAGCTGGGCTATTAGTCCCGGGATTATAAAATAGCTTAAGATGAGAGATTATTTAATATCATGTTCTACCTGATATTATAATTCTTACCATTTAGGATTAAAAATTACTGGACAAAATTAACTTCAATCTTTTTCTAAAATGACCATCATATCTTGCAATCTCCGTTATTAATAACCAGCAACTTAAAATTTACGAGTACAAAGACTAAAATTTACGAGTACAAAGACTATGAACCAGTAATCTAATACACGTAATTTAATTATTAGATGTGTAATTTAAAGTATACATTGACAACCCCCACCCACCCACCTACCCACCCACACCCTCACCCTCACCCTCACCTTCCCACCCCCCACCCCCACCCCCCACCCCCCACCCCCCACCCCCCAAAAAATAATATTTATTGATTATGTATACACCCCCACCCCGCACACCACCCACCCACTCACCCCTCACCCGCTCCATTCATCCCAAAAAAAATAATATTTATTGATTATGTATACACCCCCATCCCCATCCCCACCCCAACCCCCATCCCCATCCCCACCCCCACCCCCAACCCTCAAAAAAAATATATTTACTGAATATGTATACACCCCGCCACCCCCACGCCGCCCACCCCACCCCACCCCACCCGGCCTCCCTCCTAAAAAAATAATATTTATTGATTATGTATACCCCACCCAGCCCCGCCCCGCCCCCACCCCCACCCCCCCCCCCTCACCCCCACCTCACCCCCACCCCCACCCCACACAAATTAAAAAATAATATTCACTGATTATGTACACACCCCTACCCGCCCCGTCCCACCCCGCCCCACCCCTAACGCCCACCCCCACTCCCACCCCCACTCCCACTCCCTCCCCCTCCCCCCTCCCCCCCTCCCCCCTCCCCCCTCAAAATAATAATATTTATTAATTATATATACACTCCCACCCTACTCTACCACACCCCCACCCCCACCCCCTCCCCCTCAAAAAAAATAATATTTATTGAATAATATAATCACTTATTTAAAAGTTTTTAATTAATTTTTGATTATTTTTTGATGTTTAAATTATAGTTTAAAATATGTTATTATTGATAAGGGTATAATACTCCAAACGATATTTTTTAATCTAATCCTTTAATTAATTCTGAAAAAAAACAAACATAACATGGGATTATTTTAAGTTATCCCATGAATAATCCCATAAAAAACAAACATGTGACTAGGGCTATTTAATCCTAGGATTAATAGTCTTGAATTATAATCCCGGATTATAATCCTTGCAAACAAACATGGCCTAGAAGAAAATAAGAGATTATGAATAATATGAGTGGAAGAGAAAAAAATAAGGGTTATACAAAATAATTAAAAAAATTATGAGAGATAATGTGTCCAAAAACTAATTGTCATGTTACTCTCCCATAATAATATAGTCATATGGGTACTAGTGTTGTTGAAACAGTATTGCGATAAATTTACGTCCAATTATAATTGCGAAATTTATCAATACATAAAATTGGTAGAATTATAGAAGGATATCCGTTATTACACATTTCTCCAAAAATATTACTACTAATATTTATTTACGTAACTATCAATCAAAAAATTAACATAAAACATTTGTACTATATATCATTACCATTGTGAAAATATCAAATTATCATCATAATTTTTTTTTATTTTTTGTATCCACCACTACCAAATATAATTACTTATGGTACTCTAATTTTCTACGAGGCATTATAGAAATGGCATTGGAGAGTGGGGACAAAAAATTCAAGTAATAAAATATGATATATATATATATACACACACATATATATATACGGTTCCAGATATTAAGCTTATCATTTAATCAACATATCTTGCTTACTCCTATTTAGCGACGGACCGAGCGACAGTTCGGTCTGTCGCTATATGTACAACCGTCGCTATATGTTATCCGTCGCTAAAAACTATAGCGACGGTTGTATATATAGTGACGGACCGAACCGTCGCATGGTCCGTCGCTAAAGAGGGATAAACAAGGTATGTTGGATAAAGAGTAAGCTTATGATCTGGACCGTATATATATATATATATATATATATATATATATATATATATATATACGATTTTTTTCTTCAGCAAATCTTAAATAACGAATCAAAAACGAATCGACTATAGTGACGGTTTTTTAAGCTATAGCGATCATAGCTATGTAGTCGACTTTGCATGCTGTAGCGACAGAAAAAATCGTCGCTATAATTGATTCGTTTTTGGTTCACTGTTAAAGGCTCGCTGGAGAAGGGGACCGATATATATATATATATATATAAATGGAATTGGAAAAATGTGCGTTTTTTAAAAGGTATTTTTATGTTATTGCTATTGCAATATTACGCACGTGTCTCGTTTTGGGAAGGTGGACCCTTTCAACAAAGGAGTAGGGCCTAAGTTGGCCATCAGCACCTTCTGAATGGACAACTCACGTGGGTTTCCTCACTATGGTTAAGGACAGAGACATGAAGATCAAATGGAATCTTTCAGCCCGCTATGCCCAAACCAGCTAAGCTGGTTACGTCAAGGGTTTAGTTCTTGTAGAAGACAACCGGTTGAGCCGGTGAGTGGAAGACTTTGGGCAAAGGCGGGGGACATTGACGGAATGATGCATTAATTGACCGGCAAGTGGTGCCCACACCTTTCACTCCAAAAGTATGTCCGGTGATCCCCACGCATCACTCCCCCACATAGGACAACTACAAAATTAGGAAACTTTATTTTTTTATTTGAGACTTTAGAAAATACATAAAAAGACTAACAAATATAATACTCCATATAATTAATATTTTACCTAATTAATCAAATTAAATATAAAATCTGAATATTAACCTTTTAAAATTCACTACAAAGATAAAAGACAAGTAAATTAATATATATAATATAGTGATAACATGACAAATTAAATAATTAATACTTTTTAAAAATTTACAAACGAAATATAAAAATAAACAATTTTCACTCTACAAAAAACCAAAAAAAAAAAAGGAATGAAAACTACATGTTTATTTTTAAATACATTGATCGTTTAGTTTAATGGAGGTAACGTAATTGTATAATTGTTTTATTATATTTGAGTACATGTACGTTATATTATTTTATATTACTATTAATAAAAAATAATTTTCATAACGATAGAATTTATGTATAAATAAGATTCTTTTTGTAAAACGAATAAAATATCACTTTGAAAATAAAATGAGGAAAAAAATACAGTACTTATTACAAAAAATAGAAAAATAAACTTGATAACACATGCAAAACATAAGTAAATTTAGGAACGACTTATCGGATATTTTTTTATACGCAAAACACTACATATAGTTTTAGTATTCATATTAATTTGTTATATATATAGGATATGAATAATTTGCCATATTTCTTTTTGGAGACTTTTTGACGAATTATAGATTAATGTAAAAGGGAAGGACCATTAAGTATAATTTTTTTGTTTGATTATATATGTTTATTATAAGATATCAAAAGTTTGGTATTTTTTTGTTGAGTTAAAAGTCATTGCACATGTATTTATATATAAAGAAAAATGTGAAATGATTGATAAAATAGGAACTACATATATTAAAAAAAAAGAATACAGTGTATTTAAATTATGAATTTAAGAAGTCATTATAAATAAATATATGACATGTAAAAGTATAAATATCAAAAAAAATTAGATTGCTGAGTAATAAAAAAGAATTTGTGAAATGTTGAGTCAACTCGGAATAACTAAAACGATTCCATATTTGTGTTGTTACTATATTTCTAGAAAAATATGAAGGCAGTTTTGAACCCATGACAAACGAAATGAAAAACAAAAAGAGAAAATGAAAGCAAGAAACAAAGAAAAACGCGTTTTCTCAAAGAACAACCACTGTTGAGTCTCTCTCTTCTCTTCTCTTTTTGTCCTCAACTTTCTCTCTACCTTGCCTGCATGCACCAAAACTAGGGCTTGGCTCTAGGGTTTTTCGAGCAAACCCACCTCCTCAAAGCTGGTTCCAGAGAGTGAGGGACATAGTAAGGGGAGAAGATTTCATTTTTACTAGTTTTTTTTGGACCCTTCAAGGGTTTCAGTAATGGGTCGCTATTCTTCTGTGATCAAATGGTACAGTCTGCACAAACCCTTGAAGCTGTTGATTATCTTTTGGGTTTTTACTTCAGCTTGCGGCGACGACGTTTTTGGCTCCGATTCGGACCAATCGGCTCTATTGGAGCTCAAGAGCTCAGTTTCAGACCCTTCAGGAGTGCTTGTGAGCTGGAACTCAACAGGTCGTCATCACTGTTCATGGTTTGGCGTCGCATGTGATTCAAATTCTATGGTTTTGGCTATCAACATCACTGGCGGCGGTGGAGGAGGTAATTCAGGCTTCTCTTCTTGTGCTAAATATGCTCAATTTCCATTGTATGGATTTGGAATTAGAAGGGTTTGTTCGGGTAGTAATGTTAAATTAGTTGGTAAGCTCTCACCTGCGATTGCAAAGCTCACTGAACTTAGGGTTTTGACAATTCCTTTTAATGATTTCACTGGCGAAATACCTGTGGAAATTTGGGGCATGGAAAAGTTGGAAGTTCTTGATCTTGAAGGAAATTCGATTGGCGGTTCGTTGCCTTCTCATTTTGGGGGGTTGAGGAACTTGAGGGTTCTTAATTTGGGCTTTAATGAGATTGTAGGGGAGTTACCAAATTTACTATCGAGTTGTGTGAGTCTACAAATCTTGAACCTTAGCAGGGAATCAAGTGAATGGGACAATTCCGATGTTCTTCAGTAAATTTAGAGATTTGAGGGGGGTTTACTTGTCATTTAATCGACTTGGTGGGCACATTCCACATGATATTGGTGACAACTGTGGGAAACTTGAGCATTTAGAGCTCTCAGGTAATTATCTGGTGGGGGAAATTCCTAACAGTTTGGGTAATTGCAGTGAGTTGCAGTCGCTTTTGTTATATTCCAATTTGCTGGAAGAGGTGATTCCTGCGGAACTTGGACGACTTAATAAGCTTGAAGTGCTGGACATTTCGAGGAACAGTCTCAGTGGTTTGATACCTCCTGAACTTGGAAATTGTTCGGAATTATCCATTGTTGTTTTCTCGAATTTGTGGGATCCTCTTCGTAATGCTGCTGGTTCAGAAGCTGATCTGTCATCAGGGCGATTGACTTCTAGTATTGACGAATACAATTTCTTTCAAGGGACAATCCCTGTGGAAATTATTGCTCTTCCAAAGCTCAGGTTATTATGGGCACCAAGGGGGACTCTGGGAGGAAGGCTGCCAAGTAACTGGGGTGCTTGTGAAAGCTTGGAAATGGTGAATTTGGCTCATAATTATTTCATGGGAGAAATTCCAGAGGGGCTAACGAATTGCAAGAAAATGTATTTTCTTGATTTGAGCTCAAATAGGCTGACAGGGGAGCTTGTTGGGAGTCTCCCAGTTCCCTGTATGACTGTGTTTGATGTCAGTGGTAATTTTCTATCTGGTTCCATTCCCTTGTTCAATTACACGTCTTGTCCTCACATTCCTTCTTTGAGCAGTCATCCATTTGAACCCTACACTCCAACTGCATATGTCTCATTTTTGGCGTATAGAACTCAGGAAGCAACCCCATTACCATTATTTGGAGATTTTGGTAATCTTGCAATAATGCACAACTTTGGTGGTAACAACTTTACTGGGACTTTCCAGTCGATACCAATCGCGCCCGAGAGATTGGGTGCACAGACTGTTTATGCATTTCTTGCTGGTCAAAACAAGTTCAGTGGACCATTTCCTGGAGGGCTATTTGCGGAGTGTGATAAATTGAAGGTGCTGATTGTTAATGTCAGTGGAAATGGATTATCTGGTCAAATTCCTCGAGACATTGGTGCAATGTGCAAGTCTCTCAAACTTTTGGATACCTCCGTGAATCAGATTACTGGAACAATTCCTTATCTTGGAGGTTTGGTTTCTCTTGTTGCTCTTAATATGAGTTGGAATCAGTTACAAGGTGCGATCCCAAGCAGTCTTGGTCTGATAAAAGATCTCAAGTTTCTCTCTTTAGCCAGTAATAACCTGACTGGCTCTGTCCCTACGAGCTTATGGCAGCTGCACTCTTTAGAAGTGCTTGAACTTTCTTCAAATTCTCTCTCTGGTGAGATTCCAGAAAATATTGTGCATTTGAGGAACCTGACAGCTCTTCTGCTAAACAACAATAAATTCTCAGGTCAGCTCCCCTCTGGTTTGGCAAATGTGACCACACTGTCAGCGTTCAATGTGTCCTTCAATAACTTATCAGGGCCATTGCCATTAAATAGTAATTTAATGAAATGCAATAATGTCCTTGGCAACCCATTTCTCCAGTCTTGCCGTGTTTTCTCTTCAGCCGGGCCATCTTCAGATCAACAAGGAAGGCTAGGGGATTCACAAAATTATGCTGCTGCACCGACTACAAGTGAAAGCTTGACAAGTAGTAGAAGTGGGTTCAATTCCATTGAGATTGCATCCGTTACATCTGCATCAGCCATTGTGTCAGTTCTGCTTGCTCTCATTGTCCTATTCTTCTACACCAGAAAATGGCACCCAAAATCTAGAGTTGCTGGGTCTGCCAGAAAGGAAGTTACTGTATTCACTGACATAGGGGTTCCGCTGACATTCGAGAATGTAGTGCGGGCCACTGGGAGTTTCAATGCAAGCAACTGCATTGGAAATGGAGGTTTTGGAGCAACGTACAAGGCTGAGATTTCACCAGGAGTCTTGGTGGCAATAAAACGGCTTTCAGTTGGACGCTTTCAAGGAGTTCAACAGTTTGATGCAGAAATCAAAACACTTGGAAGGCTCCGCCATCCCAATCTTGTGACCTTAATAGGTTATCATGCCAGTGAAACAGAGATGTTTCTTATATATAATTATTTGCCAGGCGGTAATCTGGAGAAGTTTATCCAAGAAAGGTCCACAAGAGCGGTAGATTGGAGGATACTTCACAAGATTGCTTTGGACATAGCACGTGCACTAGCCTACCTACATGACCAGTGTGTGCCACGTGTTCTTCATCGTGATGTCAAGCCTAGCAATATCTTGTTGGATGATGACTTCAATGCTTATTTGTCCGACTTTGGATTGGCCAGGCTCCTTGGAACATCAGAAACCCATGCTACTACTGGTGTGGCTGGGACTTTTGGATATGTTGCTCCGGAGTATGCGATGACATGTCGTGTTTCAGACAAAGCTGATGTCTACAGTTATGGGGTGGTGCTGCTCGAGTTAATTTCGGACAAGAAGGCATTGGATCCCTCATTTTCTCCTTATGGTAATGGTTTCAATATTGTTGCTTGGGCATGCATGCTCTTGAGGCAAGGACGTGCAAAAGAGTTCTTCACTGCAGGTTTATGGGATGCAGGTCCTCATGATGACTTGGTTGAAGTATTACACTTGGCAGTTGTATGCACTGTCGAGACTCTCTCCACGAGGCCCACTATGAAGCAAGTAGTTCGGCGGCTGAAGCAACTTCAGCCCCCATCATGTTAGCAGGACCTAGGAGCCATCAGCTGATTGACATAGTAACATTATAGAAGGTAAGCCCAACTGTAATTTGTGGCCTTGCATATTTGTGAAAAGTGCTATGGGTCTCTCCCTGGGCTGCCTAAAGAGGTTCAGGTCTAAATTATAGCAGCTTGTATATTGTAGTATAGTTTCTGCCATCATTTTTAGATTCGATTTCCCTGATTAGGGGGCTCGCCAGTGGATCTGCAAAAGAATGCAGATATTTGTTCTGATGTTGTATACGTCTATCTCATTTTTAGTTTTTTTGGTTAAATAAAAGCAAAGAATAGAGATGTTTATGAGGAATTACTATTAAGAGCCTCCAGAATTGGTCCAGTTTAGATGCGTAAAGCCAATGTCTTGAGTGGGAAAATTTGTCTAGAAACATCATGGAGTTGAATCTGTTCTCTGGGTAAATGTGATGACCAAATGCAGCAAATTAAGTTATAGGCGGCCAGTCTGTTTCATCAACAGACCCTAACAAATCTCTACAGAACAGTTGGCACTTGTTATTGTACAAGTGATTACTTAGTTGTAAAATGTAGATATTGCTTATTCTGGCCCTCCAAGTGACATCTCTAGTTCCGTTTCTTCTGTGGTTGCCGAAGAAGATTCTCACCGTGCACTCGCTCTCCATCTTAAAGAAGTCTCTAGCCAGCCAAATCGGCTGTGGCTTTGAGCACCAGTTGGAAGTTGTTTACCTTGTCTCTTTTGGTTCACTCTCTTCTCTGGGCTGTTTTTATTGGTTTCACTCTCTTCTCTAGCCTTTCCTTTCCATCATAGAGTAGAATTCTTTCTGCATGTTGCTGGATTTTAATGGCAAGGTGTGTTTTATCCTGTTCTTCATGGGCCTGTTGGTGTACCTCTCTTGCACTTGTCAATTGAAAGGATTAGGAAAAGAACAATAATAATATTGTATCTCAACTTTCAAGAGGCTTGGCTTTGCTGCAAACACAGCATTCAGTACTCGGTTCCAAGATTTAGTAGTTCTCTCTCTTTCTATTAGGTTCCAAGACTTATTAGTTCTATCACATCCGTCATCAGGTGTGATATAGAAGAAGAAGAAGCCCGACTTATCTTACTATCTCTTTCTGGGACAACCCCAAATCTACCGTTTAATGAAGCTCCAACACTTGGTTCTTCTGCTTCTTCTTCTTCCTCCTCAAGAATTTTCTTTTCTTGAAATGAACCTTTGCTGCAATAGATCTCTCTGTATACAACTTTCATGCTTCAATTCTCTGTTTTCTTCAGCTCCTGACATACATACTTTACACAACCAGGATTGAACCCAGAATCAAAATTTTGGTTGGGAAGTTGAATTTTAGCAGATTTTCTCTGGAAAATTGAGCCCTAGCAGATAGTAGAATTTCCAACTCTTAATTGGAATTGGATTTTTAGAAATTGGGTTTGATGAAGGTAAGCTTGGATGGAGAATGTAATTTTGGAAATGAAAGGAAAGCCATTAGCCATTCAAGAGAAACCAAACAGAAGAAAAATAGATGGGAAACTATCAATACGAAAGAGATGATATTGTTTTTAATTTCATTCTGCATGCACTTGGTTGAAAATGACACGCAGAAGTGACACGTGGTGATAACAAACAGACTCTGAGGTTCTGATTACCTGGTTTTTAGGGCGACTCCAATCCCAAAGTCCTTGGATTGGGCAGCTTAACCTCCTAAGGCTAACATACACGCGTCGGTTTGGGAGGGTTTCGAGGTGATATTCTTGCCACGTAATTATAATATAAAAAAAAGAGAGAATAAATTTGTATATTTTCTTTGTTATTGAATTTATAAAGGGAAAAAAAAGTTAAAATTAAAATTTCACTTTTACACTTTGTTTCTGAGTTTTGGACAGAAAAGAAAAGAATAGAAAACATAAATTAGAACATAAAAGAAAAGAATAGAAAACTTAAAATTTTCTTTCGTGTTGTTTCTGAGTTTTTAATAGAAAAGAATAGAAAATTTAAAATTGGGGACATAGGTTATAATTTAAAATTTATTATATTGAAAGTTGAGGATAATATGAAAATTATAAAAATATTACTTATTACAACTTCTTTTTCGTTCAAATCAAGACAATTTTGGACGAAAAACTTTGGCAGAAAAAATGGCCAAATTTTTTATCCCTTTCTTTTTTTTTCCGTTTAGTAAAAAACTTCAAAACATAGGAATTCAAAAAAAAATTTAAATTCTTTGTTTATTTCTTTTCTTTTTTGTCTATTTTAAAACTCAGAAACATAGCGTTAAGTTACTGAGTTATCTTTGTATTAATTTTTTTAGAGGGTATAATATAGATTATAAAAGATAATCTTATGTTATTTAATTTTCAATTCAAATTTGTTTATTTTTTAAAAAAAATGACATAAAAATGATTAAATTTTCCGACTATATTTTTTGTTTCTGAATGGTTAGCATCTACAACAGGTACATAATAGTGCGTGTTAACAATCAGAGAATTCTTTCTTCTTCTTTTTTGCCAAGTTTAACTAAAATCTTAACATTTCTGTCTTGGACAGGAATGAATTCCAAGACTTCTTAGGGAGTGTTTAATAAAAACTGAATGAATCTGAATCTGAATAAGCTGAATTTGAATAAAAAAAATATATTTAATAATTAATATATCTGAAACATATGAATAACAGTTTTTTACTATTTTACCTCTCTTAAAATAGTAAAGGAGGGATGGAATTGGAGAGAATGTCTATTTGCGTAAAAAAATCTTATTCAGCCTATTCAAGTTAAATTTTTTAAAAGAATCACTCAGTCCTACTCAGCCTAATTCAGATTAAATCTCGTAAACAAACACTCTTACTAGCTGATTCGCTCAGTTTTTTATCCATTCAGACCCATTAAGCGGCTATCAAACAGCCCCTTACACCCGTAGTTGTTTTACCATTGAGATACCCCAAACTGAAAAAGAAAGAAGAGAGAAATGACATAAAGATCCTCAAGAGAATACTCTAATCCACGAGGAAAAGCAGCCCCTACAAAAATTTCAGTCAAAAAGAATACCCGAAAGCTACACCAGATGCAATTGCCATTTTCTTGAGGCAACCTCATTTCAGAATCAATGAAGTTTTATATTTTGTATTAGGCCTAACCAACTAGACTTTCACTGCTTATAAATCGCTCAAACTGGCAGTGATGAATTTGGTAAAATAAATTGCCGCCAAAAATAATACTCACTCCAACACTGCATTTTGCTTGGTGATAGCCGCCTTCCTTCTCCACTGCGTCCACCAGGACTCCTTCCTCGCCCTGAAAAGTCACCACGGCCTCCAAAGTCATTTCTCACATAACCCCGACCACTGCTAAAGTTCTCACGGCCTCTGAAGCTATCATTTCGAAATCTTCCTCGTCCAGAAGGAAAACGACCACGTGCACTCCCAACTGCAAGAACATCAGGAAGGCCAACTCTACATATCATATGCAGAAAACCAATCCAAGAAACTTAACCCTAGTCAACTATTACAATTAATTGATTTATTTTCCTTTATAATGTTATCATCCAAATTAAATGTCCAAACAGTTTTTCCACAGAGACTCGAGAAATGGTAACACCAAACAGCTGATATAATCTTGCTTACCTCGAGTTGTAGTTCTCTTTATCTCAACAGCAGCTTGACGATCCCCAATTGTTATTGGTGAAGCCTGAAAGACAAGATTTTCATTACAAATAAACAATGAGCCGAAACTCTATAGGTAAAAGAAATGGTCCAAAGTTGTAAAATAGATGTTCCAAAATGGGTAGAAAAATTCACGTCTTTGAAATAATCAGCTTTCCTTAATGTAGTGTGGCAACATTGGATAATATGTGGCTCTGAATTAGGTTGGAGGAATTTCATCTACAGTACAATACAGCGACATGTCAGCACATCAGCATTCACAGATCTCTCCTATGAACTATATGTGATCATATAATTACTGAGTTAACTTAGTTTCCTTCCCAAACTGAAAGCACTTCATCTTTCACAGTTCTCTCCTAAGAACTACTTTTTCTTGCATTTTCTTTTTGAAATTGGGATCTAATGGCTGAAAAGATCTATAGTTGCATTACGAAAAACTATCAAATCCCTTTTGCAATAACTTCAGATGGGTTATGGTGCTTTATTCTATACAATTTAACAACCCCCGATTATTAGTGATGTTATTTAAGTTTTCTTTGTTGGGTTTCTGACGCAGTACAAAATTGTAGATCTCCCTTACCAGCTAATGTTTGCAAGATTTTTCGATTCACCAAAACCAAAAATTGGCCCAACTAGATTCAGAGTATAACTTCTAACCACATATAACTGTATTTGTTGTAGTAAACATGAAGTAATTTAACAAACAGAAACATTAACGTTGAATCTTTTCATCATGCATATGGACCTGCTTAAGAGAACAGGCTGAGAATGTTTAGGACCCCAGACAGGATTCTTTAGCTTATTTGTCAACTGTTGCAGGAGGGATCATGAATATGCATTTAAGGCTTGAAGAAGAATCGACTTAATTCAAGGGGTTCAGCTTTAAAGAATTGTCACTTAAGCGGCACAACACTTTTTGAAGCACATGGCAGCCTCTCAAAATTTCACACTGCAAGGTTGAAAGAGGAGGAGGTTCCTTTAACCTAGTTTGGAGCCAAGAATTGTCCGACAACATTTAGAGTAAAGATGTTTTGTGCCGCCTCCTTAAAGGACAAGGAATTTTTAATTTTGAATAAAGAAAGTGTTTGATAAAAAAATATAATAAATATTTTCCGTCAACCACATATATGTGGGAAAACAAAAATCTAAGGCTATGCCTCAGCTAAGCTTGGCTAAGGCTACTTAATAAAACGACGTAATTTTACCCCTTAGGATTAAGTTCCCATTTTAGAGTTTATAAAAAAAATCATTAATTATAAACTTTATACAAAACTATGTTGTTTTCATTAAAATTATTATATAGCCTTAGCTAAACTTGGCTAAAACATGCCCTAGATTACCTTTCTTTCCCCTATATTATATATAAATATACAATTAAAATTATTATATAGCCTTAGCTAAACTTAATTAAGGCATGCCTTAGATTCTCTTTTCCCCTATATTATATATAAATATACACATACAAATTGGTAAGTACCATATGTCCAAATATAATACTAAATGGAAATAGAGTATCATAAAGAAACTTTTTAAGAGGAAATTTTAAATCTAAAAGGATAAACACTTTAGTCTCACCGAAAGTGACGATTTCTCACTACCTAAGCAATACCTCCCAACTAAGGAAAGCTTGAAAGTGAATTTAACATGCCAAATATATGACAGTCAAAAGTATCCACCCTTTCCCTTTTATCCATTGGTCATGTATAGTTTGTACTTGGATACTAGTAGGCGACATGTTATACATACACATACACAGAGACAAACACAAACTAATAGACAAGCTCATGTGTGTGTGTACGTACATACATATGTATGACTTTAAGTTTTCAAGGCTTGGATTTCCAACTGTCACATTCTTTTGAAGGGGATCCCCCAATTCTATTGGATTGTGATTTTACCTCTCATGAATAAGTAAATGATCTTACTAACTGGTTAGGAGTACAGTAGCCAGCAGACGAAATCTCCTTGAAAAAAGTCCATTGTTTCACAACAGATGAATATCCCGTACATTTTTTAGTAGTGAGCCTTGTTTGAAATTAAAAACTATTTACCAGCAGTTACCAATATCTTCCTTTCCATAATTACTTCAGAGAAATTATGACTTGTTTAAGAAATGAAAACTAGCCATGTAAGAAGCTATGCCATATATTCTGTTGAACCCAAGTCCGCACTTCCAAGTCTAATTCCAGTTTAAAGTTCACCAAGGTTATGTTACATTTGTGTTGGTGCAGAGTACTAGAACACAAGGAAACATATAACCTAACTAGGGCCACATAGACAGTAAGTGATGCCAACTGATAAATGTTGGGAATGGTTCATAGATAATAATGTCAGAAATCTTTCTAGATTGAGGGGTAGAGAAGATGCAATTTATTCGTAAAAGTTGCTTGAGATAAACTACACATTTGAACAACCCATAAACAGAACAGTCATGTTCCTTTTTGAGCTGCAATAAAGCACTGAAGCATTAGTCTACAAGCTATAAGTATTTATCTGGTGACACCTCACACTAGGTTCAGTTACAGTTTTTAGACACATCAGAACAGGTTCATGATATGCACGAGCATGGTTCACTTCAAGTATTAGGGTGACCTTTCTGTAGACTTCTCCTTGTGAGGCTATTAGTTACTTGGTTAGTTGGTTACACATCCTAAAGCCTCAATGGCTTCATATCATGTGAGGTTTGCATATACTTATCTAAGCTGAGGTCAGTAACTAACCCCTCGTCACAAGGTAAACTCACTATCTTAGAACCTACTATCACTAGCCACAGCATATAAAATCAATTACAAAAAGAATTTGGAAATTGAGGAGTTATAGAGAAAGCACCTGAATTGCATTGTGCATGGAGTTCAAATCTTTAAATTCAACGAAACCAAAGCAAAATCACTGTTGCTGGACAGGTGAATATGAGTAAACAACAGCTGACCCAAGTGGAACACAATGATATACATGCTTAGTGTATTAAAAACTACCTTATTACTTCTGACTTGAACACCTCCTTGCTTAATAGGTCCAAATTTCCTAAACTCTACCTCAAGCCGAGTGACCGTCACATTTAGAGGCAAATTCTTTATATAGATGGAGTGACCATCACCTATAAGGAGTACAACATGGTAACTACAATATGGATTGAATGTTTTGTATGGAATAAAGAAAGATAAGAAGAATTTGGATCCAGAGTCAACCATGCGAACCTAAATGGTTCTAACAAATGGGATTCACATCTCAGATATGCTTTCTTTTCAGTAAAAAATTGCATGACAATTTGTTTTCATGTACAGAGCATCCTCAACACTTGTTAGAGAAGTGAGGTCCACAACTCCACAATGTATTTGTGCAAATACAAGTAAGAAGCATATACCTTCATCCTGAGTATTGCTACTTTCTGGGGCATTAGGGGCAGATGCAGCTGGTGCTGGATCTTGTGATACTAAACGAACTGAACGTTTTTCAATCTGTGTAGGAGCCACTCTTCAAGTATTAGTTGGTACGTAAACCTTGCTATCCCCTAAATTTCCCTTCTTTGTTTGTGAACTGACAATGGACGCATACGACTTCTTTGGAGCATCCTCCTGGGCATAAGAAGAAGCTGGTTCCAAGTTATGATTCTCATTTGGCTGAGGTTCAGGATCCGCTGCAGCCTTTTCGTTTGCTAATTGACTCTCATTGTCTATAGGGTCATTGGTTTTTCCCTCACCATTTTGGAGCTCCTCAACATGTGACTTTGCTTGCTCCTGTACTGGAGGATCAAGCACATGAGATGGATCTAGAATCAAAGATCAAATCAATGTCAAAAGCCATCTCAAAGCAACATCAGTATAAAATATGGAAAAGTAAACAATAAATCAAACCTGGATCTGGGGTAAGGCTCACTGATTGGGTGTCATTGATTACTTCAATTGTCACTGTGTTGGTGTCCATTGGTTCATTTTCCTCTTCTACATACCTAAATACATCATTAAAAACAAAGTAACCATTGTCTTGTGGAGCTAGGAAAAAACTTTGCGTGAATTTTCTTCTCAGGTTGTCCTTCCCTGTTAAGCACCCAGTTACCAAAACAATCACACCATCTTAAAATAGTCCTGGGCATCTGCAGTCTTTATCTCCGCCTTGTAATTCTTGTAATCCAAGGAACATATTTTTTCATTGATACCCTGCTCCAAGGTTGATATTTTGTGAATATTTATCTCAAGAACAGTTGGCTTTTATAATCAAAATTCAAAGTGTTATTAGTAAATTTTTGTTAAGGTGTTGATACTCCAATCCAAATAATTCTTACATAAAAATTTTACTTAGATCAGTTTTGGATAAATGTACTGATGGAAGTTAACTAATTAAGATAACGAGGCAGAAGTACAAGGTCCAATAAAAAGAACAAACAAAACCAAATAGAGGTCAAATCAGAAATAGAAGCACCATACAAACTCACTTTCTTGGTCGTCACTGATGTCATTACACCATCAGGTTCTGGACGGGTTAGCACACTTGAATCATTATAAAATCTATAAACCAACTCAGGTGTTTGGTGAAGGATATGGTAGTATTGCTCAACAAAGGCATTTCCAACCACTTGCGCACTTGGAGGAGGAATAGGAAGTTCTGTTTGCACTGCCATGTTTCTGGAAAACAACAATAAGATATTATACAAAAACTTAAATGACTTTCTTTTTCTTTTCCCTCGCAGTACAAAAATGAGGAGTTTAAAGTAATCAAAACTGAAAGAAGTATATATCTATTCATTGCACTATATAAATGCATGTGTGTGTGTATGTGTGTATATATATTGCGCCCATAAAAGATGAAATAAAACATTATCTTCACATATTAAATCTATAGTTTCTTATATAAAAATATAACCATTCATATATACGGGCCACAATGTGCTGATAAAAGATGAAATTTGGGAATGATTAAATTGAGTTTTAAAAATATGATCTCCTTCACACAATTCATACACAGATAAAATGTGTGATGTATAAAACCAAAAGTTACGAAATGTAGTCCATATAGAAAGGAAAGATTAGTACCAATGCCGACTTAAGATGCAAGGATATAACAATTTACTGAACCAAACATCACTCTCATGTGCATAGTTGCAAACAGTCAATAATTTTTAGTACACTAGAGGAGGTGAGATGGACATTGAGAATAAAGGACTTCTTTCTTTAAACACAAAACTGCCACATTGTTGGGGGGAAACATTAAAAAGTAAACGACCTAACATTATAGTAAATACCAAACCTACAAAACTGAACAAAGATTAGATTGTTCATTAAATTCCTGGATCTAAAAGTATGAAACTTGATAGGGAAGAAAATAAAAAATTACAAAAAATCGAGAAGAAAAAACAATTAGTTAACCGCGAAATTATTCCAGGCAACATTTACATTTCAAATAAAAGAAAATTTTAAAAAAACATATATATATATATATATATATATATTTAAACGCTAAACTGGTACATTAACCATTGTTAAAATGGCTGATCACATACCATAAACTTGGAGAGATTGAGCTGAAAATGATATACTGATAAACAACGAATAGAAGAAACCAAATTGAAGTCCATAATTTATGTACTAAAAATAAATAATTTACGAATTAATTACCTCCGGGTATAATTCAAATTTGAGAGAAAATGAGTGTGGTGATGGTGAGATTTACAGAGAGAGTACCTGCTCTGACTGCCCTTATGAGAGAGAGAGAGAGAGATGTTGCAGCTGGGGGGAGAATAACCTTAGGTCAGGTTCTCTTCTTACGGTTTTTAAGATATAATTAAACTCATTTCTTATTTGTTGATTAAATATTTATTTATATAATCATTTCGTTTCGTAAAAAGAATTCTATCTTTAATTTATAAAAATCTCTAAATTTAAACATCATAATGTTATATTTTGTATTACTTTTTCTATAATTAACAATATTCATATTTAGTGATAAAAATACTTAAATATATATTAATTTTAAATTTTAAAATATTATAAATTAACTTGAATTTAAGTTAATGATACTTAGTGATTATATGCTACTAAAAGAGTGAGAGATTAATATCAATGTGAAAAATATATATGTATATAATACATCAAAATTACAAGAACCATGTATTAATGTATTTGTATTATTATAATTTTACAATTATATAATTAATAATCAAATTATTAGTATTAAAAGCTACTATATATTTAGATTACTTTTTAATAAAGCAAAACAAAAGTGGAACATAAAAACCAAAAATACATAGACTATTGGTCCATAATAAGTTTTATATTTTATTTGATCCATGAGATTAATAATATCTTTTCTTCTAATTCTTAAAGAGATGATATTAAAATTTTAAATTTAATTTTATTAATAACATAAAATATCAAAATAAATAATTTATATGTCGATTAATTTATAATAAATTTAAATTGCGACTAACTTAAAACTATAAAAATTAAATTAGAATAATAATGTGTGAGTTCATTTTTTTCCTTATATTATTTATTCACATGTGTAGTAATTTAGTAAAAGTATAAATTTATTATTATATATAACAACACTTAATTATTAATAATATTTTTAATCTTTATATATTATTTTTCCAAAACATAAATGAAAAAGGGAAAGGATGACCAACTTTCTCCTATACTTGGGAAGTATAATTTTTTTTTTTCAAACAATATAAATTTTATTGTTAATCTTTTGATAAATTTCATGTTTTTCATCTAATTAACAAAACACAGTTGATTTTGACTTTCACCTGATAAACAATTGGACCGTTCAAGTTTGACATAAATCTATATATTATGGTTACACCTGGCAAACGGGCGAGCGCGGGCTGGGCCAAAACAGCCAGACTTTTTATGGGCTGAAAAACTACAGCCCGTGGTCCAACCCGGGCTAGGCCGACCCGCGGGCTTTTGCCTTATTTTATTTTATTTTTTTTGTAAAATTTATTTTACACAATCTTTTTATGTCATAATTTTATAAAATTCAAGTTTCCTTAGTTTCATGAGTTAAAGATGTTTGTTAATGTTACAATCAAAACAAATCAAACTCTTTTTTTAGAACAAAAAAAGAGGCAAATGTACTCTTTTTTTAAGAGCGGAGGGAGTAGGATTTAACATTTGTAATTTTGTATGAATATGGATTACGCAAGTTGACTTTAAGATGAGGAAATTAGAACAATTCATGAATCTCTATGGTGTAAAATTCAACCGGTGCACCACAAAAAGACATTTTGCCATATTCATTAATCTCATCCAACTTATTATTTTTAATCTCTTATGGTTTCTAAATTTAAAATAAAGTTATACGAGGAATTTAAAACATGCAAGTTTGCTTGAAAATTCATTGAATTCCAACAGAAAGCTCCACATCACATGCTCAATTTGCCTAATTTTTTAACTTTGTTTACATACATATATCAGATTGATTCGTTGTCAAATTAAGATTATTCTTACAATAAATCGTGAACGTCCATCCGATGATCTAATATATATATATATATATGTGTATACTTAATGACCAAAAAAATTCCTTGAACTCTACATTTTTTTCAATATAACCCATGAGCTCTTTTTATTTCACAAAAAATTTTTGGAATTCTAATAATTGGGCAAAAAATGCCCTTAAAACTAGACCATGGTTAACTAAGGATGAGTTATCATCACACATGACATATGATGTGTATAAAAGAAATATTTCAAACATTATTATTTTGTTAATTTTTTTTTGATTATTTTAAAAAAATTATAAAAAAAATAGTTGTTGTAGCTCAGCCGGGCCGGGTCACCCGCGGGCCGGATCAAAAACGAACCGGGCAAAAATAACCCAATTTTACATAAACTGAAATTATAAAGTTCATAACTTCAGGGCCGGCCCGCGGGCCCGGCTTTTTTTGCTGGCTCTAATTATGGTTAAAACTGTCTTTACGAAGGTACTTACAAACTTCTCTCAAAAATTCCAACAAACCAAACACAGATCTCAGGCGTTCCCAGACCGGAGCTCCGCCATGGCATCGGCAGCAAAATCAATGGTCCAAACGCTAAGGAAGTACATTAAGAAGCCATGGGAGATAACCGGGCCCTGCGCAAGCCCCGAGTACAAGCTGGCCGTTCCCGCCGCCACCGAGTACCGAATCTTCTGCCCGGCCACCCAACCCGGCAACGCCATTGTCCCCACCTCCGATCCCGAAACCGTTTATGATATCAAGTACTTCTCCCGCGACCAGCGCCGCAACCGCCCACCCATTCGCCGCACTTTTTTGAAGAAAGCCGACGCGGAAAAGATGATGAAAGAGAAAACCACTTTCGATGTCTCTGATTTCCCTCCCGTTTATCTCACTAAAATCGTTGAAGAAGACTATAACGCCCGTGGAGGAGGGTACACACAATAAGGTCAGCAAATTAATTAACTGTTGTTGTTATTTGGCAAATTTGTGTGGTAATAGGGTTTTGTTTATTCAGTTCTTAAAATTGTATTCTGACCCTGGGAATTGGGATTGAATAGTATATATCGATGAGAAACTTGTCAACAACATCCTTCCAATTTATTTATTTATTTAGAGTGAAGGTTTTATATTTAACCACTGGTAGGGAAATGAATTTGGTGGATTCTAAGCTGCTAGTTAGGATTGAAGATCAAGGGTGATTGAAAATGATGAAAATTAAGTATTTTCCTGGAATTTAATGTCTTTTTTTTCCTTTTTTTTTGAACAACTTTAATAGGAATTAGGGGCAGACTTCAGAGGGGGAGGTGTTGTTTGGACTTTCTAAATTGTTAGCGACAATGAAGACAAGGATATTTCAATAAGATGAGATCATATACCCCCCACTAAAGTACATTTTAGGGTCTTAGTGTTGTATGTTTGCTGAGAATTAGGGTCAGCGCGAGGGGTGTTGTTTGTAGTGGATATATTCCGCCACAGATTTTCAGCGGGGGGTCCGGATTATGCATGTAAATTTTTTTTCGACGGCCTCTTAGTTTGTTGATTTTTTTTCTTCCATATTTCTAAATCACAAGTAATTTAACATTCAATAAAATCATAATCCTAAATCACAAGCAATTCAACATTTCAATTAGTTCCTCAAATTCAATTGATACAAAAAAAATTCAATTACAAATTGAAACACAAAATTTGTAATTGAAATCCTAAATTCAAATAAGTGAAATACCTAATAGGCTAAATTAGTAACTAACTCAAATTAGCAACTCAAAGTGATTATGTTTATCACTATACAAGAATAGGCGGCTAAAAAGTTCCATGACTTTCATCTGGAGACTGGAAACAAGCAGATGATAACAACTAACAATTAACAAAATCCACTTAGAATGAATGCAACCAAATTTGGTAACAAAATTCACTTAGAATTAACGGAAATATATCAATTTTGGGGCTCATGTATAAATCAAAGAAAAGCCCTATTTTTTAGTCAGAAATTAAGGAACAAAAATCCAACAAAAAAAATGTTGGAACCTAACCTTAGAAGTTGGAGTCGACCGGCGGCAGCAAGCCAGCAGCGGCGGGCGCCGGGCTGCGGCAGGCTGCAGCAGCGATGGGCGGCGACTCTCTTTAGTCTTCTCTCCTCTCCTCTCCGGCTCTCCTCCTTTGTTTCTAAGTCTTAAGTCGTGTTTCTGTTCCTGGCTTCCTGCTGTTGATGCTAATATGCTATTTACCTTTTTTTTTTTCAAGTTCACTTAACAAAGACGTCGTTTTGTTAAGTTATAAATTTGTTTTAATTTTTTTTCCTTCTTCTCCTTCCTTTTTCTTCCCTACGCACCCCGGACCCCCCTCCATTACCGGATTTCAGGCTGGACCCTCCCACATACCTAGTACATAAAAAAATTTCCGGCGACCGCCCCTGGATATATTGGATCATTGACTCCTGATGATGATGTCTTAGTTAAGTTAAGGGAGTTGATCTTTGGAGGTAGTGAAACCATGGTGTTGATTTCTAAGTTCATTTTCGTAGTAATGGCATAAGAGAGAAATTTGGGTGTGTTGGGGAGTTTCTTATCACATTGTTTGGAGGATTGATATGACATGGTTTAGCTATATAGATATCTATAAAAGCTTCATGGAAACAATTGTTATTACTTCCTAAAATCTCTTGTCCCACATGTATCAAGAGAAGGGAGAAAAATTCGATCTTTTTCAATATGAGTAAGAGTAGGATGCTGCAAAAATCCTGCATCTACCATGACCCCCTAATCTGTATCCATTCTATTGCTGTATTTATAAAGGATTAACAATTTGTGCTTGAGAAGAGTAGCCTTTGTAGCCTGTTAATATTTTTGTTCAATTCAAGAATATGTCCAGTTTATTTGCCTTCATTGCTGAAGGATTGACTCACATATATGAAATTAAGGTAGAAGAAGTCCATATATATAATCTGTGATCATGAATGAGCTCTTTACATGATCCTCTTCAAAAATAAAATTCAGCTATCCCACTCACAAGTAGAAATGACTGTAACATGTGAGCACCTGCGAGTTTCGATCATTAGTTGGTGGTGTGTAGCTTAAATGTGACGAGTTCACCTAATTTCTTTTGTTTATGGTCCTTTGTGTTAGATTAGATGACAAAGGATAGTAAATGAAAGATGAACTAGTATTCATTGTAGAACTAAAATTACATGAATAACTAGAAATCCTTCTTGTCAAATTCTTGTGCATTCTAGACTGTGACAATATCCAAATTATTTGTTCCATTACTTATAGGTGATAGGAGGCTTTTTGAAGTACGGCAAGTTATAGGATTAGCTATTTCTGACCTTTACTTCATCAATGAATTTTGCAATTTGCAAAATTAGTGGAGGTGGGCTTCAGTTTAAACAAGCTAAAAAATATATGGACGATTTGAGGAAACTTTGACAAAAGGAGACCAAGCTTTTTAGTGGTGTTTGTTGCGTTAATTCTTGGATTCCACTTTTATATTCTAATGAGTTGATTTTTATCTCTATTTTTATATGCCTATTGGAGGACTCCTTATTGGTATTTATCTCTCATGGGGATTTAGGAGAGTCTTGTGTCAAGTACGGCTACAAAGCTCATATAGTTTGAAAATTATTCCGATGCATATGGATCACTCATTTAGAGTCATTGTGTTTGTGTTTGACTTGAATGTTTGAAAGGTTTAAGAGATATGCATAGTGCCATCAATTTTATTACTTTATTATCACTTCTTTTGATAAGGTGAGATTGGTGGAGGGGAGCTAACATGGTCCCCCTAAAAACCTTGTTACAAGGGGTGATATATATAGGACAAAGGAGTGTAGATTAGAAAGAATGCGGAAAGAACAAAAAAGATGGGTTGTGTCACTCTAGCAAGGGATCCACTAGTAAGTTTTTTAGAATTTTTTAATTCTCCCTCGCTAGAAATTGGCAATGCCATTAGACAGCGTAGTGCTATGCTCATGTTAATAATAATCAACCCCATGAAAGTTGTAGGGATACATCATAGTTATGGGCTTGAGAGACCCTTATTATTTTATAAAAACTAATCTATACACGGTAACAATTCTAATAACCTAAATATAAACAAAGTAAATTGTTAATTATTAAAATAATCATGGCTATTAAAACTCCTAGTATACACATTACTACAAAGAATCCTAATTTAGTTCCAATTCTATTTACAAAAGACTCTAAGCATTATTCAAGTAATATCTAAGCTTTTAGAATTTTTGCCATTGTGTTCCCCATCAAAGTGTCAACATTAATTCCTAAGTGTTTTTATAACGTTTATTGTATATGTATATATAATAAATAAATAGCAGAAAAAGAATTATTTGAGATGAGAGCAAAAGAATACAACGCTAAGGGGGAAAGAACAAGAGGTCCTCCAAAAGATAAGAACAATGGAAAACTACCACCAAAAAAAAGAAAGAGAAAAAAGAACTCTCGAGTCCTTAAATAAATATAACTACAAACCTTGTGAAAAGCACCCATTGCATTAGCCTAGAAGGATGTGTATATAATACCCTTACCCAAAGCAAGTCAATAATCATAGATCGACCAGGGAAAGTTCTTGCATTTCGTTCCATCAAACACCCCGTAAGATGGTGAAGCAGGCGCTCCATTAAAGGTTCTTGGATCCTTGCTCCCCCTGAAAACCCAAAACCTACTCCAAGGAAATTCATTTAAACTAGAAGGGCACACCTAACTCTCAGCCAACACTTCAAACAAAGTGCACCAAAGCTCCCATTGAAACTAACAACGAACAAAAAAGGGGTGTGTTTCACTAATAATTGGATAGGAGAGGGTGGAGGGAGGAGGAAAGAATTTATTTGAGATGAGAGCAAAAGAATACAACGCTAAGGGGGAAAGAACAAGAGGTCCTCCAAAAGATAAGAACAATGGAAAACTACCACAAAAAAAAAAGAAAGAGAAAAAAGAACTCTCGAGTCCTTAAATAAATATAACTACAAACTTTGTGAAAAGCACCCATTGCATTAGCCTAGAAGGATGTGTATATAACACCCTTACCCAAAGCAAGTCAATAATCATAGACCGACCAAGGAAAGTTTTTGCATTTCGTTCCGTCAAACACCCCGTAAGATGGTGAAGCAGGTGCTCCATTAAAGGTTCTTGGATCCTTGCTCCCCCTGAAAACCCAAAACCTACTCCAAGGAAATTCATTTAAACTAGAAGGGCACACCTAACTCTCATCCAACACTTCAAACAAAGTGCACCAAAGCTCCCATTGAAACTAACAACGAACAAAAAAGTGGGTGTTTTTCACTAATAATTGGGGAGGGGGGAGGGGGGAGGGGGGAGGGGGGAGGGGGGAGGGGGGAGGGGGGGGGGGAGGACGATAAGTAATTCTCACACAACACAATTCTTTTCAATTCCAATTAATATATAATAAGGTATCAAAAATAATAAATTACATCAAAGCCTATTGCTCCAATCAAGTCTCATGTGCTCGCTCTACATCAACTAGCACTGGTACAGATTATACACAGGACCGACCCTGAGTTTTTAAGGGCTTAAAGCGACAAAAAAATGGGCCTTTTGCGAATTGTTATTAAGATAGACATAAAAAAAACTAAGAACTTTCCCTGAACAAATGAGCATCAATACGAAAGAATACCAAATATAATAATCGACTATTTCAATATTTCCAAAGAGGCTTTTCTGATTCAAAAACTACAAGTCTGCCATTGAGATTTGGGCCTATTTCATTGGGTAAATTTTTTTGTGGGCCTTTAAATTTAAACTGACGTGGGCTGAGCTCTTTTGTTTGGGTATATATATACATAGCACAAATACCTCTTGGGGGCCCTAAAAATTTGTCAATTTTAGTGGACCTAAAGTCCGAGCACCTTGGGCTTTAGCCCAGGGCCGGTGCTGATTATACAAACATTTAGAGATAAGGATTTGCTTCCTATCAACTATTGTATTATTATGTGATTCCTTCTTATATTCACATTATATCCTCCCTGTCCGCCAAGCAAGGCCGAAGGGTCGACCGCCCTGATTCCCCGATCAGAGGGGCCCCAATTTTTTTATATATATAATATATGTAGTATATATAATTTTAAACATTTGATTGAAGATTTTGCCTCTAGGGATACTAGAAAAAATTTCTTTCAATGAATGTATTTTCTCATATATTTTGTTGTAGTTAGAACTATTTAGTCGAACTTCTCATATACTTTGTTGTAGTCGAAGTTCTCATATATTTTGCTGTAGTCGAACGATTATGTTTTAAGTTTCGGAAATGTATTTTTTTGGATATAGCTTGTAATTTTTATTTATTTATTTTTACCTTTTTTTTTGGGTAAAGACAATGTTTCGAAAAGGGTCTCGTTTTTATCTTTCGCCCTGGGCCACCAAAATCTCAGGAACGGCCCTGCCGCCAAGCACACACGTTACTGACATTATTATTGAAGTATTTACATAATGCTGTCACTCTTTGTATGGTTCATGGATTTTGCTTTAAGAAAGTAATATATTGAGTCTATTAGAATAGGACTCTGTTAACTATTTTTTTAAAGGATTAATTGTATTCAGTGTGGTTGCAAAAGTATGTTTCAAATGATTTCTGTATACCCTCATTTCTTATTACAACAGGGAGACTTTATCTTATTCTCCATTTTGATGATGAAAATTGATAATAGGGCTTGTAAGAATTTGTATTCAGGATGGTTACGAAACTATTTTCACATAATTGTTAACATTACTCCGCATTTTACTCTCAAATGCTATAAAACTCTTGTATTATCAAATGCAATAGAGAACAGGAAAAAATTACCTATAGAAGAAACAGAGAACACACACACATATATATATATATATATATTTATTGTACTGACATAAAAATTATTATTTTTTAAAAAACTAGTACTTTAATTATTTAAAAGGAAAAATAACATCTCGCGTGTCAACTCTCAGTTATATTGTCATGCAATAAAGTATTTATTTATCTCTTCCAAGGTTTGGTTCTTTTGTTTTTCTTTTATTATTTTAAGGGGGAGGGGATGTTGGTTATTGAGTTCAGGTTCTTAGTGGTTTTTGTATTTTGAGTCATGTCATGTATCTTACTTTTTTCTCCTCTCCTCCATTACAGTATGCTTCCTATCCCTGTATTGGTTTTGACTAATATAATTTCGTCTCATAATATTGACAATTTCTCTCTCAATTACACTATGGTTGGTATATTGTGAGAATTGTGCTCATTTATATGCTACAAGGGTTTGTTATTTTCCTGTCTTGCTCTTTGGAAGGGGGGAGGTGTTTTTGGTTCACGTTTTGTTGTCTTTTAGGAAATTAAGTGTCATTGAATGGGGGTCAAGTTTAGCATCATATATATGAAGTATTCTTCTTCTTCTGCTGATATGTTGTAGAGAAAATACTAGTGTGGTTGTTCTACTTCAACATGAGTTGATTTTTTAATTAATTTAATTCTTACCAGGATTTTGGGTTGCAAAGGGAAGGAATTCTTCTTAGCTACCAATAAATCCGACTATTGTTATCTCAGAAGTGTAATGTGACATCTGTCTGAGCTGGTTGTTAATTCTCTCAAGAACTCGTGTAATTGGCTTTGTTTGTTTTCATCTCTCTATTTTTCAACAAGTTCCGAATTCAGATACATCAAAGTGCAACAACTGGATTCCTTGAACCGACTGCATGTGTCATGTTATTGTTAATAATAATAATAATCATGGTAATCTGGCGAATCGTCCATTTTCTTTTATAGATTTGAGTATTGATGTCAATAATCCATGATGTCTGCTTTTCTTGTTCATTATTAACTCTCTCAGCTGTCTGGTGAAATAACTTATTAATTGTTTCAGAGGTTGGTGCTCATTTTGATGGAATGAATGAATGAATGTTCAAATTTAATCCCCCATGACAGCTCGCTCAGGCATTAAAAACCTTGAATGTTCATTTTTTAAAACAGATGTTTAAAGGAGCCCAACCCCCCCCCCCCCTCACCTATCAATAAGAAGATCGCCCATCAACACCATTTTTACGTGGATGAAACAAATTGTCCTCCTGCTAGCTAAAAGTGATTTCCCTTTTAAGAAAATCCAAAACTAGTGACAACCCAGACAATTCAAAAGTGAATACAACAAAATCACCAATATATATATGCGATCTTTCATTTTGGCATGCGCATATGTATATGCGTGCCTACCATCCATTAGCTAAGCTCCGCTCTCCCTCTCCTCTCCTCTCCTCTCGGCTCTGTCTCGTCGTCTCAATATATATTCCTCAACTTCCACTTGGATAGCTGTTTATACTAGTTTGGCAATGGGCCATCTTTTTGCTCCACCGCCTTGTTTACACATATAAGTAAATTTATCTATTCCACTTGTTATGCTTGCTTGCTTGCCTTGTATTTGTACATTTTCATCATGGACTCGTGAATGTTAGTACCTTCATGCTTTATTCTCTCTCTCTCTCTCTCTCTCTCTATATATATATATATATATATATATATATATATGTGTGTGTGTGTGTGTGTGTGTGTGTGTGTGTGTGATTGATGTGTATTCCTAGCTACAAGTTTGAAATGAATCTGGCTGCTAATTAATTATCACCATCAATTACATTATTGTCATTAGCATCTTTAATTATAATAATTTCTTTCAATTATTTTAATTAGGGAGATGATATTTTTAACATTGAAAATACTAATTCAACGCAACTTAATTCAGCATATTTATATATGCACATAGTACAACTGTGCAATGCGTTTATTGCATTGAATTGATATTTCCAGCGTTGCAAATATCAATATATCCCATTATATTATGACATTAGTTCACACAAAACTAGATAGATATACAAGATATATAGTATAGCTAACAACCCATGACGTAAAAAAGAAAAGAAAAGAAAAAAGTATTGTTGTATATGCACGTCTTTCTATTCAACATTTGACTTAGAGCTAGTGTTTGATATGATCTTTATATGATATGTTAGATATGATTCAGTTTTATAATATTAATATAAAAGTTGGTCTAATTTTTGGTCATATTGAGAGAGAATTCAGCGTCTTCGGGCCTATTTAATTTATTTGATTGTAAATTAGAGAGTTTATATTTGTTTAGTAATAATAAAGTGAACCTTGATATATATACAAGACAAGATGAGGGAGGGAGTATACATATAGAGTAGAGAAGAGGACATATAGCATAGAAACCCTAGGCAAGGCACAGACACATGCAGACAGACAGACAGACAGACAGACAGACAGACACGTAGAAAAAGAAAAAGGGTTTTTGAAAAATAAATGGAGTAACATATAAAAAAGTGAATTAGTTATATACGTACGTACAGTGAATAATTAATTAATAATAATGGAAAGTTGAATGGCAGAGAAAGTGAAGAAAAAGAACTGTACAACCTCCTTCTCCTTTCTCGATTTTTATGCTACCTTCAATTTCTTGTGACTCGCCTTTACCTACCAAAAAGCTGAATGCATGCCGACGTACGTAGTAGTAGAATTAAGAGGAGAAGAGAGAGAGAGAGAGAGAAAGCATCCCAATGACTTGTGATTCCTAAGACTAGCTCTTCCTGGGGAGATGAGAACCAGTTACGGATAATTACCATGTACTATAATATAATTAATATAATATATTAATATATATTTCATATATCAAATGGATTTTACTATAGAGCAAATTAATTTGACGCATTTTAACCTTGCAGTGAAACACGTTCAAACACTATTTATAATTAAGTTATAAGTGGCTTTATAGTAATGTTGGTTCAAACCCGACTTATAATTAATTCCTACTTATGTTAGCTTGTAGAACATTCAGTGGGAAAGAGCTAGCGTATATGTAATATGTGGAACAGTGGAAGTCATATATATATATATATATATATATATATAGTTATTTATTGCGAGTTAATGTGAAAAAAACATTAATTGTCTTCTGTATATATAGTACGTACGTACTGTGGGATATATATGAAAATTACAATCAACAAATGAAACCTGATTTAACATTTACATTTGACACCGAATGGCAGGACCTATATATATATATATATATGTTTAAAAAGTTGTCAGAACTCGTTCTATATACTAATACTTTTGTTTGAATTAGGTTGTAGATGAAGGGAGCTAGACATATATCCAGTCAACCATATATAATTCATTAATTCCAATGTGATGTAACGGAATAATTTTAATATCTGAACTCGTACTACTTGATCAGGCTTATAACTATAATCCCTTGTCTCCCTACATTATTACCTAAACCAAATTAAGTGTATATATAAGAATTGATTGAATGGTAGAGTCGTGGAAACGTTTGTTTGTTTCTTCCTCTTCTTAGTTAATTCTTAGGGCGTGCGTATATAATTATTAATTAATAGCATGAAAAAGATTGATGTTAGAGGAGCAATTAAGAATGCTGAAAGGAAAAGGTTGAAACGGAACATACAATTAATTTAGAGCTAGGTGGGGTGGCTAGTTAGCCACATGATAAATGTGGACTTTAAAATGTCCGTAGTAGGCGAGGTCGGTTTTGTGGTGACTGGTGGGTGAATCTGAGACAGACACATAGTGAGGGCCCTGGGGCGGGCGACTTATTGGGTTTTTAACAGACTTGCTAGTTGTCAATCGGATATATGTATGGATCATCTTAATACCAAGTGGTTACTAATTACACTAAATGGAGGCTACCTAGCTAGCTAGCTTTATATACGGATATCATATATATATATATATATATATATGTTATATATAATTTCTATAGCCAAGCAATAATACAATAACACTTACAGTATATATATATAATAGTAATATTAATGGGTGTGGGGTGTGCCCTAAAAATCCCACTGCACCTTCTGATCCTTCTCCACCAGATGCCAGCGCCTAATTATAATGCATGCATGAGCATGAACTATTAACAGTACTGTAGACATAAGACAAATTTTCAACTAGATCAACCCCTACCTTCTCACACCATATAATAATATTAATAATTAAATATATGGATATCAGAAAATACACGTACGGTCCATTCCAAAAATAAATATCTCAATTATTTTCCTTTTAATTTTTATGGAAAATGGTACCTTTTTTGAGACCACGGAGTAATGAAGTAGTGGTTTGATTAACACTTAATATGTCTGAATGACTTCAAAGCTGAATCATTAAGTCATGCAGACAGACAGTTTGATTTGGATACATATGAAGATCTGAATTGAATGAAAGTGTCTGAACGAATTGACTTCAAATTTCTGATTGGATCGGTAAGTTGGAAAGCCGAATGAACTTTTACTTAAATAGCCTCACACAATTTAAAATATTACGCTGTATATCCTTTATTAATTCCAAAATCAGACTCCACACTATCTCTCTCTACTTCAATCCAATCCATTTTTTCTTCTTCTTCGGCTACCATGCTCCATCTCTTTTTGTGTCATTCCACTTCAAAATCTAAATGAAAAGTAATGAATCATTCAAAGCATGATGAGAGAACGTACGAAGCATGTATATTATATTTAATTCTTTCCCCTTTATCTTTGCGTTGAAGATGATGACTAGTGGAGTCGGGATAGGTACGGATGGGGAGGAAGGAGGGGAAGTACTAATTTGGCAAAAAATGGAAAAAGGGTGGAAGAATAGCAAATAATTGAGAAGGAGATGGAGGAATAGGAGTACTGCTTTGATTAGGTTTTTTTTTTTTTTTTTTTACAGTAGCCTCCCCTCTCAATAGTGAATGTGAGTCAAGCCACTTATTCATAAAAATGAGTGTAAAAGTATTAAAATGGTTTGAATTATTCAATACTTTGTTTGAATTATTTATTATACAATGAATATTGTATTTTAAAAAAAGTAATACGATTAGACAAAATTATATGCTTGTTCAGTTTAGTTTAAAGCGGTAAAATAATAAAAGACTATTACTCAGACATATCAATTATCAAATAATTTTTTTCATTAATATTCAGCTCATTTAAATTACTTAAATATTCAGACGTCAGTTTTATCAAAGAACCCTGATAGTCTTTGATAATGCCTGATTCTCTTTGATAACGCATGGTTTTATCAATCAAAAACGTCCTGTGTGCAAAATGTGCGTAGGAAGACCAATAATGGAAAGTGAAAACCGTACGTAGTTAATTGCATGTATTGGAAATAATCGAGAGCCAGCCACAAATATATATATATATATATATTCTCTTGATTCATTGAGTGATGAATGTGGACTAAGATCCTCTCCATTTCAAATGAAATAGAGTGTCAATTCTTTGTATATTTTCTAGGAATTTCTTAATATGTGTCCTTAGGGCACATGCTAATCACACAGTTCAAGAGAATATTCTTTTGAATTGTGTGTATATTCTCTTGAACTTGGTGTAAATGCAGAAATCAATGGAATATGCACACAGTTCAAAGGAATATTCTCTTGAACTGTGTGCTTAGCATGTGCCTTAGGGCACATGTTAAGAGGACCCAATTTTCTTTCATCATCTCTCTTTCTGTCAGCATGACATTACATTCCAACACATTTTAAATTTGAACCATGAAATGGAGAGGATCCTAATTCGATGAATGTACGTAGATAGTAATTGTGTACTTGGTTGTTTATTACTAATTTTCAACAAATAAATTGTTGAAACTTTTTTCTTTCCCAAGCAAATCAAATTAATCAAGTCATTAATTAATACTTTCTTCGTTCTAAAATTAAAAATATAATTTATTTTTTAAGGTCAAACGATGGCATATTAAACATCAAAATTGGTATCACTCGTAAAAGTTTATAACAAAATAAATTTGATGATTAATAATTTTTATTATATACTAATTATACAATTATAATAACTGTATCAACTAAAATTAAAAAAATTTACATTAATTTAAAGTTTTATATGCTTTCGTTTAATCTTAAAAATCAAATTATATTTTTAATTTTAGAATGGAAGGAGTTCTATTGATTCACAGTTTAAGTAGAACTGCATTAATATTGCTTTAGCATATTACATAAATGACTTCTGAAAATATATGATTACATTTTTAAGAAGGAGGTTAATTGCATGTTTCTTTTTTCTGCTTGTTTGCTTGAAGGAAGCAGGAAGAGTCCTTTGCTTGTCCCCTTGAGTAACAATCTGCCCGTCCCATATATACCTGAAGGCTCTCTCTCTCTCCTCTATATATATATATATATATATATATATATACTAGTTCTCCAAGCACACATTATGTGTGTGCAGTTAAAATATAGTGGAGAAGAATTAGGGATTGATGAGAAAGTGGGGAGAAAAAATAATTATTTTTGTTAGAGAAGTAAAAATATGCAGAGAGCCTCAAGAAGGCAGTTTTTTTAAAATCATTAAAGTGTTACACAGCTTCTAGAAATATATATTTTTTTCTCCCTATCCCTTTATATAATGGCTATATATTAATTATTAATTACTATCTCCGTCCCACAATAAGTGTTTTTTTAGGCTTAACATTTTTTTCCAAAATAAGTGATGTGTTAGAATTTCAGTACAATTTTTACAATATTTTTTCATATGTGCCCTTATGCAACTAATGGTATTTATTGCATATTTATTGGGAAGTTGAAAGGTTGAAGAAAGAGAAAAAGAGACCAAAAGTCAATAAAAAAAGTCTCAAACAAAACAAAGAAAGTATATTAAGGGTATTTTTATCATTTTAGCTTGTGTATTGATTTGTGTGATTTAAACTAAAAAAACACTTATTATGGGACGGAGGTAATATTACCTAGCTCGGTTCTAGATGATCAGAATTGACCGGTGATCCATCCCTAGCTATATATACATTTCTATCAGTAGCTAGCTGATCATTGTAGAAGGTCATATATATATATATATATTGATTGGTAGCAAATATTTGCTATGGGTTATTTATTAGGACGAACAAATTTATCATCGTCCATTACCAGTAGGAATGCCTATATTTAAAAATAAAATAAAAAATAAAGGCTCCATCATCGGCCACTGTTACTAGCAGATAGCTATATATTGGATTCTTTTTCACAATTGAGAAAGAAAGATGCTCCAAAATGACTACAATAATTTTATTTTTTCTCAAATATACATATATATTATAGATATATACAAAATTGACATTTTGTTTTTTTGTGTGTCAGCTGTTAGATTCAAGTTATTCAGCAGTACAGTTCAAGTTGCCCGCTACAAATCTCTCTGCAGCTGGAAAACTAGCTGTGTGGTCCTCTTTCATTTCTTCTCAGTGGGTAATTTAAAGAAAAGATAGAGATGTATGTATATATTGGTCCCTCACCTATAGTGTGTGTATATATATATATATATATATATATATATATATATATATATATATATATATATATATATATATGAGGATGAGGCACCCTTTAATTTCTCACTCTCAGTACTCTGATCCTAAGTAGCTATCGTACACATCAACATGACAATGCTCTTCGACTAACTGTAAAGGCTACAACTTGTCAATCCCCCTTCAAAATTATGGATTGGACTTATCAATTATATATATATATATATCTAAGTGCACGTACATTTCTAGATCTTTTCCCTAAAGTCTTCTTCTCTTAATTCCCATCTACCGAACCTAATTAATAGCATAATCATTTGACCCACCGAGTATAATCTGTTGTGATATATACAAAAAGAATTAATCTCATGCTTTTGCAATAAATTACATATATTTAAGTTGTATTTGTGTTCTATTTTCCCCCTCCAAATCATAAGTTAATAGTTTAATAGAGTACATTGTCATAATAATAAAACTTTTACTTGAGGATATGGTGTCATGTAATTTTTAATTTTATACTACTATTACCGCAGAGATGAGTACTCTTAATTTTTGTCAAAAAAATAAATAAAATAATGTGATCTTTCTGTACGTGAGGAATTAATTATAAGGGTAATTAAATTTAGGGTTTTAATTAATTATATATGTGAGGAATTAATTATAAGGGTACTATATATATATATATATAGCTAGTTAACACATGATCTTGCTTGGTGCTAATTAAGTAGCTAGCTAGGCGTGCATCTGTCGACCCATGTGATGAGCATTCGATATCACAATGCCTGCCTAGCTTTTGTAGTTGTCGATAAAGCATTAAGGCCAACTTTTATATGTGCATGCAGATTGATCAATTAATGGTCCCCAAGTTGAAATGAATGAATTTATTTATTTCATTTGTAGACCAGATTATTTCACTAAAACACACATGTTACTTGTTCTAACTTAATTATTCCACTGTGACACCGCAACTAATATATTAATATGGATCATGTGTGTGCATATATATATATATATATATGTATATATATATATATATATATATATGTATGTATAATAGCTCCGCATGCAATTAATTATTAGCATGTCTGATGAGAGAAATTGATCAAATTTAGACCATCACAATTATATACATATATGATCTGACAATATATTAAGATGCCTATGGCTGCCACGTGGCGGCCTATGTGCCACTGCTTTTCCTTTCCGTTAACATGGTCGGTTGAATTCCAGCATCTCTTCTCTTAATTCTCAATCCCACCAATTCGATCTTCATTAGGTATTTTTTTTTCTCTGCTAATGGAATTAAAGTAGTAGTGGAGTCAATTCTTCTTTCTCCAGACCTTCATATATATATAGACACATATATATACTCAGAGTTTGATTACAGAATTCAGCAAAGAATTAATTAAGTTGAGATACCAAATCTATATACTCCCTACAAGTAGCGTATATAGACTACTTTCGATCGATTCTCATGTAAGTAGATAGCTAGATATATCTTTCTGATTTGGTTCTTTACTTATAGCTAGCTAGTATAGGTTAAAGATTTTCAACTGTCAATTGCTGCACATGAGTTCATTATACTTCCAATTCATGCATTTATACATATATATATATATATATATAGTTAGCTAGCTAGCTAGATTATCAATTCACTCGTTCACTAACTTCAGTTCCATCGATCTTATGCCGGAATTTTCATTTTTAAATTAAGATTAATTATCCTCGACGTGATCTATCTATCCGGTTGATTGATCGTAGACGACCACAAATCAGCTACTTAATTCTAACTAATCTTTCAAGTAAAGGAGGTTATACATATATTACGTGTGTGTGTTTTTTTTTTCTTCCACCAAGTAGGTATAACTAGGTCAAAAATATTCCACAGCAGTGGAATCTAGTACTGTTCTTGAAAAATCTCGGAGAAATTAATTATCTGCTATGGATGAATTATTGTAATTTATTGTTTTATGATGCAGTTCTTCCTACAACAAAATATATAGTACGTACGTACTAGCTTCTTTTCTCCTTCTGCTTCTTCAATCATATGTTTGAAACTGTACAGTTATAATTAAGTTCGACTGGATTTTTTTTAATTTGATTTGATTTTTATAATTTTGTTTTTATATGTATGAAGCAGAAAATCAAGAAGAAAATTTATTGGAAAGAAACCCATGCATATGTATGTATTATATGAGAAGATAAGAGAGCTAGAAATGGAAGCAATTGAGCTACATGATCTCAGTGAAATAATCCAGGTTTTTTTGCACCAATTATGAGATGAGTTATAAGATGATGATTTCAAGCTCAAGAGAAGCAGCAGATTTTACACCAAAACAGGAAGCTGATCACAAGACAAGTGAAGGTAAAATATCCAAGAAGGCGGCGGCGGCGGCGGCAGCTTCATCCAGCTCAACAGCATGGTCAAGATTGAGGGATCCGCGGATTGTACGTGTATCGCGTGCTTTTGGGGGGAAAGACAGGCACAGCAAAGTCTGCACAGTGCGAGGATTAAGAGACAGACGCATAAGGCTATCAGTACCCACTGCCATTCAACTTTATGATCTTCAAGACAGGCTTGGCCTTAATCAACCTAGTAAGGTCATTGATTGGTTGCTCAACGCCGCTAAGGATGAAATTGATCAACTCCCTCCACTTCAAATGCCTCCTGGAAACTTCTCTCAAATTATTCATCATCCAATGTCGTCGTCAAGTACTACTAATTCTCATGGACTAATTGGTGGTCATGAATATTCTCAATCAGCAGAAAAACCAGGAAGGCAGCTTAACAACATCAATCATTGGAATGATCCATTGGAACTATCTACATCAAATTATTGGAGTACTAATTCAGATGGGAATTTGATCAGGGATCGTATGAAATCTAAGGAAATTGTTGAAGAAAGAGATGCCAACGATAGACAAAACTGGACCAAAAGAAAGCAAGGTGATCTTGATGGTCAAGACCATGATCATGCATATATTTCATCAAACAACTTTATCACGAGAGCTAATCATTCTAATTCCCTAACAGGTTTGCTAAATAATGTGATGCCGGTTCATAATTCATCATTTTATACTTCGAATTTATCATTATCTCACACAGAAGATCATCCCCACCAAAACTTCAATTTTGTGCCAATATTACCATCAACCTCCTTGTCTATGCCATCTGGATCTCATCAATTTGTTGTATATCCACCTGCTAGGGAATTTGATCCGAAACAAATGATCAATTTTCAGATGTTAAACTCCACTAATACTTCACAAAATTCTCCATTGTCAAATTCATCTTTTAGTACCCCACCTTTTTACACTATAAGCCAAGCCATGAGACCATTCCACTTGAGCATGAATCCTTATGGTGGAACTGCACCAACTAAAGATGATTGAGTACTTAATCAATTTCAGGAATGTATGCTCTAGCCACCCCTTATCTATAAGGCTTTCTCCTTTCAAGAAAATAGACATAGATATATAGCTAGCTGCTAGCTCAACTCGATGGAGCTAGAGGGATATGTTCTATTTCTCCAAGTCACATTCAATGTTTAACTTGTATAGTTGTCGCATGGTGATGATCTTGTTTTTGAGCGGCTGGAGATTGATGAATTGGTAAGATTTATAATTATTGTTGCAATGTGTATTTGAGCTACTAAAGGAGCAGCTTCATACTGGTAAGATAATGAGATACCTCATGTTTATATATATTTATATATATATATATATATATATATGGGGTTAATGGAGTTGCACAATTGTGCAGACTCTAAATGTACACAATCTACGATCGTAGAGTTAAGCCACACTACGATCTAAGGATTCACTATACGTTTTCACGGTAGTAGAGTGATTACTCTACTATCAGTCAGTATTTAAAACTTACACAGTTATGCACCTCCATTTTTCTATATATATATATATATATTGAACAGTGCTGATAAACCTTGAAATGTATACATTGATAGAAGTACTAGTGTCTCGTCGTCCAAGCTACCATAAATTCATTTTCCCTATACAATATTGTACGAAAGTGTATTGTGTAAAATTATAATGATTAATTGTGAGCTTAATATAGAAGCAACTTCACATGGTTTTCTCTTCATTACCTTTTTAATTTCTAGTAACAGATTCTAATCTTGTGATTTTATGTTGGACAGAAAATTCCATTTTAAATGTCTTTAGGAGACAGACTTATAAGAATTATATATACAGTAGGGATGGATGTAATGCTAGCTAGCTGCTGATCAGAACTGAGAAGAAAATAAAGGAAGAAGAGAGGTGTCCTTGGATGAGTGGGACAGAATTAAGTAGTGTCAATTTTGCACAAGATCCAACTACATGTATGATATATATAGCTAGATAACAGTTTAAACAATTTCTTCCCATAAAGTGGCGCATCAAATTGAATGAATAGAATTGAGATAGGCTAGCTGCGGCTGTGGTCCTCAAATTTATGTAGATACTGTATAGAGGGGAAAAAAGAGCTAGCTAGGTACAAGAAGATAATTAGGTTTTGGAGGCAGTGGTGATCTTTTCTCTCTGTCCTATACATACATACATATATATATATATATATATATATATATTATTTATATAAGAGAAGGGACCACGTGTTTACGTATGATCATGAGGTCCCCTTGCTAGCTAGCTGATTTAGTTTCCGGCATATAAAGTTGGCCTAATAAGCAAAACTACTTTCAAGAATATATATTGGATCTTTTCTTGCTTATTTTAGTTCTTTAAATTTAGGGTTTTGAGTTTCTTGTGGCACCATCTGTACGTATAACACTCGCAGAAAAAGGAAACAACTTTACATTGAATATTTTACTCCTCGGTGGCAGGGAAAATGTTGGTAGATTACTGCCTTAATTCAATGATCGTAATTCTATCCATGCCAGTTAACTTAAACACCATTCTCTCTTTTTTCTTTTTTTTTTGTAAGTAATTCCTAGAATTACTTAACTAGTTAGGTCATATATAAGATTGCACCAGAAAAAATAAACAAGAAAAATAAGATATAAAGATGCAATCTTTCTCAAGTTATGCTTTCTTGCATGATAAATTAAAGAATGATTGCATTTAATGTGAATTTAATTAGTATACAGAAAGATTAAAACTAATATAAAAAAACTAGAAAAGTTAATTATATGTGCAGTCTTTAAGGGTTCTCTTAATATGTGCCCTAAGAGCACATGCTAAGCACACAGTTCAAGAGAATATTCTCTTGAACTGTGTCCATATTCTCTTGATTTGTGCATTTACACTAAGTTCAAGAGAATATACATACAATTCAAGAGAATATTACATTGAATTTTGTGCTTAGAATGTGCCCTTAGGACACATGTTAAGAAATTTCAGTCTTTAATTTCCCAAGTTAATTATGATTTCTTGGTAAAAGATTGGTTGCATTTATATATAGTCCACAACAAGGTTAAAATCAATTTGACGATTGAGAATTCTTTGGTTTCTGTTCATAGCTAGGGAGTTTGGAGTCGCTAAAGCTTTCTAGCTAATTGAGACGGTTTCTCAACGCCTTAATTTAAAATTTATTTTAATTGTATGAGTTTATTTTGCATAACGTAGTATTGGTAATTTGTTCTCTCTTTTTTTTTGGTTATAGATTTCTAAACATTTTAGTAACTTTTTTTTGAAAGCAAAGGGGAATTTTAATTAATCAGAAACAAGAAGATCCAACATTACAGCCTCCTCAATAATAGAAGGAAGATCAAAGAAAACCGAAGGACTAGCTAAAGAACGTGATGTCCGAGCTAACAAATGAGCAGGCCACGTTCGCTTGTCGCCTAATAAAATTGATAGAGAAATCTCTATTTTGAACGAGAGTACGACAATCACCAACAATCAACCCAAACTCAGAAACATCTTGATTACCCGAATGGCATGCATCCACTACCAACTTAGCATCCAACTCCAAATCAACGTGGTCCATGCCCAGGTCAATCAGCCAATGCAGCGCCTCCAACAAACAGCCTGCTTCTGCCTTCTTCACCGACCGAGTCCCCTAAACAAACCATGGATCTGCCAGCAACAAAAACACCTAAAGCATCACGTAAAACCTGTAGGGATTTCGGCACATAAACGCAGCGGAAATTAAAATTTTTCTGAAACCCTAAAACAGGATCCATGCGAAAACATATTAATTCAGAGGTTTAGATCTGTTTTGCCGATTATTCAAGTCTGAACGGAGACGATGGAGATTCTGGAACAGCTTTGAATCTTCAACGCAATCCAAAGAAACTGCATCTCTACGGTATCCACACGAACGTCCCGCGAATCGTCACACGATCTGCAGCAAGGAAAGCTGCAGGTACTAACCGCTAAGGATCTGGACTTTCGAAGTTTTTCTCTCTAGTCTCTCTCTAAGAGCGGCTAGGGTTTGGGTTTATAATGAATACCCTAAAAACGGTTGATATATCATATATATAGCAGTTAAAGGAATTAACCAAAATCTAATCCAATTAGAAAAATAAAATCCGAATTTATATACATATATATATATATAAATTATCCTATTAATTTAAATTCGTAATTTAAATACTATCAGTCATATTGATATATTTAAATCCTTACAATTTAAATTAATTTCCTTTTAATTACGTTCTAAGTGTGTGACCCTATAGGTTATTATTATGTTGACAATAATTTTAAAATTATAAATAGTGAGCGGCATCTAGTAATGCATCACTGCTGCCCAAATAATAATAAGATCGGTGATTTGATACAACCTTTTCGTGACCAATGTTTCAATGTAATTTAATCCTTTTAACCTTGACATACTAAATTAAACTCGAGGCATGGAATGTGTCATCCTCTTCATAATTTAATCTGAGTTTTCTTGATCGATGAGTAGACTATATGAAATAAATCACTATTTGAGCATGACCATGCATTTCATAATCCTACTCAATCAAGAGGCCTATGGATATCACCCCTAATATATAGGAGGGTTAAATTCCATCTAGATCACTCATATTCCTCACACGATTCATGATGTACTCAATAATCACCTTTATTGTTCACCCTATTAAAGGTGACTTTTGATGATATCAAAGTACATAAATTCCTGTGTAGTAATATAGTGATTTCAGGTCAGAGGATCATTATATCATTGTCACTATGAGAATTGCTTTATGACACTCTGCATAATGCCCCATGTAGAATTCTCATGGTGGGTCTGTACAGTACATTGTTCTCTAACATGTACCTATGCATTGACTCAATATCTCATATATTTATGACCAATGAGATTTCGCCATCAGTCAATTCACATACTAGTCTCAATGTATCATTGTTGTCCCATTAACAATGACACTCGACTAGGGACATTTAAGAGTAATGATACTAATTGTAATTATATGATCTCATGTTCAAGTCACATACTTGAAGCCATATAATTTTTATCACTATTCTAAGGACTTTTATTATGTTAACATTTATATAGCGCAGTAAATAAAATCATAATAAAATAATTCATTTATTCAATCAAATATAATATCAAAAATGTTAAGCAATTACATCAAAGAATTGGCCTCTAGGGCATAAACTCTAACAAAACCATCCCAAACCTAGAACCAGGAAGATCAGTAAAAGAAGCAGCAGTCAATATTGCACTTATTTTTGCACACCCCCGGTTTCCTCCAAACCCCAGCAGACGGAGCGACAGAGTTGACCGGAGAAATGACCCGACGTTGCTGCGCCTCAGTCCAGTCTTTGAAGAAAGAAGGATCTAGCTCCACATTCTTCACAAGAGGGATAAGTTTTTGGTCCCAAAGCAGGTGGTTCCTCTCACGCCAGATGCTCCAAAAAACCATCGCCACAGTACAAAAATCACCATTAAGCCCCCGTCACAATCGCATCCAACAGCCACTCAAGAAAATCACCACAATTGGCACCATAATCAGGCAGATTAGCAGCAGCCCAACAGGCCTGTGCAAAAGGACATTCAAGAAACAAGTGCCGCAAGTGTTCAATACCACCATCACATAACAAACACCTCAGAGGAACTAAAATACCTTTGCTTACCAGCCTTGAATTAACAGGAAGGCAGTTGCTACAAAGACGCCAGAGAAACGAAAGAATCTTTAGGGGGAAGTTTCAGCTTCCATAACTTCTTCCAACTAGGGCTAACAAAATGAGTGGGATCTGGCTCACGCATGCCCATCAAAGCACGATAGGCTGATTTAACAGTATAATCACCTAGAAGGAGAATGACACCACACTAGACGATCAGGCCCAATACGACATGAAAGAAGAATACCCTCGCTTCCTCTAGACTGAACAAGGAATCAATCAGTCCTACATGCCAGCGCCGCTCCCCATGCACCATCAGCTCAGCCACTTGAAAACTAGCCTCACTCCCAAGCTGCCTTGTGACCCAATAAGAAGGAAGATCCCGCACCCAAGGATCATCCCAAACATTCACACTCAAACCATCACCAATCAACCAACAATAATTACCAAGAACCACACCTTTTGCAGTCCAAATGCTCCTCCAAACGTAGCTGGGATCATGCCCAATCTCAGAGGAAAGGTAGCTGCCTCTCGGGAAGTATCTAGCTTTGAAGATATGTGCTACCAAAGAATTTGGATTGGCAAAAAGGTTCCCACCCTTATTTACCAAGAAGAGCGAGATTGAAAGCTTCAAAATCACGAAAAGCCATCCCACCATCTTCTTTTCTACTACACAAACGAGACCAACTCTTCCACTTAATACCTTTGCGACCATCAGTACCCGAACCCTACTAAAAGGAGTTGAGCATCCGTTGGAGCTCTTCACAAGTCGAAATAGGGATGTGGAAGACACTCATGCAATAAGAAGAAATTGATTGAGCAACACACCTAAAAAGAATGTCCTTCCTTGCGCGCGATAAAAGCATATTCTTCCAACCATGAACCCTATTCCACATCTTATCTTTCACAAAAGAAAACACAGCCCTCTTCATCCTCCCAATAAGAGAAGGCAAGCCCAAGTATTTGCTAGTATTGAAAGAATTAGTCACACCTAAAATAGCGCTGATTTCATCCCTATGAGAAGCATGAGTGTTAGCACTAAACAAAATACCTGACTTAGACAGATTGATTGATTGCCCCGATAAATCCTCATACTCCCGTAAAATTGACTAAACAATTCGAGCTTCCCCGATCGTAGCTTTAAAGAAAAGGAAGCTGCCTGTCGGCGAAAAATATGTGAGAAACTGTAGGAGCTCCACGACAGATAAGATAGCCATAAGATCACCTCGTGCCTTTGCTTTCCTGATCATAGCCGACAAACCCTCCGCACAAATGATAAGTAAATAAGGAGAAAGAGGACAACCTTGACGAAGTCCCCTTCGAGGAGTGATCGGACCAACAACTTTGCCATTAACCAGAACCGAATAACTTATAGTTGTCACACACAACATCATGCACTCAATCCACTGATCATCAAACTCCCAATTCAACCATCATTGCCCTCAAAAAATCCCAATCCACCCTATCGTAGGCCTTGCTAATATCCATCTTAAGAGCAACCTCCCCAACCTTGCCCTTCACCTTACAACACATGTTATGGAGAACTTCATTAGCAATCATTACATTGTCAGTAATTGAGCGCCCAGAGACGAAGGCAGATTGATTACCAAAGATAATACGAGGCAATATACGTTTAAGACGAGTAGCCAGAACTTTAGCAACAAGCTTATAAAGAACATTGCACAGAGAAATAGGCCTAAGATCTTTCATGGTACTAGGAGAATCACATTTCGGGATCAAAAAAAATCAGCGAATCATTCAAAGAAGTAGGAAAATAGCTGCAAGCCAACCAATCCGAAACAGCTTGGAAAATATCAGAACCAAGCAACAGCCAAAATTTCTGATAAAACCCAGTATTGAGGCCATCTGGACCTGGGCTTTTGTCAGGGTGCATCTGCTTTATGGCTGTATGAAACTCGTCGCAAGAAAAAGGAGCATAAAGCATCAGATTCTCTTCCACAGAAACACGGTAATCCAGACCAAGAGAATGAACAGTACCTGAGCCACCACTATCAGAGAATAAAGTGTGAAAATAAGAGGAGGCAACGTTACACATGCCATCCAAATCAGTGAACACGTTTCTAGAGTCGTCCACTAAACTGGAAAAGCCTATTAACTCTCTTACGATTAGAAGCACAAGCGTGAAAAAATTTTGTATTAAGATCACCATCAGCTAACCACACCTCTCTAGACCTTTGCTTTCCAATAAACTTCTTCCTGCTCCAAAAGAAACGAAAGAGTCCTTTTCTCAGCCAGAAACTCTTGACAAGAGGCAGCATCAGAAATGCCCCGAAGCCGATCTAACTTATCTTTGGATGCCACAATTCTGTCCCTAAACTTACGTATAAAATTACGACCCCAAACTTCCATCTTGCCAGAACAAACAGAAAGAAGATCCAACAGACTACTGCCACTGCTCGACCGTCACCAACCTCCCAAACTCTCTACAAACTCTCTCTCTTTCAACCAGATATTCTCCACCCTAAAGCGATAAGAGCCGCCCCCAACTTCATTAGGCGAAGGCTCCAAGAAAATTGGAGAATGATCTGAGGTCGAAGAAATCAGATTAGATAACTTCACATGGGGGAACAAATCAAACCATGAGGGGGAAGCAAATGCACGGTCCAGCTTTTTCTGAACCCAGAAATCCGTACCCCTACTCCTTTCCCAGGTAAATGGATGACCATGAAGATCGATCTCTCCCAACTCACAGTCTAGGATCGCTTGTTGAAAGCCACAGAAAAGCTATTGATGATGTTCAGCCCCACCGCTCTTATCCTCAGAACGTAATAAATCGATAAAGTCTCCGATACAAACCCAAGGCAATGCCGACACCAGAGCAAGAGACCGTAAGAAATCCCAAGACTCTGACCGCCAAGCCCTCTCCGAAAATCCATAAAAACCAGTAAGCCGCCAGTCTGTCTCACCAGCCAAACTCACAATCACGTCAATATGGTTCTCTGAAAAACCCATCAAACTACACTCCACTGTATCTTTCCAAAGCATGACCAAGCCACCACCTCTTCCAACTCTATGAGACACAAACTTACCTTGAAAGCCAAGTAACACCCTTATCTCTTCTATCTTACTTTCTTGAACCAATGTCTCAATCAAAAACACAATGTTTGGGCTACGAGTCTTAACCAACTCGCAAAGATTCCGAACTGAACGGGAATGATGATTGGCGAGCCTGATCATTAGGCTTCGCCAACTCCGAAGAATACAAAAGTGAAGCTTTATCCTGACTAGAAGAAGCAACACCAACAAGTCCTCCAAAATCACTAGAGTCTTCATACCCATCAAACCCTCCTTGATCCACTACCATTCCATCTACAAACGAACCTGAACCCTCCAAATAATGAACCCTACGTTTCTTATGCTCCTCCAACAAAATCAGATCAGACCTCTCCTTACTCGGCCCACTTCTCAACTGACCCAAATGGCCCAAGCCCATATTTAAATTTTTTGGCGGGAGACCCACCTTCCCCCCTAAGCCAGCCTTTTGAACCCCCACCCCAATCCCGCTATCTTCGGAACTTAACCCCATCACCGTATCCCTAACATTTCGGAAATCAGTTTTCGAATTCACCGGGTTACCATCCTCATTACGTAACCACCCCCCACCGCCAGAACCTCCACCCTGCCGCACCGGAGCTTTCAACCAGTTCCCCCCACTCCTTGATTATCTCCTCCTCCTTCTCCTTCTCCAACCTCACCGGACAAAACCTCTCTGTGTGGCCAAGCAAACCACAAATAAAATAAAAAAGGCCTAAACTTTCATACTTAAAATGAACCACTGCATGACCATCATCGCGCTTCTTCACTTTTTTGAATCTCCTCAATGGTTGCCTTACATCCACCTTCACCTTCACCCTTATAAAAGATCTCCCAAAGCCTGAATTTCCAACCTCATCATACTGCATAAACCGGCCTACAAAGTTGCCCAGTTGTTGCTCCACCGTGACAGACATATAGCCCAGAGGTAAATCGTAAATCTGAATCCAAAAATCCAGAAACTGCAACTCAATTCCAGACGGGTTTTCCCCAGATTGCAACTGATGTAACAGCAAATGCATATTATCATACACCCACCGGCCCCCCTCCAGCACCCGTTTAAGATCATAGGCATGAAAGAACTTGAACAAAAAACACTTGCACTCCCGCATCTCACAAATGAAAACCCCACGTCCTGGTCTCTAAATGTTGGAAAGACGCTCCTTCATGACCAGAAAATTAATTCTCCGAGATGGCAGCAGCAGTCCCACAAGACACAGATCAAAGTTGGTGATCCCATCAATACCATCCTCCCCAATCAATTCCAAATCATCTGCCTCCCCCATGTCCAAAGACAAACTCGCAAGCCTCGCCTCCATAGCACCTCCCTCACCGGAAGGCATGACTCCCTCGTCGGAAGAAAAAAAGGCCTCCGCCGGCAGAAAATGAGAAAGGTTTTTTTAGATACAATTGAATTAAACAGATTTAGTAACTTAGTTTCCATATTAATTATCTTCAAACATTAAACACTGTTTATTTCTCTTTTATCTTTACGTACAATTAGTTTTAGAAGGGTAATATTGAATTTTTCACACAATTTAATCAATTAATTAAACATTACTTGTATTTCTTAAGTTATCATGTATTTTCTCCTAAAACATCAATTAAAACAAAAAAAATGGAAGGAGCACTATACATGCCACTACTCATTAGACGGCTACTTTCTTAAAACACTTGTCTTGCTAATTTGACTTGAATGAATCATGCATGAATATATTTTTAACATCAAATTAATTATCATATATATAAAATTTAGAGTTTTGCTACATATGAAAATAAATTTATATGGACAGTAAACATAGACATATATGAGATCTGAGAAAATTAAGAAGGGATACATAGTAATTTATATATTTTATCTTGTCGCTTGAAATTTCACGTTAGTTACAATCCAATTTTGCTGACATAAAAATCATTTCCAAAAAGTTTATATTACAATATTTTATGTCCAAATATTTCTTTGAATTTGATCACATAAGTACGTATATCAACAATTAAGCAATACTGACTGGATATATAAGACAAGTCAAACTCATCTTAACTACAAAGTTAAAATCTTTATGCTTAATTTATAGAATTTAAAAAGTCATATTTTGGTCATAGTGCTATATTATTAGTACATTGTCAGTTCGGATTTAGGAATGGGAGAAGTGCTACCACATCAGCCCATCACATACAATATCCATTATTTCTATTGTAGAATGAAATCTTTTTTCTTACATTTTCGCGTCAACAAAATAGGAGCCTAAGTTTTGCAAGAAAATAATAATCTTACAATTTATATATTGACTTTTTTTGTTGCGATTTATATACATAATATAATAGACCAACTTTATAATCATATTCATTCTCATTATTAATATATGTCGCAATCGTAATTTGACAGAAAACTTACATAATACATAGAGTAAGAGGGCAATCGAGGGCTAATGATATTCCCAAATCAAATTATCGGTCTCACCTAACGTAAAATAAATAAAGCAGAAAAGCAGTCAATTCAGTTCCCGATTTTGTGCAATTTGATTGCGCCACGATTTCTTGCAAACCTAACACCTAAGACTATTTATGAGAAATTATATAATCTCATGATGAACATGGAATTAATAGTTCCCAAAATTTTAAGCTATCAAATGGCTCTACGATTAATAGCCTCTCATCAAAGGATTAAATAATCTGAAATAGTATTAAATTAAACAAACAAACATGCCTAGTTATAAAAGAAATCATAAATTAAAAAAATCATAAATTAAAAAAAATTGTCCGTATAAACCAACTTCCAACTTTGTAGTAATTTAAGAGAGAACAAAAATTAGAACTAAACTCCCTAGCCACAAATGAGAAAGTAAACCAAAAAATATAGGGTTCTTTATAGAAATATATAACAATTAGAAAATAATTACACCATTAGTGCATCCATAAAATAATTACAAAAAGAGGGCAACAAATTTAAACCATTCAATTTCACATTAATAAGAAAACCTAAAATCAAGGAGAAATAACCGCCATAATTAATAATTCAAATCTTTGGAATCTAACAACAAAAATAAATTCATAATTCAAATTTGAAATCAAAAAGATCTGGCTTCCCCGATGAAAAAGTCTCTGTTGCTTTGTCCACTGGAGGAGAGTCATATGCCGACATCACTGCTTCGCTTGGAAAAAAAGAAGGAATATGCCTGTTTTTACTCATGTTTCTCTGTATAATACAGAATAATAACAAGAACAAAGAAAGAATCTTCCATGAACAAGTATTACTAAAAAGGAAGTGGTGAGCTTGAAATTATATGCTTATCCATAAATTTCTGTTTCATCTTATGTAGGTCAGTCACAAGTGCATGTTGATCTGATGCAGAAACTCCCCCTTCCACATCGCTATTTGAGGAATTCATATTGGAGTCCCCAACTTTTGATCCTATCTTCCTTAAACTAGATCCTGCTTGCAAATCAACCTTTCCAAGGATAGCATTAACTAACATATGCCACTGCATAATTACATACACACACTCAAAAAAAGGGGACACATTAAATATTTAAAGTTAATCTTATTAGGAATATTATAATTGTTAACCTAATAAAACTGAATTGGTTACCTTGGTTTGAAGGTTTGGCAACCAACTACATGAAGGTTTCGCTATCAACTACATTACATTCAAAATAAATTGGTAACCTAATAAAACTGAATTGGTTACCTTGGTATAAAGGTTTGGCTACCACTTGCATGAATATTTGGCTACCAACTGCATCACATTCAAAATAAAATTGGTAACATAATAAAACTGAATTGGTTACCTTGGTATGAAGGTTTGGCTACCAACTGCACTATGAAAAAATTACAGGTGTGGAAGTGGATTGGTTACCTTGGTATAAAGGTTTAGTTACCTTGGTATGAAGGTTTGGTTACATTGGTATGAAGATTTGATTACCAACTGCACTATGAAAAAATTGCAGGTGTGGAGGTGGATTGGTTACCTTGTTATGAAGGTTTGGTTACCTTGGTATGAAGGTTTGGTTACCAACTGCACTATGAAAAAACTGCAGGTGTGAAGGTGGATAGGCTACTTTGGTATGAAGGTTTGGTTACCTTGGTATGAAGGTTTGATTACCTTTGTATGAAAGTTTGGTACTTACCTACTGTTCTTATTATTAATTTCATGATTTCAAAATATGTGCTAGGAAGAAAGTAAAAGTTTTCAGTATAGTGAAAGTGACTTAAAAAACCAACACAGATGTTTTATGCATTTGGAAGTCTCACAAATCACCAACAAAAGCAATGAAGCAAGTAACAACATATAAAACAATCTAATTAAAAAACAATAAGTGCCTAAGAATAACACACATGACCAACTCATGCTGCATGTATTTGTAGTTGAAAACCAATAAGTACCCTAGAACAACACATGTAATACCCGAGAAATTTCCTAATATTATTAAATAAATATATTAATGAAATGAGAATTTATTTGAATATAAATGATTTGTGAGTTAACTCAATTATATTAAATTAAATAATTATAATAATTGAGAAAATGTGGAGTTTGCGATAAACTCGTTAAATTCCTTGTGTGACACAGTGATGAGGAATATTAATGATGATATTAATTAACGAAGGAATTATTAAGTGAACAATTAATCTATATTTTTTTAATTGTTATTAAAGAATATTAATAGAATATTTATGGTGATTGATTAATGATATGTGATTATTATTATTATTACAGGTATAATAATAATACACAATGTGTTTATAAATATAATAAAGTTTGTATCTATTTACTGTGATAATTAAATCATATAAGTATTAATCAATTGTTATAGAGATTAATAATTCCTTTAATTGGCGAGGAATGGATTAATTAATATTATTGTTAATTAATCGATAAGATGAATAATTTATGAATAATAAAACAAATAAGTAAGTTATTAATAAGATTGTAGTAATTGTTATGTGCAAGTGTGCAATACTTGAATATATAAAGTATATAAAATACAACTATATTATATAGTGTAGAGAAACACTTAAGTGTGACCATGCAAGTATACTTAAACTATATGAATGTACATATTGGAACTATATATTATGAATACATCATGATGCTTATGTAACAATGGGTATGTGAGTATACATTAAAATGGTACATCATGAATATATATAGTAAACAATTATAGTTGATGATTACTTCAATACATGATTGAATAATAAATGTTACATTCGGTAGTGATAAAATGTACATGGATTATATGGTATGAGTACATATATAATCCCTAAACCTTCCATTTATAGTAATGATATGAATTGAAATTACATGAGAGAACCAAAAAGGGGGAATTTAAGATGACTGCATTGAACTAATTAGTGAACATTCAAAGCCTTGTTCCATTTCAGTTGGCCCAAACAGTGCACATCCCCTTTGCGTAAACTCTCCAGCCTTGAAACAGTGGCTATACAATAGGTAATGATAACTATGCAAATGGCTGAGAAATGGTGGTTGAGCAACTCTTCAATAACCGTTGTTTTCTTCTTCTACACCTTGGATTGCAACCTTAGTGTAATACCAATAGCCAGTCACTCATTCTTCTATAAAAAGGCAGCCTCATTACCAATTCTCGTTGCTGAGTCTTAACTGTTAAAATTTCAAGAAGAGAGATTGTGAGTTACTTGCAATTTGTTAGTTCAGAAGAAGTCTAAGAGTTGCAGGAAGTTAGAAGTTAAACAAACTAAACTTCAAAAGGTATAATCTACATTCTTAATTCTCCAATTCTAGTTCTCCATTCTTTTTTTCACTGAAGTTTTCAACTTCGTGAATCTAGCTTGAAATTCATGAAGTTATACTTGGAAATTGTTTGTGGGTTGTTGTATAAGACTTACAATCACATGAGTATACAATGTGGCTTACTAACAATCAAATTCATACGACAATTCTTTGTTCTTCATTTTGTTGCTCTGTCAAATTTTCATTCTCTGTCAAATTCAAATTCTTAATTATGTGAAATTAGATGACAATTGGATGTTAGAATGATTGTTTGATTGTTATGTAGTCTTAGTAGTAAGTTTAAACTGGAATGTGGCATAACTGTAATCAATTTCGTGAAGTAATTTTGTGTTTGGGTTGGAAATCTGCCGAGGCTGAAACAGTCTGCCGCTGGCCGCGAGACGGCGCAGCTGCGCCAGCAGCCTGCTGCAATTTCTGCAATCTGCTTCAAAACTGCTATGTGTTGGTTTAATGTTATAACCTAAATAAGCATGCAAGCATGATGAATACATACATATGAATATACTAAGGCAATGTAAACATGTTTTAAACCAAGATGGTATACATTTTGACAAAAAGACTTATGTTCTTCAAAGTAACTTAGAAGTTTTAAAAAGGGATTTTGATACATAAGTACCATGATTATGTTCTGACCTTTGAGGCATGTTAGTACGACTTGGAAAGGCATAAAAAGCATGTTGACTTGTGTGTATATGCTTCATAATGTGATATGGACATACGAGCCTCCATTATTGAACATTTCTAACGAAAGCATAGATTTTGAGAACAAACTTTGATAAATTATATTCATATTGATGTTCTGACCGTACAAGTATATTAATATGGTTTAAGAATGCATAAAAGACATGTTGACTTGTGTATATGGATTTTATAATGTACCATGATCATGTGAACCTCAATAGTGAACTATATGAGTGTTGAACATGCACCTCGACATGTTACGTTGAACATTGAATTCTGAAATTTATGGACATGTTTGGTAGTGCTCTTAACCTCATTAATATGTCATACACATACACATGCCATGATTAGGTGCCATGAAAACTAGTTGAGTACGAATGAAGCATGATTTAAGCTAAGTAACAATACTAGCCATGTGTATATGAAGTAGAAACTTGTAAGCATGCCTGAAATGAGTTATGTGATCACCTCATATGTTTAAATAACAAACATGATAGCTAATGTGATATCATATGTTAATGTTGGAATCCGATTTTGATGGTTAACTTATAGTAATGCTATAACTCGCTAATTAGAATATGCTTGCTATTTGTGGTAGTCTCACATGATAGTAGAAGTTCATAGTCCTTAGTGACTGCTCAGTATTCAATTATCTTGAAATCTTGAATTGATTTATTATTGAATCACATTGATATTATTCTGTCCTTAGCGATTGTTGTTGAGAACTGTTGGTATTCTTGTTATCCTTGAATTATCAAACCTTGCTATACCCTTTCGAGAATTGAAAATTTTATTACTCACCCTTATTGTATATTACTTGCTGGGCATTTTGTGCTCATTCTTGTTTTTCCTAAAAATATTTCAGTTAAGGCGGAGCAGGGCGAACCTTCGGGCGTTGATAAGGGCAAGGGCAAGGCTACCAACTAGCTTGTCTCTTTTATGTTTTAAATATTTTAATGTTGTATTAAGATGATGTAGTAAGACTGGATTTGATTATGTTTAAGCATAAGTTAAATTATGTAGTAAGTCGTTAATTGATATTATTATGTAATCTATTAAGTATTGTAGGTTGCGAGACTTGTGAGAATAATTATAATAAATCATTGTAAATTATTCTATATTAGATCTTCCGCTGTGAATGTGTGATTTTAGTTATTATCGTATTGCCATGAGAACGTGACGAACCGAATTCGAGAGACCAAGTAGCGGTCCCGAATTTGTGGACGTCACAACACATATGACCATCTCATGTACAAAAGGAGCGTAGACGGGGACGGGGACGGGGTCAGGGTCGGGGGACGAGGAATATGAGATAGGAGGGGATAGGGGGATAGGGGGAGAGAGGGAGAGAGGGAGAGGAGGGGATAGAAAGGGGAAACAAGGGGGAGATGGGAAACAACGGAGAGAGACGGAGGGAACAGTAATGGTGGAACTCTCAAGCCCTAACAATGGTGGAAAACCTTTCGAAGCTCACCGACTCAGCGAAGATGTGAACAAAACCTGTTGATAAGCATTAATGGTGGTAGCAGAGAACATTAAAAACAAAAACAAAAGTGAGTATTTAACGGAGAGAGAGAAGGGAGAAAATCGTGGGCCACGCGATTAGAGAATACTAAATGCACTAATTTTGTAAATAAACTATTGAAAATATATTAATTTTATAAATATTTTCTGGAATGCACTGTTATTGTAATTTTTTCTAAAAATATATTAGAAAATGTAATTGTTTCAAAAATATATTCAACTTTCCGAAAAGACTAAAAACCAAAATGAATGCTTTACTTGGGCCTACCACTAGAACCCTTGAATAAAATCCCATATGTAAAACAAACTATAGTTCGTCTAACGAGTTGGGCCCATATCGCGTAATCAAAGTTCGTCTAACGAATTTGGCCCATATCGCTGGATTTCTGGCAAAAATACATTGCAAGCTCCCGGCGAGGATCGAACTCGCGACCTTTCGCTTACGAAGCGAACGCACTACCACTATGCTACGGAAGCAGATGCCCCAAAATTGACATTTTACGTAAAAAATCAAAAAACGACGTCAAAAATTAATTGGACTTTATTAATAAATCCAATATTAAAATAATCTTTTCGTTTGGATTAAACATTGTTAACATTTTTCTTTTCCAATTACATAATATTTCCTTATTCACAAAAATTGTTCTATTTGTAATTTTTTTAAAAATAGAATATATATTTGTTCTATTTTTATTTATGAATTATTTGAAATTTGAATTTAATAGGGATGTCATTACATTAAATCGTACTGATAAATTTGAAAATATTGTTTTATATTATAATAATATTAAAAGTTTAGATTTTTTCCATTTTGTAATTTGAAAAAGGCCCCTATTTTATTTTATTTATAATTTTTTTTTTGTCAAATGATACTTCTTATACGGAGTATTTCTAGTTATTACTATTTTTTTATTACATGTAACACGTATAGTGCTCTTAAAATGGACTTAAGTCTTCCAGATTATGAGTATGTTTGGGATTTTTTTAAATATGTAATTAATGTTTTGATTATAATCAGTTTTAGAAAATGAGTTTGTGTAAATAAAAATGACTTTAATTAGTAAGAAATGAAAAATGTTTGGTATAAAAAAAATTGTTAATCACTTATTTCAAAATGTAAATTACTAAAAAAGAATGTTTTGAAAAGTAGACGTGGATAATTGTTGGAATTATTAAATAAATAGGGATAAATTAGTAATATACTCAGTTAAACCTAGTTATTAGATTTGACAAATATTCATAAGCTCCAAATATGAGCTTTTGAATATTTTCCATAAAAAAGTTATTATAAGCAATTTTAAAATCAATTTATCAAATATTTTTTACTTCTTAAAATTGATTATAAATAGGTTTAACGGATTATAAGCGAACTCAAACACTCTATTATATCTATTATATATGTCAAGCTCCTTTATATCAATTTTGTTTGACTAACAAATCAAATTTATGATTTACATCTTGTTGAATGAGGAAAATAATATACATGTCGATAAATATTTGCCAAAGTTGGATTACGACCAACGTGGAAGTATATACAATAATATAGAATAAATTAATTATTGAAACCCTTATTAATTTACGCACATACGTCACAATTATAATTAAGCTGAAAACTTTCGCAATGTATAACACGACTTTTATTATATAGAGAAATCTTAAATTGATCTAATACAATTTATTTTAGATCACTTCCAATATAACATTATTTGATCGTCAAGTTAATAATATGATCGTACAGATGTAACGAGCATGTAAAAATATGATATTATGTAAAATTTTGTTTAATTTGAAGTTATGCTTCAACAACTTTATAATATTTGTACTTATATACTTATTTACATTATTATAAAAATGATATTTCAATACCTTAAATCAAACAAAATTTCATATAATCTCATATAATATCCGTACAATTAGATTATCAAATGATACTGTATTAGAAATCACCTCAGATAAATTATTTTAGTTCAATTTAACATGCTTTTTACTCAATTATAAAATATAGTAGAAATAAATTATGAATATAAATAACCCTATTTGTCCAATATAATGAGAGGAAAGTTATGCAATATACAAGAATAGTAGTATTTGTTTTACCAATAATTGCAGGCTAAATTTTACTTAATTTGCATGTGGATATTGGATGAAGTAGAGTTTATTTTACAGCAAAGACAATAGTTTATCTTTTGGAAAATAATTTAAAAAGACGAACACGTGTCAGACAACAAAAGGTGTTATTGACGTTCCACTAGCATCACTCGCGTAATCTTAGCATTCTTCTCACTTCGAACAACTCTCGTCGAGTCTAGGCTAGCGGCTAGCCTGCCGTGCCCTTTATAAATAATCCTTTTACGCCTCGCTCGACCACAACTCTTCCTCTTTCTCTCTCCTCGTCGAGATTTTCTTTCTCTCTCCTCTCCCAGTAGGCATAGTGAACCCCTTCCCTTCTCTAGCGATCTTGGGTTTTGCCTAGGGTTTATACGAAATCCTCCACTAAACTAATCTCTTAAAGTTCACATTATGACTCGGCTGTCTTAATTAGGGTTTCGTTACGTTCGTAATCATTTATAGCTTGAAAGATTCTCAGTTCTTGTCTAGTTGAGCTCAATTACCAAGTGCGAAAACCCTAGGACTCACTGGTAAGAACTTTGGTGTCTCCAATTCTAGTTTTCTCAGGTCAGTTTATCAGATTGATTTGGTTCGTATTCCGTGTGCAACAGTATAGTGTTCGATATTGTTGTTTAGCTCAAGATTTTGAATTCATAGCAGTGTTTTTTCCCCTGAAGGTTCCTATATTTGTGGTAATCGTTGAAAATAAATGTTCTTTTTTGGTTTTTTTTTTTTTTTGAGTTTATAGCGCAAGTGATATGAAGTTTTGAATATGAGCAATGATGGTAAAAAGTGGAAAAGAGTTAGAACTTAGTATTCGATATTGTTGTTTAGCTCAAGATTTGAAGCGATGTTTTTTTGCTGAAAGTATTTGTTCAAAATAAATGCTCTTCTTTTTTCTTTTTATGTTTTTTGGGAAATTTGAGTTTATAATGTAAGTGATATGAAGTGTTGAATATGAGCAATGGTGGTGGGGAGAGTGGAAAAGAGTTAGAACATAGTAATCACTCAAAGAAGAATTCAAGAAATGAAGAGTTTGTCCAAGCTATAGCAAAGATGGCGGTAGCTCAGGTATGTGAGAGTTCTGGATTTCAGGGGTTTCAACAGTCAGCACTAGATACACTATCTGATATTGCCGTACGCTACATCAGCCATATAGGAAAGACTGCCAATTCTAATGCAAATTTGGCTGGTAGGACCGAGTGTAATGTGTTTGATATAATTCAAGGGTTGGAAGATTTGGGAATGTCACAGGGGTTTTCCGGTGCTTCTGACACTAATCGCTGTCTTGCGGGATCAGGGGCTGTACAGGAGATTGCTGAATATGTTGAGTTAGCTGAGGAGCTCCCTTTTGCGTATTCAATCCCCCATTTTCCAGTTACTAAAGAGCGGAAACCCACACCTAGTTTTATGCAAATTGGAGAATCTCCTCCAGGTGAACACATACCCATGTGGCTGCCTGCATTTCCTGATCCGGAGACTTATACATGCATTCCTGTGGGGAGTGATAAAGAAGGGAGTGAAGGTATGGATAAAGTCGTCCAGGTTAAAGAGTATAGGAAGTTGGAAGGATCGGTATCGAATATGCATCAGCGATTGGATTGTAATGGGTCTGAGATACCAATATCTGTTGATCCGGGATATGCTTATAGTTTGAAACAAGCAGCTGATAGCAATCCTTTTCTTGTCGCTCCTCTTACGGTTTGGAGAGAAAGAAGTGTCTCCCGTGATTCTTCCTGCAAAACTTTCAGATGGCAATATGGCACAAAATCGTTCTGATTGGGCAAACCATGTTTCTGTATTAGAAACATCTGCTCCAGCTATTGATGCCGTTAAAAGCAAAACATTTGATTCTGAAGAGGGTAACAAAAAGGTTCTTCTAAACAGTCGGCCTGCTGTGCAATTTAAGTTTCAGATCGGCAAAAAATCATTGGGAGCAGCAGTGCATCTCCAGAATGTGGGAGTTGCAAAAACCACCTCATCTGTTGGGAATGATAATGTGAAGGATGAAAAGAAAAGGAGAGCAGAACAAATCCTAAAGGAGTCTATAGACAATGCACAGGATCTGCCTCATTTGTAAAATAGGTTTGTTCGATTAGAATTTGTATACTTGTTTGGGAAATGATAGTAGATGCTGTTTCCAGGGTAGTCAAAATCAAGGGCCATAAAGTTGTCTGTATATGGATGTTAAAGATTTTTAGAGGGGAATGTTCCCGCTTTTAACAAGTTTTCGAGGTATGTCACTGTCAGCAATGAACCTTTTTGTTGAGGATTCTTTCTAATTGAAATTCTTTGTTTGTTCCCCTAATTCCCATTATTGTGAATCACTTAATAGAAAGGCAAACATCCGCCTTAGATGGCTGTTAGACATAGCTTTCTACTTTTACGTTGCTGGCTAATAACTCTATATTTAATATTGCATTGATTCTCATAGTTGAGAATGCCACATTTATACATTTATACTTATCACATAGAAAACAAGATGCTACATATGAAGAATTCCTGTTTTTCATGCTTTGAACTGATACCAATAGTTTAACCTTATTGAAGAAAATATGGGTTCATGAACTTTATATATGGACTACTCAGATATTCGAGAGCAGACTCCTTGTTTTGGTGGCTCAATTCCGACTTTCTATTTCCTGCCAAGCACTAGGTCCATGTTGGTTGATTGGTGAGATGATTTTGTAGCAGGACTTGGTTCTGTTGCAGCTTGTTTGATTTAATCCGTTGTCCAGTTTCTAGAGTTTAAATATTTTGATAACTAAAAAAGAATTATGGGGAAATGTTGTGCTCAATGACACAACCTATGAGACTGTTAAAAAAATAATGTATGTATTGTTTCTCTATTAAAAATGCCATCTTAAAGTTGTTATTGACTTTTTATTGTTTAATGAACTTTACTTTATTAAGAAAAATTTACAGGAAATGTTGAAAGAAGTTAAACTTATTTAATGACAGTAAGACATTTGATGGAAGCATTTAGTAACTGCTGAAAATATCTCAGGAAATTTTCTAGTTTGCCACCGATGACTTGGTTGGTTAGAGGATCAACATTACTTTCATAAGGTTTTTTTAGTCAAAAATCATCATGTCTCAAGGGTTGATTATAAATGTATTAATTATGCGATGGACTATTGTCAGTGCTATATAAATATCATTAGTAAACTTGGTTGAATTATATAACACTTTACTTAGTTACAAAGTTAAAGGGCGGTTTAAGGCAGTTCTACTGATACAAAGGGTTAGAAATAGTTTTCTGGTTGTATTGAAGAGATAAATCTCTGATGCTTCATCAAGCTAGTAAAAGTTTAGAACTCAATTTTCTGGAATGAAGTGTTGAAACAATTTTGTGATGCTACCTATGAGATGCTGCATAAAGCTAGTAAAACTCAATCGAAAATGTCTGAGATATTTCTGTCATGTGCACGGGTTGAATAACATTCTGATGTTAGAAGTACTCTTCTTACTCTTCATTTTCCACCCAGTAAATGTATGGTTTAAAGGTCACAGTCTCCTTCTAAGACATACAAACACTTAACTGGAGCTGGTTTAGATTTAAAAAGGTTGGAAAGATGCCTCTAATAAATAGCCATGGTCAAGATGCATTGCTTTTCATTTTCAGCTTTAATGGGCTTTTATAAGATTTGGTTACTTTTTCGTTGTAATTGCTTGCCAGATATTTGTTTGAAGTAGTAATTGGTCTTTTAGGATAACAGAACCAATAATTGTTTAGTTCACATTTGTGTGGTTTTTATGTTACGTACATAAAACTGAAATATACCTAACAAAAAAGTGAAGTTTCCGATTGATGGCCTTGTGAAAAGAGCTGTGAAACTTTTGGTGTTCGACATTTGGCATCAAGTTGATTATGCATCATGGTCTTTTTCTTTCCACTAGAAATGATAGAAATGGTTTAGGATTTCGAACTCTTTGTATAGACATAATGAGAAAGGAAAGCAGAAGTTAAAGGGTGCTATATATATGTATACTTGTATATATGCTGTATTGAAAATTGTATTGTAGACCCTAGAAAAGGTCCTTTCTGAAGCTAGCAAAGCTATAATTTCATTTATAGTATTCTGTACTTCTAGACTGAAAAGAATGGAAAGAGGAAGGGGGAGGGGGGGGGGTGTTAATTGATGAGGAACACAAAGAACAGATTGTGAAATGCTACTTGGAAAAGAGTTTTCTGCAGTGCCTTCCTGGCTGCACTTGCAGAACAGCTGCTCCACCACTCACAACCTCGCCAATCAAGTCTTTAAATATCAATCGTTCTATATCTAACACTATTCCTGGAAGTGCGCTGGTATAGTCTCCCCAATTCTCTGGTTCATTCATCATATCAGCACTCAAGATGCGTGTCAGTCCATCATCCTCACCATCCAGGTTGGATTCTGTAGTAGGTTGTTGTTGGTCCAATTTTGAGCACAGTTCTTGTATGAGCTTCTCTCCACTCATGCTTCTCCCTCCCATCTTATTCTGGAAAATCCAGGTCTCACCTGAACCTGCCAAAGCTGATTTGTGGACAAGAATCTCATTGACAACATCAAATACTAGTTTTCTTCGGATTTGTTCACTGGATATTGATCGTGCACCCTTTTCATGGTGTTTGCCCGCAGGTTCAGAGCTTCCCATGGCTATTTCCAGAACATGAAACAAGTTGGGATTGACTGAAAGTCCCGATGGATGGAGCTGAATGGTTGTCAGTCTGGAGCCCAGATCTATAAGTATACCTGCTGCTACTAAAATCTCAGCAATGTATCTGTGGTCTGGATTTGTTTTATCACATAGAGATTCAATGTAATTTTTGGCAGCTTCATCTTGAGCAGAGTTCATGAGTTGAAGTTTATGAACCAAGTTGTTGATGTTTTCTAGTTTCCCTCGATCGAACTTGGAGCTGGGATACGATCTTCTGCTGTTCTGTAAGTGATCTACGTATTCTGCATTCCATTCCGCTTCATCAATATTTAGAGTGTCATAATCTGTACAGGGGGAGAGGGGGGAGAAAGTCAGGCATTGCATCCTTTAATCAAGTAAATGAGAGAGAAACCTCTTTCCTAGTTCCATTTATTTTCATTTTTAATATGCGTACCGCATCAAAGTATTATGTTTTCTTTCTGTACTATTCTGCATTTTTTGACAAAGGACAAACATGTATTAGACACCAACTGATGTCAAGTGGTAAAATATGAAATTGACTACCAACAATTAGGTCAGAAGATTTGGCTAAAAAGACTGAAGTTATATGGACAAAGTACAAATAAATAAAAAAAAAGAAAACATAAAAAATACTTGCAAGTAGCTATACAAAAATTTGTTTTCCCAGAGTAAAAGATTTGCTATTGAAAACATTATCATGCATCCGTTTCTTTGAATTATATATGTTCTTATTCATGTTTACTCTTTAGCTTTTGCTCTGTAGTGAATTAATCAGTATACAGTAGTAGTAGTTCTTTTCTTTATGGAGTATGCTCGTTGCAGGTTTGAATGTTAACATGCAAGGCAGTTTAATACAAAAACATAAAACTCACCTTGAAATGCAGTTGACATCTTCTTGACAGGAGATGGGCAATCTTCTTCATAAAATGTAGTATCAAGTACAGAGACAGGACTTGGTTGTTCCAATGTAGCTGTTGTAAGTTCAGCAATTAACCTGTCTTCTGTGAACCTAGCTGTGAAATCCTAGACAGAAAAAAATGAAAATGAGTTGGTGGTTAGAATGGTAAATGCTCACTTGAAGATGTAAATACTCACTTCTTCATTAGGGTCCTTAAGCTGGTAACCAGTGATCTTCTTGGTATGATCTGTGCTTGTAACTTCTATGTCACTGTGTGAAGCCAAGCTGATGCCACTATCTGATTGCAGAGAAACTGTATCACCTTGGTGACTTAAGTTTCTTGGTTCGCTACTTGACCAGCTCAATTGGTCATCCCCTTGCTGCAAATTAGTATATTTTTGTATATATTTTCTTGTTGGGGAGCCCGATTCCATTGGCTGCTTAATTGATTGTTTTCTGGCCCTTCTCAAACCAGATGACTGGGTGGTCAGGCGAGATAGCTTTTCTGTCCCGTGCGTCTTCTGTTGCAATCTCGGGCTTAATGTTCCGGAGCTCCTTCTGAAGCTTGCAGGATTTTCTCCACGCATGTACTGAGGAGCCTTTGGATGTTGTGATGATCTTTGGGTTTCAGCATTCGTCTTTTTCTCAATGGAAGGTTGGGGCCAACTAGAAGAGTCTCTGAGATGATTTTTTCTATGAGTGATATCTTTAGCTGTTCTCCTGCCAACCAAGTCCTTTATGTTATCTGCATTGTCTCCGGACCACTTTTTCTGAAGACCTGGTTTACAATCAGGTGGATTCGCAGGCTTCTCATGTAATTTAGTTGGTTTCATTACCACAATTTGGGATCCATATCTTCTTGGAGAACTCGACCCCTTGATGGAGGGTGAAACTGGGTAATTGCTTTGCATCTGCTGTGTCAATGCTCGATCAAAGCTGTTGTTTGGGCTGCATTTACTTGTATGAGACTCGGAATTCAGAATTGGCTCTTCTTTTTTATTCCCTAACCTCGCACTTGTCTTTTCCATAGCTTCAAGTATCTGTTTAAGAGCTCTGAGATCCTTGCCAGATTTTTTGAACTCAAGTTCAGTCAATCTTTTCTTGATTTCACCATAAACAGAAGGAGATGCATGTGGAGAATTTGTGGAAGCTTCATGATACTTAAATTCTTGTTGTTTCTGAGAGCGTTGATTGCCGTCTGTTTGTCTCCATGGAGATGGTTCTTGTGGGAACCTTGAACTTGAGGTTGATTTCATGACATTTCTTAGCTGGGGGGAGGCAGGAATCTTGCAGGAAATTCTTGGGGATCCAAAAACTTGTTTTTGCTTGCTTTCATCACATATTCTTGATGATCTTGAAATTGTATCAGAATCTTCATCCAGGCAGGATTCCATTTTCATCATCTGATCATTGTCTGTTGGAATGAAATCTGGGATAGGTTCCAAACCCATCAACCTGGCCACAATAGTAGATGGTCGTTTATTACTTCCTGGCTCTTGGTTTAGGTTTATAATTTGGCTGGAGATCCCACTTTCACTATATATTTCCCTTGAGAGATTATTTGATCTCAATTGAGAGGCAGAATTTCTGATGGAACGTTCTCTACTGTCCAATGATAGCCTCGGAAGCTCTTTGAGCTTTGTGGTTGATTTCAATTTATCTCGTGATTCCCTTTCATCATAAGAGTACCGAGGAGCGTCCCTCGGTGCCACTGGTGGAGAACCATACTTCTGTTCCTTGGTGTTCCATGGTGCATCCTGAAGCTTAGCAAGTACGCGGAGTGATCCATCATGTCTAACTTTGGGTTGAAAAGATTTGTGCCGATGCAAAGGCCTTGGGGAATCTATGTGCTTTATGGCATGTTCCCCTCCTTCCTCTTGTACCGTGGTTTTAACTGATAATCCACGGGATTCTCTGTACATTGAGCCCTTCACTATGTCCCGGATATCAAGGGATTGCCAAGACAATTGCGAGGAGGAACTTTGTTGTTTCATGGGAAAGGCCACCAGAGATGTGGTTTCAGGGAAACTGCTTTGGCAGGATGATGATGGTTCTGATTGAGATGTTTTATTACAGTCGGCTGACGAGAAGGTAGATGATGAACAAGAGGATGAAAAGGAGGTTCTGGATAGCTCAACAGGGGCCGTTAGCTTCTCTTTCCCTACCTGCTTCGAATTTTTGTCCTGCGTCTGTAAGTTAACATATACTCAATAAGTTCTGCTTAAATGATTTTTATTTTTATTTTATGTAATTGCAGTTTAGAATTTTACCAGTGTTTTCTCTATTGTGCCATTCTGCTCCGTCCCATGGTTGATATCTTGACCATGTGCCTGGAAATTGATAAACTTCAGATTGTAATTGATGAACTTAAGATTTGAAGTGATGATAACTGTTATAGTGCTCAATCTCATACATGTATAAAGAGATACATGCATAATTGTAATATAAATGAATTCCCACTTTCTCAGCGTCGCTATATGCAAAGGCTGGATACAGCGAACTATGATGATATTTTAGAAGGAAAGCATTTGATATTATAGTGACATGATTGATTTTGTAGTAGCAGATATTGGTGAACTATCGTATGATATGTTAGCTCCATAGAATTGCATTTTTCATTCAATGCAGGGTTATTGAAACAGAGAAAGTCATTGTGAAGAACTTTGGGAGGGTACAAACTTCTTTCAACTGTCATTTTTAGGAAAGTTTAGATAGTGTGGTTGCAGTTATCAATTATGTATATCTAATTAAAGGTTATTATATCTGAAACATTGTTCTAATTTCTATCACAGTTTAACTCCACTCGTACTCTCGTAGAAAGTACATGTTATTAGAAATTTGGGTAAAACACTAAATGCACTTGTTTTGAACTGAAAGTAAATCAACAATTTCATGGGCATTCAGATTGTAAAAATGACACAGATAGGACCCATTACAAAATCATGAAAGTTGTCTTAACATAAAACAATAGATAATGTTAGAAAATAGTCAAGATTGAAGAGAATTTATTAATTTTTTCAAGTTAGCTCAATCTTAACTAAATCAAAATTCGATAATATGAAGTATCTATAATTGAAGACTAGGCATGATAGAAAAAAACCTGACGAAAGCCTCTTGTGGTTGTGGCCAGTGGCTCGTCGGCCAGGAAGGAAATTGTGGTGGTCGAAGAGCTGAAATATTCCATTCATGCATCCAAGTTGTTTCTGCATCTCTGTTTTCTCATCTGTCAATGAACTTAAAAGCTTTGTAGACATATCCTCCTCTTACTTCTACTCCACGTACAGAATGCTTGCTTAGCCTCTCCGAGCTTGCATCTCTTTTTCTTTATTATCTCTGTGTTATCAAAATATATGTAGGAAGATGAGTGGAGTCTAGGTTTTTGTATCTTAAGGATTTAAAGCAATACATTTATATGATAACAATTTTTAGATAGACCATACCAGAAGTAGCTAATTTCATTCAAGGGGTTTTCGAACAAATATTGTATGTGTCCAAGTATTAATTTTGAGATTCTGACAAATTTTCTGAGCAGAGGAAGATAAAAATTTAATGGACTAGGAGAGGTATGGTAGATTTAAAGAATCCCAAATCAGTTGTGTTATGAGCACTGAAATAAAATAAAAGCTTTTCTGTATATGATAGGCAACCATACTGTGAAAACCAAATGGAATAGTAATAAAGAAAGGTAATGGACCACCCAGCTCCAAACAGTTTCTAAACTATCCCCCACCTTCTGCGCTTCTAAATGACTATAAGTGCAAACTGCGTGGAGATTCTGCAGACCCAAGAAGAGAGATTTTTTGGGTTTGTTCACAGAAGAAAAAGAATACAAGCTTGTTGTTTTGGCTCTCGAGAGGAAAAGCTACTAGAGGCTAGAGTTTTGGAGGAGATATGGAGTAATATATGGAGCGATGTGCAATCAATTTGTGTAGAGGGAATTGGGTGTCATTATTATAAATTTGGGGGAGGATATAGTGACATTTTTGAAAAAGTGAGAGAGATGTGTGGGTCAGATCTGGTGTGAATATGTGGGTCAGATCTATAATGTCATTTTCTTCCCACTTCCATGTGGACAAAATAATGTGGGTGGGTCTAGAGTCTGGACCTCTAAACATACATGAGCATGTGGACTTTGTCAGATGGTGCAAGAAATAGGAAAGTGGATTATGTACTGGCAAAGCTGCATAGTCTAAAGCCCCCTTTCAACCATTCCCCTTCTCCGTTTGACCAAACTACCCTCAGCATATTCTCATCTTTGGACCTGTTAGCAAAGCATAGATCAGAAGGAACTGAATGTTAAAACGATTCCTCTTTATTCTTTTCCCTATCCCAACTTCTTCATATACTCCAGTTGTTGTGGACAAATTGATTGCTTAAGAGTATTATTAATTTATTATACTCCCTCCGTTCCTAAAAAATTGACATTTTAGGAAGTAATTTTTGTTCAAAAAAGATTGTCGTTTTGAGTTTATCAATACGTTAGCTATTTTTTCCCTACTTTACCCTTATGTAAAGCTTTCTCCTATTTAAAGCTTTCTTCCCTTCCCAATGATTCTTATTCAATTCAATGTTATAATCCAAGTAGTAATTGGTTGAATAAGAAGTAATTGGTTGAATTGAATAAGAAACATTGGGAAGGGAATAATTGGTTGAGACAATTAATAATATTTTCGCTAGGTATTAATTACATTTCTTAATCTGTGTGCATTAACTTTAAACGACAATCTTTTAGGAACAGAGGGAGTAATATATCTAGCAAAATGTGTTGCTGTTATTTTGGTGTAAGGTTACCATCTACTACGCATCTTATATATCATAATGATTTCTCTGCAACACTGGAGGGTGTTTTATGTTTTAATTATCTTAGTGGTGTTGTATTTATGGTATGTACTGGTTGTTGGCAAGCATTAATGAGTGGCTGCTATTTCCTCTTTTTATGCAGCATCTCACTTAAATTAGTACCCTCTGTATGGTGTGAGGTAGGTGGCTGAAGCTGCTGCCTGCTCAGATTTACCTCTCTTCTGGTCATTGGTATTGAGGCTCTAAATGCTTGTTGGTATTATTGGAGTGCAGAACTCACAAGTCAGTCTACTTAAGAAGACCGACCTTAATTAAGATGGAGGAAAGAAAAAAAGTAGCAGAGGTGGTCAGAGTGTCTTATTACTGAAAATGAAGTTTCTTTTTTCATGCATATGTCACTTCTTAAATGCATCACATTTTCTTTTAACATTGATGATTATTACATCACTACTACTGTAGCTTCAAAATCTTAAGTCCTGAAATTGTACAAGGGGTGATTTTGACAAGGCAAAAAAAGAGCAACCAACTAAAATGATCAAAAGAATAACACTGCTGCTTACCCGGCGGCCTCTTGTATTTTAGTATCACGTGTTTCTAGAAATCATGTTGTTGGCTTTTTACCATGTCACTATAACCCCAAGGTTAATCGCCCTCTTTCAGAACATCTTCACAATTTGAAACATATTATTATTCGATTAGTTGCTTGCCTGAAATTTTATGAAACTTGGCCATATATCACATGAGAGGCTAGAACTACATTTTTTTTAAATTTTATTTTGAGCTTTCTAACTTGGCATATCTTCTACCAAGATCTTTTGCCGGTGCAATTTGAACTCGGTGTGGTCCAGACTCTATTCTGTTGGTCCTGCAGCTTAAATGCAAGATTATCATATGTGATCAGTTATAGCATATAAGGGGGTTGCTCTGCTGCTAGGGTTTCCTATATTTCTGCCTAGTCTTTTGGTACGTGTTCTGAGTACAGGAAATTAATGTTAATTGTAGACACTGTATATTATGCAACAACAAAAAAAAGTGAACAAGATGGTTAATTTTTATCCTACTACTTGCTCCTAGTTATTTGCTCGAGACTTTAATTACTAAAATCTTGATCAAAGGCAAGGCAGAGGACTAGAGGAGGGTAGTTCTCTTAAAATAGATGAATGACATGGAAAACATGACATGTGGTCACATTTATCTGATGATATCTGAATACATGCAGAACTTGGTAGTACAGGCCATTGCAGGCGGGACTACAAGGAAGGACCTACTACTATATTCAAATCCACGCCTAATACTGAATTTCAATTGATGATCACATGCAGCTGTTGCCGTGTTATATTATGCAGAAGAAGTGGTGTGTGAAGGAGAAACAATTTTTTATTTTATTTACAGCTACCAGCATCTGCCTCCATAAGTTGTAAGCGCTTTCAACGTTTTACTTCCTTATTCGTGGTTTTTTAATTCCAGTAATATTTTGTGGTAATTCCCAGTCATTTGTCTGTACACTTGAATGAAGTAAGTTCTTCAGACATCTTAACCAGTTAATATGAAGTAAGTTCTTTGTAACTTTTTGCTTCTTATTGTGAAAACAAAATGATAATTGATGAATTGGAAGGGGCTCTAATTTTATGTCTTCTTAAAATATTTGTCAGGGAAAACTAAAAAAATATTATAAAAGAATTATAATTAATAGCTGTTATGGCTTGTATCTGTGCTATTTAACGGCTCCCCACCACATATGGAAATGTCAAGGACGGTCTGCCTCTAACCCATCAGCAGTCAATTCTTATATTTTCTTAGTGGGTACACTTATCCTTCTCATTTATAATAGCTTAGAATGTAAATTCAGTGTCATGTCATATATCTATGGATTTCATGATAATAATTATTATAAAATTTTATATGATATTCCATGATATGGGATATCTACTCTCTCTCTCTCTCTCTCTCTATATATATATATATATATATATATATATATATATGGGATATGCATGTGGTGGCAAGTTGATGTGTAAGAAAGATATTAGATTATAGAACTAACTAATTGTTCATCAAGTAGAAATGTCAATGGTTATAATATTATGAGTAAATAAATAACTCTGTTTAGACTATAGCTTGCGTACAAATGCACGTAGAATAGGAGAGGAAATGTACTTATATACCCTTTTATAGCTAAAAACTTCAAAGTTGGAGTTTACCTATCTTAGTTTATTGGCAAAATGTAGTAGTCATATTGGACGGTTTAATCTCGATTTAATTGTTTTGGTGGTTTAGTTTTTATAGACCTTTAGGTAGAAAGAATATTTTACCGGTACAACCTTCCTTGTAATCTTATACAATCTCGGAAACAGGTGTACGTTTTTTGATTCTTCCTTATGTCTTTGTTTCTTGTTTTCCACCCCACCCCACCCCACCCCACCCCACCCCACCCCAATCCAATAATAAGGTTTGCTCTGGATTTATTAGCTCAAACCGCATAATCTTATTGGGGAGAAAGTATTGGTTGGCTGGGCACCTATTTGTATAATTTTATGAATAGCAAGAGAAAGATTGGATTGGATAAGAATGGCACACATGGGCATGGCTATGATCAGGAATATGTCTGCATGCATGGGAAAGTATCCATGTATATCTATATCTATATAATACAGGTACAATTAGGTACACTGACCTTGATAGGGTATATATATATATATATATTTATATTGTATATATAGACACAATTATACATATCTATACACGTCTCTAAGTAATTTGTAAAATATAGGGGGTGATTGTGATGGTTTAGGTTTAGGTTTAGGTTTGAGGTTGAAATTATAGAGAAAAGAAAGTTACATAAGCACGTGGAAAAAGGTAAGAGGTCACGTGAGGGATGGCCTCCTAGTTTCCATGAGATCCCCCACCTAATGAATCACCATGCATGTGCACTAACCCACAGTATTAAACTCTTGTTTACTAGTCAATTAAGTAATTCAAAAGGATCATGCATGCATGCCCTAATTGTTTATTCAATTAGAAATGCCCTACGTAATTGTGATCAGATGAGTAATTAAAGAGCCCAACACGTTCAAGATTCCATATTGTCCGATCTCTTAATTTGATCACATGAGAGAGAGAGAGAAAAGCTGAACAATTAATTACTATATATATATATATATATATATATATATATATATATATATATATATAATAGTACGTACGTAGTATGTTTGCTAAACTGAGGAAGAAGATGCAGGTGGGAAAGACTTGGCAATCAAGTAGTACCCCTTTTTTTATGGTCCCTTCCCGTGTATGACTTTTGAACCCTATAATTAATTCCTTTTGAAATTTTATTAATTTAGACATTTTTTTATTCTGTGTCTAAGCACTTGCTAGTTGCTATCAAGGTATCCTCACTTCACTTTTGAGGCAAAAATAATTCATAAGGTAGCTTATATATATATATATATATAGATTTCTTCCATGATCGGAAGAATGAAACAATATGAAAAAGTCAAGGACAGTTCATGATTTCATACAATCAAGTGGCCAGATCATCACTGGACTCTAAATTGCCCAGTGCACATGCGGAGTCGTTAGGGCTAGGGCTAGGGCTAGTACATACATTTATAATACGTTTGAATTGGTATATATCATCAGCCAAAAGATATGGTTTTGGGATTTAAACAATTATTTAAAGTAATGTACGTACTCTATCTTTTCCTGAGCTGGTTAGGTTGGTGAAACTATGTTTACATATGAAAGATATATTCTCTTTGCTGGTCTTATAGTGATTTGAATCTATATATGTCAATATGTATAATAAACACACACACACACACTAAATACTCCGTCATTTTAATGGAAATTACAAAGAAATAGGAACGGAGGGATATAATTTTACTTTATAACAAGGAATTGGCTCAATCACGCGGCACATTATACATAATATATTACGGTTACACATAAATTTTTGGTATGTCCAATTCCGTCCCACAGATATTAGGCAATTATAATTGCACGAGGATTATTAAGTACTGGGTGTAGATATAACTCGATCTCATTTAGGGAGGCTTTATAGAGGCTGAATTAACCTCGGTTAATTAGTCTACATATATATATATATATATATATGTATGTATATATATAATATACATAATTATATGAGATCATTTTGTGTATATACATTTTTTTTTACACTGATGAGATGGTCCAGGCACTCCAGGGCATGGGCATATGAGGTCATAGAAAGGTTTAGTGTCAACACCTACTCCTGTACATCGAAGAGAAATCATGATTGAAGGAAACAAATTAAAGGAAGGATATATGTAAAAGCCAAAAGTCATGAGTTTGAGGATGGAAATGATGTAATTATGTCATATAGTACTTTTATATATATATAATGATATCCTCATGGTATGTTTCTTCTCTGGCAGACTCCATTTCCACTTTTTCCTACCTCCGAAGAAAATAGGGTTGGGTAGGTCAATTAATTGATTGCTAGCTAAAATTTTGGTTCTATCCCTCCTTTTGTTGCCTTTCTCGTTTTATAATATAATCTTGATTATAATTTTATTATTATTTTGAATTGTTTTGTATTTCAATGGGGAAATTGTCTGGTAATATATCACAACATACCATCACTTTCTTGGTAACTCAAAGGCAACCGGTGTGGTGTTTGTTTTCATCTACTTTCCCTTATTCTAGTGTCTTTTAGGGCAGCATTGTCCACTAGTGTTACGTACCCTTCCCCAAAAGTGATGAAGATGTTTTCTGCTACTGTCAGTCACTATATATTTACAACTTGAGCCATGCTACCAATAATGCTACTATCACATAAAAAAAAGACTCGCATACATATTGTGGAGTCCACGTGACATGTGGAACCCATAAATATGTATGTGTGTATGTGAGCCTTCTTTTATGTAATAGTAGCATTATTTGCCATCCTACTTGGCTTGTTGGAATAACTAATATCAATTTAGGAAATAATATTTCCAGTGCAATGTTTACTATTTTCCAGTAATGTACAACTTTTGATACACATGTTTACCCAACATAGTATTACAACATTTGCGTTGGACATAATATTACTACAGTTACTTTGAGACGCATTTATTCGATTAGTTTTTTTTCATGTTCTCCCAATATGTAATGTTCATTGTATGAAACACACCATATGGAGCTGTCAAAGGTTCAAATCCTGTCATGAGGGGTTTGACGGTTTACTGGCCACAGGCCCATCTCAAGAGGCTAAATAGTTGGAACAAATTGTTGTTATTTTTCTTAATAAGGTTAGGTTCTAATTTTAAGCTTAACACACAGTGAAATGAACCACAACAAGGTTGCCAATTTGCAGATTTGGGTGGAAAGGTCCGAATCACAGAGAGTAGCGGTCAAAAACAACCAACTTGACCTCTTTTCTCAGAAGGCCAATGATTTGGGAATGGGCTCAACCCTCTGACACAAAAAGATGCTCCGTCCATTAGTCAAGCTTTGTTGGCAGACAGACAGGCCTACGTAGGGTCAGTCAGTAGGAGGATTCAATAGTGACGGGCAGCGGGTTAGTTAGATACAGTTTTATCTTTTCGAAAACGTTTGGTTACTGTTTCTTTGAAAGCCAAGCAGAGCAACAACTTGCATGTCTGGTTCAACAACTATTTTCTTACATGCATTATTAAAAGCTGCGAAAAAATCAACAAAGAAGATCAATGTGTTTCACAACATTCTTGCAGGAATCTTCTCAATAACCAAGGAGGACAGAAGAAGATGAATGAGAAATATTATTGACACCTTGAAATGCTTTACTTTCCCATAACAGGAAACGTATCTAATATTCTGCATTGCGTAGTCCTTTGTAAGCGAAGGATGCTCTCAGGAAAAAAAGGATACACCTTCAAATACCATGCATGGCACCATTCCACATGATTTTTTTTTTCTTTTACCAGGACGATCAGAGAAAAAAGACCAAAACTAAAACCTCTACTCCCTAGGCTCATCGTTCATATATTTAATTAAGGGTCATTAACAAAGCCATGTGAAGAAACACTATTGGAGAATTCATTGCCAAGGTATGAAGTGGTAGATACAGTAGACCGAGTGCAGAGAACCTTATAATAGAAGTTCCAACAGGAGCTTGTTTCATCTATGCGACTTTGTCCAAATGGATGTCGCTCTACATATTTCTTCATGTTCTCGGCATTTGCCAACTTTTCCACATAAAGGCGAATATCACCTTCAGGGCCTGCAGTGAATTGAATTTCAATTCTATAAATTATCAACCGTTCCTAGGGAAACAAGTCAACAACTCATATTGTGTATAACTGAGGCGCCTTACATTTCCTTTAAGGGGAATAAAAAAGCTGATAACGAAAGGCATTATTAAAACCATTCTAGAAGAAACCTCACCTAATGAAGTATCATTCTTTTCCTTGTAACTGAAGGAAGAAGGGAAGACTGCACAGTGCATCTAAACGATCAAAGTCGTACAATCCAACACAACAAATTAGGTTATAAACTGAAAGATAAAATGACATTTAATGAGAGCCCTCACAAGGTTAATGGAAGAGAAGGTGAAGCTTACAGGATTAAATAGGGCCTTGTATGGAGAATCATCCAGCAACATTGTGTTTGATTCATCATAATGTCCTTTCTCCCAAGGTAGGTTAATATCATCTTTTGCCCATATCTTCCTCAGCTCCTTACAAACTAAGGGCTTATGCCGGTTTTCTAAAGTGTAGAACCCCGTTTCAGTACAGTGGGTCATATCCTGAAATTTTCCGGTAGTAAAAAATTCACATTATCATTTTCAGTAGGGTTGAGGGAAAAGAAGAAAGAGTCTCAGATTGCTTTGTCAGAATGTCGGAAGTGGAGGATAAATAAATTACTTGCTTATAAAGATATTTCACTACGATAGGGCTTTTAACATCAATTATGTGACCCATATAAATTTAACTGCCATATGTGTAAACTTTCCTTCACATACACAATAACCATATGAAGAAAAAATGTCCATAATCGAGCTACTTCTGCTAATTCTAGTAAGCTTCCTTTTAAAGACCTGAGCCCGAACATTAGCCTAGAACAAGGCTCACCACACTTTCCCAAGAACATCTGAGACTAGCAGGGTGATGCAATCCTGATCAGCCCAAGGATTCATCAAGCATTCCTAGGAGCTCACGGATTACATGCATGCCAATCACACGGATTCCAATTAAATTCCAATAGCTGATCTAACTCCTAGCACTTAATGGGATTCTAATTCCAAATAGAGGAAGGATATATTTGCTAGCCAAATCATGTGGGGACACGAATTCCTAGTCATGTGGGAATTCCTAGTCAAATCTGATTATTAGATTCTAGAAAATTAGTTTGTAATACTAATGTAATTAGGATTTTATTTAGTTAGGTCCTAGTCAAATCTGATTATTAGATTCTAGAAAATTAGTTTTTAATACTAATGTAATTATGATTTTATTTAGTTAGGATTTCTATTCCAATTTTAAGTTTGATTGCTATGTAATTTGTTCCTTTTGTTATTAGGATTAGGTTTACTTTTGAGTAGTATAAATAGGGGTTAAGGGTGATGTACTTCACACAATTCAGATTTATTCAATACAATTTGTGAGATTATTCTCTTCTTTTGGTTCTTTGAAGAATTTCTAAGTTATTTCTTAGTTTTCTTTGAGATTCAACTTTAACTTATCATACAATACTACATAATTGTGTGTGGCATCTTCTACCGCATCAATCGTCAATTGTACCGAGGTTCCTGCTTCTTATAAGTACAGGGTTTAGGTGTCGTTGGTGTTCCATTCAACACAGACTTCCTTGCGCAAGCGATTGTACCAAGGTTCTCGTCTCCATATAGACGAAGGGTTGATGTGTCGTGAGCATTCCACCTTACTACTGTGCTAGAAACGATCTGGGCGACGACCACCTCACGCAAACGTGCCGTAGAATATATCACAGGGTCTACTAAAAGCCCACCAAAAGTTATGTCAAGTTATTGGTACTTTTACTGGTACAGTGAGGCCTTATATAGCGGTCATCCTATTCGACATGTTTCGATATGGGACTAGAATATTACAATATTCTCCATTTAAATTCCTGAAGTCCTCGTCTGGACAGTGCAACCTGTTCAAGAGTCTAGAGGTATCTCCTATACGTTGTAGAGGTTTCTCGCACCGCGCATACGATGTAGCACTTAGTTCTAAAGGGTCATGGCCCGTCGAAATGGCTCAAAATCTTACATTAATCAAGGAAGAGAGCTTAGAGGCATGCTTTGGCAGGGTTTTGCATAGCAGTCAGACCATCAAGTCAAAAATGCAATTAAGAGATGAGACTGTTTCATAATAATAAAATTTTGAGAAATAGACGAAATATTGGATGCAGTTTATTTATTCTATTAAAAAGGGAAATATAAAATATTGAAGGAGCACGATCTTTTTTCAAAAACAAATGTGTGTGCTCGCACACGTGTGTGGTGGGTGGAGATGTGTGTGTGTGGAGTGGGTTAGGGTACAATTTCTTTTTCAAAGTTAGTATATATTCTGAAAATCAATAGAAAAACTACAGTACTAACCCAACAGAACAGCAATTTGTGCTTCATATCTCCCAACAAATAATCAACCACTCGATCGACTATTTTCCTGCATTAGATATACTCTATTTAGTCAGCACTAAGATCTAAGAGCAAGCCAAAAATAGCCTAAGGAACATATTTAAAGAATAACCACAACAAGTTTAATGAGTACTTAGATCTTGAAGACCAAATTCCCACATCAAATCTCTCGAAGCAAAACTTTAAGAACTCATAATAGTAGGGTCTCTTGAAAACTGTATCAGGAAACAAAACTTAGCATAGGATGGTAAAGATTAGCTTATTATCAAATACGTTTTAATCAATGCTTCATATAACATGTAGTCATGGACTATTTAATTCTCACTTGCTCGTCTTAAGATATTTATGTCCCCTTTGCATTCCTTTGGTGGGGGAAAAACTACATCCGCAAGAAGCCCATTTATGTCAAGAATGAGAAGCTTTCTCCTTGCAAAAGCAATCGGAACTATTTCTACTGAAGGATGTAAAACCTTCAACCAGTTGTCCACTTTGTCAACAACTGTTGCAGAAACATTTTTGCTTACCTCCACATTGGAGGACAGATGTTCCTGTTGATCCTTGTTCTTAGCTGGGTTTTTTTCACCAGGGACAGAAAACCCTTGTACTTCTACCTCCAATTGAATTTCAGTCTCCTGGTTCTCTGCAGCCTTTGGCTTCAAGTGAGAGTCACATATGGATGTAGAGATGGCAAGTCGGGATTCATGAGAGAATGTCTTCACCTTGCCATCCAAGACTCTCTCCACAAGTGTAGTCTCCCGACTCTCTTCTGAAAAGTAACAGCAGATTTAATAATGAGGACATTATCCACAGCTTTAGGCAGTATGACTAACAATGAATGAGTTTCCCTATTTTAGTGCCAAATCTGGGGTAGAAACAAAAATCATATATAATTTTGCCTATTTTATTGCCTAAGTCGACTAGAATCATAAATAGGTGTTACATAATCTTCGCATTCCATAAAGACAAAATACCATACCGTCACCTTGACAAGGCTTGGATTCTTTTCTTGGTGAAGATACAAATTCTTGAACTTGAAGCTGAACTTTATTTAGCTCATCACTGTGTCTATGGTGTTCATCTGACAGGCTCAGAGTTGATGTGATTTCTATTTCATCCATGCTTCTCATGCAATCTTTATCATTAGTTTTCCAGTTCATCATTCCTCCCGGCATCCTGTTCTCTGTTTGCTCTGCGCTCTCTTTGACAAGATTTTTGCTTGAATTAGTTTGCATAATTGAATTGACTTTAAGGTTAGTGCTTTGCCGATAACTCCTGGCTAATTTGTTGTCTTTTCTGTTACCAAAGAACTCCAAATGTTCAGAAGATGGGCGCTTCCTGATTGTTGGCTTAGCTGGACCTACGTGGCTTACGGCGTCCTTTATCATTACTTGATTGTACTGAATCCTACAAACATAAGCAACTGAGACGGTAAATAAGTTTCAATTACCATACACACACCAAAAAAAAAACTAATGATGAAGGTCCTGCACTTTAAAACAACATACCACAAACAATTGAAGGAATAGCCCAGTGATTCAAGGGAAAGAATCAAATCAAAAGGGAAAGAGAAAATAGATATAACCAGCAAGTCTGTTGTTAACTTGAGTTTTCTCTCAATTATGGCTATCTCTGAAGATTATTCTATAACGATGGGACAAAATGATTAAATTCATCCCTATAACTTTCCTTTCTGGTAAACAGATCCTCTATGATAAACTTCAAATGCATATATATAGGTATTTAAGGTATAATGAATTGACAAAACAGCCCTTATGGTTGATGCCGGTAGGCTCCCTGCGTGCACCAACATTTATGAAATGCTGTAGCCACCAACAGGAGTTAAAATAAAACAAAACAAAACTCAGAAAATGATTCTAGAGTTTCAAAAATCTACTTCTATCGTGATTAGCCTGTAGTGACATAGAATACATATATATATATATATATATATATATATATATTGTTTTACGTCCACAGCTATAAGACCTTGGTTCAAGACACCTTTTATTTTCTCTTTTTCTGAGTGGTAAATAGAAGTAGTACCTGCATTACTAGATCATCAAAAGATATCATACACTCATAGAATTCCAACACCAACAGCACCGAGGCAGATACAATTGCAAACTGCTTTATGTACCTCTCTCTCTCTCTCTATATATATATATATATATATATAGATATATATATATATCAACCTCTTTATTTTTATCTATTACAATTGATAAAGAGATACTTGACTAACCTATATGAGTATTTGAAGGACTCAAACAACATCGTCAATTGCTCAAGACAAACGAACAGATGACAAGATCATACCTAATACTTTTGAATGGATGATATCATTCCACATGCAATTATGATTCCACACATATACAAACATTTTCATTTTGAGCAGAAGATCAGCAAAGCCATCTTCTTATCTTTTTATCACACAAGCTCTCTACAAGGACTTCTCAAGCAAATCTATCCTCTACACATGCTCCATCTAGATACAGCTATTAATCACCAAAAGGTGTTAAATAAATGAATTTATATGTATGTTAACCAAATAAGTTCAACACGCCAAGTGCATTCATGTATTGGTAAAAAAAACTCAACATATTACTATTCATTTTAGTGAGCATATCCCAGTAAATGCTACATAGTTTACTATCTTATAAAAAGCCTTTAAGAAGAATCATGCTCAGACATTACGTGCCAGTGGCCGCTAGCCACAACAGCTGATATATATTTGAACTGTTTCCTACGGATACTCTTCCAGCTAAAGCCTGCTCTTCTTGAATGACTAATCACTTTGTTAGTTCACAATTATGTTTTAATACTCCCTCCGAAGGTTTGCATGTGACACATGATTTTTTACGAAGTTTTTTTTTCTACCAACTTTAAGGACTAAAATTTGTTATTGAAAATAACTTGTGTCAAATTTTGTCATATGCAAACATTACTATTTGGAAAGAGAGGGGAAAAGTAGACTGTAAAAGTAGTGTTATTTTTTTCAAGGACTCTAGGAGTATAATTTATAGTTATTTTTGTTGCATTCTCAATAACACTGATCAGCACATCATGTGGGATAAAAAGGATGCTGATAAAAGGAAAAGATAACGTCACTTACATACTTCACTATGTGTTGCCGTCTCTGCTCGTCTCATTCGCCGATGGGAAGAGATCGAAAAGCGAGAGAAAGATCTTGAAGAAGAGAATGTGCGACTAAGGGCCGACCTTGCAAGAGAAATAAATCTGCATAAAAACACCTCTTTCTACTGTGACAACCTAAAGGCCAATATTTCGAAACTAAGGCCGATATTTCGAAACTGAAGGAGGAAACTGCCGAAGCTGAAACTCGTCGCAAGAGTCTCTTCGAGAACTATGAGGCGGTGCAAAAGGAAAATGACGAGCTGAAGAGGAGCAACACGGCTTTTCAATCGTTAGAACTTAGAGTTGGTCAAGAAAGGGGAGCAGATGTTCCATACTTGTGTCACTTTGGAAAAAGAGTACAAGGAATACAAGGTTATGGGACCCCTTTGACCCAAGCACTCAAACAGTAGATCTGCCAGGAACACAGAGTTTCCAGAACTTTCGGCAGAAGTGATGCAAATGTTTGTTGAAGGTTACGAGACAGATCGGGGCAAAGATAAGAAGAAGATCATCGATGCCAAGTTGGACGTCTCTATCCTTGACTCGTCTGATGACCAAGCCGATGAAGGCCCTGACCCTCCTCAGCAGTAGTTAATTTCCTTTTATAGTTTGCTTAAATTGTAATTATCCAACAGATGTAAAAATATTATGCAAATTAATGAAAATACTATTCGTTTCGAAAAACTGAATGTCTACTTCATTTTGTAATCAATGTAAATATTCGTTTAAATAAAACTGAACATCCATTTAAATATAAACAGTTAAAGAAGGTACTCGTTTGAAAAACTGAATACTCATTTAAATATAAGCAATTAATGAAGGTACTTGTTTGGAAAAACTGAATACTCATCTTATTAATATCTTTTGAAAATTTACAGAGTCGTAGAGATGAACTACTTAAGCATGCACTACTATAATATTTTCTAAGTCTTCCTACATGCCAAGTGTTCTTAAAGTTACATCCATTGCTCGAAGCCGATAAGTACCTAGCTTCGACACTTCTATGACCTCATAGGGTCCTTCCCAATTAGACATCAGCTTTCCGAGATTTTGGGACGTAAAAGCCACCACCTCTCGAGGAACCAAATCCCCAACTTCAAACCTCCTTAAATTTACACCTTTATTATAATGTCTGGCCACTCTCCTTTGGTAAACTGCTAACCTTACCAGTATTATAAATCAAGTTACTGAATATTTTGAATAAATCTCGAAATTCGAAACTACCTGTTATCCAATAAAAACCTAAAATTCCTAATAATAAACCAAAATCCCCGACACGATTAGTTACAAACGCCTTTTGGCAAGCATTTGCCGCAACAGGTCGTGTGAACCAAAACCCTATTAATAGATACGAACACATTCCGACTAATTCCCAAAAAATATAAATTTCAGAAGCTAATTTAAGAAAAGCTGAAGGAAAGAGACAAAAAATTGAGACCATTAAACATGGTTAAAGCTAAATCGCTTGAAGTCCAGACCCAGCATGGTACTCTTTCTACCACTATATTAATAGTAATATAGAGATGCTTTCAAAAATGAATAGTTTATCGATATAGAACACTAGTATGGATAAAAAAATTTGAACCACCTATTATAAAATTAGAAAAAAAGGGGACGAAATCCCCATTTTTATCCAATGCTGAATCGACGACCTATGTATTGGCTGACTCCTTAACCTCCTCTAATAAATCCCTCAAGTTGAGGCGAATGCCTTCATCATTGAATAACTCTTTAAATTGGCTGACCTGAAGCGAAGGGGACCCAATTTCAACCGGAATGAGGGCATTGGTTCCATAAGCGAATTTGAACGGCAAATCGCCTGTTGTTGTCCTCGAATTAGTTTGATATGTCCACAGTACACTGAGCAGCTCTTCAAGCCACCATCCTTTAGCCTCGTCTAGTCTTATTTTTATTTCATTTAGTAGAGTCCTATTAGTGACTTCCACCTGACCGTTCGACTGAGGGTGAGCCACTGAAGTTTTTCGATAGTGTATTCCCAGATCCTTTAAAAATTGTTCAAACTTAGACCCCACAAATTGTCTTCTGTTGTCCGAAACCAACACCATAGGAATCCCGAATCGGAAAACCACGAACTCCTTTAGAAACTTCAACATTCTTGCTCTGTAATTTGCCGAAGCAGTTTGACCTCCACCCACTTGGTCATATAATCGATGGCCACTTGGCAAATTCAAAACCTCCAAATAGACTACCCACTAAACGAGCTTACCTCAGTCGTAGCCAACCTTGCCAAAGCATCGGCAATAGTATTATCCGATCTATCAACCCCCTGAAAGGTAAACTAACCGAAGTAGTGGAGTCGATCTTTGACTTCAGCCAAATACTTAGCCATTCTCGCTCCCCAGGCCTCATACTCTCCCGAAATCTGTTTGACTACTAACTGAGAGTCACTGAAGATGATCAACCTATGTACCTCAACACTCTTTGTCAATCGAAGACCTGCCAAAATTGCTTCGTATTCTGCTTCATTGTTGGTCGCCTTGAATCCAAAGCGAATCGCCTGCTGCACTTTAAATCCTTCTTGACTCGGCAAGATAACTCCAGCCCCACTGACATCCGAAGTCGAAAAACCATCCACATACATTGTCCATGAAATCTAAACCAGCTGAACACATAAGACCAACCCAATGGCCTTCTCTGCATGGTCAACAGTGTCAGGTTCAGAGAACGAACACTTTACTACGAAGTTGGCCAAGGCCTGACCCTTTTATCGATGTCCGAGGATAATCCTCCAAAGCAAAATGTGTTAATTCCGTTGCCCAAGCTGCTAGCCGACCCGAGACGTCTGGCTTGTTTAGAATCTTTTTCAATGGCTGATCAGTATACACCACAACCAAACGACCTTGGAAGTAATGTCGAAGCTTCCAACTGGCTGTTATTAGGGGGCAGACAAACTTCTAAAGGTTCGGATATTTAGTTTCGGTATCTCGAAAAGCATGGTTCACATAGTACACCGGGCACTGTTTTCCTCTATCTCCCGAACCAACACAGCACCAACTGCCAGAGTACTTGCAACAAAATATAAATATAGAGGTTCCGAAGGAACCGGTTTCACCAACAAAAGAGCCGAAGACAAGTACTTTTTAATACCCTGAAAAACATCATCACATTCTGAAGTCCACTGGAAGGTTTTCTCATTCTTCGGCCCTTTCAATGTATCAAAGAACGACAAACACCTTTCTGATAATTTGGACATAAACCTTCTCAATGTTACTATCCGACCAGTCAATCGTTGAACATCCTTGTAAGATTGAGGAGATTTCATAACCAAAATTGTCTTGATCTTCTCCGGGTTTGCCTTAATTAACCCAAAAATTTGCATGCTCCCAAACCGAAGGTGCACTTCGTCGGATTTAGCCTAAGGACTAAGGTTGTAGTGCCTGACGGTCTGGAAGCAATCTTCCAAGTTATCTAGATGCCCCCGTACAGATAGGCTTTTCACGATCATATCGTCCACATACACTTCCACGATTCAACCCAACTATCTCTGAAACACGTAGTTCATCATCCTTTGATAAGTAACACCGGCATTCAGCAACCCGAACAACATCTTCTTGTAAGCGTAAATTGCCCAATAAATGATGAAAGCCATCTTCGGGATATCCTCCTTGTGCATCGAAATTTGATTATATCCCGAAAAGGCATCCATGAAACTGAGTAAGGCATACCTAGAAGCATTATTCAAATCCGTATAGTCGATGCAAATCCGCCACTTTCCATTCTGCTTCTGCACCAACACCACGTTTGTCAACCACTCCGGGTAGTCGACGCAAATCCGCCAACTTTCCGTTTGCTATCTCATCATCAATGATCTTCTGCCTCTCAAGGGCAAACTGTTGGACTGGTTTCTTGGCAGGATCCACATGTAATCTGTGCACAACAACCTTCTCGCCGACCTATGCAAATATGTATGCGTAACCCCGAAGCAGTTCACCAAACTCGTCCGAAAAGGTTCCTACAGTCTCGATCCGATCTTAATTGTCTTGTCCTTTTTCCCGAGTATTAGCTCAATATCCTTTGTCTCTTCGGCAGGCATGGCGAGGGGCTTTGTCCTCCCTTTGGTAAATGGCTCAATCTCTATCAACATTATTTGTTTGTGCTTACTGACCCCTACCCCCGAAGAGATAACTGCATTCCGATCATAGTTATCAAAGCGACAAGACAAGGCAAGGCAAGGCGACAACCTGGAGCTTAAGCACTTAGGCGACAAGGCGCCCGACTAGTCGTCCACAAGTCGACAAGTCGTTAACAATGTAAATTTTATATGAATAAAATTATATATATTTAATATTTATATGAATATTGATATATTTATTTTTCTAATGATTTGACATGTAGTATATCAAATCACAACAAGAAGTGAACAAGATCAAGTCAAAATGGATAATTTTATTATAGTTGCAAACTTGTAATTTTTTGAACTTGTACAACTTCAAATTATATAAATGGTGATACCTTCGTAATATTTAGTTTAATTCAGTATACTTTATTAAAGCAAGTTCTTTATTAAAGCAATATACCACAGGGTTTTGAACTGGGCAGTATTCGTCTGTTGCGCTCCCGAAGCTTCACAGCCTGCAACATTCTGAACCAATTCCCCGCTCTGGACGTTTTTCTCGATCAAATCCTTCAGACTCCAGCAAAACTCGGTAGAATGCCCAGCTGACCCATGATAGTCACAATATTTATTCTGGTTTCCCCTATTCGACTTCGTGTTGTTTTTGGCCCCTTCAAAGTATGGTTTATCCTTTATCTGTTCCAGAATGGTGGCCCAATCAATGTTGAGAGGTGTATAAATCTTGTTGACCCTCTGATTCGGGAATAGTGGATGGCCTCTTCCCGAACCCCCATTATTAGTATTATACTTCTTCTGTTGTATGTCCGCTCTGTTATTGTCTTCATTCTTGGAATAGTTATTCATGTCCCTATCCTTCAGCTTCTCCGCTGTACTGGGCTTTAGGCTGCTTATTACCTCTTCTATTGTTATGAATCCTTTGGCCCTGTCAAATACTTCAGCCAAGTCCTTCGGAAGGTTAAACATCAGATCCTTCACCAGTTTCTTCAATTTTAAGACGTCCAAACTCATTTGAAAGTAACTAAGGATTTGAAAACCATTCAGGTCCGAAACTTAACCGACCGTTTCCCAAAACCTTTTAACGTACTGGCCCAAGGTCTTGTTCGAATATTGCTTTATCTGAACCAAAGAACCTGTCGATTTTCCTCTCCTCTTGTTACTTCTGAACCTATGGTGGAATTTGTCGCATAACTTTTTCCACAACGAGATTGAGTTCAGAGCTAACAATATCATCTATTGTCGAGCGCCCTTTTCTAGAGTCGTCATAAATATTTGACACTTGGCAATATCAGAGTAGTCATAGTAATTCATCAATCGGTCATAAGCATGGTTGTGTTCATAGGGGTCTCTGGATCCAACATAGCTCTCCATATGTGGGGCCTTCTTGTTTGGGTCGGCCCGTTCTCGATCTATCTCCGGGGAGAAGAGTGACGATGAACTGACCAAAGTCTCCTTCACCGGATTGGAATCTGTCAGCTTCTGTTCCAACTCTGCCAATCTTCGAGCTAACACCTCAGTTTCGCTCCTTCAAGGGGACGACTTTCCCCTGTCCCCCTTTCTTTGTTCTGGAGAGACCTCCCGTCCGTCTTGTCCGTTCAGACCTTCCTCTGCCTTCTGAACTAGCTTCCCGGGAGCGGCTTTGGTGCCTGCTCCTTTCCTGTGAACGGCTTTGGGGTCTGTTCCTCTCTTGCAAGCGACTTCAGTGCCTGCTTCTTTCCCGGGAGCGACTTCGATGCCTGTTCTCAAGCCGCCGGGAATCGTCTAGACGATGTGTCCTGAACTAATTCCCTAGCGAACACTCCCGCCTTCGGCTGTGGCTGAAAGCAACGTCTTCACCATCCAAACAAGCCAACTGAGCATCCCACTCCTTTTGTTGAAGAAGTAGGACCTTCACAGTATAATTGGCTTCTTGAACCGTTTTTGCTAGTATTGTCAATCTCACACCTGGAGTCCTGGTCTCCCTGGGACTGTGTTCGGAACGGGTTGTCCTCGACACGTTCGTTGGGTCTTGCTTCCTTTCCGGCCGTCGAGAACAATCAACGTTTGGCATCACCACCCTGTGTTTCCTTCTGACCTTCTGACTAGCTGCGGGGTCCGAGCCTGTCCAGAATTTCTTTGGATAGGCTCAGCCTGTCCTTCGAACCCTTTGGCTTTGCAGATAGGTCAGTCGTTGATTTTCCATGTCCGAAGACTGTTTTACTCGTCGCCATTACTCCGGAACAAATTTGTGATTGAAAAGTTCTAGCACAAAAGACCTCACCTGCTAGCGTCAATGTTAACGTCAAGATTCGTCCACGCGCCTCAATCACCAAAAACGTGTCCAATCCTGCACAGAAACGAAATCACAAGCAAAGTTTGACAGTTTGTGCCGCCGGGGGATAGCTCCGATGTGAGAATAAGTACAGATTGAATAAAGTTTTAACAATTGAGGCTTCATGCTATAGTGCTAAAAATAATATTATGTGTACCTGATAACCAATGTATAGTCTTGTATTTATAGTGATCACACCTCATTTCCCGTATAGAAATAGAATTCCTCATTAGTTATGATTTCTTAATGGGATTGAATTAAAATTTCCTTAAAAGAAATGAAGTCGGATCATATTCAGACACTTTTCTTAAGAGTTAGAAATTAAATGTAACTAGCAATTTTTGATTCCTTAAAATACTCAATTGCCAAATCAAATTCATATGTAGGGTAAAAACTCCTCCGCGCAGACTTTGGCCCACCAGATAACTCAGCCCTAATAATCACGCCCAACTTTAGTGGAGTTAATTCCTAAAGTTGCCAAATTTTCACTAAAATACATCAACCATCTAAAAGGGGGAGGAATATCTCACACAGTGGTAAATATATAACAAGAAAAAATTAAAGAGCTTTGAACAAAATCTCATTCTTTTTCATATCAGGTATCTATAATCATTAAGAACTAATACACAAACACCACAGAATCAATTGAGGAAGAAATTTCATCAAAGACAAAACTAAAAAACTTCCACAGAATCCATCCACAACAACAACAAAAACAAAAACGAATAGTTATAGAACAAATTCATATAGCAAAGATTGATTTAACATATCGAAGTTATAAATAAATAAATAATCGAAACATACTAGTAATTTGTTCTCCATATTCACAAGAAGAAGCACAAATGGAAGATAGAAACTTTAATTTGCGAATTCCTTCCAGATTTATATCATACTAACAGCAAATTGCAATTGTCGAAAAATTCTAAGTCGTCGTACCAGGTCGTTGGCACTTGGCAGATAATTATAAATAAATACGGTTACATGAAGAGAGGTGAAGATATGAACCTTCGTAGAAGAATGTTGCTTACTCTTGTAGCCGATGGCGATGGGGACGGAGTAAAAAAGAATTTAAGCGTCGACTTTTTGGGCTAGGAGAAGACGAAGAGCGCGCGAGGGATTAAAATTATACTCGCGCTCGTATTTTCTCGGTATCTATTAAAGAATTGCACGGGGAGGGGGGAAATTTATCCGTTTAGGAATTTTAAAGGACAATTTGGCATAATATTTTAAAAATAAAAGATATAATATATTTAACAATTTTTTGTAGTGATTTTTAACTTGTCCGTTACATGTATAAAATAAATCTTTTAATCATGTAATAAACTATATTAAGTTTATAATCTTATCAAAATTCGTAATTATAATTAAATATAAAATTTTTACAATATGTATCAGAACTATTAAACCATAAATCAATTAATAGTAAGTAATTTTATTTAGAAATTTTGTTACTTGTAATTTCGCATAAATAATAAAGTATTGCATTAAGCTATGTGAGTTTTTATTATTTTTCAATAAGTAAATATAATAATATTTTGATGACTAAAGAATAGTTATCGAAGAACTTTTACGTGTCATATTTTATATTTTATTTTTTAATATCATATTAATGTCTATTTTAATTATAAAAAAACTTTAAATCTTTGAATCGACACGATTGGACCAAAAACTCAAATTTGACAAAATCTGGAAAATGCAATGGGAGAAACTTTTTGTAATTGAGTTTCTTCCCTTCATTCAATTTTAAATAAACAATCCCAAAGTTATTGCACTATTTGGAGTATTTTGCAACCAAGAAAAATTAAAATAAGGCCCATTTTTGAACTTTGCAAAATGTAGGAAAGCAAAATTAACAACTTAATTCAAACAAGCCCATTTCAAAAGTTTACAATGGACCACAAAAATTCAGCACTCCGGCTTCCATAAATACTTTTACTTGGTAGGATGTGTAGTATTTTAGCCATGTTTTTAGATCCAGATTAGTTTTCGGAAAAAGTACCGAATGGATAAATCATTAGTTCAATCAGTGATCGGACTGTTATTGACCAATGACGTCATTAATATATAAAAATATATATTATTAGTAATTAATAAAAATTTAAAATATCTCATTTTTTATGAACTAAAACATAATAAAGTTGAGTTATAATATTACTAAAAGTGGTTAATTTTAATATTAAAAAAAATTGTACAAAAAAAATAATTAAAAATTAGTTCATTCGGTCAATTAACCGATTTTACTGGTTGAACCATTGGTCCGACCAATAATCAACCGGGTCAACCAGTTTTTGACCAAAACAATAAAACCGGTCCAAGACGGACTGGAATACCGACTGATTCTGATTTTTACCGGTTGAACTGACGATCCAGTCCAAGTTTAATAACAATTTAGCAAAGATGATTTGTATTATGACCCAAGGACAAAGGTCAATAGAGACCCCACAACACTTAGGCGCACAATTTATGTTTTTATTTTTATTTTAAAAAAATAAAATATAATTTAGATCCCAAAGTTTATAGTGTTGTTGAGGTTTTTACATACCAGTTCAAAATGTTTATAAGAAATGCACCTTCCAAGACTTTAATCGGCCAAAATGCAAGTCCAAGTTTTGTTTTTTTTTTTGCAAAACAAAACACACTCGCTTTTGACATGTTAGAACCTCAAAAGAAACTTTGGGGTGCATTCAAATACGTTTTAAATAGGGGAATACTATTTTTACGTGTGTTTTTGATATTTAAGCATGGTTCATTCTCACATGAAAGTGGGACTCACTGTATGCTTATGTAAGAGAAGATCATGTGAAAATATAAAAAATACACATGAAAATATCAGTTCCCTTTAAATACTGGAGTTCAAACCACAACAGTCCTACAAAATTTATAGTTCAAATTATATTTTAGTTTTAAAAAAAATCATAAATCTTTTTGCCTTATATATAGTGCCTTCTTTTCATGCCTTCTAAACATTAATCTTATTCATCAAGTGAAATATCTACTCCATGCGTCCTTCAAGGTTGACTATGATCATTTCCTTTCCATTATATTACAAAGAATCAATAAAATCTAGATTAATCTAATTTATAAACGCGACATAGTGGTAACAAAATTAAAACAAAAATAATAATCAAACTTTATAGTATTCAAGTACAATAATTACTCAACTACTGTAACAATATCAATCTTCAATGGCCAAATTTTTTTTTTTTATAAAAGTAAAGAATTTAAACAAATCATCATTTTTTAAACTTAATAAGCATTTTTCTATGTAGATAGAAATATTAATTAAAAATAGTACTAAATCTATGAATATGGGAGAATCTTCTAGAGCATTTTTATCCTGGTGTCATTCCTATACTGAGATCGTCGGACGTTATCCCGCCGTTTCTTGTACAATATTTCTCCAAATATCACAACACATGTTCCGACGATAACTCCGAAAGCAACTTCAGCGATAACTCCAAAAGCAACTCCGGATCTAAAAAGAGAACGTATTAGACTAGGAGAAAAGAAAAGAGAAATATGAATGTTTGTTTGTGAATACGCACCTTTGTCTCCATTGTTGAGTATTTGGGATAAAGGATGATCTGCTGAGTAAAAGCAACCAACCAGTCATGACAGGGACCCCCCATGCACTGCCCCCAACAAGCAAAACAACGACGAACATGCCGACAAACCAAATCAGAGTATTTTACAAGAATGGCCTTGATCGCAGCTCATTTTCTAGATAGTAACCAAAAAGTTGAAGTTTTCTTAAAAGGGTCCTCTTAACATGTGTCCTAAGGACACATGCTAAGTGTAAGACCCCAACTTTTATGAATAAAGATTTAATATTCTTTATATATTATTTCGAAACAGTAAGGTGTTGTTTTGATAAATATAAAGTTATGGGTGAAATGTGCAAATATTTCAAAATGAGCAAGTGGTTATAAAATATTCTGGTTGTCGGGGAATATTCGTTTGGTCGTGGAATATTCTTGTTGTCGGAGAATATTCGTACGACGGCGCAGCTATTTGTGGGCCCCACAACAGAATAACTGTCGGATATAGAAAGCGACAGAAATAACCTTTTTATAAAATAACGGCGTAGTTGTTACCGTTAGTACTGTTGAAATATCCGGTGGTTAAAATACAGTGATACGCGGTGTTGCACAGTAGCACACGGTATTGCACAGTATTTCGAATTATTGAGTCTTACGTGAGAAGGCACTTACTCAATTATTGTTACAGTAATTACTGTTCAATATTTTATATTATTGATTCAATAATTGCTACGTTGATATTTTATATTATTGACTCAATAATTGTTACATTGATATTTTATTGACTCAATAATTGCTACGTTGCTATTTTATATGATTGATTCAATAATGACTACAGTTGATAGTTTGTATTATTGATTCAATAATTGTCACTGCACAGTATTTCACATTATCAACTCAATAATTCATATTATTTGAATAATATTATTAGATAGCATTATTGACAATGTCTAAGGAAGTTCTGTCTAGGAAGGGTTATTTAATTACGCGCCAGTAAGGAGAAGTCCTTATCGGAAGGCCCCCTCTTTCCTGAGAACGACCTGGTTGTCAATATTGTAATTCTGTAATATTATTTGTGAATAATTAATTATTGATTTATATGATAAGAAAATATTTATTTTGTGGATATAAAAGAAGGAATTAGCGCTGATGTGTTTTTTATCAGTATTTTGGTATGAAAATCATCCGTTTATGAATTTCGGATAATTTATGTTTGGAATTTGGAAAAAACTTCCTTTTACAAAGTTGTAGAGAATTAAATTTCCTATAGAAAGACATAGAATTTGTATTTTTCTGATAAAGAGGCTATTTATTATGAATTATTGAAGTTTAGGAAAATAAATATTTTTTTAATGGATGAGCCCCACTTTTGTTGAAAATCTGATTTTTTTTGGAAAGCCGCCAGGCGGCGGAAATTTAAAAAAATAATAATATTATTTTATTAATTTAGTCTCATTTGGCATCCTAAGTTTTTTCTATAAATAGGATGCTTAGGTTAGAATTGAAAATCACACCAGAAATCAAAAGTTTTCTCTCTCTATAATATCGAGCGTATTTTTGTGAGTATTTAAATAATTTGAGTGTTACTATTCAATGCAAGTTTCTTTCGGTATTATATCCGATACTCCAGTCAGAAGTACTGTTCTTTTGAAGTAAGGGATGTTATTTTCTTTCGTAAATGATGTTATTCTTTTCAATATCATTATACCGAAATATTGACATGGATTTTATTATGAAATTCTTACTTTTTTCGTCGGGGTTACTATTCACGTATACGGCACTATTCACGGAAAAATTAAATTTTCTTCTATTTGTCCAAATTGTCTATTATGGTTACTATCTTTGATTGGATCTAAGTTTTGAGCTTCATTCTTGAATTTTGCTCCACAAAGTATTATTATGAAATATTCTTAAATTTGAATAAACTAAAATGCGAATCCTTAATCTTTGTCCTTTATCTCACTTGATTCGTTATTTATATTATTTTTTATCATCCTAAGTCCTAAGTAGTAATATAACTGAATATCTTTGGCCTGTAGAGCAAAGATGAATGATTACCGGATGAATATCTTTGGCCGTAGTGCAAAGATGACAGGTGTTGAGATGAACATGACCACTGATGATACAAATGAATATCTTTGGCCTGTAGTGCAAAGATGAATATTGATTCGAGATGTATATTGATTGATGTTACAAGGATAAAATATTGATGATGGACTTTTAAATCATAGAAGATAGTAGACTTCATTCTCTACTTAACTCTTCCAATGAATTGTTATTTCCGCTGCGAATATTGATCTAAAGATGGTTGTCCATTATATTTTATCTGATTTATTGAAGACTAGCGATAATTTATTTTCCATTATCTTAGTCATAATATTCTTTACTGGGCTAGTTGAGCTCACCCTTTTCATCTATTGTCCTCTTCAGGAAATGAGAATGTCGCAGGGACTAGTCGGGGGACAGAGTGATGGTCCGAGTTAGAGCAGTAGTAGTCCTCACTATTTCTGATAAATAGTGTGATAATAATTGTAATGAGGACTTAGTTTGAATATTAATATTTTCTACATATTTGTATTGACACTCACAGTTGTGTGGTCGTATTTTGCACGACCGTATGATATAAAGTTTGTATTTGAATTCTGTACTATGTATTTGGCGACTCAGAATGGGTTGGGTTGACTGAACCTATTCTGGGGGCGTCACACTAAGCACACAGTTTTAGAGAATATTCTCTTGAACTGTGTGCATATTCTCTTGATTTTTGTATTTGCAACAAATTCAAGGGAACATACACACAATTCAAAGGAATATTCCTTAAACTGTGTGCTTAGCATGTGCCCTTAGGACACATGTTAAGAAATTCCTTCTTAAAATGGGCAAACGTCAATTGAATTGGCGTTTGAATTTGAAAATCAAAATTCAGACGCCACGTTGGACCGAAATTAAATAATTACCTAAATCAAATTATTATTATTAACTTAATTATTATTATTTTTAAATAGACGTTTTTTTTATAAAAAAAATAAATTTAATAGACGTTTTTTTTAAAAAGTAAAAAAATTTAAAAGGCATAAACGCCAGTTTAAGTGGCGTTTGGCGTAGGAATTTTTTTTTTTAATAAGCAACTTTGAAAAGCTGGATGAAGAGAGAAAGGGAGAGGGTAAACGCCAATTAGACTGGCGTTTAATTTTTTTTTTAAAGCAAAGATGTCCGATGAGACTTTTTTTGCAACCTTTTTTTTATTTAATGCCAATCTGAAAGTTCAATGGAATTTCTAAAGTAATGGACGTTTACGCCAGTGGAATTTTTAAATAGACGTTTTAAAAAAAAAGATTTTTTTTAAAAGGCGCAAACGCCAGTTTAAGTGGCGTTTGTTGGGAGTTTTTAAATTTTTTTATTAAGCAAGAGAGAGTAAACGCCAATTCCACTGGCGTTTGAATTTATTTTTTTTAAAGCAAAGATGTCAGATGTTTGAACTCCATTTTAAATGGCGTTGAACCAATTTTTTCCAAACAATTTTAAAAATAAAAAATTTTCTAAAAAAATATAATTTGTACTTTTTGATTTTTAAAAAATTTATTTTATATATGATATTATTAAAAAAATATTATCAAATTTACCAATTGTTTGAACCCATTTCAAATTGCGATTGTTTTAATTTTAAATTTTTATTATGAAGTAAATTGAATATCATAGTTGAACACCAAAAAGAATAAGTTAAAAAACTGTCAGTTTTATGCCAAAAATTTAAAAGATGAATTTGACTAGAGATAAAAAAAAAGGAAAATGTGAAGTTGATAGGAAGAGAGAAGAAAGGAAAAAAATGAATTTGACTAGAGAAAAAAAAGGGGAAAAGGTGAATTTGACTGGAGAGAAAAAAAAGAAAAAGGTGAATTTGACAGGAGAAAAAAAGAAGGAAAAGATGTCGGGAAAAAAAACTAACGCCAATTTTATTGGCGTTGGATTTGTTTTTTAATTGTTTTTTATTTGTATCCGTTCAAATCATACCTTATATTCATGTGCCGCATCATTCTTTCTGCTCACACTCTTTCTTCGCTCATTCTTTTTCCTCTCATTTTTATCATTCACTCTTTCATTTTGTGGTTATACACTCCCAAGGTATGTATATTAGTATTTGTTGTACTCATTTTAATGTTATTATAATTTTATTTTTTTATGTATATTGTAGTGTTCATTTTTTTTATTATGACATTCATTAATTTTTTCGGATGAGTTAAATTTTGATATTAAAATTTTCCCAATTCATTAAAGTAATGTTATGTGAATGATATTTTTTGCAGAATATTTACAATGAATAGTTATGTTCAAGTCATGTGTTTCTGGGGAGGGAAAGTTTTGACAGAAAATGTAAATGACTTCAGATACTCAATAGGTCCGAAAAAGGTTGTCATCATACAACGTAACACCTCATATAACGAGCTGATTCATAAACTCTACAATGAGTTGGAAAAAGATCCCTCACAATGGATTTTCAAATTATGTTGTAAATATCCAAGTTATATTGTTAATGGGGTGTCCAAGTTTTATAGATTGAACATTAACAATGACAATGACGTTAATATTATGTTGGGTATTCCAGAAAGATGCTACAACAATAGTGGTGGAGTAGAATTATATATCGAGTTTGAACAAGTTACTTCATCTTTCATGGGTTCTGATAATTTTTTTATGGGGCAATGTGGATACACTAGTTTGTTAACTCAACCCAATCCATTAACTTTTTTACAGTCAGAAAATATGAATATGTCATATGTAGGTGCTTCTCATATATATCAAAATCAGGACTTTGGTGTTGGTGGCAGTGGTTATGGAGGGATACGTTCGAATGATGAACAAAATGATGTAGTAGAAGTTAAGGACGAAGATGATACACGTTGGGGCCCTGCCCCAAATTTGATTTCTTCAGCTATCATTAATATTGTTTCAGGTGAAGATTTTCCTGATAGTTATGGTGCAAGTAAGATTCCTTCCACCGTTGATGAGGAAAGTGATGAAGATGGTCCTGTGCCTACCCGAGAGGATTATAATGCATATGCTAGTAATGTCGGTGATGTTGATGTGTCTACCCGAGAACATCAACCTATGGCTTCATGGTTTAAAAATGAGGAGTTCAAAAATGAGACCACTGATCACGGTGGTTGTGGGGCAACATTTGACAGCTCTTGTGATGAATTGTACCTGGGTGCTCTTTTTGCAAACAAACATTTTCTCAAATCAGTAGTTGAAGGGGTACACATTAAGGAACGTAGAAATTTTGACACTTACAAGAGCAAAGAGACAATTTATGAAGTCAAGTGTAAAAGTGAAGAATGCCCTTGGAGGCTTCGTGCATCCAAATTAAAGAAACACGGATATTTTCAAATCACAAAATTGTCGTACAAACACATATGTCAGTTTGCAAATTCCTCTCAAGATCATGCCAAGCTCACAGCAAAATTTGTTGGAAACACCATCAAATCAATGGTAATGTTAATTATGTATGTTAATATTGTCATCAATAATTTTTGGCAACTAGTTTAAAAAGTCATGTCTAATTAAAATTATGTGTTTTTTTTAATGTAATCAGATTGCGGAAAATCCAAATACCAAAGTGGTGGATATACGATCCATGATCAACAAAACATATGGATATCATGTGACGTACAAAAGGGCGTGGTATGGCAAACAGACTGCAATTGCTGCAATTTATGGCAATTGGGATACATCATACGCACAACTCCCTAGATTTATGACTGCCATTAAGACATACAATTCGGGGAGTATTGTAAAGATTGAGGCTGATCCGTACGTTCTTGGTCAAGATAAATCTGTCTTTAAGCGTATGTGGTGGGCATTCAAGCCGGTGATTGATGGTTGGTTACATGCTCGTCCCGTTCTCACCGTTGATGGTACTTTTTTAAAAGGAAAATACAAGAGAAAATTACCGGTTGCCATAGGATTTGAATCGAGAATGCGACAATACCCTGTTGCCTATGCTTTGGTTAATGAGGAAACGAGTGACAATTGGTCATGGTTTTTGAAACTTTTTCGTCAATACGTGTGCAAGCAGCGATGGAAAGTGTGTTTGATTTCTGATCGTGCACAGGGCATAATACAAGCTATGTATGCACAAGAAAATGGGTTCACTGCGCCTGCTGGGGTTCATCGTTTCTGTCTTCGTCATGTTCAAAGTAATTTTGCATCTGCAAATTCAGGTTCAGACTTGAAATTGCTCTGTTGGAAAGCGGGGAACACCCATCAAGTACGAAAATTTGAGGCATACATGAAAAAAATATCTCGTGGAGCTTATAATTGGTTGCGTAATATCTCGCCAGAGATGTGGACATTTGTAGGGGCGGATCCAGAAATTTCTTCCAGCAGGGGCGGATTTTAACAATTTTTTTTTGTTTAAGTTAAATAAAAAAAACTTGAACTATTCATAATATTATTTAATCAGAATAGTGTTTACAAATTACAATAAATATTCATAATCCAAACTAAAAAAAGAATTTCAAATAAAAAATATTTAGATACAATTTAGAAAATTACTTTGGTTACTTGTCATAGTTCAATTTGAATTATTTCTCAAATGCTCAAAGTCTCAAACCAAGTTTGCTTTCTATATTCAAACAAAACTGTGAATTAATTTCAAAGTATAAACTAGTTTTGGTATCTTTTTATAAGTTTCAAATAAGTTTTACTTTAAATAAGTTTTACATGAAGTAAGAGAAACAAACTATCTAACATTTATACTCAAAACACTAAAAATTATAAAAGTAAAATGATTATAACAACTAAAAATGAGGGGTTGCTAAAGGCTCATAATCATTTTCTATTTTTAATTTTCCATTATAAAATAAGGCAAAATCATTGTAAGCTATCACAATAAAAGACAGAAACTACTCAACAAAAATTATCCCATTTTCAATTGAAGATCAAACAACCCAATCAGACTAAATAAAAAGTAACCACCTTCAATCAAATCAATAACAAAAAATAAAAATAAAACTTGAATCAAACAATCCCTCACAGTTCACACGCTGACATTCAAAACCAAAAATTATACAAAAAATACTTCTAAGATTTCACCAAACTTTAAAATAAGAAGATTTTTATACTTGTATTTAGAATTGGTTTATGAAATTGTTTTACCCCCTTCAAATTTTACTCTTCCATTAATCTGCCCCCTTAAATTTATTAATTTACATATCTGCCCTATCCCTATGCCTATATAAAAAAAATCTAGCAGGGGCAGCTGTCTATGCTTGCCCCCAATACAGATCCGCCCCTGGACACTTGCCCATGACGGTGGTTGTCGATACGGTGTCACGACCTCAAACTTAGTGGAATGTTTTAACAACAACATAATGTCTGCTCAAAACTTTCCCGTTACAGCTATGGTTGAATATATATTTTACCGATCTGTCGAACTGTTCAATCTGAAACGGACTGAATCTTTGAAAGAAATCAATGATGGGCACGAGTTTTGTATTGAGTCTAGAAAAAAGTTTGAAATAATTATGCAGAAGGCAACGACTCACGTGGTGAATTCATACAGTGTACTAACTGGTATATTTATTGTCAAAACTGCACGAGTTCGACGCGGTAACTACTGGAAGGGAGGCAATATACAAGTTGTGCGATTGAACGAATGGTCTTGTTTATGCGAAAAGTGGAAAGGAAAACGATGCCCCTGTTCTCATGTTGTTGCGGCATGTAAGAAGATAAAAAAAGATTGGCGTTTATACATTGCAGATCATCACAAGAATGTACAATATGCAAAAATGTGGGAACCTAACTTCCAGCCACTTATGCACCAAGATTATTGGACCTTCCCGCTACAAAATAATTGGGAAGCTTTTGGTATTTTAATACCTAATGCAAATTTGAAGAGGACAAAGAAAAAAGATGGACAAAGAAGGTGGCGCAACAATAATGCACACAGAGATGGACATGTCCAATAAAATTGTCCATTGTAGTGTGTGCGGACAAGAAGAACACACAAAACGTAGTAAAAATTGTTCCAAAGTACCACAACCTCGACGTCATTAATGTTATATGTAATGGAATTTTATATGTGAACGAATATAATTGTGTACTATTTTTATCAATAGTTAATATGTAGTACAGAATCTTCAATATTTTTATCAATAGTTAATGTCAGATGAAAAGCTTGGTGATTTTTTTTTTCTGCAAAGATGTCAGATGTGATTTTCATATTGACATTAAATAAAAAAAAAGTTGCAAAAAATGTCTCATCTGACATCTTTGCTTTAAAAAATAATAATCAAACGCCAGTCTAATTGGCGTTTACCCTCTCTCTCTTTCTTCACCCAGCTTTTTAAAGTTGCTTATTAAAAAAAAAATTCCTACGTCAAACGCCACTTAAACTGGCGTTTACGCCTTTTAAAATATATTTTTTTAAAAACGTCTATTAAAATATTTTTTTTATAAAAAAACGTCTATTTAAAAATAATAATAATTAAGTTAATATAATAATTTGATTAATGTAATTATTTAATTTTGGTCCAACGCCACTTGAATTGGCGTCTGAATTTTGATTTTCAAATTCAAACGCCAATTCAATTGGCGTTTGGCCCATTTTAAGAAAACTTCAATTTTTTGGCCATTATCTAGAAAATGAGTTGCGATCAAGGCCATTCTTGAAAAATACTCAACCAAATCAGATTAGCAGCAGCAAAAGCAGCCATCACCCACACAACCCATATACAGAATTTGATAACTACTCAGATTCAGATCCAAACTCCTTCAAACCAGATCCACCATCGATCCAAAGCAACAAGGAGGATAGCAGCATAGGATTCGGCCAATCAAACAAATCAAACGAAAATTAGATCTGAAAATCGACGAAATATATATGACTTCTGATGATAAACACCAGTGTAAAAAATAGGCCATTTCAAATCCATTTGAAATAAAACAAAACAGATTTAAAAGTCAAAAGGATTTAACCAACGTTCAGTCAATTTAAAGAAATGACTCAATTTCAAAATAATAATTAATTTAGTGGGATAATTTAAAAAATTAAAAGTTCAATAGTATAATCAGTAAAATTTATCAACTATAATGAGTAATTTATTAGTTTTGCCATTAAAATTTTGAGTGATGGAGAATAATTTGGATCACTAATGAAATGACACAAGTGGGATCAGTGTGATTCATGTTTTGATTTCAAACTAAGTCAGAAAATAATAGAACATGATTGTAATAATAAGTCATTACAATCATTTGTCAACAATGTTGAGAGTTCCCACAGGAAGATCCTCACAAATAGAAATAACGAAACCATTACAATTCCCCAAATTACATTAATTAGCTAGTCTATCTGCACGTGTTGGCATATTTGTTTACAAATCTGAGTTTAGTAGTCTAAGATTGTGTTTGATAAATCTGGCGATTAAAATCTGAATGATTATGATGTCTTAATAAATTAGATCATCTGAATAGTTATGAGGTCTAAATCTAAAAAACTGTTTGATAACTAAAAAGTAAGTTGTCTCTTAATGACACTATTTTACTATTTTAAAGGGTAAATTTTTATTTAATAATTTTAAATATTCAATTTAATAAAAATGAGTGAATAATATTGTTGAATATGTTTATATAAAAAAAAATTATCAAAAAAATTTCATTAAGAGGTACCTCTTAATTATTAAGATTTAATTTTCTGTCTTACCGATTAAGAGGCATTCAGAGGTAACAAAAAAAAACAAACAGCATCATGTCTCTTAGCGAATAAGAGGCAGTCCATTAAGAGGCAATCAGATGTAAACAAACAGCACCTAAGTGTTTGATTGCATCTTAATGCTTCTTAACAGTCCACCTCTTAATGTCTCTTAAGAGCCCATATATTTATATTAAAAGGTCATCTGAGTAATTAAGATATAAATACGAGTCTAAACTATTCAGAGGATCTCTTAATACAAAAATATGAGTCGTTAAAATGCATTAAGAAGTGAGCTCTGAAGACCAAGCATACGACACTCTTGAATCAAGCTATCATAACGTCCCCTTCAACTAGCTTAACAATAATTTGAGAATTCGTTTACTTTAAGCGAGCTGCAATGCAAACCTTCTCTAAGAGCCCAAAGTTCAGCTATAACAATATTACACGAGCCAATTCATCATCTTATATTGGAGGGTTCAAATAGTGCGAGTAATATTAATGGGCACTTGATAGCACACGTGTTACGCTGCATACGTAAGTTATATAGGGTAAAATAATAATTTTATAAAATTTAAAAAACTAAATAAAAAAAATCTACACGGACTATATTGGGTCCGCAGTCACAGGCTTACAGTATAAAGTTGCTGTTTTAATGTTGATGGTCTTCTCGTGGACACAGTTGTGGTTCAGTGCACAAAAGGTTAAAGAAGTGGGATTTCTTTTAAAAAGCATGCAGGTTTGGATTTTGGATCAATCAAAAGGATAAGTTAAAACTTGCATTACATTTTTCTCTATTTGATTATCGATGGAGTTTACTTAGATTGCGATCTCATAATTCCTGTTTTTGACTTTGTTACCTCTGGCTCGTGCAACTAAATTATGTAAACTTACTAACCTCGTATAAATTAGAAAAATAATACTTACATGATGATTTTTTTTATTTATAAAGTTGAGTTTTGAACAACGTGAGAGACTATATAAGAAAATAAGATAGAATCGTTATTAATTCATACAAATTTCATATATATATATATATATATATGCACATACGTCACAATTATAATTTGGTTCAAAATTTTCGTAACACGTAGCATAACTCTATAAATTACATAGACAAAGAAGAATAACAATCTCATAAAAAAAATCAATTTCCTGTTCAGAATGTAATTTTATTTATTTACTAACTATGTCATTGTTTTTACTTATAACAAAATCACTTATTTTTATAGTAAAATATACTTTATCAATTTCAAAATATATGATCAATTTTAACCTTTGATGTAAGCTTAAAATCTATTAACATTTGATATGAATATATTTATTTTGTTTTGATAATTAATTGAAGTCATCTAATTTTAAACACTGCAAAACCTGTAAATTGTTTAAAAAATAATATTAATTACAAAATTTATTATTTAAAGTAATAAAATAAAATATATTTAGAAATAGTTTCAACCAAAAGTATAAACAAAAAAGGAAAAAACAAGAAGAAAGGGAAAGTTCAAGGATAGCTTAACAATAAATAACAATATCATCTTCAGGACACTCAATGAACTCATATCTATATACATATATAATATCTATTTAAAATTAAATTTTTTGGTCCTTGATGTTTGGTATGAAATTAAAATTTAACTGTTATTAAAACACTTTTTAAAGTCTTTTAATTTTATTTTATTAGTTGTTATTAAAACACATTTTAAACCTATAATTTAATTAGAACCAAAATATTATTTATGATTCTAACAAATTTTAGAGTACCTTATTATTTTATAATAATTTTATTTTTTACAAAAGTCATTTACTACTATTTATTCTCGTGAGTATAAATTAAAACATATACAAATCATTGTTAAATAACTTAACCATAATAATATATCATATAATAACAAGTTATTCTACTATTATATCATAACTAGTAATTGAACCCGTGCGATGCACGGAAATTAAAATTAAACTATTTCACTTGACTAATAAGATAAGTAAAATAATTGAATATAAAAATCTTTTAGAGTATCAAATTAAAATACATTATTCATTTTATTTCATGTTCAAAGATTTTATAAATCGTTTCGACCATCCCAAACATGGATCAAGTAATATAAATACTTTTCAATATCATTAAAGGAAATATGTTACTACTTTAGTTTGTATTTAACAAAACAAATGTTGACTAATAGTGTTTCAGAATCAAAAAAGACTAATACTGATCCATTCCTGTTAATATAAATTATATAGATAACCAAGTTCAATTCCACATCTTGTTCCAATATCTACCAAAGTATAATTTATTTTGATCATCCCAACATGGATCAAGAAATATAAATATTCTCCAAGATAATTAAAGGAAATATAATACTATTTTAGTTTGTACTTAAAAATCAAATATTCGCTAATAATGCTTCAAAATCCAAACAGAGTAATATTGATCCATCCCTGTTGATATAGAATATGTTCAGAATTATTAAAGTAGTCATATGTAAACTCAAGTGTAAAGTAAATGTAATTTCTGTTAGTTCACTACTTTCTGTTTTATGTCACAGCAAAATAGGCAAAGATGGCAAGTCTTCCTAACAACAACATTTCTTTCAATGGTCTTGGATATGGCTGAGTAGCTTCCGAAAGCTGTTCAGATGTTGCATACTGTAATAATCAATAATAAAAGCAAATCTAACAACGTAATGACAAATTATAACACAGAAACAAACATAGATCGAATTATCAATAATTTTAAACCCCAATTTATTTCTGCACATACATAATATATATATATATATATACACACACAAATTAGAGAAAGAAGAGAAAAATTAGTACCTGTAAAAAGTAGATGAAGACTTGAATATATAAATTGAATAGAGAAAAGAATCTCTACTTTTATCTTCAAGCTGAAAACCAAGGAGACAGTCGAGATGTTAGGCCAAAATAAGAGTTTGGATATTAATGTGTAATGTAGATAATGAAATGAAATGGATTATTCTGTGGGGGCGGAAATGACAAATTAGTCCTTACCACATAGCACAAATATAATCTCACATCACAAGTGGGCCTTAGTCCTTACAATATTTTTCACTATCTGAAAAATATGTAAGATTTATTATTTTATAATTTTGTATGAATCATAACAATTTTAAGTTTAAAATTTTCTCAAATTGACTTTTAAAAGTCATTAATAATTTAATAATGTATAACGGATAGAGTATAGGTACAAAAGAAAATATTAGATATCCAAAACTTCTCTTTTTTGTAATGTCCACCTTTTTAATAAGGACCAAATCATTAAATTAATTAATTCATTCTAAAATATAATATTAACTTTTTAAGGTATATTTAAGATATGTCTTTAATATGGAATTAATTTAATTTTAGATGTAATAATTATGAAGATTATCTATCAAAACATTATATTAAATATAAAATTTATTGTTTTCAATAATTAAATGAATCCCACTATTTAAAAATATCTTAAATTGACATTTGAAAGTCACAGTTATCATGCTATATATTTTGAAAAGAAAAAAAATACAATACAAACGAACAAATATAATAATTACAAACTAATTATAAAGTATTACTCCACTAATTAAAAGGACAATCTCATCTTATCTAATGCCTTGTCTACCGAAGTTGCAAATTACTGCTATCAAGGGTATTAATGATTCAGATTCTTATAAGTATTATTTATTTATTAGAAGAAACACACCTCACCTTAATTAGGATTCTCTTCATTTCAAATGAAATAAAGAGTTTTCATTTCAAATGAAATGAATAGTCTTCATTTCATGGTTCAGATTTAAAATGTGTTAAAATATAATGTCATGCTGATAGAAGAGAGAGTGATAATGAGAAATATACAAAGAATGAACACAAACGAAACACATAAATAGAGAGAAAAAAATAAACTCAAACCAAGTGTTCGGACACATTATATACAAATGCATACACAATATTGATATTTTAACCCAAAGAAATACACAATATTGATGCATAAGACTAAGTTTATTTATGTACAGTTAAACATAATACACTTGAGACTACTCCCAAACAGTCTAGAGTAGACAACTGTGATGTCATTTTCTAAATATTCCATTGGCCATAAAAGTAATTCAAAACAAAGTTTTGTCTGTCCAGTCATATACAAAAGCACTAACATATAATTAATACTTTTATGGATGATAACATGAATCAAAACATAATGCAAAAACACAGCACACAAAACTCCTAATAAGAATTCTCCAGAACTCATAATATGATAACGATATACACTATGATTCAATCATTAAATACACTAACCATTTAGCTATAAATTTTGTTACCATTAACAAACCAATCATTATTCAAAGAAGTCAAAAATATAACCATAATATAAAAACTATCTTAATTGATCAATGAGATTCGTTACAACCATTATGCATCAAAAGATTCATTACAACCAAAAAAAGCTCAAAACAAACAGTTATTCACCATTAAGATCATAAACAAATAAAAAATCTCATAACTATAGCTCGAAATTCATTATGATTATTCCTTCTCAATTTTAATATTCTTCCTCATCTTATTGGTTGAAAGCAGTGACTGAAGATCATCACCCAGATCACTTAATTCCACAATTTCATTACTAAAAGTTCTCTCTGAAGGTGTTTTATTTGGGGAGATACCATCTGTCTCATCAGAAAAAGAATCCTGATACATTCAAAAAAAGAAGACGAATGATCATATAAGAATAAAAGCATTTTATAATAAGAATAAAAACTATGTAGCATAAAAGTATTAAAAAATAATAGTTATATTATTCAAAACTCAACCTTGTTTATGACATCAACTTCCTGATTACGTTCAATACAATCTGTTGGCTCCTAAAATAAATAAAGACATCTTATAAGCACTGATTTTCACAATATCAGCATACTATATATATATATATAAACAACACCAATGTTTTCAAATAATCTAATCTGCTCAGTAATTAAGGAAGAAATAAATGTTTCAATGAGGGTATCATCATCTGTCACACTTTAATAACATATATATCCCAACTGTCACTTAAATTTGTTTCCTTAATTTTAACGTTGAACAACAATATTTTCTTGTCAAGCAAACAATCCAATTTAAATAGGATAATCACGTTCATTCTTTTCAGGATCCTACAATATTAAAAAAAAAATCTTTAGTGTTCTTAATAAGTAATACTGACTAACAAACTACACAATAGTATATATACCTTTTTCAAAGCAGTTGGCATGACATCTGTTGCTGTCTTTCCTAAAAACTGGACAGCCTCCCGATCAAACAACAAAAAGAAAGTTGATCCAGTTTCATCAATAACTTTGACTTGAATATTAAACTTGTGAATTGCAAATATAAATCATAGATTCATATTTGAATTATAAAAGAAAATAATTACAAAAAATCATATAAGAAATGAATTTAATACAAACCTCTGCAATGGGTAGCGTACAAAATCTTCACACTTGTCACAATACCAGGTACGACCAGTCGGTTCAACTTTTCTTGGACATTTCTTGCAAGAATTGTAAAACCATCCATATGTACTATTAATTTCAATTATTGTTGCACATGTTACTAATGTCCCAACCTGTTGTTAAAAATATAACAATTTAGTAACCATTTATTTGTAAATTAGAAAAAATCGATTATAACTACCTTTTTGCTTTCTAGAATCTCATCAATTGTCCTTTTTCCTATGAGGACCAGAAATCATCAGCAAGGAAATAGGTAAATGGTCCAAACAATTGGCTAACCATTTGGGATTGAGATTATTCAGTACTCATAAGTCTATAACATTTAATTGTTAGATTAAATAAATAATCATTATATACATTAATTAATAGACAACTTATAAAGTTTTACTTATTTTTGAAGTTGGCTTCCTTGGTTGTCGGGTTGATCAACATTCTTGAACCAAAGTAAGCATTTGACACTCTCACCTTGCCTGATGTTTTCAACACAATATGATTAGTTCAACACAATATGAATCAGGCCTACAACATGAATTACACAGAAGATAACACCAATGTTGCAAATATATTACTGATTCGTATTGTATATATAAGAATCTCAAATATAATACTTTAACAAAAAGAAACGGGTTATATACCTTGGTGCCCCTTAACTCTACATGATTGAAGTACCAGTATGTTAGGTCCCTGAATAGTTTCTTTTAAATAAGAACATAATTCTTCAGTAAAATTACCCCCACAATGTACAAACCAACTGATCCTTTCTGAAAATAAAGAAAAAACAGGCAGAATAAAATAATAGCAAAATAGTATATGCAATTTAAAAATGTTTACTGCAAATATAACATGCTCACTCTGCATCTTCCAAGACAACATCAACTCTCTTAGTATTTTTCCATCTTTTGTACTCTGAATAAGATCCCCAGTTTCTACAATCTCTCCAATAACATCTAAAACAAAAAAAGGATCAGACACTTGCAAATAAAAAATTGATTTAAAAATAAAATCAATGCCAAATAATATCATGATCATACCAATAAGATACGACTCATCCATATTCGAGCTTAAATCAGCAAAAGAAACAAATAAGAAACCTTCCTTGGGGATATTCAACTCTATTGGAGGAGATACATCTAAGACCCCAACTTTTATGAATAAAGATTTAATTTTCTTTATATATTATTTCGAAACAGTAAGGTGTTGTTTTGATAAATATGAAAGTTATGGGTGAAATATGCAAATATTTCAAAATGAGCAAGTGGTTATAAAATATTCTGGTTGTCAGGAGAATATTCGTTTGATCGTGGAATATTCTTGTTGTCGGGAAATATTCGTACGACGGCGCAAGCTATTTGTGGGCCCCACAACAGAATAACTGTCGGATATAGAAAGCGACAGAAATAACCTTTTTATAAAATAACGGCGTAGTTGTTACTGTTAGTACTGTTGAAATACTCGGTGGTTAAAATACAGTGATACGCGGTGGTGCACAGTAGCACACGGTATTGCACAGTATTGCGAATTATTGAGTCTTACGTGAGAAGGCACTTACTCAATTATTGTTACAGTAATTACTGTTCAATATTTTATATTATTGACTCAATAATTGCTACGTTGATATTTTATATTATTGACTCAATAATTATTACATTGATATTTTATTGACTCAATAATTGCTACGTTGCTATTTTATATGATTGATTCAATAATGGCTACAGTTGATAGTTTGTATTATTGATTCAATAATTGTCACTGCATAGTATTTCACATTATCAACTCAATAATTCATATTATTTAAATAATATTATTAGATAGCATTATTGACAATGCCTAAGGAAGTTCTGTCTAGGAGGGGTTATTTAATTGCGCGCCAGTAAGGTGAAGTCCTTATCGGAAGGCCCCCTCTTTCCTGGGAACGACCTGGTTGTCAATATTGTAGTTCTGTAATATTATTTGTGAATAATTAATTATTAATTTATATGATAAGAAAATATTTATTTTGTGAATATAAAAGAAGGAATTAGCGCCGATGTGTTTTTTATCAGTATTTTGGTGTGAAAAATCATCCGTTTATGGATTTCGGATAATTCATGTTTGGAATTTAGAAAAAACTTCCTTCTACAAAGTTGTAGAGAATTAAATTTCCTATAGAAAGACATAGAATTTGTATTTTTCTGATAAAGAGGCTATTTATTATGAATTATTGAAGTTTCAAAAAATAAATATTTTTTAATGGGTGGGCCCACTTTTGTTGAAAATTTGATTTTTTTTGGAAAGCCGCCAGGCGGCGGAAATTTTAAAAAATAATAATATTATTTTATTAATTTGGTCTCCTTTGGCATCCTAAGTTTTTTCTATAAATAGGATGCTTATGTTAGAATTGAAAATCACACCAGAAATCAAAAGTTTTCTCTCTCTATAATATCGAGCGTATTTTTGTGAGTATTTAAATACTTTGAGTGTTACTATTCAGTGCAAGTTTTTTTCGGTATTATATCCGATAATCCAGTCAGAAGTACTGTTCTTTTGAGGTAAGGGATGTTGTTTTTTTTCGTAAATGATGTTATTCTTTTCAATATCATTATACCGAAATATTGACATGGATTTTATTATGAAATTCTTACTTTTTTCGTCGGGGTTACTATTCACGTATACGGCACTATTCACGAAAAAATTAAATTTTTTTCTATTTGTCCAAATTGTCTATTATGGTTACTATCTTTGATTGGATCTAAGTTTTGAGCTTCATTCTTGAATTTTGCTCCACAAAGTATTATTATGGAATATTCTTGAATTTGAATAAACTAAAATGTGAATCCTTAATCTTTGTCTTTTATCTCACTGGATTCGTTATTTATATTGTTTTTCATCATCCTCAGTCCTAAGTGGTAATATAACTGAATATCTTTGGTTTGTAGAGCAAAGATGAATGATTACCTGATGAATATCTTTGGCCGTAGTACAAAGATGACAGGTGTTGAGATGAACATGACCACTGATGATACAAATGAATATCTTTGGCCTGTAGTGCAAAGATGAATATTGATTCGAGATGTATATTGATTTATGTTACAGGGATAAAATATTGATGATGGACTTTTAAATCATAGAAGATAGTAGACTTCATTATCTACTTAACTCTTCCAATGAATTGTTATTTCCGCTGCGAATATTGATCTAAAGTTGGTTGTCCATTATATTTTATCTGATTTGTTGAAGACTAGCGATAATTTATTTTTCATTATCTTAGTCATAATATTCTTTACTGGGCTAGTTGAGCTCACCCTTTTCATCTATTGTCCTCTTCAGGAAATGAGAATGTCGCAGGGACTAGTCGGGGGACAGAGTGATGGTCCGAGTTAGAGCAATAGTAGTCCTCACTATTTCTGATAAATAGTGTGATAATAATTGTAATGAGGACTTAGTTTGAATATTAATATTTTTTACTTATTTATATTGACACTCACAGTTGTGTGGTCGTATTTTGCACGACTGTATGATATAAAATTTGTATTTAAATTCTGTACCATGTATTTGGCGACTCAAAATGGGTTGGGTTGACTGGACCTATTCTGGGGCCGTCACAATACATCAGTGATAGGTCTCCAAAATTGGGTATTTAATTTTGATGATAACAAATTAGGATTAAAGGTCAAAAATGGTGGAATCCTCTCCATAGGATTAAAAGTGTTAAAATTGATTTAATAATTACCTCTTATATTTTGACCAAAAATATTTATTTTCTTACTTTTGAATTTATTTTATGACCTTGATAAATTGATATCAAGTGTTAATAAAATGAGTTCATATAGCAACATTTCTTAAGGCAAGGAGATTCCTATTTTTAAATGATTTTTCTAAATTCTTTTATGGGCAAAAATTATTTCCAAATATATATATATACTAAAGTATTTAATATATATATATATATATATATATATATATATATATATCCGTGTGTATGTGCATGGTGTGTGCCGTGTGTGTGTGTGTGGTATAAACCGTGGGTGCATGGAGGTATGTGCATGTGTGTGTGCCTAGGAATATGAGTGCCTAAAATAAAAATGTGTGGGCATATGTGTGTATGCCAAAAATGTTTGTTTGCTGGCATGTATAGGCTTAAAAATTGAGTATGCTTGTATGGATGTTTGTGCAAGTGCATGTTTATGTAAAGCTTGTATGGATGTTTGTGCAATGCTTGCATGGAAGTGTATTTGCCTAAACTATAAGTGTGTGTGCCGTGTATACTTACAAAGGAAAAAGGCCTATTCCTTTATTTCAAATGTTGGGCACCAATTAAAAAGTAATGATTGCAAGCATGTTGTGACTCACAAGTGTTGGGCTAAAAATTCGGCCAGTACAAATTGATCTGAGCCCCTCATTTTTCATCATGCAATCCGGACCTTCCAATTCAAAAATAATTTATAAAAATCACGATTTTGCCCGAACTTAAATTTTTTATAAATATGAGGCTTTTCTATTCATTTTAATTTACCAATTTTACAAACCGAAAAGCTTACTCTCCTTGCCTACAGATTATACAAACAAGCTTTTACTCTCTTCGCTCAATCAAAGTTATAATTTCGTTTGGAAGAGAAAATTTTGGTCCAAGTATTTGAGATAAGTTGTCAAAATTATAATTGTTCATATTATCTCATACTTGCTCATTCATATATATTTGTGATAAATTGTCATACATATTCATATATCGAGATATCCATATTAGTAAAGAGTCAGTACTTGGACACCGAAACGCGATATGCAAATTCGGATGATATTTCTTTGAAATACTTTGAACGATCTTTAAAATCCCAAGTGGCTCTTTACTGGTATAATCAATATATAGATTTAGATAATCAGATATAACCTGCAATAAACATTTATATATATCTTATATATGATCTATCATATCTAGTAAAGAGTCAGTACTTGATGACCGAAATGCGATATGCAAATTCGGATGATATTTCTTTGAAATACTCTGAACGTACGGTCTTTAAAATCCCAAGTGGCCTTTTATTGATATAAATAATCGATATAAATATTCTTCAATATTCTATATCCGATTATCAAGTTGTGAATCAAAAAATTTATTCAGTACTTGGATACCGATACGCGATATGTAATTCGGATATTTCACTTGAAATACTCTGGACGATCTTTAAAATTCCAAATGGCCAAATTATTCATAACGTAGATCAAGTATAATATAATATATATAAGTGAGTAGAACGAGTTTGTTCAAGTATTATCTAAAGTGAATCATATTGTCATACTTGATAAACTGTCATCAAATATATTGCTCATATAATTGTTCATAAATTATCATTGCATTATATAAGGGTGTGTGGTTGTTTAAATTATATTTATTCAAAAGAAACATACTCTTTATAAAGAATTTTTTTTCCTTAAGCAATTGAAAAATATTATTTGAAGAATTTTTTTTTACTACAAGTGCTTATATATTATATATGCTTTTACAGAAGCACATCACATAAAAGTCTTTGAACTTTTATCATTCACTTGAAACTCTATATCTGCTTATCTGAGAAGTATCTGTGCTACAATTGTATCTGCTTATTGTTAGAAGCAAATATTCAAACAAATTTTTTGTAAAAGGAAAAAGGGTTGAGATAATTTATTTTATATTTGTGAGAAAGACAAGAATTTTTTGACCAAGACCAGAGTCTTAGAGAGGTCAACTGGGAGTTGGGTCTCTAGTGTACTTGTGAGGTAAGAAATAGATTGTTGTTTCAAGACCAAAGTATAAAATAGTACTAAGCTCAAAAGAAGATTCAACTAAGCTTGAGGAAGGAGCTAGGAGTTCGCTGTCCGAGAAAGTTAGTTGAGGATAGTTGTAAGTTTATCTTTAAAACTTTGTACAGGTTTCTCCGCCTATTGAAGGAGTATTTATTACAGGGAAGTAATAGGATCTCAAGTCCTGGAGAGGAGCTTGAGACTGGACGTAGCAACATACCAGGGCTGTATGTTGTGAACCAGATAAATATTTGTGCATTGTGTGATTGAATTTTAAACTGTTTATTAATTTGATAAAATTAATCCACTAAAATTCAAAAAGGCCAAAGATAATTTTTAAACGGTAATAATCTATTCAACCCCCCCTTCTAGATTATTATTGGACTTTCAATCAGTTGTTGCCATAAAATTTAACTTAAACTTATGACGGGTGGATTTAAATTTGGCACTGTTGTAACCAACAATAAAATTTGTCATACAGTATCCAACACCCTCTACCATAATTTCTTTGAACCTTCTTAGTAAATAACTCTTGACTAAAGCATGGATTCTATCACACTGTTATGAAGAGAGGAATAAAAATGATTAACTAAATATGATTATTTTAACAAATAAAGGGAAATAAATTTTGAGTTAAACTTCGTATATGAATGATCCATTTACATCGAGTAATATCATCTCAATAGCATTGATCTGTTCAGGATTCACAAAATTTGGGATGGTCCACATGCGAATTATTCGAATTTTCAACCTCCAATCATGTCTGTCTGGAGTTATAGAAGAAATGAAGTCCACTCTTCGAGCCATTGACAGTAAAAGACAATGTGATTTTTAAAAAAATGGCAATAGAAGAATAAGAAGAAAATATAAGATGGTAGTCAGACTGGATTTAATCATCATATATATATATACATGGATCGTAAACAAATACCGAGGGATTTTCGAAAACTCCTCTGAATTAAAGATAGAAGACGAATAGAATATATCATTTCATCTATAGGTTGATTTAAAAATAAGGATAATCTGATTTTTGGATTTATACGTGTTTTGTTTCGGAGGGAATTGTTATTGATTATTGATAGGTGATAAATAGCATTAAAGAAGGGGAGTGATATAATGAAGAGTTTTTTTTTTGTTAAAAACGTGTAAAAGGATAATGAATAATGTGATTATTGATTCTAATTATTATTTTTGTTTTAGTAGTTTAAAAAATCAGCTTGTGTTTGATAAGAAAAAAAAACTTAATTAGTAAAATAGATAAAAAAGTGTTGGGTTTAAAAGAAAATTGCTTACTACTTATTTTAAGTTTGAATTATTAAAAAGGAATGTTTTAAGAACTAATAAAGGGTCAAAGGTAATTTAATTAAAATAAAAAAGGATAACTTAGTTATATATTTGATCAAAGTTGGTTATTAGATTTTGACAATCAGAAGTACCAAAATTAGTGCGTCTAATTAGTTCCAAAAAGAAATTATAAGCAGTTTCAAAATAAAGTTACGTAACATTATTTTATTTTATTTTTTAAATTGATTATACAGACCTTGTTTTTTGTATGTATCCAAATTACACCTAAAATATTATTTTCAGTAAAATTTCAATTGAAATAAATATTATACATTTTTTGGGAGTTACTAAAAAAAAAAAAAGTCGCTAGAATGTCACAAAACCAATGTTCCCCTAGACTTATTGTAGTTTTAACTTAAACCTACTTTAACTTTAGATATTTATAATCTATAACAAAAATTTTCGTAATTATATTAAATTAAACTTGATGAATGTCAATTTTTTTCTTTTTTAAATTAAATTATAAGTATTATTTAACATGCAACAATGTATATGAAGAGTTTTTTTTTTGTTAATGATGATGATACATAGCATTAAAGAAGGGGAGTGAGATAATGAAGAGTTTTTTTTGTTGTTAAAAACACTTCTTTAATGATGATAAATAGCATTAAAGAACTGCAACAATGTATATGAAGTGTTTTGTTTTGGAGAAAATTATTTTGAGTTTGGGGGGGGGGGGGGGAATTAAGCAATTAAAATTAAGTATATTATACTTTTATATATAGTATGATTGTCCACATACTAAAATATCGATTGAAACATAAGTTACATTAAGTTAGAGCAATTTGAATTAGCATTTACAAAATAAATGACATAATCATTATAATATAGCTACGCTAAAATATACCATCGTAATAATTAACTAGGATTAACTTATAAATAGACATAATAATAATATTTTATGAGTGTTTAGTGTTTTAGTTATTTTTTAAAAGAATACAAAACACATGTTTATTTTATAAATAATATTTTTTAATATTTTATTTGTTTTATATATGATTTTATAAAAAAAATGAATTTCACAAATTAACTTACTATTTGTATTAGAATGATTACAACATTTGTTTTAAAAAAAATACATACCACAGCCAATTGTCTACTATAATTAATGTTATATTATTTTATAATAATTTTATTCTTTATAAAATTCCTCTAGCTCATTAATAATATATTTGTCGAGCTAACAATAGTAAGTTAATTTGTAAATAAAAAATATTTTATAATCATTATATATAAAATAAATAAAATTTAAAAATAATGTTATTTGAAAAATAAACCCGTGCTTTGCACTTAGTTTTTTGGTATTTGGTATAGATTTAAAATTTAACTACAACGTAAATACTTTTTAAAGTCTCCCTAAATTTATTTTCAAACAATATAAATAAAACCCAAACTTAATAAGACTCTTTTATATTTGTTCCATGAAAATTTTAGTTGATTCATGTAATTGTCTTCCAACCCCAACAAAATATGATCATGACATAACATCATAGGATTTTAATAATAATAATAAATAATAAAATAAAACTAAAGTATATGCGATTAGTAAGTTAAGTTGTTAAATTATTAGCTATTAAAAATAATTAATAGTTAATGTTAGAGAACTAAATGCCAACTTTAGTGTTAATTTATTATTCTACCAGTAAATTTACTTTATAGTTCTTTAATTACTTAGTCATACAATAAATTTTAACTTTAAAAAATATGTTTAAATTTTATTTTACTCAACTTTAGACTCTAAGTAACTAAATATTAAAAATATAGGAAAAATATTATGATTATTCTAATAACTAATATAAAAAATGTAGGAAAATATTATGATTACATAATAATTAATATAGGAGATATTTAATTAATTAATGTTAAAAATAATTATGACTTATATATTGTGATTAAACTTTAGTTAGTTTTTAAAATTAAAAGTCATAATGATAACCTATTATTTTACAACAATTTTATCCCTAAATAATTATATATTAAAAATATAGGAAAAAATATCACCTGAAATAATAGTTGATATTAAAAGGTGTAATATATATCACAAAATATATTAATGAGTAAATTTAATTATTAAATTTATTTTAGATAGGAGATATTTATTTAATCAATGTTAAAAACAAAGCTCACTTATAATTATTAAAATTTAAGTTACGGTCCCTTCTTGTCTTTTATGTTATAATGAATTCTTTGACCATCGAGATGATGGTAACTTATTAATTTATAACAAATTTATATCATATAGAATTTCTTAAACAACAAATTTAGGATTTTAAGTTTCACTTATTTTTTTTAACTATAAATAATTATGGATAAATTTGAAAGATTGAAAATAAAAATAAAAACAATTTATTTAAAAAATAAGCCCACGGGGCACTTAAGCTAGTTTATGAGTCACAATCCATAAATTACATCATCATTATTCATCCTTCTCAGCAATCGCCAGGTGCAACAAATTCACCTGAAACTTTCTCCTTATTTTTTTGTTGTTGCTGTATTCGACTGAAACTTGCTCCTCCGCTTTCTCGCTCCTCCATTTTCTCTCTGTCTATACTTGTCAACAGTTTGCCTACATTTCTCTCTGTCTTTCTGCATATGAGACCATCAAAATGGGCATATGTTTTTCCCGAAGATCAATAAAGAAGAAACCCTCAAAGCGCATATCGAACAATCAGTCGACTAGTACAGTAGCAGCAGCAGGCGGCAATACGAGCAATCGGTGGAGTCGGATTCGATCCTCAAAGAAAGAGAGATTTGAGGACTCTGAACTTCACGAGCAAGCTCTTGCCGCTGCGGTTCTCTTAAAGCAGCACCAGCAGCAGCAAAATGGCGTCGGTTCTCTGCCTTTTGATCGTTCAACGTCTCTCAGGTACCCCAATAATTCCAACTCTAAAAGGCAGCAAGGTTTGCCTCGTAGTTCGAGCTCCAGGGCTCGCTCCCTCACTGATCCCCTGCTACACCCCTCACCAGCTTGTTAATCAGGTTTAACTCCATTTTTTCTCCTCTCTACAGAAGTACAGTAATTTTTTTTTCTGTATTGAAATGAAATTTAACATTTTTGTCTTTGGCAAGAATAGATCCCAAGACCTCATAGTTTTTTACGATTGAGCCATGAAGGGCTTGGTCAGAATACAGTAATTGTTTATGGAATTTCTAAGCACACAGTTCGGGAGAATATTCCTTTGAATTGTGTGCATATTCTCTTGAACTTGGTGCAAATGCAGAAAGAGAATATGCACACAGTTCAAGAGAATATTCTGTTGAATTGTGTGCTTAACATGTGCCTTTAGGGCACATGTTAAGAGGACCCATTGTTTATTGAGATGGTTTTGTTTGTTTGTTTGTTTGTTTTTTTAGTAACTTTTGGTTTGTTTAATTCAGTTTTAGTAATTGGTTCGTAGTTTGAATCAATAGGGTCACTAATTGGCTACTTTGGAGTTTTCTAGATTATGTATTTTAATTATGATGGGTTGTTAGTACGTGGGAAATGGGTATCATGGTTTAATGGGTTGTTCATAGCTTGAATTGAGCATTTGGATTTATGCTGAACTTCCTAATTTGCATGTAAGCATGAGATTGGAAATTTTGACAAGGCATATATATATATGCCTTGTAAGTTCTCTGATTGTGGAATAGCAATAATGTATTGCCTTGTGAGACTATTCAAGGCTTGTAATGTTCCTTCTAGATATCCAACTATGCAAGTATTTTAATCTTTTTTTCTGAAGCATGGTTAATTGTTTAGAAAATTAAATTTTCCCTAGAGCCAAAGGACCCAATTAGAGTTATGTCTTCCATATTACTAGATTACCTGAATGTTTTATAGTGCTTTGAAATTTCTGATAAATTTTACATACTCATGAACTGTTAACATATTTTTACTTTCTCGAAGTTGCACACTTTCATTTTAAGATCAAACATTAACCATCTGTCATTCTGCTTGTAATGTTCAATGCTAAATCTTTTTAATACAGTTTATTAACACCTCTCATTTCACTTATGGTTATACAACATTCAAAAGACTATTTTTTTGTCAACACAACCCCTGTAAGCTCAATATTTATTTTCAGGCAAAGTTTATCTGCTAAAACATGTTAGTGTTGTAAACTTGTAATCTTCTTCTATGCGCATTAGATGTTTTTTGTAGAACTGGAATCCTTCACAGTTGAATGCATCTTGACTGCTGCAAGTCATGTTTCTTTAATTTATGTCTAGTTTCTAACTGATCTGATTGACAGGATGTAAAGCTAGACGATATAGAGACCAACCATTTTGTTCTTGTTCATGGTGGTGGTTTTGGTGCCTGGTGTTGGTATAAAACTATAGCTCTTCTGGAAGAAGGTGGATTCAGAGTTACAGCTGTTGATTTAACTGGTTCAGGGATTCATTCATTTTATACGAACAATATTGCAAGTCTTTCGCAATATGTCAAACCACTCACTGATTTTCTTGGTAACCTCGCTGATGGGGAGAAGGTTAGATTCTTGTATTTTTTTAATTTTTTTGCTAATTCGGGGGTGAGGGTTGAACCCAGGACCTCTTGCTTTGCAAGAGGCCTGGGGTACCAACTGAGCCAAGGTCAGTTGGTAGTTAGATTCTTGCATTTCTTTTTTTAGCCTATCATTTGTATCTATATAAGGTCTTGAGGCACAAGAAAGATGAGATTTATTAGATCATAGTTCTTAATTTTTTTGATATTATTTTGCAACGCTGTATGAAGCCAGAAAGAAGGTAAACTGTGTGCCCCTTCTGGTATTTTCTTTAAGAATTTGAGTTAAATATATACTAGTTGTTTTTATGGGATATTAGAACGGTTCCTCGAGTCAAAGTACTTCAATGGCAAAGTTGTTTTAGAAACAATTGAAAAATCTGAAACATCTTTGTGGTTCTTAAAAGTTATAGGACAATTAGTTAAATATAATTGGTTTTCAGGGAGCAAGAATATTTTGTTTTTACTTTTTGGTTCTCTGTTTTACGTGTTCCACTTAACAAAACTGAGTAACTGAAAACACTGTGCTCACTCCCTTTTCTCAGTTAACAGGTTTTGGAGAACTAGGCCTTAAAATAAGAAACAAGGGAATCATCTCTCAAATTCTCAACTGTTCCAGGAAATAAGTTTTGGAGAGTTCATTTCTGATGCTTAATAAATAGAAGAGTTATTTACCACTATAGAACTTTACGTTAGTTTGGAGAAAATAAGAGTCGCATAGCCAGACAGCTGAATGTTTGTTGTGGTCATACTTATCAACTGCATTGTTAAGCTTGGCCATTTTTATGAAATTCCCTTGTGTTTTGACATTTAGATGCTAAACTGTTGTATGAGTCACCTAATTAACTCATGTGAAATGCATTTTATGCTTAGAAGCTTTCCCATCTTTTCTTGGCTGAACAGTTTCTCGCTGTATAAGTCCAAAAGTTCAACATCCAAAGAAGCTTCTCAGCCAAGCACCCATCTTCTATTTGTTTACCCCCTTTAGTTCTAGTTTTGAATACTATCAAAAGCCTACTCTTGCATCTTTTGTTTGTGTTTATTGTGCCCTAGGTTATGGTATATGATCAAACTGATCTTGTTTAGTTTCTATTGTTGCTGAGTTTTGCCTTGCCTCAAAAGAAACTTGTAATGTCATTCCCTCATGCTCTAAAACTGCTTAACTTCGCCTGGACAAAAAAGGTTCTATCTTGGGAAACCATATCATAGGTGAAACCTGGCAGCCCGCCCAGAGTTTTGTAGTAAAATGTTTTGGAAAGATTTAAGTTTGTCAGCTGTGCAAGTTTTCTTGGGTTTGATTAGATACTCTACATTTATACATGCTTACTATAAATAAGTTTGCCAAGGAGATTTTGTTTGTAGATCATTTGTGCCCTTTAAGTGCTGTTTAGGAGCTGAAACACTGCCTTAATCTAATATTCCCTTTCCATTCTGTAGCCCAAAAGGGTAATTCCATTCTTTCTTCTTGATTCCTGCAGATAATTTTGATAGGACATGATTTTGGGGGTGCATGTGTATCATATGCAATGGAGTTATTTCCGTCTAGAATTTCAAAAGCTGTTTTTATTGCTGCAGCAATGTTGGTTAGCGAGCAAAGTACCCTTGATATGTTTTCCCAAAAGGTTTGATTGTCACTTCATAAGTAATTATATTATATGTTCTTAAGTTTGTTGTGAGTAAAAAAAATTCACATTTTAGAAAATGGGTTGTACTTGGATTCTTTAACTCTTCACCCCTCCCCCCCACCCCCGCGTATCTGATTCAAAGAAACAGATACACAATTGAGCTTTCTTGAATTAAATTTCAGAACTTATGGAATGAAAAGTTTAATGAATTGCTTGCAAAGTTATTGTTGAGCATGAACTCATTTTAGAGAGTTTACATAGAATCCCGATCATTTTCAGCCATGTTTCCTATAATCTTCACGTGTTTCTGCTAATAACTGCGCTCTTTGTTGTTTACACATACATATAGTTCACTAGTTACAAACCAAATTGGATATTCAAAAGGCTGCCCTCTCTGTCTTATTGCCTGAATCTCAACACTTAAAATCCGCAGCTTAGATTGATTAATTATTAGATGCTGACTTATAGTGATGTATGAGGAACTTTCTTTAAAATTGACCCTAACCTAAGCCTGAAGTTATGAGTATTTTTTTCTTTCTTTCTAAATTTTCTTAGGTGATGTGCTTCAGTAACATGATAAAATTCTAGGAATGAACACCCAGATATTCCATCTGAGCATTAAAGGTTCAAGTTACAAGTGGGACTAAACCTTGGTCATGTACCTAAGTTTTAGGCGTTGACTTTTCAACTTTTGAATTTTAGGGCCGCAATCAGATGTTGAACCTTATTCAAATTTTGGGTTTTTCTGCAAATTCGAGAATGTTTTATAGCGAGTGACATGCAATTAGTTGCAGGACAGTTCAAATGATTTGATGCGGCAGGCTCAGATATTCCGGTATGCAAATGGGAATAATCAACCTCCAACAGCTATTGATCTTGACAAGTCTCTTTTAGGGGACTTGTTATTCAATCAGAGTCCTGCAAAGGTATAATGTATCTTATTAAACTTATAGTACTAATTTTTTTTTAAATATATGACAACCATTTAAAAGATAGACGATGTTATGCAAATTCAGTATCTTCATTGCTTTAACGTGGAAGCATGATTTTGAAATTTGTATATTCTTTCAATATTGGTTCTTAGAAGTGTAGATTTCTAATACGTACACATGTACATGTGCTTGACAATGCTTCTGCATTACAAGGTTATTGCATTTAATGGTTTGATTATTCTAGAAATTTCCAGTAGGCTGGTGACGGGCATAAGTATGATATATATATATATATATTGTTTCCAATTTTTATACTTGTTATCGTTGTAGTGTTATGGAATCTAAATGATTGTTTGTTGTTTGAGAATGGGGATTTATTCTTAATTCTCAGGGTAGCTATTTGGTGTGATTTGGGGTAATTATATACCCAATAATGTTGCAGCAAAATATTTCAGAAATGTCAGACTCATAGTTGGGATCAACATATAAATGGGTAGTTGAAAGCTTTTATTTTTATGATACAAAAGTAAGTTGGTAGCCCTTGCTGTTCATTTGAGCAGTCAATTAAAAACAATTGATAGTCTCCTATTGAATTTTTAGGGTGGTAATAAAGTGAAGTTATTTGTTCCTTCCTTTTTTCCGTTTGTTTGTAATTTACCTTTTGTTTTCTTTGGGAAGGGGGCTACCGCTAAATGTGTTGTTTCCAAAGAAATTTAGAAAGTGCATTCCAGAACCTAAAGGAAAAGGAGTGTGCCCGAGGACACCATTTAGAGTCCTCATTGCTTCTCCTTTTAGTTTGTTAACATTTCGTTGATCTTTATAAATCCTTAATCCATTAGGAATGCTGTTTGCGAACCTTTGATGTCATTGTCTTTGAGGTTGGTTTAAGCATTGCTTGCACACACTTGTTCATTTTATGATTCCGTATTGGTTTTTCCAATCTCAGGATATTGCATTGGCATCTGTTTCAATGAGGCCAATCCCCTTTTCACCAATTTTGGAGAAGCTCTCTCTATCTGATGAGAACTATGGCTCAGTCAGACGGTTTTACATAGAGACTCCAGAAGATAATGCAATACCCATCCTGCTACAGGAGAGTATGATAAACAGAAGTCCACCTGAACGGGTTTTCCGCCTTAAAGGAGCTGACCACTCACCCTTTTTCTCCAGGCCTCAAACTCTACACAAGCAACTAGTAGAGATTGCAAAGATCTTGTAAATGGCTGTTAATTTTGTAATTTTGTTGGAAGTCTCTCTATCTAGGAATTCTACTTGCATGATCCAATAACAGGATCACAAAAAGCTAACAAGAATTTTGTCTTGAAACATTCATTAGTATTGTTTATATTTTCCTAGATAGCATATTTGAGCTTTGCGATTGGACTCGGATGTTCTGTAGGAACCTCAGTTTTTGTTTTAAATTATTGTGCCGTGTTTATATGCCTTTTTGCTGAGAATAACTGTAGATAGGGGAACAAATGAGATAATTTTATCAAAACTATATTTATGGTCGCATGTTATGTATTCTAAATTATATTGTCCGAGTTGAACAAGGTTTGTTGTTTTTGTTCTATTCCTTTCCTTTCCTTTCCTACAATATAGATTTGTCAAGGATAAGAAAGGGGAAAAAGGAAAAGAAATGGTGGTCTCACATGGCTCTACAATTTCCATTTTCTATAGCTGCGTTCCGGCTTGATTTTAGTTGCAGTCAAATCCTCAATAAAAATTTGTATTTGGATGTGTAAAGAAAAAGAAGGGGAAAAAAGAAAAGAAATAGCCGTCTCCCATGGCTCTGCAATTTGTGAAGAAACAAGCACCTACCACTAGCCCCAAGCAAAGGTCATACTGCATATGTTACACCAAAAAAGTCTCATTTGCATATAAAATTTAAGATTCCATCCTTTATTGATGATACTAAAATTATGACCTCAAGTTTTAAACATGATAAAAAAAATTCCTTATATATTTGTAAATTTTGCACATGTATTTCTTTTGTAGAACAAAAAGATTATTTCATTAGGAAATTTTGCAAATGTTATTCATTTTGGAGAACAAAATGCAACCTCAGTGGTTTCTATCCTGTTAAAAGTGCTTTAAAAAAAAAAGGCCCATGTCTTGCACATTTGTGAATCCCACAAGGTTGAGAACAATATGGTATTTGGGATAAATCAGTGATTTCTTTCAAGAAAATCAGACACCCTGGGTACCACCTAATGGCAAATCGGTGAAAGGGTTGAAGTTTTTTACAGGCAGAAAAAAATGCCTAGTTCAACTGACTAACCAGACTACTTGAAGGCATAAGATATTATTTACACAACAATGGAAGTAGGAGAAAAAACCTAACATAATATGTTGAGCTTTCTTCAAGTTGAACCAATGACAACAAGGGAAACAACATTTCACTCCCGGCTTAAAAACAGTATTTAACACCATTCACTAATAATAAGCTACGATATCCCATATTTGATAACACTTGTTATGTTTGATTTTCATTCCTAAGCATGTACTGGAATGGCTCAAAGAATGGAATGACTTAAGAAATAGAATGGAATGGAATGGGAATGGGAATGATCATTCTCATTTTTATATTTGGTTTGTCCATTCATTCTTTCGGAAATAAAATTACCAATCTACTTTCGGAATAAATATTTTTTGAGAGGGCGAAAGCGGGAGTGGATACATAATTAGTAAATATTATTTTTTTTGAGGAGGAGGGGAGTGGGGAGTGGGGAGTGGGGGGTGGGGCGTTGCAGGGTGGGGGTAATCAGTAAATATTATTTTTTTGGGTGGGGGCAGGGTGAGGGTGGGGGTGCGCAGGGGTGGGGATGGGGGTGGGGGTGCGGGTAGGGTAGTGGGGGTGGGTGGGGTAGGGTGGGTGTATATAATCAGTAAATTTTATTTTTTTAATTTTTGTGGGGTGGGGTGGGGTGGGGTGGGGGTTGGGGTGGGGGTCGGGGTGGGGGTGGCGTGGGTGGGGGATGGGGTAGAGTGGGGTGTATATATAATCAGTAAATTTTTATTTTTTTAATTTTTGTGGGGTGACGTGGGGTGGGTGGGTGGGGGTGTGGGGATGGGTGTATATATAATCAGTAAATTTTATTTTTTTAATTTTTGTGGGTGGGATGCGTGCGTGGGTGGGGTGGGGTGGGGTGGGGTGGGGTGGGGTGGGAGTATATATAATTAGTAAATTTTATTTTTTTAATTTTTGTGAGGTGGGGGTGGAGGCGAGGGCGGGGCGGGGTTGGGGAGGGGGTGGGTGGGGGGGTTGGGGGTAGGGTGAGTGTATATATAATCAGTAAATTTTATTTTTTAATTTTTGGAGGGTTGGGGTTGGGGTTGGGGTGGGGTGCGTGGGAGTGCGTAAGGTGGAGGGTGTATATATAATCAGTAAATATTTTTTTTTTGAGTAGGTGTGGGGGTGGGGTTGGGGGTGGGAGTGGGGGATGGGGGATGGGGGTGGGGTGTACACATAATCAGACTTTTTTTTTGAGGGTGGGCAGAATAGGACTGTTCGATCAAGTCGAACGAAGAGAGTGAAATGAAGGGAGTCGATCAAAACAGGAAGAAATAAAATAACCCACCTATTTACACGGGAATAAGAATGAACTTTCAAATTTAGAACGGAATGACCAACCAAACATGTTTTAATTCATTCCTTAAGGAATGGTGATTCCATTCCCAGCCCATTCCATTCCCGAATAAAATAATTGATAACTTCTTGATAACTCCTGTAGGAATAGACCGACATTGAAATTGATTACATAGGGAAAAAAATCAAGTTGACTACACACTAAGCATAAGCTAAGTTCCAACTCTCCCACTCATCCAAATACAGGAAAAAAGACAAGGTTTGTCAAATAACAATGAGGAAGACCACAGCATTCATCTGAATTAAAGAGCTCTACTTTTGTTGAATCAACTCATAGGAATAAACAGACATTGAAATTGATTAAAGAAAAAAAAGAAAGAAAAAAAGACAACGGACAGTTGATAAAACACACTATGCACAAGCACCCTCCCACAGTTCCACTCACTCAAACACGAAAAATAACGAAAAATAAAGAGCAAGGTTGCCAAATAACAATGAGGAAGACCATAGCATTAATCAGAATTAACGAAATTGGATGGGCAACATATGTCTAGTAGACTTGTGTTGAGTATGCAAATGTTAACAGCAAGGATCTCAAATTTGGATTAACTTTTTGGAAGGAAACAAACTGAAAAGTTCGAAATTTTTGGAATCCAAATATTGGTTTGAACACTTTGAAGCGACCCAAAATAAGCAACAAACCACAAGTGAATCCGAGAATGCACAGTGGTACACATCAATTTTCAGAGCGAGCTAGTTTTCAAAGGAATTGATTTTTCTCATAAAACATGAAGCCAAAAGATGTTAAAAGAAGTAACCAACAAATCCGATATTATAATACAGAAATCAAAAAACACAGCAGAAAGCACTTGGAACCCAAACTCACAATTAATTCAAAAAAGTCAAATTCATTCAAACTAAATTCATAATTGTTTACAAGGATAACGATAATAAAGCCCTAATTCTGACACAGAAAAGGGAACAAACAGCGTCACAATTGTTTTTCAAAATCCAAGCTTTGTGCGGCGCCAGTGCCTGCGCTTGGCATTGTACCTGTATATATGCAAATTAAGGGAGAGAAACAATCGATATCGTAAGAGCATACAAAGATACGAAAAATATATACATATATATGTATATAACTGATAAATTAGGGAAATTGAAAGGGACTAAATACCTGATGGTGTTGTCGGTACGCATGCGGATCCAGTGAGGGATGGGGCGGTTCTGCCTCATCTTCTTCGCCAGCTTCTTTTTAATTATAAATGTCTTATGTGACGGCTGCAACAAATTCATACTCATTTTTCAATAACAGAGAGAGAAAATTGGATCTAACAGTAAACGCCATCGATATACATATATACACATTAATAAAATTAAATACGTTCAAGTGTTTGTGTGTTTAAGAGAGTGATAGGATCACCATTTTCGGCTCCGCTTGAAAGCTTGGGGAGAATTGGTAGCTTTGCCGGGAAGATAAGCGGCGGAATATGAAAATTGAAACCCTAACTAGCATAAATGAAGTGGCTATATTTATACTATGGCCCATGGGCACTCGTTATTGGGTTTTGATGATCTTGGCGGTCCAATTTGTTCTGGGCCAACTTTCTATACTAAGGCTGTAAAATGAGCAAATAGTTCGGGTTCGATTCGTACGACTAAAAGTTTGATTCGAGTTCGACTTGAAATATATGATTCAAATATGAACAAATTTTAAAGTTCGATAAATCACTTATATATTCTCAAATTATAATTTTTTATTGATACTCGGATCATATTTGTTTGGAAAGTTCAAACTGTTCGGACTCGATTCGAGCTCATGCTCGACTAGATAGCTAAATTAGCATAAATCAAACCTTATTTTATACTCGATAAAATTTGTGTACCAAATCTGAACAACTGAATAATCGCATTGACTCAGTTCATTTACACCTTACCCCCAACCCCTCTAACACATTATTATTATTATTATATGGTTGTAAAATTTTATTCCAACCAAATATAAACACAATTGAACAAACTCAGTTGTTAAAAATAAAATACAATAAAAAACGTGAAAACATTTGTCTGAATTTTTTGTATCATAGAAAAGAAAATTAAAGAAGAGAAGAGTTGAGAATATTTTATTTTATTTTCTCTAAGAAATTTTTTTTGACCCAAAATGCACTCACTTTCTTTTATTTTATTCTCTAACTAAAATTCAAATACATCATTTTTTAACTTTCTTTTATCTTCTGTATTAAAAAACTCAAAAACACCACATTTTTTAATTTATTTTCATTCACTTTATTTTCTATCTCCAAATTAAAATTCAAGACAGAGGTAAAAGAAGGTTTGGGTGAAGTATTGGATTTTACATTAGTACCCTTGGCTTTTATAACATTACTCTCCAGTCTATCACCAAGTAAAGGTTTTTCTCTGTTTTACTCTCGGAAAGCTCTGTTGCGCTACAAGCTAGGGTTTGCAGTTCGCAAAGATGACTACAGTGGTGCCAACTTCCGAGGAAGATCCCGCTCTCTCCGTCGTTCGGTTTACCGCCGAGATTTCCTGGGCCGATGCTGGTCCCGAGGTTCGAATCAGTTTGAGCCTCTCATTCTTTCTCTGCATCAATCACTTGTATATAATCCTTGGGATTGAATATAATTTTGATATTTGTATTTTGTTCTTTCTGTTAGATTTGTATTTGTGTTTGTGAAGTTCAGGATAATGCAATTGCGAATTCACCCCTATACTTTTAGTTTGTGGATTATAATGGATTTTTCCCAATTAATCTTCTTTGCAAATTGGAGATAAATCCGTTCATTGTGATGAAATTTTAGAATTGATGGCCAGGTAGCTGAGGCCCAAGTCAGTAGGTTGTGCTTGGAGGCCCAGGAATGCATGATAGCTGGCAGATGGTTGGATTTGGCGTCCCTAATGCTTACTTCTGCTGATTTAATATTTTCTAAAGCCTCTGAAAAAGGTTAACTTTACACTACTTAATCATCAATGTATCACATTATTAATCATATTACTTTTATGTTAATCATGCCATAGATGATATAGGACTCAGCAGTTCATAAAGCCTAATATGTTGTTCTTTACAAGATGTTGCTTTCTCCAATACCTTTTTAAAAACTAGAGATACGAGCTAAGCTGTTTGTTGACTTTTATCCAGATCTTGAATGTGTCTTCACTGTCATTTGCAATCTTGTTAAGAAGTCTGACAGTCTTGATGAAGCACTGGAGATGGCTAAGCTAATATCCACTAAAATCACCCAGCAGCCACATGATAAGCCTGCACTGCGTTTGAAAATGTAATTGGTTTGATAATGATCATTTGAGCTCGTAGATTTTTGCGGCCTTATCTCATTTAATTTTCTTTCTTTTCCCCTTTTCTTCCAGCTTGTTCAATCTGTACAACTTATTGGAGAATCCATACAGCCGTTTCTTTGTCTATATGAAGGCCCTTGATTTGGCAGTCCATGGAAAGGTCATCGAACTTATTATTCCCTCTATCAAGAAACTGGATGATTTCTTGAAGGAATGGAATCTTGGAGTCCAGGATCAGAGACAACTCTTTCTCTCTGCCTCTAATATTTTGAAGGAATGTAAAAGGTATAACTGAAAGGGACACCTTTGTCAAAATTTGTATTTACTAAATCAGTATCTATGTTTGCATTATTGCCATTTTATATTCCTTGATTCATGTAGTAATTCTACGTGTTTCCTTGCCCCCCCTCCCCCTCCCCCTCCCCCCCAAAAAATCCATTTTTAATGGGAATCCAGCTCAGCTAAGGACTCTTTCAAATTTCTTACCAAGTATCTAGCAACCTTTTCTGGTGAGGATGCACATTCAATGGGTGAAGCTGAGGAAGCAGCTGTACGATCTATAATTGAATTTGTGAAGACACCAGACATGTTTCAGGTATCATTTTTGCTGCATTGAAAGATCAGTCTTAAAGGATGACTGTTTGGATGGAGCAATCATTTATGAAATAGGAATCCATTAATGAGGATTCAAGATTTTTTGGTTATTTGCAAGTAACGGTGGTCAATGTTCGAAAAAGCTAAAATCGGTACGAGGCGTTTTTCTCTGGGCTATGCTAGGCGTAAGCCTCGAGGCGGAACGAGGCGGAAGCCTTGATTTAAAGACCTAAAAGTCTCCAAAAAATTATGAAAAAATACTAATAAAACTATAAAATAATTCATCATTATAATTAAGGTCATAGAAGACATAAATAACCAACGTCACAGTAATGTATCATTACAAAACAACATAATATCATTAAGTACTTATATAGTGATCATCAATCACTATGTAAGTATTGTATCATTCGTATCTAGCGGCTTGAATAATGAATCAAATCCTAGATCATCATCATCATCCCCATCACCATCATCATCATCACTATCATCACTAAGAGGATCCTCCATGGAATCATCATCGTATCTAATAGCTCTGTCATCCTCCTCATTGTCAGTGTTAAGATCCTCAAACTCAGGTTCTTCATCAACCAATTGCAATCCCTTCCCTTTATCTATAAATAAACAAGTGAATATATATTTAATCCAAATGAGTATGTTTTTTTAAAGAACACTTTCAAGGCAACTTAAGTAATGACACTAACCTTTTGACATAGTTTTTGACGGCAAAGTGTTTCTCTTTCTCTTTTGACTTCCTTGTTTACTACTTGTTCCCCGAGTCCCTTGCCCTCCAAGTGTAATCTCCCTCACATTAGTCTCTTCTCCCCCAACTGTCTTCTCATTCCCATGAGTCCTTTCACCCTCCTCCATATCATCATTCCCAGAAGTCAGTCCCGAGATATTTTCATCATTTCCCCCCGCAATCCACTCATTATCAGATGACACATTTTCAACAACCAATGGATCTTCTTCTTCCGTTAGTGCCTTTTTCTTGATATGCCGATCTTTCAATTTTTTATTGTACATAATGTAAGCCAATGAGTTAAGCCTGGATGCGGACAGTCGATTCCTTCTCTTTGTATGTATCTATATTACAAGTAATTTAGCATTAGTGACAATGTCAGATCTCATAAAATCTTAATAAATGATTTATATCTAATAAATACCTGACTGAAAGTATTCCAATTCCGCTCACACCCCGAAGATGATCAAGTTAAACTTAGAATCTTCACTGCAAAATTTCTTAATTCCGGAGTTTCATCTCCATATGCAATCCACCAATCAGCTAGATCAATATTAAAACATATATCAATCTTACCGGTACACGTTTAATCAAAATGAAAGCATAACCATACATTAATCAACGGTACTTACCGGGAGCACGTTTCTTACACGTGTTTTTGGCATTTGTGTAGCCAAATAACCCTTGCCTTAATCGGAATGCATCCATTTGCAAATTAACTTTCTCTCTTTTCACAATGTTAGGAATAAGCTTGTCCATACAAGAGTACAATCCCACCTTAACTTCCGCATTGGCATAGAAATTGTCTTCATATTGAAAATGAGGATTCAAATAATATGCAGCAGCGTGCAAATGCCGATGCAACTGATTATCCCACTTAGCATCTATTATGCTCCATATCTCTTTATAGGTCCCCTCCTCATTATCCAGATTTTTTGCAATCTCTTCTTTTGCATTGTCCATGGCACTATATAAAAATCCCATTCCCGGCACCTTCTCTGAATCTGCCATCCTCAATACACCTGCTAGAGGTTTTGTGGTCTTAATTGCATATCCCACGCTACCCCAAAAATTCCTATCACTCAATATGATTTTTCTCGCCTCCTTACCTTCAGGTTTTTTTGCCCAAGCACAATTTGCCCACTCCCTAGATGTAAACATAGCCTCCAAAGGCTGTCTCAAACTATGCATACTCTGCAAAGTTAAATACGCAGTGGCAAATCTAGTGGCGGCTGGCCGAACAAGGTCTTTATTAGTGTTTGCCCTCATCAATGCCAAGACCCATCCATGATTATATATGAAGTTGCTTACCTACATAATGACATTCATCAAAAAATAATAATAATTCAAGTATTCATTGAATAAAAAAAATTATAACCAAATAATAATAATAGTAATTACCTTCTTTGCCTTTGTCAAAGCATTTTTATGTTGAGGCAACTCTCCAAGCTTCTCAAGCATCAAATCAATGCAATGCGCGGCACACGGTGTCCACCACATACGTGGCCTCTTCTCCATTAACATCCTCCCTGCTGCCTTATAATTAGATGCATTGTCAGTGACTACTTGAATGACAAGGTCTTCTCCCACTTCCTCAACAAGCTCATCAAGTAGTTTAAACATCAAATTAGAATCTTTAATTGCATCAGATGCATCAACAGATTTCAAAAATACAGTTCCATGGGGGTTGTTTACAAGAAAGTTTATTAGTTGTCTTCCCCTAATATCTTTCCAACCATCCGACAAGATTGACACCCCCGTATGTGCCCAAGTCTTCTTTACCTCTTCAACAAAGGCCTTTGTAGTCTTCTCTTCCTCCTTCAATATCCAAGAGCTAAGCTCGTATGGGGTAGGGGGTTTCAAAGCACGACCATAGTTCCCAATAGACCGACACATATTTATAAATGAAGGACTATCTGCAACATTGAAGGGAATCCCGTTTTCAAAGAAGAATCTACCTATATCAAGACAGACTGCATTACGAGCCTCCTTTGAAAATACGGTACGCCTTGTAGTAGCATCATCATCACCAGCATCAACATCCACAACAAATCTGTCCATGGGTCCCCGAACTCCCCTCTCGGAGGCACTACCCACACTTGAACCTCCCATTCCCAAGGATGGATGACCACCATAATAAGACCCACTTTGTATTTTTTCAGCTTCATCTCTTTGTCTTTCCTCCTTGGAGTCCATATTTTTCTTCATATATGAAGCAAGCTCTTCCTTCACTTCGCTTGGTACTTTTTTGCAAGCCTCGACGTTACTTTGATTACCCACAAGATGATTTTTCAACCTTGTAATCCCTCCTTTGCAAATTTTCTTACAAAAATTGCATTCCACATATAAATGAGCTTTATTAACTCCAGGGGCTGCAGTGCCATATTTCCATGCAGGATCTTTCTTACCCATAATCTTAATTCACTGTAAGTGTGTAATAAAAAAACCAAATATAAGAATACCATATATGTTAAATATATGTTAATCACAACATATATAAAATATATGTTAATATATTATATATGTTAATATATAACAAATATATGGTAATAAGTTAAAAAACTTTAACAGAAATTAAAATTTTTTAACAGAAATTAAAAAACCTTAACAGAAATTAAAAAAATTTAACAGAAATTAAATAAACCTTAACAGAAATTAAAAATACATTAACATAAATTAACAAAACCTTATTATCTCAGCAGAAATTAAGGCTGGAAGCCTGGAACCCACGAGGACCAGCCGACGAGCCGACGACCCAGACCAGACGAAGAAGCCGACCCAGCCGACTCAGACAGACGAAGAAGAGGACCCAAGACCAGACGAAGAAGACGACCAGACGAAGGAAGAAGAAGGAGACGCGAAAGAGGCTGACGCGATTTTAGGTTAGCGAATTTATGAAACGAGTCGTTTTAGGTTTTTTTAAAGCCAAACCAAGGTTCACGCCTCGAGGCGCAACGCCTTGAGGCGGACGCCTCGGCCGAAGAAGGCGCAAAGTTCGTCGAAGCTCACAATCGCGTACGCCTCGCCTTAGCCTTTCGCCGCCTCGCCTCGAGCGCTATTTTGAACATTGACGGTGGTAGATAAAAAAGGCAAATTGAGCATTTTATTATCAATGTGATTGTGACAACGTAAATTTCTTAAGATTTACAAACATTCAGTACAACCCATGCCTATAGCCTATAGTAGCGTTTCTTTGAGGTTAACCCTGTGAGAAACGTGCAGTAGTTGGTATATGAACTTTTTGCTTATTTTTGGAAGTTACCTATCCTAGAACCCCTCACCCTCTTCCCCAAAATACAAAAAAACAAAAACCAAAGCTCTGTCTAACTTTTGTCTGAAATGGGGAAGGCACACAATTTACTTTTATATAAGAAATCCATTATATATAAAAAAATTGAGATCTTTATTGAAAGAATAATACCATAGAATAGGAATGATTTTAGCATTGTCCATATATACGATAAAGAGTAACTGTTGAAATGGAGAGGGTAAATCCCCAACCCAGGTCACGAACATATTTTACGGGGAGAAAGGTTGTATGGTGAAAGCTATAATGCAACTTGGAGAGAACTAAGTCTTTCCAACCTAGAGTAGGGTTTGAAATCTTAGAAATGGGGAATGCACACGCTTTATGGTTATATAAAAATACATCAAATATATATCTTTATCGAAAGAATAATACAAAAGCTGAGGAAGGATATATAACATTGTCCATATATACAATAAGGAGTAAATATTGATGATACTTTACTTTTTATATTTATACTCATTCAGTCATTCAGTCCACCATAAAAAATCTTGTAAAATTTAAAACATAGGATGAAATGGCAGTTCCACGTGGTCCTCTGACTTCAGAGTTTAGTTCTGTTGATATGCATCAATGTACGATAGCTTTGTTTCTGATTTCTTTGAGCTTTTCCACTGGAAGTCGATGGCTGCATCACTCGACAACTTTTATTGGCTAAATATGGTGGGATTCTAGGCATTATATAATTTTTTGTTTCTTACACGTCACTATGTGCATGGTTATTGATTAGTGAGCCACGGTTCTAGAATTGTCACTAGCAGCTTTTTTTGTTCTGTTAGTGTGGTCTTGCTGTTTCTTGAACGTCCTCTATGCTTAAATTATGCTCTATTTATTGATGTTTAGTTTAATAATCTTTCGTGTATACTCACTTGACAGTGTGATTTGCTTAATATGCCTGCTGTGTCGCAATTGGAGAAGGATGCTAAATATGAGTTAGCATATCAGCTTTTGAAGATCTTTCTGACTCAGAAGCTGGATGCTTACTTGGAATTTCATTCAGCAAATTCTTCTTGGTTGAAGAGCTATGGTAACTATTCGTTATTGTGCGAGTAAATATTTTTAGGTTATTTCATTCTGCAAGTTCACATTTCGTTATTGTTTATTTGATTTGTTGCTTACTTGCCTTCAATGTACTTCTGAAATGGTGCAGGTCTTGTTCATGAAGACTGTATAGCAAAGATGAGGTTGATGTCATTGGTTGATCTTGGTGCTAATGGACCTGGCCACATTCCCTATGACCTAATCAAGGACACTCTTCAGGTAATCTGCTTTCTCTTCTTGTTGTTCTAATGGGCAACTTTTGGCTTCTCTTGTAAATCATTATCATCGTATTACAGATCAATGAAGACGAGGTAGAATTATGGGCTGTTAAGGCAGTTACGGCAAAGCTAATAGACTGTAAGCTTGATCAGATGAATCAAGTCGTCATTGTGAGGTGTGTATCACTCTCTCTCCTATCTTCCCCTGCCCTCTATAGTGTTCACCCAGATGTGCTTTCGTTTTGCTCGAGTCCATTGTTGACAATTGTTATTATACTATTTGTAGTCGCTGCACTGACCGTGTGTTTGGGCCGCATCAATGGCAGTCCCTCCGGACGAAGCTAGCAACATGGAGGGTAAATAATATCTGTTCCACTACATCAGTTTCATATGCATTTGCCTCATTTTCCTGTTATTATGTGTGCACAATCTGGGAATAGTTACTAACAAAACATAGTAATAAACGATGGGTTTATAATCTTTCAAAGTTACGAGTCTTTAAAAAGAAAAGTAAAAAAGAGTGGCAACTATTCAAACTAAAGAAATAATCCTCTGAATCACGGTACACGTACAAATTACTTCATACTCGTAGTAAAAGTAGTGGGAATAGCTTTAGTAAATAGCAATGTGTGGTACCACCAATATCAATTACTGTGTGTTCCAAAATTAGAGATGTTTTCCTTTTCAGTCTGCTGCTCTAATAATAAAGTTGCACTTCTATTTGGGATTATAAAGTGACATGATATTTTTATTTTGTCATTTACCTTTTTTTACTATCTTTTTAGCATCACGCCATCACTACTAAATTCATAGCTAATATTAAGATTATATTGGGAACATAAATATTTAAAAGTCGTTGGTTTTGGAAATGTATCTCTAATTTTGGAATAGAGGAGGGAGTATAATGAAAGTCTAGGAATCCCCTTTTCCATATTCCCCTTTTAATAGAAAAGGTTCATTGCTTTAAAAACCCTGGTGTGTCCTTTAAACTTTTGGTTCTGCAATTGGCGGCGTCTTTGATATGAAACATTGCATGATTGAGCGGGGATAGATGATGTAACTTCTTATGGTTAACGGATAAATGAGAACATGTCGTATCTGACTATAAAGATTTGTTGCACCATTTTGCTTCCAACTTTTTTTGTATTTTGAGTTTTTTCTTCCATCGGTTTTGCTTTTAGGGTAACATTGCAAACGTAATCAAAACCATTCAAGGTAACAGAAGATGGCAACCAGGCAGCCAAGGGCTTGACGATACATTAAGACCAATCATCCTCACAAAATAGATCGGATACTGTGGGGGCCATACGGTAGTATTTTTTTTAGGTTGGGATTTAAATTGTTTACTTTTGAATTTTTGACGGAAACAAGAAATTTTGTATTGTATTTGTTTTCCAACCCGCCCTGAATTTAATGTTAAATGTCGAGTATATCCAGCACAGAGCATCATTTTACTTTCATGTTTGTTTGTCATTCCTGTCAGAGTTCCACACTATTTTGGTTCTGTTTCCTTTATGTTTTCCTCCTCTGTTTTCCTTTTAGCAAGGGACAAATAGTTGATAGTTTTAGCCCGATGATTGACACTAATGATACATTTTTTAGATGCATGAAGGCTGCTCCTTTTTTTAGAATTACAAGAAAATAAGATGATAGAAACGAAGATAAATGAAAGAAAGTACAACTTTATTATGAATAATGAAGTTTAAGTCTGATAAAAATTAATTGAGAAAGTGATATATTTAGGCGCCGGCTACTCCACCAATTCCTTTAACCGAAAAGAGGGTCTCTACATAGGGAGTGAAATCCGGAACAAAATCTGAAATATTGCGGAATCATCCGTCGCGAGGGCTGTACAAGGTGTATTTCCAGGTTGTCGGACCTAACCCTAAAAACGACTCACTAGTAGTAAAGATAATTTCCTCCACCTCTCCGCCGTTAATTGGCCAAAATCCAATCGGCACTCCAATGTCAACTGACAAGCTGCTGGGTATCTTAACCCCTCCATAGCCTTTACCCAAATTTGTATGCATTCCCCAATCAAACATTTTTGATTTGGATATACAAACATTGCCAGCTGAGATTGGTTTAGAACAGCAAGAGATCTCTTTAATGTAAATCCACGATTGCGGGGCACCCGTCTAAAACGAAATTTCTCCTCGCTCGTATCAAATGAAACCAGAAACCATTCCCTATATGGATAATAATCCCCTCTGTATGTAGCTGCCAACCAATGCAACTTCCCGTCCACCATTACACACCCAGCCTCATTGAAACTAATTCGAGCTTTTGCATATATAATACGTCTCTTCCAAGAATTCATTGTAATGATTTGGCTTATCAAATCTATTACAGAGCTCAAGTTCAGCTCAAATCTATGGAAATAGTAACTTTTGGGAGAAGATTCAAAAAGGGGGAGAGAGAATATTGAGGGAGAAGTAGAGAGATTCAGAAAAATAAGAGAAACAATTCATTGTCATTCAATGTCCTTAACAATTACAATCTGGCAATGTATATTGCTTAGCTCTCACATGACTCAGCCACACAATTCATATGACAAGAATTGTTAAGGGAAAAGGCTATATTAGCCTCATTACAAGAGAAGAAAAGACAATATTAACCTTGATGTCATTAACTACTTATAACAGCATAGGAGAAACCACATTCAGCATAGGAGCAACCACATTCAGCATGGAGGTATCCTTACAATCTACCCTCCATAAGAACAACCTTGTCCTCAAGGTTGGAATTGAGGAAATTGCTTGTGAAACTTGTCCCAATCTTCCCAAATAGCTTCAGATGGTTGAGTGTTGGACCATTGAATTAAACTTCAACTTTTTTTTTTCTTCTTAATCATCTTTCTATCCAATATAGCTAATGGTTCTACCAAAAATTGACCCTGGGCATCCAAATAAGGAAGATTAACTGAACTGGAGCCGTGTGAGCCAGTCTTTTTCTGAATTTTGGGTGGTAGCAACTGAAAAATAGCACAAATATGATCCTTGAAACCTTCCGAAAGCATTTGGGATATGTTATTAATAAGCATTCCGGAGAACCAACCCATTGATATTGTATTGGGTGGTTGCAGCCCCAAAATGCATTCCATTCCTCCTGGATGAAACACCAAAATTTTTACAGCCAACACGATTAACAACTAAAACCATTGCCTACAATTCCCAATGAAATTTATTAAATCCATCAGTCCTACTTTCTTGAGCCGTTGAACTCCCACTAAAGCATCACATCCTTGAGCTCCCCACACAAAATCTGTACATTTTGCAAAATTTAGAATCTTAAATCCTTCACTCCAAAATGGATAATCTCTGTTACCATATATAAATCCCACCATGACCGCAGTGGAGTATCCTAGCACATAACCACAATTGACACCGGTAGCGAGAACAAACCCCGCTTGTAACCACATGTGTGATTTGGTCCTTGAAACACCAGTTAATAATTGTTGTTGCTTCACTTCATAAAGGAAAAGCTTCAACTGAAATCTATATGCATCCTGGTTGTAATTTACAAAAGGCTCTTCATAACTAGGAACATATGGAGTAACAAACTTGGGACATGCATATGAGAAGAGCTCATCATAGAGGGCAAATGCCTGATCCTCATATCTCTGCATTCTCAACATTTTCTCGCCATACTTCTTGCGCAACTGAGAGTTCACAGTCTCCTCAACCAGCTTCACTTGGGGACAAAGGAAGACTGAAATTGCCAGCAAAGCATACATCTGCTCATTCTTCTTTAAAATCTGCTCATACTGTGGAGATTTCTGGTGATATTGTTTAGTCTTGTAGATATACAAGAGAATTTTATTGAATTCTCTTATGGCCTCCATATACCTCTGTAGCATAAGATTGGCAAACCCATAATGATATATGGTGGCTATGTGGCTGCCAATTACACTGGTGTAAACATCCTGTTGACTTATGTCAATTGGAAGTAAACACTTCAGGCCAATGTGATAATCGCCTAATAAACAATGGGCTCTTAGCAAGCCAACCATACTGAAATAACCCAAAACCTTCAAAACATTACTTCCACCACTATAATCATATCCATTAGTGGCTGTAAACTGCTCAAGCCCTTCCGTCTCCTGCTTTAGAATCTGAATAATCATAGATTTCTCCACTAGTGCTTGCAAGAAGTTGAGCCCTCCATACACATTCCAAGCCTGATCAAACTGCTTAAGAAGTGCAATCTCCTGTTCAATCTTGCTCTTCATCTTTGCCCTGTACTGACAAAAGGACTGAAACTGATACACAAACTCATCCACCATGTCCCATAACCACTGGTTTGGTAACTGCATATTCACCACCCCATGCCAAACCACCTCGGTCTCGTTAGCACCTCGGTCTAGGTCTCAAGGATTAGATTTGTGCTATTTTTCAGTTGCTACCACCCAAAATTCAGGAAAAGACTAGCTCACACGGCTCCAGTTCAGTTAATCTTCCTTATTTGGATGCCCAGGGCAATTTTTTATTTGCACATAACACCGTTTTTACTGTGCTGTCTACCACTTTAGGAGATGAGAAATCATCTATTGGAAGAGACATCCTCAAACACATTGCCACTCCTTTAACTTCATCAGTCTCAGTAAAAGCAGTAGATGTAGATGAAGACCCGTTCAAATTAGAACAACATGCTTTATTCGAGATTGTCCCATTTTTGTCATCTACATGCTTCATTATTTCAACACTGGAAATGAAAGTAATTTGCAGTGCGTTAACATGCAGTCTAAAATGGCTCTCATCGATAACTATTCCTTTAGTATCACTATCATAGTCATCTGGTGGATCCGGGTCAATGGAGATAATATATCCCTTTCGTTCTGGACTTTCGTCGAACACGTTACTTGCAACATGAAATTTCTTTTCAAATACTCCTATCACAGTGTTGTTGGCTAAGCTAAGATAGGAGAAATCAGTTTCGGAAAGATAATTATAAGGAATAGCCATAAGTCCATTCATTATTTATTCTTATGCTGAAGGTGGTTGCTCTTATGCTGAAGGTGATTGCTCTTATGAACCACTCATATGCTGCTACAAGTAGTTAATGACATCAAGGTTAATATTGTCTTTTCTTCTCTTGTAATGAGGCTAATATAGCCTTTTCCCTTAACAATCCTTGTCGTACGAATTGTGTGGCTTTGTTGCTTATGGCTGAGTCATGTGAAAGCTAAGCAATATATATAGCCAGATTGTAATTGCTAAGAAGGGTATGAAATGAATTGTTCTTCTTTCTGAACTTTTCTCTACTTCTTCTGGACTCTTTCTCCCTCTTCCTCTATCTAAATCTCTTCTAAGTCACAATTCTCCATAGATTGAGCTGGATTTGAGCTCAGTAAGGGACTTGATTATCCAAATCCTTACAAGTGGTATCAAAGCTTGCTACGATCAGTGGTTATGGCTACCAATAATCAAAGACTAACGAATCTAGAAACGAGCCTCCAGGACTTACAAATTCAATTGCAGTCTTCAGTGGATTCTTTGCAGAAAGGATTCGATGATAAGCTTGAGCAGCTAATGAAAGGAGTTGAAGCAATGTTGATCGCACAAGGACAGAAGCAGAATAATGGAATACCTGACCTTCAAAATCAACAAATTCCTCCAGATCCAAATCTGAATCGACAAGGTTCTGGATCAATACTTGGATCGTTTGAGGGAGGAAGTACACAGAATAATGCAAATGAATGTATATTCAGGACTATTAGATTTGAATTCCCTAAATTCCATGGATCTAACCCAAGGACCTGGATTAGGAAGTGCAATAAATTGTTTTCCTATCATAATGTTGCTGAAAATCATAAAATATACCTAACAACTATGCATCTCGAAGGAGAGGCTGAGTTATGGTATTCCAATTTTGTTGAAAATGGTGTGGATCTGACCTGGAATGGTCTAATTGATGAATTGCTAGCTAGATTTAGCCTGGAGACTAAGATGAACCCTATAGCTGAACTTAAAAAGTTGCATCAAATAACAACTGTAGATGAATATCGAACAAAATTTGAGGAACTAAGAGGCTGTGCATTAATAAAGAATTCAAAGTTGAATGAGGAATTTTTCATTGATTGCTTTGTTGGTGGACTGAGGGAGGATATTCAATTAGGTATTCAAGAGTTAGGGGTTACTACACTTAAGGAGGCTATTCGGTTGGCTAGAGTTGAAGAAGCCAAAGTGGAAGCATGGATCAAAAGGAGCAGAACTGTATTAAGGTCTTCTATTATTAATACTTCTAGCAGCAGGAATGTAGTAATGAATCCTAATCTGCAGAAAAGTATCAGCAATACTGGGATTGAGTACTCTAATCCTACTGTTGGGGAGAATAAGGTTGGTTGGTCTGGAAATGAGTAAAAAAAAAGTATACCAATTAAGCAATTGACTAGGGATCAAATAATGGAGAAAAGGAGGAAGGGGCTATGTTTTTCTTGTGATGAGCCATATGTATTTGGTCATATATGCAAACAGCCTCACTTATTCATGATGGTACCATCTGAGGAGGAGGAAATGTGTTTGGAATCTGAGGAACAGAAAATCTGTGAAACAGAAGTAGAAATGTAAGAAGAGCAAAAGAGGCCAGTATTGGAGGATCAAAGGGAAGATGTACAAATAACCTTGCATGCTCTATCTGGACATAATGCCAATAATACCATCAGAGTACAAGGATTAGTGGGGGGAAAATCAGTAAGCATATTGATTGATAGTGGAAGCACTGGAAATTTTTTGGATCCTCATGCTGCTAAGAAATTGAGGGTCAAGCTAACAAACTCTCCACCAGTGATAGTATCAGTTGCAGTTGGGTTTAAGGTGCAGAGTGAACAAGTGTGTTCTGAGTTCAAGTGGCATGTGCAGGGAAGGGACTATACTACAAGGATAAGGATTCTGCCCTTGGGAGGTGTTGATGCTGTTCTTGGGGTTCAGTGGTTGAGGACAGTAAGCCCTGTAATTTTTGACTTCAATAAACTGCAGCTCTAATTCCTGCAGAATGGTGAAACAGTTTTGAGTAAAGGGGAAGACAGTAGTGTTCCTCTAACAATACAACTAATGGACTCTAGTGAGTTCTAGAATTTGTTGCAAACAACATCACATGAGTTTTTTGGTTGCTTATATGGAATCTTGGAGTGTGAAAACTGTCCACCCTCAGAACCTACCTGTCCAAAGCTTAAAGAATTTTTGCACTCATTCACAGATGTTTTTGAAGAACCTAAAGGGATGCCACCTGAAAGGTCTCATGACCATCACATTAAATTGCAGGAAGGTAGCAAACCTATGAATCTGAGACCTTATAGATATCCATATGTCCAGAAATCAGAGATTGAAAAAATAGTGATTGAGATGCTTGAAAGTGGGGTAATCCAGAACAGTAACAGTCCTTTTGCCTTTCCAGTCTTGCTAGTAAGGAAGCATGATAATACTTGGAGGATGTGTATTGATTATAGGTCACTCAATGATGCTACTATCAAAGATAAGTTCCCTATACCTGTAATAGATGAGTTGTTGGATGAACTTAATGGTTCAAGCTGGTTTTCCAAGTTGGATCTCATGTCTGGTTACCATCAGATCAGGGTACACCCACCTAACATTCCTAAGACAGCTTTCAGGACCCATTCTGGGCATTATGAGTTTAAGGTCATGCCCTTTGGGCTAACCAATGCTCCAGCTACCTTCCAGAGTCTAATGAACAATATTTTTGGGCCTTATTTGAGGAAGTTCATATTAGTTTTTTTTGATGATATCCTAGTTTACAGCCCCACATATGAGACTCATTTACAGCATTTAGGAATAACATTACATGTATTGAGGCAACATCAGTTGTATGCCAAATTGTCCAAATGTATTTTTGCTACACAACAAGTTCAATATCTTGGTCATATCATCACACCTGAGGGAGTTTCTACTGATCCTGCTAAGATAGAGTGTATAGGTGCAGTGGCCAAAGCCTAAGAACCTTAAGGGTTTGAGGGATTTCTTGGGTCTCACAGGCTATTACAGGAAGTTCATTAGACAATATGGTTTAATAAGTAAACCATTGACTGAGATGCTCAAGAAGAACAAGTTCCATTGGAGTCTTGCAGCTGAGGAGACTTTTGCTAATCTCAAAGGAGCTATGGTTTCTTCTCCTGTGTTGGCCTTGCCTAATTTTAGCATCCCTTTTGTATTAGAAACTGATGCTAGTGCCCTGGGAATTGGAGCCATATTGATGCAAATTGGCAGGCCTATTGCTTTCTTAAGTAAGGCTATTGCTCCCAAACATTTAGGACTATCCACTTATGAGAAAGAGTTGATGGCTGTCATTTATTCTGTGCAGAAATGAAGACATTACTTAATGGGGAACAAGTTTATTATTAAAACAGATCACCAAAGTCTTAAATATTTGTTGGACCAGAGAGTTACTACTACTAATCAACAGAAGTGGATAACAAAATTAATGGGAATGGACTATGAAATTTGTTACAGGAAGGGAAAGGAAAACTTAGCAGCTGATGGATTGTCGAGGCAGCTTCAGTATGATTCTCAGGAAGACAGTAGTAAGGACTTCCATTGTTTGGCTATTACTTCAGTTACTCCTACTTGGATTCAAGAGTTAGCTCAGACTTGGGAAGCTGATCCTGAACTACAACAAGTGATAGCTCAACTAGCATTAAATACTACTTCCTTGCCAGATTTTTCCCTTGTTAATGGCAGACTTAAATATAAGGACAAACTGGTGGTTGGTAATGTTCCAGCAATGAAGACTAAGCTCTTACAGGAATTTCATACTTCTCCTGTGGGAGGACATTCAGGACGAAGAAGAATTTTTGAAAGAATTTCCAAGTTTTTCTACTGGTCATCTATGAGGAAAGATGTAATCAGTTTTGTCAAGGAATGTGACATTTGTCAATTAAGTAAACATGAAACTGCTGTGGTGCCAGAGCTGTTACAACCACTCCCTATTCCTGATATCCCCTTGGAAGGATATTGCTATGGACTTCATTGAAGGATTACATGTTTCTCATGGATACAGTTCTATTCTAGTAGTCATAGATAGACTAACTAAATATGCACATTTCCTGGTTTTGAAGTATCCTTTTATTGCTACTGATGTTGCTACCTTGTTTCTCAATCATATCCATAAGCTTCATGGGCTACCTAATTCCATAGTATCAGATAGAGATAAAATTTTTATAGGAAATTTTTGGCAATCCTTATTCAAGTTCTTGGGTACTAAACTACAGCTTAGTACAACATATTACCCACAGACTGATGGTCAATCTAAAAGACTTAATCAATGCTTGGAGGCTTATCTCAGATGTATATGTAGCCAGAGACCTAGAGCATGGAGTGAATGGCTATCCCTTGCTGAATGGTGGTATAATACACATTACCACACTGGAACACAGTTGACTCCTTTCCAAGCCTTGTATGGGTATGCAGCTCCACATGTCTCTTATCACCAATATGGTACTGTTTCTGATCCTACAACCAGATTGTTTTGCCAGTCTAGAAATCAGTTGTTACAACTTCTGAAGCACAATCTCTCTCAAGCTCAGTGTCGTATGAAAAACTATGCTGATGCCAACAGACATGAAATGGTCTTCAATGTGGGAGATTTGGTTTATTTGAAGGTTAGACCTTATAAACAACATTCTATGAGACAATCTAAATATTCTAAGTTGGACTCCAAATATTATGGTCCTTTTTCAGTAGTGGATAAGATAGGACCTGTTGCTTACAAATTGTTACTGCCACCTGTTGTCAAAGTACACCCAGTGTTTCATGTGTCTCAATTGAAGAAAAAACTTGGTACTTCTGCTCTAGTTTCTCCAGTTTTGTCCCCAGTTGATGCTCATGGCCAGTTTATGGTTGCACCTCTTGCAGTGTTGGACAGATAAGTGATTAAGAAAAATAATGCAGTTAATGTTGAAGTTTTGGTTCAATGGACTAACACTCTACCTTCAGAGGCAACTTGGGAATTGTGGTCTGATTTGCATGCTAAATTTCCTGAATTTACTCATTGAGGACAAGTGGTTTTTTAAGGGGGATGGATTGTAAGGAATAGCCATAAGTCCATTCATTAGTTACTCTTATGCTGAAGGTGGTTGCTCTTATGTTGAAGGTGATTGCTCTTATGAACCACTCCTATGCTGCTATAAGTAGTTAATGACATCAAGGTTAATATTGTCTTTTCTTCTCTTGTAATGAGGCTAATATAGCCTTTTCCCTTAACAATCCTTATCATACGAATTGTGTGGCTTTGTTGCTTATGGCTGAGCCATGTGAAAGCTAAGCAATATATATAGCCAGATTGTAATTGCTAAGAAGAGTATGAAATGAATTGTTCTTCTTTCTGAACTTCTCTCTACTTCTTCTGAACTCTATCTCTCTCCTTCTTCCTCTATCTAAATCTCTTCTAAGTCACAATTCTCCATAGATTGAGCTGGATTTGAGCTCAGTAAGGGACTTGATTATCCAAATCCTTACAATAATTTACCTTATCCTGAATTGATTCAACGCAAACTTCATTGACGAGTGAGATTGGGTCTTCAACTTTTGCTAGCAATTCCTCTTTAAATTCCAGATCCCCATCATCCACGACAACTGAATCAATTTGTTGAATCTGCAATTGAGTTTGGTGGAACTCTTCCTCTTCACAATCCATAACCTCATCGATTTATCGTCTAAATCATATTTTGACTCCACGATTTTAGTTACTACGTAGTCATCCACTTCCGTATAGCCACAAATAAGCACTCTACGATCTGATTTTGGATAAGCATGATTCTTCAATCGATTATCAGTAGGCTCTGTAGGAGTGTCACGAGCTTGTTGCATATCCTCTTGTATGACCGCGGCCATGGTAGCACAAAACTGATCTGGTATGTCCTTTGGTTGAAGCTCCCTCACAGCAAGGAGAACTTCTATTCCTTTCATCATTTGCTCCATCTTTTGATTCAATATCTCCTCGAAATCCAACTTCAAGCTGCTGAAAGAATCGTTCAACTGGGTCTGCAACCTCTGGATGGAGTCAGCCTGTTCACTGGCAAAACCTTCCAAATTAGTGATTCTCTGTGTGTTGTTGGCCATAGTTGGAATCGTTAGAGGCTTTGATACCAATTGTAATGATTTGGTTTATCAAATCTATTACAGAGCTCAAGTTCAGCTCAAATCTATGGACATAGTAACTTTTGGGAGAAGATTCAGAAAGGGGGAGAGAGAATATTGAGGGAGAAGTAGAGAAATTCAGAAAATAAGAGAGAGAAACAATTCATTATCATTCAATGTCCTTAACAATTACAATCTGGCAATATATATTGCTTAGCTCTCACATGACTCGGCCACACAATTCGTATGACAAGAATTGTTAAGGGAAAAGGCTATATTAGCCTCATTACAAGAGAAGAAAAGACAATATTAACCTTGATGTCATTAACTACTTATAACAGTATAAGAGCAACCACATTCAGCATAGGAGTAACCACATTCAGCATGGAGGTATCCTTACATTCTTGGCCAGCGTAAAAGTGTCAGCACAGATACTTCTGCTGCTTGTGTTGTGCCATACACTCACCAACTTGTAATCACCGATGCTGCCAATATACGTAAATTTAACGCCCAAACAAGTTAAATCTTCGTAAGAGAAGGTAAAACAACAACAGCCACCAGCAACAAGATCACGGATGGGTGGCGGTGGCGGAAGAAATCTAGGACTCTTTGGTAGCAGGGTTCCATAAAACAAAAGGAGAAGGTTGTGAACTATCGTAATGTCCACATTTAATACAGACTAAACCATTAGATGAACCTACAATAGTTATGTTTTCGGTGTAAGAAGGGCGGAAAGACGATCGTAATGTTGTTCGTTGGTACTAATTTGACTTGGGAACGTATAGATAAATTGGGGTGTGGGCAAAAAATCCCATAAAGAAGCTCTATAAGGACAAACCAGCAACTTATTGGTATTTGCTTTGCAAGAGTAGTTAACAAAGTGCATGTTGATAAAAGTAGGTGATACCACCAGAGTTCGCCATGCTTTGCATACGCACTTAAACCGGCAAAGAGACTTGACAGGTAGCCTTGACAGAATATTTAACATCAAATCTCCAAGTAAATCACAGCTTATGGCTTCCTCAATGTTCTCTCCTCTCAGTAAGAATACTTCTCTTCCTTCTCTTCCTATCAAACAATCGGGTATTCTTCTTATGGTTTGAAGAATATTACCCATCTTAATTAACTGATCTCTAAACAAACGACTCGATCAATCTTCTTCTGGCTCTATTTCAAAAGACACTAATGTTACATATGATGCTTAACTACAATCTTAGGTTAACAATATATAAATATGGGTAGATTTCTTTTTCCTAGTTGGGTTCCTTTTTACAGTTATTATACATACACACGTAGATTTCCTTTTCCTAGTTGGGCTCAAGTAATAAACAAAATAATACTAAGACCAATCATCCTCACAAAATAGATTAGAATTTTTTTTTTTGGACTTAAATTCTGTCCTTTTGAAATTTAGACGGAAAAAAGAAATTTTCTTGTATTTCTTTTCCAACCCACTCCTTAATTTAATATTAAATGCCGATTCCCACACTATTTTGCTTCGTTTTTTCCTATTCCTTTTATGTTTTTCTCCTCTGTTTTCCTTCCAATCAAGGTACTAATAGTTGATAGTTTAGTCCAAGGTTTGAAACTAATGCTACGTTTGTTTGGTTCGAATGAATGAAATTGGTGGAGGAATGAAATTGAGAAGGGAATGGAATGAAGTATAATAACCCGAATTTTTGTTAATAATTAAATTTTAATTTTAATTTTCCAAAAAGTATAATTGAATTGAAAAATGTAAGTTACTAATTTTTTTATTTTTTATTTCGTTTGGAAAGTTAATTTTTTTAGTAGATGATTAAATAATTGATTTTATTAAAATTAAGGAGTTCATTAGGGTTTTGACAACTCCTATATTAGTTAGAGTTATATTTAAAGGTCCTTAGATGTAACCTTAATCCTTTTCCTATTCTCTGTGAATTTTGGCCTAAAATTTATTTGTGCACTGCAACACTTTAGAAAAATCATAATTAATTCATCCGATGTCAGAATTGAGTGAATCCAAAAGTCTATTTCTTCAGTTTTTGGTTCTCTACAATTATAAAAAGGAAGAGAAGTTTTTTGACATCATCTGCATGCCTTAAATTGTTGAAAGCCGCAACATGTCCTGATTTCCGTCACTATTTTCAACCTTGGTTTTGAAAATTCGTAACTTAGACATATTAACTTCGAATCGAGTGATTCTTGAGCCTATTTCGGGTATCTTTTTGAGAGCTATGATTTTCGTGAAGACATAAAGAGATTTTGAAGACTCTAAAAGACCCGAAAGTCAAATTTTTTACTTGTTGTGTATTGAAGAAAGACGAACAAGGAAGATAAATATTATTTTGTATTTTGATTTTAAGTTTAGTTGTGAGAGTTTTTAAATTAAAGATTATATTTGATCAAAATAGAGACATAAAATTAGATATCATAATAATCGGAAAGAGAAGATAAATTTATATTAAAGAATATAATTTGATTGAATCTAAACGTTAAAATCTGAAAATCAGTTTCGCTATTTTAAGGTATATTGCGTGTGCTATATCTTTTTATCCGACCGTTGGATCGTTATAATTTTTGGATGTGTTATACATATATAAGCTAAGAATATGTTCGCCAATTTTGAATCGTTAAATATTAATGGATGATTTTTTTTATGAATTTTAAAAAGTAGCTGGTCTAGAATTTTTGTAGCTAAATTTTCAACAAGTTTTAATATTTAAAAATGTAAAACTTAATGATTTTAAATCGGATGAGTGATTGAGGCTAAATTGGAGTATTTGAAGTCTAGTTTTTTTTTATAAATTAATTAATTTGACAAATACATTTTAATTGATGGTGAAAAGACCAGCATAGTGGGCTGACGTCTTAAGAATAATTTATCATATTAGGGATTTTAGATTTCTTAAGTATGTTATTGACTTGTATGTTTTGGAGTATTAATAGTAATCTAAGGTGATAATTAAAGGCATCTTGAATGAATTACGAATTATTATGGAATTATTAGTTTGAATTTTATTTAATTCGAGGTGAAAATGTTTAGATGGTGAATAACATTTCGTATTTGATATAGTTGGTATTTGAGGGCAAGATTTTGTGGAGTGTGATATAAGTAGTTTTGAGTATTAGGTACGGATTTCGTACTCCACTCTTTTGATTATTGTTGTATTATATATATCTTGTCATTCGTTACATTTTTCTTATATTTTTGTTGGCACTCTTGAATAGAGGTTTGATCTTTGATACCTCGACTTTATTCAGTAATCTGAACAATTTTTTCTTTTTTTTTTATAATTTGAATATAATCCATATTTCTTCAGCGATACTATCATTATGTTGATTTGTTTGTACTGCTAATCGTTTGAAATTTGGTATTCGCTTAATTGTTTCGTTTCTAATCAAATCATTATTTTGTTTTGGTTTAGTCTAGTTGTTCTGAACTTCATATTTTGTAATCTTTTGAATTTGTTCTTCATGTATAGAATTTTATTGATCTTTGTAGAGCGGTATATGTTGTTACTTTTTTTTGGAGACATTGTGTTTATGATTTGATTTGGCTCAACATGTACGTTTAGAACCTTTTGTTAGTATTGTGTTGCATGTGTTGTGACATTATATTTTTATTAGAATATATTGTATCGTATACCTAAGCTATAACCAATGGTGAAGTACCACATGCATGTCCTCATGGCACCGAGGCATGACACCTGGCAGTGTGATTAGTCCATGTCGTCTCTATTTTGTGCTCCGGTGGGAGTTGATCGTGTGATGATTTTGTTGTGAAAAGCGTATATGTGACGCCCCCAGAATAGGTCCATTCAACCCAACCCATTCTGAGTCGCCAAATACATGGTACAGAATTTAAATACAACTTTATATCATACGGTCGTGCAAAATACAATCGCACAACTGTGAGTCTCAATACAAATATGTAGAAAATATTAAGATTCAAACTAAGTCCTCATTACAATTATTATCACACTATTTATCAGAAATAGTGAGGACTACTACTGCTCTAAATTGGACCATCACTCTGTCCCCCGACTAGTTCTCGCAACATTCTCATTTCCTGAAGAGGACAACAGATGAAAAGGGTGAGCTCAACTAGCTCAGTAAAGAATATTATGACTAAGATAATGGAAAATAAATTATCGTTAGTCTTCAATAAATCAGATAAAATATAATGGACAACCAATCTTAGATCAATATTCGCAGCGGAAATAACAAATCATTAGAAGAGTTAAGCAGAGAATGAAGTCTACTATCTTCTATGATTTAAAAGTCCATCATCAATATTTTATCCCTGTAACATCAATCAATATACGTCTCGAATCAAATATTCATCTTTGCACTACAGGTCAAAGATATTCATTTGTATCATCAGTGGTCATATTCATCTCAACACCTGTCATCTTTGCACTACAGGCCAAAGATATTCATCAGATAATCATTCATCTTTGCTCTACAGGCCAAAGATATTCATCAAGTAATCATTCATCTTTGCTCTACAGGCCAAAGATATTCAGTTACATCACCTTTTAGGACTGAGGATGATGAAAAATATTTTAAAGAACGAATCCAGTGAGATAAAAGACAAAGATTAGGGATTCGTCATTTAGTTTATCCAAATTCAATAATAATCCATAATAATACTTTGTGGAGCAAAATTCAAGAATAAAGCTCAAAACTTGGATACAATCAAAGATAGTAACCTTAACAGACAATTTGGACAAATAGAAGAAAACTAAATTTTCCCGTGAATAGTGCCGTATACGTGAATAGTAACCCCGACGAAAAAAAAATAAGAATTTCAACATAAAATCCAGGACAATATTTCTGTATAATGATATTGAGAAGAATAACATCATTTACGAAAGAAATAACATCCCTTACCTCAAAAAGATAGTACCTCTGACTGGAATATCAGATATAATACCGAAGGAAACTTGCGCTGAATACTAATACTCAAAGTATTGAAATACTCACAAAAATACGCTCGATATTATAGAGAGAGAAAACTTCTGATTCTGGTGTGATTTTCAATTCTAACCTAAGCACCCTATTTATAGAAAAAGCTTAGGATGTCAAAGGAGACTAAAATAATAAAATATTATTATTTTTTTCCAGCCGCCGGCTGCTGCCCAAAATCAGATTTTCAACAAAAGTGGGGCCCACCCATTAAATAATATATATATTTTCTGAAACTTCAATAATTCATAACAAATAGCCCCTTTGTCAGAAAAATACAAATGACATGTCCTTCTATATGAAATTTAATTCTCTACAAGTTTGCAGAAGGAAGTTTTTTCAAATTCCAAACATAAATTATCCGAAATTCAAAAACAGATGATTTCTCACACCAAAATATTGATAAAAACTCATCAGCGCCAATTCCTTCTTTAATATCCACAAAATAAATATTTCCTTATCATATAAATCAATAATTAATTATTCACAAATAATATTATAGAACTACAATATTAACAATCAGGTCGTTCCTAGGACAGAGGGGGCCTTCCGATAAGGACTTCTCCTTACTGGCGCGCAATTAAATAACCCCTCCTAGACAGAACTTTCTTAGACATTGTCAATAATGGTATCTAATAATATTATTCAAATAATATGAATTATTGAGTTGATAACGTGAAATACTGTGCAACGACAATTATTGAATCAATACTACAAAATATCAACTGTAGCCATTATTGAATCAATCATATAAAATAGCAACGTAGCAATTATTGAGTCAATAAAATATCAATGCAGCAATTATTGAGTCAATAATATAAAATATCAACGTAGCAATTATTGAGTTAATAATATAAAATATTGAACAGTAATTACTGTAACAATAATTGAGTAATGGCTTCTCACGTAAGACTCAATAATTTGAAATACTGTGCAATACCGTGTGCTACTATGCAACACCGTGTATCACTGTATTTTAACCACCGGGTATTTCAACAGTACTAACGGTAACAACCACGCCGTTATTTTGTAAAAAAGTTATTTCTGTCGCTTTCTATATCCGACAGTTATTCCGTTGTGGGGGCCCACAAATAGCTGCGCCGTCGTACGAATATTCTCCGACAACAAGAATATTCCACGACCAAACGAATATTCCCCGACAACAAGAATATTTTATAACCACTTGTTCATTTTAAAAAATGTTTGCACATTTCACCAATAACTTTCATATTTATCAAACAACACCTTACTATTTCGAAATAATATAAAGAAAATTAAATCTTTATTCATAAAAGTTGGGGTCTTACAGTATAGGTCGACCCTAGTTTCTGTTCTGTTTTGCAGATTGATGATGTTTATGCTTGACACACCTTCCGATTTGCATGCATTTGAATTCACGGTCCAATGTGAGATTTGTATGTGTGACATTGTTTTGACTTGTCTGTGTGGCAAGATTATGTTTTGTTTTGAGTTCGGTATGAAATAACCACTCAGCCACTTTGATTCAACCTTCTGTTTTGGTTCGTTAATTCTGTTAGATTCAGGTATATCTTGTTCAAACTTTGAAGATTTTGTTATCGTTAGTGCTTATATTTGTGGTTATCTTTTCATATCCCGTTCAGTAAGTTTTATTTGTCAGTTATGCTTCTTTTGTATATCTTTATCCGTACTGAGCTTTGACTCGTGCTGTATTTTTCTTCCGGCAAATTTCATTGCAGGGTGATTTAAGATTTCGTGTGAAGAGAACTACATTTAACCTAATAGGTTGATACAATTTAAGGTTTTGATTATTGTGTAAAATTTTGAATAATTGTATTTATTATTTTGAGGTTTGTTGTGCTTTGCACGTGACCTCTTTCTTTTTCGGAAAGGGGGTGTTACATGAAGAGTTTAATGATTCATTCCATTATAATTATAACTAGAATGAGTCATTCCATACACTCCCCAACCCAAATAATATATTTCAAAATTTGAAAGGAATAAGAATAAGGTTCATTAATCATTCCTATTCCAATAGAACAGTCAAACACAATTTTTTTTTTTCCATTCTATTCCCACCTTCATTCATGCAAGAAGGTGTTTTCCCAAATACTCCCCGACCTAACCCAAAAAGGGACTCAAAAGCAGTAAAAATAATCTCCTAGCTCCTCCTTGCCGTTAATTGACCAAAATCCAATGGGCGCCCCAATGTAATTGACAAATTTGTATACATCTTCCAATGAAACAACCTTTATATTGATATACAAACATGGCCAGCTGGGATTGGCTTAGAACAGTGAGAGACCGAGACCACTTTCATCTAAATCCAAAATTGGAGCAGCTACTAGGCACCGGAATACACCGAAATGTTGGCATCAAATAAAAACACAAAATCCACCCTGAATCAGGATACTTTCCAACCAATGCAACTTCTCGTTCACAAGTACACATCCATCCTGACTGAACTTACAATACTTTTAACAGTTATTATACATACACACGTAGTTTTCCTTTTCCTAGTTGGGCTCAAGTAATAAACAAAATCATACTACTATACTATTTGGCATTCCCCCATTCTGTAGTAGTATAATTAAGACTTATATTAAGCTTTTGTACTACATTTAATTTTTTATTTTACCCTCTCCAAGACTATTTAAATATTTGCCAAAAAAGAAAAACCGGCAGTACGTCATATTATAGCAGAAAAAGTCAAATGAGTACAATTTTGATGAGTTCATCCAGTTATCAAATATGCACCATCCAGGTAAAACAAAACATGAGTACCATCATTTAGAGCAACTCAAAGAACCGTAGAAAGAGTATTCTCTCTACTCAGAGAAGGATGGAGCAAGGAGGGGATGGGGAGATGGACTACGGGGGTGGATGGTGAGGTCCGACTCCTCGATCGATATCCTCCTGTCAGTCGGATAATATAGAAGCTACATTAGATATCTCGTGCATAGCGCATTCAGCAACGACTTATTTTAAAATGACTTAAAATTAAAATATAAGTTGACTTATAAGTACTAACGTTGGGCATCAATTTGACTTATAAGTCAGAAATTAAATTAAAACAAGTTATGAATGTGTTCGGCTGATAATGACTTACAAGTTAAAATCAAATGTAAAAGATTACTTAAAAACGACATTAATAAAAAGATACATTTATTCAATATCATATCATAACAATTATCCACAATTTCATTAAATAAAACACTAATGGACTTCTACAACTTTGAATTCAGTAAAGGATAACACCTAAATTTTGTTGTAATAGTTGAGAATGCACTAAAAGCACCTAACCGTTTCCCCTGATGTACAATTTATTGTAATTTACATCTAAGTGCATATCTGAAAATGATATCGTAGTAAAAGTATTCATCCATAATGTAGTAAATAGGCATGGCATACACACTACAGGTTTGTTCAAATCTTATGATCGTCGTGAACCTTTACATAAGTCTGCTCATATGGTCATATGGTAGTAGCAGAGAAGACATGATCCATAATTGTGTATAAATTATTTAGTGTTCATCAAGCATGCCTTCAAACTTATACAATTCAGAACATTGGAAAAAGAAAAACACTATTCAAGCTCATATTCCTCTTTCCTTTTAGGACATATAACTCAGGGAGAAATTCATCAAGTAATGTAAAAACAAATATGAAACATATGTTCCACATTGCACAAAGGGGGTTAACAAAAATCCTCGGAAAATGCTTTCCCGTAATATTGGGTATGGTAAAAAATCAAACAACTATATTGAACACATAAACCTATTAAACCACATAAAAACTTCACAAAACAAGATTCAGTTATCAATGTAATGCAACAGTAAGAACAGGTTTCAGTCGGTTCCTTCCAATAACTGGAATAAAACCACAAATATATTTCATGCAATGAGTTGACTGAATTGGCAATAACTATAAATTCAATTTCAGAATGCAGGCTATAAAGCTCATTTTGAACAAATTACAATGACATTAAGCTGACAGAATCAAATATGTAAAAACCAAAATTTCAATAATGGCAAACATTAAGCTGAATGTACTTCAACACCAACACCAAAAGTGGGGGGCCATTAATCAAATGATTGAAACAATACCATTTCTCAGAAATTGATCGGGCAAGGAGAAATCAAACCCTAATAATCTTCAGAAAATGCGAGGAATCATCAGAACCATTGATTCTTCAAATATCTTAACAATGTATACATGTAAACGCCCATAATGTATATAATATGTATGTAAACGCCTAAATATAAGCTTAGCCCTGATTTATGCAATTTTCTCTCTAAAACGAAGACATGAAACGAAGTGGGAAGCATTGCAGAGGCTGAAATGGTATATGAAACCTTTTCCTAATTAAGAATATATGCTCACATATTCTTAATTAAGCACAACCCAGTATGCAACAATTCATTCAATCAAACATTTGAACCACATAAATTAACAAAAAATGTAATTGAATCGAAACCCATATACTCTGAAACTACAGTCAAAATTTAGGAGGTAAAGAAGAAGAAAAACCACATGCCAAAGATTCAAACATAACATAATACACATATATATACACACATCTGCTAACATACTTGAGGCAAAGGGGCATCATGCTCCAACCAGAGCTACCTTCTCCTCGTTGAAGTAGACTGCATAAAACCAAAACAAGATTTGATAAGTAGGTGTGTTTGACTTGAGTTTAAGGATTAATACAATATGCAAGGGAAAAATTAACAATACTCTGCAAGCTGTTGCTGCCACTGAAGAAGCATGTCCTATCTACCATCTTATTTTTGTTCATTGCTGACTTACCGTCATGGAATCTGTGTCACCGTTCTAGTTATAATTAATTTAATTTTATGCTTCATGAGCTTGGAGCATTGTTCCTTTTACCTTTGTTTGTGTGCCACTTCTTCTTCTATTTATACAAGTAGTATATGTCATAATTTTTCTTTAACAGCTAGAGTTCATTGGTGATGTATCTTACACTAATGGTGTTATGATCTTTTCAATTTGCAGATAAACACAAGACAGACCAATACATCCTTGAACTGGTGATTTGCCTAGCTTCTCCGTTTGGTCAGGCAAGTGGATATTGGATTAGAAGTATATCCAGCCAGAGACGAGGGGAGCACCATCGACAAGTGAAGAAGTTGCGGTGGCCAAGAAGAGACCGTTGGGTAAATTGAAGAAGTTGAGGACGGCAACAAGAGCGAGCACCGAGAGCTCTCCAAGGAGAGGGAGAGGGATGGAGTAGCATTTTTAATAAAGTGGATGGCTTGGATACAAAAAGCAATTTCACTCTCTCCTAGTGGGAGCCAAACAAGTAGTCCATATAAAGTGAATTCATGCGTCGGGATTGGATGAATAGGAATAGCCCGTCCGTCATTTCTTATGGACTGCCTGCAACTATTACAAGTGGTCTCTCAATGAAAGCACTAATGATACAAACCTTAACTCCTTTGACCCATCTTGAAAAGCTAGCTATCCAAGGGGAGAGGTTAAGGCTTATATCAATCCACACCAAGTTACATTTGCAACCAATGTGGGACTATTCCTTGCGGTCTACTATGGAGTTCGCATCAGATAGCCAGTCATTTTGCACGGTTTTAACTTTAAACTTACCTACATAATAATGCAATGCAATGTGTTGGGCCATGAATATCTCGGGTTGGTCAATTCTTATCGGATGTGGGCTTTCCGGGTCAGACCCATTTTTACTATTGGAGTATTGGGCTATTGTCTAAATGGTTATTTAGATAAACTTTGGTTTGGAGCTGGTAGTGGATGACAGGCGGCAGCTTATAGACTAAAGATTATCCCTAATCTGTGGGATTAGCAGGCGGCTGATTGAGGTGATGGGCCCAGCCGCCTTAAGCCACCTTCATTAATGAGGAGTTGACATAATGTTGACTAGGGGAAAAGCAAGTAGAGGAAAGCCTGCATGCAGCCAACTGACACAAACATCGGGGGAAAACATGCAAGGTGGTGCATGTGGTGAGAAAGTATATGAGGACGTAACATTTTTTCTAGAGGGGAGAGATACGTATTTTTTCTCGCAAAGAAGACACTAAAGCACACAACCTCCATTGTTAAACCATTCTTCTCAAAATCTGTACTTATTCTCACACCGGAGCGATCCCCGACGGTCCAAAACCGTCGAGATCCAGTGCTGACGTGTTCATTGTGCAGGACAAAGAGTGCTTTTCGTGATTGAGGCGCGTGACGAGACGGAGGTGTTAACATTGGCGCTAGAAGGAGGGCTTTAGTGTTTCTATTTTTCAATCACAACGTACTGAACAACTTACCTCGGAAGCTATGGTAAAAAGTAAGACGATCACGGCTGAAGGACAACCAACGGATGCCAGCTCTTCTTTGCAAAGAATTTCGGTGAAAGATAGATTAGGACCCTCAAAAAGCGTTCATGATAGACTTGGGTCACAGAGGGTTCTAAGAGATTCTCAGGCTAGAGACCATGGGGATGCCAAGAGGAAGTTATTTTCTACTGCTAGCAAAGGTTCCGATAAAGATCGGAAAAAGATGATGGACACACCACTTAAGGCCCGGCATCGAGAAGGCCATACGGACAAGATTTCTATCTTGGCAAAGAAGGCTCAAGAAACCGACACGGCTTTGAAAGCTCTTCTGCAACAGAGGGAGGAGATTTCTAAACAGATGATTCTTATGGCTGAGAGAAAAGACGAAGCTTTCAGTTACACTCGACCGGAGAGATGGAGTAGATCACATGGTCGAAAAGCAAGGAAGAATGAGTATACCAGTCGAGATGACATTGAGTCTTATAGTCATTCTCCTGATAGGAAACCAAGTATGTTACAAGAATATTCTCCCAGAATTTCGAAAAGGGCACCTCGTATTGAGTATCATAGAGAAAGTAGAAGGGATGAACGACGAAGTCGATCAAGAAGTCATTCTCTAAAAAGCCCAAAGAGGATACACCATACAGGGAGTTCTTGGTCCAGCCGAAGTACAAGACGAAGTCCTTCGGCGTCGTTTAAACCGGATGAAAGAGACCGGATTAGACATAATAAAGCGAAATCTCCGGAGAAGAAAGCTACTTCTTCGCCCGGGATGGTGGAAGACCTATCAAAAGAAATAAGAGAGCTTCGAAAGCAGCTAACGGAGATTCAACAAGGAAAAAAGGCTTCGGATAAAAAGGCGTCCCCCTTTTCATCTGAAATTCTTAAAGAGAAAGCGGATCCCAGCAAAAAGTTACCTCATATGGAAAGTTATGATGGTTCTGGAGACCCGTTTGACCATAGCCAAGCATTTGATAGGTTGATGGATTATTACGACTATTCAGATTCAGCTAAATGTCAGACATTCGGGTTGACCTTAAGAAAAGATGCAAGGCAATGGATGGGGACTCTGGCTTCGGATTCAATTACGTCATGGGCGGATTTGTGTGACAAATTCCATGCTCGCTTTGGGAGCAATAAGAGAAGAGGGAGACCCACGGGATCGTTGGCCCAAGTAAGGCAATATTCGAGTGAAACTCTGGGGCAGTATGTGAAGAGATTTCAAGAAGCTGTAGGGCAGATTTCAGATCTTAATGATCTTCAGGCGGTAGGGCTATTCCAGAATGGCTTAGATCTGGTGAAATCGGAAAAATTAGTAAAAAAGCTGATGTTCAAACATCCAAAGAGTCTGGCCGAAGCGTTTGAAAAGGCCGAAGGTTTCATCGTGGTGGAAGAGGCAATGGCTAGCTTGAAACAAAGCTCTTCGGAAAAAGTAAAGGAGAAAGACAGGGAAAAGTCTGACACTAATCAGAGAAGAAATAATACCGGCAATGATCGATCCGAAGGGAATCAGAAAAGGTATAATAGTAACTGGATGCCCAGGGGAGATCGTCCACCCATTCCGACTCAAAAGGTGAACAAGGTATACACACAACTTAACACGGATCGGGCCACCATTTTGGAACAAATTAAAAACCAACCGTACTTCGAAACGCCCAAAAACAACCTTCGACCAGGGTCCGGAGATCCTGCCTTATATTGTAATTACCACCGGGCGGTTGGGCATGATACAAATTCCTGCTGGAGTTTGAAGGAATTTATTGAGAGAAAAGTTCAAAGTGGTACTTTGATACATTATGTAACAGGGCGGGAACAACAAAGGAATCAACCGGAGAATAAGGAATTGGCTCAAGTCGCCCAGCCTGTTCAACCAGTGCCAAACCAGGCGGTGCGACATGTTGTGGATGTAATATCTGGGGGGAACACAGGAAAGGTTGCAGGTAAGAAGAGACGAGGGTATCTGGACTCTGTGATGTCCTTGGCAGATAAGCCTACGAAGGTCGAAAGGGCATATCCGGGTTCCATAATTTCCTTTACAGATGAAGACTTCCCTACGGAACCTATCGAACCACATGAAGGAGCCTTGGTAATCACGGCCCAAGTAGGTTCTGTGGATATGAAGAGGATGATGATTGACAATGGCTCTTCGGTGGATATATTGTATGCTCATGCTTATCACCGAATGCCTGCAGATGGCCAGAAGATGGAAATTGGGCAGGAGGCCCCTCTGTATGGTTTCAGCAACGATCCTGTCAAGGTAGCAGGAACCATCGAGCTGCCAGTTGTCTTCGGGACAGTTCCCCAACAGGTTCAAATCCTCTGTAAATTTTATGTTGTACATATTGATTCTGCCTACAACGCTATTTTGGGGAGACCTACTTTGACAGCTCTACAGGCGGTTACTTCGATACCCCACTTTAAAATTAAGTTTCCTACATCCCACGGAGTTGGCGAAGTGGCGGGGGATCTGGAGTTAGCAAGGAGGTGCTATCGGAATGCTCTAATCACTTCGGGGGTAGGAATCAGTAAACTGAAGCATACAATGGCCATTGAGGTGGAACCATTTACAGAAAGCGGAACCGAACCTTTAGTCGTGCCCGTTGAGGATACCGAAGAGATCGAGTTGATTCCGGGGAAGAAAGAGAAAACAGTGAAAGTCAGTTCGGGACTTCCAGAACCTTTTCGAACAAGCCTGCTGAAGTTGCTTCGGTGCTATGCCGATGTCTTCGCTTGGATCCCCAGTGACATGCCGGGAGTAAGTCGAAAAGTAGCGGAGCACAGATTGCAAGTGGATCCAACTAAGAGGCCAGTTAGACAGAAGAGAAGACTCTTCGCATTGGAGAGACAGAAGATAATTGATGAGGAGATCACTAAGTTGTTGGATGCAGATTTCATCTTCGAGATCGATTATCCAGAATGGATGGCCAACGTGGTTCTGGTACAGAAGCATAATGGCAAGTGGCGAGTTTGTATAGATTACACCGATCTGAATAAAGCCTGCCCGAAGGATTTCTATCCTCTACCTCATATCGACCAACTCATTGATGCAACTTCGGGGTATGCTTTTCTTAGTTTTATGGATGCTTTTTCAGGTTATCATCAAATTTCTATGTGTAAAGAAGATATACCAAAGACTGCTTTCATTACTCATCGGTCGGTGTACGCCTACAAAAAAATGACTTTCGGATTGATCAATGCGGGAGCTACATATCAAAGGATGATGAACCATATATTCGAGAAGCAGCTAGGCAAGAATATGGAGGTTTACGTTGATGATATGATTGTTAAAAGCATGTCGGTTCGTGGTCATCTGGATGATCTAGAAGAATGTTTCCAAACGGTACGCCGTTATGAATTGAAGCTGAATCCTACTAAGTGCACTTTCGGACTGGGGGCAGGCAAATTCTTGGGATATTTGGTCAGTAAGAGAGGTATCGAAGCCAATCCAGAGAAGATCCAGGCTATCTTAGACATGAAATCACCCCAGTCATACAAGGATGTTCAGCGTTTAACTGGTCGAATAGCATCGTTGCGACGATTCATGTCTAAGTCAGCAGAAAGGTGCTTGCCGTTCTTTAACACGTTGAAAGGGCCGAAGAATGCGAAGACTTTCCAATGGACTTCGGAGTGCGAGGAAGCTTTCCAAGGCATCAAAAGGTACTTATCTTCGGCACCTCTGTTAGTGAAGCCAGTTCCTACGGAACCTTTGTATTTGTATCTGGCTGCCAGTTCATTTGCCGTAGGAGCAGTTTTGGTGCGGGAAATTGGGGGTAAGCAGCACCCGGTTTACTATGTAAACCATGCCCTTAGGGATGCAGAAACAAGGTATCCAGACCTTGAGAAATTTGCTTTTGCTTTGGTCGTTGCTAGTAGAAAGCTTCGGCAATACTTTCAAGGTCGGACAATAGTGGTGTATACAGACCAACCACTGAAGAAAGTGTTGGGGAAGCCAGAGGTTTCGGGAAGGCTTGCTGCGTGGACGATGGAATTGTCCCAGTTCTTCATAGAATACTATCCCCGGACGGCTATTAAAGGCCAAGCCTTGGCTGATTTTGTGATAGAATGCTCGTTTCCTGAAGCTGATGGCAGCATGATCGAAATGGAAGGATCTCCGGAAACGGTGGCCATACTTCAGCAGGAGCACGATTCTTGGACTTTATATGTAGATGGATCTTCTACTTCGGATCTTGGTGGTGCCGGGATAATTCTGACAAGCCCGGAGGGATTCAAAATACAGCAGGCCGTCAGATTTGAATTCAAGGCAACAAATAATGAGGCTGAGTACGAAGCGGTATTAGCAGGATTGCGTCTGGCTCATAGTCTGGAAGTTCAGAAGCTGATCATTTACAGTGATTCTCAACTGGTCATCAAGCAAGTTTCGGGGGAGTACGAAGCTCGAGGCTCTAAAATGGTTAGATATCTTGCAGAATTGAAAGATCGACTTCAACACTTTGGCTCATGTGTATTTAAAAGTGTTGGTCGAACTGATAATTTCAACGCTGATGCATTGTCGAAACTAGCTACTGCTGAATCAAGCGCCTTTGAAGGAATCGTTTACTTGGAAATCCTGAAACAAGCCAGCATCCAGAAAGAGGAAGTAACGTGCGTAGAACGGTCAAATTGTTGGATGACTCCATACATAAACTATTTAGCAGATGGCGTACTACCTTCGGATCAGATGTTGGCTAAAAAGGTCAAATACAAGAGCGCAAACTTCATACTGATTGATGGAGATATGTATCGAAGAGCTTATTCCTCTCCATTACTGAAGTGTCTGGTCCCGTCTGAAGCTGAATATGCCCTCCGGGAGGTCCATGAAGGTATCTGTGGTGATCATATGGCCGCAAAGTCGTTAGCGTATAAAGTACTTCGTCAAGGTTTTTATTGGCCGACAATCTTCAAAGAGGCTACTGATTATGTGAAAAAATGCCCCAAATGCCAGCTGAATAGTTCGATCCCACATCAGCCACCAGAGGATTTATACTCGGTTTTATCTCCTATACCCTTTGCTGTCTGGGGGATAGACATACTGGGTCCCCTTCCAAAAGCAAAAGGCCAGGTCAGTTTTGTTATAGTAGCAATTGATTATATGACTAAATGGGTAGAGGCGAAACCCCTTCGGCTGATAACAGAACAAGAATGCTTGAGGTTTCTCAAAGAGTCAGTAGTATTTCGATTTGGAATTCCTATGGTAGTAATTTCAGATAATGGACGCCAGTTCGTGGGGTCCAAATTTGAGGTGTTCTTGAAAGAGTTAGGAATTCAGCATCGAAAGACTTCAGTTGCCCATCCACAATCTAATGGACAAGTTGAAGTAACCAACAGAATACTCCTGAATGGAATCAAGAAAAGGCTGGATGACGCCAAAGGAAGATGGCCCGAAGAATTACTTAGCGTGCTATGGGCTTACCGAACTACACCAAGGACTACGACGGGAGATTCCCCGTTTAGACTAGCATACGGTACTGATGCTTTAGTTCCGATAGAAATTGGATCTACAAGTCTTCGGGTCAGTCAATTTAAAGAATTATACAATGATGAGGGACTCAGAGCTAACTTAGATCTGATCGAAGAAGTTCGAGAGGCAGCCTTGGTGAAATTGGCCACATATCAACGTCGTGTGGCTAAATACTACAACAAAGGTGTAAAGCTTCGGAGATTCGAAGTTGGAGATTTAGTTCTTCGGGAAGTAGAAGCTTCTACCCCTCAAAATATGGGTAAACTCATGCCAAATTGGGAGGGCCCTTATGAAGTCATCAGTGTATTAAAACCCGGAACTTACCGGTTAAGAACTTTAGATGGGTCTGAAATCAAGAATACTTGGCATGCCGGAAGGCTCCGCAAGTATTTTCAGTAAGGCTAATATCAAAATATGGAAGTCTGTAATTACAACGACAATTATTAATAAAGATGGCTCTCTTTGTCTCTCCAAATAGAGGTTTTTATTCACCAGATATAAGGTTGGATCCCTTCGACTCCTCGTAGCGAAGCGGAATATCTTTTGGGTTGAACCCATTCGGCTCTCGGAGAGAACGTGGTCACCAGATATAAGGTTGGATCCCTTCGACTCCTCGTAGCGAAGCGGAATATCTTTTGGGTTGAACCTGTTCGGCTCTCGGAGAGAACGAGGTTGCCAGCTTGGTATAAGGATGGATTCCTTCGTCTCCTCGTAGCGAAGTGAACTGTTGATGGTCCAACCCGTTCGGCTCTCGGAGAGAACGTGGTCACCAGATATAAGGTTGGATCCCTTCGACTCCTCGTAGCGAAGCGGAATATCTTTTGGGTTGAACCTGTTCGGCTCTCGGAGAGAACGAGGTTGCCAGCTTGGTACAAGGATGGATTCCTTCGTCTCCTCGTAGCGAAGTGAACTATTGATGGTCCAACCCGTTCGGCTCTCGGAGAGAACGTGGTCACCAGATATAAGGTTGGATCCCTTCGACTCCTCGTAGCGAAGCGGAATATCTTTTGGGTTGAACCTGTTCGGCTCTCGGAGAGAACGAGGTTGCCAGCTTGGTATAAGGATGGATTCCTTCGTCTCCTCGTAGCGAAGTGAACTATTGATGGTCCAACCCGTTCGGCTCTCGGAGAGAACGTGGTCACCAGATATAAGGTTGGATCCCTTCGACTCCTCGTAGCGAAGCGGAATATCTTTTGGGTTGAACCTGTTCGGCTCTCGGAGAGAACGAGGTTGCCAGCTTGGTACAAGGATGGATTCCTTCGTCTCCTCGTAGCGAAGTGAACTAGTTGATGGTCCAACCCGTTCGGCTCTCGGAGAGAACGTGGTCACCAGATATAAGGTTGGATCCCTTCGACTCCTCGTAGCGAAGCGGAATATCTTTTGGGTTGAACCTGTTCGGCTCTCGGAGAGAACGAGGTTGCCAGCTTGGTACAAGGATGGATTCCTTCGTCTCCTCGTAGCGAAGTGAACTATTGATGGTCCAACCCGTTCGGCTCTCGGAGAGAACGTGGTCACCAGATATAAGGTTGGATCCCTTCGACTCCTCGTAGCGAAGCGGAATATCTTTTGGGTTGAACCTGTTCGGCTCTCGGAGAGAACGAGGTTGCCAGCTTGGTATAAGGATGGATTCCTTCGTCTCCTCGTAGCGAAGTGAACTATTGATGGTCCAACCCTTTCGGCTCTCGGAGAGAACGTGGTCACCAGATATGAGGTTGGCTCCCTTCGACTCCTCGTAGCGAAGTGGAATATCTTTTGGGATGAACCTGTTCGGCTCTCGGAGAGAACGAGGTTGCCTGCTTGGTATAAGGTTGAATCCTTTCGACTTTTTATAGCGAAGTGAAATATATCCTGGGTTGAACCTATTCGGCTTTCGGAGAGGGATGGGATTATCTAAACTGTTATGAAGCCGAATAACATTATAAAGCTCTTCAGAACTAATATTATAAGATTGGTGGATTATTTAGCCTAACAATGACGTATAGCCTTCTCCGGTAATGAGTAAGTTTCGTCTCACATTGTTGTTAAATTTTACTTGAAGTATTGAGCTTAAATTATATATCGTTTAAACAATAGTACAAATTCGACTTAAGAAAGGAACAACAAGGAATAAGATATATCTCATTAAGCATAATAAAGTCAGTACATTCTCATTAAAATCTATACCAGTATACAAAGAATGAATTTCTGTCACCATTACTCCTCATCTTCGTCTTCGGAAGAATCAAGGAGCAACGGGTTTACAGCAACGGCTGCCAATTTAGCTTTACCCTTGCTTCGGGCTGCTTCGTAACCCTCCGCGTACATTTGAATTATTTCGTTAGTTAAAGAAGGGGATTTTCGGTACTCAGCCTGAATCTCCTTGCGAAGTTCCTCAGTGAGAGGAGGACCCATCGACCTCAGATTACGAAGCTCCTTCTCAGCTTTTCCTCGGAGATCCAGATGACGTTCTTCGGATTTCTTAGCATCTGACACGGTTAAGGCCAGATTTCGGTTATTCTCAGTTAATTGTTTATTGGACCGCTGAAGTTCTTCATTCCGTTGCATAATCGTGTTTTGAGAAGCTTCAGACGCGGCCAGCTGCTCTTTCATCTTTATGAGGTCATTCTGAAGACCCTTGCAATTGAAGCGAATATTTTCATGTTCGCTCCTCTCCTTGGCCAATGCAGATTTTAGAATGATGTTTTCTCTTCGGGCTGCCTCTTCTTCGGCTTCGGCTTTTTTGTACTTCTGATAGAGCCGCCCGAAGATCCCATTTGCCTGCAGACATTCTGAATCAACAAAATACTCGAAGAATATATATCTATGAGCAGAAATGATCAAAAACTTACTCTAGCCTGATGGGCCAAGCCTTCTTCCAGCAGATCGGCTATGGTACTGTTGCCGAACCTATGGTTGTCTGTATCCAGAACGAAAGAATTATAGAGATGCAGGGGGAAATCTTCGTTCTGGTCAGGCCATAGGCTAGGTGACCGAGGAGCTCCAGATGTTGAACCAAAGAAAGGAGGATTTGCTCGTTGAGGAGAGGATGTTGGCTGATTTTCAGGTAAGGGCTGGTCATCAGAAGGATATTTTTTCTTTCGAATAAGAGGAGAACTAGGTTCAACCTCAAATTCGTCTGGTTCTGTGGGCGAGGGTGGAGATGGATGTAGATTCGATTGGGAAGGAGGCACTCTCAATTCTTCGGTTGTGAGAGGTACAATGTTGACTTTAGCCTTTCGCTTCTTGGTGAGAAGAATCTTGGCACGATCAACAGCGGGCATGTCAAGGAGGCTCTCGGTGAGGATAGGAGCTGAAGTGTGTTTAGGCTTTCGGGCAGCTCTCTTTTTTCGGCGAGGCCGACCAACCTCTTCGGACGGGTTTAATTCGGCTATTGATGGGTCGGTGGATTGAAGCTCGAAAGCTTGTGCTTCGGTTTCTTGAGCTTCAGGAAAATCTTGAGCTGACGGGGCAGACAGAGATTGCTCTATATCTCTTCGGTCAGGAGATGAAGGCCTGATCAAGGATACTGTATACAAAGAAAAATATTTCAAGATAATGATCAAAGAGAAATTGAGAAAACCATACAAAATTTGGGTTGGAAACTTACGTTTATGATCGAATAACCAAGCGTGATCGCCTAGAAGGTTGAAGCTCCATTCCTCCATGGGAAGCTTCTCCATGAGCCTCGCTATCTCCCTTATGCGATCGTCTGGGAGGTCGCCTAGGTCCGCAGTGGCATGCTCTGAAGTGGTCCAATCGGGAATAGATGATATTTCAGGTCCTTTGATGAAGAACCACTTCTCATACCATTTCTTGTTACTCGAAGGGGTATCCATTAGAGGGCGTTTACTGAATTTAGAATTAGGTTTTGGGGCTTGTTTACCCAGAACCTTGAAACCCTGTTCGCGAGATTTGCCAAGAACGAACAGGTTGAAAAAGAAGTCAATAAGGGAGGAACCCCTGATTCACTACAGAAAGCAATAAAAGCTAGAATGTGGATGTAGGAATTGGGGACCAGTTGGGCAAATCCCACACCCATAAACCCCAGAAGGGTAACGATAAAAGCATGAAGAGGAAATCGGATTCCTCTTTCTAAGAAAATGAGAGGCATGGCGGTCCAACCGTCGGGACGGTGATACATTCGGTCGGAGAGGGTAGGCGCTTTTAAATGATGTGTATCTGGAATAAAATAACGTTCTCGGATGGTTTTGAGATCATTTTCTGTTAGTTTTGAAGAGCTGTTGGCGATGGGGTGCTGCTCCTCATCCTCAAATTTAAAAGGGGGGGTACAGAAACAGGAGATATAGGATTTTTGCCGGATGCTGGTATAGACCTAGGGTTTGGCACAGTCGGGATGGAAGATGAATGAATCTCGGAGGTCAAAGCAGCGTTTTCTTTGTTTTGGGAAGCCATTGTTGACAGACAAGTTAATAAGAAAATCGGAGCAAGAAGAAGAAGAAAGCTGGGATATTTCGAATTTCAAATGGACGGGTGAAATTGTCTGATTTGGGGGTTCGAAAGTCTTATAGAATTGCCTTTCTGAAAATTCACGAAGCCCAAAGGCTGCACATTTAATAGAAATAATGATGGGGAAGGTTAACCGCCGGCGTGTCCTCTCGGGATTGAGGAAATATCATTTATTTTTGAAATTTAAAGAGGTTGGTGTCTGATTTTGGGTTCGAAGGGTCTGCATTTGAATATGGGCCTTCCATTAATTGGGCTTTGCTGAGTCTGTGTGGATTCTCCTTGATAATTGGCCCGGGTTCCTATACTCTTTCCTTAAACATTTTGTTTAACGAAACACTAGGGGGCAATGTTGGGCCATGAATATCTCGGGTTGGTCAATTCTTATCGGATGTGGGCTTTCCGGGTCAGACCCATTTTTACTATTGGAGTATTGGGCTATTGTCTAAATGGTTATTTAGATAAACTTTGGTTTGGAGCTGGTAGTGGATGACAGGCGGCAGCTTATAGACTAAAGATTATCCCTAATCTGTGGGATTAGCAGGCGGCTGATTGAGGTGATGGGCCCAGCCGCCTTAAGCCACCTTCATTAATGAGGAGTTGACATAATGTTGACTAGGGGAAAAGCAAGTAGAGGAAAGCCTGCATGCAGCCAACTGACACAAACATCGGGGGAAAACATGCAAGGTGGTGCATGTGGTGAGAAAGTATATGAGGACGTAACATTTTTTCTAGAGGGGAGAGATACGTATTTTTTCTCGCAAAGAAGACACTAAAGCACACAACCTCCATTGTTAAACCATTCTTCTCAAAATCTGTACTTATTCTCACACCGGAGCGATCCCCGACGGTCCAAAACCGTCGAGATCCGGTGCTGACGTGTTCATTGTGCAGGACAAAGAGTGCTTTTCGTGATTGAGGCGCGTGACGAGACGGAGGTGTTAACACAATGCATGCTTATATTTATTGCCCTGCCAAAGCATAACATCAACAACAACAACAATATCCTATCCGATCCGATCCGATCCGAACTCCAAACAAAATTAAAAGATGGGAATTGATGAATTGAAGAGGATGATAAAATGCCTTCGCTTCTCAATTGCTGCATGTTCTTCTCCTAGTAATTTTGGTGATGAGCACAAAACTGGAAAGAGGTGAGTGCATCAGTGTTGAGACAAGTAGCCCCTACCTCTACCCCTACCCCAATGGAACGGTGGGCGAGTGCAGCCAAGTGGATGAGTTTCTTATGGAGTCTGGAGTGAGCACAGGGCTTGCTGGCGGAAATACATTGAATGTCGGCGGTGCTGTCAAGTTTAAAGGACGATCGGTATGTAATGCAGAATTACTCAACAACTGCCTCAAACCAGTCTTCAAATACAAGGATGCTAGATGTACTATTCACAATCGATGCCACAAAAACGGCATTCCAAAAAATGACTCGTGAAGAAAACTGCAGCTGTTCTGGGATTGAATCACTTTAGTTTCATCCTGTTTATGACTATATATATATATATATATATATGTCTATTTCTCTATGTAGAGTAGACTACTGTTCATGACAAGTAACTTTATGGTTTATGTTTCTCGCCATTGTAATGTAATGTAATAGTACAATAAACCCATTGTTAATAACTTGGAATTCAATTCGAATTTCATCACTCAATTGCCTCTTTCATTTCCAGGGCATTAACGCCCAGCCACACTAAATACCATATCTGATCCTCCTATCCTATTTGTCATGTTTTTGCTAAATCATTCCTAAATTTTTTTTATAGCACAACTGTTCCTCAATGATACCTTAGTTGTGCAAAAATGTTTCTTTTTTATTTTTGGTCAATTTCTGTTAGTAAAACAAGATGTTTTCCGTTAGTCATATGTTCTCCAAACTTTTATCATTTTCATTTAACTTGATCTAATTAATTAAATTATGAACTTGTACAATAAATAACATAAACGTTAAAAAATAACAAATATTCATTTTATCAAGAAAATAAATTCATACACTTCTTGCTAATTAAATTTCTCAAATATTAAAATTTCCGTAATATACATTCAAACACAATTTTTTCTAATTTAAAAGTAAAATTTTAATGCCCATAAAAAGTACAAATTAACACAAAAAAATTATATATTTTTTTAAATATTAAAATTTATGTAAAACAAATTTTAAAAAAATTGTTACGAAACATCTTACGCACAACTTTATTATAAATTACGAATCTTACGCTCAACTGCGGCGCAGAATCCAACATAACAATTCTCGATAATCGAACCTGGGAAACCGACTCACCCTCAAAATTCACACCCCCAAATATCTTAAACACTTCGTATACAGCCAAAGCTTCCGATCAAAGTTTAGTACCCCAAGACCATTACATGACCGCCCGCATCTTCCGTTCCAACTTCACCTACACGTTCCCCGTCTTCGCCGGCCCCAAATTCCTCCGCCTCTACTTCTACCCATCCAATTACTCCGGCCTCGACAAAACCAATTCAATCTTCTCCGTCATTGCCGCCAGCTACACCCTTCTAACCAACTTCAGTGCATTTCTCACCGTCCAGACTATTAAACCACAAGTTTTCTCTCTCGTCAAAGAATTCATCATCAACGTCAATGCAAATCAAAACCAAAGACTAGACCTAACATTTTCCCCATCCCCAAATTCATACGCCTTCATTAACGGCATTGAAGTGGCTTCCATTCCGAAACCTTTTACATCAAAGGCAGCGAACATCCCATTACACACGTGGGTCAGACTGGTGGCTTCATAATTGATAATTCCGTAGCTCTTGAGACACTTTACCGGTTAAACGTAGGCGGAAAGGTCGTCGCTCCGACGGATGATTCCGGAATGTTCCGTTCATGGGATCGAGATACTGCTTACTTAGATGGATATATTGGGTTTGAGCCTCACGTGAGTATTCCAATTAATTACACGGCAAAAACTCCGGCTTACAGTGCACCCGACATTGTTTACACTACTTCAAGAACTATGGATAATTTGACCACAACAAATCCAAGCTTAAACTTAACTTGGAGTTTCGAAGTTGATGGTGGTTTTATTTATCTCGTTAGGCTCTATTTCTGTGAGATTCAGCCGGAGGTATACCTTAAAAATAAACGGGTGTTTGATATTTTCATCAATTCAAAGTTGGCCCAGAGTTAGTTGATATTATCGAGTTGACTCATCACAGAGGAACTCCGGTGTATATAGACTACGTCGTTTATGTCAAGGATCACCCAGATGGTCACATGAACAAAGAGGACTTGTTGATCCAGATGCGACCTAATATGATGCATGAGCCTGAGTTCGCTAATGCCTTTTTGAATGGTTTAGAGATATTCAAGCTGAATCAATCGGACGGTAACCTCGCCGTGCCCAATCCTGAACTAAAATTAATTCCTCAGCCGCCGGTAGGAAAATCAAACAATAACCGGAAAAGTAAAGTGTCGTCCCTGCTCATCGGCGCTGTGGGAGGTGTTTTCGGAGCGATAATTGTTGTTCAAACACGTCAAAGTCCACGAAGACGAACGCTTCATCACTACCATCCGTTAGGTGCCGCCACTTGTCAATCGAGGAGATAAAATCTGCTACGGCCAACTTCGACGAGAATTTTGTTATTGGCACCGGAGGATTGGGTAATGTGTACAAGGGGTGTATGGAGAATGGTTCAATCACGGTGGCAATCAAGCGGCTGAATCCATCGTCGCGACAAGGGGCCCACGAGTTTCAAACCGAGATTGAGATGTTATCAAATTTGAGACACCTTCATCTGGTGTCTCTGATTGGATACTGCGATGATTATGGGGAAATGATATTTGTAACACCCCCTTTCCGAAATAGAAAGGGAGGTTACTCAAAACACAACAGAACTAAAGAAAATAATACTAAGGCTCTAAACCACAAAAGAATAGTATTTAAAACTAATAAATATCAATAATGTCAAACCAGAATAAATGCCAAACTGGCCCAAACCATAATTTAAATTAATTATTACAACTCTAAAGAAATTAATATGTCCAGCCTAAATAGAATATTCCTAGACCATTGGATTGAAAGGAGCTCTCATCACACTTGCCCTTGATCCCCCTGATTACCTGCCGGAAGAAAAACACAGCATGAGCCAAATGCCCAGTACAGATATGGAATATAAAATAAAGAACTGAGATAACTAACTCAATTAAAATAAACTGAACTGTAACGAACAAACTAATACAACGAAATAATAGGCTGAAACAAATGGCTGGGGTTATTTCATACCGAGCTCAAAATAAAACAGAAATATACCTTGCCACACAGGCAAGGTCAAATAATGCCACACAGGCAAGGTCACACACATTGGACCGCGAATCCAATGCATGCAAAATCGGAAGGCGTGTTTGGCACAAACATCACCAATCCGCAGAACAGAACAGAACAGAAAACTAGGGTCGACCCATACGCCTCCCACAACAAAACACCAAATGGCCAACTCCCACCGGAGCACAAAACGGAGACGCCGTGGACTGATCACACCGCCACGGAAGGTGTCATGTCTCTCGTGCCAAGACGACATGCCTGTGGTACCCCCACAGGTGGTTATAGCTCAGGTATACCCTACGGTATATTTTAATAATAATATCATATCACAACACATGCGACACAATATTAATAGAGAGGGTTCTATATGTACATGTTGAACCAAATCGAAATATAATCACAATGTCTCAAAAGAAAGTAACAACATGTACCGCTCTACAATTATCAAAATAAATAATAACATGATAACCTAATTCAAAGAGTACAAATTCAAGTCATATGAATTAACCCCAAAACAAAACTATTATATGAATTTCACAAGAATTAATTATGTGAAATAATAACGAAATTCGAAACAAGGAACAAAACGAACAAATCAATTTAACAAGAGTATCGCTGAAAGAGTACGGAATCCGTACCTGGATTAAGCAATGTAATACCCAATTTATATTCCAGAAATTATTCGTTAAACTCCTTTCGTCCGAACTAATTAAATAAACTAATAATAAATATAAGTATACTTATAAAAATATTCTTCCATCCTTAACCCATTAATAAACTCAAATTATAATTATTATTATTATTATAATTATTATTAACACTACATTCCGTTCCAACCATAAGAATCATCATATTCATTAATCATAAATATATATATAGGCCTCCGTTTCCAAAACAGGAAAACCAAACATTAACAAATTCTTAATATATATGTATATATATATAATATAGCCATGTTCAGTACCCCCCTGGCCTGTTACCGAATTGTATTATATATATATATAATATATAGTCATGCATGTACCCCCACCGAATTTTATTATATATATATATATATATATATATATATATATATATATATATATATATCACCAACGTGGCTCATTCAAAATTTTCAAAAACAAAATCTTCAGTTCGTTTTTTTAAAATTCTTAATATATATATATATATATACTGTAACCTTTGTTTTCTTCAAAAGCATAATAACATATTCATAAATCCATGCATGATTCTTTTATTTGTTTATTCAAAATAACTTTAACTTATTCCCTTAAAGCGATACACATACCTTAAACGAATATGATCCACACTGTTTTCTTCCTCAAGTCGCTGTTTTCCTTCCTCTCTTCCCCTCGGTTTGTATCAGATATGTGAGGAGTATTAGGTTTTCCATATTATTAATATATCTTATTAACTCTCCAAATTATAATAGGATTTTAATATTACACAAATATAAATTAGACCCACTAAATTTAAGGCCCAATTCTACTAAGTACATTTACCCATCACTTATTAATATTTATTAGCCCACATAAATTAAATAACTACTTTGACCCAATTAAAAATATTTAAACAGAAACTTTAAAAATGTTATTTATTTATTAAAATATTCGGGTATTACATCACCTACCCCTTAAAAAGGATTCCGTCCCCGGAATCAAAAGAAAAGAACGAACCTAATTATCAAAAAGATGTGGATACTCCGCTCGAATAGACTCCTCCATCTCCCATGTAGCCTCTCGCTCTGAATGGTTTCTCCACAAAACCTTAACAAACGGAATTGTCTTCCTCCTCATAACCCGCTCTTGACGATCCAAAATCGCCTCGGCTTGCTCAACACAAGTAAGATCATCACTAATCTTATCAAACGGATATTGCACCACATGCAACGGATGATATTTATAACTCCTCAATACCGACACATGGAACACATTGTGCACAGCTAGCTGTGGAGGCAAAGCTAACCGATATGCAACCTCACCAACCCTCTCCAAAATCTCGAATGGGCCAATATAACGCGGACTAAGCTTCCCTTTCAGACCAAATCGCCGAATACCCTTCCAAGGAGAAACTTTTAGGAACACATGCTCACCAGGTTCAAACTCTAAGGTCCTCCTATGCTTATCAGCATAACTCTTCTGCCGTGATCGAGCCGACTTCAATTTTTCCTTAGCCACTGCTACCTTCTCTGTAGTGATTTGAACTAACTCAGGCCCTTCTATGGCTCTCTCGCCAACCTCATCCCAACAAGTTGGGGCCCGACACTTCCTACCATACAACGCCTCAAACGGAGCCATCCCAATACTCGCATGCCAACTATTGTTATAAGCAAACTCAACTAGGCTCAAGTAATCATCCCAGTTACCCGACCACTCAAGGGCACAAGACCTTAACATGTCCTCCAACGTTTGAATGGTCCGTTCGGATTGCCCATCGGTCTGTGGATGGAAAGCAGTACTAAAGTTGAGCCGAGTACCCCAAGCTCGTTGAAACCCTTTCCAGAACCGTGAAGTGAATCGTGGGTCCCGATCCGAAATAATAGACACCGGAGTACCATGAAGTCTAACAATCTCCTGTTGAAATATCTGTGCCAACCTATCCACCGAGTAACCCTCGTGGATGGCCAAAAAGTGTGCCGATTTAGTCAACCGGTCCACCACAACCCAAATGGCATCATTCTTCCTGAAAGTCTTCGGCAAACCAGTCACAAAATCCATCGTGATATCCTCCCATTTCCACACTGGAATGTCTAATTGTTGCAGCAACCCACTAGCTCGTTGATGTTCTATCTTCACTTGTTGACAAGTAAGGCACTTCCCAACATATTCAGCCACATCTCGCTTCATCCCATTCCACCAAAAATTTTCCTTCAAATCCCTGTACATCTTTGTAGAACCTGGATGAATAGAAAAAGGCGAACTATGAGCCTCCGCCAAAATCGCCTCCCGAATGATTGGATCAGATGGTACACACAACCGCTCACCCAACCAAATCACACCATGGTCATCAATACGAAAGTCGGGCTGCTTGCCCTCCTCCATATTCTGTGCCATACTCCACAATTCCCCATCTTCCTTTTGAGCTTCTTTAACCCGCGAGATAAGAGAGGGCTCCACTCTCATATCTGCCAAATGCCCATCTGAACCTTGGACATACAACTCCAACTCTAGTCGCTCCATATCCGAAATAAGATGAGGTTGTGAAATAAGAGCTGCTACACTTCCTGAACTTTTTCGGCTAAGAGCATCTGCAACCACATTTGCCTTCCCCGGGTGATACTGAATCCTCGCATCATAATCTTTTAGAAGCTCCAACCAACGCCTCTGCCTCATGTTAAGCTCCTTTTGAGTGAAAATGTATTTAAGACTTTTGTGATCGGTGAAGATATCACAAGTCTCTCCATACAAATAGTGCCTCCAAATCTTTAGAGCAAAGATCACCGCTGCCAACTCCAAATCATGAGTGGGGTAGTTCACCTCGTAAGGTTTAAGCTGCCTAGAAGCATAAGCAATCACCTTACCGTGTTGCATCAAAACACATCCCAAGCCCTTCTTAGAAGCATCACTATAAATCTGGAAACCTCCTGTCCCCGACGGTAATGTAAGTATAGGAGCTGTCACAAGTCGTTTCTTCAACTCCTCGAAACTCTTCACGCGCTCCTCATTCCACTGAAACTTTGTGCCCTTTTTCATCAACTGAGTTAATGGCAAAGCAAGCAAAGAGAATCCTTCCACTTGAACTTCTCCGCCTGTTCCGCTGCAATCCCTGCAGAGGTTCCCGCGAAACCTGCCAACCTGGTGAACCTCGTCATAAAATCTGTGATGGACTCTTCATCTTTCTGCCGAATAGACAGATACTCTCTAGCATAGGCCTCTTTATCAGCAGCTGGAAAGTACTGCTGATAAAAGACCTCACAAAACTCTGCCCATCGAAGTGTTTCCACGTACCCATCACCCTTGGTTGTTTTCAGCGCTTTCCACCACCTCTGTGCATCCCCCTCCAGCTTATAAGCAGCAAGCAACACTCTCTGATTATCTGAGCAGCCCAACACATCAAAAATCTTCTCTAGGTGTGCAATCCAATTCTCCGCATCAATTGGAGTTGGAGCTGAACTGAAAGACTGTGGCTTCTGCTTCTGAAACCTCTCCAACCATACGTACATTGGAACCACCTGTTGATCAAGACCATCTGCATTCCCTTCCTCTTCGTTTACTTGTGGACCATTATTTCCCGAGTTCCCCTGCTCAGGAATTTCTGGCGGCTGCTGCATTGCCTGTACCACCTGTGCCACCAACTGCGGTAAAGCCTGATTAACCGCCTGATTCACCAAGTTAGCCAATTGAGCATTAATCTGGTCATTAGGTTGCTCATCGGGCTGACCATCACCTCTTCCCCTATTGTTACCTCGCCTCCAAGCAACTCTAGCGGATCTACGAGCCATCTAAGAAAGAGATCAACGAATATCAGCAAAATAGATTAAGGACAGATTCGAATATAGCTGAACAGAAAATCAAACTGAACAAAACCTAACCCAGAATTCTACCCATAACTCACAGGTCAAACCTAAATAGGTTTTCTACAAGAAAGAACCTAAGCTTTGATACCAACTCTGTAACACCCCCTTTCCGAAATAGAAAGGGAGGTTACTCAAAACACAACAGAACTAAAGAAAATAATACTAAGGCTCTAAACCACAAAAGAATAGTATTTAAAACTAATAAATATCAATAATGTCAAACCAGAATAAATGCCAAACTGGCCCAAACCATAATTTAAATTAATTATTACAACTCTAAAGAAATTAATATGTCCAGCCTAAATAGAATATTCCTAGACCATTGGATTGAAAGGAGCTCTCATCACACTTGCCCTTGATCCCCCTGATTACCTGCCGGAAGAAAAACACAGCATGAGCCAAATGCCCAGTACAGATATGGAATATAAAATAAAGAACTGAGATAACTAACTCAATTAAAATAAACTGAACTGTAACGAACAAACTAATACAACGAAATAATAGGCTGAAACAAATGGCTGGGGTTATTTCATACCGAGCTCAAAATAAAACAGAAATATACCTTGCCACACAGGCAAGGTCAAATAATGCCACACAGGCAAGGTCACACACATTGGACCGCGAATCCAATGCATGCAAAATCGGAAGGCGTGTTTGGCACAAACATCACCAATCCGCAGAACAGAACAGAACAGAAAACTAGGGTCGACCCATACGCCTCCCACAACAAAACACCAAATGGCCAACTCCCACCGGAGCACAAAACGGAGACGCCGTGGACTGATCACACCGCCACGGAAGGTGTCATGTCTCTCGTGCCAAGACGACATGCCTGTGGTACCCCCACAGGTGGTTATAGCTCAGGTATACCCTACGGTATATTTTAATAATAATATCATATCACAACACATGCGACACAATATTAATAGAGAGGGTTCTATATGTACATGTTGAACCAAATCGAAATATAATCACAATGTCTCAAAAGAAAGTAACAACATGTACCGCTCTACAATTATCAAAATAAATAATAACATGATAACCTAATTCAAAGAGTACAAATTCAAGTCATATGAATTAGCCCCAAAACAAAACTATTATATGAATTTCACAAGAATTAATTATGTGAAATAATAACGAAATTCGAAACAAGGAACAAAACGAACAAATCAATTTAACAAGAGTATCGCTGAAAGAGTACGGAATCCGTACCTGGATTAAGCAATGTAATACCCAATTTATATTCCAGAAATTATTCGTTAAACTCCTTTCGTCCGAACTAATTAAATAAACTAATAATAAATATAAGTATACTTATAAAAATATTCTTCCATCCTTAACCCATTAATAAACTCAAATTATAATTATTATTATTATTATAATTATTATTAACAGTACATTCCGTTCCAACCATAAGAATCATCATATTCATTAATCATAAATATATATATAGGCCTCCGTTTCCAAAACAGGAAAACCAAACATTAACAAATTCTTAATATATATGTATATATATATATAATATAGCCATGTTCAGTACCCCCCCTGGCCTGTTACCGAATTGTATTATATATATATATAATATATAGTCATGCATGTACCCCCACCGAATTTTATTATATATATATATATATCACCAACGTGGCTCATTCAAAATTTTCAAAAACAAAATCTTCAGTTCGTTTTTTAAAATTCTTAATATATATATATATATATATATACTGTAACCTTTGTTTTCTTCAAAAGCATAATAACATATTCATAAATCCATGCATGATTCTTTTATTTGTTTATTCAAAATAACTTTAACTTATTCCCTTAAAGCGATACACATACCTTAAACGAATATGATCCACACTGTTTTCTTCCTCAAGTCGCTGTTTTCCTTCCTCTCTTCCCCTCGGTTGTATCAGATATGTGAGGAGTATTAGGTTTTCCATATTATTAATATATCTTATTAACTCTCCAAATTATAATAGGATTTTAATATTACACAAATATAAATTAGACCCACTAAATTTAAGACCCAATTCTACTAAGTACATTTACCCATCACTTATTAATATTTATTAGCCCACATAAATTAAATAACTACTTTGACCCAATTAAAAATATTTAAACAGAAACTTTAAAAATGTTATTTATTTATTAAAATATTCGGGTATTACAATATTGGTGTATGATTATATGGCTCGGGGAACCCTTCGTAGTCATCTTTACAATTACAGGGGAGATAATCCACCTTTTTACCATGGAAGCCAAGGTTGCAAATTTGCATCGGTGCGGCGCGCGGGTTGCACTATCTCCATGCAGGTGCGAAGCGCCTGATCATTCACCGTGACGTGAAATCGACCAATATTTTATTGGATGAAAAATGGGTGGCCAAGGAGTCGGATTTGGGTTTGTCAAAGATGGGGCCCAGTGACACGTCAGCACGGTGGTGAAGGGTATGTAGACCCGGACGGCAACAATGAACGGACAAATCGGACGTGTATTCATTTGGTGTGGTGTTGTTTGAAGTGTTGTGTGGTAGGGCAGCTATTGTTCCGGCAGGGCTACCAAAGGAACAGTTCATTTAGAAAAGGGACACTTGATCAAAATTTGAAGGATGAGAAGTTTGAATTTTTTTTGGAGAAGTAGGATATAGAAGATCAAGGAATTGATAGACCAACACTGAGTGATGTTGTTTGGAGCCTTGAGTTTGTATTGGACGCTTTTTCGAATGATGAAGCGGTTCATAATTTGAATGAAGAGATGACGACAGCAAACAGTGATGACGTGTTCTCTACATCAACTGAATAATATTATGCGGCTACATCCAGCGGAACATCTAATACTAAGAGTGACAGTGAGAGATTCTTCAAGTCTCAAAGTGTTTTCTCCCAAATGGATGGACGATGAGGTTAACAAAACCTACTTTAATTGTAACAAATAATTATTATTTATTTTTAGTGCGCTACATTGTGTGTTAAAATAAATTATTGTTAGGCCAATAATATTGTTTACGTGCATTTGATAAGTATGCAATTTTATACTATGTCATGTAGTCTTGGGTGGTTCTTACAAAAGAAAGAAGAAGAAAAAAAAAGGAAACAAAGAAGAAGAGACTAAAGGAAAAGATTGGGTAGATGCTAGGCCTATAATTGATGATAACCTTCATGAAATATCTAAAGATGGGAGAATAATTTATTAAGAGTACAACTGAGATGGTGAAAGGATATAGACAAAAACGAGTGAGGAGGACGAAAGAAATTCAAGGCATTGGCTTCACCACACTTCATTGTCTGCTGAAGACCAAAATCCAATTTGTTTGCATACAAAACGTGACAATCCCGGCAAGTAGGGAAGGGTCCGGGTCAAATTCAAGTCCGAATCGAATCAAATTCATCTTTAAATTACTAACTCAATAGTATCTTTTTGAACAAATTTTTCTCATATCTTTCGATGCGAGACTGGGGTGGCTGTTACAACTTATATCTTGTTTAGACTTCAAAGTCCTTTGTCAACATTTTTTCCTTCTCCGTGGTTTGGGAGAGGATAGTTACTACTTTGTATACTACTGCAGGGATGTTTGGCCGTGTGGCTATGCTCAGTCACTGGGTCAAGCCAACAATCTTTGTAAATCAAGTCGATTGTGGTATAGTGGTGAGAATTCCCGCCTGTCAAGCGGGTGACCCAGGGATTGGGCGGGGAAGTCAGAGCTCAATTCCAAAGTCCAGCGGTACTATTGTTTCACTGGAAAATAACCCGTAATGATTTAAAACAAGAAAGAAAAAGAAGACTCATCAGAATTCAGATTTACCACCTAGACTAGAGCCTTCCTGAAAGCCTCCTACGTATGCATATTGGTAGTGGTAGATCAGTGTCTCCGCTCAACATGTACAATGCCAACTTATGCAAGTATACCTGTCCCATGCAATATTACTCATTTCAGCTTTAGACTAAATCTATTACATGAAACAATAGGTGAATTTAATCCAGCTAAAAAGAATGATGGATGATTCCAGTAATCTTTCATCAGATCCGTCGCTCACCAAGTTCTAGTCCTCACGACATTGATCCCTCGAGAAAATAAAAGACTGCAATGTCACCAATATTGCTTCTCTATAAGAAGTGTGCATTGCACTGATACATGCATCTTTAATATCCTAACTAAGTTCTAGTCATCACGACATTGGTCCCTTGAGAAAATAAGACTGCAATGTCACCTATACTGTTTCTATATATCAAGTGCACGGGGAAAAATTCCTGTACGTACTGATACGGGCATCTTGAATATCCTATTCAAATTTTCAGCTATTGACCAAATTAGTCCATTCATGAGCACAAGGAATGGCATGGCTGTTCGTTGATGATGAATTCATTAATCTTTCGCACATGAGCGTTCTGCATATATAGAATGAACAAAAACTTTAGATAAAAACTGGATTTTTTTTGGCAGTTGCAAAAACGCGCGTCAACAATAGAGCAAAGCTTTATAATTGTCCTACTTGCAAACTGCTAGGATACAGATACAAGTCTCAGAACTGCACTAGTAAACAAGAACAAACAGATGCAAGTAAACAGACAGGTAGCCAGGGGGAAGGGAAACTACAATCATGTTAGAAGAATAAAGGTCTCCACATTGACTAATAAGTCTCAAAAAGTCTTTACTTTTCAATTAAGAATAACTGTACCACACGCTGTATTAAGCAAACCAGGGTGGCCTCCAAGCTGAATTTATTATGTTGTTGTCAATGCATCACTTCATGGTATACTACTAAACTAATTGAGTTCCCCTAGCTGTTTTCAGCCAATCCAGACCCCCATTTCCTAATAAGCATTTCCAAATGGCTGAATTTATTATGTTGTCAATGCATGCATGTGATGTCTGTATGCGTTCATGTATTCAGTAAATGGTGTGTGTGTGTGTGTAGTGTGTACACTGCATGCGTTTCTCTCTCTTGGGTAAATGACCTTAAAATTAAAACTTAAGGGCACATATATTGATGGTCCAAACAAATATAATTTCAAAGAAATCTTGCAGAATGAAGTTCAGACATAACAAAGACGGGTTGAAAAGGATTCCTCACAAAATTACAGTTACTAGAAAGAGTTCACTAATAGCAAGAAGATTACCATGAGTTGAACCATATAAACACATTAAAACTTGCATGGTTCAAAATATTTAATATTGAAGAATTCTTGCGGAATGAAGTTCACACATAACTAAGACGGGATGAAAAGGACTCCTCACATTAATTATAGTTTACAAGAAAGAACTCATCAATAGCGTGAAAAGATACCATGAGTGACCCATATAGACAAATTCAGGCTACCACATAAAACCTGGAGTCACTTAATATGCTAAACTATGGAACTGCATACCTTTATAAATGTCAACGACTCAACAATCACTTACAAATTACTAGGAAGTACAAAAAATGGGTTTATTGTTTTCTATCAAAGAAAAAATCTCTGGAGTACTACCAAAAAGATTTCTAATGAAATCACAATTCTAAATAACTATGATCGGTCCAGCTAGTCATAGGTTCAACCTGGACCTACCCGAAACCTAGCTTGAGCTTCAGCTGGGTTAGGTCAAGACTTCCACGAGCTTTGCATTATATTGGGCTTACGAACCTTAAGGTCCTCAACGATTGGACTTTTCAGGCTTATGTTGAGGTCTCAGGCTGGCTGAGAGAACCAAAATCCAAGTAATACGTGAGCAAAAATATGTTATATGCACAATCTAAAGAGTATAATTAAAAAAACCACTTCTGGTTTACCCAAATTTTCGAGTCACCACTTGTGCTTGGAAACTATCATTTCACCCCTCGTGGTTTCATACACATTTGTCTTCGCAACGGCACCTATTAACAATTTTAGACTAACACCGTTAGTTTTTTTGGTTAAAGACAATTTTGACCTTCATATTTTATTTCTCCTAAATAGTTTTATCTTCATCTTTTTCTTCTTTAGCATCTTAAATCCAAAATAATATAAAATTATTAAATGCATTATAGCATTTATATCAAAATTAAATTCTATTAACAATAACTAAATTTACTTTATGCATAATAAATAAATAATAATAAATAATGAACAAATTTACTATCACATAAACTAAATTAAAACTGAACCTAATCTAAAAAGCCCTTTCAACTGTTCCTATAGAGCCAGTATACTAGAGGGAGAGCTTAATCGCTCTCTCCACTCTAAACATAGTTAATATAAGATAAGTCTAACAGATTTTTATTTCTTTAATAAGACTTCTTTTATTATTACAAATTTATACATTCTTAACCTCCTTCATATTTTATTTTCCCTAATAACGCTATTTCATTTTTTTCTTCTTCAACATCTCAAATTTTAAAAATACAAATTATTAAATACATTATAGCATTACTAAATTTAAATTTATTTTATCAAGATTAATAAAATAAAATTTTTAAGTATATTAAAATAAACAAATATTAAGGCAATAAAACATTAGCAAGATAATTTTGCACACCGATTTGATCCAGCGGGGAAGATTTAGAGAACAAAAAAGAAACGAAAACGAAAAGAAGTAAATCCAATAAAGAAACAAAAAGCAGATCCACTAAAGAAACAAAAAGCAGATCCAACAAAGAAACGAAAAGAAACGAGAAGAAATTGTTGTCGTACCGCTGTACTGCCGCTCCGCCACCCTCAACCTGCTTCACCTCTGTTGTGTCGCCATATTCTTGTAAACCCCATTTTTCTCTCTCTCCCCTATTTATCTCTCTCCACTTTAATTGCCATCATCATTTTCAAGGATGGGTTGTTTTTTAGGATTTGATTTATGGCTTATGAATTATATTTGAAGATTATGGCTTAGGGATTAACTTATGAGAGTATTGATCAATGAGGGGTATACTTTAATCAAATCTGAGGAAGATTTGAGGTTATTATTGTTATTTAGACATAACTTCACTATCTTTTTGGCCAGTGAAGCTCACTTGCTGTTAACTTGGATAGAAATGAGGTAACTTGAAACTTGAGATCAACCACAAGCGGTGAATCGATAGTTTTCGAACCATATCAAACGACAGATGGTGAATCAATAGTTTTCAAACCATAAGTGGTGACTCAAGAATTTGGATAAGCCACATGTGGTTTTTTGAATTTTACTCCAATCTAAGTTATACGTCAGTTATATATAAACATTTAAATCTTTTAGTAGCAACAATCGGAACTCTAGCAAAGAGTGAAGTGCAACACATACAAACTACTGATATAGAGTACTACCTTTAGAACTTTGAAAACTCTAATTTGTTACCACCTCCAATCAAACTGGAAACCAGAGTAACCATTCCCCATATCTATTTGCCCCTCTTTTATTTAACTCCAGTTAGAGTCGATTGAAGAAGAATATGCTCTATATACCCTCTCATTTCATGCAACATTACAGAGGTTTCTGATTGCTTTGAATCCTCAAGAAACTACAGAGTTTCTTATAGCTTTTCTCCATTACCATTTTGTCTTACATACAAGAGATGTTCATGCAATTTCACTTCTCTTATTGTCTACAAAATCTAACAATAACACTCCATTTATTTCAGTGTGCAAAAGATACATGTACTTGAGGTAGAAACTCTAGCATGAGAATCGTAATGGTACAAACATAATATCCCAACCAGTAAATTTCTATGTAATATAAAAAATACCAATGCAACTCTTTCCACCCCAACCAATCAAAACCTATTTAATTCTGGCAAGTTCATTCCATACACAATGACCAATGGTTGGAAGGGTCGGGTGGCTTGAATTTGAACAGAGGTTATCACAACTCAGACATTGATGAATAAAATGATGGGTTATAAGAGAAGGCAAGTCTCAGGAGCAAAAAAAGAAAGAACAACTTCTCACAAGGCATCATACATTAGTCCTGAGCTAATCTAGCAAGTAAAAATGTAGAAAGTAAAGGCATGAGAAAGAGTCCCTACTTAAAAATTCATAGGCCAGTATCATTGACGTTCCCCATGCTGACATGCTGAAAAACCTTGGACCTAGTCCTCTATAAAATCCTTGCCAACCATCCTCCGCAATCAATTGCCTAACCACTTGTTTTGCAGTGGGCCTCTTTTCATGGCCCATCACCTACAAATTACAATGTGAAAACAACAAATTAAACAAAATGAACATCAGAATTATGCGATTGTGTAGAATAAAAACCAGAAAACTGTAAATTTTTTAGTTTCGGAAAATAAATGACACTCCAATTTGTCGCGCTCAGAAATATGTATCCTCCATTTTGAAGGGAGGCAGATATCTGCAAATAGTTAGCAAGACACTGGTCACACTATTGTGAGAATACAGGGGATCCGTAAATGAGTTTCTAAAAGTGAAAGTGCACAAACTAGAGTTTCAACTTTCAACCATGCCACTGAAACACTTTCATATAAGATTCCACTGCTTTAGAGAGAGAGAGAGAGAGACGACTGGAAAAGGAGACTAATGGAATGCTAGGATTGATTATCTAGAATTATCCTCTAAAATATCAAGGATATTTACAAAGTATCATGAGTAAATCTAGAACACTATATTAGAAACCCTAATTTCTAAAAGAAGAATCTAAGGAATGCCTTAGCCAAATGAGTGTCTTGTGGGTGTCAAGTAAGCGATGACATGCCGTAATCTTGCTGAAAATGTTCTTGTTGTGACATTATGCTTAAAAACAAAGCACTAGAAAGCACATGAAAAGAATAATGTTTGATAACAATTAAGCAGACCTGCAAGCGAGTCTTAATGGTATCCAATGGAGTTGTGATGCAGGATGCTGCAGCACCAGCAAAAATCCCTCCAGCACCTTGGACTAACATTATTGACAACTGGCTGGGAGGGGCTTCATCACTCTCAGTGCCATGACCTAAAAACCTGCCCAAAACAAATTAGACAGATGATTGAAGAAATCATAAGTACAAATTAAAGGACCCCAACTGTCAACGAAACATGAACCCTGCATCCCTATTAATCATCCAGTTATGACGCATCACTAAAGGAAACACCACCAACTTCTCTAACTATATCTACCAAGTATGCTTATGAGGCTTGTTTGAACTTTGAACAATTGCATGTTTGTATTTGAACTTTGACATTGATAATATGGATATGTGTTTGAACTTTAAGTAAATGCCTTTATTATCTTTATTATAGATTGTTTTGTTTTATATTATTGTTTTGTTTGGATAAATGTAAGATAAAATATTAAAATTGACTTAAAATAAAAAATCCCGCCTAGGCCCTCCGGCCTCCCGCCTAACGACTTTTAAAACATTGTTTTTACCTCTAACCAAGTCGTCCAAACGCCTTCAAAAATTTCACTGCCTGGACGCCTAAGCGTCGCCTTGTTAACCCTGTATAGTCCACGTTGCGTTTTAAAGTTAACAACAGACTTGATTTTTTTTTATATATAGATTCAAAAAAGTAGTAACGAAACTTTTAAGTCTTCTACCATTTCAAATGAAAAGGTTTTATGCCGTTTTGTTTTTTCTCACATCCACAAGTAAAAGCATGAATCTCCACTTATTAATTTGAATTATTCACTTTTGTTTTATAATTCATAGATAAATCTGAATTTTCGTTTTCTTTTGTTACTCTATAAGCATTACTAAAATTATATCTAATAGAGTATTTTGGCTGCTATTTTACTTTAAAATTTATTTCTAGGTTATAATAATATTTACTTCACTGCTTTTCTATATAGTCAAGCTATGCTTGATTGTCCAATAAATTGTATGTTTTATATGTTTAAAAATATGTTCTACATTTTTCATTTCATTTTCGTATCGTACGAGACAATGCGACGATTCAGTATCACGAAACACGATATGGGGGATAAACGATACGATTTAACAATTATGCCTTTGCATGAATAATACCTAATTTTGTGATTCATGTGAAGGTTGCGATTCGACATCGACACACAAATATCTATCTGATACGCCAATATTTCGACATAACCGCCGATAGTTTGAGCCATGGGTCCCACTTTGTAAGACAAGTTTTTTGCTCCCACTTTGTAAGACAAGTTTTTTTTTTGGGTGTTTTCCAGCACGAATTGTGAGATGTAACAGAAAAAGTACATGTTACATATTTAACATATTTTAGTATTTTAATATTTTTGCATATAATATTTTCAAAATATAGTTAGGACAAACAAAAATACATATTTCGTCCCCTCCTCCCCCCCCCCCCCACCCCACCCCCCCCCACCCCACCCCAAAAAAAAGTCTTGTAAAGTGAGTTGAAGGTAGAACTAATGAGGGAACACCTGTGTAATTGTTGCACTTATGGAGATTTCAACATAGGGTTGGACCCTAGGAGAAGGGCTGTCAACAAATTTATTCGAAAATACTCTCCTTGGCATCCGTCCAAGTAATATTGAGAATTTGAGATAACTGATGCCCCACAACAACCTGGTAATTTGACTATGGACAGTCTTCACAGTCTAGGACATATTTGATATTTCGATGTAGGGGAACCAAAGTGCGGATCATTTGCGAAATGTAGTCTCAGTGGTCCTAGAGTTTTATATGTTCTAAGATCCCCTTCCCAATGGGTAATTTGTTAGCTACAGATGTAGTTTAAGTGGAGTCACTGCACCACGTCTCAATTTTTTGTAATTTGTTTGGGCCTTTATGGCCAACCACCACACAAAAAGGGAAAAGTCAACACATAGTTTATGAAAATTTCAATACAAATGAGCTCCTTCAACACATTCACCATAACTGAAAGCAAACCAGCATTTCTCACCTCCATATGACACGTTGACTTGAACCATAGCTTGCCCACCATACAGCACTAGATGGGGAATAAGTCATAACAGATAAACTAAACCCTCTATATAATCCTCGAATGCCATCTGACTTCAGGACTTTACGAGCAACATCCAGGCCTCCGCTATAGCTTGCATGACCCGAGTATCCTTGCACCATCAACCTTTGGCTAACCTATTGAAATTCAACATAAGCAGAATATAATATTCCACAACTAAAACTTTGACAGAAAATTGAGAAAGGAAGTGATTATCAGAATATGAAAATTGTATAATATTTTATAATATCTTGGGGAAGGAATTGGAGTAGTAACACACTCATTCCAAAACAGAACATGAAATAAATACAACAATCTGCATTTCGACTCTAACTTATCCTCAGTTTCATGTTAAGCTGAACTAGAATAGAAGACTCGACTAGACATGTGACCCCCCCCCCCCCTCCCCTCTCTTCAATTCAATTTTTCTTACAAGGTCAGCAGACAACTCTCAAGTGAGAAAAAGAACAACATACAACATCCATTGGAACAACCACAGCCTGAGCAAAAAGTGATGCTGTCATGCCAGCAATTCCATTTGCAATAGCTGCCTGGGTAGGTTCTGATACTTTTAATGGTTCAACCATCCTAAACGCAGTCACTTTTGTGGTCTCTAATGCAGTAAGAAATATAATCCTGGCAGGAACTGCTCCAGTAATAACTGTACCAAAACCTTTGTATAAACCAGGAATTCCTTCTGCTTTCAATAGGTCCTCTGGTAACACAGAATGCATTCCTCTCAACAGAATCTTTTGAAACAATCTGCAGCCTGGTCTTCACAACAGAAATAGGGTATAGTGCAACCGTAACTGCAGAAAAGATCCCAGCTCCTACGACATAAAACTTAGTTTTATCAAGCCTGCAGGATTGGTGGAAGACATCCAAGAAATTAGAGACAAAAAAATTACAACGTCCAGAAAATGAGAACAAGTCAAGAGACTCAATAACAAACATAAGAAGCAACCACAAAATAAATGATTCCCGTTGATGTTAGAATGGGATCTCTGTTGATTGCTAATTTTCTTCAATTGATGATATGAACAAGTGTTCAAATCATAACTAATTTCCAATTCTACTATGTTATAAACTAGAGTCGATAAGTGTATAGTAATGATCTAAATAACTACCAAATTTTCTCCTTAACTAATTTAAGTAGCTTAATCACAATTTGGAAGAGAACATGTTCAAATCCAGCTGATGTTTGGTATTGGTATAGCAGGCCAAACACCGCTACAACAAATCCATTGTTTGGTGGGTACAAATCTTAATGCAGTTAAAAAATCAATATGGAAAACCTATATTTTAGCGAACCCCAGTTTGGAATTCATACGCTGTTCAGTTGAATTGTATAGTAGAACTATATTTATTTAAGGTAATGGATAATGATGGAGTTGAGCACTTGCCTCAGAAGAGCTTCAACTTTTGCCAATGAAGACAACCGTCAATGGGGTTTCAAGAAAAAATAAAGATTGAAACATACTAACTTGAATGTCATAACATTTGAGGGTCATCTACATTCCAAAGTAAACACCACTGGAAATAGGGATACAAAGTTCTTTATTATTAATAATTTATAAGTAAAAGGGCTATAAAGGATACTATGGTCTATAATATAACATGATTCCAATCTAAATTACATGAATACTGGAGCAAATTCTACAAAGTTAACATCTTCATATCACTCCTCATCACCAATGGAGTTATGACAGTAGGTGTTATGAGCCCCCGCGGAATAAGCACTTTCTTATAAGTAGAATATCTATGTTCTTATTCTAACTTTTTTTATACAAGTACCTATGTTCCTCTATTTTTTATTTTATTTATTTTTGATAAAAACCTATGTTCTATCTCTATTATTACAAAGAGGTAAATCTTTTCCAAAAATGCACACATCAGAAGGTTCGGTAAGCATTTCTAGTAGTAGATTATTTGTTCACCATAAATTTTTGGTCACAAAGCACACCCCTTTTATTGTTGTGGAGTACTCATACAGTCATACTTTTCAATTGTAAACATTTAAATGATTTTCCTAGAGTTCATAATATGTATCGTCTTCCAGTATATAGATATCCCTAACTTTACAGGACCTGAGATGGTGTAATACACTCCAAGTTTATGTAGCCCTTGAAATCAGACACTCAATCATCTTCTAGCATTCTAATTTCTATATGTATGAAATGTTCTTGATATTACATTTTTAGGCTAAATCTCAGAACATATATAGCACACAAACCAATCAAGACACTTTATATATCTATAGAGCCATAGTCAAGTGGAGTTACTCATTCACGCATCTTCTTAATTAGAGTTAATATTGAAACATTTGAGACTAATAGAGCCATAGTCAAGTGGAATTACTCATTCACAAGTCCTCCTTATCGTGGTTAGTGGTTAAAATTGAAAGATCTTATCAAATTGCACAGTAAATAGAGAGAAGGACAACAACTGATGGCTTGAAATCAAATCTAGATTAACTGCGAGAAGCTGTTCATGACCATGCTAATACTACTAGATTTCTAGCTTCTATAGTGCAGTACAGAAACACAATGGAGGCATTATGCTCAAATGTGACCTAATGAATTTCCAAGGAATATGCCAGCACCGAGAGATAAGCTCATAAAAATTGTTAATCAAATACATATATCTATTTACACTCAGAAATTCAATATATTTTATCCTATTTTTTATATATAAAATTAAAATGAGTTTGTTGATCAATTCATTATTGCTATTATATCATCAGTAAAAAGAAACTTAATGTCGTAATAAACAACATTATCAAATACACACATTTACTGTAAAATTTATGTAGACTAAAAACTTAATTTGAATGTAGAAGCCAAAAGAGTAATTATAAGCAATAATCAAAATGAAATTGAAAAGACATAAGAATTGGATCAATAGATAGAGATATGAAATTACTTGTCCCAATTAATTTCGGTTTGACTGAACGGCCTGGTTTGAGAAGGAGCCGTTTCCATTTTCAAATTTGGGAGCAAAAACCGCGATTCCAAAAATAAACCCTAACCTAATTTTCCAAAGGCTTTAGATTCGAATCTGAAACTAAAATCGAAACACTCATTCAGTTCATATAAGTTTTCATCATAAAAAACCGATAAATGCTTTATTTGTTGGGAAGATTTGTCGCACAATACTATTCTTCCTTGGAGTTATTTTCAGGTGGGAATAACACTGAACTCTTTGCTTTATAAATCTCCAACGGCCCAATACGGGTGTTTATGACATCTAAGCCTAGGCCGCCCTGATTTGGAGCCCAAGAAAATGGTCTTGCCAAGTTTTTTGTAAATGTTAGTTTGTTTTACAAATAAACTCATGCCCAGCCCAATCCCTTATATTTCAGGTCGTTGGAAATTTGCCACTTGATATTTTGATCAGATGAGATTACTCCTGGACTCAATTTTTCTTTAAAAGATATGAAAAATTATATTAACTTGGCCCTTACAGATATAAAACCAACACCAACCAATGAATTGGGCCTGGTTCTGCCCGTTTAGAGGAAAAGTAGAAGAAGTAGTACTGTAGTAGTGTGGGATAGAATGATAGCTACTAGTGCCTTGTTTGGATTTTAGAAAAACAAAAGAGAAAAGAAAGGAAAGGACTAAGAATTTGGGGATTTTACACTTGCTTTTGACATTGCATTTAGTATTTGGTTTTAAACAATAAACATATACATATACGCAGTTCATTTCAAGGACATACCCTTTTATTTTATATACCATGTTTACCATCTTTAGCGACGGACCGGACGACGGTTCGGTTCGTCGCTATAGAATAGATAAATGATTTATATGTTACAGCGACGGTTCGATGCGTCGCTAAAAGTTAAGACGACGGTTTTCTGATATACGCGACGGACCGAACCGTCGCCCGGTCCGTCGCTAAAAGTGGTGAGCAAGGTATGTAGAATCAAGAGGTATGCCCTTGATCATTTTTGTACATATATATATATGTATATGTATTAGGGTGATAAGATTCTAATACACACGTTTTGCCTGTGTAAATTATATTTCATATATAATTAATTTTAAAGATTATAAATTAGTTTAAAGGATATAAAATGAATATAAATAAATTTTAAGGATAAAATATGAATTTTTTAAAACTCAGGGGCTAATTCGGAGAAAAAGTGTTGTGATACCAAAGAGACCAAGTGCGACGCAGCCAATTTTATATATAGATATGTAAAAGTACAAAATTGATCAGGTCCGGACTCCCGGACCTGATCAAATCCGGACCTTTTTTTTTTTTTTTTTTTTTTGCTTTTTTTTTTAAAATAACTAATAAAAAATGTATAATATTTTATGGAACTGGAATTTTTTCATAATACAGTGTTTTAGGTGTGATTTGGATACTTATAACAAAATAAGTCTGTACAGTCTGTATAACCTGTGTTGTTATATGTATCCAAATCACACCTAAAACACTGTATTATGAAAAAATTCCAGTTCCATAAAATATTATACATTTTTTATTAGTTATTTTTTAAAAAAAAAGCAAAAAAAAAAAAAAAAAAAAATTGGTCCGGATTTTGATCAGGTCCGGGAGTCCGGACCTGATCCGGCCTCTGTAAAAGTATTCATAACGGAGAATAATATTTGTATGTATATTTTACACCCTTGGTTGTTATATTAGAGATTTTAAGAAATATGACATAAATTTCCCCTTAGGATAGAACAATAATAAAAACTATTAACACTTAATCTTTATCTACGAAACTATATAGAACTCTAATCTTCCAAGGTGGGATTATGAACACTTTGTGATTTTATGAGATCTTTTCTCATACGTAAGGGGTAAACATAATATGTACGTAACACCATTTTTTATTTAAAATATATAAATTTAAAACGTTTCTGAACACATGATTTTTTAATTCGGACCGGGCCGCCGGTTTAATCGGTCGGCACTCCAGTCTGGTTTGAATTAATTAATCGTTTTTTGTCAAAACTCAATAGAACCGGTTGATTATCGGTCGAACCGGTGGTTCAACCGGTAAAACCGGTTAAATTGACCAAATGAACCAATTTTAATTATTTTTTTAGTATTTGTTTGTAAAAAAAAAAAATTAATGTTAAAATTAATCACTTTTAATAATATTGTAACTCAATTTTATTATGTTTTAATTCATAAAAAATAATTTTTAATTTTTTTTAAAATTAATTATTAATAATATATATTTTTATATATTAACAACGTTATTAAGTCAATCACGGGTGGACATGAAGAGGTGATATATGTACTCGTTTGGAAGTTGACGTATACATATAGATCGAGAGCGCCACAAACTGACGAGGAGGTAGGGTTTTTGGATATTTATTTGAATAGACAAACGTGCATGTGATGTGCCACCAACCGAGTTAATTAGCTGGATTTGTGTCGATGCTTAAACAAACAAATAAATAAAAATAAAGACTATTGGATGGATGATAATGCATTATTCAATCATATTAGCTAGGTATTATTAATTAATTAGGTGGGAAGTATTTTATTTATTTTAGTTATTTCGAGAGCTAGTCCTATTTGACAAAATTAAAATTTAATTTGTTCCACAACAAAGTTTTCTTCTTTTTTTTTTTTTTTATTATTATTATAAAATAACTCGATATTATCATTTAATTGCATTATCATATCACTAATATTAAATTAGTATCAATTCGCTCCCTATCAGTTGTCCTTTCTGCTTAACAGTTCTCTCCACCGACACAACTACTAAATGAATAAAACTGTAAATCGTAGAAAGCCAATGGTCAAGAATTACCCAGTGCTGCTACCCTACCTGCTTATGACGACGCCTACTGTCGGCAAAGAGTTGTGGATTCTATTTATTTTTTTTAACTTTTTCTTATGGAATAATACCTATTTTATTTTTATTCTTTCCCATTTCTTAATTATTTGTATGTTAATATTTCCCAATCATAGATGTAAGACTAGTACGACAGAGAAATTGCACTATCAGTTTGTTAATCTAATTAATATTACTCTCAAATTCTTTTACAAACAACCCTAATTACCATAAGTCTATTAACAAGTATAACTATAATTGTTACGTATTAAATTTAGATGAATTTATCCTAATTTTAAAATTTATTCAAAATATATAACTTTAATTTTGGTGTTTGTTTGTTTGTATCTGAATGCCTCTTAATTCACCTGCTTCTGATTCGGTTTCTTGTTTGATAATTTTTTTTTGCCTCTTAATGCATTCTAATCGTTAAAACAGAAACTCAAGTCTTTACTATTAAGAGTTGCCTCTTAATAGTTTATTTAAAATTTATGGACAAAAATAGTCTCAATAAATATTGTATATTGTACTCCTTCAATTTCAAATATTAAGATCATTCAAATAAAAATTTTAAATAACTCAAATATTTTATACTTTTTAGTTATCAAACAGTTTTTTCAGATTCATATGCTATTTCATTCACATAATCTAATTTATTAAGATGTATCAACGATTCAAATCTTAATTACTCAATTTTATCAAACGCCACCACTTATACAACATATAAATTTCAATATTAAAATATATATGCTGGTAAAAACTTTAGGAAAATTACCATTGGCAAAAAAAAGCTTTATAAGAAATTACTAGTGATAGAAAAGTTAACAGCTGTGTAAAACGGCTTTTTAAAGTCCACTTGAACAAGCTTGCTCACTTCAGCAGGTTAGCAAAAGCCAGCCACCCCACCGCGTTCTTTACTCTCTCTTCAATTGACTTGCAGATCTTGAGCAGAAACCCATCAAGAAAATTTCAAGAAAATCTGCAACAAGAAATGGGGTTTCTCTCCAGATCTCTCAACAAGTTCACAAACTATACCATCCTACTTGTGTTCTTCATTTCTAGCTTCAGCTTCACTTCAACAGGTTCGCACATTTCCTTTTAATTTTTTTCCTCCATTTAATATAAAGCAAAATTGGAATCTTTTACTTATTTGGGGACTGGGTAATCAAGATTTATTCTTTTTGGGTCTTAATTGCCTGATGGGTTATAAACATTCGGAAGATTCGGTAAGTCTGTCTATGGAATTGGAACATGGAGAAAAGTTTTATCCTTTGCCAGCCTATAGGCTCTGATCATTGTGCTGTTTAGATGCATACTTTAACGTGTTTAAACAGTAATAAGAAAAAAAGACTTGCATTTCATCTTCCTAACCAATTAAAAAAAAAGATATGTTTATTGGATATTATGTGCTATCACATCAATAGGGACTGATTATTTCCATAAGAGATATAGAAACACTTCAATGAATTTAATGTCCAAAAATTATAAAAGGAAAATTTGACGACTTGTGTTATTTTGTTCAACTGGGTTCTAAATTTGTGTTTTAGCCTTTCCACACCTTAACTTAGGCAAAAAGTAATCACTTAAAATTATAGTCATTTTCTTTCTTGCTATTCTGTACATATATGAGCAGTGGCTTTCTTAGTTTGCACAGACTGTGTATGTGCACAATAATTTCCTTTTGCTTATTATTGGAAAAGAGTTCTTAACTTTTGCTTATTAATTTTTTTTCCTTTTCAGAGGCCTATGATCCACTTGATCCAAATGGAAATATTACAATTAAATGGGATGTAATAGGCTGGACTCCTGATGGATATGTTGTAAGTATTAGCAGTCTCTGTCTTCTGCAGTGATGTTGGCAAAAGTCTCTCTCTCTCCTCCCCCTTCCCCCTTCCCCCAACAATAAAAAAAAATCAGTTCAGATTTTGAAGACTCGACCTTAAAATTGTTGAAGCTCAACCAAATTCCCCAACTATCACAAAAAGTTACAGTTTGCACAAGTTCCTTTAGAACAAACCCGGAAACGATGGACATAGATATAAAACATGAATAAAGATGGCTAGGCAACAACATCTACAACTCAAAAACTAGGACATGAATATGTTCAGGACACGAGATCAAAGAAATATGTTTGTATGATGATTGAATGTAATACAAATTCATGCCATGTGAAATTTTCACCTTATGAATCATAAGATTAAAATGTCACCTATGCTAAAATAAACAAGACATAACTTGGATAATGTTAATTCCTATGTACAGGGCCGGCCCTGAGGGGGTGCAGAAGGGGCGGCCGCACAGGGCTCCCAAATTCGAAGGGCCTCCGATTTTTTTTATTTTTTTTTGTATATGTAGAAAATTGATTATGGAAGTTTGATTGATGATTTTGCAGCAAAAAATGCAAGAATGATGCTAGCGATCGTGTGAAGTTTATTGTCCATTTAAGTTTTAGCTACCTTTTCTTTTTAATTGATAATTTATTGAAGTTTTAGCTATATTTTCTTTCTAATTGATAATTTTGTTACTTGACGTTGACATTTATTATTTTAATTAATGATGAATTTTGATATAAATTGTGCTTTATATATTGGTGCTGATAAAAAAATTAGTATTTTTATATGCGAGAGGGCCCCTATTTTTTTCTAGCACAGGGCCTCTAAATTCTTAAGACCGGCCCTGCCTATGTAGGCGCATAGTTATGTATATGTGTATGTTAATAATTATGCAGTCATAGTTTATGATAATTTCTCTGTCTCTTGCATATTGCCCAGTACTTTGATAACTCTTTCTTTGTTTATTTTGTTTTGTACTTTGTGTATGTTGCTTTGACAAGGGCAGATCCTAAAAAGGCTTGGTTCCAGTTAGTGACCTTTATTCCATACAATAAGTATCTAATCAGCTGCTTCTGTGTATTGGATAGGCTGTTGTTACAATGTTCAACTTCCAGCAATATCGTCATATTCAAGCACCAGGCTGGACATTGGGATGGTCATGGGCAAAAAAGGAAGTGATATGGAGCATGGTGGGTAGTGAAACCACAGAGCAAGGGGATTGTTCAAAATATAAAGGAAACGTTCCACATTGCTGTAAGAAGGATCCAACTGTTGTTGACTTATTACCAGGAACTGCGTACAACCAGCAGATCGCAAATTGCTGCAAGGGTGGAGTACTTAACTCATGGGTGCAAGATCCAACCAATGCTGCAAGCTCATTCCAGGTTAGTGTTGGTGCAGCTGGAACCACCAACAAAACAGTTAAGGTGCCTAAGAACTTCACCTTGAAAGCACCAGGGCCTGGCTACACATGTGGACCCGCCAAAATTGTCAAATCTACTAAATTTGTTACCGGAGATGGAAGGAGAGTGACACAAGCTATGAGTAAGTATGGTTTGGCAAATCTTACGGTACTTTAACTAATTTTATGTGTCCTATCTTCATCTTTAAAGACCAAGTTAGCACTATGAGCATCATGGAATATCTTAATAATGAAAAACTCCTATATCAGAAATTTTCAACATATTTGAGTTGATGGTTCCTTGAACCGGGAGAAAGGATGTTAAAATGAACATTTAATTTCTCTCTTGCATGGTGTGTATGCTAATCGCATCAATATAGCACATTTGGTCATACTTTGAATTTCAAAATGTTTTTAGACAAGGAACCTTTGAAATATTTGGCTGAACATCTTATTTGAACTATGGCAGTGACATGGAATGTTACTTGCACTTATTCACAGTTCCTGGCTCAGAAAACTCCCACTTGTTGTGTCTCTCTGTCATCTTTCTACAATGAAACAATAGTACCCTGCCCTACATGTACCTGTGGCTGCCAAAACAATAGTACTCATCCGGGGAGCTGCGTAGAGTATGTTCTTTTTTAGTTCTTTTTATATCCTTCATTCGTTTTTTTTTTGTTTTTTTATTTATTTATCATGTTAAACTAATATAACGTCTTTACTGTTTTACAGCCCAAACTCGCCTTATTTAGCTTCAGTTGTTTCGAGCCCTAGCAAGAACAACTATGCACCTCTGGTCCAATGCACGAGTCATATGTGCCCAGTCCGAGTTCATTGGCATGTAAAACTTAATTACAAAGACTACTGGCGGGTGAAGGTCACAGTTACGAACTTCAATTACAGGATGAACTATACACAGTGGAACATGGTTGTCCAACATCCCAACTTTGATAACCTAACTCAGATATTCAGCTTCAACTACAAGCCATTAACTCCTTATGAAGCTATCAGTAAGATTTTTGTTGTCCATTCTTTTGTAATGCGTGTAATGCAACACTTCTTTTGCATCATTTGTCATGTGTAGATATAGGCAAACTCTTTTTCAGATAAACCATTTGAAATAGTTCGCGGTTTTCAGTTGGGTTACCAACTATTTGGAATTCATCCCCTCCCCTTCCCTCCCTCCCTCCCTCCCTCCTTTCTTTTTATTTTTTCATTTTTCCTTTTTCCTTTTTTCCAATCAAGTGTGGAATTCTTTATAATCTGTTTGGAGCTGAGATTAGATCTAACAGTTCTTTTCTATCATTTGTTTAAACAGATGATACGGCCATGCTATGGGGTGTTAAGTTCTATAACGACTTTCTCTCGCAAGCTGGTCCCCTAGGGAATGTTCAGTCAGAACTACTTTTCCGAAAAGATGCATCAACTTTCACATTCGAGAAGGGTTGGGCTTTTCCTCGAAGGATCTACTTCAATGGTGATAATTGTGTCATGCCGCCTCCTGATGCCTATCCATATTTGCCAAATGCCAGCTCCCGACAAGAGATCTCCTTGCTCACTCTGCTGATTACACTTCTGTCATCTGTGGCATTCTTCTTTGCATATGTTTAAGAATCTCATAGCAGCTGTAATAAAAAAAATTGTCTATCTATACAGTGTTTACTGCATCAATTCAACCAAAGAACTTCCAGAAGCCAATCAATGATTCAGTTGGGTTCAGGTGCGCTCATTTAAAAAACATCAGTCTCTGCTTTTCACGTGTGGGTGAATTGATCCCCACTTTGTTACTTGTAGCTTTTGTATCACATGTTTATTATTATAGTTCAAAAAGGTAATCTGTTTGTAGAATATTCAAGTCTATAGTGTTATTAAAGTTGTAATAAGCATAAAACCACGCAGACAGACAAATTAGAGAGCTGATTGTTTTAATTTATCTGTATTTATTTATAGCTTATTTACGTCCAGGTTACTATATCATCTCATTTCATGTCTTTTATAATAGTTGCAGTTCAGATACATTTTCATTATTTTTTAATGTATAAATAAGTTTAAAATATGTTATTATTGGTAATGGACTAAGGGTATAATAGTCCAAACGATATTTTTTAATCCAATCCTTTAATTAATCCTGGAGAAAACAAACATAACATGGATTATTTTAAGTTATCACATGAATAATCTCATAAAAACAAACATGTGACTAGGATTATTTAATTCCTAGAATTAATAGTCTTGGATTATAATCTCATGGATTATATTCCCGAATTATAATCCTTGCAAACAAACATAGGCCTAGAGGTTTATAATTGAAGCTAAAACTTGAGTTACATATCAGTTCCTGTAGTTTTGTTTTCTTCCATTTTAGCCCCTGAAGTTTCAGTAATTTCAGTTATGCCCCTGTTTCTTTATATTTTTGCACTTCAGCCCCTGAAGTTTCATGATAAATGCATGTCTATATGAATTTGGACAATATAAACATTATTGTTAAAAAATCATAACATACCGTATCCCTGCACCCGTGTCCAAATTCGGATCTATATCCGCGTATTCTCTATTTCTTGACTTCACGTATCCGATAGCTAAATTCGTCCGCACCCGAGTCCGAGTAACACAGGCCAGTGTACCCGGACTGGGCACGTGTCACTGTAGTAGTGGCGATTTATCTTTTCTTGGATTGTTTACGCCAACCACACTGAGCAGCTTGGAATCGCTCCTGAATCACCGCGGATCATTAGATATAAAGTTGAATTATCACACACACACATACATATATATATATATATATATATATATTGTATATATATGTATATTTGTTATTCCAGAACTGGAAAACAGGTAGTAGCTTACTATACGCATTTGTTTTTGTTTTCACAACCGCATGCACAAGAAGGACAAGGAGTGATTGTTTCATTGTAGAAAGATGAAAAGGAAATGCAACAGGAGGGGTGTTTCCGGGCTAGAAACTGCGAATAAGTACATGTCACGTTCCATGTCACTGTATAAATTGAACAGAAGTTGCAGAAGAAAATATGCCAGTTACTATAAGAGGGGGATGCGTTTGCCAAGTATTAGCTAGTGATTCTGGGAATTTTTTGGAATTAAAGAGTTAAGACCTTATGCACAAGTGTATGAAATATAAACATGGGGAAATTAGTTTAAAGTTGTAAAAGTAGATATAGATAAAAACCAACCAGGGGTCATGATGTGCCGGTACATTTGGAAATTGTTCATTGTCACCACTGCCCGATCAAACAATAATTCCGTCACATTTTCAAGATGGTCATCAATTTTTGGTGTGTGAACAAAGAATCTGGGAGAATCGTTGCACGGGTTTGATCTAGTTATACATAAGATATTTTGCAAGAATTTGTTATGGTATAGTAGATTAGTAGTTACTGGTATAGTAGCTGCAGGAAATATACTGAATCAGCTGGGGTCCAGGCCAAAGACATATATAATATCCCATTTGATTGTATGTACTCCTCCGATCCTCCTCTACAGAAAATTATACTACAAGTTAGCCTTTGAGAACAAACCATAGATTAGGATTAGGAGGCCTTGTGCTCCACTGTTGAAGGACAGAAAGAAGAGGGGTTAGAGAGGGAAGTAAACATGCCTGAGTAGAGTAGAGTAGAGTAGTCATGTAGTGTAGCTGTGTAGGGACAAACAACAAGTAGTTATTTATTACTTGGTTGAGTTTGAGTCCAGTTCTGATAAAAAGGAGGACTCTTCAACAAACATACGTACATACATATTACCCATAGTGTGTGTAATACATTCCTAAGTTGGTCGCATTCTCTTTCATGTGCATGGTCCTAGAGATATCTGCACTCAATTTGTTAAAAGGGTCGGTTAGGATTCCTGAGTAGTAGCAATGACATCGATCTCATATGTCAAAAAATAATGATGCCTTGCTAACTGTTTGATTTATTTGATGGATTTAACAATACAGCCTATTAACACTTTGTCTAGCTAGTTAAATTAGACGCTTTTTGTTTGTGTAGCTCTAATATTCTACCATCCATATACTTTCTTTCTTCTACTAGCCTAGACTAGATCACTAGCTGACTGAAGTTGCCAAATAACAACTAGTTATCACGTTACCAATTTGATTGGGGAGGAGGGATATATGATCATATCATATATGGGGTGTGGGGGGTGGAGGGGGGGGTGATATATACAGTTGGCAAATGTTGAAGATCGACATCATTGTTTGTTGATGTATTTATCAACAACTCGAGCCTAACAAAAATTGATCTCAATCTTATAATAATAATAAATTTTAAAAGACTAGTAAATATTATTATTATTACCTATCTACCTTTATTTTCTCTCCTCACATTTATTTTAAAACTATATATGCATCTTACATTTATTATATCGCGTTTGGCTGTTCCGTTTTCTTTTAACAATCTTACATATAAATATATAAACTAATAACTTTTGAAAATAAAATAAACAAGGGATCTAGAGAAATCAGGCCAATTTATGCTCTATAAATTACATAACGAATAAAATACGTACTAAATTATTAGCATTTCATTAAAGAATTAATGGTACGTACGTAGTCAATAACCTACTAGTATAAAAATAACCTTGATCACATTTCTCCAAATATATATGAGAATAAACATTAATTTATTATTAAAAAAAAATCCATCTCATTTTCATTTGAGCCGTGCATAAGCTTTAATGAATTAGAAATAATAAAAAGTCAAAATGTTATCATTTTCATTAATAATTAATTAAACTTTGACCATCGTTTCATTTGACCCGTGGATAAGCTTTAAAGACTTAGAAATAAGTAGAAAGAGTCAAAATGTCATCATTAAATATATTATATATGAACCAACTTCTTTGAGAAAACAAGAGGCTCAGCTCCTGGTTTTGGTTTAAAATTAGACTAGTAAGTAATTAGAATTGCAGCCAGGCCAGGCCAGCCCACTGAAACTAAAACTGTAATAGAGAATTCTGGAATTCGTCGGTCTAACCATGCCATGCCATACAGTTAAATTATTTAAAGGTATAAATATGTCTGTCTACTATATATGAAATATACCACAAATACAAATACAAATACATATATATATATATATATATATATATATATATATATATATATATATATATAGCTTCTTTTAGCCAATCAAGGTACAGGAGTTGTTTTTAAAATTGTGGAATTATTGAATGGGGCGTTGGATCAAACCAGAGGTACGTACGTATGTCAAATTATAGCAGTGTGTTTTGTTTGTTTACATTTTTAGCTACATAAAAATTTCTACATACATTTGTTGTCTACTGTACGTTTCAATGAGTTCGATTAGAAGCATCAAGGAAATGAGGTAAATTTGTAATATTACATTTTCTTAAATCATGCATGATTGTAATTAATCCTAAAGAAATGGTATTAATTCTTTATCGAGGTATATATGGAGTAGTAATTATATGTGCAGAACTTGCATGGTTTAATTATGTACATATATAGAATTAGTGTACGTAACGTACGTACAAATTTTGATTAGCGTAAGATTAATGTTAGTCACTAGCTAGCTAGCTAGCTAGATAGGGATCAGGCCAGGTCTAACGTATATTATTATATTATTGGTGTGTGTATATGAAATAGGTATATCCTCTAATGGCAGCTATGAGCTTCGTAACTGGTATGTGTGTTTTCCAGCTCACAAGGAACATGTTCATGAACCCTGATGTCAGGTACATATTATCTATCTATCAAAATTTATTTACAACTGCGCGCTGTAAATAAATAATCTACAATGAACCCTATCCTATTCTATTCTAGGTTTTTTTGCATGGTATTACCGCGAATTAATATATGCATGGTTGGTGCAGAATTGACAAAGCCCGCCGCAGCACAGCAGTACTGGAGAACCAAGAGGAAGGAGAGAAATACAAGCAACACCGCCTCCGCAAGTTTCTCCGGCAACGCCCGCCGGAGGTGATGCCTGCCATCAACCGCTTCTTCACCACCAAATAGATCGATCGCTATATATATGATATGACCTACGTACATCAGTCAAGTTCATCAATAATTCATCTGCGGCCGGCCACCATTTATTAATTAATTAATTAGTTCATTTCAATTAGAGTTTTCAACTTGGAATATAGTATACTACTACTTCTCTTCTTGCAAGTTGTAATTATTAATTGCATGGGCGTACTTTTGTTTTAAAACTTAATTACCCATGCACATTTAAAATAATTAAACTTCAATATTACCCTACTAAATCTTGCATCTATGCTAATGAAATTTGCTACATGCGAAAAAAATATTGTGATTAAATATAATACACGTTATGATCCATCTATATTATAAATTGGAGACAATTTTTCTGTTTCTATTCTTTATTTTTCTTTTACTCTGATTTTTAATTATTTTTTTTCCCTCCTCACAAACTTGGTGCGTGCATATAGAAGACTAGTATAAATATAAATCAATGGGTAATTTATTGTGCCGGCTCACAATAAAAATATTAATATTTTTTGTTGCAAGGTATATTATTTTTTATATAAGGTACAAAAAGTATGACTAGTTCCGCCCTACAGAAGTTGATTGAAGTATAGTAAAAAAGTTTTTATAAAAAATATCTAAAATACACAATTTAAATGCAAAATAAATATAATATAGAAGTATATACTTTTCTTAGTTGCTTGGTTCCCATGTTACTCCAAGCCCAGGCCCAGAAGGCCTACCCAACGAATGAAATAGATATTTTTATAAAGTAAATTTAATAATTTACATAATTATTCATCACATGAATAATAAATAGAATCCACTCTCATACAAGAAAGTACCTTGTAAAACTAATATTTTTACTCGTAAAAATATCAAAAACTATTACTTCCATAATAATTAAGTAAACCCGGGAATGGAGAACTTGATTGTGACATTTACTTTAGATGGTCTGTTTTCATTTCTATATAAAAGAGAGAGACGATGACTAAAGGTTGACTTTGTTATTTTAAATTTAAGCTACTTATATGCGCCTAATTTACAAGTTCAAACCGTGCTCCATTTTAAAAATTAGAATCTCAAATGACTGTGATAAGAATATTTTAATATTACTCATTTTATTATTAGTTGCCATTTCCGAACCATTGCAAAAAATTAAAAGAGAGAAAGAACGGAACAAATTATTAGTTCTATAGATTTCAACGGTACATGTTGTAAGCCATCAATTACATATACATTCTGTTTCAAACATATATTCTCACTTAAATAAAATTTTAAATATTTTAAATTAATATAAATTTATTTAATTTTAGTACAAACAAATATAAGTATCTCTCCGTTTTATAAAAGAAATCTCATTTGTCAACAAAAAATTTTGGTAAATAATACTGTGTGTGTATAGAGGAGTACTGTGAATTACTATTACATAGGTCACTTGAAATTTAATAAATTCATATTAATTTTAAATTTAACAGATTGACTTAATTTTTTCATTTGGATTTTCTCTCTTTTTTCCTATGCCCTCTCTCGTTATATTAGAAAGAGAGAATTAATATTTTCACAAGTAAATTAGATAGTTCCATAAATTTTTTCTCCACATAAATAATAAGTGAGATCCACCTCATGTGAAAGAGGAATTTGTGAAACTATCAACTTTATTTGTGAAAATATCAATTTTATAAGAAAAAAAAAGGGTACTAATAAATAAGGAGGTAGATGAACAAACAACCCAACTCAGTTAAGACCAACATTCTCCCGGATTAGGATCCTCTCTATTTCAAATGTATAGATTTATTTCTCCCTCCTGTAATAAATAAATAAATAAGTCAAGACAAACATTATATATATATTAGTCGCGGAAAACCTTCACATATACACACATAAAGTAGTCCATGCACGTTTCACACATGCAACTCCTGTGTGTTCCTACCAAATTACATATGTATGAGTATGATCTGATAAATCAAATACACCCAAACTCTGTAGTCCCTTCTGTCTAATTTTTAACAAATACGAGTCATTTAATTTTTGAAATGTTCAAATAAAAATTTTATATAATTTATTTAATATTAGTCAATGCAATTACAAAAAACAATTTATGAGAACTAACTAATTGTCTTCATTGGATGGCCAACTCCGTAACAACATTTTTGTTGTCTCAGTCATAATATATATATAGGATATATATACCTTATTCTTCTTGTCTGTTTCCTTCCTTCCTGTGTTCTCCTTCCCCAATGGGTTTTGTGAAAGTTTTATGTTTAGTCATACTTTCATTACTCTCCGGGTTGCTCAGCCTTGCCACTGCTGCTTGTTCTAATGGAACTTGCAAGGTCTCTCTCTCTCTCTCTCTGCCTCTCTGTTGTTCATTTTCATTTTCATTTATTTATATAATTATATAATTGGGAGATTTGTTTTTGTTAATAATTAAGTTTACGTTTTGAAATGAATGTATGGTAGGTGCTTGAAAAGTGTTGGAGCGACGGAGATTGTGAAGCAGGGCTGTATTGTTTTTCTTGTCCTCAACCTTTCTCAGCCTCAACATGTGTTAGATCAACTGCTACTAACCAATTCAAATTACTGGTAATCTCTCTCTCTCTCTCTCTCTCCTCCCAACTCAACTCAACTCAACTTGTAGTCTTATACCTACCTACCTACCTAGGCAAAGGCAAAGGCAATGCTGAATTTTGAATTTGAAAAGTCCCAATAAGAAAGATTTGCTACATGAGATCATTTAATTTTGATTTGGTTCTCAATGGCAATTCAACAACATATGCGTTAATAGTCTTGTACCTCATTTTCTTTCTACATAGAGTAATGCTAGAGACACAATTTATTCTACAACTATTTTACAATTTGCTGATATGGCATACTCCACCTCAGTATATTGATGAACAAATTACTTCAATGTAGTCTTCGGTCCCACATAAAAGCTTAGGTGTCCTATTTATCAACCTCATTGTACTCCAAAAGTTGAGACAGAGAAGGAGATTTAATTTAAAGTGGTTCCATCTATATGTATTTTACGTGGTTGAAATTCTTAGCATCGGCACTGCACAACCCTCAAAGGTCTTGCATTGAGTCTGTATTAAACGTACTAGAGACAAAGAATTGAGTTGTGAATGTGGAGAAGCTAGATTAGGAGACAAATCTTGGTATACTCGTAATTTTTTGGGCCATTATAGCATTCCTCCATAGGATTCAGCTCATACAGTTTCTGAAATTTGTACATAGAACAATACTCTACCTTTCAACAAGTATGCCTTCTTGACAACCCACAATTCCTTTGCTATCGAGGGAGAGCCATCTCATACTGGAATTCCAAGGGTTACCGCTACAAATCAAGAGGATAATATCACTCAGAAGCTAAATGTACGTACGTATAAACATCTCTCTCCCTCCCTCTCTCTCTCTCTCTCTTGAGTAGTTCTTGTTTCTGCTTCAGTTTGCAGTAAATTAAGCAAAATATTGTCAAATTTGTAGAACGGCGTTCGAGCCTTGATGCTCGACACATATGATTTTGAAGGAGATGTGTGGCTGTGCCATTCTTTTGGAGGAAAATGCTACGATTATACGGCTTTTGTAAGTCCTTTCCCCGTATTCAAATAATGCTCAACTTTATAAATTTTTATAATAATACCTTGTGTACTAATAAACGCATACTAGGAACCGGCCATAGACACTTTGAAGGAAATTGAAGCTTTCTTATCTGCAAATCCATCTGAAATCGTGACACTGATCCTGGAAGACTACGTTCACGCCCCAAAGGGATTGACAAAGGTGTTCACAGATGCAGGGTTGATGAAGTACTGGTTCCCCTTGGCCAAGATGCCACAAAATGGTCAAGACTGGCCACTAGTTAGTGACATGGTTGCTAATAGCCAAAGGCTACTAGTATTTACTTCAATCAGAGCTAAGCAGGAAAGCGAAGGAATTGCTTATCAGTGGAACTTCATGGTTGAAAATCAATGTAAAAGCTAGCACCATGTTTCCTACACCTAAAACCGCTACTACTACTACTTAAACAAACGCCTTGCTTGTAATTCTATATATTTTGTATGATTTTTCAGATGGAGATGGTGGGATGAAGGCTGGAAGTTGTCCTAACCGAGCTGAGTCGCCTCCGCTTAATGACACAAGTAAATCATTGGTTTTGGTTAATTACTTTAGATCTGTTCCCATCAAACTATTAGCATGTGGACAGAACTCGGCAAACTTGAATGACATGCTGCCAACTTGCCATAGTGCTGCTGGAAACCGATGGGCTAATTTTGTCGCTGTTGATTTTTACAAGGTAGGTGAAAAAAATCATCAACTGCTAGTAGTATTACTAATACTAATATAGAGAGTACGTATAATGTCGAGGATTCTTGAAAATTTCTCCCTAAGAGACTACTCTACTCTGTGCAGAGAAGTGAAGGAGGAGGAGCATTCAAAGCTGTAGACACTTTGAATGGGGAGCTGTTGTGTGGTTGCAATGATGTACATGCATGTGGGGTAAGTCATATAGCCGACTGACATTCTAATCTAGGGGCTTTATACAGATCCTCCGGTTAGGGTGAAATTGTCACATAACTTACCTCCGGTGTGTTCTATACAATTTTATTGCATTGGATATAACAAAAGTTGCATTTGGGCTGGGCGCTAGAGTTAAAAATGCAATTTCTGTTACACCCAATGCAACAAAAGAGTAAAAAAAATTCCGATGGTATGTGATAATTTCACCGTAACTGGATACTTTCTTACTAAATTTATAATCACAATCTAGTTCTGTGATATAATGTGATTCAAAAGGGAAATTGAAAATTTATAACATTCAATTTGGCTTTTTAATTTGCAGCCAAGATCAAGTACATGTACTCCAAGTCCCAGTCCCAGTCCCAGTCCCTGAGGAAGATGATCACCTTACCAGAGAAACTCTGATATGGTATGTAGGTTTGAAGAAAGTCAAAATAATTAGCAAATTCAGTACTAACAAAAAATTGAAAGAACGATACAATTAATTCCAAAGCAGGCCACTATAAGTGTTAATTGTACACAAGAGATGAATATCTTGTTCGTATCTTTGAATAGCAAAAAAAAAAAAAAAACTCTGATTCTGCTTTCATATATTTGCTTCCTATTTTTCGTCTTTCACTTTGGCTTGCTTATATTATTGAAAGTTGAAAGCATATTAGAATGTTGCTTTTATTTTATCAAAAAAATGAAGTTCTGAATTTTGCTTCAATAAAATTCGATAATTGTACCTCAATAAAGTTGGAAATGTTGCTAAAATAGAAGAAGTAAAAATTTTTTTGGTGTTTTTTTGACCTTTTTACTGCACAAGTGAGTTTTGCTTCTAGCTTTTCCCAACCAAAAAGTTACCAAACAGCGTTTTTTAAGAGCTGCCAAAAAAATGAAGAAGCAAAAACAATAATACTACGGGCACGAATAACACAAAATATTGTGTATAAACAATATAAAAAAAAAACAAAAAAACAAAATTTATCATTAAATGTTTTACACATTTTGATTGGTATGCAATACACGTGTCCTACTCTTTGTATACAATTTTTTTATGTATAATTTGTGCGCATAGGAATAGTAAAAGTCTGCTGTGTGTTTTCTGGTTTCAACTTCCAAAACATTGAAGACAAAATCGCTTGGGTCATGTACTACTAATGGGCTGGACTACTGGGATACGTTTGGGCTGCACATCTGTGAATGGAGTCATTTCAAGGTATTAAAAAAACAGAAAAAGAAAAAGAAAATGAAGAACAACATAAAGAATTATTCGTAGATAATATAATATAGTCACTCTTGTAGTCTTGTTTTTTCTCTCCCTTGTTAATCATTTTGTTTGCCACTACATATATGCTGAAATTTAATCGGCCTATTTAAATTATTGTACGTGCGTGCAATACTCCCTCCCTCTGTTCCTTTTTAAGAGAAAACATAAAAAAAATGTAATTAATATTTTATCTGATCGATTAAAATGAGTATAAAATCTTAACAAACTTTTTAAGACTCTCACATTTATATCAACAAGTACAAATAAATGTCTGGTAGAGGTGAGAAGTTAGGTTGAATGATCTGAGATGAGAGTGGATAGATAGATCATAGATAGATCTATTATTATTATTATTATTATTATTACTACGATGCAAAGGGAAACCCTAATTGTTCCCTTTTCTCTCTCACTCGGTTTGAGTATATAATTTAGTTTAGTGGGAGGTGATGGGCAACTGCCCAAAGATTCGACACTGGAAGCCTGACTAGTAGGGCATGTAACTGGGCTTTGTCCAGATCAATCATTGAGTTTCTGTCAAATTAACTCAATATTCACAGATCCATATCGCAACATACAGTTGGGTCCTTCTCCTTTGCTTTATTTATAATTTTCAACTCCAACTGCTTCCATGAATGGTTGTGGATTGTGGCATGCGGGTTTTAGAGCCTTATGTGCTTCTTTAAAAATAATTCTTCCAGTTGCTATATAATTTGGTTTTCTTATTTCGAAATGCAAATGGAACACTTTGTGGTTTTTACAACTAGACAATAATAATAATAATAGTGATGATATCATCATCCCTTTCAAACTATGTTCTCATGGTGGAGAAAGGGGTTGTGCCACCTCTCCGGCGCGGGTTTGTGTTGGTATGTATGTATGTATGTATGTATGTGGTATGTATGTAGAGACAAAATATCAACCAATATAGAAATTGTGGGTGCGATCATGTCTAAACTTCACAATGTTGTCAAAGGATTCCTTATATAGGCTAGAGCTAGGCCCATTTGGATAGTGGGTTGTGCCTTTCAATGTGTCCTTTCGGCTTGTCCCACCTTCTGGGGACACCAAACTACTGGCCAAGCTGGCCTTAGTCCCATTAGTTAGTAGGCAGGCACTACCTGAGGCTCACGTGTGCCTGGACCTCAGGGAAGGAAGGGTAACACAACACGATAGCACGACACTAACACAATTTATAAATAAACAAATAAGTTTCGATTAAACTATTTTGATGGAATGAATCGAGTTAGAAGAGAAGCATAGTCAAAATCTTTTGAAATAGTCAAAACACCTAGTAAAAGAAGCTCAAGGGTTAAGTACGTACAAGTTAAATGAGGGCAGAGCAATTCAGTTAAGTGTTGTAAATCTGAGGTGTAGAGCATGTGAGTGGGTAGGTTAGGAGGTATCTAACACATGCTAGCAATCCTAAGATACTAAACAAATTCCTAACCAAGAATTATTAAGTATTTTAAGATATCAGATCAGCATGATGATTTACCTAAAACTCTTTTCTAGCCAGGTGCCTCGGTATTGCTCATTGCCAGAATAATAATGGGCATCATGTTATTGGCGGAACTGAGATTCAGAGAATATATTTTTCTATGTACTACTACTACTACTACTACTACTACGACTAAAGAGAGAGAATTATTGTGTGTACAATCTAATTACCCATCCTAATCACATACTACTATTTAATTTTAAACTTCTGTGTAAGTTGATTGACTTTTATGATTAATTAATACATTTACTTTTAGCGCAGTCCCTTTTGACAAGAAATTAAATTATATTGTTCTAACTCGCCCACGGACTAAGAATCCTACAACTACTAACAAACAGCCTCATGTAAGTATGCAGATTAAATAAAAAAAATTTGAACTAATTATAATATTAATTAATTATAATAATATTTATAAATTATAATAAATATTTAAAATTTAAATTAAAAAATAAATTTTAAATAAAAAAATATTTAAATACAATTTAAAAACTTATTTCGGTTATTTATCATAGTTTAATTTAAATGATTCACTGAACGCTCAAAGTCTCGAACTAAATTTGCTTTCTATATTCAAACAAAACCATAAATTAATTACAGAGTATAAACTATTTTTGTACTTCTAAGATTTCACAAAGTCTTAAAACTAAGAATATTTTTGTACTTATATTTAGAATTAGTTTATGAAATTTATTTTGCCCCATCCAAGTTTAACTTTTTCATTAATCTACCCCTTGAATTTATTAATTTACATATTTGCCATGCCTCTATACCTATAATAAAAAAAATCAGCAAGGGCAGCTGTCTATGTTACCCCGTATATAAATCTACGGCTGGACCGCACCTAGTTCCTGAAATAAAACAACCAAAACAGACATATATATATGATATTATACTCATAAGGCTTGAGTACCTGAGATCTTGGGATCCATTCTTGCCAAAGGCTAGAATGTTAAAATTTTAGTCGAATATAGCTAAAAAAAAAATTGTTGGTAATCCCTAATTATCTATGAGTTAATCAACTTTCAATTTAATGAATTGCAAAACAACCAACTTATGAAAAAAAAATTGTATACCATATAAGAATTGTAATTTTTTTTTTGTTGAAAAAATATCATTAATGTGTTTAGCTTGCATATATTAGGTGTTTGTTCGTCTACCATTTAATGGGGCATTTGGAGGTTTATAACACAGTTTCAGACTTTGTTTGTCTAAAAGTCACTAATTTAATTCACAATTGCAATGTTTAGATCCAAACGCTGATACACTACCGCTGCATATGCTGTAAATGCTAACAACTGAATATACCCTAAGCAGTAAAACATGTCAAACACCAAGCTTCTCATGACTAAGTGGTAAAAAAAATTACTCATAAGGCTTGGGTACATGAGATCTTGGAATTCATTCTTTTCAAAGACAAGAATGTTAAAAAATTCAATCGAATATAGCAAAAGAAAAGGTAAAACATGTCGAATGACACTTTCTAAGTGTACTTTCATCTAACATTTTTGCAAACTGTTGGGATATGATTATTTGGGTCTGGCCATGGTGTAGCCCAATCTATTTAATGGTCCGACCCATATATATTTATTGTGACAGTAAGAGAGTCCTTATTAAAATAGGATTGTGTTTCCTTATTATTTGGAGGGATAAGGAGTCCTTCTCCTAGTTGGATTCGAGTGGAGGTGACTTCTATATATATGGCTACAAGCTAGGGTTTGAGGAGGAGGAAATATGATACAACACAAATACACAACTTGTACTCCCAATATTATTATAGTGGATTACTCTCTCTCCGTGGTTTTTTCCCAATTGGGTTTCCACGTAATTCTTGTGTTCATACTTTATCTCTTTATTTATGTTTATGTTTATGTGAGTGTATTTTCGTGAGTTTGAATTCACAACGATATAATCAACCGTTGGCGCTGTTTTGGCCTACCTTTTTGGTGATTTCGTCAGGCGTACAAAATCAGGCGTTAACATTGGCGCCGTCTGTGGGAAAGAAGACACTTGTTCTAGTGTCGATTTAAAATCACCGATTCGCCGAAGGAGATAAGTGATTCTGTTTTATTAAATTAAATATATACTTGTGTGTATATATGTACTATGCCAATAACAATTGAAGCATGATCGTAATTGATCATTGATACAACTTTACATATTCTCTCTTATATTATGCATGTATTGATATTATTTACATGAAACACTATTGAATACATTAGTCTTTGGCAATGTTTGTAAGTTGGGTGGACTTATTAAGGAGAAAAAATATGATGCAGCCAACAGCAGCAATTCAACCCATGCGACATTAAGCCACTTGCTGACTTGCTACAATTATTTTAATCACAACTGGGGTTCGCCAAAAACTATGATTTTTATAGAGATGTATTTGAGAGGCATGAATATATATAACCCTAGATATATTTGTATACTTCAAGTATAAAGGGCCACAGTCTTACTAAATATATTTGCTGATACTACATTACACAAAAGGAGTACATATTATGCTAACCTTCCATGTGGAGTATACCTCACGATTTAGGGGTGTATATTTGAAGTAATATGATTTATATTATTAAATCTATTCTTTTTGTGCCTATTGATGACTCATGTTGCCTTGTGTGCTCATAGTTAGGCACTTACCTTGTGATTGTTTTTTAAATAAGGGTGATGACCAGTGACAGTGGATGGAGCAAAGGAGGATTCTGGGCTTTCTGAAAAAGCCGGAGAAATCGATACCCGAAAGATCTGAGTTTTGGTCTTCAACCCGAACTATATATCTCTTGCTGAATCAATGGGTGCCACCTTCATTAGTAGCTATCGGCGATATCTCCACCGTTAAAGCACAACAAAAGCAACAGAAAGGTGTCACGGATAAAATCCCTACGGCGATAAAAATCTTACGGCGATAAAAATCCCGAGGATAAAAATTCCGAGGATAAAAATTCCGAGGATAAAAATTCCGAGGATAAAAATTCCGAGGATAAAAATCCCGAGGATAAAAATCCCGAGGATAAAATCCCGAGGATAAAAATCCCGAGGAGACTTTTTGTACTCTCTTATTTATAAGTTCCTTATAAATAAGAGACTAGGGGACAATGTTGGGATATGATTATTTGGGTCTGGCCATGGTGCAGCCCAATCTATTTAATGGTCCGACCCATATATATTTATTGTGACAGTAAGAGAGTCCTTATTAAAATAGGATTGTGTTTCCTTATTATTTGGAGGGATAAGGAGTCCTTCTCCTAGTTGGATTCGAGTGGAGGTGACTTCTATATATACGGCCTACAAGCTAGGGTTTGAGGAGGAGGAAATATGATACAACACAAATACACAACTTGTACTCCCAATATTATTATAGTGGATTACTCTCTCTCCGTGGTTTTTTCCCAATTGGGTTTCCACGTAATTCTTGTGTTCATACTTTATCTCTTTATTTATGTTTATGTTTATGTGAGTGTATTTTCGTGAGTTTGAATTCACAACGATATAATCAACCGTTGGCGCTGTTTTGGCCTACCTTTTTGGTGATTTCAGTCAGGCGTACAAAATCAGGCGTTAACACAAACTATGAGGTAACGCTTAGTGATCCAAAAGTTGATGGAACAGAGCAAAATGGGGAAAATTGAGATGCCATGAAAGCAAATTCTGAGTTTTTTTTTTACTTGTGTGTTGATCAAGTGGTACTTGTGGTTGATGGTAAAGATATTATTTATGTAAGGTCAGGGTCCTTTCCTTTTAGATGAGGAAGTGAGGCACTAGTCAATTGTCGATTATGAAACGTACCAAAGTATGATTACGATAACCACATGAGGGAGTAACATGCAGTTGGCCACCAAAACAATTTCATGGTTTCTTCTTCTCATGATGAAAATTATAAGGAGAACAAGAAGCCTAGAGAAAAAAATGCCCCACAAGACTCAACTATCCATGCCCATTGTGGCCAAGGACTCACATGGTTTTGGTACGCCTTTTAGGAGGAGGAGCAAAATAAATTTAGAAAGAAAAAAAAAACAACTACAAACACTAACGGGGAATGGAAGAAACAACAGCAAAGACAAGCACTCTAGGCATCAAACAAAGTGGGAATGAGGAGGGAGGGAGGGGGAGGGGGGAGGGGCGAGGGGGGAGGGAGGAGGGGGGGAGTGGGGAGGGGGGACCTTTAACACATGGGGTGGGTGCCCCTTTGAGGTGGAGCCAATGAAAAGCTAAGATTCTTTTGCAATATGTTGGTTGGAAGCACACCCTTTGGGGGGCAAATATGTACTCATCATCATCACCTCTCTCTATCTCTCTCTATTCATAATCTCATCATTCTTTCTTTTAATTATACTATATATATATATATATATATATATATATATATATATATATATATAAATGTCGCTCAATTTCTTATTACTCATCTTCTTTCTTTCCGGTACATGAACATGATGCACGAATTTTAGTAGATTATAGTCCGGAATGTTTTCTAAGGCGACAACATGATTGCTCCATGGCATTAGAAGTAAGTAATGCTCTAAACAATAATAATACGTCGCATTATTTGGCTAAAGGTGTGCGAGAAATAATATATACCAAACCTCAAAATATAAGAATAAATAAGAATGATATAATAGAGTTTTTGTCAATGTAGCCGGGTGTAACATATTTCAGCAGCCAATTTAAAGGATTAGAAGAGAATTTTATCGATACCCAATTTGTGACCATTACCCTAAGTAGGGGTTTAGGGAATGATTTGAATCTCATAAAGTCACAATGCTCTTTTGCTTTGCTTAGCATAGCGCAGAAGAATATAGTCATTTATATGATTTAATATTCATATTTTATAGCTTAAATATATGTTTACTCGGAAGTAGTTAGGATGAAGTTTATTTTGGGGTAAGTTGGTCAATTGGTCAATAGAATGCTGACACGCAGGCGAGGCTGTATGTATATCAGCATTCTATTGGCCAATTGACCAATTTATCAAAAAATAACTTCATGCTAACCGGTTCCTGTTTACACACACACACACACACACACACACACACACACACACACACATATATATATATATATATATATATATATATATATATATATATAATCTTATTTACTACTTTTAGGAGAATAATTTATAGTACGCATTTGTTATGGATCTTTATAAGACATACAACATTTATACCATTGAAAACAAGAAGAAAAGGTCAGTATTAGAACGGACAACGATAAAAAAAATACATCCATCCCCTAGTAAATGTAACTGACGTCGATCAAAATAAGAGTTTAACTTTATTAACTAGGGTTTAAGATTTTTTAACTAGGAATTATAGTTTACAAACCAAGGTTTAGAATTTATTAACCTAGATTTAGGGTTTATTAACTCTTTTTTTAATAGGGTTTAAGATTTATTAACCCTATTACTAGAGGTTAATAAACTCTAAATCTTAATTAATAAACCTTAAGCCTTAGTTAATAAATTAAATCCTTATTTTGATTATCGTCCGCTATTATTAATAGCGAATTATGTGTTATTTTTTATCGTCTATTAGCGTATGACAATTTTCAATTTCTAATTTTGACTGTTCTTCTTGTTTTTGATGGTATAGATAATATATACCCTATAAAAATACATAGCAAATAGATAGTATAAATTATTACTCTTACTTATATTTATGTTTATATTTATACTCGGTAATCATAATTATGTTATTACAAAATTACGTATAATTAATATTATATATTTCCAATGAAGGGTAGGTCCTAGGTCCTAGGTTGGGATTGTAAATTTTTGTGGGGTCTGGATTTAGCTTAAATTTCTAAAATTTATGGAATAAAAAAAAATTAAAAATAACTTTGAGGGTCGGGTATACAAAATGGGTCCTCCAGCCCCGCATCATTGCCATTCCTCTTCCTATATCATACTGTAATCGTAACATTGACGATTCAAGCGTTTAAAATATGTATTTTATTTTTATTTTCCTCTATATCTAAAGAAAACAAGGATATTTTTGGCAAAAAATAATAATATTATATTATTGAAAAAAATAACTAAAATGAAAGATTTGATCCTTGTAAATTTCACGTACCTTTATGCCTTGCTCGTTCTTCAAATAAAGAGAGAGATAAAGAGTATGAATGTAAATGAAATTGATACCCTAAGAATAGAAGGGAGAAAAAGTAAAAAGAAATGATAAGTAAAAGTAAAAAAAAATTCTAATTTCAGTTTCATCTTTTTTACACATTATACGTCATGTGATTTTGTACACATATTTTTATGTATGATTTATATCTATACTCCATAGTATTACTCTTTAATTAGATTGTATATTGTTTACTCTTGCGAATTTGTTAATCTATATAAATGAATTTCAATAATTCTCACTTTCAAATAACCTAAAAAAATGGGGACTAAGCAAATTTCAATCACTAATTTATTTTAAGACATTCTGTTGAAACTTTCGATAATTGTGCAGTGTGAATCAAATGAAAGTCCACTCTCTCTTTAATACAGTATTCGCTCCATATATAAACTGCACAGGGTTACAACGAATCCATCTCCTAAGATAAGACAAATTCAAAAATTAATCAGTATTAAATACTATGTGCATGATAGTATTTAATTCAAAGTTATAATTAGATAGAGAAGGAAATAATAAACCTAAAATTCCTACAAGGAATTATGTAACATTCATTTCTTGTGAAAAAAAATTCCATATCCAAATGAGAGTTTTCTAATCTTATTTATAGAAAATGTACTTAAAAATTTTCAAAACACATGAACCAAACACACCATTTTTAAAGGTCATACCGATTCAAACTAGTGAATCAAGTAAACCATTATACCGGTTTAATATTATACCCGTTCAAACTAATAATCATATCAATTCAAATTAGTGACCCAAGTTGAATCACTGTACCAGTTTAACGTTACAAACTATTAATCAGACATAATAGATGTATTGGTTATTAAAATCATATATAATATATTTATTATATGAAAAGAGAATTTAAAATTAACAAAAATAACCCAATAAAGTTTCATAATGTATTCAAACAATCGAGTTCAAATGAATTCATGAATTCAAACATCTTTAATAATTAGTTTTACTGCTAAGTCTAACAAAAAGTTTTTGGTAATCTACCTACGTTATAGAGTGAAAAGTGAAAGTGAAAGAACATATGGTTGTGCAGTGACAGTTATGAAAAGTTTTTTTTTCACAATTTAATTTTATTTATTTACCGGCAGGTAGTAAATAATGTGTGGTAATCCTGAGAAGATAGCAAGTTAGCAACCAGTGTAGCCGAGGAGTAGAGGCAGGAATAGGAATAGGAATAGGATCAAGTAGGACGGTGACAGATTGCTAAAGTTAGCCATCTGCTTTGGTTATGGGGTTACCTCTTTAATAAATGATGGAATTTTTTAACATATACTATTAAGACACATATTAAATACACAGTTTAAAAAAAATATTTTTTTGAATTATATATATATTCTTTTAAAATTGATACAAATACAAAAATTAAAAAAATATACACATAATTTAAAAAAATATTTTCTGTATACCTAACATGTATTCTGAAGACACACGTTAAAAAGACCCAGTAACAATAATGTGGAGACGCAGGAAAAAGGGTAATTTAATTCAAGCAACAAATATCGGCCTAGAATTTTTTTGAAATTAAATACTACTACAGTACTACTGTTGTAAAAAGACAAGAATCAATCAATTCATTGAATAAAACGGGTGCACGGGGATTCGACGTACTACACGTGCGGTCAATCATCACGTATTCATTCATTTACATGGGCTACCCCCACCCCCACGCCCCACTCTCCACTCTTTCTCTCTCCTCTGCCTCTCAATAGGATAAGAGAGACCACCTCTTCAGAAGCAAAACAACAAAAGTTCACAGACCTGCTTCTGCTTCTGCTTCTGCTTCATAATCTTTATATGTCACTACTTCTCTTTATCTCCCTCTTTCTTCACATATCTGCATCCGCCATCATTTCCAAAATAACTCAAATAATATTTGAATCCTTAACTACATAAAAATATATATATCATATCATATCATATCAAAAGGAGAGTATATGCTAAAACAATAAATTCTATACCCATAAAAAAACTCATTATTTCTAATTTCTTAATGATCGATCATTCTAATGCGAGGATGAAAAAAAAAACTGAATTTTGAGTATAATAACTCTATGCGGACTAAAAATTTAAACTAGAACAACAAAATTCATTTATTTCAGCGAACAAATAAATTGTACTGTCCAATTGTTCATTAGAACAAATTTATTTTGTTCTCTTGATATAATTTTTCTGTCTCAAATTTTTATAAGCGTAGAAGCACTCTTTTGAGTAATAAAAAATATGAATCATATTTGGTACTCGGATGTATTTAACACTAGTACCTCATATCAGTCATATGGGACGTGGTGAGTTGTTGGTCAAGTAATGAACTCAGACTTTCAACTTGCGGATTTGCTAATGATAAGAGTTAGGGATGTATCGAAAACAAATCAAATCATGCTACGGATTGAGAGAGATTGTTTATATGTTGATGCCACCACCAATTAGCTAAGCTTACTTTGCCAAATGGTCAAAATGTAACTAAAGGACAAGTGGCCATGCAATGAATCATGGGCCGCCCAAACATTGGAATGGAACAAAATTTTGTAAACCCAAAAATCTTCTCCTTTTATTACTGAGATTTATCTGGACACCCCTCTTCCTTATCTTAATAAATTTTGATTGATTGATTGAGCTTATAAACACACACACACACACACACACTATATATATATATATATATATATATATATGTATGTGTGTGTATGCATGCATGTGTACATACATATATGTAGTATTTAGAAAAATGATGAAATATACGCAATTATATTGTCAATAATTTTAAAGGTAGGGAGAAGGAGAGGTAGCAACCAAAATATTACAGAGCAGAAAAGCACAAGAATACAAAAAAGAGGCCCTCGTGCAATTCTGGACTGGACTCTCTCTCTATATATATATTAATAATTTAATAATTCAAGTACATCACCAAACTTAAATGAAGCAAAGGGCATTAGCTGATGTGTGTTCTCGTGTGGGTAGACATTCCTCCTATGCCCCCTCTCTTTCTCTCTCCCCTCGTCCTTTGTTTCTCTCTCTACATATATCTACATATATGTGTATGTATTGTATATATATGTCTACATTATTATACATACGTGACCTTTTCCAGACTAGTGAATGAGATAATGTAAGATTGGTGCAGTTCCGTGCACCTCTTTTTGATCCACCTAAGTGCTATGCTATCTATCATTCACACATCCCTATCTTCTTCTTCCCCACCGGATCCTTCCCCACGCCCACATATTTATTTTCTTTGTTTCTTCCAATCAGTATCCTATGTCGGCAACCTTCTCTGATTAATCTCTATCAATTACTCTGAAGGTTAAACCAATACCATAACAATAATGCTACTATCACATAAAATAATCACATACTGCTCACGTACAGCTAACGTGACACTCATAAATTTGTTGTTAATAACCAATTTAATTTAACAATAAATTCATAAATGTCACATCAACTGTATGTAAACGATATATGATTATTTTAAGTGATAGTAAAATTATTAATACCATAACCCCCTCCCCCCTCCCCCCTCCCCCCTCCGAAGCTCAAAAGTGATCCTATATTTTGTTGACGGATTCACTTTTCACACCTCTATTTATTTTCCCAACTCAAAAGTGATCCTATATTTTGATGGTTGCTTTCGCGTTTCACGCCAAATTTATTTTTTTATACATTGACGGTATAAGATCAACATATAATGAAATTGTGACGCTTCATTTATGAAATATATTTTTTGGACACGAATGTTCTTAGTTTGTTTACATAGAATGTAAATGTACTATAAAATGGATCAGATTAACTTTTGAAGCAACTTAAAAAGGATTATTCGAGCCTATGCTTAAAAACCTAAAATCTTTTTCTTCAGTTTTCTTTAAGTTTTTCTGATTTCTTCTTTTGGACAAGTGCATAACTAGCTAACATGTTACCTGTGGGTATGCTATGGTTATGTGAGTTTGATAACAATCTTTATATTGCAAAGGGAGGAAGGGAGGAAGGGAGAGGGGAATGCGGACTAAGATCCTCTCCATTTCATGGTTTACATTTAAAATGTACGCTCTCTCTCCTGTCGCATGATGTCACATTTCAACACAGTTTAAATATAGACCATAAAATAGAAAGTCTCCGTTCACTTGAAATGGAGAGGATCCTGGTCGGGAATGCTGCATCTTTTGTGTCAAATCCCTTTCCAAGGATCTCTTCAGGGATCCACACTTTTCTTCAAGTCACCATCCAGTCTATCTTTATTGCTATGCCAAGACAAGACATCAACTTCAACACAAATCAAAAACAAACAAAAGGAGAGGAGAGAGGGGAGAGGGGAGATTATTGGGAAAATTACATTTTAAACCCTGTCTCACTAAAAGCATAATTACCATACTGATTAGACTGAACAAGCATGTACACCTTGTGTACGGTTTCACCACAAACCATACATACATATGGTTTTTTAAGATTCGATATAAATACGACTACAAGTTAATGATATACTACTACTTTCTTGGAGCAAATCATTTTCACACTTGCCTTAAGGTAGCAATTTTATAGACTCAACTTATGGTTTATGATCCCATTTATGGCTGCATTTGAATGACGAGAAAGGAAAGAAAGTAAGAAACATAACCGAGTGTCCAATTAATGATCACAATTGTTTCTCTTTGTCATTATTGAGACTAAAGATTTCACAAAGTTAAAAATTGGACAAAATGCTCTCCTCTTTCCGGGGAATAGCAACAGGAGTGACAAACTTGCACTAGAATTTAAGAGATTTTTGCATCCAACATTAGTGGTGAAGGACAGCAATCCCTTCACAAATACTACTTCCAACAATCCCCAATTGATTTTTGAAGCATACACATTCACTCCTTTCTACTTTGCTACATACCAACTTTAGAGACAAAAGTGATGCTACCTTCATAAATTATATATATATATATATATATATATATATACACACATATTTATGGAGGGAAAAAATGGTGTTAATAGATCTATTATAAATAAGAGATTATTAATCGCCATAATCCTCTGTTTAAGGCTTGATAAAATATGAAAACTGATATTTTTCACGTGTGTTTTTAATGTTTTCACAGTCTTCTCTCACATGAAAAGAAAGTGAAAGAGACTATATAAAAATATCAAAAACTCGTGTGAAAATAGTACTCCTCTCAAATATATATATATATATATATATATATATGTTGTATCCTTATTTCGTTATATTTGGAATTTTGCAATCAACTTCAAGATGCATGGATGTGACTAAATATTTTGCACCTCCAACATTCATAAACGTCAAAGATTCGCGAAATTGAAAAGAGTGAAATAGTTAACACAACAAGGACTCCAAGCACAAACAGTAAACTAGCATAGTGTCCGTATCTTCTATATACATATATATATATATATATATATATATATATATATATATATATAGGCCTCAACTTCAAGAGAAATATAGTTTGTAATAATAGTTAGTTGAGCTGATGTTTTCATCAATAACTAGGCATTTATGAAATAAGTGGAAGAAAAACTTCAAATTTCGTTCTAATCATTTCTAATCCAATTGATGTGATTAGTGGAAAATCCAACTGACCATTCTAAGTGGACTGTGATTAATTTTCAAGATAAACAAATTTTCATTAAATTTTATTTTAGAAATTGAGAAAGAAAACATCAAATCTCGAATCAGTTGTACACAAATTGATGCGATAAGAAGTGGAAATTTTAGATGATATGGTGACAGAAAAATCCAATCCGATCATTTCTTGCATTAAATAGAAGAAAGCAGCTAGCTAGCTACTTGGCAGGATAGGAGTCTCTCCTTTCTTTACCTCGCTCTCAAATAAAGCTCCAAAAAAAAGTTTCTTACACCTTTCAAAGATATAAAAAAGATTAGATGGGCAGAACGGGAGACCCAATGTAGGAAAAGTCCATTAGGAAGAAAACAGACCAAAAGTCAAATATCAGAGGGATGATTTTCTAGGAATTACAGTCCACAGCTTCAAACTACTAGAGTGCTAGGCCTTTAAACTTACAGTTATTAGGGTGGGGGGAGCTAACCAATTTCTTTCTTATTAGTGTGGGGGGAGCAAACCATTCTCTCTCACTCTCTCTCTGTTCTTATTTACATAGGCCAGGCCCCAGGGTAACCTCGAGACAGGCCCTGTATTTTCTTCTTTTTTCTTTTCCTATTTTTTAATTTATTTTTTGTTTTTGTAATTGCATGGGCAGATCTAGTTGATAGGACATGTGAACCACTGAGTTTTAGGAGTGCTTTCCTTCCTTCCTACCACCTCCAATGGGGTGGTGTGCATGTGCCTCCACAACTCTCTCTATTTCTCATAGTTAGGCCTTAGGTCCTTTCTCTATTGCTGCTGTGTGATTACTCACAATTAATGTTTACTCCCTCCCTCCTGCCTGCTAAAATAATGCTACTTACCCGGGTAATATTTTCGGTCCTAAAACTGATAATTCAACACAAATGTATTCTTTTTGATGCACGTACTACAAACATGTGTAGTATACATCAAAATTCAATAACTTTTTTTTTATTTTACTTTTTAGCTCTGAAAATATAACCGTGTTTCTAAAATTTTAAGAAATGACCTTGTGGTTAGATGTGTAGACACTTTTTATTGGTTCACTCTTAGAAGTACATGTTCAATGTTCTAAAAAGCGCTAGGCGGGGGACAGAAGGCAGGCGGCCGGGGGGGTCGGCACCTAGGGGGTTTAGGCGGGATTTTTTATTTTAAATCAATTTTAATATTTTATCATACACTTATCCAAACAAAATAATAATATAAATCAAAACAATCTATAATAAAAATAATAAAGGTCTTTGCTTAAAGTTCAAATACATATCCATATGGTCAATGTCAAAGTTCAAACACAAACATGCAATTGTTCAAAATTCAAACATATCTTTAACGTATTAATTTTATTCCTAAACAAGATTGCTATTAAATAATAAAATTTTAAATTTTAAAAATTCAATTCAATATTAAAACTTAAGAAATTAGAAACCAAACATAAATTTAACAATTATATTGAATTAAACTAAATATTATAAATATATCATCATTTATATAATTTGAAGTTGGTACAAGTTCAAAAAATTATAACTATAATAAAATTATTCATTTTGACTTGATCTTATTCACTTCTTGTTGTGATTTAATATGCTATAATTTACATTATGAATATGGTAAATCATTAAAAAAAAAAATATATCAAGATCTAATTTGGGTAGTTATTAAAATAAAAAAAACCTCCACCTAAGTCCCGTCTAATTTTCTTGAGAATTTTTTTGCCGCTTTGGACCTAGCCCCTAAACGGGACGCTAAAAAAATTAAACAGACTTAGATGGAAATTTTTAAAACATTGTAGATGTCTATGTTAATGGTGATATTGAAAAAGACTATTGTGATATAGTGTGTAAAATTCTAAAAAGCTAACTTTCTTACTTTGTATTTAAAATAACATATACAAACAAGTTTCATCTTGACGAGTCGGTAATATAATAATAAATAAATAAATTTGAGGGGGGAGTGGGGGTTAAGACCTTTGAATAGCTGTTTGAGCGAAGCAATCTGCATGCCCAGTAAAAGTAAAAAAGTTTAGCCAATTTAGTATGTTTTGAGTTTGTTTTTTAATTATTAATTACTCGGGCTTTAAGACTAGGGTCCCTATCTTTGTAGGGTGCACCGTTTTGGCCTACTAGGGGACTTTCTCTCTCTTTATATCCACAGGCCTATATATACACGCTTCAACTAGCTTCAACCAGAGCAAGCCCATGCCAGCTGATATTTATCAATCTATCTCTATCTTTCTCTCTGTGAAGTGTATTGGAGCTTCTAGGAAGAATCAATGGCTGTTTTCATAGTTGTGCTTGGTGTGGTTTTGGGACTCAGTCTCGTAAGTACAGCTTTGTTGAGATGGAATGAGGTGAGGTACAGGAAGAAAGGTTTGCCTCCAGGTACTATGGGTTGGCCAGTTTTTGGTGAGACCACTGAGTTCCTCAAACAAGGCCCAAGCTTCATGAAAAACCAGAGAGCCAGGTGATTGATTATATTCTTCACCTAGATTTTCCTTCATATATCTATATAATTCTGAATGTTATATACTCTGTCTCCGTCTCTATTTCTCTGAATCTGTTTTTATATCATTTCTTTACTATTTAAGTGCCTGGTCTAAACCAATGGATATTACTGTTTGTGTGTTTGTGGTCCAAAAAAATATGAAAACATGATATATCTGCTCTACTGAATTATGATTTTAAGTATGCTTCTGAGTAGTTTTAGTAAAGATAGGATCAACAGTAGTATTAATACGGCAATACTTATTCATACTCACTCCTTGGTATATTTGAGGTTATCAGAATCAATTCTTATCATATGCATGACAAATTGACAACCTAAGAAATACATATATCCAAACTTAATCTCATTATCTAGATTTATGACCAATCATTTTTTATCCTTGTTTATCCTAATAAAAGTGCTAAAAAATTGTCACCTGATAACAGATTTGGAAGTTTTTTCAAATCCCACATATTGGGTTGTCCTACAATTGTTTCCATGGATCCAGAGCTCAACAAATATATCCTTATGAATGAAGCAAAAGGGCTTGTACCTGGCTATCCACAATCCATGCTTGACATTTTAGGGAAATGCAACATTGCAGCTGTCCATGGTTCTACTCACAAGAACATGAGAGGGGCATTGCTTGCACTTGTTAGCCCCACCATGATCAAAGACCAGCTTTTGCCAAAAATCGACCATTTCATGAGATCACACCTGAGCAATTGGGATAACAAAGTCATTGATATTCAGGAAAAAACCAAAGAGGTAAGTTACATAAAGAGAAACCTATAACAAGCTTTATTTCATTCCTGATTCCTCTGTTTTCATCTGAAGTTTGTCCCACGTTTTTGTACAGATGGCACTACTCTCCTCACTTAAGCAAATTGCTGGTATAGAATCTGGCTCAATGTGCCAGGAATTCATGCCTGAATTTTTCAAGTTAGTTTTGGGAACTCTTTCATTGCCAATCAACCTTCCGGGTACAGATTATCATCGTGGCTTTCAGGTAATAATGTAATTGCCAAAACCATTGGAATAATTTAATTCTTTTTGTTCGTGTGTCCCTAAATGGAAGCTTTAGGTGTAATTATATTATGGAAAATGTCACAGGCAAGGCAGAACATCGTCAGGATGTTGAGACAACTTATAGAGGACAGAAGAGCTTCCCAAGAAACCCATCATGACATGCTTGGTTATCTTATGAACAGTGAAGGAAACAGATATAAGATAACTGATGAAGAGATAATTGATCAAATTATCACAATTCTCTACTCTGGATATGAAACTGTTTCAACAACTTCAATGATGGCTGTCAAGTATCTTCATGATCATCCAAGGGTTCTTGAAGAACTCAGAGTAAGTCGGCATCCAATTTAACCAATTTCAAATTTTACGAGTGGCATTAAATTTTCATATTCTAACTTAACTGGTGATATTTCTTATACAGAAAGAACATATGGCAATTAGAGAGAAGAAAAGGCCAGAGGATCCAATCAACTGGAATGACTATAAGTCCATGCGCTTCACTCGTGCTGTAAGTCAATTTAAACTTCAAGTAATAATGTAATATTTGTTTTATAATAAGAGGAGACTTTCAAGAAAATTTGATTAATGGTGATGTTTATGATGCAGGTGATCTTTGAGACCTCAAGATTAGCTACAATTGTTAATGGGGTTTTGAGGAAAACTACTCGAGAGATGGAACTGAATGGTGAGTTGTCATCAGGATATATAGTATAGAAATTTACATATACAGACTGCTTCTTGCTGTAATAGTTTTTTATGGGCTCAAGGAAATGTGCTAGAGCGCTTTTCATTTGCTTTTTTGATTAGAATATGTAAAAAGATGGACTGGTTGGTTGTTTATAATTTGAGATCATGTTGCCTCAAGGGACCCTATCATATCATGATCCACATGGCATACCTACCATGCCAGCCAGTACATTTGATCAATGGTCCTACTCTTTTTCATTTTTAAATTTTTTTTTTAAAGACACGGAAGATAAATACTATTAACAACATGGGAAACACACAAATTGTCAAATTTCCTTCTTTTTCTTTTTTTATTGGGTTATTTTATGTTATTCTCCAACCACTAGTACTATTGGGAAAATAGCTAATCTGACCAGTTTTCCTCTGTTTTCCAGGTTATATTATTCCCGAAGGATGGAGAATATATGTTTATACTAGAGAAATTAATTATGACCCGCGGCTATATCCAGAACCACAAACCTTTGATCCCTGGAGATGGCTGGTTAGTAAAAGTGCTATAGTGGTTTCAAAAGGACTCGCTCATAATTTGGAGCATCGAATTAAAAGTGACTAATTTGCTAGGATTTCAAATTGCAGGATAAGAGCATAGATGCCCAAAACTACTTCTTCATATTTGGAGGAGGAACTAGGCAATGTCCTGGAAAGGAACTAGGGATAGCAGAAATCTCAACTTTTCTGCATTACTTCGTCACTAGATATAGGTAAAAACAAACAAATCCCCACTTTTTTTACCCATTATTCAATTATATAACCGGAAGCCTCAAATCTTTTTGATAAGCAGCAGAGTTTATTTTGACTTGCTTATTAATGTACTTAACATTTGAATGCAGATGGAATGAAGTTGGGGGAGATAAGCTGATGAAATTTCCAAGAGTTGAAGCACCGAATGGGTTACACCTTAGGGTTTCAGCTGACTAACCAACCTGGTATACATATGTACAGAAGAGATCTAGGATATAAGCATAACAAGGATGTAAAATAATGTTCTAACATAGTTTTAGAAATTGATTGAAATTAAGGTTTTGCGTTCCATTAAGTTTTCACTGATATACTACACGCTAGCAGTCAAAACTTGGTCGGATCTTTAATCAAATAAAAATGCAAATCAGGAATGGACATAAGAATGATAATAATAAAATAAAGCTTATAACAGTGATTCCTTTAATAAAATCAGAATTATACTTTTGCTTGGAGCCAAGAGTCGTGCATCATCAAATAATGAATAAATGACCAGGAGTCCAACATCAAGCACATGGAGAAACATCAGGCAAAGAAACTGAAGCCATGATTTAACTACTCTACATTCATATCCACACCCTCCTCCTAAAAATGGAGTCTTTAATCTTTTACATCGGGAAAAGAGCGCTTTATTGGTTTGAATAAACTTTAGAGGCTGTTCAAAATATTTAATCCATCAGTGGACTTAATCCTCAAGTTTCCCTTGGCAAGTGTTGGACCATTGACTACAATTAAGGTGTAACCACCAACTAGCTTCTGCAAATACTGGTTTGTGCCTATAGGGGGCATACCAAGTACCTAAAAATGGGGAAAATGAACGAAAAGGAATGGTAATATAAAACCATAGAAAAGCAGTAGAAATCTTGCACATTTAAAAGAATTATTAAATGTCAAAATCTCTTTCAGCTTCATGTGAAATAGGTGAAAGTTAGTTTGTGTAATTACTACAAGAATCGGCCGGGGAGGGATTTAGTTTGTACTGGCCCGAGCATCCCATTCAAATCAAAAAATAAAAATACTCGGTAAAATCTTAGAAGTTAATCGGAGTGCGAAACTAATAGATACAAAATTCTTAGATGCATAATCCTGATATATGCATACAGTTTTCAATAACAAATATCTGTAATTCAGGAAAACTTGAAGCGGAAGGACAGGAGCTTTTACCAGTAATTACGTATCAGCTGCACCTTGAAATTTGATTAGCCTTCGTCCCCGTCCCAATAATCTTTCCCGTAGAAGTAGAAGTAGAACTACAAATCCTCCGGTACAGATTGCATCACTTTTTATTTGAAATTGTATTCGAGTAAATGGGGGTAAATTGAATTTGAGCTTTTAAAGACCTAATGGCGCCATAAGTTGGATAGGGCTCTCAGAAGCCAGACCCCGGCCCATGATCTTTGGGCTGTCCAGGTACAACGACAACAAAGTGGGAAGAGAAATATAATTAGAATTAGATATCTAAATTTGAAAAGTCTCTAGTTGGCTTTTAAAAAATAAAAATTACTCTTATATTTTAGAATGGAAAGATTAATTAATTTCCCATACATTTTAAAAGACTTTCTTAGAAAATTATTGTAACAACACGGGATAAAATCCTATTATTCGAGTTGAATATGAGTTGAATTTTTTAAATACAATTTGAATTCGAGTATGAATTTAACGTTTCGAGTAGAATTCTGTCCTCTATTCGGTTCGATTTGTTTACACCATTAACAATATCAAGACCGTTTGGTCGTGTAACCGTATCATACTGTTTAATTAATTCATTAATACTTCACATTTTATAAAAAATTTATTTTATGTGACATAACTTATACATCCGAGGTGCTAGAGTTGAGCACATTCCAAACCACTTGATTAAAGAACACGAATTCCTTAACTCTAAGCTTTCTACACTTAATTCACACGCTTGCTTTATGTGATTCTTTATACTACTAATTTTGTGTCCATATTTTCGTCCGCATCATAAGGATCTAAACATACCTTAAATCCATTTAAGCTGATCATCTAATTCAGTCTTGGTTCGTTCTTTTTGGCCAAAAGCATGCATGCACGTTTTAGATATAAGCAATGCCTGCTTTATTTCGGTTACAAGTCACCGCACTTGAACATAAAACGTTTTATATGGCGGTTGATCGATACTGCCATAATAAAAAATGATGTTGACGAAAAAATAGTCTTTAAGGTGTTAAATGTTATTAAAATATAGTTAAATATATATTTATTTTGCTATCACGATATCAAATCTCATGTATATTCTTCTCGGAGTCTTTTCTTTTTAACTTTTTGGTGGATTATACATACAAAAATATTTTATAAAGAGTTCTTTTACGCGGACATAATAATTAGACATCAAAATTGGGCATGAGTGCTTTATAATTTTACATATTTGTATTTTTACCCCTCATTGGGGATCAAAATATAAATTGATGAAATTGTAAAACACTCATTTATTATTCTTAAATTAAATATTAATTTATTTATATTTATTTGTTGAATAATTTTATAAAATTAATATTGAGATTTTATATCCAATTGGATGGATGAGATATATAAAGTCTTAATTTTTATCTTAAAATGTCAATTAAAAAGTAACTGATGGAATAATTAATGAATAGGGCTCATCATTTCAGTAAATAAAAAGGCAGTTTTTATACAGACTGTCCCTTCCCTAAACTGTTAATGTGCTCTACTAATTTGAGCTATTTAATGAGGGGGAAATTGATATAAAGAAGAAAAAATCATTTATTTATATTAATGAAGTAAATAAAATAGTAGTAGTAGCAGGCTAGTAGCTATTACAAAACACTAGGTGACCCAATTACACCGGGGACGCAACTGTTTTAATAAGTCCTAAACCATACAACCCTCGGACTGCTTTCTCCCTCAATTTAGAAGAACCCTCCACGCGTGCCGAACCCTTCGCTCTCGCACGTACCACCTCCTTCATTCATTCATTTCCATTTCCATAAAATACTATTTTATAAATACTGTCTATATATAGATACCCTCTGGCTCTCCCATACAAAGTCCTCCCTCCTCCTAAACTCAAACCAAATACTACTCTCTCTCTCTCTCTCCTCTGTTTTCTCTCTCTAAAATGGCGACTGCTGCTGCTCCTCTGAAAGATGAGCTGGATATTGTGATACCCACAATCAGAAACTTGGATTTCTTGGAGATGTGGAGGCCATTTTTTGAGCCCTACCATCTGATCATTGTTCAGGATGGTGATCCATCTAAGACCATTAAGGTCCCTGACGGCTTTGATTATGAGCTCTATAATCGAAATGACATTAACAAGATTTTGGGTCCCAAGGCTTCTTGTATTTCCTTCAAGGACTCTGCTTGCCGTTGCTTTGGTTACATGGTCTCCAAGAAGAAGTATATCTTCACTATTGACGATGATTGCTTTGTGAGTCTTCTCTTTTTTTTGCTCAATTTTGTAATTGTGTTCTCCCTAATTCAATTTATAGTAACAATGTTCATATCTTTAATTCAATTTTGTAATTGTAATGTTCTGCTTGACTATCTTAGTAATTTTGATATTAATTCTGTGAGTCCTTGCCTTACTGGTGCTTAGGTTGCTAAAGACCCATCCGGCAAAGACATCAATGCACTGGAACAGCACATCAAGAATATTCTCTGCCCATCCACTCCCTACTTCTTCAACACTCTGTATGACCCTTACACAGAGGGGGCAGATTTTGTCCGCGGATATCCTTTCAGTCTTCGGGAGGGTGTTCCAACTGCTGTTTCGCATGGACTCTGGCTCAATATCCCAGATTATGATGCACCTACACAGCTTGTCAAGCCTAGTGAGAGGAACAAAAGGTATGTGAATGCAGTTTTGACAATACCCAAGGGCACTCTCTTTCCCATGTGTGGTATGAATTTGGCATTTGATCGTGATCTCATTGGCCCTGCAATGTACTTCGGTCTTATGGGTGACGGCCAGCCAATTGGTCGCTACGACGATATGTGGGCTGGTTGGTGTGTCAAGGTGCTCTGCATTTCATTCATTCTCCCCTCCCCCCTCTTTCATCTTATCATCTCCACACCTACAATGATTGATTGTTTGTTAATTCTTCTAGGTAATCTGTGACCATTTGGGACTGGGAGTGAAAACCGGGCTTCCTTACATCTGGCACAGCAAAGCCAGCAACCCATTTGTTAACCTGAAAAAGGAGTACAAAGGGATCTTCTGGCAAGAAGAGATCATCCCGTTCTTCCAAGCAGCCATCCTTCCCAAGGAGTGCACTACTGTTCAAGCTTGCTACATTGAACTGTCGAAGCAGGTGAAGGAAAAGCTAGGGAAAATTGACCCTTACTTCACCAAGCTTGGGGATGCCATGGTCACATGGATTGAGGCTTGGGATGAACTCAACCCGGCTAAAGCTCTGCCCAACGGAAAGTGAAAAAAAGATTAGTAGATAAATAGTGACCGTCTTTTTAGGCTTCACATTAGTTACAACGCGCGGTTTGTTACTTTAGTTGATCACCACCCACATGTCTTTTCTGTTTCTTTAATTTTCATGGTCATTTTTTGATCAATGCTTTTTGCATTTGCAAATTGATCCATGGATGTAATACTTTATAAGTTTTCTTAGTATGATGAGCATATAGAAGAATAAATGGTAGTCCATTTACTACTTTTTCTTTTTGAGTAAAGCTAAGGTGGCACTCGCTGTATGTATGCTGGAGCACTGTATGTATGTTGGAGGTTCTCTTTTTGGTCTTCTATGTAAACTTCTCTAGTTTTGAAAAAGCTGGATGCATCCTTTCTTCTTTTAATTTTGATGATTAAAATAAAAATAAAATTGCAATGCTATATTTGGTAAATCAATATCAAGTTTTGAACAACTTCACACATTACTTGTTTAAACAAATATTAAACGCCATAATCCATATGCAAACAAACCAATGTTAGACTGACTGACAAACAGAGACTAATAATGCAAATAAATAATAAAAAGACGCCGTTGCCGGGGATCGAACCCGGGTCATCCGCGTGACAGGCGGATATACTCACCACTATACTACAACGACCTTGTTGACAAGTGGCTGAACGACGACAAAAATAAATTTAGAGAAAGATAATTCTGAATTTAAATTATACACTCTTTAGCGGCACAAAAACATATTTAAAGATTATCATGAAATTATTTTTGGTGCATGATTAATTTCACACAAACACAGAGCAAATATAGCAATGAAAATGAGACCAATGGATTAATTGATTAACTAGAATTAGACGATCATTCTACCTCAGTTTATTTATCTTTTCAACCAGTTACACCTTCAAAGCAACAAAATAAGTCATTGCCAACACTCAACACAGTGAGCTTCATTTTAATATTTTCAAGAAATATATTTTGGAAAAATCCATACCCGAAAATATTTCTTTACTAAGATTAAATTTGATTTTTCAAAATTTATAAAATTGAAAACTCGTTAAATTTTGAAAAGAATAATAATCAAAAATTAATCCTCTATATTTTGAGGAGGAGCGCATCACATACAAATTCCATTGCAAAAGAAAGTTGATAGATTCGCAGCGATACTAACAAAAATAACTTTTGGGTAATTAAAATGAAAAACACCAACAAATATTCTCATTAAAAATTGAAGCACCAACAAAGGAAATGAAGGAAAAAGAAAAATCAATCAATTATGTAATATAAGTCGCTTAACATTTAACAAAAATTGAAGCTGCACCTTGAGAAATCAAAACACTAGCATGCATACAAATGGCTCTCATCTTCAAATTCAACATCGCATTTTGCACAATTATTCAAGTGGAAGGCAGGCAGGCTGAGATTACCAAATGGTTTCTCGAGTGAAAGAGCTCTTCTAAGCACGTTTAGGCCAAGCTACGAGAATATTTGTTGAAATGATGCAAGCCTATTTTCATGAAATTGAACTGGGATCTTCTGTCCTCTTTCGCTTGGCTTCAGGCTCGTCGTCACCTTCTTCTTCCTGTTTACTGATTCCGTTTAGTGCCTGTGGACCTAAAAGAGACACGTGTTTGCTGGTGATCGTACGACCTGCCCTAAGCTTTGGGCCCCAGTGCCTTTCAGGATTAGGAAGGAAGCGCGCAACCTTCTTGGATTGTGCCTTGCTAAGGGACGCCACAGCTCGAGCAAAATTGGCCTGTTAAAAGGTAAGAAACATGGGAGGGATGCGAGATAAGCTTTAGCTTTGAGACCAGAACAGACCAGGAATGTGAAAAACCAGTTGCAACTCTTAAAAATACAACTTGAGTTAGTATTTTGATGATTATGTGTTCCTATTGTTCTTTCCTATCAAATAATGGAAAACACAAGGGAAGGAAAGCATAATTTTGTTCCTAAATTTAAGCAGGTGTGTTGGGTGGTGTCACCCAAATTAGAAACTTTATATGGCACGAGGGAAGGGACAGATTTTTCACTACCTTTTGAGAGGGAAGTATAAAACTGCAAGATTTCATGGTACCTGAAGAGTTGGTTCCTTGGCAAGTATCACACTTCCAGCGTGTTCCGGTGGTTGAGCTTTCACAGGATGACTTTTTATCTATAACAAATACATCCATCAGCTCCACATAAAAGTTTATATCACCATCTACAACAACTCCCGAAATAACTAACAGGGACCAAATTATCTCTTAAAAATATTAGCAGGTTCTAAAAAGTCACAACATGCTAGTCTCTTTAATGGCGCCACAACGGTGTTTCTTGAATATTCATGTACAAAAAAAGCTAACATAAAAAACAATGATAGCAGTACAGGAAAACTTATTTATACAAAGATGAATGAAACATGGTCCCACTTATATATTTTTCAGATCTTTATTGTCCCTAGGAGAAAATAAACACCTGAATACATATTATAACCAAGTCCTTACCCAGCAACGCATGATATCCCACATGACACCCATAGGAGCATCTGATTTTAATCCCAATGGATTCACATGAGTTCCTGATATACGATATCCAGCATTGATCACAGCAGAGCGGAATATAACCGCAGAAGGGGAAGTACATTTTAGTGTAGCACAGAGATTGTGCAAACTCAAAAAGAGAGGAACATCAGGCAATTCCTGTAAAAAGTGAACGGATGAGAGCAAGAACCACAACATAGGCAAAACTCACAACACATTAGGGAACCAACAATGTTCCAAATATCAATTAAATTGATATGTAAAGCACTATAGGAAACAAAGTTGTTTGGGAGATAGCGGAAGCAACTACTTAAGGAGAAGTGAAGGAATTGTTATCTACATAAGCCAAACATTATTGTAGACCACACATAGGAATGACAGTTTTCTCAACAAATTATACACTATACTTCTGGCAACAACCAAGTGAAATGCTAGTTGCATGTATTTTGGATAAAAATGTTAGGAAAAGAAGTGCGTTAGTTGCTGTTGTAGAAAAACGGGTTTCAAATATTACATAACCGGAAAAAAAAAATCATATATGTATATATAAGCATGAACCAACAAAAGAAGAAAATCAATTCAATCGGTTCACAGTAACATTAAGCCTTCTTTTTTTAATAGTTAACTTTAAGCCTTCTATCTCAGCTAAATAGGTGTTTCAGATACACTCAGACATTTTCTATACCATATCTAGTTTCTAAAAGCAGTTTAAATAATTCATTCGATCAAACACCATAAAATGAACTTAACATAATGGATTCATAGACTGCAATATCAGCACCAGGAAAAGAACAGACATTTAGCGCGCACACAAAAAAAAAAGAACAGACCTCGGAAATTGTTGTCAATACAGCAGAAATTCGATCATAAGCAGGATAGCGATCCTTCATTAACTTCACATCCTCTAGTATGGAGGTTACCCATTCTTGGTCATGGATGGGAGCAGACCATATGGGACCACCCATATTATATGATTTCCCACAGTCGCTGCACTCTTGAAGAACAACAGGACCAAACCCGGGTAGATATCTTACACTGTTATTCTAGAAAAGAAGGAGCAGATAGAAAAACACGATACAAACCAAGTTTTGTCAGAAATTCAAAAGTGATAGATTCGTAAACGAAACCCGCAATCTTAATTCTTAACTCAGAAATATTAGTAGTCTTTCACAGAACACGGAAAGTCTCGAATATAGGTCACTAATGAAAGGGAAAGAACTTCAAATTGCTTCAATTTTACTAAATGATTTTCATTATAAAAGTCTACTTGCTACTGAGATGCAAACCACCGGATATGGGTACGACGAAATACAGGTGCAAGGAGCCTAGAATATGGGAAACCTCAAAAAAATAGAATATGGATATGATATGATATGCTAATTCATTTATTTATTAAACTTGAATTACAATATTATCAATATACATAACAAAAGAATATGATACTAATTTTACAAATTAATAGCAAATCCATCTGAAAAACTATACCAATAATGATTAAAATAATAATAGTAATGAAAAAAAAGAAGTAAACAAACACATTTTGAGTTGACAAAATCCTAAGTTCCAAAGAGAGGGAAATTAAGAGAGCGACAGATGCAAAAAGATAAAGATCGAACATAGCTCATGGAAATGCCTAGTAGCATGATGTGATTTAATTTTTAGGTCATTATGTTAGTTTACTTATGAGTTCCTTTCAACTTATGATGTCACAATTTAACCCTATAAAAGACAAAAAGAAATTATAACTTTATTCATACTATATTCACACGTATCCCAATCTTATTTATTCCATATCTGTGCCGCATCCGATTTAATTTTTAGTATATAAAATGAACTACTCAATTTTGCACCTCTTGTCTACCTGTACTATTGTATCCTATTCCTATATAGGCCGAGTATCGACACCCTGTGGCAATGATGTACTCACTAGAGCCCAGTTGGCACAAAAAAAATTGTGAGGAAATCGGTCAGAGCCGTTGCCTGCTGTCCTTAAAACCCTGATCTTGACTTTTCACACTCCCAATAATTTGAGTAAAAACAGGGCTACGGGACACCTTCAAATGGTTGTGAACTGATTAATTTCACATCAGAAAACCCATGGTTTAAAATATAGGTATTATTAAGATCCCCAGCATCACAACCCAAAAGGGAGAAGATACCAGGATATAGTGGAAAAACTACATCACTGTCTAAACACTGTTAGCAACTGCATATTGACTCCAAAAGCCTGGCAAATGAAAGTAAGAAGTAACCAAAATTTTGAAAAATAACAACCAGGCATGCACACACAAAAAGTATAAGTTATGTTAAAAGTAAAAGTAGGACTTCAATATTTTTCACTGTAATGTTTCTCCTATGCATATATATATGTATACATATATATATATAGTATAAGGATCAGGTCCGGGAGTCCGGACCTGATAAAATACGGACCCTATATATTTTATTTTATTTTTTGGTTTTTTTTTTTAAAACAACTAATAAAAAATGTATAGTAATTTATGGAACTGGAAATATTTCATAATATAGTATTTTGGGTGTGATTTGGATACATATAACAAAACAGGTCTGATACATTTTGTACATGGTGAAATAACCAGATGTATGGAAATAACAATGAGAAGATTATACCTTGGACACAGTCCTTCCAATTGGTTGAAGATGAAAAGAATCACAACCAATGCATTGATAAATGTATGAGAGCTTAAGAGGAGTACTTTTCATTGCACTCGCTGAACTGTAATCAATATTTCATATCCCAGTCAGATGGAACAAAATTTGAAAACCTATAGGCTATGTCAAGAAGGGAAAAATCTTATAATCCTAACACTTGGACCAGATCACTCCACTAGTTAATGTAAGGCAACGAAAGATAATCAACAGATACTTACGTGTATACACGGACAAAAACGCGTACATAGAAGTCCATCTGAACAGATAAGATGGGAACAATATATCGTTTGTATCGATTTGCATGGCTCTGCAATCAATAAAGCATACAATTAACTTTAGAACTCTTAAAAATGAAAAGGAAGAATAGAATCATAAAAAGAAAATAGTTTTATGTGATTGGCATAACATTATTGATTGAAAAAGCTAACTTATAGAAAACCAAGACAGAGAAACAGCTAGTTGTAAAAACTAAAGTAAAGTACCTCAATGCAGGCAAGAAGAATTCGCAAGGCCATTTCATGGCAATATTTTGCTCTCAATGGATAGGAACCATATCTAATTAAGCAGCATAATATTAGCCCACATCTTTCCGTTACTTTTTTCTTCACAAGTATCATGCAAGGCTAGTAACGTAAAAATATTGTTCTGCCCAAGGTAACCAAAGTACAGAACCTTACTTGGAATAGCAAACCTCCCCATTACCACCACAGAGAACTGCCATATCAGTTGCCGTGCACATTAACATGCCCCCATCAACAACCGATTGAATTGCTGAGTCCAGGAACACAGAGGGTGAACCATAAGGATCAAGATCAACCTTAAACACCAACAAGCAGGAAAAGTGTGAACTATGAATCATTTATCAGGTAACCTATAAACTATGCCAAGCGATTTTCTTAAAGATAAAATAAAAAGGAAACTTAATTACAAACACCAAGTATAGATGACTAATATAACTGAACTCACATCCATCCACACAAAAATAGACAAACACTAAAATCCTTTCAATTTAATTTTCAGAAATGAACAACCAAAATGTATTTGCAGGGAAAGAATGTCAATTTTCAAATGAAGGAAAAGAGTTGCATAAGATAAAATAATTACATCATACCATGTCAAATTCTTTAGGGTGGGTGAGCATATAAACTCGAGCATCAGCAAGTTGTGACTCTACTTTTGAAGATGCCACTGAGCCATTAAATTTTATGTTTCTCCTGCAAGCTTCAACAGATGCTGCAAAAAGAGCAATGGTTGTACTTCAAATGTATCGGTCCAATAAAGCAGTACATAAGATGCACCTTAATTTGAAACCAAACTCTACACTTGATATTTCAACTTCTAACATGAAATACACAGAATATAAAAGCATATATCAAGATGAGTGTGCATAGAAGCAAGCATTTTGAAATAGTTATATGAGCCCATTTATAGATATTTCAATTTTTAACAAGAAATACACACAGTATACAATATTATATATCAAGATGAACACCTTCCTTAAATCAAGAAGCATAAGACCATTCTGAATTTGGCATTACCAAACACAGCACTGCTGGAAATTTGAAGGTACCTTTATCATTGTCCAGTGCTACAACTTTACCAATCCCTTCTACCTCACGTGCATATCTTAGAGCCCTTAATCCTGAAGCTGACAAAGCCTATCAACCAAATGAAAAGCACGTGCATAAGCTATTTAAGAAGGACAATGAAAATCTACAATTTTCATAACAAAAATATGATTGATAAAACAAGTAATGATCACAAAAACAAAGGATCAATAGCAACCTCAAGTACTATTGGTGGCTTTAGTTCCCCTCGAACTTTTTCTTGTTGGGTTTCAAGTGGCTCTTCTGAGATGCTACACGGCTCGTCATGAGGTATCTCTTTTGAAACTTCAGATTCTCCATTAGATTTTCCATTACCAGATTCAATGGGTGCTTCTGGTTTAGAAGCAGGCTCTTCTGGTAACTTTGACGGTGTTTTTCTTCTTCTGGACAAGATTGTTTCATGCTCTTGTTTCCGTTTTGATATAAATGCTCTCAAGACAGCAATGGATATATCTCTGTTGTTAACCTGGTGCTCATAGCTTTCAGGGTCAGAATCTTCATTACTAACCAATATTCCCCAGAAAATAAAAGGACAAAAAAATGATTCATATGGTTTGTCTACCCATGGTAAATTATTTACTGTGAAGTGTAATATAATTGCGACATTTGAACCTCAAAAAATGAAAAAGAATGGACCTTTGAAGAAATCAAACTTGGAAAGAAACAATGAAACAAAAATGATGATGCTAAACTAGCCATTCTCCTATTCTTTTTCGTTAACTTTTGCTGTAACACTGAATTGTGGTGTTTCCAAAGTCGCAATTCAACTTCAACTCTATAAGGACGTAGAGGTACAATGTTTAAATAGATAGAGATGACCAGTAGAAATTTTTCTTCTGCATAATGAGGTTTTAAAAGCTTCTAATCCTTATTCTAAGACTACATAATGTGATCTGAAATTAAATAGTCACACAGCAGGATTTAGGTTCCATCTGGGCTGAATTTTAAAATTGAGAACTGATTGTTGCAAACTTCTAGCAATCATGATTCCTAATACCGATACAGACAACAAAGCCTTGTAACATTTCATATAGAAAACAGTTTAACTTCAAAACACAGTTAACCTAATTAGTTGTAGGCATGTGCCTGTGGATTTCCACAATGGTAAATATACGGAGAGATGATAATTAGATTCCTAGTTAATTAAGCTGACAAGACAAGATCCAAGATTATTAACTCCTAATCCTAATAATACCTAATGCCAGTTGATATGATCTCATTCATAATCAACATGGTAGATTGAACCATTATGTTTCAAGAGCTAAAAGCCCCAACTTCTTCAAAGCTACTAAACCAAACGGACAAAACCTAAAAGTGTATCCAATAATCATACCAACAATATGTAAACCATTGGAATAGAATTTCAAATAGCACACCTAAAGTTAAAATTATATTTTCTCCCTTCAAAATTATAATATAAAAGACTTAAAGTCAGTTTGAGACATTTTCAAACTCAAAAATGAGATATTCATTAAAAATCATGAAACAATAAACCTTACAATGAAGTACTTTTTAGATAGTTCGTAGTATCCACCATTGACTAAAATTAAATGAATCCGTGTTAATTTTGAGTTTGAAAATATTTTAAATTGACTTCAAAAAGCAAATAATGATTTTATATTGTGGACCTGATGGAGTACAAAACTATAATTTCTGTGAACACAACAACTGAAGAGCAATGACAAAATAGAAGTTCATATTAGCATTAACATGCCCTGTAATAACCATCAAATAAAACAATTTAACCCCCCTACCATACACTGTGGCAGTGACCAGATAAAACTTTGTAAATTTTGTATGCATTACATAACTGTGAGTGATTACCTTAGGAATTCAATTTAAATAACGGACCCATCAAAAATAAACATATAAAACTCATAAAACATTGTCCTGTCACTGAAAACTGATATACAAAAGGAAACAATTCATAAACAAACTGATATATAAAAGGAAACAATTCATAAACAAGACCTGTGTTTTATTATAAAAGACTTCATTTTTGGCGTGCATGAGAATCTCAGCTTCTCCCTCTTTGATAACGGTGAAATCATTGAGATCAAAAGACATGGCTTTGCTTGTCTGCTTCTCTTCATCCCCTGTTTTCTCATCGCCGCCCATACCTTAAAGGCAATGTTTTAACAGGATTTTTCAGCCTACGGCGGCGGAAGCGAGGGAGGTGGTGGTGGCGGCGGAAGAGAGAGTGAAGGCCGAAAGGGCTTTAGTCCTTCGGAAGATGTTTTGTCAGTTTTCGAAAAGAGTCGGAGGATGAGACTAGTGGGGTAGTTAGTTGGAAATAGAAAAGTAAGAAAACCCCCTATTATAATGTTGGGGGGTTTAATTGTATTAGTGACAGGTATTTAATTGTAGTAATTACCAAAATATAATTTTGTTTTCCCTAATCTTTATTACTGAAAGAATAGATCATGCTCCCTCCATTCTAAAAAATAAGTTTATTACTGATTTTTTAAAATTAATTTAAAATATTTTAAAAATTAAAATTGACATAAATTTTTTTAATTTTAATTAATATAATGATGAATATTTTGAAGTATTTAACAATGACTGCTCATTAAAAAAATTTATGTTTCATAATTTTCAACGAATCATTCTAAATTTAATTTTGAAAATGTCCTAAATTAATTTTTAAAAATTAAATACTAAACTTATAAATTTGGAACAGAGAAAGTATATAATATAACATTGTTTAATAAATAAAAGAAATATATAAATAAAGTTTGGTAAGAGAAAATATTTGTTGTCGAAAAGATTTGGATGGATGAAAGGTCAATAAAATAAAAAATAAGAAGGAAATTTTAGACGAAAGGTGAGATAGTTTAGTGATAAAGACTCTCACTTTACCTGCAAAATTATAGGTTGTAGATGATTTTATTTTTTTTTAAAATTATTTGAAGTTTTATATAATATAGGAAAATTAACCACAATTTTTTAAAATTATCCCTCAGGGGAAAATGTTATCGATAGAGAGTATGAGATAAGTATATGGTAAATAGTATTATAAACAATTAATACTATATTTAATGTCATATAATCATTTCTTAATTATTGTGTGCAATTTTAAAACGTCATATATTACGGACGAAGAGAGTAGAAAAAATTACAAACATAAATAGTTACCCAAATCTCCTTCATTTATTTTAATTAATGTTACAAACATAAATGGTTACCCAAATCTCCTTCATTTATTTTAATTATTGTTAGAGTAAAAAGACCCAATTTTTTGAGGAAAACGTATCTTATTATTATTTTTATTTGAAATTTTCACTTTAAAAAAAAGAAACAGAATATACATAATCGCTAAACTCTACACTTTATGAGGGGGAACGATAACAAAATTGTAGCTCTATCCATGCTAACAGCTCATGATCAGGTGTGTAACTAATTAATTATTTCCATCCATGGTGTTCAATATTGTATGAGTTCTACTGCTTGAGTTTCTAACTTATTGGGTTGGTCTATGCTATGGTGTTCAATATATTGTATAAGTTGTACGGGTTTAATATATATATATATATATATTAATCAGGCATAACACATGGTATTTGATTAATTTCCTCAGTATTTGAGATTTAATCAATCCTTATATATAAAAAGCCGTAAAGGGATCCATGTAATTGCAAAATCAATGTTCCATTTAATTGCAAAAATCACTGAGTTATCTCGAATGGTTACTCAGTTTACTCTAGGTTAACGATTTCTTTTCGGTTGAAACACTTTCTTTTTTGTACGTTGAATTTGTTTTTCCTCTGCCTTTTTCCTTCCTCTCATCTTATAAAATTTCTATTTTCACACCTCTGAAAACTCTCGATCTCCAAGAATGGCGAAACACTCATAAGCGAAGGATTGTGCTGATCATAGGACTTACATCTACGTGGAAGGGCAATTTCACGTCCCACCGAAAGTGAATAACAAGTAGAAGATCGAGCTTAAGGTTTAAAAGTCTCTCTCTCTCTCTCTATATATATATATTATAAATTGTTGTCTAATAATCATACAAGGCTGTGTGCATTTGAGTGTGAATCTCATGTTTTCTAAAAAATTTGAATCGCGAATCTCATATTTAGAATTGCTGCTAAAATTTTATATTTACGAATGAGTATTATGTTTGGAAGCAAAAGGACTGATTCTGTTGCCTTATAATATTGCTAAATGTGTGTCCTTTCTGAGAGAAAAGATTTTAAAATTAAAGAATCTATTTTTCTTAATTTGGTTACTACTCCTATTAGGAAAAGGAACAAGAAAATAAAACAGATGAGAAAGTAACAAAGAAAAGTACACATTACATGTTTGATTGAGTGTCAAAAAAAGAATATACCTTGGTATTTCGTAATGCAAAGAATGTATATTAATAAACAATCTTTGATTGTATTTTGTTAGGCAATGATCAACATGGAAACAGAGAGATCTTTCTATTTGAATTTTTTTGAGAAAAGTTCAATCTCGATGCGTGGCAAATTTGTTGATAGTTGTTGAGTCTTAGTTCAAGTTGTTTGAGTTGAGTTATTGTAACTTTTGATCTTTCCTATTCTAACATAATATTTGTTTTATGAGTACGTACAAGTTCTCATTTACCATTCTAGATTTGAAGTTTTTTGAATGCTTATTCATTTTCCATTGCATGGATTACTTCAACCTAATGCATATATAACCATAAAATCTTGTTAGTGCTCAGTGGTTGATGATATGTATGTATGTATGTAGTACTTAAGTTGCTATTTTTTTTTTAAAATTAATATCTACGTCTACCTCTTGAATGAGTAAGAAAAATAAAGAAATGGATAACAAACGTACAAACAACGCCATTGTATTTAACTTTTAAACTCCCATCTTTAACTCCCTTGGTCCATTAAAAACGCGTTTACGACATTTCACAAACTAGCTGTACTAATAATTATATAAACATGTATTAATTCATTACAAAATGGGTCATTCATTCATAAAATAAAGCAATTAACAGTTCCAGGCGGACACCGAATAGATGGGTCGATCATGCCAACATATCATTAAACTAGCCCTTTGACTAATTATTTTATAACCCTCCAACCCATAAGCCTCCACTAATCGCTTAGCCTCCTCCATAGTAGCATGCCATAGGCGCACCGGCTTGAACCCTGCTCCGCCAAACCTTACCGTCCATTTTGCGTACTTCTCATGCCTTTCCTCCCTCTCTACCCCATCCCATGCCACAATATCCACAATTTCTTTTCCAAACATTTCTTCTACTATAACTCGCTCTTCACCCCCCCCCACCCCCACCCCCAAAAGTGGCATCAATTGAATCAAACAACGCGCTATAATAATGTAACCCTTCCACAAATCGATCCACCTAACCGACTCGAGTTATGATCCGACTCTTGCTCGATCAACAACATTACCTTGGGTAACATCGACTGTACCATGCTTAAAAAATCACTTATTTGTTTGGAATCCTTCATTCCATATCATCATCATCTTCGGATAATAATAAAGTGTGAAGTTTTAATATGGATGTGAAGGCCAATGCTTCGCCTGATCTTACCTTGAGCATCTCTATGGTAAGCTCTCTTAGGCTGACATTTACTGGATTGAATTGAAATGCCATGTCCAAGCTATCAGCCTCTTCTACAAGCTTAGCCCCCAGTTTGTCTAGTACTGCTTTGTTGCTATGGACACAGGTGATCTTCATGTGTGCAGGAGGAGGAGGAGGAGTCCCATGTGCTGTTTTTGCAATACTCCGAAGAAGTGGAACCCACAACTTTGGGTCACCCGAACCCAAATCAACTATGTGGATCAGGCGCTCCTCCGACATGGACTGAAGTAGGACTCGGGTTATAATGGCATAAGTAAAGCCCAGGTAAGGAAAGGCTTGAGCGTAGATGGAAAGGGCCTTGTCCATTTCCACGCGTGTTGGCCCAGCATGGTTTAGGGCCTTATAGAGCCCGGGCCAGCCCCTAACAAGCCGGACCGCCAAGGCATAGGAGAACCGGGCGGCGAGCCGCTGCATGGAGTCGCCGGAGACTGAGGCAAGGCCGGAGATTTTACGGAGGCAGGCGTCGGCGCACTGGAGGTTACCGGAGGATGCATGGTTGGCGCAAGCTAACAAGAGCTGGATGAGTTGAATACCTCTTTCTTCAGGTTTTAAGGTGTGATGATGAGGAGATGATAAAGTGAGGGACAATGTCACGTCTGGGTTTAGTGATGTAGGTGAAGAAGTCATTGGGATTTTAGTGGGACTTAATTTCTAGTATAGGAAAGGGGTGGTGCTACTAAATGCAGACAGATCAGAAGATGGTGCTTATGATAGTAGTTGTTATATACTCGACTCCGTTAGGGAATCAATTGAAAGTAGGAGGTAGGAGGTAGGAGGTAGGAGGGGGCAGGTGAGAGTGTGTGGAACGCTAGCTCTTGGAATTATGTAACATGTCCAAATTAGATAGTACAAGAATAAATAAAATTATGTAAATTGAGCATCGGAGTTTGGTCAAAGACCATAACTTTAATTTGTTGAACTTGTTTTTTTGCTCTACTTTGTTGCCTTAAAAAATGCTCAATTATTTATCTATGATGCTCAGAGTACAACTTTCCATTCGTCAAGACTTGTATATATATATATATATATATATATATATATATATATATATATATATATATATATATATATATTGTTGAACACTTGGACATATGTGGGAAAATCCATCCGTTGAGTTGTGAACGGTCAATCTTTGGCATTCTTTGTTCACATTTTAGTGGACTTAGCCGCACGCGGTAGATAGATCCATAGCCAAGTATCTTGTCTTGCAAATACGATGAATTGGATTGATTTATGAACGTACAAGATATGAAATGCTAGCTAGCTACATGAGTACATGACTATGTGATGTGAGCCACAGTACTGATCATACAGAAAAAAACAGCAGAAGGCTTTTTATAGTAAAGTAGAAGTCATTAAGAATGAAGATCCAACATGAATAAAGAAAATGAATCAATATGTTGAACCAAGTCAAGAGATTTTTATGATTCGGTTCAATTTGTTTTCTACTTGTACTCGCATTAATTAATTAATTAATTATAGGATAATGTTTATCTATATTAAGTACTACTCCTATTAAATATGAGATTAGTTGACTAACAAGCGGTCTTGAAACACTTATACTTGTTTCTTTGGCAAGGCCGGTTTGTATTAGCACAAAACTTGGTGGGGTATACTATTAGGCCAAACCAATCGTCAACTATGGGCTAGCTAATTCATGTGTATCATCATCATCATTAAGAGATTGACAATAAACATTTAATGGTTATTAGTAGTTTATTTATTCCGTCTTTATTTGTTTGTGAGACTTGTATTCTCACTCATTTAATTAATTGTTATGTGAGAGTTTATTATGTAATTTATTTTATTTGAACTACTAGCCCTATCCCTCTGTACTAGTAGTAGCTAGGGCGTTTATCTCCTTTACTTCATCTAATGTGGTAGGTGTCAAAATAGAATATAGACTTGAAATCATGCCCAAAAATATTTAGACCAAACATAATAACCAAATGTATTTTTGGATTCCATCAAATTCATTCATCTAATCTAATCATCTGGTTTATGGAAATGATGACATTATCCCTTACAACCCTTTAACTCTGCTAGTAGGCAGTAGCTAATCTAGTTTGGAATTTTTTAATATGTGTCCTTAGGGCACATGCTAAGCACACAGTCTCTTGACTTTGGTGTAAATGCAGAAATCAAGGGAATTGAACTGTGTGCTTAGCATGTGCCCTAAGGACACATGTTAAGAGGACCCATCTAGTTTACCATTAAATCTCTCCTCTCCTCTTTGTAAGGGATTGCTAGCTACTTCTGGATTATGGTTATACCTGACAATTTAGGTTGAAAATCATCTAGTTAATCAAAATCACATGAATTTTATTGGGTTGGTTAACTAGTTTTTTATTTTATGTGTTGGTTTAATTTTGGATTCATATTATGATTTACAAATATAAATTGAAACTATTTTAACTACTTTTGACTCATATTAGTCAATAATAATTTTGATCCATATTGACTGACTCAAGAAAATTCAACTTCAAGTCAGCGTAGAACATTATAACCGAAATACTTGATATTAACCAAAAAGAAAAAAAAATAATGCTAGAGACACAAGTTATTTTACAACTATTTTACAATTTGATGATGTGACATACTTCACCTCAGCTTTTATGTGGGGTCGAAGACTACATTGAAGCAATTTGTTCATCAATATACTCAGGGAAAGTATGTCACATCAGCAAATTGTAAAATAATTGTAGAATAAGTTGTGTCTCTAGCACTACTCAAAGAAAAAAGTCTTTTAAAAAATAAATGCTTCTATGGAAACATTTCATTTTGGCTAGTTTCTAATATTTGATATTAAATTTAGAATTTTACGCCAAGGCATTAAAAAAGTAACAGTAACGGAAAGAATTTTGATAACACGTATTTCTAATATTTGATATTAAAGAGGTTTGTTTCACAACTAAAAAAAAAAATAAGTAGCAATAACAATAAGAATTTTGATAACACGTATTTCTAATATTTGATATTAAAGAGGTTTGTGTTACAAAAAAAAAAAATAACAGTAAGAATTTTAAAAAATTTAGAGAGAAAAAATCTTAATTTTTTAGAGAGATTGTGTATACAAATTTTTAGAGATAGAAATAATGTATAAAACATTAGAGATAGAAGTTGAAGGAATATAAAAATTAAATTTCATAAATAATTTATTTAATTGGACCATAATAAGAAGCATAACAAAATTTGTAAACTAAAACCAACCCATATCCATATTTTTTCAGACCTAATTCTGGTATTGCTCTCAGTTTGAGCTCGAGTGTTTGATAAAAACTGAATGAATTTGAATTTGAATATGAATGAGCTAAATCTGAATCTGAATGAAAAAAGTTGTTTGATAATTGACATGTCTGAAACATCTAAATAATAGATTTTTATTATTTTACCCTTTGAAAAAAATTCAAAATTATTGTAAATTTATTTAATATTACTTAATATAATAATTAATATTGTAAAAAAAAATTAAATATAAAATACTTCATTCAACCATCATTCAGCCAAAAAAATGAGACCTAGACATTCAGTCTAAATCGTTTGAATGACTGACCGACTCAGCTATTTAGACGATTTTTTTTAAAACAAATGCACTGAATGGCTGACCGATTCAGCCATTCAGTCTTAAACAAACAACACTAGTCCAATTGGCTTTCCTCTTGAACTTTCCAAATTGCCTTCGAGAAAATGACATGTTGCACCAATTTATTTGTCGTCAGTTTTCGTGTCATGATTTTAGCTTAATATATTTTAAAATAAGAATTTTATAAATTTGAAGGACCAAAAAAATAATCTAAAAAGGATAAAATAATAATATATCTAAACTTATAGGGATAAAAACGGGAAAAAAATAATGCGACACTGCTGCACCGCTACACCGCTGATAGTTGAAAGAGCTGATATATAAGATAGATCTAGAGAAATGGAATCATCTGTTGTAAAATATTACTAAAATAAAGAACAATGATGATTAGAGTAAGAGAGAAAATATTCTTATTTCATATATAAGTTGTAGTACTTTGTGTGTATCTCATGCTCCTATTTATAGGCACATGCATATAAACACTTGAAGGTTACAAAACTTAAAAGACATGGGGGTTTCAAATATTAAAGGACATAGGAGTTACAAATATTAAAGGACATGGTAATAAAGAAGGGAGAAATGAACCTAGACATCCATATATGTTATAATTTTATAACACTCCCCCTTGGATGTCTATTGTACAGCAATATGCATTGAAAGCTGCCTCATTAAAAACCTTACCAGGAAAAACCCAATGGAAAAAAACCTTGGTTAAGGAAAAAAGAGTGCAGCGCGTATTTGCTCCCCCTCATGAATGTATCCTTAACTCCTTCAGCTGTCGCATTTCAATATTGCGACGCAATCCTTCAAACTTTGTAGTTGGTAATGCTTTGGTGAACAAATTTGCTAGGTTGTCTTTTGATCGAATTTATTGAACATCAATGTCACCACATTTATCAAGGTCATGTGTGAAAAAGAATTTCGGTGAAATGTGTTTTGTTCTATCTCCTTTAATGTATCCTCCTTTTAATTGAGCTATACATGCAGCATTGTCTTCATACAGAATTGTTGGAGTTCCTTTGCTGGAGGATAAACCGCATGTTTCACAGATATGTTGAGTCATTGATCTCAACCATACACATTCTCGACTTGCTCCATGGATTACAAGTATTTCAGCATGATTAGATGAAGTGGCAACTAATGTTTGCTTTATAGATCTCCATGATATAGCAGTATCACCACACATAAAGAGATAACCTGTTTGAGATCGACCTTTATGTGGATCAGATAAATATCCTGCATCAGCATATCCAACTAATTTATGATTATCATTATTTGAATAAAATAAGCACATATCTATAGTTCCTCGTAGGTAACGAAAAATATGTTTAACCCCATTCCAATGTCTCCGAATAGGAGAAGAGCTATATCTTGCTAACAAATTCACAGAGAATGCTATATCAGGTCGTATATTATTAGCAAGATACATTAATGAACCAATTGCACTGAGGTATGGTACTTCAGGACCAAGTATTTCTTTATTATTCTCACGAGGTCTAAAAGGGTCCTTTTTCACATCAAGTGATCTAACAACCATTGGGGTACTTAATGGATGTGCTTTATCCATATAAAATCTTTTAAGAACCTTCTCTGTGTAAGTTTACTGATGAATGAGAATTCCATCTTCTAAATGCTCGATCTGCTGGCCGAGACAAAATTTTGTTTTTCCTAAATCTTTTATCTCAAATTCTTTCTTTAAATAATTCATTGTCTTTGGTATCTCTACATGAGTTCTAATAATATTTAAATCATCAACATACACAGCAATGATAGCAAAACCAGATTCTGACTTCTTTATAAAAACACATGGGCATATAGGGTTATTATTATACCCTTCTTTCAATAAATATTCACTAAGACGATTGTACCACATGCGTCCTGATTGCTTTAACCCATATAGGGATCTTTGCAACTTAATTGAGTAAACTTCCCGGGGATTTAACTTATATGCTTCAGGCATTTTAAATCCTTCAGGGATTTTCATGTAAACCTCATTATCAATTGACCCATATAAATAGGCTGTAACAACATCCATTAGACACATATCTAATTTTTCATGAGTTGCCAGGCTAATAAGATACCGCAATGTAATTGCATCTACCACAGGAGAATATGTTTCATCGTAATCAATGCCAGGTCTTTGTGAAAACCCTTATGCCACAAGTCGTGCCTTATATCTTACGATTTCATTTTTCTCATTTATTTTTCGCACAAAGATCCATTTGTATCCAACTGGCTTTACATCTTCGGGTGTTTGGACTACAGGTCCAAAAACTTCACATTTTGCAAGTGAATTTAATTCTGCCTGGATTGCTTCTCTCTATTTTGGCCAATCATTTCTGTGTCTACATTCTTCGATAGAATTAGGCTCAAAATCCTCGTTTTCATTAATGATATCAAGCGATATATTATATGAAAAAATATTGTCAACAACTACCTCACTTCGGTTCCATCTTTTCTTTGTAGAGACATAACTTATCGAGATCTCATCATTTTTATTATTTTCAGGTACCTGAACCTCTTCTGGGGTTTTATGATTAGCTATGTCTATATCCTCGTGAATATTTTCCTCCTCAATAATGCCAACCTGTTTATTTACTTCTTTTCTTTTTCGAGGATTTTTGTCTTTCGAACCGATTGGTCTACCACGCTTCTGGTGTGACTTAGACTCATTTGCTATAATTTTTTCGGATTGTCCTACTGGGACTTCAATTCGAGCTGGAGCATTTACAGCTGGTATATGAGATTTGGTTACTCCTTTTGAGTCAGTGAATGCATTTGGTAGCTGATTTGCTATATCTTGCAAACGAAGTATCTTTTGAACTTCTTGTTCACATTGTTTTGTACGAGGATCAAAATTCAACAATGACAATGCATTCCAAGTTATATCTTTATCCAGCTGTTTAAGTTCTCCCCCTAATGATGGGAACATAGTCTCATCGAAATGACAGTCGGCAAATCGAGCCGAAAATGAATCACCTGTTAAGGGTTCAAGATATTTAATTATTGACGGGGACTCAAACCCAATATATATTCCCAACCTCCTTTGAGGACCCATCTTTGTACGTTGTGGAGGATAAATTGGAACATATACCGCACAACCAAATATTCTTCGATGGAAAATATCTGGCTCATGACCAAAAACCAATTGTAATGGGGAGAATTTATGATATGATGTTGGCCTAATGCGAATAAGTGCTGCTGCATGTAAAACAGCGTGCCCCCAATCAGAGACAGAAAGTTTTGTTCTCATGAGCAATGGTCTTGCAATTAACTAGAGGCGTTTAATAAATGATTCAGCAAAACCATTCTGAGTATGAACATGGGCAACAGGATGTTCATTATTTATCCCAAGTGACATGCAATAATCATTAAATGTTTGGGATGTGAATTCACCAGCATTGTCAAGACGAATAGTCTTGATTGTATGATCCGAAAATTGTGCTCGTAATCTAATAATTTGAGCAAGTAATCTCGCAAACGCCAGATTGCGAGTTGATAATAAACACATATGTGACCATCTTGTAGATGCATCTATTAAAACCATAAAATATCTAAATGGTCCACTTGGTGGGTGAATAGGCCCACAAATATCTCCTTGAATACGTTCAAGAAATCTTGGGGATTCAATCCCAACTTTAACTGGTGATGGTCTAATGACCAATTTGCCTTGAGAACAAGCAGCACACAAAAATTCCTTAAATTGAAGAATCTTCTGGTTCTTTAATGGATGACCATGTGAATTCTCAATAATTCTTCACATCATTATTGATCCAGGATGGCCCAACCGGTCATGCCAAATAATAAAATTATTTGGTTCATTGAACTTCTGGTTCATTATTACATTTACTTCAATTGTACTAATACTTGTATAGTACAAGCCTGAAGATAAAACAGATAATTTTTCCAATATTTGTTTTTCAGTAGAGACATTTGATATGATGTAAAAATATTCTATACCATTTTTATTGGCTGTCTCAATATGGTACCCGTTAAGTCGTATATCTTTAAAACTTAGCAGGTTCCTCCTTGATTTAGTGAAAAATAAAGCATTATCACTAATAAATTTTGCTCCACTAGGAAGCATTATATTGGCTCTTCCAGAGCCTTCAATCAAGTCTGCTGAACCTGATATTGTATTCACTTTTGCTTTCATCATTCTTAGATTTGAAAAATATTTCTTATGTCTGAGAATGGTATGTGTCGTTGCACTATCTGCTAAGCATATATCTCCACCATTGATATTAGACTCATTTATAGCATGGCGCAAATCCATATTTTCTTCATAAAAGGAATAAATATATAATAAGTTCATAATAAGACATAATATTATATATATTTAATAACACAATTTTTTTTACGAAACAAAGAAAACAAAATACATTAAATAAGCCAACATGAAAGGAAGAAAAGAAAATACATTAGCATAAAATAAACACACTTAAAAGGACTAACATAATTCTGAACAAATTATTTTCATTACAAGAAATATTAACTTGCTCATTATTTTGCTCAAAGAAATCTGCAACGTCAAAGTGTGTCATATCCAAAGGATCAAAATAAATATCATCATTATCTTGATGTGGATGAGAAAAATTTATTTCTATGTTCTTCTCTTTTCTTTTCAATGAGGACTGATACAAATCAACAAGATGTTTGGCTGTACGACAGGTACGAGACCAATGTCCTTTCATTCCACAACGATAACAGATATTTTCTTCCTTCTTGGTATCTCTGTTATTTATATTCTTCCCCTTTTCTTGTTTCTGCTCATTCTTTGAAAGTTTGGTATCATGGTTGCGGTAATTAAACCGTTCTCGCCCTGGGCCACGTCCATGACCTCTATTACGACCACGACCACGACCACGGCCACGATCACGACCATAATTATTGTTATATCTCATAACATTCACTTCAGGGAATGGAGTTGAACCAGTTGGTCGTGATTCATGATTTTTCATTAAGAGTTCATTATTTTGTTCAGCCACAAGGAGACATGAAATCAGTTCAGAATATTTCTTAAAACCTCGTTCTCTATATTGCTGCTGCAGGAGCACATTCGAGGCATGAAAAGTAGAGAATATTTTTTCTAACATATCTCCATCAGTGATATTATCTCCACATAATTTCAATTTAGAACTGATTTTAAACATTGCAGAATTATATTCACTTACTGATTTAAAATCCTGTATCCAATCATAGCGAGCTTTTGGAAGAATAACTGTCTTTTGATGATCATATTTTTCTTTCAAATTTTTTCAAAGAATGAGAGGATCTTTTATTGTGAGATACTCTAACTTCAACTCCTCATGGAGATGATGGCGTAAGAAAATCATGGCCTTTGCCTTGTTTTGGCTAGATGTTTCATTATCATCTTTAATGGTGTCTCCAAGACCCATGGCAGCAAGATGAATTTCGGCATCAAAGATCCATGACAAATAATTCTTACCCGTAATATCAAGTGCCACGAACTCAAGTTTGGCAAGATTTGTCATTGTAACTTCATATAAAAAAAATATCAAAAGTTATTAGAAATTTAATTTATTATAACTATCCACATACAATATATATTTAGTCATACAATATAAAGAATGATGATGTAAAGTGTTCGGTGTCATGCTGCACAGAAAATTTTGAATAGAACAACTGCTGGTGTCTAAAAAAAATTGACTGACATACTTATTTGTTAGTTGTTACGTTATAATTCAAGTAACCATTATCTGACTCATTTTAATGCAGGCATGGATTGTTTATGGGGCTCTACATGGTCTGCAGGTTATTTTTCGTTATTTTAAAATTTGCAATTTACCAGGAGTAATACGTAGGAATTAGCAGACAAATATACAACAAATTGAATTAATGCCTATGTTAAGCTAAACAGAGCAAAGACTTATTTGCGTGCCGCCAATTGTAAAAGAATTACTCCTCATATTGCCCTATATATATATATATAATATTATTATTATTACTAACCCAGGTAATAATCTTAATTTGTTTATTAATTTAATTAATGGACTTGTTAATGAAAAAACATAACATACACATCATGCAAACAGTAAGTGTTATAATTATATATATATATATATATATATATATATATATAGTAGATAAATATACATTCTGCTTAAAAAAACAAATCCAATATCATATAACGAACACATCTATATGCTGCTAAACCAAAAGTAATCATAGGATTCAAACTCATAGGAAACAGAGTAGTTAAATAAGTCTTACGTAATTAGAGCCATCCAACAGAAGATGGTAACCACCATGGTTTAGATTAATAGAATAATAGAATATGAGAAGAACAAACAAACATACCTTTATATATATATATATATATATATATATATATATATATATATTATATAGATAGAGTTATACCTTTTTATGCTTCAAATCAAATATGATTATCTTCAAGATGAAAGTGAGGAGCAATTCGTGCTGATAACATGTTGTAAAATATTATTAAAATAAAGAACAATGATGATTAGAGTAAGAGAGAAAATATTCTTATTTCATATATAAGTTGTAGTACTTTGTGTGTATCTTATGCTCCTATTTATAGGCACGTGCATATAAACACTTGAAGGTTACAAAACTTAAAAGACATGGGGGTTTCAAATATTAAAGGACATGGAGTTACAAAGATTAAAGGACATGGTAATAAAGAAGGGAGAAATGAACCTAGACATTCATATATGTTATAATTTTATAACATCATCAAAATTTCAGAAAGTAAACGAATCACTTGGTTTTTTTGAATCACTTGGTTAAAAGAGTTGAAAGATAAGCAGTAATAGTAGTGGTATAATTTAGACCAAACTTTCCCAGGTAGTATTTGGTACCAAACATGACAACAATTGGATCTTGTAAAGACAAGAACTACATACCCTTTCAACTTCCTCACTTCACCTGTGTACCAAACAGTACATTGCAAATTTCTCTGTGATTATTATTTAATTAATAATAAATGTCACAACCAAATCTAACTATCTAGAAGCCTTTTTATAGACAGCAAGTAATAGTATCTTATATGACGTTTTTTTAAAGATAAAACAAAGTAGAATCATATTGACATGTCCCCCCTCATCCTGATCCTTTCTAGCTATTGTACATATGTGTGTATGGCTCTCTTTAACAGTCTCAATCTGAGCTACAAATTATGGCCATTGATCTAATTATTGCGTATCACTAACGATGTAAATGAACCGAATCGAGTCGAATATTGAATTGTTCAAATTTAATTCACAAATTTATCGAGTATAAAATAAGGATTTGATTGAGGCTCATTTAGCTACCGAGTCGAGCACGATTTCGAATCGAGCCCGAGCAGTTTGAACTTTTCGAACAAATATGATCCGAATATCAATAGAAAATTATAATTTGAGGAGGCTTGAGTAATTTATCGAATTTTAAAATTTGTTCATATTTGACTCATTTATATTTTGAGTAATAATCGAATCCGAACTGTTTACTTATTTTAGAGCCTTACATATCACGGATTAATTGGCGGATTAGCAATAATTAATCTCTTTAAAAGGGAACTACAAAAAAAGTTAGACCAAAAACATTTCATCATCATTTTTTTTTCTTTTTTGTGGGGGACTATCAAAATCAAACCTTTTTGGTTGTGGTACATAGGATACACATATTACAAAATCTTGAACTCCCTCAGAATCTTTTTACAAACTTTATATGTAATGTGATATGGTTATTCTAGCCATCATTACCTATATATGGCATTATGCACGTAGATTAATGAGTTGAACCAATTAATTAATGCCATAACATTCTAATTATCTTACTTAATTACACTACGAATACCATGTGTCCAGTAGGTGACTCCATTACTTTAATTAGCATATCTGGAAGCTTCTTAATGCTTAAAAATAAACAGCATTAGCTATTAACAATATCTAAAGCATGCCGTTAAGGATTGCATAAATCAACACGTGTTAAGCTAGAATTGGCGCCTAAACCATTATGAGGAAAACATCAACAACCCATACATTTTTGAGAGCAGATCTTCTGTCCCCATTTTTTCTGTCCTTTTGTGTCCCTCCACTTAAATATTGACACATGTTTTTTTTAAAATTTTAGAATTGATTGGTGTTAAGTAAAAGGACATGTGTCAATATTTAAGTGAGGGAACACAAAGGGACAAGGAAAATGGAGACAAAGGATCTGCTCTCTACATTTTTATTTTTAGTTTGTTTTAAAATTAGAGATATATTTTTATTTTAAGATTATAAAATGATATGATATTTTTAATTGGGTCCTCTTAATATGTGCCTTTAGGGCACATGCTAAGCACACAGTTTAAGAGAATATTCCCTTGATTTCTACATTTGCACCAAGTTCAAGGGAATATGCACACAATTCAAAAAATATTTTCTTAAATTGTGTATTTAGCATGTGCCCTAAGGGCACATGTTAATAAAAATTTTATTTGAAATTATAAAACTATTTTTACAAATATTTATTTTACAAATGTGTCTCTAATTTTAAAATGATGGAGCATTATAAAAGTAGTTAACGTAAAAATAATAAAAATTGTAAAAAATAATGCTACTATCACATAAATTCTATCACATAACTCTCACATACACACACATACATACTGCGAGTCCCACATGTCAGGCGGGGAAGCACAATATATATGTGTGTGTATGTGAGAGTTATGTGATAGAATTTATGTGATAGTAGCATTGCTCAATTGTAAATTAACTGCTGCAGTTAAAAACAAAAGTGAAAGGAGGTGAATTGAATTCTCTCTGAGTCCTCACATGGCTGGTGAGTAATGAGAAAATAATATTTTTATAAATGAACTAAAAGGAAGATACTCCATCTCTCTACTAAAAAGAAATGGAAACAATATACAATATATATATATATATATATATATATACAAACAGAAACAGGATGTAATATTTTATGCCCAGAAGTCCAGCTATGGAAATTGCTATAGTTGGCTCCGAGGCTGCGAGCTATATGCGCTCTAAACTAATATTTATTGATGTAACTGACAATCAAAAATTCTGACAATATATATCATTTTGAGTTTACCTAGTTACCCGGCACTACTAATATTTTCCTGACATTATTATATTTTACCATACCATTCCATAGATTCGGAGCACACACTTGTTCAATGTTGGTTGGTTAAGAATCAAGCCGGGGAGCATAGCATGTAATTAACAAATTCAAAAACTGATTTGGTAAAAAAGTTGTCGGTGAATCATCATGTTTGTAGTGTTGAAGAAAAGGACAATACTGAATTGACTGATAGCTGAGATATATATATATATATATATATATATATATATATGTACGTCTATGTATATATAAGAGAAACTGTCTTGCAAATTGGAGACATAAGATTAAGTGAAGTGATAGTTAATTCAATAATATTTAACGGTTGGGTTGATGGATTGGGGAGTTACTGATGTGCAAGGCTGGAGAAAGGGTCCTTGGACTCCTGAAGAAGATAAGTTGCTTAGTGACTATATTAGCTTGCATGGTGATGGAAGATGGAGTTCTGTGGCTAAGTTTTCAGGTAATTAGTAACCACTTTTACACACGTTTTGCTTAATTTTTTCACCACTTTAACATAAATGAATTAAAATTTCATACACAGAGCGTCGGTGTATACACGAGCAATGTTAGGATTATGAAATATTTATGACGGACAAAATTACCTTTATTTTATTAATGTGTCATGATCTTAATATCGTTATCGTGTATACTATTAGTGTATGAAATTTAAACTTTTATAATTATCAGGGCTGTGCATAATTTGTTTAGGACACTTAACTAACAACAACTTGGTTATATTAATTGTTTGTTGATGCATGTATATATAGCTAGTTTGAAATGTGAATTTGTTCTCAGGACTGAATAGGAATGGAAAGAGTTGCAGATTAAGGTGGGTGAATTATCTAAGACCTGGCCTAAAGAAAGGACATTTAACACCTCAAGAGGAAGGCATCATCATTGAACTGCATGCCATATGGGGTAACAAGTATGCAATACATGATACCTTGATCTCTATTTAATTAATTTCTTGCTTGTTCTTGTTTTTTTTTTCCCTTCAAGTTTTTGTTTTATGTTCATATACATGTACAGATGGTCTACCATTGCTAGATACTTGCCTGGAAGAACTGATAATGAGATAAAAAACTATTGGAGAGCTCATTTCAAGGTGAAATCAAAACCATCTCAAAGGCAGGAAAAACGAAAATCTGAAGCTCTTGGGCAGCAAAAACATCATTTAGTAGAAGAGAGCAATGACAAGAACAAGTGCACAGGTACTGATGATGATGATGATCATAATAATAATGGAGAAGTGAACAGGGAGAAAATAACTGAATTACAAGGCGGCAATCATCAAGACATGGTTTTTACATACAATGCTAATTCTATGGAATATGATCAGCCTTCGCCTGGGATTAATTTCCAAGATGTTGCAGTACCTTGGCAAGAAACAATCGTAGAAGATGACTACTTATGGGGTAGCTTATGGAACCTAGATGGTCCACATTAATTATCGGCCGGACCAGGGGAACCAGTAGTGCAACAAGACTGCAGCAGCCCAAAATCATTCCTCTGCTTATTCTTTTGGAGCTGCTGCTGCTGCTGGTGCAATATAACACAGATCGACAATAGATTTCAATAACCTTCAATCTTCATGCATGTGAGAGTGAGATTCACTTTCTGTTTGTATTTGACAAAATTATAGTGTAAGTATTGTACTTTAGAATATAAATAAATCATCTTCTTCTTCTTCTTGAGTGATATATAACATCAACTAAATTGAATCAACTCATTATAGTGAAAATAAAAAATTGCAATTATATATATAAAAATTGGCCCATGCAGGTTTCGAACCTGCGACCTTCGCGTTATTAGCACGACGCTCTAACCAGCTGAGCTAATAGGCCAATTGTTCTTACGTTCTAACTTTGTTTACTCAGTTGTGATACGGCAGATATCCTAGCTATTTCACTATTTGGGTGGAGATAGAGATAGAGATAGAGATAGAGAGAGAAAGAGAGAGATTGCACAGACTAGTGAGCGAAGATGTTCGAACATATCACAGCAAGTGAAGTTGCAGGCTATGGAGTTGGGGCTTTGCTATTATGTGCCACCATTTCTGCCCCTAAGATTGATTCTCTCATTTCTTCTTCCCAACGCAGGTACCTCTTTTTCTCTGATTCTCTCTCATCTTTAGATCATATAACTTCCATTAATTTTTATTTTATTTTTAACCAGTTTCAGTTTGATTATATATCACCACCGAGGCACCAACTGCTTCTCATTCTTTCAGAAATTCAAATTTTGTTTATTGAGTTTTTCATGTCCTGATTTCCATCCGCCTGCTGGTTTTGGCCTGTTGGGTTGGGTGCTTTAAGTGTTTGAAATTATAAATGTTGTCATTCATGGCGTTGCTGAATTGAGTATATTTTGTGATTAGATTATTAATTTGTATTTGGGATAAATACACTTCTTCCCCACAAAGTATAATGTACAGTTTGATCATACGAAAATTGTATAATAAACGATGACTTTACAATTAATTGTCAAATATAGTCAAAATGTGAACTTAATCCAAATAAATAATTAATAATTAAAACTCAGTTATTAACTCAAATAAAATAATTAATCCAAGTTAAATTATTAAAACTCACTAATTAATCCAAATAATATAATTAAGAATAATAAACCATCATCGATTATAAAAGCAAAGCACAAACAATTCACCCTTTAAATAAATTGAAAATTGACAGAAGTTACTAACAACAATTGCATTAAAATAACCAAAGTTGGTCAATTATGCTCTTTTTTCCACCATGAAAGTACTCAAACAAAAAAGGTATTAAATTTTGATAAACAAGAATACCATAATTCATTCACAATTACAAAATACTTATTTTCTTAGAGGAATCAAATGTTAATAATAATAATTTTGCATTACTTATAACCAATCAACATGAAGTGAAAACTTATAATTATATGAAAATCAAAGCTAAACCAGGACTATAGTGTCATATTATAAGCAACATAATCAATTTCGCTAAAGAAAACCAGAATTAATATAATCAATTTCGCTAAAGAAAACCAGAATTAATACAACCCAGAAACTAAACTATGAAATTATTATAGAAGCTCAAAAGGAAAGCATCAGATTAATATAACTATACCAAAAATCCAAACCTAAACACTACCTAAATAAAGCCCTAAAAAATTTCCAAAAATTATAAATTTATTAAGATTCAAAAGCCCAAGCATTCTCCTTACGAATTTCCTCCTCTTCTCCGGGCTAAATCATTCTTAATATGAAAAGTTTGATGGATCCGCTCCGGAGTCTTACCTTTGATCATATCGGTAACTTGCTGGCACGACTCTGTCTCATATGCAGAAAATTGGCCGCCATTAACAGATGATAAAGATTCTCTTGATCCACATTCACGAACTCCTTGTCGAATTCCTCGAGAACTTTTTCATACTTCGGTGTGCTTATTGCAGTACTTGATCACACCATGGTTTTGTCGTCGATGTTCGGCATCAGAATCGTGGTCGACACGCGGTGGTCTTCCACCATATTCTTAATCGTCTAGAAGATTACGGCGACAGATTCTTCCATCAAAAAAGACAAAGAAGACCCATATTCAACCAAATTTGTACTCTCTAACTTCTGTTTCTAATCTCTTTTTAATTTTTATTTTATCAATTTGTCTTTTTAATTTCAATTTTGTTTAATTTTTTGAAGAAAAGCGTATTTAAATGTATTTCTTTTATTTAATACAAAAAAATTGTAGTCAAATAACCTTAAATACAGTCAAAGTATATAAAAAAAATCTCTTGGCCAGCACATGTCAGCATTCTGGCCAAAAAACTAGCGGAAAACTTGATAAGGGTTAGTATGGTTTACTTAAATGTACTTGGGGTTTGCTATTATTAGTTTTGATAGCTGAGAGTCGCTTGTGTAAGTTGAGTTATACTTTGAGGGATGGAAGTGTATTTAACCGTTTGTATTATTTAAATAAGTAAATATATATATATCCTGAACAAATCAAACAGAGTGGGAGGAGGTTAATGGAAATAATTAAATTGTTATTTATATGTTTAATACACCATGGGGGCAGGGGAGATGTTGCAACAATAGTTTTCTTAGTGCCAAAGAAGGTTCTGGTCCTTCTGGATCATGGTACTATATTATTAAAAGGTTACCCCTTTATCTGAAAATAACAAAAGCTGCTGTAATAATATCATTTTACCTCGCGTAATAATAATTTTCTTAAATGTGCACCATGTATGGATGAAAAGCTGATAATTTTTTTTCTTAAGATAAAAAAGGTCACTCATTGAATTTGCATTTGAGCCTTAATAAAATCATGCTAACCCACACCATTGAGTTATATGGGATGCTTAGCACCCACAACTTACGATTGTATTTTCTAAGATAATTATTTGGTATTTTATCTTTATGAGATTAGGAGAGGTCCATATAAACATATGTTTGATGTTTTAGTGAGAAAAGTGGATGTGAAGGTGACATCAAATATTGATTCTTACGAGCTGGATGATAATATATATACATTGAGAGTCTTTTTTCACAAAACTGATTTTAAACGTGGCAATTCTCAGTTGATATAATTCTTTGAATAATTTTATATTTTGCTGCCGTGTCATCTGTAATTTTTACTTGCTTAATTGGGCAGATATATCTTTCGAGATATCAAATCAATAAAAAGGATGAATGTAAATGAACTAGTAGAGTACATGTGTGTGAGGCAAGAATCCCACATCGGAAAAGTATTACAAGAGAGATGGACTAGTATATGCATGAATGGACTTAAATTAATGGCTTAATCTTATGAATCAAGTGGATTCCATACATGTGTTGGGCCTTCTCTCGGTGCACGCAGGTAGTGTGAACGAACTCTACCCTAACAATCGTGAATTTTGTTAAGTAGCTGATAATGGTAATATCAGTTTAGCAAAATAAGTTGCATTTTGTTTGACATGAATATCAATTAAGATTTATGTATGCCTTCTGATACATATGCTGTATGTGCAATTGCCTGAATAAGCAGCTCGCTAGGAATGTGCAAGAGATGTGGTGATCTTAGGCTGATAGCATGCTCAAAATGCAAGGGACAAGGAATTATTAAAGGCGGCGGGGTATTTAGTCTCAACGCTATGGATGATCTTTCTCAGTCATTTGGGGGTAACTCGAAGAAGAGATCCTTGTCGTGCAAAAATTGTCAAGCGAGAGGACATTTCAGCTGCCCTGAATGCTCTAAAATACCCCAAGTTTGACAGACTTTGAAAATTAATAACCATATATTTACTCGTGAATTCATGCTCTTTTTGCAGACTTTATTTGCATCACACACTGTGTTGTGTCAATGTGAGGGATGATTGCTAAAGTGGAGTGTGTTAATGTGAAATTTTGTATTTTCCCCTCGAAGATTTTTTATTTATTTAAATGTTTCTCAAATTAGTATTTGAAAGTTCTTATGTCTAAAATGGGTAGCTAGGGACAGAATTGCCCAATGCTTGAGGTACAAACTCCCTATTGCTTGCATTGCCACTTTAGAAGAACAAGAATAATAAATTATGAGCTGGTGTTTTTGCACTCAAAAGTTTGAGTGCCTGAAAGTTTAGTTGGGGTCAAAATCTTGAGTTGGATTATGGTGATGATAACCTGGTGTTCCGCATTGATGAGCTATTCACCTTTTCAAATGCTGCCTGCTTGGTTTCCTTGTATGGGTACAAGTCTGTAGTGCAATCCTCTGTATAATATAATAATATACAATAAACTAGTAGGAATATTGGGTTCCTAGTCATAATAAATATGTATCTTAATTCTTCTCTCTCCTAATAAAAATATTTATTTCTCTCTCTATTCTCAATTCAATTTATTGTGGCAAATCATTTCATAGTTATTATAAAGTTAAACTATGATTGTTTGCAACAGTTACATTTAAAATTGAATTATTAATCTCAAGTTTTATGTTGTTTAATTTTAAAAATAAATTTGTGACTATTAGTCCTGAAATAATAAAATAATTTGAAAGAGGGATTATTTAATTTGGAACTAAAAACTTGTGAACAAAATTAACCATTAATTTTGTTTAAAAAAACAGATGTATCTTATTCTATTTATGTATACTCAAACTAATTAGAATATGATATCTTTATTATTAGTGATAATGATATAATAGTTCAAATGGTAAGTTTTTATCTAATCATTTAAATAATAATGAACAAAACAAACATAACATGATATTATTTTAATTTATCCCATAAATAATCTCATAAAAAACAAACATGTAACTAGGACTATTTATTTAATCTTAAAATTAATAATCTTGAGATTATAATTCACGAGAATATAGTTTCGAGGTTGTAATCATCGTAAAGAAATATGGGCATAGTATATAGCAAAAATGATAATCATGGCAAGTAGAAGATTTTATATATATATATATGTAAAGAAGAATAAAGATGGTGATCTATCTTAGAAGAAGATTAACAGTACCCATTGGCGACAGAAGGAGCTGGACCTCAACAGTCAGACGAACAACAGTCAGACGACGCTGACCCCCAGGGTCCCACAATCATCGGATGCTCCAGTCATCATCAGATGCAATCAATGCATCCGACAAAGCCAAAAGTAGAGGACAACTTTACTTTAGTAAAAGTAATTTACTTATGTAAAAGTAAATGTAGAAACATTTAACTTATATATATATTGGATAAGTCTCTCAAACGGACTGTTCGTTTACGAACAGTCCAATTTTGATATATTTGTAAACATATATTTTGATATATTTACATACATGTTTACATATATATTTTGATATATTTGATATATTTACATGCACATTACCGATTTTGATATATTGTAATATTTTGATATATTGTGAAATCAAATATATCAATATATATCAAAATATCACAATATATTGATATATTTTGATATATTATGAAATCAAATATATCAAAATTGTGATATTTTGATATATGTTTACAAATATATCAGTTTGAGAGACTATTTGTATATATATATATGTTGTATTTTATTTGTAAATTATATATTACAAAGTTAAATTAAAAATAAATATATACATATTTGGTGATGTTACCATTAAAATAGTTTAATATGTAAATTGAATGAGTCATAATTTCTATTTATTTATAGTGATTTTAAACGGTTCTGCTAATTAATTTTAGGATATTTATTTAGCTACCATTTATATAATATATTAATCTTTCAGCACTAATGTATGATATATTACCGTTGTACGTGTATTACCGTTGCTATCTATTCTTCTATAAAAAGAAAAGGCTGAGCTCTCTTATTGATAATCTTCCTCTACAGATTTCGTGAATAGTCCATCAAGAAGGTGTGCAGTACTTAACTTATATATATATATATATATATATATATATATATATATATATATATGTATATATATATAATTTTCTATGCTATAGTGATGGAAAAAATCGTCACTATAGTCGATTCGTTTTTAGTTCGTTCCCTATGATTTACTAAAGAGACGGACCCTATATATATATATTGCCAAGTGCCATCAAGCTGCAGATTCTATCGACCTTTATATTTTTATATATATATTCTATTCTATTCTATTGCAATCATTATATAATATATATATTACAAACCAAGCTAGCAGGTTATCTATCATACATATATATATATAGATTACCGATTCTGGGCTGCTATATATAATAATATATAAACAATATATTTATATACTATTATTATTATTATATATACACGGTTTAATATTAAGTTCGAGTAAGAAAAAATTAGAAGTTGTTCCTGGATCATTCAACTATTTCAAGTACTGATTAGTTCGATGAAGAGCTGTTGAATCCTGGAGTAGAATTTCGTCAGTGACTTTAGCACCGAAAAAAGTTCTTTGAGGAGCGAAATTTCTACTTAAGGACAGTGCATTGCACGCCTCTGCTCAACATTATTCGTTATAAATTGATAAGTTCTATTTCTACTTTTCTTTTATTTTATAGTTAGAATCCATATTTTATTCGTATTATTCCAACAATATATATATATATATATTCCCTCCTCACGGCCAATATATCCTTAAAAACAACACACTATTGATTATTTTAATTTATCCTATAAATAATCTCATGAAAAACAAACATGTAACTAGGACTATTTATTTAATCTTAGAATTAATAATCTTGAGATTATAATTCACGAGAATATAATTTCGAGGTTGTAATCATCGTAAAGAAATATGGGCATAGTATATAGCAAAAATGATAATCATGGCAAGTAGAAGATTTATATATATATATATATATATAAAGAAGAATAAGGATGGTGATCTATCTGAGAAGAAGATTAACAGTACCCACTGGCGACAGAAGGAGCTGGACCTCAACAGTCAGACGAACAACAGTCAGACGAAGTCAGACGACGCTGACCCCCAGGGTCCCACAATCATCGGATGCTCCAGTCATCATCAGATGCAATCAATGCATCCGACAAAGTCAAAAGTAAAGGACAACTTTACTTTAGTAAAAGTAATTTACTTATGTAAAAGTAAATGTAGAAACATTTAACTTATCTATATTAATAAAACAGAACCCAATTTGAATTCTTTCATTTGAAAAACCACAACAATGGCTCAGATTTCATCTCAAATCTTCTACCTTAATCTATTGGCTCATATTTCTTCTCACGCTAAAATCATCCCGCCCAAATCAAACTCTCCTACATGCTACCCCTCCCAAATCAAACTCAACCCTACTCTTCTCTCTCTTCTCTGTAGAATTTTCCCAAATCCCGTTCAACCCTAGACGGTCCCCCTCCCAAATCTGTTCTTCTCTCTTCTCGCCCAAATCTGTTCTTCTTTCTTCTCTTTGTTGAATTTGGGGAAAATCTTTTCTTCTATCTCTCCTCTCTGTGGAGTTTGGGTCCAAACCAAACTCACCCCTTATATACTTTCTAACTGTTTTTGTTTGGTTTGATTGTTGATTATACAGGGGATTCATTCAATTTCTCCATCTTTCCCCCAATCTCTCTCTTCTCTTTCACATGACGCACTAATACACATAGAAAGACAAGACGCTAGATTGTTGTTTTTGTAGAAGAAACATTTTATTGTAAAGGAAGGCTCTCTTAAGCTGTAAGTCCTCCTTTCTCAGTACTTGATTCTGTCATATGAGTCATTTGATTTAGCTTGAGGGTTTTTGGTAAGATCGATTCCCTTCTGAAAATTTGAATTTGGGGTTTTTGTTTGTTTTTTCTCTTTTTCTTTGTGGGTTTTGTTCTCCTTTTAATTTGTGTCCTGGGTTTATTTGCGGCATTTTTTTCTTTGTTTCTGTGTAGGGTTTTGGTTTTGGTTTTGACTTTCTTGATGTGAAATTATGGGTGCCCTGTTCTGGAAGAGGGGTAAGTTTTAATTTAGCTGAATTCCAATTGTGGGTGTGTTAATTTAGCTTTTTATTGTTTTTATGGGCTATAAAATGCATTGAAGTTAGGAATCTTTCATGTGTTTTTTGTGATATCAAGTTTTCTACTTTTGGTTATTTTTCATTAGGAATCTTTCATGTGTTTTTGTGATATCAAGTTTTCTACTTTTGGTTATTTTTCTCATGAATTCTTTATCATGCAGAAGCTGATTGAAAATTTGACCCATCAATTGATTTTGTGATAAGCTAAGGTGAGCATATTCAGTCTTTATTTATTTGATTAATTATATAGTTTTGATTTCAATATAGAAAAGCTGTCTGTTACTTTCAAAAGAAAGAGAGGTGGTTCTATTAATGATCTAATGGACAATGCTTTTCTTCAAGTATTTGTGTTTGGTGTGGGTTTGATTCTTTTCTCTCATTTTAAGCTTCCCATGGAATAATTATTGTTAAAGCTTTTCTTTTTAATAGATCATGAAGGTTATTGACACTTTATTTCTGGTGATGGCAATTATTATTCTCTTTCTGCTTTTTTTGGCTTCTTTGGTTTTAATTATGAATTTGATAAATAAACCATTTTATGATTTGGCTGACCATGCCTATAGATTTAATTTCTTGAAAAGCTGATATCTATGACTATGTATGCAAGTTAATTGCGTCTACTCAAATAGTTGATCACGGCTAAAAGCATAATCAAGCAATAAATTGGAAGTTGCTTGAAGTTAATTCATGTCTCTGTCTATTCATGTAACAATTCAAATTCCCGGATAAATAATAAATTAAGGATTTAATAAAATAATTTTTAAAAAATTTATTATATTGCATTGTTTGAGTGATTATGTGCAATATAATATCAATTATCATAATAAAACAGGACCTAATTGAATTCATTCACACTTTAAAATTTGAATCCATTTAGCAAGGACCTTAATTTTAACCTTTTTTAGCAATTTGATGTTATATTTTGGAGTGTGATCATAATGAAAGACAAGTTTCAGTGAAATTTTTAATTTATAAATCAATATTTGTTTCTTCAACTCTTTAATAATGGAAGCCAAAAAAGTGAAAAAAGTGATTGCATTATAATAGAAGAATAGTTTAACAAACAAAATTGTATCAAAAATTTAATATTATTCTATGGATTGTCACTGAAAAGGGCATTGAAGAAAATTATTTGATGTTTTTTTGTGACTGTTATGCTATTTTTGACATTTTCAGAGTCAATGTAGGAACGCCTTTCAAGGCAGGATATTTTTCCTTAACATAACGTTTCCGAGCGATTATCCTTTCAAACCTTTTAAGGTATGTTAAACATCTCGAAGCTTGATCTGGGATATATTGAGAAACATAGTTTTCTTATCTGTTCTTGAAAATTAAATTATAGTGGATTCATTAGTTTCTGAACTGTGGCATATTAAAATAAGCTTTAATTGTTGATTTTTACAGCTCACTTTTTGATTGCTCTGTTTCTGTTCATTTTTATAATATTTATATTCAGCTACATTTTTATGTCGGAAATAGCTGTTTCTCACATTTGAGACGTAAAGTTCGATTTTTGTGTTGGTATAGGTTTAAAATAGTTTTGTTTTAAAAATATTATTTTGGTTCGAACAGGACTTGCTTTGTTACCTGATTGGTCGCAAAATTGTGGGTCAAATGATAGAAATAGAACCTATTTTATGCTTCTTTTGTATGCGACTTGAGAAAGTTGGAATGTGCACTTCAGCTTAACTTAGCTGATTGGATGTGTATGTAATTTTGTGTATGTATTATGTTTGATTAAATGCATGTTAATTGTATGAAATTTCATTGTAATTTTTGTGTAGCTACAACCGTTTCAACTACACAATCATCGACCAATGGATGATGTTGTTATATTTGGTAGTGTAAGTTTATCATCTGATTAACTCTCTAAATATATCTTATTGATTTTTTAATAACTTATTTATTTTAATTTATTTTCATTAATGTCGTGACAGATGGATGATGACCTAGAAAATACCGTATGATAATTTTTTTACTCATCATTTTCTTACTTTTTATCTAATCTTTTTACCCGCTTATTTACTATTTAATGTTTTTTGGTCTACAGGTTCGAATACTTCGTCATAATAATGTAGGAGTGGTAATTCGCAATGAGTATGAACTAAATTGTCTCCATATACATGAGGTTATCCTCACACCTAATTCTCATTCATTTTTTCTTTTTTCTTTTTTTGCTTTTAAGTAATGTTTTCTTACACAGAAGGAGAAAACAAGGTCTGATGCTTTGGTGAATGCCAAAATTAAGGGGAAAGAAAAATCAACCTCTTCTAGCCAAGGAACAAAAAATAAAGATTGCCAGCTGGTATCACTTTTAACCCTATTCTTTTCTCTCTGTTTTTACAATGGATTTGAATGTTATTGAATTTAAAATTTTAAAGTTTCGTTTTAGGTAGAACGTTTGCTTTGTTAACATATTTTTGGTTTACCTCATTTAATATTACTTAATTTTTTTATCGTGCTATTCTGTGTATACTCCTGAATTAATGAGGAAATTCTGATTTTTTTTATACCATTTTTGTAGTTGAAAGTAAAAGTTTCTTAATTTTAATGTTGATTTGTAGCCTTTAAGATTTTGTTATGACCTATAATTTGAATCTTTTATTGGGTCCCATTTTTTAAAACTCTAAATTTGTTTGAACATTCCATAATTTGAACCATCGATCAATAGTGAAACCTCAACCTTTCCCAGTAGTTTGAAGCATATTTTGATCTTATTTATAGCATACATTTCAAGCTGTTAAATTCAATATGCTATTGATCGAGCATATTACTATAGAACATTAGTAAACAATGTGTTGGATGCAACTGTGACTATGGTGTTTTATTTTTGCATCAAACAAAATTTTTATTATAATTATAATGTTGATAAATGGTTAGGTAGATAGTTTTGTTAATGCAACACTTTATTATCATGTTACCTCACATTCAAAATCAACCAAATGTCAATTGGGACAACTTGCACGCTAAATCAACAAAATAATAATTATTTTTTATGAGTTTGTGGTTTAGGCACCAAACTATAATGTTATATCAAAATCAACATTGCCGCAATGTGCAAGGCTTGCTACACAAATACGTTATGCTGGGAAAGAAAATGAGTGCTCCAAACGTCAATTGGGGCAACTTGCACGTTACGAAAGAGAGAGATCAAAACATTGTGCCCCCGTTCAGCCTAGATTTTTTCCTTCTTTACCACCGAGCCGTCGTCGCCGAGCATGCCTAGAACGAGAATCAAATAAAAGGTCCTGCCTGCAACCAATGAATTTGTCTACCAAAATTTCCCATCCTGTAACAGAGAGTATAATGATAACAAATGTTTTAGAGTCATCGTCAACCACCTTGCTTCAAAATCTTAATGAAGACACTACAACAAATGTTTCACGGTGGTTGTCTGTGGCCATCATGAATCTAGAAAATCCTCCTCAAAATATTGAAGAAGGCACACCAACAAATATCTCAAAGGTTTCCCCTGTGACTACCATGCTCCAAGACTTGCCTTCTCAAAACCTATACAAAAGCACAACAACAGTCTTGGAACCATTCTCCTCATATATGACAAACATGTTCCAACAAATGCGTAATCCGAATGAAGGCACCAGGTGTTCGTTATAAGTTTTAAATTTGTATTCAATTTATATAATCAAATTGTATGACATCTATAATTTTATCTGTAGTGCCTACAGAGTAGATGAAGGTGTAACTATGGATGTTGCACTTAATCCTCGAAACCATGAAATTCCATATCGTCATTTCCTCGGCTTGATGAATCGAGCATGTCCTCATTGTTCTGCCTTACACTGGCTTGCTGAAAAATTAACAAAATCATCTGTATCAAATCCTCTCTTTGGTAAATGTTGTTTACAAGAAAAAATTAGACTACTTCCACTTATTGCACCTCCTTTAATGCTTAAAGTATTGTATGACGGAAATGATGAACAATCAAAATCGTTTCGTCAGCACACACGAGAGTATAATGCAGCTAATGCGTTTACGAGTCTTAGTGCTACTTTGGATGACAGATTAATTGTTGGGAGGGGTCCTAGAACATTCACCATCCATGGAGAATTACGCCATCGAACGGGATCGCTTATGCCACAGCCAGGGTGTGAACCAATTTACTCTCAATTGTACATTTATGATCCTAATTCAGCTTTAGATGTTCGCAGCAACAGAAATCCTAACTTGAGAAGAGATGTTTTGAAAACCATACAAGATTGTTTATTGCAAGTAAATCCATTTCCTATGAAATTTCGGCAGGCTCACACAATTTTAAGTGAATTAGATTTGACGGGGGTGAATTTACCGGCCTATCTTCACTACAGTTCTGTAACAGACCGGCGTCGATATAATCTCCCAACAACCGATGAGATTGCGGTAATATTACCGGGAGATGGAACTGAATCAAGTGGAATGAGAGATATTGTGTTACATTTGAAAGGAGATAATGGTTTGATGCAAATTAATGAGTGTCATCCGTTCTATTTGCCATTGCATTATGTGGTATTGTTTCCTTATGGTGAGTTAGGATGGAATCCAGATTTGAAATAATGGAACGCTTCCCAAGGTGGACCTTCATCTACTCGACTGACACAATTGCAATATTACAGTTATCGTATGTTCCAACGTGACACTGAGTATTCAACAATTTTGAGAGCTGGAAAACTATTTCAGGAATTTGTAGTAGATGCTTGGGCCGCTACTGAACAAAATCGGTTGACATACTACAAGATGAATCAATCGAAGCTTCGTGCAGAACTTTACCAAGGTCTTACAGATGTTTGTGCAGATGAGCTTGGTCCTGAACAAGTTGGTCAACGAACGATTTTGCCATCTTCATTCACTGGTAGTGCAAGACATATGTTTGAAATTTTTCAAGATTCAATGGCTATCACGCGGTATAATCAACACCCAGATATTTTTCTAACTATGACTGCAAATCCCAAATGGCCTGAAATTACTAAATCACTATTGCCAAATCAGATCCCTACTGGCCGTCCTGATTTAGTGGCCCGTGTTTTTGAGTTGAAGCGAAGTTTTTTGATGAAGGAGATAGAAACAAACAACGTCTTTGGTAGAAAAGTGGCACATGTTTTTACAATTGAATTCCAAAAAAGGGGGTTACCGCACATGCATGCACTTTTGTTCCTTCATGGTTCAGATAAAATTCGAACATGTGCTCAAGTGGACAGAGTAGTGTGTGCTGAATTTCTGAATTGTCAAACTGACCCATTACTTTTTGAAACAATCATAGGTTGTATGGTATATGGACCATGTGGTGCTCGAAATCCACAAGCACCATGTATGGAAAATGGGGTGTGTACCAAGCAGTACCCTCGATCATTTATTGAATTAACAAGTATGGACTCTGATGGATATCCTGTCTATCGTCGTCGTAATACTGGTCAGAAGTACATCGTGAGGGGGCAAGAAATTGATAATAGAGACGTTGTGCCACATAATCCGTATTTATCAAGAATGTTCAACTGTCATATCAATGTTGAAGTTTGTGCAGGAATCAAATGTGTAAAATACATTCACAAGTATATTTATAAAGGACATGATCGCGCAACAATGGTACTTGGAGGAATTAATGAGATTCAACAATATCTTGATGCTAGGTATATTGGTCCTCCAGAAGCTGCTTGGCGATTATTTGGTAATCCTTTACATGAAGAGATTCCGTCAGTTGTAAGATTGGCACTTCATTTGCCTGGGATGCATCGTGTGGTCTTTAACCCTGCTGAATCTTTTGATACGATCCTTTCTAAAGGTGCACATCAAGAAACAACTCTAACTGGCTTTTTTGATTGTTGCGCTAAAAATGAATCTGCCCTTGTATTAACTTATCAGGAGTTTCCAGAAAAATTTGTTTGGAACAAGTCTATCAATAAATGGACTCCAAGACAAAGGGGTTATGCAATTGGTAGAATGTTCTTTGCTAGCCCTAATTCAGGTGAGCGATTTTATTTGCGTTTGCTTCTAACTGTTGTCAGAGGACCTACTTCATTTGACTGGCTACGCACAGTAAATAATGTTATGCATGATACATTCAAGTCCGCATGTGTTGCAAGAGGACTTCTTGAAGATGATGAAGAATGGATACAATGCCTTCAAGAGGCTGCAATTATGAGAACGGGATACCAATTAAGGAGACTATTTGCTATAATTCTAACGGAATGCTTTCCATTGCATCCATTTGCATTGTGGAAGCAATTCTCAGCACATATATGTGATGATTTAGCACACAGGATTCGTACTATGTTTGGTATTTTGAATCCAACTGATGATCATATTGAAGATTATGGCTTATATTTGATGAATCAATCGCTCCACGAGTCGGGGAAGAGTTTAGTTGACTTTCCACCCATGCCACAACCAACTGGAAATTGGAATGCAATAGTTGGAAATAGATTACTGTTTGAGCACCAACAACTTGAGAATGAAGCACAACAGTCTGATGCACAAATTAATGTTGACGGCCTTAATGATGCACAACTTGCTGCTTATACTGCTGTCACAACGTCAGTATGTGAAAATATAGCAACTACTTTCTTTTTGAGTGGAGGTGCTGGGACGGGGAAAACGTTTTTGTACAATACCATTGCAACCAAATTGCGTAGCTATGGACATGTTGTTGTTACTGTGGCTTCATCTGGTATTGCATCGTTGTTATTGGTAGGGGGCGCACTGCACATTCTACATTTTGTATTCCTTTGGAAACCCTAGATAATTCATTATGTGCGTTCACTAAACAATCAATGCATGCTGAATTGTTTAAAAAAACAAAGCTGATAATATGGGATGAAGTGCCTATGCAACATCGATACTGTTTTGAGGCAGTCGATCGCACCCTTCGAGATATCAGAGACGATAAAAGACCTTTTGGGGGTATCACTGTTGTCCTAGGTGGAGACTTTCGACAAATATTACCTGTTATTCCTAAAGGTGTTCGCGAGCAAATTGTGGGTGCATCATTGAGACGGTCTTCGCTATGGAAAGATATATGTGTCTTGACTCTGGGTTTAAACATGCGATTAACTCGCACAGACGTTCAAAATACTAATTTTGCTCAATTCTTGATGGAGGTAATATTTCATTCAACCTTGAATTGAATTTTTATAACATGATGCTTTGAATTAAATCTCACTTTGTGAATAATTATACTTCTATTTTTTAGATTGGGACCAATCCACAAGAAATTGTGCAACTTCCATCTACAATAAATCGGTGTTATAATCTAAATGAATTGATATTCAGAATCTATCCACAATTGGATGTGGTTGGTATAATGACTCCAACCTTTCTCACTGAACGGACAATTCTATCTGCTCGCAATGACGACGTCAAGGATATAAATGCTGCAGCACTAAATATTACTCCGGGAGAAACATCTACTTTTTTAGCTGCAGATAAAATGTCTGAAAGTGATGTGCTTGATCATACCATTAGGAATCGATATCCTAATGAGTACTTAAACTCGCTGAATCCTTCAGGGTTGCCACCGTTTAAATTGGAGTTGAAAGTTGGATGCCCAATAATGTTGTTACGCAATATTGCACCGAAAGATGGACTTTATAATGGCACGCGATTGATGGTTGTTAGATGTGCCTCAAGGGTAATCGAAGCTCGAATATTAAATGGAGATAAAATTGGCAATTTAGTCTTCATTCCGAGAATATCATTGACACCAACATCTTTGGACTTTCCTTTTCGAATGACAAGACGTCAGTTTCCTATTCGATTAACTTATGCTATGACAATCAATAAAGCCCAAGGACAGTCTGTCAAGTTCGTTGGGATTGATCTGCGGACACCTGTTTTTAGTCATGGACATCTTTATGTGGCACTATCTAGATGCACATCTTCGGATCGTATTACTGTCCTCCTTCCGGAAGATGGGTCGAATTGCACCACAAATATTGTTTACCCAGAAGTTTTGTTATAATATTCTTACGACAAGTAAATGGTATACTTTAAACAAGTTTATTTCTACTGAATTATGTAATCTTTTCAACATTCCAACTTTTAATTTTACAATGAGGTTCATTCTTTGTAGGATTGGACTGAATTTGTCAACGAAAATGATAGAGTATATACAATGGACCTTTGTGGATGGGGCCGACGTAATCAGGTAAATCTACTTTTATGCCACTACATCAAAATAACTTTACTATTCCTATAATATAAATAGTGTTAATTTTTGTGTTTATGTGAATAATTTAGGTGGTTGTGCATTCTCCTCATTGGGCAAAGTGTGTTCGTATTGATACGAGGACATTAAGTATAGTAATGAAGAGGAGGTTTAGAGGGATGAAGGAGACATTTAAGAGAGTTCAATGATATGCAATCCAGTACCGACCTATCCACCTTTTACGATTACTAACCCACTACTGACCAAGCAATTATCTAGGTGTGAAAGTCTTTCTTACTAAGACTATATTTCTATACTTCTCATGCAAACACACAACACTCATAATACATGCACAAACACACATATAACTCTAACCAATCAAACACTCGCAAATCAAACTCACACACCATTTTTGTTTTGGATTATGTTAATATTGCTACAGCTTGGATTATGATACTGGTTGGTTGTTCATGTTTTAATTGTTGCAAATACTGTTTCGAAGGAGAAAACACATGTAATTATATTGGATTATTGTTAATTTGTGCTACTAACTTGGGTTACAGTTCACTTTATGTGTAACAAACTAAAAATTTGATCTTTATGCAAATAAAATTATTCACATGCACGCAATGAGTATTATGGAACTGGAATGGGGGATGCGAGCTGATGGATTATAATTACGTGTTTCTAGAATGGGCTCCAAAAGAATTTTAAAGTGGGATGGTAAAGAAAAAGGCAGTTCACGATTTTATATGATGTGATTGTATTAGTTAGACCCCATTAGTCCCAACGAGAATTTGCGCCTAATAAGTTGTACATTTTGAAAAACCTGTCAATTTCGTATTTACCTCACACAACAATTTAAATAGCAAATTGATATGACATCTAAAAATGGTAATAAACTGTTATTTTGCTATAGGGAGAATATTTGAAATTGCACAATTGAATTTTTTTTGGGTTACGTGTGAGATTGTTGCAAAAGTTAATAAATAACTTCTACCTTGAAAGTTAATGTGGTTTGGGAAATTTTAACTTGCTTGGCTGCCTGGTTCTTTATATTAAACTTATGCTGAGATCAGTTTGGTATTGGTTTTTTGTGTTTTTTTAATTGGACTATTTGGATTTTTGTGTCACTGGCATAAATTTGTATGATAATATTTTAGGATTTATAATTTTTTTATTTTACCTATTTACAAATATAGCACTTTTTGTTAGAATTTACACATATTTCTATTTATAAACTGATGTTCGAGAGGTTGAGGAGTAAGTGAAGCTATTAAAGAATCTCTCACACCCGAACATCGTTGTGCAAGTGTTAGTATGTATCTGAGAACTATTTTTATTTTATTTTATTTTTTCAGATATATTTGGGAACTGCTACAGAGGAGAAACCTAAAATGTTGGGCAAAGTTGTTTGATTTTCTGTTTTCTATGGTAAGAAATTCCTTTCTAAGCTACCAATACTCTAAAAAATGTTTTGGATAGTTGATAATCAAGTTCTTTTAAATAGGTACTTAAAAATTTTGGCTTAACACATAAGGACGCATGTTTCGTTTTTTGTAAAGTAAATTAATTATACATAGTTATGATGATTTTGAGTATGGAATGATGGTTGTTTTGGTGGTTTGAATATATATTGATGATTGTAAATTTTGTAGACATGTTTAGATTTTTTTGGATATCTATTTTTAAAAGAAGCTTTGCCAAAATTTTGAGAAACAGACTTTAGCAGCCAAATAGATGTAAATTGTAGGGACAACTTCACATTTTGGTTTGATTGCTTGGATCTGTTAGGATTTTCATGTATCAAGTATTAATGCTTCTTTGAGCATAGTCTATTGATGTGATAATGGATTAAGTTTTGGTTCATCCTATATTCTTGCTTTAAGTGAAGTAGATTTACTTGGACATGTTGAGCTTAGATGGAGGTTCTGAGGCAATAGTCATACAAAGGCATACAAAAGGCTATATAATTATCATTATTTTCTATTATGTTATTTCAATTGTTGTTTAGATTCATGGTTATAGTGGTATTGAAACTAAGAGAACATCTACATTTTGTTTCTATTACAGGTCTTTTGATGACTTTAATTGCTAGAGAGGAAGAATGAAAAATTAGATAAAGACTCTTTGCAACCTAAAATATTGGGCAAAGTTGTTTGCTTTTCTGTTTTCTATGGTAAGAAATTATTTTCTGAGTTGCCAATATTCTTCAGAAAATGTTTTGGATAGTTGAGGATCAAGTTCTTTTAAATAGTTATTTGAAAATTTTGGCTTACCACAAAAGGATGCATGTTTCGTCTTTTGTAAAGTTAGTAATTAATTATACATGGTTATGATGGTTTTGGGTATGGAATGATAGTTGTTTTGGTAGTTTGAATATATATTGATGATTTTATATTTTATAAACAGGTTTAGATTTTTCTGGATATCTATTTTTAAAGGAAACTCTGCCGAATTTTTTTGAAATTAGTAACGACTAGCTTTATGTTTTGGTGGTTTGATATATGTTGATGATTGAGTAACGACTAGCTTTATGAATTATGATAATTGTTATGTCTGATTGTAAGTTATTTTAGGTTGCAAAAAGTTTTTAGGTAATGTAATATTTTTCGTTACGCCGTGCCTTCAGGCACGGGTAAATACTAGTATATATATATAGGATAAGTCTCTCAAACGGACTGTTCGTTTACGAACAGTTCAATTTTGATATATTTGTAAACATATATTTTGATATATTTACATACATGTTTACATATATATTTTGATATATTTGATATATTTACATGCACATTACCGATTTTGATATATTGTAATATTTTGATATATTGTGAAATCAAATATATCAATATATATCAAAATATATTGATATATATTGATATATTTTAAAATTAAATATATCAAAATATATCAATATATATCAAAATATATTGATATATTTGATTTCACAATATATCAAAATATCACAATATATTGATATATTTTGATATATTATGAAATCAAATATATCAAAATTGTGATATTTTGATATATGTTTACAAATATATCAGTTTGAGAGACTATTTATATATATATATATATATATATATATATATATATATATGTTGTATTTTATTTGTAAATTATATATTTCAAAGTTAAATTAAAAATAAATATATACATATTTGGTGATGTTACCATTAAAAGAGTTTAATATGTAAATTGAATGAGTCATAATTTTTATTTATTTATAGTGATTTTAAACGGTTCTGCTAATTAATTTTAGGATATTTATTTAGCTACCATTTATATAATATATTAATCTTTCAGCACTAATGTATGATATATTACCGTTGTCCGTGTATTACCGTTGCTATCTATTCTTCTATAAAAAGAAAAGGCTGAGCTCTCTTATTGATAATCTTCCTCTACAGATTTTGTGAATAGTCCATCAAGAAGGTGTGCAGTACTTAACTTATATATATATATATATAACTTTCTATGCTATAGTGATGGAAAAAATCGTCACTATAGTCGATTCGTTTTTAGTTCGTTCCCTATGGTTCGTTAGAAAGACGGACCCTATATATATATATATATATTGCCAAGTGCCATCAAGCTGCAGATTCTGTCAACCTTTATATTTTTATATATATATTATATTCTATTCTATTGCAATCATTATATAATATATATATTACAAACCAAGCTAGCAGGTTATCTATCATACATATATATATATATAGATTATCGATTCTGGGCTGCTATATATAATAATATATAAACAATATATTTATATACTATTATTATTTTTATATATACACGGTTTAATATTAAGTTCGAGTAAGAAAAAATTAGAAGTTGTTCCTGGATCATTCAACTATTTCAAGTACTGATTAGTTGGGTGAAGAGCTGTTGAATCCTGGAGTAGAATTTCGTCAGTGACTTTAGCACCGAGAAAAGTTCTCTGAGAAGCGAAATTTCTACTTAAAGACAGTGCATTGCACGCCTCTGCTCAACATTATTCGTTATAAATTGATAAGTTCTATTTCTACTTTTCTTTTATTTTATAGTTAGAATCCATATTTTATTCGTATTATTCCAACAATATATATATATTCCCTCCTCACGGCCAATATATCCTTAAAAACAACACACTATTGATTATTTTAAAAGAATGACACCATTATCATTACCGAGCTAGTTATTCCGTTGTCTAAGTAAGCCTTCGTACGAGAATATAAAGAAAATACAGAATATTAGAATTTGTAAAATTTTATTTGATTTAAACTTCTATCTATCTACATACTAATAAAATTAAATTTATTTACATTAATGCTGCGTTTGGATTGAAAGAATAAAGGTAGGAATGGAATGATTCATTCCTATGAAATAAAAAAAATTATGTTTGGTTGCGATTGAAATGAATTGAACTATCTTCTTCTTTTTTGTTATTATCGACTTAAATTTAACATTCTTGCCCAATATTTCATGTCCAAAGATTTATGAATAATTTTTTTTATCATTGAGTTATGAAAGTCTTGGGGGAGGGAGAGATAATTTCAATATCCATTTCATTCTTTCAATTCAAACGCAATATTTATAAGTGGTAAAATTGTATGGACCAGTGTCATTATTAATTGAGAGTGTTAGATCACTTCGCCTGCCGGAACAGTGAGACAGAATGCAGACCGACGGCAAAAGTGACTGTTACAAACCAATGACCATAATCGACATTAGACGCCATTAAAATTGTACGAAACCAGACCCGGTACTGTAGAAGGATACCGAATCAAAGGCATACGCGTAGCTCCCAGGCCTATTCTATTCACCCTTTTAATTCTTTAATTTGTTTTTCAGGCACGTAGCTCCCAGACCTATTCTATTCACCCTTTTAATTCTTTAATTTGTTTTTCAGACAATCTTTGGAAACCGTTTGCTGTCTACAAGACTATTGCTCCAAGAGGGTGTTTGATAAAAATTTAATGAATTTGATTGAGTTAATCTGAATTTGAATATAAAAAAATATTTGATAATTGATATGTCTGAACCATCTGAATAACATATTTTTATTATTTTATCCTATTGAAAAAATTCAAAAAATTGTTGTAAACTTATTTAATATTACTTAATATAATAGTTGATATTGTAAAAAAAAAAAAAAAAACTCATTCAGCACATTCAGCCAAAAAAATGGGACTAAACCATTCAGCCAAAATCGTCTGAATGACTGACTGATTCAGCCATTAAAACAATTTTTTTCCAAAATAAATGCACCGAATGCTGAATTGGTCAGCCATTCAGCCATTCAGTGTTAATCAAACAGCCCCCAAGTCTATAACACACAAAACTACACACGAGACAATTAGGCACTTGTTTCTTTCTTACTTCATCAATCACACTCCCCATTACATCCACTTTTTTTTCTTTTTTTTTTTGGTTCTCACTTCTAAGTATTTATTAGGGTTCCACTAATTTGGAATCGAGTTATGGTCAGACTCACAGGAAAAACTCTCCATAACACCGTTTTTTTTATTCACAAGATTCGAATTCGAGGTCTTAAGTAAGAAGTACCGAATTCCTTTCACACGACCCAAACGGATGTTGGTCCATTACATCCACTTACTATTACGTACTAGTGAGTTCTCCCACTTCATTTATCAAAAGTAAATAAATAAATAATGGCAAAACTATTGATTTAGTCACTGTAGTTGGCAAGTTTTGCTTTTATCACGATTAAACTTTTAATTTTTTGGATTATCCCATTGAACTAATTAGTATTGTAAAATTGGGTCATTCTGTTAAAAAAAATAAACAGAAGTTAAGTTTTTATCTACGTGGCGCTGACATGGACGTAAAAAAAAGAAAAAAAAAATGATAGCACACTGCCCCGCTGCTGCCCAACTCAAACCCACGTGGGTCCCAGCTGCTCAAATCAGCGACATTAGCACACTGCCCCAAGATCGTTGAATTTGGGCAGCAGTCAAAGACGGCCAAGCACTTCAACAGCCACCAAACACCATAAGTTCCGACCAAAACAAGCAAACACGCAACAAACCCAAAAACCGGACCAGAGCAAAATAAATCAAACCTAACCAGTGCAAAGCAATCATATAACAACGAATCAAATCTGACAGCTGCAAAGTATCCAGATCGGAATAATCAAAAAATATAAACAAGTCAGAAGACCCATTCGACAATCACCAAACCCTGATTTATGAACAAGATGAACAAAATGCACATATAAACCAATAAATCCGGCGAAAAGGAAACCCCAAATCCAATTACACAAGGGGATACGACAATTCGACGACCCCAAAACCATAGATTCCGGTCGAACTATATAGAAGAATTCGAAACGACCCCCACCAGAGCAGCAGCACAATTTAAAAAAAATCATCGGCAAAGACGTCGAAAGAAACCCAACTAATGAAGCACTTAGTTAACCAAAGAAAACCCAGATTTGAAATGAGGAAGAAACCCTACATAACAGATCGGGTATTAAAAAACACCAATCAAACGAAATAATATCCAATTTGTACTAAAGAAAATCACATACTAGCAATTTGATGATAGGAAATTGCCCTCGTCAGGTCGGGAGAGGACCCGGAGGGTTAGGTTAGCCATCTGGAGATCTTTTGTGCCGGAGATGGAGGAGAAGGTGTGGGGCTTGGTACGGATATCGAATATGTTGGGGGTTTGCAGAAGTGGGATGAGGAAGTGGGTCCTGGCTCTGCTGAGGAGTCGGGAGGCCTCGCGTAAGCTCTGTCGCCGGAGAGAGAGGTGGGCGAGCTCATCTTCACCGGAATTCAGCAACGGCGTCGCGTTGCCGGTGTAATTTGATGAGCTTGATGCTAACATTCTTTGTGAAGAGAATCGATTGGAATTTGGAACAAGAAACCCTAATCCAGCATAGATAGATATAGTGAGAGAAAGTGAGTAAAACTGTAAATTGAAAATAGAAATGGTGATGTAAAAAGGATAATGAAGGAGGTAAGTATAATTTTTTATTTATTTTTTGCTATGTGTAATATTTTTAATTTTTGTATATTTTTTTCAGAGCCACATAAATATATTTTTAACGTCTGTCTAATTATTTTAACGGAATGACCCAATTTTACAATACTAATTAGTTCAATGGGGTAATCCAAAATATTAAAAGTTCAATCGTGATAAAAGCAAAACTTGCCAACTACAGTGACCAAATCAATAATTTTGCCAATAAATAATTTATTTTTTTATATGAAATTTTAAATTTTTCAATTAGTGCAAAATTATGTAAGTTAACTAAACCAACTGTTACTATCAACTACTCTGTCCGTCCGATATTACTTATTTCGTCTAGATTGTTTTCTGCCTTATTTCGTCTCTATCCTACATGCACCTTTTATGTTCTATTTAGAGTATTTTTATTTAAATTTTTGACAAAGAAAATAATGTCACATTAAAAATTATAAGCGTATACTATCTAAGAATATAATTATGGAAAAGCTTAGCAGTCCACGAGTAAGAAAATAAACAATCGATAAGCTCTCTCTTCTTTTTTTTGGTTCGGCTCATATATCGAGTAACGGACCAGTGTTTAGCTACGGACATCCGACAAATATGTCCGTCACTAAAGCCCTGAACCAGCCTATATATATATATATATATGCCTAATTGAAAGACGACAGACATGCATGCATGTACTATAGCCTATACTATATATATATAATTAACAGTCCGTGTCTGCGCCAAAGACTCCTCGAATACCCATTTTATCTTTTTAATTAACGCTTTAATTTATAAGCGCCACGATTTATTGTCTTGCTTTAGTTTCCTAGCTAGCTAGTTGCATTACTTAATAATATTTTTTTGTAACCAAACCAAGGATCAAAATTTATAGATTATAGCCTATGTAAAATTAATGATTACATAGAATGAATGTATTCATTTACGTACCAATGTAATGAAATAAAAGCTTCATTAATGACGACACCAAAATCATTTAATATATTATAGTCTTTTTTTTTTTAAGTTGTTTGATAAAAAATAATAATAATAACAATAACTTTGTAACGTTTAATTCTTTTGATTACTTACTTTGATCTGAAGGAAAATTAAAAATTGAGTCATCATCATAAAAAAATGAAAATAGTGGGTGCGTGGGTTGGGGTACGTACTGCAGTAGTGTCCAAGTAGCTAGTAGGCATTGAGTTGAATGGATTGATGGATGGAGCATCTGGTATAGTCTAGTCAAGGGCCAAGCCCACCACCACACACTCCAATCAATCCACTTGTGACAAATCTCGACTACGAGTTTAATTCGACTTCCCGGCCGGCCGGCCAAGTGCTGACGACCACCCCATATATATTAAGGCCATAAATATATTTGAGACTATATATGTTTTGGGATAAAATATAATTAATAAAAGTATTCATTACTAACTTATTCCATGCACAAAAGTTGATTTACAAAATTTTAAAATTAACTGTGTTGATTTTATACTACTACTACAATCGTAACATTATAAAACCAAGGGCCGGCCGGGTAATTCAATACTCTTTGCAAATGCCATCAGGGATGATCGTACCGGTGCGTGCTCCAACTTTAGCTTGAATTCAAAACTGGCCTCTTTAATTCTCCGTCATACCATAGAACAACCCTTGTGCTTTGTTGAAAGTATATACTATTCTCTAAATATAATCTTTATAGCTAATTAATTGTCTCTAATTAATTTAGGAAATCACTATTTTCACAATTAAAAATGATAATTCTCACATAAATAGTAAATAAATCCCACACTCACTCATGTAAGAAAAAACTTGTATGTGCAAATATCAATTCTCTGCATTTAATTATTTCAATTCTGCTATTTATTTGTTTGGGGTTTAATTTTTTATATATAAAATAAGCCACAAAAATACCTACCACGACTCTATTATAAGAAGTAGACCAAGATTAAGAAAAGGGTATCAGAAGAAGTGGAGTTTTAGTGAGCTTTATTAATTTGTATAAAAATTAAAGGGGTACCACTTATTTATAGCTAGATAAGTCGAGATATATATATATATACGGAAAGGATCAAAAGTATATCCTTTAATTTTACATACCTTGTTCACCCTCTTTAGCGACGGACCGGACGATAGTTCTGTTCGTCGCTAAAAACTAAGACGACGGTTCTCTCTCGCTAAAAGGGGGTGAGCATGATATGTAAAATAAAAAGGTGAACCCTTGAAATGTACTATATATATATAACCTTTGTATCTCTGGTGTTTTAATTATATAACCTTTGTATCTCTGGTATTTTATTTACTGATCAAATTGAAGGGTCACAAAATACAATAAATGATCTTGAACATATTGGAAATCAAGAATTCATGAACATAATAGTACTAGTATATTATATTAGAAATGGTGATTCTGAACGAGGAACAATTAAGTTTGCATGACAAAGATGCCAAGCCACCGATAAATCGACACGAATACACCCATTTTAAGGTTAATGACAACCGGGGGAGGGGAGTTAGGGAGGGGGACAGGGGGCCCGGGCTATCTTGGAATTTTTTTTCACGTCTTTAAAAGTTTGATATTTTTATTTCAAATTTATCTAAGATTTATGAAAAAAAAACAAAAGATATGTAATATTCTTTGAAAAGATATATAAAACTACTTCAATTGTTCTAAATGTAATTAAGAGCTATTTAATTTTTTATGTCAATTTAAAATAAGAGCAAATTCTTAAATATATCACTTTTCAATTTTTTGGGTACGTCATATAGATGAATATAAAAAAATAGAAGGTCTCTTTTTGTTCCACTTTATGTATTATTATAAAGGGTTTATATATACTGCAATATAAAAAAATTACTAAATTTTTTATGATCTTAAAGTATTATGTCCGAACTCGAGAAATAATTTATGACGACATTCTGACATATTACAAAACTGAAAAATAATTAATACTAATAAGGACAAAAAAAAACAGAAGATAACAACATCTTCACGCGATCTCTCGTCGCTTAACATTCCCTCGGCCCTCGCCACACAATCTTTCAAACGTGTAAACCCACGCGCGCAACTGCAAGTTGGGAGTTAATATTCCCCATATGGTTAAAAGCATGGAGCATGAAAGTAGAATAAACACCAACCCTAAGTTTGAATATGAGGAGAGTACAAGTGATGATCCTAAGGTTAAAATAGAGAATCCAAGAAAGAATAAGGAGAAGATCAACAAGAAGATCAAGAAAAAAGTCCCTGTCTTCCCTTTTTATCTTTCCTCTACCTCTCTCATTTTCTATATACTCAAGCATCTTTCTTTCTTTATTTCTGTCCTGGCTAGGGTTTGCAAGTTCCCATCTTTCTTTCACCCATTGGTTACCAACTCAGAAAAAAAGAGAGAAATGGGCCGACGGTATATCTAAAGAAGAAGAAGAAGAAAATCAGTAATCAGTAATATATATATATATATATATATATTCAAATTAAGAAGAATCGAAGGTTAGATTTTTGTAATTATGGGTAGGGGAAGAGTGGAGCTGAAGAGGATAGAGAATAAAATAAACCGGCAGGTAACATTTGCAAAGAGAAGGAATGGGCTTCTAAAGAAAGCTTATGAGCTCTCTGTTTTATGTGAAGCTGAGGTTGCTCTCATCATTTTCTCTAACCGTGGAAAGCTCTATGAGTTTTGTAGCAGCTCCAAGTATGATTAATTCTTAATTAATTTATCTCTCTTCCCCTTTATTTGTTTGTTTGTTTGTATGTATGTATGTGGAGTTTTTGTCACTTATATTTAGCTTGTTACTTATGATCTGCTTTTTATTTCCGTTTACAAGATTAATTTTTCCCTTTGTGGGTGATTTAATTTCCTGTGTAAAGATTAGGTTTTTATATGCCAATTAATCTTATCCGAAGTATATAGCTACTACTGTCAGATCTTTTTGGTTTATTCTTTATTTCATTAATTTACATCTTTAATTTTGGCCCTTGAACATCATAAACTCATAGCTCTCTTGTTTAACACTTTTGGTATATATATATGTATAATTCTTAATTTTAATGTATAAATTTACTCGGGGAAATCAAGTTAAATGTGAGTTTCCTTCATAATTAGTGTGCACTAATTCAAAATTGTACTCTCTCGGTTCCAAATTGGGAAATTATTTCAGCCCTACTAAAATTATTTTTGATTTTTTAAAGTTAATTTGAGATATTTTTAAACTCAAAATTGAGATGATTCGTTAAAAATTATGAAATAATAAAATTTACAATAAATAATACATTTTAGATAGTTTACAATATTCATCAATGTATTAACTAAAATTATAAGTCTTTATCAAATTTGAGTTAAAAATCTCTTAAGTTAACTAATCTCCCATTAATTAGAGCACATTGTCTCCATCTTACTAAAGCCTTACAGATAATTCTGTAGTTGTTTTTTTCTTTCAAATGTTATTGGCTTTAGCAACATGAGCATTAATTTCTTCCAGATACGGATCATGATAATATTCATCATGCATGCTTGTGTGGAAGACCTAAATTGGTTTTGTGTATATATATATGCCATCATGATTAATGGCAAGTAATTATTAACGAAATATTTTTGTGACTTCTTTTTTCCCGTCAACTACCTAACAAACTTTTCTGAATTGCCAAAACCTCATTAATTACCTCAGCATGCTTAAGACACTTGAAAAGTACCAAAGTTGCAGTCATGGTACATTGGAAGTCAGCCGGTCAGCCAAGGAATTAGAGGTACGTAGCTTATATATGTATATGTATATATATATATTAATGTTGCTTAACTAACTATTTGCTCTGTAGTATATATAGTCATCATATATATATATATATATATACACAATCCTATTTTAATAAGGACTCTCTTACTGTCACAATAAATACATATGGGTCGGACCATTAAATAGATTGGGCTGCACCATGGCTAGACCCAAATAATCATATCCCAACATTGCCCCCTAGTCTCTTATTTATAAGGAACTTATAAATAAGAGAGTACCAAAAAGTCTGCTCGGAATTTTTATCCTCGGGATTTTTATCCTCGTAGGATTTAAATCGCCGTAGAATTTTAATCCTCATAGGATTTTAATCGCCGTAGGATTTTATTCTCGTGAAAAATCTGTCAAGCAATGAAGAAAGCTCGTTCAAGAATCCATTTTTCCCAAAGAAAAATAACACCAATGGCAATCCTAAAGTTGAATGCAAAACTGTGAAAACCCAAAGGGAGAGCATATGAAAGATCAGACTCCTGGCGGAAAAACGTAAGCTCCGATAATCAGGTACAAGGCCACCTGAACGCCATTTGTGATGGATCTGGAACTCTTAATTAACCCCCAAAACTCTATCTTCTATTGTGTTCAGTTACTTTGTGGAAGGCCTCAATCTCTTCAGAAAGTTTGGCCTCGTCCTCTGCTAGTTCTTCCTTTTTTTTTCTCGCGTTCAATTGCTTCCTGTGAGATCTCGATCTTTTCAGAAGGCTCAGGATCCTTGTTTGCTCAAGTTCGGCACTGCTCAACAAGAAGCACATCCTTTGTCTGCCTAATTCCAATCGCAGTATCATGCCCAGTTGTTTGTCATCACTTTTATTTAAAAAGCAATTACAGGGGCAGGTGCCTAGGTATGAGCACACAATGCAACAACAGTCATCAATAGGCATGAAAAGAATAAATTTAATAATATAAATCATGTTGCTTCAAATACAAACCCCTCATATATTCTATATGAACGGGCAGACATAATGTGTACTCGTGTAAAGTAGTATTACTATCAAGGATAGTTTCATGCACCCGTTGCATATATACATTAATATTTAGATAAATAAATAAATAAAAAAGTAACTTAGCTTTTTTGTGTAGGCTATATCATAAATTCGGTGATTTTGATCTGACACTAGAACAAGTGTCTTCTTTCCCACAGACGGCGCCAATGTTAACGCCTGATTTTGTACGCCTGACGAAATCACCCAAAAACGCAGGCCAAAATAGCGCCAACGGTTGATTGTATCGTTATGAATTCAAACTCACAAAAATACACTCACATAAACATAAATAAAGAGATAAAATATGAACACAAGAATTATGTGGAAACCCAATTGGGAAAAAACCACGGAGAGAGAGTAATCCACTATAATAATATTGTGAATACAAGTTGTGTATTTGTGTTGTATCTCTTGTGTCCTGATATCTGATAATCATAGCTTGTAACCGTATATATAGAAGTCACCTCCACCCGAATCCAGCTAAGAGAAGGACTCCTTATCCCTCCAAATAAGGAAACACAATCCTATTTTAATAAGGACTCTCTTACTGTCACAATAAATACATATGGGTCGGACCATTAAATAGATTGGACTGCACCATGGCTAGACCCAAATAAATATATCCCAACATATATGTATATGTATATATATATATTAATGTTGCTTAACTAACTATTTGCTCTGTAGTATATATAGTCATCATATATATATATATATATATATGGATTTGGTGCAAAACAAAACAAATTGAAATGCCAACAATTAGGCTTATTTTGGAATGTAACTATGGATATATATATATATGCTAGCTCTTAGATTTGCAATTTCTCAGACTATATATGTTCATGATCTTTTACATGGATTATATTACTTGTTGTCATGTCCCCAGCAAAGCAGCTACAGGGAATACTTAAAACTAAAAAGCAAATATGAGTCGCTACAACAATATCAAAGGTAGCTGTTATAAGCTTCATGATCGTGTAAAGTATCCAAATCTTGTAGCCTTTTTTCTTTTTTCTTTTTTTTTTTGTTGAAGTTCGTTAAGTTTCTAGCTAGCCCCTTGTAAATGTTATATATATGTGTATATATATATCATGCAGTGTACTTGCTGAGTGTAATTTAACTTTTTTGTTGTAGGCACCTTCTCGGGGAAGACCTAGGGCCGCTAAATATAAAAGACCTTGAGCATCTTGAGCTTCAATTAGATGACTCCTTGACGCATATTAGGTCCACAAAGGTAAACAAACAAACTTCAGTAACAGGGTGTGCATCAAACTGAGCTAGGAAATGCTCTTAATTAACCTGCTTTGCATTTGCAGACCCAGTTTATGCTTGATCAGCTTTCTGAACTTCAAACTAAGGTATCATCGATCCCTACTTTTGATTTTATTGATATTCAGTTTATAATTTGCATATATCTAATGCTCAATTGCTTAATTAATTAATTACTGAAAATTTTATTTTAATTTGTCCAAACCACAGGAAAGAATGTTGCTTGAGGCTAACAAGGCCTTAGAGGGCAAGGTAGGAACAAATTTATGGACATCGATCCAAACTTTGAATCAACTTATCTTATGCAGCTTACTTACCCATGAGCTGATATATAAAAGCTTGTCAATAATTAATTCACTATGTTGGCAATTTTTCTGGATATTTTGGCATGCTCTCAATTAATTACAAATTATTTCAGTCCTTTCAGATCATGAAATATTTCCTCCCTAATAAAAATATTTGGCTACCTGTTGTTCTACATCTTTTTATATTTATTCACACATATGCTGTGATCCAAAATTATGTGTTTTTGCAGCTGCAAGAAATTTACTCGGAGAACCAGCTTCAACCATCGTGGGCAGGCGGTGAAGAAAGTAGTTCATATGGCCATCAGCACAAGCAGCATGCTCAGTCTCAGTGTTTTTACCACCCATTGGGCTGCAATTCTACTTTGCAAATTGGGTAATATTCATATATATATATATATATATATATATATATATATATGGAGACTGATATTTCCAAAAAAAAAATATGATAGTTTCACATGGATCGATCTCTCTTCTTACATAAATGTGGATTCCCTTGATGATCATGTGAGAGGAAATATGTGAAAATTAGTACCATGTTTTCATATAAAAATATCAATTCTTTATAATTCATAAAGTTAGCTAGCCCGATTCATTGAAGCTAATTATTAGAAGATACGTAGTATAATAATAATTATTCCATTTAATTTCATTAAAAATGTGGTTACATTCATTCAGGTATAATACTGTGGAATCAGACCAGATCATAACTGCAACAAATGGTCAAAATGTGAATGGACTAATCCCGGGATGGAGGCTTTGATCAACTAATATCGATCTGCTCATCTACCCTCGCGGGTGGTGAATTTTAAGCTTTTTCGTGTGATCACAATTCACAACATTTATATGTGATGAAAAATCATGGTGTAATGTACCTATAATATAATTGTATCTTAATAATAGAAAAGCATCATTATGCATGCAGTGGCCGGATTTCTGAACCCTCTTGAACAACAGAACATGTATGCATGTAATTAATAATATATATGTGATCCATAACTTGCGTTAGTTATGTACACTATTCCAATTAATCCATCTCATGCCGTCTAATGGGAGATTTAAAGGTTTGGTCCACCACAAGAAAAACGGCTATCTCCGCCGGAATAAATCTCAACGGAATAATTTCAGTCGAACTTACGTTAGTTCCGACGGAAAAATCCGTCGAACATAAGTCCCTCGAACTTAAGCTAATTACGACGGAAATCCGTCGAAACTAATTGATCCTCAGTGGCGCCAGATTTCTCGCCAGCGCGAAAGCTAATTTCAACGGAATAATGTAAGACCCCAACTTTTATGAATAAAGATTTAATTTTCTTTATATATTATTTCGAAACAGTAAGGTGTTGTTTTGATAAATATGAAAGTTATGGGTGAAATGTGCAAATATTTTTAAAATGAGCAAGTGGTTATAAAATATTCTTGTTGTCGGGGAATATTCGTTTAGTCGTGGAATATTCTTGTTGTCGGGGAATATTCGTACGACGGCGCAGCTATTTGTGGGCCCCCACAACGGAATAACTGTCGGATATAGAAAGCGACAGAAATAATTTTTTTACAAAATAACGGCGTGGTTGTTACCGTTAGTGCTGTTGAAATACCTGGTGGTTAACATACAGTGATACACGGTGTTGCACAGTAGCACACGATATTGCACAGTATTTCGAATTATTGAGTCTTACGTGAGAAGGAACTTACTCAATTATTGTTACAGTAATTACTGTTCAATATTTTATATTATTGACTCAATAATTGCTACGTTGATATTTTATATTATTGACTCAATAATTGCTACGTTGCTATTTTATATGATTGATTCAATAATGGCTACAGTTGATATTTTGGTATTATTGATTCAATAATTGTCACTGCACAGTATTTCACATTATCAACTCAATAATTCATATTATTTGAATAATATTATTAGATAGCATTATTGACAATGTCTAAGGAAGTTCTGTCTAGGAGGGGTTATTTAATTGCGCGCCAGTAAGGAGAAGTCCTTATCGGAAGGCCCCCTCTTTCCTGGGAACGACCTGGTTGTCAATATTATAGTTCTGTAATATTATTTGTGAATAATTAATTATTGATTTATATGATAAGGAAATATTTATTTTGTGGATATTATAGAAGGAATTGGCGCTGATGAGTTTTTATCAATATTTTGGTGTGAGAAATCATTTGTTTATGGATTTCGGATAATTTATGTTTGGAATTTGGAAAAACTTCCTTCTACAAAGTTGTAGAGAATTAAATTTCCTATAGATTGACATAGAATTTGTATTTTTCTGACAAATGAGCTATTTGTTATGAATTATTGAAGTTTCGGAAAATAAATATTTTTTAATGGGTGGGCCCCACTTTTGTTGAAAAATTCAGAATTTTGAAAGCCGTCAGGCGGCGGAATTTTTTTTAAAATAATATATTATTATTTTAGTCTCCTTTGGCATCCTAAGCTTTTCCTATAAATAGGGTGCTTAGGTTAGAATTGAAAATCACACCAGAATCAGAAGTTTTCTCTCTCTATAATATCGAGCGTATTTTTGTGAGTATTTCAATACTTTGAGTGTTAGTATTCAGTGCAAGTTTTCTTCGATATTATATCCGATATTCCAGTCGGAAGTACTATCCTTTTGAGATAAGGGATGTTATTTTCTTTCGTAAATGATGTTATTCTTTTCAATATCATTATACCGAAATATTGGCATGGATTTTGTTATGAAATTCTTACTTTTTTCGTCGGGGTTACTATTCACGTATACGGCACTATTCACGAAAAAACTAAATTTTCTTCTATTTGTCCAAATTGTCTGTTATGGTTACTATCTTTGATTGGATCTAAGTTTTGAGCTTTATTCTTGAATTTTGCTCCACAAAGTATTATTATGGAATATTCTTGAACTTTGATAAACTAAAATACGAATCCTTAATCTTATCCTTTATTTCACTGGATTCGTTATTTATATGGTTTTTCATCATCCTCAGTTCTAAGTGGTGATATAACTGAATATCTTTGGCCTGTAGAGCAAAGATGAATGATTACCTGATGAATATCTTTGGCCGTAGTGCAAAGATGACAGGTGTTGAGATGAACATGACCACTGATGATACAAATGAATATCTTTGGCCTGTAGTGCAAAGATGAATATTGATTCGAGATGTATATTGATTGATGTTACAGGGATAAAATATTGATGATGGACTTTTAAATCATAGAAGATAGTAGACTTCATTCTCTGCTTAACTCTTCTAATGAATTGTTATTTCCGCTGCGAATATTGATCTAAAGTTGGTTGTCCATTATATTTTATCTGATTTGTTGAACACTAACGATAATTTATTTTCCATTATCTTAGTCATAATATTCTTTACTGAGCTAGTTGAGCTCACCCTTTTCATCTGTTGTCCTCTTCAGGAAATGAGAATGTTGCGGGAACTAGTCGGGGGACAGAGTGATGGTCCGAGTTAGAGCAGTAGTAGTCCTCACTATTTTTGATAAATAGTATGATAATAATTATAATGAGGACTTAGTTTGAATCTTAATATTTTCTATATATTTGTATTGACACTCACAGTTGTGTGGTCGTATTTTGCACGACCGTATGATATAAAGTTTGTATTTGAATTCTGTACCATGTATTTGGCGACTCAGAATGGGTTGGGTTGACTGGACCTATTCTGGGGGCGTCACAATAAGGTCAAGTTCGAGGGAATAGATCCGTCGAAGATAACTTAGTTCTGAGGGAATTAATTGCGACGGACATTCCGTCAGAAATATGTCTTAAAACCTATTTCAGCGACTTCTTCTCCAGCCGAATCCCTCACTATCATTTTCATTTCTCTCTCTCTCTCCCACTCTCTCTCTCGTGCTCTCTCTCCCTACCACCTCCACCTCCTGTCGGAACCACCTCTTGTAGCTAATAGCCGCCACCTCTTGTCGCCAGCAGCCGTCACCTCCTACCATCCAGCAACCTCCTTCCCTTCCTCCACTAGCAGCCCCCCATTCCTCCACCAGAAACCACCACCCCTACGCCAGCAGCCTCTTTCCCCACCTCCTGCTACCACCACCAACCACCACCTCTTGCCGCCAGCCATCTCCTCTTCTGTTGTACATAGACCTGGCAAACGGGTCGGGCCATCGGCGGGCCAGGCCAAAATGGCCCGGGTTTTGGTGGGCTGAAGTTAAGCCGTCCGTGGCCCGGGTTGGGCCTGGCCGGGCCGACTTGCAGGGTTTTTTTTTTTGGACAATCTGTAAATCACAGATTCACAATACTATTTATTATTTAAAATTTTGGCATTACTGTATATTGAATGACTGGTGGAGCAACAAAAGTTTATAGTGGGCAGCAAAAAATATGTTCGTATGCAAAATAAAAACTCAGGCTTTTCTTCTCTTAATTATAGCATAGTTTTATATTGTTATTCTTTTCATAATATTCTTAATAATTTACAAGTATGCACTTTATCTACTTTATAATACTATTCTTTTTTCTCTTCTTTTTTTGGTGTTGAGTCAAAGATGGGATACAAAGAAAGTAACCAAAACAGAAGCAAAATCATCTTATATTGCCAATACATGATTTTCACTATTAGCAGCGATGACATATTGAGGAATGAAAATGGTTAAAAGAGATCCTTGATAGTTCAAATTCTAGGCCCACAACACAATCTTACTTAATGTAAAAAACCAATCTTGAAATATCTGATAAATACCTCCTACGTCCTTAGTGAGAAAGCAAGCAGACTTTGAGTGTGTGTTGGGAAAAGGGGTAGGGATGGGGAACAGTTGTTGTAGCTCAGTTGGTTTGAACTCTTATTTAATAACTTGAAGGTTTTGTGTTCAACCCTCACAAGTAGCATTGTTTTATTTTTTAAAAAGTAATTCACGGGCCACGGGCCGGGCCTTCATGGGGCGGGCCAAAATGGCCCAGCTTTACGTGGGCTGCAATAATAAAGCCCGTGGCCAATGTTTTTGCGGGCGGGCTAGGCCTCTTTTGCCAGGTCTAGTTGTACAGGTTCTATTTAGGGTTGATTATAATTTACTATATTGTATGATGAATATTGTATGCTGAAATTTATGTTTAATTTAGGGTTTGCTATATTGTTTGGTTAATTTGGATATTGTACCATTAAGGTTTAATGTGAATTGAATTTGTTTGAAAATTGTGTTGAATTTGTTTGAATATTGTGTTGGATTGTTTGGAGTACATATGTTCATTATTCTGAACATGTGAATTGGGCATACTGTTAATGAATTGGGCATAAATTGGGCATACTGTGAATGTGGTTTATAGAAATGTGATATTTGTTATTTTCGACGGAATTCCCGACGGAATTTCTGTCAGAATTCTGTAATTGCAAAATTTGTGGGCCCTACAAGGAATAAATAATAAATAAGATAAATAAAAAATAAAAAATAAGATAAATAATTAATAATTAATAATAAATAATAAATAAGATAAATAATAAATAATAAATAAGATAAATAATAAATAATAATAAATAAATAATAAATAATAAATAAGATAAATAATAAATGATAAATAATTAATTAAAAGAGATAAATAATTACTAATTAATTAAAAAAGATAAATAATAAATAATAAATATTAAATGATAAATAAATAATAAATAATTAATTAAAAGAGATAAATAATTAATAATTCAATAAAAGAGATAAATAATAAATAATAAATAATAAATAATAAATAATAAATACTAAAATATAATACAATTAATAACTAAGTAGCATTTGCTTAGTTGGGATGCAATATTCAATAAACTAAGTAGCACTTACTTAGTTTTTCATTGGCAAAATAAACTAAGTAGCATTTGCTTAGTTTGCCGCAATATTCAATAAATTCAATATGACTTATTCACATTGACTTTAAGTGTTAAGGTTGCATATGGACAACAAAGACATCCAATTTCTTTTTCCCCTCGGACTTCATATGGACACTAATAGACATCAGCTCATGTTTGAACGATATGATCTGGTTCCCATATTATTCTTCATCACAAAGAAAACATCTATGTGGAGCTTTGAATCCAAAACATGTCTTCATCCATTTCCCTTTACGTAGGCTATCAATGAATTTTACAGGAAAATCATACTTTTTTGCCTGTAAAATTCATTGATAACCTACATATCTGTAACTTGATGAAGACATGCTTTGGAGGTGTCAACTTAAAAACCCGTTTGACATTCACACTACTAGAAATCTAACATATAGTGACGAACTATAGCGACAGTCGGCACGGAACCCTTGCTATAGGGTATATATAGCGACGGTCATGGGAGACCGTCGGTAAATGCCTCATAGAAGGTCTGTGCTGAGGGTCATTGCCTGACCGTCGGTATAGAGGTTATTTTTAGACAAAACCCTCCCTTCTTTCCCCAAATCATTTCAGTCCGAGTTTTCCCCCAAATCAACTTCGCGAGTTTTCCCCCAAATCAGCTTCGTCATCTTCTACTCCAATCATCTTCCTCATAGAAGGTCTCTCTTGTCTTCCCATTTCTCCCCAAATTATCTACCGCTCGTTAATTGTTCAGCACTCGTCATCTTCTACTCCGGTCTTCGTCATTTTTCCCCTAAATCAGCACTCTTTTTCGGATGACGAAACCCTAGGCATCGTCAGTTATAAGGAGTGGAAACTGAAATCAAGCAAAGAACAAAGTTCTAACTGCACATATTCGAGTCTCCGAAACTGATTGACGTCGATTGACATTTGGCAGCTTGGGGACAGGGTTAAAACGAAATCGCGAGTTTCAAGCACTTGAAGCCGCTGAGGAATACATTGAACCTTCATCAAGGTTTGTTTCTTACATGAATTATGTTTTAATTGAATACACATTTGTGCCTTGTTGTAATTCCTGGTGTTGACTCTTGAATAATATACTCTGCTTCAGTTCATTTCAGAATATATGTCAAATAGGTGTTTTTCTGCAATTGGGTTTGAAATTTGTTGTTATATTTGTCAAAAGGAAAACTTGAATTATACAGTTATTCGGCGTGCCTTTTTTGTTTATTGGTTTGTATTTGGTTGGAATGTTCATGTTGACTCCTTGTGGAGTATCTAAACTAATAGAATAGGACTTGCTTTGTGAATGCTTATAATTTAATAGGTTATGTTGTTCATTTGTTAAAAGTTGTGTATATCTTATTCAAGCAACTCAATTTCAACTATTTTGGACTCCTATATAGGGAAATTTAGTTTAGTTTGTATACTAGAATGTATTGGGAAATGGTATAGATGGAGATGCTGATTATGCTCAGGATATGGGTATTCTGTCTGATTGACATATTAAAAGGTAGTTGTTAAAAACTCTTATAGGTATTATATAGGGACAGTCACTTTCTGGCCGTCGGTGTAGGAGTTTGTATTTGGTTTAATTTGTGTTACCAACTTGAGGGTAGATTAATTCTTTTAGAATGAATTTGTGTTACCAACTTGAATTTGTGTTACCAACTTGAGGATTAGTCCTGTCAACTTTTGAACACTGACTCAGTTGCTTAGATTGTACCATTAAAATTGAATGCAATAGTAGACATCACCTGTTAGTAGCTATAATATATAGTATAATTTTATGAAAAAATGATTTTATTAGAAATAGGAGAAGGAGAGTACAAGGAGGACATGAAGATGAAGTTCTTTGCTGCTGCTACAAAAAAGAAGAATCTAAATTTGAACAAAAAACACCAAATTATATCATGGATAAGAGGTGGATGGAATTACCAAATGCTTTCTTGATTCTTCTTATTTGGTACCTAACATTTGATGGTTGTTCAATTTGAATTAGGGACACAATATCATGAATAAGAGGTGGATGAAATTACCAAGATATTCTAGAGAATATCTTGCAGGCATAGTAAGATTTTGGACTTTGGTTTTGAAAATGTGGGCATGGTCACGGGAAGAATTCCTTGTCCATGTAAGAATTTTGTGAATGGAAGATACTAGATTCGAACAACTATTCGTGAACATTTAATTTGTGATGGATTTATGTTTGGCTACACGAATTGGGTGCATCAAGGGGAAGATGAGATTGTCAGGGATGTGAGCAATGATGATGTTCACGACGAACCATCACAATTCGAAGATGATCATCGTATGCCTGATATGGTAAATGATATATTTAGGGATCACGGTGTGGAATCGTCTGTTGAAGCTACAAAATATCAAAAGTACATGTCAGAGGCCAATTAAACTTTATATCTTGGATGTGAAACTGAGACTGTCCTTTCATTCATTGTGTGGCTTTTCAATCATAAAAATGTTAGCAAATGGACTGATGTATCCTTTGATGGTTTGCTTCGTAAGTTCAAGTCATCATTTCCAACATTTGCAAACTTGCCTGATAATTTTTATTAAATAAAGAAATTGGTTGGAAATTTGGGATTTGGTTATGAGAAGATTGATGCATGCGAGAATGATTGTATGCTCTTTTGGAGGGAGAATGAAAAATTAAGTCTTGTACAGTTTGCAAATCATTGAGGTGGAAGCAGACTGAGGTGGTTGTAGCAGAGAAGACACAAAGAGATACAAATGATAAGAGGAGCAAAGTAGCTGTGAAGCAATTACGTTATTTGCCGTTAATTCAAAGATTGCAAAGGCTATTTATGTTTGTAGAAACTGCAAAATATATGATGTGGCATCATGTAAAGCGACGAAAAGATGGAGTGAATCGTCATCCAGCTGACTCTGCTGCTTGGAAGCATTTGGATACAATGTACCTTACATTCTCTCTAGAACATCGAAATGTAAGGCTCGAATTGTCCACTGATGGCATGAGTCCCTTTACTCATGGGTCACCATATAGTATATGGCCAGTGACAGTTGTTGTCTATAACTTACCACCGTGGATGTGTATGAAGCAAGAGTATTTCATCATGCTGTTGTTATCACCTGGACCAAACTCTCCATGTAATGATATTGGCGTGTATATGCAACCTTTAATCAAGGAGTTGAAGATACTATGGAGTAATGGGGTTGAAACGTATGATGTATGTACTGGTACAAAGTTCCAAATGCGTGCTGCACTGTTGTGGACAATTAGTGATTTTTCAGCTCTTGCTATGTTGTCTGGTTGGAGCACTAAAGGTAAGTTGGCTTGTCCATCATGTCAAATGAGCACTCGTTCTCATAGACTACAAAGTAAGGAATGTTATATCGGGCATCGTTGTTTATTGGAGTCGGGTCATAGTTATAGGTTTGATGCATGGAGATTTAACGGAGAATGTGACCATAGTGAAGCTACAGTGGTGCCATCAGGATTTGATATTTTTGAACAAGTTAATGCCATTAATGTCACTTTTGGAAAGACACCGACTAGCACGAAGACCATTCCCCATGACTCGAAACATAATTGGAGGAAGAAATCCATTTTCTTTGAATTGCCATATTGGAAGATACTTTTGTTACGCCACAATCTAGATGGAATGCATATTGCGAAAAATATTTCTGATAGCTTGATAGGGACATTGTTGATATAATGATCAGGGATTTTCAAGTTGCATTATTAATTAAATAAAGAATTTAATTTCTAATAAATTAATTTTGTACGGTTTAATTTAAAATTTTGTGGCATATAGTGAATAAATAAGTTATTATTTATGTGGAAAATATATGTATTCTCTATATGGTCATATATTGAATTATTGTAAGGAGAATTAAATAGATGGCTATGTAACCTAATTATACATTAGGTTAGTAAGTAAATAACCTAAGAGTTATAGCAATAAAGAATGTTAGTATGTATGATTATAATATTTTAAGGGATAATTTTTATTATCTCAAGTGACTAATTATTTTAAACCTAAATAAGACAAGTCTAATTGGGTTATAAAATTTAATCATTTTAAATTCCAAATGGAATGGAATGGAAACTCTAAGTAACTAATTAGGATAAAATAAAATTTAGGTTTTTGGGTCATGTTAATTTACATAGTCTAAACAATGAAATTGGAAGTCCAAAAGAATTAAATGAGTGGCCCAAACCTAGCCCAATTGAAGAGGGGTATTGTGGTCATTTGCTAAAGCATTATTTGGCATGAAAAAGAAATCAAAAATGGGAGGTAATGGCAAGGGAATATCCGGCCATGACAAGGGTAGAAAGGGAAGGTAAATTTATTTTTACTAGCTTGTCCAAGTTTGTGGAGAAAATCTACCAACTATCTTACCAACTCCCCATTTGTCAAATGGCAAACTTCATCCAACACTTTTGTTTAGTGTAGCAAACAAGCATGTGGTGAATGTATCTAATAATTACATACATTAATTAGTAAAATAAAATACCAAATTACTACACATAGGTGCTGTTTGTTTACATCTGATTGCCTCTTAATGGACTGCCTCTTATTCGCTAAGAGGCATGATGCTTTTTTTTTTTTGTTACCTCTGAATGCCTTCTTAATCGGTAAGACAGAAAATAAAATCTTAATAATTAAGAGGTACCTCTTAATGAAATTTTTTGATAATTTTTTTATATATAAATATATTCAACAATATTATTCACTCATATTTATTAAATTGAATATTTAAAATTATTAAATAAAAATTTACCCTTTAAAATAGTAAAATAATGTCATTAAGAGACAACTTACTTTTTAGTTATCAATCAGTTTTTTAGATTCAGACCTCATAACCATTCAGATGATCTAATTTATTAAGACATCATAATCATTCAGATCTTAATCGCCAGATTTATCAAACACAACTTTACTCCTTTACACTCACAAGCTTCAAGTTGCTATAGAACAAAACATAGAGAGAGAGAGAGAAAGCCTTGCTAATTTCGGCAGCTAGGAGAGCAACAAGGGAGTGAAATATTTCATGCATCCTAAGTTCCTAAACTATTTTGGGAAGAAGAGAAGGTGTGCAAGAAGATCAAGGTATGTATCTAAGAAGATTTTGCAAGTTTAGTACACTTTATTTGGCTTAATCTTGAGGAAACAAGGAGCTTAGTGTTTGACCTTTGTAAACCCTTGTTTTGTATGTGTATAAGTGATTTGTATGAGGATCTAAGTATTTTTCATGTTGATAGTTGGAACCAAAGAGAGAAAACCATGCTTTGTTCTATTTTGTTCAAGAAAAATATTTTTATGGTATACCCTAAGTATTTTTATGTTAGATCCTTGGGGTTTATATAGTAAATGTTTAAAATCACATTATTATACTAGATTTTTAGTTTAGTATGTGATTATGATGGATTTGCATGATTTAGTATGGTAAAATTTGGAAGAAATAAAGTTAGAATGATTTTTATGAAAAGTTTGGTTTATTAGTGTAATAAAGCATGTTAATCTTAAAATCTATAAGTGGTATTTGAGATTTGTTTTTTTTGTAGGTTAGATATAAGAGTTAAGGACTAAATCCCTTTTGAATCACTTAAAAATGTTAAGAAATGATCAAGTTTTGATTTTTGTTCCAAGCTATGAAATCTGTCAAATAAACCAAATAGAACAGTCACTTCTAACCCAATTTCCGAACTCAAAATAGAACCAAATTAAGTGATTGATAAATGAAAACTGTAGTTTAAGAAGTTACGAATCCAACGCCTCCGACGGAACTTAATTCCTAGTTGTACATTTCGTTTTACAAGCGTTTCCGTAAGGGACGTCAAATCTAGAAATTTTGGGCGTGGATGGCATTATCGTAATTAAGTGAAAGTGAATAATTATTGAATAATAATTCTTAAAACCATTAAATGGTTAGAAAATTAATTATATAAAATATTAAATGTAATTAACTATTTAATTATTATTTAAGTGATATTAAATGATAATTAAATAAAGATTAGTGTTAATAAAGTAACTAGTTATTATTTAATTGTAATTAAATAAATAATTAGAGATTAACAAATGGATTAATTATTATTTAATTGATATTAATTAATGATTAAAGAATGTTTAAGTAAGATTATGTAAAAATAATGTAATTACTTAATTACATTAACATAAAAGGTTATAATTATTTATTATCTAATTAAATATTAAATAATAAATAAAGACAAGTAATAATTAAATTTTTTTTTACTTTAATAAGAAAGAATAATTAAAGATTTATGAGATGAATTAATTATTTATTATTTAATTAATATTAAATAATAGATAAGGATAAATGATAATTAATTATTCTTTAATTACTAAAATGAATAATTAAAAAATAATAAGTTAAATAAATCAATTATTTACTATACAAGGATAAGAAATTAATTAATTATTATTTAATAATTAAATACTAATAAAGTTAATACGTTAATTATTTATTATTTAATTAATATTAAATAATAAATAAAGACAAATATTAATTAATTATTATTTAATTAGTGTTAAATAATAATTAAAGACTAAGAAGATTAATAATATTAGAGAGAGATTAAAATATTATTAAATAATTAATAATATTAGAAAGCGAATAGAATATTATTACAAGGTTAATAATATTGTTCAAACGTTAAGATACTTACTTAATAATAATATTATCAAGGGACGATAATATTATTAAGGATTTAATGTGATATCTAATATTTAATTATGTGATTAATGCTAGATAATATATGAGAATAATAATGTTATGAATAATTATATGTTATACTAATTGAAGGATTCATGATAGGTCTTTTCAAGAGGATAAGTTAAATTCATTAAGCGGATTATAGAATTGCGTAGCAGTAGTCCGTAAACAAGGCAAGTCTCCTAACTAAATCTCAAAGTATTATTTTCAAAGAATGTTGGTGGATAATTATTGTTAATTATTTCACCCCATTAATGATTATTGATACTCGCACTTTGTGCAATTAAACTCATGTTCTTCTATTATTGAATTGTGAATAGATTAAAGTTCTTTTATTCAGGAACTGTTATTGAAATGGGTCTATGCTAGTTGTATCAGCTAGATCAAGCACGTTTAAAATTTGTTAACTCAAATTCGTTTTAAAAAGCTGTTCTTAATCAATTGACTTGATAAGAACTCTTGACTGAGAAAAGAATATTTTATTAAAGCATTATATTGGAAAATAATTGTTGCTAGTCTATTAAGTATTTATGCATAATACACCGGGTATGAAAGGCTGATCTCCTTGATTACCAAAACTTACTAAAAGGACAAGTTTAAATATTGGCAACCTTAGCAGATGTTCATGGTCACTCTAGACCACTCAGTATCCATTATTCAAATATTTGAATAATAAATTATTAAAATGTAATTCATGTTCTTCTACAATCAAATTCCATTGTTGAACATTGAACGATAAATTTCTTTCTAATCATGATATATCTCCCATGTAATTAAACTTGCTAAGCAAATTAGTTGCTTACTCTTGCTATATCATGACGTTTATTTCAGCTAAGCTAGAGGCATCAAATAAGAAAGACAAAGGCAAGGGCAAGGTTCAGGAACAGTAATTGTTAAAGATGTTTAATTATTATCTATTATAATGTAATTAATTATGTAAACTTTTTGTAATAGTAAAGGTAAATTTAAGTTAAGGTTAAGAATATCTTGGGATTATTGTTGTAAGACTTTATATTAATGAACGATGTACGTTTATTATTCCGCAATAGTTATAGAATGTTTATGATGATGAGGTATCGTGAGCATCAAACTTGAGGTTAGAGAACCAGGATTTGGGGGCGTCACAGTTGAGTGTGTAAGGAAAGACAAAAGATAATTTAAAAGCACGAGAAGAGAGCTCCATCCAAGACCCGTGCAAGCAAGCGATTCAAAGTACCTTTTGCCGGCTGCAAGCTACTCGATGTCTAAGAAAGAAAGACATGAGTTCTTGCAAGTGTTGAAAAATGTTAAGGTACCTGATGGATATGCTTCAAATATTTTACGTTGTGTCAATTTGAAGGGGGCAAGATCTCAAGTCTTAAAAGTCACGACTGTCATATTTTAATGCAACAATTACTTCCAATATCAATACGAGGTACCAACTTGCCTCGACATGTCAGCTCAACGATAATTGAACTTTATAACTACTTTAGAGAATTATGTTCCAATTATAACACATCGGAAGATTATGAACTGTTGAACAAGAAAATTCCATTAATACTTTGCAAGCTTGAGATGGTTTTTCCTCCTGCTTTCTTTGATATAATGATACATTTGTGTGTCCACCTTGCTGAAGAGGCGAGGATAGCTGGAAATATGAAATATAGACAAATGTGGGCTTTTGAAAGATACATGGGCAAGTTAAAGGGGTATATTCGCAACAGAAGTTGTCCAGAAGGGTCAATTGTAGAAGGGTATATGTAAGACCCCAACTTTTATAAATAAAAATTTAATTTCCTCTATATATTATTTTGATATAGTAAGGTGTTGATTTGATAAATGTGGTAAGTTATGGATGGAATGTGCAAATTTTACAAAGTAAGCAAGTGGTCATAATATATTCGTTGTGTCGGGGAATATTCTTTTGTCGGAGAATATTCGTACGACGGCGCAGCCATTGTTGGACCCCACAACAGAATAATTGTCGGATATAGAAAGCGACAGAAATAACATTTTCACGGCAAAACTTTTACCGTTAAACTGTTAAAATACCCGGTGATAAAAATACAGTAATACGCATTGTTGCAAAGTAGCACACGGTATTGCACAATATCTTTGATTATTGATGCTTACGTAAGAAGTCACTCAGTATTTAATAATTGTTACAGTATTTACTGTTTAATATTTTATATTATTGACTCAATAATTGCTGCATTGATATTTTATTGACTCAATAATTGCTACGTTGCTATTTTTTTATTCAATAATGGCTACAGTTGATATTTTGTAGTATTGATTCAATAATTGTCGTTGCACAGTATTTCACGTTATCAACTCAATAATTCATATTATTTGAATAATATTATTAGATAGCATTATTGACAATGTCTAAGGAAGTTCTGTCTAGGAGGTGTTATTTAATTGCGCGCCAGTAAGGAGAAGTCCTTATCGGAAGGCCCCCTCTTTCCTGGGAACGACCTGGTTGTCATTATTGTGATTCTGTAATATTAATTTATATAATAATTGATGAATGGTTGATAAAAATATTTTCATTGTGTTGGAAATATTAATGTTAGTAGAAATCGACATTTATTTCGATAATAGTTAATTTTCGGATGTTAAATTGACCTAACGGAGAATTAATCAGATAAATGAGCAATTAATGGGTGGTTAACATGTGGGACCCACTTATTGGTGGATAATAAATAGTTGGTGGGTAGTTGCAGGGGTGGAGGTGCAAGATTTATAAACTTGAGGGACTAAATTAAAAATTTAGGCAAAGATGGAGGTACTAAAGTGTAATTGTCCAACCTTTTTCTAGCCTATAAATAGCAAACTAATTTCATTCATTTCTCACCATTCTTGAAGAACAAAGTTATTATAGTGAGAAAAATTATAGAGAGAAAAAGAAGAAGAGTATTCTGCTACTACACTACTCCAGTATCCAATCTTCTACTGAGGTAAGGGGTATTATTTCTTTTATATTCATAAAGAATGCTATTTTCTTTCAATACTCGTAAGGGTTGTTACTCTATTCTTTATTGATCTGTGGGAGTAACCAGTCTACGCGGATTACCGCATGCATGGTGAATAACCCTTTGTATTCATTCTTTGTTGATCTGTGGGAGTAACCTGTCTACGCGGATTACCGCATGCCTGGTGAAAACCTTTTGTATTCATTCAATTCCTTAATATTCTGTGGGAATAATCTGTTTACGCGGATTACCGCATGCGTGGTGAATCACCCTTCGTATTCATTTCTATTAAATTGTGGAAATGATCTGTCTACGCGGATTACCGCATGACGGGTGAAAATTCAATTACAGTTTCGTATATTCATTCATACTCGTATGAAATATTATTTCACTGAAATATTGGTCTGAACTTGTTATGAAATTTTTATTTTTTTTATGACAAGTTACTATTCACGGGTTACTATTCATGAGTTACTATTCACGGTAAAAAAAAAAATATTTTTTTTTTAATCTTTGATTGGATCCAAGTTTGAAACTTCATTCTTGAATTTTGCTCCACAATTGATTATTACGGAGTATTCATGAACTTGGATAAATTAAATTACGAATTCCTAATTTTTGTCCTTTATCTCACTGGATTCGTTTTTATATTATTTTTCATCATCCTCAGTCTTAAATGATGATACAAATGAATATCTTTGGCCTGTAGTGCAAAGATGAATGATTATTTGATGAATATCTTTGGCCTGTAGTGCAAAGATGATTACCTGATGAATATCTTTGGCCCGTAGTGCAAAGATGGACAGGAGTTGAGATGAACATGATCACTGGTGATATAAATGAATATCTTTAGCCTGTAGTGCAAAGATGAATATTTGATTCGAGATATATATTGATTGATGTTACAGGGATAAAATATTGATGATGGACTTTAAATCATAGAAGATAGTAGACTTCATTCTCTGCTTAACTCTTCTAATGATTTGTTATTTCCGCTGCGAATATTGATCTAAAACTTGTTGTCCATAATATTTTATCTGAACTGTTGAAGACTAACGATAATTTATTTTTCATTATCTTAGTCATAATATTCTTTACTGGGCTAGTTGAGCTCACCCTTTTCTTCCATTGTTCTCTTCAGGAAATGAGAATATTGCGGGTACTAGTCGGGGAATGGAGTGATGGTCCGAGTTAGAGCAGTAGTAGTCCTCACTATTTCTGATAAATAGTGTGATCATAATTGTAATGAGGACTTAGTTTGAATCTTAATATTTTCTACATATTTGTACTGAGACTCACAGTTGTGTGGTCGTATTTTGCACGACCGTATGATATAAAGTTTGTATTTGAATTCTGTACCATGTATTTGGCGACTCAGAATGGGTTGGGTTGAATGGACCTATTCTGGGGGCGTCACAGTATATTGCTGAAGAGTGTGTTACATTTTACTCAAGATATTTATGTCAGAATAATGCTACATGGAACCGAGTTGGAAGAAATGAAGATGGATACGAACAGGGTGAATCAAGTCTCTCTGTATTCAGAAACATAGGTCGATTTCTTAATGCCCCAAAAGATTGTGTTCTATGTGGAGATGATGTCAAGAGTGCACACGTGTATGTACTATTCAATTGGGTGTCTTGCTCGCCAGGAGAATTTTTTTCCATAAGTACTCCAACATGGTCCAATATGATTGAGGCTAATATGAAAAGGGCTTGGGATAAAATCCAGGTTATTAATCATAGTACTATAGAATTTGACATTGGACTGATTTCATAAGTTAAGCACTTTGAAAGTAAATTAATATGTGTAAATTTGTTGTTGTAGAAATGATTTACCACAGATCATCCCAATGCTAAAAGAAAATTCATGGCTATCATGAACAATAGGTGGAGAGATTGGAAGTCCAACTTAAAGAGTATGAATTTTGTGTCTGGTGATCGTGCCAAATCTATAGCAAATACTATCAACAATGATCGAGTAAATCCTAATCAATGGGCTGCATTGGTTGATTATTGGCTAACTGATGCCGCACAGGTTGTGTTTATTCATTGGTTATGTATTATCATTTCTTAATTATTGTTATAGATTAGTATTAATTTATAAATGCATGCAATGCAGAAAATAGAAACAAAAAATTGTGAAAATCGAAAAAAAATTGTTGGTAGGTCATACGTTGGGCACTAAATCAATTCCGAAAAAGAAGCATGAATTGGTAATATTTGATGTTATTTCAAAAAAAATCATCTTTAATCATGTATTAGACTTCTATGAATAGAGTATTTCCTGAATTATGTACTACTATGTGTTTTATTTGTAAGACCAAACAAAAAAAAGGAGATTGATCGAGCCGATTTGTATATCGAGTCCCACACTCGAAGCAATAATTCAATTCTACCAGGCGCATCCTCGAATGTGGTACGTATTCTCTGATATTACTTTAGTTTGATTTAGTTTTTACTTTGAGAGGCATCTAGTTTTCTGGTTCATCATTACCCATGTACTGTTTCATCTCTAAATCGTTAGTCCAGTGGTAGTGAAATCTGTAATGATTGGTTATACACTTTGAATCTTTTCTCAAACTTGGCACACATCCGTTTTGATGATCCATTAATTAAGGTTTCAAATTTTTTGTCTAAAATAATGTGGACTAATTACTACATTCGTTGAGTACATCTAGCTCTTGTGAATATTAATTATAAACTATCTAAAATAATTATTACTTATGAAATGTATTATTTTCACAATTTGAAATTAACAAATAAAATTTAAATTGCAATAGAATATTGCATGAAAAAAGATAATAAACTGAATGATTGATATCAAATTCATACACACTAATTAATAGCACACTTGATGAGGATCCACCTTGTTTTTCTGGAATTAATTGTCTTAATTATAGGGCATTAATCAATATTCGATAGTCAATGGAGTACTATACTTACACAATTGGACATTGGTATGTATACCTGGGCTACAGCTAGTTAATGCTGAGAGATTAATCAATATTCGATAGTCAATGGAGTACTATAATTACACAATTGGACATTGTTTCAGTGTTCTTTCCTGCATGTTCAAACCAGTACATTTTCATTCAGCATATGCTTTTTACGCAACTGTAACGGGGGTGAAGACTGGCTTTCACCTGAATTAATTTAACATGGATTTGCCACAACATCTCTTCTTTAACATAGATTTGCTACAAGATTGGGATGTGAGAAAGAAAGCAATAAAATAAGGAAAATAAATTATTTAAAAAATTGCATGGACATATGTATTAATTACCATGGTAAATAATATGAGTTGCTTTGCAAACTATAATTAACCATTTCATTCATATTTTGACTTGTACTGAGTTGACATATACTGTGTGTCATTTCATTCATATTTTGCCTTGTGTATTTTCATAGGAAAAAATTATTGAGTTAAAGAAGACTCAGACAGCGGCTGGCGGAAGCAGTAATACACAATCTACGGGACGAAATGATATCCTTACCCAAGTGCTTGGATCGGAGCGACATGGCAGACTTTGATAAGGTGGAGTTGGTGCCACAGCTACCAACACTTGGGGGGCTCGTGACACAAATAATGATTTGTAACGTGAGAAAGAAGAATTGCTGAAAGCTGAGTTGAAAATGGTGCGTGAAAAAGGAGATGACACTGCAAGGAAAGTGGATGAATTGTAATCGATCATTGCAGAGTTGCTCAAGTCAAAATCATCAGCTTCAAATGCTAATTCCAACAATCAGGTGTTGCTCTCTCACTCTCCCCTATACTTAAAAGTGTTTCTCTCTCACTCTCTTTGTATAGAGATTAACAAGTTCACTTGGTAATTAATTTATAAAATCATTCGACAGAAGGAGATAATGGTGATATTAGTGGATCAAATAATCCTATAGATGACATGTGACATGTCTCATGCTGCTGAAAATATCTTAGTTGTGCTACTGGTTATGTACTGTTTTAATAGATAGTAACGGTATTTTGGATGGTTATGTATATTTCGGTGACATAGTATTTTGGATGGTTATGTATTTTGGATGGTTATGTATATGTAGGTGACATAGTATTTTGGATGGTTGGTATTTAAATGGCTTTATTTGTTTTGTTCTTTTAGTTGTAAATGTTATATTCAGATTGTATGGTATTTGGATTGTTTTATGTATTTTGTATGGATGGATGTTTTGTTTTGATTGTATGGTATTGGATGGATGTTTTGCAGCAAGTTGACATACCTGGTATGGTATTATTTTTTTATGGTAGTATATAGCGACGGCCAGAGACCGTCAGTATAGAACATGCCATTTACAAAAGGCACTCATGTACTGCGACGGTCCCGACCGTCAGTATAGGGTCCAGATTTCGCGCCAGATATCATAGTGCGACGGTCACGACTGTCGCTATAGGGTCAGGTGTTCGAGCCAGATTTTATAGTGCGACGGGCGTGACCGTCGCTGTATATATGTGATAACTGTCGGTATAGATCTTTAAGCGCATTTTTGGTTTGTTTACTAGAGACGGCCGAACCGTCGGTATACATAAGAAAGACCGTCACTATAGGTTTTAGCGACGGAAGTAAAAGCGAGGGTCGGCGACCGTCGCTATAGGCTATAGCGACAGTCTTTTAACCTATAGCGAGGGTAGGCGACCGTCGCTATAGGTCGATTTTCTAGTAGTGTCACTCAATAGGAGTGAATGTCGAATAGTTCTCAGTTTGGGACTGTTACTGGATGTTATGTCTTTCACTTAGGCCGGTGCCAAAATGAAACGACACGTTTTTGTTGTTTTGAGGATTTTTCGGCTGTTATCTCTATATGTTCTTCGAGTATATACTTAGATTAAGTTATCTTAATCTATTTCGTGTACTTGGAGACCATGGGGAGGTGCTGTCGAAATTTTCTTAAAACAGTAGAAACGTGCATAAAGTGTTAGCACTAGTGAAGAGACGCATCCAGGAACGGGATAGAAGCCTGAATTACCCTTTTCCTATAGAGCTGTTGTAATAGGAAAATACTCTAATTCATTCATGGACCACATGCATGAACATCCCTGGACTGAAACCCGCTTGATATTTATTCATACATAGACCACATACATGAACATCCTTGTACTGAATGTGTGGTCTGTGCAGTTAAAGATGTCAGCCGACCGAGATTGGATGTACCGTAGGATACGCAGTGATGGGAGGGGATTAGTATCAACTTATCGTGATGGGGTGTCAGATTTCTTGATCAAAGCAATAGTTCATTTGATGCTGAGAACATGTTTGGTATAGATGAGGTGTTGCAAGAAGATGTTAGTAACCCTTTGGCCGTAGTGTTCAATGTTGAAGATGTGATGGATACTGATGTCATTGACGTACCTGACGATGAGGATGTCGAGGAAAACGTCGTCGTGAGTGATTATGTAGTCGTCGATGATGATAACGATGACGAAACTGATCTCGAAACTGAGGATGAGGAAGATACCGAATCCGAGACTGATATACATGTTGATTCTGATGGGTTTGATAGCGTAAATAATTGAAAATTAGCATTCATATTAGTAAATACCACATTGTTAAACCTTACATATTCATAATTTACCAATTTGGTTATTGCAGTAGGATATTCATGGCTAGACATATCGGTGGAGGTCGCCGAGGTGGTGGGCGATCCGGTACAGGAGACAGTAGCCACGACGGCGACTCGTCTTCAGGAGCTAGTAAGTTGTCTTAACTAGGATTTAAATATATCTTAAACTGCATTAGTTTATGTTTATTGACTCAGTTAAATACAATTATGACAGATGTACCTCATCAACGACACCGAGGGACGAACCTCGGTATCGTAGGTTGTCCGTCGACAGTTCCACATACAGTACCGGTGGATGTTTCTTCTGGACAGTAAGTGTTAATATATTGTTAATATTTCTGTCAGTTATTGCAAAACACAATTCACATAACACATTGTTATATTTTTTCTGTAGTATACTAGACCTGGTGGCTAAGCACACCCTACACGCCATCTGTTTGATGCACCTCCCGAGAGGGTGCATGCGGTTCAGCCAGTATGCGCGGTACGATGCCACTTTTATGCAGACTGTCTTACGGGAGTTTCACGTAAGTTAAGCATAATATATTAATTACTACATAGTTGTATTAGGATGATGAAATCAATTATTTTTAATTTTTAAACTTTTATTATAGGTTTATTATAGATTTGACCCGAGTATCTCTCAGACAGTTGTTGACGATGTGATTATATCATATGTCGCTAAGAATTACTCTGGCTGGCTGTATGAGATGCGACAGAGGGCAGCCCGGGTAGTTAAGGACTAGCCCGGGACCACCATCAGATCTCACCAGCCTCGCATAGTCTCCGATTTAGCCTGGGAGGCTATGTGTGCGCACTGGGATGCTGATGACTTCAAGAAGAAGTCTGAGCAGGCGAAGAAGAACCGTGGTCAGCTCCGCATAGTACACACCACTGGTTCTCAGCCGTTCGAGGAGGCGAAGACGGTAAGTGCGCTGTATTTAGTTGTTTAGTTATCAAGTTCTTACACAAATACTTAATACCTGTTTTATGAATATTTTTATTAGGTCTTGAGTAGGACCTTGGGCCGAGATCCCACCATTCTAGAGTTTTGGGATAGAGCCCACACGCTTAAGGACGAGCATGCTTTGTCTCAGGCAGCTGTGGCTATACTGGTAAAACTCATCTTACTATTTAGCTTTTAGTAATATTCAATCGTAAATAAAATGATATAATTAACACACTTATAAAAAATAAATTACAGGACCAATTTTAGAGGCTTCGGGACGCTCGTATAGCTGAGCTGGAGGCTATTAGGAAGGGTTCTGAGCCGTCAGACTTCGTCACTCCTTTTCCCAATATTATATTAGATCGGGATGAGGAGCTGAGACTATGGGTCGCGTCTCAAGATCCCCCTACTAGCAGTACCGGCAGATATCGAGTGTTGGGTCTGCCGAGGATACCCGCATATACACTCCCTAGAGGTAATAATATTTTTTATGTTTCACGAAATTATCAAAATTTATCACATTATATAAATTATTATTAGTAATGGAATTTGTCTCTTTTTGTAGGCTCCAGCCAGCGCCAGCGTTCGAGAGCACATGTCGGACCATCTGATACGAGCGCTGGCTTGGATGACGAGATCTTCCAGAGGCTGATAGGGGCCGTGTCGGATAGGTTCCGTACCGATCTGGTTTTTCGCCGTCAACAGTTACCTACCAATTCTCGTCTTCACCAGGTTGCTCAGGAGGTTATAGCAGGGGCCTCCGCAGAGAGTACGGGATTACCGCGATAGCAGTTCGACGCTTTCAGCAGCGAGATGCTTTGGATGGTGATTACCCTCTTGGAGGAGACTTTTCATCCTCCCCCGCCTACTCAGGTATTCTTATTGTTTATGTTATTTTCATTTAAAGCTAGCTTGTTAATTCTCACATATATACAGACTAACGATTTTATTTATAATTTTTTCAACAGGGTGGCGATGGCGAGCGGCCTGGTGGCGATGACGAGCGGCTTGACGATGACGACGACAGAGATTTTCAGACACCAGACAGGCGTCGTCCACCTTTGCCCGATGATGATACTACTAGATTATAGTTCATTTTATGTTATTCATTCTAGTTCATTAATACATATTTATGTTATTCATTTGTAGAATATTTGTACATATTGTACGTAGTTTATATAGTTGCGTCTGTATAATGAGATTACATTGTATTCATTCATTTGTAGAACATTTGTAGCTTATATTCTTTATCGTTGTTGAAGTTTATTTGTTTTCAGTTAGTCGATTACGTTTGTTGTTGCGAATTGGTACAGGTTTTTAGAATTACGTTTGTTGTTGCGAATTGGTACAGGTTTTTAGAATTACGTTTATTGTTGTGAATTGGTACTTGTTTTTAGAATTACGTTTGTTGTTGAATGTGAAATATATTGTTGTCTGGCTATATTGGTATAAAACAGGTTACAAGTACATATATGGGTTTAAATACCTGGATATTGTATTTTCAAAAAAATTATTTTAAAAAAATCCTTAATTTCGATGGAGTAGGCTATTTCCGACGGATATTCCGTAGGATATAGAAACCCAGATTAATTTCCTGATTATTTAATATTTTTTATTTTTCGTCGGAATTAATTTATTTTCGAGGGAATGTTTCGTCGAAAATGAAAATTAATTAAACTTTTGTAATTTATTTTTCCGTCGTAGATAATCTATACCAGAGAGAAAATTCTGTTGAAACTAACTAGGCCTTATCCTCGACGGTAGATGTTCCTCGTAACTAATCAGTCGAAGATAGCCTAAGTCCGACGGAATACCGTCAGATCGACGGAACTTATGACGGACTTATTTTTAACGCGTGTATATACGACGGGATGTCTGACGGAATATTCCGTCAGAAATAAGTTAGGTTCGACGGAATAGGCTTATCTCCGAGGGAAAATTCTGTCAAAAATAGAGCTTTTTCTTGTAGTGGTTGGGGCCGGCCACTACTCTCTCTCTGGGGGCCAACCAAATTCTTTTATGTTGACCGTTACTCTCTCTAGCGAAAAGTCAAAACGCGATCGTTTTGACTGGCCGCTAGAGAGAGTAGCGACCAACAAGGAAGGTAGTAGAAATTAATCACGAGACTTAAAGTAATTATAATTTAAATTAAAAAAATATAGTTAATTAATGCTCCACTCGCTAATTGATTCACAAATATAAAGAATTATAAAATGAGTAGTAGACTAATATAAGAAATAATACTTGACTAGGTAATTTGAGAGTAGTAGTTGACTATGTAATTTGTTTGTGTGTAGGAATATAATATAAAAATATAAGGATAAAGATTTGATTGTACGTACGTGTATCTATCTGATATTGATGTAGTCATTGTTTGTGATGATAAACCCAAGTGTCATGTTAATGATTGGATTATTGATTCAGATGCTTCGTTATATGCTACTTCGCGTGGTGAGATATTCACATCCTACACCAGTAGTGATTTTGGCTATGTACGAATGGAAAACGAAAGTGCATTCAAGATTATAGGCATCAGGGATATTTGTTTGGAGGCTAACAGTGGTTGCAGGTTGATGTTAAGAGAAATCAGACATGTTCTGGATATTCGTCTTAATTTGATCTCTACTGGTAAGTTTGATGAGAATGTTATAAAAGTTACTTTAGTGAAGGTCAGTGGAAGCTCACTAAAGGGTCTTTAGTGGTGACTAGAAGTAAGAATGTAGACACTCTTTACATGATGCGGACGCATTTGAGAGGCGTTGAAAATAAGAAAGTTAGCTGGATAAAGGTGTGGTACAAAGTCGTACGAGATGGGAGAAAAACCTTACATGAGAACCACGAGAGAAAAGCTCCTCGCTTTAAATGGGTACCAACAGTGAAGAAAGAAAGTGAGTGTTCGCAATAAGGGTACAAAGTTGTTGTGAAAGAATTTGACAAGTAAAAATCTATCAAATAATACTAATTAATGAGAGTAGTTAAAGTTCTTCTCTCTGCGGGAGTATTTAAATATTGTTATGAGTAGGGGTGGGCAAAAAATTCAATTTTTTCGATTTCTCGATTTTTCAGATCGGTCGTTCGATACAAAAAGAATCGTTTCGGTTTTAGTACAAAAAACCGGTATATACCGATTTTTCGGTATCGATTTTGGTACCGAGTTTTTATGGTTCGATTTTACCGAACTGGACCTGTATATACCGGTTTTCCAAATTTTTTTATTATAATAATAATAATAATAAAATAATGATTATAATAATAAAATAATGATTATAATAATAAAAATATTAATAAAAGTAATAATAATAATAATAAAATAAAAATTATATTAATTTTCAGTTTATTCGTTAAAAATCGATTCCGAACTGATAAACCGATTCGATATACCGGTCCAACTGGTACCGGTATCGGTACCAGAATTTGACTACTTTCGATTTCGATTCGGTTCGGTACCGGTCCGGTTCGGACCAATTTTTACCGGTTGCCCACCCCTACTTATGAGATACAATAGTTGTCAAATATAGCATTAATTAATATTGAGAGTACTATTTTCGCATATATTAAGCATTAAGTATTAGAGCCATAAGAGAAATCACTTGGGATTTACTTCCTAGTTTAATATGAACTAAATTCATAATGATAAATGTTATTATATATATATGAATGATCAAAAACATATTTTGGCACTTTTTCTATTATAACAAAATAAAAAAAATTGTATTCTCTCTTTCAATTTTGGAAAAAGAGAGCATGATTTTTTTTTCTTCCAAATATCTCCTATATAATTCCAAGAACTGAGTACAGGGTAATTAATAGTTAATCAATTAGTTTGCTTGTCTGATTCTCCTTTTTAAAGTTTATATTCTCTTTACATATTTGGATTGCATTGGTTATGAAAGCGGCTAGTCTCCCATTCCTGCTCCTCAATTAATTTAAGCATATTGACAAAGATATATAGAGATAGAGGGAAAGAGTTCCCTTCTAATTTTTAAATAAATAATTAATGATTTGGTTGTCCAATTTTGCAGTGCTTTATATGGTTACGTTTGTTTTCAACTCAGGATTATAACTAATGATCAATGGTTTTAAAAATGACAAAATATAATTTATCAAATTAAATAAATAACTAGACACACCATATATAATATGCATTTTGTAATTAAGACAATTCAAACAAATGGGAAGAAATTTAAGCCATTAATTAATTTTACAAATAAACATATATACCCCTCGATTGGCCCAAATTGCATCATTCATTCCTACCTCACAACTCCACTTTCACCAATTCTCATCGATTTCCATCAATTCTCTCTCTGTTCACTTCATATATATATATATATACTTTAAAGAATTAATTAATTTTTTAAAAGGTATTATAGACTATAGATAGATCAACTCCGTAAACTTTCCCTAAAATAGAAATAAAAATAAATAAATATATATATATAGGGACAAATTCAAAATAGAAAAATTAGCCAATCAGAAGCAGCTATAGACAAATGAGTGCTATAAGTAGGACCTGCCTTCAAATTAATTTATTATCCATACCTAATTTAGCCAATCAGAAGCAGCTATAAGACAGAGGCCGGGAAAGGGTACCTCTTTCTAATTTCTCCAATGCAACTTGTTGGGCTGACTGAGAAGGAAGAAGGCCTTTAAATTAATTGTCCCACAACCCATTAGCTAGCTAGCTAGGCCACTATATATATATATATATAGAGGCCGGATCAGGTCCGGACTCCCGGACCTGATCAAAATCCGGACCAAATTTTTTTTTTTTTTTTTTTTTTGCTTTTTTTTTAAAAAATAACTAATAAAAAATGTATAATATTTTATGGAACTGGAATTTTTTCATAATACAGTGTTTTAGGTGTGATTTGGATACATATAACAACACAGGTTATACAGACTGTACAGACTTATTTTGTTATAAGTATCCAAATCACACCTAAAACACTGTATTATGAAAAAATTCCAGTTCCATAAAATATTATACATTTTTTATTAGTTATTTAAAAAAAAAAAAAAAAAAAAAAAAAAAAAAAGGTCCGGATTTGATCAGGTCCGGGAGTCCGGACCTGATCAATTTTGTATATATATATATATATATATATATATATATATATATATATATATATGCTTTTCTTCTTCAAATTAGAGGTAAATCTAGGTTGTTTTCGGATCCGTTTAGCATGGAGTTATTTTTTTGGTAAGTTGGTCAATTGACCAATAGAATGCTGACACACATACAGCCTCGCCTGCGTATCAGAATTCTATTGACCAGTTGAACAACTTATTCCAAAATAAACTTCATACTAACCACTTCCGTTGTTTTCTATCTACAGGAATATGGTCATCGGGTTATTTTGGTCATTTTCTATTAAGACGGTGTGTTGAAATTAAAAAAAATGATTTGACATGCATATAACAAACAGCTTTTCATGACATTTATATAGGTCACTCTAGTCAGTCTGATAGATTGTTTAATTTTATAATAATTTAATTGTTATATCATTACTATTAAATTAAATATCAATAACACAAAATAAAAAAAAAATATTCAAACTTATAAAGTTTGTAAATATGACTTTATACAAACTTTATGGGGAACATACGGAGTATCACTATCAACTATATATCATGGTCTCGACCGTCCGGATTTCACAATTTTTTAGCTAGTACTCGATGATTAAACAAAATATTACCAAGTACTTCTAGTGGTGTAGTAGGGGGGTGGGGGGCTGCTTTGATATAACAACTCCAGAATTTACAGCTCAATTATATGATGAGATAATATATATATATATCTATAACCTTATTCACCCAAAATTAGGTCTCTCTTGTACGAGCATGTTGGGTAATCGAATCCAAACAGGTTCTATCTAAGGATATAAGCTACTCCAAATAGGCTCTATCTAAGGAACATAAGCGATCCAACACAGCAGTTGTAAGTGGGTTGGCTTTATTGTCAACGAATTTGTACTGTTAACCAATATTAATTTATATGTAATCTTGCAATCTATTGTGACAAATTTGTACCAAATTAAAATTGCAAAGCTTATATACATGGTATTAGATATAACTATTAAAGAATACCGTACCACTTATTACACATCTGTTCAAAATCAAATAGTCAATGTACATAAACATTCGCAATATATATTATTTTTCTTTTATACACAAACTTCTTTTACTTATTTTGACTTCAAATTAAATTAATCAATGAATGTTAAATATAAAAATAAATAAATGAAAGAGTGATTTTATATATGTTCTGGTATTATTAAGGAATAAAATATGGTCTGATCATTTGAAAAGGGAATTTAGCGATTTGTTTTAGGTTTTTCAAATGATGTCCTAATTTTAATGATTAAGATTGAGACTTTGAAAAAATTATATTTCAGATTCAGTTCTTGATATGTACTCATTCCGCCTTATAATATATGACGTTTTACATAATTTTATTTTTTTCAAATTATTTGTTATTTTATATAATCTAAGAGAATTAATTATAATTTTTTCAAAATTATTTCTCATGGAAAAATATTACAGATGAGAGAATATGAGATAAAAATGATAATTATGAGAATTTAAGAGTATTATAGACAATTAATATTATACAATTATTTTTTTAATTTTTATGCACAACTCTAAAAAAACATAATAGTAGTATTAATTATCCTGTTTTCATCAGAACATGTGGATGGACAGATCTATATTACTACTACTATTTTATAAAGTTTCAACTTTATAACTAAGAATTAATACATGATCTGTCATAACTTTTAGGATGTAACTATAGAGGGAGCAAAAGGATGTACCTCCCCAAAGAGAAACAACATGTTAGTTGAAACCTTAATCCGGTCTTTAAGTTGGATAAAGTAGTTAGAAATGGTATTTAACTTTTATAGTATGTTATTACTTCATAATGGTTCCTCTAAAATGTCCGTACATCTTTATTGAGCTTAACGGCCTAAAGATTTTAGTAAGAGATTATACTTATATCACATGTACTATAATTTTTGAATCATTTATTATAAATTTTAAAAAATATTTCTTCATGTAGATAAAATATTTTTATTCGATTTTCTGTCACGTAAATGTAACATCTATTTATTATTCATATGACAAAGATCATATAAAAATATTACTTTACATATAAATTAATATTAATTTCCAAAACTAGAATGACAAACTAATATTCCAAATTACTCACTCTCTTCTACAATTAAAGATACATTTTTCTATTTAGTATGTTTCAAAATTATAAATATATTTCTATTTTAAGATTATAAAAATGACATGATATATTAATTTGTTAGTATTATTTTTATTATCATTTTTAATATCAAATTATCACAACTAAATTTCTAACTAATAATAAGGTTATATTTAAGAAGATACAATTATTTTTTAAAAGTATGATTTTATAAATATATCTTTAAATTTAAAATCAATAAAATAATAAATTTAGTGTTAGGCACATAAGGAGAGACATAGATATATATATATATATATATATATATGTGCCCGTCTAAATTCAGACAGATGGGGGGACCTCAATCAAAGGGTGATTAATAAGCGCCGTCAGTAGCATAACACGAAAGAGTACCAGATCTCACTAGAGTAATGCCGACGGGTCCCACAGTAAGCCAGTAGAGCTTTTGTACGGCTTCCCAAAAATATGTGGACCAAAACGAGACAGTACGGCTACCTAGTAATTGCACCAATTGCAACTCGACAACACATCTCCCCGTTACCACCCTGGTTTTCACAAACCACCCTATGCTCCTACTAGCTAGCTAGCTTAGCTATAAAGCTGCTATATGTATCTGTATCTATATCAAATATCAATAAATATGCATACAATCTTCCCTTCTCTGTTGCTTATTTCATTCAACCCCACCAAAATAGAAACCAACGCACAAATATCATACATACTACTTATATGAAAATTAATTACCCATTCTAGTTAATAACACTAATATCTCTATTAATTTGTGAAAATTTAATTAATTAGGGTTTCTTGTCTCTCTCTCTATATATATATTTATGAAAGTACGTAATTAAGGAGGAGGGCAGTTGATTGATCATAATTAAGAAAGAGTGGGCAGTGAGGGGGAAGTAATTAATTGATAAAAATGGGGAGAGGAAGGGTACAGTTGAAGCGGATCGAGAACAAGATAAGCCGGCAAGTGACATTCTCAAAGCGGCGGTCGGGATTGCTGAAGAAAGCTCACGAGATCTCAGTTCTGTGCGATGCCGAAGTTGCCCTTATTGTCTTCTCTACCAAGGGAAAGCTCTGCGAGTACTCCACTGATTCAAGGTCAGATCGAATATTATTATATATGTCGCAACTAATTAAATATTTAGAATGGGTTTGAAAAAATAAAATTTTCTTTAGATTAATTGTGTTTTATAAAATGGTTTTTTAATTAGAACGTACGGAGTATTAATTAATTTTATGCTCTATTATTAATTAATCTCAACGTTATACTTAGGCCAGTTAATTGTTCAATCCGCTTAATCCAACCTATCCCTTTCCCCGTTTAGGTTAAGAATTTAGGGTATAAATGTTATCTTTGGGTTTGTAGTCGAGAATGATTTTTTTTTTGTTTGTTTCACGATCCATAACAATCTTTGAACTTGGTCATATATCTAAGAAATTAGTAATTAATAATAATAACGGCATTAATTACTATTGTTTATGAGTGTATATTAATTAGTATTTAGTAGTAATATTTTTAGTCAGTTAGTCTTTTGTACTGAAAAAAAAGAAAGAAAGAAGAGGCAGTTTATTGAGGAGAGTACATATATAATGTAGTACTGGTGTATATCATAACTGGTTTCTACTACTACTTAATATTTGTGCATTCATTGAGGACTCTCTCTATATTTATATGTTGGTGGTAAAACGTACGAGAAAAGTCACCTGACTAGCTCGTATATACATACAAACATACACTACAAGGGAAAGAGAAAAAGAAAGAGAAAGGCTTAATTTCTTCGGCAATTTAGTCGGATTAAAATTGATCGGAAATAAGTCCGTCAAAAATTCAATCAAATTAATTAAATCGACAAAATTATGGCCGGCCACAATTTTGTGAAAGAGTATATATTTCCAACGGACTAGTTCTGTCAGCAATAACAACTGCAAGTATCAAGAGTACCATGCTCGTGTGTAGTTTCATATTTTCTGACGGAATTTTCGGTGAAAATAGTATAAGTTCTTTCAGGCTTAACCTTTTATAATTTATTATAAACCATTATTTTCGACAGACTTTCTGTCGGCCTTAACCTATTTCGTCAGAAATAATAGTTTTTTTTTAATATTTTTTTTGTTTTTGCAGTTGTCAGATTTTTAAACTCAATTTTTGTGTTTTTAATCTTCTTTATCCCAACAACACATACAAATTGATATATCATAGCACACACAAACTAACTATTTTAATTATAACATATATATACACGTCCCGAACAATAATAACAAATATAAACTATAATTCCAATAACATACATCGTTCCCAACAATAGCATATATAAATTAATTTATGATAAGTTATACAAAAAATTGATTTAAAATTCAATGATTTACAAAACTAAACTAAAATAGATTCGACTCCCAAATTGGTTGGAAGAAGATGAAGAAAGAACAATAAAAATATAGTCTCTAATTTCAGATCTAGATGATAGTAGTTGGAAGAACCTCAGTAGATTGCTCTAGATATTGTTCTGCAAATTGATAGTTTCTTAATGTTAGTCTCTTGCTTCTATACCTCATGTGAGGAGAATAAGGCAGGTCATTGTGCTTCAAATTGGTATTTTCACTCACGAGCACTGAGTTCACCCCCCACCCCACCCCACCCCACCCCACCCACCCACCCCACACCCCAAAAAAAAAGAGTTAAATACCTGTGTAGTAGCTCCGGGTCATAAGTATGGTCAATCAGGTCCGCCACCGAAAACTTCGAATATCGTTGATCTCTCTCTAATCCACACAACTTACAAAATTGAAAAACACACATTAGAGCAAATCAGAGCTACAAGTATAGGAAAAATCAAATCATCAAATCACAAACATGTAATTTTTAAAGCTAAAAATCAAAATTCAATTAATTTCTGCTCAAATTCAACAAAATCAAACAAACCTTCATCACAGCATAAATCTTCACCTCAAAGGCAGAAACAAATTCGCAAGCAAGAAAATTATTTCTGAAAATAAAAAGTTAAAGAATTTTCTCAACTCTCACGTGTTTGGTACCTTCAATCAATCATTAATATTCTCTCTCCGTTTTTTTTTATACATATACAATATACATATATACTCGCACATACATTGAAGATGGACCAGCAGTAGCAGCGGATTTGTTGGGTAGATCAAGTTCAATAATTAGCGATAGCTTGCAGCTGCCGTCCTCATCAGGATTTACAATATTTGTGGTTGGTTAGTTACTTGTGCAAAAGAGGGAACCGACCAAATTTTCTTCAACTCCACAAAATCCGCCAATACTAGTTAATTCTCTCCAATTTTCCATCTCCAGATTTAAGCCTCCTTCACTTTTGTCTTTGGAATCCTGTCAAGAGTTTATAAATCTTCCTCTTTTGAGTTTGTAGATTGAATACCGTATTAATTAGTTTTAAAAAAAAAAAAATTAAGTCACTTTTTATATTTCTACGATCAAATGGTATAAAATACTGAAAACCTAATTGGATTCATGGACGGGACGGGTTGGATAGTTCGACTAATTTTGGCCCGAATCTGAATTTGGAGATATATTGTATGAAATTAGGTACTTTATGTAGTAAATTATAAGCTCAAATACTTTAGGAGTCGAATTATAATTTAATGATACTTGAGGTAATAAAAATGTAATTAACCCAAAATTAAAGGTTGAAGATGAAGAAAAAACATTCAAAAATATACTCCGTATTAATTTTAGATCTAGATGATAATAGTTGAAATTAAGAAGATGAAAAAAAAAACATTAAAAAATATACCCCTTTTAATTTCAAATTTAGATGAATAATAGTTGGAAGGAGAAGTAATTGGAAGAAGATGAAAAAGATTTCATATCTAGAATTTATTATCAATTAGTTTACATCAGATAAGTTTTTATATATATATTCCTTAAAAGGTATAGTATCGATTGAGGAGAAGATAAAAGAAAACATCACAATTGATGGTTTGATCATATCTAAGTTTGGCATATAGATCGATGCACCCGTGGGAGGGGAGTAGTACTCTTGAAATGGGAGGAATATATATATATATATATATATAACAACGGAGGAATGGTAGAACAACAATTACTTAGAAAAAAGTGGTACAAAGAGACTTGCAGGAAGCGAATATAAGTGATGACATGGCGTATGATACAAAGGGAATCTAAGCCATTTAGGGTATTCTGAACAAAAAACTAAATATTACTTTAATATTATAGTTAAAAAATTGTTTTAGACCATAAATAATTTGATAATTAAAATTGTTTATTAAGAACCAGATAATTGTGTGTTCGATGTCTTAAACTCAAGGACTTCTTGGAACACATAACAATCGGTAGAATTTGAACATTTACACAGGTATAATTTTTACGAACATTGGACGGAAAATTGTTTCCAATTACAACAATTCCAGTAACTCAGGACTTGAAAGTATCTACTAAAAACTACAATTATGCTACTCCTGCCTTACAACCTGTTGGCGATATATACGCCCGACATGTATCTAATCCTACTCCTAACAAAGTAACTCTGAAGATAGTGGTTTGTTGATGATGAATTCGTCGTGTCCTTTTGCTGATCAGGATGCGACCATTTACAACTTTCCACCTCCTGATAAGTTGTGTAACTTGCATACCCACGATCTTCTCAACTTCTTAAAATTGGGAGTCAGAAGATTAACTGCTCTAAACACTTTAGTTCATTTGCCACATGTCGTTGTGGTGTTGGTCTTTTTCTTTTTCTTTATATTTTATCAATAATCTAGTAAAATATGGGTGCTCAACAGGTACAAAAATCTTTTTGTTTTGTTTTGTTTTATCTTTCTCTCTTTTCCCTCCCTTGTTTTTTTTTTTCTTTTTCTATTTTTCTTTATAACTATATATGGGTGTGTGTTTATATAAGTGGCCGGGTTTTATTTTTATTTTCATGCATTTTTATACAATTACTTATATTTTATTTTTATTTTTATTCTCATATGTTTTATCCTCTATTATTCCCTTTGTTTTTTACTTTTACTCTTTCGCATGCATTTATTTTCAGGCTTTTCTCAACTTAGTTTTGAGTAAAAGGCAATGTATGAAGTTGAATCGAGTATGTTTAAAGTTCATTGCATGATGATGGTGAGACCCTCATTTAGCTAGTTATTTTCCCCTTCAGAATATTTGAATTTTGACATTGCTTTAAAATCCTTTTGAAATAGAGAAGTTTCATCTGATGAGTAACATCCTTGTGCTACGATTAAAGATACCGATCAAGTATTGCCCTTAATTAGTCCAAGATGATTGTAATTAATTTGTAAATGTAGTGATCTTACAATTAGTGAGTGCCACAAGCCCACAACTTGATTCAAACTGCTGTTTAGATCTGGCTAACTAACTATGCTCAAGTTGTAATGAGAATGGTCTCAGATTTGTCCTACATATGTTGTAGAAGCTGTGCAGTTTTTCCTGGAAAGACCCAATTTCATACATTTCAACAAGCATGTAAAACTAAATTGATCTTGAAATGCCACCAAATTAAACTTCAATGAGTACATATATCATTATTTTTTACCTGTGTACAAGTATATATGAAGACATGCATGCTTCATATGTGGCAGAAACAAGTGGTTTATATATGTAATGGTTCTAATTAAGTACTACTTATTTTCATCTTTTATTTTTTTTTAGTTCTCTCTATATACTGCACACATATTGTAAGCTCTTTCTTTTTTGGCAGTATGGAAACAATTCTGGAAAAGTATGATAGGTATTCTTATGCCGAGAAACAGCTTACTGCAACTGATGATACTGAACCTCAGGTAGTAGTATTCACACAAGCACTTGTTAAGTTTTTCTACAAGTCATCTTTTCTATCCTCGGATTCTCAGTGTCGACAAAGATTGAACCCAATTTTATCCGGGTTAATCCTACGACTAGTCATCTTTTAAAATGTTTACAGAATAGCTGGTCTCTTGAATTCCCAAAGCTCAAGGCTAAGACTGAAGTCCTACAAAGAAACTTAAGGTACTTTTGTCAGTTAATTAGCAATCAATGACCACTATTCTGTTACTTTCAGCATGCAACCAGGTTAACATGTACATATATTTAGACAGTTTGGCTAATTAATGGGATGTGATTAATTAGGATATCTTTAACACTGTCTAGTTCATTATGATTTAAGGCTAGTAAATCTTCAAAGTTCTTTAGGATCCTATATAAAAATCTCTTAACCAAATTAAGACTATTACTTAATTCTCCTACCTATATTTAATTTGTTCCCCTTGTCTTGTCTTGAGCACCAAAGACTGTTCTAACTTCTAACATAGTTGCATGATTAAATTTAACTAAGTTATATATATTACTGCTTAATTATCTGTTATATGAAGTCCATGCCATGCCCATGCCATTCCCAGATGCTTTTACTTGCAATATAATGCTTAAACCATATATTCAATTACACTTTAAAGGCAAACTAACATTTTCAGGCATTATGCTGGAGAAGACCTTGATCCCTTAACCCTTAGAGAGCTTCAAAGTTTGGAGCAACAGCTCGACACTGCTCTCAAACGAATACGAACAAGGAAGGTAAATTAGAGAGCTAGTTTTCCTAGATAGATATTCAGGTTTTCCATTTTGAGGATTTGTACAAGTTTTTGACTCAATTTATCATCCCATCCGTATGCAGAACCAACTTGTGCAAGAATCAATTTCTAAACTTCAAAAAAGGGTACGTATAATATAATAATACCTAACAAATATATATATATATATATATATATATATGTATGTATATGTATATGTTAATCTTGTTTCTGTTTTTCCTTTTATATAGCATATTCTTACACGTAGTGTGGCACATTCTTTCATATCAACATATATACATTCTATAATAACATGCATTATATATGTAGAGAGGAGCCTAACTAGAATGTGAACTCACATCATTGTCTGTGGCAGGAGAAGGCGCTGCAGGGGCAAAACAATGAACTGGCGAAAATGGTAATCAAGGGAAAATTCTTTCATTCTTCGTTACTCTCTATTGCTGGCTTGCACGGTAGTTTAAAGATTGAAATAGATATAAATTTATATATCTTGTCGTAACATGCATGCTTCGATTAAAGATTTGGTTTTCTTTAATTTTAATTTTCTATCTTCTAAAATATTTGTGTTTGTTTGAGCCCTAATGTAACAGTGAATGATATATGTAAACAGCTCAAGGAAAATGAGAAGACGACAATGGCTGAGCGTCAGCAGTTGGAGTACCAAAACCGAGGTCAAACCTCATCGACCTTCATGCCTCCACCATCATTTCCTTCTTTAACAATGGGGTACGTACGTACTCCTCTCTCTCTCTCTCTCTCTCTCTCTCTCTCTCTCTATATATATATATATATATAATGTCAACTTCTAGTACGGGCTTGATTAATTAATCTAGGGGAGCATTATTTTCACATGTATTTTTAATATTTTTATATAATTTCTTTCCACATGAAAGTGAAACCCACTGCATGAAAAATATCAAAATTACATATACAAATATCAATTCCCTTAATCTGTCCCTTGGGTGAGTTAAGTTATTAATATTAATGGGAAATTACTTAATTTTTATTAGGCGTTGATAGTTGTCAAGATCAAAAATATGCAAATATACAATTAGTGACAATTTTGCAATTGTTTTATGGGGGCTGTTAAAATTGTGCAGGAGGACATTCCAGGTAGAAGGAGTCATAAGAGAAGAAGATGGAGCTGAAGCTCCACCTTGTTCGAGTGCACACATGCCGCCTTGGATGCTTCGTCATGTTAACCAATAAAACAGATGGAGGCAGCCAAGCCAAGAGTATATTTTCCGTGTGTGATAAATACAAACTGTATCTATCAATGCTGATCATGTATACATAGTATAATGCCTGTGAAAATCAAACACTCTGCTCCTCCTCCTTTCACCGTAAGCTGCCGGTTTATTTTTGGCATTTATTCTGTTTCAAAATGTTGTACTTGAATGAGTTACTGTGGAGAAAGCTCGGAATTACCTGGGTGGGGCCCATGGAATCAAATGGATATCCTTCTGTTTTTTGTTCAATTGTTCAATGTGCCAGAGGAAGCTGCTACTAGAGAAATAGAGTTGCAGTTGACCATATATTTCGTATGTACAAAGGACATCATGTTACATGAATGGCATAAAAATTACATGACTCGAAAGAGTTGCACAATTACCAGGTTAAAGTTTGGAAGAGAGAATCCAAATGTGAACTAAGAAAAAAATAAATTTGCATGCATTTCACATACTCTGCTGTCCTTGCAGTATTTCACTCCTTGATTAGAACACATTTACCCCTCCCTCACTGCAACCAGATCTTCCCTCCAGTTAAAATGAAAAACATTATGGAGATATTGTGCTTACGATGGATTGGAACAAAAAAAGAAATTTCAGGATTATTTTATATGACAAAACACTGTTACGAGCGGTATTCACAATGGCTTCACTGTTACCATTTTGCTGTTGGTTTCACCCCGGACACAGCACCTTTGAAGCATCAAGTTGTCTCGTCAAATTCCATCACCTAGAAAAGCCGACCAAATAAAATTATGTCCCGGAGTTAATAATGATTCATTGATATAGCAAGATACATAATCTTATTTCGAGTATATGTGTGTTGCTTCATAATGGACAAAATGTCTCATTGACCAATATATATATCCAGTGAGCTACTCCTACACCACACACAGAGGGAATGTTGAGAGTATAATTTCTCACATTGAACAAGTGAAACCTTGCATGTTGCAGTTCAGCACATAAAGCCAATGTGCAACTCAACTCCTCATCAATTGCTTTATTATGATCAGATGATTCAACAAAAACTAAAGTACTTCAAACATGCAAGTCCAGCCATGCATCATTAAATAGAGCATGACCTCAATAAAGTTTCAAACGGCACAGGGCTTATGTAATACCAATGAAAATTACAAAATTCATATTTAACCTCTCTAATTATATAAAAGTAAGTGGCAGGAGTCACTTCGAGTAGGAGCATACTTACCATCTCATCTTCGGTACTGGAGGAAGTAGATCAAATCTCGTGCGAGATGAAAAGTAGAAAGAAACATATATAAGTTTGGACAGAGAGATGGCGCCAAGATATATTAAATTGCAGTACTTCTCTTTCTTCAACATCCTAGTGATACCGCACTCAAGCATTTAGTTTGGGCAATATATAAACAAAACCTGTACAACCCCTTCTGTCTTTTCGCATCAAGTATCTCATGATCAGTAATCAATTTCAAAAGATTATCTCGGCTGACACAAAAACAGATGTTCCCGTTTAAAGAATTTGCGCCTAACACTTATTCGCACCAATTTGACTGGAAAACATTGTAATCTGTCAAGGGCAGACAGAGCGTAACTCAAATTTCTATTCAACCTAACAAATGGATGGCCAGCACCACCATATCTATTTTAAATCAGGTTGGGCTGAAAGCCGCATCAGGTTCTAGGCAGTAAGACATGAAATAACATTCCCAAAAAGACAAATTCAAAAAATATGTGAGGCATGAGGACGCCTTTGTTGTAAAAGAAAACTAAACAGATAAAATATACTATAATGATGAAAACATCCAAATTGATACCATAAAATGATGAAAACATCCAAATTGATGAATAATCAACACCATGTTTGAAAAAAACAAGTTCATATAACCTAAAAGATGAAGTATTACCTTGCCACAAACTGGGCAGCTTTCGCTTCTCTCCATCCATTCATATATACAACCAAGGTGAAAATGGTGAGAGCATTGTGTAATTATCTTGGGGTTTTCAGTAGTGTACTCTGCAAACAATATACATACAGAAGCCATGAAAATCAACATTATAAAGTCCTGAGATACATTAATACTAATGTACACTAATATTACTCTATTGATATGAAGAAACAACAAGTATCAGAACAGGAAACTGAGTTGAACTTGCAGGTCAACATGACATATATTCCCCTTTATAAAGCTTTCTTCAAGAACACAAATATGCCAATCATCTTAGTTCTGTTTTGCAGTTTGAATTCACTAATAAAAACAGGCATAAAATTTATAAGATATGGAAATAAATAGGGAGGCAATGTATTAAACAATGGAGAACGTGCATCCAACCAAAAACTTCAATGAACATACACCGTTAGACCCATAATTATAGAGAAATTTTGAAGATTTAAATGAATTAACACATTCTGGAATATTTGGAAAGACTGAGTCACTTGGTGTTAGCCTGTTCCATTGGCTTCTGGATAAGCAAAAGTTTTTACTCTTCTTCAATTTTGTTCTTGAAAAAAACAACTATTTTAAGAATAAGGGGTGCAAATTACATCTTAGATGAAGTCGTTTGATTCACAATCTAAATCTTTCTTTAAACTCAAAATAAACCTAATTCTCCACGATTTACCCATGTGGCATCAACCAGAAGCATCAAGATATTCTAAAATCCTAAAATAATCCAGTTGTCTGCATGTAAGGTGTGAATGCCGCAACAGTTTTATTTGTAACAACCCTCACAACATACAATAAAAATATATAAAAAACAATATCTCAAACCCCTGATGCATAATAGAAACTGATTCAACATGCCTAAAAAGACATAAAAGCAATATGTGTTTAGAATGTCCATGGTATCTACATTGGTCTTCGCATGTCAACACGCATATAGGGCGATAAACACTGAGCATATTGATAATTGAGCGAATAGATAAGACATCGTGATTATGATAAATGGCCTATCATGACCTAAATGAAAACCTACCTTCAAGACACGTTGGGCAGACATCTTCATCTTCTGAAGAAGAATAAATATGTGCAAATCCAGTTGATATTTTCCCCGATGATAGCTTCACTGCAGACTTGGAATCATGTTCTTTTGATCCTTCTTCACATGTAGACTCCTTCCATTTGTTTGCGATAATTAAAGGCTCTGAATCTGCATCAATGTCACTTCGTCTCAGTGGATTAGATTCCTCCTGTGAATGACTTGATCCTTTCTCCCGTCTCGAGACAAGTCCATCCCGCTGCAAGCGAAAATACCTAGTGTCGGCATCATAAGGCAAGGGCCTTGGAGGAGATCGGTACATGTCAGGCAGAGAGCTGTCAGATGCTGTTGAACTGAAAGATGCTGTCCCTTGAATGGATGAAGAGTTGGTTTGTTCTTCTCCTCTTCGAAATAATGACACATACTACACAACAGAAAAAAAACTTAAAACAAGCTTGAGTTGTGAAGACAATTTCTATTAGTAAGTTTGTAATCCTTGCTACAATGAACTATAACCAAAAATTCTTGCAAGTTCATTTGCTCCACCATGAAGTACATATTATCCATATTAATATGTACTTCATGTGCAAAACTGCAATGTAAACAAAAGTTAAATTATGCTAACTCTAGCATAAACTACAGTTTATAGGTGGTTCTGGCATTCCTACTGAGGAATTAGATGAAGTGGAATGGTACATCATCACATAGTTTTTTTAATTCTACAAGCAAAGATGCCTTCTAGCCCTCTGCTATTGGAATTAATAGCTGAATCCTCAACCTCTTGGAAGCAGAACATGTCAAACTAATGGAAGGGGAAAACAAAAATTAGAAATCTAAAGGAGATGAACTAAACCTCCATTGTCTCCAAGAATCTAAAAAGAATCCATCAAGCAGAAACCAAAAGTAACTGGATATCAAAAGGAAAACATCCTTTAACTTTCAGAAACACCATACTCATCCAAAATGTCTATTGTCATGAAGCAGCCAAAAGCATCAGTAAATAAATAAGGAATTACTATACATGCCTTCTCGTAAACTATCTTCTACCACCACAGGCAGTCCACCGTTGAACAAGGTATAACCCCTTCTTTATTCAACATCTACCATAATCTTGCTTTGAAGACACATTAAGCTGATACCAACATTTACGCTTACTTTTGTCAATTAGACAGGGAAAAAGTTGTACAGACGCAATGTAGTCCTTTTAAACTTTGGGCCTCCACGTTACTGCTATGATGAATCTTGTTTTCTTTCACTCAACTTTGAGGTGCATGTAAAATCACTTAAAACGTGATACTCAATGCTAACAACTTGGAGCTAAAATCTAAATGAAGAGATAAATCTTCAAAGAATTAAAATTTGTATGTAATTAGACACACAACTTTATGCTTCAACGTCTCTTCCATATTTTGGTTTAGTTCATTCATGATGAAAGGTTGATACATGAATATGACATGTAGATGAATATTGCTTCTTGTAACTTATAACCCATTTATTTTATAAAAACAAACCTTTCAAGTACTTTTTCTATTACCCAAATCACGTTAATTATATCTACAGTGCCTAAAGATATAAAATCCAATAACCACTGATTTTCAATTTGACAACAATACAACACCCTTACCATGAATGAAGCTCACTTTTGTGAGAATTTCACTTTTTTGAAACTCTCGGAGAAAATATAACAGAACATCAAACATGTGTCAGTAAGCAACAGGAAAGAGTTATAAAACATACCATGTGTAAGAAATTCTGAACAAAACAACGAAGGCATATGCAGTTCCTATAAACTGAACTGTTTAGATTAGCATAATCTTCGCACTCCTCACGCAGACAGCAACAAACAGCACCCATTGTACCAAATTCAATCAATCCCGATCACTTTGGATATTCCCCGTGTCTCTCCAATCTCATAAACAAAACCCAAATGCTGTAAGTACATACATTAAGCAAGTAACATTTGCAGCATTAAGAGCTTGAGGATAAATAGGGAAGACGAGAGAGGACCCTGAGCTCGCAGGACTTTGAGTGGCTCCACGAACCAGTACCCTCTCCCTCCCTCTGACAAACTCGAAAAGGCCTTTTTGTTTTACAACCTGAATTATATATTAAATATATATTTTTGCCTGAAAATTTACAGCAATTTGAGCATTAAAGACGTCAAAGATAGCTGATATCGCCATCTTCAAAAAATAAATGAAACACTCCATCTTAGAAACAGTATGCATTACACAAACCATCAAAGCTCATCCTTTTTCAAGTGAATCAGAAAATCCTAACCGCATACATTTTCCAAAGCCAAAATAAAACACAAACAAATACTTGAACAAAATCACAATTTTTTTTGTGGAATCAAACAGCAGTGCACATCATAATAAACTAAAACATAACATATACAACTGATGTAATACGTGGTACGAGAATTGATCAATTTAACTTCCCAAATAATAAATTAGACTGAAAAGTTGAATTATTTTTCCCTCAGTTTTTATGGAATCAGGCAACAAATTTTCTCCTCCGGCAGGAAGAATTAGCTTTAAATATATAGAAAACCCATATATACGATAGACAAACATGCAGGAAAGAATCAAGCAATCCTATTTCAGATAATCTAAAAAAAAGAATTGCACGGAACCCCATTTCCAAAAGTATACATACAGACAATATTCAATTCATCAAGAAAATAAAGATTCGCCATATCAGATTATAAGATTAATCTGTAATCAGAAACTTGGGAACAATAAAATTAGGGACGAGAAATCAAAAGAAAAAATCAAAAATTGGTATTTTGGGAAATAGAACAAAAGTGTACCTTGAGAGTTAAGAGGAGGGAGAGAATGGGTGGATGATTCGAATTTTTCCCTGTAGGCTGTAGCTGGACAGAAGCCTAGAAATCCGAAGTGAGATTCTCCGGAATTTCCCTGAAAGTGTTGGATTTCTCGGCGATAAAATATATGAAAACGCGGAAATCAAGCGACCTGTAGTTTACTGGTTTTGGTGGTGGGTGAGAGAATACTTTTTATAGTAGTCACTAATAAACTAATCTCTTTACTTTATGACATCGTCATCAATTTGGTCGATGTTGAGTCATGAGTGTTTGTAGAAAAAATATATTTTCGATGCCAAATTTATCCTTTGGAGTTTCTCTTTACCTTAATATAAGTTGTTTAAAATTGTACACAAATATTAAAAAAATAATTATTTATATTATTCATGTATTAAAAAAAGAGAGTAGACAAAAAGTAGCGAAAAAATCAAAATTATATTTAATATTTTGAATAATATTATAAACTAAAGCAATTAATGCTTACTTAAAATTTTCAAACGACTTATATTAAGGAACAAAAACACTTATCTAAATCGGACGGAGGGAGTACTATTTTTACCTTTAATATATATTTTTTATTTATTTTATGAAAATTATCTAATTTGGTATAGTATTTTTTTAATCACAACATAAATTTTTTATTATTAATAATATAAATAACATAATATTCTTAAAGTTGTTATCAAAATTTCGTTATTTAACAAGTTTTTTTATATAGATTTCAAATGGAATATCAAAACCTTAAAAAATAAACGTGACTCTCTTTTCATAAATCATAATGGAAGAAGTATTTGCATCACTTGTGCTGGGAGACTAAAAACAACATTTCTCCTAATTTAGGTTGCAAAAGAGTTGAGCCTTCTTGCAATCTTAAATTTTAGAGTGATTAGTATGAATTAATTGTAGTCAATTGACCCAATAAAGTCTCAACATACAGTTGGAAGGTGATCTCTCTTTCTCTCTGCGTGTCAACACTATATTGATCAACTTATCATAAAATTAACTTCATAATAACCAGATCCCTTAAATTTGTATGGACTCAAGATACCTTGGCTCAATTGACTCGAGTTTATTAAATGATTCAATATCACATATGGTATTTTGAATTTAAATGAATTAACTCGAGTTGTGGCTAGGTTAGAATTGATTTAAAATAAATTTATTTAGAAATTTTGTTATATATGATAATAAATCTATGTCGATTATAAATATTAACATATTAGGATATATAGAATGTGAGGGGAGTAAGAATAATCTCCTTCTAATTTATTATTATATTTTCGTCCATATATAAATCATTTATCACTTATTTATGCTAAACTCATACGCAATTTAATTGAACATAATTCAATTTAGGGTGATACTAAGGAACTCAAATTTTTGATTTTAAAAAGTGCCTCACATGATATGTCACCATAATAATTATTTGGTAGATCGACTATATTATAAATTATCATTAAAATATTAAATGACATGTCATTTGAGACCCATTTAAGACAAATAATTTGGTATCTATAACATTAGTATTCAATTTAACACGTTTAATATTCATATATTTTCTTATTCTTCTATTTCTTATTTATTTTATGTACATTGAAACTTTAATATTTTACTTCATATGTTTTTTAAAGTAAGGTATGCGACATATATTCAACATTTTTGTTTACAGAATAACAACATAACAAAAATAATAAGAAAAAAAAATATTGAGTCTGTCTCAAAATTGGAGTCTCATTTTTATTCTATATAATACAGCGATACTTGATTGGATTGGACCTTGTGTTTGAACTTTTACGTGTTTCGAGCCACCTGGCTTGGCCTGGCCATGTCGAGAGCAGATTCTCTGTCCTCAATTTTTTTATCTTTTTGTGTCTTATTATTTAAATGTTGACATATGTCTATTTTTTTAATTTTAAAATTAATTAATATTAATTAAAAAGATATGTGTCAATATTTAAATTATAAGACACAAAAAATAGAACAGATAATTTGGGAACAGAGCCTCTCGGCCCTGTCCAACTATATTCATATCATTCAGTCGTTGAACACTGTATTTATTTATATACTGTTATAAATACCACAGACAGTATGCTATTAGTATTATATACTCCTACTACTCTGAGTTTGAGTTTCTTCTTTATTCAATTTATTTATCGCTTCTTTATCCCTTTATTTGCCGGCCAAATCCCAGGATCCTTGGCAGATCTACTTGTCCTCCAGCTATTTCTCTCTCTATATATACATACATATTCTAGGGTTTTTATTCCTCATTTCCAATTGTTACTCAAAATTAACGACGATGTTTCAATTTTTAAAGAATAAAGGATTTGGATTTCAGTTCAAGGGTGATCTAGTTCAAGATTCAGTTTTTATTTAATAATTTTAAGGTTTCTACACAATGCAGAGCTCAACGAGCTCGTCGTCGTCGGTAGTGGGTCAGCCTGATGCGATACTTGATTGGCTTCATAAAGAGATGGGATATCGACCTCTAGGCCCTTACATTGCTTCAACCAAGGCTTCAATGCCGTCCACCGATTCTCTTCGAAGGATTTGCCGTGGAAACATGATTCCTGTGTGGAATTTCTTGCTGAAGAGAGTCAAATCCGAGAAGACCGTGGAGAATATACGCCGGAATATATTGGTTCACGGCGGAGAAGACGGCAGCAGTGCTGGTGGTGACCTTGAGTCAGTGAAAGAGGTGAAAAGGAATAGAGGGAGGAGGAAAGAGAAAGTGGGGGTGGGAGGAGAAATTTCTAGTTCTAGTTCTAGTTCAGTGGTGGGGGAGAGGAGTAGAGAGATTGCGTTACAGGAGAGAGAAGCTGCAGAGAAGGAGGTAGAGAGGTTAAGGCATATAGTTAGGCGACAGCGCAAGGAGTTGAACGCACGGATGTCGGAGGTATCCAGGGAGGAGGCCGAACGAAAACGGATGCTTGACGAAAGGTCTAATTACAGGTTGGGTGTCTGTATACTATTATTTTGAACCCCATTTATGTTATATTCATTATTCATCAATAACTCTTGAAATTCTACATTTTAAAGTATTTGGTGTGATTGAAAGTTGAAACTGTACAAATAAGCCATGTAGGTGACAGTTGATTGTACTCAGTTAGGCGTTCCGTGTTGGCCACATACAATTAATGAATGCAATTAGTTTTTATGGTTTGAAATAAGTAAAAGTTTAAAACTTGTGTGATAAACACAGTTTTTCCAGAACGTAACACTTTTGTTGTCTTGTTGATATGATTCAATGGTTGAAAGTGACATGATACAGTCAAGTTTCTTTCTTGTGTATATGATGTATTTTACAATGGTATGCCAATTTGTACACTTGGCTACTATCTTGGAACCTAACAATTTGCATAAAAAATAACTAAATATTGATCTGTTTTGCCTCAGTCTTTGTATCCTTTAATTGTAAAATAATTCTGGCTTAAAATATGGAAAAATGGTACAGTAAATTTCATTTAAACATAAAAATTCTCGGCGCCTTACGATTTGAGTTCATACTTCCTGCAGCAAGCTATAGATCCTCATAAGTAAAAACTGTAATTCATGATTGACGTTGTTAGGTGAAGAAATAAAAGAATGGTTGGCTAGGTCAATATGATTAGTTGAATTTTATTATGTAGTAAATTTAAATATTCTCACTAGTAGTGCAGGCACAAACAAGTGATGTTGGAGGCTTATAATCAACAGTGTGATGAAGCGACAAAGATATTTGCAGAGTATCATAAGCGTATTCGTTATCATGTTAACCAAGCAAGGGACACTCAGAGATCTAGTGTTGACCCTTCTGTTGAAATGGTTACCAGTATCCATGCAAACAATGAGAAGGATGCTGTTTATTCCACTGTTCGAGGCTCAAAATCTGCTGATGATGTCATTCTAATTGAAACAGCAAGGGAGAGAAATATCCGGAAGGCATGCGAATCTCTTGTAACACAAATGATCGAAAAAATTCGTAGCTCTTTTCCTGCTTATGATGGAAGTGGTATCCATTTGAATCCTCAGTTAGAATCTGCCAAGTTAGGCTTTGATTTTGATGGGGACATACCTGAAGAAGTCAGAGATGTGATTGTAAGTTGCCTGAGAAGTCCTCTGCAGTTGCTTGAGGCTGTTACTGCTTATACTGAAAGGTTGAAATCACTGATTACTAGAGAAATAGAGAAAATTGATGTTAGAGCTGATGCAGAAACCTTAAGGTATATGCATATATTTGTGTTCTTATTGTGGTACTTTAGTGGTGTTGTAAACACTCTTAATAGCCTTATTATCTCGTACAATCTGAGGAATGCTTGAATATGGATATCAGCTAAGCTGCTTGAGATGATCTGAACTACTGATTTTTCTACTACTTGGCTTCTTTCCCTCTTATATTCCCATCACTTCAAGTGTAGGGAGGCTTTTCCTTCAGTTTTCTTGTTCATGTGCTAGAGAAATAAGTAATGTTTTGTTTTCCTTTTCCATTTTCTTATTTTCTTGGCTACTTACTTAACAAAAAGAATTTTGATTCTTGCACAAGTACTAAAGACAAGGCAGTGTAATTAAAAGATATGGTTTGGAGACCTTTCAAAGGAGACCAAAATTTTATGTTCCCGTCAATGAAATTTGCTTGGCCATTTCTGTTTGAGTTATATGTTAGGGTAGGTGATGCTATTGGCATTCCAAATATAGCTACTACACTCGAATCACTTCCGTGCAGAATGATATGACATATAGCATCAAACTTATCAATATACTGTGTGCATTTCTAGTACACTAAACTCTTTATTGTGGATCTTTGTTACCATAATACATATTGACGTGTTATTATTAATGTGCTCACACCGAGCAGTTTTGTATCTCAATATTAGGTGGATGCTTTTTATGTTAGTGTGGGATGTGATCAGTCAATACAACCAGTCAATTTGAAATAAGTTCACATCTTGTTGTTGCTTAGATGGAAAAATCATAAATGAATAAACTCTAAAAAGAACAACTTTCCTGTAGTTACTGATTTCCATTTTTTGTAAGTTTTGACCTTTAAGTTTACCACAACGATTAATTTCATTTACTTTTTAATGTTATTGTTCGCTATATGTATTGCCTTCTGGTGATCTCCTCAATTAATTATCTTTTTTGATTCTATAGCCAACACTGGTTGTGATTCAAGTGTATGTCCATTGGTCTGACCATAAGTAGGGTGCAAAATGGAGGTTTTGGATAGTAATTCTAATTTTCTTAACCAGGTACAAGTATGAGAATAACAGAGTTATGGATGATTCTTCTTCTGATGTAAGGTCACCATTACAATATCAACTTTATGGTAATGGAAAGGTTGCGAGTGATGTGCCATCAAGAGGGACTCAAAATCAACTTCTTGAAAGACAGGTGTTCTTTTCAACTTTGTCACCTTCGCTTACTCTCCTTGTATCCAGTGCATTCGAATCAATTTTTAGCTTTTTTTTAAGAACAAATGTTTTTCCCTCACGGTTTTAGCTTGTATTCTTTTACAAGTCATAGTTGAAACCTTTTAATTTTAAAATTTTTATTAACCCTTTTTCATTTACAACTGTGGAAAATGTTTAATATCTCATACTCTTTTTATTTCTACAGAAGGCACATGTTCAGCAATTTGTGGCTACTGAAGATGCACTGAACAAAGCTGCAGAAGCGAAAAGTATGTGTCAAAAGCTTTTGAAGCGTCTGCATGGAAGCGGCGATGCAGTTTCTTCACATTCACTTGTTACTGGAGGCACATCTCAAAACATGAGCAATCTTAGGCAATTGGAGGTAATATGCTTTGTTAGTAATCTGATTAAGGGATACATTGTTTTGTTTGGTTTACCAATGATTCTCCTTGGTTTTTGGAACTTATTAGTCTTGGTTAAGAAGATAAGGCAGCCTAGGCTGTCGGTAGTTTTTAACATAAGTAAACATTTACACAATAACTCAAAGAGGAACAGAATCACTTGCAACCAATGTACATGAGAAGCATACAAGGTTAACTAAACATCTCACTGTTGAAATCTTCCTAGATTTTTCATTATCTTCTTATCTCTGTTTTAAAGATATGAAACTTAGGTTTATCTACTATAGATAGAATCATAGAATGGAGTGCTGCCGCGGTTTCTTGCAGTCGTATCTGCGTATAACTGGGTGACTTTGGGTTCATGTTCTTAATTTTGTTTTATATTTTCTTCTCTATTTCTTTCCCCCTCTTCTCCCAATTGAAAAAGAAATAAGGAAACAGGTAGATATTTCTACTGATCGCTACATATGATAGCCTCGATCTGTTTGATATATGTGCTTCTTGATGTTGCAGAAGTTGAATTACCATCTCTGGAGAAAAATAGTTGGGTTGATATTGGCTAGTCTAGGCTGCACAAATAGCCGAAACAGATAAAAACCTACTAGCTCTGTTCCTAAATGTTAGGGGTAAATTTCTCCGTAGTAAAATGCAGACAATCTTTAAGATGCAGCCCTTGGAGCTTTCTTTTCAGCATTGGAGAGTAAGATAGGTTGCGAGATCTTTACAAAATGGGTTGCCAGGCTGTTATGCTTTTTTGTATTTATCTTATCCTTTCTGCTACTAAGTTCCTATTTTGCTGCTTCTTTGATGATAAGACCAAGATTTTTGAATTGAAGAATCTATTGGTTAAGCTGAAACATTTATCCTGACCATTTGAAAATTAGTTGTCACAACGAGAGCTTCTATGTTTGGTTTCTGTCAATTCATTTCAAAATAGTTTTGCAATAAGATTGTACAATAGATCTCATTGCATTTACTGACATTATTAAGGAAGATTACACAAATTTTCTTGTGGATATAATTATCTCTTTCTAGGTTGGACTAAAACCTTGTGAATGTAGCTTGTATTTATTATTCCAAGTCCTGTAAGAGGTTTCATGGTGATTCTGTTCTTTTTCTTTCCAGTTGGAAGTTTGGTCCAAGGAAAGAGAAACTGCTGGATTGAGGGCTAGCTTGAATACACTGGTCACTGAAGTACAACGCTTGAACAAGTTCTGCGCAGAGAGGAAGGAAGCTGAAGATTCCTTGAGAAAGAAGTGGAAAAAGATTGAAGAGTTTGATGCTCATAGATCAGAACTTGAATCAATCTATACTGCTCTACTCAAGGCAAACTTGGTGAGATGCCTCTGCCATAAATTTTATTTTTGATGCCCAGAACCCAATCCAACCTTAAGTTTGTAAGATAAATTAATTAATCAACTACACCACTAAGCTTCCTGTGTTCCTTCTTTGAGTTCTTCTATCATTTCCCATGATTGTGGTGGTGTCTTAGACTCTTAGTATGCATGGGCAAAGGAACATATTCTCTTAGTGGGAAAATTTCCCCACACGACTTTCTACTTGCAGAGTTTCAATAGTTATGAAAAAAGTTTATAACTGTGCCAGGTTTGTCCCTTAGTTAAGAAACCAAAAATTTTCCCCTCTTAATTTCAATTATCGGCTTCGCCCCTGTGTATCTAATGTAGTTCTTTACCACTCTATATTCATTAAGCTGAGATCCTATGTGAACCTGTGAGGTAGTTATTCAAGTGAAAGTGACATAATTTGTAAAACCTACCAGCTGAGAGATATTTGTTTAAATTGTTGAGAATTAAAATGTATGTGGCTGGCATGTATTTCTTTCTTTATTTAGAAGTTGACTTTTTCTTGTGTGCTTGTCGGTCTGCATTTGTTTTGTTTGCTGTTTATGCCATACTTAAATAGGAAGATGCAACAGGAAAAGTTTCTAAACAATTACTTTTCTGCAAGGAACCACAATCTAATTAGTAGATAAAATAGTTTGGAGTTAGCTGTTTGAGGTTGCAACTTCATTTTCTACTAATGCAAAGAGAAGTCCGTAGGAATTTATCAACAAATTCATCATGAAGGGAACGCGTTGATGTTATTTGTTCTTTTTGATGGAGTATTTCTCTAAGTTAATGGACTACAAGATTGTCATATTAAATGGTATTCTTTGACAACTGACATATTCAGTGATAGACCTTAATGCTTTGATGCTTGCCAATTGTTGCAATGTTATTCGCTTGTTCATTCTCTGTTATCTTGTAAGCTATGTAATATTGTTGGTAAGCATCATCTTAAAATGGTGTCTTTTACTGAATTATAAAGCATTTTCTTCTTAATTCTTGTCACATTGTAGGCTGCTGCCACCTTTTGGAGTCAGCAGCCATTGGCTGCCAGGGAGTATGCATCAGGCTCCATAATTCCAGCATGTACAGCTGTTGTGGACATATCAAATGACGCCAAAGATCTTATAGATAAAGAAGTGTCAGCTTTCTACCGAAGTCCAGATAACAGCCTCTACATGCTTCCATCAACTCCGCAGGTGATTTAACTAACATAATGCAATGTTAGAGTGATTATCTCAACTGCTTACTAATTAGTAGCATATCTAGCTTTCCGAGGGTGCAATTTTATTGCTTTGGTAGCAATGAAATATTGTTTTTATTTTATGTTTGATTCATGGATTGGAATATACTACTTAAATATTTATTTCTTCTCGGGAATATTGTGTTTTTGTACTAACAAAAGATAGTTGTGCTCTGTATCAATACTTTTTTGAATTTTCAATGCACATATTTATTTTCTCTCTTTCATAATTGTAATTGATTCTGTATTTGATAGACTACAAAGTGTACATCTATATATTTTTTAGGAGCAAATTAGTGTTTGGAGATCAAATTATAAATGATTTTGTCAGTAACTTCATAAACGAACATGTGACTAAACACTTCATGTTGTTTTAACAAGGTATGACATCTAGGTGTTATCAAGTACAAGCAGAGATAGACACTTGTGTGCAATAGTATTTCTTCCTAAACAATGTGTTAGAGTAAAATACTCTGTCATTGTTTGCAAAACTATATTGGCATATCAGTGTGCACTTGTTTGTAATACTATTCCTTCCTAAACAATGTGTATCAATATATCATCACAAAGATAATGGTTGTGTCTAACAACTAGTCGAGGTTGGTATACACTGGTCTAAATTGATACCCATTTGCAGCACATATCTGCAATCCTTTAATGCTTCTCACACATGATTAAATCTTTAACCAGGCACTCTTGGAGTCCGTGGGTGCTAATGGATCTACAGGCCCTGAAGCAGTTGCTGCTGCTGAAAAAAATGCTGCTATATTGACAGCAAGAGCCGGTGCTAGAGATCCATCTGCTATTCCTTCCATATGTCGTGTTTCTGGTGCTCTTCAATACCCTGCAGGTGTGTTCTAGTTTATGTTTAAAAGGTGTGATAAATTGCATGGATTATAATGCTTCAAGTTTTTCTTCTTCTTGAGTAGCCTCAAGTATGTGAGAGGTTTAAGCCAACATGGGGTACACAGAATTAAAATTGGAATTACGGTAAAAATTTGTTGGCTAGAGTGATCACATCATCACATGAATAGGTTTCTGAATTATTACATTTCGAAGATTTGCTGAAACCAATAATTCTTGAACATGTTAGTCATTAATAGCATTTTTTTTTAAAAAAAAATCTGACACCAATGGTGGTCATTATCTTAGTTGTTTTTCCATTTTTAATTCAATTTTTTTCTTTATTTTAGAATGGCAATACTAGAAGGTATTTACACCTCTCTTTTTTCTCGTGTAAACACCTGTTCCTGCAATTGATGGCTTTCTGTGTGATATATCACTACTAGTTTCCTCTATTATTGCTCTCCCCACCTTTTTCGTTTCTCATACGCGGTACATGTTTTATGCAACTGGATTGCATTGTATCAGGTTTGGAAGGTTTAGATACTGGTTTAGCATCGGTATTGGAATCTATGGAGTTCTGTTTGAAACTTCGCGGTTCAGAGGCTTGTGTATTGGATGACTTGGCAAAGGCAATCAATTTGGTCCATATTCGTCAGGATCTAGTTGAAAGTGGTCATGCTTTGTTAAATCATGCTTATAATGTGCAACAAGAGTATGAAAGGTGCAGCTGATCTTGTTCCTTTTCCTCTTAGAACATTAATTGCAGAAGAGTTGTTTTACTCATGCTCCCTATAAATTTAAAGAAATGCAAAAAAAGCCAGTGAAAATGGGTGGTTTTGTAAATTAAAAGGGTCCTATACCTATGAAAGGGGAGAGAAGGCATGGTCTTTTCCTGTATATTTGTCACTAGCTTGATGCTATAATCATATTTCTCTTATGGAATCTGTTCTTAGAGCTTATTCTTCCAATTGTGCAGAGGTCTGATGCTTAACATAGTTAACAACTTCTGTGTGTGTGGGGCTCAGTTCTCTGCATTGAACCCACTCATAAAACACAGACTATCTTCTTTTCATTTACTTATATTATGTGTTTTGGAATAACACAACTTGCTTGACATTCAATGACTGCATGTTGCAGGACAACAAGTTATTGTTTGAATTTGGCTGCTGAACAAGAGAAAACTGTTGCAGAGAAATGGTTGCCTGAACTGAAGAGTGGAGTTATGAATGCTCAGAAACGCCATGAAGATTGCAAATATGTCGGGGGGCTGGTAAGTAATCAACACTTCACCACAAATGAAGTCATAAAATGTATCACTATATTATTTTTTGACAAGTAAAATTTATAAGTCTATTACTTGAAGTTGTCTTTCCCTCACCTTGCTATTTGGAAGAGTCTTGTGCACTGGGTACAACCTTTGTATTACTTGAAGGTGTCCTGTCATCAAGTAAACATTTGTCAGCTTTAGTGCTGAGCTCTTATTTACCATTGCCTTAAAACACCATGCCTCAGTAAAATCATCATTGGTGTTATTGTTGGCAGAACCTACTTGAATGTTAAATCCTGCCCGCAATTCTTTTTCCGCTTTCCTGCCTTGTGTATTACTTACTTTGTAAAAACTTTCTACACATGCCAGTAAATTGGCTGTTTTTATCCCCTATATTCGTTCTCTTAGGTTGCTTTCTCCATTTTATTCTTCCGAAGACCAGGGTGAAAGTAGTAAAACACGGATACATACTCCATTTACTTTTTTATTTGTTTGTCTGTTTATTAATGGTTTTCTACTTAATTTAATTTTAGATCTTCATGCCATGACATTTTTGCGCAGCTTGATGAATGGTGGGAACAGCCAGCATCAACTGTTGTTGACTGGGTTACTGTTGATGGACAAAATGTTGCCGCTTGGCATAATCATGTAAAGCAGCTTCTTGCTTTTTATGACAAGGAACTTCTATGAATATAACCTTAGAATATGTGTTTGCCTCTGTTAACTTTCCACTTCTATACCACATGAAATATTACCTTACCTGGGTATATTCTTGGAAGTCTGCTGGTGCAACTATATATTGAATACCTGAGAGTGGTAGCCTCTCTATCAAGTACAATTTGGGTTCGGAGAGAAGTTCACAGGGAAGCGTGACTGGGAGGGGCCTTTGGTTTCTCTATTTGTTGGAGGAATCTTAGGTGCAGCTGGGAAATCCTTGCTTCCCCTTTGGGTACATGTACAGAATGAATCCATAGTTGGTTCTTCCTTTGGAAGGATCTTTGTATAATAATAAGGCACTTTCATGGGTTTGTGTTATAGACATTTTTATTGTATAACTATAGAGAGGAATTACATTTGCAAGTTTCTTTTATTTGTTCTGCTAAAAGGAAACAGTTGTGTTGGTTTTGGTGTGGGCGTTTATTGTGACGCTATCAAGATAGGGAGAAATGTTTGTTTGTGTATTTTACTTTCCGCAGGAATGTTGTTCCCAGTGTCCGATAATGGCACAAAACGGAAAAGACACTCTTCTTTTCCAAGTGTAAGTGCATACGTACGTACGACATTCAATTCATATAGTACAATTATCTGTTGGCGTTGAAAATGGAGAAAGAAAAAGGACTTTATATTTTGTTAATGATTATTATATTATACGGCTGAAGGAAAACGTACAGAAACAAACGCAACAGTAGGCAAGCGGGCCTCGTGCATGCAGATTGCATGTCATACTACTAGTATATATATCTAAATCACAAACTACTATATTCCGAACATGAAACCCGACCCATGAAATCTCTCCCGCGTAATGGCGTCCATCCGGTCGATCATCTCAGAGCTCAGGTAATTCTTATAATCCCCAACCTCACCTTGCCTGAAGAAGGAATTATAAGGCAATTCAAACCAACTTGGCAACTCACTAGACGTATTCACCTCATGCTTCTTCAACGTCTCAATAGCACAACTTTTCACAATCTCCTCTACTAACCCCCCCTCCTCATTTTCAAAAGGACAACCCAAGAACTCAGCCAATCTCTTCACTTGATTCTTGGCGTCACTCTTCAGTTCTTCGTAGGTGATAAAGAAAACTTTTTGTGGCCTCTCCAAGCTCTCTTTTCGGTACCCTAGAACGTGATCGTAGTAAGGACCATAAGGTACAACCCCGCTGCAAAACTTGTCCACGGCCAACTCTAGTGGCCATGCCTCGATTTTGGCTTTCCCCACAAAATGCCACATCGAAATGAGGGCGTCTTTTGGGTTTCTCGTAACGTATACAACCTGATTCTCCGATTTATGGAGGGCAGTTTTGGCTAGAATATGGTAAGGTATGTGTGTACTAAAGATCCTAGTGGTAGTGCCATGATCATCAATATGATGATGACTTGGAGGAGGATTAGTAGGTCCATAGAGTTGAAGTTCTAGCGAGGGAACGAGGTCGTGGGGATGGTTAGAGATTAAGGAGGAGGAGTGTTTGGAAGAGCGATTAATGATGGAAAAGAGGAGAGATTTGAGCCACGTTGGGCCGGTTTTGGGGAAAGAAGCTAAGATTACATCATTAGGAAGTGGGTTGAAGTGTTTAAGAAAGTTGCGAGTTCCTTGAAGATATGGGAGTCTAAACCAATAGCCATCAACTTGGTAGAGAACGTCGTCTAAATCTCCCCGCCACTTTTCTTTTGGTACCGATGACAGAAAATCATCCTTCATGATATTGTCTAAATTCTCCATCAACTGAGAATTGAATACCTAGTTAGCTAGCTATCTAGCGCGCTAAGATATGAATATATATATATATATATATATATATAATATGTGAAATGTAGCAAGGCAATTTTCAATTGAGCACTAGACATTGCATGTTCCCACACTACACATGCATGCGCGCTAAAGGTCTTCCTCTAAGTTGACATTTACCACCTAATAAGAGCGAGCTAAGCTAGGTAGGTTAATACTTATATTCATGTTAGGGGAGATATGACCTGCTGGACACACTCAGTAACTCAACTCAACCGTACAAAGTATTACCCAAATCCATTACTCTCTCCACCACCCATAACTTAATTATGGACAAAATATTCATTTATCTTAATCAATTTTAAATGGGTTGGATTAAATATTGAATAATAATAAATTAAATAAAGCCGGAGGAAACTTACATTAAATGAATATTAATAAATAAAGCGGGTGGAAATTTGTTCTCTCACCCTATATTGGTAAAGTTAAAATGTTATATTTTAGTTAAATTATTTTTTCACATCGGTTAACTCATACCCCAAACTCACTCTATCCACAATAGTTAACTCACACCAAATCCACTCTATCCATGATTTAGTTGGGAATATCCGGTCCATATATACTCATCTGAAATCATATCTTGATCCAAAATGTTATCCTCTTAGGTTTATGGTCCATTAAAGTATATATGTCAATCTTTTTTCTTATGTTTCGATGCGTAGGACCTTATTATCATGCGTTACCACAACAATCCTCCCCTTAATGCGTGATCTCTTTATCCACATCGACACCGAGCTTCCCTTTGAACTTTAACCGTACTCTTTTGAGAATTATAGCCCATCACCTTCTTCTAGTTGACGAGTCACCCTTTTCATCTATCTCTTGTTTGATCCACCAATTAGAGCATCTACTAAGACCGTCAAATCTCCTCTATCTGACAAGCTTATCTCTCAATATCTCTTGTTTGATTCACCAAGAGCCTTCTCAAAAAAGTACTACTTGGTGAAAGAGTAAGTACTTCACTCGGCATCTATAACTCATTGAGCCTGACTCATCATATCTTCCAACTGACGAGCCCACACTCTTCACTTCTCTTGTCAAGAGCATCTGCGAAAAAGAGTTTACCACTCGCTCAATGAATTACTTTTATCCATCATAAACAGTCCATACCATAGTTATAAATACCGTATCGGCATGCATACTGTTTTTCTTGTTTTAGTGATACTTACTAGTACAGATGCGTACGGTGCAGTACTGATATATACCGGTATACCGTCTCAAATTTATTATTAAAAAATTAAAATAAAGTATATGTATATAATCACACATGTATGTGTATGATATTCATAACTCATAAATAACATCATAAAACCCATCACTAGCTTCAACCTGTAAACTAACAAATAAGCAATCACAAATAATAACCTGTTAGAGTTTAATGAACGCAACATTAAATAAACTAAGAAAGGTTTTTGTTTTGCTTTTTCTTTAATTTCACTGCAGTCCTTTTATGTGGATGGGTTTAATTCAAATCTACGCAGTGGTTGCCATTCCTTTGTTAAGAAAGGCGGGCGGAGAGATGACAGTTTGTTTCGTACAGTTATATTTCCTCAGTCCCATACAAAGGAATCGCATTTGAAAAGTCTTCAAATATTAAAAGATATATTTGTTTCATATATAGCCCTAAATTATTGATTTTTTTTTGCTAAATAATTATTGAATGTCTAGCTAGTTTAGGAGTAATGACAAAATTAATAATGAAATTATGATTATAAACTTGAGAATATTAATTGTCTCATTTAATACCATTATCAAAGAAGTGAAACTCTTTTTTGGAAGAGTTTTGTTATATGTTGCCACAAAACATTTCAATTTTGTTGTGATATATCAGATATAACGCACACTATATATGTAAATAAGTGCAGATCCATGGATAACTTAATTATGGGTTTATATACAACAAAAGTTGCAACTTTTTTTTTTGTAGTTAGAATATATATATATATATATATATATATATATATATATATATATGATTTTTCCTTTTGAAAAGAAGAAGAAGGGGAAATAGTACCCTTTTTCTTTTTTGTTTTCACTTTTTTCCCTTGTGAAGGATCGATGGAGTATTTCTTCTTCTTTTTTCTAGACGGAAGAATCATCTATTATAAGAATTAATTAGACGGAGGAGTTAAGTGAATGAAGATGCATGGATTTGAACTTAGCTTGTGATAGTGCACATGCACCTCATGTATTCGTTTTCCAGATTTATACAAGAATAATTAATTTAATTATAATAGACCCCTCCTTGGTCTTTAATTTGCATGCATGTTGTTGTGTTTTTGAAAGGGAGCGCTTGCAGGACAGATCAAGGAATTATATTAGGTATATTTTATAAAATTAAAGAGTTAAATTGTAGCAATAAAACACAAGTGCTAACAAAGGTAAATTAATTATATAATATTAATTACTGATTATGTAGATTGAAAATGAAACGTAGATAATAACATCTTTATATATAGTGAAGCTCCAACCTAATAATTCATGGATTCTGATTTTAATTGAACCAGAGGTTTAATATAATTGAGGTATTTAAAATTCCCTATGGAACTATATATCTTCAGTCACTTTCCATGCATATTTGATTATAGGCAACACTTTGAAATTAAGGCGGCCGGTTCAAAACCTTAATTCTTGCACCACAAGACCCCAAGGCCGGCCGGAACCACTCGAAAGTACCCCCAGCCCGCAAAACGTCGATCAGCATCGTCATAAAGATCGTACTAGCTGATATATGCATACGTACATATGTGTGTGTATATATATATATGTGTGCGCGCGCGCATGTGTGTGGGTGGGTGGGAGTTTTAGCGAGTTATTTAAAGTGGACTCGAGGTAAACGAAGAACAAGAGAAGTAATGGTGGAAGGAAGAACAATATTAGCGACAAATCTAGCTGTAACATGGCTAGCTGCCTCTCCAGATCTATAATCTTACCAATCCAATAGGCAATTGCAATATGCAATTGCCTCTCCACACTCCACAGTAGCTCGTCAACCTCCTTTATTTACTTTTTTACTAGTTTATAACCTAATTTAAACACACTTAACCAATTTAAACTCTCACTCTCTTAATACACAAGGAATGGAATGAGAATAATCATTCATTGGGCCAAGATCTTTTCTTTTGATTCAACCTCCTAAATTTTCCATTCTCTTCCTTAACAAGAATGGCCTTTTGCCAAAGTTTCGTTATTGTTTTTATCTCATTTGATGATGAAACTTGATAAACATGATCTTTGCAGGCCTCTCTAATATCTCCTTCCAATACCTATGTAACGGCCCAAAGAATTGAATCCATTCCAAAAGTTCTCAATCATATTTCTATGATTGGGTCATTGGAATGTCCCATTTTTTCCGCTTATTTTTGTATGGAACAATTACATATTATAAGTACATTTTTAAAAATAATTATAAAAATAGTACATAAATAAAATAATTATAAAAGTAACACATTTTTACATACTTAATTACAAAATTATTACAAATAGGATTCATTTAATTGAGGAGATTAGGATTGGTGTGCTGAGATGGCAAATTAGAAACCCAATTAAAATACTGTTCCCGTTTGTTCGGTCGGGCGGTTTTTTTTTTCGAAACGCGTGATAACCACCTTAATCATTTGTCTGGGTAGGACTCTTCAGTTTAGAAACCCTTGTTTTGCATGTTGGAAACCATTGTTTCTTTCTTCTACCCGTGTTCTCTTCTTCTACAGTGATCGGTACTTGTGATTTGTTTATCATTTTCGTGATCGTTACAGGTTTAGTTGTTCTTCATTGTCGTACTTACTCGGTTCGGTACTGATTTAGTTGTTGTTCATTGTCGAACTTACTCGGTTCTCGTTACTGGTCGGAGCTCTGAGTTTCAAAATATAGTATACTTGTTGTTGGTTCATCGTTACAGGTGAGTATCTGGCTTAATAGTGTAATGTATGATTTTATTAACACAATGGAGTTTTGATTGTTTCTGTTTGAGTATCTAGCTTAATAGTGTAATGTATCTGGCTTAATACTTGTTGTTGTTTGTATTATATGTATGTGTTGTACAGGATGGTTGATACAAGGAAGAAGGATGGAAAGAGGAAAAGAATCACAGAGGGTGATTCTGTTACGGAGTTGAAGAAGTATGCTAGGGTGAGGAAAGGGAAGAAGTGTACTAAGTTGGTGATACACGGTGATACAAAGTCTAAAGAAATGCAGTTGGAGTCTGATTTTGATGCCCAGATAATTAAAACTGAAGTTGAAGTTCAAAGCAGGAAAATTATCCCCAGACAAAAAAATCTAAAGGTGTGCTAATTTAAATTCTGTTATTGTTAGCATCATATTAATGTTTGGATACGTCTCTATTATGATTTGGTTACTGTTGCCTTATGATATGGTTACCATTATTATGACCTCAAGGTGGAATTTTGGTTACTTTTATATAGTGTTCTGGTTACTATGTAATTAGTTTACTATACATGGGTTGCCTAGACTAGGTTTGATGTAAATGTTGTTTCTGTATTGGTAACCATTAAAAACTGGGTTGATTACTATCATATAACTGTTTAGTTACTTATTTATTATGTTTTAGTTACTGTCATATTATGATTTGGGTACTATAATTGTGTCCTCAATGTGGAATTTTGGTAACTTTTATATTTTTCTGGTTACCATGTAATTGCTTAGTATACATGGGTTGCCTAAAATGGGTTTGATGTACATGTTGTTTATGTTTTGGTTACCATCAAATCATGTTATGGTTACTATCGTATAACTTTTTGGTTACTTCTTCATTAGGTTTTGGTTACTGTTATCTTATGACTTGGTTACTATTAATGTGCCATCAAGGTGGGAGTTTGGTTACTTTTATATATGGTTACTGTTATCTTATGAATTGGTTATTATTAATGTGCCATTAAGGTAGGAGTTTGGTTACTTTTATATATTGTTCTAGGTTACTATGTAATTGTTTAGTATACATAGGTTGTCTGAACTGGGTTTGATCAATATGTTGTTTATGTTTGGTCACATCAAATCATGTTCAGGTTACTATCATATAATTAGTTTGGTTACTGCTTTATTATATTTTCGTTACTGTTATCTTATGATTTGGCTACTATTATTTGTTCCCTCAATGTGGGGTTTGGTTACTATGATATTTTGTTATGGTTACTAGATAACTGTTTAGTATACATGGGTTGCCTAAACTGGGTTTGATCAACATGTTTATGTTTGGTCATCATCAAATTATGCCTGATTACTATCATATAATTATTTGGTTACTGCTTTATTATATATTTGGTTACTGTTATCTTATGATTTGGCTACTATTATTGTTCCCTCAATGTGGGGTTTGGTTACTATGATATTTTGTTATGGTTACTAGATAACTGTTTAGTATACATGGGTTGCCTGAACTTGGTTTGATCAACATGTTGTTTATTTTTGGTCACCATCAAATCATGTTCTGGTTACTATCATATAATTGTTTGGTTACTGTTATTTTATGATTAGTCTATTATTATTTGTTCCCTCAATGTGAGATTTGGTTACTATGATATTTTGTTATGGTTACTAGATAACTGTTTAGTATACATGGTTTGCCTGAACTGAGTTTGATCAACATGTTTATGTTTGGTCACCATCAAATCATGTTCTGGTTACTATCATATAATTATTTGGTTACTATTTTATTATATTTTTGTTACTGTTATCTTATGATTTGGCTACTATTATTGTTCCCTCAATGTGGGGTTTGGTTACAATGATATTTTATTATGGTTACTAGATAGCTGTTTAGTATACATGGGTTGCCTGAACTGGGTTTGATCAACATGTTGTTTATTTTTTGTCACCATCAAATCATGTTCTGGTTACTATCATATAATTGTCTGGTTACTGCTTTATTATATTTTGGTTACTGTTATTTTATGATTAGTTTACTATTATTTGTTCCCTCAATGTGGGGTTTGGTTACTATGATATTTTGTTATGGTTACTAGATAACTGTTTAGTATACATGGTTTGCCTGAACTTGGTTTGATCAACATGTTTATCTTTGGTCCACCATCAAATCATGTTCTGGTTACTATCATATAATTGTTTGGTTATTGCTTTATTATATGTTGGTTACTGTTATCTTATGATTTGGCTACTATTATTGTTCCCTCAATGTGTGGTTACTATGATATTTTGTTATGGTTACTAGATAACTGTTTAGTATACATGGTTTGCCTGAACTGGGTTTGATTACATATTTTGTTATGGTTATTATCATATAATTGTTTGGATACTGTTTGGTTATATGTTGGTTACTAATGACTGTTTAATTCTGATTTTGTTTATTTGCAGATATGGGATCTTTATTATGAAGAACGTAACAGGAATTTTACCGTGAAAATAATATACTGGTGTGACATGGAAGTCACTAGTATTATTATGAAGAAGTTGAATAAAAGTCAGTTTGAGAAGTTTAAGACTTCTTGTTTTGGAAATTTTCTTGATTTTGGTGAACATCAAATGTATTCTCAAATTCTTCACCTTGCTCTTGTGAGGGAGGTTCACCAAAGGGATGACGGAGAAATGTGATTTCTGTTCGGGGAGAAAAGGATCCGGTTTGGTTTGCCAGAGTTTAGTTTGATTTCTGGTTTGAGATGGCAAGGTGAGAAGACATATCTGCATACAAAGGTATGGAAAATTTGTTGGTGGAAAAGTTTTTTGGGGACGAGGCTGTGCCGCGTAGTAGCATAGGGAGGGTATATTGGGAGGCAGTTTTTGACAATGATGATGAGGCGGTGAGGATGTCGATGATTATGTTGGTGTTTAATTTCATACTATCCACCGTTTCTGATAATTATGTGGATGGTGCAATGATTAACTTTTTATATTTTGGCAATGTTAGTAGTTATCCTTGGGAAAAAAGTGGCCTTTGAGCAGACAAAGTACTCTTTGTCGAATACTTTGAATGGGCGGTTGAAGAAGGGAACAAATGGTGGTTGGATTTATAATTTCTATAAGGAGCATTACACTAAATCTTATAAGTTGAATAGTCTTCCTTATGTCTTCCAAGTGTTCTTGTTTGAGACCATTCCGACATTCAAAGCTCGGGGTATATATAATGACGAGCATCCTTTGGATGTTCGATTATTTAGATGGAAGGAACTAGTGAAGCCCCCTACAAATGACAAGCTAAACGATCTAGTTTTTGGTTCTGGACAGGTATGCATGCTACCAATAATAATGTAGTTAGTTACCTTTATATAGACAATTGGTTACTGATTATATTTTTGCAGATTACTAATCACAATATAAATGGTTACCTATATATACAGAGTTAGCTACTGATTATATTTTTCTATCTTACTAATAACAATTTAGTTGGTTACCTGTATATACACAATTGGTACTGATTATACTTTATGCAGTTTACTAATAAAATATAGTTGGTTACCTTTATATATATAGTTGGTTACCTTTATATACACAGTTAGTTACTGTTATATTTTATGTAGTTTACTGATAACAATATAATTGGTTACCTTATATATACAGTTGGTTATTGGTATCATTGTATGCAGGTTCTAATGACTTTGTAGTTTGTTACCTTCATGTATACAGTTGGTTACTGATTGTATTTTATGATTTTTTATGTCTTATTTTTTTTATTTTAATTGTATAATGTTTGTTAGATATTATATTAAAGTGTGATTAATTATTTTCAGCTGAGGATAAAAAATTTGATTCCTACCGCTGAGGAGAAGGATCGTTTGGATTTGGGCGGCGTTCACTTTATCAATGGGAATGATGCTGATAGGAAGGTGGAAAAAAATGTGAAGGTTGAAGACGTTGAATTTTCAATTGATGATGTTAAAGATGTAATTGATGCACGGTTTAGGCCGTTAAAAAAGAAAGTGTTTGAACTGAAGAAAAACATTCAAGAGTTGGGGGCTGATCTTAGGGATGAAATGCGTATTTTACAAGTTAAGGTATGCAGGGACTTGAGGTCTATTATTGACAGGAGTTACGTCGGAACAAAGGTGATGAGGACGACAATGACAAAAAAGATGATGGTGATGATGATTCTGATGATGACGATGCTGATGGTGATGATTCTGATGGTTCTGATGATGCTGCTGATGATGATGATGTTGATGATGATGTTGATGATGCTGCTGATGGTTTAAGAGGAAAGGAGAATGATGATGATGACGGTGGTTCAAGAGTGAACGAGAAGGATGACGGTGACGATGGGTTGAAAGTTGATGAGAAGAAGGATGAGGATGAAACTGAGATTGTTAAAGAGGTTGAACATGATGTGACTGGTAAGGGTGATGATGGTTTGAAAGAAAAGGAGAATGACGATGATAACGATGTTTCAAAGGCGATTGAGAAGGTTGTTAAAGAGGTTGAACATGATCTGACTGATGAGGGTGATGATGGTTTGAAAGAAAAGGAGAATGACGATGATAACGATGTTTTAAAGATGATTGAGAAGGATGATGGTTATGATGGGTCGAAAGTCGACGAGAATAAGGATGAGGATGAAGCTGAGATTGTTAAAGAGGTTGAACACGATGTTACGATGGAAGAGGCCCATGAAATAAAAAATATTGATGAAGAAGATAATGTCAAGGTTAGCTAATTTAAATTCTGTTATTTTAATTATCATATAATTGTTTGGTTACCTTTTTATTATGTGTTGGTTACTGTTATCATATGATTTGGCTACTATTATTGTGCCCTCAATTTGGGAGTTTGGTTACTTGTATATTTTATTCTGGTTACTATGTAATTGTTTAGTATACATGGGTTTCCTGAACTGGGTTGATCTACATGTTGTTTCTGTGTTGAATACCATTAATACTATTCTGGTTACTATCATATAACTGTTTGGTTATTTATTAAAATTTTAGTTACTGTTATCTTATGATTTGGCTACTATTATTGTGCCCTCAATTTGGAATGTTGGTTACTTTTATATTTTGTTCTGGTTACTATGTAATTATTTAGTATTCATGGGTTGCCTAAACTGGGTTTGATCTACATGTTGTTTGTGTTTTGGTTACCATTACAACCTGTTCTAGTTACTATCGTATAATTGTTTGGTTACTCCTTTATTATTTTATGGTTACTGTTTTGTTTGTTTTTTTATGTGTTATATGTGTTTTGTTTTAATGATTAATTAGTTTTTTTTTATTTTTCACAGATTGGCAAGAACAATGACATGCCATCTTTTGATATATTAAGCCAATTAAATGGAATAGAGATAATTATTTATGTTGCTGCTGAGGTTAGTGTTACTATTATTTATGTTATGGTTACTATTATATTATTGTTTGGTTACTATTTGAATGTGTTGGTTACTATTATAATATTGTTTGGTTACTGTTATATTATATGTTGGTTACTATTATAATATGTTCATTATAGTCATTCTGCTATTGTTCATTTTGTTTGTTATTGCATATATTAGTTAACTGCATGTGTTTGGGTTGAAAATTTAATTGCATCTGTTTCCTTTTCTGTCAATTGATAAAGTGGATAAATTGGAGGCAGACAGCAGTTTTGTACTTAATTATATATTATTAACCACCCAGGACATAGCGCAGTGTGATGAGGTGGAGTTAAGTGCCCTTAAACCTGGTGGTAGACCGGTTCGTGAACCCGTAAAGAGTGCCATGTTGAGGACTCCGTATACGATAAAGTTTAGATCTGCGGATTCATCTTCTACTACCGTGGTTGATACTCAAATACGTGCAGGCACTTATGCATTCCCCAAAGTATGTATGGCCATGCCCTCAAAGTACGAAGAGGCATTGTTTGATCAATGGTTTAGGATTGGACTAAACAACATGAAAAGGTCTGTTATTTATTTTTTAACAATGGTATAGTTTTTTATAAAATAAATAAATTTGTTTCCATTTATAAACAAATGGTTACTATTACATAAATATTATGGTTACTATTATGTTATTTTCTGGTTAATGCTTTATGATGTTCTGGTTACTGTTATGTTATGAGTTGGCTACCAGTATTGTGCATTCAAAATGGGATTTTGGTTTGTTTGGGTTATTATAATATTATATTCTGGTTAATGTTATATTAGGTTTTGGTAATACTATATTATGTTATGGTTACTATTATGTTGTGTTTGGTTTCTGTTAATGTTCCATCAAAGTAAAGTTTTGATTAATATTATATAATTTTTGATTATTGGGTATTTGTTTAGTACATTCAGGTTGCTTAAATGGGGGTTGGTAACATGATGTGTCTGTGTTGGTTACTATTAAATTATGTTATGGTTACTGTTATTTTATGTTTTGATTACTGTTATGTTATGTATTGGTTACTATTTGATTATTGTTACTATATTATTATTTGTTGGTTACTATGAAACTGTTTACAATACAGTGGTTGATTAGATTGGTTATTATTTAATGTTCAAGTCTGATTTGGTAGTGTCTAATAATATTGTAATTTATAATGTTAGCGTGTATACTAATATTATGCTTTTATATTGAAGGACTGACAAATTCCCGGAAAAGAATGACCAAATTTATAAGACCCCGAATTTTATGAAATAAAAGTATTCAATTTTTCTATTTAGTAAATGGTTAAATTGATAAAAGTTTAAAGTTAAGGGTGATATATGTAATTTTTTTAAAACAAGCAAGTGGTTATAAAATATTCATTGTTGTCGGGGAATATTCGTTTGGTCGTGGAATATTCTTGTTGTCGGAGAATATTCGTACGACGGCGCAGCTATTTGTGGACCCCACAACGGAATAACTGTCGGATATAGAAAGCGACAAAAATAACCTTTTTTATAAAATAACGGCGTAGTTGTTACCGTTAGAACTGTTGAAATACCCGGTGGTTAAAATACAGTGATACGCAGTGTTGCACAGTAGCACACGGTATTGCACAGTATTTCAAATTATTGAGTCTTACGTGAGAAGGCACTTACTCAATTATTGTTACAGTAATTACTGTTCAATATTTTATATTATTGACTCAATAATTGTTACATTGATATTTTATTGACTCAATAATTGCTACGTTGCCATTTTATATGATTGATTCAATAATGGCTACAGTTAATATTTTATAGTATTGATTCAATAATTGTCGTTGCACAGTATTTCACGTTATCAACTCAATAATTCATAATATTTGAATAATATTATTAGATAGCATTATTGACAATGTCTAAGGAAGTTCTGTCTAGGAGGGGTTATTTAATTGCGCACCAGTAAGGAGAAGTCCTTATCGGAAGGCCCCCTCTTTCTTGGGAACGACCTGGTTGTCAATATTGTAGTTCTATAATATTATTTGTGAATAATTAATAATTAATTTATATGATAAGAAATATTTATTTTGTGGATATTAAAGAAGGAATTAGCACTGATGTGTTTTTATCAATATTTTGGTGTGAAAAATCATCTGTTTGTGAATTTCGGATAATTTATGTTGGGAATTTGGAAAAACTTTCTTCTGCAAAGTTGTAGAGAATTAAATTTCTTATAGAAGGACATAGAATTTGTATTTTTCTGATGAAGGGACTATTTATTATGAATTATTGAAGTTTCAGAAAATATATATATTTTTTATGGGCGGGCCCCACTTTTGTTGGAAAAAAATTTTAGCCGCCAGGCGGCGGAAATTTTGAAAAAAAAAATAATATTTTATTATTTTAGTCTCCTTTGGCATCCTAAGCTTTTCCTATAAATAGGGTGCTTAGGTTAGAATTAAAAATCGTACCAGAATCAGAAGTTTTCTCTCTCTATAATATCGAGCGTATTTTTGTGAGTATTTCGATACTTTGAGTGTTACTATTCAGTGCAAGTTTCCTTCGGTATTATATCCGATATTCCAGCCAGAACTGTTACTCTTTTGAGGTAAGGGATGTTATTTTCTTTCGTAAATGATGTTATTCTTTTCAATATCATTATACAGAAATATTGTCATGGATTTTATGTTGAAATTCTTACTTTTTCCGTCGGGATTACTATTCACGTATACGGCACTATTCACGGAAAAATTAAATTTTCTTCTATTTGTCCAAATTGCTTGTTAAGGTTCATATCTTTGATTGGATCTAAGTTTTGAGCTTTATTTTTGAATTTTGCTCCACAAAGTATTATTATGGAGTATTTTTAAACTTGGAGATCGATGTTTTGATCATATTATTTTTATTATCATATATAACATTTTTATAATCCTGGTGATGAAATTTCTCTTTGACTTGAGTGTAAAGATGGGTAGATTATTGGTATGATCATGACTATAGATTCTCTTTGGCCAGTAGTGTAAAGATGGATTGTTGACTGGTATGTTCATGACCATTGAATTTACAATTGAATATCTTTAGCTTAAGGGCAAAGGTGAATTGATCAACATGGTTATAATTATTGTTTATATAAATTCTGAAATGGTTAGATATTTTTTGAGATATGAATATCTTTGGCCTGTAGCGCAAAGATGAGCTGTTGATTTGTGAATATCTTTGGCATGTAGTGCAAAGATGACCTGTTGTTGAATATCTTTGGCCTGTAGTGCAAAGATGAGCTGTTGATTTGTGAATATCTTTGGCCTGTAGTGCAAAGATGGATGATTAATTGTTGAATATCTTTGACTTGTAATGCAAAGATGAATTGATTAGCGTGATTATGAACAGGAACTGTGATTTGGTATAACCATGATCTTTGGTGTTTCAGGTAAAGACAGGTGATGAGAATTATCTTCGTCCTGAGTGCGAAGAGGAATTCATCAAGATAATTATGATCATGAACTTACATGATTGTGGACAGGAATTGTTGATTGATGTTACAGGGATAAAATATTATTGATGGACTTTTAACATGGAGAAGATAATAGACATTATAGTCTATTTGACTCTTCTAATGGATTGCTCGTTCCGCTACAACTATGGTTGAAAAGTTTTACCATATGTTTAAATCTTTGATTTATTACTGATGAAAACTATTGATAATATAATTATCTTTAGTCATGATATTCTTTACTGGGCTATTTGTGCTCACCCTTTTGCTTCACAATTCTTTTCAGGTAATAAGAGTATAACGGGGTCGAGCAGGGATAACAGGGAAATAGAGTGATGGTCTATAGCTGTTGAGGTTTTCCATAAAACAGTATGAGAAGAATTATATTGAGAATTTAAAATATGTGTGTCGTATTTTATACGTCATTTTAACAGTTGATTTTGGTGAACCAAATAGGCTGAGGTGAACCCAACTTTGGAAGGGTGTTTTGCCACTATCATACAAGATGTCTAATCACCTACAACTTCTGTAAGACCCCAACTTTTATGAATAAAGATTTAGTTTTCTTTATATATTATTTCGAAATAGTAAGGTGTTGATTTGATAAATATGAAAGTTATGGGTGAAATGTGCAAACATTTTTAAAATGAGCAAGTGGTTATAAAATATTCTTGTTGTCGGGGAATATTCGTTTGGTCGTGGAATATTCTTGTTGTCAGGGAATATTCGTACGACGGCGCAGCTATTTGTGGGCCCCCACAACGGAATAACTGTCGGATATAGAAAGCGACAGAAATAACTTTTTTACAAAATAACGGCGTGGTTGTTACCGTTAGTACTGTTGAAATACCCGGTGGTTAAAATACAGTGATACACGGTGTTGCATAGTAGCACACGGTATTGCACAGTATTTCAAATTATTGAGTCTTACGTGAGAAGCCATTACTCAATTATTGTTACAGTAATTACTGTTCAATATTTTATATTATTAACTCAATAATTGCTACGTTGATATTTTATATTATTGACTCAATAATTGCTGCATTGATATTTTATTGACTCAATAATTGCTACGTTGCTATTTTATATGTTTGATTCAATAATGGCTACAGTTGATATTTTGTAGTATTGATTCAATAATTGTCGTTGCACAGTATTTCACGTTATCAACTCAATAATTCATATTATTTGAATAATATTATTAGATAGCATTATTGACAATGTCTAAGGAAGTTCTGTCTAGGAGGGGTTATTTAATTGCGCGCCAGTAAGGAGAAGTCCTTATCGGAAGACCTCCTCTGTCCTAGGAACGACCTGGTTGTTAATATTGTAGTTCTATAATATTATTTGTGAATAATTAATTATTGATTTATATGATAAGAAAATATTTATTTTGTGGATATTAAAGAAGGAATTGGCGCTGATGAGTTTTTATCAATATTTTGGTGTGAAAAATCATCTGTTTATGGATTTCGGATAATTTATGTTTGGAATTTGGAAAAACTTCCTTCTGCAAAGTTGTAGAGAATCAAATTTCCTATGAAAGGAAATAGAATTTGTATTTTTCTGACGAAGGGGCTATTTGTTATGAATTATTGAAGTTTCGGAAAATATATATATTACAAAGGGTGGGACCCACTTTTGGTTGGAAAAAATGGCTGATGGCTTTTTGGTAGCAGCCGGCGGCTGGAGGTTTTAAAAAAATAATAATATTATTTTATTATTTTAGTCTCCTTTGGCATCCTAAGTTTTTCCTATAAATAGGGTGCTTAGGTTAGAATTGAAAATCACACCAGAATCAGAAGTTTTCTCTCTCTATAATATCGAGCGTATTTTTGTGAGTATTTCAATACTTTGAGTATTACTATTCAGTACAAGCTTTCGTCGGTATTATATCCGATATTCCAGTCAGAGATACTGTTCTTTTGAGGTAAGGGATGTTATTTTCTTTCGTAAATGATGTTATTCTTTTCAATATCATTATACAAAAATATTGTCATGGATTTTATGTTAAAATTCTTACTTTTTCCGTCGGGGTTACTATTCACGTATACGGCACTATTCACGGGAAAATTTATTTTTCTTCTATTTGTCCAAATTGTCTGTTAAGGTTACTATCTTTGATTGTATCCAAGTTTTGGGCTTTATTCTTGAATTTTGCTCCACAAAGTATTATTATGGATTATTCTTGAATTTGGATAAACTAAATGACGAATCCCTAATCTTTGTCTTTTATCTCACTGGATTCGTTCTTTAAAATATTTTTCATCATCCTCAGTCCTAAAAGGTGATGTAACTGAATATCTTTGGCCTGTAGAGCAAAGATGAATGATTACCTGATGAATATCTTTGGCCGTAGTGCAAAGATGACAGGTGTTGAGATGAACATGACCACTGATGATACAAATGAATATCTTTGGCCTGTAGTGCAAAGATGAATATTTGATGAGATGGATATTGATTGATGTTACAGGGATAAAATATTGACGATGAACGGTTATTTCCGCTGCGAATATTGATCTAAAACATGTTGTCAATAATATTTTATCTGAACTGTTGAAGGCTAACGATAATTTATTTTCCATTATCTTAGTCATAATATTCTTTACTGAGCTAGTTGAGCTCACCCTTTTCATCTGTTGTCCTCTTCAGGAAATGAGAATGTTGCGGGGACTAGTCGGGGAACAGAGTGATGGTCCGAGTTAGAGCAGTAGTAGTCCTCACTATTTCTGATAAATAGTGTGATAATAATTGTAATGAGGACTTAGTTTGAATCTTAATATTTTCTACATATTTGTATTGAGACTCACAGTTGTGTGGTCGTATTTTGCACGACCGTATGATATAAAGTTTGTATTTGAATTCTGTACCATGTATTTAGCGACTCAGAATGGGTTGGGTTGAATGGACCTATTCTGGGGGCGTCACAACTTCGGGTTATCATAAGACATGGTTGTGCACATCCACTTGCTGATTATATCTATGAGCACTACCTATATAATATTGGAGTTTGGTTGAAATATAATTCTCAATTGGAGACAATGAAGATAATTATATGGCAAGAGAAGACCCACCATTGGAAAGAACATGATAGTAATCTTCTCATTTTTCTTTGGGGTCTATTGGGTCAACTAAGGATAATTCTCAAGTCATATGATATCTATTATAACTTAGATGCATGGCCTCCCATGTATGAAGGTTTTCTTGAGCATTTTCCAAAGATTTTAATTCCTAAAACAGTTATTGACTGTACCTTTCTGTAACGTATTATTGATTTGAAGTATGGGCACTGTATTAGTATTGAAACTCACAGTTTAATTATGGTCGTATTTTGTACGAGAGTTTAAAAGATAGAATTTGAAGATTTGTATTTGAAAATTTTGTTGAGTGTATTTCGTGGCGACCCAGAATGGGTTGGGTGGATTGGACCTATTTTGGGGGCGTTACACAATTGAACCTGCTTTTATATTTGGGTCTATTCCGATATCATCAAAAATGTGGTTCTACAAACTGAACACTCCTGGACAGTGGTTAGATGATGATGTGAGTTTTTTTTGTTTCAAATTATGTTGTGATAGTTATGGTTACCTTATTCATCTGGTTTAGTAACTAGTGTTAACAGTACTAGTTACATATATTACAGATTTATATTTTTTCAGCAACTGTTAATATCTTATGGATTTTATTTTTTTGTTTTGATTCAGCACATAAATATTGCATTATACTACTTCCGTAAACTGTCCAGACATTTCGATAGCGTTCATATAAGGGCAACGACCACGGACTGTTGGTTTCACGGCAATATGACTGCTCTTTTTGAGGAATACATGAGTAAAAGGCTGATAAGAGTATCTTGTCTGGGGAGGGTGATGTTGCTGAATACATCCGTGGGTTGTTCATGGATGTTAACACACTTTGGGTCAACGTTGATTTCGTGTTGTTCCCCATTCATATGTCATCGCCGGATCACTGGTTTTTGCTAACATTTGACATACATCGCAGACGTTTAACAGTTTACAATTCTCTGCAGCCAAACAGGAAAATAATGCAGAAATTTTTTTTAGATGTTTGTGAGCCTTATATCTTCATCCTACCCACAATACTGCGTAAGAGTGGTTTTTGGAGAGATAGGTCTGATATTGACTTAGGTAGTGAACCGTATCGTAACAAAGATGAAGATGATATAATTGAATTGAAATTTGTAAAGGGGGTACCTGAACAAACTGAAAGGTAAGGTTTACATGGTTTACATTTATTTAATTATTATATATAGCATGATTTTAGTTTTGATGTTTATTTTATTTTGTTTGTTTGTGCAGTGATTGTGGGATGTTCACGATTTGTTTTGCTGAGCATGTCATTCACCCGAAGTTTGCTGAAATTCCTAATCCATTCCCCATTCCAAAGTATTGGAAGAAATTATGCACAAACCTCTACATGCATGCTAGGAATAAACAATTATAGGGATATGAGTCTGATAGAGAATTTCCAGGAAGATTTGTACCAGATTTTGATGATTAGTTATGTTGTCATTGTATTTTCCTAATAAAATGTGGTTCTTACATTGATTTTATTGGATATCCATAATCATTTGTTATGGTTAGTGAGTTTTTAATGTTTGGTGCAGCTTATGTAAATGTGATTACAGTTTTTGATTATATCACCAGATGTTTGACATTATTTGTTGGTTCGTATTTGTTACTTATAAGTTATCTGATACATTTATTTGAAAGATGCAATGGGGTAACCAAACATGCATAGAAGGGTAATAATTTTATTTTTTGTTAGTAACCAGATAGTTATAAGCTTATATCAGTATAAATATCAAGTGTTAAATGTAATGTGATAGTGCCCCATTTATATAGCGTATGGATACTTATAAATTACATAGGTATAAAAGTTATTTGAAAATGGTCAGTTGGTAGCTAAATATGCATATATAGGTAACCATTTTAATTTTTGTGAGTAACCAAATACACATAAAAATGATTCAGAACAGTTTCCATCAGCTATTTCAGTTGTAATGTTAGGTTGGTTTCTAAACCTACATATAAGGTAACCATTTTAGTTTTTGTTAGTAACTAGATTGTTATAAGCTTGTTATGGCCTGTTATCAAGTGTTAAATGCATATAATTTATTTATACCATGTCATCATGACTGAATCAAAAACTTCAATTAAGATTTTTCATTTATACATATGATGGTCACTTATAGATCACATTAAAAAAAGATAGTTTGAGATGTGCAGTTGGAATCCAAACATGCATATATGGGTAACCATTTTTGTTTTTCTTATTAACCAGATTATTGAAAGCTTATATTGGAAAATTTTTGAAGTGCTAAATGTACATGTGAGGGTTATCATTTATCTAGCTGATGGATACTTATATATTACATAGGTATAAAAGTTATGTTGAAAATGGTCAGTTGGTAGCTAAATATTTATATAGAGGTAACCATTTTATTTTGGATGAGTAACCAAATGTACATAACAATGTTTCAGAACTTTTACCAATTATTTAATGTATATGTTTGCTTTATATCGATAACTCATGATGGAATCAGAAATCAAAATATTAATCAATATTGTGCAACACAAGTTTTGGTACTGTACATCATCAAAAAAGTTACTAACTATCTAGTTAATGGTTACTCACAGTAAACAATAATACATTCATGTATTTACACTATTGTTGATAATGTACTATATCAGACATTTTTTGGTCTTAAAATCTGTGGATTATTGCATAGTTTTTCTGTTGTGTCCCTTTTCTTGGCACCTGCTGCATTTGTTTTGAATTTTGTTTTCAGATCCGTGCTTGTACCTCCCTAACTTTGGTCTTCAGTTGGTCTTCTTGAGTTTGGTGGTTTTACACATATGTTTCTTACTTCTTCTGGCACATCCCAGTTCTCTTTGTCATCTAACGGCATGATGGACGTTGAATATGTGTCTACCAAAGTTATTTTTAAGTAGTTTTTTGAGCAAAATTCATAACAGTTAAGATTCCTCTTGCTGATAACAGCAGCAGCGTGCGGACAAGGCATCTCATGTTACTAAAATTTACGTCATGTGCATGACCTTTGTTAGATGTCCACAATATATTGTTTGGTGACATCGTAAACAGTGAAGAACAATAGGTTTGATGTCTCAACCTACAACACAAATTAAGTGTGTCGTTAGTATGTATAAATGTTTAGTTTGTTTACATCGAAAGAATGACAGTTATACGTAATGTTGGTAACATTATCAGCATAAAAAGGTAACCATAACTCAATTAAGCAGTAACCAAACCATAATATGATAGTAACCAGAAGAGAATTTAATGGTAACTAAAACAGAAACACACATGTAATCAAACACAGTTTAGGTAACTTATGTATACCAAACAATTACACAGTAACCATAACAAAATATAAAAGTAACCATAAAATGAACATAATTTAAAATGACATGATAATAAACAATAATAGTTTAAAATGCACAATATGATAGTGAAGCAAACCAGACCCATATACAATGATAGTAACCAAACATAATACAACATACTATTCTCATAATATTCTCAGCATAATACCCTCAGTATAATATTATCAGCATATACAGGTAACCATACCATAATAAAGTAGTAACCAAAACCATAATATGATAGTAACCAATAAATGAATCTTCTGTTGTAATAATTTAAAAGTTGTATTTGTTACCTTAAATTTCTTTGATTTAGTGATATTCGATTGCAACCTTGCCTTAGCTGTCGTGGAAAGTGTAGTGAATGTTGATATGGCTGCTTATTTGTTTGTGAAATACCATCTTTGAATCATACAACGGATGCATTCAATCATTGTTGTAACTGGAAGTTTCCTGATCCCCTTGATTGTATTGTTGATAGATTCCGCTGTATTTGAAGTCATTGTCGAGTACCTGCTTACAAGTCCCATGGAGCCTCGTGCACTTCTCCAACTTGACCTCTTCCTCCAAATATGTCCTTATTCGAGCATCAATTTCATCAAGTTCACCCATGTGTTTGTTGAATTGTTTAATGGTGTAAGCTCTACAAGCCCCATTGTACGCCTGTTTAAGTTCTTCTCCTCTCTTTCTGAATCTATTTTTTATATTTTTCAATACATGATATGTACACGAACCATGCATGACATCTGGGAACACAAAATTCAGTCCCTGTACAATGGCTTCATGTCTATCTGAAATAATGCATTGGCCTTCCTTAACTCCACAAGCATTTCTCAAATTTACGAAAAACTATCTCCAAGATAATTCATTTTCGCTGTCAACTACTGCAAAAGCAATCAGGAATAATGTTTCTGTTTGCATCCTGCGTGCTTGCTATCAGGAGTGTGCCCTCGTAGGTTGATTGTATGAACGTGCCATCAATTACAATGATTGGAAAGCAATGATGCCATGCTTGAATGGATGTTTCAATGACAAAGAATAGATATTTGAAACGACCATTTGCTTCCAACTCTAGGGATGTGACGGAACCTGGTATAAAATTTTAGCAATGTCATTATAGTTCAAGTAGCAGACGGTATCCAAACTAGTAGCAGATGGTAACCATTTATATGGTTAATGGTATGCAACTAATTACCATAATATTATTTCCAACACAGTGCATATGGTGTCCAGAATATCATTAAATTATGTTATTTTCAGTATCATATTATTGTCTGGTTACTTCTTTATCATGTTATGGTTACTGCTATCTTATGATTTGGTTACTGTTATTGTGCACTCAATGTGAGATTTTGGTCACTTTTATATAGTGTTGTTGATATTGTGTAATTGTTTAGTTTATATGGGTTGCCTAAACTAGGTTTGGTCTACATAATGTTATTGTTTTGGTTACCATTAAAATATGTTCTGCTTACTATCATACAATGGTTTGGTTACTTATTTAATATGATATGGTTATATGATAGTAACCAAACAGTAATATGTTATACTATTTTGTTTATTGTCATATAACTGTTTTGATACTTATTTATTATATTTTGGTTACTGTTATCTTATGATTTGTCTAATATCATTGTAACCAAACCTGTACATAATGGTAATCATATTATTTTTTGTTAGTAACCAGACAATTATACATATAAATGTTTCAGACAGTTTTCATCAGCTATTTCAGTTGAAACATTAGGTTGGTTTCAAAACCTACATATAAGGTAACCAGTTTAGTTTTTGTTAATAACCAGATAGTTATAAGCTTGTTTATGGCATGTTATCAATTGTTAAATGTATATGTTTTATTTTATACCATGTCATCATGTTGGAATACAGTTGGTAAGTAATCATACGTAATAAGGTAACTAATTCATTTGTATTGGGTATCCAACTAATTACGATAAACAAATAAAGTGTTTTAGAGTGTTACCTGAATTTGTTTTCTCCAACATGTATAACCATGATGGGATCAGTGAGTAGTCGTGTGGACTTCCTCTCACCTTCTCCAATGCTTTTTCCTTTGATCTCCATGCTTTTTGGTAAGAGATAGACACATTATACTCTGTCATCATGTCCTCCACAATATCGGTTGGTGTGTATATTTTCTTCAAATTTGTTAATCTGTGCATTATGCATTCACTAACCAACTCACTATTTGCCTGTCTGTGGTCTCCCAGCAATACGTTGACTGAACACGTGTGGATGTCATTGAATGCTCTCACCTTGAACATACTGATTTTTCGAAACCTTGATGCTCTCATTTTCCATCTGCAATTTTCATTATCTAGGCACACTAGCACGAGGTCTCTACAACTTGTTCGTTCAACTTTGTGTTGTCTGTTTTTCTTGATTGAATGCAGCCTCATTGCTTGTGATAGGATTTTCTTGTCTTTATAGGTTTGATGTATCTTTATTTCACGTTCATTCGGATCTGTTATGACATCATCAGATCGTTCTTGTGTGTATGTTATGTCATTTTGTCTGTCTTGTTATTGTTCAATAATTTTCGTGGCAAGCTGATCAGCATATTGTGTTCTAATTTGGCAATCTTGTGTTGCTAGCGGTACAAGTTCTGAATTCAATTGTGTTGATCTGATAGGCGTTACATCGTGAATTCTAGTTTCTTCTACATTTATCAAGTTCTGAAAGATTGTTGTGTGTCCCCTGCTTTGTACATTCTCTATAATCAGTGAGAATTTGCCTTGTTCATCAGATTTTCGGCTAACTTTCATAAATAATCTAAAGGTTGCTTCATCTGATATACTGATCGGTGGAATGTCGCTTCTAATATGACATTTGATTGACAATGTTGTTGTGTTCGTGTCTAGCCGTATTGCACTGCATACCAAGCTTTGCATTTCTCTGAACGAACTAGTTGATGGAACTAGTTGGCCGGTAACTTCAAAATTATTGTATTGGTCACTGTCAGTCCACTTTCCGTTGAAATAAAGTACAACTGGAATCATCTCCATTGTCTGGCAACTGGATAAACATTGAACAGTAACCAAATATAGATTAGACAGTAACCAATATATATGTAATTAGTAACCAGAATATAAAACACATTTTTAAATGCATTTTACAATCAGAACAATGACTTTGTTACCAATTTAAGTCCAACAGTTGTATGAAGGTAACCAATTTAGTCAATAAGTAACCATCTATATAAAATAAATAAGTATAAAACACACTAATACTATACAGTAACCAAATCAATATTATACAATAACCAAATTAATATTAGACAGTAACCAACATACATGTACTTAGTAACCATAATATAAAACACATGTTTCATTGCATTTTACAGTCAAAACAATCAGTGTAGTAACCAATGTAGTTAATAAGTAACCATCTATATAAAATAAGTCAGTATAAAAGACAATAAGAGTAACTGGCAACCGAATCAACATTATACAATAACCAACTCCATAGTATACAGTAACCAACACATATATACTTAGTAACCAGAACATATAGCATATTTTTCATACATGTTACTTTGGGACCAATTAAAAATTCAACAGTTGTATGAAGATAACCAATGTATCTATTAAGTAACCATTAATATAAAAAACATCTATAACCAAATCAACATTATACAGCAACCAAATTCAGATTACACAATAACCAAAATGTATATACTTAGTAACCATAAGATAAACTATATTTTTTCAAATCAACATTATACGCTTAGTAACCAAAACCTAAAACATAGTATACAGCAACCAAATTCAATGTAGACAGTAACCAATATGTGTCTACTTAGTAACCACCAATATCAAACACATTTGTCCATGCAGCTTACAACCAGTACACTCAGTAAAAAATTCAGTAACAAAATTAATATTATACAGACACCAAATCATCATTATACAGTAACCAAATATATTGTTATTAGTAACCAATATAAATAATTATAATCAGAACATAAAACTCATTGTTACATGAATTTTACAATCAAAATACTCAGTATATTGACCTTATGACTAATTAAAGTCCGAACAATTTCATGAAGGTAACCAATACATGATAATTTAGTAACTACGGGTAAATATATGAGAATATACTTTAAAACAAATGTAGCAGTATACAAATTTATAAAAAATCAATCACCAATCAATAAAATTTATACTATTAATGTTTCTGGTTATCGATCGTAACTCGAAAGCATAAACATCTTGTTTACTTATATATGAAATTTCGTAATCACTGATCGCATATCTCAAATTTGCTTTTGATCGTGACTGTTATGCTGTTATGAAAACTTCGAAGGCTTGTTTGGAAACGATTGAGTCGTCGGTTGATTTCGCCGGTCTCGAATGTTCGGCGTATTTCATTTTCCGATCTGCAAAACTCGTTCCGTTGTTTTCGTGTCTAGTTTGAATTTGGGGTGTTAGTTGATTGCCGATATCATAAAGTTCGGTAACTGACGTGTAGGACGTTAATGGTCCTTAATTGTAGGTACGTATTAATTGTCAAAATTGAGATTTGCGGTAGTTTTGTAATTATTTTCTTGATGTATGATTATTGTAATTATTTTCTAAATATTGTATAGTAATGTAAAGGACCCTTTTTGTATTTACTCTGAGAAGACCGAAAAATAATATTGGGCTTATTCTTTCTTTGAGTCCACAAAAGGCAAATAAAGCCCAGACTAACTATGGATGGTTTAATTTTCTTGTCCTTCTCTTGTATTTTGGCGCTGAAATATTGTAAATGACATAAAATCATTAGTTTTTTTTTTGGGGGTAAAATATTGAACAAATTAGTAGTATATTTTAAACGTTTATTATGGATCGATGATGTCACCAATATGTATCTCAATATTCCTAATGTCCGAAGCTGCTTTGGTCCGCCAAAAATTGATTAACTACGGAATGAATTTGATTAAAACGCATTGTCTGAAGTGTGAGGAAAGGAAGAGAGAAGAGAAGTAAAAAGTGAGTGACTGCATGCAGAAGAATATAAGTCGATTGTCAAAAGGCATCATTCGTGAAGAGAAGAGAAGAGTATACCTTTGTCGACCATCACAAGTAGTTATAAGAATCCCGTGACACTTGACTTCTTCGAAACTTGTTCAAAAATTAAAAATATTCTTTTCATCCAAACAAAACGATTCCTTTCATCACTATTAATTACTTAATATTTTTATTTGTAAATTCTTTTCCTATACTAAGTATAGATGAAGAAGTTGCAATTGTAGTACACTCGATATATACCTAGTTATTTTTTGATGCACAAAATATTAGTATATGGATGGGATAAAACATATATACAAGTGTAATAAAAACAATTTCATCTTCTTCGTGGGATCGTACGTTTTCCCACGAGACCATAAATAGTTGGAACGAACTGTATATATATATATATGTATGTATGTATGTATGTATGTATCTTGTGATTCCCATCAATTAATCCACAAATATATATGAAGTACTATGTGGACAGCAAATTCATAGACATGCATGCAGTACTGCTCCCCTGATCCTCTTCTGTTTCCTAGCTAGCTAGCTTAGGCCTATTCATTCTTTTGACTTGCTCACCATGAAACTTGTGGCCACTATAAGTGTCTCGTGAACCAACCGGGACCCAACTGTCTAATTGGTTATATATGAGAGAGATTATTAACTTTTACATTCACACCTTCTAGTTTGCAGTTAACTGGTACTGTTTGCATGATTGACATAAAGAGGTAGCTAGGCGAGGGGCGTACGTCTTGAGGGTTATATTAATTCTCCTATAAAAAAGTTAATGAATCTCACACAATTCCATAGACCAGAGCTAGCTTATATAAAGAGGTTTTAGAATCATGTCTTGGCTTTTGACTCTAATCATTCTCTGTCTCACAATCAATTATCATTTTTCTGATGCAAGGAGTACTAGGAACAAGAAACTTCCATCTGCAGTTGTCGTCGGCACTGTCTACTGTGACACATGTTTCCATAATGATTTCTCCAAGACTAGCCACTTCATTTCAGGTTCACTTAATTCACCTCCTCCTTTTTCTTTTCTTTTTTTGTCAAATTTCTTTTCTAGTCTATTGCACTAATATATATATGTTGCTCTAATTCTTAATTTTATTCTTGTACGTGTTTAGGGGCATTGGTTGCAGTAAAATGCGATGACACAGAATCGGAAGCAAGTTTTCGCAAGGAAGTGCAGACAGACAAGCATGGAGAATTCAAAGTAGAATTGCCATTCTCAGTCAGCAAACATGTCAACAAAATCAAGGGATGTTCTGTCAAACTGATTAGTAGCAGCCAGCCATATTGCGCCGTCGCATCTACGGCAACTTCATCTTCCCTTCACCTCAAATCAAGAAAGCCAGGAGGAACTCACATTTTCTCAGCCGGGTTTTTCACATTTAAACCCCTGACGCAACCAAACCTATGTAACCAAAAACCAATTACCCTGAACTCCAAGAAACTGATCATAAATTCTCCAAATTTTGATCCTCCATTTCCACCACCACTCCAAGATCCACCAGCATCAATTATACCCCCCATCGATAATCCAGGTCAATTTGCACCACTCCCAGTTCTGCCTAGGCTTCCTCCTATGCCACAACTTCCAGACCTTCCAATTCTCCCGCCAGGACCTAATAAAAATGGTGAATTTTCAAATGAGAAGACATTTGTATTTCCTCCCAATCCATTCCAGCCACCTTTAATTCCAAATCCATTGCAGCCCCCGCCTTCAATATTCCCTCCAATTTTCCCTACGCCTCCGCCGTCGGTTTTTCCTCCCATCTTCCCGGCACCTTCACCACCGTCATTCTTTCCTCCGGTTCCGTCTTTCCCGCCGATACCACTCTTTACTCCGCCACCTTCCCCGCCACCGCCGGCGTTCAGGCTCATCCCTCCTTTCCCATTTCAGCCATCACCTGGATTCCCTGGAATTCCGCCAGCAGCGTCTTCTTCCATTTCAAAAGGGTCCAGTCCTTGATTAGTTAACAGTTATACCTGTCTCTGTACACTACTTTTTATATATAAAAATAATAGTACGTCTTTTTCTTCTCCTTCGTCCCTCCCCTTGTTTTAACTTTTATAATGGTTATTATATGGTGATTGTTACGCGCCAGAGCAATAAATTTGGATTTTGTTGAACGTGACCGTATTGTCAGTGGTTTGTAGCAGAATAAAATCCTTGAAAGGTTATGAACTTGAATAAATAAATGAAATTTAATAAATTATTTGAGTTTCGTAACTTTCCATGACTCTATATTTTTAACACTAGTATGTTCATTAAGACATTAACATAGGTTTTCTTTGTTCACATTTATCTTCATGTTTTTCACATTAATTTATTTTTGTTTTTCTTACATATTTCTTTTCCTCTAGGATTCTCTAGTTCCAAAAATACCTAATGTTAAAATTTAAGAACAAATAATATTGCAATCACACAGATATTACATGAAAGACGAAAAAATATGAACACACGATATATTCAGGTTCACTAATTTGGCTAGTCCTACTTATCTGATGTATTCATAAGTTCCATCACACACTCTACAATAATCCACACATAAAACAATATTTTTATAATAACTAGAAAAACCCTAGCTATTAGAACATGAACACAAACTCATGAGACTCAATACATTAGTAAAGCTCAAGACCGGGTTACTAATAAATCCTCAAGCACAATTGTACTTTGCGTTTAGCTTTTAGGGAGCGCTGCCCCCTCGCAACCCCCGCCAATTAACCGGCGACCTGGACAGCCGCTCGCTCACCAGGGAGTGAAACCCTGACTACTCTGTCGCAGTGGCCATTAGTCGAACTCGCAGAAGTATGAGTCAATCTCAACACCTAAGTTATTGAGTTTTAGTTATATGAACTTAAGAGATGGGAATACTATGTATTGCGAAAAAATTTATGTCGAATTATGATTGCGACGTATTATATCAAATACATTGTTAATATAGTATCGATTATAATTATCCACTATAATTCACAAGAAAAAAAATTGAGACATAAAAAGTCGCAAGATATATTATTTTCCTTTATAAACCGCTAAAATTTACAAATTCCATTGTTTACAAAGTTAGCATTCAGAAGGAAAAAAAATAGTCCACATGACAATTAAATCTTGAATGATTTTTTTAAATGCATTAATCAATTGACACGCACAAACTATAAAGAATTTGATAGAATTATCGATGTTTCTAATGTTTCTAGCTCCTTCCAGATAGCTAATGCAACCAGAACATCTTGCATAAGGTACAATATTAGACCAATGCAATTGAGGCACAAAACATATCCGTAGCTATTTTGAAAAATCACTTAAATTAATCACCAGTATTGTTGATAACCCTAAAACCTCACCTTCATATAAAGTATTCTGAGAATAATACTACCATGAAATTACAATGGAGATCGATTCCAGAGCAGATGATAGAGATTATTGATCTGAACTAGAAATGGCAAACCCCATGGTCTGTTGGAAGAAGCTGAAGGGAACAAATTTTGTGCCAATGGCAAAGTTTTTTGCTTTTTGTTACTGAAGGGCTGATCAAGTGGTAGAAGAAGTGAATTTATGGGCTGAAGATGCAACGAAAGGACTGATTCAAAGAGCTCCTTCCCTCGGGATATATCTCTGGACAGTGATACTGCTCGATCTTGTATATATTTTCCAATGCACTTTACTTCAAATTAAGGGGCATGCAGGGGACAAAGATTTTTACCTTCTAAATGGCCAGATTAATTATTCAAGTTCCCTTCATGACCAGCAAGAAAGATGGACACTAGAAAATTTTCCATGTATTTCTTCCTTCCTCACGAGAGAAATTGAATTGTTTGCGTAAGAAATTAAATTCGATTCCATTAATTCCTGGATTCTTTAATCAAGATTTTATGTTATGGGAAGAGGATCTTTCTGATTTTTGGATCCCCAAGTTCAAGTTTTCCTTCCACAGTTTGAGGCATTGGAAACAACAGTCAAGGAATTAGGACTACAACTACCATTTACAAGTATTGGTGATCGATCAGTTCAATGAAATGGTAGATTTTCCCCACACTGACATAAAAGCAGCCGTACGTGATCTCTCGCCATTTACTTATATTCAGAAGGACGGACTTGTTCGTGTTGTGAATTAAGAGTACAACTACGTACTTGGCAAATTAATTAGAAGACGTATCAAGAATGGCCTTAATTAATATGGACAGTTAATTACGGATATAGAGAAGGGAATAGCGAAATTGGGAGAATTTGAGCTAAAACCCATAATAATCCAGTATGGTATAAAATAATACAAGATAAACCACCATCAGGGGAGGAGAAGGATCTGAAACTCGGGGGATATACTAATATTTATGCTTGTTGACAATAGTTAGAATGTTAGCCATGTGAATAACGTATAAGGTTGCTGTGGTGTAGTGGTTATCACGTTAGTCTTACACACTAAAGGTCCCCAGTTCGATCCTGGGCAGCAACATTTTTATAAAGGAGTTATGTTACCCCCCACGGCACCCTTTTGGACCAGGCCAAGGAAATATATAGTTGTCAACTTGTCATGTTCTTGGAAAACTAGCTAGGTACGTCCTAGGACTTGAAAAATCTCAAGCAAACATGCAGCAGCAGCAGCAAAGTAACACTCAGAATTTTGCATGCCCTATTTGACCTATGGCCTATTGGTTGGGGGGGGGGGGGGGGAACCTTCGTGCAGCAATGGATGCACTTGCTGTCATGGCTTGAGGATCACATGATTTCTTCTAGTCGGGGCATTTGGTTGATGTCATTGGTGTTTTATAGACATATTTAAGTAGCATGCACCCTTTGGCACGTCTCGTCCATTGGTAATTTTTGTGGTTTCAGGCAACGCATGTGTTAGTATAGGATATAGGGTTAATTAAGCCCCAAAACTGGAGATTTCTTTGATGGCATGGGACTAGGCCGCCTGACCTCCCTCATGTGGTATGGGTATGCATAATCAATTAAGTTCACCTAGCTAGGAAGATGTTATGTCTGGCCCATTTTAACAAGTTCAGGTGACAACTGTGAGCATTAATGCATCTTCCAAAATTTGAAATTCCATTAACTTGACATATATGCATGTTGGAAGGAAACAGAAGGGACATGTGAAATTTAAGACGACTTAACAACATTAATAATCTCTCTCTCTCTCTCTCCTCCCTCCCTCCCTCCCCCTCTCGCCCTCCCCCTCCCCCTCCCCCTCCCTCCCTCCCTCCCTCCCTCCCTCCCTCTGCCTCTCTCTCTCTCTCTCTCTCTCTCTCTCTCTCTCTCTCTCTCTCTCTCTCTCTCTCTCTCTCTCTCTCTCACACACACAGTAATAGTTGTAGTATTTTATACTCGGAGTCCCTTAATATAAGTCGTTTTAGAGTTGTACACAAGTATTAAAGAAATGATTGTACTCCCTTCGTACTTTAATATAAGACGTTTTAGAGTTGTGCACAATCATTAAAAAAATGATTGTATAACTTTAAATATAATATCATTTGTCTATATTACACTTATATTGGAAAAAAAGAGTGTTATTTGTTGGACAAAAAATAGTGAGAGAACCAAAATTATATTTAATACTTGGGATAATATTAGAAACTAAGCAAGTAATGTTTCTTAAAATTCTAAAACGTCTTATATTAAGGGACAAAAATATTTCTCTAAAACGTCTTATATTAAGGGTCGGAGAGAGTATAACATTAAATATAATACTCCCTCCATTCCTTAAAGACTGCAGTTTTAGGAGAACAAAAATTATTCTTTAAAGAATGCAATTTTAGGAACCCAATATAGTTTTTGTATGTTTTTTTCAAATATGCCCTTGTTTTAATTTTTGCAGCAAAGAGTTATTACGTTCAACAATAACTAAGCAATTAATGCTTATTTAAAATTCTCATTTATTGGTAAGGCTAGCTTTGTCATTTTATCCCACTTATTGGTTTGTTTGTTTTTGCTAAAACTGCAGTCTTTAAGGAACGGATGTAGTATCAATTATCTATATTTTTCTTGTATTGAAAAAGAAGAGTGTTATTTATTGGGTAAAAAATAGTGAGAGAACCAAAGTTATACTCCCTCCGTTCTTAAAAGATTGTCGTTTTAGAAGAAAAAATTTATTTCAAAATGTTTGTCGTTTACAACTTCCTAGAAGAATAAATAATTTACTTTCCTATATTACCCCTATCGTCTCTCATTGTCCCAATAAATTCTCTCACTTGTATTTAATAGTTTTCAATTTTCCATAAAGGGGGTAGTGATGGAATTCCAAATAAATTTTACAAGTATTAAATGACTTTCTAATTAATCCATGTGTCAAAATCTTAAACGACAATCTTTAAGGAACGGGGGGAGTATTTAATACTTGAGGTAATATTGAAAACTAAACTAATTCTCTTAACATGTGCTCTTTGGACACATGCTAAGCACATAGTTCAATAGAATATTCTCTTGAATGGTGTGTAAATTCCCTTGATTTCTACATTTACACCAAGTTCAAAAGAATATGCACACAATTAAAAAGAATATTCTCTTAAACTGTGTGCTTAGCATATAACTTAAGAGCACATGTTAAGAAATTCATATTTGTATTAGTATATATTTTTCCAATTTTATGATTTCCCCGAAGTACTATTTGTGAGTGTGAATGCCATTAATTAAGATAATGGGAAAATTATTAACGCGTAAATTTGAAAATTTCTCAGTACGTGCTGCACCATGTCGATCAAGAAAATCATAATAGAATTGAGTGCAAGTGATCAGAAACAATTTAATTATGATTCCTAGCTTGTAAGGTTACTACGATCATGAGTCATGGGATCCTCTGAATTCACATGCACTTGTCCAAATTAAAGTCTCCTAGCTAGCTGGTGCATGGATAGAGCTGCAAACGATCCGAACCGAACCGAACATTCTCGAACTCGAACCGAACTCGAGCACTTATAGTCGAACTCGAACAGGTTCGAGTAGCTCTGTCGAACCAGAAGCTTTGTGCGAGTTCGATCGATTGGTGTTCGCGAACTGTTCGCGAACATGATCGAGTTCGCGAACATGTTCGAGTTCGCGAACATGATCGAGTTGTTCGCGAACATAATTGAACAAATCAAGTTCGCGAACATTTACTAATTAATGCACTGAACTGAGAAAATTGAGAACTCAGAAGAAAATTAAAAACAGATAAATAAATACCAAAACTATCTTTTCTAACTCTAATAATTCAATCAAAAACTAAACCAAATATTATAATCATCATTTAACCCAAAAATGATTACTGAAAAGTTAGAAGTTAGAATTTAAAATTAGAACTTAAAAGTTAACAACTAATATTAGTTTGGTTATTTTGTATTAGTTTTGTTATTTTAACTTATTTAGGAATAGGATATAAATATAATATATATATATATATATATATATATATATATATCATATTATCATATCTATATAATAAAACAGAACCCATTTTGAATCTTTCATTTGACAAAACACAAGGACGGTTCAGATTCGTTTTAATTGATTTTGACGGAAAAACACAAGAACGGTTTTGATTCATTCTAATTTTAATAAAAATAAAAATAACAATAACAATAACAATAACAATAACAATAATAGTAATAATAATAGTAATAGTTATAGTAATAATTATAACAATAATAATAATAATACTAATAATAACAACAACGAAAATAATAATAATAATAATAATAATAATAATAATAATAATAATAATAGTAATAGTTATAATAACAATAATAATAATAATACTAATAATAAGAACAACAACAACAACAACAACAACAACAACAACAACAACAACAACAATAATAATAATAATAATAATAGCAATAATAATAATTATTGTAGTACTAATAATAATAATTATTATTATTATTATAGTACTAATAATAATAATAATACTAATAATAACAACAACAACAACAACAACAACAACAACAACAATAATTATTATTGTGGTGGTGTGGCCAATTATGATAATTATAATCTATTAAATTATTCGGATGTAAATTGTAATAATCCAACAATCATTGTTAAAATTCTTATGAAAATATTAAAATTATTTTCATTAAAATTTAGAGGTGAAAAAGTACACATTATTATTTATTAATTATTTAATAAAAATATTTAATTATAATCAATTATTAAAAACACAAAAAGAAGTTTAAGTAATAAAAAAAAGAAAATTACTACAAATTTAACCATTATTGATAAGACAAAAATTAGAATTTAATATGAAATATCCAAAACCAATTATTTATATGTAGAATTTTAGAAACAATTTAAAATTTTAAAGTGAACATATATATAAGAAATCGAACACCTCGAACCTATATCGAACTCGAACAATCGAACCGAACTCGAACAATCGAGCCGAACTCGAACAATCGAGTCGAACCCGAACTCAAACTTATCGAGTCGAACCGAACTCGAACCGTTCGCGAACACAAGCGAACCGAACCACATGGTTCGCGAACATGTTCGATCGAGCAAACGAACCGAGCACCTTGTGCGAACTCGACTCGATTAAACGATCAACTCGAACCGAACCGAACCGGTTCGCGAACGGTTCGGTTCGTTTACAGCTCTATGCATGGATTTGAGGCAAATTAAGTCCACAAACTTATTACTCCACTCTCTCTCTCTCTCTCTCTCTCTCTCATAATATTTGACCTTTTAAAATTGTGCATAATATAATTAAGAAAATAATTGTATAACATTAAATATAGTATTAATTGTCTATAATACTACCTCCGTCTCATAATAAATATTTTTTTAGGCTTAATATTTTTTTCCAAAATAAGTGATGTGTTAGAATTTCAATATAATTTTTACAATATTTTTTCATATGTGCCCTTATGGAACCAATGGTATTTATTGCGTATTTATTGGAAAGTTGAAAGGTTGAAGAAAGAGAAAGAGAGACCAAAAGACAATAAAAAAATCTCAAACAAAACAAAGAAAGTATATTAAGGGTATTTTTGTCATTTTAACTTGTGTATTGATATGTGTGATTTAAGTTAAAAAAGTACTTATTATGGGACGAACGTAGTAGTACCTTTTACCATATACTAGTACTCTATTTGTTTTTTAATATACTCCCTCCGTTCTTAAAAGATTGTCGTTTTAGAAGAAAAATTTTGTTTCAAAATATTTGTCGTTTACAATTTCCTAGAAGAATAAATTATTTACTTTCTTATATTACCCCTATCTTCTCTCATTGTCCCAATAAATTCTCTCCCTTGTATTAATAGTTTTCAATTTCTCATAAAGGGGTAGTAATGAAATTTCAAACAAATTTTATTAGTATTAAATGACTTTCTTAATCCATGTGTCAAAACCTTAAACGACAATCTTTTAGGAACGGATGGAGTAAGTCGTTTTAGAATTGTGCACAAATATTAAAAAAATGATTGTAAAACATTAAATATAATATTAATTGTCTATATTGCCATTGTAATGGAAAAAAAGAGTTTTATTTTATTGGAGAATAGTGATAGAATCAAAGTTATGATAGTATTTAATACTTGAGGTAATATTAAAAATTAAGCAATTAATACTAACTTGAAATTCTCAAATGACTTATATTAAGAGACAAAAATATTTATCTAAAACGACTTGTATTAAGGAACTGAGGGAGTACTTATCACATACTCTCTCTCATCTGTAGTAACATTTTCCTATGAGGATAATTTTAGAAAAATTATAGTTAATTCTCCTGATTTATATAAAATATCCAATAATTTAAAAAAATAAAATCATCTAAAACCTCATATATTATACGAGGGAGTAAGTATTTAGTGGCATTAAAATGCTTTTCTCCCTTTTTCAGCCACTACATATCCCTTAATTTGTAATATTTTAATTTTGACCATATGAGGCATGCATGTTTTTGGACAATGACATGGCATCTCAAATGTGTGACACAATAATTAAATTACAGTAGACTAAAATAACTATCCAAAATACATATACATATGATATTATCTAAATATTTAGTGTTAGATACTTATTAATTAAAGAAAAATAATGAAATATATTAAGAACATGTTACTGTCAAGTTTAGGTCAATTTGGAAACCTGATCAATGTATTTGTCGGATCCAGTTAGCATGGAGTTATTTTTTTGGCAAGTTAGTCAATTGGCCAATAGTATACTGACACACATATAACCTCGCCTGCGTGTCAGTATTCTATTAACCAATTGACCAACTTAACCCAAAATAAACTTCATGCTAACTACTTCCGTATTTATCATATCAAGTTGGCAATAACCTTCTTTTCTTTTTTTGTTTTGCTCTTTATTGTTATCAAGTACATTATAGACTATACTATAGGAGGAGTAAGAGTAAATGAGTAATTACTTAGTTATTAATTAGTTATGTGCATTTTCTTTCTTCACTAAACTAACCTGAAATTCACTTTACTAATTACCACCTCCACTGGAGAATGAGAGGCAGTAATTAATCCAAAAACAAGTGTCTCAAGAATTTTTACCCATAATATATATTTTTTACTGTTTGAAATGTGACTTATAAACGTTAATACTTCTTCTGTTATAAAAATAAAAACAAAAACAAAAAATTATTTGACTTTGATTATAGTTATTTTAATAAATTTTAAAATTCAATTATAATTTTTGAACTAGTTTACATTCTCAGCTATTACAGTAATTTAGAATTTTATAATTTAATTAGGAAAAATTATGTACTACTACTATTAGAGTTTTTGCGACAGGAATGATCAGTGGATCACTAACTAGTGCTGCTGTCAGACCCATGAATAACTCATTCTCAGTAGGAGAATTAGGATCCTCCATAGGCTCCTCCTGGTCTGAATCCACTATCGGAGCTGACTGGATGAATGCAGCTGATGCGATATCTGCCTTCAACTATGCTGAGTACTCCGGAGAACGATTCGGATGACTACTGGAGAAATCTACCCTCTCTCTATAAGTCTAACACTCATACACTCTGACCAAATCCGCAGATGACATAGACGAAACTGCAGACTTGTCACCTTACCATTTAATAGAGTTCAAATAATGGTCTCGTGGGATCGAGTATGTCCCACTAATTTAGCAATCCAACATTTAGACAATCTTGTCATAATCCATTCAAATTCAATATGATAATAAATGAAACCTGTTAAACAGTACTTAAAATACTAGTAATGAATAGGGGGAGGGGAAAAAATATTTCAAAATGATAATTCAATTTCAAAAGCTAAATTTACTCAAATTAAAAAAAAAGTATAAATGACTTATAATAAGTAATTTAGGAGAAGTCCCCAAGGTAAGACTTAAGATCAGTACTAGGTTGAACTCCTTTTGATATCATTATTGAAATAAATTAAGAGATACTGATCCTTTTTGTCCGGCAAAAAATTAAAATAAAGATACCAATAAGTTACTTTGATGTTGTTTGATAAAATTGAATGAAAAAATCTTAATCTATAAGATAATATGAATGAACTAAATAAAATAAAAGTTATGAATATAGAATGAAATGATGTGTTTGATAACTGTATGTTTAAAACATTTGAATACGTGTATTTTTCTATTTTAATTTTCTGGACTATTATGAACAAATTTATTATGTAATTATAAATAAACAATGTTATTTAAGAAAAATTAAATATAAACTTGTGAACAATCTTTAATGGAGTATACTATTAGTAATACTCCCTCCATCCCATTATATCTGAGCGTTCAAGGATTCTTTGCAACAATTAAAAAATATTAAGCATGACTCTTTTACCCTTAATAAATGAATTAATCAGACAAGAATTAATTACTCCACCACGTTAAAATCTTCATCAGTTCTGACGTTATGTATGTTTCCACAACCACCATCCCGTTGTCGGTCGGCGCTGGGTGCAGTGTAGTGACTGATCGATAGTTGGCGAGGCGGTGATCCCCGCCGACAATGCTGAAGCTGATGACGTGTTGTTTCTCGTCGAGGATCTCGAGGCGCTCGATGCTGTTCGCAGCGGATAGGCCGGAGATGACATGGACTTGGTGGAGGGTACCGACGTTGCCGTCGCCGACAAGGAGGTGGCAGCTCTTGACGAAGTGTTTGTAGGCTTGGGGGTTGTCGCAGCAGGCGGACAACCGACCAGACGGTGGAGAGCGGGGCAGCGATTTGTTAGATCACGGCGAAGCAACACTGGTTTGGACCAACGGGGTGGGCATGGTAGAGTGCGACGGAGTCCGGGAGCTGGGCAGCGCAGGGGAGAGGCGTTCAGTGGTGAGATTGGTCGAGACAAGAAGAAATCATGGAGGAATTAGGGGTGGCGTTGATTCTTTGAAGGAGAAGAGATGATGATGATCTTTGTGGATTGGAATGCATTTACATTTAACGAATGGAGATTACATTTAACGATAGTATGTCAAGAGTTTTTTTCTTTTTTGAACCAATAGAAGATGCTATTAAGAAGAAAGGGTAGTATTGGAATAAAAGTGGACAATTTAGCTTTGGACTTGTAAAACGTTTATTATTTTAGAAAAAATAAAATCCTCTTAAACGTCAGATATAATGGGATGGAGATAGTATAATTTTAAGAATAAACACTAAATTTTTTTAATAACATTTTATCAGTCCATAAAATCAAAACAAAAGACAACAACATTAATTAAATTGGTTATTGACCAATTTGTTAAAGAAAAAAATCAAAAATTAATTTATACATGGCAAAATTTATTTACAATAGTAAAAAAAGATAGATATTAAATGTAATTTATAATTGTCTACGAGGGTATGTAGTTAAAAATATCATTCAGCACTACTTCTTACTGATTCAGCCACAACTTTCTTGGATAAATTGTTGAGACACATTCAAACGCACTCAAAGACAGTTTGAATAACTTATTCGGTCAGATTCAGACTCATTCAAATGTAAACAAACAACCCCTATAAGTTGTTGCATGAAGCTTAAAAACATCACTATATAACATGTCAAATGTTTCGATGAGGTCTTAGGGACTGTTTGTTTAGGACTGAATACATCTGAATAGCTGAATGACTGAATCGGTCAGCTATTAAGTGCGTTTGTTTTAGAAAAAAATCGTCTGAATGGCTGAATCGGTCAGATGATTGAGCTGAATGGCTAAGTCAGATTTTTTTAGCTGAATGGCTGAATGAGCAGCTGAATAAAGTAAAAAAATTAAAAAAAAATTAAAAAATTAAAAAAATATTAACTATTATATTAAGTAATATTAAATAAATTTACAACAATTTTGAATTTTTTCAAAAGGGTAAAATAATAAAATTATATCATTCAGATGTTTCAGACATGTTAATTATCAAACAACTTTTTTCATTCAGATTCAGCACATCCAGATTCAGATTAACATTCACATTCATTCAATTTTTATCAAACACCCCCTTAGTCTAGTGATTAAGTCCGATGACCGTGATCTTTAGGTTTCAGGTTCGATTCTCACTCGACTTATTTGTTAGTTTATTTCTTCTCCTTTAATGATATTTGATTGAATTTTAATCTGATATTGATATCACAGTATATAAGATCTTAATACTAAAGAGACGATATATGAAGATCTAAATACAAAAAAATTATCAAATTAAATTTATATATATATATATATATATATATATAATGTATTAATTTTCTATGATAAAGATTCTCCATGAATCAAAAAATACTATGAAATTTTGCAAAATTATGCCTAGTGTCAGTTATTCATTCATGACATTTTGTCACCTTTGTTAAATTCCAAACACCAGACACTTCTCTCACCGAAATAAGAGCCCTATTTTTCATTTTTCGATTAATAATCCTAAAACTAAGATTTGAATATAAAACATATTTATTTTATATATGATTATTTAATAGTAATAAATTTCTGAGTCCAGTATTTATTACTATTTTTTTTATCAAGTCTAATTTTGTAACATATCTTCTAATATTTGAGAAGAAAAAGAGAAAGAAAAAAAAAATTAACTCAAAAAAAGTAATAGGAGTTTCATTGTCAGATGGAACAGCTCGTATTTAAGAAGTACTCCCTACGTTCCTAAAAGATTGTCGTTTTAGAAGAAAAAATTTGTTCCAAAATATTTGTCGTTTACAACTTCCTAGAAGAATAAATTATTTATTTTTCTATATTACTCCTATCTTCTTTCATTGTCCCAATAAATTCTCTCCCTGTAGTGATGGAATTTCAAATAAATTTTATTAATATTAAATGATTTTTTTAATTTATGTGTCAAAATATTAAACGATAATTTTTTTGGAACGAAAGTAGTATATAGCATTTAAAAGGATGACACAAAATGATGAATCGAGCAATTAAGTTGTATTATTAGCCAATAATTGGGTAACTTTTTAATTTTTTATTTATTTTGTTTTCTATTTCTGACTAGGATATAATATGAAATTATGGGCCTATATGTCTAATACAAAAATAGTGTACCTATCCTAATATAGAGAGTAGTTAGCATGAAATTAACTTTGGTTAATTAATCAAGGAATTTTTTAACATGTGTCCTTAAGGCACATGCTAAGCACACAGTTCAAGAGAATATTTTCTTGAATTGTGTACATATTCCTTTGAACTTGGTATAAATGTAGAAATCAAGATAATATGCACACAGTTCAAGAAAATATTCTCTTGAACTGTGTGCTTAGTATGTGTCCTAAGGGCACATGTTAAGAGGACCCATTAATCAATACAGTATCCACATGCAGGTCGGAAGGTGATATCTTTTTGCGTGTCTACATGTCGGAGGTTATCTCTTTTTACGTGTCAGTATTGTATTAATTAATTGACCAACTTATCATAAAATTAACTTTATGATAACCGAATCCTCTAATCTAATGTGTATTATAAAGTGGCTTTCGGAGTAATTGTACCATACTAAATTTTTTTCTGTTGTCCTTATAATTTTATTTACGCAGGTAATGTGTGTGCCACCCAGTACTAATTGAGAAGACAAGATGCATACATTTTTGTCATAAACGTAACTTCCATTTTCAATAATCGCTTAGAAAATTTATTGCTTTTTGACTAAACTCACTCAGCTACACATTTTAGTGTACATGGGGTGATTATTACTCCCTCCGTTCCTAAAAGATTGTCGTTTAAGGTTTTGACCCATTGATTAAAAAAGTCATTTAATACTAGTAAAATTTATTTTAAATTCTATTACTATCCCTTTATGAAAAATTAAAAATTATTAATACAAGGGAGAGAATTTATTGGGATAATGAGAGAAGATAGAGGTAATATAGGAAAGTAAATAATTTATTCTTCTAGGAAGTTGTAAACGACAAATATTTTAAAATAAATTTTTTCTTCTAAAATGATAATTTTTTAAGAACGGAGGAAGTAATTAGATAAAGTGTCCGTATCAGCCTCTCTAAATTCGTCTGACTGATAAAATTTTGAAAATAAATGCACTTTTAATAGACTTTACTTTCTAAATGAAAATAAATACTACTTATTAAATTCCTAGAGCACATGTTGTATGGGAAACGACACTGTAATTTTAGGAGAGTATTATTTTTATATGAATTTTTGATATTTTTATAAGTATATTTTTTTTTACAAGAAGGTGAGACTCACTGCATGCTCATGTAAGAAAAAACCGTGGGAAAATATCAATTTCCTTTTCTTCCGACTATTTTGAAAAAGAATTTAATTTTATCTGTAATTGACAATGAAATAAGGTCGCAATAATTACTTCGTTCTTATTTGTTTATTTTTTATAGAGTAAAATTTGTTTTTTTATTTGTCATTTGTAGATCTGAAGTAAACATTAATGACTTAGTTTATCATGCTATCTATACGTTAAATATTTTTCTTTTATATTTCATATTTTTAATGAATTTTGAAGGATAATATTGAGATTTTAAACTCATTTTAATCAATCAGATAAAGAATTAATTATATTTTTTAATCTTTGTGTTTTTTTTCTAAAACGTCAATTAAAAAAGAATAAATGGAGTACAAATAAATTCTTTAATTAATATCGACATTGAAAGACTTGTCTTTAAACATATTATGATGAGTGAAAATTAAAGGAAAAAAGGGTTACCATTCAAACATATTAATAAATTAGTCGTACTACCCGTGCCTCCGGCACTACGTACGAATGGGAAGAGGGAGGAGAGATTGTCAGCGCTAGAGAATGGAGGAGGCAGATGGCAAGCTCGGGAAGAAGAAGAACGGAGGAGGATCTGAGAGTGAGAGAAAATAATTTTTTTTCCTTTGAAGTTAAAGAGGATATAATGGACGGTGAGATTTATCCCAAATTTTAGACTGTCCTGATCGTTTATTAGGGTGAGCGAAAAAATCAAAATTAGTTGTGTTTTGTTAATTAGATATGATTAGTGAAAAAAGGAAGAAAGTGTTACCTTTCAAATATGGGAAATAAAAAAGAGGAAAGCACCCATATATGATAAGAACCAAAAATATAATTTCTCTAAAAGTCAAAAAATAAAGAATAAAATCTGAAGTATTTTCAAGGATAAATGAAATAAAACCCTACTTCCTCTCTAGTGTGTGTGTATATATATATATATATGTGTGTGTGTGTGTGTGTGTGCGCGCGCGCGCGCGCGGATATCTGAATTGCCTAATGTATGTATTTATCCATTTTTGGATGATAACCCTCTTTCTCTCTCTCACAGTTATTTAACAAACATCAACATCACTAATCCTTATTTATCTATATATCCATCTATACCGAAATATAACCAGATAAATATGGAGTCATTTTAATTGGTCTCACGTTAACTCAGATAAATATATTTTTATTAAAATTAAGCCGACTGATATTAAATGTATCCTTAAATGTTCTGGCAGTATTATTTTCAACATTCAAAATAAAATAAATAACTGAATTAGTTAGAATGATGAAAAATATTAGTAGTACTTTAAATATATATTTTTAAATAATAAAAAAAAACCTCCAGGTTCCAGGCTCCAATCCATATCTTACGGTTGAATGAACGAATGACAGATTCACACACGCTGTAAAAAAATGGGACACCGACGCCGTAATTACCGCCAATACTCGGTTTCCTACTCCACTTCTTCAACAAACAAATTCAGCCTCTCCTCTCCATTTCTCACTCTTCCTTCTCTCTCCACCTCCATAACCAGTTTACCGGCGAAACTCGCCGGAATCTGGTCGAGAAACTCTTCCAAAATCCAAATCTTGCGAAGGGTTCATTCAATCTGTTGCATTTTTCAATGTTAACACTCCATTGATCCATCAGCTTAAGGCAGTTTTGCATCTACATTGTAAGTGGGTGTTTGTGAGTTTTACTTTTCCGTTTTATTAACATTTACGAGGTGTTAGTGTCATTACAGTTTTTGGGCTTCGAGGCGATTTGCATATAATGGTTTAAGTTTGTAGATTCGTCTTGTTTTCCGCAAAGATAAGAATTAGTAAATAATTTAGATCATGTAACTACTCTGGAGTTTCTCGTTTATATTAAACAAATATATTTTTCATTTTTTGTATTTTTGACTTGTTAATAGGTATTTATTTGCACCCAATTCAGCATTAAAACAACAGCAGATTCAGAGGCTTTTGGTCATTTTGGAGGTTTATGTTGTCGAATGTGAACTTGCAAAAAGCAAAGTGATGGTATCACAATGTGTAAATTAGATGATAAGTGCGACATTGGGGTAGATAAAGAGAAAAAGTGGGAGATTGGTATGAAGTTTGTGGGTCAGAGTAAAGAGGAAAGACCAAATTTGATGGTTTCTCGGGCTCGAATGATGTTGTGGATTGTTCGGGGAATGACAACGGTGTTGATTTGGACTTTTGTTATTCGGTTATTGACAATGGGTGAGGTTTGGGGTCCAAGGTTGTTGAAGAGTTGGCCTTCATGTTTTACTCCTTCAAATATGTTTACTGAGGCTAACATGTCTTATGTTCATCCCAAAGTGTATCTTCCTCCCAAGAGTGAGTAATATGCTTGTTACTTGCCCTTCTTGCCGGTTTTTACTAGTTCAATTTAGACTACTGATATCTGCGTGTGATGGTTGTTCGTTCGTTCTTAATTTCATAGAATCAAAATGCTGCAACTATTTCATTTTCGAAACTAATTGCCTAATTGGAGCATACCTTTCTAGCTTTATTTTGAAGTCTTTAAAAAACTTCTCAATGTTTATGTTTATTGATTTTTGGTAATTCCCATTTGCCAAACTGGGCAATTTTTTTCTAGCTGGTGGTACATCTACTTACGAAAAGCTAAATTGTTTGCATGTTTGTATCATTTTGTTGTTGATGCTGCCATTTGGTGCCTATAATGATAGATGTTTTGGTTTTCAATTAGCTCACCTTAAATATTTCTGTTGGCTGTATTTCAATTTCTTTGCACTTCTGAATTCAACTGCGGTTGGTTTCAGGGGTTTATAAGAACAATGGTTATCTCGTGGTTTCTTGCAATGGAGGACTCAATCAAATGCGAGGAGCTGTGAGTTACTAATTGCTTTTATAATGATTAATACTGTCACGAATTTTTACTTCAGCCATTAGATTCTATATCATGCTTTGTTGATGTGACCACTGCCGTGCAGATTTGTGACATGGTTGCTATTGCGAGATATCTGAATGTCACCCTTATTGTGCCAGAACTGGATAAAACTTCATTTTGGAGTGATCCAAGGTGGGTTCAGTTACTTTTCTGACTTTGTCCCATTAAACGGATGTAGCTGTAAACATATATCATGTTGAGTACCATAAAATTCTGTATGGATACTCTCTTCAGATTTGCTAAGATTTTCTATCCATGTGACAGTGAGTTTAAAGACATATTTGATGTTGATCATTTCATTGCGTCTTTGAGGGATGAAGTCCGAATTTTGAAAGAGCTGCCACCGCGGCTAAAGAGAAGAGTTGAGCTTGGACTGTTCTACTCATTGCCGCCTATTAGTTGGTCGGACATTTCCTACTATCATAATCAGGTTGGTTTGCTATTTCAATGCTAAGTGGCATTTAATGTCTTTACCTATTGTACACACCATAACTAAACTACTGATTAATGTTTCCAAACAGATTCTTCCTCTACTTCAAAGGTATAAAGTAGTGCATTTAAATAGAACCGATGCTCGACTTGCTAATAATGGGTTACCTCTAGAGATTCAGAAGTTGCGTTGCAGAGTTAATTTTAGTGCTCTGAGATTCACTTCCCAAATAGAGGAACTGGGTAGAAAGGTTGTCAGCATTTTGAGGCAAAATGGTCCTTTTGTTGTTCTCCATCTCAGATATGAGATGGATATGTTGGCTTTCTCTGGCTGCAGTCATGGCTGCAGCAATGAAGAGGTGGAAGAACTAACAAGAATGAGGTACTACTTTATTTGTTACTTGGGGGAATAAATAGGTGGACCATATAAATGCTCTTTTGACATTATTGAATTGTGCATCACTAGATATGCTTATCCCTGGTGGAAGGAAAAGGTTATAGATTCGGACTTCAAAAGAAAAGAAGGTTCGTGTCCTTTGACACCTGAAGAAACTGCTCTAATATTAACTGCCTTGGGCATCAATCGTGATGTTCAAATTTATATTGCTGCTGGAGAAATTTATGGTGGAGGGCGTAGAATGGCAAGCTTGGCAGCTGCATTTCCAAATTTGGTCAGTGATTGGACGGAGATGCGACATTTCCACGTTTTAGCTTCAAATATTTTCTATTCATCTAAAAAATCTGCACACATTTTGTAACAATCTGCTTTAATAGCTGTGAACAGGTCAGAAAGGAGAAACTGCTGGAACCGTCAGACTTGAGGTATTTTCAGAACCACTCATCCCAAATGGCTGCACTAGATTATCTGGTATCCTTGGAGAGTGACATATTTGTACCTACCTATGATGGAAACATGGCTAAAGTTGTTGAAGGTCATCGCAGGTATTTTTTATTCTAATCATTCAATTTATATCTTTGAATTCATTGTTTTTAGCTGAATTTGTCTCGCTCCAATTTTCCTTTCAATTTTTTACTTAAAAAGAGGTAACCTATTCCACACTTCGTTCTGAACTTGAATTGCTTCAAACATAACTGCTTTTGTGATCATTGTAGCCCTATGAGCATCTGATTCCTTGTTATGACTTTTCTTTTAGTGTACTGCTAATAGTAGGGGTTTTTTAGTGTAACTAGAGCAGTCAGTCTTGCTATATTGTTCTAGTTAATTTGGTCGTGGACAGAAGTCAAGTACTTAATTTTTAGTGCTGAAAATCTGGGATACTGCAGTTATTTTTCCAAGTTTGGATACATTCTCTTTTCTTAATTAGAGCAGCATAGTTCCTTTGATTTGATCACTCCTAAGATTGCATGTCTCAAAATTTCCAGATATTTAGGATTCAAGACGACTATTTCATTGGACAGAAAGCTTCTAGTTGATTTGATTGATCAATATCATAGCGGGTCATTAAGCTGGGATGAGTTCTCTTCCACGGTGAAGGAAGCTCATGCAGATCGAATGGGGAGTGCAAGAGGGCGATTAGTGATCCCTGACAGACCAAAGGAAGAGGACTATTTCTATGCCAATCCACACGAGTGTTTGCATCCCTTTGTTGAAGCATTAAGATAGATGGTTAGTTTTGATCATACACAGCTCGTGGCAAGCGCTCTGCTCTGGTCTTCTACACACAGGCTTAGAGATGAGCGTTTAAGGCCATTGAAGCACATTGAGTTTAATTATATAGATGATTTATAATAGTTTTTGATAATCAGATGGATGTACAGAGAAAAAATAATCCCATCATTTCAGGATAATATGCAATGTAAACAAAGGGATGGATATAGCAACTCTTGTTAGATAGAAATTTTTGGAATGGTTAGACCACCAATTTTTTCATGCCCTGGTCAGGGTGACAATTAAGCTTTGAGCTATTTCCTTGGCATAATCTCCCAAATGGCTATTGTTTGGCAGCACAAGGGATAGGCTGCATTGTCATTCTCTCCGTACTAATGTATCTCTTTAATTATTATTTTGACATGGATGGAGAGCATTTCAACATCAATCAAAGATTCAAAATACCACACTCCAGGCTGTATGTAATGCATAGTATGTATGCAGTGTCATTCTAGAGTAGTTGGTAACCACATATTTCCTTTTTCATCCTTTAGTTGTCTTTACATTACACCATCTGTTATCTTAATACGTTTTATACTACTAATACATTTACAATAAAAAACTAATAGGGGAATGAAATGATGCTAAACAGATTTCCCCACCAACTCTATAATAATCATTCATTTCATAATTAAATATACACACGCATAAATACTCGTGTGTTTTTATATTATATAATAGTACATGTATATATGTATATATATATATATATATATATAGAGAGAGAGAGAGAGAGAGAGGAGTAAACCTGTTGGGATCCAATAAAACTTTTGTCTTGTGCGATCCAAGAAGGCAGCCATTTACCACGCATCTTTTCTTTATTACTTACTCCTACACCTGTGGGATTTACTAGCGACTTCCACAAGACATGCTCAGTGCCACATGCTCAGTGCCTGGAGTTGGTAGTTTAAAATTTTTATTCCCTCGTCAACTTTGAAATAAACTAAGAATTCAGAATACGGTATTTTATTCCCATGTTCATATATATATATATATATATATATAATGGGTAAATCCCCTTTCCCAGGTTAAGCCCAAAGTGACTTGTAATCCGAGATTGACAGCAGCATAACGTTTGGTGATGCAAAAACTCACCTTAGCTTTAAAATTTTGGTATACCAAAAGCACACTCTGCAAAAGGTGTATACTTTCCAGTCATTTGGCAAATTCTAAAAAAAAAACTTAAATCATGATAGTCCGCCTAGACAGTTAATTTTGGTGAGACTCCAACATCATCTAGACCCAAGAGATCCTCGTTTTCACAGTTCAAAACTATCCACTTAGTACCCCAAAGGACCGGAGAATAGATAATCCAACAAATTTAAAAAGTTACGCGTCAAAGAAAACAAAGCAAGAAAACCACTAAGTAGTCCCACTAAACTATAAGGCAACTTCTTAAATAATTGCACTAGACAAGAAAATACAGTCAATGGCTCTATTTGGAATTCAGGCATATAGCATAAACATGTACAGTTAGTCCAGGCATAGCTGTCTCTGGACCATCATGGCACAAACACCCTGAACACCACTCCCTTCCCATACAAGAAAAAATTGATAAGGGAATGAATATAAATCAGGGAACAAATGGGGAAAATATAGGAAAAAGGGGATCAATATAACTAGCTCTGTTCTGTTCTTAGCCTTTTGTGAGCTTGATCAGAGTCCTCACCACTACTCCCAACTCCATAATGCGACATTTCTTGATTGCTAGGAGATAAGTTCTCGTGATCCTGAAAAGCCCAAAAACAAAGAATCTTTCTTGTAAGCACAACTGTTTCATCTAGGTTGTGCAATTACAAACATTAACTCATTAAGTATCTCTTTGTATAAAGGGAGAGCAATGAAAATAACCGACATCTTGAGACTGTCACAAATTTCCTTCCCTTTTTGTCCCTACAATGTTGTCTTTTCAAAATTATAAATTTTTTATTATATCCCAAAAATTGGATAAAACTCTTATTATATTCTTACGGTAATTGTACACGCAGCGCGTGTATCACTGAGATTAGTCTATATAATCTCTAACAAAGCTTTCGCAATTCACATACATTTCCTGAATATACATAATAGCCTAAAAGGAACGGGTAGAAACTAGAAACCCAATTAAAGTGTTCAAAAAAAAGGACATCTTCCGTAAAGCATTAATTTTGCCTTTGTTCTATTATTCTTGCAACAATTTCAGAAGGAAAAAAATTAACCAAGTAATAGATATCTCAGAATTTCTTCATAATTCATCAAAAATGACTTGCAAATTTTGACTATGCATACATGCATTTGTTTCCATTATTCTTTTCCACTAGTATGCTCACCCTCTCCCACTAGTAATGCAACAAAATAATCAGCTTAAAATAAACCGCAAAAAACTATTAGAAGTTAATAGTATAAAAGTGGCAAGTAACATCTAGCGATGAATACACCAACTTGAACATGAAAAATAAACTAATATAGACCTTTGTACCGAAAGGCGTAGATGTCATTCCAGTATTAGTACATTTCCCAATATCAAGTTGCACAGAGATGCTAGTCTGTGACAAATCCACTCCTGAAGATTCCAGTGCGTGAGTTAGGGCATTCAACAACCTGTTTAGCACTAAATTGAGTCAGTACCACCACAAAATGAAACTTGAAGCATGAAATCAATGCCTCAAAAACAGGAGCCTAAAGATAGTTGCTAACATAAAGAAAGACACGAAATTGATAAGCAATCAAGCTACAAACTAAGTTGTGAAACTATCAAATAACCACTTAAAATGTTAATTCAAGATATGTTGACTTACAGTGAAAACAGCAGAAAATGCAAGATTGTATTCTGTCTAAACCTGAATTGAAAATTTGCCTCCCTATATTAAGTCTTAACTTGAAAAAATTCAGACCATTATTCAGTACTAGAACTCGACAGCTTATGACTCCGTATAGCAACAGGTACCAAATCCAATATTCAGTCACTACAATACTAAAAAGTCTAAACATGAATGCCACTGTTAAACTAAGTTTTGACATAAAAAGCATAGGATGCATCGATTTGTAAATTTTAGATTGTAGAGGAAGTCCCAACCTCCGAACATCTAATTGACAATGGTACAAACACACTAAGGCACTACTCAAACATAACTAACTCAATTGGATATCCTGGATCAAGTATATGACCTGTAAATATCAGTATATGACTTATCAGAAATGTGTAGTTTTTGCACCAAGTGACAGACAATAGTTCCGCACTAATTATGTAAGAATACAGACAAATGAGTATTCATCCGATACTACAACAATGTAGAAACAACTATCTAAAACTTTAGTGAAGACGCTCACCCTTGGGAGCAGGCACTCGAGATAGCTCCTCCATTTTCAATTTTCGGCTCTACTGGCTCATTTGCAGTATAGTTTGGAGCAGCACATTCAGCTGTGCATGGCCTAGTATGCCAAAGTGGGGAATGTGACTGGGAAGCCACGTTCTCAACATCAGGAAAAGATCCCTGAGGAGGTTGAGTTGTCACACCTTCGAACAAACTTGTTGGCAATGGTATATTAAGGGGAATTGTCTGGGTTGCTGCCCCGTGATCTGTTGCTTTGTATGCAGCTTCACTGCTGAAGTCAGAATCTATCGAGTTCTGTGCATTAGTGAGTACTGCTGGGGTGACAGCAATATTTCCCTCTTGAGCAGAGCCATTCCTTACGAGTTGAGATTGATCAATAAAGCTTTCAACAGGTCCACAATTGTTCCTCTGTTTGCAAAGAGATTGGAAGACAATTTTATGTTTCCTTGGAATATAAAATTTTAAAACACCCACAACCATATAAAGAGTTGTTAAAACCATACGATCATTATAAAAGAAAGGGAATCCAACTGATTAAGTGAATAATAATCTAACTGATTACTCGTAATCCAGCTCAACTATACTGTGTCAAATTCATTTACAGAACCAGGAAATATATAATATCTTCCTTTTCACTTTTTCTGAAAGGAAGTAAGAGAAAGAAAGATAGACAGAACGGGAAAAAAGCAACAAAACTTAAGACTACCAAAGAATTGAGCATTAGTAATTTAGCTCACACCTATCATCAAGCATACACCAAGAGTCATGAACTTCGTCACAGTAACAAAAAGTCTTTTTGGAAAAGAAAACAAACCAACCTATATAGCTAGTTTGAAAGTTGAGCTTGACTTGAGAGAGATACCAGGAAAGGCAAACAAGAACGAAGGAAGAAGAAACGTATATATCAAGAATTGTTGCACATTTGTTTACACCTACCAACAATGTTCTCAAATTCGCTAGGCGGCGAAAGGGCCACCTAGGCGTTATCGCAAGGGTCTTATTTATTTATCTTTCTATTGTACATATTTACATATACTATATAAAGCATATAGTAGTTGTGAGATTGTAAATTTAACATGAAAAAAATTACCACCACCAACCCAACCCCCCCCCCCCCCCCCGCCCCCCAAAAAAAAAAAAAATCAAAAAGTCAAAAAAAACTTGTAAGGCACAAGAAATTCATTACAAGCGGTGCACAGCATCAAAGCCTTCATGAACCGAAATTTATGCGGTAGAGGACTAATTCCACCAAGGCAGGCCGCGGGCATAGGCAGGGAATTTAGAACACTGCCTACCAACAAGCATACATCTACCTATACAAAGTCGCAATAATAAGAGAACACAGAAACCTACAAAATTGGAGTTTAATGTGTAGTTTGAAATGTATTAGGAGCTTGCCTTGAACCTGAATGCATCCCAAAGTTTTCAAAATAGAGAAGAAAATCCAGAGTACAGACGAGCATAATCGAAAAGGAAATGGATATTTGCACATAGAAATAAGATATCTCCACATGCTCTCACATGGATGTGGGACCCACTCATTCTTCATGTGAGAGAAACATGTTTCTGTTTCTGTGAAAATCTAATATTTTCATGTGAAAATATCAATTCCCAACAGAAAGTTGCAACACATGTAAAAGGAATTTGGGACCTTTGGCCAAGTTGTGGTATCCATAATCCATCAATGAGAAACAACACAACATGTTGATAATAATATTCCAAGTTTACAATAGCCATACATGCCAAAAGAAAAAGAATTGTGGGAAGTTGCTAGTATCTATGGTATGCGAAAATATAATATTTTTTGAAAATCAAATGCAAAGCCCCTCCTAAGTCCTCTCCAATAAACATCAGACATACCAAACCCAAACACAAACAAACATTGCCAGCTAAAATGCCATATTCCAACACAATTAAGAGTTCTGAATCATAACACAGTCCTACGCGTGCAAAGCCCAATGAATCACTTATCCAAAAATAATATTATTAACATATTACCCATGGAATCAACTTCGAGGGCTCCGAACTCCAACCTTGGTAGGTCCCCTCATACATCTGTACCTTCTCCTGTAAAAACTGGATGTACTGTATGACCTGTGCATATAGTATAGAACTCTCACATTTATGTCAATGAAACAATAAACAACTACATTAGCTTTCGCAATTATAAGAAAAAGGTATTCTACCTCTGTCTTGAATGACTGAGATTTATTTTCGTGTTGAAATTGATTGCAAAAGTAACTCAAAATGATTGTAATTTAAGGAGGGAGTAGTAAACTAATGGATTATGTTGAGTATATATCTTGTCCCACATTGACTACCTAGAGAAAATATATCTAGTATATAATGACTTGGGCCAACTCTTCTCATAGCCAATTGGTTTGGAGTTAGAGAGCTTGATATCTTTATATACTAGACTTTGGGTCCATTTTATAAATCTAACATATTCGAAAAACAAATAAAAACACAATAGCAGTAACAGCTTAAGCCCCATACCTCCAACAAGAATGAAGCTTTATCTCTCTTCTGATCATTTTCAGGTATGAGCTCTCTTAAAATCTGAAATCTGCATGAACATGAAAATACTAGGCTCCATGAAATTCAGAAAACTGCAGGTACGCCAAAGGAAGTAATAATCTCTTGTTCACGAATTGAATACCCAAAACATTACATAAACTTCAACCATTCTCAAAGTAAACAACATAAGTGCTAGATTTAACAGCAATTCACCATTTGCTAAAGAGGACATCATAGGAGGAAAAATGAGAACCTTGTTGCTTGTAATACTAACCAAACAACAAGTTGAAAATAGAATCCTAAAGGAACCAAAAGGATGCTATTATATCTAACAACCAGCAAGATGGAACTAACAAATTGAAAATAATACATATTGAGTAGATTTCCGCTAAACAACCATTTGAAAAAAAAAATGAGAAGAGTCAATTATAATTCTTTATTCATACACCAGTCTAGAATAAAACTGTCCGGAGTTTGTGTTAGATTGAAAACCCATTACCATGACCTCACACTTTTAGGAGGGTGTATTCAATTAAGATTTTTAAAGACTTTTAAATACTTTAAAAGTTTGGTTGTATTCAATCAAGACATTTAAAGAGTTTATAAAAGCTTACTGGTATTCAATTACAACTTTTATAATGTCTTTAAAAGTTTGGTGGTATTGAATTGAGACTTTTACAAAGTCTATAAAAGTATTTTGGTATTCAAAAAGTCATAGATTTTTCAGATTTCTATCAAATGCTAGAGTTTGACAGACTTTAGAAGAACATATGCTCAAATCCAAAGTCTGACCTCATCTCTAAAGACTTTCAAAGACTTTCAAATATTTTAGAAAGAGAGGAGATAAACGGAAGAGAAAGAGAAAAAGATAGATGAGAAAATATATATATATATATGTCTCACTTTCTCTCTCTACCTCAGTCCTCACAAAATAAAAACCCAAAAAAGGAAGAGAGCTATTATAGCAGATGATGAGAGAGAAAAATGAGGAAGGGTTAAAAAGATGGAGTAGCGTTGAGTGTTTCGAATAGAACTAATGGTATAAATGGAGATAACAAATATTTTAATATCATTTTATATTTGTTCTCTCCCATCAAAAAAATCTAATTTATTATATTTGTAAGTATTAAGGAGGTATTTTGTTTTATGTTTATTTTTAAAAGTAATAAATTTGTTAATTTTGTTATTTGTTGAAAATTATAAATTGTTAGTTTAGTAATAATGACTTGATAGGAAAATAACAATGAACAATTTTAAAATCGAAATTGTTATTTTATATTACGGTTAGTAGAAAATGACTTTTTTTATTAAATATAAAAATTATGAAATAGGACATTTTCTTGTAATAAACTGAGTATGATCTAATAATTTAACTTCAACAATGCCTTTATTTCAAATTAGGTTGTGACATGGTCAAAATATTTTAATATTATTTAATATCGTACTCATTTCATCTAAAATATAAGATATTTGTTGATTTTTTAACAATTAGCTGTAAGATATATTAGAAGTATACAAAAGTCTATCAAAATCTTGGTAAAAAAGTCTATAAAGTTTGTCACTTATTTTATGGAGTCTTTAAAAGTTATTAAAATCTACAAACTCTACGAAAGTATATAACTTAAAAAAAGTATTTAAAAGTCTTTTCCTTAGAGGAAAATCCATGGAAACTACCAGAAGGCCCCTTAAAAATTTGATCAATATGAAAACACAACCAAAAAAATAATCTTTACTAATACCCAAGGTTCGAAAAAACTAAAAGCGGTACGAGGCGTTTTTTTTCGAATGAGGCGAGGCGTAAGCTTCGAGGCGGAGTGAGGCGGAAGTCTCAATTTGAAGACATAGAAATCCCCAAAAAATTATAAAAAAATGTTAATAAAATCACTTGGTACTTTTTTGCAAACCTCAACCCTATTATGATTACCCACAAGATATTTTTCAGCCTTGTAATCCCCTCCTTTACAAATTTTCTTACAAAAATAATTGTAATAAATTCTTATATATATATATATATATATATGATTATATATATATATATAATTCTTATAATAATTTATAAATTATAAATTATAATTTATAATTCTTATATATATATAATTGTAATAAAAATAATAATCTTTTTATATATACTGATATACATATAAATTTATAATATGATTGTTATATATATATATATATATGAGTATATATATAATATATACATATGATATTATATATATATATAATTGTAACAGAAAAACAGAGAAAGAAAAAGAAGTCAGAGTCGAAGTCGGAGAAGTCGAAGGAAGAAGGAAGAAGACTATCGAAGAAGGAAGAAGAAGACTGTCGCAGTATCTGGTGTCGAAGAAGAAGAAGAAGACGACTGTCGAAGAAGGAAGAAGACTGTCGCAGTACCTAGTGTCGCGTGATTTAGGACTCGCGCCTCGCGGCGCCTTGAGACGGAAACGCCTTGAGGCGAACGCCTCAGCCGAATATAGCGTAAGGTTCCTCGATGCCCAATATAGCGACCGCCTCGCCTGGCCCTTCTTCCGCCTCGCTACGAGGCGTGTGCCTCGAGCGCTTTTTCGAACCATGCTAATACCAACGAAAAAGAAAAGAAAAAAAAACAGTTGCAAATATAAACACCAAACTCACAAAAGTTTTGTCAATTGGACTTCCACAATTTATGTCTATGGCAAATCATTTTCACAACTTTTAAGATGATGGCAAACCAAGATTTTATATTTAGAGCAGATTTTTTTTTTCCAATAATATTTCCATGCCAAATTGATCATATTCTGTTTTTTACTCACAATCACCTCAGTTACATTCACTCAGCACAACGAAAACTCAAGTCAAAGACTCAAATAAGACTTTGATCTGTGTAGTTTGGTCGGAAACAAATATCATGTTTTACAATCACAGTCGGGCTTTATTTTGTCAGATTCTGTGCAGTAAAAGCCTTCTTTCTACATAATCTAGCATCCTCTATGGTCTTTCCACATTCTGACTGCCCCTATTAACTAAATTGCCACTCACTAAGACCTATCTTTGCAATTGCCAAGGTTGTAAAAATAAAGGTTTGCTCATTTCATTTCCAGCTTATGCAATTTCTGCCTTCAAATGTATGTAATCCAATTCTAAGGTTTGTTAAAGTTTCCACCTTTAGCTTGTTTGACAACCATTTTTCGTTCTCCATTAACAAAAAGAAACCATTTTAATAACATAAAAATAAAACCATGTCACCTTCAAACTTATACCCCAAAGTAATAACATAGTGAAAGCAAATGTCTAATCAATATAACAAACTTGCCTTTCATTAATCTTGCTCCTCCGTCGCTGCTCTGTCTCCGAATGCTTGGACCTATTAGTATTAGCCTTCCTATCACCGCTCTTCCCCTCTCCTTCAAACAAATAATTCCCATCATTTAGTGCCCAAAAATATGTTTTTTAAAATGCGTTTGACACCTAAACATATACACGCACAAAAAAAATTTACATATTGTATAAAAAATACCTTGTTGAAAAGAGCCATCCGTGGTCCTTGAAACGAATTCGTCATCGTCCCCTTCTTCCTCTACGTGGTGACTCTTGACTGTTCTCACCATTCCCTATAATTGAGCCCTAATCACCTGTCAAAACGCAATACACTGTGATTAATCAAGTATACATAAATACACGCGTACAACAAGTGCGCGAGTGTGCTTGAGATAGACTTACTAGGAGGGCAGGAGAGAGAAAATTTTGAACGTGAAAGGCGATAGGAGTTCCGGCGATAATCCACTCACTTCTCCCGCGTTTCTTCGGAATTGTACACTTATTATATTAGTCTGGAACACACAAAAAAAAAGCCCTACTCCCAGGCTTTTCCTGAACTAGTTGCTCTTTAATTTGATGGTGGTGGATGCTAACATGCGCTTAGTTAGCGATGGTCGATAGGCTGCGCTCTTCAATTCGGGTTCTATTTTTGCTGGTCAGTTTGGGCTGAACCGAAATTCGATTAGGAACAATTACATATTCTATTATATTTTTTAAAATAATTACAACAATAATGCACTCAGTAAAATATTTACACAATTAATATATTTTTCATATTTATTTACAATATTAGTGCAATTAGAATTCCTTAATTTAGAGAATTAGTATGCAATTAAGATTTCTTAATTTAGAGGATTAGTATTAATTTATTTATTAAATTAAGTAATTAATAAATAAACCGTATAGCACCTCCACCACCTAAGCCTCCACCCCCACCTACACCTCATCCAGCACCTCCACCAAATCCTCCACCTTTTTCACCTCCAAGTCCGCCGCCACCCCCTAAGCCTCCACCCTCCTTATCCACGCTCCGGCAAGGGTGAAAAGGGTTTCGCCAACTGGAAAGAGGGCGACAACAGCTAGGGCATGGATTTCTAGGGCGAGATTTCTATAGAAAGGGAAAATGAATTGGGATTTGAGGAGAGAGAAACGGCCATGGGAGGACGGAAAAAGAAAGAGTTAATGAATAAGGGTTAGAGAAATGGATTTTAGAGAGACACGTGAGCTACATGTAACGTGTTGGTTATAGTAACGGTCGTTTTCAAAATAGTAGGTTAAAAATATGATCCTTCCGAGAGCAAGTACCAACGCAGAAATATGATATGTCGCCGCTCTATTTCTGCAGTTTTTTCATAGTGCAGTTGGTAGCCAAACCTTCATACTAAGGTAACCAATTCTATTTTATTAAGCTACCAATTGATTTTGAATGTAATGCAGTTGGTAGCCAAACCTTCATGCAGTTGGTTGCCAAACTTTCATACCAAGGTAACCAATTCATACTGTAGGTGTGGAGGTAGATTGGTTACCTTGATATAAAGGTTTGGTTATCTTGGTATAAACGTTTGGTTACCTTAGTACGAAGGTTTGGTTATCAACATTACATTACACATCACTCTCTTATCTCTCTTTTTCCTATGCAGTGTTTTTATTTATTTTTTACATGAAATTGAGTCTCACCAGCGAAGGGGGGGAGGAAGATGACGTTGCCAAATTTTGAATATTTGAATTATTATTTTGGAATTTGAATTTGTTTTTGTTGTTAGATCCAAGATATTTGAATTATTAATTATGGCAGTTATTTCTACTTGATTTTAGGTTTCCTTATTATTATGAATTGAATCTTATACTAATTCCCTAAATTAAGAAATCCTAATTGTACTAATATTATAAATAAATATGGAAAGTGTATTAATTGTGTAAATATTTTATGAATGCACTATTGTTGTAATTACTTACTAAATATTGTATATTATTGTAAATGACCCATTCGATTAATGGGCGTGAACATGGGCTTTCTTTGGCCTGTCTAAAATAAATGCAATTTGTAGCCCATTGATTCTCATGGCGTATTGATTGAGAATTTTAAACTATTTCACTCTCATTTCGAAATAAAACAAGTAGCTTTGGATGCTGCCATCGTCAATTTCATGCTCTTCTTTTCTCTGTTTTTGTTTCTTTTTCTGTAAGAGGGACCTATTTTATAAACTAGATTTTCGATGAGAAGTTGTAGTTCCAACTTAAATAATTGATGTACATAAGGTGTATAACACCATTTTTTCGATAAGTCTGTCGTTTGTTGTTAGAAGATTAAGATGAACTTTGATTTTTAATTGCTTTTGTTTCTTTAAATTATGTTCCTTTTTTTCTTAAAATTTTAATTATCTTCTTATAATATTATGGAGTATTCAAATAATTAGTCTGACTTTATCTTTTTTTCATTTATTATAGGTGAGCATTTTTTTTTATTTCCACATGCTACCTCATTAGAATATTCAATATCTATATGCCAAATGTTTGCCAAGTAAGTTTTTCCGTTAATATTTTGGACGAAAAATTATAAAATTACTAATTTTTAATATTTCAATAACGAAAATGTAACAATAAAAGTTTCAATAACCAAAATAAAAATTGACCCCTGATATAATGAGTAAAATATTAATTAACTCGATTCACTTCAGCTATCACATAATTAACACCTGCTAACGGTTAATATAGTCAGTACTTCAGTTTACTTTTTTTGAGGAAATGTTAATCAACGACCATTTGGTAACCTTTTTTGAGTATAGTAATATGTTTGTAACAAAAAAAAATCTGTAACTATAATGAAAATCGACTCCTAATATTGTGATCAAAATATCAATTACCCCATATCTATTTATATCATTGAGGGAGAGAAAAAAGTTTATTACTCTCGAATTATTTGGTCTCTCGAATTTTTTTAATCTTGATTTTCATCACCCGTAATCTTTAGAACATTTATTACGTGTTAAAAAAAACTATCTGACAATTTTTAGAATTGTTGAGAAGTTATATCTCGAAATTAATATTTTCACAAGTAAAAATGTTAAGTTCCATAAGGTCCTTTTCACATAAATAATAAGTGGGATTCACTCTTTTATGAGAGAAGATATTGTGAAACTAATATTTTTACTTGTAAAAATATTAATTATCTATTTATTATCTTCATATATTTGTTTCTTATATTATATTTTTAAAATTAATAAATATATTTTAACATAATTTATTATCACACGCAGCCGTTGTGTGTGCATACTTGTAACCTTTAATAACATTAAATTGAAAGATCAACTAAACAAAATATACAGAGAGTTGAAAGGCGAATACATACATGTAATGTTTTCAGAATCGAACTACAAAAATTATCGTGCATTACTGGTTCAACTAGTGGTTGAATCGTTATTGAACCGATGATATTATAAATATATATTATTAATAATTAATAAAAAATTTAAAAATATTATTTTTATGAGCTAAAATATAATAAAATTGAGTTACAATATTACTAAAAATGATTAATTTTAATATTAAAAATTTTTGGTAAAACAAATAATAAAAAATTGGTACGCCGAGTCAAGTTAACTGAATTTACCGGATTCAATCGATGATCAATCTGTTCAATCCGAATTTTGACCAAACCGATTCAACCAAACCAACGTCAGATCAACCATAAAATATATTCTTGGTTCAACCTATTGAATCGACTAGTTCAAACGGGGTTTCAAAGGTATGCATCCATGTCCCACAATTTCTCTCGTATAGCCTATTTCGCTAATGGGGGCTCCGTATATTTATACTTTCAATATTAATAATTTTAAAATGAATATAAAAATTATATTATACGCACCATGTTTTTAGTACATGTCAATCTATCTATCAAATTTGTCCGTTTATACTCGTAGTAATATTCTAAGTAATTTATTTTCTCAACATTATTTATTCCAAAATTAACGATATAATTGATTTTATGAAATTAATTTGTGAAATATAAATTCAAAATTGATATAAAATTATATAAATATTGAAAGAAACAAATATGATAATTAGTAATAGTTTTAGTTAATTTGTGATGATTAATAATAGTTTAATTAATTGGTGATAATTAGTAATAGTTTTTAGTACTAAAATTGATTCAATTTAAATTTAAATATTTCGTAAACTAATTTTAAAATGTCAAAATAAACTCTAATTTTGGAATTGAGGGTATTTAAATTTTAAATGAATATTTTAGATCTGGTAAACGGGTTGGGTTATTGGCGGACGGGGCTAAAACACCTAGGTTTTGATGGGCTGAAAAAGTGAATTTCAAAGTCCGACTCGTGACAGGCGGGCTAGCCCGACCCGCGGGCTTGGACTAATTTATGCCTACATTTTAATATATTTCTGGACGTGACCAAAATGGACCGGGCTAAAACGACCCAGGTTTTGATGGACTAAAAGAGTGAAACCCAAAGTCTAGTTCGTGACTGATTTATGCCTATATTTTAATATATTTTTGAATTTAACTAAAACGATCAAAATTTTAATAAACTAAAAATGTGAAGTCCAAAATCCGACCCGTGATAGACCCGCGGACTTGGGCCGATTATGGCAGATCTAAACATAGGAATAACCGAATAAGGTCTTCGGACAATTTAAAATTTAAACGTGGCCCCACCCAGTTTCGCCATTGAATCCTACAACTACAAGGTTGATTTATTACTTTCCAACATAAGCCTCGTGTATCTCTCTATCTCCCTTCTGCATCAGCCGTGGACTCGGTCAACTTTCCAGTAACGGCAACTACAAACCCAAAACTGTTTTGATTTACACAATTTAGCTCTGGTTTCTCGGCTGATAAGGTATGAGATTTCTTTTTATTATGTTATGGTTCATGGGTATTTGGGTCTTGTAATTTTACTGTTGTTTTTTTCCCATAGGGTTCTAGTTATTGTTTACTATTAGTTGTTTTAATTGTTTCTTCATTATGAGATTGGTTTTTCTTTTGGAGTTTTTTTTTATGATTGAGGGGTGATCGATAATTAACCTTCATTCATGGTGCTTTGCTGGTTCCGAGATTTTGCTCTTCTGTAATTGCAGTCTTTTGTTGACTTTGATTCGTTGCTCTATGATTTATTATTGTTCATAGTAAATAAGCATACCCTTTTGGTCATATTAGTGAATGAGTAGCATTAAGTTTCATACTTGGGTGTTTGCTGGAAGGGCGGACGCAGGAATTTTATGGGACACTAATATAATTAAATAAAAATAAAATTACTCTCTTCGTTACACAAAATATATATTTACTATTAATTATAATGAGTTGTTAGTTTAATAGTGGTGACATGTAATGAAATTATGCTAATAAATTTTAGGATATTGTGTCATTATATTACTATCAATAAAAAATAAATTCGATTCCCTTCATTCTTAGGGTTCCATCCAACTTCTGTTTAAAACTTGAAGGTTTAAAATGCTGATATGGTCAAGTCAGATACGTGAGAGTTTAAAACGCTGACATGGCCAAGTCAGTTAGATGATGTGACTTTACTGAAGTCCTTCTCCATCTATATTGACATGGTAAGTCAGTTTGGGGGGAAAATATTAGAACTTTCAACATCTGTCTTTCGATTGTTCCATCTAATCTAAAGGAGACATATTAGAGGATTTTGTATACCAAAAGGATGAGCTTGTCTTGGGGTGGAATCGTTAATGAAGTTACGGGGCAAAACTAGAAAAAAAAGAGGTTAGGAATGACTTAATAACGTCTTCAAATAATTAAGTGCCAAACCTATTTAAACCTTTTCAACTCAGTTGTCACAAAACACTAAACTACCATATGATATGACTAGGGTAATAATAAAGAGCGTCGATCTCACTGTAATGTTCTCAGTGTAATATCGACGGAGACTTTGCTTGAAAGTAAATTAGTTAGCCAAAAATTAAAGTTTCATAAACATATCTTTTTATTGGTCTTACAATTGTCATCTCTACCAAATATTACAATTATCATCTCCACTATATCTTTTGAGGCGATTATATCAAAATACAAACAAAAAATATTTTAATAAAACTATATACATTATATCAAAATATAACCATCTCCTACAATCTCTCAACCTCTTCCCAACTGATTCAATTTCCCACATTAATCGAGTAATATATGTGGTGACCACAACCATCTCCCCATGACTCTTTTATGTTTTAATGGTAGCTTTGGTTTTTATCATTCTACTTATAAAATCAATGTCGTTCTATATCATATCTCTAATTGCTCTCCAGAGTGATCAACATCTAATATAAGATCAAGAATAGTTTCTTCTCCACCTTGTTGAGCTCTTTGAACACTTTGTTGAGCTGATCTTGGTCATCTATTTAACCTGTCGTTTTTGTATTGGTAAACGAACCAAAACAAAAATGGATAACTATGGATGTTATACTTGTATTGTAGTGTCATGTGTGAGGAGAAATTGAAAAGTATGAATGCTCTTACTTAGTTCCAAGAAGTTGGAAGAAAGTTGTTGATGCTCTCATTTCTTTCATTATGTATACTGCGGCTAGACAGTTTAGTGCAGACCAAACTGAAATATGAAAACAATTCAATAAAATACTTTATCCCATGTTATTAAAACATAATGTTCACATGATGTGTAACCGAAAGTGTACATATTTTATATGATGTAGAAGTGGAAGGACGAGAAATCTTTGGCAAACTTGGTTCTTCATATTTGGGCAAGTAAAGTCCAAAAGTCCCTATTGAGAGTAAGAGGAGAGTACACAATATATATAAAGTAAACAGAAAGACTAATAAGAAGTTGGTCTTATTTTTACTTCTTGTATAGTGTATTCTTTTACTCTCATTAGGGACTTTTGGACTTGTCCAAATACGAAGAATCAAGATTTGCACTTTCTATTACAACACATTATGCAAAGCTAGGAGATAAAGTATTTATTAAATTGTTTTTATACATCAATTTAGCCTGCACTAAGTTGGCTAGTTGGATTATACAACAATGCAATGAAAGAAATAAGAGCATCAACAAACTTCTTGGAAACGAGAGTATCCATACTTGTCAATTTTTTCTCATATATTACCCTGCAATTCAAGTCTAACCTCCATTTTTGTTTTGGTTCTCTGTAGTTTACCAATACAAAAATGACAAATTGGTCAAATCAGTGACCAAGATGAACAAAGTGGTTAAAAAGCTCAACAAGGTGGTCAAGGAGCTCAACAAGGTGGAGAAAACTATTCTTTGATTTTCAGTAATTCTAGAGAGTTGTTAAAGGAATGATACCAGTGGTGTTATATTAGAATGACATTGATTTTACAAGTAGAATGATAAAATATCAAAACTACCATTAAATATAACGGAGCAACGGGAAGATGGGGTGACCACAACTATCATATCCCCATATATTTCTTTTTAGCATTTTTGTAATCGAAAATTTGTACTTGATTGCAGTGGAAAATTAAATTAGTTGGAACGAGACTAAAAGATGGTTGAAGATTGTTATATTTTGATATAATATATATAGTCTTTATTAAAATTTGTATTTTGCTATAATCGCCTGAGATGGGACCACTATATGGAAGAGGCACACAACAAAAATTTAATACCCTACTATGCAACTTCCAATTTTCATCTATGTAAGGAGTAGTCAAAGTCATATACCCGTCTGTTGCAATTGATTTCCATATACCAGTAGTTAAACAGGCTGAATGGATAATTATGTTTTATAATGCAAATCGCTACTTTTTGCTTATTCTGATTTGTCTCAGAATCAATATCATTATCTAGAAATCAATTATTTGAATGGCGAATAAAGTTTGAGGTTCCGGATGTAGCTTTAACCACATTAACCTTTCCACACTTTAAACATTTAATTCTTCTTATCCTATAATTCCAATCGCCAAGTTCTCGTAAAATTGTCAAACATCAAAAGTGATTTCCCTTTTACGTTTTCTACTAACAACAGAGCTCGATTTATCTTGTTGTTTCATTTATGATTAAAGAAAAGATCTTCGCTTAATCCATTGAAAATGCATATATCACAAGTGAATTCTATGTTATATTATCATTAGGATGGTAAAATTTTGGAAAAGATTAAGGTTACTTCATGAAGAAAAACAAATACACCGAAATAAAAAAATAACACAAAACATTTTTAATAGGTTAAAAAACTATAACTAAACGAAGTATAAACACACAATAAACATTTAAGGAGATTAACATTGTTTAATTAAAAGTAATGATTGATTGGGGTGCCTTCATAGGCTGGTCAGGTGTATTTATTATCCTTTTCTACAAAAAGGGTGAATTAAATTATGGCTAGTCGTATCATATGATAGGGTAGTGTTTTATGACAACTGAGTTGAAGAGGTGTTAAATAGTTGACACTTAATTTTTTTGAATAGGTTATTAAGTCATTTCTAAGTTTTTTTTCTTCTAGTTTTGAGATCCTTCTCTGCAACTTCATTAACGATTTTACTCCAAGACGAGCTCATCCTTTCAAATTGGTACACAAAATCCTCTAATATGTCTTTGCGAACCTATAATCGAAAGAGAAAGATGATGCTTTCAGATTAAATGGAACAATCGAGAGGGAGAGAAAGATGTTGAAAGACTTAATTCCACCCCCCCCCCCCACCCAAAAAAAAAATTAAAAAATAAAAATCTGCCTTACGACTGTTAATATAGATGGAGAAGGACTTCAACAAAGCCACGTCATCTAACTAACTTTGCCATGTCAGCGTTTTAAACTCTCACATGTTCAAGTTTTAAACAGAAATTGGATGAAACCCTAAAAATTAACGGGATGAAACTTTTTCCCAATACAAGCACTGGTTTGTTACTTTCTTTAGTTGAGACACCAACTTGTAAGTCGGGGTTCCAGTATAGGTACCAAAAATTGATTTATCTCACACAGAGCCTATAAAGATTACGAAGAATCTCCGTAGTATCACATTTTCTTAGTATTGCAAGACGTCATCCCCGCTGCCAAGTTGCCATTAATAGGAAGGATATGCTTAACATTGATGTTACCATTTGTATTTTTTTTATTTTTGTTATTAAGCATTCTCATATGCACACAAATATCAAGACAATAATTTTTTCACAAAAAATGGTAAAAGTTTCTCAAATACTATGTAAGAACACAGGATGTTTAATATTATAATTGGAGTTTTCATCTTCATAATTTCTCTTTCGTGCACTTATTATAATTTTTTTCTAGTGATCCTGCAGCCCCTACGCAAGATGTTCTCTTTGCTTGAATCTGGAAAGAAACCTAAGAATGGTTCGTAAAAAAACTGATTTAGTCATCATTGGTGTTTCTGTTGGTGTTGCTGTTGGAATTTTTCTAGCCGCTGTTGTTTTTTTTGGCATACGGTGGTTCAAAAAGCATGCTCACCTTCGACAGAGTGGAAATGAACCATCCGTATCGACTCTTCCTATACGCACAAACGGTCAGGGTACAAGCTTTGACTCAAGTGCATCCCTCTCAAACTCTGTAAACATTAAGGTTTTAGATCATCCTGTAAAAAATTCTCACCTGTCCTGGTGGAGTCATCACAGCAAAGATCGGTTTCCTTCAGCAAGTGGTATACCCAGATACCATTACAAGTATGTGTTGTCTTACACTAGTCTCTCTATTGGTATTCTATTTTAGATATTACACTTTTAAGCTTACTCTAACTGATACTCTGTACATAATGGAAGTAGAATATCAGCGTGATACAACTGAACTAAATCTTATAACTATCCCTTAGCTCTCTACATTATTATATTGTCTTCTCAAGAAAACTTGAGATGAAAGATTTGAAAAATCATCAATGAATTTACAACTCCGAGTTTGCTTCTGGTTAGTCATTGCTTACTGATGACGATAATGTGATATACCACGCTTGTTCAAAATAAGAATTATGTTGGAACTTGACATGGCATCGGAAGCTAGGCTTAGGAAACATAGCTTGTTGATCTTTCAAACCATATAAAAACACAAGTAATAACCAATATGCATCTTCAGGGATATTCAGAAAGCTACACAAAACTTCACAACCATATTGGGGCAAGGAGCTTTTGGTCCAGTATATAAAGCTACAATGCCTGGTGATGAAGTGGTTGCCATCAAGGTTCTTGCTTCAAACTCAAAGCAAGGGGAGAAAGAGTTCCAAACGGAGGTAGACTTCTTTACTAGGAAGTCAAGTACTTCTTTATCCTCCTTGCGAAAAAAATAAATAAATCTTAGTATATTGTTGGGATGTCTTTAAACAAATTTATTTTAACAATAAAAGTGTGAAAGGGCAACTAGTACTTATTTATATCCTTTTATCTTTGGGAGTCTTTTGTTTATTCCTGCATTATCTTCTCATCAAACAGTTGCTTGAAACAGTCAACGACTCAGAAAACTGTTTTTATCAAATGATAATTTATATGAATAATTTTTTCTTAGATTAGGTTTTTCACTTCACAATGTGCCATATAAGTTTCCACTGCTTTCTTAGCCTAAGGACTAAGTTCACCATAAGATAAATGTTTCTGCAAGTATTTGTGGCTTTCCCCCGTCCTGTTGTTCTTTCAAGATAAAGTAATAATTTCCTCTAAAATGCCTTTTAAGTTTGTGAGAAAGAAGATAATGCATACTCGGTTGCACTTTTAACAAGACTTTTAAAGATAATAATATTTGGCAGGTATCTCTACTTGGTAGGCTACATCACCGGAATTTGGTAAATTTGGTTGGATACTGTGTGGATAAAGGCCAACACATGTTGATATATGAGTTCATGAGTAATGGAAGCTTGGCAACCTTTCTATATGGTAAGTTTGGGAATCCACTTATTTGCTATTCTTGCTTTTTACTTCTTCATTTTAACAATTAAAATGGGAGACACCTGATTCTTGTGGAAACAACTAAGAGTAATTACCTTAGATCTTATATTTGCTCACAAACTTATTATTTAAGAAAATCTAGTAGTTTAAACTTGTCATCATTGCACGTCTGAGGTAGTTCATATATGTTATTCCCTCCTGCTCTCTCTGGTTTGACCTGGGATACAACTTTCTTATGAGAAGATGATACTGAATTAAGCTTATATCTCTACGACCATACAAAAGCTGTTTGTCTTGATTAAAAGGAGCTTATATACTTGAGCCAATCTTTGGATCTAAATAATTAAAATTTGCTATTCTGACATATCATGACCTACCAACCATAAGTAGAGTTGTGTAATCCGAATTTCTGATGATGTAGTGTTATACATCATATGTTGTGGTTGTTATTATTATTATTTTCAAGATAACGGATTCAAACCAAATTATGGACTGTCCTGCTTTGAGCACACTCAGATGAGGAAAGCCGGACTTTGACTTGGGAAGAACGGCTGCAAATTGCTCTCGACATTTCACATGGGATCGAATATCTTCACGATGGGGTATGCTGAGTGATGAACCAACTCTTTAGCATAGGTTAAAAACTGTTTATTCTATTTTTTACATATCAATTTCTTGGAACAGGCAGTCCCAGCTGTCATACATCGGGATTTGAAGTCTGCAAATATATTAATTGACCAATTAATCAGAGCGAAGGTAATCTTATCACATGAATAATTTTCTTAATACTGTATTAGTTTAACGAGTTTCATATCTAATTGCCTAAACAATAATGAGGAAGATAACATTAAGTGGGCAACACTGACAAAGTTGTAACATGTGTGAAAGTGGCTATATTAAGAAAAACACACATCCAAGTATAACAACCCACGGATCCAAGCATGTGTTGCAAGTAATATCTGGCATTACTGCTTGTGTATGCTCTTTACTGCCTTCTGTTTAAACAGGTTGCTGATTTTGGGCTGTCAAAGGAAGAGAGTTTTGATGGCAGCAAATCAGGCCTCAAAGGCACATATGGCTACATAGATCCTGCTTACATATCCTCGAACAAGTTCACAACGAAAAGTGACATCTATAGTTTTGGCATTATCCTCTTTGAACTCATTACAGCCATCCATCCGCACCAAAACTTGATGGAATATGTCAATCTGGTAAATTCATTTTCATAAACCTTGTATATCTATTGCAGCAGTAGTATTGCTAGAAACTTCTCAATGTTAAAAACAAGTCTTTTTATTTCTCTAAAGGCGGGTATGAGTTCAGATGGCGTGGATGAAATTCTTGACAAACAGATTGTTGGGAAATGCAACCCTGAAGAAGCACGAAGCCTGGCTCGCATTGCTCATAAATGTTTGCACAAGATACCCAAAAAACGCCCCTCAATTGGTGAAGTTTCTCAAGCTATATTACGAATAAAACAGAGGCGCCTCATCAAAGAAGATAGTACCATATCCTTGCAGGGAGAAGATTTTTCAAGAATGGTTAGCCGGATAGAATCTCAACAAGTGGAGTTGAGTAAACTGAGCAGCATAGCTGAGAAAGCAATTGAATGAAACTATTGTTTTCCTTTTTTGTTTTGTTTTTGGCCGCGCCTAGAACTGGTTCGTGGGGCACATTATAATTTATAGAGAGTTGCATATAAAGAATCTGAGGCTCCTTCTGGTAGAAAGAGGGTGATGGAGATTATGATTGCCAATTGTGACATTCTTGCCTTTGGCTCAAGACATCACACCCAAACCTTATGAGTATGTTTTTTTTACCATCGAGTCATGAAGGCCTTTGTAATTATATTCCTATTTGATATGTGGTGTATACTTTTTTTTAATATTTTTTTTCTCAAAATAAAAATATGGAATCTTGAAGTTGTTAGATTCAACACTAAATTTGACACCTAATTCAAATTTCAATATTTAAAATTGAATGGCAATATTATTTATTTTCAATTAAAAATTACGTTAAAAAATAAATACAACATGGTAACCAAAGGAGTCACTAGTTTTTAAAAAAAATTTAAATTGGTACTTTTTAAAGCGTGAAATTAATAATTTTAAAAACATAAAAAAATTATATTTGTTGTATAGTTAAAAGTTACATATCGACCTAAAACATAATTAGTAATAATTAATTTGAAGGGACAAATTTACCCTCGTCATTGTAATAGTCACAAAATAAGAAGATTAAATAAGCCCACTTTTTCTTTTCCCCAATTTTTTCAAATAAAAGTTATTAGGAGAAAATGCGTTCTATAATTTTTTTAAAAAAACCTACGTTTTTTTTCTTTTTATTTCTTAAACTTCACATAAGAAGAAAGTTATCTTCCTCTTTTTTTTTACCAGCTTTTCATGCCCTCCTCTTACTGAACGGAGAAACTAATGGTACAATATTAAAGTGGAATTTTTTCATAAAGTTCATAAATATAAACATGAAGATAAAAAGACAGGCGGTCTTTAGCACTACTCTTCATCTTCATCTTCGGAAAAATTAAGAAGAGTTGGGTCGAGTGAAGCGGCAGTCAACTTAGCCCTGTCTTTGCCTCGAGCCACCTCATAGCCTTCAGTATACATTTTCAGTATTTCTTTGGTCAACACCGAAGACTTGCGGTATTCATTTTGAATTTCTTGGCGAAGCTCATCAGTGAGAGGAGGGCCGGCCAATTTGAGGTCGCGAAGTTCTGCTTCGACCTTACCTCGAAGATGAAGATGTCGCTCTTTAGAAGCCTTGGCTTCGGCAACCGCTTCGACCAGACTTCGGTTATTCCGAGTTAGTTGCTCGTTAGACCGTCGCAATCCTTCATTTTGATCATTAGTCTTTTGTTGAAGAACTTCGGCCGCAGCTAGATGTTCTTTCATCTTGGCAAGATCATTTTGGAGACCTTTACAGTTGAAGCGGAGGTTCTCGTGTTCACTTCTCTCCTTCGCCAAGGCAGACTTTAAAATGGCGTTCTCTCTTCAGGCCGCCTCTTCTTCGGCTTCGGCTTCTTTATATCTTTGATGAAGGTGCCCGAAAATTCCATTTGCCTGCAGTTATTTGGAGTTAGAAAGAATTCAAAGAAAATATCCATGGACTAAGGCAGATAAAATATGTACTCACTCTAGCCTGATTGATCATGCCCTCTTCAAGCAAGTCAGAAACAGAGTTGTTGCCAAAGCGGTGGTTATCAGTATCCAAAACAAATGATTTATAAAGATGTAAAGGAAAATCTTCCTTTTGATCCGGCCATAAACTGGGTGAACAGGGAATTCCCGGTTTCGGACCATAGAAGGATGATAAGGGAGGCGAAGAAGGCGCTTCTTGTCCTGGCGGAGGCGTCGGTTGTCTAATGGGGGATGAAGGTGGTTGATCATGGGAAATGGTTCTTCTTTTTCGGATGAGGGGAGGACTTTGTTCAGCCTCAAATTCATCAGTATCGGCTGAATCAGGAAGAGGTTGACTGGAGGAGGAAGCGGGTATTCTCAACTCTTCGGTGGTGAGGGGGATAATCTTGACCTTGGCCTTTCGCTTCTTGGTGTAAAGGATTTTGGTGCGCTGCTCAATGGGCATATCCAGGAGGCTTTCAGTAAGGGCGGGATCGGGAGTGAATTTTGGCTTCTTGGCAGCATGTTTCTTCTTTCGGGGTCGGCTTGTCCCTTCAGGAAGGGTTGGATCATCTGTTGGAAGGATAGTAGTTGGGATCTCTTTTATTGAAGCTTCTGCATTTTGTATTTCTACAGCAGGGGGATCCACATGTTGGGCTTCAGAGGTTTGAGCCTCCGTATCCTCGGCTTCGGTAGAAGCCGGGACTAATTTGGCAGAAAGGAATTTTTCTAAATCCATCCGATCAATGGAAGTAGGTTTAATCAAAGATACTACAAAAGGACAGAAAGTAATACTTTAGAACAATTATTGAGGGAAATTTGAATAAATTTGCACAGAGGGTAGTTTCGGAACTTACGCTTATGGTCATATAACCATGCTTGTTTGTTGAGGAGTCCGAAGCTCCATTATTTCAGAGGAAGCTTATTCAACAGCTTCACCATTTCATTCCCCTGTTCTTGCGTGAGATCACCGAAGTCTGGAGAAAGAATAGGCGTAGTGGTCCAGTCAGGAATGGAGGAAATATCCGGTCCATTGATAAAGATCCAGTCCTTATGCCACCCTCGGTTGCTTGAGGGGGTGTCTATCAAAGATCTTCGTTCAATCTTGACGCTGGACGGTTTTCTTAGCCCCTCCCTAGATTGGCCCACCACAAAGAGAGAAAAGAAGAAATCGATAGATGGGGGGATACCTTGCTCGAAGCACCAAGCGGCGAACGCGAGTATGTAAATGTAAGAATTGGGGACTAGTTGGGCCAACCCAACCCCTAGAAATCCTAGCATGTTTAAGACAAAAGCATGGAGAGGGAAGCGAAGTCCCTTCTCCAGCAGAGTGATGGGCATAGCAACATAACCATCAGAACGATGATACATGCGGTCAGTTGGAGTAGGGGCTCGTAACTGGTAATTGGGTGGAATCTGGTATCTATCTCTGATGGCTAGAATGTCTGATTCGGCAATTCGAGAGGGGGTATTGGCGTGGGACGAATCGTTTAACATCAGTAAAGTCCGAAAGGGGGTTCCATAGGAATGTCTTTTGGAAGATCAGTGGACGAATTCTTGCTAGAAGAGGGTTTAGACTTAGGGTTTGACGATGACATGGTCTGAGTGGGATTCTGGGTGGTTGGAACAGAGGTCTCAGAAGGTGGGATGATGTTACTTTGATCCTGGGAAGCCATTGTTAACAAATCGATTGAGGAAGAGAACTGAAGAAAGAAGAAAGCTAGAGTATTTCGAAATTCAAATGAACGGGTAAAGTTATCTGATTTGGGGGATTGAAGATTTTATAGAGTTGTCTTTTTTGAAGGCTCACGAAACCCAAAGGCTGCACATTTAATAGAGATAATGATGGGGAAAGTTAACAATCGGCGTATGCTCTTGGAATTGAGGAAGCTATCATTTATTTTTGAAAATTTGAAGGGTTGGTATCTGATTTTGAGTTTAAGGGGTCTGTATTTGGACATGGGCCTTTTATTAATTGGGCTTTGCCGAATCTGTTTGGATTCTTATTGATGGTTGGACTGAATTCTTATACTCTTTTATCAAACACTCTGTTTAATAAAAGACTAGGGGGCAATGTTGAGCCGTGAATATCTTGGGCCGGTCAAATCTTATTTATCTTGGGCTTTTCGGGTCAAACCCATTTTTGCCCTTGAAGTATTGGGCTATTGTCTAAATGATTATTCAAATAAAGTTTGGGCTGGAGCCGGTAGTGGGGGACAGGTGGCAGATTATGAACTAAAAATTATCCCTAATCTATGGGATTAGCATGCGGCTGATTGAGGTGATGGGCCCAGCCGTCTTTAGCCTCCTTCATTAATGGAGAGTTGACATAATATTGACTGGGTGGAGGGCAAGTAGAAAAAAGCCTGCATGCAGCCAGCTGATGGACTCATCGGGAGAAAACATGCAAGTTGGTGAGATGATATATGAGGACAGAGCATTACATGGGAAGGGGTAATGAACATTTTTTCTACGGACACTAGAGCACACAACCTCCATTGTTAAACCATTTTCTCCGACCTGTACTTATTCTCACATCGGAGCGATCCCCGGCGGCCCAAAACCGTCGAGATCCGGTGCTGACGTGTTCATTGTGCAGGATTAGGTGTGCTTTTCGTGGTTGAGGCGCGTGGCGAGATTGTGGCGTTAACACGGGGTTTTCTCCAACAATGTAACGATGACTAGGAATTCGATCAAGAATATAATTTCATTTATCAAACATGGTTTATGTATCCTTAATTGTGGTAAAGACTTGATTTTTATAAAGATAGAGGCATGTTTAAGCACATAGTTAAAGAGAATATTCTCTTGAACTGTGTGCATATTCTCTTTGATTTATATATTTGCCCCAAGTTCAAGAGAATATGCACACAATTCAAGAGAATATTCCCTTGAACTGTATGCTTAGCATGTGCCCTTAGGCACGTGTTAAGAAATTCCAACTTAATTTGCAATTCCATTCTTCTCTCTCCAAGCAAAAGAGCTATGAAATCATAAGTTGAAACAGGGGGTTAGTATTGAAAAAAAGAAAAAAAAGAAAATTTCTGTTTGTATTTGATGCATTTAATCAAAGGGTTGAACTTTGATCTGAATTGAAGCATAGGGTCATATGGGTGTTTTTTTATTAATAAATATTTTTTAATGTGATCTGAAGTGATAAGTTTGTTTGGTTTAGAATGAAATTAGGCACTATTGGGTTTTGAGTTTATTTTGAAGTGTGAAATTTGATAGCATTATTGAGCATAGTGTTTATTCAGAGCTTACAGTTGTAATAAAATATCTTTTTTATATGGGTATATTTTTTTTTCTGCTCAGAAGTAATAATAAGATTGTTGGTTTTTTCTGAGCTGTGAAATTTCATAGTTTCACAAGTCCTTGAAGAACTTGAGTGATCAGAACTGCGAGATCTGCACTGATAATGTTGGTGTGACTGTGATCGGTGAAACATTTGTTGCATGTAATGTCTGTGCATTTCCAGTTTGCAGGCCGTGCTATGAGTATGAGTGGAAGCATGGGAATCAGTCTTGTCCTCAGTGCAAAACCAGATACCAGAGACTTCAAGGTTGTTACAGTATAATTTGATAGTCCGTGGTGGTTGTGAGCATTTTCTATTTGGGTTTTCATAAGCTAATGAATATCTCCACATAGAGAGCAATAATTGTAGTAAAATATTATTATGATTTTGGATACTAAAGTCAATGTTCCCCCCCAAATTGTGCCTTAGCTAGAGTGTATTATGGTTGACTAACTTTTGTTTGCATGCCTTCTTGAATAAACTACTGGCTTTATAAATTCATGATCCAAATTCTGTGTGTCTAAATGGTATTTATGGTTGATCTCCTCGATTCTAGGAAGTAACCCTGCTAATCATGGTGAAATAGATGAGGATTGCAATGCTGCAACTGATTTTCATTACCCTTCAGAAAATCAAAATGAAAAGCAGAAGGCTGTCGAACGCATCATGAGCTGGCACATGACATATGGGCCAGGGGAAGATAGTAGGACTCCAAATTATGTTAAAGAGGTCTCTCGCAACTACATTCCTTTGCTCACCAATGGAACTGAGGTAAGCCTATCAGATTCTAGAGGTCTCTCCTCCACTAAGGCATTAATATCTTTGGTTCCTCCTTTTTTGGTTTTTTAGGTTTCTGGAGAGTTTTCTGCTGCATCATCTGGCTGCGGCATCTCATTGGCTGGTAGGGGAAAAAGCACAAGCATCCCCTTCTTTATCCAGCAGATTTGAATCACTCATGTAAGCCATTAACTTTTCATTCTTTATGTAAATCCGCTTATATAAATATGTTTCGACTTATATTTTATTCCGCTTACAAGGTATTTTTCTTCTTGCAGCTAATATGTAAGGAAACGGCAGGACAGATAGAGTTAATTGGAAGAATTATAGAGAAGAGAAGCAGAATTTGGATTGAGGGAGGGAGCTAGAGAGAAGAAGAGAGAACAGTATTTAGAGGGAGAAAAAGAGATTCAGTATATTCATATTTCATAATCCTGTAAGGGAAGATAGATCTCCTTACATACCCTCTCCTTCAGCAAAAGGAATGAAATGCAAAAAAGAATGAGCACCAGCGCACATGCGCACTGCACTCCTAGTAACAACAAATCTAACTGACTCAACACAATAAGGACAATAAAGACCAGCTTGGCAGCAGCTAAAAGACTAAAGTACCCTTATTACTTAACTAACTTATTAAGCTCACTTACTACTTAAGCTAATCTTGGGTTAGCTTGAGCTGACCACCTCTGCTCCTTACATTCCCTTCCCCTTAAAAAAGGACCCTTGTCCTCAAGGGTTGAATTGAGGGAACTTGTTGTGTAGCTGGTTCCAGTCCTCCCAAGTAGCTTCAGAAGGGAGAGAATTTGCCCATTGAACCAATACTTTGACTTCAGCTGCATTATTCCTTTTTATCATCCTTCTTGCTAGTATAGCAATAGGCTCCACAGCAGATTCTTCAACTAAGTTCATAGGAGGGTGTATAGGTGAGACAGTTCAGTGAGAACCAATTTTCTTCTTAAGTAGAGAGACATGAAAAACTGGATGTATCTTGGAATAGGTAGGTAATTGAAGCTTGTATGCCATTGAGCCTAATCTTTCTTCCACCAGAGAAGGCCCATCATACTTAGGGGCCAATTTACCATGTCTTAGCTGTGTCAGTGAAGTTTGAGTGTAAGGTTTAACCTTGAGATAAACCATATCACCTGGGACAAAAGACCTCTCTGTCCTGTGTTTGTCAGCATAGCATTTCATCCTTGACTGAGCTTCCACTAGGTGCTTCTTCATCCTTTGTAGTAGTTGGGACCTATCTTTACAAAACTGTTTGGCTGTTGGATCTTGTATCTGTCCAAACTGATGAAAATTGAGGTGTGGTGGTTTATACCCATAGAGCATTTCGAAAGGAGTTGCTTGTAATCCCATGTGGAAATGAGAATTGTACCACCATTCAGCTAGGGGCAACCAAGAATTCCATTTGTGGGGCTGCTGAGACACCATACATCTAAGATAGCATTCAAGGATCTGATTGACTCTCTCAGTTTGCCCATCTGTTTGGGGGTGGTAGGCTGAACTCATTTGCAATTTGGTGCCTACCATTTTGAAAAGAGACTGCCAGAATAGACTGATGAAAATCTTATCCCTATCAGATACTATGGTAGTAGGTAATCCATGTAGTTTATAAATATGTAGGAGGAAGGCCTGGGCCAACTGTGCAGCAGTAAAAGGATGTTTCAAAGCAATGAAGTGCCCATACTTGGTAAGTCTATCTATTACCACCCAAATCACTGTCATACCTTCAGAGTTAGGCAAGCCCTCTATAAAGTCCATGGAGATATCAGCCCAAGGTGTTTTTGGAATGGGAAGAGGTTGCAGCAGTCCAGGATATGCAAGAGTCTCATGTTTTTGCTGCTGGCAGATCTCACACTCCTTCACAAATTTGGTGACATCTAGCTTTAAGGAAGGCCACCATAGGAACTTATTCTTTCATAAGTACCCCTGATGCCTGAGTGTCCACCAATAGGGGAGCTATGAAATTCAGTCAGAAACTTTTGTCTTAATTCTGGATCAGGGCCAACCACTAGTTTATTTTGGAATTTAAGTCTGCCATTGAGGAAAGAGTAGCCTGGGAGGGTCTGGTTGAAGTTGTAGTTGGGTGATAAGCTCCTTCATTCCATCATCCTTGTTCCATGACTGAGATATCTCCTTCAACCAAGTAGGAATGACTGTGGTAATCTGGTTGCAGTTATCCATAGTACTTTGAGTGATGGCTAGGCACTGACTTTGTACTGGAGGTTCCTCTAATTTTCGAGAGAGGCTGTCAGCCACTGTATTCTCTTTACCTTTCTTGTATGCTATTTCATAATCAAGCCCCATCAATTTAGTTATCCATTTTTGTTGGTTGGTGGTTGTGATTCTTTGATCTAGTAAATATTTAAGACTGTGGTGGTCAGTCTTAATATACACCTTGTTTCCCAGCAGGTAGTGCCTCCACTTGTTAACAGCATAAACCACTGCCATCAGCTCCTTTTCATAGGTTGACCACCCCAAATGTTGAGCTGCTATTGCCTTACTCAAATAAGCTATAGGTCTTCCCTTTTGCATCAGCACTACTCCAATGCCAAAATGGGAAGCATTAGTCTCCAAAATAAAAGGTTCATTAAAATTGGGCATTGCTAAAACTGGAGCTTGTGTCATAGCTTCTTTCAGTTCCTTGAAAGCTGTAGTTGCTTTGTCATTCCAAGCAAACTTATCCTTCTTCAACAAATCAGTTAGAGGCTTACTGATAAGCCCATAATTCCTTATAAACTTCCTATAGTAACCAGTGAGACCCAAAAACCCTCTCAACCCTTTTATGTTCACTGGTAAGGGCCAGTTAAGCATGCAGCAAATCTTGTCTTGGTCAGTGGAAACACCTTTAGAGTTGATCACATGACCCAAATATTGAACCTGTTCTGTGCCAAAAACACACTTGCTCCTTTTAGCAAACAAGGAGTGGTCCTTCAATAGTTGTAGGGTCAACCTCAAATGCTCCAAGTGCTCCTCATAGGCTACTGTAGACCAATATATCATCAAAGAACACTAGCACAAACTTCCTTAGGTATGGCTAGAACACCTCATTCATCAAAGATTGGAAGGTGGCTGGTGCATTAGTGAGCCCAAAAGGCATGACCAAAAATTCAAAATGACCACTATGGGTTCTAAAAGCTGTTTTGGGTATGTTTTCCTTGTTGACTCTGATTTGGTGGTACCCAGACCTTAGATCCAATTTTGAGAACCATTTTGAACCATGTAGTTCATCAAGAAACTCATCAATTGCTGGTATAGGAAATTTATCTTTTACAGTCATAGCATTTAGGGCCCTATAATCTATACACATCCTCCGAGTGCCATCATGTTTCTTAACTAAGAGCACTGGAAAGGCATAAGGGCTGTTACTGGGCTGGATGACTCCATTTTGCAGCATCTCTTTGACAATTTTCTCTATTTCCCCTTTCTGAACATAGGGATATCTGTAAGGCCTGAGGCTAATTGGTTGGCTTCCTTCTTTCAATGGAATGTGATGATCTTGAGTTCTAGTTGGTGGTAATTCTTTGGGTTCCTGGAAAACCACTGAGAAATTCTGCAACAGGTTTTCCATTTGAGGGCAGCTTTCAGTATTAGTATGCCTTTCATTCCCTCCTTTGTTCACCTATTGTCCTTCACTGATGCCCTGATCCCTTTTCTCCAATTCTAGCTCTTCACTAGCTCCCTGGTACATTCCAAACTAGTAGCCAAAATACCCATGAGATGTAGACTTTCGCACCTTTGTGAACTCACCAGAGTCTAGGTAGTGTATGGTTGGAGTCACTTGATCAGATTCACCTTGCAACACTATAGTTTTCCCTTCCCTTTCAAGACTTAACTGCAGGTTGTGGAAATCAAAGCTGACTGGATTGACAGATTGCAACCACTGAACCCCCTAGACTGCATCTATCCCTCCTAGTGGTAGTATTCTGAAATCTGTTTGGAATTCCTCCCCTTGTATGGACTAAGGAAGTCCTATACAATGCTGATGACTGGAGACTTTGAACCCATCTGCCACAGTCACATTGGTAACATTGGTATCCTTTACTGAAGCCTTGATCCTCTTAGCTGCCTGAGGTCTAGGAAATTGTTAGTGCTGCCACTATTTACTAATATCCTCATAAATCTTCCTTGAGACATCCTAAGTAGTCTGATAGTATTGTTGGTACTGTGTTCTGAAAGGGCATGCAGTGTGATCTGGGCTTCTTGGTCTTCCCCTTCTGCAGTTAGACCCCCTATTTCACCTTCCTCACAGTCACAGGCTTCAATTTCTTCAGACTCTAGACCATTTGAAGGAAGCATCATGAATAGCTGTGGCTTCTTACATATGTGGCCTGACACAAAGGGTTCATCACATGAAAAACATAACCTCTTCATTCTCTTCTCATCAATCTGCTCCCTAGTCAGTCCTCTCACAGGTAAAGTTCTTACAGACTGTCCATTCCCCATGTCAACAGGTTTGGGTGGAGGCATGATTACAGGTCTAGAGTAAGTGGAACTCATAGTAGGTTTGTTCATTACCCTGCTCCTTTTAAGCCAAGCCTCAAACTTAGCCTCTTCCACCCTAGATAATCTGATCAGGTCCTTAAGAGTTTTGAGCTTGAGTTCCTGAACTCCCAACTGAATTTCCAGTTTTAAACCTCCCATGAAGCAGTCCATGAAAAATTCCTCATTAAGGATTAGATTCCTTGCTAAAGCCCAACCCCTTAATTCTTCGAATTTTTTTCTGTACTCATCCACTGTTCCAGTTTACAGCAATTTCTTCAATTCCCCTATGGGATTGTCACTAGCCTCTGGACTAAATCTAGCCACAATCTCATCCATCAGCCCATTCCAAGTTAACTCTAGCCCTTCATACACAAAATCTGAATACCAAAGTTCAGCCTCCCCTTCCAAACTTAAAGTGGTTAAATACACCTTTTGAGATTCAGGCACCACATGATGTGAGAACAACTTGTTACACTTTCTGATCAATGACCTAGGGTTTTCACCATTGAATTTTGGAAACTCAAACTTAACAGTTCTGAATATATCATCATACTTATTTGGCTTAAGAGGGGGCTCATACTGGCCTAGGATTGAACCTTCAGGTGAAGATGAGGAGCTTGGCTGAGTAGGATCCTTCTGTTGATTCCGTTGAGCTAAGAGTGCCTCGAAGTTCTTCATCATCTGCTCTAGTTTCAAATCAAATCCTTGTTGTAGAGTTGAGACTGAGTTCTGCAACTGTGACTGTAGTTGTTGTATGTTCGAGCCTTGCTCCTGCAATTGAGATTCTAAGTTGCTCAATCGTTGGTTGTTAGTGGCCATAGGTGCAGATTCGATGGCTTTGATATGAATTGTAAGGAAACGGCAGGACACAGATAGAGTTAATTGGAAGAATTATAGAGAAGAGAAACAGAATTTGGATTGAGGGAGGGAGCTAGAGAGAAGAAGAGAGAACAGTATTTAGAGGGAGAAAAAGAGATTCAGTATATTCATATTTCATAATCCTGAAAGGGAAGATAGATCTCCTTACATACCCTCTCCTTCAGCAAAAGGAATGAAATGCAAAAAAGAATGAGCACCAGTGCACATGCGCACTGCACTCCTAGCAACAACAAATCTAACCGACTCAAAACAATAAGGACAATAAAGACCAGCTTGGCAGCAGCTAAAAGACTAAAGTACCCTTATTACTTAACTAACTTATTAAGCAAATATTGGGTTAGCTTGAGCTGACCACCTCTGCTCCTTACATAATATTGCGGCTGTGGATACGAAGCAGGGGAGGAATATTGCTTCAGTGACTACAACTACAAGCCAGACGGCGTCCGAAAGTGGCTACAGACTTCTTGGTAATTTGTGGTTTCACATTTCGTTGGTGATTAACCAAAGAAAATAGCTTAAGTTGTATTGGATCATCACTACACCTTAAAGGTCATGACTGAAGATAAACTCGGTGTTACAAATCTCGGGTCAAATCCCAAGTTTTAAACCACTGACCCAATAGTATCTTCTTGGGTTATCTTAGAAGTCCCGCAGGCTCACCTTGAAGGTAATAACTGAAGATACTATTGGTAGTAACTTAATTCCTTAGGTACAGACAAATAATTTCCATATTTTTCGATGTGGGACTGGGGTGCTACAATATAATCGCACCTAGTTAGATGAGTGTTTTTTGGTCGATAGTATTTTAGTTGTCATGAGTTATGTTTCCCAATCTCAGTTCCCTTAGAAGTTAGTTGTTGTGTTTATTTTCTTTTGTGGTGCAGGAATGATGAAGCTCGGCAGCCTCTTTCAAGAAAGGTTTCCATACCATCTTCCAGGATAAATTCTTACAGGATGGTTATTGTCCTCAGGCTCCTTATTATCTGTATATTCATGCACTACCGGATAACAAATCCTGTGAAAAATGCCTATCCATTGTGGCTGTTATCTGTCATATGTGAGATCTGGTTTGCACTATCCTGGATATTGGATCAGTTCCCTAAATTGCTCCCAGTAAGCCGTGAAACGTATCTTGACAGGCTTGCACTGAGGTCTGGATCTTATGTTATCAACCTTTATCTAAGTCACATGAGCTGTGATTATACTAGTTTTAGAGTCTTACACAATATCATATTATAGATACGACCGAGAAGGAGAGCCATCTCAGTTAGCTGCTGTTGACGTTTTTGTTAGCACTGTTGACCCTTTAAAGGAGCCTCCTCTTGTTACAGTAAATACAGTCCTATCCATTCTTGCAGTTGATTACCCAATCAACAAGGTATCATGCTACATCTCTGATGATGGAGCTGCCATGCTGACATTTGAAGCTCTGTCTGAAACATCAGAATTTGCTAGGACGTGGGTACCTTTCTGTAAGAAGTATAACATTGAGCCAAGGGCTCCAGAATGGTATTTCGCTCAGAAAATTGACTACTTAAAAGACAAAGTTCATCCATCATTTGTTAAAGACCGCAGGGCGATGAAGGTAGGGAGTTGGCTTTTGCAATCAATTTTTTAGCTCCTTTAGGCTTCCAGCTTATCTGTTTTTGCATTTACTTGTATATCAGAGAGAATATGAGGAGTTTAAAGTTCGTGTGAATGGACTTGTTGCCAAGGCCCAGAAAGTTCCTGACCAAGGATGGACAATGCAAGATGATACACCCTGGCCTGGAAACAATACCAGGGATCATCCGGGAATGATCCAGGTAACTTCAGTCTGTCATTTGCTTATTAGATTAAATGGAGCATGAAAGTCTAGATGAATACGTCTTATTTGCAATGTTTTATGAAACCGTGCATCTTATATACTCCTAAATCTTGTTTTAGTCCCACTACTCTGAATGGTTTATTTTTTCTTTTCTTCTGATTTGTGGGCATACCTTGCTAACTGCAGACTATATATCTCGCCTATTTTCAACTATTGTTATGTGCACTGGAAATTAATAGATTGTTAGAGCAGCATCTAGTGTATGTTACCTCTGTGCTGTACCTCGTGATTACCATAAAAAAGAACCAACCATATTCATTCCTGGCAGGTTTTCTTAGGCCAAAGTGGGGGGCTAGACGTTGAGGGTAATGAACTTCCACGTTTGGTCTATGTTTCTCGTGAGAAGCGTCCAGGTTTCCAACATCATAAGAAAGCTGGTTCAATGAATACACTTGTAAGTAGAACAGTTATTTATATATTTTTTCCCTGTGCATAGATAGCCTTGAACAGTTCATCCAACTCGCTTGTAGGTTCGCGTGTCAGCAGTACTTACTAATGGGCCATTTTTGTTGAATCTTGATTGTGATCATTACATAAACAACAGCAAGGCATTGAGAGAAGCAATGTGTTTTATGATGGATCCAAATCTTGGAAAATATGTCTGTTATGTTCAGTTTCCACAAAGATTTGATGGCATTGATAGGAATGATCGATATGCCAACCGAAATACTGTTTTCTTTGATGCGAGTTCATTTGTCCTTAGAATATTGCCATGCACATCTTTTTCAAACTGTGGTAATTCTAACAAAAAATTTGAATAATCAATTTATTGTATGTGCTATGGTCAAGTTGTTTTGTACCTAAAATGCATCCATGTTCTATTTAATTAACTGTTTCAGCCGACCATACTTCATTTCCTCTGATAAATGTATATCTGACCTTATTAGTTTCTTTCTGGTGTCAGATAAATTTGAGAGGTTTGGATGGCATTCAAGGACCAGTCTATGTGGGTACTCGATGTGTCTTTAATAGAACAGCATTATACGGTTATGAGCCTCCTCTCAAACCTAAGAATAAAAGGCCTGGATTTTTCTCTTCCTTATGTGGTGAATCGCGAAAGAGAATTACTAGATCATGCAAGAAGGGTTCAGACAAAATGATATCGAGAAAGAATGTTGATACCCCTGTGTCAATATTCAGCTTAGAAGATATAGAGGAGGGGGTGGAGAAGGTACCATTTTTTATTCTTTAAAAGGAGTGTCGGTTAACTTTCCAGTTGAGCTCTATCAGTTTCTTTAAGATATATAATTGCAATCTGTGCTCGGCATGTAAACTGGAGGAAATGATTGTTCATTAATCTTTTTATATATTGTAAATTTAAATATTTAATCCACCAAAATTGGTTGGTCATTTCTCATTAACCAGTATTAATCCTTGATAATCAATGGTGCCGGAAGTGGGCAAACTGTGTATGGTCTTAACTTCCGCTTTCGCTTGAGATTTAAGCTTTAAAGAGGGCATCAAGCTATGGTTGCTATTAAATTGATTGACTCAGACATTAGATAAGAAATTGCTATGTGAGTAGCTCTTGTGCTTATGTATTAGAACTAAATTTGTCTCATTTATAATTTGGTTCAGATGGTATTGACTTCCTCAAATAGTTAGTCACATGGATGGACAACTTCAATGGCATGTCCGAGTATATACTTATAATATGAAAAGTTCCAAGATTCCACCTTATCCCATTTTCTTGTGTTTTACTGCTTTTCTTGTTCGACTGATTTTTTTTTTCACTGAATAGCTTCAGAAGCTATTTGTTAGCAATTTTGAGTCTTTTGAAAGCTTATAAGATATGGTGCAGGATTGAGCTTTCTAAGGGCTGACATACGACCTTCGGCATGGTCCTGATTTTATGAAACCAATAACAATCTCTGGATACACGAGTATTTCTATTACATGTACCAGTGGATCTTTGGGTTCCTCTAATCTATGCAATATAAAACTTTAATTTGCTGAAAAGAAGTGCTGATCCTCAACATTTATTGATTTTGTCATTTTTTTCTTTCCTTATTTTATATTTACCTCATATGGTTTGGGTGTCTGCAACAGTGTACTCTATATTCAAGAGTTCGTCATTGTGCTTGGTATTTTCTGCAATATCAAATAATCATTATCCAAGGAAACATCTGCATGTTATACCTAAATTTATTAGATTAACGATACTTGTCTTGTTCTGAAAGTTGTTTTGTTCGCTTGTTTTGTCTTGCATCTTCCTTATCCTATTTTTTCTTAGTTGTTGTATTTGATGATGATAAGTCATTGCTCATGTCACAAATGAGCCTTGAGAAAAGATTTGGTCAGTCTGCTGCTTTTGTTGCGTCTACGCTTATGGAGAATGGTGGTGTTCCGCCATCTGTAATGCCACTATGCCAGAGGCTCTTCTTAAAGATGCTATTCATGTTATAACTTATAAGTTGTGGATACGAGGATAAGACGGACTGGGGACAAGAGGTATTTTTATTTTGTGCGCATGCGTTTTTAATTTATCTTGTTGCTTCCTGTCAGTATTACAAAGGACCAATGTTTCCTGATGCATACGCAGAATGAAAACAGGAAGAAAAATGTCACATTCCATGACACATGCACAGTAGTAATAGGCTTCTTCAAATCGCTCATTTGGTATAATATACGTTTATCTGGAATGTGGTAGTTGGTATACTGGGGTAGCTTTCCTAAAAGATATACTTGTTCCGTTTCAAAATATAAGATCATTATTGATCTTTCGAAGTTAACTTTTCAAACTCAAAGTTGACATGATTTATTTGAATTTTAGTCAATATAATAATGAATATTATAAACTACTTAAAAGGTACTAATTGTAAAATTTAGTGTTTTATAATTTTTAATGAATATCTCAATTTTAAGTTTGAAAATGTACTTTCAAAAGACAATTTAGAGCGGAGGGAGTTGTTAAAACGTGTTGAATTATTTCTAGGCCTGGGCCTGTTTTTCCTTTTAGAAATTACATGATAGTAATAGCATATCTACCTTCTCTTGCACCTATATTCTGTTGCATCAAAAATAAGGTTAGAAATGCTTCATTTGTTTGTCTCTCGATCCATAGATCGGATGGATCTATGGTTCAGTCACAGAAGATATACTTACAGGATTCAAGATGCATGCCCGTGGTTGGCGATCAATATATTGCATGCCTCATCTGCCAGTTTATAAAGGTTCTGCTCCTATTAATCTTTCAGATAGTCTAAACTAACTGCTTCGATATGGGCTTTGGGATCTGTGGAAATTCTTTTCGGCCGGCATTGCCCTACACGGTACGGTTATGGTGAAAGGCTAAAATGGCTTGAGAGGTTTGCATATATCAACACAACCATTTATCCACTCACTGCTCTTCCTCTTCTCATCTACTGTACTTTGCCAGCTGTCTGTTTACTTACTGGAAAGTTTATCATTCCGCAGGTTGGTTTATTACCATAATCCTCATCTCATCTTATTTTCTTAGTATATCTTAATTTTGGAGATGTGCTGTTCTTCAACAGTAGGCTTCTGTAAAGTCCGCATCTGATTCCTAAAATAGTGAGACCATGTTATATTGTGATATTTAGGTATCAAATAATCTAAATTTGACTTGGTTACTGACTTGTACCGAAGATATATATATTTATATATATATATATATATATATATATATATATATATATATATATATATATATTTACTATTATTATATTACCATCACAGTGGACCCACAGCAACTACCCTTCGGGTGTATATGTAATACCCGTAAAAAAATAAATAAATAAATAAATGACATTTTAAAACTTTGTTTTAAATATTTTAATTGGACTCTTATTGTGTTTGGGTCAAATTGTATTTAATTTATTTGGACTACATTAATTGGGCCTTAATAATAATTGGGTCAAATTTATATTTGTTTAATATTAAAATCCTTTTATAATTAGGAGAATTAATAAGGTCTATTAATAATAACTAAAACCTAATTCTATTGGCATTGGTTGATACATAAAAGAACATAAGGAAAAGAGGAACAGTGGCGGCAACATAAGAAGAGGAAGAGGAATTTAATTTCTTTTTGATATACATGTAAGTCTCTGCATGTGTCTTGTTATTAAGATTGTTGGGAAATATAGCAATCATTGTAAATATATTTATATATATATACTCAATTGATACACCCAGATGTATATATAATATATATATACGATTAATCATATTGCATAACATGTTCTGATTTAGTACTTTACATGATTCTGATTTAATAATTTAAAATATATATATATATATATATATATATATATATATATATATATATATATATAAACCGTAATTTTTGTTTGAAATTTTGCAAGCAGCAAACCTTCACATATATTTGGCTAATAAAGAGTAATTATTACCTGCAATAGTTGATTTACTATTTATATATATAAATAAAAATTGGTTAATGGGTCTGGGACTAATGAACATGGGGGGGAGACCGGGGTATATATATATATATATATATATATATATATATATATATATATATATATATTAAGAATTTGAAAAAGGGTGATTATCAATTTGAAAAAAAAAAAAAAAACGGAAGGCAGTGAAGCCTATTTTGTGTATGTGTTGTTTATATAATAATAATAATAATAATATTATGAGTTAATTAGCGAGTTAAGGATGAAAGAAATATTTTGCAAACGTATTTATATTTATTTTTATGTTTTTTTGTTTAGTTCGAACGGAAGGAGTTTAACGAATAATTTTGGAATATAATTTCGGGTATTACATTACTTAATTCAGGTACGGATTCCGTACTCTTTCAGCGATACTCTTGTTAAATTTGATTTGTTCGTTTTGTTCCTTGTTTCGAATTTCGTTATTATTTCACATAATTAATTCTTGTGAAATTCATATAATAGTTTTGTTTTGGGGCTAATTCATATGACTTGAATTTGTACTCTTTGAATTAGGTTATTATGTTATTATTTATTTTGATAATTGTAGAGCGGTACATGTTGTTACTTTCTTTTGAGACATTGTGATTATATTTCGATTTGGTTCAACATGTACATATAGAACCCTCTCTATTAATATTGTGTCGCATGTGTTGTGATATGATATTATTATTAAAATATACCGTAGGGTATACCTGAGCTATAACCACCTGTGGGGGTACCACAGGCATGTCATCTTGGTACGAGAGGCATGACACTTTCCGTGGCGGTGTGATTAGTCCACGGCGTCTCCGTTTTGTGCTCCGGTGGGAGTTGGCCATTTGGTGTTTTGTTGTGGGAGGCGTATGGGTCGACCCTAGTTTTCTGTTCTGTTCTGTTCTGCGGAGTGGCGATGTTTGTGCCAAACACGCCTTCCGATTTTGCATGTATTGGATTCGCGGTCCAATGTGTGTGACTTGTCTGTGTGGCATTATTTGACCTTGCCTGTGTGGCAAGGTATATTTCTGTTTTATTTTGAGCTCGGTATGAAATAACACCCAGCCATTTGATTCAGCCTATTATTTTATTCTGTTAGTTTTGTTCGTTTCAGTTCAGTTCAGTTCATTTATTGAGTTAGTTATTTCGTTTCATTATTCTTGTATTCTATATCCGTACTGGGCATTTGGCTCATGCTGTGTTTTTCTTCCGGCAGGTAATCAGGGGGATCAAGGGCAAGTGTGATGAGAGCTCCATTCGATCCAATGATTTTAGATATTTTGTTTAGGTTTGATGGATGGTTTCTTTGGAGTTGTAATAATTATTTCCGATTATGGTTTGGGTTAGTTTGGTATTTATTCTGGTTTGACCTTGTTGATATTTATTGGTTTTAAATACTATTCTTTTGGTGATTTAGAGCTTTAGTATTATTTTCTTCAGTTCAGTTGTGTTTTGAGTAACCTCCCTTTCTATTTCGGGAAGGGGGTGTTACAGTATACCAGATATAACCCCTGGTAAACTTTGTAGGAGTTAATAGTTGGAGATTTATGATGTATGTGGGACGTTTATCCTAGATTGTCAAACTCATAATTTTGTTCTAACACGGAAGAGAGAAGTTATACTCGTTAATATATAAAAAAGTAGGGTTTTTTCTTTTCCCCTTCATTTTTGGTGCTAATGCATGTTTCCTGTTGTAAAAAAGCATGTTGCATGGGCTTTCACTATGTGTTTTGCCCATAAACGTCTGCCCATGTTAATTTAGTCCACAACATTAGACATCAAAAAGTCATAAAACTAGTGCCTTCTGCTACATGGAAATCTCTCAACTTGTTGGTTTCTACTGCAGATTAGCAACATTGCAAGTATGTGGTTTATATTGCTCTTTCTTTCCATCTTTGCCACTGGTATACTGGAGATGAGATGGAGTGGCGTGGGAATTGAAGAATGGTGGCGGAATGAGCAGTTTTGGGTTATCGGTGGTGTTTCTGCCCATTTTTTTAGCCGTTATCCAAGGGTTGCTCAAAGTGCTAGGTGGAATTGACACCAACTTCACCGTCACCTCCAAGGCCTCAGATGAAGATGGGGATTTTTCTGAGCTCTATTTGTTTGAATGGACAACTCTTTGTTGGGTGTGGGTCCTCACCCATGAGAATTAGAATCCAAGATAGAAAAGAATTAATTTTCTTTTTGATCAAGTAAGTGGATTTACTTGATATTAATCCAATTAGAAATTGGGTTAATGAAAGCAATATTGGAATTGGAGATTTCATGAAAGGAATCCAAGTTGAAAAAGGATTTAATAAGGAGATGTGATCCCTAATTTGATTAGGAGAATAAATTGTTTCTAATCCATAATAGGAATGGATTAGAAAGAGTACTATAAATAAGGCTATGGGGGAGTCTTATTTGATACATGAGAGAAGCTTGGTAGCAAGAAGGTATCAAAAGAATAAAGAGAGAGAATTACAGTTTGTGGGTATCCGGCACCATCTCTATTCAATAGAAACTTGAAGACTTTATTGTTTGGAGTGTTTTTGGGTGGTGAAGTTAATTAGGTTTCTTAACCTAATTAAAGGTAAATTTGTATTCTCTTGATTTATTGTGTAACCTCAAGTTTTAGGACATAAAACTTGGGAGGATTATTGTAAACCCATTATTAGTGATATAGTGGAGATTCGGAGTTTGACCCGTGGTTTTTACCTCTTAGTTTTAGAGGGTTTTTCCACGTTAAATATTGTGTCTTGCTTGTGGATGGTTATTTGTTATTTTTGTTCTCATAATTGGTTTTGTTGATTTCCTATTTAATTGCACAAAGACGGAAAAGTAATTCCTGGGATTGAGATTATTTTAGGCGTTCTTTTCCCAACAGTGGTATCAAAGCTTGGTTATTTTTGTGATTTTCTTGTGCGAATTAAATGGAGGATTGGACAGCAGGTTGCATGATTAATCTCAAGGCTGCAAATTATGTAATTTGGAAGCCAAGAATGAGGATTTGCTTTACTGCAAGAATTTGTACGAGCCACTTGAGAACGATGGAGTTAAGCCCACAAACAAGAGTGACGCGCAGTGGAACAAGATGAATAGGAAGACTATTGGTCTAATTAGATCGTGGATTGATCAAAGTGTGTTTCATCATGTTGCCACGGAAACTGAAGCCTATGCTCTCTGGAAGAAATTGGAGTCCATGTATGAAAGGAAGACGGCACATGTGAGAGGTGTTGAAGATGGGGGAGTTAAGCGGAAAAAAGTGTGGTACAAAGCCATGCGAGATGGGGGAAAAACCTTGCATGAGAACCACGAGAGGAAAGCTTTTCGCTTTAAATGGGTACCAAAAGTGAAGAAGGAAAGTGACAGCTCGCAATCAGGTTACAAAGCGGTTGTGAATGAATTTGGCAAGCAAAAATCTGTCAAGTTTGAGTTAGATCCTCCCATCGAGAAGAACCATGCCGATGAGACAAAGCCGGTTATGAAGATAGTTGAAAATTTCAAGAAGCTTGAGTTGAGCCAAGACTTCGTTGGAATTAACTCCGAGTAAGGAGTTGTGGTTGGTGATCCCTTCTCTCATGGGTTCGGAGGGGGAGATTGTTGGGTGTGGGTCCTCACCCATGAGAATTAGAATCCAAGATAGAAAAGAATTAATTTTCTTTTTGATCAAGTAAGTGGATTTACTTGATATTAATCCAATTAGAAATTGGGTTAATGAAAGCAATATTGGAATTGGAGATTTCATGAAAGGAATCCAAGTTGAAAAAGGATTTAATAAGGAGATGTGATCCCTAATTTGATTAGGAGAATAAATTATTTCTAATCCATAATAGGAATGGATTAGAAAGAGTACTATAAATAAGGCTATGGGGGAGTCTTATTTGATACATGAGAGAAGCTTGGTAGCAAGAAGGTACCAAAAGAATAAAGAGAGAGAATTACAGTTTGTGGGTATCCGGCACCATCTCTATTCAATAGAAACTTGAAGACTTTATTGTTTGGAGTGTTTTTGGGTGGTGAAGTTAATTAGGTTTCTTAACCTAATTAAAGGTAAATTTGTATTCTCTTGATTTATTGTGTAACCTCAAGTTTTAGGACATAAAACTTGGGAGGATTATTGTAAACCCATTATTAGTGATATAGTGGAGATTCGGAGTTTGACCCGTGATTTTTACCTCTTAGTTTTAGAGGGTTTTTCCACGTTAAATATTGTGTCTTGCTTGTGGATGGTTATTTGTTATTTTTGTTCTCATAATTGGTTTTGTTGATTTCCTATTTAATTGCACAAAGACGGAAAAGTAATTCCTGGGATTGAGATTATTTTATGCGTTCTTTTCCCAACACTCTTCTGGTCCCTCAGATGAAGATGGGGATTGAATAAATATGATTGAAAGTTTGAGGAATTATTTCAATCTTGTAACTCACCTATTCATCTTGTTTCAATCCATACGAAATTATTGCACTAGCTACATTTTACTATGTAGGAGTACTATTTAATACTCAGTCTGCATTGTAAAATTTGTAAATATTAATTATGTATTTTTATCTTATGTTTAATTTTAAAAGTAGTACGTTGTTATTTTATTGGTGATGACATGAAAAATTCGACCTACACTACCATAATAAAAATAAAAATTCTTTTTGTGGAATAAGATATATTAACAAATTGAATCTCTCTTGTAACACATAAGAAATATTTCAAAAAAAATATCTGTTAGAATTTGAGCCTAAATTAATGTGGGTGTCATTAATTAATTTTAATGATTCCATATATTAATGTGTTCTATTCCATGAGTAGATTATATTAAATATTTGAAAGCTTAAATCCATGGAGTAATGAATCAGATATTAATTCTCAAAGATCACACTTGAAAATGATAAATGATAATAAATACATGTGGGAAGCCAAGTCCCACATTGGTTAAAAACTAAAAATTTAATGTGTTTATATACAAGAAGTTGCTTTTAGGTTTTGGCTCTAAGGGGTACCCCACTTTGGTAGAAAGGAGAAGACCTAGTCAAGGCTTGGTGCATGTGGGTCTGGATCTTTGTATATAACTTTTTGGACAAAATTTATTTAAAATTTAATTTAAATTTTATTTTAGTTCGATTGTCAAAAACTGTGTCGTTCTCGTTTTGAGAAGCGGTATCTGCTAAAAGTGTATCAGTCTAAATGAACGGCCCAAAATTACGTCGTTTTATCGCGCCTTTTTTGCTAAGGCTAAAATTACGTAGTTCTGGTTCCGTTAAGGCTAAAATTACGTCGTTTTATAGGTCCGAGTAGACGCGCCAATTCTGTAAAAGATCAAAACTACGTCGTTTTGACCAAAGGATGTCATTGCATGCCTTTTCAAAAGTATCCCATGCCTTTTCAAGGGCTAAGCTCCCATCCGAATGATCACCAACCCCTCCTATAAATAGATAGGAGGGGGCAGTCTTTTCATTCACTCATTCACAAACATTATAGCATTATCAGTTTAGTTTTAGTAATTATTTCATAAGTTATTTTGAAAGAGAGTTCTGAGCATTTCTTTGGTTCGTTGAGTATACTATTTGGAGTGTTACTATAGTATACATTGTCATTGTATCTTGTGAGACAAGTGCTATAAAACTCTAAGCATTATACGGAAGACATAATTGCCTTAAGGACATAATACCGAATACTAACCTTGACAAATTTATTCTGCAATTTGATAACTTGAGATAAGGTTATGGCAGATTAGCACTTCTGTTCCTCCAAGTTGTCATCCACTTTCAAAGTGGTCCCTAAAGTTTAATTTTGGTCAGTTAGGTCCTTAAAATAGCATTTTATTGGCGTTTTCGTTCCTCCAGACCAATTTGATCTAAACCCGACCCATTTTAACCCAACTCGACCCAGTTTGACCCAACCCAAAATTTTAATATTTTAAAATATAATATTATTTTTAAAATAAGTTTTAAATAATAATTATATTTGTGACGCCCCCAGAATAGGTCCAGTCAACCCAACCCATTCTGAGTCGCCAAATACATGGTACAGAATTCAAATATAAATTTTATATCACACGGTCGTGCAAAATACGACCACACAACTGTGAGTGTCAATACAAATATGTAAAAAATATTAATATTCAAACTAAGTCCTCATTATAATTATTATCACACTATTTTACAAAAATAGCGATGACTACTACTGTTCTAACTCGGACCATCACTCTGTCCCTCGACTAGTTCCCGCAACATTCTCATTTTCTGAAGAGGACAACAGATGAAAAGGGTGAGCTCAACTAGCTCAGTAAAGAATATTATGACTAAGATAATGAAAAATAAATTATTGTTTGCCTTCAATAAATCAGATAAAATATAATGGACAACCAATTTTAGATCAATATTTGCAGCGAAATAACAATTCATTAGAAGAGTTAAGTAGAGAATGAAGGCTACTATCTTCTATGATTTAAAAGTTCATCATCAATATTTTATCCCTGTAACATCAATCAATATACATCTCGAATCAATATTCATCTTTGCACTACAGGCCAAAGATATTCATTTGTATCATCAGTGGTCATGTTCATCTCAACACCTGTCATCTTTGCACTACGGTCAAAGATATTCATCAGGTAATCATTCATCTTTGCTCTACAGGCCAAAGATATTCAATTATAACACCACTTAGGACTGATGATGATGAAAATAATATAAATAACGAATTCAGTGAAATAAAGGATAAGATTAAGGATTCGTATTTTAGTTTATTCAAGTTCAAGAATATTTCATAATAATACTTTGTGGAGCAAAATTCAAGAATGAAGCTCAAAACTTAGATCCAACCAAAGATAGTAACCATAACAGACAATTTGGACAAATAGAAGAAATTTTAATTTTTTCGTGAATAGTGTCGTATACGTGAATAGTGCCGTATACGTAAATAGTAACCCCGACGGAAAAAGTAAGAATTTAATAATAAAATCCATGTCAATATTTTGGTATAATGATATTGAAAAGAATAACATCATTTATGAAAGAAAATAACATCCCTTACCTCAAAAGAATAGTACTTCTGGCTGGAATATCGGATATAATATCGAAGAAAACTTGCATTGAATAGTAATACTCAAAGTATTTAAATACTCACAAAAATACGCTCGATATTATAGAGAGAGAAAATTTCTGATTCTGGTGTGATTTTCAATTCTAACCTAAACACTCTATTTATAGGAAAAGTTTAGGATGCCAAAGTAGACTAAATTAATAAAATAATATTATTTTTTAAAAAAAATCTCCAGCCGCCGGCTGCTCTTCAAAACATCAGAATTTTTCAACACAAGTGGGGCCCACCCATTAAAAAAATATTTATTTTTCAAAACTTCAATAATTCACAATAAATAGCCCCTTTTGTCAGAAAAATACAAATTCTATGTCCTTCTATAGGAAATTTAATTCTCTACAACTTTGTAGAAAGAAGTTTTTTCAAATTCCAAACATAAATTATCCGAAATCCATAAACAGATGATTATCCACACCCAAAATATTGATAAAAACTCATCAGCGCTAATTCCTTTTTTATATCCACAAAATAAATATTTCTTTCTCATATAAATCAATAATTAATTATTCATAAATAATATTACAGAACTACAATATTGGCAACCAGGTCGTTCCTAGGAAAGAGAGGGCCTTCCGATAAGGACTTCTCCTTACTGGCGCGCAATTAAATAACCCCTCCTAGACAGAACTTCCTTAGACATTGTCAATAATGCTATCTAATAATATTATTCAAATAATATGAATTATTGAGTTGATAATGTGAAATATTGTGCAGTGACAATTATTGAATCAATAATACAAAATATCAACTGTAGCCATTATTGAATCAATCATATAAAATAGCAACGTAACAATTATTGAGTCAATAAAATATCAATGTAACAATTATTGAGTCAATAAAATATTATGCAATTATTGAATCAATAATATAAAATATTGAACAGTAATTACTGTAATAATAATTGAGTAAGTGCCTTCTCCCGTAAGACTCAATAATTCAAAATACTGTGCAATACCGTGTGCTACTGTGCAACACCGCGTATTACTGTATTTTAACCACCGGATATTTCAACAGTACTAACGGTAACAACTACGCCGTTATTTTGTAAAAAATTTATTTCTGTCGCTTTCTATATCCGACAGTTATTCCGTTGTGGGGCCCACAAATAGCTGCGCCGTCGTACGAATATTCCCCGACAACAAGAATATTCCACGACCAAACGAATAATCCCCGACAACCAGAATATTTTATAATCACTTGCTCATTTTAAAATATTTGCACATTTCACCCATAACTTTCATATTTATCAAATCAACACCTTACTATTTCGAAATAATATATAAAGAAAATTAAATCTTTATTCATAAAAGTTGGGGTCTTACAATATTTAACATTTTCAAAATTAATAATATTTAATATTTTAAAATAAATTATTATTTTTAAAATAATAACTATTGTAATATTTTTAAATAAAATAATTATTTTAAAAAAATAAATAATAATTATATTTAATAAATTAAAATAAAATATATATTTTATATATTTCTTAAATAATTATTATTTTTAATATTTTTAAAGAAAATATTATTTTTAAAATATTAAATATAATTATTATTCTAAGGAAAAAATATTAGAAACTTTTATTTTTTCAAAAATGAGTAAAGTTTCATAAAATATAGATTCAAAAAAATTACATAAGAAAATAAAATTTTATTTTTTAAAAAAGAAAGTAGTTTTTTTTATTTTTTATGTAAAAATTTATTTTCAGAACAAAAAATTAATATCTTTAATTACCATTATTATATGTATTCTTAATAGTAGAATTTTTAAAAACAAAAACTAAAAATAGAAATTAAAATACAAAACTGTAAAAGATTAAAAAAAATGATTCAATATTTTTTAAATAAATATTTTTTAAAAAAAATAATTATTATTTTTGGGAAAAAAATTTAGAATTTTTTTTTGAACTTTAGGGATTTGAATCTTAATTATTTGTAAATTTTATTTACTAAAAATAATAATAGTTTAAAAAAAAATGAATCAGTTTTTTTTATTTATCTTTTACTGCTTTTTTTTTATTTTTTTTATTTTTTGTTTTTACAAATTCTAATATTGAGAATGCATATAATAATGGTAAAGATATTAACTCTTTTTTTTTCTTCTAAAAATAAAGTTTTACATAAAAAATTAAAAAATCTACTTTTTTTTTAAATTATGTAATTTTTTTGAATCTATATTTTATGAAACTTTACTCATTTTTGAAAAAATATTAGAAACTAGAATAATAATTATTTTTATAACTTTTAAAAAATATTAAATATAATTATTATTAAAAAAATATTTATATTTTATATTAAAATATTAAATATAATTATTATTTTAAAATTATTTTAACAATAATATTTACTTTTAAAATATTAAAAATAATAATAATTTAAAAAATATTTATTTTAGAATGTTAAATATAATTATTATTTTATTTTATTTTTTTAAAAATTAATATTTTATTTTTAAATATTAAAAATAACTATTTTTAAAATAATTATTTTATTTTAAAATATTAAAATAATAATTATTTTAAAAATAATTATTTATTTTAAAATATTATATATTATTATTTTTAAATGTTAAATATAATTATTATTTAAAACTTATTTTAAAAATAATATTATATTTTAAAATATTAAAATTTTGGGTTAGGTCAAACTGGGTCGGGTTGGGTAAAAATTGGTCAAAATGGGTCGGGTTGAGATCAAATTTAACTGAAAGAACGGAAACGTCAACAAAATACCACTTTAAAGACATAACTGACGAAAATTAAACTTTAAGGACAACTTTGAAAGTGGGTGATAACTTAAAGGGACAGAAGTGTCATTCATCCATAAGTTTATGGGTCCTCTTAACATGTGCTCTAAGGGCACGTGCTAAGCGCACAGTTCAAGAGAATATTCTCTTGAACTGTGTGCATATTTCATTGATTTCTGCATTTGCACCAAGTTTAAGGAAATATACACACAATTCAAAAGAATATTCTCTTGAATTGTGTGCTTAGCATGTGTCCTAAAAACACATGTTAAGAAATTCCTAAATTTATATATATAATTTCTATTTCAGTTTACTAACAATATGATCCCCATTTACTCAGAGACTCGTACTGGTATGGTAAATCATTCCTGCCTAACTTTCACCAAAAACCATTATACTAAAACCAGTTAATTACGAAAATAATCAAATTATACCAAGTTAAGTATTTCTATAAAACTTATCCTGCTTCATCATCATGTACTCTCTTTCTTTTTATGGAAAGTTGACAACAACAACTACTCTCCAGTTTCTCTCTCCACCCACACATTATTGCATCAACTGCCCATAATCTTCTTAGATTCTTGTCTTTCAAAAAATAATGTGATTATCACATAAAAAATGATCACATAAAATTCACATATATATATACATATATTATGGACTCCATGTGCCAGGCATGGCGCAAAAATATGTATGCATATATGAGTTTATGTGTTCATTTTTTATATAATAGTAACATTGTTGGTCTTCAAATCCCATAAAGCACCATCACAAATACACACCCCCCTTACCAAGCTTCCATATCACGTGACATTGGACTCCAAATCACGTGACACTTGATTTTATTTTGAAATTTTTTAATGTGTTCTTAGGACACATGTTAAGCACACAGTTCAAAAAAATATTCTCTTAAATTGTGTGTATATTTTTTTTAACTTAATATAAATATAAAAATTAAGAGAATATACACATAATTCAAAAAAATATTTTCTTAATCTGTGAGTACGTGACCTGGTAAGAGGACCCTCTTATTTTTACCTACAAGGTTAGGTTATTAAAAAAAAGATTACACGCGCCCTCAAAAGCAATTGCATCCAAGGGACAGTGTCAGGGCAAAATCTCCCTCCCTCCAGTGATGTAAAAACTCACGCGCCTCTTAGAGAGAGTGGGATATTTATTAATTATTCGATTGTGCAAGAATATGGCATGTCCGACTCCTCCGTTCCCTTTCCAAGTTCCAACTTTTTACACATGCTTGTCTGAAGCATAGTTGTTGAGCCTTCTTGACTTTTTTAAGATTTCCACTAAAATCTCACCTTTTCTGTGTTTCTCTTTGGAGCCCATTGTTGAAACTTGAGACTTAATTTCAGAGAGAGAGAGAGAGAGAGAGAGAGAGAGGGGGGGTGGGGAGAGAGATTGAGAGGATTTGAGGGTTTGTTTGGGGTTTTTGATGAAGTGGGTGTCAATGAAAGGAGAAGGGAAGATAGTATTCAAGTCAAAATTGAAGTGGGTTGGTTTAGTTGGGCTTGTTCTTTCAGCTTTTTCTCTCTTCACCCACTTTCTGTTGGCTAGATATACTGATGAGGGGATTTCAGAGTACCAGTCTGCTATCACCATCTTCTCTTGGAGACCCATTTTTGAGAATGCAGATCTTTCCACTAATGTAATGTGCTAATTTCCCTCAAAGATCTCATCTTTTTTCCTTGTATCTCGATTTTGATTTATAATCTCAATCTCATTAATCGCTGCTACTGTTTCTCAACACTGTAATAAATCTGATGTCAGTTTGATCTGACTTATTTTTTTATCACCCAATGGTTTTATATGCATAATTGAAGGAACTTTGCCTGAGTTATTTATTTTGTGCGAATGAGAGTTTCAAGATTCAGAGCAAATTCTAAAACTTTATGTTCTATTTCTATTGTGGAATATTCTTCCCTCCCCACTCCACCCTTTACCCAAAAAAGGGGGAAATAACCATGAAAAGGGAAATAGTAGAATAATAATTATTTGTGACAAGTGAAAAGATTGAAGAAGGAAGAAAGAAGCTTTCCATATTAGAATAAAGCTATTGCATTTGTTTTATACTCGGTGAATTTGTTACAGGATTTTTTGTAATTTTATGGTTGTTTTGAGCAGTCATTGGGGAACTTTACTATTGCACAGATACTTTTTTCCCTAATCATGGGGAGATCATTCCTTTTTTTCTTTTTCTTTTTTTGAACAATCATTCCTTTTTGATATATCTACTTGTTGTTCAGAAACCATTGTATAGAAGACTTTGGGGTCCTGTTAGGCGACTTGAATCTTTACATCCTCATGCCAACCCAAGAGGAAATTATGCAGGTTTCTTGCTACTTCTTAATGAATACTATGATTAAAATTATATGTTTTATGAGTTTCTGTTGTCAAAAGAATCTAAATGACTTGCTTTCCCTCTGAAGAAAACTCATCAAAGGCTTGAGGTATACTATCAATTACTTTGACTTGTCAACCAAAAGAGAATTGTCTGATCAAGCCGTAGATGTTCTATCTTTATAAACTTGATTTTTATGCACCTTTTACCTTGTCATGGACTTGAGAGTATTTCTCTCATGTTCTCTTAGATATATATTCTTATCAGATTAAGTTATTGCCTTGCGATGCCATTCATTTAATTTTTTTGACCTCTCCGAGTGATACCTATTAAAAAAAAGTAGGAAATATGGAATTCATGTCATTTTCATTGATGATTCTGTTAATGTTCGTTTTCACACTTATGATACTACTGGCTTTTTATATTTCCTAATTAAAATAATGGGTATTGCCTCTAACTATATTCTTGGAACAGTTCCAGTCTCACAAACGAATGGATTTATTTTTATAAGAATAAGAGGAGGTTTTCATGAGATCAGGAACTCGGTGAGGATACTATGCTCAAAAGGCCTACTTGCCTTCAATTTTTGCACATCATATATTTAAAAGGTATTTTTCTTGTAGATTAGTGATGTTGTTGTCATTTCTCGGCTTCTCAACGCTACCCTAGTCATTCCTGAGATCCAGTCAACCACTAGTAGCAAGGGGATCAGGTTCCCAATACTCATCCAATTATTTAGTTTAAACAGTGGGAGTTTTGTACTATGTAGCGTTTGCTAATGGGCGAAATCGATGGAACGTGTAGTAATTCTCAATATTTTACTTTATCATGTTATATGCAGTTCGGAGTTCAAAAGTTTTGCCTACCTCTATAATGAAGATCAGTTCATGGCCGCGTTAGCAAAAGATGTCAAAATTGTAAAAACCCTTCCTAAGATTCTCAAAGGAGCAAGGAGAAAGAAAGAGATCCCTACATTTAAAGTGCCAAACTCAGCGTCTCCTTATTTTTATCTCCATCATGTTCTCCCAGTATTAAATAGGCACTCTGTAGTTGAACTTGTTGTTTCTGATGGCGGATGCTTGCAGGTAATGGCAGCTATTATCTTGCTTCTATTGGTTGTAGAACTTGTGAACAATTCTTGTTTTCTAATGATATTGACAGATTGCAAACAAGCATATTTAGTTAAATCATTTGGTTCTATAATTTCAGTTATTTTGGGCATGTTTGTCATATCATAGGCACCAGAGCAGTTATAGATCCCATCTACAATTTAAATGCTTTCTTTTGATGATGGAAAAAGGATTAAAGGAAAAACGATAAAGTCTCTGAATTTCAAATTAGATTTTCCGTATTCCGCTACATTTTTGTTTGATAATATTGTGTTTCAAGCTAGTCTAGTACATGTTTCTAGAGATGGTGGATTTTGTAACTTTCTACTTTAAGGTAAGTTGTTTCTAGAAACATAATGTGGCAAGCCAAACATAAGGAAAAGAAATTAGCATCAACTGGGAAAATTGGATGACCAATTCGCCATTTTTGACAGGTCACCAATTTTAAGGACATCGGTATTTTTTATGTGTCTTGTTATTTCCTATTGCCTCTGACATGAGATTTTGGCAGATTTAAATAGTGATCCAGAGGCTCCTAGAAAAGTACTTTGGTTGGTCATCTGGAATTATACTTCATAGGTAGTTTGAATGCATAACTGATGTGCAATTCATGTTCGATTAAAACGTGCCTGCTCTTAATGGATAGAACTTGAAAGGTCGTTCTTTATGTTACAAATTTTGAGTATTCTATTGTTAATATTCAGTATGTTCATTTACCGGATGGTAAACATTCCAGTCTATTTTATTCATTCGTAAATTATGACATGTGCCTTTATCTTTTCAAAATTTTTTTCTAAATCACGCAGGTGGACTTTCTATTGAATCATTATTCCTCAAGATAACTTTATTAATAGTTTGGTGTCATTATCGAGCAACTGAAATGTTCCTTTGCACCTTTAACTGATTGTGATCTTTTGTGGATCTGTATCAGGCCATACTGCCTCCCCATCTTGAAGAGTATCAAAGGCTGAGATGTAGGGTTGCTTTTCATGCTCTAATGTTTCGACAAGAGGTCCAGGAACTGGCCACTAAAATTTTAAGCAGGTCAATCACCATTACCAATCATCTATCCTGCAATTCATATTCTTAAATCTGCATGCTTAAATTTATGCTCTTCAGATTAAGGGCTCCTCGACGTCCATTTATAGCCTATGACCCAGGGATGACCAGAGATGCCTTAGCATATTATGGGTGTGCTGAACTATTTCAGGTACCTGCTTGAATCTGAATACAGGATTGATAAATGTAATTTTGATCCCAAAGTTATAAAGCTTATCCAGTATGTTATTATGTTGTGTCCCAAATCCACTAAAGGATGTACACAGTGAACTCATCCAGCACAGACGATCATGGATGCTAAAGCGTGGAATTGTCAAGGGGAATCTTACTGTGAATTCGGCAGAGCAACGTCTCAATGGTTCTTGTCCACTTATGCCTGAAGAGGTAAGAAACTATGCATCTTATGGTTCGCATATATAATTCGTCTTATGGTTCACATATATAATTTGTAATGTTCACATATATTAAAGATGATGAAGTACGCCAGCTTTTTAAAAAAATACTTATAAAAAAAATGTCAGCCTTTAAAACTGAAGATAAAGCCGGATGGATTTCTGATACAAAATGTAGACTGCAGTCAATAACTAATAGAAGGAAATAAATTTTTTGTTGTTTGCTGTTTGGGGTAGGGTTGGGTGGTTGATGACGATTTTGCAGATTATTTAATTTCACTAGTTTATTTATGCAAAAATATGACAGAATACATGACTTCTTGTCGTGTTTTCATGTTGGCATTATGCATAAATATGACAGAATTCATGTCGTGTTTTCATGTTGTCTTTGGATGGGTTAGATTTAAGCCCTATGCAGTATACATGGCTGATCGAATTCTGTTGATTAATAGAACCTTGTCAACAGGAGGAAAATATGATAAGGACTTATGATCATGATGGCTCTTTTTACTACAGGTCGGTATTATTCTTCGTGCATATGGTTACTCATGGGACACGGTAATTTATGTATCTGGGGGAGAGGTTTTTGGTGGCCAGAAGAAGCTAATTCCCCTTCATGCTATGTTTGAAAATGTCGTTGATAGAACCTCCCTGACCACGGCATGGGAGTTAAATAAAATATATGGTCGCGAGGCTAACCTTGTTGATAAATATCCAAGGACTCCGCCTTCTGTGAAGGAAGAAATGAAATTTGAAGCTTGGAAAACCTCTGGCTCGCGTCCTCGTCCACTTCCACCACCTCCTGCACGACCTAAATCCTATAATATTGAAGGTTGGTGGGGTTGGGTGGCTGAGAGTGATAATGAGCCCGAGACTACAGTTATGGAGTTGAGGACTAATGCTCACAAACTACTATGGGAAGCAATAGACTACACTATCTGTGTTGAAGCTGATGTTTTCATTCCTGGATTTGATAGGGATGGTAAAGGACGCCCTAATTTTGCAAGTTTGGTGATGGGGCATCGGCTCTACCAGTCTGCTGCATCTAAAACTTACAGGCTGGACAGGTAACTCTTGTCGACCTCTTCAAGTGGGTGTTTGTTTGATTCCTTTGTCTTTCTTTTTGTGAGCAATATTATTTTATTTATTAAAAAGGAATGTTTGTGGGGTTCAGGGGTTTGTCTTGCACCTGAGAATCATACTCCCACAATATTATATCACTAAAAATTTGACTTAGATGTTAGATTTGATTAATAATTGCTCTTGTTATTTAAGCTTTATCACCGAGCTTGTTAGAAAGCTATATGGATATGGACTACTCAGCATGATCACACGTTAAAAGAACAGAAAAAACAATTTATTTTCCCGTGATAGGTCGACAATTTTTTCCTGGCCATGGAAAAATATCTATCAAATTATATTGCATGGTAATTGTCGGAATTTTTTATGCAATCTTTTAAAAGCTGAACAAACTACTGCAGTACTAAACTATTGATAAATCACCAATCATGGCGTCTGATGTCATTTTAAATGTAATTGTGATGCTTTGTCATTATACTGAAATCCCTAATAACTGAAGTACAGAGGATATTGCTAATTAAATTCGCAGGTCCTATCATTTGATTTTCCAGTTCTATGTAGGTATTTTTATTTTTTAATGCGCGCCTGTGTCAACTTGCTATATAAAACAATCTCCACTGTTTGCTTCTCAACTCAGGAAAGAAGTTGCTAAGCATATAGAAGAGATCCGAGAGCATTTATATGAAGCCAACCGTACCTGGATAACATCAGTACGCAAGCACCTGAGAAGAAATTTAATCAACGGATTAGCAGAAGAATCCACAAATTCAAAATCATTGTCTTTTCTCTCTTTCCCTGCCCCCGAATGTTCTTGCTTGAGGTCTGAACCATCTGAAGCATCAAACCATGCTTCAAGTCCTCCTTCAACTCCCTCGCAATTTCCGGCTGACCTTGGAGTAACGCACCCTTGCCCTTCTTGGATGAATAACAAAACAATCTCATGGCCAAGAGACAAGGAAACCGAAGAGGATCTTGATGATATTGATTCCACGTCTCAGTTGTTCTTTCGTAGCAGTAGCAAGAATCATGAAGGTGAAAGCGGAGAAATTAACACCAAAGAAGATGCTCAAATGGAGGATCAAGAAGAACTTGAGGGTGGTGAGAGTTGAGGAAATTGAAGCCAACTCAAAAGTTAACTCAATGTAGACCTTGCTTTTGGTTATTAACTTATAATGTACATATATAATCTAGCTTATTGCTAATTAGTTGATTAATTCCTTAGAAGGTTAGAGATTATTTTAGCTTCAGTTTCAGTTTCAGTTTCGAGAGGGTGGAGCAAGAGCAAGGTTGGAACAATTCAACAATCAAGTTTTGGTGAAGCCAGTTCAGATTGATCTTTAAGGATGGTGAATTCTGTAGACTGTAGCTTAGTAATTTCATTCTGTTTCTATAAACAGATTTTGATATCAAGCCACAATTTTTTTGGTAGAATGCTGAAAATAGTTTTTACTGTATATTTTACTCTGCCTCAAATTGATCCCACTGTCCAGCGAACTCAGGGGAGCGAAAAGCGAACCAAAAACATAGATCATTCGTTGTAATGTATATTTCTTATGGGTGCAAAAAAGTTGCATTTTCCTAGATTCACGCATGAAGGTTGAAATGTGATCATTGTAATATCTGGCTTCTTCAAGAACTCTGTGCTACACAGCTTCAAGTTATTAGAAACTCATCAAACTATGCATTTCTGCTTTTTATTTGTATGTGTGTTCGGATACAAGCAGTCGATGCCGAATTACATAATGGACCTTAATGTTACGTTTGGATTGAAAGAATGGAATGGAGAGTGAAATGATTCATTTCATTTTAGTTGGAATGAGTTATTCCATATTCCATATTCTCCTTTTCCAATGAATAAAATTCATAAATTTGGGAGGAATAAGAATGGTTCAATCCATTCCAATCGCAACCAAACACAAATTTTTTCATTCCATAAGAAAGAGTCATTGCATTCCCACATTCATTACTCCAATTCAAACGTAGCATAAGTATATTCAGGATACATTAATTCAACCTTTCTCCCTAGAAATTCTTTCTTGTACTAGAGGCTTAATTTGCATCAACTTTCTCCCAAGATCGATGAATGCAAAAAGTTTGTAGCTATATATAGATAGATCATACGTCAAAAGTAAAAAAAAAATGTAGCCTTGTGATCGGAGAAAATATTGGGCATCACGGACCACGGTGATACCATGTCATATTCATCATGCACATCAGATATAAAATTAATGGAGGAGAGAGAATTAATTATGTCGGTCAACACTTGGAGAGATGATGAAAATAATTTCCTACCCTTCTCTTGTACAAGGAGGTGATACAAATGACGTGGTATTACGAATCATCCAATATTTTTTTCCTTTCCACTAATAAAGATTGATAAACTAACTCATGCATGCCTCCTTCTCATGAATTTAGTTCCAAAAGTTTTGATATTGCAGTCCCATAAGTTTATATATATATATGTATGTATCCTAGGCCAAGAGCAAACTAGGATCGAGAGTCTTTATTTCAATACATTTCTCGTCATTATTTCTCTCTCTCTCTTTCATCATCATTTCACATTTTAACACATTTTAAATAAATGAAGAGGATCATAATTCCTTGGGATGACCCACATTCTCAATTGACAGTGCATGCACAATTAAGTTCTTGAAAAAAAATTAAGAGAAAGAAAAACAAGATTTCACAAGATTAATCCAACTTTAAATAACAAAATAAAAGCTTAAGAAAAGCATATATGTATGTACAGAGTACTAACAAGTTCTTATTTCTTAGTTTCAGGCTAAGAAAAACAAAAAGATGGATCTACTTCATCCATGCATAACAACGAACAGTAAGGAAAATAAATAAAATCTGTTAGGGGACTTCACTGCTACTGGGGAAAATTGTGAGCCTAATAAAACCAAACTATCTAGGGCGGTATCAATCAGTAGGCTTGTGATTGTTGATGGGAGGGTTGCGGCGTGGCTTGTTCATCCCCTTATAATCCTTGCGCATCAGGTTCATAACCTCACGATCACTACCCTCCATAACTCTGTATGATTCATTTTTCTGAGCAAAATCTGTTGTTTTTGACTCTGAAACTTTGCCATTCTGTTTATCAAAGTAATTAATGATCAGTTCATTGGTGCAATAAACAAATTAACAAGTCGTGCATGATATAGTAGACTTTTAATTACGTGCAAAGCTTATTAATTTCTTAATTTTAATGCTGCGTTTGGATTGAAGGAATAAAATTAGGAATGAAATGACTCATTCTTATGGAATAAAAAAATTTATGTTTAGTTGCGATTGGAATGAATTAAATTATTATTTTTTTTTGCTATTTTCGACTGAAATTTAACATTCTTGCCCAAGATTTCATGCTTAAAGCCTTATGAATAGTTTTTTTTTTATCATTGAGTCATGAGGGTCTTGAGGGAGGAAGAGTATGGAATAACTCATTCCAACTAGAATGGAATAATTCATTCTAATCTGTTAAGTACAATGATGAATACAGACAATTAGGAACAAGGATTGACACGGGTAGTCCCTGTCCTTAAGGTGTTTATTGCCCCTTACCACTAAGGTTTGCTAAAGGCTACTAGCAATATACCTCCAGGATTTATGTCAAGCCTATATTTGTTCTAAGTGATAGCAACTCACTCTCTGAACCTCAGTTTATACTGCTGTGTAAAGATGATAAGATGGAAGAAGATGAAGACTCTTCAGTTTCATAACTGAATTGTGAATTAAGCATTATTTACAAAGTAAATGATGTAATAATCACATCAGTTTTAAAACTCATTTATATCCCATAATGATTAAACACAAAACTGTTCAATCATTAATGAAGTTTATTAATCTGGTTCAATGCAAAAAATAGGCTCTTGGCTCCTAGCGACGATGCGAAGTGCAAAGTGCACCTAAAGCGCCAATGCGACTTTGCGAACCCGGCCCCCGGGTCGCGGGCGCGGGCGGGTGGTGCTTTGCACCACGTCATTGTGACCAAATTCAAGCCTTTCCTTTAGTACCACAAGTGAATTAAACTATTTCACATATACTTATAAAGTATTAAATAGTTTTATTCCTACTCAATGTGGGACTTAAAAGAAAATAGTTTTTCTTAAACAACAATGAACCTTTTCATGTACTCCACTTTGGATATAATTAAAACACAATATATAACTCCCACTTGAACCATATATTGCTCTCTATTAATCTCCTTGTAATAGACTATCAAATGCACATTTAATTTAATATAAATTCAATCAATTAATGGGTCTAAATTAATCCCCAAATTGATCAAAACCCATGTATTGAAAAGGTGCAATTAACAATCCCCCACTTGTTTGAAAAACTACTTTTTTTCAAACAATTCTTTATCTATCAACTCTAAGGTTTGTATGCATAATAGAAGGTGTGACGAACATTGAACCTTCTTTTAGTATAAACAACTCAAAGTAATATTAAAATAGATGGTGTCCGTAGATTGAACCTCTATTTTAAATAATATGACCGGAGCTATCATACACACACAAACCTCCCTTTACGGTGAGCATAATAATTGCTTTGCGTTATTAAAGCCATGCGCACTATCCTGTTTCTTGAACCTCTAAGAGAGTAAACCATAACTCTCTATAAGAAGCGGCTTCACTTCTAGTTCATATAGGCAAAATGTTTCTCTAGCACTCCTGTTGCTATAAGTGCAACACTTTGTTAAGAGCATAGCTCATCCTCGGTCGTGCAACAGACGTTACTATCATATACTACATATGAGACCAAATTAATAGTAACACAACCAACAACTGTGACTTGTTTTTTCCATTGAACCTATAAACTAGGGGTAACCTAGTAATAGGTTGGGTTCCCATCACCCTTGGCTCAGAATGGTTTAAGTCCCATATCTCGTGTAGTCAAACTTATTAAATCTCTCGTCAGAGGCTTAGTAAGTGGATCAGCCAAGTTTTTACTTGACTTCACATAGACAACAGTTATGATACCATCATGTATCAACTGTCTCACAAATTCATGTCTTAGACCAATATGTCTAGACTTACCATTATAGGTACCACTATACGCTCTTGTTAGCGTAGCTTCACTATCACAATATAGTGAAATTGGAGGCATTGGATTTGGCCATAGATTTATGTCTAACAACATATTTCTAATCCAATCAGCCTCTTTTCCTGCTTGAGCCAAAGCAATAAACTCTGACTCCATAGTAGAGTGAGAAATACAAGTTTATTTCTTGCTTGCCCAAGAAACAGCACCACTGGCAAGAGTGAAAATCCACCCACTTGTAGATTTATTATCTCCCACACTATTAATCCAGCTTGCATCAGAGTATCCCTCTAAAACACTAGGGAATTTATAATAGAACAATCCTATGCCACTGGTTCTTTTTAGATATCCAAGTACCCTTCCAATAGCTTTCCAATGATCAATATTAGGACTGCTCGTATATCTACTAAGTTTAGAAACTGCAAAAGAAATATCTGGCCGAGTACAATGCATAGCATACATAAGGCTACCAATGGCACTTGCGTATTCTAGCTGTGCAATAGCTCTACCATCATTTTCTTTGAGTTTAACTCCATTCTCAAAAGGAGTATTCACCTCTTTGAACTCGAGATGACTAAACTTAGTTAATATTTTTTCAATATAGTGAGATTGATTCAATACAAAACCCCCACTATGTTTTTTAACTTTAATACCTAAAATAGTATCTACTTCACCTAAGTCTTTCATCTTAAAGACAGAGGATAAATACTTTTTAGTCTCATTTACTCCAATCATATTTGTACTGATGATCAACATATCATCTACGTACAAACAGACTATCACCATATAATCAGAAGTGATTTTGGAGTATATGCACCTATCTGCACTATTATATTTAAACCCAAAATTTATAATAGTAGCATCAAATCTCTCGTGCCACTGTTTTGGTGCCTGTTTTAGACCATAAAGAGACTTAACTAATTTGCATACTTTAGCCTCACTTCCGATAGCAACAAACCCTTCGGGTTGTTCCATATATACTTCCTCATTCAAATTGCCATTCAAAAATGCGGTCTTTACATCCATTTGATGAACGTAAAGATCAAACAATGAAGCTAAGGCAAAAAGAATTCGAATGGAAGTAACTCGTGCTACCGGTGCATAAGTATCAAAATAGTCAATACCTTCTACTTGTCTAAAACCTTTTGCTACTAATCTTGCTTTAAAAGCAGAAATAGTACCATTAGTGTTGTACTTTGTTCTAAAAATCCATTTGCACCCTATAGGTTTAGAACCTCTAGGTAAATCTGTCAATACCCAAGTATTATTTCCCATGATTGAATCCATTTCATCATTTACAGCTTCTTTCCAAAAAGCAACATCCCTAGAAGCCATAGCTTCTTTAAATGATTTAGGATCAGTCTCAAGACTATATACATAGGGTATTTCATTTACCACCTCATTATTTTGGTCCCCTTCCACCAAAAATAATAGAGACTGTGATGAAATGAAATCATCACCTAAATCTTTATCTTTTCTAGCTCTAGTGCTCCTTCTAGGTCCACTTGGTTGAATTGGAACACTAGGTTCTTCAACCTCAACATTAGACCTTATAGGACCTCTAGACTCATCAAATTTAGGCATATCCACATTCTCAACATCTTTTGAGAATTTATTTTCAAAAAATTTCACATCCCTTGACTCAGTTATAACATTAGACTCTAAATCAAGAAGCCTGTATGCTTTACTACTCTCAGCATATCCAACAAATGTACTTCTAATAGCTCTAGCTCCTAATTTAGTCCTTTTAGGATCAGGAACTCGAAAATAAGCTATGCACCCCCACACTTTAAAATAATTTATGTTAGGTTTTCTGCCTTTCCATATTTCATAAGGACTAGTTTTAATTACAGTACTAGGAATTCTATTTAAAATATGACAGGCAGTTAGAAGTGCTTCACCCCATAAATTATTTGGCAAACAAGCATGATTTAACATACAATTAATCATATCATGAAACACTCGATTTTTTCTTTCTGCTAAACCATTTTGTTGAGGTGTATATGCTGCACTTGTTTGATGTATAATGCCATTTTCTTCACAAAATGCATCAAAAGCATTCAAACAATATTCCATGCCTCTATCAGAACGTAAAATTTTAATCTTTTTTTCAAGTTGATTTTCTACTTCTAATTTGTATTTTTTGAATGAGTTAAATGCCTCATCTTTTGTTCTTAACAAATACACAAAACAATATCTGCTAGCATCATCTATAAAAGTAATGAAATATCGTTTTCCGCCTCTTGTCAATATTCCATTTAACTCACAGATATCAGTATGTATTAAATCTAATAATTGTGATTCTCTATGTACACTTGGAAATGGTTTCCTCACAATTTTTGATTTAACACAAATTTCACATTTCTCGAGTTCAGTGTTGCCAATATCAATCAATTTCATTGCATGCATATTTTTCAAATTCTTTGAATTTATATGTCCTAAACGACTATGCCACAAAGAAATTGCACAATTGATATAAGCAGAAACTGAACTGTTTTTATTAATAGATAATTTGTACATTCCATTACAAGCATAACCCTTTCCAACAAAAACACCATTCTTTGAAAGAATGACTTTGCCAGACTCAACAGAAATTTTAAAACCTTTCCTATCTAAAAGATCAACAGAAATTAAATTCTTTCTAATTTCTGACACAAACAACACATTCAGCAAGGTTAGCTTCTTCCCAGAGGTGAAATTAACTTCCACAGTTCCTTTTCCATTAACTTTAGCTAATGAACTGTTTCCCATCTGAACTTCCTGTCCAATAATTTCTTCAAATGTTTTAAACATTTCTCGATTATTACAAATATGGACAGTAGCTCCGGAGTCCAACCACCAACCATTTGGCTCATTTACCATGTTAACTTCAGAAATCATAGTCACATCAAGACTAAGATCAGATACCATGGCAACAAGGTTCTCCTCAACCATGTTAGCAGAACCACTTTTGCGCTGTTTACATTCTCTGGCATAGTGTCCAATTTCTCCACAAACATGACACTTACCCTTTCTTTTATTAGGATCAGAGTTTTTATTTTTCTGTCCAGGATGCTTGAACTTATTATTATCTTTTTTAACTCCAGGTCCTTTCCCTTTAAATGATTTTGCCTCCAAATAGTTTACACTAGACTGTCCTTGAATCAAATTCTTAGCATCGCGTTTTCGGGCTTCCTCCTCAATACGAAGATGCTTCTGAATTTGATCCAAGGAAAAATCCTCAGATTTGTGCATCAACTTTTTAGCAAAATCTTTCCAAGATGGAGGTAATTTTGCAATTATTGCTCCAACTTGAAAAGTTTCAGGCAAGACAATTTTAAGAACCCTCAACTTGTTAACAATAACCTGGAGCTCATGCACTTGCTCCAAAATAGGTTTCTTATCAACCATCTTAAAATCAAAATATTTAGATACTAAATATTTATTTGTACCTTCCTCCTCAGCCTTGTATTTGAATTCCAAAGCCTCCCATAACTCCTTTGGCGACTGAATATTGCTGTAGAAATCGTAGAGACGATCCGACAGCGTGTTGAGGATATGTCCACGAGCAAGTTCCTCGTCTTCAGTCCTTTTCCTTCTTTGCTCTTTCAGTGCTTCGATGGCATCATTATCTGGCTGCTGACCTTCTACTGGTTTGGGATCTTCTGGAATAGGCTGAAGGTTAGGGTCCAAAACATACGCAATCTTCAAAACAGTGAGTAAAAATTTCAGTTTATCTTGCCAACGACTGAAATTATTTCCATCAAAACGATCAAGCTTGACAAAATCCTGGTTCATGATTTTGAAAGACTCTGTATCCATTTCTATAAACACCTTAAGATTGTTAAGTACAATAATGAATACAGACAATTAGGAACAAGGATTGACACGGGTAGTCCCTGTCCTTAAGGTGTTTATTGCCCCTTACCACTAAGGTTTGCTAAAGGCTATTAGCAATATACCTCCAGGATTTATGTCAAGCCTATATTTGTTCTAAGTGATAGCAACTCACTCTCTGAACCTCAGTTTATACTGCTGTGTAAAGATGATAAGATGGAAGAAGATGAAGACTCTTCAGTTTCATAACTGAATTGTGAATTAAGCATTATTTACAAAGTAAATGATGTAATAATCACATCAGTTTTAAAACTCATTTATATCCCATAATGATTAAACACAAAACTGTTCAATCATTAATGAAGTTTATTAATCTGGTTCAATGCAAAAAATAGGCTCTTGGCTCCTAGCGAAGTGCAAAGTGCAAAGTGCGCCTAAAGCGCCAATGCGACTTTGCGAACCCGGCCCCCGGGTCGCGGGCGGGTGGTGCGGGTGGTGCTTTGCACCACGTCATTGTGACCAAATTCAAGCCTTTCCTTTAGTACCACAAGTGAATTAAACTATTTCACATATACTTATAAAGTATTAAATAGTTTTATTCCTACTCAATGTGGGACTTAAAAGAAAATAGTTTTTCTTAAACAACAATGAACCTTTTCATGTACTCTACTTTGGATATAATTAAAACACAATATATAACTCCCACTTGAACCATATATTGCTCTCTATTAATCTCCTTGTAATAGACTATCAAATGCACATTTAATTTAATATAAATTCAATCAATTAATGGGTCTAAATTAATCCCCAAATTGATCAAAACCCATGTATTGAAAAGGTGCAATTAACATAATCTTCATTCCATTCCTTCAATCCAAACGCAGCATAAGGGTTTGGAGAAAGAGTGTGTGTGTACATGTTGGGGGAGAGGGAAAACCTGATTGTTCAAGTGATGCTGGTGTCCTCCAAGAGACTGCTTTAAAGCATTCTTATCATTTTCTGCATGCATCAAATATATTGATAAATTAAGTTGAGTAAATAAAATTTTCCATATTCCAAAACTCACATATATATCCAATCAACAAACACACAGCTTTTCAATATAAAATGCATTATTAGATGCCCAGGGAAAAAGGAAAGGTACTTAGGTGCTAATAATATATATAGTAGTAGTAGTACAATATAATTGAAGGCCAAATACAAATACAAAGGTGCAAGTGACCATATATATTTTTGAATGGAGTTAATTACAAACTTACAACTAATTAAAGCGAAATGGAATCTCAAAGGTACGTATAGCAATTTTGCCTTCTACTTGGTGATCAATTATTCCTAGCTAGCTAGGAGAATTAATTAATATGTGATGTTTTGGTGCACGAGAACAAGCTGTACTATATATAAATTAACTATACAAGAACCAGCCACCATCAACTTCTTTAGCATATAAATTATCTACTAATTATATGAATAAACATAAATTTTCACATTCAAATTTATCCTCCTTAAATTAATTATTCCCTTGATCTAATTAACTAGCTAGCTACATGTTAATTAATCTTGCAGATTAATGGGTAATTTGCACCTGATTTCTTTGGAGATTCTCCCGTTAGCCCTTTTCCCGACAAATCCTGATCTATCTTGGTCACCATTTTCCTTCCTCCAAGCACTTGTTTTCCAGCAACAACAGCTGAAGAATCAAAAGCAGCAGGTGAAATATTTTCTTTTCTCCCCATCACCATATTCCCTTTCATTTTCCTTCCTGCAATAAATAATTATATACTGTAGTATTAATTAATTAATTTTCTTTCTTAATTATCTTTCGACGACGGGACGGGCCGGGCCGGGCCGGTAAGCTAACGAATAATAGTTATATATATATAAACTTTATTAATTATAAACATATATACCTTGTTGATCATCAGCATGTGCAGAAGAGTCCCTAAAAACATGCAAAACAAGGATAACACTCAGTATCAACCCTAGTGTGAACCTTACAAACTCCATTTCTTGAGTTGCTTTTGATTATTAATTTCTTAGGTATATATATATATATGTTTTGCTGTTCAACAACATAAAGAGAAGAAACATGGGTTCTATATATAGAGTTCAGACTTGAGTACTTCAAGGCAAGGCTAGGGCTTCCAACACCTTGCCTAGTATAATTAATAGTACTTCCTTGGTACATGCAAGACATAGGGAAACTAAAATATAATACTCCTTCCGTCCCTTAATATAAGACTTTTTAGAGTTGTGCAAAAGTATTAATAAAATAATTGTATAGCATTAAGTATAATATCAAATGTCTATATTGTCCTTGTATTGAAAAAAGAGATTGTTATTTATTGGGCAAAAAATAGTGAGAGAACCAAAGTTATATTTAATGCTTGGGAAAATATTGAAAACTAAACAATTAATGCTTACTTGAAATTCTAAAACATCTTATATTAAGGGACAAAAAAATTTCTCTAAAACGTCTTATATTAAGGGACGGAGGTCGGAGGGAGTAACTAAATAAGAAATTAAATAATAGAAAAAGTACCTAGAGCTAGGAGTAATATATATGATCAGTTTTCTTGGTTCCTCTTTGAATAATGCTAGAGACACAACTTATTCTACAATTATTTTATAATTTGCTGATGTGACATACTCCACTTCAGCTTTTACGTGGAGCCGAAGACTACATTAAAGCGATTTGTTCATCAATATACTGAGGTGGAGTATGTCGCATCAGCAAATTATAAAATAATTGTAGAATAAATTGTGTCTCTAGCATTACTTTTTTTGTCATTCAAAATTTTGAATAGATTTGAAATTTTGAACTACGTACCAGGCTGTGGTTCTAGACAGAGTGAGACGCCATTTAATTGATGTTGTTTCAAGTGCTTTTGGATACTGTCGGTAGAGATTAAGGGCTATTCTTGTAGATATTCATGAATTAAAAAAATTTAGTCTTGCCACTTCTTGTTAGAGGGCCGGCCGGGGCTAATTAGCTGAGCTAGGTAACTTTAAATGGCTGATAAAAAAATATTAGTTTTTATAACATGATTTCCCGGCATAATTATTTCAATATATTAAACAGAAATATGTAAGAAACATGCTATATTAGAACACTTACAAAATTAATGGATAATCATCCCTTAGGATACCATTAGGGTTATCGATATTTTATTCAATTTTTTTACAGCTAGAAAATTTTAGTATTTCTATGTAGGATTTGATTCTGAGACCTTTCGGGCAGCTTGGTCTTATTTAAAACAAATGTATGTCCAAACTCCAAACTTGGTATGTACATATATACACATATAGGTTAGGTGACTGATCCCATATATAACAATTATTTGTTATGGATCAATATTCCTCTATATATATATATATATTCGTTGAAAAATGAGAGAATGACCGAATACAGTTGCTTGGAACCAAAGATATATATATATATGTTAGAGAAGCGAAAACATTAGTCAAGAGAAAATCAAAAGAAAACAATTACACAACATACAAAATTTATGTGTTCACCCAATCGTTAGAGTCCACGGTCAGCGGTGGATCAATTTCAATCACCTCTAAACTATAGTTTGAATGAGACTTTGCCAAAAACAACAAGACGCACCAGCTAGTTTCAGAAAATTGCCAATCTTAAACTTATAAGGCTGAAAAATTAGGTTGACAGTTACATTAACTATCAAACCATTTGACTTTAATTATGAGCAGTTTTCAGAAAGGAAAAAAAAAACATAATTTACACTCTGTAGATTGCATGTCAACGTCTTGTACTGGCTTTTTGACAAAGTACGTACATAGTAAAGAAAGCAATTTTAATTTCCTATGAAGTGTCTATATATGCAATTAGGATGATCCAGTGATAGTCAAATATGTATGTATGTATTCTTTAGATTATTATTACTGAAGTTGGTTGCTATTATATATGGACATATCACCGACAGCAAAAAAAAGATAACTTTAATTATCCAAAGTTATCCTGAAAATTGTTTAAGTTATTTATGAATTTGTTAATTTCTTCGTTTTATGATCAGAATGAATCATCTTGACTCAAACTTAATTAATTAATTAATAGATTAATCCAACAATGTGTAATTTTTTGGAAATGGGGAACTAATGCTTTTAGAAGTAGCAGCAACTAAAGAATGAGAATATATAATATTTTATTTGATATTTGATGTAATTGATAACTAATTAATATAGTTATAATAATGCACCCTTCCGTCTCTTAATATAAGTCGTTTTACTTTAGAGAAATATTTTTGTCCCTTAATATAAATAGTTTGAGAATTTCAAGTAAGCATTAATTGCTTAGTTTTCAATACACCCTCTGTCTCTTACTATTTTTTGCTCAATAAATAACACACTCTTTTCCAATACAAGAATAATATATAAACAATTGATATTATATTTAATGCTGTAATATTTATACACAACTCAAAAACGACTTATATTTTGGGAGGGAGGGAATACTATATACTCCCTCCATTTCTAAATAAATGACGTTTTAGGGAGTTCAAGATTTTTCAATATATTTGACATTATCAAATTTCTAGGAAACATTAATTACAATTTTTGCTCTCTATTGTCCTCAAGTATCTTTCTATGTCATTTATCTAGACAACTTTATACATATTTCCTTAGTTAATGTAAGGATAATTGTGGTAATACATATCAATCTTAATGACAGAAATGGAACAATAAATGACTTTATTAATAAGTGTGAAACCCTCTAAAACGTGAGAGCAGATCCTCTGTCCCCAAATTCCCTGTCCCCTTGTGTCCTACCACTTAAATGTTGACACATATTCTCTTACTTAACACCAATTAACTCTAAAATTAAAAAAAGAAAAAGAAAGTGTCAACATTTAAGTGGTGGAATATAAAGGGACAGAGAATCTGCTATCCTAAAACGTCACATATTTAGAAGAAATGGAGGGAGTATATTATTCGATCTCTTGGATGCTTAAAGAATCGGAGTTGGTGGTGATTAGCACACGGAATGCATACTTCCCAAAGAAGCATGAGGTAGCACATATATATATATATATATTGAAATTTGAATAGATAGAGGAACATGGCCAAGTGATTATTATTTGCATAGAATTACTAAACTCTCTTCATTTTTGTACCAACCAGCAGCTGTAAATAAATATCAACAAGTTTAGGACACGAGGGAGGGCGTGTAGTCCAACATAACCCTAGTGGTTCAGCCTTGATTACAGCGTGTGGTGTTCCTTATAAGTCAGTTGGTTCTATGGTTAGGTTGATGAATGCATGCATATATAAAACTAGTAGTAGTACTAATTAAGATGGTACCGTACGTTTTCTTCTTTTCTTTACTTGTTCAAGTTGATATCAGACAGAAAGAAATTCTTGAATTGTGATATCCCAGTTTCACATCAAAACATATTTCCAACTTATCACGGCTCAAAACGTACGACTTAACTGTTGTTACTCAAATACTCTAAAATAGAAATCCAAGCGTGTGAGTGAGGCTACTATTACCAATGTGGTCTGTGCGTTTGTTTTTTCTTGATTGAAGCAATTTCCTGTAAACCAGATGGTCCAAGAAAAAACATGCATCATGGGTAAAAGTAAAACCGACCGACAGACATGATGAGAGAGCATTCTCATGGAGGAATTAATGTTTATACCTAAAGCTAAAGCCATTGCGCAATCCAGAAAAACTTGTACAAGAAGATGGAGTAGTTGTAATCCAATATATACACCAACCATATATACCAGTTTCTGAAGCCCAAGAAAGACTAAGCTAAATGCTAAGTAAGCAAGTTGACACTTGAGCAATCAAAAGAATTGTCGATTGATATTAAGCAGATTAGTACCAGAAAGAAAGAAAGAAAGTGCGACATAACTCCAAATCTATACGAGGCACTAAAGGAAATGTTAGCATACCAAAAACCAGGATATAAAAAAAAACATGTGATGCCAAATACTCAGCTCCACCAAAAAATCAACAAAAGATACAATCAACAAATATCTAACACATACTATACTCTGATCTTTTCATTCTCAAAGTATTCATGATTCCGCTCCCTCCAAACGCCCATCACAAACAATGTGGTGTCATATCCCATCTAGGTCGCCTCCTTTCAGGCACTATTGAGCCTTTCCAAGCGCCTCAAAAAACCTTGGTGACTAATCTCACCATCACCAACTCTACCCCCCATCAATGAGAAAATCAATGCCCAAACATCTCTCGCAATATAATAGCAAGTGACCTGCAGACTCCCAATCCTTCCACCACATATAGAACAGACTAACCAAAAGTTTTCCTCTCTCCCACAAGCAATCGGGAGTCAAAATACCTCCCCAAGAGCCATTGTCCATGTGAAAAAAAAAAAACAGGAACTGATTAACCTCCTCTAACCCCAAATTTTGAAAATCCCACTTACCGTAGTTTGCCACGCCATGTAACCATCGACATCTAGACATAATCCGCCACCATCGCATACCAAAATTTTATTAGAATCCAAGGAGAAGAGATTTATTCCGACATTAATATTATTCTATATCTTTCTCCGATATGGCATTTGAATTCCTCATTATTTGGATTGCACAGTGAATAATCCGCTAGTAACACATATAGATCAGATTTTTTTTTACAGTATACATAGACTGTTGTATATTATAATTCACTTGATGTTTGATTTAGTTGACTATTTTTCTATACACTAAACCCTAAACAGTAAATCTTAAACCCTAAACAGAAAATATTAAACCTTTTTTTTGAATCTGAAGGTTTAATTTTTATGCATCTTAGTTGACTATTTTTTGGTTGTTTCATGTACCATCTTTCAAAAAAAAATTAGAGATCACCTGCCCTTGTTTTATACTGAAGCATGCTTCAAGCCATCCCATGGTTTCCAACATGAACCCGTGTCGACACGCCTTTTTGGAAAGCATTTTCATCTAAATTAAATCTATACTAATCATATTTCAATCCCTTGTACCAGAAAATAAGTTTAGATACACTTGCTAGAATACCTTATTGGAAAACAAGAAGAAGAATAAGAAACAAAAAACTGCCTATGCCACGTATTAGAAGTAAAATGCTATGTTTGTCTGAGATAAACCTTGATGCACCTAACAAACCCTTGGCTGGCCTTTCCAGAGTTTTACAGGCTAGATTTCCAGTGGTAGCTTGCAAACTTAAAACAATTATCAAAGTATCACATCAAAAGTCGAAGGTGGTCCAAGACTATCTAACGCAAGTGAACAATGAATTCCATTTTGAACATAACAGACACTATACTATGTAAGCAGAATTTTCTTGCAGACTATTGCCTTGATAACTTAAATACTTCTATTTGTCCTATCGTAATCAAGTACAGTGGAAACTGTTAAAGGCTTACAGCAAATGCTGAAACCACGTACATAAGACCAATATAAAGAAATTGCAACATTTTGTTATATATTAAAAAATAAATTTGCAACATTTCAAGGTAAGCTCCTAATAATAAGGAGATTCAGGACCCAAGAAGTTTTCAAAGAAAACAAGGGAGAGATTGTGGGGGAGGGGGGAGCGAAGAATATTCCTCGGCATTTCCGAGATCAGAAACCCGTCAATTTTCGAAGTAAGATCAACAATATAAATCAAATTCATCCTTGAACTAAACAAACTGGGAAACAGTTATCTACTTGATTAAAGGCAACATTTGCTAATTGTGTCCTACTAAGGAAATTTAGCATTAAAAACCTGCAGAACTGGTTCCTCTTGATTTAGTGACAACAAGCCAATGTTTTCATGTACACCGTGCATAGGGGGGCATATACTCGGACTTGATCTTGACACTAAAACAGATAATATTGCAGTACAATCATAATCAATAAAGGATTAACAACGAAAAACAAACTATTGCAACATTCAAGGATACATATTAATAAAATAAGCATCCTTGTATCAGAAAAAATCCTACCAACCCACAACTTACTGACATTACAACTCAAAACTCGTATAAAATCAAAAAGATAATCAGGGAATCAATATATCATACTAGACCTCATGACTTGTAATCTTATGAATGGTTCTAAATATGAACATATAAATAAGAAAAAAGAGATTAAAACTATTGAAGAAAGAAACTTGCATATGCACAGTAATTTCAATCAGTGTACATATAAGTTGGACAACAAAATTTTCTTACAATTATGGTCTGATGACATTATCCATGTAGCGAATTCTTTCCTTCCTTTTTGGTAAGTCCATGTAGTAAATTCTTTTTTTCCTTTTTGGTAAGCCCGTGTAGTAAATTCTCCTAAACCCCCAACCCTGCCAAAAAATCCTACAAAGCCCTGTTACAAGATGAAATTATCATATGTCTAGAAGAGAATGTTGCCTACTGCTCCCCCTGATTATCCATGTCATGCTGCTTCCAGGATGCAAATTTCAAGGATCCCAAGACATCGATCGGACAAATGAAACAATACAGCAGTTTAATTTGAAAAATCTTGCTTGCTGTGTAACTGGTATCGAAGGGACCGAAAAGGTATTCAGAGAAATCATATGTAAATTGAATATAACACCAACTCACAGAAGCATTGTGCTCAACTCCCTGCTCAATAGATTGAAGCATCAAATCTTGGCTCATAAAAACAGACCTGGCTGTTGAATGATTGAAGGGCGCAGCCAGCTATCCAAGACCAGACCTTCTTTTCCACATCATAAAGAAGGCCTTTCCCTTGGTTCCAAGATGTAAAGCAAATCAAATTATCCTGCCCAAAGCATTCGAATCTCTCCGCAGATAACCTCAAAAGAGCTCTGAAGTACCTTGGTGGCATCCTGCTTACCTCTACCCATACAACTTTTGCATGATCCAATTCCCATATTCTCATACTTTGAAGAGTACTGTAAAGACCTATCCTTCCAACTAGAAACAGACGCTTCTGAGTGCCAGCAACCAGATATCCATCCAACAAAGACCGTGGGAACTTAGCTGGAATGTGTTCCCAATTTCCTGTATCCAACCTATACATCATTAAACCCAGAGGTGAAAGGGTTTCCAGATACAACCTTGAATCACAAATTGCCATCTTTGAGGAGCACAGATTAACAGCAGGCATTATTTGGTGAAGCGACCAACAGTCAAGCTTTGAATCATATACTTCAGTTGGCAGGGACTTATCACCATAGATATCACTGGTAGCAATAATTTTGAAGGAGCGATCCATCCGATCAACAACCATAATCAACTGTCTTTGCTGATTGTAATGCATACTTGGCAACGTCCTCCAAGCTTGTGTTAGGGGGTTGCAAACTAAAGTCCTGAAAGTCAACCCGTCGAGCCCCGAGAAGCAAACAAGACCAGCTGAAGAGCCAACCAACCAAAATGCCCACTGAGGTAAAAAAGTGAATGGGATCCTATACCATTGCTTCAACTGGTAAGCTGAACACCGAACACTGCGGGGTCTGTGGATTTTTCCAGAATGTGAGAAGACAAGGCCCATGAGATGGCACTTGAGAATGAAACTTAAGAAAACTACTATCTTGCAAAATTGAATTCCACCGTTTGCAAACAGATCGCAGACGAAAAATCATGAACGGTGGAACTCTGGCTAAGATTTCATTCAACAAATCCTCTGGCAACATAGCCCAAATATTATCTTCCATTTGTACATCTGGGTGGACAGCTTTACCAAATGTAGCAAGTGTCTCCTCATCTAAGCCCCTCGGTTTGGTTTTAATTACCTTCTGCCTAGAAGGACTGGTATTCCTCGACCCTATTCGGCTTAACGGGCTCGTGTTCCTTGATCCACCTCCCCCAAAATGAGTTAATGTCCTATGAAAACCATCTTCTTCGCGAAAAGAACCGCTTCTCACTAATTGAGAATTCAATTCTCTAGACCCAGAATCAGAAGCCTCTCCAACTCCAACCATTGTCCTTACTGGACCAAACCAGAACTTGCTAAACCAGTTGATTAGAAACCTACTTCAAGTAACTAGACATCAAAATTTCTGACTTACCACAAATTCATAAAAAAATATTGTCTCCCAACATCCAATTTTTTCCAAACACCATCCAAACCTTGATTTATGTCAGATACACTAACAGTTTTGTTTTCGAGCTTTCAAATATGGAATTCGGGTAGCATAATAGAAAATCCTTGAAGCCCCAAACACTAAAGATATATAAATAAACAATGAGCAGAACCAGATTACGAGTTCACATCAAGATTTCCTCTCAGATCCAACATTGATATATTTCTTTAAGTACGAAATTGTTCAAATCAAAAAATCGATATCAATATCAAATTTAAAATTTGAAGTGCGATTGAGTACCTTAATAGATTGAATCCTGTGAATGGTCTAGGTTGAGAACACAACTCGTCAAAGTAAATTTCTTTCCGACAAATAGATGCAGGAAAGCCCTAATCCCTCTCTCTCCCTCTCTCTCTCTCTGGTCTGCCCTTCATATGTTAGCTTACCGTTTGTGTTTGATTAGTTTTGTCGCTTCTGGTGAAATGTGAACAGATGAAATCTATAAAAGAAAAACAAGGGAAAGGAATATAAATAAAAGAAAATATAATAATTTTGGAAGAATTAAAAAAAAGTCAGACAAACATTCTTTGAAAATTAAAGTTTTTACAAAGAAACTCTTTTTGTGATCGGAGGGAGTATAATCAATAAATTAATTATGCATGCAGCTATTAAATATATTTTTTGTACAAATATATTTAATCAGTTTTATTAAATTTTGTGATATTCTATCATAATTTAATTTATTAACTTCACTATTTTCAATATATCTTAGTCTTATAGCTAATGTTGCTAAAATGTTATCAACAATTAATTAATGGAGTATAATTTTTCAATGTTAATGTAGTTAGTTTTTCTTTTCTTTTTCTTTTTAGGGTCTCTCTTAACATATGCACTTAGGGCACATACTAAGCACACAGTTTAAAAAAATATTTTCTTGAACTGTGTGCATATTTCCTTAATTTCTGTATTTGCACACAATTTAAAAAAATATTCTCTAAAACTGTGTATTTAACATGTGTCCTAAGGGACACATGTTAAGAAATTCATTCTTTTTATGAAAAGCATTATTTGTTGGGTTTTGAAAAATATTCATACAAAATTTCTAACACAATTTTAGAAAACATTAAATTACACACTATTTTATATAAGAAAAAATGAATACTTAAAATTTCTACTAAAAGATTTTTTGCATATTATCAAAGACTCTTAAAAAAGTATTATAACCTCATATTTTTGTGGACAATATCATTAAAATAATTTAAAATAAAATAAAATAATTTATGACACTATAGATTAATCTATGCGAGGGTATTTATCACATCAAGATTTATTTATTTATTTTAAAATACTTATTGTATTTTTAGAAGAATTAATGAAATGTCAAAAATCATTGGAAATTTAAACTTTAAATCAATCATACTCCAATTCCATGTTCAATCTATGAATTGCTCATCAATATATTACACAATTAAACTATTTATTCTTGCCCTCAAACCAATTATTTAAAATTAATATACATCATCACAAAATAAAGAAAAAGAAAAAACCAAAGGCTTTAAATCTATTTTTTTTTGAAATGTTTGTAATATATATATATATATATATATATGTTAACAGTATGGGACAGATGACAATGGAATGGGACGATTGGTGAACATATTTTAATGGTGAAAGTAGAATATATATACCTTGTTTGTTTTATTTGATAATAGAAAATTTAGATTTGGAGGGGCTGTGTGGGGATCCACTAAGATGCTTCTTTAGTTCTTTGTGAGGGTTTATATTAAATTACTAGATTAAATTATATTTGGGAGAACACAACAGACACAGACAGGCTGTATAGCTGGGTTTGGGTTGGGTCCAAGGTTAGGTAATGCTCCACATAACTAAGAGGCTCCTCCTAATTGAATTTTGAAAATGTATTCATGACTTTGCACATCCAATTATTATGTATGTATAGAGTTTTTCATTATAGTTATTTGGATCAACTAAAAATTTTGATTATAATATTTCTAAAGGTTGTTCGAGTGATAATTTCAGTGTAAATATTATTTTAAAAGTGTATCTGAATCAAAAATAGTATTTTTTTTATTTGATTCGTTCAAAATTATAAATATATTTTTATTTTAAAAGCATACGAAATTCTTAACATTCATTAATTCTATTACAAATTCACATTTGACTTGGTAGATAAGTGCTAGGATTTGGCCCAATCTAATCCACTTCTAAGATAAACAGGACAAGCCCGATTGCATTTTTGAATTCTTAACTTTTATAGGAAATTAACATTTAAAAGTAATATATATATATAATATATTACAATGTTAAATAAAAAATAAATATATACATATATTATTTAGTGATGTTACCATTAAAAGAGTTTAATATGTAAATTGAATGAGTCATAATTAATTAATTTATAGAGATTTTAAACAGTTATGCTAATTTATTTTGGAATATTTATTTAGTTACCGTTTATATATCATATTAACTTTTCAGCACTAAATATAAGATATATTACGGTTGCCTATGTATTACCGTTGCTATCTATTCTTCTATAAAAAGGAAAGGCCGAGCTCTCTTATTCTTAGACTTCCGTTTACAGATTTCGTGAATATATATATATATATATTGATACATTAGTTCGTCAAGGAGTTGTGCAGTACATAACATACATATATATATATTCTATATATTGCCAAGTGTCATCAAACAGATCCTGTCAACCTTTATATATTCATATATAGGGTCCGTCTCTCTAGCGAACCATAGAAAACGAACTAATGACGAACCGGCTATAGCGACGGTTTTTTTTGTCGCTATAACATAAAAAATCGGCTTTCTATGTTATAGCGACGGAAAAAACCGTCGCTATAGCCAGTTCGTTTTTAGTTCGCTCTTTATGGTTCGCTGGAGAGACTGACCCTTCATATATATATTATATTATATACATGTACTTCCGTACATATATATATATATATGGTCCGTCTCTCCAGCGAACTATAAGGAGTGAACTAAAGACGAACCGGCTATAGCGACGGTTTTTTCCGTCACTATAGCATAAAAAACCAACTTTCTATGCTATAGCGGCGGAAAAAACAGTCCCTATAGTTGGTTCTTCTTTAGTTCGCTATCTATAATTCACTAGAGAGACGGACCCTATATATATAGATGTTCAGTTTAATTTATTCGTAGATATCATATACATAATATATATATATATATATATATATATGGTACAATTTTGAGTTTGTGTAAGGAAAAATTAGAAGTCGTTTCTGGGTCATTCAACTATTTCGAGTGCTGATTAATTGGGTGAAGAACCGTTGAATCTTGGAATAGGATTTCGTCAGTGACCTTAGCAACGAGAAAAGTTCTCCAAATGGTGAAATTTCTACTTAAGGACAGTGCACTGCACGTCTCTGCTCAACATATTCGCTATAAATCAATAAGTTCTATTTATGTCCTTTTATTTTATAGTTGAATCCTATATTTTATTCCTTTTTTATCCAACAATCTTAAGTAGAAATTATGGATTCTGCTATGCTTACCGCCACTAAATCTGTCCCTGATTTGACCAAAGTTGAACCTTTTAATGGATTTAATTTTAAACGATGGCAAATCAAATTACTTTTGATTATGGACATTGCTAAAGTTGACCATGCTTTAACCAAACCAAAACTAGTTGAACCTAAGGATGCTACCGATGAACAAAAGAAAAAATATTAATCTTTTATTAGTATTTGGACTTCAACTGATAAAATTTGCAAGGCTATCATTCTCAATTCTTTGTCGAATGAACTTTTTGATATCTATTGTCTCTATAAACATGCTGCTAAAATTTGGGATGCTTTAGTTTTGAAATATGTTGTGGAAGATGCTGGTGTCAAGAAGTATGCAATTGATAATTTTCTAAATTTTTGCATGACCGATGATAAAGATGTCTCTTCTCAAATTCATGCTTTTCATCTTGTACGTAGCCGAACTTAGTAATGAATGCATGACTTTACCTGCTTCTTTTATTGTTGGCTCCCTTATAGAGAAATTGCCTGATTCTTGGAAAGATTACAAGAACACTATGAAACATAAGAGGAAAGACATGACTTTAGAGGAGTTAATTGTTCATATTCGTATTGAAAAAAGGAACAAAAATTTAGATAAAACTGTCAAAGCCAAGGAGATGTCTTCCAAGGCAAATTTGGTTGATGACCGCAAATCTCGCAACCCGTTCAACAAATATCCTAAACATGGACATAAGTATAACACCGGTCCGAAGACAAAACCAGATCAGTTCAAACACAAAACCTCAAAACCCAAAGGTGAATGTTTCGTGTGTGGAAGGCCAGGTTATTATGCTGCCCAATGCAAGTTCAAAAAGGGAAACAACCAGTCTGTTCCTCCAAGAGCTAACTTAGCTGAGGCAGACACTACTATTATAGCGGTTGTCTCCGAGGTGAACATGGTGACTGACAAAGAGGAATGGGTAATGGATTCTGGTGCTACCAAACACATTTGTGCGAATAGTGGTGCATTCATCTCTTACACTCCTCTTGAGAAAAAAGATAAACATGTTTATATGGGAGATTCGAGGCCTGCACCAGTGATGGGTAAAGAGAAAGTAAATTTAAAATTGACTTTTGGGAAGATACTTTCTCTTACCAATGTTCTTCGTATTCCTGAGATTCGCTACAACCTCGTATCTGTTGGGATACTTGGGAAGGTTGGGGTTAAGGTTATGTTCGAATCTGATAAGATTGTGTTAACCAAAAATGGGGTGTTTGTGGGAAAAGGTTATCTTAATGCTGGTTTATTTCATTTAAATGTACTTGAACTCATGAATAATAATTGTAAGACCCTAACTTTTATGAATCAATATTTAATTTTTTTTATATATTATTTCGAAATAGTAAGGTGTTGTTTTGATAAATATGAAAAGTTATGGGTGAAATGTGCAAATATTTTAAAATAAGCAAGTGGTTATAAAATATTCTTGTTGTCGGAAAATATTCGTTTGGTCGTGGAATATTCTTGTTGTTGGGGAATATTCGTACGACGGCCCAGCTATTTGTGGGCCCCACAATGGAATAACTGTCGGATATAGAAAGCGACAGAAATAACCTTTTTATAAAATAACGGCGTAGTTGTTACCGTTAGTACTGTTGAAATACCCGGTGGTTAAAATACAGTAATACGCGGTGTTGCATAGTAGTACACGGTATTGCACAGTATTTTGAATTATTGATTCTTACGTGATAAGACACTTACTCAATTATTGTTACAGTAATTACTGTTCAATATTTTATATTATTGACTCAATAATTGCTACGTTGATATTTTATATTATTGACTCAATAATTGTTACATTGATATTTTATTGACTCAATAATTGCTACGTTGCTATTTTATATGATTGATTTAATAATGGCTACAGTTGATATTTTGTATTATTGATTCAATAATTGTCACTGCACAGTATTTCATATTATCAATTCAATAATTCATATTATTTGAATAATATTATTAGATAGCATTGTTGACAATGTCTAAGGAAGTTCTGTCTAGGAGGGGTTATTTAATTGCGCGCCAGTAAGGAGAAGTCCTTATCGGAAGGCCCCCTCTTTCCTGGGAACGACCTGGTTGTTAATATTGTAGTTCTGTAATATTATTTGTGAATAATTAATTATTAATTTATATGATAAGAAAATATTTATTTTGTAGATATAAAAGAATGAATTAGCGCTGATGTATTTTTATCAGTATTTTGGTGTGAAAAATCATCCGTTTATGAATTTCGGATAATTTATGTTTGGAATTTGGAAAAACTTCCTTTTACAAAGTTGTAGCGAATTAAATTTCCTATAGAAGGACATAAAATTTTTATTTTTCTGACAAAAGGGCTATTTATTAGGAATTATTAAAGTTTCAAAAAATAAATGTTTTTTTAAATAAATGGTGGGCCCCACTTTTGGTTGGTGTGGAATGCTGATGGCTTTTGGGTTGAGGCGGCGGAATTTTTTTTTTTAAAAATATTATTTTATTAATTTAGTCTACTTTGGCATTCTAAGTTTTTTTTATAAATAGGGTGCTTAGGTTAGAAGTGAAAATCACACCAGAATCAGAAATTTTCTCTCTCTATAATATCGAGCGTATTTTTGTGAGTATTTAGATACTTTGAGTGTTACTATTCAGTGCAAGTTTCTTTCGGTGTTATATCCGATATTTCAGTCAAAAGTACTATTCTTTTGAGGTAATGGATGTTATTTTCTTTCGTAAATGATGTTATTCTTTTCAATATCATTATACCAAAATATTGGCATGGATTTTATTATGAAATTCTTACTTTTTCCTTCGGGATTACTATTTACGTATAGGCACTATTCACGCATACGGCACTATTCACGAAAAAATTAAATTTTCTTTATTTGTCCAAATTGTCTGTTATGGTTACTATCTTTGATTGGATCTAAGTTTTGAGCTTTATTCTTGAATTTTGCTCCACAAAGAATTATTATAGAGTATTCTTGAACTTGGATAAATTAGATTGCGAATCTTTAATCTTATCTTTTATTTCACTGGATTCGTTACTTATATTGTTTTTCATCATCCTCTGTCATAAGTGGTGATATAACTGAATATCTTTGGCCTGTAGAGCAAAGATGAATGATTACCTGATTAATATCTTTGGCTATAGTGCAAAAATGACAGGTGTTGAGATGAACATGACCCCTGGTGATACAAATGAATATCTTTGGCCTGTAGTGCAAAGATTTATATTTGATTCGAGATGTATATTGATTGATATTATAGGGATAAAATATTGATGATGAACAGTTATTTCCGCTGCGAATATTGATCTAAAACTTGTTGTCAATAATATTTTATCTGAATTGTTGAAGGCTAACGATAATTTATTTTCCATTATCTTAGTCATAATATTCTTTACTGGGCTAGTTGAGCTCACCCTTTTCATCTATTGTCCTCTTCAGAAAATGAGAATGTCGCAGGAACTAGTCGGGGGACAGAGTGATGGTCCGAGTTAGTGCAGTAGTAGTCCTCGCTATTTTTGTAAAATAGTGGGATAATAATTGTAATAAATAAAGAATGAATTTGAATGTTAATATTTCGTATTATATACGATTTGTATTGACACTCACAGTTGTGTGGTCGTATTTTGCATGATCGTGTGATATAAAGTTTGTATTTGAATTATGTACCATGTATTTGACGACTCAGAATGGGTTGGGTTGACTGGACCTATTCTGGGGGCGTCACAATAATGCTAGTAGTTCTTTTGCTTACTTGATTGAATGTGATGATATTTGGCATGCTAGATTAAGCCATGTGAATTATTCTTATATAAAAATAATAAAAAATTTGAGAATTTTAAAAGATGTTAAAATTTCTAATACAAAAAAATGTCAAGTATGCGTGGAAGCTAAAACTACTAAAAGACTTATAAATCGGTACTTGTTAGAGAATCTGAACCTCTCGGTTTAATTCATTCAGACTTAGGTGATATGTCTAGAAATACTTCTAGAGGTGAAAAAAATTATTATGTGACCTTTACAGATGATTATTCTAGATATACTAAAGTTTACCTTCTCAGAAACAAAAGTGAAACTGAAGATAAGTTTTTAATTTATAAGGCCTAAGTTGAAAATAAATTAGATTAAAAGATTAAAAGACTCAGGTCCGATAGAGGTGGAGAGTACGACTCTGGACCTCTTAGTAAATATTGCGAAGAACAAAGAATTATACATAAGATCACACCTTCCTATTCTCCAGAATCTAATGGGGTAGTCGAAAGAAAAAATAGAGCACTATATGTTAGTAAGTTCTGGAGCTCCACCAAATTTGTGGGGGGAAACTCTTCTTTCTGCTTGTCACCTGCAAAATAGAATCATTTATAAGAAAACTAGAAAAAACACCTTATGAACTTTGGAAAAAATATTTACCTAACTTGAAATACCTTAAAGTGTGGGGGTGTCTTGCTAAGGTAATGTTACCCGACCCTAAGAAAAGAAAAATTGATCCTAAAACTGCTGATTGCTTGTTTATTGGTTATGCTGAATATAGTGTTGATTATAGATTTCTTGTTTTAAAAAGTGGTGTATTAGATCATAATATAATCATTGAGTCAAAAAATATTGATTTCTTTGAAAATATTTTTTCTTTAAAATCTAAAGTGGATCGACCAGTAGTAGAGCTTCCTACGAGCTCTTATACAGTTTCAATTGAGGAATGTGAAATTGAACCTACTAATCTGGGAGATGACTTTTTTACGTTTTTGTTGGATAATGACCCATTAACCTTTAAAGATGTTGTCTCTTCTCCCGATACTTCTTTTTGGAGAGAAGTCATTAATAGTAAGATTGAGTCTATTATGGCTAATCACACTTAGGAATTAGTAGATCTTCTTTCAGGTTCTAAAATTATTAGTTGTAAATAGATTTTTAAAAGGAAGTTAAAACCTGACGGTTCAATTGATAAATTTAAGGCTAGACTTGTTGCTAAAGGTTATAAACAAACTCAAGACCAAGACTTTTTTGAGACCTATTCACCAGTTGCAAGAACATCATCCATTAGAGTCTTAATTGCACTAGATGCTATTAAAAATTTAATAATTCATCAAATAGATGTTAAGACTGTGTTTCTTAATGGAGATTTAGAAGAGGAGATTTATATGGACCAACCTAAGGGATTTATTTTCCTAGGTAATGAGCATAAAGTTTGTAAATTAGTTAAATCTTTATATGGTCTTAAACAAGCTCCTAAACAATGGAATGATAAATTTGATAGTGTGATGACTTCTAATGGATATATAATAAATTGTAAGACCCCAAGTTTTATGAATAAAGATTTAATTTCTTCTATATATTATTTTGAAATAGTAAGGTGTTGATTTGATAAATGCTGTAAGTTATGGGTCGAATGTGCAAATTTTACAAAGTAAGTAAGTGGTTATAAAATATTCGTTGTGTCGGAGAATATTCGTTTGGTTGAGGAATATTTTTTTTGTCGGTGAATATTCGTACGACGGCGCAGTCATTGGTGGACCCCACAACAGAATGAATGTCGAATATAGAAAGCGACATAAATAAATTTTTTTATAAAAATAACGGTAAAACTGTTACCGTTAAACTGTTGAAATATCCGGTGATAAAAATACAATAATACGCAGTTGTTGCACAGTAACACACGGTATTTCGTATTATTGGTTCTTACGTAAGAAGTCATTCATTCAATAATTGTTACAGTAATTACTGTTTAATATTTTATATGATTGATTCAATAATTGCTACATTATAATTGCATAATATTTTATTATTGATTCAATAATTGCTACGTTGATATTTTATATTATTGATTCTATAATTATATTATTTGAATAATATTATTAGATAGCATTATTGACAATGTCTAAAAAATTCTGTCTAGGAAAGAGGTTAGTTAATCTAATTGCGCGTCAATAAGGAGAAATCCTTATCGGAATGCCCTCTCTTTCATGGGAACGACCTAGTTGTCATTATTGTGATTCTGTAATATTATTTGTGAATAATAATTAATTATTGATAAAATGATAAGTAAATATTTATTCAATTTTGATATAAATGGTGAAATTTTTAGCAAAAGTGATAATTGTTGAAAGTTGATATTTTATCTTTTCTGATAAAATAATTCATTCAAATATATTATTATAATATTACATTATAATTATGTGATAATATAATAATATAATTTTATGATATAAAAATAAAATGAGCTGGAAGAGAGAAAATGAAATTGAAAATTCTTTTAATAATTATAAATATTTTAATATATATATATATATATATATGTGTGTGTGTGTGTGTGTGAAGGAATTGATGGGGAGACAGAGAAAGGGAGAGAGTGAGAGAAGAGAGAGAGTTAGTGAAAAATGGTGGGAGAAAAAGAAAACAATTGAAATCTCATCCGTATGTAAATTTGGGTCATTTTTTGTTCGAAGTTTGAAAAATCTTTCTTTTACAAAGTTATAGAGAATTAAATTTCATATGAAATGGACATAAGGTTCGTATTTTTCTGATAAATGAGTTATTTATTATGAATTATTGAAGTTTTTGAATATTGTTTAAATTTAAAACATGTGTGGGCCCCACTTGTCCTTTTGTGTGTGAAATGTGTTGATGAATGTTGGTCCATGGAGGTGGCTGCTTTATTTTCAAAGTTGGGTGCTGAGAAGCCACCGTAAAATTTTTTGTCAATGCTGGTGTGCTAAGCATTTCTTATAAATAGGGTGCTTAGTTAAGAAATGAAAATCACACCAGAATCAGAAATTTCTTTCTCTATATTATTGAGTGTATTTCTTGTGAGTATAAGGATAGTTTGAGTTTGGATTATGGTGGAAGATTTTTCTCAACAAAATATCCGATATTTCAGTCAGATCTAGTATTCTACTAAAGTGAAGAATATTATTTTTTTTCGTAAATGATGTTATTTCCTGAAATATTTATAAAGAATATTATTTTATTTCATATTTCATATTATGAAAGTGATAATATTTCGTTTTATATTTCTAAATTTAAACTTACTACGGTAAGTATTGCTTCTATAATTCTTGAAATGATCAGAATTTCTTTGAGTTTTGCGCTTCATCTAATATAATTTCACTGGAATATTGGTATGAACTTTTTATGAAATTTTTATCTTTTCATGACGAGTTACTATTCACTGAGAAAAAAATTATATATTTTTTTCTGTCCAAATTATCTTTGATTATATCCATGTTTTGATTTTTATTATTGAATTTTTCTCCACAATCGATTATTATTGAACATTCTTGAACTTAGATAGATTAAATTACGAATCTCTAATATTTCTTCTTTATTTCACTTGATTCGTTCTTTTTCATCATCCTCAGTCTTAAATTATGGAGAATATATTTGACCTGTAGTGCAAAGATGAATGATTACTTGATGAATATCTTTGGCCTGTAGTGAAAAGATGAATGATTACTTGATGAATATATTTGGCCTGTAGTGCAAAGATGAATGATTACCTAATGAATATCTTTGATCCGTAGTGCAAAGATGGACAAGTGTTGAGATAATATGATCATTGGTGATACAAATGAATATCTTTAGCCCGTAGTGCAAAGATGAATATTTGATTCGAGATATATATTGATTGATGTTACAGGGATAAAATATTGATGATGGACTTTTAAATTATAGAAGATACTAGACATCATTCTCTACTTAACTCTTCTAATGAATTGTTATTTCCGCTGCAGTTGTTGATCTAAGACTTGTTGTCATCATATTTTATCTGATTTATTGAAGACTAACGATAATTTATCCTTCATTATCTTAGTCATAATATTCTTTACTGAGCTAGTTGAGCTCACCCTTTTCTTCCATTGTTTTCTTAAGGAAATGAGAATATTGCAGGGATTAGTTGGGGAATGGTGTGATGGTCCGAGATAGAACTGTAGAAGTCCTCACTATTTTATAAAATAGTGTGATAATAATTATAATGAGAACTTAGTTTGAGTGTTTATATTTTTTACATGTGTGTATTGACACTCACAGTTGTGTGGTCATATTGTGGTCGTAATTTTAAATATATTTTTAGAACTGAGGTAGCATAGATAAACATAATTGAAGATCAAATATTTAAAACCTTGGGCAAATAACAAGTAAAACGCCCCAAGTGATCACTTGAAAATCGATTTAATCTCAATTAGTGCATAAATTAATTCGAGAATATATTTACTTTTTTTTATTTAAAAAAATCGATTTAATAAAAGTAAAATAATTGGAAGTGAAGACATGAAACGATTAACTGAAAGTGGAGAGTGATGGAGTTGTCCACGCCCGGCCCAAAGGACAGATTATCATTCTTCAGCCGTTAGACAGTCTAATAATCCAAGCATACAACCAATAATTCTAGGGCAATCGGGAAGTCGCGATTGGTCCAAATTTTTTTTTTCTTTTGACTTTTAAAAAATGTATAATATTTATTGTAATTGAATTTTTTACAGAATTCAGTAATTTTGGTATAATTTAAATTTTTATTAAAATTTGTATAGAATTTTATTTTTTATATGTATCCTAAATTATATCAAAATCATTGAATTTTGTAAAAAATTTCAATTAAATAAATATTATATATTTTTTGAGAGACAAGAGAAAAAAATTGAAGCCCCTATCCGATGGCTAGAGAAAGACTCAGCATCCAACCGGACCAATACACCACAAATCATTATTTTTTTTACTAGTTTTTAATTGAAATCTTAACATTTTTATTTTGGTAGGAATTTATGCACCCAAGTTTTATAAATAAATCCCTTTAAAAATAATTATTTATAAATAGTTATTTTACCATTTTAATTTTTACCAATAGGCAAGACGAGCTTGTTGAAATCAATGATTTTACTCGATCCTAACGTTAACTCTTTATAAACTATACCAGTCGTACACAAAAGCACATCCAGTCAAATCTCCCGCATCGACACGTGTCAACCTTCATCTCAGCCAGCAACACGGCTGCTTCGTCCTACTCACTTTTCCCAACCTCTTACCACTAGTAATAACACACGTGCTGCCTGACCTTTTAACGCCGGAAATCCCTCCACTTTCCTTTCCTCTCTCCGTTCAAAACCCCAACAGACACAGACACACACACATAGATATACGTTATATATATATATATATATATAGATATACGTTATATATATGTATATGTATATATATATATATATATATATATAATTAAAGCCCTAGCCACCTAATTTAAATTACTACTAAATCTTTGTAGTATACTACTACTAACACATTTATATGTTCAAATTTATTCATACATAAAATTTATATTTACTTAGAGAGAGGGAGGGAGGGACAGTGTTTTGATCGGAGATGGGGGCGGTTACGTCGACGATGGCGGCGAAATTTGCTTTCTTTCCACCGAATCCGGCGTCGTATAAGGTGGTGGCAGACGAATCCACCGGGAAATTGAGGGTCACCGACGTGGCGGAGAGGGAAAACGTCGACGTATTGAAGCTCAACACTAAAAGAGGGACTGAGATTGTGGCGGTTTATATCAAGAATCCCGCAGCTTCCCTCACGGTGCTCTACTCCCATGGCAACGCTGCTGATCTGGGTCAGATGTATGAGTTGTTCAGTGAACTCAGTGTTCATCTCCGAGTCAACCTAATGGGGTCAGTCATTGATGTTTTATTGAATTACAATATTCACACAGCGCGCACACAATGTTGGATTTTTGATGAATTTATATGCCCTTTTGTACAATGGATCAGAATCTGAGTTGCGTAACTTTAATTTCAGATGTTTTATTTCAAGTTGAGACTTTAGAGTGAATTGGTTAAGAGTTAAAGCCTAATACAGTAGATTAAGGAATTGTTTTTTTTTTTTGTTGTTGGCTGAATTGGAAGTTATGACAATGAGGAATGAGGAATAATAACATGGTTAGCTTTGCATTTTGGAATAATAGTTTTTTCAAAGCCTTGTCCAAAAAATGACCATTCTTGCAATTGTTATTTGATAACAAAGTTTTCATATTTTTTTACCTTGCTCAGATTCTTGATATTTCAGAACTGAAAATATCGAATAAATGGGTTTTTGAATTATTGGAATTAGAAGATGCTGACTTTAATACTGACTGGACGAATGAAGTTTAACATATCAGTCGGAAGTTATGAAATTCTTGTGCTTTGCAGATATGACTATTCAGGGTATGGACAGTCTACCGGCAAGGTAAAAATGATGGTGATACATGAACTTGGAAGGAGTTATAAGTTTGTGGGAGCTAAATTACTTACTTTTTTGTTTTGCATAGCCAAGTGAGCAGAACACCTATGCAGACATAGAAGCTGCATATGGATGCCTACAAGAGACTTACCGGGTAAAAGAGCAAGATATTATATTATATGGCCAGTCTGTGGGAAGTGGACCGACTTTAGATTTAGCATCCCGTATATCAAGATTTAGGGCTGTGATTCTTCATAGTCCAATTCTGTCTGGACTTCGAGTCATGTATCCAGTGAAGCGGACTTACTGGTTTGACATATATAAGGTTAGTTTCTTATGATAAACACTAGTAAAGTTATATCTTTTAACTGTTAATGCTTTTATGGAGCTCAATTCCATATTAATTATGAGGTTTTTTTTCTGGGGTGATGCAGAATATTGATAAAATACCGCTGGTTGAATGTCCAGTTCTGGTAATTCATGTGAGTATTTATTTAATACTGCCCTGATGGGTTTAGTAATATTTGTTTGTGTAATCATAAATGCCACACCAGCATTGTATAATTAGATGAATTTTTATGGTTAATGAAGTGAGTTTCAAGTATTGAGTAGTACCATAGTAATTTTCTCCTTCAGATTCCATGTCAATTTCATCGACTCTGTCCTCATCATTGATTGGGGTTGTGCACCTTCTGAATCCAGACATGTTCATTGGTTTAAGCAAAGCTAATTTCACTTGTGTTGCATATGATATAACAAGTTTATGTAGTCATTAATTAAATTGGAAATTATAGATATAACGGGTAAAATACAAATGCTACTCATCATTGTATTTATTATTAAGAACTGTCGACAACAACCTATCACAGAAACCATAATTTTAGCATATAGAAGAAATTTGTTTGGATACCATGGACTGGAGTACTGATACACAGTTTCAGATGGGTCACATACCCATATGCTTGCATTTGTACTGAACATCTTTTGGCATAACATTCTCTGACTACCTTTTGTAATAGTTTAGCCATTATGTTAGTTTCTTGATATAATTTCCTTTCAGTGTATGATATGACAAGAAAGAAAATGTGTTTCAAGGGACATGTGTAGTAATAATCAGATAATGTCGGAAGTGGTGATAAGGGCATAAAGCATCCTGTGATTCCTATAAACCTTCCTTTGTCTTAATGCCCTGAGACGTCCATATCAAAGGTGACAATATCAACTATTTCCGCAGTTGGTGACATTATTGCCTTGCCTCTCTTAGAAAACCGAAATTAAGTGCTTTACAAATCCTGAGTTTTTCATGAGAAGTTTACCTTTCTGGTGTTGTTTGATGTCATTTTTCATTGTTGGTGTTTGTAGGGAACTGCAGACGATGTTGTGGATTACTCACATGGGAAGCAGCTTTGGGATCTCTGTAAAGAGAAATATGAACCCTTATGGATAAAAGGAGGTAATCATTGCGACCTGGAGCTCTATCCGGAGTATATTAGGCATTTGAAGAATTTCATTTTAGCTGTGGAGAAATCAATGCATTTTAGAAACAGATCTGGACCATGCACAGATCATCCAGAGATTCCGCGAAACAGCATGGACTGTAGAGACCAACCCAGGCCAAGCACAGACCGTAGAGAGATGTCTAGGCCAAGTACAGACAAGAGAGAGAACCTGCGGCTGAGCACAGACCACAAAGAGAAATCAAGGGGCAGTGTTGACAGGAGGGAGAAATCAAGAAAGAGTGTGGATTACACTGAAAAATCAAATAACAACTCAGATCAGCCGGAGAAAGCAAGAAACAGCATTGATCGGTTGGAATAAACTTGGCTGATTAAGAGTTCTTATTTCAATTTTATACTTTCTCTATTCATTCCGTTGTGCCCAATAGGGTACGTCATACATGAACTGGCTTTACTGACTGTTGGATTTAATGGTGGCAGCTTTGGAGATATGATGAGATCGGCTGTATTATGCAATATCGACTGTTTCAAACCTACAGGAGCAGCAGGGATCTAAGGATTGTGAAAGGTCAGTCCAAAAAGTCCAAAGTTTATCTGGTTATGAGTATTCTTTCGATTGGTCAATTGGTTGATTGGGGGTAATAGGAAATGTTCTTTCCTTTATGTTTCATTGAGTTTAGAAATATTAATTTTATGAAGAAGATTATGTATCTTATATATTGGGGAAACTAATAAGTATTTCCACGATCTTTTCATTCTGTACAACTGTTCCTCTTTTTTTTTTGGGTGCAACTTTATGTACAACTCGTATGGAGTCGTGAATTACGGACGGATGTTGCAGTTTGCAATAGCTACTAATGAAGCATGTATATCAGGAAAATTTATTTTAGTTTCATGCCAAAGAGATGTCTTGCCTCTATCTATGGAACTTCCCGACATTATTCAATAACGTAGTAACTTGAGGGTTTTCCAGAGCAGTTTGAGTGTGCTAGGAATTTCTTTAGGAGTAAGATGAATGTCGAAGTGGGTTAGTTCCTCAACTGCCATTGTTGATACTAGGGAAATTGTGCATTTTCTTTTCTCTGTATAGGTGGTTTCTGTACTAATTAACCTGGTTTTTAAAGTCATCCTACAGGCAGGCAGGCAGGCAGTGGCGACGTAGTAATTTGGGAGTTTTTGGCAATTAATGTGAAGCTTTTTTAATGTGAAAAGAATCTTCTTTGTGTTATTTGTGTTTTCTGTATTGTCCAGTGCCTCCAGGTAAACAGATGTTCTTAAACTAAACATGTGCTTCTGTACTACATGGATTTTTTTACTGAAATTTACTACTAGTTCATTTCAATTTTCAATTTTCAATTTTCAATTTTCAAATTTCAAATTTCACAGCCTCTTTTTGTGCAACAGATGTAATACTAGCAAAAAGCAATAATATGCACATGAATGGATCGGTATTTGTAATAATATCTACACCAGATTGGGATTTGGGGGTGAAGTGAAGTTTATTTATTTCAAATTCCGCATTTGTCAGTGTGATAATAACAATTGAATTAATAATCTATGTACATTGCATTGCAAATTTTCCCAAAAGACTGAGCACACTACACTATACGTACGCGTTTGTAAATAAGAGCTCAAATACATTTTTTTTTAAAAAATAAATCAATTAAATTTACTTGCTTCAAATTGCACTAATGTTCGTCAATTAAAATGGAAAATAATTATATGTCAGCATAAAATTCCTGTAATTGAAGATCAATCGTTATTATGCCAATATGATTCTTGGTTTCTGTATTTTTTGGAGCGGTATTTTCATATTAATCTCTCACGTGGAACTGACTATTCATATGAGAGGAATCGCCCAAAAATATCAAATTTCTTTTATAATTAAATAATTATATTGGTTAATTGATCATTTGATCCTTTCTACTTATGTTTATATACGAGATTAAAAAAGAAAAATAATATAGATGTTGACAAATAAAAATATATAAGTTTAAGTGATAAAATAATAATGTATGAGTTTTTTTTAATTTCTTTTTATCTCTTGTATTCATATATTTTAATTTTTAATATTAATATAAATTTATTGTCATATGTATTACAACTCATTAAAAAATATTATTAAATTGTGAGAGACATGACAATTTTTGTAATGATATTTCGATAGTGTGTAATCCGGCCAATTAAATAAAGGGATTAATGTATGTTATGCCAAAGTGAAGGTATATTAAATATCTTTTTGTTTGTTTATTTACTTTTGTCTTTTTCTTAAATATCTTGGGTTTTGTGATTCATATATAGATATTTTAAAAAATATATATTTCAATATTGAATTTTAATTATTAAATAAATAAAATTATATATAATACTTAAAGAAATAGCGCAATCTATAACTTTTGAAAGTATAGTAAGAGATTGAATTTATAAATTAAGTAGTTTACAATATTAATTAAAATTAAATTACATAGTTTTTAAATTTCACAAATTAATCAGAAAATATTAAATGGGACTTTATTTTTTTTGGAAACGGGAGCATCTATTTACAGTCTTGGCCTTGGGTAATAGCCATTTATCAGTATCGAAATAAAAAATACCCCAAGGGTTGCTGAACTGACTGAACTGAACAGAGCTGCAAAACATAGTAGGAGGTTTAAGAAGGGTTTTAGGGCCGGTTAATTAGTGACTGCCCAGTTTGCCGTGTACTTACATAGTAACGTTGATGAAGTACTTTTATCCCATGATTCCATCTTGTTTACCCTAATTTATTTGTTATCCACAAATTTCGATCCATTTTTAACCCTACAATCAGTTTCTCATGATTGTTTTTTCTTTTTCTCAAACATTTTGATGTTCAGCAGCAAAATCCCCAATTGGTTTGGTATAAATTCCGATCCTTTCGCTCCGGTTACGAAACCCACAGTTGTTCTGTTAACCCATCTAAACTCTACAGTTATGTGGAGAAACATTGCCAGAAAAGTCTCTCCAAGATTTTCTTCCCTCAGTACTAGCAGTTTGTCTGGGCTTTCAGATTCTATAATTCCTGAGAAACTTATCAAATTAAGGCAGTATGACCTCAGTTCTTGCCCAAAAAACGCTTTGGCGGAGCTGGGCTTTAGCCGAAAAGCTGAAATTTTACCCCGAGACGAGTTTTTTGGAAGACCCAATTGCAGTTTCAATGGGTTGTGTCCAAAAAGCTATGCCAGCGTAGCTGAGACGATTGCAGTGTCATCAACGGATGGGGAGGAGGATGTTTCTTCTGAGGATGAGGTTCAGGAATTGTTGCAAGAAATGGGGAAAGAAGCGAAAAGAGGCTACTGGAAGAGGAGGAGGCAGCAGAGCGTTGATGGGGGAATGGGGCGCTGGAAGTATCATAAACTTAGGAGGAGACAGGTGAAGATTGAGACGGAGGCGTGGGTACAGGCAGTTAAAGAGTATAGGAATCTTTTAAAGGAGATGTGTGAGCAGAAATTAGCTCCCAATTTACCCTATATGAAATCATTGTTTCTTGGTTGGTTTGAGCCATTTACCAATAAGATTAATGAAGATCAGGAATTATGTAGACAAGGGAAGAACAGGGCCTCGTATGCTCCTTATTTTGATCAGCTGCCAGCTGATATGATGTCAGTTATAACAATGCATAAGTTGATGGGATTGTTGATGACAGGAGAGGGATATGGCTGTGCTAGGGTAGTGCAAGCTGCTTGTGCGATAGGTGAAGCCATTGAGCAAGAGGTAGGTTAGTTTGAACTTTGAAGCTATTTTATATTTTCTTATTCATTAGATTATCTTTTTGCAGTTTCTGAATGCAGTAATTTACCTTTTCTCATCCTGGTTTTCTTTATTCAGATAAATTGATGTTTGACAATTGTTATTTGAGTTTTTATGTTAATACAGTAGCTGATTATATAGATCGTGATTAGAAATGAAAACTATGAAGATGTTAAAATTAAATGTGTCCAGATATACATGCAAGTTTCTGTATATGTTAAACTTAAAGAAGAGCAGGTTCAAAAGGTTATAAATGGAAACTATTCAGAGAACTAGGTACTGGAGAAGTAGAGCCTTCGCAAAGCCACTAAGATTTTCATAATCATAGGTATAAGGTGTTTCGGGAGTGAATTGTGTACTACTCAAAAGTAAAAAAGAAGTGGTTTTCGGCCCTGAGGTACTTAGTTATAGAGAATTATTAGTAGTGTAATATAACAATTTGAAGTGTACTCCTCCCCCTCTATTCTAAAGAAACCTTTTTTTTTCGATATAAAAAAAAAGTTTGAGTGTGTAGCGAATGATCTAGATAGCATATTAATTTTTTATTTTGTTTTGAAAAGTTTCTAGATGTCATATTTATGGCAGAAATTTTATGGGCACATTGGTGCTTGTCATTGTTTATCAGGCAAGAAACCTTCTTCCACACAAATGAGCACCTTGTACCACAACAGAAGAGAAAAGACAAAAATATAGAAGCACCACCTTCCAAACTGCATCAAGGATACATCGAATGCTATTAAAAGGAAGCAGTGTAATAATAATAAGTGAAATAAAAGTACAAGGGCTAAAGCTAAGTTACTTTGGAAGTGTGCTTTCTTTTCAGTTCTATGGGGAAGCGGCATGAACCAAATGTAAGGTTCCTTGGGAAGAAACATTTTAACTAATTAACAAATATGTATATTTTCTTGCCTTTTTATGAGCCATTGCTATGTGGGCTTTTGGGATGTGTCTGATCTATGTGGGGACTGCAGACCTTTAAGTTATTTTCTTTTCCCCACTTTTTTTTTTGATAGGTTGAATACTTGTTCCCGCTCATCAAGTATCTTCTCCCTTTTCTCAATAAAACTTCTTTTACTATCCACTTACTGGGGGGGGGGGGGAACTTCTTTCTCTATATAGAGAAAAGGACGAATGGAGGTTCCATCATCAAATTTTTTGTTGAAGATGGGAGAAGTGACAGAAGCCTTGAGGAATAACGTCAAGGTCCTGGTTTCATTTCCAAGAATGTGGCCAAAATTACCTGTTAAAAAATTAAAGCTTTTGTTGAACCATAATATATGTCATGTTTGGTGGTTTTGATGGAAGGAGGGAGGTCTAGGTGAGGAGTGGGGATGTTATGAAGAAGCTAAGGATTAGTTGAAATTCAAGAATGGATTGTGGGAATGTATGGGTGTTAATATGGGAATTAATGGATGTATCAAGTACTCAATATAGCGGGAGATTGGCCAATACTACATTTAGTTAATATGTGCATAAGTTGAAGTTGCTAAAATGTTGGAAACACATAAAAAAAGAATTAGTTTAATAAAAGTAAGATGTTAACATTCATTTTATGATAGGTTATGTGCCCTATATATATATATGGGCATGAAAGGAAAACCTATTATTTCGTTTAGAGAGAAAAAGAAATTTATAACTGGAAGAGAAAAGATACAAGAAGAGGTGGAAAAGAAGTCGACCCAACCAAGAGCAAGTGGAAACAAAAACTAAAAGTAAAGTACTTGAAAAAATTGCAGCTCTCCTATCCCACATAAATCAGACTAAAAAAATACCCAAAAGGCTCCCAATAGAAGATGTACATGGCTATCCTCAAACAAATTTTTGTTTTTAGTTTGAATAAGTTATCCTTGACAAATTGAAGGTAAGCAGCTCTCGCAAAAGAGTCTTGCATTACATTCATGTGAAATCCCCCATAGAATAGAGTAAAAATTACTCTTCCATAGCATCGTCTCTTCCCAAACTCGATTGAGCAACAAGACTGCTTCCGAAGTAGGGCATTTCCGCTCGTTCAATAATAAAAAAATATTATCCCACAAGCCTCAAGCAATTAGACAATCACTTAACGCAATGTCTGTAAATAAAAGGATTAACCAGCTAGACTGAACTTGTAACAAAGAACATGTCAGAAAAGGTACAAGTAGAATCTAAGCCAAAATGTGTTTATCAACGGAGGAGGAAATCGCAAAAGCATATAGCAGGTTTATCAAAGGCCAGCTCATTGGAATTCTGATCATGTAATTCCTACAAATGATAACTCCAAGAAACAGAATTACCATCCTGCAATATGAAACTAGCATTTGGACCATCATGCAAAGAGGAAATGCGGAAAAGGTTGTTAAGCCTATAGCAAAATGAAAAGGACTACATGTAAATTGTAATACTTCGAAGTCCAAGAATTTTCAGTTAGTGTTTGATAATATTTGTAAACCATATTTTAGGTATACAGCTCCCCTCCACCACAGTATACTAGTGTCTTCACTGATTGGTATGATATCAAGTAATTATCTTGCTTGTACACAATATTTTTAGGATTTTACATAGGCTCACTAATACTTAATAAAAAAGGTATTCCTAGTCACACAGCTCTTTCCCTCTCTCTCTCTCTCTCTCTCTCCCCTAAACTAATACTGGTTATTTTCTTGTTCTGCAATGAATCAGGTTAGGATACACAAATTTTTAGAGAGGACAATGAAAAAAAAGGTTGTTCAAGATACGAAAAGTGAAGAGGATGCATCTAATGTTGTAACTCGCGAACAAGAGAAACTACGAAAAATTGTTACTAATGCAATGAAAAAACAAAAGCTGCGTGTTGTGAGGAACATAGTTAAGGGGCAGGATGATTCAAAACCTTGGACGCCAGATGCCAGAGCGAAGGTGTGCATGTTTTCTAACTTAACGTAAAGAAAAGGTTTGCAGGTTTTCCTGTAATGAAATCAATCCTATTTACCTTTCAGGTTGGGAGTCGTCTAATTGAATTGCTTTTGCAAACTGCCTACATACAACCTCCAATTGATCAATTGGCTGATGGTCCACCTGATATTCGGCCTGCATTTATACACACATTTCAAAATGTAATTAAAGGAACAAAGTAATTTCTCATCCCTCTGTCTCGTTAATAAATTGCTTTTCAATCTGATGTAACACTTCAAATGGTGCTTTTGGTTTCCTTTTAACAGGGAAAATAGAAGATATGGTGTTATTGAATGTGACCCACTAGTTCGCAAAGGACTCGAGAGAACTGTGAGTAATTTTTTTTAAAAAAAATAAAGAAATGACTTTGTTTATTTTTCTTCATGTTGAGGGCACACACCACATTCCATCATTTGTCAAGATCCTGATGGTTAATTAGTTACTGATTGACTGTCGGCAATTTGTTTATAGAACAAACAACTAGGCTTTAAATTTTGACATAAAGTTGGGCCAACTTCGATATTGACTCATAAAAGCTTCAATGAAGTTCTTGAATCATTTTTTCAAGGGCTGGACACTCCCCCGGTAAATAATTTATTATATTCCGGTCCGCGAAAGTTAGATTTTAAATTTTAAAATTTCTATTTGTCTAACAGGTCAGGCACATGGTTATCCCTTATATGCCAATGTTGGTGCCTCCAGTCAAGTGGACAGGGTATGGTGGCTTTTTTTTTTTGGGCTAAATATATTCTTTACTGTCAATACTCATTCATCCCCATGTTCAAATTTGGTTGTGTTTGAGCTAGTTAGTTGCAGTTGCTAGTTTTTATATATATTGTCAAGCAGGTATATACGTATTGTTATATTCTGATCTAGGATAGGCCAGATGGCTGATCAGTTGATCTTTTCTTTGGCTAGCCAAATCAGCAACTTGGAGTTCTAGGCTAGACCTTTCATTAGAGTTGTATACACCTCTATTCAATTTTCACCAAGCAACAACACAATTGACAAAAGTTATTGGTATGGTAAAGATCCATAAATAGTTGAAAACATTAAAAGAACTCAGAAAAGCTCATTTCTGGTGATAGAAGAAAGTTGGATTGAAGATTATTTTATCTTGTATGTGATATAAAGTGGTAGCCTGGTAGGAGAGGGAAATTAAATAGTTTTAATCTAATGTTATATAATGAATTTGTTAATGAGGCTCCTTTTTGGGGTAAAGTAATGTTGTTTTTTGCGCTCTCACGTGAAACAAGAGTGGTGTTTGACTTGTTATAAAAAAAAATAGTATACTTATGGGAAGTGACCACATGAAGCTATTTTTTGAAGCCAGTGCTTTATATATATGCATCTCATTTATCTGATTGTATAAATAAAGTATATACAATGATTTTGTTATTGGGGCTCCTTTTTGGGGTAAAAATGTTGTTTTTTGCTCTCTCACGTGAAACAAGAGTGGTGTTGACTCGTTATAAAAGAAAATAGTATACTTTTGGTAATTGACCACATGAAGATAATTTTTGAAGCCAGTGCTTTATATATATGCATCTCATGTATCTGATTGTATACATGAAATATATTCGCTTTTCATGTTATCTGGTTGACTTTATGGCATTTTTTTATTCATTGGTTTCTTTGCAATATTTTGCATGTGCATACTTGAAACATTTTATATATGTAAGACAAACTATCCCAACTGTGAACCTTTAATAAATTTATTCTTTATAAAAGAATTGCTATGTTCTCATTCATTAGAAAGTGTGTATTATATTTCTTACTTTCAGAAACTTTTGGTGTTGTAGTAGTTTTTTGTTTTAGTAAACAGGGTTTTATTAGTTGATTAATCCTTTTCCATGACTAATTTAGAAATCTAATTTCGTAAGGTTTTTAGCCGTTAAATTTTTATATGTAACAACTATTGTTTTTCTAGACTTCTAGTGACTCCTACTGAAGCCTAGTGTTGCTAATTTGCCTTTATACAATTTTGCTTTTCATACTTTAAATGTCAGCAGAAGGACAACCTTGAGCTATGGTAATTGTGAACATTTAGCTCCATTCTTGTTATTTCTACCTTTATTTTAATAAATTGGTTTTTCTATCTTAAAAGGGGAGCAAGACATATTGACTAGTGCAAAAGGGAAATGTATCTATGCAACTTGGGGATGAGCAAGGGTCAATGTAACATCCCAGTCCCACATCGAAAGATAAGGGGAAATTTGTCTGCATATAAAGAAATAAGTTACTACCAATAGTACCTTCAGTCATGACTTTTGGGTGAGTTTGTGGTGGGCTAAGATAACCCAAGAAGATACTATTGAGCCAGTGGTTTAATGCCTTATTTTGGATGGATTTGATTCGATTTAGACTTGGGATTTGACCTGAAATTTGTTCCGGACTCGAGATTTGACCCGGGTTGTTTCAGTCAATGACTGAAATTGATGATTTAATTTTTTAAAAAAGTGTGTTAAACATAATTATTGGGAATACTAGATTTTTTTACGTACCCGTTGAAGAAGAAATTGGGAGAGGCAGAGAGCAAACCATCTATGATTTACTTCGAGTAGAGCCAAACCATCATTGATCTGTCCAAGCCTGTTTGACTACTTGTTTGACTACTGATTATAGTTTGTACCGCATAAACTGAATGCATATATATAACGATTACACTAAGAGAACTACTAGGGCTCTTCCAACTATTAATTTAAATAAATTACCTAATAAAACATCACAATTAATTATAAAATATTTTAAATTTACTTGCATAAAAAATTTACTATTCCAAGTCATTCGAGGACAACATGTTTGGAATAAAGAGTGAAGGAGACTCTTACAGTTGGGAGATTCTATGTTGTTTTTTTAACATTCTAATGGTGTATGCAAATGCTTTATCTGAAGCAGGTTTTTGGGAGCAAATTCTCTGTCTCAACCTTGTCATTCCTTGTTAAGGGTTTTAGCTCTTTTAATCAAATAATATTTGGGAAATTCTAGGTGTATTCTTTTTGTTCTTTGTCTTTTTTAAGTTGGATCTCCTAGCTGTGATGCCAAAGACAGATGATTCGAATAAGTTTTGTCTCATGGATTGTCTGCATCAATTCTATGAATGAGGCTCTGGAGTTCTAGCATTAATTAAAAGTTTGCACATATGTAAACAGTTCCTTTTAACTGTCTGACTGATTAACTTATTATGACCTAGAATGCTAACTATTTCAGTTGAAGATTATTTGAATAATCAATATAATATTTATTAGTGTGTATAGAGGCCAGTATTGTTTGCTAATAGTTCTGTGCTCTACTGCAGATATGACAAGGGGGCACACCTGTTTTTACCATCGTATGTCATGCGCATTCGTGGAGCAAGACAACAACGTGAAGCTCTTAAGAGGGCCCCTAAGAAGCAACTGGAACCTGTTTTTGAGGTTTAAAACTTCTCATTTGTTGCTAATATTGTTTCAGTGAGGAGTGGCTTCTGAATTGTCAATGCTGATAACTCATTTTATTCTCTTTTTTGGTCTCAGGCCCTTGATACACTTGGGAGTACAAAATGGAGGGTGAATAAAATGGTACTTACCGTCATTGACAGGATATGGAGTAGTGGAGGTCGTCTTGCTGATTTGGTTGATCGCGAGGATGTGAGTTAGTCTATATACTGAGTGTTAGTTTTCTGCAATTATCTTCTAATTAATCTCTACAGTTAGTATGCTTTGAGGCACATGTTTATTTTATTTACCATAGTGATTGTTTCTATTATACTTGATGCGTTGCAGATTCCTTTACCAGAGCAACCAGATACGGAAGATGAAGCTGTTCTTAAGAAATGGAAATGGAAAGTCAAGGATGTGAAGAAGGAAAACCGTGAAAGACATTCACAGCGATGTGATATAGAACTCAAACTTGCTGTAAGAACAGCTGCACTTCTTTAAGGTTACAGCTAACTAAATCATAATTTTCATTAGGATTTATGTGTGTGCACTGATTGGTGTATAGGTAGCACGTAAAATGAAAGATGAAGAAGGATTCTTTTACCCACACAACCTGGACTTTCGAGGTCGTGCATACCCCATACATCCGCACTTGAATCATCTTGGTTCTGATGTTTGCCGGGGTATCTTGGAGTTTGCAGAGGGACGTCCTCTTGGGAAGTCAGGGTTGCAGTGGCTGAAGATACACTTGGCAAATCTGTTTGCTGGTGGTGTGGACAAACTATCTCACGAGGGTCGAATAGCATTTATTGAAAATCACCTGGATGAAATATTTGATTCAGCAGATAAACCACTCGAAGGAAAGCGGTGGTGGTTAAAAGCAGAAGATCCATTTCAGTGCTTGGCTGTGTGCATTAATCTCTCTGAAGCTCTGAGAAGCTCGTCTCCAGAGACAACTATTTCACATATTCCTGTACACCAGGTAAATTTAAATAGCACATACCAAATGTTTAAGAAATGAAGGAAAAACAGGAGCAACATCACACAAAAACGGTGACCCAACTCTATTTATAATTTTATAAAACAAAGACAAAATGATATTTTCTAATATTTTTTTCTGACAAGTGCATAGTGTGGAAGATGCACATGAAAATAGCATGTTTTATAGTCTTCCAATTTTATTTTCCTTCAGCATTATGTAGTCTTCTCCTCTACTTATAGTGATCCTTAGTTTGCTTTACTTTTAGATAAGAAGATGTTAAAATTGTTTGGACAGTTTAGTCTTGTGTTTTTTCAATTTAAGTTTATTGAATTCTCCATCATTTCAATGATAGGCAAAATAAGTAATGCATCCTTCATGAAAATTAATCCTAATGATACATGAAAATTTAGAGAAATCATTTTTTTGAAGTGCATGACTTGGACACTAAATTATTATAAATTCAAGACTGAGTTGTATCGAAAATAGCGAAGAGTCTTGCCAACAATTGTTGTGTACGCTTGAATTTCTATAACCTTTTCTGTGATTTACTGTAAACTTATGGGTCTAGTGGGTTTGCAGGGAGAGCATAAAAACGCAGTACTAGCATCTGTTAATGTTATCTAATTCTATTTTGAAATGAGCATAACAAAAGTTAAAGTAGCTTACAGTTTAGTAAGTAGCTCAAGCAATCAGGACTGTCAAGTATAATTAGACATTGAATTTTTTCTCAAAAGAGCTTAAGGTTGGTTGGAATTTCTGAAAGAGGACTTGAATAACGAACTCTTTTAAGCAACGTTCGTTATTCAGGTCCTCTTTCAGAATTTCCAACCATCCATAGGCTCTCTTGAGAAAAAAAACATTAGTCATTTGTCTTTTCTTCACTTTTCGCTTTCATGTGAACTTTTTACATTGTTAAATTTAATTGAATTGCAAATCCTTCAATTTTGCAGTATTGGTTGATATGCCTTGTTCAAGTCCTTTTAGCTATCACTCTAAATTGTAATGAGATTTTGCGAGTTTCGCACGACTTGTTCTAGGGTTTTCTTGTTATATATAATTTTTCAATTTATACTTTCCCTTGCGAATTTGTAGGATGGATCCTGCAATGGTTTACAACACTATGCTGCCCTTGGAAGAGATAAGGTATAGGCCTTTGCTGTGTTGTTAGGATTTTTGAGCTATTTTCTTCTTATTAACCAAAAGTTTACTTGGATTATATGCCAAAGTATGCTGTTAAATACAAGTATATTGGCCATATATTATGATATGACTGATATCACTGTGCTATTTATGGTAGCCCCATGTGACGAAAGTAAGCTTGTGGTTGGAAATCTTTCTTCATTGGTCACTTGACCTTAACTGTCCAGTTCAAACCCAATATCAGAGTGGAAGGGGCTTAAAGTTTAAAGTTCTTTCTGAAAAAAAAGCTGCAGGACAAATACTTGGTGGAAAGTGGGGAAATTAAAAGCAAGGAAAAAAGATGGGAGAGTGGGGGAAGGGGGATCATTACTTGATGATGGGAACAATAAACTTTTCATTGTTTAACAGCCAAAGTTTTTTTATAGTTTCCCTGAAAAAACATAAATTTTAAGAGCTAGTAACTATGCAAATAAGAATGGTAAATATAAATTCAAAAAATAAAATAAAATTGAGGAATCTATGGGCTAAGTTACATGGACTCGGGTGCGGGTATGTGTCTAGGTGGATTCGGTAAAATCAGTTTTCCAAACAAGTGGACAGGACTAAAAAGTGTACTACTAGTTGGATATTAATATAAAAAGTTTGACAACTCGTGCACCTACATTATCTTTCCTTAAGCAAAACTCCATTATAATATCTACTTGAGCAGGAAGACATCCAAACTAGATCAAACAATTTTTTCTTCATTTTTCTTAGCAAATTGTTTCTCTTTCCCTCATATTCTAACACTCATTTTTATTCCTCTCTATTGGTGATGTGGCGCCGCGTGTTCGACACGAATGGCATAGCGCAACACGCCTATGTCCATGCGTGGGGTGTCCAACATAGGTACTTTATCCATCTATAAGAGCTCATGTAACAGAGTACACGGGCAATTGAGTTAGAGTATATTATTCTTTTCCTCATTTCTTTGGTGAAGAAATGCTGATTTTATCCAATGATGGATATATACCTGTGAGTAGGATTGCCATGTAGTTAGGTCAAGACGGTTGATCATTTGTTTTTTTCCATTATGAGGTGGTGGTGAGTTTATTTCTTTTGTGTTTCCGTATGTGTGGTATTTCTTGGGTGATGCATAAATCAGTTAGCGAGATGTTGCAATCATTTCATGTGGTAAAGGTTAGGACGGAATGGAGAAGGCAAAAGGATTTGTTGTCTTATATCATGGACGATATGGAAGGAGCAGAATAACTGGTATATTGAAGGCAAAAAGAGATCATTTTATCATATTTAGTTTCTTTTTCTTAGCTTTCTTTCTGATGGCTTCATTAGGTGTTTCATAGTTTTATTGTGCATTTCGTGGACTTTATGAGAGAGTTCGTATTTAGAGCCTAGTGTAGATATTGGCTTTGGAGACTTGTCTATAGGGTTGAAGTTGAAGTATTGTGTTGTTAGTGCAAACGTTTGCATCTTATCTCCCATGTGTTTTTTTATGCGGTTTACTTGGATTCAATCTTTTTGGTTTGCTTCCAAGAGATTTATTTACTTATAAAAAATACATATATCTATTCTATAAATAGTGAAAGGGAGTGTGACGCTAGTCTTAAGGGTGTGTCACAAATTCCCTTCCGCTTTTGCCCCTAAAGGTTTGATTTATGACAATTTCGTCCTTAATTCATTATTTTAAACTTATCCTCAAAATTTGATAAAATATCTATTTTATCCTTAGGGTAATTCAGTTGTGCACAACAGGCCGGCCAAGTCGGTCCGGCCTATGCCTGCTAGGCCTTAGCTTTTGACTAGGCCTTGACTTTGGGCTTGCCAGGCCAGGCTTGGCGCATAAAAGTATGATCTGTTGAGGCCTGCAGACCAGGCGAAGCCAGGCCTGCAGACCAGGCGAAGCCAGGCCTTGGGCTAGGCCAGGCTTGGTCTGGTCCAGTCCAGCCAACTCCTTTTTTTTTTGTTTTTAAGTTAAATATCAACCCACAAGAATTTACTATAAGCCCACAATGATAGACCCAAATATTTCAGCCCAAACTAAAAAGTTGCACCAAGATAAACTATATACTATTTTCAACTTTGTGACCTGAATTGATTGGACTTTGGTTTTAAAAACACCCCACTGGGGATGGGCCCTAGAATATACTCAGTGTCCTATATATATGTATATATATATATATATATACACACACACACACACACACAGAGAGCAAAATGTCAAGAAGTATACTTTTTTCCATATATTTATTAGTCATATTAAAAGTTGATTGATTTCAACCATGATAGCCATTAGACTTTTCTTTTATTTTTAGCCGTTGTTTACTTGGTTTAAATTACTTGCTTTAGTTTACTTTGTTTACTTCATTGCCAAATGCCATGTTTGGGAGTTGGGAAGGGGGACAAAGGCTGTCCACTGTCAGCTTGTCAAGTGTTAAGTCTCATCCTATTTTGTTTTACTATTAGGAAGGGTGGCTATTTAGCTGGCTATTTGACTGGACCGTTGCTAGTTAGGTTGGGCTAGGAGCTGCTTATTAAAAAAAATTAATGACCTTGGATTAGGCTACTAGCAACTGGGCTGCACATCTTGTGAAGATAAAGCAACAGGCTAGGCTTAAGACGAGGACCAGGCCAGGCCTAGGCCGAACTCAGGCCACAGGCTGGTTTAGGTCAGGCCTTTTGGCCAGGCGAGGCCAAGTTCTGGCATTAATATCGCAACATGTTAAAAGCCTCAAGGCCAGGCATTGACCATGCTAGGCTTTGATCAGGTCGGACCAAGGCTAGGCCGCAGGCCTCAGGCTTTTTGTGCACCTCTACGGTAATTACACATGTAGTGCTCACGTGGGACTCGTGCATATATATATATATATATATATATATATGACAATAATTCATAGCAAATATTTGCTATGATCAATATTTGGACAAATAGATCTTTTACCGTCTATTATAGACAAGAACGATCCTGATTAAAACAATGGCTCGTTATCCGCTACTATTACTAACGGATTCTGCTAGTATTAGTAGCGACTGAATATAATTTTAAATTTTGGCCGTTTATTAATCTAATGGATGGTGTTATAGATTTATTTGCTCAAAAAATCTAAAAATTGGTTAGAACAATATAAAAGGCTTTGGAAGCCCATGCGTTAGAAGTTATATTTTAATTAGTTTATTTAATTTGTAGTTATCTTATTAGAATCCAATTTAGGTTATGAAAGTTAGGAGTATTATAAATAGTGATATACTTTATTATTTTGCGACATTGAATAATTAGAATTGATTGAGTTTTTTTTTTTGTGAGATTATCTATGTGATATCTATCTTTCATCCCAAAACCCCCATCCCCATTATTTTGGTATCAGAATTAAATTTAATCCATCATCAGTCGTCCCAAAATCAATGTCATCACCTTGAACCAGAAACTGCCCAATATAACCAAACCTTAGCCGCTACACTATGACCCATCAAGTCCCTAACAGTCCAAAATTTATTGCACACGAATCAGTCACAATCTCACAACCAGCTGCTGCCTAGAAAGTAAAAAATTATTACCCGTTGCACAACCCATAAGCTTTAACGTCACTACGAAACCTTAGTTGCACCAAATCTTACCCAAATCGCAGCCTACATAGGCTAGAAGAAAAAAAAATAAAAATAAAGGAAAGAGAAGAAGAAGAAGTAAAATATTAGTGCCACCATTCTTTGCCGCTAGAGCCGCTGCCGCATCTCACTGTTACCGTCACCATCCTTATCTTGGTCGAGGAAGTCTTCAACTTTTCATCTCCAAGGCTCCTAGACTCCTTAACCTGAAACTACGTAAAGAATTGAAAGACCAGAGAGACCAGATTTGAGAAAGTAAATATCTTTTGGTAAATTATAGTTAGGTACCCCAAAGTTTTTACAATTTTTTATTTTAGTCCCCCAAGTTTTCTTAAATTTTAAAATACCCCTGAAATTTTACATATCAATCCCTGTACTTTTATCTTCTTCAATTCCAGCCCCTGAAGTTTCATTAACTTCAGTTCAACCCCTGTTTCTTTATATTTTATGCACTTAATCCCTTAAAAAAAAGAAAAAGAAAAAAAGAGTTTTGTATTTTTATTTACTGGAACCATGGTAAATACTGGAGAAATCAACGCTAAACTTGATGCTTATTTATTACAACAAGATGAGTGTCTCAAAAGTATTGAAGATTCAATCACAACACTTACTGCAAATGCAACAAATGTTCAAGCTTTTATTACAACACTTGCAGCAAAAGTTGATGTACTCATGGAACGCGTCGATAAGGGACAAGAAGATGATCATAAGAATTTTAAGAACCCCATCCCGGATCTTAATCAGTTGAGATTATAACAACATAATCCTAATCTACGAGTTAATCCTCATGTTCCAGATCCGAGGATGAATGCAGTGGATAAATGAGTGAAATTAGATGTTGGAGACTTTAATGGCGATAATGGTCCCGAAACATTCTTCGATTGGATTTATAATTTGGAGAGCTTTTTTTATTGGTATGAGCTAACTGATGAGAGAACTTTTCTTTGTTGACGCGAAATTGAAAGGGACAGGCCGTATTTGGTGGGATCAACATCAACAGAATTTATATACAAATGTGATAATATGAAAAGTTGCCCTAACTCGACGTATTGTGCCTTCTGATTATAAGCACCGAGCCTATTTGTAGTTAACTAAGTTGGTACAAGGAAGTAAATCCGTCGTCAAATATACTACAATGTTCTACAGTTTGGTACACGGTTTGAATTCCCTTGGGTTGAAGAAGTTTTTATCTCTATGTATCGTTGAGGATTGAATTTGGAGATTACAGGTGGTGCAACTTCAGGTAAGCTCATACTCTTGGATGATGTCGTTCAAGGTTCCACCCAAGTGGAGGATAATTTGAAAAGAATTCTGTTAGGCTCCAATACCAATCCAAACTCTGAGTGAACGTACTTTTATGGAGCCTATTAAAATAGGCTCGTGGAAAGATCATTAACGAGTCCTTCAAATACTAGCAAGCTTACTCGTGCCCCAGGTTCTTCTAATGCCAGTAACAACCATAACAATACGTCTAAGTGCTATAGCTGTCGTGGTTTTGGTCACATGTCTTTTGAGTGTCCTTCTCCGAAGATGAATGTTGCCTCTTCTACCACTAGGCAAGTTGCTATTGTTGACAAAGTTTGGAAAAATTGATTTAGACAAAGAGGTTTGCAGGTCGTTAGACGTCGAATATGAGCCCAATGAGCAGGATTTGGAAGTTGATGGTCATTCAGAAGAATGTTTAGGTGTTCTTCGACCTTTACTTATTGCTCAAAAACATAAGGATGATCCTAAAATTCATCGTGGGCGAATTTTTCGGACGAGAATCAAATGTGCGGGACATGTATGTTCTTTTGTGATTGATACTGGAAGTTGTACGGATGTTATCTCCGAGAAAGCAGTTAAGAAACTTGGGTTAAAAGTTAAGCCTCACTCGGAGCCGTATGATGTTGCATGGATTAGTAATACAAAGTTGCGGGTTGCCCAAGTGTTTTAGTTACATTTTTCGTTAGCAAATTTAAGGATACCGTTATGTGTGATGCTCTACCCCTTAAGGTTTGTCACATTATCTTAAGGCGTACAAGGCTATGGGATTGTCATGCGCAACATGATGCTCGTGTTAATATCTATTTGATTATCAAAGGCAATACCAAGTTCACTCTTACTTGTGTTATCGACATGTCAAATTTGAAGCTTGCAAAGAATTCATTGGTGATCCAGCGTGCTTATTCTTGTGTTGATGTTTTTAACTCGACAGAGTCAAGATGATGTTGGACAAGCCTGTGTAAGTTGGTTAGAATAATATAACAGGCTTTGAAAACCCATGAGTTAGAAGTTATATTTCAATGGGCCTGGCTCTCCAGCGAACCAAAAAGAGCGAACTAAAAACGAACTGGCTATAGCGACGGTTTTTTCCGTCGCAATAGCATAGAAAGCTGACGACATAGCTATGGCGACGGTGGTAACCCTCGCTATAGCCGGTTCGTTTTTGGTTCGCTCCCTTTGGTCCGCTGGAGAGCCGAACCGATATTTTAATTAGTTTATTTAATTTGTAGTTATGTTATTAGAATCCAATTTAAGTTAGAAAAATTGTCTAGGAGTATTATAAATAGTGATGTACTTAATTATGTTGAGACATTGAATAATTAGAATTGATTGAGTTTTATGTGAGATTATCTATGTGATATTTATCCTTCATCCCAAAATATCCATCCCCGTCAGTTGTTATGGATCATTACTTTAATATATATATATATATATGTGTGTGTGTGTGTGTGTGCGCGCGCGCGCTTACAATTTTAAACTTCCAACAGAACCAATTTTATTTCATTGGTAAGTGACCAATAGAAGTAGTTACCAATAACTTATTTAGGTTGTTTCTATATTGTACTTGTGCATTTGGAGAGCCCGTCAGCTGACAGTCTGGCACAATTAATTCAAAGTTTCAAACTTATTGTTAATGAAAAACCTCATTAGGTGTGTCAACTGAAATGTTTCTTATAGGGGTTTCAGTAACTAATTATCTAATCTGAACCCAAGTTATTAGTTTCTTTATGCTTACTTTGTCTATAAATTTGTCTTTTTCTCTCTCTTTCCACCTCCTTTTGTTGAAATACTTTCTCCGTTCCAAATTATAAGACCATTATTAACTTTTGAAAGTCAATTTAAAATATTTTCAAACTCAAAATTGAGATGATTCTTAACAATTATGAAACAATAAATCTTACAATTAGTACTTTTTAGATGGTTTACAATAATTATCATTGCATGGACTAAAATTAATGAAATCCATGTCAATTGAGTTTGAAAATGTGTTAACTTCACGGAGGGAGTATTATTTTATTTTGTGTGTTGAGGGGGTTTTGTGGTTTTTTTTTTTTGGGTTTTGGGAGGGGGGGGGGGGGTAGAGTTATATTTTGCTTATCTTAACTACTGAAAAAGGATAAGGAAGTTTCTTCATATTATTGATTATTGTTTTCTCAATGCTAGATAGTACTAGGAAACGAAAACTTATTATCCATTCACTTATTGTAATTTTGTATTTCCTTCTTAGATGCCTGTTAATTATTTTATTGCTGGAAATCTTTCTTTAGTTGGGAGCAGATGCTGTCAATTTGATTGCAGGGGGAGAACCAGCTGATGTTTACTCAGGAATAGCTGCTAGGTAAGCTGCTTCTCGTGACGCAAGTTGCTTGCTATACCAAATCCACATTCTCAATTTATTAATTTATGGAGTGGGCCACGACGTGGTTTTAAAATAACAAAATTCAAATATATGTACTGTTTTGGTTTCTCTGTAAAAGAATAAGAAGAAAAGTAATCTTGCATTCATTTTTTAACTAGTCAAGTAATTTTAGAAAGGATACATAACTCTATTCTGGAATTATGCTTTTTGCTCCAATGGTTTTAAATTGGATCTCATGTTATCTGCGATAATGAATCACATACTAAACAAATCTCTTAGCATTTATGTGCAGATGAAGTCAACTCTGCTAACAAGTTCATACATCTTATATTTCTAATGCAGAGTTCTTGATATCATAAAGAATGATGCACAGAAAGATCCTGCAACTTTTCCAGATGCATTGCGTGCAAGGATTTTAGTCAATCAGGTTGATGTCATTTCTTGTGTATAGCACAAACATTACTACCTCGACCACCACATTACTACTAGTTATCGATAGTTGGTCATAATGTAAAGTTAAATACATGTTATTGTTCCATTGATTGTAGTGAATGGTTTATTGGACACATACATTATTTAGTATCAAATTACATTAAGTGGATTTTTTTTAAGTGAGAAGAATTTCACTTACTGAAGAGAGGAGAGCATCAAGAAAGTCCTAAGGGAGATGAAAAGAAATCAAACATAACAGACTCGATCTCTTTCTCTTTATGTTCCTCAAGCTCCCATGCCAGTTTTCTGATCATAATAAACAGAAAGCCAGTCTTTTGAGATGTCTCACTCCTAAATTTTTTACTCTCTTGCATCATAGGAGAGACCTCAACCTCACTTTCTCTCCACAAGGACGCACTAGTTTCAATCCCATATTTGCTGATATATCTTGAGGATCCCAACAGTCCTTTGCAGACTAATGCATAACCAGCTTGGGAGTGGGCAGAAGACCATGACTATCATTTGAATCCATAACCTCTTCTAATTTCTGAATTTAAAATGACTGAAACCATGACTATTTTTTCCTTGATTAATTTAAAAATATTTTTAAAACATTCATTTGTTGGAATATACATGTAGTTTGCATTTAATTTTTAAGTTAGCAATCTCAGTTAGCTTGGTGATCTATTAGTACATGGTAGTCTTTTGTAACTTGTGGTTTATTAAACCATGACTCTTTCTTTCCTTTTCTTTTCTTTTCTTTTCTTTTCTTTTCTTTTTTCTATAGTTTACCATTTGTTTGAATATACATGTAGTTTGCTTTTGATTTCTAGGTAGCATTTTCAGTTGGTTTGGTGAACTGTCAGTACACGGTAGTCTTTTGTGACTTACGGTTTATTAATTAAATAAAAATAGGTAGACAGGAAGTTGGTGAAGCAGACTGTGATGACATCAGTTTATGGTGTCACTTATATTGGTGCTCGAGATCAGATCAAAAGAAGGTTGAAGGAACGTGGTGCCATTTCAGATGATGCTGAGCTCTTTGGTGCGGCTTGTTATGCTGCAAAAGTAAGGGTTTATTTCTACTTTTATACCATCACATCCATATATTAAGTTGAAACTTGATCCATTGAACAGCTACCTACATAAGATCAGGACTCTAGTTACTTTTACTCTAGATTAAAGCATCAAGTGATGGGACAGCTCACAGTCTCAGGTTGACTTGATGTTTTAAGAATGACAAGTATATTCCGTATGGATAGGTCCAATAGAAATCTTACGAGTTGGCACAAGAACTTTGCCTGGTGTAACTAGATGATGGTCATAAATCTATGTGCATGCTCCGTTTTTGTTCTTCATGATAAAAGAATCTTTTTAACTGCTCGAACAGGTTACCTTAACTGCATTAGGGGAGATGTTTGAAGCTGCACGCAGTATCATGAACTGGCTAGGGGAGTGTGCAAAGGTGTGTACCATAATTTCTGTAATATATGTACTTCATTGCTGAGGCATGGTAGAGTGCTGTGAAGTTGTCAACTATGGCACAGCTCTATATAAATGTTTGTGTTCTGTAAATTTTATTGATTTGTGAGTAAACGAGGACTTCACATTTTAAATTTAATTTACATTTGAATCAATGTCACGCCAAGCAAGCAAATTAATGAAGTTCCTGTACCTTCATATGATAGAGCCCTTTTGCGTTCTAATTCTGTTTGCGCAATATGGCCATACTAATATCCTTGAGTGGTATTATATTGACTAAAGTTCTCTAGTTGCAGCTCTGCAGTCTTCCCATTTTAAGGATATTTTAGATAGAATTACAAGTTTGATGCGCCGACATTTTTTCTGCTTTGTGCACTTGCTATCTGATTTTCTCATTGTATTCTTTGAAGTTCATCAAAGATGAAGCTCAACCATGAAACAAGAATAACCTCTTATATCATGGTAGCCTTAAGGTATGGCTTTGGCTTGTTCAGTCATTGATCAATATGAATGGTGACATAAAAAATAAACTCTGAAATTGTATTCTTCACCTACTATCTCTCTCTCTCTCTTTCACACACACGCACGCATTTCCACCTTTTTTCCTTTTAAAATTTTTGAAGATAACTGAGAACCGTCTGCTTGACTCACCATGGTTAAGGCACTTGTCGTCTCAATATAAATGTCATGTCATTGTATAAAATGAGATGAAGAGAGTTATCTTCCTTCATCCTATATCCAGCAATAGAACCGGTGAGAAGATTGACACAGAATCCTTTCGTGCTGTGCGGACTTTACCTTGTTCTTTATTTAGCTAAAGATAAACTGCTTGAACATATTTTAAGCTGAGAAAAACAAGAGCCCAAAATTTTGTTGTCATAGCTGTTTGATGAAGTTTCTCAAGTCTCCTCAGAATCTTTTCAAGGAGTTTGTAGATGATGAGCGTCAACACAAATGGCTAGCTATGGATTAAATTTCTCATTTCTCCTTTGAATCTTCTCTAGGAAATCATAGATAAAGATCAACACAAATGAAATATATTGAAATCGTGCTCGATTTTATATTCTTTACTTTGCACCATCACTAAACAAACACCATATGGAATGTGTCCAAGTCCTCCCGTCCTGTTGCATGTGTTTGCATGTGATGGATCTTTGTTTTAAGACTTCTCTTTGTTTAGTTCTCGTATGTCTTCGAAGCATACTTGATTTCCGTTGCATCTTCAAGATTATTTAAAGCTATTAACTGCAAATCTTGATCAGATAATTGCATCTGAAAATCAGCCAGTCCGATGGACAACTCCGCTTGGACTTCCTGTTGTGCAGCCTTATCGCAAATTCGGAAGGCATCATGTACGTTTCATAAAACAAATTAAGACGACTTTCCATCAATATCCTGTTTTGGATAAGCTACACTTCCTTAATCCATATGAACCTTTGATCCTACCAAAATATTATTTCATGTCATTACGCTCCTCTTGTTTACCCTGCAGATTAAGACTTCACTTCAGATTTTGACATTGCAGCGGGAAACAGAAAAGGTAAATGTACCTAAGTTTGATTTGAACCATGTATTCTCAACATATGTGCTTTACAAATTGATCACTCATCTAGTTGTTTTCAAGACTGAAATTATAAGCTTCATAGACCGAAAATCTTAAACCCGATGGTTCTTTGACTACTGTAGGTCATGGTCAAACGACAGAGAACAGCTTTCCCTCCAAATTTTGTTCACTCCCTTGATGGTTCCCATATGATGATGACTGCTTTAGCCTGCAAAAAAGCAGGATTCAATTTTGCAGGTTCATTTTTCTTTCTTTTAGACCAACCTAATGGTGGTGCAATTTTTATATACTCCCTCAGCTCCACAAAAGTGCCTTGTAAAATTTTCAAATATTAAAAATTCATTTTTTTTGCACGTATACCCCTACAAGTATAAGAAGTTAGTTAAGTATTGTGGTATGATAATGAAGTTATAACAGTAAATTTGAGGACATTGTCTTATTTTATATTGCTATCACTAAAAAGTGGACTCTTTATGGAAAAAATAAATAAATAACAAATAACTCTTTCTGTGGAACGGACTAACGCAAGGAGTTTTTTTTTATGAACCCTGAACTACAGCTTACTTGTACATTATCGCAGGTGTTCATGATTCATATTGGACGCATGCATGTGATGTGGATGAAATGAACAGAATACTAAGAGAAAAGTTTGTTGAACTCTATGAAACACCGATACTGGAAAATGTATGGTATCTTCACTTTAATTTAAAGCTTATAATTAAAGATAGGAAGTCATTCTTGTACAAATATAAAAATAAACCAATATATATATTTATGTATGTATATTAAGTAGAAAATGGAGGTTAATGTTTGGTCAAGTGTCATCGGGAGCTTCCCCAAAAAAAGGTATATCATGAGCTCGTGTTGGAAGAAAGAAATGACGTTATATCATTTCAATTAAAACCAGCTATAAACGATGTCAACATAATGGCCCTATGCCTTTTCTTCATCTTTTTTTATCAATTTGTGCACTAATATGTTTTTGTGAATCTGCACTCATGTTGCATGTCCTGCCACTCCTTGGGAACGAATTGCTGTGTCACAGTTGAAACAAGAAATGCATTCATGTGTCCTAGTCCCCCTCGGGAAACAACTCATTTTGTCATGTCACCATATTTTAGTTTAATTTTTAGTATTAGACTGTTTTCTTCCAAATTTATGCATATTAATCTCGTATAAATCTCAACTTCTTTCTGAAAAGTGTGTACTTTTGGCTACTTTGAAACTCAGAACTTTTTATAGTATATTTATTGTGTGTTTGGAATTGGTCTAATTGTTTTCCCTGTTCAAAACAGTTGTTGGAGAGCTTTCAGAGGTCTTTTCCCTCATCGTATTTCCCACCCTTGCCAGAACGAGGAGACTTTGATCTGAAAGATGTTTTAGAATCACTTTATTTCTTCAACTGATGTGGTTCAGGAGCTACTTTTCATAATATACATCCGACAATGTCACTGTACATGTTTCCTCGTCTGCTATACCTATCTTGTTAACGTGGCATGGAAAGGAAGTGGGCTTTTAGCAGGATATTGCATAGGCTTGTGGAATGTCTATAGTTAGCAAAGAAAACTTCTAATTTCAGTTGGTGTGTGTACCGGGAGATGCTGTAGCAGTTTCCTAAAGTAGGCTACTTACTGAAGAATATTTATTCGGAAAACTCACCTAGTAGGATCATGAAATACCAAATATGGCTCGTGGACAACCCGGATCATAATTTCATGCAAAATACAATGCTTTGCTGCAAAACTGGAGGGAGAAGTTCACACTGGCAAAGGGTTTAGCAGGCAAAATTGCTGAAAGCCGTCTAGCCCATCAAGGTCTTGTAAAATGCACATGCACAATGAGGGAATTGTTATCTTATAGCGTGTGCCGATGTTGATATACATGCTACTTGAGCAATAATAGCCTTTGATGGTCATCTGTTTGTAAATTTTGTGAATAAGAAACAAGATTCTTCTACTCCAACGAGGGAGGGAGCGAATATGCCACAATGTTGTCAAGCAGGAATAACTCCATTGATTGTAGATGATTCTCCAGCCTCAGTTGTTGCTTCTTGCTAGAAAGTGAATCTGCTACAATGTTGTCAATTCTTTTTTATAAACTATGTCAATAGACATATCCCAATGCTTTACTGAGCCATTTGCGCTATAAAAAGGTCGTCAACTTCTGCTCCATAAAAAGCTTTTAAAGACTTTTGATGATCAATCTTAATTTTAAAATGTGAACCAAGGAGGCATCATGCCCTCCACTTGTACACAACTAATTTTGTCCATGATATGTAGATTTGACTTCTCACTACATATAGCCTCCTTGTCCATGATATGTAGACATGTTATATGTTGTTTATCACACCTCAAGTTACTTACGCTATGAAGGAAATACATCAATTATTATTAGACTTGGCATTATAGTTGATTAATTTTCGGGTCAACCCATATTAACGAGAACCAAATGGGTTAACTATTTTTATTTATTTGGGTTGGGTAAAATTTGAAACCATATTTTTAAAAAGAAATATAGCTCCAATCCGATTAACCATTTTTCAACCCATATTTTATTCTAAATTTCAAATCAAAATCAAAAATTCTTTCCACCCATATTTACATATTCAAGAAGCTCAACCACCCACCCACCCCCGCCACCCCCCTCTAAAAAAAATATTCAGTGATTATGTATACACCTCACCCCAACTCGCCCAAAAAAGATCATTGATTATGTATGCACCCCCACCCACCCCCCAACCCCCCCACCTTACCCATACTCCGTCCACCCCCAAGCCCAACCCCCAAAAAAATTATTCAATGATTATTTATACACCCCCACACCCCACCCCCCACCCCCAACCAAAAAAATATTCAGTGATTATGTATACACCCCTTACTCCCCACCCCCACCCCCACCCCCCACCCCCACCCAAAAAAATAATATTCAATGATTATGAATACACCACCCACCACCAAAAAAAAAATTACTTATTAATTATGCATACATGAATAATAATTTATTTAATTGAATCATAATAATGGTAAGTTTGAAATTTAAAATATGAGTTGATCTATATTTAACCATAACCATATTTTAAAAACCAAAACCAACCCATAATCATACTTTGTCAGGCCTAATTATTATATACAAAAAGTATTCCGAAAAAGTAAAAAAAAAAAAAAAAACAGCTATGTCAATTGTTATAGCTGGCTCTCAGCTAGATTTGCCTCTGGCTCACACTTGTAAGGGGCATCCAAATTCAGTAGCCATATCGATCGTTCAATGAGGTTCGTCCATCACCCGATTGACCTGATAAAGCAACTCTCAAGTAAAAGACAAAAAAGTCAAAAAATACTAAGACTTGTAATACGATATACTAATATAATAAGCTCCATTTTGTATTTTTGAAGTCAATTTTAGACGATAGATTTGTGAGAATTATAATCTATCTAATTCTAAACAGTATTAATTCATTTAATTTCTAATCATGTCTGTTTTTAAATATGAAACTATCTAAACTTTAAAAAGTAAAATTGATCTTATATTTCTAAGCGGAGCTAGTACTTTGCTAACTGGGAAATTGGGAACCAGGGGCTCTTTCTTACCTTCAGGCGGCACCCAGGACTCATCATAATTGCCTTCACTGCCAAGAAAGTACGGACTTTCAGGACCAAGAACTACTCTCTTAGGTTTTTTGTCACCCTTCCCTGATTTATTTCCCTGTGCCGTGTATTCATTATCATGTCTCACCTCATCATCTGATGCATGATATCCTCTTGTATGTTTTAACAAAAGTGCCACAGCATCTTCTGCCCTAATTTCCGCTCCCATTGGGGAAGATGTTGACTGTTCAGAAACTTTGACTTCAGTGACATCAGACTTCTCAACCAGCTTACGCTTCCTTATCAATAGACCAGGGGCTGCATTTTCAAGTCCCAAATCCACATTTTGTGCAGTATCAAGTTTTCCCAGAACCTTCTGCCTGTCTTTGTAGTCAACAAACTCATCAGGTTCCTTTTTATTCATTAGAGATCCTTCTTGGCTTTGTTTTACTTCTGTTTTCTCAACAGCTCCGAGCCATTGGGGCTTGACAGCAGTATATACAGGAGTTTTGCTCTCTACTGCATCAGCTACAATCTCACTGTCCTCTGGCCTCTTGCTTGATTCCACTGCTGGAACAATACTACCCTGTTTCTGAATAAAGCCAATCACTGTTTCTTCCGCTCCAAGTCTTTTATTTTGTTCCAATGCTGATTTTTTCACCACTAGAGGAGCAGAGATCTTATTAGACATAATAGGTTTTACTTCTTGTGCTTTTGATTCTCTTTTCCTAGCAGCTTCCCCTGTAGGGTCGGCAATCCTCAGCAAGTAGAGTATCCTGTCCAGCTCTGATTGCAATGTATGCAGTTCGTTCTGAAGTTGTTCGGTTTTATCAAGCACTGTAATCCAATATAGTAACCATCAAGAGATTATAGTGTTTCTGTTCATTAATTTAGCTAAGATAATCTGCATATAGATAATATTCAACAGAATAGGACTTGGTAAACCTAGAGCATATAAAAAACGTTGGGTGGTAAGCAAGGGAATAACCCAGATAAAGTCATTCATACAGAAACTGCTGCTGAAAGTCAAAATTGCAACAAGCAACTAGCATCTTCAAATTTTAAAAATAATAAATGCCCATCCGTGGACCATCTCTAAGTTAACAACAAACTTTACTGGAAATATAATGAACTAAAGAAAATCATCTCTTGGTTAAGAAACAAACTTGACAGGAAATATAATGAATTAAAGAAAATCACGTGTTAAAACAAGAAAATGCAGAAGTAAAGCATGCAATGGATAGGTGATTTTTTTTTTGTTGGTTTGGTGGTGGGGGGTGTGTGTGTTTTTGTGGGGGAGAGGGGGGAGGAACTGAACCAGCAGCCTGTCAATGATCACACTGCCTACATATTAACAGTTTTCACTAGGTACAGTATTACAACAAAATACTGCATCGTGCCACACCAAGACCTCATGCCCTGGAACTCCTAGCTTTGGGAGAGGCAGGAAATACCACTTAAGCTAGCAATCGATGGTTCTAAGGATCCAAGTTAATGTTAAACAATACACCCAAAAATGGTGCGTAATAAACACATTAATCTTCTCTGGAATCTTCATATAAACATACCAGAGTCCCAATTTCAACAATTAGAAAATTAATACTCCCTTTGTCCCATTAAAGTGATCTGGTTTGATTGGCATATGAACTAAGAAAGTGGGTATTTGACCATGACTAAAACTCTGCTTTCAGTCATGCCCTTTAAAGCTAAGCACTCGTGTTAGGATGAATAGTGGGGTCCACTTGTTTTTTATCTTTTCAGGCAAGGGTAACATGTAAGACCCCAACTTTTATGAATAAAAAATTGAATTTCCTCTATATATTATTTTGAAATAGTCATGAGTTAATTTGATAATGTAGAATGTTATGGGTAAAATGCGCAAATATTTTAAATAAGCAAGTGGTTATAAAATATTCATTGTTGTCGGGGAATATTCGTTTGGTCGTGGAATATTCTTGCTGTCGGAGAATATTCGTACGACGGCTCAGCCATTAGTGGGCCCCATAACGGAAAACTGTCGGATGAAGAAAACGACAAAAATAAATTTTTTATAAATAACGGCGTAGTTACCGTTAACACTGTTGGAATACCCGGTGGGTAAAGTAAAGTAATCCGTGTTGTTGCACAGTAACACACGGTATTGCACAGTATTTTTATATTATTGTTAATTCAATAATTGTCACTGCACATTATTCTCCATTATCAGATCAATAATTCAATTTATTTGAATAATATTATTAGATAACATTATTGACAATGTCTAAGGAAATTCTGACTAGGAGGGGTTATTTAATTGCACGCCAGTAAGGAGAAATCCTTATCGGAAGGCCCCCTCTTTCCTGGGAACGACCTGATTGTGAATATTGTAGTTCTGTAATATTATTTGTGAATAATTATTTATTGATTTATATGATAAGGAAATATTTATTTTTGTAGATATAAAAGAAGAAATTAGTGATGAGGTGTTTTTATCAGTATTTTGGTATGAAAAATCATCCGTTTGTGGATTTCAGAAAATTTATTTTTGGAATTTAAAAAAACTTTCTTCTACAAAGTTGTAGAGAATTAAATTTCCTATGGAAAGGACATAAGATTTGTATTTTTCTGATAAAGGAGTTATTTTTCATGAATTATTGAAGTTCTAGAATTTTGGGTCGGAAGTGATTTTTGGGGTTAAAAATATTTTTTTTAAGAAAAACATTTTTTTAATGGGAGGTGGGACCAACTGGTGGCTGATGGATTTTAGTCAAGAGGTGAGCATGAAAAAAAAAATTAAATAATATTTTATTAAATTTTCTGTTTTGGCGTTCTAAGCATTTTTCTATAAATAGGATGCTTAGTTAGAATATGAAAATCACACCAGAATCAGAAGTTTTCTCTCTATATAATATCGAACGTATTTTTATGAGTATTTCGATACTTTGAGTGTTACTATTCAGTGCAAGTTTCCTTCAGTATTATATCCGATATTCCAATTCAAAGTACTGTTCTTTTGAGATAAGGGATGTTATTTTTTTCAAAAATGATGTTATTTCTTTCAATATCATGACATCGAAATATTGGTATGAATTTTATTGTGAAATTTTTACCTTTTCATATTGGAGTTACTATTCACGTATACGGCACTATTCATGAATACGGTACTATTCACAGAAAAATTAAAAAAAAAATTCTTTGTCCAAGTTGGCTATTATGGTTCCTATCTTTGATTGGATCCAAGTTTTGATCTTCATTCCTGAATTTTGCTCCACAATTAATTATTATGGAGTATTCTTGAACTTGCATAAACTAAATTACGAATCCCTAATTTTTGTCCTTTATCTCACTGGATTCGTTTTTTTAAAAAAAATTCATCATCTTCAGTCTTAAATGGTGATACAAAAGAATATCTCTGGCCTTTAGTGCAAAGATGGATGATTATTTGATGAATATATTTGGCCTGTAGTGCAAAGATGAATGATTACCTGATGAATATCTTTGGCCCGTAGTGCAAATATGAATACTTGATTCAAGATATATATTGATTGATGTTACAGGGATAAAATATTGATTATGGACTTTCAAATCATAGAAGATAGTAGACATTATTTCCTACTTAATTCTTCTGATGCATTGTTATTTCCGCTGCAGTTGTTGATCTAAAATTTGTGGTCCATAATATTTTATCTGATTTGTTGAAGACTAACGATAAATTATTTTTTATTATCTTAGTCATAATATTCTTTACTGGGCTAGTTGAGCTCACCCTTTTCATCTATTATCCTCTTCAGGAAATGAGAATGTCGCAGGGACGAGTCGGGGGACAGAGTGACGGTCCGAGTTAGAGCAATAGTAGTCATCACTATTTTTATATAGTGTAATAATAATTGTAATGAGGACTTAGTTGAATGTTTATATTTTCTAGATGTTTGTATTGACACTCACAGTGTCTGGTCGTATTTTTCACGACCTTATGTTATAAAAGATTGTATTTAGATTCTGTACCATGTGTTTGGCGACTCAGAATGGGTTGGGTTGACTGGACCTATTCTGAGGGTGTCACATAACATAGTCAAATTTCATATTCCTTGACATGGATATCTAAAACAGGTCACTTATTTGGTACATCCCAAAACAGAATTCAGTCACTTATTTAGGACAGAGGGAGTATAAAATATACGAATATCAAGGGACAAACATATTTGATCTTATTCACACAGATTGCTTACCTAATTGGGATGAAAGCCCAGACATGTAAGCATCTAATGCATCTCCAGCTTCAGATTCTGCTATAGCATCATTTTCTAAAACCACTTTTCCCTTTTCATCCAAAAGCAACTTCTTATCTTCCATCTCTTTAATGATGGCATCTTTTTTATCAAGAAGAGAATCAGCAGTTTCAATTGACTGGTTTTCAGCACCCTTTTGCTTAGACATCTTCTTCTTTGCCCGATCATAGAACTCATCGTCGTCACTGGTGAATACAGAAGAAGACATCATATGTACTTAGAAATGCACTAACTTTGACATAGTTAAGTCTATAGCATTATTGCCATGTTTTGGTGATATAAATCAATTTACCTGTAGAGGGTAGGGGATAAATACTCATGAGGTCATACAAAAGGATTAAGCATGTGGATTGATCTGAGTTATGTTGAAATTAAAACTAATAGGAAATCATTCTAGTGGTCTTAAAAGCATTCCATGACACAGAATTACAGAAATAGTATAAAAACAAAATTGAAAGAATATGAATATTTTCAAACTTGCATTGAATCTATTTAGTTCATTTCACATATATGAATTACCTCGAATATTCATCTTCATCGTCTTCTGTTGCACCTTTCTTCTTACCATGAGACATCCTACCAGAACGTGCACCTAAACTCTCCCGGATACTTTCATTAAGAGTCTCTTCCAAATTTTCAAGCTCCTCCACTACCTATGCAAAAATTCAAAAAATATTGCCAAAAAGGGATAAATAAACACTATCATACATTTACTTGATTAAGAAAACTTATACACCAATATCGTCAAGGGCAAGGGACGGGAAAAAGCTTAGTTTGTTTATAGAAAAGAAATAAAGGCACAAAATAAACTCCATATGGCTACATAATACCTGCAATATTCTCTGTTCATTCCGAGCAATCTGAGTTTGTTGCCCCTGCGTCAAGCCCCCTTGAGCAATGTCCTTAACACGAATAGCATCTATTTCTTTTTTCATATTGGCAACCTGTAGCAGACAAAAATGGGCATGACTGATAAAATACAAATTAATCCAAACCTTCTCCTTAGGAAAAGAGGAAAATTGTCCTTGAATATCATCATAAAAGAACCAAAGGATACACATATGTAAGAGTTACGTTATAAGAGCATCAAAACAGGGTTGCTACCCATAAACACATTGAATTGTCATATGCACGTTTCACTTGTATATTTTAGTATTGAGTAAATTTTACTTCTACACCTGAAAGTTCACTTTAGGTACACACAACCCCCTTGTGTTTCATAAATAGGCACATAAATCACTTCTATATTGGTGTTGTGGTTGTGATTTTTGAATTTAACTTTCAGAAATTCTTATAAATATAACTATCACCAAATACAGGGAACTGATTCAAGATTTAACTCAGAATCTGAGACTTTGAATAGGAGCTATTAGATCTATCTAATATGCTTTATGGGATAAGTCAAAAGAAGAGCATAGAAGTTCTTCTTTAGGCTGGCAGTGATGGTAAAAGGAACGCATTGAAAAAAAAATGTTAAAACAAGACATCTGCTTCAACAATTAAACAGATGGTAAAATAAAGATGAGGCTCATTTTACAACTGCTAAACAAATGGAGATGAAGCTCTGTTAAAGTTAAATGAGACTGGACAGCTGTTCTCACGTTTTCTACGGTGATTATGCAACCATTTGATAAAAATATGGCCTGTTGGAGAAACTACTATCATGACACTAAAAGAGTGCAAAGTCGGCCTTCAACTAGCATTTTTACAAACATCTATATGAATGATAGCTAATTGATACATATGTTTCGCGACAATGTATTCGCATAAAGGTTCTATTTTCTTTTGCAAAATATGCAGTTAACTTTTGCTTTAATTTTCACTGGACCAAATCAACTACTGCAGTGAAAAGGAAAAGGTAGGGAGAAAAATGGAATGGAAAGAAATACAGAAACCTGCCTTTCGCCAGCAAAAGTATGTCTTTACTTTTACTTTTTTTTTTTAAAAACAAAGGAAGAAATTTTACTTGATGGAAAGAGAGAATACACATATTGGGTGGGAAAAGGAGTCCACCCACTAACACGTGTAAATAAAAAAAGATAACAAACTGAAGAAAGTAACTCTCCAACCTACAAATATTGGACATAGAAATACCCCTAAATGCACAGCAGAGGACCCTAAAGATCCTATCTATCTCGCAGCACAGCAAGAGATTAATAGCCATCTCTAAAATGTCAAGCATTACTAAGTAGTGCTATTCTCTAGTAACTTTTTACACAGTTCTTAACTACAGTTTTTTTTTTGAACAAGTGAATTATAGCATGGTAATGAGGAAACTCAGCAACTCTTTGCTCTTGAATTAATCAGTCAGCTACAATTTATTTTGCACTCTATGTCCGCAATAAAATTTCATTAAACAACAATACCAAACAAGTATATCCTATAAGTCCTGACTTCATAAATTTCAATTGAACGTAGAACTCCTTGTTTCCACTTGAAGCTTCACATTATGCCCTCGTTGAAGCTTCATGACTTATAGACATTTGTGCAATGTGCTCTTTATTTTACACATTATGTCCTCTTTATTTTACACATGCCATGTGCAATGAAGCAGACATTTGCGGCTCACATTGAAAACTGAAACCAGCACATGGTTTATAGAACAAATGAAACTGATGAGAACAGTTTAAATAGTTAAAGGTGCTAGGGTAACTTATGTTCTTAATAAGCATAATGTCTAGGTACTCTAGGATAACTACAAGCAAAATCATTGTAAATGTCAAAAACAAAATGTAAATTGCAACAAGTACTGTAGTCCATTAGAAAGAGTCCATCAATTCTGAGTTTGAAGTTTTAGAAGCTCACTTACCTTTTCAAGTCGTTTTAAAACTTTATCACGTGTTTTTTCCTGCTTCTCAGTCAGCTGTCCCTTGTAGGTTTGCCAAGTTATTTCATCAATGTCATCCTAAATTAAAAAATACTACAGTCAGTTTGAATTTTGAAAGAGTGGAAAAATCTCCCACGTTGGATTCACAAACACAAGCAGAGACAAACTGGGAAAAAACTGACCATATATTAGGCAATTGAGAAATTTTCTAACTAGTAAAATCCGAAATCAATAGATATGGATTCTTCACTAAATAGCTTGTCTATAGACTTTATTCCTAAAGCAATTATACAAAGACTAAAAAACAGAAAAACATCAAAGACTAATAAGCCATATAACCATTGCATTCATCACAGTAGTATGTGATAGAAATAATTATCCTATTAGAAAATGACAAGTATATATAGGTGAATAAAATGGTCCTAACTTCTATACAATTTTGTAAGTTTCCGAACTTATATATACCACATCAGTATTTAAAAAGGGATTAGGCTCCCCAAAATGATGGGTCCCCTAGTAGACCAAGGGGTTAAAACTGAAATAGGATCACCCTTCCCTGTAAGGTACCATAGCTCATTCCAAAGCATAATATTTTTCATCCAACAAAGAGGGAAAAAAACAGGGGAAAAAAAAGGCATTCTCCAAAATCTATTTACAGAATAAAATCCTTTGAAATGGTAGAAGAAAGAACTTTCCTACTGTGGGTCACAACTCAATGAACTAACCTGGCTTTATTTATCTTCCAGGACCTATCACATGAAAGGTCACATCCCTTTACTTGTGCTGAATGGTATGAGAACTGAACTTTGCAACTGAATTTTCTTAAACAGTGAATCAAAAGCAGTCCACTATTCTACCAACTCATTTGATAAACAAAATCCATCTTCACAACTAGAAAACGGTTACCAAAGTATTATCATCCTAAAAAGGTAGTAAGAAGATTTTGCAAACCTCATTTTCTTCAATAGCATCCTCGTCCATACCCCACGAGATACCATCAGCAAGAGATGCTTCAAGTTTTGCTCGTCGAAGTGAAGCTTCCATATCTTCCATCTCTTCTCGGACCTTAGCCTTTCTAGTATTTGCCAAGTCTTTTTCCTTCAACACAAACCAGCATAAAAACTCTTAAGAAAAAAGGTGTATGTACAGAAAAATAGAATATACGCACCAAATGCCGGCATTCTGCTGATGATAATGACACCAATAGTAAATGTAGTAGTACTACATAGACTACTTTGATTGCAAACCAGATATCAAAATACCTCCAGAAAAAATTCCATTTCCTATCTATCAAGGCTCCATCACAAGTAAAGTGTAATTTTAGAAAGTCAAACATCAACACAGGAATGCTTGGAACGACAACAAATTATATATTTATGTTTGTTAGTCTATTGATGAATGATTTTGTATTAAGGGAGAGATGTTGATGAGTATGTAAGCCTGTTGTGTGATCGTAAAATCCCAAACAAATTGAAAGGAAAGTTCTATAGAGTGACAGTGAGAACAGATGCAATATGGAGCTAAATGGTGAGCGACCACGAAGCAATATGACCATAAGATGGAAATTGGTAAAATGAGAATGCTAAGGTGGATGTGCAGCCACGTAAGGTTGAATAGGATAAATTCTAGGATATACGAAATAAGGTTGGGGTAGCTACAATTGACGAGAAGATGAGGGAACATCAGTTGAGAGTTTAGACATATCCAATGTTGGTCTTAAATGCACCGGTGAGAAGGATAGTCTTGTATGGAAAATATAAGAAGAAGCACACATTAGTGAAGAATAGTTAGGACTTAGGACATTGTTCCCACAAAACAAGCTGATTTTCATCGATGACCTTAGATGATTAATAAGCAATAAACGTCAACATTTGATACCTCTGGCATATCAATAGTTTAAAAAATTAAAAATTAAAAAGGGGGGAGGGGCAGATGAGGTGATAAAATACACTCACCGGTGGCATCAATTCAGATGGACCTTGGAATATGTACAATCTTGATGAACTGTACAAACAAGTAAAAAGCGTTAACAAAGAGATATTTAGATGCAATAAACATGCATGTACATATGAATCATGTGAATTAAATGAATTAAGAATGTGACGCATGATTTTCATTGTTCAACCTTATCAGCACATATCACACACTATTTTGAACAATTACATGCAAATGAAAAATATTTCCAATAATATGATGAAAAAGTGATCTGCACGGTATGGAATCGAATCAACTACTTACTGGCCAAATCGAATAACATCACCAACATGTAGCTCCACATAAACCTTCTTCTTCACCTTAAAAATTGAAATAAGACAATTCATTAGGAAGACATTTCTCATGTGACTGCTATGATAAAATCAATGTATACTGATGCCTCCAACATAGATGTAACTGACAAGAAGCATAAAAAGCACCTTCAGTATCTATAGATAGTTACTAAATACTTTGACCTAGCGAACCGCATATTGCTACTTGTGTACTCAAATATAATACTCTTACGTACCAATAATCTAAAATTAGCGTACCGAAAATGCAAAAAAATTCTTTCTTGTTTTACCTATAATTACACAAATATCAATATTCTAATTTAGTATTGGGCTATTGGCGACTCTGTTTGAACAAACATATATACTTGCTCTTTGTGTAGTTGGTCTTGGGACAAATTCCAAGCCTCTCATGCAATCCCAAGCAAGAAATGGATCAACCACCTCACCCAGTATGTAATAAACAACATCATATCAAAACTGCATGCAACATTACATGGAGTAATCACGTTTGGTAGGTTATACTGTTATTAAAATGGAAAGTCCTAGACACGAGACGAAGCTTATAATTAAGATTTTACATAAAGGTACACTACGCTTAATGTATCAAATGAACACATTAACAGTGGTAAAAATACATCATAAAAGGTATAAAAATACTGATAGAATTGAATTAAATACCTGATTTTTGTTAACAAAAGTTCCATGTGTACTGCTGAGATCATAGAGGTAAGCATCACCATTTTTATTGAATTGGAGAACTGTCAAAAAAGAAAAAAATAACATATGTGGTCAAATAACATCACCATTACCAACATATCACTAGACTTGCGAGAAATTTCAGGGAACTTGTATATGGATTCTCATAAATAAAGTCAACCTACAATATACTGCACAACCCAAACATGGAAGGAAGCTATGAGCCATCAGATCCTCATAGTAACAGACATCAGTGATTGCACTCGAATTTACAAGCATGTTATGTTCATGCATCACCAAACAGAGCTTATGAGCTCAATTGGAAATCCAAATAAAATGAATATAGATTGAGTAACTCCTACTTCGGATTATGCACGAGTTAAAAAATGTACCCCCGCCAACCCCCCCCCCCCCACCCCACCCCACCCAAAAAAAATCTATTTCTTTGTGGGCTTTGTTCATTCCTTATATGTAATTATGTTATTCTAAAGGCCTCCAATACACGATCAAGTCCTCAGCACAATACCTATTTGCCTAACAAATCCACATTTGTCAAAAAAAGGGTTTTCCACGTTTTCATTTTCCCAATCAAACATGTTCATAAAGCAAGTCCAACAATCGCACTAATTTCTTAGAATTGGCCAAATGTTACCCATGCGCATGGGCACAAAAAAATACGGATAATGGACCTACTATGGTGTACCCAAAAAGGTACAAGTAAATTTATACAACCATCTTCTTACCCGCCCAAGTGATACCAAACTCACGCGCATAGTTGTTAAAGGTGCGCCAAAGAGCAGTTTTGGTCCTCGCTTACCCCAAGGCGAGACTCCTTCAATGAGGGGCAGCCAAGGCACATGAGGTGCTTGCCTCTTTGAAATTTAGCCCAAATTAATCTCAAATGTTTTGTAGTATAACTACTGTAACCTATTACAATATAATTGAGACATTCATACCGACTTTGAACTTAACAAAAACAAATGAAAAGACAAAAAAATCCTTGATGGGTTGATTTTTATGAAGAATTATCCTGAATTAGTAATGTACCTATGATGGATGGCAACAAATACAATTTTATCAATTATTAAATTTTTTGTGAGTTGGGACTTGGGTATTGTCTAGATGGCTTCCATTTAGTCCAAAGTCCAAACAACACCTGAACCATACTTGATACAACACCTGAACCATTGTCCGATATTTAATAAAATGTGTAGATTGACCTATAATTCGGAATTATTTTCTTTTAATTATAATTCAATATTAAGGATAATTTTGAGGTATACCAGTCCTTCGCTAATTCAACACAAGTTGTAGCTTTGGTACAAAAAGATAACAACAATCAAAGGCTTAATTCAAGTATTACTGCAAAAATACAGCAATGTCTCACAAACTCTGTCTCGTATCAACATGATATATTAGCTTAATAGTTAGTTAGATAGTTGTAATTAATTGAAATTAGTATTAATAGACAGTTGTAACGTAAACAAGTGGATGTTTACGTGCACTGTCTATATATATCTCATTGTATTCACACATTAATCAATTAATAAGAATCACTTTCATTTTACTCTTTATGTTCTTCATTTCTAAAGAACTTATTATGGTATCGGAGCAACATAATGCTTATGAGACCTAGGATTTCTTACGTCTTCTCTTCTAGATCTAGTGCATCCTTCATCTGCAAATTTCCTAATTCTCGGTGCATTTTTATCACCTAATTCTCTTGCTTCTATTCCGTTCTGCAAATCACTCTGTTTTTAGGGTATTCAACTTCATCTTCATCATTTCTCTATTTCATTTTCTCCGATTCTACTTCTGATTTACGCAATTTGTTTCTTCATTTTTTTCTCTGAATTTTTTTTTACTATTGAACAATCATGGTGAACCCTACGAATCCATGGAATTGAGCGTCTTCTTCACAAGTTCCTTTACCTACTCATCATCCAGGCGATCCACATCATAATCACAATTTGCTGAACAACAATCAAAATCCTGTCGATCCAACATTGTTTCCGCTGATCAATTGACCTTCGAACAGATTAGAACTTATATCGACACGAATGGTCATCCTTTGTACCTTCACAACAATGACCGACCAGGTTTGCAGCTTATTTCGAAGAAACTCACAGGTTCTGAAAACTATAATCTCGGGCAAAGCTTTATGCAAATTGTACTTAATGCTAAAAACAAAATGGTGATTGTTAATGGTACTTATGTTATTCCTGCTCAAAATTCACCTATTTTTCCTCAATGGGCCCATATCAATGATATGGTTACATCTTGGATACTCAATTGTGTTTCTGACAAGATTAGCAATAGCATGAATTTTATACACTGCCTAGTTTGTTTGGATTGAATTGGAAGATAGGTTTTCAACTGTGGATGGTCATAGGGTTTATCAGTTGTTAAGAGATTTACATACTCTTGAGCAAGGGGCTACTTCTGTTGATTTTTATTATCATACGATGAAAGGAATATGGGATGAATATTTGGCTTTGGAAACACCTCCTATTTGCACTTGTGGTGCTTCTAATATTATTGATGAACAAGACTGGAGAAGGAAGTTAATTCAATTTATAATGGGCCTTAATGATAGTTACTCTAATGTCAGGGGCCAGATTTTAATGACGAGTCCTTTACCTCATGTAGCACAAGTGTTTGCCTTAATTATGCAGGACGAAAGACAGTAACAAGGGTATATACCTAGTTCTAGTAGTGGCACAGCCTGTTGGCTTATGACAAGAACAAAATGATACCTGATAACACTGGTTCTTCTCAGTTTGATTTTTGTTCTGCTTCACATAGTGGTCCTTCTCATTATGGTTTTGGATCTATTCCACATGGTGATCCTTCCTTGGCTTATTTTGCCAACTCACAACACTACTCTGGTTCTTACTTTTACAATTATACTCCAAGGTATAATCCTATCATTAGAGGTGGCATTAATTGTTCCTACTGTCATAAGGAAGGACATCACAAAGAAGAATGTTTTAAGCTCAATGGCTATCCTCCTGGCCATCCTGCAGCAAAGTGGAACAAAGGCAAAGGACAAGTTTCTTCACAATTTTCTTCTTCAGGGGCAATAATGTTGGTTTTAAACCAAAATATAATCCTGTTACAATTTCTTCCAATACCAATACCAGGGCAATGCAGGTCACTAAACTAGATGAAGTTCATACCCCTACTTCTTAAGACCAAACATTTACACAAGATGTCAGATTGCAATCTCAAATGGATCAACTCTTCTCCATGATAGGTAAATCTCCAGAATAGCTTGATACTCTTGAGGATCACATGGTGGCTTGTATGGTTTCTTCCTTTGCATTTCTCACCAATTCTAACATTAATGCATGGGTTGTTGACAAAGGAGCTACAGATTATATGACATGTCATAAGAATTTACTACATTCTCTAGTTACTTTAACTACCCCAATCTTTGTTAGTTTTCAAATGGTAGTCATGTCAAGGTCACACATTCTGGTTCAGTTTGTCTTAGTCCTCATATTACTCTTGAGCATGTTCTATATATTCCTAGTTTTCATTGCAATTTACTATCTGTTAGTAAATTAGCATCTCACACTTCTCTGAAAATCATTTTTATTCTAAATCTTGCATTCTTTAGGACCCACACCTGATGCAAACATTGGCAGCTAGTGAGATGATCAATGGCCTTTATCATATGTCATTTCTCATGCTTGTTGCTGCTAATGCTTCCACTTCCATTTGTTCCACAACCTTGTGGCATCGGAGACTTGGCCACATTCCTTGTGCAGTCATGAATAAAATTCCAATTATCTCTTCTTCTACAGAAAGAAACTGTGAATCTTGTACTATTTGTCCTTTAGCAAAACAAATATGTTTACCTTTTCCTACTAGTACGACTTGTTCTTCTGATTTGTTTGAAACTTTTCACTGTGATCTTTGGGGTCCATACACAACTGCTACCAGGAATGGTTGTCGGTACTTCTTAACTGTTGTGGATGATTTTTCTAAAGCTTTTTGGACATTTCTTGTTTCCACCAAGCAACATATTTTCCAAATCCTGTCCAAACTCAATTCAATAAGCATGTTAGAATTTTGCGTAGTGACAATAGCACAGAACTTGTGAATCAGTCCATGTATAAAATTTTATGCTAACTTAAGATTATTCACCGTACTTCTTGTCCACAAACACCACAACAAAATAGTGTGGTAGAAAGTATAGGGCTTTGCTCAATATGTCTAAAGCTCTTAGGTTTCAAGCTGGATTGCCCATTTCATTCTGGGGTGATTGTATACTCAGCGACATTTGTTAAACAGAATTCCAAGTTTTGTTCTTCAATTTAAGACACCTTATGAGCTTTTATTTCATCACCCCAACGTTCGAAAAGGCGTTCGAGGCGTGCACCTTGAGGCGCGCCTCAAGGCGAGGCGGTAGCTTTCTGGTGCGAGGCGGTCACTACAGTGGGAACTAACGAGCCTTGCGCCTTTTATTGCCGAGGCGTAAGTCTCGAAGCGTTGCGCCTCGAGGCGTGTCGAGGCGGGAGCTTTAATTTGGCTAAAAAAAATCCTAAGTTCTTACCGTGCGAGGCGCGACACTTCCTCTTCTTCTTCTTCTTCTTCTTCTTCTTCTTCTTCTTTCTTCTTCTTCTGCTTTCTTCTCCTGCTTCGGTTTTTCTTCGAAAGACAGACTTCTTCTTCTTTCTCTTCTTTTTACGACTCGTCTTCTTCTTCTGATAGACTTTTGATTTTGTTGTATTCCTTCTGTCTCTGTTTTTTTTTTGGAAAAGGAAAGTGAAAGTAGTATCAGATATCTGTATGCTTGGTTAAATATATTATGGATAATTACAGTTAGGTACCCCATAGTCTTTATACATTTTTAGTTTAGTCCCAAAAGTTTTCTTAAATTTCAAAATAGCCCTTAAAAGTTTACATATCAGCCACTATAGTTTCATTTTCTTTCATTTTTGCACCTGAAATTTCAGTTCAACCCCTATTTCTTTATATTTCCTGCACTAAAGTTCCTATTTCTTTATTCATCACCACAAAATTTGTATATATTCAATATTTATCAATAACATATGTTTTCAAATCGAGGATTACGCCTCGCTCCGCCTCGAGGCTTACTCCTCGCCTCGTCCGGAAAAAAACGCTTCGTACCGCTTTTAGCTTTTTCGAACATTGCATCACCCACCCACTTATTCTCACTTAAAATCATTTGGGTGTCTTTGTTTTGCAACTCAACACCTCCCTGACAAGTTTGCACCCCAGGCAATCAAGGCTGTTTTTATTGGTTATCCTAATACACAAAAAGGCTATAAATTGTTTAATTTAGAAAATAAGCAAAAATTCATTTCTACGCATGTTATTTTTCATGAATATGTGTTTCCTTTCTTGCTTCCACTAATACACATTCTCCTCCTTCACCCCCATTGGATATTACTCATTTCAATGTTCCTCTTCTTGTCCATTCTTCCTCACCTATTTTCAATAATTCTCCCTCATCTGTTTCTTCTAAGACTACATCTTCTATCTTAGTACTACTCCTGCAACTCCTACTAGTTCTCAAATCAGACTTTCCACAAAAGCTAAACAGGTTCCTACTTGGCACAAAGATTATGTTTTCCCAATCCTCTCTAAGAAAACAAACTTTGTGTCTTCCTCTAAATATCCTATTTTTAATTACTTGTCATACGGGTCTTTTGCATCATCCCATCAGCATTTTGTTAGCAATTTTTCTTCGACATCTGAGCCTACTACTTATGCCCAAGCCTCTGAAGATCCTAAGTGGGTAGAAGCCATGAACAAATAAATGCTAGCATTGGAATCCAATAAGGTTGTTACCAAATTACTTGTTGGCAAGGTACATATTGGCTGTAAATGGGTATACGAGGTGAAGTATAATGCAGATGGTACTATAGAACGATACAACGCTCGTTTGGTGGCTAAGGGTTATACCCAAATTGAAGGAATTGAATACACTGAAACTTTTGCTCCTTTAGCAAAAATGGTTACTATTCGATCAATTTTGACTACAGTTGCAGTTAAAGGTTGGGAAATACATCAAATGGATGTTAACAATGCATTCCTTCATGAAGACCTTTTGGAAGACGTCTACATGGACCCTCCTCCTGGTTGCACTAAGCTTAAACAATCTTCTCTTGTGTGCAAGTTACAAAAATAATTATATGGTCTTAAACATGACTCAAGACAATGGGTTTCTAAACTTACCTCTGCTTTACTTTCAGCTGGTTACACACAATCTAAAGCAGAATATTCCCTCTTCACTTTGCATACTTCTACTTCTACCATCTTGGTTATCAAATATGATGATGACATTCTGGTTACAGGATCAGATCTCCAAGGCATTTCCAACTTAAAAACTGTTAGATACAACTTTTATTATCAAGGACTTAGGTAGGTCCTGTCAAATACTATATTGGTCTTGAATTTTCTCGCTCCTCTCAAAGGATTTTTATGCACCAACGAAAATATGTTTTGGACCAATGTTCTAAAAGGCGCTAGGCGGAAGGCGGGCGGCCAGGGGGGGCCTAGCGCCTAGGGGACCTAGGCGGCCTAGGGGACCTAGGCGAAGCCTAGGTGAGATTTTTTATTTTAAGCCAATTTTAATATTTTATCTTACATTTATAAAAACAAAACAATCTATAATAAAGATAATAAAGGCATTTACTTAAAGTTCAAACACATCCATATTGTCAATGCCAAAGTTTCAAACACAAACATGCAATTGTTCAAAGTTCAAACATATCTTTAATGATTAGTTTTATTCATAAACAAAATTGCTATTAAATAATAAAATTTAAAATTTCAAGAATTCATTTCAATATTAAAACTTAAGAAACTAAATATAAATTTAAGAATTATATTGAATTAAGCTAAATATTACAAATGTATCATTATTTATATAATTTGAAGTTTATACAAGTTCAAAAAATTACAACTATAATAAAATTATCCATTTTAACTTGATCTTGTTCACTTATTGTTGTGATTTGATTTGCTACAAACTGCATTATGAATATGGTAAATCATTAGAAAAATAAATATACCATGATCTGGCTTGGATAGTTATTAAAATAAAAAAAACTCTCCGCCTAGGCCCCGCCTAATTTTCTGGAGGACTTTTTTTGCCACCTTAGGCCTAGGCGAGGCACCAGGAGGGGGCCTAGCGCCTAGGCGGGGCCTAAGCGGACCTAGACGGGAATTTTTAGAACACTGTTTTGGACCACTTGGAAGAATTTGCTCTTACAAACTCCAAACCATTTTCCATTCCCATGGAACTTCTCAAATTACATGATTCTACAGGTGCTCTTATCTCTGATATTTATGTCTATAGATGTTTGGTTGGTAAAGTGCAGTATCTCACCATGTCGAGACCAGATATTAGCTTTACTGTTAATCAGCTTAGTCAATTCTTACAAGCTCCTACAGTTGTCATTTCAAAGCTTCAACTAGAGTTCTTCCAGTACACAATGATCTTCAACTTCAAGCAATTTCAGATAGTGACTGGGATGGTGAGACAGGTGGCAAGAAGTCCATTTCTAGTTATTGTATGTTGTTAGGCCACTCCTTAATTTCTTGGGGAGCAAAGAAACAAAAGGTTGTCAATAGGTCCTCAGCAGAGGCTGAAAACAGGTCCGTTGCCGATGCCACTTGTGAACTTGTCTGGCTCAACAGTTTTCTCAAAAATTTAGGCCTTCATGTTATCTTACCTATCACTCTTCTTGTTGACAACTTGTATGTTGTATCTCTGGCCTCTAATTATGTGCTTCATGCTCGTACCAAACACATTGAAGTGGATTGTCATTTTGTTAGAAACAAGGTACAAGAAGGTTTTTTACTGCCCAAATTTGTTTCTAGCACATTACAATTGGTTGATGTCTTCACAAAGGCTCTTGGCCAACATCAAAGCTGGTTTATTTCCAAACTGGTTATTCACAACCCTTATGGATCCACAATTTGTGGGGGAATATTAAGGTATACCAGTACTCTGCTAATTCAACACAAACTGCAGCTTTGGTACAAAAGGATAACAACGCTTAATTCAAGTATTACTGCAAAAGTACAGCAATGTCTCACAAACTGTCTCATATCAACATGATGTATTAGTTTAATAGTTAGTTAGATATTTGTACTTAATTGTAATGAGTATTAATAGACAGTTGTAATGTAAACAAGTGGATGTTGACAGCTTAGAAGATTGTAACACGTGCACTGTCTATATATATCTCATTGTATTCACACATTAATCAATTAATAAGAATCACTTTCATTTTACTCTTCATTTCTTAAGAACTTATTAGATAATCTCTTAATATTAGACTTTTATACAGGTTTTAACAAGATTATTATTAGTTACATTTGACCAAGTTTTATTTTTTTTGAAATTTAGTTAATTATATATTTATATTATTTAGGTTGTAATAAGATTAATTATTAACTGAATTACTTTTGTTGAATTATCTACTTGATGAAATAAGTGACAACATATTGATACTTTTTAGTTAATGAATATATTTTTATAATATGTCATTGTTTAGCAGTTTGAATAATAAATTTAGATTAAAATGCTCATTTGAGGCTTTATATAAAAAATGAATAATTAAAATTTTGACAATCATATTACATGTCTGTCAGTCTGTCTACCTTATTTACAATTACTGTCTTTTTTTCTTTTTTTGTTAAGTTACTGCAAGTGGAGAGATATTAAATTGTTACTTTATAATGAGTTTCAATTGATGTCTATGAAATAATTTTAGGAGGAGGAGTTGCCAAGGCATAAGCGAGAGAATTTATTATATTAAAGTTTTATTCTTTTCTCAGCAGCAGCTATTACGTTTATCATCTGCACAAATAATTGTTGGCAGTATCATAGAACATAACAAAGACTATTTTAAAAGAAACATCTGGTACCGGCATGAAATCGAGAGATGGTAGCGTGCTCCAGCACAAAATCACATAGATCTACACGCCCAAACATGTAAGCCCCTTTCTCATATCTGGATGATCACCGATCAAAATGCAAGTGGTTAAAATTTAAAAGCATGAAAGACAGGCATTAAGCTGATAACAGCAAGTCAACAACCGGTTCTACTATCAATCCAAATATATCTGAGTATGAATTGCAAGAAAAACATCTAGCTTTCATTACAGGCACTAATTCCTCTAGTAAGTTTTAAATATATCGGTGTAAAGTATATTGCAAATATAATTCAGTATGAATATATGTTGTAAAAATATAATTTACTGCAACGACTGAACTTTGGGGTGATATATATATGATATAACTTACACATCAAATTGATCAACGATAGCCCCGTCTTTGAGAACTTCGAAGGAATACTGATGACATGGAGCTTCACTCCACGGAGGAATTTTATAAGGTACCGCAACATGTGGGAATTGCTCTTGTTTGTCATTGCTGTTAACATCTGCTGGTTGGGCTGTGGAGTTGTTGTTAGGAGCTTCTTCGGTGGATTGAAGGCCTGAATCGAGTATTATTAGATGGCCATCGGATATGGGAGGGTTAGGGTTTGTTGGAGCAGCTGGGAGACCCATCGGAGTAATCTGGATTGGAGCATGAACTGAGGCTTCGGGGGAGGGCGAGGGTTCGTCTTCTACGGTTTTCATTTGGAGCTCAGTGTTGGAGGTGGTGGTTCCGGCGATAAAGGTGGTGGTGGCAGGGCTTTTAGGAGGTGGAGGTCCCATGCCGGTCGTCATTAGGGAGAGCGTGACGGCGACAGGCGACGTTCCGACCTAATTTCTATCTCGTATGCCGGGAGAAATATAACCCAATCATTTAAAAATAATGCTACTATTACCTAAATAATCTCAAATAATGAGCATATACATATATATATATATATATATATATATATATATATCCACATATAAAACGCGAGTCCATAATACACTTGAGTATTATATGAGATTTTTTATATAATAATAACATTGTTAATCATTTAAACCCGAAAACCCCACAAACCGACCCAGTTCCTTTTTTTAATATACACGTTTTCTTTCCTTTTCTTTTTATTTTTTAACAAAAATAAATGATATATGTCTACAAATTTTAAATGACATTAGACTGCGACAAATGTGAGGTTTTTTAAATTTATTCATATTCTATGTATTCAACATGTGGATATTTAGACCAAATATGATAACCTAGTGATAGTGATAAAGGTGAGCAATAAGTCAAATTTTAATAGTTGTTTAAGAGCAAGAATCAAACCGTTTATCGAATTGAATAAGGTACCGGGTGAATGGGTCACTAATCTAGTTAATGGTTGAATCGTTGTTGACCCAATGATGTCATTACTATATATTATTAGTAATTAATAAAAAATTAAAAATCTCATCTTTATATGAACTAAAACATAATAAATATGAGTTACACTATTAATAAAAGTGATTAATTTTAATATTAATTTTTTTAATAAAATACTGTAAGGTTTCGGCACATAAATGCAACGAAAATTAAAATTTTCGAAACCCTAAAACAGGATCCATGCGAAAATATATTAATTCAGAGGTTTAGATTTGTTTTACAGATTATTCAAGCCTGAACGGAGACGGTAAAAATTCTGGAACAGCTTCGAATCTTCAACGCAATCCAAAGGAACTGCGTCTCTACGGTATCCACACGAACGTCCCGCGAATCGTCACGCGATCTGCAACAAGGAAAGCTGCGTACTAGCCGTCAAGGATCTGGACTTTTTCAATTTTTCTCTCTAGTCTCTCTCTAAGAGCGACTAGCGTTTTTGATGATAATCGCCTAAAACGGCTGATATATCATATATATATATAGCAGTTAAATGAATTAACCAAAACATAATCCCATTAGAAAAATAAAATTAAAATTTATATATATTATATCTTAATTAAGTCTTACTTAATTAATATACATATATATACAAATATCCTATTAATTTAAATTCGTAATTTAAATACTATCAATCATATTGACATATTTAAATTCTTACAATTTAAATTAATTCCCTTTTAATTACGTTATAAGTGTGTGACTCTATAGGTTATTATTATGTTGGTAATAATTTTAAAATCAGTATTATAAAATTATAAACAGTGAGTGGCATCTAGTAATGCATCACTGCTACCCAAATAATAATAAGATCGGTGATTCGATGCAACATTTTCGTGACCAATGTTTCAATGTAATTTAATCATTTTAACATTGACATCCTAGATTAAACTCGAATCATGGAATGTGTCATACTCTTCATAATTTAATATGAGTTTTATCGATCAATGAGTAAACTATATGAAACAAATCACTATTTGAGCATGGCCATGCATTTCATAGTTCTACTCAATCAAGAGGCCTATGGATATCACCCCTAATATATAGGAGGGTTAAATTAAATCTAGATCACTCATATTTCTCACACGATTCATGATGTACCCAATAATCACCTTTATTGTCCACCCTATTAAATGTGACATTTGATGATATCAAAGTACATAAATTCTCGTGTAGTAATATAGTGATTTCAGGTCGGAGGATCATTACATCATTGTCACTATGAGAATTGTTTATGACACTTTGCATAATGCTCCACGTAGAATTCTCATGGTGAGTCTGTCCAGTAGATTGTTCGCTAACACGTACCTATGCATTGACTCAATATCTCATATATTTATGACCAATGAGATTTGACCATCAGTCAATCCACATACTAGTCTCAATGTATCATTGTTGTCCCATTAACAATGACACTCGACTAGAGACATTTAAGAATAATGATACTAATTATAATTATATGATCTCATGTTCAAGTCACATACTTGAAGCCATATAATTTGTATCACTATTTTAAGGACTTTTATTATGCTAACATTTATATAACGCAGTAAATAAAATCATAATAAAATAATTCATTTATTAAATCAAATATAATATCAAAAATGTTAAGCAATTACATAAAATAATTGGCCTCTAGGGTATAAACTCTAACAAAAATTGGTCAAATATGTCAATTAACCAGGTTTACCGGTTGGACTGGTGGTCAACGGGTCTGTTAGTTATCGGAGGCACAAAAGTTATATAGAAGGGAGTTGAATAGATATTTTAAAACTTTTTTATTTTCAAAATATTTATCAGATTTGTCAATAAATTGACCACAGCGAAATATAATTTGTTTGTTTCCCTTAAGATAAAGCAAGTTTAGTTTGATAAACAGTTATGGTATATATAGCAGTTATAGCAGATATATTAGACACAGTGATTTTAAATAGTTCGGAGCACTCAAGGCTCCTAGTCTACTCTTCTACTCCACGAGTAGAAAATCCACTAAGAATATCTTTATAATATTCGAATCACTTAGATTTCTTCAAGACCAGCAGTCTTGGAACTTCTTAGTTCACTTAGAACTCTTCAAGTCCAGCAGCCTTGTAATACACTTGATGAGAGTTGAGTTATTGAGTGTGCTACTCAGTAGCTGTTAAGCATACGTTCGAAAGAACTGAGTAGCGAACCAAGCTTTCTTTCAGGGAAGAGTTTGGCTTTATGTGTTCGTGAGCTTTGTTCGTTCTTGCTTGCATAGTCTGGATCTTCAATTTGTTTTGCTTATGAAGGAGCATTTGAAATCTTTCTGTTGAAGGCATCCGTTGTAGCATTTAATGTTTCAGACATTTCTGAGCCCTGATGTTGACTTCCTATGAATGTGGTGTCAGTTGTCTGACTTGCTTGACACAGCAGACTGCTTTCTCACCTAACACATGAAAAGGTGTTTTCAGCAGACAAAAAGTACTCTCTTTAGCTTCTACAATGCGTTTCTTCTATTCAAACTAAGGATGAATGTTGGATCAGTTGGACTCCCGAAATGTCAACGTCCATAAGCCATTCTTCATTTGTTAGACTTCTTTCTTCATCAGATGGGCGAAACTTGATACTTCTCATGCTAACAGAAGAGACACCACGATCGTTGTCTTCGTACCATGATCGTTGTGTATTATCGTGCTCGTGCTTGATTCAATCTTGATCGTAGAGAATACTACGATTTCTCTTTAACTTTGATTGACTACGATCTTTACTTGCTTGTTTAGCAAACTCCACGTTTTCGATAGCTGACTGCGACTCTTGACTTGGCTCGACAGACGCTCGGACTGTCTCTACTATTCTGAGTGTGGCTTCCAAGATAGATCACGATTCTGGAACAACTTCCTCAATACTCCACTATTATGCCTTAGCTTCTGCAAACTCTTGGCTGGCATAACAAACTATGATTCTGTTGAGGTCTGTCTATTACACTTCTTGAGATCAACCTAATAGACTTGATCTTTCTTATACACATTTAATTATAGAATTATAAACATTCAGCACATATCAACCTAACAATTTTGATATACCATTTAAGTCCTTGCACGTGTATTTTCAAAAGGACTTTACACATAAGTATATTTATCCGATTTCATTTTTTACCGATTCTACCGTCGGTCCGGTTCGAATTTTAAAACACTATTTAAGAGATTAAAGGTAAATGTTCCCTAATTTCATGCTTCCCATAGACCTTTATGATTGAAATGTGCCCATAGATTTACTGCATTGTAAAATATGTCGGCATTTTATATCAATATAAATTTATTCTCACGTGTAATAGCAGTAATGGACTTTTTGTTTAGAACTGAATACACCTGAATGGCTGAATCGGTCAGCCATTAAGTGCGTTTGTTTTGAAAAAAATCGTCTAAATGGCTGAATCGGTCAGATGATTGAGCTGAATGGCTAAGTCATATTTTTTTGGGTGAATGAGCAGTTGAATAAAGTAAATTTTTTTACGAATTTAAAAAAATATTAACTATTATATTAAGTAATGTTAAATAAATTTACAACAATTTTGATTTTTTTCAGAGGGGTAAAATAATAAAATTATATCATTCAGATGTTTCAGACATGTTAATTATCAAACAACTTTTTTCATTCAGATTCAGTTCATTCATATTTAGATTCATTCAATTTTTATCAAACACCCCCTAAGACTCTTTATACAGTAATATATTGATAAAGAGTGTTTGGTGAGTTTAAATTCACTCTAAAATCTTGTTAGTCATAGTAAATTTTTTCCAATTGCATCGTTCTAATAATAAAAGTTAGTAACAAAACAAACTTGAAAACATTTTCAATAAATTTGGCAATTTTACCGAATCCAAATGGACTCGATTGTTCATAACGTTAATAGAACTCAAAAATTAATATATTATAAAGTTAAGTTAGAGTATGAGACATATTTATACTGTTTTCTGTTTATTAGCCCGTGCAAGGCACCAGCATCGGCCTTTATTTTGGTCATTTTATATATTTTTTTTGGGTAATTAAACAATCTTTATGTATAATAATTGTTGAAATTTTATAATTAAATATGCAATAAATAATAGCATATCTTTGTAAAAATAATAGTATTGTTCAAGTATATCATCATAATGTACAAATTTTGTAATCAAACATTTAAGTAACCATTTGTATTACTGATGCATGCATGTGTTTCTCTGGTTAATGAACAATTATTTTGTGTAGAAAATCATAGAAGTTCAAACTAAATGCGACTATTAGATGCATTCATGAAACTTCACAAACGATACATGAATATTTGATACCAATGCTATTTTTTCCCCCCACATATCATCGATAATTAAAAATATCAACAAATTACACTATATCTGAAATATCCTAAATTTCAAGTTCCTCTTTATGTTTTGCGTCTATGGAAAACTTCAATTTTTGACCCTCTTTCTCTACATATTTAGAATTTCACTTATTTTGTTGGCCTTCATTATTTCATAATATAGGTCTTATGTAAGGTTCTTAAAATCCGGACCGTTCATTGAACCGAAAAAGGTACTGGGTGAATGGATCACTGATCCAACCAGTAGTCGAATCATTATTGATCCAGTGACATCATTAATATATAAAAATATATATTATTAATAATTAATAAAATTTTAAAAATCTCATTTTTCATGAATTAAAACATAATAAAGATAAGTTGCAATATTAATAAAAGTTGTTAATTTTATTATTAATTTTTTTTGGTAAAAAAAATAAAAAATAAAAATCGGTTAAACTAGGTCAATTAACTGAGTTTACCAGTTGGATCACAGGTTGGATCGGTGATAAACGGGTCAACTTGAGTTTTGACCAAAACTGATTCAGTAGGCTAAATCGGACCGGAAGACGGACCAAGTTTCGATTTTTATCGGTCCGACCGCCGATCCGATTTTTAAAACATTGATCTTATGTTGTGTTTATTTATGTCTCAATGCTTCTGTCCGACATAGCCTCTTTTTCGGTAATTAAGAAAATAATCTTGTTTGACAAATTTTTTTATACCTCTGTATGAATTTTTCTTTTTCCTTTTCGGTCAGACTTCAACAACCCAAATCCAACCAAATTCCTCTGTTGTCTTCACATCTCCACCTGTCAGTACACCTTTTTTTTTTTTTTTTTGTTAAATAAGGACACCTATTACAATAGTGTGAAACCAAAGAAAGTGTACAAAATTAGCAAAAAAAAAAAGAGAAAAAAAGAAACTGTACAATAGTAGTATTTTTGTCGCTAGCTTTATGTTATTAGCATAAAGTATTTATGAACCACATTAATAATTTTTATTTGAATTGGTCTATTTACTTCAAATAAATAAAAAGGTGTACTTCCAAAAAATAAATAAAATTGACTCATCCCACATAGAAGAGTTTATTTTACAAAATTATTAATAAACATACAAACAAGTAGTTAATTAAATATAAATATTTTTTTTAATTTTGTATTTATGCTAAATAAAATAGTATATAAATAAAATGCATAGAGTATCATCTATCAAGGTAGAATCTATTTCATACATATGAATATAATTATCTTTGAATGTTTTTATACATATTAAAGTTTGTATAAAGTTTATTTAAGTATAAAATTTAAAATTTAAACTTTACTTATTTAATTTTAATCAATACAATAATTAATATTGTAAATTATTTGAAAATATTACTTATTATAAGTTTTATTATTTAATGATTTTTAACTAGTCATCTCACTTTTAATTTTAAAAATATCTTAAATTAAGTCAACAATGATCGTACAATTTGAAACGGAGGGAGTATTTGGTAAGCATCATAATTGGAGTTATTTTTTTCTTTCTATTTATCTTAATTGAGTCATTTTATTTGTTGAAAAAAAATTAGCACATGATACATTTTTTTTTTGTTGGCACAACAAATAAGAAATCAAATTGAGACAATTGAGCTGAACTCAATTTCAATGCATTGTAATCAAAATAGGATAATGATCGAGAGTTGTAAGGGGACAAAAAAATTGTATTAAAAATTTTAAATTAATTTCAATAATAAATAAATTATTTAATTCAATAAATTATTAGGAAAATGTATATGATATATAAATGTTTAAAAGAAAACAAATGCAAATCTACCATAGGTTATAAATAAAAGGACGTTGTCTATTTTTTATTTGTGAATGTTTTATTGAACAAATAACGAATATAAAATGATAGAAAACTTGATTAATCCTATCAAATTTCTTGTTAAAAATAAATAAATTTTGACCAAAAATTAAATAAATCTGATACAACTCAATTTTAATTTTCATAAAGAGAGAGCATAATGCAAACACAGCAATTATAAGGGTTAATAAAGAAACGCGAGCTTGGCAAGAAAATCATGGTCCAATGGACATGTGTGAACTCAATAGAGAAGAACAGAAGAAAGAGGAAAACTAGAATGGCAGGTGAAGAGGAAACCAACGGTATGTTGAGTCTATATATTCTTCAGAATTTATGCGTATATAAAGCTGTAAAAGTTATAGCTCGTAGAATGCATATATAAATTAATGACGGATTGGTTACAATTATATATTACTATAATAATTGGATCGCTAGGATTTTTTTCAAAACCGGTAATGCTCAGTTGGAGTTGAAGTTTGGACCTAAATTGATCGAAGTAATGAAGGCTGATAGTGCAAAGCTGATCGTTGATGCGCTCCTGCAGCGTTTCCTTCCACTCGCCCGGCGTCGCATTGAAACAGCTCAAGCCCAGGTAAAAAGTGACCATATTTTTCTCCGTACTCCTTGGATCTGTACATTGAGATTGTTCTGTGGTTTTGGGTGTTTGTAGAAATTGAATTTAGCTTTAGGCTAAATGGGTGTGTAATGAAACCTAGTTAGTTCAGGATTCATTGCAATTTGCAAAAGTTCCATCTGTTTAATGGATCACTAGCTGTGTTTAACATTACTAACATGGATGGCTTAACTTTATTTGTATTGTATTAAACATCATATTTCGTTCAATGTGCCTAATGCATTACATGTCTTTTACATATCACTAGTATTTTAACGTATCACAATTGTTGAAATTCTTATTTCTTCATCTTTATTTATTCCTTTTTCTTTGGTGGGGTAATTATAGGATGGACAGTACCTTAGGCCATCAGACCCGGCTTATGAGCAAGTTCTGGACTCATTGGCTATGGTGGCACGTCATACGCCAGCCCCTCTTCTTGAAGCTCTTTTACGATGGAGAGAAAGGTGCGTCAGTATCCACTTTGTTGTTGTTGTTGATTTCAGTCACAAACAAGCTTAGCTAATTATACTTTATGATTAAATCTTTTTATCTTGGTAGGCACCTGATTGAAATAATTACGGATGCTTTTCTAATCAATGCTTAGCATGCAATTATGTTTCATGCAGCACTGAGAGATTGATACTGGCCTTCCAAGTATAGTAGGTCGATTTGAATTGGGTGGGAGGAGAGGTCACATGCAGGTTAAAGTATTGGGGGGGGGGGGGTAGCAAGGTGAGGTGGGGAAGGAGAGGGGAAGACAATGGGATCTAGCACCACATTGTTTACGGTGGACGTGGACATTATGAGGAAAGGAAACAACAGGTGTTTTGAAAATGAGAAGCGAAAATGTTTGGAGTTTCACTTCTTATTTTTGAGCTTGCTTCTTTTTTGGCTTAATGAGTTTTTCCAGGAGCCCAGTGGGTTCATTTGTAGTTTTTAGGGAGAGCTTTCTTGTGGAACTTGATTGTTCTTTTTGTGTATTACTCCCTCCAACCCAAATTATTTACAATATTTTTAGCGTGTGCGACAAGGATTTTAGTAGATCCTGAAATTATATTTAAATATTATATATATATATATATTCATATTTTAGTATATTCAAATATTATACTTTTAATTACATCATAACTATTTTGAAAATATGATATTTAAAAGATATTGTTGACACATCTTAAAATACTCGCTGCACACTCCCAAAATAGAATTTCACATAATGTGGGACGGAAGGAGTATTACTTATCAAAAACAAAAATAATAAAAAAAGTTTCTCCTGCAGTTTAGTATTTTCAGTTTCAAAAGTAGATAGCCTCTTCTCCCCCTTCCATAACTTGGACTAGCAGGTGGCAGCCGCTAAAGGGCATGGCAGGCTTAATGTAGATATAATTTAAGAGTGAGAAAATGCATATTTGCTCTTTACTTAGATACAACAGTTAATGCACATATATGTATATGTATTTGTGTGAGTATATCTGTTTATACATATAGGTAAATGAACACAAACATCTATCTTACATACCCGTGATTCATAGTAATTCCTTATTAAATCAAGAACACTTTAGGTAGCATGGTGATAGAACAGGTACTAAATGCTAACTAAGAAATTGAAGAAAATATTAGAAAATTGAACTATTTAATGCGATCAAAATTCTTAAATTATTCTATATGAACATATTAACCTAACAACGATAACCTGACACAGAGACATCCACTACGGCACTACCATTTCTAAGATAGAAATTCCAAAATTGGGAGTTAGAGGAAATGACCTTATTGTTGATTTTGATCGAGGGGAAAGAACTAATGGAAGGCCAGGTGGGTTCAGTTCATTGGAAGGAGCATAAAAGTATATGTTTGTGGCTGATCTAAATTCAGATTGCTTCAAGATGAAGGGGACAAATCATTGCAGTGGAAAAGCATGTGGAGGGTGGGAGTGCCTTAGAAGGTGTCTGATGCGCAATAGATATTTGATATTTGCTACTGCCTACTGCACTATGAGACGACAATGGACTATGGTTTTCTCATTGTGTGTCGTCTCTTGGGTGATGTCTTGATCACTGACCGAGACGATCAAGGCTTGAGTGAAAGTAAAGAAAGAGTGCTTCATAGTCTTTGGTGGACAGTTTGGAAGAACCAGAATAGCCACTATTGAGATGAAAGAGCGAGGCTACTTTCTCATCTCGAGCCTCATTTTCTTATGACTTAATAAGGTCTAACTATTGAGTTTGTTGGGTTTTCTTGGAAGAGTTTGCTTTAGGAACTTAAGTAGGTAACATATCAAAAAATTAATGTATAGAAGGAATTTAAAGTAGGCATTTCTTTGGGAGGCTCCTTGTATAGGGCGTGGTTTTGTTTTGTCTTTGCATGTGTTCCTTGTATAGCATGTAAACGGGTTTATCATTTGAGGAGATTCTAAAGGAATTATCCACAAAAAAGAAAAAGACAAAGAAAAAGAGAGAATGGGTGAATCCTATGATCACATCTTGGATACATTTATTGTTTTTGTATCTTGGTTCCCTTGGATATGGCCGTCCTAATCTTTAATGGAACATCAAATGAGACATTTTTGATAACTGAGATGGTAGTGAGGAGCTCAGATTTGGTAAACATCCATCAAGTTTATTATCCATAGCTTTGAAGTTTTCATCTTAGATCTCGTAGAAGATTTCGATTTCGTTTCTTACAATTTTGGGTTAATTGAAAGTCAAATGTTGATCTTTTATTCATCTGAGCAAAAAAGTGTGTAATTTTGTAAGTCCTAAAATGCATTCTTCTAGATTTACCTACCTGGAACATCATAACCAACGTCTCTCAACGTCCAAAAAACATCTCTTTTTACACAGTTCTGATTTGAGAATTTTAATAAATCAGCTTATAAATATTGAGGGGTTTGCCCATTGTTCTTATTATAACAAATGTTTGTGACAACCTGAAGATTATTGCAGCTTTTCTAAAATTTCCTATTTCAGGAATATTATGTAATGAACTTGTTTATTGCTCATGGTCAAGTTTTTTTTTGTAACATAAAGATCAAGATTTTGTTCATTACTTTTGTATTCCCTTCATCAAGTAATTATATAAAAGGTTTTGATTCAATTGTATTGCAAGAATTAATGTAATACCAAGGTTGTGTTTGGAGAAACCAGTTTGAAATCCAACTTATTTGAGTGTCTATTTAGCCTAAAAAATTTGTCAATCATGAATTTTACGGTGTTTCAAACTGATTTTGATGGCTATATAATTACACAAATACACATGTTTTTAGGTTCAATTTTCCAAATGCAACATAAGGAATTAATTTTTATTGATTATTATCTGATGCTTTGCAGTGAATCACCGAAAGGAGCAAATGATGCATATACATTCCAGAGAAAGGTTTGTAAACATTAACTATTACCTTTATATTTGTTTGCTTTTAACGAACTTTATTATCTTGTCCATGTTTCTTTAAGTTAGTGATTTATTCGTTGCAGCAAACAAGTAATTGATGTATGCTTTGTCTGTTCAAAGTCTAAAATATTATATATGAATGCTTTATTATCTATTTATTCATTTTAAATTTCATAAAATAGGTTTTATGTGCACCATAATGGTTCAAGTATTAATAGTAACTGAAATGCATGATTATATTAGCTTACCGTAAAAAAGGCAATCCATATGCACCACATGAAATTATCTTAATAAGGTTATGATAATTAGATTACTGACAATCAAATTTTTAGGATGTCACAACTTCAATGAATTTACCAAGTGGTATTCTCAAAACTCAAGAAAACTTATTTAATGTATGTACAATTGTATAATCCAATAATCGACCTTTAAACTACTTGTGGATTGTGCAGTCTTCTTGTGTTTTTTTTTTCATGAGAGTATTTTGTTTGAACACTTATGATGTGTTGGAGTTGATGTTGTATTAGTTTTATGCAGGTGGGTTTCTTATCTGCTTGTACAATGTTTAGTGGTTTGGCGGTTGTGGTGTTTTTTATTTGATGTGTTGGGTGAATGTTGGATTTGTCCCTCTTTCATGGAAGATCTTTTGCTATGCAGATTCAGGGGAGGGATATGACGATTCTTTGTTGTGCTAATAGTTTTGCCATTTAGTGGGGAGTTGGAATCGGGAGGAATGCAAGGATTTTAGTAGTTGGACAATGAATAATGATTTACTTTGGGATAAAGTGTTTTTTGACCTTTCTTTTTGGGCTCATGTATTGGGAGCTTTTCGAAGAGTGAGTTTGTCAACCTTTATAGGGATTGGTGGTGGTTCACTAACAATTGAATGTTTTCTTTGCCACTCCTTTGCTTTGTTTTGGGAGGACTTCTTGTCCTCTACATGCATTGTGTTAAGGGTTTGAGCCTTTTCAACATTTGCGGAAGCTAGATCTAATTGTGTGCAGATACAAAGAAAACGAGAAACCCACAATATAGGATAAAAATGAAGAGGAATACAACCCAGCAATAGGCAGCTTTACGTGATTTGGTCAAATTTTCCTACATCTATGGAGAGAATCAGCTGCATTAGACTTGAAGAAGTTATGGTACAAATCAATGGCTATGCTTTTGTATTTGTTACACAAATAAAGAAAATGTGATTATTGAGAACCCTGATACCGAAGTCGCAATAATAATTGAATATTTATACAATTTGGGCCTAAAACACCACAATAATGAAGCAAACCACCACATGTGAATGCAAAACAAAGTTGGCTTTTACCAGCTTAACTTTAGTGAAAGTACTTGTAATAACCATAACACTTGAAAAGTGTTACAAAATATGATCATGCATCTTATTTATGATAAAATGTCATAGTTTGATCTCCTAAGTGTGATTAATTAAGACTAATTATAAATAAAGTTTCTTAATCAAAGTGAATGGCTTGTGAAAGATTAGTTAAGTTATTCTAATGAATTTGTGTTCACACTTGAGTTAAGGAATGATAACTGTGTCACTTGGAAAATGACACATAATATTTTTTTGACACCTAGCAGGTACTTTGGCTTGAATGATTAAAGCGCGATTATTTCATTTTAATGCTGTTTGAATTGGAGTGTTTAGAATGAGAACACTTAGAGCTACAAAGATTGTTTCTAAAATCATTTCCTCTTACCCATTTGCCTTTATTTACATCTCCCATGAGTGGGGGCATATACCATCATTACCACCTTCAGTGTAAGAGCTACTCAAATAATACTTTTTCTGACCATTTTGTTTTTAAGGTATATTTTCTAAAAGCATTCCTTTCATAAAAAGCCCTCTGTCATTGGGTTCAATGAAGCATTAGGTGGTTTCTTGAAAATATGTAGACTTTTTGGTTGTGGGATGAGTAATAGCTGAAAATGAAATTGGCCTAAACACGATTGGAGAAAATGTGATTGAGATAAAAACCTTTGTGACAGAGAAAAGCATGGAAGGAACTATTTGCATTCGTTTAATCTGAAACTAGATTAGAAGAGGTCATCAAATATATTGAATTTTATAAAACCTGTTTCTGTTTCAAGCTATAACAATTACGTTTAATGAAGTTTTTACATGGACAGCTTGCAGTGGAGTGCATTTTCTGCTCAGCATGCATCCGCTTTGTGGAGTGTTGCCCGCAAGAGGGACTTACAGGTTTAGACATTCTCCTTGATGTTGCCTATTTCTTTGAATCATGATATCTGCTATTCATATAAATTTGTTTGTCCTCACTGCAGAGAAACTATGGACTGGGCTTGAAAATTTTGTCTTTGACTGGCTAATCAATGCTGACCGGTATGGCTATACAAGCAAACATTTAAATAGCTTATTGAATCATGTTGTTGGCTTGCAAGTTATATCTTGCCCTGCTTTATTATGAATCTGATTTTAATTTTTTCTCAATGAAGTTTCGAAATTTCTAAATATAACTTTTGGTTTCCATCCTTAAGTCAGATGTCTTTCAGAATTAATATGCCAGAGGAGGTGTAAGCCCCATTAGCGAGTTGCATGGGCATAGAAATCATGTCTTCATTTAAATCAATGAATAAATGTAATTTCATTGAAACATTCTATTATCGTTTTAGGCAAGGATCTTCCCATGTTGTCGCATGTTTTGAAATAAAAATTCCTTCCATTTTCAAGGTGTTTGTGTTATTAATTTTCTTTTGTTTCCCCATCTTAAGGTCTTTGCATTTTCCATTTCTCATGAATCATGATAATCACATCATGTTAATAGGCACTTAACATTTGTCATGCCAATGTTTGAAAAGACGAATAAATACTTTAAAGAGGTAGGGTGGGGGGGAGGCTGTATCTAGTTTGAAAGCTGTGTTTCACTTGGATGCTCCTAGGGGTGGGTGTAATGACACAGGCCATGAAGTAATAACTTCAAGGTTTCTAGTTCCAATTTCCTAGTTGAGGCGAAGCTTACTTATTGTATAAGGAGGCCTCAGTTCCACAGGATATAATGGTTTGAATAGGATTAAGTTCTCATGGGTATTAAAGTTTAAAATTTGAGAATTTTGTTGTTAAGCTTGTTGAGTAATTTTCTTTAAAATAAACACTTATCAAAATTTGAGAGCTCATGGACATGGAAACGATTTTTTGTTGTGATCTATTTATTTCTCTTATTCAATAATATACTTTTCCAGATGTGAACTCAATATTACTTATTGCAGGGTTGTTAGTCAGATTGACTATCCCTCATTGGTTGATTTGCGTGGTCTCCTTCTTGACCTAGTAGCGCAACTCCTAGGCGCTCTATCTCGGATAAGGTAATTGATCCCTACCACCTACTGATGATAAAGCTTAAGGGGGGTGTTACAGAAATTTACCCAAAAATCTTTATCACCATTTTTTGGCCAGTGTAGTCAAATTGTATCAACCATTGCCTAAATTTTCATCTTTTTTGTTGGGTTATATTCTTGCTTTTGAGACGTCTCATCAATCCTCATACATAGTGACTGCTAATCTGCTCATATAGTCAGTGTTTTAAAAATCGGCCTAGGCGGCCGCTTTGGCACTAGGAGCCCCCAAGGCGTCTCGCTTAGACCCAAGGCGGTGAAAAAAGCGCTCCAGGAAATTAGGTGGCTCCTAGGCGGGCAGGCTAGGCGGGCCTAGGCGGGCAAAGATGGGTCTAGGCGGAGTTTTTTTTGTTTTTTTTAATAACTACCCAAACCAGATCTTGATATATTTATTTTTTTAATTATTTACCATATTCATAATGCAAGTTGTAGCATATCAAATCACAACAAGAAGTGAACAAGATCAAGTCAAAATGGATAATTTTATTATAGTTGTAATTTTTTGAATTTGTACCAACTTCAAATTATATAAATGATGTTACATTTGTAATATTTAGTTTAATTCAATATAATTCTTAAATTTATATTTAGTTTCTTAAGTTTTAATATTGAATTGAATTCTTGAAATTTTAAATTTTATTATTTAATAGCTATCTTGTTTATGAATAAAACTAATACGTTAAAGATGTGTTTGAACTTTAAGTAAAGGCCTTTAGTATCTTTATTATAGATTGTTTTGCTTTATATTATTGTTTTGTTTGGATAAATGTAAGATAAAATATTAAAATTGGCTTAAAATAAAAAATTCTGCCTAAGCCCCTCCTAGGCCTCCTCCAGCCGCCCGCCTCCCGCCTAGCGCCTTTTAGAACATTGTGTATGGTGATCAATTAAAAGTGCGAGTTTACCAGGCATGCATTTATAATGTTTGTACACTTGCACATGGTCCTCAGTTTCCATTTCAATGTTTTCATTGAGATGTGATTCCATTAGTATCATTCATTATTAGTTTAATATCGGCAAAACTAATGAATTACCCACTGTAGTGGGCAAGTTTTACTGATTACACTATTGAATTTTTAATTTTTCAAATTACCTCAGTAAACTAATTATTATTTTGAAATCGAGTCATTCTGTTATTTCTGCCTCACGGTTGTTAAATCTTTTCAGCTTATATCCTAAATGGACGTGAAAAAGAAAAGAAAAAAGAAGAAGAGAAAATGACACTGGTCTATTAGACGTTAACTCATTTGACCAAACGAAGTTCAAAGAGTGAGAGAGCGAGAAGGCGTTTTCGACTTCTAGGGTTTTTCTTCTGCAAATCTCTGGCTTAGATCTTCGTTTTTCTTCTGCAAATCTTTGTTATGCAAATCTCTGATCCATTCTTCTTCAAATCCCATTTCTCAATCTCTCAATCCAAACCCAGACTGACCGCCTATCTCTCTTCATCACTTTCCCCAATCGCAAAAACATGGAACGACTCATCTTCTCTTCCTCCATCCCCATCCAAATCCAAACTCAATCTCCGCCCAAGCAGTCCACCGCCTCACCTTCCCAAAATTGGCCGGCTATTTCATTTCAAAATCACTTTAGGGTCTCATCGGATTCGAAAGCCATTGGCGAATTCGTATTTGTAATCCCATTACTCGGCAAATTATTACCCTTCCATCTTTGATCTAAAATAATTCCAGTATTAATATACATCAGATGAGTGGAAAAAGAAAGGGGTTCAGATCTAATATATTTTCTAGCCAACTGAACTGAAAGAAGGAAGATACAGAAAGCTCAAAAATCTTTGGTTGCAGGAAGGAGCGTTCAAATCTAATACAGTCGGTACTGTTCATGCTTCTCCCACCATAAAATAGTAGGGCCCACGTCCATGTGATCTATCCATTCCATGTGACTTATATCAGGGAGCATTTTACTAAAAAGAAAGCAATTCATGGACGACTTTAGTATTTTTCTGGTTTGACCCGCTTAAAAACGAGCACAAGGATAATATAGTGATGACTAGCATTTTCGAGTTTGATCCATGTCATTTTCTTTTTTTTTCTTTTCTTTTTCAGGTCTACGTAGGATAAAAAATGAAAAGATTTAACAGTCGTGAGGTATAGATAACAGAATGACCTAATTTCAAAATAATAATTAGTTTACAGGGGTAATTTGAAAAATTAAAAGTTCAATGGTGTAATCAGTAAAATTTGCCAACTACAGTAGCTAATTCATTAGTTTTGCCGTTTAATATCATATATATATACACACACGTATATAACTGTTGAAAACTCTTGACCTTTCCCTCAATAGGTTTAGTTCCGTGACTGAACATTTTTTCATGGAACTCAATACTCGTCGAATTGATACTAGTGGTGCTCGGAGTGAAACACTTAGTATCATTAACGGGATGCGCTACCTAAAGCTTGGGGTACATAAGTTTAACCTTTTTCTGGTGATAATTTGCACAAGGCAAAGTATATAAAATGAGGTGATTTCCAGGTTATGACCGAGGGTGGTTTGAACACATCAGCCTCGTTTGTCGCGAAAGCGAACCCTCTTAATCGTGCTCCCCATAAACGGAAGAGTGAATTTCACCATGCAGTTTGCAATATGCTTTCAAACATTCTAGCACCACTTGCAGATGGTGGAAAAGGCCACTGGCCTCCTTTTGGTGTTGAACAAGCGCTTACCCTATGGTATGAAGCCATTGCAAGAATAAGGGTGCAGATCATGCATTGGATGGAGAAGCAGAGCAAACATATAGCTGTAAGTAAATCTAGCTATGTATCACAGTATCTTTTCCCTCGTATTATATTTACATTATTTCTCATATTTTGTTCAATCTACACTGAAGAGTGAAGAACGCTCATTAGATAGACTTTTTTAACGCAAGAAAATGTTTTCTTCCTTTAAAGTTCTTTGATTCTGTCACTTCTTAGAGACAAAAGGCCCAAGTTTATCTATTGTACCTAGAAGCATGAATAACATGGTTTCCATATATATGTATATATACATACATACATACCGGTCCTTGGTGGTATCAAGATGCCACTATGTCGGGATATCTTATCCATCTTTCCAAAAACTCGTAATATAGTGGTTTTTTGGTTCATGATTCCCTACCATATGGTGTATCTAACCTCTTTTCCTCATTTTTTTCCTGTGGGGTGATGTGGGTCCCACCATAGCAGCGGAATATGATTAGCTGATAGAGGACTTAAATAAATAAAGGCAAACCATGGTGGTTTATCTCCGCGAGTTGAAGGAAATTATTGATTCCTTGACTGCAATTAACTCATCAATTTCAAACAAAGATTATATATATATATATATATATATATATATGTATGTATATATGATAGTTACATGAACTTGGGATCCCTAGAAGTATCCACAAAGGTGTCCAACACTAGACTCGCCTCTGTTAACTATTTTGGTGTGTTCAACACCCACACAGTTTATATGTACGTATGATGTTTCTCAACTTTTCCTTCACATTGTTTCTAATGGATGCAAGGTGTTATTTTTGTTTTTTGGATGATTTGTCATTTGATATGTTGTGTACTTCATTCTTCTCTTCAGATGACAGTTTCATTGATCTAAATACTGATTCTTCTTGGGACTAATTTGATCGTACACTTGTGTTCCTGTGGAGGTGATAAGTCAAAATTTATCTAGTGGTAAATGTTGGATGGTTTTCGGGTTTTCAGTTATTTTATAGGAAGTTATAATTCTGTGCTATAAAACTGGATCACCTAGATAGATAGTCATGGTGTAAACTGCAGTTAGTATTTGTTAAAATAGTAATTCAAGCAAGTTTTATCTGTCATTGTCTTGGGTCAGCACTGTTTTGCTTATTTTATCCATTACTTTGACTAATTATCTTGCAGTGGTTTTTCCTGATCATAAGATTAATTTTTGGCATTAGGTTGGTTACCCATTGGTGACTCTTCTTCTTTGTCTTGGCGACCTTAACGTTTTCCTCAATTACTTTGGCCCTCACACGGAGCAATTATACAAGCATCTTCGAGTAAGTTTTGGTTCAGTTTTTGTCTATGGGCCAAGCAATGATCGGACATGAATGCTTTTATTGGCTTTATGTGTTTCTCTTATCATGTTAATTATTTTAGGGGTGAGTGATATGATATCATTTGGTTACAATGCAGGACAAGAACCACCGGTTCATGGCGTTGGATTGTCTTCATCGGGTTCTGAGGTTTTACTTGAATGTTCATGGGGATTCCCAGCCTCCAAATCGGGTGTGGGACTACCTAGACAGCGTGACTGCACAGCTCCTAACAATTTTAAGGAAAGGGATGCTTACACAAGATGTCCAACATGATAAACTTGTTGAGTTCTGTGTCACTATAGCAGAACATAACCTTGATTTTGCCATGAACCACATGATACTGGAATTGCTAAAGCAAGATAGTCCAAGTGAAGCAAAGGTTATTGGCCTTCGTGCTCTGCTTGCCATTGCTATGTCTCCTACAAGCCAGCACATTGGTTTGGAAATTCTTCATGGTAATTAGTTAATCACTTTATGAGCTAATTACGCTGTGATCATATGTATATTTTCTTACTTTCTTTCTTTCTCTTTTATTATTTTTGAGTTTGCAGTTCATAACATCGGTCACTACATTCCAAAAGTGAAGGCTGCAATTGAGGCTATTTTAAGGTCATGCCATCGAAGCTATAGTCAGGCTCTTCTTACTTCTTCAAAGACTACCATAGGTAATGTTTTTCAAAGTTTAATTGTTTGTATTGTAAATAGAACCCTGCAAATCATAAGACTTATTTTTGGCTCATATTTTTATTTAATAGGACGAAGGAACTCATGTTTAGAAAAAGATGTTGACATGGTCCCACTTAGGTGTTTGAGTATCAAGTTAATATACAATGTATGACATTAATATTCAAAGTTGAGCCCAAGACAATTTGCTTTGATACTAATTTGTTGGGTAGCCTAGGGCATCTATATCTAAGGTCCTAATACACCTGTTAACTGTTAGGTCTTGGGTCCAACCTTGTATATTAAGCTTCATCTTCATATTGACATACTCAAGCACCTATACGAGATTATGTTACCTCCTTCATATTTGAGTCCTAACATCACTATAATGCTACACTTGAGTTGATGTATATTAAAGAATGCACCATACCTTCTTGTGGAGTTTTCAGGTGAAACTTTTTAATACCAATATTTCCTTCTGATAAAAGAAATATGGGGCTCATTTTCACCCTATCCCAATTAGTTCGGGATTAAAAGCATTGTTGAGTTGAGTTTAGTGAAAAAATATGGATAGTTGTTTATCAAATGGTAGTAGACATTTATTTCATTCTCCGGTGATTGTATACTTGTTTCTAGGTAAAAAGGGGTATTACCACACTGTGACTGTCACATTTTCAGCATTTGACAACTGAACTTTAAAAATATGCAATCAACCCATTGAACTAATTAAAATTTTAAAATAAGACATTCCGTCTAATTAGTTGAACGGCAGTCTAATTATTATCCACGTGTCTATGCAAATAAAATAAAAATTTAAATTATTTCTACGCGGATAAAAAAGTTAAAAAATGCTTAAAGAAATTAATATAAAAATCAAAACGAAAATATTACAAAGAAGGTTGTATAAATGAGAAATAAAAACAACAATTAAAAGAAAATGAACATATGTACGCATCTGATTCCTTTTTCTTTAATGTACTGTCTTCTTCTTCTTCCTCTGGTTTCTTCTTCTACAAATCATCCAACAACTTCCATGCTTAAATATCATCTAAAGAAATCCCAAATTGATTGTCACAAATAGGTGGGTCTGCAATAAAAGTTTTTTTTATCTGGGTTTCTTCTTCGTCTTGAGTTTTTTCTTCATCGTGGTTTTCTTCTTTTTTCTCCCATTTGTGCTCTTCTTATCATCTCTCTCCATATATGTAGAAACAATATTGATGCTGATGGGTTTTCGACGGAAAGATCTTGACCTGCAACTGGTTTCGAGTAGAAGCTCTAATTTCGCCAGAGATGAAAAAATCAATTGGTGACGTGTCCAACAGTAAGGTATAGATCTGCAACTGGATTTTTAGTAGAAGCCCTAATTCGCCGAAGATGGAGTACTCAACTATATACTGGTCCGCAACGGGTTGCAGATTGGGAACAATTTTCTAGGGTTTTCAATTTAATATTTGAATATCACAAATTTGCACATGCCTGTTATCAATTTAAGGGTGTTGGTTGTGCGATAAAAGATGTCGCGAGTGCTTGGGCTGGAGCTGCTCGATTGGACTGGTAGTGTGGTGGATTCCGACCGAAGTTAATTCCGTGGTTGCTTGGTACTTGAGTAGATTTGGGTTAAATCAGATAATGAAGATATTAATTTTTGGAATTTATATTTTTAGGAATTAATATGTAATTAGAATCCACATGGATTTTTCACCTCATTTTTGTTTTTGGTTTTAACTTTTTTTTATTGCCAACTATGAAATTACAAACACCAATTTGGCGGACATCCAATTTTTTTAATGGAGTGGTTCAATTTTAAAATTTTAATTAGTTCAGTTGGCTGATTGCATATTTTTCAAGTTTAGTGACCAAATGCTGAAAATGTTGCAACCACAGTGGAGTATTACCCCTTTTTGCCCTTGTTTCTAAGATATTGTGAGTGTAGAATGATGACTTTATAGTACTCCCCCATACATGAAAACATACACTCATCTATTTGTTATTATATAATTAAAAACACAAAAAAAAATTATTTTGGTCCTTCAACTCAAAATATTTGGAGAAAGATTCTCTCAGCTACTGTTTCATTATGCATTCGACTTTCCAACCTTTTTTATCCATATTCTTACCACCATAATTATCTTCTCACCAACACCTTTTATATAAGTATGTTTTTTATTTAGTTAGTGTTATATTACAATTTATATTCTTACCACTAATAATATCTAATTTGTAACTATTTTACTATAATTAAAATATATAATTGTTTGAGTTAATTACAATTCTTTTCTCATATAAATGATATAGTTGTAGAATATATCATTTTTATAATGAATTTCATCTTCTATAGTATTAATTAAAATAAAAATATATTTAATAGTATGAAATTTGATATATTTTGTAATATATATCTATTAATAATATTAAGAAACACAAATCTATAACATTTTTTTAATCTAATAATTTTTATTGTATTTTTTTTGAATTTGTTTACATTTTTAATAATTTTTTTTATAAATTTTTTATAGTATTAGAAAGAATCAATTTTCTTATGAAAATTGTTTTACTCAATATTAATCTATTATTATTATTATTATTATTCACATATAAGAAAAAATATAATACAATCACCAACTATACGATTTTTTAGTTCAAAAATAAAAATTAATTACTATATCTAATAAAATATTTTTATAATGAAAAAATCAACAACTCTAACTATTTTACTACAAGATCTCATGTTTTGCACGGGGTAATGAATTCGTATTTAGTTATACGTCAAATACTTTGGCATATACCTTCACCTATCTTACCTCTTAACTACATGCCATTTAATTAGTTCTTAATAACAAGAAATTCTTTGTTCTTGATTTTTGCTTCCTGATAGTTTCTCTTTAGTCTTTATGCCATAATTGTTTCCAGTTTATTCTTTTGCGGTTGGAATGGCAAATACGAATTGATTGTATATTCTCCAGATTCTATAACAAAGGAAAAGTCTCAAGGTTATCTTTTCCGGTCAGTACTGAAGTGCATACCCTATTTGATTGAAGAAGTTGGCCGAAGTGATAAGATATCTGAAATAATACCTCAGCATGGGATAAGCATTGATCCGGGTGTTCGTGAGGAAGCAGTACAAGTTCTGAATCGAATTGTTAAACATCTTCCTCATCGCCGCTTCGCAGTTATGAGAGGGATTGCCAACTTCATCCTACGGCTTCCTGATGAATACCCTCTTCTTATTCAGACATCATTGGGGCGTTTGTTGGAACTCATGCGTTTTTGGAGAGTTTGTCTATCTGATGATAAAGTACAACGGGATGATAAGTTTGGAAAGCGTGTTCAAAGGAATGAGGGATTCAAGAAATCTTCTTTTTATCAATCTGGAGAAGTAATTGAATTTCGGTCATCAGAGATAGATGCTGTTGGTCTTCTCTTTCTTAGTTCTGTGGACAGTCAGATCAGGCACACAGCACTGGAGTTACTCCGTTGTGTTCGGGCCTTACGAAATGATATACGAGAGTTTTTAATGCATGATAGCTCAGATCATCTGAAAAACGAAGTCGATCCAATATTCATAATTGATGTTCTGGAAGAGAATGGGGTGGACTAGACATACTTTTATTATCTTTTTTATCTTCATTTGCACCCATTATGGTGCTATATATCAAAAAATGCTTACTTTTTATAATAATTATTATTCTACTTAATTCCTATCCTGCCTTAGTGTACCTTAAACTTTGAACTTACCATTTACAGGATGACATTGTTCAGAGCTGCTATTGGGATTCTGGGCGTCCATTTGATTTAAGAAGAGAATATGATGCAGTACCTGCAGATGTGACCCTTCAGTCTATACTCTTTGAAAGCCCTGATAAAAATCGATGGGCTCGATGTCTTAGTGAGCTTGTCAAATATGCTGCTGAGCTTTGCCCAAGCTCTGTTCAGGAGGCAAAGTAAAACTCTTATAGAAATTATTTCGTTAAACATGCTTGCTAAACTTTCTCTCTTAAAAGTATTTGCTTATAAATGCTACCGTAATACAGTTGTTTGTGTAACTTACTCTAGTAATTCTTTTTTGTAAAGAAATCGAGTAATCATTAAGAATAGCAACCCCCCCCCCCCCTACACGGGTATGGAGGTAAAAGAAAAGTACATATGCCACTTTCCTCCGTCCAACTCTTATATACAAACAATCTCACACTCTACAAAAAATGGACCCCATTTTAACTCTTAGGGAAATTAAATATCATAGGCTGCTTCATGATAAAGAAGAGTATTAGAAAAATAATAGGGTGCTTGTTGAACTTGTTATTCATTAAGAGTATTAAAAAATATTTATATGTGAACTTGGCGGTGAGGGGGGCATCAAGGCTTTTTAGTAGGCGGCCTTATTTATTTATTTATATTTATATTGGGTATGTTTGCATATACCATAAATAACATATACTTGATGTAAAGATTCTGACTTACACAAATTTTAAGGAACAAGAAATTCATTTCAAGCATTAATTAAATTGATGTTTAAATCAATTCAGGGGCTTAGGCTCCAAATAAGGCAGTAGAGGATCGCCTAACGCCTAGGCAGGAATTTTTAGAACTGCATAATATAGTGTAGGATTCTTCTCTTATCTATTACGACTAAAAAACCCTATCTACTACGAGCCTATCGGCCCTTCACTCCACGAAAAAGGCCCTGTTGCAACTGAGTAGCTATTACAATCACCTCTGAATTAAGTTGAATTCTGCTAGAGTAATGTGATAGCCTAGTGGTAATCTCTCTTTCTTTACTGTGTATGGTCACAAGTTTGAGTCTATCCTCCAACAAAGTCAGCACAAAAACCACATAGGAAAGGTTTCCATAGTTCCACTCTTGACCTCTCCCTAGTCTCCTAAGATTAAATGAAATAAATAGTATAGGATTCCTAACAAAAATAAAATTGAAAATTGAATTAGGCTTCACCAATAATAACACACTTAAATTTATGCTCTCTAAATGATTTAGAATTTGTGGAATTACTAATAATAATTACTCAAAGAACATGACTCATTGTGTTGTCTTTAATCTTGCAACTTTCTAGTTTCTTGTCCTGAAATTTTGAGTTCCTGATATTTCATATTGGTTTAATCTTTATATACAGGTTAGAGGTTATTCAGCGTTTTGCTCATATCACACCTGTTGAGTTGGGCGGAAAGGCTCACCAGTCACTGGATGCAGACAACAAGCTAGATCAGTGGCTTACATATGCAATATTTACGTGTTCATGTCCACCAGATATCAGGGAAGGTGGTGGCTTAGCAACAAAGAGAGAACTTTTTAATCTTATCTTTCCCTCGCTAAAATCTGGTTCAGAAGCGCATATAGTAAGTCTTTGATAACAACCTCTCTAGATGGAAACCCCATGTGCATAATATGATTTTAAAAGTGCTACTCCCTCTGATCCAAAATTAGAGATATAATTTGACTTTTATGGTCAAACGACGACATATTAAACTTCAAACTGATGTAAATTTATTTAATTTTGTTGATACAATTATTATAATCGTATAGTATGTAACAAAAACTATTAATCACAATATTTATTTTAATTCTAAACTTTTATTAGTCATACCAATTTTGAAGTTTAATGTGTTGTTGTTTGAACTCAATTAGTCAAATTATATCTCTAATTTTGGAACGGAGAGAGTATTACTTTGGGATATCCAATTTTTTCTTTTACAATTATTAGAGCTAAAAACTATTTTGTGGGGATAGGCATTTGGATAGATAGGTGTTCTGTTCTTTTTGTTCTGTCGCTCTTTTTTTTTGTGTGTGTATGTGTATGTGTGTATAATTGCATATACTGTTTGTATTCAGGTTTGCCCCTGTGGTTTTTCTTTTAGGCTCTATTACTTATCACAAGAAAAAGTAGGCTATACACACAATATAGTTATATTATCATTCTAATAATTAGTAGTATTGGGGTTATTAAAAGTGATAGAATTGGTTGTAGTCCACCTCTACCACAAAACTAGGTTATCTAAAAATATCAATTTCTAGAGATTATTTCCTTATTGGTTATTAGAGGGTTGACTATATATATAATCCTTTATTGACTATCTATATAGAATGTAGAGTATATATGGAAGAGGGGTTGTTATATACTCTTATATGATCTTACAGATCAACAGAGCTGGATCATTTTGACTTATTGGTTATATATTTTTATTTCAACCACGAAAGCTATATTTTCTGATAGATTTACTAGAGTTGATCATGATGGTAACAAGGTTGTCACAATCAGGTGATCTATGACTAGTATGGGGAATACTCCTGCTAGATATGACCATACTCAATTTGTAGGGCCAAAGTTGAAGGTGTTTATGACAAACATAAAAAAGAAGCACAATTTGGGGACTGTTTGAACAGATAACAGTATCCGTGAAAATGGTCTGGGATTTGCAGTATGAAGCTTACAATTGGAAGAGTTGAAGTGCAGAATTCTGGAATAATGTCATTGAAAATTACTAAATGAAAATATTGTAACTCTTCGGAAAATAGGTATTAGGTTCACAAACTAATGAAGGGAAGTTGAGTATCATAAAAAAAAAGAGTCTAGATTCTCTCAAGCGATACAGTAAGGAGTAATTACATAATCACAAACGACGAAGATGAAAAAGAAAAACTTAAAATTTTGGTGGGAAAGAATTGGAGGTTATCATGCCCCCAGAATTGAGGAAATTATCATACTAAAGAAAGAAAACCGATTATATAACACCCCAGTCCCACATCGAAAGATAGAGGAAAAATTTGTCTGCATATAAGAAAAAATAAGTTACTACCAATAGTACCTTCAGTCATAACTTTTGGGTGAGCTGTTGTGGGTTAAGATGACCCAAGAAGATACTATTGGGTCAGTGGTTTAAGTCTTTATTTTGGATGGATTTGACCCGAGATTTGTTCCGGACTCGAGATTTGACCCGAGATTTGTTCCGGACTCGGGATTTGACCCGAGATGTTACATATGGTATCAGAGCCGACTCTCGAAAGCTCTGGTCGGGTCATCCGATTGGGTTGTCGGAGGTGGGATCACGAAGGCTAGTGGTATTATCCCACAATAGAGAGATGGAGGTTCGGAGGTGGGGACACGAAGTCAGCCGGTATTATCCCACAATGGCTAGAGAGGCAAAGATCTGTGGACCATGTGTGTAATCGGTTCTGACGGGGACGTTAGAAATTTAAGTGGGGGAGTTTATAACACCCCATTCCGACATCAAAAGATAGGGGAGAAATTTGTCTGCATATAAGAAAATAAGTTACTACCAATAGTATCTTCAGTCATGATTTTTGGGTGAGCCTGTGGTGGGTTAAGATGACCTAAGAAGATACTATTAGGCCAGTGGTTTAAGACCTTATTTTGGATGGATTTGATTCGATTCGGATTTGGGGTTTGACCTGAGATTTGTTCCGGAATTGGGATTTGACCCGAGTTGTTACAAATTAATAGAAAGATTGTTAGAGAGATAGAGAGAGAGAGATCAAACAGAAAGTATGCAAAGAAAATTGATCATATTCACTTGGTAGTCATCCAAAGATACAGTTGAATGCTATCCTACTAATATGATCATATTTGATTCTACTTATACTGAATTCTTGAGTATTCTCGAGTGCAACTCAAATTACATTGTAAAGAGTCACTGAACTTGTATCTTAGTGGAGTTCTTATCTGTCAAAGAAAGCAAGGAAAAACATAAACAATCCTTCAAGTGAATTGTTTGATGGGTTCCCTATCATGTGCTTCCCTATTGGATATTATGTGCACTAATTTAGTGTACTTGAAGGCATGCTAAATTTCTAATGTAGTGGTCAACTTGATGTAAGTGTGCTTGATGGGCACTTGGTGTATGGTTGCTCAATTAGAGTATTTCATTTCAGTTATGAATTCTAAAATTAATATAAAGAATCTATTCTTCAAGTTTCTTTAGTATTAATCTCTTTTCTTCTGAATTTGTTTCTCAATTGCTTAAAAGTTGGTTTTCACCCTTCTTTTCAGCATGCTGCCACTATGGCCCTTGGCCACTCACATCTGGAAGTGTGTGAAATAATGTTCAGTGAGCTTGCGTCGTTCATTGATGAAGTTTCTTTGGAAACTGAGGGAAAACCAAAGTGGAAGGTATCCTAGATGTATAAATGCTGTTGAAGCCTTTATCTTGTGCCCTCTCTCTTCGCATCCAGCCATTTTATTGATTATAAAGATACTGATTCATGCAAAGAAAATGATGAATGAATATATACTTAAATAGAAATAGCTGTACTTCAGCTAACCAAACTTATTGGAGTAGTTATGCTGCTAACCCTTTTTTTATTATCAGAACTACAATGTTGATTGCTTATAAACGTATTAGAGACGTTTGGTAATAACCCGCTTTTAGACTGTTAAGTTGCCAGTTACCTAAAGGCTTAGGCTTAAAGTGTTTTAGGACGGGCCTACTAATGTAATTATGCTATAACGCTTCACGTATTTCCCCAGCTTGTACAAGGAGGAACAAATTACAGCATTAATGCACAAATTAAACAGAGCACGACTGCACTAAAAACATAATTAGTCAACCAAATTCAAGGACGAAGATCTGAACCTAATACTTTGTGATACTAATATTCTGATACCATGTTAAGTTACTAATTTCTAAACTTAAGTTGATAGAAAATGGGCTAGAGTTCATCACTAAGCCAAGTTATTTTGACACTGGAACAAATTTTCAGCAGTTTCAGCATATTACAAATGTCACTCTAGGCTGCTCCATGGATAGTAGATAATGTGCACGTATGATATATCAGCTTGCCAATTATTCATTAGAAATGCAATTTGGAGGTCTTTCATCCAGCCTCCATAACTTCTATGAAACTCCAGTTATAGGTAGTCCTTCAAAGATGGGAGAAAAATTATACGAAAGCATAATTTTAAACGGTCACTTATTAATTTATTTCAGTTTAAGTATGAGATCATGGGTTATTTTCAAATTATTATAATCAAGTAACATTGATTTTTTAAGGGGGTTTATATGTCAATATGACATATTAGAAGAATTAATCACTTTCATGATAAATAAATAAATAAACATACAATATATATTTTCTTGATGTGTACTTATATTGATGCATTTCCTCAAATGTTCAAGAATGATACATTTTTTAGTATCCCAATATAAACTAAGATCAATATCGCTTCTACTGATGCAGAGTCAAAAGTCCCGCCGTGAAGAACTCCGTATTCACATTGCAAATATATATCGTGCTGTTGCAGAGAATATCTGGCCTGGCATGCTGGGTCGTAGGCCAGTTGTTCGCCTCCATTATCTGAAATTCATCGAAGAAACCACCAGACAGGTCTTAACAGCACCGGCTGAAAACTTCCAAGATATCCAACCTCTCCGTTTTGCTCTTGCTTCTGTTCTAAGATCACTGGCCCCTGAATTTGTGGAGTCAAAATCGGAAAAATTCGACCTTAGAACTAGAAAGCGATTATTTGACCTTCTTCTCTCCTGGTGTGATGACACAAGTAATACATGGAGTCAGGATGGTGTTACCGATTACAGACGTGAAGTTGAACGTTACAAATCTAGTCAGCACACTCGTTCAAAAGATTCTGTAGATAAACTTTCATTTGATAAAGAAGTAAGTGAACAAATTGAGGCTATTCAGTGGGCTTCCATGAATGCTATGGCTTCACTGTTATATGGACCTTGCTTTGATGACAATGCCAGAAAAATGAGTGGTCGGGTAATATCTTGGATTAACAGCTTGTTCAATGAGCCTGCACCTAGAGCTCCGTTTGGTTATTCGCCAGCTGATCCAAGAACACCATCTTACTCCAAGTACACAGGAGAAGGCGGGAGAGGAGCAAATGGACGTAATAGGCATAAGGGTGGACACCTCCGTGTAGCCCTTGGAAAAATGGCTTTGAAGAATCTTCTACTTACGAATTTGGACCTGTTTCCTACATGCATTGATCAGGTAATATTTTCTCTTCTCATCCTGTACTGCATTATGATTGCTATACATAATCTCTAATAAGTTACTGGCCTTTTGGCAAGCTGATCCATCTGTGTGTGCATCATATTCCAATCGGTGTGTAAATACTCAATTTTTCACTCCTCGCCAAGAGAGCTTGGGTTCGAATCCTTCTCTCCACGATGGGGTGAGGCAGGCCTTAGCCCCGGTGACTTAACATGAACCAGCACTTGTGTCTGGTCCATGAGTGGAGATGCTCACACAACGATTATATGAACACCATTCTCCCCCTGACATTTTTGTTGTACAAAAAAAAGAATGTCCTTTGTGATATTCAATAAGCAACACCATTGAAACATATTGTTCTAAAGAAGACATTTTTGTTACTTCTAAGGCATTATTCTGAATCACAAATTCTGGCGTGCCTGTTTGATGTTTCATGTCTGAGCCTTTTTGTTTTGTCTTTATCATATACTCTAGGTCTCAACACCTTCCCTAAGCGACTGCACTGATATATGAGGAAGCTGCATGTATCGCTTGCTAATTTATAATTGGGGTCTTATTCCTGTTGTTTATGATTACTTAATCTTATTACACGGGTAGTAATTCCAAATTTCTGTTCAGTGCTATTACTCTGATGCTGCTATAGCTGATGGATACTTCAGTGTCCTTGCTGAAGTCTACATGCGTCAAGAGATACCGAAATGTGAAATACAGAGACTGTTGAGCTTGATCCTCTACAAAGTGGTGGACCCATCTAGACAAATTCGGGATGATGCCCTTCAGATGCTGGAGACACTTTCTGTCCGTGAATGGGCTGAGGATGGCTTTGAGGGTTCAGGAAGCTATCGAGCTGCTGTTGTTGGTAACCTTCCTGACTCTTATCAACAATTCCAGTACAAACTCTCATGCAAACTAGCAAAAGATCATCCGGAGCTGAGTCAGCTTCTTTGTGAGGAAATCATGCAGAGACAACTCGACGCTGTCGATATAATTGCACAACATCAGGTTCTAACATGCATGGCTCCTTGGATTGAGAATCTCAATTTTTGGAAACTCAAGGACTCAGGCTGGAGTGAAAGATTATTGAAAAGCCTTTACTATGTGACATGGCGACATGGTGACCAGTTTCCTGATGAAATTGAGAAGCTTTGGAGCACAATTGCTAGCAAGCCCAGGAACATCAGTCCTGTTCTTGATTTTTTAATCACAAAAGGAATTGAAGATTGTGATTCAAATGCATCTGCAGAAATAAGTGGTGCATTTGCAACATACTTCTCTGTTGCTAAACGAGTGAGCTTATATCTAGCTCGAATATGTCCGCAACGTACAATTGATCACTTGGTTTACCAGTTGGCTCAACAAATGTTAGAGGATAGTGTGGAACCACCCAGCCCAAGCGCAAACAAGGGCGATCCCAGTGGAAATTTAGTATTAGAGTTCTCTCAAGGGCCTGCTGTGGCCCAAACTGCATCTATTGCAGATAGCCAATCTCACGTGTCTCCTTTGCTTGTTCGGGGATCTCTAGATGGTCCACTCAGGAACACCAGTGGTAGCTTTAGCTGGAGAACAGCAGCTGTTGGCCCTTTGAGTCCAATGCCTCCTGAGTTGAACTTTTTAACTGCTGGCCGATCCGGCCAACTACTTCCTAAATTGGTAAACATTTCGGCGCCATTAATGGGGGTCCGAAGTTTGACAGGGAGCTTGCGAAGCCACCATGTTTCCCGAGACAGTGGAGACTACCTTGTCGACACTCCAAATTCTGGAGAAGATGGTTTACAATCTGGGGTTGGACTGCATGGTATTAATGCTAAAGAACTTCAATCAGCCCTACAAGGGCACCAACAACATTCACTAACACATGCAGACATAGCATTGATTCTACTTGCAGAAATTGCATATGAAAATGATGAGGATTTCCGGGAGCACCTTCCCTTGCTCTTTCATGTTACATTTATCTCGATGGATAGCTCTGAAGATATCGTGCTGGACCACTGCCAGCACCTGCTTGTTAATTTGCTATATTCCATTGCAGGTCGGCACCTAGAGTTGTATGAGGTTGAAAATAACAATGTGGATAACAAGCAACAGGTTGTGAGTCTGATCAAGTATGTGCAGTCAAAGCGGGGGAGCATGATGTGGGAGAATGAGGACCCCACGGTTGTAAGAACTGAGCTTCCAAGTGCAGCACTCTTGTCTGCTCTTGTGCAGAGCATGGTGGATGCTATATTCTTCCAAGGAGACCTTCGAGAGACTTGGGGAGCAGAGGCACTTAAATGGGCTATGGAGTGCACATCAAGACACCTTGCATGCCGTTCACACCAGATTTACCGTGCATTGAGGCCTCATGTCACCAGTGATGCCTCGGTATCACTCCTCCGCTGTATTCATAGATGTTTGGGAAATCCAGTGCCGTCTGTTCTAGGCTTCATTATGGAAATCCTGTTGACATTACAAGTGATGGTGGAAAATATGGAGCCTGAAAAAGTAATCCTCTACCCCCAGCTCTTCTGGGGGTGTGTAGCCATGATGCACACAGACTTTGTTCATGTTTACTGCCAGGTGCTCGAACTCTTCTCTCGTGTGATTGATTGCCTATCATTTCGTGACAGAACAACAGAAAATGTGCTCCTGTCAAGCATGCCACGTGATGAGCTTGAAACCCGTGATTCCGACATTAGTGACTTCCAAAGAATGGAATCAAGGAATGTGCGTGAGCCGTTATCATCCAGAGGGAAGGTTCCATCCTTTGAAGGAGTGCAGCCACTTGTTCTTAAAGGACTCATGTCAACCGTAAGTCATGGTGTCTCTATTGAGGTTCTCTCGCGGATCACAGTTCACTCTTGTGATTCAATCTTTGGAGACTCAGAAACACGATTCTTGATGCACATCACGGGTTTGCTTCCCTGGCTGTGCTTGCAGCTAAGCCAGGAAGCAATTGTGGGGCCAGCTTCACTACTACAACAACAATATCAAAAGGCTTGCTCTGTCGCAACCAATATTGCAATTTGGTGTCGAGCAAGGTCAATGGATGAACTAGCCACTGTTTTCATGGCATACTCTGCTGGTGAGATCAAGAGTATAGACAATTTACTTGCCTGTGTATCGCCACTTTTATGCAATGAATGGTTCCCAAGGCACTCAGGGCTGGCATTTGGGCACCTGCTACGCCTTCTGGAGAAAGGACCAGTTGAATATCAGCGCGTGATACTTCTCATGCTTAAAGCATTGCTACAGCACACTCCCATGGATGCTGCTCAAAGCCCACATATGTATGCAATTGTATCTCGGCTAGTGGAGAGCACCTTGTGTTGCGAGGCTCTTAGTGTATTGGAAGCCCTCTTGCAAAGCTGCAGTTCTTTTCCAGGGTCTCATCCACATGATCCTAGGCTATCTGAGAATGGACTTGGTGGGGCAGCAGATGAGAAGATGCTTGCTCCTCAGACCTCATTTAAGGCTCGGAGTGGGCCGTTACAGTATGCAATGGGAGTAGGGTTTCGGGCAGGTTCCACACCAACTGCACATGGGACTGCGACTGAATCCGGGATTTCACCGAGAGACTTGGCTTTGCAGAACACACGTGTGATCCTTGGTCGGGTTCTTGATAGCAGTGCGCTCGGGAGGAGGAGGGATTACAGAAGGCTGGTGCCTTTTGTGACCAGCATTGGAAACCCATAACTCTTGTTTCCACTTGCACATTTATATTGTAATTGAATGGCAGAAGGTCCTAGGTGAGGTTTCGTAAATAGCTAAACTAGAAAGAATAGTGATTATTTTTGTATGCACTTGTCCTGATACGTGTTTAGAATGCACCTCACCCCTTGCCACCAGTAGTAAATATAGTTTCTCTAAACTCTCTGGACATTTAAAATGTTGATTAATTGTTTCCTTGGCTCGGTGTAAAATTACAATATTGTTTTCTAGCAACATTTATTTATTTTTACATCTGAATGTTATTTGATCACTTTATTTCAGTGGCGCTGGCTGCTTGTCCTGAAATACTCCTGATTTCAAGTCTTTGATCATGCAAATAATTTCATTAAAATTTGTGAGCCGAAAAATATTTTCTGGATGGTTTTTTTAAGAAAAATACTACCTGTATTATTACTCATGTTCCAACATTGGAGAAATATTTTGGCACTCCTATAATAATAATAATAATAATAATTTAATCTCATCCATGATGATTATTGTAAATGAACATGACACTACTATACTATTGTGTATAAATAAATAGAATTCATCTAGTTATAGAAAAAAATGGTGGTGAGGGAGAATAGACCCTGTGTTGAAATTGAAAAATGGTGGTGTTTTTCATTATAGTTTTAATGTTTTAAGAATTCTTTTTAATTTTGAATGGTAAAAATACATTTAATAATTCTATATTTTTTTGTGAGTTGATCTCATTATAAAGAAGTATCTATTAACATAGATGGATGGTTACCGACAAAGGAGAGCCAAATCCAAACCACCCATTCAGAAAAGACTAAAAATAAATAATAAAAGAAAAAGTGGTGGTTCCAAGCCATAAACTTGTATTATCTATCGTCGGGTCTACACAACTTCTGAATTAAAACATGGCGCAATAGACTAATAATGCACAGGGGAGGGAACAGATAATGCACAGGGAGGGAACATACAAACCCAGAAAGCCATACACGCCTATATACACTTTCAGAAAGCAACTAAACTTTCAGACGGGGAGCATTATTTTTTCCTTATTCAAACTCGACTCAGCAGGCTCTCCCAAGGAAAGCTGAGCTCCTAACTCGATCCAAATTATCCCGTCTTCTGGTAAATAACGCAAATCTCTTGCTCTTAATAAGCAATAGAGAGATCAACATCATGTGGTGATGCATTTTTCTTAAACAATGCATAGGCATCACTATAAATGGCCACGAGGTTTGAGAAGACAGCAAGGACAATCATGAAAATACACAAGATCTTGTCTTTCTTTGTTGCTAGTCCATGACGATCCCTGAAACACCAAACAAATTTAGTTAATGAATATTGATGATCAATTATAAACATTGCAAATTCAAAGGTAGGTACGCTAATGGTTATTTTCATAACTCGAGGTACATGTACCAATTATAACACTGGATAAGTGTATTTAGAATAAAGAGGAAAACGCACGCCAACTCTCTCAACTACTAGATTAAAAAAAAAGTTCTAAAAATAGTTCATATGTACACCAATATGGAGCAATCTGAAGGAATGTAAGCTCTAGCTAGAATTCAGCAGGCCTGGACAGCTAAGTCCTGTTCGTTCATCAAACCTTAAGCATATGGCTAGGCATATCTGGGATAACTCTATTCCCAAAGGAGTTGAATGCATCTGGGATATATATAAAAAATCCGTTATAAATACTAGAAGTAGTAGGAAAGGGGGTCTAAACACCCAAAGAATAGCTTCCTACTGCAGTATCATTCTTTGTGTCCTTTTTGCTTTTCTCTTTGGGTTGTGGAAGATGAGTGGACCTAAGTTAACTCACTAGGCATTGGGTAGATGCCTAATTTGTTTTTTTGTCCTTAGGTTCCACCCAGAGAATATTACCGGTCAATGTCATTTATATCGCCCCACTCACACAGTGTTTTGACAGCGGGTAATCATATTACTTACTAATCATGAATACCTGGGCTAATTATGGTCTTCATGCAAAAATTCTAAGTTGCAAGACGAAAATTAAAAACTAACAGTAACTCTTCCAGTTAACAGAGAAGGCAACTTACGCAAGAGTAACGGCAGCAGGAAAGATGAATCCTACACAAACTGCAGCAGTTGCTCCAGTAAACTGGAAAGCATCCCAAATGCTAGGAATGAAATTTGCACCCAAGAAGATAAGACCAATGAGTCCTATACTGATCAATGCAAACCTTATATTGTCCAAAACCAAAGGCCTTGCAGATGGGAAGAGGAGCCCATCCAAGTTTAATCTTAATGGAAAGAAAACAATGGGAAAGACAAGCATCAAATGGGCAGCATAACTGACTCGAACAGGCATCATTAAGCAAGAAGCTGTATGGAATTCCAAGATTGGTATTGAAGTTGGCAAGCACATCATCAAGAGTTGCATCACCAAATAGGAGGAATCCAAAGAGGCTTGTCATTACATACACAGTTGAGCAGAGAGCAAGCGACGTACGTACAACTGTTCTTATCTTTGTCCTGTCTTCAAGTTCGTTTTGTATTGTGTGAACTGCAAAATATTGAATATATCAAAAAAGCCAATTAATCGTAGCACTTCCCATTGGAAAAGCAAAACTAGTTCACTAGAGACTCAGGTCAAATTGCTTAAGTAGATCTGGAACCCAGCTCAGACTTTATAGAATCAGGCATTACATCCAAGAAGTTTGTATTTACCGATAAATATAGACTTTAACATTGCGAACCTTAAGAACTACGTGAATCTCACAAGAATTTTCTACACGTTCTGTATAACTAATTCGTTAACTAAAAACTCAAATGGCTTAATTTTGCTTCTTTTCTTTTCTTTTTTTGGCTCGTTGGCATAAGTGATTTTAACAACATTTGAGTTAGATATAGTGCATGCAAATGCAGTAATTTAATCATTAAATTAACAGTTATCCGAAAGCATCATTTGGAAAGCCAAAAGAATAAAACATTGTGAAAAAATAAATATGTCAGTTCTATTAGACGAGACACACAACCCAAAGTCCAAACATCAGCTCACGTGGGCCCAACTTGCCTGGCAAGTGAGCCTACCTTGATCTCTTTCTTGGGCAATGAGCAGGTGATCTCTCAAATGTACAATTCCCTAACATTTACTGATCCAAGACATAATCCTTGTCGCATGACCAATACTATATTTAGACAAAGCATAGTCATATATAAATAGCCTGCATACCATTGTAGTGGCAGATGTATGCAGTGACAAGAACTGGGACTACAGTGAAGAGCTTAAAGACAGATGTGAAATCAGTAACATGTGGAAGCAATCTGGGCATCTTAATGCTTCCAGTCATCAACTTGTAAACTGTGATTCCTGCTGTAACGACAAGGAATACAACTGCCAGCGCCACTGATAATGCAGATGTATATCTCAATGAATCTGCAAATACAAAGAGTCTCATATTATTCACCACATCATAGAGTCGTAGAATAAAGGCGTCAATTGTTACTTAGTGAATGAAAAACCATTTGGATATTAGTACAAATGATTTAAGATTCCACGTATGCATATTAGAGATTAATGAATGACAAGTAAACAGCCCAAAAACCTAAGATGGTTTTCTTAAGTGATTTTTCTCTCTTTCTACTTGATGTCTTGTTACATAACACTTTCTTTAGAATAAAAAAAATATCAGGTGACATAATTCAAACTAAAATTAGAGCAACTGTTAGCTCACAATAAAATACATCAATGAAAGATAACGAACAATAATTATTCCGTGAACATTTGAAAAAGAATCAAACAAACATTTCAAACTATTTATAACAATTATTGTTAAAATTGTGAGGTTGTAAGGACAAGATACATAGGCAATAGATGATATGCCACCTGGTAAAGAAGGTATCTCAATAGGAACGAATTTCCTAATCATTTCCAAATAGAAGAGAAAACTAACCAATACGCTTTAAACTTGCCAATGGAGCAAATACAGCAAGAGTACTGACAAGAAGAACAATAGTACGACCATTCCACCAGTGCACTCCAAACCACCCTTCAAGAACACCAGCATGGTGAGTTCCACTTGAAGTTGTTCCAGAAAGAACATCGCCTGATCATGATTACAGCATAAAAAGATTAAAAAAATAAGAATAAAAAATGCAGTAAGTTATAAAGGTACACAAATAGCTGAAAGTAAGCAACCCCAAAGAGCAGAAAAAATATAGATAAAAATGAAACTAATTCCACATGATAACTATCAAAACAAAGCCATTACCTATAATAATCATGTACACAACCAGTACACCAATGTTGTTGACTAGTACACATACTTGCAGTAATATCCTTCCATACTTTCCAAAGGCATCATGCATAACACCTCCATAGGAGCTCGTTTTCCCAGCCCTACTACACCTAAGTAGCATCTCAATCGAAGCCTCTGTCAAGAATGCCATAAAGACAATCATAGCAACCCCAGGAGCAAGACCCAACACTTTCATAGTTGCAGGCAAGGACATGATTCCAGCACCAACAATTGTGGTGGACAAATTAAAAACTGCCCCAGTAAAGGAAGCCCCATTGAATTCATCAAACCCAACATCTTCCTCGTGCTTGGTGGGTAAAAGAGGTACTTTCGCATCAGCAATTCCTTCTTTGCTCTTTCTTGACTTCTTCTCTTTAGCTGGTTTATGGCTTCCGATCGTCATCTTCTTCTATGCAATTCCTTTTTTAAGTAAAGGTTGAAACTTTTGGACTGTATGTAAGCAGCTCAAAGTCCTTGATTTTAATGCAAGAAGATCTATACATAAAACTCCAAATTATCTTCAAATGTTGAGATGATGATCTTTGTTTTCCAATATTGTTTGTTTTCAATATTTCCAAAATTGGTATTTTAAGCTATTTAAAAAAAACAGAGTTTTGGGGAAAAAGTTCTCTAGCATCTAAAAAAGAAGTTGTATCAAATTCATTCATTTGAGATAGGCATAGAAGTAATAACAGGCAATTAGACTGTTTGTAAGTTTTTATTTGAGGGGAGGGGAGGGGAGGGGAGGGGAGATAATTAAAATTCCTCCAAATTTCATGTTTGTGAGTTTTTTTAGGGAAGAAGGGAAGGGATTTGGAGGTAAAATTGATTTAATTTTTGACTCAAAATTTTTGGGAGGATTTGGAGGGATGGGAAAGGATGTCAAAATGAAATATTTTATATTATCAAAAATAACCTTATAAAATAAATAAAATGACAATCTTGTCCCTAATTATTATAACTCCCAATTTTTGAAAATACAAATTTTCTCTTTCCCCCCCTCCCCCCTTCCCCCTTCTCCCTTCCCTAGGAATATAACAAAAATTCTTATAACACACAGTATATAAATATAAATAACACATATAGATATTTTGTTATATATATATATATATATATATATATATATATTATATAGTCCATTTCAAGAGCTCATCCCCCTTATTTTACATACCATGCTCGCCCCCTTTAGCGACGGTTCGGTCCATCGCTATATCAAAGAATTGTCGCCTTAACTTTTAGCGACGGACAACATATAGCGACGGACCGAACTGTCGTCCGGTCTGCCGCTAAAGGGGGTATACAAGGTATATAAGATTAAGGGGTATGCCCTTGATCCTTTCCGTGAATATATATATATATATAACACATATATATATATATATACAACACACATATATAACACAGTCGGACCGTCGCCATAGCCCATGTTCGTTTGTTAATGTTCGGTGGAGAACCGGACTCTATAACACACATATATTTTGTTATATATATATATATATATATATAATAGTATATTTTCACAGTATGTATTTTGTGAGTTTTAGAAATATAACAAACACAGTATAACTGTTTGACATTTTGTAAATAAACAGTACGCATATCTTAGAGTTAATATAACAGAAATTCACAAATAATATGAAAGGTTTGATCATATATTCATAATAATAAATTAGAGTTAATATATATATAGTAACATAAAAAAAAAAGACTGAACAAAATAATTCAGTAAGTAGACATTGTTAAACCATTCATAATAATACTATTATATTTATATATAATGGTAATGCAGTAATAGTGTAGTTTAAAAATAAAATTATTTTCAATTCCCTTCCTTTCTTCTAAAATCACACACAAGAAAGATATAATAAAAATCTCATCTCTTCCCTTCCTTTCTAAAACTCATGACAAGGAAAAATTATAATCCCTTCCCCTCTTATACTTTTCCTTCCCGTCCCATCCATCCAAACTCACAAACGAAGTCCTTTTACCACCCTAAAAGGTTCTAAATGTACTGAAAAAATAAGCTTAAAAAAGCCAAATTTTTAATCACGTAGATATGATAAAATTGTGGTTTTATATGAACAGATACAAATGGATGAGCCAATTCCCAAAACAGTGATATTAAAAATAAAAACAATTCGTGGAGAGCAAAAACCACTAGCAAAGAAGAAGGAGATCGTACCTGAAATTTGGGCAGAAAATAATCGATACCCAAAAGATCATAAACCTTTCAAGAACCGGGGGGTTTGGTTTGGCTGCGATATATAAAGATGAAGAAGAAGAAAGATAAATAGAGAGCTTTACGCAAAGAAATCTATACGATTTGACTGGACGAATGTTCAATACAATTACGCGGTGATAATTCGATGAATTTGGTTTGGTGGAATTACTGTTGTTTTTTGGTTTTGGATTGAGCAGTGTTTGGAGGGCGACCATTAACGTCTTTTTCAATAATTTTATTGTTGTGAATTTAATTTAATTTAATTAAGGAGATTTCTGTTACACTGGAGGGAAAATACACATGAAGGCATTTTGGATAAATAAATAAATGAATAATGCTAGAGACACAATTTTTTCTATAATTATTTTACAGTTTATTGATGTGGCATATTCTACTTCAACTCTTATGTGGGGCGAGTCTATATTGAAATAATTTGTTCATCAATATGCTGAGGTGGAGTATGTCACGTCAACAAATTATAAAATACTTGTAAAATAAATTGTGTCTCTAACATTATCCTAAATAAATAAACATCATTCCACTTATCTATTGATTACCGTTTGTCCCTACTCTATAAGTAGATTCCTTTGGGATTATTTATTAAACGTGGATCTCACGTTCATCTGAAAATATCAAAAATATATGCAGAAATAGTGATCCATTTTTGTGTGTTGTCCAAAAAACGGAGGCCTCACAATAATTATTTGGTTCAAAGAAAGTTTTAATTTTGCTATTTAAATGTTTGGGTTGTTCAAAAAGTTAGATTAATGATATTGATATTAATTTTTTGGTTTCAAATGACATGATATTAAATATTAATTTATGAAATAGTCAATCATATAAAATTTATTTAATTAATATTATGATGACACATTATTTAAAATATTAAATATTAATTTATGAAAAGAAAAAGATCACCCCATGAAAAATATCTACATTTTTTTTCTCTCCACCACTTGCTTTAATATCCATACATCTCTTGTACTATTCAATTTCTTATATTTCTCATCAATCTATAAGTTGTATATAAAACACGATAACAATTTTATTATGTGACCATCCAAATTAACTCAAAGGAATTTTTTAATATGTGTCCTAAAGGCACATGTTAAGCACATAATTTAATAAAATATTTTTTTGAATTGTGTGCATATTTTCTTGAACTTGGTGCAAATGCAGAAATCAAGGAAATATGCACATAGTTCAAGGAAATATTATCTTGTAGTGAATGCTTAGCATGTGGCCTAAGAGCACATGTTAAAATGACCCATAATTAAAACAATATCGGTCAATTAATTTATTATATTAAATAACATAATTATTCTAAAAATAAAAGTAATCAGACGCTTTTTTACCATTTGATGAATATGCTCATTTTTTATCAAAATTTTAATTAATGAAAATTCTTTAAAACTTTTAACGATGAAAATATTTTTTTTATTTTAATTTTTGATAAAATTAATCTTAAAATCATCAATTATTAATTAATATATTTTGACTATTATTAATAAAATTATTAAGGTCAAATAATTAGCATATTTGATGAAATTAGAAGAAAAGCGTAATGGATGCAGCTAAATCTGTGAATCTTGATCACATGTGGGAGATGTCGCGTGAAGTGGAGTATTGGTGGGCCATGACACTGATATTTTGGATTTGGGTCGGTGAGTGTGGGCTCACGAGCTCTCTAGTCGACAAGAATGGCGACCCAGATCAATGTCATTGGACAATTTACTGGGTATGCGAGGCACCCCGATGATGGAGCATTTCTAATTTGGTGTTCAAATTATTACAAATATGTTATACAAAGAATATGTCAATATATACAAATTGCAGAACCAAATAGTACTACCATCATAGTATGAATGTATGATAACGTTGTTTTAATAATATTTTCATAAGTTATCTTTACCCACTATTCACCTAACAAGTTATGATTGAAAATATTAATAATAATAATTTGAGTCTTTATATACATATTTAAATATCTCAATTTTCGTATGTTACTATATGAGACTAGAGTGTTACATTAACAAAAATGTTTATGAATATATATCGGTAACATATGAGAATTGAGATATTTAAATGTGTATATAAAGACTCAACTCAAGTTATTATTATTAATATTTTCAATCATAATAGGGAAAAACAACATTAATATTAGGAAATTATTATTTCCACAAGAAAAAATTAATATTTTCACAAAATTTCACTCACATAAATATAGGTCCCGTTTACTATTCATGTGTGGGGAGTCGTGTGAAAATATCAATTTCCTAATATTAGTTCTCAAATTTGGATAAAGAGAAGGGGTATGCATAAAGAGTTCAAATTTTATTTCCATTTTCAAAGTAATAGAACTAAATACATTTTAATTACTTAAAATATTTATTTAACGCATTTATTGATTATTTTATGAGAAAGACAGGAGAGAACATAAAACATCATAGATCTAATTTTGAAAAAATAAAATAAAATAAAAAGTTTACTTTTGAGTTTATCGCATTTTAATTATAGGGAATTAATATTTTCACAAGTAAAAATGATAATTCCACAAGCTCTCTCTCACATGAATATTAAATTGGTCCCACATTAATATGAGAGGAAATTTGTGAAAATATCAAATTTTACTTGTGAAAATAACAATTTCCTACTTATATTCCGTCACAATTCACATGCATATAATTAGACATTAGTTGTTCAAAATTGACAATTAGACATTAACTTTTATATTATCTCAAAAATAGAGAAAACTAAAAAGATGGTATTAAAATATATTTTAAACAATTAAATATACCTTAAAGAGAAGACACTGGAAAATGATTTTAGCAAACTTAAAAGATTCTTTTCTTGAGAACTTCCTTAATAGTTTTTATAAAATAGAATGACTCACTCAGAATATTATGGACCGACCTCACTCGGATCATATTCGATCAAAGTGGACTCCACTCTAATGGACCTGGGCCGTTCTTAACATCAATGTCCACGAAGCGGCCCATGTTAACCGTACCAGCTCGATCTTACGATCAATCAGGGTGATACTGCTACTTTTTTTCTTCAATTCAGTCCCGAGATTTGGACGTGGTACTCTTTTGCTTAAACTATTTTTCATGAATTTGCTATTGATTTCGTAATCTTTACGGCCAGAATTTCTGGAAAGTTTTGGTGTATTTTCATTGCTTCGATTATTTCTTTGTGTACAATAAAGCTGTTTGATGGGTTTTCTAGGTTGTTGGTTTTATGGGTAATTTTGATTTCTTAATGGGTTTTTGGTTGATAGTTGTTAATCTTGATCTTGATATTAAAATGTGAATTTGTTGTCAAGACTGGGACTTGAAAAGCATCTTTAATTAAAGGTTTTTAAGTTTAATTGTGCATGATTTTGGTATATTTTTCTTCTTCTTGATCCACATTTAGGAAGTTAATGATTCCTTTCATACATGCTTAATGTGTTTCTGACAGTAATATTTACTTTGTAGACCAGAAAGGTTTAGTGTATGTTAAACTAGAGGAACCAACCACTGAAGAAATTTTACAGGGTTGAATCAGTTTGAGGACAAACGAGATAATATGGTTACATGGTATAAATATAATCATTTTCTTTCTTCTTGAGATTAACGAAGGTACAAGTTGAAAAGTTTGTAAATATTGTTTAGTCCTCATAAACATATATATAAATTTGCATTTGTTAGACACCCATGATGCATTTAAACACCAAAACACCATTGAACATCTGTTTAATCAATTTTTATATGTTGAGATTTTAGATTTACAGTTGGAATCTTATTGGTTATGGGTTTGACATAAGTTGGAGGATTTGGTACATTAATTCGATGGGTTTAGTCTGGGCGTGTTTGCAGAATTCAGAATTATTTGAGTTCAGAATGGTTAGAAATTTGTGGGAGCCTTCAAATAATATTTTGGGGGGAAAGGGATTTAGGCTTTTGTTATGAGAGTTTGATAATGGGGTTGGGATTAAGACTCTTAGAATATCATATTTGTGTTTACTTCTGATTTTTGATGTTTGGCTGGCAATGGCATGTCTTTGGAACTTTTAGAGCACCCAAATCAATGCCTAGTTACCCAACTTTGTTGAACTTTCCTTTAAGCTTTTAATTAATACCAAATCCGTCATGGGGGCCTAACAACAACATGGGAATAAGTAGAAGATGAGTCTTTTTAGAAGGGAAATTGAGTAGTGTGTGCAAAAATCTCAATTTAATCAACTAAAGAGAGATCATGTGAAAAACACGTGGTCCTTCCTCTCCCTGACCCTGAAACAGACCCTCAACAGCCCCAACACATATCATTTGTACATTGGGCTTCTGGCTTCAGCTAAATATTCGTTCAGTTCTACTCCTGAATGGGTGTCTTATGTTTAAACCTTGCCATATTCGGGGCGTATTGTCATAATGTCTTTCTACAATATGCCGAACCTGTGATGTACTTAATTTTACAGTAACCAATGGTCTGCTATCTTGTTGCCACTTTCTTCATATTCCTTTGTCTTTGATTACATCCATCCCTCTTTCTTCTTTGGTTTTCATTTTGAGCATGATTATCAAACTGTCTGTACTGAAAATTTTGAAATTATTTTTCCAGGTATCAGATCCAAAAACTAGACCACTGGAATGGATGCTGATACTCCTATTGCATCTGCTCCTACTGGAGATAACAATGCTTGTGGGGTGGAGGCGGATGTTAATGGCTACGACATACTTGAAAGGATTTCGTCTGGTGGAGATGTAATGCGAGAAATAGAAAGTGCCAGGGAGGTTCTAACAAGAATTGAACTAGATGTGGCACGTTCTTCTGAAAAGCAAGCTAATCTGAGCATTCTTATGATGCGTGTGGCAACTAAGGAAAACGAATTTGAGGCATTCATTTCAGATGAGAAGCACATCTTGAAGGATTCTGGCGAGATGGCACTGGAATTTGATCTCTTATCTGGATTTCTTGATTCAGAGGTGAGTGAACTAGAGAATTTTATGTCCACACTTCAGGCAGATATTGTTAATGCCCGTGAAATTATCTGTTCATATGAGCACTTGGGAGAAGCTTTGAAGGACATGGAAGAAATTTTATGTGATTCTGAAAAATCATTAAGGCAATCACTGGAGCAGGTCTCAGAAATAAAGGAGCAATCTTCCGACTTCCAGAGGAACTTGTTGAGTGGTGGAGAAGAAACTCGTAAGCAAGCTATTATGGTTAAAACTTATCTGTCCTAATTATTTATGAAAAGGAAAATTAATTTTGTAATTTATTGTTTTTGTTTGGAGATGACTACAAACAAAACATTAGGTGTGGCCCAGAAAATCTTAAAATGGATGATTTTTGTACTAAAAGCTATCAGTATTAATCTACTAAAGGGATCAAATAGTGCCTGTGTTTTGCTATAGTGTGAATCACTGCAGAAGCAATAGTGTAACTGCATGCTTTCAGATTAACATTCAACCCACTGACTGTGGGTCTAAAGTGGAGCTATTTTGTAGAAAAGAGAAGTGGGGATTAAATTATTTTTTCCTTTTCCGGTTTACACAAGGGAGTTATAAAGTGTTCTCACTATTTATTTTGATGCGTGCATGTTAACAGGGAAATACAATAGGGATGTGGAGCTTGTAGAAAATGGTGATTCTTCGAATCTGAACTCCAAGATAAAGATGCAGACTGCTGAACAGCGAAGGCATATTCTGAGGATGCTGGAGAAGTCTTTGGCCAGGGAATTAGATCTTGAGAAAAAGTTGGCTGAATCTAGACAAATTGAAGAATATTTGAAGCTAAAGCTACATTCTTCAGAACATGAAATTTTCTGCATCGAGGATGAAGCTGTAGCCACTTGGGAAAGGTTGTTTGAGGGAGAAAACATTGCAGAGGTCCTAATGGGAATTTCAAAAGAACTGTTGGGTCGACTCCAGAAATTGCAACTTAATTTAAATGGTTCTAATCAGCGAGAAGGGGATTTGAGATCAAAGCTTCATGATTCTATAGAACAAATGAAAGCCAAGGACGCTGCTTTGCAAAAGATTGAAAGCAGCAATACAGAACTTAACGAGTTTCTTTTCTTACAGACAAACACCTTAAAAGCCAATCTCATAGAAACAGAAAATAAGTTAGTTGTTGTTGATTCTGAGGCCTTCACTTTGAGGGAAAAGGTGAGTTTGCTGGAGAAACAACTGAAAGAACAAGACTTTCAGAAAATGAACGCGAAGACCTCTGGAGATGGAAATCAGGATTTATTGCCTCGGCTTAATGAAATGAGCAGTATACTAGAGGATCTTAAAGAAAAAATAACTAATGCAGAAAGCAGAGCTGATAGTGCAGAGGCCAAATGTGAATTGCTGACAGAGAATAATATGGAATTGAATGAACAGTTGAATCTTCTCAAAGGTAGTGGGAATACCTCTGAGAGGGTTGATTCACTAGAAAGGCAGTTGAGGGAATCTGAAATTCTGCTACAACGTGCGGTGGCATCTGCTGAAGCGAGTCAGGAGAAGCAAAGCCTGTTAGATTCTACGATAAAGGATATGGAAAATTTGATCGATGGTTTGAAGTTAAAGGTTTTAAAAGCCGAAAGTCTGGCTGAGAGTGCAGAAGACAAGTGTATTATACTGTCAGAGTCTAATTCAGACCTTAATGAAGAACTCCATTTCCTTAGGGGTAGAATGGATTGCTTGAAGGCATCTTTGCTTCAAGCCGAGGAAAAAAAAAAGGCAACTGCGAAGGACATACGAATTCGAACTAAATTGATAACAGATCTGGTCATGCAAATGGCCCTTGAAAGAGATCGCCTTCAGAAGCAGGTATTAAATTAAGTAGGAATCATTATCTCTATTCAAATACAGGTTTGATTGTAATTTTGCTCATCCCCTTTTAGCTGTCCTCTTTTATTTGGGCTTCTAGTTTAACTCAATATAGCAGTTACATTTTCAGAAGAAACTTAGACAATGGCGCATAATGATTTGGTAATAAATGAATATCTGAGAGAAACTTGATTCAGTGAAATTCCAGAAGTCTTGTGTAGGCAAAAAGCCAATTCTGAAATTATTTCGACTTGGCAATTTATTGTATCCCTCCAACTTGGGGTCTGTCAGTTAAACTCTTTGATGCTATAAATTAAAGGGTTTTTACTTCTCATCTACCTCTATAATTGTTCTCCATCAGCTCAACATTAATATCTCCAGAGTTCAACCCTTGTATCCCCATTAGCTGTAGAAATTCTGGGCAAGCATCAATATACTGAGGAGTCTCTGGTCCAGCTTGATAGTTTGCAGCATAATTTTGAATACCTATAATATTTTCTTGAAGTGAAAGGCCATTAGTTTTCTTTTTCTATAGTCTACTTTTCAATTTTTTTGGTTCCTTACTATTAAACCAGTATGTTTTTTCTTATTCAGATGTTGGTTAAAGTTTTGTTTTGGAATTTTAAGATGAACGGAACAACTTTTAAGTTGTTGCATGTCGCAGTGTGGTTATAAGGGCATTCCTAATTTGGTTGACAAAATATCTTTTGTTTCTTTCGACTGACGTTATCTTATGTTTTATGCAGATATCTTCATTAGCAAAGGAGAATAAGATTTTGGTAAAGCAATTACACCAAACAAGCAACAGTCCTGTAAATATAATAAGCCATAATGGGCAAGGAGATAAGCATCATTTTACTACAGTGATTTCGACTGGAGAAAGTAAAGATGTGGCTGAGTTCTTAAGTACCGTAAGTGATTATTACTTAATTTGTTGTTTTGATAACCAATATTTTTGCACCTAGAGATGTTGGGTTGGATCACTGAGATCATTATTGAAGAAATGCCTTCTTTCTACGGACATCTGGACCACATTCTACGGTCTTCTTAGCCTTCATTATGAATGATGATTTGTTTGTGAATAAAAATATCCAATTTTATTGCCTTGCACCGATCATCCAATGGATCATGGACTAAACGGCCACTGCCTTAGGGATTAAGATTTCATTGAAACCCAGAGGGAGTCTTATTTTGTCACTGCAATTTGAAGGCTGAAACTTGCATTTCAAATTTATCTTGGACAAAATGGCCTGCTGTCAGACTCCAATACAATTTGCAGATGGTTTAACCACCAGACTTTGAATGTTACTTAAAGCGATGTCTCCCAGACTTCTTAAAACCTATACTGTTTCTGCTTGGACCCTTGGTAAATGATTTTTCAAAAGGGAATTTTTCTTTATCCTCTTCTTTTTAAGTAAACTTGTGTATATTTATAATAAAAAAATTATCAAAGTGAACGCAAATAAGATCATAAGTTTCTCTTCAGTAGCCTGCTCAATATCTTCTTTCTAGTTTATATGTACATGATGGACTTCAATCATTACATCTGTTCTTGTGCAGAATCATACATGCCTTAAAATATTACTGTGAATTGCCTGTGGTTTTGGGGTTGCTAATGAGGCTAAGCTTGTTGGTCTTTGTCCTGTTGGATGCCTTTGTCCTATAAGATCCTACCATGTGTGCCATGGCTTGCTTGTGGTTTATTATTTGTATTTTTCTCATTTCATATCAAATTATTCATATCTCTGTTTCTGTAACAAATTCTCCCTTTTTGTTATTTCAGCAGGACACGGGGGATGAGACTAAAATGGGGCTTGCTGATTCCACATCCAAGTACGAAAGCGTGAGAAATATTGATGCAAGGCAGCTTAATTTTAAGTATGTTTTCATGGCAATCCTAGTGTTAGTGGTCTCGGTCTTTGCAGCTTCTCTATTTCAAAATCTGGAGAGTGGATTCTGACATAGTGGTTCTTACCTTCTGAGTTGTGGAGTTTTTGCTATTCACTTGTAGAGGAAGACAAGGATATCTACTCTTACATTCATCATCAATCCTATGGAGTTTTCCAGCTTCAACGTGTACAATTTTGTTGGAAATTAGGTCCCTTCTTAAATGTCAAGACTAAAAAAGTAGTATTAGCTTCAAAGAAAATTTCCAGTCAAGACTTTGTTGGTACAATTTATTCCAGTTTTGCGGCACTCGTAATCTGGAATTATTCCAGTATTAATTTTGTTGGTACCATTTACATTTCCCGCATCTCCAATTAGTTATAATGCAATCCCTTGTGAATAGTATGAAACGGTTCTGAAAAGGACTTTGGATAATTTTTCATTTACTCTTTCGGCAATTAGTTAAAATGCAATCACCACTACTCATTCAATTCACACACGCACATATCTATTCATTTGGACTCCTGTTATTTTCTCTATGAAAATATATATGGATATATGAAAGTTAAATGGAGAATTTAAATATTTAAATCATTCTTGAACTCCAATTAGATCCAAATCCCAAATTAATTTTCTGAACAAAAATAAGCAAAAAATTTACCGATACATTTCATGGGAAAGAGGAGATACTGCGTGCAAAGCTGTTGTTCTTGCTGTGTCCGAATCATGGAGCAGAAAATCAGTATCGGTTACATCTCGCAATCTCATATCACCTGTTAAGACATCCAACTTGTCATATATCTCTTTGCACCTGGGATGAGCTTTGTCTCTGATCAGGAACATATGTAGCTCAGACTTCAACTCAATCCAGCTACAACCTGGCTCCTTTTTCAAACCGGTATACCTCATTGTTTTCCTCAATTCCGAGACCTCATCCCACATTCCTGCGTCAGCATAAATATTTGATAGAAGAATATAAACAGCAGAGTCTTGGGGGTCTAATTGTAGGAGTGAAGTTGCTGCTTTTTCTGCCACCTCTATATTCCCTTGTAACTTGCAAATACTAAGTAGGGTTCTCCAAACAACATCATCAGCCTCAAAAGGCATCTCATGAATAAGCTTCAGGGCCTCACTAACTTGGCCTGACCTCCCTAATATATCAACCACACATGAGTAATGTTCCAATTGAGGATCTAATCCATAGTCACTTGACATTGAATAGAAGTATTGCAACCCTCTCTTGACAAGCCCCATATGTGCACAAGCTCGGAGGACTGCCACAAAAGTTGCATGGTTTGGTTTCACATTCTCGAGTTGCATGGCCTCAAAAATCTGAAGAGCCTCTTCTGCAAGACCGTGATGTGCATAGCCACAAATCATGGCATTCCATGTCACAAAATCACGCTTTGCTGTTTTCTCAAACATTAATCTACAGTCTTGCATGTATCCACACTTCGCATACATGTCAACAAGAGTGCTGCATATGAACACATCTGATTGCATTTCTTGTTTGATAATTTGAGCGTGGATTTGCTTCCCAAGTTCAATAGTTGCTAGATTAGCACAAGTATCAAGAACCGTTGCATAGGTGAAGTTATCAGGCATAGCGCCAATTTCTAAAAGACGAGAAAAGAATTTCTGAGCTTCTTCACTTTGCTCATGCAGTGAGAATCCGGAGATAATTGCATTCCAAGAAACCATTGTTTGTTCCTCCATTCTGTTGTGGAGTTTCTCTGCCTCTTCCACCTTTGCACACTTGCAATACATGTCAACAAGAGCACTTCCAACAAAAGAATCCAACCCCATTCCAGACTTGGTTATTCTGCCATGAATCTCCATGCCACACTTCAGAGCTTGCCTACCTGCACAAGCTTTCAAAACGCTACCATAAGTGAATTCGTCGGGTTCCATATTTGAACGGAGCATACAAACTAACAGAAAAAGAGTTTCCTCTTCATTTCCATTTTGCTCATGAGCTGCAATGACTGCATTCCAAGAGACAGCATCCCTTCTTTCCATTTCATCAAACACATGGAAAGATTCAGTCAAAGCTCCACCTTTGCCATACATATCCAACATGGCATTGGCAACACAAACATTGGACGAGAAATTACTCTTGATTGCTAATGCATGTAATTGCATGCCTTCTAAATATCCTTTAGTCACTGCACAAGCACTAAATATACCAGATAAGCTTATTTCATTATAACCAAGTTCTGAGTTCATTAAAAGACGAAATAGCTGCAATGCTTCTAACCCCTGATCACCTCGAGCATATCCAACAATTATGGCATTATAGGACTGCAGACTATGATCTGGTAACATGTCAAAGAGCTTTCTGGCATCAGACAACTTGCCGCACTTTGCATACATATCTAAAGTGGCAGTTCCTACTATGACATCAAACCCAAAGTTTGTCTTCATTGCATGGCCATGCACTTGGGTACCGAACCTTAGTTCAGTTACACTTGCACATGACCTAAAAACACTAGCATAAGTTGATTGACTTGCCCCAACTCCTTCATTTTGCATCTCTTTGAACAGTGTTAAGCCAAGCAAAAACTCATCATTGTGAATGCAACCAGCAATCAATGCGCTCCAAGAAACCCAATTCTTCTCAGGCATTTCCTTGAAAAAATCTATTGAATCCTTCAAGTTCTTACACTTTGCATACATGTCTAATAATGCACTTCCAGTCACCACATCACAGTCAAAGCCCATTCGGACCACAAGCCCATGAACCTGGATCCCCAGAAAATAGTCTTCCAATTCCAAACACGCTTTCAAAACAACAGCAAATGTGGTCGGGTCAAATAAAACACCTCCTACCTGCATCTCCAAGAAAACATTAACCGACTCCTGAAAATTACCATTTTGCAAGTACCCGGAAATCAGTGAATTCCATGAGATCACATCTCTCTCAGGCATTGAGTCGAACATCAACTGAGCCACCACCATGTTCCCACGCCCAGCATAACCAAAAATCATCGCGTTCCAAGAAATTGTGTCCCTAACCGACATTCCATCAAACACTTTATTAGCATATTTCAAATTGGAACATTTTATGTACATTTGAATCAAACAGTTTGAAACAAAGAGAGTGGGCTCGAACCCAGATACAATCATACGTGCGTGGGCTTGTTTTCCAGGATTTAGTGCTCTTTGATGTGAGCATTCTTGGAATATATGGGAAAATGTTTTTTTCTTGTTGCAGAGATGGGTAGTGTACATTCGAGAAGAACAATATTGTTTGAAGGAGGGTTTGGTGGGAAAAAGGAAGCGACTTCTTGCGGAGGCAAAGGTGAGAGATGGCATGATGATGATGCTGATGTGCCTTGGACATTTAAAGTCATGCCTTGGCGACTTTTTCAACACTTAAAACAGGGTTCTTATTTAAAACCGAGTGGTTAGTATGAAATTAACGGTGATCACTCTCTAATGCGTGTCAGCAACACCAACAACTGCATATGGGCTTTTCCCAAATTCCTTTCTCCCTCTATCTAGCAAAGCAAAGATGGTGGTCTGGATTTTATTTTCGTTAAAGAATAATACTGAAATTTTTAGTAGGGAGAGTAGTGAAATCAGTATTCTCCAACAACAAAAATATACTACCTCCGTCCCACAATAAGTGTTTTTTTAGGTTTAATATTTTTTTTCAAAATAAGTGATGTGTTAGAATTCCAATATAATTTTTACAATATTTTTCCATATGTGCCCTTATGCAACCAATGGTATTTATTGCATATTTATTGAGAAATTGAAAGGTTGAAGAAAGAGAAAAAGAGACCAAAAGACAATAAAAAAAATCTCAAACAAAACAAAGAAAGTATATTAAGGGTATTTTTGTCATTTTAGCTTGTGTATTGGTTTGTGTGATTTAAGCTAAAAAAGCACTTATTATGAGACGGAAGTAGTATCAATAGTTTAATACTTGTATCAAATATAATATAATTTTTTTTTCTTTATATATAATTGTACGAGTTCTTCTAAGTGGACATAAAAATTGGACATGTTTTTGAACTTCACCTATTTAAATTTTTACCCATCATTGGGGTATATTTTTACCCACCATTGGAGGTCAAAATACAAATAAGTAAAATTAAATACATTCATGTTCAATTTTCATATCAACATAGAGTTTTTGTAATTGTACATGCACGATTTACACTTATAAAGTAGTATTGCAGGACTCTTGCCCTCTTCAAAAAAAAGAAAAAGGAATAGTGATTGAAAAAGACCACAAAATAAATACGAATGTGGACCACTAATAATACTATAACATAAAAGCGAACTAAAATAAAAAAACTACCATGTTCTTGTTATGTAGTACAACATGAAAAAGCCAAGTAAAATGTATGATTCATATTAGGCATATTTGGTGGGTGACCATTAAGTTTGCAAAGCTAATTCACTTCAATTTGAACAGTAGTAACACGAACTCATAAACGACGGCGCTTGCAGTCCAGGGGAGCTTTTCTTCCAGTTCCTGGTAGGCGTATAAGTTGAGCTTTTCTTCCAGGAACTCGCTGATAGTTTGTTCCGACACAAAGCAAAAGAAGAGAAAATAGAGTGAAAACTGCCCGACCTGTCTGCCATACGTCCTCCTTTATGTGAATTTACTCGGTGTTAAAAGATGAAGGATGAGGAGATGAGGCAACTGAAAAATACAAAAGCCAGAAGAAAAGGGAAAACAAAAGAGAAAGTCGGGCGAAGGAGCTAAAAGCAACAAACTTCTACTGTGACAATGGAATGGTATTTATTGACTCATCAAAATCAGTTGAATCATCACTTGAATATTTTATAAGTAATGCATATCATTTATACATGAACATAACCGCAAGTTAGCTACATATGTCCTGCATTTCCATGAAGGCCGTGTGACAAATAGACAACCAAATTACTGTTTTGAAGCCCAGTTGTTTGTGCCTATGCATGTGTGTGTGTATATATATATCAACATACAACAGAAAATTGTAACCCTGCGTGCAGAGGGAGTTCTCGCATCTCTCTTACAAATTCTGCAGGCATGCTCTTAACTAGCAACATATTGAGATTAGTAAGATTTTGAAGGCCTTTTGGTGGCAGCTTCAGTTGTGGACATTTAGCAATAATTAATGTATGAAGGCTCCGCATAGATCCTTCCTCTATCCTTGTCCATTCCTCAAGTCCAGCCAAATTCGTAAGTGAGAGCTCCTTGAGATTAGGAAAGCCCGCTGCATCATCAGAACACATGTTGTATCCTTTGTAGGCATTACATATTGTTAGGATAGTGAGACTGGGAAGATATTGGAGGCTAGAAATTGGGTCTTCTGTTAACATACAATCCTTTAGATGCAAATACTTGAGGGATTTTAGTTTACATACCCAACCAAGCAAATTTCTAATCCAGCCCTCAACACGCAGCTTTTCTAAATTCTCAAGAGGATTTGATGCTTGTATTTGAATTTCTTTCCTCCATGCACATTTTATGGTCAGGGAGTTCAGGTTTTTCATTAGGTCAATCGATTTAGAGAGCTGCAATGAGGTTCCTCTGCCTTCTACCTCACCCACAGATAACTTCAGGAGTTGAGGAAGGTATGTTAAGCCAAATGCAATCTGTTGTGTAAGTTTGATTCCTGCAAGAGTTTGGAGATCTTTGCAGAACATGAGATCACCATCAAGCTTTACTACTCTATTGCTAAATGAATCTGCAAGGAGAAGGTGTCTCAACATCTTGAGGTTGTCTATGCCGCCAGGCAAAGCTCTCACATAAGTGTTCCTGATATCAAGGGTTTGTAGTTCATGCAAACTCTTGAGGGATGAGGGCAGATTATGAATCCTTGTACCCCTTAAGTTCATATACCGTAACAGGACAAGGTCTCCAACAGCGCCAGGCAATGCATCAATTGGACTGTTTTGCAATTCCAGAACTCGCAGAAATTTAATATTTGAAAAAGAGTTCAACAAGATGGAGGGAGACCAAAGACCATTTTCTCTAAATATAAGTAGAGAACGGATTGGTGTAGCGTTCACATCAGGAATAAAATTGTTGATCATACCATGTACCACAAGGACACGAGTTGCCTTTGATGAAATATGCTGGATTTTGTTGGACATAATGCGTAAAAAATCCTTATTCATTGTTTTAAGGATAAAATGTTGCATTAACCGCAGGAGCCTACATGAGACCACCTCCCCATTTGCACCCACCCTTGCTACTTCAATTAAGTTTCTGCGAATAAGGTTATTGAAGAGGTGCTTCCCAATTTCCTCTTCAGTCATTCCAAGAAGCTGTCTTGCTATAAAGCCCTCTGCAACCCATATCCGAATCAGCCTCTTACACGAGATTTCATAATGCGATGGAAATACCCCACAGTAAAGTAAGCAGCACTTTAACATAGGTGGCAGGGAAAAGTAACTTACCACAAGAACCTTTTGGATCATGTTAAAGTGAGGCAAACACTCAACAGCTGCCTTCAGCATGCCTAGGATATTATCCCACTCATTTGGTTCCTTAATATTCACTGTTGAGAGCATTCCCCCAACTGCTGCCACTAGTAGAGGGTGACCATCACAAATTTGCAAAATCTTCTCCACTATCAGTTCCACTGAAGAAGGCCATAGCACTTCACCGGGGTCATAACGCTGCCAGTAAATTCTCCATCGCATCAATTCAAGAGCATCTTTAGGAGAAAGTGGCTCCAGATGGAGAACGTGCTTACATAGAACAGCAGGAAATGCTGAATTGCAAGTTGTCATGAGTACCTTTCCTCTGCATTTCAGAGGCAATGCACACTTAACATACTCCCAGGCATCTAATGCATCCAAGTCATCTATAACCAACAAGAATTTCTTCCCAACCAAGTAATCATTGATAACTTTTGCCAACTCCTCTACATTCATTTCATCTACATACCTGTGATCCATCATCCCAAATGAAGTTCTTGTAAAACCCATATAAATGTCTCTTAAAATTTCTATAGTGGGACGAGCAGATACAAAAACCCATGCAGCACAGTCAAAATATATCTTCATACACTCGAAAACTGTTGTTGACACAGCAGTTTTGCCAATCCCACTAATGCCGGTGACAGCTACAAGAAGTGGTGTATCTGCATCCTCCTTAAGCAGACACTGTTTAAGCATTTTAATCTCTTTGTCCCTTCCAACGATACGAGTTACAGGAAACTTGAGCTTAAAGCTCTCTGCATGCCACATATGTCTATCATCTCTAGCCCCTTCCATAGAGCTGAGCAAGGGAATATTTTTCCTAATTTCCACTTCCTTGAGCTTCTGATTGACGCTCTTAAGCAAAAATGCAATGCTGGTATGAGAATTATCTTTAGTTTTTCCTTCGGTAAAGTAATTAAGAGATTCTCCCAAGAGCCCCACAAGAGAAGACATAGAAAACTCTCTTGTATCTCTTCTATTATGATAATCATTGTCAATAAAATTTTCTACCTCGCGTGCCAAATCAATGACATCCGAAACCCATGTTTCAAATACATCATCTTCCATGATCATCCACTTCCAATCCGCATATTTGAGGAATGGCTTAACTCTGTCAAACTGAGTCTTGAGTTTCGTTACTTCAGCTGCTCTCTGCTTGTTGATCTCCTTGAAAATCCAATCCTCCAACTTTGCAACAAGGTACTCAATTGCAATCTCAGCCATCACTCTATAAGCACGCCAATGTGTTAGGAATTTCACAGCGATTCAAATACGATTGCGTTTCTCCAAACAAAACCTGAACACGATCACATTTACTTGACTTGATGATCATTCTACGATTAGATAAACAAATCAAAAATGAAGTAATTAGCACATTTCTATGAATACTAATTGTGAAACAAATTGCAAAATTGGAACAAATAAACATCTTTTACTAGTAATTACTGATTCTCCTTCAGTCCTATAATGAAAGTCCTCATTTTAAAGATTCCAACTTCATAAGAAAAATAGTGTTTTTAACATAAGCAACTCCAAGATCAAAACTTATTCTAGTACGTTGTCGTCCCAAAATGAGAGTCCCATTCAAAAGCCAAAATCTTTTAAGAAAAACTCGGCTTTAACCTAATTACTTGAGACGGCCAAAAAAGAAAGGAAAACTCTCATTCTAGGAACATTCCAGATACGAAAGATGGCTCTAATTCTGTGATTCAAGATTTGATCTTGCAACTTTTAACAAAGTGCCCAACAAAACACAAGTCATTTAGCTGGTTTCAATTCTTATCCTAAATATAAATTTCGTTGATTAGTTTATAGTACAAATAAACAGAAATAATTACTACAATTTCTCTAAATAACATACAATGAAAGCAGAAATAACACAAGAATTAGGTAGTTCAACTTAGATTATCCAACTTAACGAAACCAACACAAATACTTCCAGATGAAAACAAATATGGATTACTGTAAAAGTTAATGAAGAGATGAAAGATGTATGAAAGGATATTTACCTTTATGTTTTTGATGGAGAAATAAAACCTTCATTCATCGCATATCTTTCTCTTCAACAGTAATTGATTCCCAGAAGAATAGAATAGTATAGTATAGTACACTGAATACAGAGAGAGAAACTGGATCTGGCCTCCCTTTTCTTTCGGTCAGTAGGCTTCTCTGCCACCGCACCAGCATGGTCCGATGTTGGGTAATTTGTGTGTTTGTGTCAGGCTTAATCTTCTTTCTTTTTTTTTTAATAGGAGTCAAAATTTTAATTTTTTAAGTGGAAATTTTGTTAATAGTTTTTAAAAGAAATTATATTTGACTGTTTTCTAAACAAATTTTTCACCCAAAATAAAATATAAAGGAATTCAAATCAAGTTTCACTTATGAATGAAGAGAATATAGAGCTTGTTGCCAACAACTTATAAGTTGCTCAAATCCATTTATAAGTTGATTTTTAGAGTTGAATCGTTTTGAGGAAAATTTATTTTTCGACTTACGTTTTGACTTATAAGTCATTTTCGATAAGTAATAAATTTTGACTTATTAAGAAATGACTTATAAGTAAGTTTGATCAAATATAAAGATTGTTTTGCCCTTCTTTTAATATTGTTTACATCTTATTTTAACTTATAAATTATTTTAATCAACACTTTTCATTTTATTTTAACTTAAAAATCAAAAAGGAATCGAGGACTTTTGATTATAAATTACCGCAATATGACTTATAAATTATTTTAAATTTTAATTTATAAGTCATTTTAAAATAAGTCATTCCCCGAAACCCATAGTCTTGCACATAGATAAACAAAATTTAACTGAACTCAACCCCAATTATTTAACATAATAATGCACAAAGCTTAGATTTTTTGTCTCATTCCTTCAACTTTTCTTAAATTAGCTTCCGCTATTTCAAAGACTTGTGCAAAAATAATTTAAGACAAGAAGAAGAAGAAATTTTGAACACGTAATGGATTTTAAAATACTATTTCAAAAACCTTTTAAAAGGAGATTACTACTACTAATTCTAACTACCAAAACAAGGCAAAACACATCATCAAGCACAAAAGGCTTAAAGATAAATTAAAGGTTATCATGTTTTTATAATTGTTAGGAAATAGAAATGATTAATTTTTGAACTTGCTTATCTTACGAGGATCTAATCAAAATATAAATGAGATGGGCAACAAAGCTCAAATATCAATTTTGAACTGAAAGAGGCAAAAATAAGTATTCAGATTTACATATTCAAATTAAAGTTTGTTTTTTTTTTTACTTGAGCTACACAATATGATAAACCTCTCCTTAAATTACAATACACAAATCATTATTAAACAAAAAAACTAAATAATATAGGAATAATATCTACACATTGGCTCATACTATTAAATTTTAGTCCAAACTTTGCAATTGAAAAAATATATTTAAGATACTCTCAGTTTGTAGTGATGACGTTGTATTTTTTATAAAAAAAAATTATATTGTCTTAACTAAATAATTAAGAAAACTGATATATTTTGGGACTTAATATATATATATATATATATATTATCAATCCTATAGGTAATAATTGGTCTGTATGGAACCTATTACCAGATACGTATAGATAATTGGTCTCTTCATTCGTTGCGTGCGTCGAACAGTAAGATGGCGGAGGTCTCTAACATTCTTCGAGTTATCCACTATCATCAACAAGAACTAGAAAATATACATGAATCTCAACAACCAGAAGTGGAAGAAGATTCATATATTCAATCCATCGATTCCTCCGTTGCCGATTGGCCCTTCCACAATAACAACGACGACGACCACCTCTACGCCTTCGATTATTTAAATCCTCCTCTCTCTCCCCAACCCCTTCCCCACATCTATCCCGATTTTGAGTACGATTCTGATTATTCTGATTCGCTTACCGATAAGAATTATGTTACTAACTTATTCGAATCTCGCCAATATTACGTTCCTGATGATGATCTTCATCAAAATTCGGGCTCGGATTCCTTTTTTGATTCCGTGAATGAGAACTTTGGGTTAAGGGTTAGTGGTTCAGATGACGTTGAGGAGGATATAGGGTTTGGGGTTGGGTTTGGGGTTGAAATAGATAGGGTGGATTCGAGCTCAAATGGTCTTCGAGTTGCGGGAATTGACTCGGATTCAGATATCGAGGACGAGACAGATGGGGCTAATGATACAGATGGTGATTTGGGTTTGCCGGTTCTTTGGAATTCCATTTTGTTTGATGAGCAAGGGGATGGAAATGAAGAATTCGAGTGGGAGGAAGTGGATGATGATAGAGAAGGTTTGAGCTCAGTGATTGATCGGATTGAAGAGATTACAGTTTCCTCAGAAATTTCTTCAGACGATGATGATTCAGTCATAATCGGGGAAGAGGCTGTGCGGAATTTAGAATGGGAAGTTCTTCTGGCTGTCAATAATTTCAATAGAGATTTTGACCTCGAGAATGATGATGGTGTTACATATTTAGCTGTCGAGGATGGCTACACATATGCTGCAGAATACAATACGTTATTTGAGCAATTTGTGGAGACAGAGAGTGCTCTGAAGGGTAGACCTCCCGCTGCAAAATCTGTTGTGGAGAATCTTCCATCGGTTATATTGACAAAGGAATATGTGCGGGAGAATAATGTAGTTTGTGCGGTTTGTAAAGATGATATTTTTGTGGAGGATAAAGCAACACGACTCCCTTGCAGCCACCATTACCATGGAGCGTGCATTGTGCCATGGTTAAACATCCGTAATACATGTCCAGTTTGTCGGTTTGAGTTGCCTACTGACGATGCAGATTATGAGCGGAGGAAACAGAGAAGGGATGGTCTTGGCTTGTTAGATGATTTGCAGGTTAGATACAATCTTGAACTTTTACCTTGATATCCTAATTTGCTATATGTAAATAGTGTTCGTATAGATAGACCCTCTGTCTTCGTGGTGATGAAAAGTTGGTTCTTTCTCTGGTGTTTGAAGTGGCAACTACGTGTGCAAACACTAGATTGTGCTTCATGTAATTTTCCATTTGAATAAATAGTGATATGTGCCAACTCAGATGTGAGGTCCTTGTGCACCAAACTTAAGTTCTAAAATTAGTGGAAGTTTTGTTCTTTTGGGGGACATTTCGCACTTAGCTCTTCTAATATGATATAGCTGTTGTAATGCCGTCAGTTGCCTTTTCTAATATTGTGATTGCATAAGATATCAGTCACTGATAAAAAAAGGTTTGCTTTTTTTGTTAGTCTTTAAACAGGGAACCCGCTTCAGCCTCTACCCTTGTTAACTCTTATGTTGGTTAGGCTGCAATGGAATATGATTAGAGCGGCATTGGGTTGTTGAACAGGGCAACTTTATATTAGGTTGTGAACAGCTCCTGTTGAGAATGAACAAGATTGATTTATATACTTTTGCTGAAGTCAAGCTTAGCGCTTCTTATGTATGCTGTTACTCTACCTCCTTTTTTTCTTCTTTTTATTTTCCCCTTAGTTGTGGGGTGATTGTATCTGCAAGAAAAAGAATATATACATGTTTCTGTTGGCAACATAAATATAGAAATAGAAGCACTCCAAGCAAATAAAGAGGAAGACAACTGAATTCATCTCAATATGAAAATCGATAAAGAAGATACTGTCTAGCGATTGAGAGTTAATGACATGCATAGGCTCCTTTCTAGCTCAAAACAATAACTCATATTCGGCCTGGTAATTGAGATTGAGCCACAGGATTTGTGATAAGATATACTTGTCCGGTTCACACACCCCCCCCCCCCCCCACCACCACCCAAAAAAAAAAATATTTGTGCTAAGGCGGCAATGTGAATGAACCTTTATTAGTTTTCAAATTGACCATGAGCTCATATTGTTTAGTTGATAGCTTATACAGTGGGTTTGCAACTATACAGCAGATACATTTTGTTATCATTTTCTTTTTAGAAAAGAAAAACTTAAAAGGAGGAAACTCAGATCGGTATCATTTAGATTTTAACGAATTGGCTCGACTCGACTGGACTCCTTGATCAGGTCAGTTCCCTCTGCTTCTTGTTAAACAGAAATTTCTGCATAAAGAAAGTTATTATACAGTTGCAGCATGATTTAGCTAACCAGGTTTAAGTGCTCACATTCTGGAATTGTTGTGATATACTTTCACATGTTAATACAACTATTTGAAGTGCAACCATAGGTCCTCACTAGAAAAGTGTAGGAGAACACAGGTGTATCTTTGTTATATACTGCAAGTTTATTCTGAGCTCAATCACAGGTGATGTGGCAGCTGAAAATATAAACAGATTTTGGATAAGATTGAGCTGAACTGTACCTAATACATTCAGGGACACATCTGAGATATAGGAATAGAATGAAGAATGGAATACTTAGAAATTATGTTTTTTGGTTGGAGGGAATGGAATGGAATTAGGTGGAAATGGACTGACCATTTCTTTAAAATGACTTGTAGTCAGTTTGGTTGGTCGGTAGGAATGGAATGTCCATTCCATTACCCATTACATTTCCACCAATCAATTCCTTCCTAGAGAGGTAGGTTTAGCCATTCCATTCCAACTCAAATTACATTTCTGACTAAAATTTATATTTTAAATTTTAGTCTAGAAAATTTTTACTTCCTCTTTCCGAATTTTTTTTACTCTCTCTCTCTAAATTTTTTGTCATTTTTTCTCTATTTTTTTTGGCTCTATCTAGCTTTTTTACTTGGTCTCTCTAAAATTTTCCACCCTCTCTAACAATCTTTTGCTTATTTTTACTTTTTTCCCTTTTAACTTTTTTCACTTTCTCTCTCTAAAATTTATTTATTATTTTTATTCATGTTCTAAGGTAATTTAAGTGACCATTTCCTAATCATATATGATGCTTATTCCATTCCTAAAGGAATAGAAAATTTATTTCATATTCTTGATTTTCATTTCATTCCGGTAGAATGGATGTATGTGACAATTATGTCATTATATTACATCACCCACCACCATCAACAACAACTAAACATACACTTGATATGTTAAAAAATCATTATACTCCTCCATTCATTCCATTCTTTCAATAAAAACGCAGAATTAATGTTTTATCCGGGGATTGCCGTCTTCTCCTTGCTCTTAGTACCTACTACTAATACATTCAGGGACTGTGCATAGTGATTAAAAGCTCTGATGCTGATTAGGGTGGTTAGCAGATTTGAGCTGGAATCTCAGTCGGTCAGTCCCTGTATTGGGACTTGGCTGTTTTTTGATTAATTTTGCCCAACAATTTCGTAAGCATTATGGGAGTAATTGATTGGTGAAACTTACTAGACTTACTAGTAAAAGTAGTATGCAAGTATTATGAACCCTTGAATATGCACTATCCGTTCATTTTCCTCTTTTAAATCTTCCGGTCAAAATTGCTGACACATTGATACACACAAAAAAGCTAGAAATAATTGTTGTCACATAAAGCAAACTCATCATATGACATATACTCCTAGCATGTACACAGAAATATATATATATATATATATATATATATTCTCTCCGTCTCAAAATATGAGGTTATTTTTAATGATTTTTTAAAAAAAAATTGAAGGGGGAGTATTATAATTCTTTTGATTGTGCCCAATAAAACGGATAGGGAGATGCATGATTTTACGCCTATTTTGATAAATCAACATTTCATTCACATAAGAGACATTTAGAGGGATATATATATAAGAAAAAGAGAAAATATAGACGGTCAAGTGGTCAACCATTTTAAAGTTAGTTACCTAATGGCTTTTTAACTTTTTAATAAATCTGAAAACCGGATTGCCACTTTAAGGATGAAAGCCCTTTTGCTACAATATACTCCCTCCGTTCCTTATTATAAGATTTTTTAGAGTTGTGTACAAGTATTAAGAAAATAATTATATAATATCAAATATCTATATTGTCCTTGTATTGAAAAAAGATATTGTTATTTATTGGACAAAAAATAGTGAGAGAACCAAAGTTATATTTTATACTTGGGTTAATATTAAAAACTAAGCAATTAATATTTACTTGAAATTGTAAAACGTCATATATTAAGGGACAAAAAAACTTATCTAAAACGTCTTATATTAAGGGACGGAGAGAGTAACTAGTTTATCATAATTAATTTTTTTTAGAAGAATTTGTCGTGATTAAACAATGCAATGCAACATTGATTAAAAAAAACCGAAAATCAATACCAACACCATGTTGTTGCGCCAATTAAGTTCACGATTGTAATGCAGTATGTCAACTGTTACTTAGTGTGGCACTTTACAATTTACATGGGTAGAGAATAAGTTATATACGGAAAGGCCGTTACTCTCCAATAACAACATGACAGGTAAAAAGTTTAGAAAAAAAATCAAGTTGGTCAATTTTACCATGATAGATAATAAATACAAAATGTGTCGATACAATTCAAATTTCTTAATTTTTTGCTAAATTTCCAACGTGTCGTATTGTTATTGGAGGTTAAGTTTTACACGCCATCCACCGTATATAATTCAATTTATTCTCTTCTTCGTATACACGTGTAGAAAGGAAATAATGATTAAATTTTTTTGCAAAGTACAGTATGTCTACTGTTACTAGTGTGGCACTTTACATGGGTATTTTCTTGTATATATATATATATATATACATGTATATATATATAGAAAGGAAATAATGATTAAGAAATTGCAAAGTTGTCACTTCCCAACGGCCGGTGTCCACAAAGAGCAAAAGCAAGCAAAGCACTCGATCCCATTCCTCTAGAAAGCATCCATAATTTGTTTCAACATCTTCCACCGTCCGTTTTTGTTTCAACTGGAGGTCGGTGCGGCTGAAAATGTCAAATCTTCTATCACAATAAGAAGGCAAAAATAAAAAGAACATAACAAAGTGAAATACAACAGAGAACCAAAACTTTCCATATTTAAAAACTGATTACAGAAAAAGCAAGAAATCTTTCACAAGTTTCAACATTCTTTGCACAAATTATGTAAAAATTAGTAGCCAGAGATAAATTATTATGTATGTTTAGCAATCTCATTCAAAGGTAGAAAGAGCAAAAAGCTCACTCTCTATCTATCAAAATTTTCCTGTCCTAAACAGATATTATTCTTATCCTAGCAAGAGCTTTAAGCTTTAGTATCTCATTGAGAATATTCTGCCAGTTGATTTGCCAAGATATGGAAAAAGAGAAAGAACCCCCCCCCCCCCCCCCCCCAAAGTAAATTGAGAAGACTGACAAGAAAACAAAAGCTGAAATCAACATAGAAGCACCAAAGGATTACAGTGTCTGCAGGAGAGGATGCATATCACCCCTCTCTAGTTTGAAAGTAGTGCAATTAGCTTCTAGGTTCATCATTGAATTATAATCATACAACAAAATACTAGCAGTTCCTAAATTATGGCAAAACAAACCAACCAACCAACCAACCAAGAAAAAAACAATAGTGAATTGTGTTTAACCACAATTTTACGCCAAACAGCTAGTTGACAAACTCTTTTCACAGTGGTTGGCTTTGGGTGCTGGTAAATGAATATACGTCTTTTCGGAATCGCCAAAGATTTGATACCAAGTAGTAAATAAGACCTCTTAATCCACTACTAATCAATAATTTAAGAATGTGTATCATTAATCGAATTAGACTAAACCGAATCGTAGCTCGACGCTTGGGCAATTAATTATCTGCATAAATAAGATTACGACATGCAACAGCAGTAACAATTATTAGGAGGACCAAGATGATGTTCTGTTAATGACAAATCAACTTGGGAAGAATTCCCATTTGTTATAAATAATCAAGCACCTTTATTATCCACAATGTTAGTGGATACAGACCTTATTACAAGTACGTAAGTCATGTAACACTAACCGAGCAACATTATTTTACTTTAAAATGCACCACCCACAATCATATTATAGTATATAGATTACACCAAAGTAACAATATCATTAATAAAATATAACAAAAGACTAAGATTAATATAGTACAACTGAGAATTAGTGTAATCAGATGTTATATAGTTGTATGAGGAAAAAGAGAGAAAAATTGAGGAGTTTATCCTCTCTGAACCAATATCAAATATCCCATGACCTCATCAAAGACAGAAAAAAACAAGGAATATAATTTTTATGTCGGTTTGAGTTGTAGACTACGTCGTGGTTTTGGGTTCAAAAGTGTATCCAATAAACTTCAACTTGTTTCGTGACTAAAAAATAAAAACTAGTATTAGTTTCTAAAAGTTATCATAGTTGCAAGGAAATGAACACGGAACACCTGTGGCCAAAGGCCATATCAACTAGGAGGAAAATCATCAGTAAAGAACAAATGCATGTACTTAAAAATTTTAAAACTTGTATACATGAGAGTAAAGAGGTTGATGATTATTCCTTGTTTGTATAATTGAGATCTAAACTCCACATATATAAAGTTAGAGCATATTGTTAGCGAAAACACATTTCAAGAGAATTTATTAGCGATTTCTTTGGTTAGCCCATTTCATAGTTTGTGTTAAGATGAGTGCAAAGGGCACGATTCAGATTTCACAATAATAATGTCAAATACTTGATAAATAAAAAATTGTGTGGATGTGAAAGAAACATATAAATCCCAACACAAAAAGTTGAACAAATGAAAAGCTACATTGGGTTAAACATATGATTGATGTATGGAAATTATGTAGCCTCAATACCATAGAAGAGAAACTTTGGGTTTCTTCAATGGGGTACACCAATGGGTCACATATTGGTACAAATGATAGTACCACAAAATTGAGAACCCCATCATAAAATGGGAGCACCTGAGAAAAGGCTTCTTCTCTTTACTCCATTGGAGAGAGAGAGAGAGTTTGGGTTGAGCTGATGGGTGGGGTAGTAGGGTGCATGGGGTGGTGCACCGGTCACCACGCAGCCCTGGCCCCACCAAGAAAAACAGTTTATCATGCGCCCGCCCACTTTTTTATTGGTTGCCTTATCTTATTTTGTGTCACATATTTTGGGGTATGCTATGTTTAATACTAAAATGGGGCAGATGTTAAATCAAGTACCCGTCCATGTGTGACCCATTCCGTTTGTTTAGGGCAGTGTCCTATCTACCCAGATTCCCAGTCATTTCATTTCCCAGATTATCCCTGCCTTAATAATTGAGTGAGTTAAATGATATGAAGGGTTTAATGGGTAAAATTCAGGAGATATGGAAAGTGCTTTTTCAAAAACAGATAAGTAGGCTGATGATATCCATGCCAAGTGAAGGACACAGGAGGTCAGGACCGTCAGGTGGTAAAGGAATTTTAAATTTAATCATATTCATTCACATCCATGTTTTAATTTTTGAATGCCTCACTTTTACTTCCTATCTCCTCTATCATTTGGTACATAATGTACAATCTTGCAGTAATCCTATATTTGTAGAGTTTGGGCACTTAAATCCTAGTATTAAAGTACTTCTTTCTCTAATTGAAAAGAAACCTTTAGAAAAAAATAGTATGCTGAAATAAAGCTTCAAGAAAAGTAGGTTCTGTATAGAAATATAGCTTCCTTCTTGGTGACTCAAGATGGCCTTTCATGTTTTCAAGCTTTAATAAACTACTAAGCTGAAAGTCTTATTCAATACCTACTAAGATGAAAATAAAGTTAATTTAACACGTACATACCTAAAGTGGTTCAAAACCAAACCTATTACAAGCATAAATTAGAGGAACACTTGGCTTTCTTTAACAGTATGTAGATCCATTACATAAAAAATTGAAAACTGTTCTCATCCCATATAATAGTAATCAAGTTCACGATGAACATTGTATAAAAAGTCCTCTAAAACAAAAGAGAGACAGAGAGAGAAATATCCTATTAAACAAACCTGGAACTTTAGGTTCACAAGATAAGATTAGATCCTTTCACTCAACCACGAGTTGCTTTGAGTTGAGATTGATCCATGCCGCAGTGGCATGTGGAAAGCTTAACATTAAGTTTGATGAGTTCGGATGTTTGACATATTAGCTGAATAATAAAGAACTGAGTTAGCCAATTCCTTTATGGGGATTTCAACCAAAAAAAGGAAAGAATAGCATAACTTATGTTTGGAAGTTTTGAAGAAAGTAATTAAAGAAATGCAACTAAACATATACTTGTGTGACTGTGTCATCAACAGGGATAATTTTCAGCTACATAGTATATTGGGGTAGCTTAAGTGATCTCAACTTGGTGCAAGAATCAAGAAAAAGACCAACAATACTGATCTAAAAGTCATGTTAATTTAATAAGAAAAGGACATAACAACCAAAGATTTCAACTACATTAGCCACCTCTATACTCTCATACCTTATTTACAGATAACTTTATTACAAGAAGTAACACTAATATGAAAAATTAAAATTAAAGAAAAAACAAATAATGAAAACACAGGATAAAAAAATTGGAGACAGGAAAAGAAAGAGGAGTCAATATCTGTCTAATGATATTGTTGACCGTCCAGTCCACTCAACTTGACCCAACATGAAGAAGGGAGAGAAAAATTGCCTCCATAGAGTCCTAGTTCTAGCGGCATTACAAAGTTCTTTTCATTAGTGGGAGACTGCATTTCAAAGTACATCCATATCTCCCCCTTCCTCGTCCCCACCATCATATTAACAAGTCTGTTTATTTACTTTTTCAATTTCTGAAAATATTGTTAGTACCTAATCCATCTTATTAAACTAAAAAACTTGTTCTCTGATCAAGCTATGCATAAAGCTTTACAAACATATATGTCACCTAATGAGCACTATATGAATCTCAAAATGACAAATTATTAAGGCATGGAATAATAAATGATTCTTTGAGAATTACTAAACAAGTATGTTCTTTGTTAATTGTATTACTATGGTGCATTCTTTTGAGAATTATTAAACAAGTATGTTCTTTTCATATGTGGCATAGTTTAGGATCTAATGAATGGATGCAATTTCAGATTTCACCACATAAGACCAGAAGAAAGAAGTTTCTTTCGCTGAATTCAAGCACATCCTAATAAAGTGACGATGTATCTTGCTAAAATATCACATCACATCGACTACTAAACTTTACTCCAACTTTACCACTTACCAATCACAGTGGAAGGTGCCACTGTCATTTTTCTAAAAGGGTGTGGAAATGCAGCCATGCTCATGTTATGCATATTTTAATGCAGCAATGACAGGAAACTCTTCCCTACCATGATGTGGCACTGATTGGTGTGTAATTGTGTCATAAGGATGTGATTCCTACTAATCAAAATATTTTAAAGAGAGATCAAGTATACTATTGCTTATTTGGATGGGGTCTTATCTAAGTGGTTGTGGAGTCATCAATTTCTTGTATAATCTTGTCCACTTATAGAAAAGGCTTGCCTTCTCCAACCTCCTTCCTCCTATTCCTTTACGTCACCACGCGCTGTTGGAAAGAACATCTACCAGTAAAACAAGCTTAGATTGGTTCAACTCTGCAAACATCACTTTAAAATTTGACTTTTCAACCTCATCTCCATTTTTTTCCTCTCCAAACTATTCTCACTTAAATAACTATATTCCAAATATGAATTCCCTGCCTTTCATATCTCTCTATGGCAACCATTAATTTGTCTCAAGATTAAACAGTAAACTGTTGAGAAATGAAGCTCACGCAAACACACTAAGATAATAATGTTTCATTGCCAGTATGTGGCATGTAACCATTACATGACCATAGAGAGCATTTAGGACATCTCTGTATAGACTTATGTGTTGAATGTTTACATGTGTACATATATCTGATGCTACATAAGTACATGCACACTGACATCATATTGCAATGGTCTTGTCTTTAAGGAACCCCCTACTGTTAATCTGAATTGACAAAAGTGGGACCACTTGACCTTTTCCATCCTATAAAATACCTACTCACCTCAAGTTTCCATCCGCCTTCCAATTCTAACATCTTATACCCTACCTTCCCTTAAAAACCTAGTCCCTGCAAATTCTCACTAAGGAAGGTCAACACCATGCAGTCCAGTGAGGTCACCGAACTTCATTATCTAGTTCCACCTAATCCAACTTCATACCCTGCTCATTTTGGTTTCACCCAGAACAATACACCCGCATTTGAGTCTAGTAGACTCTCTAACCCATTATATCATCTTCAGAGAAATCCTCAAGTTCAAGAATTCAACCCACAACAAACATGTTTCAGCAGTAATTCAACTTCTGATGAAGCAGATGAGCAACAACTAAGCCTGATCAATGAGAGGAAGCAGAGGAGAATGATATCTAACAGAGAGTCTGCACGCCGATCACGTATGCGTAAGCAAAAGCACTTGGATGAGCTTTGGTCGCAGGTAGTTTGGCTTAGAAGTGAGAATCACCAACTCATAGACAAACTAAACGATGTTTCTGAGCGTCATGATCAGGCCCTTCAAGAGAATGCCCAACTTAAAGAAGAGACGTCAGAACTTCGTCAAATGCTCACTGATATGCAGCTCGATAGTCCTTACCATACATTGAGAGACCTGGAAGATGTCCTTTGCAACACAGCTTATCTCAGGACAGAATCCTCAAACCAGTCCATCACAAGTTCCACAGGCTTGCTTCGTTGAGAAGGGCTTTTGTTTAGTTTTTCTTTGTCTACTATGGGTTTTTCTGGGTATTTTAAGCCGGTTAGGATTTTACTTCAGTTTGAGCTGTACGAGATCCAGGATAAAGTAGTACAATAACATCTTCGGAGTATATCATTCCAATCTTAGTTTATGTTGTTAGATATTTAAGCTAGAGATGTTTGTAGTTTTAGTTCTTTGAAATAAATTCCTTCCACCTACTAGGCCTAACTTCTTCAACTTCATTCACATTTTATTTTTTGATAAGTAGACTTAATATACAAATAATAAGTGGATCACAAAGCAACAACACAGAGGATGCAAACTGACCATCAGAGTGCACCATAGAGATCCATGTTTGTGGTTTTTATGTAGAAAACCTCCCACAATACTGATAATAGAGAAATTATTTACAAAACAGATCCAAATATTGTAATGCAAATCCAATATTATCAAAAAGGAAATGCTAAGACAATATGATACGCCTATATTATTCTTAACGTGGAACATGTTAATTCTTTCAGGTGAAGTATATCAGGGAGATTATAAACTTGCTGTTGTATGTGCAAAAGAGATAAACAAGAAATCAAGTTAAAAGCATAGTAGGTGCTTGAATTAGTTTATAATAATAATAAAAAAAGTTGCCATAACAAGAAAAAACATGTGAAATCCCCTTGATTAATATCCAAATTCTTAAGCATTATTGTTCCAAGCTTTTTGGGTAACCTCACTGGCTTGGTTCAGAAAAGAGTATGTCATTTCATCCGTATTGGTTTGCTCCATCAGAAGGCAACAAGTTCGCCACTACTCTTTCCTGGGATAGACACAGAGGTGAACAAGACGTCAAAAAGAGTTTCCTTTTCTTCACAAATTGTCAGCCATGAAATTGATCCCAATCCTCATCCGGTAAGCCCTACCTTTGGATGCCATCCCAACACTTCACCACTGTGCTCTGACAGCTTCAGCAAATACCCAATAGATTTTACCAGCTTAATTAGTATACATCACGTCATATAAAGCAACTCAAATTAATATCACATCATCGTATATAAGCTTTTCTTGCATCTTTTGATGGTATGCTAGCAGTGGATTATTCTAGCTCAGTATATAGTTCTGGGACTCACTACAAGGTAGAACACTTTCGGTCACAAGCACGAGCTCCTATGATCCTACCAATCCAAGTGTTATACACTTATAGCCCTAGGAGTGAGGAGCTTTGATGACACATTATCTATAGGTCAACACCTCCAAAATCACCTTAAGACTGAACTAAATGCTTCAAATAGCTCACAAATGTAATCCTCTCCGAATCACGCTGAAATATGAGCACTTAGAATATAAATTGCCTAAAACTTCAAAAAATTCAAATTATTCTTTAGAAACGCAAGTAGGAAATTGTAAGCAATAATTATTGCACTAAAAAAATAACTCTGATAAAGTAAACTTTTTCCCCAAACAATTTCTCATTAGCAAGACATTCCATTCAGAATTTCAAAATATAATCAAACCACACCATATTACTGTGATACTGCAATGCGTAATTCACAAAAAAATAAAAATAAATTACCTATATTACTAACATTATTTCACTTTAGCACAAATGACATGGAAACACATAATTATTCAATTTACAATGTGTTCTAACAAACCAACTCTGGATAAATATTCGAAAATTCAAGATCGTGAGGATCAAATCCAGTAATTAGGTCTGTAATTCAAGAACGTGAGAATCAAAAGTGGACATTCGCATTAAATGCAAGGGTTATACTTGATGCAAGCATTTAAGGGGGAAATTTGAGAAGGATTTAATTCAAGGGATTTACCTCTGAGAAATACAATAAACATTAAAATTTCAAAAATGGAAGCCCTTGACGCGAATCTTCCTGTCATCAGGCAGGGTCGGCCGGTCGGGGTATTCACGGTTTCGTTTTTTAGCAGCGGAATGTCAGTTAAATAACGACGCCTTTTGAGATGAAAATGTTGACTAACTTTGACTTACCACCCGCGGCTGCCTAATGCCTATGAGTTGTGCAAATATATTTTCCACCCAGTATTATCTTAAAATTTATCATTAAAATTACAAAATACTATCTCGTATATATTGCATATTTTGGGATATAAAAAAAAATAATGGTTATTCAGTAATATAGTGTCATAGAGTAGTTAATATGAAATTAATTTTAGTCAATTGACTAATACAGTGTTGACACGTGGGCCGAAAGTAATTTTCATTTGCGTGTCAAAATTGTATTAGTCAATTGACCAATTTATCATGAAGTTAACTTTATAACATAAAGTACATAAGAGTGTAGACATATATGCCCAATTTTATATTTATATGGACGTAAATACATAAGATATAAGATATAAAAAAACTCACAAATTATCATTTTATTATATTTACACGTTAATAACATCCTAATTTCATTATGAATTAATGGACAAATAAATTATTTTTTATTACATAATTTTGATTGTCACTTAAACTAACTTAAATTTGATTGATGAATGATGAAATGGCAAAATTATTATTAATAAATTTCTATGTTACTAGGATGTAATTACTACAAATACATGCATTCAAATTGTTAACAATTACTCCCTCTGTCCCAAAATAACTGTTCAATTTTGACTTTTTTTTAGTCAAATTGACTATTTTTAAAATTAATAATTAAGCATGTATAAATATATTTTTAACATTATAAAATTAGTATTAGTAATAAATTGTATATACTTTTTTTTGTTATAACCTCTTCACCTATATTCTGTAAAAATGGTAAAAAAAAATAGCTTTAAAAAATAGTTAACTTATAAGACCCCAACTTTTATGAATAAAGATTTAATTTTCTTTATATATTATTTCGAAATAGTAAGGTGTTGATTTGATAATTATGAAAGTTATGGGTGAAATGTGCAAATATTTTTAAAATGAGCAAGTGGTTATAAAATATTATGGTTATCGGGGAATATTCGTTTGGTCGTGGAATATTCTTGTTGTCGGGGAATATTCGTACGACGGCGCAGCTATTTGTGAACTCCACAACGGAATAACTGTCGGATATAGAAAGCGACAGAAATAACCTTTTTATAAATAACGGCGTAGTTGTTACCGTTAGTACTGTTAAAATACCCGGTGGTTAAAATACAGTGATACGCGGTGTTGCACAGTAGCACACGGTATTGCACAGTATTTTGAATTATTGAGTCTTATGTGAGAAGGCACTTACTCAATTATTGTTACAGTAATTACTGTTCAATATTTTATATTATTGACTCAATAATTGCTACGTTGCTATTTTATATGATTGATTCAATAATGGCTACAGTTGATATTTTGTATTATTGATTCAATAATTGTCACTGCACAGTATTTCACATTATCAACTCAATAATTCATATTATTTTAATAATATTATTAGATAGCATTATTGACAATGTCTAAGGAAGTTCTGTCTAGGAGGGGTTATTTAATTACGCGCCAATAAAGAGAAGTCCTTATCGGAAGGTCCCCTCTTTCATGGGAACGACCTGGTTGTCAATATTGTAGTTCTGTAATATTATTTGTGAATAATTAATTATTGATTTATATGATAAGGAAATATTTATTTTGTGGATATAAAAGAAGGAATTAGCGCTGATGTGTTTTTATCAGTATTTTGGTGTGTAAAATTATCCGTTTGTGAATTTCGGATAATTTATGTTTGAAATTTGGAAAAACTTCCTTCTACAAAGTTGTAGATAATTAAATTTTCTATGGAAGGACATAGAATTTGTATTTTTCTGACAAAGGGGCTATTTGTTATGAATTATTGAAGTTTCAGAAAATAAATATTTTTTTAATAGGTGGGCCCCACTTTTGTTGAAAATCTGATTTTGGAAGAGCAGCCGGCGGCTGGAGATTTTTTTTAAAAGTAATATTATTTTATTAATTTAGTCTCATTTGACATCCTAAGCTTTTCCTATAAATAGGGTGCTTAGGTTAGAATTGAAAATCACACCAGAATCAGAAATTTTCTCTCTCTATAATATCGAGCGTATTTTTGTGAGTATTTCAATACTTTGAGTGTTGCTATTCAGTGCAAGCTTTATTCGGTATTATATTCGATATTTCAACCAGAAGTACTATTCTTTTAAGGTAAGGGATGCTATTTTCTTTCATAAATGATGTTATTCTTTTTAATATCATTATACGAAAATATTGTTATGAATTTTGTTATGAAATTCTTACCTTTTCAGTCAGGGTTACTATTTACGTATACGGCACTATTCACGGAAAAATTAAATTTTCTTCTATTTGTCCAAATTGCTTGTTAAGATTCATATCTTTGATTGGATCTAAATTTTGAGCTCTATTCTTGAATTTTGCTCCAAAAAGTATTATTATGGATTATTCTTGAATTTGGATAAACTAAATGACGAATCCCTAATCTTTGTCTTTTATCTCACTGAATTTGTTATTTAAAATGTTTTTCATCATCCTCAGTCCTAAAAGATGATGTAACTGAATATCTTTGGCTTGTAGAGCAAAGATGAATGATTACCTGATGAATATCTTTGGCCTGTAGTGCAAAAATGACAGGTGTTGAGATGAACATGATCACTGATGGTACAAATGAATATATTTGGCCGTAGTGCGAAGATGAATATTTGATTTGAGATATATATTGATTGATGTTACAGGGATAAAATATTGATGATGGACTTTTAAATCATAGAAGATAATAGACTTCATTCTCTACTTAACTCTTCTAATGAATTGTTATTTCCGCTGCAAGTATTGATCTAAAATTGGTTGTCCTATTATATTTTATCTGAATTGTTGAAGACTAACGATAATTTATTTTCATTATCTTAGTCATAATATTCTTTACTGGGCTAGTTGAGCTCACCATTTTCATCTGTTGTCCTCTTCAGAAAATGAGCTTGTTGCGGGAACTAGTCGGGGGACAAAGTGATGGTCCGAGTTAGAGCAGTAGTAGTCCTCGCTATTTTTGTAAAATAGTAGAATAATAATTGTAATGAGGACTTAATTTGAATATTAATATTTTCTACATATTTGTATTGACACTCACAGTTGTGTGGTCGTATTTTGCACGACCGTGTGATATAAAATTTGTATTTAAATTCTGTACCATGTATTTGACGACTCAGAATGGGTTGGGTTGACTGGACCTATTCTGGGGGCGTCACATAATTTAATTTTAAAAAGTCAAAACTAAACAATTATTTTTGGACGGAAGGAGTATATTCTAGCTTTCTCGTTTCACCAAATAAGTATTTTATATTATTATTATTATTATTATTATTATTATTATTATTATTATTAATAATAATAAGCAAACTTAAGTCTCATGATATTAACATGAAAAATTTAATCATAAATTTCTTAAATAATATTTGAGAACAAAGATTAAATGGAATGAGATATAGTCACTTTTATTTACTAGTAAATGTTCTAAATATTGTATATTAAACGATATTTTATGTGGCTACCATGTATATAATTTTTAATTAATTATTATATTACTTTCATAAGAAAAGTTATTTTTTATTAAGTAAGTTATAGCATGACATAATACTATTAAATTAAAAATTATAATATCATCATTGTTAAATTAGAAACTTACTTTTTAAAGATAAAATAAAATAGAATATATCTTTAATATTTGTAAATTTTGTAAATATAATTCTTTTCTTATCTTGATAATTATAATTTTATTATAATATCATCATTGCTAAATTAAAATTTTATTATTTTTAAAGATAACATAAAATAAAATACATCTTTAATATTTATAACTTTTATAAAAATATTTCATTTTGTGGATGAAAAACGTTTCCTTCGAAATTGATTCTTTGTGGAATGTTTGTCGTTTTGTTGGTGAATGTTAATGTAAGTTTATTTATCTATTTTGATTTATTTTGCTTTTTCATTTTGAATGAATGGCATTACAAGTATAACGATTTCTAATAATATTAGTAATTTTATTCAAAAATTATAAATATCAATAAATTTTAAGTCTAATATATAAAGCCGGAACGATCTTGGTGTTAACAAGTTTTTAAAACTTTTTTAGCTGACAAATTTTATGTGGAAATAAAAATTGGACATGAGTGTTTTACAATTTCACCTATTTGTATTTTGACCTCTAACGTGTGGTAAAAATATAAATAGGTGAAATCATAAAGCACTCGTGTTCAATTTTTATGTCTGCATAAAAGAGCTCTTTTTGGCTTCGTAAATGCCCTCAACTTTTATATCTATTTAACAAAATACAAATGATTTTGAATTTTCCGCTCACTCAATAAATCATCTGGGCCGTCCAAAATTTGGAATAAATCTCACCGTCGATGTAGTGCCGGAGGCACGGGAGACAGCTAGTATGTAACACTCCCTTTCCGAAATAGAAAGAGAGGTTACTCAAAACACAACAAAACTGACGAATTTATACCAAAGCTCTAAACCACAAAGAGTAGTCCAATATCTCATAAATAACACAAGTCAAACAATAATAAATGCCACAATGACTCAAACTACAATCTGATAATTATTACAACTCCAAAGAAATTAATATGTCCAGCCTAAACAGAATATTCCTAGACCATAGGAATGAAGAGAGTTCTCATCACACTTGTCCTTGGTCCCCCTGATTGCCTGCCGGAAGAAAAAATACAGCATGAGTCAAATGTCCAGTACAGATATAGAATACAAGAATAATGAAACGAAATAACTAACTCAATAAAAGAACTAAACAGAAACGAACAAAACTAACATAATAAATACTAGGATGAATCAAATGGCTGGGTGTTATTTCATACTGAGCTCAAAATACAACAAAAATATACTTTGCCAAACAGGCAAGGTCAAATAATGTCACACAGGTAAGTCGCACACGTTGGACCACGAATCCAAATGTATATAAAATCGAAAGGCGTATTTGGCACAAACATTGCCACTCCGCAGAACATAACAGAACAGAAAATTAGAGTCGACCCATACGCCTCTCACAACAAACACCAAATGGTCAACTCCCACCGGAGCACAAAACGGAGACGCCGTGGACTGATTACACCGTCACGAAAGGTGTCATACCTCGGTGCCAAGAGGACATGCCTGTGGTACCCCCACAGGTGGTTATAGCTCAGGTATACCCTACAGTATATTCTAACAATAATACTATTCACAATACATGCGACACAATATCAACACAAAAGGTTCTAAGTGTACATGTAACATCAAAACGAAAACAAATACGAAACTCCCAAGATACGTTAACATGTACATCTCTAAAAGATTAAAATAAATACTAAATATGTTAACATAATTCAAGAGTACAAATACGAATTCTATGAATCAACACTAACATGAAACAAATATATTAATTTCACAAGGAACAATTATGTGAAATAATAACGAAATTAGAAACGAGTAACAAAACGAACTAATTAAATTTTAATAGGAGAATCGCTGAAGGAGTACGGAATCCGTACCTGAATTAAGCAATGTAATACCCAAATTATATTTCAAAAATTATTCGTTTAGGCTCCCTCCGTTCGAACTAATTAAACAACATAATAAATTTAGTACAATTAATGAATTATTATTATTATTTTAACATTAACGTTTCATGATTACATATATGCATCAAGTTATATATATGCCTAACTTGATATATATTAGTTTTACCTAATTGATGCAGCCATGCAGGATTCAGATTATATATATATATATTATTATTATTGAAAGAAGATTGTTCATGCAATCATTATATATATATATGTGTGTGTGTGTGTGTGCAGGTTGTAAAACTTATTAAAAATCATGACTTAGATTTTTGAGTTCTGACATACAACAATCTCATTATATTTTATTAATAGTACAAATATAATAACAAAAGAACTTATTTTGCTTCCTTCTACCCACAATAAATTGCCCGAGTCTCCTCTCAACTATTTCCAAGTGCTGCGCCGCTTCCCTCTTTCCCTCTCTCGGTTTGTATAATGAAATAAAATTAGGTTTAGTTATTTATTAAGAGATCTCTTTAATTCTCCTAATAAAAAGATTTTAATATTAAACAAATATTAATTAGACTCAATAAAATTAAAAGCCCAAATTAATGAAATTCCTTATTTGTTATAGTCTACATAAATTAAATACAATTTAACCCAAACATAAGAAAAGCCCAATTAAATATTTAAAAACAAAATTTTAAAAAAATTAATTTTTTTTCTAGGTATTCACCTACCCCTTAAAAAGGATTTCGTCCTCGGAATCAAAAGAAAAGAACGAACCTAATTATCAAAAAGATGTGGATACTCCGCTCTAATAGACTCCTCCCTCTCCCATGTAGCTTCTCGCTCCGAATGGTTTCTCCACAAAACCTTCACAAACGGAATTGTTTTCCTTCTCATAACCCGCTCTTGACGATCCAAAATCGCCTCGGCTTGCTCCACACAAGTAAGATCATCACGAATCTTATCGAACGAATATTGCATCACATGCAACGGGTGATATTTATAACTCCTCAATACCGACACATGGAACACATTGTGTACAGCTAGCTGTGGAGGCAAAGCTAACCGATATGTAACCTCACCAACCCTCTCCAGAATCTCGAATGGGCCAATATAACGCGGACTAAGCTTCCCTTTCAGACCAAATCGCCGAATACCCTTCCAAGGAGAGACTTTTAGAAACACATATTCACCAGGTTCAAATTCTAAGATTCTCCTATGCTTATCAGCATAACTCTTCTGTCGTGATCGAGCCGACTTCAATATTTCCTTAGTCACTGCTACCTTCTCTGTAGTGATTTGGACTAACTCAGGCCCTTCTATGGCTCTCTCACCAACCTCATCCCAATAAGTTGGTGCCCGACACTTTTTACCATACAACGCCTTAAACGGAGCCATCCCAATACTTGCATGCCAACTGTTATTATAAGTAAACTCAACTAGACAAAAGTAATCATCCCAATTACCCGATTATTCAAGTGCACAAGACCTCAACATGTCCTCCAACGTTTGAATAGTCCGCTCGGATTGCCCATCGGTCTGCGGATGGAAGGAAGTACTAAAGTTGAGCCGAGTACCCCAAGCTCATTGAAACCCTTTCCAGAACCGTGAAGTGAATCGTGGGTCCCGATCCAAAATAATGGACACCGGAGTGCTATGAAGTCTAACAATCTTCTGCTGAAAGATCTGTGCCAACCTATCCATCGAGTAGCCCTCATGGATAGCCAAGAAATGTGCCGATTTGGTCAACCGATCCACCACAACCCAAATAGTATCATTCTTCCTGAAAGTCTTCGGCAACCCAGTCACAAAATCCATCGTGATATCCTCCCACTTCCACACTAGAATGTCTAACCGTTGCAATAAACCACTAGCTCGTTGATGTTCTATCTTCACTTGTTGACAAGTGAGGCACTTCCCAACATATTCAGTCACATCTTGTTTCATCCTATTCCACCAAAAAAATTCCTTCAAATCTCTGTACATCTTTGTAGAACCTGGATGAATAGAAAATGGCGAACTATGAGCCTCCGCCAAAACCGCCTCTCGAATGATTGGATCAGACAGTACACACAACCGCTCACCCAACCAAATCACACCATGGTCATCAATATGAAAGTCGGGCTGCTTGCCCTTTTTCCAGATTCTGCGTTATACTCCACAATTTCCCATCTTCCTTTTGAGCTTCTTTAACCCTCGAAATAAGAGAGGGCTCCACTCTCATACTTGCCAAAAGCCCATCTGAACCTTGCACAAACAACTCCAACTCTAGCCGTTCCATATCCGAAATAAGCTGAGGTTGTGTAATAAGAGCTGCTACACTTTCTGAACTTTTTCGGCTAAGAGTATCTGCAACCACATTTGCCTTCCCCGGGTGATACTTAATCCTCGCATCATAATCTTTTAGAAGCTCCAACCAACGCCTCTGCCTCATGTTAAGCTCATTTTGAGTGAAAATGTATTTAAGACTTTTGTGATCGGTGAAGATATTACAAGTCTCTCCATACAAATAGTGCCTCCAAATCTTTAGGGCAAAAATCACCGCTGCCAACTCCAAATCATGAGTGGGGTAGTTCACCTCGTAAGGTTTAAGCTGCCTAGAAGCATAAGCAATCACCTTACCGTGTTGCATCAAAACACACCCCAAGCCCTTCTTAGAAGCATCACTATAAATCTGGTAACCTCCTATTCCCGACGACAATGTAAGTATAGGAGCTGTCATCAGGCGTTTCTTCAACTCCTCGAAACTCTTCTCGCGCTCCTCATTCCACACAAACTTCGTTCCCTTTTTCATCAACTGAGTCATTGGCAAAACAAGCAAAGAGAACCCTTCCACAAATCTCCTATAATACCCTGCTAAACCCAAGAAACTCTTAATCTCTGTCACAGTAGTAGGTCTTGGCCATTTAGTGATAGCCTCAACCTTCGCAGGATCCACCTTAATGCCTTCAGCAGAAACAACGTAGCCCAAAAATGCAACCTGCTCCAACCAAAACTCGCATTTAGAGAATTTAGCATACAATTTCTCTTTCTGCAAAATTTCTAACACTGTTCGAAGATGCTTCTCATGCTCCTCCCTAGACTTGGAGTAAACCAATATGTCATCAATAAAGACAATAACATATTGGTCCAAGTACTCCTTGAATACCCGATTTATCAAATCCATAAACACCGCCGGAGCGTTAGTCAACCCGAATGGCATCACCAGAAACTCGTATTGCCCATAGCGAGTACGAAAAGCTGTCTTAGAGACATCCTCATCTCTCACTCTCAACTGATGGTAACCCGACCTCAAGTCTATCTTTGAAAAATACTTCGCCCCTTGAAGTTGGTCAAACAAGTCTTCAATCCTCAACAATGGATACCGATTCCTGATAGTAATCTTGTTCAACTCCCTGTAGTCTATGTATAACCTCATAGACCCATCTTTCTTCTTCACAAATAAAATCGGAGCACCCCACGACGAAACACTTGGCCGAATCACACCACGATTTAACAACTCTTGCAACTGCTCCTTCAACTCCTGCAACTCCAATGGTGCCATCCGATACGGCGCCTTAGAAATAGGTCCCGCACTAGGAACAAGCTCAATAGTAAACTCAATTTCCCGCTGCGGTGGTAAACCTGACAACTCCTCAGGAATCACATCGGGAAAATCACGAACAACCGAAATATCCTCAATATGAGACTCACCCTTGGAGGTATCCTTCACAAATGCCAAAAACCCTTCACAACCCTTTGCCACTAACTTCCCAGCCTTCAAAGCTGAAATCAACTTCACCACTCTACTCGGCTGTGAACCCTGAAACACGAATTTTGGAGACTTCACATCTCCAAATATAACCTTCTTCGCCTGACAATCTATGGTGGCCTGGTGCTTATCCAACCAGTCCATCCCGAGAATAACATCAAAATCGTACATACACATTAAAAGAAGATTAGCCCTACGAATCTTATCCCCAAAACTGATCGGACACCCTCGATATAAATCAAAAATAATAACAGAAGTCCCCATCGGGGTAGCAATAGACATAACAGAATCGAAAGACTGAGATGGCACACCAAGGTGCCTAACAAAAGACTGAGCAACAACAGAATGAGTAAAACCCGTATCAAATAAAACAGAAGCCTCACAACTGCCAACTAAAAGAGTGCCAGAGACAGTACCTGGCGCACCTGCCGCTTGATTATGTGTCAAGGCAAACACTCGACCACCTTGACGATGACCTCCATTGCCACCATGATCACCGCCTCCACCATTATCATGTGGCCCGGTACAATCTCTAGCCATGTGACCCATCTGTCCACACAAAAAATATGCACCGGTAACTCTATGACACTATCTCCCCGGATGATTAGCCCCACACATGGCACAAGAAACTATCGGAATAAGATTTGGGTTACCCCCACCAGCTGGTCCGGTATATCGACCCTGTTTTTGCCCCTACTGACGATTCTGCCCCTACTGGCGATTCTGACCATACCAAGGTAGCTGAAGCTGACGATTCTGCCCTTGCTGAGGATTCTGTCCATACCAAGGCAGCTGAAGCTGACGATTCTGCCCTTGCTGAGGCATCTGCTGATTACCCCTGTTCTGATTCTGACCACGCCACTACCCCTGCTGGCCTCCACGATTTCTGTTCCACTGACCACCTTGATTTCTCCCATGCTAACCCGAAGCTTGACCCTGTTGGTCATCTCTGTCCCTCTTTCGATTCCCTTCCAGTTTAGAAAATCGAAAGTCCTGCCGCTCCATCTCAATATTATTGGCCGTATTAGCCACAGCTGAAACATTTGCAAACTTGGTGTTAATGAGATATTGCTGATACCTATAATGAATCCTCCACTTGAACTTCTTCGCCTGTTCCGCTGCAGTCCCTGCAAAGGTTCCCGCAAAACCTGCCAACCTGGTGAACCTCGTCATAAAATCTGTGATGGACTCATCATCTTTCTGCCGAATAGACAGATACTCTCTAGCATAGGCCTCTTTATCAGCAGCTGAGAAGTACTGTTGATAAAAGACCTCACCAAACTCTGCCCAACAAAGTGTCTCTATATACCCATCACCCTTTGTTGTTTTCATCGCTTTCCACCACCTCTGTGCATCCCCCTCTAGCTTGTAAGCAACAAGCAACACTCTCTGATTATCTGAGCACCCCAACACATCAAAGATCTTTTTTAAGTGACCAATCCAATTCTCTGCATCGATTGGAGTCGGAGCTGAATTGAATGACTGTGGTTTCTGCTTCTGAAACCTCTCCAGCCATACGTACATTGGAACCACCTGCTGATCAAGACCATCTCCATTCTCTTCCTCTTTGTTTGCTTGTGGACCATTATTTCCTGAGTGCCCCTGCTCAGGAATTTCTGGCGGCCGCTGCATTGCCTGTACAACCTGTGCCACCAACTGCAGTAACGCCTGATTAACCGCCTGATTCACCAAATTAGACAGTTGAGCATTAATCTGATCATTAGGTTGCTCATTGGGCTGACCATCACCTCTTCCCCTTTTGTTACCTCGCCTTCCAGCAACTCTAGCGAATCTACGAGCCATCTAAGAAAGAGATCAACGAATATAAGCAAAACAGATTAAAGACAGATTCGAATTTAGCTGAACAAAAAATTAAACTGAACAAAACCTAACCCACAACTCTACCCATAACTCACAGGTCAAACCTAAATAGGTTTTCTACAAGAAAGAACCTAAGCTCTGCTACCAACTCTATAACACCCCCTTTCCGAAATAGAAAGAGAGGTTACTCAAAACACAACAAAACTGACGAATTTATACCAAAGCTCTAAACCACAAAGAGTAATCCAATATCTCATGAATAACACAAGTCAAACCATAATAAATGCCACAATGACTCAAACCACAATCTGATAATTATTACAACTCCAAAGAAATTAATATGTCCAGCCTAAACAGAATATTTCTAGACTATAGGAATGAAGGGAGCTCTCATCACACTTGCCTTTGGTCCCCCTAATTGCCTGCCGAAAGAAAAAATACAGCATGAGCCAAATGCCCAGTACAGATATAGAATACAAGAATAATGAAACGAAATAACTAACTCAATAAAAGAACTGAACTGAAACGAACAAAACTAACATAATAAAATACTAGGCTGAATCAAATGGCTGGGTGTTATTTCATACCGAGAAAATACAACAGAAATATACTTTGCCACACAAGCAAGGTCAAATAATGCCACACAGGTAAGTCACACACGTTGGACCGCGAATCCAAACGTTTGTAAAATTGGAAGGCGTGTTTGGCAAAAACATCGTCACTCCGCAGAACATAATAGAACAGAAACTAGGGTCGACTCATACGCCTCCCACAACTAACACTAAATGGCCAACTCCCACCGGAGCACAAAACGGAGATGCCGTGGACTGATCACACCGCCACGGAAGGTGTTATGCCTCGGTGCCAAGAAGACATGCCTGTGGTACCCCCACAGGTGGTTATAGCTCAGGTATACCCTACAATATATTCTAACAATAATACTATGTCACAACACATGCGACACAATATCAACACAAATGGTTCTAAGTGTACATGTAACATCGAAACGAAAACAAATACGAAACTCCCAAGATACGTTAACATGTACATCTCTAAAAGATTAAAATAAATATTAAATATGTTAACATAATTCAAGAGTACAAATACGAATTCTATGAATCAACACTAACATGAAACAAATATATTAATTTCACAAGGAACAATTATGTGAAATAATAACGAAATTAGAAACGAGTAACAGGACGAACTAATCAAATTTTGCTAAGAGAATCGCTGAAGGAGTACGGAATCCGTACCTGAATTAAGCAATGTAATACCCAAATTATATTTCAAAAATTATTCGTTTAGGCTCCCTCCGTTCGAACTAATTAAATAACATAATAAATTTGGTACAATTAATGAATTATTATTATTATTTTAACATTAACGTTTTATGATTACATGTATGCATCAAGTTATATATATGCCTAAATTGATATATATATATATATATATATATATATTAGTTTTACCTAATTGATGCAGCCATGCATGATTCAGATTATATATATTATTATTATTATTATTATTATTATTATTGAAAGAAGATTGTTCATGCAATCATTATATATATATATATATATATATATATATATATATACACATATGTGTGCAGGTTGTAAAACTTATTTAAAATTGTGACTTAGATTTCTGAGTTCTGACATACAATAATCTCATTATACTTTATTAATGGTACAAATATAATAACAAAAGAACTTACTTTGCTTCCTTCTACCCACAATAAATTGCCCGAGTCTCCTCTCAACTATTTCCAAGTGCGGCGCCGCTTCCCTCTTTCTATCTCTCGGTTTGTATAATGAAATAAAATTAGGTTTAGTTATTTATTAAGAGATCTCTTTAACTATCCTAATAAAAATATTTTAATATTAAACAAATATAAATTAGACCTAATAAAATTAAAAGCCGAAATTAATGAAATTCCTTATTTGTTATAGTCCACATAAATTAAATACAATTTAACCCAAACATAAGAAAAGTCCAATTAAATATTTAAAAACAAAATTTTAAAAAAATCATTTTTTTTGGGTATTACATAGTATTTTATATTTTATCCTAATAACTTTAATTTTACTTATTTTTTATTTAACTTATAATTTTGAGTATTTTACTCTTTAGTCCTAGAAATCGTAACTTTTTATACTTCCTACGTCTTCAAAAGAAAAAATATATTAAAAAATAAAAAAGAGGTAAGAGAGTAAAACAATCAAAATTTATCCATAGTGGTCCACAATATTATATAAATTGATAAATATTTTTAGTTTTTTGTATTAATGGAGTATACTGAATAATATATTTTTTCTTTTCACTTTATTTATTTTATTTAATCTTTTTGAGAACAAAAAAAATTATACATTTAATAATTCTTTTAAGGATGTAGGGGGTAATTAATAACAAAGCGAATAAGAGATCTTTGAAGCCTTTTTTACTTCCTAAAACGTCCAACTTTTATATAATTTATATTTTTCCTTATAACTTCAACTTTACTTATTTTCTTATCTAACTTTTAAGTTTAAATATTTTACTTTTTACTTCTCAAAATTTTAACTTTTAAAAATTAATAATATAATAAATTATTGAGAATTGCATATTCAAATTTGATGTTGAAAGTAAATATAAATGCTTAAGTGTAAAGTCCTTCAATGATCATATGTATAAGGACTTAGATGATAGATCAAAATTGTTAGGTTGATCTGAGCTTTAATGTTTATCACTCTGTATATGAATGTATAGAAAGAGATATCAAAACTTTTAGGTTGATCTATTTTGAGATGTAATTGTTAGGCTTGACAGAATCGTAGTCTATCAAAAGCCAGTCTGCAGAAGCCAAGGCAGAATCGTGGAGCTTAAATGAAGATGTCCAGAATCATAGTCTGTCCTTGGAAGCCACACTGAGAATCATGGAGAAGATTCGAGCGCCTGCCGAGCTAAGTCAAGAATCGTAGTGTGCTCTCGAAAGCGTGGAGTCTGCAAGACAAGCAAGAAGGAATCGTAGTCTACCAAAGAGCTTAAGAAAAATCGTAGTGTTCTCTACGATCAAGACTGAGTCCAGCCTGTGCAAGCCAACACACAACGATCATGGTACAATGACCACAATCGTAGTGTTCCTCCTGTCAGCATCAAAGTTACAAGTTCTGATGAAGGATGAAGAGCAACAAATGAAGAAAGGCTTATAGTCGTTGACAAATTAATGGTCCCAATGATTCTACATTCATCCTTAATACAAATCGAAGAAGCGTATTGAAGAAGCTAAGAAAAGGACTAAACCTCCTGCTGAAAATATTTTTTCAGGTGTTAGGTGAGATTGCAGTCTGTTGTGTCAGTGGGCCAGTCGGCTGTGCTGCAAGAAAGCAAGATGTCAACATCAATTGCACAGAACTGTCTAATGCATTTAATGTTACAACGGACGCCTTCAACGGATAAATTTCAAAGGCTCCTTATTAAGCAAATGAGACAAGGATTCAGAATAAGCAAGTAAGCAAACAAGAAAGAACAAAAAGCTAAGAACGCTCAAGAGCACTCAACGAATATACACTACGATCCTGAAAGAAGAAAAGCTTGCTTCGCTACTCAGTTCTTTAGAACTGATGCTCAATTACAACTGAGTAGCACACCCCAGAATACAACTCTCAATCCAAAGAGAAGAGCCAAGTCAAAAGGACTTGAAGAGTTCTAAGTGAACTAAGAGAAGTTCCAAGGCTGCTGGCCTTGAAGAGTTCTAAGTGAACTAGAGAAGTTCCAAGGCTGCTGGCCTTGAAGGAATCTAAGTGATTCAAGTTGTAAGAGATATCTTTAGTGAATTTCCTACTCGTGGAGTAGAAGAGTGGACTAGGTGCCTTGTGTGCTCTGAACCACTTAAAACCTCCGTGTCTCGTTATCTCTCATTAACTGTTATAAATGTTATATCTGTTATAACTGCTATAACTGCTTATTAAACCATATTACATTATCAAGAAGGGAACAAACATATATTCCGCTGCTGTCAATATATTCAATACTGATAAGTATTTTAAAACTAAGAAAATTTTAAAATATATATTCAACCCTCCTTCTAGATAACTATTGTGCCTTTGGGAACTAACAATTGGTATCAGAGCAGGTTCTCTCAACTAAGCATACAAGCTTGAGTAGATCCAATGGCACATCTGATAAGCGAGACCAAGACAAGTGGAGGAAGCAAGCCACTAATGTGCAATAGAGACAAGTTTGTCAACTGGAAAGTTCGGATGTAAGCATACATGGGTTCAATAGATGATGATCTATTTGAAACCGTATTGAATGTGCCCTATATACCAATAAGGCTTGCACCAACTCCAGAAGAACCAAACAGAGTTGTGGTCAAAGTTAAATCTGAATGGACTGACAACGAGAAGAAAGATGTCCAGCTAGACAAGAAAGCCAAGAACATCTTGTTCCAGTCCCTGGAAGACAATCTATTTGAGAACGTGGTCAACTGCAAAACTTCTAAGGAAGTATGGGAAGTATTGCTCATCATGCATGAAGAAACTGAAGAAGCCAGAGAAAACAAGCAATCGCTACTGACTCAGCAGTATGAGATGTTTGCTCATGTTCCTGGAGAGAATGTCACTTTCACTTATGAAAGATTCACATTGCTTCTTAACTCTCTTCGAGCTTATGGAAAGATCTATCTAAACAAAGATCTTATCATCAAGTTCATGAGATCCTTGCCAAGCAAATGGGATGCCAAAACCACTGCAATCCAAGAGTCAAAGAACTTGCATGAAATGATTGTTTAACAACTTTACGGCAACCTTCTTACCTATGAACTGGCGCTGACTCAACGAGCAGAAACTCTATATGAAGGAAGAAAGAAGGACAAAGGAGTTGCTCTCAAGGTAACGGAAGAGATCTCCAAAGCTTATGATGAAGACGAATCTTCATCTGATGAAGATGATGATGATGATGCTGATGAAGTTGTAATGTTGGCCAGAAAACTCAGAAGGTTCATGCGCAAAGGAAGAAGCGGCAGACCTAAGAGATACAGAAACATCAGCAGTCAGGAGTAGATCAATGAGCTATGCTACAACTGCAAGAAGCCTGGCCACTTTATTGCAAACTGCAACAAACCCATCAAAGAAGAACTTAAAAGAAGAACAAATCCAAAGAAGGAGTTCAGAGGCTACAAAAAGCATTAGAAGAAAGACAAAGGTCTTATAGTTGGAAGTTCGTGGAGTGACTCAGACAATGACACCAATGCTAAGTCTGGAGATGATGAAGAGCCTCAAAAAGCAAACCTATGTCTAATGGCCAAGGATGCAAACAACACGAAATACACTGATCATTCTGTGGTAAACATAGATGAGGTATTTGACTTCAACACTTCTGATGTAGATATAGATGACTTAAGAACTGCTCTTCATGACATAACATCTGATTTATATCAATATATGAGGAGGTTCAGAGTTTTGTCCAAAGATTATTCTGATCTTCAAAGAGAGAAAGAGAAAGTTCAAAAAGAACTTGAAATAGCTCTACTCAGTTCTGCCTCTCTCTCTCAGTTTGAAGCTGAGAATAAAATCTTAAGACATACCAATGAACTGAGCACACAAAGAGAGTCAAAACTAACCTCTAAGATTGAGGAGCTAGAAAAGACTATCTCTATGTGGAATAGGTCTTCCTCATCCATGGACTCCCTGATCTTCAGTCAGAGAAGTGCTTCTGACATAACAGGTTTAGGTTTTAGAGAGTCTACCCCAGAGCCATGTGTGGAAAAGATTAAGGATACAAACAGTTGCAGTGCTTCTAAATCAAATAAAAGCATTGTATTTGTGAAATCCACACAGAAGGAAGAACCAGTGCAACCCTGCTCTTCTGATCTAAATCATGTCCCAAGACATAAAGGATCCCATGCTGGTCTGGGATTCAGAAAATAGAAGAGTGACTCAGTCACCACTGCCCAACCTCAAAGAATCGTAGAGTTAAGTAAAACTGACTCCACGAATCAACCTGGAAGGAATCGTGGTGTTGAGGTCCACTCAGCACAAAAAGTGAATCCCAATGCTGCATGAAAAAAGAAAAAGCAATACAAGGGACCAGTACCCACACAAGTCCAAATGGAGAAAGAATCCATACACACACACACCAGCATGCCTTATAATAGATGCTTTGTATGTGGTAAAAATGGTCATAAAGCTGCATTATATTATTATACCACTGTGCATGGATGGCCCAAAGTCAAACAGATTTGGGTCCCCAAGGGTACTAACATTGTAGGACCCATGCAAGTTTGGGTACCAACATGAATGCTGAAACTACCTGCAGAAAATGAGCACTACGATTACAACATGGTATCTGGATAGTGGTTGCTCAAGGCATATGACCGGGAATAAAGCTCTTCTGTCAAACTACACAGAGAATAAGGGACCAACAGTTATCTTTGGAGATAACAGCTCTGGCAAGACAAAAGGCTATGGCTCAGCTGGGAATGGCGTGGTGTCCTTCAGCAAAATGGCTTATGTAGATGGACTAAAGCATAATCTTCTTAGCATCAGCCAACTCTGCGATAAAGGCCATCAAGTCACCTTTCTCAACAACCAGTGTCAAGTCAGAGATCTGGAGACATCCTCTATCAAGCTGACAGAAACAAGAGAAGGAAATGTCTACACTGTCAACCTTGCTCAACTAAGTTCTGATGAGACAGTATGATTTCTAGCTAAAGTCTCTGAAGAAATAAGTTGGCTTTGGCATATAAGGTTATCTCATCTCAATTTTAAGAGTATGTCAAAGCTGGCCTTCAAAGATCTGGTAGCAGGTCTACCCAAGTTCAGCTTCGTCAAAGAAAGGTCATGCAATGCCTACTAGCTTGGAAAGCAAACAAGGAGCTCATTTAAAGGCAAAGCAGTTAACTCAATTGGCAAGCCCCTACAATTACTTTATATGGATCTCTTTGGGCCAATTCTAACTGTGAGCCTAGGAGAAAAGAGATACTCACTGGTCGTAGTGGATGACTACACCAGATTCACATGGGTGTTTTTTCTTACCTCTAAAGATGAAACAAGCTCCCAACTGATTAAAATGTTCAAGCTGGTGATGAATGAAAAAGGAGAGATTATCAAGGCTATAAGGAGTGATCATGGTAGAGAGTTTGACTTCTCAAAAATGAATAAGTTATGTGCAGACAATGACATCAACCACAACTTCTCAGCACCACGAACTCCTCAGCAAAATGGAGTAGCTGAAAGGAAGAACAGAACACTTATAAAAGCTGGAAGAACTCTACTAGCAGCAGCTCATCTGCCTGAATATTTCTGGGCAGAAGCCATCAACACTGCGTGCTACACACAGAACAGATCTCTTGTACACTCTACGTTGAAGAAGACTCCCTATGAGCTGTGGAAAGGAAGAAAGCCAGATGTCAGTTACTTCCATGTGTTTGGCTGTTCATGCTACATTCTCAACAATGGGAAGCAATATCTAACTAAGTTCCAACCCAAGTCAGATGAAGGAATCTTCCTTGGATATGCCACAGACATCAAAGCTTATAGAGTGTTCAACAAGAAAACACTAAGTGTTGAAGTCTCAATCCATATCATCTTTGATGAAACAGACTCGGACAAGTCTGCACCACAAGGCACTACAATTGACGATACAGGCACTACGAATGAGGTGGTCGAGCCCAACACCACGACCGTAGTCCCTAAAGGTGGAATCGTAGAGGCTGAAGAAACAATTGTAGAGAGAGCTGCACCAGACAATGATTCTGGTCAACAAGAACCAGAAGTCAATCTTGAAGAGTTTAGACAAGAAGGCACCAGAACAGATGTTTCAACAGGGAATAGATGGGCAAGAAATCACACTCAAGACCTGATCATTGGAGACCCAACTGCCAGAATCAGAAGAAGATCTGCAACTCAAAATGAGTGTTTTTATTTGAGTTTTCTGTCTCAAATAGAACCCAAGAAGATTGAAGATGCAATGCAAGATGTAAGCTGGATAAAAGCCATGCAAAAGGAGCTGAATCAATTCGAAAAAAGCAAAGTCTGGAGATTAGTTCCAAGACCAAAGAATCACCCAGTCATTGGCACTAAATGGGTCTTTAGAAACAAGATGGATGAAGATGGGGTGATCACAAGGAACAAAGCAAGACTAGTGGCCCAAGGTTATTCTCAAGAAGAAGGCATTAACTATGATGAGACCTTTACACCAGTTGTCAGACTTGAAGCAATCAGAATATTCCTTGCATTTGCTGCCCCACATGAGGTTCAAGGTCTTCTAGATGGATGTCAAAAGTGCATTCCTAAATGGTGAACTTCAAGAAGAAGTATATGTGGAACAACCCCCAGGTTTTGTCAATTCAACCCTCTCTAATTATGTCTATAGATTAGACAAAGACTTATATGGACTTAAACAAGCACCTAGAGCATGGTATGAAATATTAACTAACTTTCTTATTGAAAAAGGATTCACTAGAAGTAGAGTAGACACCACACTATTTCGTAGGAAACACAAAGATAAAGTCTTACTAGTTCAAATATATGTAGATGATATTATCTTTGGTTCTACTGATGAAAATCTGTGCAAGAAATTTGCCAAGCTTATATAAAGCAAGTTCGAAATGAGCATGATGGGTGAGCTGAATTTCTTCCTCGGACTACAAGTGAAGCAAACTGATAAAGGTATCTTCATTAACCAAGCCAAGTACATCAAAGACTTACTTAAGAAGTATGGCATGGAATCAGTCTCTCCCATGAAAACACCAATTGCTCCGGTAACTAAGCTTGACAAAGATGAGAAAGGTAAAAGTGTTGACATTACTCAATATAGAGGTATGATATGCTCCCTTCTCTACTTAACTGCCAGTAGACCAGATATAATATTTGTAACATGTATAGGTGTTAGATTTTAAGCTAATCCTAAGGAATCACACTTAACTGCTATAAAAAAGATTTTCAGGTATCTTAAAGGTACACCCTACTTGGGTCTATGGTATCCCAAGGAGTCCTCCTTTGAATTGACAGGATATTCAGATGCTGACTTTGCAGAATGCAAAATAGATAGAAAGAGTACCAGTGGCACTTGTCAACTGCTAGGAAATAGACTAGTGTCCTGGTTCAGTAAGAAGCAAAACTCAGTATCAACTTTAACAGCAGAAGCTGAATATATTGCTGCAGGCAGCTTTTGTGCTCAAATTTTATAGATGAAGAACCAGCTAGTAGATTATGGGTTTGATTTCAAATCTATACCTGTTCACTGTGATAACACAAGTGCCATAGCAATAACTCATAATTCTGTCATGCATTCTAAGACCAAGCATATAGAAATAAGATATCATTTTATTAGGGATCATGTACAAAATGGAACTATATCTTTGCAATACATCCCTACTGAAAATAAACTTGCTGATGTGTTCACAAAACCCTTAGATGAATTTAGATTTAAGAAACTGATAAGTGAGTTAGGTATGTTAAATTTGCAACCATGAATTCTATGCTCTAGATGGTACTAACCGTGCAGAAACAAAGGCTAAGTCAAAATTATAGAGATGACTAAGAGAAACCACGATCGTGGAGTGATCCAGACAAGGCAGAAAAGCTCACTGTGATAGCAGTATTATAAAGATAAGCAACTCTTCTGATAAGTGTCTCAGGGACAAAGCTGATCCTTAGTGCCAAACTAAGAGGTTGGCCCTTCCTGAGCAACCTTAACTCAGAAGGATTGTCATTTCAGAATGCATCACAGAAAACCATAGAGTTAACGGTCAAGGAGCAAGCGAATGATCGAACTCAACAATCGTGGAGTGGTTCTCGGAAATCGTAGTCCTCTCACAAGGACTCACTAGCTTAGGGGGAGCCAAGGACAAGAACGAAACTTTCCACATGACTTAAAATCGTGGAGTCCTGCAGAACTCGACACGTGTCCCACGATGCAAAACACATGGAGAGAAGTTTATAAATTCATTTTAAACTATCATTTATCAGTTTACCTTTGAATTTTAAAAAGCTTATATATATATATATATATATATATATCTCTAAAACGAAACCCTAAGTTTTAGAAAGCTAAGCCAATTTGTTCGTCTTAGGATACTCAATCATCAATCAAATGGCTGCTTCAAATGTTGTCTCTAGATACCAGCTATGCTTCGACGAGTTCAAGAAAGCTGGACCTGAGTTCCACAAGATTCTATTACTGCTAAAGAAAGTTGGACTCAAAGAAGTTCTGAGCACCAGCACCCTAATATATTCGAAGATGGTAAAGGAGTTCTACTGCAATGGAGTCGTTTATGGGATTTCATCCTCGCCAAAGTCAAGGGCGTGCAAATACGACTCAACACCGAAGCATAAACCTAGCCCTAGGTTTCAAATCTGAAGGTCTTCTGGATATGGAGGTTATTGATTTCCATGAAGGTTTGAAGAAGATGCGCTACACAAAAACTGAAGGGAAGAGTGGCTACAAGAAGAAAGAGTTTTCCCAAGAATATGAGTTCCTTGCTGACATTGTTGGTAAATGCATATGCTGCAAGGGCTCTGGTCATGACTCTGTCAATGAGAAGCAACTGAAGCTCATGACAGCCATCCGCTTCAGATTCCAACTCAACTATGGAGCTTTACTGATGGAGTGGTTCAGGAAATGGATGCAAAGCCCTAAGAAGACCAAGGGCACTGCCAAAATGCTCTATGGGAGGTTTATCAGCATCATTATACAGTTTTCCCTGGGTGACAAAATTGAGGACAAGGAAGGCATCTCAATCAATCCCAACAGAAAGATGACCCAACAACTATTCCAGAACTGGAAGAGAAATCCAGCAGAGAATGTGAAGATGATGTCAACAACTTCATCTGCTACAAGGGAAGCCAGGAGGAAGAAGAAGAAGTTGTGGCTCTGACCAGAAAGAATAAAGGAAAGAAAAAAATAAATAAAGTGTGAAAATTATTGAGGAGCCCCAAGGCTCAACCACTGATGCACCCCAAGTGGGTCCTGGTGTTGATATGGAGTTCAGAAGCCTTATCACTGATAGATTCATCACTCCAAAATCACCAGAAGAAGTTCTAAAAGAGAAGAAGAAGAAGAAGAGGGAGACAAGTGAGGATAGGGCTGAAGGGAGCTCTGAGCCTCAGAAGAAGAAGAAACGCAGTCACAGAACAAGGAAGTCTTCACTTACTACGATTGTGGAGTCATCACAAATCGTAGAGTCCAGACTAGCTGCCACTGCAGAAGGAGAAGCTGCAACAACCTCTCAGCCTGAATAAACTCTAAGGGCTAAAGCTGAAGAAGGTGAAAAGGTTGTGCCCAAGCCAAAGAAGAGGGTGAAGAAGCTGGTTAAGAAGTATGTTCTTACCAATGAAGAAATATTGAAAGAAGATGACAGAAGAAGGGCTGCTGAAAAGGCTAAACAGTCTACTGAGCCTCAACCATTTGGTCCAACCCCTGTAGAGACCAGGATCAGTAAAAATGTGGTAGCTTACATCAAAAATGCAGACAACAATGCTGCACCTGATCAGGCTGAAAATCAAGCTGAAGAGGAGATGCCTGAAGCTGGTGCTCACACTGCTAAAGTGCAGGAAGAAGAAGAGATACAAGAAACAAGCGCTACTGTTGAAAAAGTATAGACTGAAGATGAAGTACCAGAAGCACTTGAAGTAAACTCAGCCAATGCTGAAGAAGGAACTCTGGAAGTTCCTGTTCAAGATAGTGCTACAGCTGAGGGGGAGCTATTAGAAGCACTAGAGCCAGAGAATGCAGAAGCTGAGGGGGAGCTTCCAAAGAAAAATCATGAAGTCTCCCCAGTTCATGAAGAATCTATAAAGTCTGCTGCTGCAGAAATGGTGAATATTGATGATGATGATGTGATGGATAATGTAGTGGAAGTTAATGATGAAGAAGAGGAGGATGAACTTAAGATCCTAAATGTGGGACAAGATGGAGAAAGGACAACTAACTACAATCAGCTGTTCAATTACTTTCCCATGATGTCATATCATAGAGCTATGATTCTCAACTCCTAGGATCACATATTCTGGACCTTCAAGGTATATCCAGCAATCTCAGTACTTGCCTATGGATTCCCAAGAGAAAGGAGGTTTGCTCAGAAGCTGATTACTAATGAGTCAACTTCAGAGACTGAGTATGAGGTACATTTCACTCCCCTCTCTTTTATTGGCAACCACTCTCTATCATCACACTTCAATCAGTTCTACGAATTGCCCATATAGTTGGAAGTGGTCCTGCATCCACTCAATCAGTTTCCAGTTACAGAGTCCCAAAACTCTGTGACTGATGAACCAACTAATCAACTTGTTCTCGTAGAGCCAACTGTAAATGATCCAATGGTGATTGAGCACATCACAAGAATAGTTGAAGAAATGCTTGCAAGCTCAACTATTGAGACACCAACTCTGGACGACACACTACGATTTGTGCCTATTGATCAACTTGAAACGGCAATCATAGAGTCTCCAGAACAACTCAATGAACCAGAAACACAAACCTCTGAACTAAACACTACGCCTATACAGCAAACACAAGCCCCCATAACCCAATCAGATATTCCCCCATCCTCCAACAATGAATATTTTGACATGACACTTGCTCTCGCAAACATGTCAAGGAGAGGTGAACACACCAATATGTTAGAGTTTATGCCCTAGAGGCTAATTCTTTGATGTAATTGCTTAAACATTTTTGATATTATATTTGATTGAATAAATGAATTATTTTATTATGATTTTATTTACTGCGTTATATAAATGTTAACATAATAAAAGTCCTTAGAATAGTGATACAAATTATATGGCTTTAAGTATGTGACTTGAACATGAGATCATATAATTACAATTAGTATCATTACTCTTAAATGTCCCTAGTCGAGTGTTATTGTTAATGGGACAACAATGATACATTGAGACTAGTATGTGGATTGACTGATGGCCAAATCTCATTGGTCATAAATATATGAGATATTGAGTCAATGCATAGGTACATGTTAGAGAACAATGTACTGGACAGACCCACCATGAGAATTCTACGTGGAGCATTATGCAAAGTGTCATAAGCAATTCTCATAGTGACAATGATGTAATGATCCTCCGACCTGAAATCACTATATTACTACACGAGAATTTATGTACTTTGATATCATCAAAGGCCACCTTTAATAGGGTGGACGATAAAGGTGATTATTGGGTACATCATGAATCGTGTGAGGAATATGAGTGATCTAGATGGAATTTAACCCTCCTATATATTAGGGGTGATATCCATAGGCCTCTTGATTGAGTAGGACTATGAAATACATGGCCATGCTCAAATAGTAATTTGTTTCATATAGTCTACTCATCGATCAAGAAAACTCAGATTAAATTATGAAGAGGATGACACATTCCATGCCTCGAGTTTAATCTAGGATGTCAATGTTAAAAGGATTCAATTACATTGAAACATTGGTCACGAAAAGGTTGTATCGAATCACCGATCTTATTATTATTTGGGTAGCAGTGATGCATTGCTAGATGCCGCTCACTGTTTATAATTTTATAATATGATTTTAAAATTATTGCCAACATAATAATAACCTATAGGGTCACACACTTAGAACGTAATTAAAAGGAATTAATTTAAATTGTATGAATTTAAATATATCAATATGATTGATAATATTTAAATTACGAATTTAATTAATAGGATAATTTGTATATATATATATATATGTCTATTAATTAAGTAAGACTTAATTAAGATATAATATATATATATAAATTTGGATTTTATTTTTCTAATTGGATTAGGTTTTGGTTAATTCCTTTAACTGCTATATATATGATATATCAGCCGTTTAGGGAATTATCGATATCAAAACCCTAGCCGCTCTTAGAGAGAGACTAGAGAGAAAAATTTTGAAAGTCCAGATCCTTGGCGGCTAGTACCGCAGCTTTCCTTGTTGCAGATCGTGTGACGATTCGCGGGACGTTCGTGTAGATACCGTAGAGACGCAGTTCCGTTGGATTACGTTGAGGATTCGAAGCAGTTCCAGAATCTCCATCGTCTCCGTTCAGGCTTGAATAATCGGTAAAATAAATCTTAACCTCTGAATTAATATGTTTTTCGCATGGATCCTGTTTTAGGGTTTCGAAAATTTTTTAATTTTCGCTGCGTTTATGTGCCAAAAACCCTACACAATGCTCCTCCTCCTCCTCCTGAGACACAATGAATTCTTGATCGATTATCTCTAATGCCAACAAAGGAAGAGCTAGCTGAGATGACAAGCCAAATGACTTCAGAGTCTAGAGAGATACTTGAAACATACTCTCTGGCGCTTCACATGAGATTTGATAACATAATTGACTTTGTCAAGACTCTGTCATGAAATTTGGCAACTGAGCTATCCAAGAAGCTAAGGGAGATTGTCAAGGAAATGGTTGACAGCCTCATTAAAGGGATGCTATCCACTTTGCTGAAACAAAGAAGCATAAAGAGGCTATGGAGATAATGCAAAAGACTCAGCAATCTCAGAATGAGCTGATGACCAAGCAGATTTCAGATCTGCGTATCTCACTTCAATAATTCCAAGCCTGCAGTGTAGCTCAAATTAATTAGAATAACAATGCCATGGAGCGGCTTCAACAACAAAGAAGACACACTGAGGCTATAGTTGCTGAAAATTGTAGTGATATATCTCAAAACAGCTCTCAGATGCATGAGCTGGTGGAAGGGGTCAAGCGTATCTCTGATGATATTCGAACCCTTGATGCTGACATAAAGGGGGGAAATAATGAGCAAAGAGATAGAAGCAGAGGAGGTAAAGGCATCAGAGGAGGAAGTAGAAGGCAACCTCAGCAGAGGCAAAGACAAACCCAAATTGGTCAATCGTCGGGTGGCAACCCCAAGAATCCTAGCTTTCAGCCTCCACGATCTGATCAACAGTTGCAGCATCCTCTTATGGCTGAACCTATTCAAAGGAGTCAAGGTCAAGCTTCTAGCTCACAAGGTATATCCTCTACTGGTCTTAATATGCCAGTTGGAGATCATACCTTTATGACCAGACATGATCATCAAGAACCTCTGACCCGAGAAGAGCTAGATGACATTGCATGGAGAGATGAAGCCTCAAGGAGAAGAAGAGCTGAAGAGCATGCCAACCCTCCAAGGAATAAGAGGCAAAGAAGATAGAGATAAGTCAAATTTATTGCTGTATTGATGTTTCTATGCTAGATTGTAATATCTTTTCAAACATCAATAAATTTATACTTATTCTCTAGAAATTTCAGTTACTCACTGAAACACTAAGGCCTATTTACTTTCTAGCACTCTGCATTTAGAAAAAGATGCAATAATACAAATCTCTTTGATTATGTCAACATCAAATAGGGGGAGATTGTTGAGAATTGCATATTCAAATTTGATGTTGAAAGTAAATATAAATGTTTAAGTGTAAAGTCCTTCAATGATCATATGTACAAGGACTTAGATGATAGATCAAAATTGTTAGGTTGATCTGAGCTTTAATGTTTATCATTCTGTAAATGAATGTATAGAAGAGAGATCAAAACTGTTAGGTTGATCTATTTTGAGATGTAATTGTTAGGCTTGACAGAATCGTAGTCTGTCAAAAGCCAGTCTGCAGAAGCCAAGGCAGAATCGTGGAGCTTAAATGAAGATGTCCAGAATTAGGGGTGAGCATGGTGCGGTTTGAAGACCAAACCGCTCCCAAAACCACTTAGGTTCGGTTTGATAAATCCAAAACCGCACACAAAATCGCTTGTGATTGGTGCGGTGCAGTTTTAAAATGTGCGGTGCGGTTTCGGTTCCAAAACCAATTGAAACAATAAAAAGAGTAACAATGCATCAAGTGCTCGAAGGGTAACAGTTGTACCGTAAAAGATAAATTATTGACTCGTCGCTATTTAACTACTCCATTGATTACTTTTGATGAATCAAAAATGTTCAAGGCTTGTATACTAATAGCTCAGCTTAGTCTTGAACTTAAGCCATAAGAAATCATTAACGTACAAGGATCCCGGATCTCTCTCATAAAAAAATTGAAAAACAAGTGAAATTTGAATGTTAAAGAAAGAAGTAACCTATAAATGTTCACACTACTGTAGACAATCACAGTAAATGAGAAATCATATGTTCAAGTGAAAAGTAACTTTAGAATTTACTAGAGATAATACATACATACACATATGGTGCGATTTCGGTTTTATGCGTGCGGTTTTGGCTAGTAACCAAACCGGAATCGTAAATTTGGTTATTCAACCTACCTAAAACTGCCACATACGCCGGAACCGTTGATGCGGTTTTAATTGGTGCGATTTGTGCGGTTTCGGTTCTAATTTGGTTACTTGCTCAACTCTATCCCGAATCGTAGTCTGTCCTTGGAAGCCACACTGAAAATCGTGGAGAAGATCCGAGCGCCTGCCGAGCTAAGTCAAGAATCGCAGTGTGCTCTCGGAAGCGTGGAGTCCTGCAAGACAAGCAAGAAGAAATCGTAGTCTACCAAAGAGCTTAAGAAAAATTGTAGTGTTCTCTACGATAAAGACTGAGTCTAGCTTGTGCAAGTCAACACACAACGATCATGGTACAATGACCACAATCGTAGTGTTCCTCCTGTCAGCATCAAAGTTCAGAGTTCTGATGAAGGATGAAGAGTAACAAATGAAGAAAGGCTTATAGCCGTTGACAAATTGATGGTCCCAATGATTCTACATTCAGCCTTAGTACAAATCGAAGAAGCGTATTGAAGAAGTTAAGGAAAGGACTAAACCGTCCTGCTGAAAATATCTTTTCAGGTGTTAGGTGAGATTGCAGTCTGTTGTGTCAGTGGGCCAGTCGGCTGTGCCGCAGGAAAGCAGGATGTCAACATCAACTGCACAGAACTGTCTAATGCATTTAATGCTGCAACGGACGCCTTCAACGGATAAATTTCAAAGGCTTCTTATTAAGCAAATGAGACTAGGATTCAGAATAAGCAAGTAAGCAAACAAGAAAGAACAAAAAGCTAAGAACGCTCAAGAGCACTCAACGAATATACACTACGATCCTGAAAGAAGAAAAGCTTGCTTCGATACTCAGTTCTTCAAAACTGATGCTCAATTGCAACTGAGTAGCACACCCCAGAATACAACTCTCAATCCAAAGAGAAAAGCCAAGTCAGAAGGACTTGAAGAGTTCTAAGTGAACTAAGAGAAGTTCCAAGGCTGCTGGCCTTGAAGAGTTCTAAGTGAACTAAGAGAAGTTCCAAGGCTACTGGCCTTGAAGAGTTCTAATTGAACTATAGAAGTTCCAAGGCTGCTGGCCTTGAAGAAATCTAAGTGATTCAAGTTGTAAGAGATATTCTTAGTGGATTTTCTACTCGTGGAGTAGAAGAATGGATTAGGAGCCTTGTGTGCTCTGAACCACTTAAAACCTCTGTGTCTCATTATTTCTCATTAACTGCTATAACTACTTATCAAACCATATTACATTATCAATAAGGGAACAAACATATATTTCGCTGCTGTCAGTATATTCAATACTGACAAGTATTTTAAAACCAATTTTTTTTTAAAATATCTATTCAACCCCCCTTCTAAATAACTATTGTGCCTTTGGGAACTAACATAAATTACATATACAAGCGTGTGTTTCAAAATACTAGTTAAGACAATCTCCAACAGGTCGGAGCTCCATTAATCCTAGACTAAATATAGTATAGGACTCGTGCCCCCTCTCTAGCAACTAGACTAAATATAGTTTAGGAGATTTTCAAGTGGATCCAAAAGACTATATCAATGAATCTGATTTTAGTGGACTATAATTTTTAATATATTTTAATGAGAGTGTGAAATAATGATTGGTGGACTATAATTTATTAAATATAATATAATATTTTAATATTATAGTCTATGGTAGGACTGAGCAAAGAACCAAATTGGAATCGAAACCACACCAACGGTTCTGACGTATGTGACAGTTTTAGATGGGTTGAAAAATTAAATTTATGGTTTCGGTTTTGTTACTAGCCAAAACCGCACGTATAAAACCGAAACCAAATCGCACAATAAAAATTAGTTAATTATACAATACTATTACAGGAGAGATGTTTCATTTAATCTTGTGTAATGAACCTCCCATAAAAATTAAGCTATTAATTTTGAATTTGGATGGTATCGATTTACATGATCACCATCACTATACAAATCTCATACAATTATCCCTTAATTGTAAAAAATTATTGGACTACACAGTACTTGAGCATATATATGTAGAGTAGTGCTAGAGATACAACTTATTCTATAATTATTTTATAATTTGTTGATGTGGCATACTCCACCTCAGCATATTGATGAACAATTGTTTCAATGTAGTCTTCGGTCCCACGTAAAAACTGAGGTGGAGTATGTCACATCAGTAAATTATAATAGTTGTAGAATAAGTTGTGTCTCTAGCATTTTTCATATATGTATATATACTTCATAAATTATATATATATATATATATAATTATATTTGGATTCAATATATTTTCTAGTTAAAAGAATTGAAGCTATTGAAATTAGGTAAATCATGAGTAGAACGAGAGATAAATACTTCGATGTCTTTGTTTTGATCTCTTTTACAATTTTAATATTGTGTGATGTTAAATTGTTAATTTCAATTGTATAAAATTTTGTTGTTTCAATTGGTTTTGGAACCGAAATCGTACCAAATGAAACCGCATCGCACGATTCAAAATCGCACCGCACCAATCACAAGCAATGTTATGTGCCATTTTGGATTTGTTAAATCGCACCTTAGTGATTTCGTGTGCGATTTGGGGCTTCAAACTGCACCATGCTCACCCCTAGTCTATGGGATAGTTCATCTGGTGGAAGAATTGAAATACTATCACATTGATTAATGTCATATGGACTAAATATAGTCCATGACATAGTCCACCTTGCTAGAGATGCTCTAAAACTATTTTGTTATAAAATAAAAGTATATTAAAGAAATGACAAATTAAATGAGGATCATGACACGAGATACTATAAAATTCCAACATTTACGTTGAGATTAGGTTGAGATTATTTTCACAAACTAATCCTATTAATTAGTAGTGTCAAAATAAAACACCATACTACTCCCATAGGCCATAACTCCCTATATTCTAAATTTTCATTAATTAATAGTAATTGGTAAAAGTCACCGCAGAGATTAATTTTCTTTTAGAAACTAGAAAGTACCCACCGACGCGGGACGGACCAGTCATCATCATCATCTTCTTCTTCCACTTCATCACAGACACAGCTGCTTCAGATCCCATTCCCTCCCTCACTCTCTCTCTCTCACACTTTTACACGCACTAAAATCTCCTACAGAGAGACCCTTTAGCAGAAGAGATTTTGTAACTATAGTACAATCCATCCAGAACACTTGGTTACTTGGTTGTTGTTGTTATATATATATATATATATATATATAGGTGATAAAGAGAGAAGGTTTTAGATCCGTCCACTCCAAATCGAAATGGCGGTTGCTGTTCGGGGCGGGAGAGGAGGCGGCGGATCTGGTGGCGGATCTGCGCTTTCCGCCGGTATACGCAACTTCTTTTCCTACAGGATCTTCGTCTCCGCCATGTTCACTCTTTTATTTCTCGCTACTCTCTCTGTTCTCTTTTCCTCTAATCCTCCTCCTTATTATCACCAATCCGTGAGTCCCTTTTTTCTCCCGCTATAAATACACATGAATACTTAGATAAATGTGGTAGTATTTGATTTTTTGCTTTAGAATGTGATTATGCTTTATTCTAAGCCATTATTACAAGTTATCGTGTGCATTTATGCTCAGATTTTACTTAATCAGTCTCTCTGAATTAGGTGAAAGTGGACTTCTAGCATTTCAAATTGAAATTTCTAAAAATATTACACTTAATTATAACAAGAATGGGATTTTATGTGCATGCACCGATACTTTGTTTGGATCTCAGGGAAAAATATAAGTAGTTTATTTGTGCAGAATGAACAAACTCCAAATCTCTTTAGATAATTCTTCAAAATATTGTTCATATGTTATCTACCCACTGACTATGCTAAGTCTTTAACGGGCCCTTAATTCAATATCTAATTGGGGGATGGGGAGGGGCTGAAGTGGGTCATTATGGTAGGGTAAAGAAGAGGGTGGTTAGGTAACTAAGAACCCTTTAGAAGGGATATAATCAAATTCTTATATTGGTTCTTCTTTTATGCAAAATGGATAAATTCCTAGATTTTTGAACTATATTACAAAAAATTATACACACAACATTGGATGGGATACATGATTCCCTAGTCATGTACCTCAGTTTTCATCATGTGGAATGACTTGATGAACTTAGTAGATCTTTCTAGAAAGGTATATACTTGGATGAAGATATAGACTTTCTCAAACGGTAAAGAAAAACTTAAAATGGAACTTTTTATATTGAACAACAATGGAAGTATATTCATTACTAAACCCAAACTGAAAAAATGAAATAGGGAGGACTCCCCCTCCGAGAACCGTGTAGAAAGTAAAAGCATTTGACAAGTAATTTAAGCAAAAAGCTATTAATACAGAAGATCTTAGCATTATCGTTGGTATTTGATTAATCAAGTGTATTTATTGTTGGACTTTTGATCATTAGTGCAGTACTGCAGTGTGAGGAAAAATAATGGAAAAGGAAAATTTTAAAAGAGAAAAAGTGAGCTCTCTTAATGAACAGAGTCCAACTTTATGTACTTATAGACAATCAAATATCAAGTATACTGCTAAAATTAAGAATAATTAGCTATCGATAAAAATTCTTAACATTAATTTTTCTTTCCCTTTCCCTAGTTCCAAATAATAAGTTTTATCTTTCTTTGCTGTTTATTTTGATTTCCTTCTTTTCCCTTTCCTACCCTACATCTGAGATGCAAAGTCCGAACTGAACATGTCAAATTTTGCTACTTAATTCCTTTTGGCCAAGATTCTCTTGGCAAAGGGAGGAAAAGAGATAAAATGTGATTTCTAATGTCTAGGACATTTCAAGCGAAAATGTATTCGTTGGATGGTTTTGATTAAACTTTAAACAGGTGATACAGACTACTGGAAATGCATACATGCATCGGACGTTTCTAGCATTGAAGTCGGATCCATTGAAGACTAGGTTAGATTTAATTCATAAGCAGGCGAATGATCATATGGCACTTGTCAATGCATATGCAGCTTATGCGAGGAAGCTTAAGCTTGACATATCTAGGCAGCTTAAATTGTTTGATGACTTGGCACAGAATATCTCAGATGTAGCTTTGAAGCCAAAATATCGCACGTCCTTGATTGAGTCTGATGCACCTGTGGATGAGGAGTTGTTGAGGCAGTTTGAAAAGGAGATAAAGGATAAAGTTAAGATTGCAAGGTTAATGGTTGGGGAGGCTAAAGAGTCTTATGATAATCAGTTAAAGATTCAGAAATTGAAAGATACAATATTTGCAGTCAATGAGTTGCTTATTAAGGCTAAAAAGAATGGTGCATTTGCCAGCCTAATCGCAGCAAAATCAACTCCTAAGAGTTTGCATTGTCTTGCTATGCGGCTCATGGGGGAGCAAATTTCAAATCCGGAAAAGTATAGAGATGATGAACCTAAGCCAGAGTTTGAGGACCCGAGTTTGTACCATTATGCAATATTTTCGGATAATGTGATTGCGGTCTCTGTTGTGGTGAATTCTGCTGTAAAGAATGCAGACGAGCCATGGAAACATGTTTTCCATGTTGTTACAGATAAAATGAATGTTGCAGCTATGAAGGTTTGGTTTAAGATGCGGCCGGTGGGTGGGGGTGCCCATGTTGAGGTGAAAGCTGTGGAGGACTATACATTCTTGAATTCATCATACGTCCCGGTACTTAAGCAACTGGAGTCTGCAAAACTACAGAAATTTTATTTTGAGAACAGGGCTGAAAACGTGACTAAAGATGTGAGCAACATGAAATTTAAAAACCCCAAGTACTTGTCAATGTTGAATCACCTTCGCTTTTACTTGCCTGATATGTATCCAAAGCTACACCGCATACTGTTTTTGGATGATGATGTTGTAGTGCAGAAGGATTTGACGCCATTGTGGAGAATTGACATGGATGGAAAGGTGAATGGGGCTGTTGAGACATGCTTTGGGCCATTTCACCGACTATGCACAATACTTGAACTTTTCTCACCCACTCATTAGGGAGAAGTTCAATCCCAAGGCCTGTGCCTGGGCTTATGGCATGAATATATTCAATCTTGATGCTTGGAGGCATGAGAAACTGACCGAGGAGTACCATTATTGGCAAACCCTGGTAAGTGTAATTTTGCTTCAGTTTTTTTTTCCTTTTCAAGTACTTCTTATATATGGATTTGTTCCAGCTATAGGTAGTGCTACGGTGGTAGTTTGAGAGTGGGATCTATCAACTTATATGTAATATCTATTTTGTCATCAGAACGAGGACAGAACTTTGTGGAAATTGGGGACACTCCCACCTGGATTGATTACCTTCTATTCAACAACAAAGTCATTGGACAAATATTGGCATATGCTTGGGCTTGGATATAATCCAAGTATTAGCATGGACGAGATCAATAGTGCTGCTGTGATCCATTTTAATGGGAACATGAAACCTTGGCTTGACATTGCTATGAACCAATTTAAGCATCTCTGGACTAAATATGTTGATAGTGAGATGGAGTTTGTGCAGATGTGCAATTTTGGCCTCTAGATGAGTACTGTTAGAGCATCATCAAAATTGAGGTAACACAGGCATTGAGCAACAGTTCTTGTTCATTTTGGGTTGCTCGTAGTTTTCAGCTCGTTATCTTTTGTTATAGTTGTATCTTTAGAGCGAAGCTCAGTCTGTCATTCTTTTCACAGTATGTCACATTTTTGTTGTTTTGTTAGTTATGAATGAAAACCAACGTGGTTGGGTTCTGTACACACTTTAATGATTCTTTTGTATGAAACCTTCTATAACAATAGATTTTGCGAGCAAAATGGCAAGGTTGTGATGATTGATTTGATCCCTGTTCCCCTAGAGCGCTTCATTTGATACTCCTACGTTCTGAAATATAGATCATTGTAAAGATCACCTGCCTTTGTAAAATACTACGAGGCAAGCTTTACAAAGACAAATGATCTTATGTTGTTGGAGCAGAGGTAGTATTATATGTCATTCTTTTTTCCCTGGTCTACATCTATTAGCATTATAACTTTAGCTCCTTTATATCAATTCCGACACCAGTGGCCAGTCTCAGCATATACTTTTGTTGTTCAAGCAAGGTTTTCTTGATCATTGGTATAAAAACTTAGTACCATAAGTGGACTTATTAATTGCCTTTGTGCCAACTGCTGCAAATCAACCTTTTCTTGGATCCCTTGTGCCAACCTGGTCTACATCCCTTGTGCATGCTTCAATAGATAAAAAAATCAACCTTTTCTTGGATTGTGGAGTTGGTAAAAGAAGAAAAAGTAGGAGGAAAGAAATTACCAGTAGAATAAAATAATAAATTATGCTTATGTTGTCAGTTCTTTTAAATTTTAATGGTGCTTTAATTTAGTTTCTAAGTTTCTTTTCGAATTATATGCTCTCCCTATGGTATGCATTATTCCGAATTTGTCATGCTGGCTTACTACTGTATGGAGGTCTAATTTTGGTGTTTTACCTCAAATGCATTAGATCTTTAGTTATAGACCTCAAGGCACTGAACTCGGCATCTTTTGGCAATGCAGTATGAGGAAACTATATATAGCTATTTGGCTCAGTTGCTCGACTTCTGGTATGGCTTTTTATGCAATTTTGCGGTTGCAGTTACATGAATTATCCTATAATTCGTATATTATGTATAATTATTAGATAGGATTTTCATGTAGTTTGGCTGGCTGCAAGCCTGCAACAGGCTTGGATTTTGGTAGGTAAATATGACTACTCTTTTCGGGAAATACAAGAGTACGTTTCACACTTAAATCAACTTGCCCTCTTTGTTATGATTATCAATTGACCCTCTCCAGAAAATAATTAGACTAAAAACTCACTCCTCCCAAACCATATACATACCCCCGACAAGCCACAGCCACCAACCTAATCCAATAATATTCTACCACTATTTTTGAATAAAAACTTTAAGTATGTTTAGTCATATGTTGATCTTTTTGTCAACCATAGTTGACCTATATATATATATATATAATGAAGAGGATAAATTTCTACAATCAGAAATTAAAGCATAACGAGTTCTTGAGCTTAATTTTTAGTTGTTAGTCATGTTAGTGGTGGTAATGGAGAGAAGCCAACTCCTTTAAGTTAAATATTCGATTTTTTTAATCATTATGCTTTCTGATTGTAGAAATTAATCATTATTTAATTGTTAGTTGTTAGCATAATGTGCTTTTTTTTAGTGCCTAGCAATATTGAAGTTAGGGCAAAATAATAAGTGGAACGTACAATTAATCGACAAATTTTCTAAAATTGATTTTGTCAAGTCAATTTTAGATAATGATATAATCTTCTTTTCTAAATTATGTGGGGGGGAAAAAAATAAAATTTTTATTAAATTTGGAGGATTAAATAAAAAAATATTTTTTTAATATAAAATGAATAAAATAGTAATATAATTAAAGTTATAGGGGGGCAAAAGAGGGAAAAAACATGACATAAAATCACCAATTACGTGAGCAGCTCCCAGAAGCCACTTTTAGTATAGATAGTATAATATAAAATTTGCAATTACTTTTTTGACGCATGTTGGATTACAAGATTTATTATTTTTAAAAGTTAAATGAATCATATATATTTTAAACATAAATATTTTTTTTTTAAAAATCAATATTAATCTAACAATTATTTCCATGCGAAAGAAAATTAAGGAGCACATTCCACATGCTCCCTAGCTAGAATTTAATGCATTCACAAATTTGACAACATCCATCAAAATTTGCTAAATAATTTTATGAAAAATTAAAGGTCTTCACTAGCGTTAATTCGATAGTTGACATCATCCATAATAATCAAATTAAGTTGATATTGATATATATATATATATATGCCTAAAACTTGTTCACAGTAGCCTAGCATAATTATATACTATTATTTATGTTGTTCAATCACATGTTCTAATACATTGTAGCACATGATCAGTGAAAAAAATACAATATATTGATTGGCTGCTAATATATATATATATGGATTTTATTCGAGACAATTGGTTGCCACGGATATTATTTAACAACTATAATTTTCACCAATGATCAATAAAATTAAGCGCTGAGATTGAATGAAGAAAGCCCCAGCCGCTACAATCACTTGCGGCTGTTACATTACTTTATTTGCCATAGTAATTTACCAAAAAATCCATTCTTATTAATAATATACTCCCTCCATCCCATAATAACTGTCGTTTTAGAAGAAATTTTTTTTCTCAATTTATTTGTCGTTTATAACTTTCTAGGAGAATAAATTATTTACTTTCCTATATCACCCTTATCTTCTCTCGTTGTCCCAAGAAATTCTCTCCCTTGTATTAATAGTTTTCAACTTTCCATAAAGGGATAGTGATAGAATTTTACACAAATTTTAATTAATAAATGATAGCATTAAATGACTTTCTTAATCCATGTTCATGAAGCTAAAACGACAGTTATTATGGGACGGAGAGAGTAATTATTATATTGAACATGCCGCTGACTTCTTCTTTTAACCCTCTCTCTCTCCTCTGCCCCTCTCTCTCTCCTCTTTAATATAAATAAATTAGAATATTTTTAAAATTTTAATATAAATAAATAGATAGATGAAAAATATTTTTCAAACGTGTGTAAAAATATTTAAATATTAAATTTTAAAAATATGGAGATTTTGAAATATTCTAATTTATTTATATTAAATTTTAAAAATATAATATTTTAATGTCTTAAAATTTATAATTTCGTACTACATACATTAAAAAAGACTATTAATAGTGAAAAATGGACAATGATAAGAGTTATTTCAAAAGATATTGAGATGCTTATGGCACAAGGGAATAATTAAAACATACTTTAATAAAAACATGCAATTCAAGGAATGTATTAAACATGCATTAATTCAGATATCATGTAGATGTAGGACTCCTCCTCCTCCTCCTCCTCCTCCTCTTCCTCTAGGCTCTAGGTTCTAGGTTCTAGGCTCTAAACATGCAATTCAAATATGTCCCGACATGCATTAATTAAATTTTTGGTACATTTTTTAAGATTTAATATAAATAAATTAGGATATTTCAAAATCTCCATATTTTTAAAACTTATCTATTTTTCATCTATCTATTTATTTATATTTTTCATCTATCTATTTATTTATATTAAAATATCTTTTGAAATAACTCTTAAAATATCTTTTGAAATAACTCTTACTCATACGGTCCATGATGGCTCCATCTTGGTGCTAATCAGAGCAGTCAATCGTCGGAGCATCGCCTCCATTACTGGGGCCCTCCCAGATAAAAAATAAATAAATAAATTGTCAAATGTATCAACTGTGTGCCACATGATTTACACTTTGAATTAAGCCATGTTATGTTTGGCAACTCAATTCTAGAGCAGTAGTGAATTCACAGCTTATATGCTTCTCCAAAGGATAATAATGAGGGCTTGCAGTTGCACAAAAATAATCCCATAAAGAAAGCCATATATATGCTAAAACCTTTCATTAGATAAATTCAAACTATGTCCCTTGAAGGGTACCAAGAGTAATAATGTACATGCTATTACAGCATAAGAGATCATGAATTTAGGTATGGTACCCCCCCCCCCCCCCCCCCGCCCCAATTTATAATCAAAAGATTAAATGAATGAATGAATGAATGATCTTATATTAATTCCACTACCTCCACAGCTCCACTGACAGGTAAGGCATATGAACTACTATACACACCAGGTTTAACAATAACCAATACATCTGGCTTCATCTTATATGTAAGCAAGCATGTCTTGTGACCTTGATGAGGGGAATGATATTCAGCATCCTTCTTGTTGCTTCAATTCAAACTCTCTGTCTTGAGGGAGCTGATGATATCAAGCTTTGCAATGTGGTTGCCTTGGGTTAGGATCCTTACTACGTAGTGACCCGGACCGCCCAAGACCAAAGTTCTTATCGACACCGGCTCGTGTCAATCGCTGCCATGGCCTAATTGGAAGATATTGCAGCAGCAGCCGTGCTGAACTCACCAATAGTGCCACCCCTGTGATAATAAATACCCTGCAACCGGAAGTTTCATGCTCAACTAAAATATTATGGGGTAGAACTATAAAACAACTTGGGTGTAGAATGATAACACCATTTTCTTCAGCAATTTAATGCTCTCATTTTTTTATTTATAAAAAAGTTTTTAAAGTTCAAATAGACTTCTTTTGGGAGGGAGGAGGGACTTGTCCCACTCGATCGAAAAGCAAAATCTATAGGCAGATTTTGTGTTTCCAAAATATGATCATTAATTATATATATATATATATATATATATATATGTTGAACAGAAATTGAAGAATGGGCCAGCCATTGATGTCTCCCACTAATTATAACAACTTATAGAAAAAGTACAGTACAGTACTTCCATTAAGTTTAATTTGAAAGATATGGCGCCACTACTCATACAAAGTTTAACTTTGAGCACACTTAATTTGTGCAATATCTATATAGTATATACAATACTGCAATGCCAAGACCGACCGACCGACCGACCAACGCCAATTCAATTCTGGCCACTTAATTATATGAGTACTCATGTAGTAACTCTTTAGTTGCGTAGCCGAGCCATCGCATCCACCAACCCATTACATTCATAATTCATTCAAACAAGCATACTTAAATATTAATGTATGTGAATATTTACATATATATTCACATACATATATATTTGATGATCAACTACCATGCATGCATCACGCATGCACTATATATATATATGAATTAATCATAAATATTAATTAAAAACAAATAAATATATGAATGTGGACACTAGATCATGCATGTACGTACGTACGTTTGTATATGATAGAACATGCAAGTTAATCGACAATTCTTGCTGCACCATTAAGAAAGGTGTTGTCTAGCTAGTACTCCCTCCGTCCCTTAATATAAGATTTTTTAGAGTTGTGCACAAGTATTAAAAAAATAGTTGTATAGCATTAAATATATTATTAAATGTCTATATTGTTCTTGTATTGAAAAAAGAGATTATTATTTATTGGACAAAAAATAACGAGAGAACCAAAGTTATATTTAATACTTGGGGTAATATTAGAAACTAATTAGTAATTAATGCTTACTTGGAAATCTAAAACGTCATATATTAACGAACAAAAAAACTTCTCTAAAACATCCTATATTAAGGGGGAGTACGTAGTATATCAGAGTTTTGCTTCATACTCCCTACGTGCGGATTCAAATTTCTTCCAGCAGGGGCGGATTTTAACTAATTTTTTTTTGTTTAAATTAAATAAAAAAAATTGAACTAATCACAATATTATTTAATCATAATAATGTTTACAAATTGCAATAAATATTCATAATCCAAACTAAAAAAAGAATTTCAAATAAAAAATATTTAGATACAATTTAGAAAGTTACTTTGGTTACTTATCATAGTTTAATTTGAATTATTTCGCAAATGCTCAAAGTTTCAAACCAAATTTGCTTTCTATATTCAAACAAAACTATGAATTAATTTCAAAGCATAAACTAGTTTTGGTATCTTTTTATAAGTTTCAAATAAGTTTTACTTTAAATAAGTTTCACTTGAAATAAGAGAAACAAACTATTCAAAATTTATACCCAGAACACCAAAAATTATATAGGGTCCATTAGTTAGATGTAGGGAAGTAAAGTGATTATAACAACTAAAAATGATGGGTTGCTAAAGGCTCATAATCATTTTCTATTTTTCATTTCCCATTATAAAATAATGCAAAATCATTGTAAGCTATCACAATAAAAGACAGAAACTACTCAACAAAAATGATCCCATTTTCAATTGAAGATCAAAGAACTCAAAAACAAAAACTTAATCAGACCAAACAAAAAGTAACCACATTCAACCAAATCAATAACAAAAATAAAAATAAAACTTGAATCAAACAATCTCTCACAGTTCACACGCTGACATTCAAAATAAAAAATTATACAAAAAATACTTCTAAGATTTCACCAAACTTTAAAATAAGAAGATTTTTGTACTTTATTTAGAATTGGTTTATGAAATTTTTTTACCCCCTTCAAATATAACTATTCCATTAATCTGCCTCCTTAAATTTATTAATTTACATATCTGCCCTACCTCTATACTTATATAAAAAAAATTCAGCAGGGGCAGCTGCCTATGCTGCCCCCAATACAGATTCGCCCCTGAATATAAGTCATTTAAAAAAAATTGTTTTTCTCCCTTAATATAAGTTGTTTGAAAATTTCAAGTAAGCATTAATTGTTTTGTTTTCAATATTAACCCAAATATTAAATATAAATTTGGTTCTCTCACTATTTTTTATCCAATAAATAATACTATTTTTTCAATACAAGAACAATATAGACAATTGATATTATATTTAATATTATACAATCATTTTCTTAATACTTGTGCACAACTCTAAAACGATTTATATTAAGGAACAGAGGGAGTATTCAATTCAATCAAAATGTTTTTTCCTTCTTTTTCTTTTTCACATATTATGGTTTACTGGATATAGTAATATTTACAAATTATATATATATATATATATATATATATATATAAGATCCGTCTCTCTAGCGAATCATAGGGAGCGAACTAATGACGAACCGACTATAGCGACGGTTTTTTTTATCGCTATAACATAAAAAACCGGCTTTTTATGTTATAGCGAAGGAAAAAACCGTCGCTATAACCAGTTCGTTTTTAATTCTCTCTTTATAGTTCGCTGGAGAGACTGACCCTATATATATATATATATATATATATATATATATATGTACACTACTATTTTAATATAAAATGGTCTTATCTGTCGAGACTGGTACTTACGTTGGCTAATAGCATGAAAAAGATTAGCTTGTAGAGGACCTGTTAGTCAGCTTACTTGACTTTTAGGTGTTTATTCCCCAATCAATATCTGCTTCTGTTTTCCATCTCCATCATATTAATTAATACTCCCTCCCTCCATAATTTATTAAATTTATTAATATAAATTATAAAATTACACAATATATATCCTTCATCATCACAATCATAAGAGACCATCAATACTATCCGATCGATCCTAAATATACACCCATAAAAATTATTAATTAGAAGTTTATCATAAAATAAAAATACCATTAAATCTTTAGTTTTCTAAATGTAAATGGAGATCTATCTTTATGTGTACTTGAGAAAAAACCCAATGAAATAAGAGCATGTTGCCAATAAATTTTTGTACCTAATATATATATATATATATATCCCATGGATGGATCAATTCTAGAACGTCAATTCTACTTTACAATTATTAATATATACTTATCCTCCACAAGTGTGCTCCTTATATATATATATATATAGAATTGCATCTACAGCAATCGGTTGCTGGGAACAACCATTTTATCCCACTCCTTGTAGGAGCTTTTGACTCAATTTATCCCTCAAGTACAGTGGGCTCTATTATAATAATAATTTTCAAACCCCATATAAAGTAATTGCAACCGATTGCTGTGAATGCAACCCCTATATATATATATATATATCACTCTTTTTTGGGGCGAAATTAGGGGACTCTCGTGAAAGCTGGAGTATATCATGATGATGACTTCACATTATAATCATAAAAAAGGCATACTTAGTTTCCTATAGGGTGGACATTAGTTGGACAATTTTGATCTTGGACAAAAATGATAATCTCAGCATAAATTAAAGCTAGAGTCCGCCAATCCAATTATATATACGTGGTTAATTAGTTTCTTCTTGAGAAAAAAGTTCAATGTGAAAACTCGCCTAATCTAATTGACTATATATATATATATATATAATCCTCGGGTTTACGTGGCCTAAATTTGATAAAAAAAAAATCATTCCTTACACTTAACGTTTATATGCTAATACACATAAAATCTGAAGCAGTTACCCAAATATCCTTAATCTTTCTGGAGAAAACTACCTGGCCTGTTGCCCTTGTATCAAATCTGCAGCCTAAAAATCCAGTTATATGACAGCAGCTGTTTGCATGTATTGATCCCAACTTACCTTTCCCAGTTATCCTTCACATTATAATATATTCTCTCTTGCTCAGATTATTACCAGAAATGAAATTGCATGCATGATCTTGAACAAAGTCTATACTAATTAATTAATCCAGCTCCCATTCACGAAACAAACCAACCTTACAAAAAAATTCTTGAAAAGAACTGCTGATCAATTGAACAAACACACAAAATAATAAGGCCGGAACGAACTGAACCTACTTGTAACAAAAAAAAGAAGAAGCAATGCCACCCGATATATATGTGCTTTGCAAACTGGTTAGGGCTTACTAATTAAAGGGCAAAATAGGAAGAAAAAAAACAATGCCATTTAGTACTGAAGTGGCCCCCTAATCTCAATCATGAATGTTTAAAACACCATTGGACCGGAGATGCCTGCAGTTTACCTGTTGAAGATATCAAAAAGTTGTACGAGGAAAAAAGCATAAATGGTTTGAAATACATAATTATATTCTCAAACTTACTATCATCAACATATATATATATATATATACCTAGCTAGAGATTGCTTATCGGTAACTATTAGTGGGTCAGGGGTACAAGTTGTGTTGATCATGAACCAAAACCAAACATACTTTTGGCTCAAATTTTGTTCCTATATATTATAAAATTCAACCCAAAATTAATAAAAACTTTCAAGATGCAGGTAGAATCATGCATATATATATAGTAATTGTATTAGACTAAAGCATATATATCAAGGTAACATCGATCTTTTTTCTACGCTCAATAATTTACATAATATTCCCGCAAAGTCTAACAACAACTACTACTATAAAATTAAAGCTAATTAACCTAATTTTGTTGGGTAATTAAGAGGAAGAACTAATTAAAAGAATACTCCTAGAAAGAGATAAGAGAAATTAATATAAGCTAATTAGACTTCTTCAGTATGGCGAATATTAGCCGAGACCGGTATGGCTAGGTAGCTTGGATTCTCGTCTCCGGCCATTGTAACCACAATCTTTGGCTCCATTTCAGGCTGTAATACGTACACCGGCTTAGCTGGTTCACCAGAGGATGAATTTGAAGAAGATTTCTTGTATGAACAAGCTAGGATTATCAAGGCTACGGCGATAAGCCCCAACATTAGTGCTAAGCCGCCAAATAGGTAAGGCATCGGAGAATTCCATTTCTGAATTCCGGCGGTGGTGCCGGTGGGCGTGTGAATAGGGCTTGCTGGCCTCATATTTTTCTTTCTCTATGCTTTATTATTTTCTCTAATTTTGCTCGCGAGTGCAATGGAAGGAGGTTTAGTATGTTTGTCTTTATAGTGGAGATGATATTGGATTTATTATCACTGTTTCAGTACTGTGCATGGATTAGGATAAGAGTAGTGTTACCAAATTGGCCCTAATGCTAAAAAGGAGGATTCTTGTTCTTTAATGTTTCTTCGCCTATCCTCCAAGTATTTGAGAATTTGGGGCGGAAGACCCATGCGTGCGTGTACATATTCGTTGGGTCCCATATTTATACTTTACATTTTTGCGTAATTACGAAGTTTCCCATTTCTTGAATGTGAATTCTCCCAACACTAACAAATGCAGTTGAAATGGTTGGCTAATTTTTTTGAATAATTAGTACTCCAATTTGCATCGAGTAACATTTGCAGTGCTTGGATTATAATTAGCCACCGTATTACTTTTAGCACGTTATGTAAGTAATTTGAGTTTTTTTGAATTAAATAAACACACTAAAAGCTTCAAATACGTACTCTATAACCAACCGACACTTCATTCATCATGTTCTTGTACATGTACTATAATTTAATTTTTGCAAATTGCATGGCTATCATCATAAAGATTATATATTACGTTGGAAAGAGAGAGATTAGTTGTTATACTTAACATAAGTAGCTTAATAAAAAGGCGGGCTTCTTCATGATTTGGTAGTATTTAAACGAATGATGAGTGCATGGAGCATGAGAAAAATGAATTAGAATCTTCCCCATTTCATGCATGGTTCAGATTTAAAATGTGTTGAAATATAATGGAATCAGATAAAGATGATGATGAGAAATATACAAAGAATAAAGACTCTATTTTATTTAAAATGGAGAAAATGCTAGCGAGTCCAAGGAAAATGGGGGAAGAGTGTGAATTTATTTATGGGTATTGGGGAATTAATTACCGGTGCATGTACCTGAAATTGTTTTTGTCCCATAATGTTCCTTTGCCTAACCAATTAAGCAATTAATTAAGCTTATGCTCAACGTACGGCTCAAGTATCTTTCCACTCATCCAACTTTACCCAATGACGCGAATTGCATAGCCAATTAATAAGACACCTTACATTAATTCCTTGTCTTTAGCAGACATCATTATATAGAAATTATAATGTTATGTTTGGTTCCCATTTCTTGATATGTTTGATTTTTATTCTTTGACATGTATGGAATGAGAATGGGAATCACTTTTCTACTTTAGGTGTTTAGTTTATATAAATTATATTATGAATGGAATGTGAAATGTTTTTTTAGTTTTTTATATACTACAAACTTATAAAATGAAAGAAAAATAATCATGCGAGGTCATTAAGTATAAATTTGAAATTCTTTTATTCTATTTTTTTCCTTTTATTTTTTAAATTTGTGCAAAAATTATACTTTATTCATTTTTTTTAATTTTTTTAAAAATGGAGAGAGAGTATTATGTAAATAAGTATAAATATATATAAGCAATCAATGAAAACATAAATCATAATATTTTTACTGCATCATATATCATTTCTCATATTTATTTATAATAATATTGAATAGACCGAAATAACGTAACTTGTATTAATTTAGTAGATGCAAGTACTTTAATATATTTAAAGAAAATTAATATTTTCTTAAGAGAAATTTTCATGAGTGAGACATGAAACTTTTGTGAGACTTTTATATAAAATTTTCGTGAGAGTGAGGACTTGTGGAATATTATTTTTTTCTTTGTAAAAAGAGTAATCAACTCCTTATTTAAAAAATAACAATAGCATGTTATACTTTTTAAGTACCTTAAAAAGTTACCGTTTAATCTCTTCTTCTTTTTTGAAATTATATGATTGTTAATAAAAATATATTTTAACAATAATTATGTGCTGTTTATATTAGTCTGAAAACAATACAAAAATTTTTACTAGTCAAATAATTATGTGCTAGCTGGGTAATTTTCCTAGTCAAATTGTGTGCTAGCTGGGTAATTTTCCTAGTCAAATTATGTGTTAGTTGGCTAATATTTCTGGGTAATTACGTTAAAATAACAATAGCATGTTATACTGATTAACGATATTAAATTATGATATTATTAATAATAATAATAATTATTAATTAGCTGGGTAATAAATTATGATATTAAAATGATTATGTGCTAGTTGGGCAATAAATTTAATATTATTAATAATTATGTGCTAGCTGGGTAATAAATTTGACTAGTAAAATTATTATATATAAATTTTAACTATGTAAATTTATTTTATACAAAAAATAAATTTAATTTTCATTGAAACTAAAGAAGTCAAAAAATATTAGTTTGAAAACAATACAAAAAAAATAGTTCAAAATAAATATAAACATAACGTTTTTGTAAGAAAAATAAAGTAGCATAAAAAAAAAGGTAGGAAAAGAGGGAAAGAAGGTTGACCTAGGAATGAAAGAAACCCACCTATTTAGAAAGAAATGAAAAATAACTAATAGAATTGAGAGGGAATAACTAAAGGAATGAAATGGTCATTCCAATTGACTAACCAAACATGTTTTAAGTCATTCCACAAGGAATGGTCATTCCATTCCCAGCTCATTCCATTCCATTTCCACCAACCAAACACAAAATAATTAAAATAAATTTCATTCCTTCATTTCCTAGTATAACCTTGGTACATGTGCACTAATTAATCTGTGTTTCTATATTAAAGAAATTCATTAACCTGTTTTAAATTTAGATAATTTTCCAAAGGCTCTAATTTTAAATTTCATGATAAATTTATTTTCAGTCAATCATAAGCAAATTAACTATAAATTCTTTCCAAACACAATGTTCATGATTAAATATCTATAGCAAACCTAAAAATTATACATTGTAAAAATTATCATACTATAAAAATATTCAGATATTATAATAATAAGAATCTAAAAAGTTTAAAATAAATAAATGGTTTTATTTAATATATATTAGAAATAGGTTAAAAAATAATATCACCCTAGTAACTCAGTAGTGGTATTCTATTCTACAAATCAGAAAACAAATCTAAGCTATATCTAAATTAAATTTAATACTAATTTATAATACATCATTCGTCTTTATTATTGATTAACAAGCCAAACTCGGAGATCCTATTGATAAACAAATTAATTAATTAAAGCAGACAGATAACGAATCAATTGCTAATATAATTAAATGTCTTAATTATTCAAAAAATATAGTAGTATATGTTAACAGTCACCATCGATTGAAATGATTCATGTTGCTTGTATATATTGCCTCTGTTGTCAAAAATAAAAATAAAAATGACGCAAGTCCAAAATATTTTAAATACATAAATACTCGTGTCATAATTATATAGGGTCTATTAGTATTATATGAAAGCCAAGTAAAGGTAAATTAAAATTTTAATTTATTATCTCTCATCTAATCGACTTCTCAATTTACATAAAATTTACAGTTAAATCAAAAAAGAATAAATTAAGTAGTAAAGTATAATTAACGATATATAAAGTTGGAATCTGTATACATGTAGAGAAGAAGTTAATTATATGGGAATTTCAGAGGGAGGGGTCATTTAGATTAGAAAGAGAGCCTAGTAGATTTTATCACTGGCCCTTAGTGCACTAATCCACATCCTTTTCAACTAAACCACATTATTATAATTCTTATAATATATATGATTGATGTGGAGCAGAACTAATTTCACATAAAGTATGTTTTGTAGGTTTAATTTATTGCTAATCTTATGACGAATATATACGTACCAATTTATGTTAGATTCATTCTAGATATAGGGAATTTAATCTCACTGTGTAGCGTCTTTAATAATGTATAATATAATCTTTAACAATCTTACTCTATGTCAATTTGTACGGTAGATTTGTGGGATTTGACTTCTCTCTATTATATATTTTTTAATTTCATTCAATATATTAATTATTTGATTTTAATAATTTTATTTGTAATAATTAAAATATATTAATAGATAATTGTTGATATTAAAATCAATCCTACAAAAAATTAGAATAATAAAAAATATTTTTGATCATCGTTAAAAATTGAAAGAATTTTCATCAATTAAATTTTTGATGGAAAAAAAGGTGTCAAATTACTTTTATTTTTGAAATAATTATACTATTCCGTATAATAAATTAGTTAACCGGTATCAATTTTAATTATATTATTCACAGCTATAAAAATATTGTATTGAATGAAATTTGTGAGAAAATGTAATGGAGTGGATCCAAATTCAAATTTTGGATGCGAGTTTTTTATCAAAAATAATTTTTTTTAGCCTTTTGCAAAAAAAATCAAATTTTGGACTTGATTACAGTGCCAAAACAATTGGCTAGCGTATGTTAAAACTTTAGGCTTTTGTTTATTTGGTCTCTTATTTGAAAGTCAATTTGAGAGGTTATAAAATTTAAAACTAATAATAGGATTCTGTATAAAATTATACAAAAAATATATTTTATAAGTAATATTACAATATTCATCATCGTTATACCTTGACAAAGGGCATCGGAGATCATACTAGAAAATTACTGATCTGACCCATGAGAATGAGTTCGGAATTCTTCTCTAATTTAAGCCCAAACTAGAAAAGCTCTAAGCCCAGCCATCATTTTGAGCTATGAACAATTAAATCCCTAAAATTTAGATCGATTTGGGAAAGAAGTACAAACCTCCCGCCATCAGTTGAATCTCCCCGCCGGTACGTCATATGCTGCAATCTTAATTAAATTTCTTGAACCAAATTTCGGTTAACATTTATTTTCGTTTACAATTGATGCATCTATTAGATTTGATTATATTCCTATGGGAGAATCCAAATTCATCGAAAATATTATGTATCCTAAACTTAATGTCAAAAAAAATAAAATCAAATGGGGCTCATATGCCCGAACAGAGGGAGTATATGCATGCCTGTTTGTGTTTATGTTTGTGTTTGTATTTGCGTATATGGTAGAATGTGTGTATTTTTTGCAGTGTGACTAATCAATGTGTTAAGTGCTTATGTTAAGGTGACTTTCGGATTACAGTAAAACAAATAATTTTCTGTTTGGTTGTGCTAAAGAATAGGTTCTTTTAGAGATGATGAGTAGCAGAGGTTTTTTTCTTTGTAAAATGAATATGGAGATAATTGCGCAGGCAAGCCTAGCTTTACCTTCTTTAAGTCTTAGCAATTCGCAGTTGCACTTGAATAATGTGTAGATAAACATATGTGGAGGGCCCCTTGTGATGGTATAGAGGTCAAGCACACTGCACTCATGATGAAGAAAATTCAAGTTGGAAAATGGTTTAGGATTGACTGTATTGTCAAGCAAAATAGTAGATTATGCAAGTTTATCTACATAGTTTGCAGTGACCATTAACATGTGATCCATCAGCATGTAATTTAGTATACTTCCTAGTTAAGTTTAAAGATATCAGTCTAAACCCGTTCAAATTTATTAGAAAATATTTCTGGAATGAAAATATATTTAATCCTCCAAATCCTTTTTTCGTTTCTTTTAATGGCGTGTGTCTAGTTAATAAGTATTACATAAAACGAAAACTACTAAAAGGGAAGGTAGCTTACCTCCTAGATTCTGGCTGCTACATAATTGGCACAACTGGAATTAGCCAGTTCTTGAGCATACCTCCAGAGTCTCAGGCTAGGTCTAACTAGGCTCATTACCACTGTTGTATTAAGGATATCATTATTTAAGTCCAAATTTGCAAAATCTAGGAGGCCTTATAATTTGTAGCAGTACAATTTTCAGATGTTGCTTTAAGGACTGGAGTAGAGCTCTCACAATTATGGGTATCCTCTCTTTCACCTCGATCCAAAAACAATAAACTGCATTATTAAAACAATCTATTTGCTCAGATGAAGAATATTTTCCGTGATATAGCTCCCCAGCAAGCTGACTTCATTTCCCCAATTCTCAGGTCTTTCAGGTATTTAATTTCATGTCCAGAAAAAGGTAAAATTTTCATTAGGGCGTTTTGTACAGTAGAGGGAAGGGATATTCAAATAATAGGTGAGAGGAAGTTTCCACCTGGGAATCTAAAATACTATAAATTTTATCAGTAGTTACCTGCCTCTATACTTCGTCAGCATTGACCTGTAACTGTAATTTGCACTGTAATTCTGTCAACGATGCAGAGATGTTTCTAATTGATTTCAAGCATCAAATCTGTGTCTTTTGTTGCTTATGGCAACTATTCACTGGTGGAATACTAGATGAACGATAGATAATATTCCTAGTCACAATGCTTATTCAGTGGAGAACTAATAATGCTTCTTGAAAAAAGGCAGTGCACAAGTATATTTGTAAATGTCCCAAGGATCTAGAAGTATCTCAAAGGAAAAAGTTTGGGCCTGGCTCGATAACATTCGTGGCCGATACAGGTATCAAACTTAGAGCAGCAGAGTTAATGCATCTATAATAAAGGTATAACTAGTCTTGCATGATCTGTGACTTGCTTCTTTCACTTTCGTGAACAAGTTGCAGGAAAGTAGAAAAGTTCATTTCTCTTTTTTTAATCCCAATTGCCCCAATTTGTTAACTTTGAATCTGAAAAAGTTCACATCTTTATAAACCTGATGTTGATAAAACTTCACCTCACTTCAATTCAACTCATCAATGCCTTTTATCCCAAATTTGTTTTGATAGGCTGAAGTAATCGCCCCACTTCAACTAAACTCAACAATGCTTTTATCCCAAATTTGTTGAGGTAGGTTGAAGTATTCGCGTCACGTGAGATGAATTGTTCTTAGACAACAAGCATTTGCTGAAAGATGGCCTCCAAAGTTTTGTTGTTATGAGGGAAAGGGGATTTGGTATGATGTTATGTTTGTGTAGTATATCATGTGATATTAAAAGTTTTATTCGGTGGAGATCTGCAGTGTAATAAAATCATGTATAGGTGTGTGTGGTAAATTGGTTGAAGTGGTTTTAACACTAAAAGAAGCTGAATTTGGTGTTTCAAGACTGTTTTTATATTGCACTCAAGAAATTATATAAATGAACATACAATGTCTTTGGAAAGTGCTTTTAGAACTATTCACCGAACATGAGTTGATCGAACTCTCAGGAAATAACAATTTTCTAGTAAAAGCACATCACTAATTGCCATCACGTTATCAAAAAGGTATAAACAATATAGAATGGAAAAAATATTTGATTATATGGAAAGGTGCATGGAGAAAACCTTTGACGGAAAAAACTCTGGCATCAGGGGATTATGATTTTTATCCTCAACTTCGTTAAATTTTGTAAATTATAAATTTTCCATTTTGTATATGATATTGCTTTATAACATATTTTGATAGGACATTTAATACTCTCATCCAAATATCTTAACAAATTTGGTGTTCCTTGCAGGCTTGGTTAATGCTAATCTTGGTGCTAAAACATCTACTGTACAATAGTAAGAATAATGTGTGGAGGAAACAACCCGAAGCAGAAAGCTGAGCGAAAAATGAATAGTGAATTACATCCCGCCCGACAGATAAGGTACTCAAAACTTTAATGCCGATCCTACTGGCGCCTCCTTTTATCATTCCTTTCAGTGTTTGATCTGTTTTTACTCTCTTTTTTTCCAAAAAAAGTAGCACATTGGAGTATTAAACCCTCTTTTCCTTATTGGCAGACATCTTCAGCTCGTCTGGTCAATATTTTCATGAAATTAAATTAATCTCCTTCCTTTTCAAAACCAAAACTTTTAAATGTTATCCCTTTGTAATAAAAGAAAAACAAACTTTAATTTTATATATTTAATGTGAAATAAATATTTATTTTTGCATAGATATAAACATCAAAACTGTAGAGTACATGCATTTACAAGAAGTAAATACTAGATTGAAACAATATTACTAAGAAAATCTAGTTAGATTGAGAAAGAAGTAGATTAGTAATTATGAGTACAATTCTTGATAGTTCTTTATGGCCAATTCTTTTGGATTTAGAATGACGGGACAATGCCATACCCACTTTCTGCCATTAGTGTTGAGGAGAACATCTGATCCACTTCAACATCTACATCTTTCCTCTTTGCGAACCGGCCTTTGATCCTGGGCCTGGTTTCTGCATAGGCTTTCCTTGAGGCATACCTGATTGTCTTCTCAAACTTTCGTGTCTTTTTCTTCTCTCTGTATCTGAGGACTCTAGCCTCTCTGTCCATTGGAGTAAGTTGAGTTGGCAACTGAATCGGAGGGCTTAAGAATAGGTCGATTGTGCCTTTGGAGGGTATTGGATGTGAGATTGAGACATCGCTCATTGTAGATTGTGGAACAACACCAACGTCCAGGGAGGATACTGAAACCTGATTTCACAAATAGCTTCAGTTATGATCCCAGCATTTCGATAGACTGAAAAATCTATTGATGTCTTATGGAATGAAGGCTGAGGAGATTTTATTGAGGAAAATTTCCTTGTATGGGATTACGTACTCCGACTTAGAATTTCTTTCTTACAAATTTCCTTTTGTGGTTTGAGGGAGTGAGGATTGGAAAAGTATATTCAGAACTATGACAGTATGACTTCATGTATCTATTTATTTAATTCAATAAATCTACAAATAATTTGAATTTTTTGTTTTGACTGATTTAGGATTCAATGGATTATATGGCCTAATTGATCATGCATTGATGCTTGAGTTTGGATGTTATGTTATACTAGTTTATGTAAATGCACAAGACACATGACTGAAAACAAAGGAAGAAGATCAAGCAATTTTAAAGGTACAAAAAGGGGGAGGGGGAGAGGGGGAGGGGGGGGGGGGGGGGGGGGGGGGGGGAGTGAAAGAAAGGTTGCAACTATCTCAGAATCTACACTTGAGAGTTGAAAAAAAAAGTTGGACAAGGGAAATATAGAGAAACTTGGAATATGCCTGTCCCAGTTTTCTCGTTTGTAGCATGTGGTCGAGCAAAAAATAAGGCTTAGACCAGATGTAACTCCTCTATAGCGTTGATTATGAAGATGAAAACTAACAAAATATGAACTTATTTTGGCAACATATAGTCTCCTTCCCTCCTGCGAGAAGAAAGAGGAAAATAGAAGAAAAGATTGATATGGCATTTAAAGGATAAATTTATTAGAATATAACTGAAAGAGAGAGAAATCAAATTTATCTTTGAAGAGCTGAATTTGAGAAAAACGAAAAACACCTGCAAAACTGCTCACATACTAAACAGGAAAGCAAACGCAACAAGATCCCTGGCACACGAAGAATTTATAGGTTCAGAATGCTATCAAATACTGATATGGTGAAGTGAAAACTTACAGTGTGACCAAGTGACTTAGCTGGGTAGCCGTACCCTGCGTTTGAGGTTTCATAATCCATCTCCAGCTGAAATTTCTGTGGGTGCCGGAACTGACGAATTTTCGCAGCCTCTCCACACTGAACTGGCACAACACTATCACCTACATAGCTCTTGTGAGGAACACCATATTGCTGCTGCTGCTGATTATCTTGACATGCATTATACTCAACAAAGTCCAAGTACTCGTCAACAGCCTCTCCACCAAACAATAGCCCATTAGTACTCATCTGGTTATGGTTCTTCTTCACGGGGTTGATCAACAACCATGAAGCTGCTTCATCTTCATCTACAGCCCCGTCCGTTTCTTGATCCAACAACCCGTCATCGGCTTCACCTCCAAGGCCCAGTATTGACCCTCCTGGGTCCGCTACTTGAGGGCCGTAAAGGCAGCCAGGTATTGGCAGAACGGGGACGCGGTGGTGGCGCTGCGCTAGTGGGTTGGCCGAGTGGATGTCCGCGTCGCAGGTGGTACATAGGGACGCCGCATCCGCCTTGCATATGAAGGCGGCTGGAGCGCACTCGCACGCCTCACATATCCACACGCGCTCGTGTCTCGAAGCTAGCCCGGTGGCAGCGTGGATACGGGTGTCGCAGCCGGTGCACAGGTAGGCCGAGTCGACCCGGCAGTACACCGTGCATGGGGCAGAGCGACACGTGTCGCAAATGCGCGCCCAAGTGTTGATTCTGCCGCCATTTTGCTCCTCCTTCAGCATTTTCTTTCTTCCTTCCTTTCTTGGAGGAGTTGTTAATGGGATTGTGGCTATGGGCACAGTGAAGTAGGGGGAGGGCGGAGTAGCTGTAGGCAGTTGCAAGTGGGGCCGGAGAGAATGAGGGACCGATATATGGTAAAATAATGCTATTATCACATAAATTCTTTTACATAACTCTCACATACACACATCGGGTCTCACATATCAGACGGAAATTCACAATATGTATGGAATTGTATGTGAGAGTTATGTGATAGAATTTATATGATAATAGCATTGCTCTGCAGGGTAAAGATTGGTGGGTGAAGTAACTAGTTAGATAACCTTGTGGTTGGCTAGTGTTTGTGTGGGACCTATACGTTTGCTGACACGTAGATTTAAATTCCAAGTGGGCCGGCCGGCCAGCCAGGCAGCTTTGGATTTCAGTCGAAATAGGCAGGACAGGAACACTGAATATACGCTCTCCAGTCCACACTCGAGTTCTACTACTGTACTCGCTGCCTGGTTACTTTGTAGATAAAGCATCGGGTAAGTTACATAATAATGCTATTATCACATAAAATAAGTAACATAATGCTCGCATAATGCGAGGTGGAGATATATAATTTGTTGTTGAGTTAAGTAGGTCATGTCAACAATAAATTACATACTGCCACATCAGCAGTATGTAGGCGATATATAATTGTTTTATGTGATAGTAGCATGACTTTAAGTTACGGATCGGGTTAGTATGAAGTTTATTTTTTGGTAAGTTAATCAATTGGCCAATAGAGTGTTGACACGCAGGAAGAGAGAACATCTCTCCACTTGAGTGTCAGGAATCTATTGGTCAATTGACCAACTTAACAAAAAAATGAATTTTATGCTAACCACTCTCCTAAGTTACATACACGCGTCAGTCAAGTAGCTGAGTAAAGTGTCTGACTGTTTACGACCCTGGTGGTTGAGACAACATGGATAGACTGACAGGTGTACCAACTACCAAGTGGGAGTGACTGTTGTTCCGATTATAAGTTAAATTCCACAAGGATACTGCATTACAAAAACTTATGTACAAACTTAAAATTTAAAATGATTTACAAGTCATTTTAAGTTAGTGACAGAGAAATAAAAGTGTTCGAGATTATTTTGATTTATTAATTTAATTTTAAGTTAAAATAAGTTGTGAGGATATTCGGCTAGAATGACTTATAAGTAAATAAGTTGTAAAGATTAGAAAAATAAGGACAAAAAAATCTTTATAATTGATCAAACTCACTTATTTTAAAATGACTTTATAAGTCCATTTTTGGAAAATAAGAAATTGTTATTTCTCAAAACCTACTTATAAATCAATTTATTAGTTAAAAAATAAATCGGATACAAACACTCAAATAATATAAGATGACTTATAAGTTAATTTGACCAACTTATAAGTCACCCCGAATAGGCCCAAGGATACATTGACTTTTTATGTAAAATTATGAAATTTAAAATTGATATAAATTTATTAAAACTTTTGAAAGTAATAAATAGTGGATGATAATTAATAGTATGTTTTAGTTAATTTATAATATAGTTGTTTGTATTAAAATTAAATAGATTTTTACCAATTATGAATTTCAGTAGTTTACAAAGTGACATAATTTTTTTAAAAATATATCTTTAATATTGTAAGAAGGGAATATAACCAACTTTTTTGAGGAAGGAGTATAACTTAATATGAAAAATGCTGGAATTCTCTAGTATTTCATCAAATCTTTATTGGATCATGGATGATTCTTGATCACTGTAGCCCATACATACATACATACATACATACTCTTATAAAGTATCATAAATAATCACATGAAATGCTTGAAACCACCAAAGAAAGCTACATAAATGGATAATAAAACTTATCACTCTCTCAAGATAAATAAAAAAGTTGTCACCCCCTGTTTTTATCTTGATGAATGATTCAATGTTTTAGTAGGAAGGCAAAAATTGATGGGAATGGAATGGAATACCTCAATTTGTACGGAAGGAAAAAAATTGTGTTTGGTTATTTCATTGGAATGGAATGTACGGTTCTCACAAATTTATAAATTTTATTCCGGAAAGTTATAAAATGACTCATTCCATTCAAAATAGAATAAATTATTTCATTCTTCATTCTGTTCTATTCTCTTTTTTATTTCATTTCTTTTACTTATTATATTCTTTCAATCAAAGCGTACTATAATAAGTGCTGCATGATTACTTTATTTTTTAAATTGTTAATCTACACAATTTGTAAATTGAAAAAAGTAAAAAGAATTAATTTTTTCATAAATAAATATGATTGAGAGAAGTGAATGTGAAACTATTCTAAAAAGTTAATTGTGCCCTTTTCTTTGGGACATCGACTATGACTTGTTGGTAACCCAATAAGTTATGCCAGTAGCACTTGCGTGGCTGCCTTGGAATCACTCGATACGAGCCGACCCAGGTGCATGGGTCCCCTGGAAATCATCAAGGCCAATGGAATAATGCCACGTCAACAAGGAGTAGATTAGGATCCACACACACCACAAATTGGGTTGACCCTGATCCAATTCACGTGGGTTAGTGGGCCCAACATTAACTAGGGCATGTACATCACGTTCCACACTTCCTTGATCAAATAAGTTGATGTGTGCCCACTGCCCACTGCCCTCATCAAATAGTGTTTCATCATCCATTCCTTACTTCTTCAGAAATCTAATTTTGTGCAGAGTTTAGTTTCCGGACTAGGATCCTCTCTGTCATGCTTAAGCAACATCTTGTGCTAGTTGAATTAAAAAATAAATAATAATATACCTGTCGATTTCTCAATGAGAAATCTTTTTGGCAATTTAAATTATTTGGGCAAAAAGGTTGTTTGTTTTCACTTTAAATAAAATGGCAAAAGTTAATAATTGATAAAAATTAAAGAACTTAAAACCAATTCAAAATTTTGAAAATGAAACTTGTGATACGTCCTTTTTGTGTTGCATAGGCCTGGTAAAAGTGGGTCAAGTCGCGACCACTAAAAATGGACTTTAACTTTATTTTTACAGCCCATCAAAAGTATGGACCTTTTTAGATCAGCATTATGGCCTAGCCTGCGGGTGACTTATTCACCCAAATAAACCTTAGTCAACTTCTCATCCACCCTAAATTACTGTACTACAATCTCACCTTATAAAACTGAATTGGTAACCTTTGTATGAAAGCTTGGTTATCAACTATACTATGAAAAAACTGTAGGTGTATAGGTGGATTGGTTACCTTGGTATGCAGGTTTGGTTACCTTGATATGAAGGTTGGTTACCAACTGCATTATAAAAATAACTGTGGGTGTGGAGGTGGTTTGGTTACCTTGACATGAAGGTTTGGTTACCTTGGTATGAATATTTGGTTACCAACTGCACTATGAAAAAATTGCAGAAGTGGAGGTGGATTGGTTACCTTGATATGAAAGTTTGGTTACCTTGGTATGAAGGTTTGGTTACCTTGGTATGAATGTTTGGTTACCTTGGTATGACTGTTTGGTTACCTTGATATGAAAGTTTGGTTACCTTGGTATGAAGGTTTGGTTACCTTGGTATGAATGTTTGGTTACCTTGGTATGACTGTTTGGTTACCTTGGTATGACTGTTTGGTTACCAACTGCACTATCAATATCTTGACTGATGGATTGAATCAAGATCCACTGACCAATCCCAATGATAAAAGACTCCCACTGATCCTCACCACACGCCACAATAGAATCAAACACGAAACCACCACTCGTCTTGCACTCCGACCAATTCCACTTGTCTGTTCTTCCTGGCAAAAGCCTTGCAATTGATGCCCATTTGTTTCCATGGACAGAATAGGCTTGAAGTATGATACGATCTTTTTCATCTGCCACAAATTCCATCTTTGTCAGACTCATTTATTCAGAATATTCAATTATAACATATGTCTACGTGTGCTAATGACCAATAAATTCTGCAACGACTAAATGTGAGAATCATGCTAGAAGTTATTTGTAGGGCAAAAAACCACGAGAAATCGATCATTCAATCATGCTGCAAGCACTAGCGTCATAGATAATGCATATTGACACATAAAACCAGGCCAACACACATCATGAGGCCACCAGAAAGAAGAAAAAGTTTACTTTGGCCTTCAAGTAATAGACTACATTTAGAGTGCATATCCTTTATAAAGGCCTTAGCAAATGGCATCCATCAGGAGATTTACAAAGAAGAAGACGGAGGAAGCAAGAAGAAGATCATAAAGGTATTTTTCATTAAAATAGAAGAAATACTGAGGAAGAAGAAGACCCGTTGCTAACAAGGAGAGAATGCGAGGGATAAATTGAGGATAAGGCCGTTGCGAGAGACGGAAAATGGCGATTGACCCGCCTAAATTAAAGAAATTGTAATTGCATTAATTTTATAATTAAATATGTAAAAATGTGTTACTTCTGTAATTATTTTATCTATGTACTATTTTTATAATTACTTTTAAAAATGTACTGTAATATGTAATTAACCCAATTAAATTTCAATCTAATTCTTTCTAAAAATTTTCAGAAGGCCCAACCCAAATATTAGTTTAACTAACTACTACTATTAAGTAGCCAGTGGGTACCATTTTTCTTCTTTCGTTTCTTTTTTTTACTTTGTAGAAGAACAGTCACTCAAGAGTAGATCGTCCACTACAAGTCTACCACTAACTTTATGTCTATTTTCTTTTCTCTTTTTTTTTTGCTATATTAACACACACACACACACACACACTCCTTGCTGTCACTAGGGGTGTGCATAATTTTTGTTTTTTTGATTTTTCAATTTTTCGGTTTTTCGGACTTGACCGAATCAGCCGGTTCGGTACTAAAAGAACCGGTCCGGTTTTGGTACAAAAAAACCGGTATATACCATTTTTTTGGTACCGGTTTCGATACGGATTTTTTATGGTTCGGTATTACCGTACCGGTATATACCGGTTTTTTAATTTTTATTTTATTTTTTTATTATTAATAATAATAATAAAAACAATAATAATAATAATAAAATAATGATTATAATAATAATAATAATAATAAAATAATAATTATATTAGTTTTCGGTATTTATTCGATAAAAACCGGTACCGATCCGATAAACCAGTTCGGTATACCGGTCCAACCAGTGCCGATATTGAAATTTGGCTAATTTCAGTACCGATATGGTGCCGGTCCGGTTTAGGTCGGTATTTACCGGTTGCACACCCTTAGCTGCCACCAAAGATCAAAACCTCGACGACCTCATGGATACCATGAGTCGAGTCATATTACTTTGCCAAATAAATTGATTTTTAATTTTGCTTTAATGACTGTTATGCTGTTTTTTCATATGATGTATTTAATATTAAGATTCCAAAATATTATATTAAGTTTTCTTATTTATATATTTATAATTTGTAGCGTATGAAAAAAGAAGAAGAAGAAAATAGCCTGCGAGCAAGCCTAGTCCGGCCAAGCTTGAGATGTGGGCCTCCAGTTTGAGCCCAGAAATATTTGACCAATTTTAGCCCCATTCAATTATAACCCGACCCGTTTTCCAAGTCTAGTACGCATCTCACTAAATTCAAATTGTTGAAAAAAGAAACAAAAATTTTCACCATTTTATCTTCTTTCAGCAAAGTTCAATTTGTGAATTGAACAGTATCAAAGCAAATGGCCCATAATGTAAAAACTTGAGGTCGAGTACATCTGTGTGTAGGTTGGGCTTAAGTTACAATAATGAGCCCAAACCAAACTCAATCCATCTTTATTTGAGGGAGTCTTGTTCTTACATGTTTAGGTTTATAAGTGGACCTGGAAAACAGCCCTTCCTCCATCCATCCGTTTCGATTTGACTTTTCAGATATATTAAATTTTAGATTGATGTAAATATATTTAATTTTAATTAATACAATTACAACATACACGCTTAAAATATTAGCAGCCAGGCTTTTGGACTTTTCCAGCAGGCAGTTATAACTAACTAACTACTTCAACTATAAACTCCTCCTCTGAAAATTCTAATTACAAGAATACGAAGTGCTTAATTAACAATCATCTTGGGCCAGAGAGTTCTATGGCTTGTACAAGTAAGGAAGAATCATCTGTGAGGTCCGAGTATCGTTGGGATGAGGAGAGTTGTTGTGTTTTGTGCTTTGTTGATTCAACTTTCTGAGAGGCTTCCCATCTCTCTGCAAGTCCATCCCCTTCAAGCATTCGAACCACCTCAGACATTTTCGGCCTGTGGCCCGGGAGGTATTGGGTGCACAGGAGAGCCACTTGAACTATTTCTTGGAGCTCAATCCTGTCATAGTTTTTTTTCAAGTCCTTGTCTACTAAAATTTCAAGATTCTTCTCTTGATGAATTTTCTTCACCTGCATTGTCATTGTCATTGTCATTGTCATGTCAATATCACATATCAAACAGACAGACAGACCGACCAAAAGAACCATTGGGATTCTTTCTCTGTTGGGATTTCAGGTTTAAAATGCATGTTGTGCTTACCCAGTCTAGCATAGCGCCTTTCTGGTTGGCAATGGCGGCGGACTTGCCAAATTCTAAAGCTGTATGTCCTGTGATCAATTCAAGGAGAAGGATTCCAAATCCGAAAACATCCGTCTTCTCAGAGGACTGACCCGTTGAGAGATATTCCGGGGCTATATGCCCCACAGTGCCCCTCACCGCGGTTGTCACGTGTGAATCCTGGTGATCCAAAAGCTTTGCTAATCCGAAATCTCCCACCACTGCCTCACAATACTCATCCAGTAATATATTGGCTGCCTTAACATCTCTATGAATTATCTTTGGGTCACACTGCTCATGGAGGTACAATAATCCCCTAGCTGCTCCCAACCCAATTCTTTTCCTTACGCCCCAATCCACAACTGGTTTTGCTGTCAAGTAAACATGAAATTTGAAAACTGTAAACTAATTCTAGTCCAAATTGTAAATTTAGCACTGTTGTTACCTTTGAGACGAGAAGCAACACTTCCATTAGACATATATGGATACACAAGGAGTTTTTCTGTGGCAGTCATACAAAAACCATAGAGCCTAAGGAGGTTGCGGTGCACTGCTAGGCTGATCATCTCAACTTCTGTTTGGAATTGTCTCTCTCCCCCAACTGTACTACCATCCTTCAGCCTCTTTACAGCCACAGCAGTCCCATCTTGAAGAAACCCTTTGTAAACATTTCCGAAACCCCCTTTTCCCAATATTCTTTTACTACTGAAATTATTTGTTGCAATCTGAAGTTCCCTGAACGGAAACCTCTTCAAATTTCCAAGGGAAACTTCCTCCTGATGCCCATCTGAAATTCAAAGTCACGCACAAATAGAGTAATTAGTTTCTGAATATACATTTACGGACTACATTTAACTGGTCGAACATCATCAAATTCTACAAACCTCTGACATCAAAGAAGGTCTGCTGGTTATGCCTTCGCCTCCACCACAAAAGCAGCCCAACTCCAAAGATGAGCAAAGACATGCACCCGAGGCTTGAGCCAATGGCAATAGCAAGTTTGTGACTCTTACTTCTTCCTGAATATGGAGCAACTTCAAAAGCGTACAGAAATATACGGTGAGGATAACCACAAGAATGTGAAGGAAATAAGCTCCAAGTCAAAAAACTTAAAATTTTTAACCACCCAAAAATATAACAATGGTTTATATTTTGATGAAATTTAGTGCAATATAGGAGATTAATGTCTTCAATTCCATACTTTGTGTATTATTCAAGGACATAGACATGGGCATCAATGTTGTTCCATAGCATTCAGGCTCAGCCCCAGTTGCGCATATAAGAGGGTTCCCAGCAATGCTGCAATAACACAAGAAAATCGACAACAAAGAGATGCTAAGCAGTCAGTTTCTGTCTTAAGGGCGAAGAAAGAGATAATTCAATGTCATGTAACATATTCTTACTTGAATGCTTTAGAAGCAAACCTGGGTACAGGGGCACTCAAATTATTGAAAGACAAGTCACTGAAAATCAAGAAAACCCAAATTAGTAACAAAAGAATTTCTTACTACAAGTTTCATTATAAAAGCCAAGAGAACGAGAGATGTTAATGACTGATAAAATTGAGAGCTTTACACGAATGTAAGCCGAGTCATATTGGCCAATGATCCTGGAATTTCTCCACAGAGAGTGTTATTGTTGAGCCTCCTAAAGCAATTGAAAAACAAATTACAACCCAATGCAGAAATACTTTCCAGTATGATTAATAGTTCTTCAATTTAATGCTTACATGTATTGTAAACTTTTCAAGTGGCCTAGTGAATAGGGAATTTCACCATTGAAGTGATTATCAGAAAGATCAAGTGTGTGCAGCTTCCAGAGCCTTCCTAGCTCTACTGGGATTGGTCCTGTTATGTTGTTGTTCTGTAAGAGTCTGCAACAAATTGTCCACCAAATTCAGTCACAGAAATTTAAAATACCCATATAGCATTTCAATATAAATAACCCTTGATAATTATATATATATATATATATATATATATATATATATATAGAGAGAGAGAGAGAGAGAGAGAGAGGATACTGACATAATCTGGAGATTTGTTAAGTTGCCAATGCTGGGAGCAAGAATGCCAGATAACTTTTGGCTAGGAGTTCCCCTGAGAAAAAAGCATACTTTAAACCCTATGAATATCAATTTATACAGTCTATAATAAAAATGGATTCTCTTCTGAGACGGACTTACAGTCCAATGACCAGACTTTCAGCAGAACAAGTAACCATTGTCCAGCTACAGGGATCAACAGCATCACCATCCCAATTATCAAGAACACCATGAGGATCCTCCAAAGAATCTTTTATGCCCATTAAGGCTTGCACTATAATTATGAAAAAAATAGAATAAATATACTCCCAATGAAACTCCATTCTTGTAGATTACAACAAATTTAGTCTTTGGAAAGTTTATATTTTACCTTCAAAGTTTACACCTTTGGGAGAAAGCAAACCATTTGCAGCACTCGAAAACCAGAGAAATGTCAGACACCAGAACACAGCCTCTACCTCTCTTCTCATCTCTATTCGGATTTCAGACTAATGATTCATAACAACTAAAGATACCCAGATGCCAAAACCTGCTTATGCTTATGATTGATGAGCTAGTTTGAAGAGCAGGCCTCGTATGGTTTTCTTTTTGCTAAATGTAATAACCTCTATATCATCACAACCCACTCCCAAATTCTAGCTTTTCATGAGATACATTAATTTTCCTGCATTTTTCTGCCTTACCCAAAAAAAGAAGAGAAAAAGAAAAAGCACTCAGGTCCTTTGTGTAGTAGAAAGAGAAGTAGCATGCTCTGTCACTGGGGTCAGCTATTCTGAAGAAAAGAAACTAGAATATTACTTCCTTTCCTTGAACTAGACTAAATCATGAATAGTACCAAATTTAACCGAATCTGAATTGTCTTTCTTTAAAAAAAAAGAAGACAGCAAAGATGTGGAAATACCCTCGGTGAGTCAAATCACTAATTGAAATTTGCACAAAAGGGGTAATTGAGAAATTTTCAGAAGTTAAACCAACTACAACTATTAATCAAGAAAACATTAAAAGTAGAAGCATTATGCACTTGCACCCACGTAATAACATAAAATATTCTGAGTATGGGTTAGCCATTCATTAGTCGTCTTATTGCCTAGAGAAGTGTGTTTAATTTGTTCTTGTCCTATTGGATTATTCAAGCTTAGAAAATGGTAAATAGATTTTAATAATATATGCTTGTATTAAAGGACACATAGAAATGGGCAATGGGGTTGGTTAAACTAGGGACAGTGAGGAATCTTAACATTCCCTGAGTTCGGCCATCTCCCAAATTGTCCCTTTTATATAGGATATAGTAAGAATGTGAGAATCTCCCTATGTTGGGAAGTCGAGATTGATGATGGTTTGATCACCCTACGGCTACCCTCCTCCCCCACCCCCAATGAGTATAATAAAAACAAATCTTTGTTGGCTGGCTCTTAATGTTTTATGTACACACTACTACATATGTTTTCATACTTTTTTACTATTTTAGTTTAGGTGTTGTGAGAGGTGGCGGGGTGTGCTTTATTGATTCCACAAACCACTACTATCATCACACATCTTCACACGCTTCTCACTACCTAGTGCTTCAGCAGACAGTGGTTATTCCCAAAACTAATCAAATTTTGTTACTTAAAAACTGATAAATGCTCCTTAGACAGAATTGCTTAGATTGAGAATCTGAGATGCACTTGAAATAGTTCTAGATTTCAACTAGGACAAGCTTTGCCTTCATCCAAACATACTAGGACCAAAACTAAAAGAGAAATTGACCAAACAGAAGAACAGAACAAGATGCTTTACTATTGAAAAATGACAAAAATGTCCTGGAATTAACCTCTGATAGGTTGAACACAGCTGGGCATAATTGTCCCCTTATTCATCACATCACCACAACCCATAAAAAAGAATTTTCTTTTATGCAAGCTTGGGACCATTAAATTCCAAAACTAAAAAAATATTAAATCCAAGCAAAGATTTCAAGTCCTTTATCGGCTGCATTGCATGTCCTTTTATTCAAAAAGCTCAAGCACATTAGGGGTGACAGTTGTATCTTTATAGATTTATACCTTCCCATACTGAGAAAAGAAAAGGAAGGGAAAAAAAGAGAGAGACTAACCGAGAACTTATTTTGAGTGGGCAATTCAAATCCTTTCAAGCAAAAAGAGAAACAATCATTCAACGTACGTACAAACATGCATGGCAATGCGCTAGAAAAACTTGCACTTAGGGAACAAAGGGATCCAACCTATACCCTCACATTATGGATCTTTCACTTTACATGTCTCCCACTCTATGTTGAAATATTGTCATTCAATTCATAGCAGGGAAAATTATTATATCATATATTTTACTCACTATATATATGTGTTTTCTTAACAAAATCCAGCTCCAATATATATTGACAACATACAGAAACATTTGGATGTTAATTCATCCTGTATGTATTTGGTCTCCCTGGCCTCATCAAGTTCTGTTGGACAAAGATGATGAATTCCCGCGCGGTAATAGCTACTAATCATCACAAGTTGATTGGCCGGCCTTTGTCATATTAGACGCGAGACCATCACTTGTTTAGTTGTTTATTGTTTGTTACCTAGTTCGTTCGTTCCCGAGACAAATAACAGGGATTGAAGGCTAGCTCCGACCGACTACATAAAAAACTACTATAAATAAATCAGATCAATAACTGAAAGAAGAAGAAAAAATGACAGCAGATTTTCCTCACCTATCGTTTTGCTAATTGACAGGTCTCATTCAGTCCCTCAAACCTAAACCCCACCTCCCTTATAAAAGTCATACGCTGCTGGCTGGAATAGTGACAATAAGGTCCGTCCCCCGTGGATGGAAAAATTGCATACAGCAAGTGATATGTCATTTTCTATGCATGATATCAATTAGAAAGAGAGCCCCCCCCCCCCCCCAAAAAAAAAAAAAAAATAAAATTACTCCCTCCTCCGTTCCTTAATAACTGACCTTAATTTTAGAATAATAATGACGTATTTCAAGATTATCCTATTTAACATGAAAACTAAACAGTTTGACATGGCAAACAAGTTGCAGTAAAATTTTCACCAAGAGAGTAAATTTTTTTTTAAAAAAAAAAAAAAACAAGAAGAAGTGGCAGCCAAATAATTGTTCAATTAATGATTCAGTATTAAAATCAAAAGGTGCTAATAAAGATACATAAAGTATAAACAGCTAATGGAACATACATCTCCTACCACTTTATTTCCTACAATGCATGCAGAGCATATTGCCTTTGCTTTAAAGCTGAGTAATGGACATACATTTAATGTGGACACGTCCTTCCTTCCTGCATGGGAGCATGAAAGTAGATTAGATGACATGTGTAAGAAATAAGGAGTCAGTAGTTGGAACATTAACCGTTAAATCAAGACCAATTAATGTTGTGTTTAACAAATCAATTGACAAGTTGATAGCATCTTCATTGTATGATTGTTGTTAAATACATGCATGCATGCATCCCATATTAATTATATTATCCGGTGAAAATAAATGTTTTTTTTTTCTTCCTATGCAAGCGTTATAATATTTCCAGTTCCTTGTTGGTCTCTGTTAATTTCCACCAAAAAAAAGAAAGAGATTATAATAACAGTAGTTTGAAACAAGACCCTGCTTTTTCTACAAACCCGTATAGGTAGGGTGATAGATATTAACAACATTGATAAACAAGCATGATGGACGCTAGTTGCAATGAGTATGTACTTATTTCATCTTACCGTCACAAGTTTCATTTAACTTTTTATATATGTTAATGTGTACCTCTCAATGAATGAAATCCACAAATTTGGCAAAAATGATAATGGTTTGCACATTTTTTTTATTTTATAAGATTGAGTCATTCAATTCTCATTTTCATTCATCCAATCCAAACGCAACCAATTAACTTAATAACAATGATTTATGATAATTAATCCCCAATTGTAAGTCTTGAAATCTAGTTTTAAAAATAATTAGAAGCAAGAACATTTTATAAATATTGAAACGGAGTTTCACTTTTAGGAGGAGGGACTACTGGTTATAGGTGGTGTTTATTTATGTCTAAATGCCTATGTCCAACATTGCCTCTTTCTCAGTAAGAGGATAATCTGTTTGACAAAAATTTTTGATGCCTCTGTATGAATTTTTCTTCCTCCTTTTAAGTCAGACTTCAACCCAAGTCTAAATTATACAGAGGCAACCAAATTCCTTTATTGTCCCTCACATCTTCTCCCTCGCCAACTCCCACCCCCGTCCCTCCCTCTCTCTCCAACTCTATTAACAAGTTTAACCAAGAAGCACAATGAGATAAATTTGATGAATTTGGAGTTTTGTTTTGCAATAAAGAGAGATTTGTAGAGAGAGAAAGAAGATAGATAAAATTTGGTAATGGTAAAATTAGGGCGGATGGAAGAGAGAAGATGTGTATATTTGAACTCCTCCTTCTTCACCTTCCGTTCCAAACAGAGACTCCTCCTTCACCTTCCATGGCAAACCTTATCCAATTTCACCACCATCCGAAAATTGGATTTGGATTGATGACAAGGAGGGTGGTGGATCTAATGTGGAGTATATGGGTCTTGAGTGCATGTAGTTTCTGCATATCTTACATATTTAAATTGAGAGGTATGGTGATGGGAAAGAAGGGGAAGGAGTGACTAGGAAAGAGGAGGGAGGAGCGAGGAACAATGAAGGTGGGGAAGAACCAAATTCTTTTAATTCTGTTTAGAGGGTTAAAATGGTAAAATACTGTATTCAAACAAATAATTTTTTTCATTTAGATACAATTCTAGACAGATACTCTACGTTATTCAAATGTCTAAACTGCTCAGAACTTAACATTCAATTTTATCATACTTGTACCAGGAACAATAGTTGATTGTGTTTGAGACAATAACAATTCACAAGAATGGGAAAAAGGAGCACAAACAATTAATTCCTTAAAAATGAGCATTTCATTCATAGTTTAAAATTTTATTGGAACAAGGTGAGAACCCCATCACACAGATTCTCTTGTTTGTTCAAACTACTACAAACCAAGAAGAAGAAATAAAAATTATTTATCAAGTAAGAGAATTGCGAGGATGCATTTTGAAGAGTGGAAGGATCTACATATATATATATATATATATATATATATACTCTCAGTTGTTCATTCCAGTTGCATTCTTAACAGCATCCGCTGCGCCTTGTGCCGAATCCTTCACTTGCTGACCAGCCTAATTAAGCAATAATTATAAAGAATCAAATCATATACATGATTAATTCAAATTTAAGAGAAATATTTATAAATAAAAATAAAACAAGACGTGGAGAAAAAAATTGAACCTGCTGCACTGATTCCTTGGCAGACTGGGCAACACTGCTAGCCTTGTCCATCATCTGGTTCCCTTTTTCCTGCAAAATAAAAACAACTCACACATAATCTGATCAATAATTACTCGTTTTAATTACTTTGTCCGTCCTAAAAAACAGAGTCATACTTTCCTTTTATTTCAACCTGGCTAGCATTTTCGAAAAAAATATACATTGCATTGCATTAGTTCATGAATCATTACAAGAATTCTCTCTCTCTAAAAAAGATCTCTTTTTGTAGTGCAGAAATGGCGGTAACATAATTTCCCTTATTCCTATTAACAACTACTTTAGGAGACATGTTTTTATGCGGCTTTTAATAAATATCCTCCAGAATATTTTAATTTATCTCGAGTTCTAAATTGTATATGCACACAAGGAAAGGAAAGAACGAATATATACATAAAGGAAAAGTTTAGCAAACCTCAGTTTGGCCTTTGGCCTGACCAGCTTGGTAGCTAATGTTCTGTTGTGAACTCATGATGATAAAAATTTGGAGGATTTGTTTCAAGTAACACAAACGAAAATAGATGAGTTTATTCTCAGAAACACTGGATGAACTAGTTTTAATTAATTGTAGATGCAGATGCAGGTGCAGATGCAGTGGTGGTTACAAATATATAGTGTTCCAGACCAATCCAACGCCTGACACGTGTTGCCTCTTCATCAAATTGAGGGCTGCTTTTGGCCCTCTGACCAGGAAACTGTTGAGAAATCCCTTGATCAAATCAAAGGTGTTTAGGATTATAGTAATTAATTAGATGCAATTTTTACTTCATGTTTTGTTCCTTAATTAAACCTGATAATCAGATTTTAAAAAATCATGCGGACAAGCTATTTTTTGTTGAAATGGATTGTTTTTTTTTTATCCAGCTGGAATAGATGTATTAAAAACGTGGTATCCTTTTGTTACTTGTGTGGTCTTAATGTTCATTTTCATTTTTTCTATTTATGCAGGCACCGCACAATATTTAGCTTGTGGGAAAAAGAAAAACAACCATCAAAATTGAGTGATGTTATGACATATTTTTATAGGCCAGGTCCAAGGACCATAGACATATTTAAAAATAAAGATTTTAGGATAATAATATATCTTGTCAACTTTTTAATGTGAGTTATTTTTAGCGATGTATTTGATATAATGGATATACGTCACGTTGATTCATTCGAGAGAGAATTTTTGTAACCGAGTTGGATCAACTCCTATAGCATGAGTGAGTGAGTGAGTGAGTGAGTTTGGTTTGGTGGGTCCAATGATGGAGCTTTGGTAACAGCGTCTCCACCTGCCCTAATTTGCACTTTCGTCAAAGTTGGAGGGAGATTAGAGTAGAAGAGGAGTTATTACAGAAGAGGATGGAGAAGATTAAAGCATGCAGGTGACAAATTAGCCAAAAGGGCTGGATTGAATAACAATGACGAGAAAATATACTTGTTGAAATTGGTATGTTGCTTCAATTTGTCATAGTCTAAGCTTTGTAGTATCAAGGGTGTGATTAATTAAGGGTGTTGTTGAGTATCAAGCACAACACATATTTTGGGTACTCTTCATTTGGATGCTTGCTTGTAGTTTATACTCAATAATTAATGTAGTACTTTGCGTTTATACTAAATTATTTCTTTCTAGAACAATCAACTTGTTGATGCAACTATTTTAAGACAACTCCCCATCCATCATCCATATAAAGTTACCTCTAGCATACCACGTTTTTAGCCTATACAGTGTAGTGTCCCGAAATGGTTCTACGAACTGAAACGATCCGTATTCTAGCTAGGTAACAATGGATTAGACCAATCAAGTTATATTGAAGTACTGTTCAATGAAGTCTGATTTGGCTGTAAAGTGAAGATTCATTGCTTGTGTCTGTCTTGCACATCTTATTACCAAGTTTTTTTGGTGCACTTGTTTTGCATTTTAGCTTGTATAGTAGTTCTACTCTAGCTAGGTTTCCTGCCATTTTGTTTTTCTCTGAGAAAAACTCAGATATGGATGAAGTAAAATCTTTTGGGAAGAAGAGAAGAAACCCGAAGAATAGGAAGAATTTTGAGGATATATGAGCACGTCTCTAATTTACTGTGTGTGTGTGTGTGTGTGTAATTAAGGGGGTATTTAATAATATTTTTGTTTATCTTAATTGAGATGCATGTAACTAACTAAGGTGATTTTTATGGATTGCAACAGATATAATTGTTGAAACAGAACGTGGGAAGAAAAGGGGGAAACTGTTAAGTAATAGGAAATCAAAGAATGAAGAGATAATTGAGCCTGAATATACAGGAAAGAAAAGAGAGAGAAAGCGGAAGCTGGATGGACTGCTGTTGCCCATGTTGCTGTAACACATAAAAAGGGACACAGCAAATGGAAGAAATGTACACGCAGCACTTGATCAAATCAATGCATTAGTAATATACAATAGCAACTTTTTATTTAAATACGTTAGAGGTCTAGCATAGAAACCCAACTTAAAAGCAATTTGAGTCATGGAAACACAAAGCATTCCCCCCCAACTCTTATTCAAGCAAACAAAGTAAGAAAAAAAAAAGGTAACAAGATCGCAACATCTGATTCAGAGCTACCTACTATTTCTTCATACTTCCTCGTCCTCGCTCCAATGGCGTTGTAGAGTCGATCTGGGAGACCCACAACTAGCGGGCTTTGTAAAAGTGTAATAACGGATCCTCCCTTGCCAAGATATCCCTTTACATCAGGATTAATATTGAAACCAAGGTCCTTTCTCATGCTATCAGTGTGCAAAGCTACAGAAAACTCCCAAGTCATCACCCTTTCAAGCAGGTGATGGTTCAAATTCACAACTTTATAGTCAATAGCCCATTGCTTCAAAACTAGCATAGCTGAAACCATCTTCTGGTGTAACATGAATGGTAGAAATTGCGTCACCTTCAATCAAATACATGAGCAACCAAAAAGATTACTAAGATTTAACAATCCAACAGAATTACACTATAGAGAAAGATTTCAATGCAAGCAACCAAAAAGATTACTATGATGATGTAAGCAAGACAAGGAAGGGAAGCATAAATTAATCAGTTATTAGCTTTTATTAAATAAATAAAAAATAAGTTTTTTTTTATAAGTTACGTGAAAAAAAACCATCCACCGGCAGCTCCCCGGAGTTATCAGGTAAAATGAAATAAATATCATAACCGGAAAGAAAAGTCCCATCAAACAAATATTGACACGAGAAAAGTTTAACAGTTACCATAGTACTTCTTTCAGTCTCGGTTCAGGAGAAGGAGATGCAACAGACTAAAAAGCCTAAAGCAAGTGTGTGTATATGTAAATTGGGGAAAGGCTATTTCACAGTACTAGTAAGTGAATCAAACAAAAACAGCATTTTATAACAAGCAATACAAATACAGAACATGTTTATTCTGGCGTACCTTCCATTAAATGCAAAAAGGCTTGGACTCGAACAAAACAGTAAATCTCGAAAACCCAGCAGAAAAAAAATCCATAAATTTAATTTTTTCCAACATCTGATTCCCCAGATAAATGATTTTAATGACAAACCTTTAAATATAATTACTAAATAACATAAATAAATCCAAAATCAACAAGAACGAACATAACTATAGGAGCTTTTGTCTAGTACAATTCATTCCCCAGAAAAGCAAAAATAACAAAATGATCTTTACAAAACTTTAAAATAAAACATGTGGAAATTTTAAATAAGTAAGAAAGAAAACCATTTTTAATATAAAAAAAAAAGTAGTACTTCAGTTGAATTACACTTTATTCAACAGTCCTGGGGGTAAGGATATAAGTACTGAGTACATAACTAAACAAAGATCAGATGCAAAACAAATCAAAACAACAACTCTTCATTTGTGAAGAAGAGAAGGTATGAAAACACGAACAATACGAGAAAGATGTACCCATGTGTTAAAACTAAAAATAATTGTACTCATGTGTTGAAATTCAAAACATACACACATATATGGAGACCGAAGGTTCAAGAATTATTACAGAAACAGATTGCATCATGAAAACAACCCTAGATCATTCAATAACAAATATTTATAAATAATTCATAAACATATACACTTATCTATATTTTGGCAATGAACAAACGTAGAGTAACCATATTAAAGAATCAAACACTAACAGATGCAAAAGCTTGTTGTATAAAGGGGCAGAGAAGTACGAGAATCTCTTTTTGGGAAACTTTTATAGATCAGACCCTTTTAAATTAAAAAAACAACAAACCATGTTAATACAAATAATTGAGCATATATATATATATATATATATGATAAGGCTCACAAACGGACTGTTCGTTTACGAACAATCTTTTTGTCGTATACTTTTAATACATAATTGAGATTGGGCCCACTTATTCAATTTAAAAGTATACGGCAAAAAGATTGTTCGTAAACGAACAGTCCGTTTGTGAGCCTTATCCTATATATATATATATATATATATATATATATATATATATATATATATATCATGGTCATACACATCTGTGTATGTTTTACTTGTGCATAGTCTGTCAAAACTATGTCGTTTTGGAAGATTTGTGTTTGATTTCTGATTTGGGAGAAGAAAAACTGTTTTTTTATAAAAACAAATATGCCAAAACGACGTAGTTTGACAGACTGTGCACAAATAAAATATACATAACTGTGTATAGTCATATTGCCATATATATATGGGAACCCATCCGTGGTAACCGGTTGTCACGGACACTATTCCAGCAACCAAATCGGTATTTGTTCATCATGATATCCAAAGGTTGAGAGTGAAGTCAACTTAGTCCCTGCCGCTAGAAGAAGTAGCGGCAGACATACTCTTTCCAGTGGCCCGAAAAATTACCTAGATACCCTCCGTATAATCTGATCCGTGTCCCTAGAAGGAATAGCGGCCTTGAAAAATTACAATATTGCCCTCACTTAATTCTTCATTGTCCCTAGGAGTAGGCCTGTAAGCGGACCGGGTCTGGACCCAGACCCGATCAGATAAGGACCCGTTTAGTCGGATCTAGAACGCATCCGTTCCGATCCGATAAGAACCCGATCCGATAATAACCCGATAATAACCCAAATTTGCATATATTTTACTATATATTTAATTATGTTCCATCATAACCGTTCATTTTCTATATAATTTAACGATTGTTGCTTGCTATATAATGACTCGATAAGGACTCGGACCCGATCCGAATTCGATAAGGACCCGTTTACAGGCCTAGCTAGGAGTAGTGAACATTGTTTTTGCAACTGCTGCTACACCTTGTAGCGACAGGGCGGCAAAATTGCATATTGTTTCTGCATTTGCCGCTACACCTTGTAGCGACAATTGCAAAAACAATATGCCATTTTGACTTAGAACATTCATATCATAAATAATATTGCATATCAGATAGTACACAAAAGTATTTTGCATTAGTACACAATATCCAACCTCAGATAACATAAATTCAGTAAATGATTCTTAATCTCAAAATAATACTCAACATAAAATTTCATCTCTCAGTGACATTTCCATAAAAATTGTACAAAAAACATAGCATAAATAATACAATATTGAATATACTAAAATTTACTTACTTTTTAGGCTCATGAATCCCAAACATTCTATAGTGATCGCGCTTATCGTGGTTGGTTTCAAATCCGCAAATTGCACATTTTCGATGAGACTTAGTACCCACAATTTTCTCAAGTGAACCCATATCCTGAGGTGTAACTCCGACCACGCGTTCAATATCATTGTTTGCCAACTCGCTAATATTCTCATCCAGATCATACTGCTCAATCAGGGCTTTTCCTAGTGCATTCAGTTTAAGGACAGTTTTGTAATCTCGGACTGAGCAAGCAGCTTTGGTCGCTAACTCTTGATAATCACTCATCAAATAATTATAGCGCATTGATTGATTTTGTTCAAAGTCAGCAGTCATTGGGTTAACGATTAATTATTCACCATTGCTCTTCTTCGCATCTCTTGTCCACCAAGGAAGAATCATGTAATCAGGTATTTGTGAAATACTCTTAAACATGAAATATCTCAAGATGTGTCTGCATATTTCGCCAGAATGAGAAAACATTTGGCAATTACATGTTATTGACCCCAACTGACGATTGTGGACGACTTCTTTACATCTCTGACTACCTTCAGCTACATCTGCCCTATATACTGTATAGACCTTAGTATCAATGACACACTGCTCACTAACTTTGTTCACATTGTACTTTAGAGAATCGGCGAATTGACGTTGGAAACGTTTAAACATCTCTTCTGTGTACACCTTTGCAGCATGCACTTCCAAAGATGACCCGTATACCATATTCCGTTTCTGATGGATTGTTATGTAGTCGGCCTTTCTCTCTCTGATGAATTATTTCTCTATACCCTTCTCACTCTGCACTACAAATTCTTTGATGCCTGTTGAAACATTAATGTACTCATTACAAAAATGGTCCATGCTTCTTCCGGTGGTTGTCATTCCCGCGGCAAAATATCTTTTTGCATACGCAGGGATCCATTTTTCTCGTGCATCATACAAACTTCTAAGACACTCATCGTTATACAATTCATAATCCTTAATCAAAATTTGCTAACGCTCTTCAAACTCGTCACTGGACAATGAATTATACACACAATTGTTAAAATGATCTTTGAACGATGGATGTTCAACATGAACATGATGCAATTTCCAATGAAAACTATTAGTCATATGCCAAGAACACAATACATAATAAGTGGAAGGGAGTATCGTAACAATAGCATTACCCATGGCTTCATCTTGGACAGTGATGATGGTTACAGATGCCTTGTAGTCCATGGCTTCGAGCCACGTCTCAAATACCCAAACTAAAGTGTCCTCTGTCAAGTCCCATAACAATGCAAATCCAAATAAAATAGACTGATGATGTGGTTGACCCTAGTAAATGGAAGAAACGGCATGCAATAATTATTAAACCTATACGTAGTGTCAAATGTCACAACGTCTCCAAACTGTTGATACATTAACCTTGATTGGGAGTCAACCCACAAAATACACGCTATGAGATTGTTTTCGCCGGGTTTCACGCGAAAAAAATAATTACTCGCACTTCCGGATGCAAGTTTTTTCAAATAATCGACTACATCTTGTGCCATCAGAGTAATATTCTTATGTGTCTTAATCAAATCTACCTTGGTAGGGGTCACTAAGATGCTCTAATTCAACGATAGAAATACGTCAATTGTCTTCTTTCTTATTATGGACAACATATATTCTAGCTCTGCATAATGTGCGTCCTATAAAATCTCTATGTTTAGTTATTTTATTATTACCATCTTCATCATCTCGTAATCTCTTTACGACAATTGGTGTGCCGGCTTTTTTACATACATACAACCTAGAAGACACATCATTCTTTGTTGCAATTCTAATCTCAAATCCATTTTTTTGACCGTATTCTTTATAAAAAAATTCAACTTCTTCCAACTTAGAGAACAATTGACCAACGTATGAAATCATTTCAGATTTACTGCTTTCACCAACAGAATCTGAATCTGAAGAACTACATAAAAATCGCTTATGAGCAGGGATTTGTGTTGCCATTTTGAAAATTTTACATAAATTAAGAAGGAGATCTGACACTTGAACTTGGGAGTGAGAGAGATAACCAGATCTGGGAAAAGGCCCCTACAGCAGGCAGGCAGAGCAGGGACTAAGTTGACTTCACTCGTGTTGCACGGATGAGTTCCCTATATATATATATGTGTGCAATAAAACGATAGAATTAAGGAATTATGAAGAATTACCAAAGTAATTGATGTTGCGAAATTATTGTTAGAACGATGGATCCCAAAAAACCCTAATACCCGATCTTTTCGACCAAACAATTGAGTTACAGGGATGACGAATGTATAAAAGATGAATCGAGAGAGAGAGAGAGAGAGGAAACAAGGTAAATGAAGCGCTAAAATTTCTGAGGCTTTTTTATGTGAGGTACGAAACAATGGGAGGATTGGCTTATTACATAGGGAAGGGGATAAGCACGTAACAGTGTTGCCACGCTTATTTGTGATATTTACGGTAGGAGCCTGGTCGAGATGATTTCCTCAAGTTTACTCCTTAATTTATTTATTTTTCTGTTCTGAAATTAAAAATATATTTTAATTTGTTAATTTCTAAAACTTACTTTACAAATTCTCAAATTTAAATTAATATAAACATATTAAAATTATAGATGACATATCATTATTCTTTTATATCTTTTTTCTTTTAAATGTATATATTTAAAACAAGTGAAGAAAAAAAATTCTACAATTGTAATCTTTTGTTGGCATGACAAATAAGTAAAAACATATAATCTATACAACTAATGAGAATCGAATTTCTATCTACAATTAGATAGACTTTACGTGGAAATTTATGATTAAATTAGATGTGAATGTAGAACATAATAATGAAACTATTTTATCTTCAAAGTATCCCTTAGTTTCTGTCAATTTTACAAAAGCTTTTCTATTTATCTTTGAATATATAAACATTGTTCTTGTGAATTTTAAAGAGAATATATAGAAAATAAAGAAAACAAAATGTGTTAGTTTATGTCAATTTTCGTTGCTTGAGGAAAGAAAGGTGAAAAAAGAAAATGACATAATCAAAATATGATTCTACAAGTTCTCTTTTATTTTTGTAAGGTCTTAGCTTAGTGATTAAAACTGAGATAATATGATATTTAAATTTCAGATTCGATTATCAGTTAGGTGAATTTATTTATTTATTTACGTACAATTTGTTTCTCTCTATTTATTTGATGTTTGTTTTGTTATGAATTTATTTAGTACACACTCTTACTAGGATATCTTAATATGTTAAAAGAAAATTTAAGTTTCACTTTCTTGAATATCGATAAGGAAAAAGTAGATGCATGAGCAATATTTACTTATTTAGGCTATATCCCTACCACGTCTAAAATTATATATACTTCCCGCGTTCTCAAAAAAATGAATAAAGTAAAATTTTCACGTATTAAGAAAAGTAAAAATAGATAAAAGAAAGTAAATAAAGTTTCAAATTTATTTTAGTGTTCCCACAAAATTCATAAAGTCGTGAGTAATTTTATTTTTTTTATACTAATGAATCTCACTAAATGACATAATTAACTTTCACTTTATATACTTTATCTCAATCTTTCGGGAACAAAAAATAATTGTACATTTGAAATTTAATTCATGGTGAGTGAATTTTAATTTTCCTTTTATCATAAATTTTATATGTAGTTGTAATATGCATCCATTACACTTTTTGATATATATATATATATCAAATCAATTTTTTTATTATATTACTTCTTCTTTTTCAACTAATGTTCCAACGTTATCACAGAGAAAACAAGAAGTTTTGTAATTAATTCGGTGGTGAGTACATTTATTGTATAATTTTTCTCTAAATTCATGAAATTAAATTTTATTATAATTATAGTGATAATTATATTATTTTGTTAATCTTTGTTTATAAAATTCAGGATGCCAACCAATTTTACATGTAGACACGTCATCTGGTAAGTGGTAAAATATCTTGAAAGAGAAGCATGATTCTGGAACATAAAAGCCTAGCACGGAATTTTTTTTATTTTCCATTACTCTCTCTCTCTCTCTCTCTCTCTCTCTCTCTCTCTCTCTCTCTCTCTCTCTCTCTCTCTCTCTCTCTCTCTATATATATATATATATATATATATATATATATATATATATCTGATGTTAGATTTATTCTTTTCGCATTATGTTTGTGAGTATTATGTTGGTATTTTACGTTCGAAGTTGTGAATTGAAAGTATTTTGAGGGCTTAAATTGTTATATTTATTTAATCCGGGGGTAAGAGTTACAATTTTACAAAATTGACCCTAAAACAATCAAATAAATTTGCATATATAATGTTACTACTATATAACATGTGTTTAATGTAGATGGAAGCTTGAGCATAGTTGACAGTGTTCTAAAAATTCCCATCTAAGCGCTAGGCCTCTCCATGGCGTCCTCACCTAAGCGCTAGGTCCCTTTCCTGGCACCTCGCCTAGGCACTAGGCTCCTCTAGCGCCTTGCCTAGGCTTAAGGCGGACAAAAAAATTCCTCCAGAAAATTAGGCAGGGCCTAGGCGGAGAAGGTTTTTTTTATTTTAATAACTACTCAAACCAGATCTTGATATATTTATTTTTCTAATGATTTACCATATTCATAATGCAGTTTGTAGCATATCAAATCACAACAAGAAGTGAACAAGATCAAGTTAAAATGAATAATATTACTGTAGTTATAATTTTTTGAACTAGTATCAACTTCAAATTATATAAATGATGATACATTTGTAATATTTAGTTTAATTCAATATAATTCTTAAATTTATATTTAGTTTCTTAAGTTTTAATATTGAAATGAATTCTTAAAATTTTACATTTTATTATTTAATAGCAATCTTGTTTATGAATAAAACTAATACTTTAAAAATATGTTTGAAGTTTGAACAATTGTATGTTTGTGTTTGAACTTTGACATTGACAATATGGATATATGTTTGAACTTTAAGTAAAGGCCTTTATTATCTTTATTATAGATTGTTTTGTTTTATATTATTGTTTTGTTTGAATAAATGTAAGATAAAATATTAAAATTGACTTATAATAAAAAATCTCGCCTAAGCTCCACCTAGGCCCCCCTGGCCGCCCGCCTAAAACCTTTTAGAACATTGATAATTAAAACGCTTATACTCATATATATACCACTACACTATCACATTTGGTCTGTTGAAATATAAACCTTTAAAAGTATGTTTTGCAAAAGAGTATATGTTTCATAGATCAAGTAATAATTTTACACCCATAGTTATTACTTTTTTAACATAATACCATTACTTTTTTACCTAGCTTAGGTTCTTAATTAAGAAATTGTAAGGTGTTTTTGTATAGATACTTTCAACAACTCTCTATATTTCAGCAGACCTAAACTAACCAAATTTTTATTTTTATTTGCTACTTTTTAAAATAAGAATAATAATATGTAGATCACCTGGGCTTAATATATTTATCATAGATATCAATACTCAATATATTATAGACGAAACATAATAACTCACAAAATATGAAATTAAGAAATAAGGTAAACATCATATTATAGAAATACTTTTTTTTTAAAATGAAACAGTTTATTAGTCGTATAGGATTTTTTTATTTACAACTTTAGTTAAGTATTTTGATACTTTCAAGTAACCATATATTGAATTTTAGTAAAAAAAAAAAAAGGAAAATTATTTGTAGTAAAAATTAACAAATGAATACTTTAGTTTAATTATAATTTTGTGATATCAAATTTTAATCCTCTAAAAAAATTACATACATTTATATCTATTTGTCTAGATGGATCAGAAGAATGCTAAAATATCTTAATTGGCAGTCTTCCAGAGTCCAAGAGAAAAAGTTGGTCTTATTCTTTTTTTCCATAATATAATCGACTTGTTTTTTCCAAATAATAAATTATTTAAAAAGTACTATTATACTAATTATAGAACTTATTTTTTTCCATAATTGTTAGGGAATCGTATGATTTTAAAAATATGACAAATGACTTTGAGAAATATAAATATGACCAGAAGTGTGTGCCTTTGACACACTCAAAAGGGCTGTTTCTGCTTCACATGGGATTCCGATAGCTTCCCATTTTTCTTCTCGTACTCCTGCTTCAGGTTCTCCAAGTGCTTGGATACCTAACTAACGTTAACCGTGAAAAATACACATTAACAAATACAATAATTGATAGCATAAGGGAGGGGACTTGGAGCTAATTTATCTTCTCTCGTTCACTAAAATTCCATTTGCACAAATGTATCCCCAGTAAACATAATAAAGGCATGTGCATCTCGTGATGCTTTGACAAGTACAAGTACAAGTACAACCCCCACCCCCACCCCCACCCCCACCCCCACCCCCACATAATAATAATACTGGAAAATCTCAGAAAGTAGCAAGGGTAACAAACTTATGCCTAAGGTTCGATCAGCTCCAATGGTCCTTTGCAGGACTAACGCCGCAACCAAATTAAGGAAAACAGAAGACAAATGAAGGAAAACAGAAGAGAAGTATGGCTGTTACAGGATTGTGGCAAAATGATAAACAGTGCAACAAATCAATTAGTTGACAATAACAAGCAAATACATGGAGCATGAACGAAATCAAAGAACACCATATTGAGAAATAGCTTACGCCTTGCTTCCATTCAATACTCAATACTCAATACTCGGACCCACATATCTGCCTATAGGACATGCGTGACTCAAAATTGTCCATTAGAAAAAAGGTTTCGCAAGACAGTTTTTGATGATGACGACATGTTATCATTAGCTAATAAAATGTTAAAATCAATAGTCTCTCATCTTATAAATACATGGTTCTCGAATCTAGAAAGAACACATAAGGCCTGGGTAAAAATAAACCTCAGCAGTTCATAGTAGAATTTTACGTAGACAACCTAATTATTAAAGCTTACAATATTGAGGATAAATAGCATAAGGTAACAACTAGTATTGAAGTCCCTTTAGGAGAACTTTGTGATGGCATCTAAAATTAACATTAGCATAGACTTCTATATGCATTATTTTCTGGGGGAAGGGGAAGGGGAAGAGAGAAACAGGATAAGTGCGTACCTTGATTGAATAGGCCATTGGTAATAGTGCATCTGGGTTCATTGCATCCTCTGGGAAATTCCGCAAAGCTTGTATGAGTTTCTCAAATGGTAATTTTACCTGATGAACAATAACAAAATTCTTTATATACGCAGACATCTTTACAAATTATCAGGATTTACTGGTGAACACAACATCATGAAACACTCACCAAGTCATCATGGCAATATTTCAATACGGCCAAACCAACTTTGAAAACAATTTGGACACCCTGGTCAGTGAAACTTTGTTAGGTTCTAAACCATATTTTGGTGCTTTTTTTAATAATAATTATTTTGATTTTACTTCTATTTGTTTGTAGATGTGCATTAGGGTGATGCATATAAAATATTAGATCACTAACCTCATAGAGAAAAACATCCCAAATTCGAAGAGCCAAAGGAAATGGGAAAGAGTATGAGAAAACAGTTATGAACCACTGGCTTGCATACGTGCTAGGGTTTATCATTTCTTGAGTAAAATGTTCTCCCAACTTCGGCAAGTGGTTCCTTACTAGCTGTTCAAACTGAAAAAGGTATTGCTGTACGAGAGGCAACCCCGCCTACCACAGAAGCATAAAATAATAGTTCTTGAAATGTGCTTCGTGTGGAAACAAATAAATAGACAATAGGCTTGGACATGATAATGAGCAACGTTGATTTTAAAGCACATATTCAATAGGGTAGATTTTATTTATGAAAAATGAGTATGACCCTTCAAAGACATGAGATGCATTATTTCCTTCTCTATTCAAAGCTCCATCAAAAGGAGAGGGGAGGATGGCAAAAAATTTAAAATAATATTGACTCTTCATGATGCCTGTTCATATTTTCCTACTCAGCACATTGGTTAGACAGCAAAAGACAGCAAATTCTAAGAATGCATTAGACTATTTTTCATCAATTATGCTCGAATGCCAATGATAAAGGCTCATCAGTGACACCAATACATTATATTTGCTAGAAGCTACCACTCCAAGGTTCTTTTTAAATTATGAGAGCTATATATTGTAGCTCATAACATTGTAGAGAAAGCCATTTCAAAGCAATTTTGTCTTTGCAGCATTAAATCCTCGATCCATAATTAGTGGGTACGATGGTCAAAACTTTGGTCCAAAGTTAATGGAAAAAATAAAGGGACATATACTTTCTCTAAAGACATTCAAGTTTTCCAACTAGTTGGGACCAGCTGAACAGATATTACCAAAGTCAAAAGAGCAATAATGAAGTCAACTCTTGTTGCGCTAAAAGAATTACCAAATATAGTCCTTCCATTGGGGCATGGACAGCTCCTTTCAGTAATGCAACCAATAACCAAAATGCATCTTCTTCACTCATATAAAGAAGCAACAGACCAGCTAAGAAACCCATTCCCTGATGATAAAATAATTTCAATGTCACTCAGTGTTAATACAAAAGCAAACAGATTATAATAGAGATATCACAAACCTGTACATATCCTATGTCTCTGTCATACACAGAGTATGCCTTCAAAACATTGTAGAGAGACCTCTGACCAGGTCCATGTCTTTGTTGGAAGAAAGCATGCGAGGGGAATGTACGGGATATATCCCGAATAATATCCAGCTCTGAAGTCGAAGTCTCATATATAACAAGTTGCTGCGACCAAGAAAGAAAAAATAGCTGCTATATGAGGAATACCATTAGGTAAATAAGATCTGACGGAAAAAGCATTGTATAATAAGCCAGAAAATAATTATCAATACCACATGATAAACCAAAAAGAATATCAAGTTCAGTCAAGTTGGCACACATCTGATCCCTCCTACATTACTAACTTCGGTCCCTCTTGAAAGTCCAATAATAATCTAGAAGGGGGGATTGAATAGATTATCACTGTTTAAAAATTATCTTTGGCCTTTTTGAATTTTTAGTAGGTTAACTTACAGTGTTAAGAATTTAATAAGCAGATTAAAAGATTCAATCACACAATGCACAAATATTTATTTGGTTCACAATATACAGCTCGGGTATGTTGCTACGTCCAGTCTCAAGCTCCTCTCCAGGAGATGAGATCCTATTACTCCCTGTAACAAATACTCACTCCCTGTAACAAATACTCCTTCAATAGGCGGAGAAGCCTTTACAAAGTTTTATAGAGAAACTTACAATTATCCACAACTAACTATCTTGGACAACGAACTCTCAGTTCCTTCCTCAAGCTTAGTTGAATCTTCTTTTTGAGCTTAGAACTATTCTATGACTTAGTCTTGAAACAACAATCTCTTCCTCACCTAGAAGTACACTAGAGACCCAACTCCCAGCTGACCTCTCTAAGACTCTGGTCTTGGTCAAAGAATTTTTGACTTTCTCACTAATAAACTAACTCAACCTTTCTCTTTTTACAAAAAGTTTTGTTTTAGTTTTTGCTTCTAAAGTAAGCAGATAAAATTTAGAACAAATACTTCTCAGATAAGCAGATATAGAAGTTAAGTATTTGATAAAAGTTCAAGACTTTTATGTGAAGTGCTTCTATGAAAGCAGATAAATAGATTTTAGTACCTTTAACAAAAAATTTCTTTTTCTCTAATAAAAAGTGTGTTTCTATGGTTTAAGAAAAAGATTTTTCTTTAAGAGTGTGTCTTCTATGGTTTTAAAATGTAACTTTGAATTTAAATAATCATATAATGCAACAAATAATCTATGAATAATTATATGAGCAGTATACTTTTGATGACAGTTTATCAAGTATAATAATTTGATCAATTTAAATAATACTTGAATAAACTTATTTCACCCACTTATATATATTATATTATATTTGATCTACGTTGTGAATAATTTGGCCACTTAGGATTTCAAAGACCGTCCAGATAATATTCTTTGTTAAGAAATATCTCCGAATATCGGTATCTAAGTACCGACTAAATTGTTCGATTCACAACTTGATAATCATATAAATATTATACAATATTTATATAAATTATCTATATCAGTAAAAAGCCACTTAGGATTTTAAAGACCGTTCGGAGAATTCAAAGAAATTACTTCCAAATTATATCATTATCTAAGTATTGACTTTTTACTCGATATTGATAGATGAAATATAGATATATATAAATGTGTATAGCAGTTTATATCTGAATATCTATATATATAAACAAGTATGAGATAACATGAACAGTAATAAATTAATAACTTATCTCAGATACTTTGATCAATTTTGCTCTTCAAAAATAGAATTAGAACTTTGATTAGAAGAAGAGAGAGTGAAAGCTTAATTGGACAGAATATAGGCAATGAGAGTAAGCTTTTCTAATTTGTGAATTGGCAAATTGAAATGAATGAAAAATCCTCCTATTTATAGGATTTTTGAATTTAGGGCAAAAATATAATTTGAAAATTCATTTTTGAATTCATAGGTCCGAATTGCATGATGAAATTTGAAGGGCTCGATCATTTTGAAAATACACGGATTGATAGAGCTTAGCCCATCAAATTTGTTTTCAATATGTGATTCATTACAAACAACTTGCCAGCCTTTTTCTTTATTTGGCCTAAAGGCTTCAAGCCTTAGAAAATATGCCCAAACATGCCAGCACCACACACACGGCCATACACATATACACATGCACACACCACACATAAATACACATGCACACACACGGCACATATATATATATATATATATATATATATATATATATATAATACTTATAGCTTATTAAAGGATACATACATATATATATTTAGAAATTTTCTTTTTGCCTATAAAAGATTTATAAAATCATTTTGAAAAAGAAATAGGAATCTCCTTGCCTTAGGAAATGTTACTATATGAATTTATTTTATTAACACTTGATATTAAATTTATCAAGGTTAGAAAATAAATTCAAATGAAGTTAAGAAAATAAATATTTTTAGTCAAAAATAAATGAGGAAATTATAATCAAGTTTAATATTTTTAATCCTATGGAGAGGATTCTACCCTTTTGACCTATTTATCTAATTTGTTATCATCAAAATAAAATACGTAGATTTGGAGATCTATCACCTCTCAACTTAATTTTAACCGACAACACAACCAAAGCAAAAACAGACTCTATTCACACATCAAACATGAAATTAAACTAAAAAGAAAAAAATCAAATAAGCGAGAAACATAAACTAAACAAACTAGCTGTCAGAACTAGAGCTGGAGATGGACAAGTCGCATGCCACGATTCCAGGCTCATCCCCCATTCATTTGGTTAGACTAATAGCAAAATTGAGCAATTTGGCTCAGTTCCCATTTAACTAGTAATTGGAACCTCTTAGGTAATGTAACTCGTAACCCAAGTTTCAGGAATCTATAATTCTATACACAGTATAGGAGTGAAGTATTTAAATACATATATTACTCAACGTGAATAAGTACAAGGCTAGAAAGAATACTGAGCTGATCAGATGTTGAAACTTTTCTACTATAATCTAAGAAAATATAATCTAAGAAAGGAAAAGGGAATAAGGCAGAAAGGATTCCTCCAATGAAAGAACAATGATTCAACAATAGAGAAGTCATGGCTCCATCTCAAATGCAGTTCAGCAAAAAAAAAAAAAATTGAGGTGGGGGTTAGCCATCAGAATAAATGTGCCATTGGTCAGATAATGAACAGAAAATTTAGTTCCACTCCTAGTCAATAAAGCTCGGCTCAAAGGTTGGCTAAACTTTTACGATATCTAAGTGTAATTGTAAATATTTTCATATTTAACCAATCTGAACTACTCCCTCTGTCCCGTATTAAACGTCCTAATTTTTTTTAGGATGTCCCACAATAAATGTCCTATTTCTATATCTGTAATTATTTTTATCCTATTTTTCCACTTATATCCTCATAATCTTTTTACTCTAACTTTTGTTGGAAATTAAAGAAATGAGAAAAGGTTTACATTGGAAACTAATGAATTATTATACCACTTCTCTCTCTCATATTACCAGTATAACATGTCTTCTATTTAATAACTCGCTATACTCTCTTTCTCTATTCATTCTAGCTTTTAATACTTATTGGGAATGTGTGAATAACAAAAAGAATGATCTAGAGAACTAATTTACATGGAAAGAAGTAATACTTCATATAAAAGTAAAGAAATACTTCAATTAATAAGTAATTTAAAAGGGCAAATTAGGCAAAAAAAATATTATTAATCAATGTGTCAAGACAAATTAGGACGTTTATTTCAGGATAGAGGGAGAATATTCTAAAGCTTAGGATTACTAAAAAATTACTTAATTAAAAAATTACTAGAATTAGTTTTTTTTGAAAACTAAACAAAGATGGCAAACTACTAGTTGAGAACATAAAAAAAACGGCATGCATAGTTCAAATCTACCATCTATTGGTAAAGAACCAGAAGTTGTTCTAGCTTAAGAAGATGGAAGCTACCGAATGCCTAAGTAGGATACTATTTTAATACATCAATTCTTCATGGTTACACCCTCAAAGAGGTGATAGATCTCTGGCAACTTGTACTCACCAGCGACTACCTGATGCAGAGAGCATATTAGCAGATGCCAAACCTATCATGTCAGAAGAGGGGAGGGAGGAAGAGGTCAACCCAATATATTGAAACTACTTCTTAAAACTATTAGGTAACCTATTTGTCTCTGTTAATATGTCATTTTACAGAAGGTGGGCAAACCCAGAAAAGAAAGAAAAAAACATTGATTGGGAAAGTATATTTTGAAAGGAAAAAAAAAAGGATCACCTCATAAACACCAGGGTTCATCAGCAAGAGACCCCGACTTCCTGAGATCAACTGCCAAACAAGACCTCTCAGACAATCAGGTATTCCTTTTCTTATACGCCGTTTGACAACATTAGGTTTCCTCCTTACATAATGCTTCCAATCACTGCCTCCAACTCCAATCGTTTTCCTCCACTTTCTAATCCTCCTCTCCTCCCTGAAAATGCCTTAGAGATTTAGTTAGCCCGAAAAGAGTAAATATAGATATCAGGATTGTAACGATATGTGGCACTTCAATTTGCAGAAGCAGAAAGATCTAGCTCAATTATATATGGCAAAGAAGGAAAAAATTTAAAGTGCATATCCGTCTAACCTCTTTGCATATCAATTCTTCGTAGAAGTTGTTCCAAAATAAGTCTATATAGTTAACCCAAAAAGAGTAAATATAGATATCAGGATTGTAACAATGACGCACTTCAAATTGCAGAAGCAGTAAGATCTAGCTCAATTATATATGGCAAAGAAGGAAAATTTTAATGTGCATATCCGTCTAACCTCTTTGCATATCAATTCTTCGTAGAAGCTGTGCCAAAATAAGTATATATAAATGCCAAAATAAGGCTATATAAATGCCATAATTGCATGTTATGAACAAAGATAATCTTTTTGATCAAGAACATGTGTGTGTATGTCATATATAGAGATATTCTTGGAATAGAGTTAGCCAGATATTGCTCACTAGAACCCTAGAAGATTGCAAATTGACCATTCTGAGCCCTAGATACATTAGTAACTTCTACAAATAGGGAAATATTAAGGTATGATAATTCCAACAACATTAAAAATGATTCTGCCTAGAAAATTCGTACCTCTCATACTCAAAGGCTGACCTACTCTTGATTATACCATCAGGAGAGATACGTTCCTGCTTCACAAATCCAAATCTGTCGACTTTCACTTGTGGAACTGGTCTTGGTTCATGTTCATCAACATTTGTCTTTTCCATTCCATTACACACAAACTCCCGTGCCTCCGCAAGGGAAACAACACAATAAAGTTCTAAACATGGTGGCTCGTTGGCCAATATCTAGATCACAGCTCACAATATCTGAAATTAGATCAAAAATAATAAAGAATTGAGCTTATAAAGCGGCAAAACAATGAAAATACAATCAAAACAAATTTAAAATATGTATTTATCATATTCATAAATAAAAGATGACAAGTTAAAATGACTGTATGCACAATTTATTCCAACATAATTCTTACAAACAAATAGGGAATTGCTCTGTTGATAACAAGGTACTAATATACTATAGCTGTTATCAATCATTTATCATTACAACAATGCAATGACAATAAAAGTACGATACAACGAATTAAAAACATAAATTGGGAGAAAACTTCAATGTTGTACTACAGGACTATTCATACACTCCAAAAAATTAAATTACCCAACCACAAACCATGGAAAAGTACTTTCCCGAGAATGAAAAACTTTGAAATCAATTGGAGAGAATAACGAATTCGATTGTTAAAATTATGAAGAAGTAGAGAGAATGTAATGGGATTATTATATATATATATATATATTTTTTTTTTTTGAAATGACTATTACTTCACATTACAGATTCAAAGGACTTTGGCATGAGCCTCACTTTAGTAACCCAATAAAAATGGGACCTTTTTAACTCAACCCATTTTTAGTCCAAACAAACCATAGCCCAACCCATTGGGCAGGTTTAGTGGGAAAGTAACCAATATCTTCCTTGATTAACAACCAAGTGGAAAAATCCATGAAATTTACGGTGCTTTTAGTTTTTGATGTGTTAATAACCAAGTAGGATTGTGAATTATGTACGGTGCTCATATTTTGTTTTAACAATTTTTTTTCGTTCAAGTTTCAATAATAAACCTAGTATGTTATAGGAAACTAGGTTTTTCATTGACGATTTCAACAATAAATATAAATTAAAAACTAATACTCCATATAACATAAAACCGCTAGTTCGAGGCTGCAAATAGTGCTTAGAACAATTTGAGGATGCTCAAATCAATCCGTTGTAGCCTAAAAACTTGATGATGCTCGACACTCGTATAGAGTGTACCGGGTTCGAGTCCCGGCAGCGGAATAAATAAAATATTTTTTTTTCCAAACGAATTTGTTCAAAATTATAGACGAGACTTATTAGTGAAAATATACCCTTTGAAATCTGACATGAGTTTTCCCTGTATTTTGTTGAAGCTTCTATTATGTTCTGTATTGGGTTTTCATTTCTGTTGGGTTTACATGGAAAATTTGATGTGTTGTTTATGAGAAGAAATGGCATATCTTTCCCCATTGTTTCGAGGGAGCCAGATTTCATGCTGTAAAAATGGCATATCTGTCTGTGTTATTCATGTAATTAGCATGTGGGGCCGGTGGCACGCCTAATTTGGCCAACTCTGTTTATCACTCCCCTTTCCTTGAGAATAGTTTGTCTTCTTGTTAAAATATGAACAGTGCATAAACCTCATCAACTTTTTTTCTACTCCACTGCTGTCGTATTACTCTATACTAAGCACGCACAATGGTGTAACACGAAATAATTTGGGTGGGAAAGAAGTGGCCTACAACTACTATATGAATTGTTATCCACTTATATATATTCTCTATGGACAAAAAACGACTTGGTAACTCTGTTGACAGTCATTTTCATATATAGCATACATACATATATTAATGGTTGCTTTTTAACATTATTTCCTTTTGATTGGGTAAGCCAATGATTCTTACTTTGCTTGTTGGAAATCAAGTTGGGTTTATACGGGGTATTGATATTTTCACATGTATTTTTAATATTTTTACATGTTCTCTCTCACGTGAGCATATAGTAGGTCACACCTTCATGTAAGAACGAACCACAGTGCTCCCTTTATATATGTTGCGATAAAAGTTCCATGTTTCTTGGTAAAATTTCCTTTCGATTGGGTAAGCCAAGTTTCTTGAATACTTCTTGGTAAAGACTCTCGTGAATTTATCTTCTTTCCTACTCAGACCAAGGAGGAATCAAGGGATCTTTTATCCTATGAATTATGATCTATCTATCTATCTTGTTTATTTATTTATTTATGTATTTTCTATTTTTTGAGGTAAAGCTAGGTTTTGTTGAATTGATACATTTTGATTTGGTCATTCATCTGGAATTTTAGCAAGTCTGCTTGCTTGACCAATACCCATTACACAAGGTTTCCACATCATTCAAACATCAGCTCTTATCCTTACATAGCTTGAAAAATAAGCCAACATATATATATATATATATATATATATATATATATATATATATATTGTCCTCAACTAATTAATTAAGGCTTTGCTAAATTAGACTACCTCTACTTTAAAATCCATTTGTAAAATTTGATATGTTTCCTGTAGGTTTTAGAATCATAAATTTTATAAGTAGTGTTACTCTTAGGCATTTTATATAATTAACTAAAATTAAATATATTTATATTATTTTTGAATTCTAAAATTTCATATCGACTATATGAGTGAGACATCTTGAAAAAAAAAACATAGCAACTAATAATAATCACGGAATGGTCAACCAACCAGCTCATAAAATTTATACATGTTTTATCCAACTCTTACATACACTTCCCCTGCTTTGTCATGTATCACGTGTTGCCAAGCATTGATCGTAAACTTATTTATTTCCGTCCGGTACATAATAAATAGGTTTCATATTGTCTAAAATCAAAACTAGAAGTTGATAATTTAGGGGGTTGAGATTGTATCAAGTTTTTTTCTGGGCAATTTCTTAATATAGAGAAGTCAAAAAAGCAACTGACTCTCATTTTAAAACCTAGGGAATATTATTATAGCATGTCATCAATACTTATCTATAACAAGTTATAAGCCGATCCGCAAATGAGTTGAATGGAGTTCTCCCGGGTTAGTATCGTGTTATTGACAAAAATAAACTAAATTCGCCATAATTTTTTGTACCTAAATATACAATCAAGTTAATTTTGTTGGTAAGAATCATAGCCAAATTTGAATTATAAAATTGAAAAGGTTGAGATCATCCTTCACTAAATGTCCTTTACATATTCCTATAAATTCTAGCTCGGTGAACTTCTCCATCATAATTATCAAAGTCCAAAAATATATAGAAATACACAGAGAGATATGCAATCGGATCTATTATATATATATAGAGAGAGAAAGATGGTGTGAATAAAATAGAGAAATGCAAGTAAAGAAGATCATAATATGTAGAGGATGATTGAAAGAGTGGAGGCGTTGAAAACCAGCTGATTTCAACCGTTTAATAATGATAATGGCATAATGCGGTATCATTGGTGATGAACCGCAGATGCACAAAATCTCTTTCCCACGACATGTATCTCTTTTCGGTAAAAATCAATTCCCCTTGATTTTGAAAATAAGTTTTATGAGAAAATTATTTTTGCTCGCTCTCAATAAAGTCCCTCACACTTTCTCTCTAGAATCGGATAACTTTAAATCTGATGGGTCTAGTCCAAGGATCCAGCCCATCTTGTAAGCCTAATATGGATTATAGGCCCAAGTTCAAGAAGTCTGGCAACCCCAGCAAATGTGGTCCACCACGGTTAGGTTAATTGAGCTCATCAGTAACAATGAGCTATCCATGCCCACATCATGAAGGAAGTGGTCAACCCTCGACTCCGGATCTCACGGAGAGCACGTCAACTATCTTGCACATTAGGAAGAGGTTGGGAGCTCCACTAAAGTAATGGTTTAGTGGTTACATGTTCACCCCAAACTGTCACGGGGTCGCTATAAATTGTATGTCTCACCATCACTTGGGGGTAACTCATTTTCTTTGTACTTGAGAACTTCCTTCTCCTCTCTCTTTAAGCTTGTACTCTTTGTACTCTCTGCTTCCAACACACTTGACATAATATAAAGTGCCAACGACTAAAGCCGTTCAAAAGTGGACTAGGTCACCTTGACCGAACCACTCTAATTATTGTCTTATTTCCCTACTTTAATTACCGCATTTATTATTACTTGTACAGGTGTATGTACAAAGTTTATTTTGTGCATCATCAGTTTGGCGCCATCTGTGGGAACTTCGAAAAGATTTTCACCTTCAAACATCTAAACCAATGGCGATTACAACCAGGTCAATGAACCAACCTGAAGACAATCCACAACGAGAGGATGGTGCTCCTTCGCACACCAACCCCGCTTAAATACTTCAGCTCCAAATCCACAGCAAATGTTGGAGACCATGCAACAGTTGGCTGCCCAAAACCAACAGATGCTGCAACTACTGCTCGCTGGACAAGGAGGAGGAGTACAACTAGGAGGACCACAAGGAGCTCCACCCCCTGGACATCAAGAAACTCCACACAGGGGAGCCCATCATGATCTACCTCCTCCTCCTCCTGCTTCCCAGGGTGGAGATCCTCATCTCCAAGAAGATGAAGGTGATAACCAGAGCGTGGAGCATGGGAGTCATTTCCATGGTCATTCCAGGGGAGCCCCTAATCATTGGGATGAAAAAATTAAGGAAGTACAAAACCAACTAGGTGATGTCTTCAACGCCATGAAAGCATGAGGACCAGAAACCGTGGACTACCTTATAGGGCGAACAGACATGCCTTTCAAGCCTAACGTGGCGAACTACCCACTTCCTCAAAAGTTCAAAATGCCATCCGTGGAGACCTTTGACGGAACGAAAGATCCGCTGGATCACCTCAAAACGTACAAAACCCTGATGCAGCTTCATAACATCCCTGATGAAATCATGTGCAGGGCATTCCCAACCACCTTGAGGGGCTCCGCTCGACAATGGTTTGCCAAGCTTTCTCCAGCCTCCATTTCAACCTTTGCTGAACTGAGCAGGTCTTTCGTGTCCCACTTTATTGGGGGGCGACGTCATCAGAAGCCCGTCACACATCTTCTCAGCATAAAACAAGACAAAGAAGAGAGCATAAGGGACTACCTCACTCGTTTTAACAAGGAGATACTTCAGGTCGAAGAACCCGATGATAAGGTAACCATGACTGCTTTTTTAGGAGGCCTCCGCTCGTCAAGTTTTCTTTTCTCAGTGATGAAACGTCCACCAAAGAACATGATCAAGCTACTAGCAAAGGCCCAAAAATATATGAATGTTGAGGACGTCACAAGGGCCAGACGAGGTGAATCCTCCAGAGCAGGAGAGAAGAGAAAGGGAAGAGACAGGGACGATAAGAAAGAGACTGACAGCAAATCAAGTAGGACAGAGAAGGTATCCGCCAAAGACAGACTCGGTCCTGCTCCTCGGAAAGATCGCCGACCCTTCACTCCCCTCAATGCCACCGTCGAGCACATTCTTTTACAGATCCAGGATGACCCCACCATAAAGTGGCCAGCGAGGATGAAGTCTCCTCCAAACCGTAGGAACCCAAACAAGTACTGCCGTTTTCATCGCGAACCACGGCCATGACACCAACAATTGCTATAAACTCAAGAGACAAATTGAAGATCTTATTCAACGTGGTCACCTACGCCAATATGTTGCTGGTATAATACAGGCACCATCACCAACTCATAACCAGGAAGATCAACATTCAGTTGAGGAGATTCAAACCATCTCGGTAGGATTCGTAGGAGGGGTAGAGTCGCTGTCTGCCATGAAGGCACACGCCAGAAAAGCAAGGCACCCCAACGAGGGGCGCCTATCCAAGACGCCCAGACAAGATGCCAGCGAAGTCATATCCTTCTCATATAAGGATTTGAAGGGAATTCAGCACCCACACGACGACCCCCTGGTGCTCACCATGACCGTGGCCAATTTTCAGGTACGCAGAATCCTGGTGGACAGCGGCAGTGATAGACACATAATTCATACATTTTATTATTCCTAATTTTGTCCTTTTAATTATATTAGTTTATTAAATTAAGATGTTTTATTTTATTTTGTAGGGTTTAATATTTGTTGCAATAAAGTCAAAATCTTGGTGATCAAGCGATATTTAATGCTTTTATTCATGTAAGAAATATCCAAGAAGAATCCTGCAAGGAGAAGGAAAGAGGTGGAACAATCTTGATGTGCAAGTCAAATCCAACAAGGGAAAGGAAAGTCTATCTAGAAGATCTCTTTATCTAGAAGATCTCTTTGAAAAGTTACATGAAAAGGGAACAAAAGTGTCCAAGTTCAATGAATCTAAATTAGGGTTCAAAGTTATTTTCCCTATAAATTGGTCTCTTGTTTTAGAGAGGAGGGAGATTAGGTATTGTAATATTCTAGGTTAGGAGTAGGGGTAGATTAAATTATTTCATTGTACGCTTGTTAGATAATCATCAATAAAGGGAGTTTTCTTATTTTATTTCTTCTTCTTTATTTTAGTTAATTTATTTTTCTTGTCTAGCTAATTTTTTTATATCTAGAATGAAGATGAAATTAAATAATTATTCATGATAATATTTTTCATCTCTTCTATTATTTATGCTTTTATGTTTAATTAATTTCGCCTTTATGTTTCGTTATTGAAATACCTTCGTTTTATAGTTCTTATGTAATTTTAAATTAATTAAGAGGTTTTGATAGATTATTATTAAGATATGAGTTTTTCATAATCCATGCTTGCTCAAAGAAGTTTTGATGGGTTATAGTTAATCCTTAAATTTTCATAGTCTATGCTTGTCCACGTTAATTGTAAAATTACTAAATTAAAGGGAAGGGGGATCAAAATCATAGTCGAGTTATAAAAATAGAAGAGATTGAATTATATGTTATATTTATTATTTAATGGATTCGGATTCCTAGATTGTTTTCTCATTATTAGTTGTCATATTCTAGTTAATCAACTCTTAATCTTTATTTTTAATTCGCCTAAAATAGATATTAAGGATATATTAAAATTAATCTAGTCTCTGTGTGTTCGACCTATACTTGCTAGTTCTTTAATTTGACACTGTGCACTTGCAGTTATATATTTTTATCACATCAGGCAGCTCTGCCGATATCTTGTTCGTGGAAGATTATGACAAGCTCAACCTGGGCAGGGAGAGATTGCAGCCTATCAGGTCACCCCTCGTCGGGTTCTCAGGGGAGAAGATATATCCCCTATCACCCTACCAATCACAACCGGAGCGTCACCGAGAAGTTCTACAGTGATGGTCAATTTCTTAGTTATAGACTGCCCATTAGCCTATAACATCATACTGAGGCGACCTGCTCTTAACACATTGAGGGTCGTCCCCTCTACCTATCATCTTATCCTTCGTTTTCCAACCCCGAATGGATTCGGAGAAGTCAGAGGAGACAAGATAGCAGCAAGGGAATGCTATGTCTCCTCCATGAAGACCAGGAAGTCGGAGGAGGCATTACAGGTCGAGGTCCTTGACCCAAAGGATGACTGCACCATAGAAAGGGGAGAACCCGTCGAGGAGATTGTTAGTTCCCAAAAGCACGTAAGTTATCTAGAAGGGGGGTTAAATAGATATTTTAAAAAATTCTTTGTTTAAAATACTTTGTCAGTATTGATTATACTGACAGCTGCGGAATATATGTTTTATTCCCCTTCAAGATATTGCAGTTATGATTTGATAAGCAGTTATGACAATTATAACAAATATAGCAGTTATAGCAGTTAATGGGAGACAATGAGACACAAGGTTTTAAGTGGTTCAGAGCACACAAGGCTCCTAATCCACTCTTCTACTCCACGAGTAGGAAATCCACTAAGGATGTTTCTTACAACTGAATCACTTAGATTCCTTCAAGGCCAGCAGCCCTGGAACTTCTCTTAGTTCACTTAGAACTCTTCAAGTCCTCTGACTTGGTACTTCTCTTAGTTCACTTTTGAACTCTTCAAGCCCTCTGACTTGGATCTGCTCTTAGTTCACTTTTGAACTCTTCGAGTCCTCTGACTTGGTTCCTCACTTGGATTGACAGTTGTTGTTGAGGAGTGCTACTCAGTTGCAATTAAGCATAAGTTCTGAAGAACTGAGTAGCGAAGCAAGCTTTCTCTGATTGGATATCAGGAAGTCCATGAATGAAGAAGATCTATTCCATGTGAAGATAGTTTTTTCTAGCTCCTCAATCTTAGAGGTTAGATTTGACTCTCTTTGCATACTCAGTTCATTGGTCTCTCTCAAGATTTTATTCTCAGCTTCAAGCTTAGAGAGAGAGTCAGAACTTAGTAGAGCTACTTCCAGCTCTTTTTGAACTTTCTCTTTCTCCTTTTGAAGATCAGTATAATCTTTAGATAGAACTCTTAACCATCTCATATTTTGATATAAATCAGTTGACATATCACGAATGCTAGTTCTTAAATCATTAATGTCTATATCAGGAGAGTTGAAATAAAATACCTCATCTATGACTACTTCAGCATCTTTTATGCTGAGTGCATCTTTGGCCATCAGGCATATGTTGGCTTTTTGAGGTGCTTCATCATCTTCAGACTTAACATTGGTGTCATTGTCTGAATCACTCCAAGAGCTTCCAGCTACAAGCCCTTTGTCTTTCTTCTTATTCTTTTTGTAGCCTTTGAGCTCCTTCTTTGGATTTGACATTCTTTTCAGCTCTTCTCTGATAGGCTTGTTGCAGTTGACAATGAAATGATCAGGCTTCTTGCAGTTATAGCATAGGTCACTGATTTGCTCGTGATTGCTGTTTTTGTTGAATCTTTTTGGTTTGCTGCTTCTTCCTTTGAGTATGAGCCTTCTGAATCTTCTAGCCAGCATTGCAGCTTCATCATCATCATTATCATTATCCTCATCATCTTCCTCAGAGTCAAATTCATCTTCAATATGTGCTCTGGAGATTTATTCCTTTGCTTTAAGAGCAACTCCTTTATCCTTCTTTCTTCCTTCTGACAGAGTTTCTGCACGTTGAGTCAGTTCTAGCTCATAAGTAAGAAGGTTTTCATAGAGTTGTTGAACTATCATCTCATGCAGATTCTTTGACTCTCTAATTGCAGTGGTCTTGGCATCCTATCTGCTCGGCAAGAACCTCATGAACTTGATGACTAGATCTTTATTTGGATAGGTCTTTCCATAAGCTCTTACAGAGTTGAGCAGCATTGTGAATCTTTCATAGGTTGAAGTGACATTTTCACCAGGAACATGAGCAAACATCTCATACTGTTGAGTCAGTAGAGATTGCTTGTTTTTTCTAACTTCTTCAGTTCCTTTATGCATGATGAGCAATGCCTCCCAGACTTCTTTGGCTGTTTTGCAGTTGACCACGTTTTCAAATAGAACATCTTCTAAGGATTGGAACAAAATATTCTTAGCCTTCTTGTCAAGCTGAACATTTTTCTTCTCATTTTCAGTCCATTCAGATTTGACTTTGATCACTATTTTGTTTGGATCTTCTGGAGTTGGTGCAAGCCTTGTTGGAACATAGGGCCCATTCAGCACTATTTCAAATAGATCATCATTCTATTGAATCCATGTAAGCCTGCATCCGAACTTTTCAGTTGGCAAATTTATCTTTGTTGCACATAGGTGGTTTGCTTCCTCCATCTGTCTTGGTCTCGCTTATCAGTTGTGCCATTTGATCTACTCAAGCTTATATGCTAGTTGAGAGAACTTGCTATGATACCAATTGTTAGTTCCCAAAAGCACGTAAGTTATCTAGAAGGGGGGTTGAATAGATATTTTAAAAAAATCTTTGTTTAAAATACTTTGTCAGTATTGATTATACTGACAGCAGCGGAATATATGTTTTGTTCCCCTTCAAAATATTGCAGTTATGACAATTATAACAAATATAGCAGTTATAGCAGTTAATGGGAGACAATGAGACACAAGGTTTTAAGTGGTTTAGAGCACACAAGGCTCCTAATCCACTCTTCTACTCCACGAGTAGGAAATCCACTAAGGATGTTTCTTACAACTGAATCACTTAGATTCCTTCAAGGCCAGCAGCCCTGGAACTTCTCTTAGTTCACTTAGAACTCTTCAAGTCCTCTGACTTGGTACTTCTCTTAGTTCACTTTTGAACTCTTCAAGCCCTCTGACTTGGATCTGCTCTTAGTTCACTTTTGAACTCTTCGAGTCCTCTGACTTGGTTCCTCACTTGGATTGACAGTTGTTGTTGAGGAGTGCTACTCAGTTGCAATTAAGCATAAGTTCTGAAGAACTGAGTAGCGAAGCAAGCTTTCCTCTTTCAGGATCGTTGAGTGTTCTTGAGCTTTTCTTAATGTATTCTTTCTTTTCACGTCTTGATTGCTTAGTCTGAATCCTTGTCTGATTTCTTTATAAAAGAGTCCATTCAAAATATATCTGTTTGAATGCTCCCGTTGCTGTATTTAATGCTTTAGACATTTCTGTGCAGTTGATGTTGACATCCTGCTTTCCTGCGGCACTGCCAACTGGCCCACTGACACAGCAGACTGCAACTTCACCTAACACCTGAAAAGGTGTTTTCTGCAGGCGGTTTAGTCATTTCCTTAGCTTCTTCAATACGCTTCTTCGATTTGAACTAAGGATGAATATAGAATAATTGGGACTATCAAATTGTCAACGGCTATTAGCTTTTCTTCATTTGTTGCTCTTCCTCCCTTCATCAGAACTACGATCTTTGATGCTGACTAGAGGAACACTATAATTATGGTTATTGTACCATAATCGTTGTGTGTTGGCTTGCACAGCTTGACTCAGGCTTAATCGTAGAGAACACTACGATTTCTCTTAAGCTCTCTAGTAGACTATGATTCCTCCTTGCTTGTCTTTCAGACTCCACACCTTCGAGAGCACTCTGCGATTATAAACTTGACTCGCCAGATGCTCAGATCTTGTTTATGATTCTTAGTGTGGCTTTCAAGGCAGCCTACGCTTCTAATGTAGTCACTCAAGCTCCACGAGTCTTGCCTTGACCTCTGCAGACTTGATTCATTTGGCAGACTACGATTCTGAGTATCTTTGTTTAGACTCCACGATTCTGCTTTGTCTTCTGCAGACTGTAATACTCTTGGCAGACTACGATTCTGGATATCTTCGTTTAAGCTCCAAGATTCTGCTTTGTCTTCTGCAGACTGTAATACTCTTGGCAGACTACGATTCTGGATATCTTCGTTTAAGCTCCACGATTCTACCTTGTCTTCTGAATACTACCTTTGACAGACTACGATTCTGTCAAGGCCTTAACTTTTACAGCATAAATAGATCAACCTAACAAATTTGATCTTTTCTTCTATACATTTATTTACATAAATGATAAACATTAAAGCTTAGATCAACCTAACATCTTTGATCTATCATCTAAGTCCTTGTACATATGATCATTGAAAGACTGTACACTTAAGCATTTATATTTACTTTCAATATCAAATATGAATATGAAATTCCCAACAGAGCTCACCCTTGTAATCTTGGATAAGGAACACCCAGACAGAAGGGTGTACATTGGTTCTTCCCTCAATGAAGATCTAGTTCACCAACTAACAGACTTCCTAAAAAATAACATGGATGTCTTTGCATGGTCACAGTGCAGACCTAGAAGGCATCAACCCAGAAGTGGCCACACACCGTCTCAATGTTGACCCGCGTCACAAACCAGTTCGCCAAAAGCTAAGGGGTGCCTCCACTGAAAGGGCCCAAGCTATGGACGAGGAAGTGAAAAATTTAATAGATAATGGAGTAGTTAGGGAAGTAGCCTATCCAGAATGGCTCTCCAACGTGGTAATGGTCACTAAAGCTAATGGGAAGTGGCGCCTCTGTGTTGACTTCACGGAGCTCAATAAGGCGTGCCCAAAAGACAGCTACCCGCTACCTCGGATCGACCTCCTCATCGACGCCACTGCAGGGCATGAGTTGCTCACCTTCCTGGATGCGTACTCCGAGTATAACCAGATTAGCATGTACCCCCCAGACCAGGAGAAGACATCGTTTATCACTCCTAAAAAGACCTACTGCTACAGGGCCATGCCCTTCAGGTTGAGGAACGCAGGAGCAACCTACCAACGACTGGTGAACAAAATGTTTCAGTCTCAAATTGGGCGAACAATGGAAGTCTACGTTGACGACATGTTGGTGAAGAGCCTCGTCACAGCAGATCACATTGATCACCTCCTAAGAAACCTTCAATGTTCTTAGATCGTACCGCATGAAGCTAAATCCTGAGAAGTGTGCCTTCGGCATAGGATCGGGAAAGTTCCTAGGCTTCATGGTCAACCAAAGGTGAATTAAGGCAAACCCCGACAAGATCAAAGCCATTCTCGACATGAAATCACCCACTTCAACCAAAGAGCTCCAGCGCCTCAACGGAAGAATTGCAGCACTCAACAGGTTCGTCTCCAAGTCTGCAGATAAGTGTCTACCTTTTTTCAAAACTCTTCGAAAAGCTTTTGAATGGGGACATGAGGCAAATGAGGCATTCCAGAAACTCAAAGCCTACTTGGCTGCACCTCCTCTCCTTTCGCATGCCACACCAGGCGAGGTGTTATATTTGTACCTTTCTGCCTCCCCATCAGCAGTAAGCTCAGTCCTCGTCATGAATGATGACGGAGCGCAGAAGCCTATCTACTATGTAAGCAGAGCATACCGAGGAGCAGAAGTCAGGTATTCAAGACTAAAACAACTGGCGCTCACTTTAATCACAACAACGAGATATTTACGACATTACTTCCAAAGTCACAGCATTGTTGTCATCACAGATCAACCTCTGAAAAGAGTCCTAGGAAAGCTCGACGTATCTGGGAGACTCCTTAAGTGGGAAGTGGAGCTTGGTGAGTTTGACATACAATACCAACCAAGGTCAGCCATCAAAGCACAAGCACTGGCGGATTTCATTGCTGAGCTGACACCAACAGAGGCGAAAAATAACGAAATTTCCACCTCGCCCAGTTTGGAGATGGTTGATAAAAGCGCTCAACAGCATAACGAAGACCATCAGGCGCCCAGGCTAGGTGCCCAGGCCATCCCAGGCGACCAGACCATCATGCTGTGCGCCCAGACTCCCCCCTCAGACGCCCAGGCAGCTCTTTCAGACGACCAGACACTCCAAAGGACCCAGACTGGAGTCCCAGTTCCCCATCCTGGCGCCCAGTCTCCCTCTTTAATCTCCGAGCCCTGCTCTCTTCCACCCTAGAAGCTCTATGTAGACGGTTCCTCGACCAGTAATGGAGGCGGAGTAGGTCTGATCTTGATCAGCCTAGATGGTACCACTCTCAAGTATGCAGTGAAGCTCAACTTTATTGCCTCGAACAATGAGGCAAAATATGAAGCCCTCCTCTCTGGATTAAGATTGGCAATTGAGATGGAGACTCAACACCTCGTTACCTATAGCGACTCTCAGTTGATAGTTAATCAAGTGAAGAGCGAGTTCGAAGCAAAAGGAGCCAGAATGCAAGAATACCTTGGCATGATAAGAAGCATGATGACAAAGTTCAAACACTTCCAGATTTTCCACATTCTCAAGGAAGACAACATGGCCGCCGATGCACTTGCAAGGCTTGCCTCGTCCTTGAAAACCCCACCAGGAGGACCAGTATTTATTGGTCACCAGTTCGAACCAAGTATGATGGACTCGGGAACCACAAATATCAACTGTGCATCGGCTGAATCAAATTAGATGACCCCAATAAGGGCATATCTCCGAGAAGGTGTGTTGCCGGATAACCCTTCAGAAGCTAGGAAGCTGAGAATGAGAGCTTCTAAGTTCACCATCCTGCAGGACACTTTGTACAAGAAAGGCTATTCCTTGCCATTGCTTCGGTGCCTTTCACCCGAAGAAGCTCACTATGCCCTGTGAGAGATCCATGAGGGAATATGTGGGAACCACTCTGGAGGACGATCCCTTGCCCACAAGGTGCTCAGGCAAGGTTACTTCTGGCCTTCTATGGCAAGGGATGCCCAGGAGTTCTCCAGGAAATATGACAAGTGTCATCGCTTCGCAACCGTATCCAAGCAACCACCAGAAGAACTAACAACCATTTCAAGTCCATGGCCTTTCTCTAAATGGGGCATCGACATCCTAGGCCCATTGCCTCTCAGCAAAAGACAGTGCAAATTCGTGGTGGTAGCAGTTGATTATTTTACCAAGTGGGCTGAAGCCTGAACCCTTAGAAAAAATCACAGATGCAAAGGTTAAAGATTTTATTTGGAAGAATCTAGTATGTCGCTTCGGCATACCCTACGCCATTGTCACTGATAACGCCAAGCAATTCGACAACAAGCTGCTACACTCCTTCTGCACTGACCTTCAAATAAAGCAGCTGCACTCTAGCCCAGCTCACCCGCAGGCAAATGAACAAGCAGAAGTCATGGTGAGAATAGTTCTACGCAGCTTAAAGACATGGCTTGAAAGAGCGAATGGACTTTAGGTCGACGAACTCCCATGTGTACTTGTGGGCCTACCGAACCACGCCAAGAACTCCAACTAGGGGAAACCCCTTTTTCCCTCACCTTTGGAACTGAGGCGGTCATCCCTGTAAATATTGGGGTGAACTCTCTAAGGGTCCAACACCACGATCCCACCGCCAATGAGGAAGGACTCCGCATCAACCTCGACTTGGTAGAGGAGGCAAGGAAGACGGCTGTGGTCCGCAACGCAGAGTATAAGCGTCGCATGGCAAAGTACTACAACTCAAGGGTGAAGCCTCGTTCCTTCCAACCAGGAGACTAGGTCCTCAAGAAGGTGATCCTAGCCACGAAGGATTCGCGCGAAGAAAAACTGGGGCCAAATTGGGAAGGACCCTACCTTGTAACAGAAGTGGTGAGACCAGGCACTTACAAGATCCAGAATTTCGAAGGGAAGGTCTTACCTCATCCATGGAACACTGAGCACTTGATAGAGGTACTACCAGTGACACCTTAAGGAAGTAAAAGTAGTAAAGTTAGGGACTTGGTTTTATTTTTATTTTTTAGGATTATTATCCAATGTTCAAGGTACCTTTTTTGGGTCAGCAGTAAAATTTTCTATATTTTACTCCAAAAGATTGCATTTTCATTCAATTTCAAAGGAGTATCAATACAAAAGTAAGGATGCATACTGCTTTTCTAAAATAAAAAAAATATCAAAAGTCCCTAGCACTCTAACTACTCTCATGGTCGTCCTCATCATCATTAGCATCGTCAGAACCTCCATCGTCAGGCGCCTCAGTTGGCACAAAGCCTGAGAAATCAATATCAGGGAAAGAAGCAGAGATCTTGCCTCGAAGCTCCTCATAGCCATCAATGAAAGCACCTACACGAACATACTCCAGATCCACTTCAAGCCTGAGAAGCTCTCTTCTGAGCTGCCCTCAATTCTGCCTCCTGCTCTCGAGCAGGCAGCCTCCCTAAGCGCGTCACTCTCACGGGCCGCCTGAAGCTCAGTCTCAAGCTTAGTTGCCCTCTCATGGTCCTCAACAAGCTCCACCTCCCTGAGCTCATCCCTCTCACGAATTACCAAAAGCTCAGCCTCGAGGCTTAACTGTCCTCTCACGGATAGCCGAAAGATCTGTTTCAGCCTTCAAGCAAGCTGCCTCACTAAGGGCGGCTTTCCCACAGGTCGCCAAAATCTTAGCCCAAGAAGCCCTGTCAGCAGCTTCGAGCTCGGCAACCCTCCCCTGAGCAGCGTGAAGCTCCTTCTGCACAGCCTCATGCTTAAGCTTCAATTGGCCGTAAAAATGAGCCCTCGAGAACAAGCATACAGATGCAGTGGAAATCTGAAGAAGACAAAAGACAGAAGAATGACCAAGCGCATTAAAAAAAACAAAAAACTAGGGACTCTTACTTGAGCCAAACCCTCCAGAAATGTTTTGATAACCTCCTCAGTGCCCAAAGCACTAATCTGCTGAATCTCAGATGGAAACATAAATCTCCCAAGTCGTTCCCTAATGACTTGCGGATCCCCCAGCATGGAACCTGACTGAATTGGCGCCCCTACATGAGCTCCTGCAGGAGGAGTAGGACGGGCGAGGCCCAGAAGTTATAGGCGACGGGGAAGTCGCTGGAGTAGCGCTCATGACCAAGGAAGTCACCAACTGGGAAGGCACGACTGAAGGAGTCACTTGATGAAAGCTCGCCTCAGTGTGCGCCATTGGAGGGGTTGCTGGGGGGGGGCATCATTCATCCTCGCCACCTTATGAGGATGTGTGCTTCTACTAGCGCCAGAGAGAAGTGATCCAATCACCGTCCTGTCCACTGCAGCAAATGAAACAAAGCATTATCTGAGTGACAATCATCTAATAAAAGAAAAGGTATATGATAAGTCGATATACCTTTTATCTTTAAGAAGGAACCATCTGATCTCGGCGAAGGACCTCCAGCTCTACCACCGTACTTAGGCAAAAGAACGCCCAGGTCTTTGTCGGGGTGAGCCCTCACAGCCTACAGCCTCCGCTCTTGGTCTTTGGAGAGCACTGGCATACCTGCAAAGAGATGGTGAGCATATATATATATATATATATAAAGGTGGTAAACCTAAAACGCACCGAGTTTCTTAGCAGCACCTCAACGCATTGAAACCAATGCCCGATCAGTCTCTATAGCCCACTCTCTGCCGACAAAGAAGAAGCGAGATTTCCAGCTGTGGCAATTGGAGCGTAACCCAGTAAGCACCATACCACTCTTTGCAGTAAAATAATACCAGCCCCTATTTGGTGCAGGAGTCTCGCTCAAGTTATAAGCCCATGGAACTCCTTGGGAGAAGCATCTTCGTGATGCACCTTCCTCCACAATATGAGAAAACCCAGCAAAACTCTCCAACCATTGGGCGCTAACTGCCCTGGAGTAAAGGAAAAATAGTGCATAATTTGACAAATGGGATAGGACATGGGGAACCTAAGCCCGGCCTCGAGCATCTCCTCGTAAATGACGATGTCACCGGAAGAGTCGTCGCAAGCAAACTCACCTTTCTCGGCCCAGCGACACGACACCGTGGGAGGAATATGATAAGTAGAGATGAGCCTCGAGATATCATCATCAGAATTGAGTGAGTTGAAAAGGGTACTTACTTTAGACCTATAATCATCCGGGATCAATTTGCTTTTGTGTTTCATCTTCCGGGGCCTTAAAGAGTGGCCTGAACGACCATCTGGGAGGTCTTGAGTCACACTGGATGGAGCCAGGTTGTGGTCGCCAGAAGCGGCGCTCCAAATCTCTTTGTGGTCTGCAATACACTGTCCAGTGCCTAGAGAGACACCTGAAACCCTCAGCTCGCCCAAATAGGACGATTAAGCACCTAGAGGAGCGCCCAAAGCCACTTGTTCGCCCAAAAGTGTGTTTCCCTCCTGCTCGCCAAAAGATGCTGGCCTCTGCTCGCCCAAAGATGTCCCCTGCTCGCCCCTATCCAGCTCCGCTACGAACCCCAAATGGGTCTCCCATCAGCGCCGTGCACGGCGTTGTCCACCTGAGGCACCTCACCCGCTTCATTCTCCACCATAGCAGCCTCTTGATAGCTTACTTCGTCAAGCAGTTCACTCCCATGGATATCTCTTCCTTTGTTCGGCATTGATTTCTGAAAAGTCCTCACTAAGAAGAGATCTCTAGGATTGGATCTCCCTAATCGCTATGGAACAAGTGAGATCAAGAGCAGGACGCAAAACCCCCAAATTTACAACCTAGATTCTTCAAGAATAAAAAAAAAGGAGTCCCACAAACCAGAAGAGTTTATTTGAAAAGGGGGAGGTCGCAAATTAAAAGGAATTTTATAGGAATTCGGATTTAAAGGTACTTATACTAGTTAAATCATAACTTTTGATCCGTAACTCCGAACGGGGCCCGTAATATGTTAAAACGACCGTATCGACAAGCTCTACAAAAGTCATCGCCTATGGCCAGTGACATATGCTATGAAAAGCCCGAAAAAGCTTTAGAAGTGCATGTTTTGGCCTCCCGAAGTTTTTCTAGTTTTTGTCGGAAACCCAAATTTAAACTGAATGCCCTCCTCTCCAAGTTATGTTGGACGCAGGGCATTGGGGGGCAAATGATGGGTCTAGTCCAAGGATCCAGCCCATCTTGTAAGCCCAATATGGATTATAGGCCCATGTTCAAGAAGTCTGGCAAGCCCAGCAAATGTGGTCCACCACGGTTGGGTTAATTGAGCTCATCAGTAACAATGAGCTACGCACGCCCACATCATGAAGGAAAGTGGTCAACCCTCGTCTACGGATCTCACGGAGAGCACGTCAACCATCTTGCACATTAGGAAGAGGTTGGGAGCTCCACTAAAGTAGTGGTTTAGTGGCTACATGTTCACCGCAAACTGTCATGGGGTCGCTATAAATTGTACGCCTCACCATCACTTGGGGGCAACTCATTTTCTTTGTACTTGAGAACTTCCTTCTCCTCTCTCTTTAAGCTTGTAGTCTCTGTACTCTCTGTTTTCAACACACTTGACATAATATAAAGTGTCGGCGACTAAGCCGTTCAAAAGTGGATTAGGTCACCTTGACCGAACCACTCTAATTATTGTCTTATTTCCCTACTTTAATTACCGCATTTATTATTACTTGACAAATGTATGTACAAAGTTTATTTTGTGCATCATCAAAATCAATAAATTAATTACTGACTATTTTGAAAACTTGTCCGTGTGCCTTGTACGGGTACCGCATGTTGTTAAAATAATAACACAAGTTCCGTGCTAAAAGTCGAATTTGATCTTTTGTTTAACTTTGGCGTCCCGTTATAAATTGTAGCGGTTGCAATTACTCCTAATAACCAATCTCCCGTCCAAACCTGAACCGGAAATATTTATTTATAGGCTTGCAGAAAGATATCTATGTCAATATCTTTAACTACCAGAGAATAGCCTAAAAACACCCCCACTAAATTCAATAGAAAATGCAGCTAAACATAAATGTTGAGATTCCGTTAATATTCAGATGAAGTATACAGGGGAGGGGGGAGGGGTTATTGCACCGCAAGATTACTAAGGTTCCTTGTGTACAAACAATTACATTGCTTGGCCATGTAGATTTAGTTGGCTTCCTCTTGGTGTTATTATTGAAGGTGCAATTCAACAGAATCTCTGAAAATTCGTACTCCAAAGAAAGTACTAAAAGCTATTCTATGTACAATTACTTTCTTTTCATCATCATCATCCTTGAGATATTGCAGCTGTTAGTCTCCTCTTAAGCTCCATCCTGCACCATGCAGAAGAACCATATGGAGTAAAACATAAAAAGAATAAATAACCAAATGTATAACTCTCCTTTTCTTCAAGAATTATACTCGTAGGTGAATTACCTCATGAGTTGCTTGTCAAGTGTTGAAGTAGATAACACCCCTTTGTTCTCTTCGGCTCTTCTTAAAAGGTAAGGAATAATCTGCTCCAAAGGTCCAAATGGCAAATACTTGCTCACATCAAATCCTGCATTTCTCAAACCATAACTCATAGTTTCTGCCATTCCATATAGTTGAGCAAATTGGAGCTTTTGCCTCTCCTTTCCAATTCCCAAATCCTGCGCTTTCGCAGCCGCCAATTTCCCTATTCACCATCCATCTTTTACATGTCAAACGATGTCTCAAAATATTTGGGAAGAAAACACTAAAAAAGACTAGTCAAATTTTACCTGATTCAAAATTGTGAGTTGCAAGAACAAGAGCTCCAGGGCCATTAGCAATCTCTTCAAGCATAAAAGAGGCACAATTATTGTAACAAGCATGAGTATGATGAATGCTATTATGAATTGGAGATTCATGGCCCAAAGAAGTAGCAACTTGTTTTTCGGTCGGCATATATGCTCCTCTCACCAACTTAACACCCATAGGCAATCCCATTTTGTCTGCAGCTTTCTTTGCTAGTAATAATCTTTCTTTTGCATCTTTTAAATAGGCTTGTATTGTCCCGAAAATTATTGGTTTATCATCTTTGTTGTGTTTGATTGCTGTGGAGTAAGTAAAGTAATCGATAGCAGGTTGAATTAAGGTCTCCTCTGCGTCAACTACTAGAGGCACATTTGCTTCAAGGCATTTTTCGATTATGTTGTGTAGTCTTTGGTGGGCTAATTGAAGATCTTGCTCTTCTTGTGAGGTTAGGGGCTCTGGCTTTTCAAGTGTGTGATACAGAGGACTTGAATCAGTGAAAATTGGAAGTGTATTTATCTTCCATGGGAGATGGAATGATTTTTTCTTGTATTCCCATCTGAGCAAATCGCTTACTCTCTCAAGCAGACTAACAGGACTAATTGCTGTGATCTTCACCACAACAAAACTAACCTATAAAAAGAAAATAGAAAGAGAATTGTAATCTATAAAAAGAATGATATATGCAAGTAAAACAGGTTAAAGTGCTAAATTTTGCAAAGTTTCAAGAACTAAAACGACAATTTACAACCAAAGCCTAGATGGGAATTAGCTATGAGTCTTTGACCTCAAGAAACCTGCTACAAATATTGAACAGTAAACATAAAAGCCTAAGAAATTACTATATGTATATTACTTGAGAAATCATAATATTACGGATCAAGAGCATCCCTTTAAAGCATTTAGCACAATATCTGGGAGACAGAGCATGAAATTGCAGAGATTAACGAATATAGTTTATTAGTCCATGTTTAGCCTTGGTAATTTAGTAATTGTGGATGAAAAATTTATGGATATTCAATGATTTTATACTATTATATGTATATTTTCTTTTTGTGGAGTAAATATTTATTTATTTTAAATGGGACACTTCTGTGAAATTAAATGAGTATCAAGTAGGAATCATACGGAAGATGGTGGAAGCGACTTGGTGGATTCCACCGTCCGGATGAACGCCTCCGAATTCCGGTCACAAGAAATATTATCATCCGCATGTTCCAATCCATAATCCAACATCCCCCTTAACCCATAATCCCAAATCATTTTTACGGTCTCACCGGCCTCCACCTCATTAGTACCCGCCACAAAATGGTCGAAAAAAGTAAACTTTGTAATGCCCAAAATCAGCTCCTTTAACAGAGCCAGTTCCATGAGCCTCGAGTTCATAACCCACGTGCCTAAATCCACCACCGGTTCCACCGCCGCCATTTGAAGGGTCAAAGATGATCTAATCAGCTTTCCAGTGGAAACCGACGAGAATAATCCCTTACCATCCTCGAAATTGGTGATCGGGTCTGGTTTTACGACGGTGGTGATGGGGTCTTGTTTTCCGGCGAAATGTAATGGCGGAACAGCGGTGGAGGTGGAGAGAGAGTTGAGAGGTCTAATGAATTGGGAGCGGAGGTTTTGGAGCAGCAGCTTTGAGGAGAGAGAAGAAGAAACTCTAGGGAAGGCCATAAAACATCAAATGGTTGGGGATTGGGGGTTGTATTGTAGAGAGTATTTATTTGTGTTTTAGCTCTAAATTTGGTCTTTCATGCTATACGGGAGTATTTTTTTACGGCGGTATTTACTGTGATTTACCGTGATTGGCTGGTTAAAAAAAGGGCCCGGTCAAAGGATTCTGCAGCGACGTAAGCTTTTGTTACATTGTCGGAACTTGAAACTTCAAGCTTTTGGTTACGTGTAGATAAGCACGGGAGAAAAGGAAATGAGTCATGGCTGTGATTAGGCACGCAATGTGGGAGTGCGTGAGGGCATAGTGGAAAATGAAGTTTCTTGAGAGAATCTTTCTTAATTTAGGAATCGAGAGAATCTGGATAGTCTAAGTGCGTCGTGAGCGGGGTAAGAATGGTTGAAAATGTACAGCTGCTGTTAGACCACGTTTGTTAATAAATTACCTACTGTTTATTTGGGCTTGAAGATGAAAACCAATAATGCCGTTAGCCAAACGTTGCCTATAAACGCCGGTAAAGGCAGAAATACGAGCCGGCAATCACTCCGGTGGTCTATCTCGGTCAATTGTGTACTAATCTTTCCAATTTCACGACAATCGGAGAGAGATAACAACAAGAGTTTGCCATCGAATTTTGATATTCATCTTTTTAAGTAAATATATTTCCTTAATAGTAATACAAAATTATGTATGTTGTGAGAAATGAGATAACATAGAATAATGTACAATTATTATTATGCAAATCATATAGGTGTGTTTGTATGTATATTATAATTAAAGGGTTGGGGCTCTCATAGTGGGAGATGAGTGGAGATAGACAGTGGCGGAGCCAAGGGGGAGCACGGGTGGGCGGCCGCGCCCTCTGATCGGAAAATTTTTAGTGTATATTATAACTCCTTCCCCACATCATTTTCACCGCCGCCCCCCTCTCGCCGATGTCCACCCCCCCCCCCCCCCCCCCTTTGGTCCATCCTGACTCCGCCACTGGAGATAGATATGAGTTCTCATAGTGGTAAACACCATCTTCTCGTGGGTCTCATATACAATTCAAGTTGGAAGTGTTGTTTATAGATGCTACCTACAATTACTTCTATTTATACTCCCTCCGTTCTTAGGACGACTACACTACAATTTATACATATATTAAGAAAAATAAAAAGAGGACAAAAATTCTAAATTTATTTTTAGTGATTCCATAAAATTATATAAAATGATAAATTTTTTTATTTTTTTTAAATAAGTGAACTCCACTAAATGAATGAATTGTTCTTTATTTTATGTACTTTATTTTATCATTTTTAAAATAAAAAACAATTATATATTTAACAATCATTTAATTGCCAAAAACACAGTTCTTCCCAAGATTCAAATCCAAAATCACAAGTTTAAAATTTCAACCATGAGACCACCCATGCATCACAAGCCTAACTACTTAGATTACCCAAAAAATAAATTATATACTAAATTAATTTCTATCCAAATCCAACTCCAAATACAAAATCTTAGAGTTAATTAATTTTAGTTAATGTAATTTAATTTTTATCAATTATTTTTTTATTTTTAAATTATATATATATTTGTAACAAAATTTAAATTTTACAAATTAATTTAATTAAATCTAAGAAATGATCATTTTACTAAAAGAGCAGGGAAAAAATTAATATAAAACATTTAAAAAAACCAAGTGTTCTCTCTCTTTCCTCTGTTCCCCTTCCCCTTTTCTCTGCGCCTTGACTGCCGCTCTCCTTCTCTCCGTCTTTCTCCTCCACATCTGCCTCACATCCGACCACACCTCCGATCATATCTCCGCTACTCCACGGACGCCAATCCTCCTTCGATCCACTTCTCGTGGACTCCGATCTCGATTACCTCATCACTGCCATTCATCCCTCCACCACCCAACATTAATCACACCCAATCATTCCTTCACAAATAAATCAACCATCACCTAACATAAACGAAGCAACCGTCGTGCACCACCACCACAAATCACCCATCGTCCGCAATTAAAAATTAAAACATTAAACAACATTATAAATACATATCTGGAGAAAAGGGATAAAATTTTGAAATAAAAAAGTTGATCAGGAGAAGATAGAAGACAACGACATGCTTTAGTGAATTTGAGGAAGATCCCGTGTCAACCAACCACCGGGTCGATAGTCTCGATTGTGGTTCTATTCAACAGAGATTCAAGATTCAGATTTGAAGTTGAGAATCGAATTTAAGGGTGTCGTCGGATGAAGAACCCAACGACGATGGTCCTCTGAAGCTAATGCTCCAACAGACAAGGCTGGTTTGCTGCAGCGCAAAGAGCTTTGTTTTCTCCCCTGCGTTAATTTGTTCCTCATATAACAATGGGCTAATGACAAAATTATCCCCCAAGTTTGACTGAAAAATCAATTTGTACCTCAAAATTTGAGAATCGTAAATCAATACCTCAAAGTATTCTAAAACTGTAATTTTGTTCCTTTTTGAAATACAGTTTGACCAACAATAATGTATATTGATCATATTTTAACCATAAAAATTCTAAAAAAAATACTTTCTCCCTAAAATTACTCTCTTTCTAAAAATTCAAGAATAAAAAAACTTCTTTTTTTTTTTACCAAGTAAACGTATCTCTTTTCCTTACATTAGTAACATAATCAATGGTGTTCTTATTTGGCACGTGTGACCTTCCCAAAATAGATCCAGTACACAATTCATTATGAGTCGTCAAATACATGGTACATAATACAAATATAAATCTTATTACATTAAATCGTCGTGCAAAAATACGAACACACAGACTGTAAGCTTTAATACAGACATTATGTCGTATATAATACGAAAATATCAACGCTCAAATTAAGTCCTCATTATAATTATTATCACACTATTTTATAAAATAGTGAGGACTACTATAACACTATCTCGGATTATCACTCCGTTCCCCGACTAGTCCCAGCTATATTCTCAGTTTCTGAATAAAATAATAAAAGAAAAGGGTAAGCTCAATTAGTCTAGTAAAGAATATTATGACTAAGATAATGTAGAACAAATTATCCTTAGTCCTCGACAGGGAAAAATCTGATAGAATACAATAGACAACAAGTTTTAGATCAACAACTGCAGTGGAAATAACAATCCATTAGAAGAGTCAAGTAGAGAATGATGTAAGACCCCGAATTTTATAAATAAAGATTTTTTTTATATATATATTATTTCAAAATGGTAAGGTGTTGATTTGATAAATGTAAAAAATTATGGGTGAAATGTGCAAATATTTCAAAATAAGCAAGTGGTTATAAAATATTCATTGTTGTCGGGAAATATTCGTTTGGTCGTAGAATATTCTTGTTATCGGGGAATATCCGTACGACGGCGCAGTTATTTGTGGGCCCCACAACGGAATAACTGTCGGATGAAGAAAACGACAAAAATGAGTTTTCTATATAACGGCGTAGTTGTTACCGTTAGAACTGTTAAAATACCCGGTGGTTAAAATATAGTAATACGCGGTGTTGCACAGTAGCACACGATATTGCACAGTAGTTTAAATTATTGATTCTTACATAAGAAGACACTTACTCAATTATTATTACAGTAATTACTGTTCAATATTTTATATTATTGATTCAATAATTGCATGATATTTTATTGATTCAATAATTGCTACATTGATATTTTATATCAATAATTGCTACGTTGCTATTTTATATCAATAATTGTTACATTGCTATTTATATGATTGATTCAATAATTGCTACCGTTGATATTTTGTATTATTGATTCAATAATTGTCACTGCACAGTATTTCACATTATCAACTCAATAATTCATATTATTTGAATAATATTATTAGATAACATTATTGACAATGTCTAAAGAAATTCTGTCTAGGAGAGATTATTTAATTGCGGGTAAGGAGAAATCCTTATCGGAAGGCACCCTTTTTTCTGGGAACGATCTGGTTGTCAATATTGTAGTTCTGTAATATTATTTGTGAATAATTAATTATTGATTTATATGATAAGGAAATATTTATTTTGTGGATATAAAAGAAGAAATTAGTGCTGAGGTATTTTTATCAGTATTTTGGTGTGGAAAATCATCCGTTTATGAATTTCGGATAATTTATGTTTGGAATTTGAAAAAACTTCCTTCAACAAAGTTGTAGAGAATTAAATTTTCTATAAAAAAGACATAGAATTCGTATTTTTCTGACAAAAGAGCTATTTATTATGAATTATTGAAGTTTCAAAAAATAAATATTTTTTACAAATGGTGGGCCCCACTTTTGGTTGGTGTGGAAAATGCTGATTTTGGTAGGCCCCACATGTGGTGGCTGAGATTTTGGTCAAGGAAGTGTGCGTAGAATTTTTTTTAAAGAATATTAATATTTTATTAAATTAGTCAACTTTGGCATCCTAAGCTTTTCCTATAAATAGGGTGCTTAGGTTAGAATTGAAAATCACACCTAGAATCAGAAGTTTTCTCTCTCTATAATATCGAGCGTATTTTTGTGAGTATTTAGATACTTTGAGTGTTACTATTCAGTGCAAATTTTCTTCGGTATTATATCCGATATTTCAGCCAGAAGTACTATTCTTTTGAGGTAAGGGATATTATTTTCTTTCATAAATGATGTTATTCTTTTCAATATCATTATACCAAAATATTGGCATGGATTTTATTATAAAAATCTTACTTTTTTCGTCGGGGTTACTATTCACGTATACGGCACTATTCACGTATACGGCACTTATTCACGAAAAAAAATAAATTTCTTCTATTTGTTCAAGTTGCTTGTTAAGGTTCTTTTCTTTGATTGGATCTAAGTTTTGAGCTTTATTCTTAAATTTTGCTCCACAATTGATTATTACGAAGTATTTTTGAATTTGATAAACTAAAATACGAATACTTAATCTTTGTCCTTTATCTCACTGGATTCGTTATTTATATTATTTTTCATCATTCTCAGTCCTAAATGGTGATATAACTGAATATCTTTGGCCTGTATAACAAAGATGAATGATTACCTGATGAATATATTTGGCCGTAGTGCAAAGATGGACAGGTGTTGAGATGAACATGACCATTGGTGATACAAATGAATATCTTTAACCCGTAGTGCAAAGATGAATATTTAATTTGAGATGTATATTGATTGATGTCACAGGGATAAAATATTGACCATGAACTTTTAAATCATAGAAGATAGTAGACTTCATTCTCTACTTAGCTCTTCTAATGAATTGTTATTTTCGCTGCGAATATTGATCTAAAATTTGTTGTCCATAATATTTTATCTGAATTGTTGAAGACTAACGATAATTTATTTTCTATAATTTTAGTCATAATATTCTTTACTGGGCTAGTTGAGCTCACCCTTTTCATCTATTGCCCTCTTCAGGAAATGAGAATGTCGCAGGAACTAGTCGGGGGACAGAGTGATGGTCCGAGTTAGAGCAGTAGTAGTCCTCACTATTTCTAATAAATAGTGTGAGAATAATTATAATGAGGACTTAGTCTGAATGTTAATATTTTTTACATATTTGTATTGACACTCACAGTTGTGTGGTCGTATTTTGCACGACCGTGTGATATAAAGTTTGTATTTGAATTCTGTACCATATATTTGACAACTCAGAATGGATTGGGTTGACTGGACCTATTCTGGGGGCGTCACAAATGATGTCTACTATCTTTTATGATTTAAAAGTTCATCATCAATATTTTATTCATGGGACACCAGTCAATAAATATTTTCAATCAACGAATTATCTATGCACTACGGGCCAAAGATATTCATTTGTATCACCAGTGATCATGATCATGCCAAACACATGTCCATCTTTAGATTACGGGCCAAAAATATTCATCAATCAACAGTTTATCTTTGCACTACGGGCCAAATATCTTTGCACTACGGGCCAAATATAACTTTCACCATAATTTAAGACTGAGGATGATGAAAAATGATATAAAGAACGAATTAAGTGAGATCAAAGATAAATATTAGAGATTTATAATTTAATTTATCCAAGTTCAAGAATGTTTAAATTGTCAACATGATAATTAATTGTGGAGCAACATTCAAGAATGATATTCATATATCAAAAATAATTTGAATAGGGAAAAAAAATTAATTTTATCGTGAATAGTACCCAAATAAATAGTATCCCAACATGAATAGTACCCGAATGAATAATAGCCTTAAATGAAAATATTAATTTTAAAATTTAATATATATTTATTTATAAATTATATTTCTAATTTTGAAATGTATCATTGTATGAACGTTATAAGAAAAAATCGAAAATAGTTTTTTTCCCCTATTAATTGGCCATCAAACAAACAAACAAAAACAGAGTAGGAACAACGCTATGCTGACTCTGAGAAAGCTGAAATTACCATCAAATCCCTAGTGTGTGAGTGCGAAGTCGCTTCTTCTTCTTTATCTTAATCTTCCTCTAATTACAGATACACATTTAACAATTCGCAGCTCAAGCTATCGAGTTTCTACAGGTAATAAATACCTTCTCAGTAGCAGTCTTGGAATTTATTAGATCATTTGTTCTGTGAATGCATTTCTCTTACATTTACTTCTATAATTTTATGGTTTTTTACCTATACGTCCCGTTTTCAGATTCTTGGTAATGTATTCCATTATGTGTGAAATCAACATAACTCATGTAAATATCAGTCCTGTTCTCCAAGATGTCAACTTTATCCTAATCATGTCCGGCTTTAGGCATTTATAATTTTTCCCAAATTGTTTTATAGGCAATTAGGCATATAGCCATATTACAGTCTGATAATATTTTCTGACTCATCCTCTATTACATTGTTGGAGTTTTATGGTATGTACAGTATTTTCTAAGCATTTTCCTTTCCCTATTCCTTAATACTTTTTTCGAAGCACCACTATCATCATGGAATAACATTCATTTAACAGACTCTCCTTGTTGTGCTTGAAGGAATTGCATGATCTGGGTGAAACCTAAAAAACAAGGTCATTAAAATATTGAATCATTCCTTGGAATTTTCATCCCTACCTGTTGTCATAGAATGGTTAATGCGGAGCAGCCTAAGAAAAGAGTTGCATTCGTGCTGATTGACGGGCTGGGTGATGTGTCACTGCCTAGGTTTGGCTATAAAACGCCTCTTGAATTGGCAACACTACCCAATTTAGATGCGATAGCTTCTGCTGGAGTTAATGGCCTTATGGACCCTGTTGAAGCAGGCTTGGGTTGCGGAAGTGACACTGCTCACCTTTCTTTATTGGGTTATGATCCTAGAGTATATTACCGGGGTCGAGGTGCATTTGAATCAATGGGTGCTGGATTGGCAATGCTTCCTGGTGATATTGCATTCAAAGTAGGTTTCTTTGATGTTTCATCATACTTTGGCTATGGATTCTTACATTGATATTTTATTTAATGTATCTAAGCATGTGCAGTATACATATTCTGTGTAAACTTATATCACGTTGGTGCTAGCAGTTTTCTACATAAGTTGGGCTGCAAGTAAGTTGCACCGCTTTCTTGCTAATTAGTTCATTAAGCTTCTGTCATGGCAGTCTTGGTCTTGCAATTTATGTTGTTTGAAAGTCACTTTATTAAACTTCTAATTGAATAACCAAATATTAATGGAAGGAAATGCAATGCACCGAAACAAATTGTAACTGAATAACCAAATATTTGTGTTTGAGAAAGTTGAGGAAGCTTGGGTGCCAAACGATACGAGAAAAACACCACTAACTTCTTCAAAAACTAAATCCTTATTCAAGCTTGCAGTTTCCATCTAATGCAGCTTTTAGAAAGGGGTAAATTTTATACGTATTTTATCACCTATTTCATCTACCTACCATCCATAAGATTTTGGAATTTGGTAGGAAACCACACATCTAATTATTTTTTTGTACAAAATGCATGTGCTTTACTTAGAAGATCTATAAATCCTGAACAATGTCAGTTCAAACAATGTCATTGAGCTTTCTGTATTTGGGTCTTGCACTTCAGATGTACCCTTGTCACGAATTATAGAATACAGAAAATTTCGTTAATTAGAACTATGATGTAGTGGCTTATTAAAGAAAATGATAATTGTTAAATCTTGCTGCCGAGTTGAGGAGAAAAAGCTCACATGTCAACATCTGTTAGAATCCTTTATATATTGCTTGATTTCAACTGAATGATTTCTCTACAATTTCTGACCTTTCAAGTGTGTAATCTGTGTTTGGTGAAGATTGTTTTGTCATTGCTGGTTTCTCATTATATATGAATTTCTAGTCAAACTTTGCCACTCTGGATGAGAAAACTGGAATAGTCATCAGTAGGAGGGCTGATAGGCACTTTGAAGAAGAAGGGCCTATTCTGTGTGAAGCATTGGATGGAATGAAGCTACCAACTTTCCCACAGTACCAAGTCAGAGTCAGGTAGCTTGCTTGCTGTGGCACTAGCTTTGATTTTTCATTGTTATAGGCAATAATAAGAACTATTTCTATATAAAAAATTAAAAAAATATTGACTTTCAAAATTTCGTCGTGTTAAACCATTTAGCATGTGTGAAAAGGTAATCAGTAGGTGTTTTGGCTTTTAACCTCTGCAATGAAAACTCCTGTAACTCAACACATTGTTAAGTATGATATGATGTTTGAACTATGAGTTTGAAGTTATATTCTGGTTTCGATTTTCATGTGATCATTGTAAAATAATGCACACCACTTTTTTCAGGTATGCTACAGAGCATAGATGTGGAGTTGTTGTAAAAGGTCCAAGATTAAGTGGTAATATATCTGGAACAGACCCATTGAAGGACAATCGCTTATTGTTACAAGCTGAAGCTCTTGATGATACAGATGAAGCAAAACACACGGCTGCAGTTGTCAATGAATTGTCGAAAGAAATATCACGAATTCTGGTTGCTCATCCGGTGAATGAAAAACGGGCAGTGGAGGGGAAGAATATTGCAAATCTCGTTCTTCTGCGAGGTTGTGGTATTAGAATTGAGGTATGCTTTGTAGTCCTGAAATGTATCTCTCATGGAAAGTGTTGCAGTCGCACAACTAAGTTTAATCATGTGGCCTATCAATCTTTAAGAGAAAGGGGGTGGACCGAAAACAAATGTCTGGTTGATTGAAGCTATTTGTGCTGTCATTATTTCGTTACATCCAGGTATTGAAGAAGAAAATAAGCCAGGATGGTGAGTGAGAAAGATGCTTAGGCCATTAGGTTTAGATTCGTCCTTATCTTAGAACACATTAAAGCCTTAATTTACGTTTAGACATTAACTTGCAACTACTTTTTTCATTTATTTTTTTCCATTCAAATTATAACATGCATTATATAATTTATGTCCACCAAAAGAACAAGGAGAAGAAGAAAAGAGTTAAAGATTTTCTAAAATTACGTCAGACCATTTGGTTTTGGCAGTTCGGCTTTTGTCATCTTTATATATGATTACAAGTTAAATTTGAAGGAGGCTAAAATTCTTGGGAGAAATTATTCAGCTGAGAGTAGTGGCATCTGTGGATATTTGGAAGGGGGAAGTTGGGATTTCATGAACTCAGTCTTTCACATGTGGTCTTTTCATTGAATTCCCTGTAATTTATTGAATCTACTATTACAAGAAATCAATGCTGCTTCTGAGTTCCGAAGGCTGAAATCCTTACCTGCCAAGATAACCTCGAGTTTCATGATAAAATATGATCTTCAATATTCATGTACTTGTGTGCGTGTCTCTGTTTTATTATTACTTTTGTTTTGTCAAAACTGGGTAGCTTACAGACCTCTGCTCTGCATTTAACTCTGTGGTAAATATTCTATTGCAGGTTCCTCCATTTGAAAAGAAACATGGGCTGTGGCCATGCATGGTGGCCCCTACTAAAATTATTGCTGGCCTCGGCATATCACTTGGTATTGATATCCTAGAAGCTCCGGGAGCTACAGGAGACTATCGAACCCTTTTAACATCCAAAGCAACCGCCATAGCTAATGCACTCTCAGCCCCTCTGAACTCCTCCCCCAATGTTTTTGTACCAGGGGAAGATGAGCATAAACCTGGTAGATCTGACGGCTATGATTTTGGGTTCCTTCACATTAAGGTTATGACTTAATATGGTCTTGATCTTCCATTTTTAGTAAAAATGTTAGAAGTCCATATATCTAAGCATTTGACTGCTCATGGAGGTCGGAGTACTTTATTTCATGTATAATGCGGATGCTAAAGTTCTTTTTTTGATATTACAGGCCATAGATGATGCAGGTCATGATAAAGCGGTAGTCTTTAAAGTTAAAGGGTTGGAGGCTGTTGATCGAGCTATAGGGCAGTTGGCCAAACTCCTTTGGCAGACAGAAACAACAGGAAATTTCCAGTACTCTCTCTGTGTCACTGGAGATCACTCAACTCCAGTTGAATATGGAGATCACAGTTTTGAACCAGTTCCACTTGCATTGTGTCAATTAAAAAACTTTGTGGGTGCAGTGGGTGGAGAATCAGTCCTTTTGGAAACTTCCCTAGATCCTTTTCCTCTTCCAACAATCAAGTCTAGCGAAGATTTAGCAGATGCTGTGATGATGGAGGAAGCGCAAAGCAAAAAAGGGATTCAAGCTTTTAGTGGTGATTCAGTTTGCGAGTTTAATGAGATAGCGGCGGCAAGGGGTTGTCTTGGGCGATTTCCTGGAGGTGAGATGATGGAAACGATAAAGAAATTTCTCAAACTTGAAAAATGAGCCATCTTTGGTTGGGAACTAGGGAGGTTGATATTCGCCCCAGATCAAGAATGAAGAATTTTCATTACCCTTACAATAACAGTTATCGAGCAACTTGAACAATCTAATTCTGAGGATTCTTCAGACGGTTTGATAAAATAAAGTTTTCAGTAGAAGTTGCCTAATCTTCTTCACTCAAAATCCAAGGTGGCGTCTCCAGTCTTTGCTGCTGGCCGCATAGTTATCTCGAGGCACTTGAAGGCAAGAATCATAATCTTTAATCTCTATCATTGTGTCAAGATGTAATTTTAGTTCTTGCTATTTTAAACAAAAATACACTTGTTTTAACTTATTTGTTGCAAATGTTTCAGTAATTGTCGGAATTATTGATTAGAGTTTCGACTTTAGACCAAGCATATATCTGATATCTACTATTGTTGATGAATTTCGATGGAAATTTCCTGAGCTCTCATACAAACTGAACTTACTTTTCATTACGAAGTTAGATTATCTCTATTGCTTGCAAGTATGGTTGCACTCTTGAGTTATGGTTTGGGTGCTTAGCCCAAAAGTTCAATTCATAGTAGATGAAAGTTCGAATAGTCTGTTTTTTTAGCATTGAATCAAAATGTCATAACTGGAATCAGTTTCAGTTAATAAAAAATTATAAATAAGTTACGCCAACTGTAACACAAAAACTGTATAACTATATGAAACCCCTACTTACAGGACGACTGGTGCCACCCGTTGCAGATGGTTCATGATCTTCAGAACACATAGATGAACATCCGTCTTCATCTTCATCTGGTTCGTCTTCATCATCTGGTTCGTCTTCATCATCATCTGGTGGTGGATAATTAAGATCAAACAACAACGGAACTGGCCGGCATTCTTCCTCCCTTTTTAAAAACTCTATCCTCCCCGTCAAAGCTTCTAATCTGGAATCCAAATCCTTCAAGAATTCCCTCCTATCAGAAACGGTTGAAAATCCGTCCCAAATACTGTGAGCTCCATCTAGCATCCTTATTCCAGAATCATTAAAATTCTTGAGAATGGCCGGCCAAGATTCAATCTTTCCGTCAGGTCCAATGGTTTTAACATTGCCCTCTTCGTCTTGAATCCTTATTCGTTTAAGGCCTTCACTAGTAGAATCTTTAAAATTCTTGATAATGGCCCTTGTGGCGGCTGGATTTTCAGGCCAAGAATCAACCTCCCCTTCAGGTCCAATAATAATAGTGCATGCATCTATGTCACATAAGGTAGCCAGTTCCATTGTTTTCTTCTTGATGCACTCTTTTCTTTTGGTATAAGTAATCTTCCTTGTAGCTTTTCTATCAGTTCCTACTGGTAGAGTAATTTGCTTCTGATTTCTATTGCTACTATCCATTAGAACTTTTAACTGTAAGATCTTTGTCTCTTTGCTGCCGCCCTATTTTTGGCTTAATTGTGTGTGAATAAAAGACGAGTTTGTGTTAATATAGGATGATGCGCGTAAAATAAATAGACGAATTAGGATTGAAAATCCCGATGCGTCAACCCTAAAATAATCCTGATACAAATCGGATTCTTGGATATCAAAATTTTTTTGGTAACTAATTATAATTATTTATATGGAAACTAATTAGTATTAATTTTATATGGAAACAAACAAGGGTACATCAATGATAAATCATAAATGGACTCAGCAAAATATATCATCATTATTATATTTTTAATAAAACTGTTATATTATTTATATTTTTTATTATATTGAAAATATTATTAATATATGTTATTATAATTTTACAAATATGTTATTAAACTAAGTTTTAATTTTTATTTTTGAACTTAATAGATGAGTTTTATAGTTGGTAATTGTATTACATATACGTTTTATTATATTGTTGACATTTTAGTCTTACAGATTTTTAATAAAATATTTAATTTTTATTTTTAGACTTAAATCTGAATTAAATGATTAGTGATTGCATTATTTTGTACTTTTATGTTAATATTAGGTAAATATGATCTTAAAAAAGAAATTATTTTCTTATAAAACTGACTTAAACTCAAAAGATCATATTTATATGTAAATAAATAATTTTTTGAACTTATATTTTAATTAGTTGATGATTGTATTATATTTATACTCTATTAAGGTATTGATTTTTAGGTTACAATCTTACAAATACAAATTTTTATTATGAAAATAACAATTCCTAAATAAAACCATACCTTTAGTTGTTGTACTTATATTGAAATAATTATACTTATATTTTAATTATAACATCATAATGAAATTAGGTAAGATGATCATTATAAACAAATTGTTTCCTTCTAAAATTTTATTATCCAAGTAATAATAGAATCCTATTCAAATTAAATTAATTAAAAGATGTACTCATATATATATATATATCAATGGATGAATGATTCGTATCATGTAATTGTTATGAATCCTTATAAGACATATATCATATATATTGTTGGGATGTGATTATTTGGGTCTAGCCAATGTATAGCCCAATTTATTTAATGAACCAGATTTGGTGTTGGCCCATATATATATATTTATTCTGACAGTTTGCTCAAATATTGGGAGGGTCCTTATTACCGTAAGATTGTGTTTTCTTATTTGGAGGGATAAGGAGATCTAATTTGGAAAGGAATTGATCAATCACTAATTGCAGTTATAAAGTGGTTCTTGTAACGACCCCAAAATTCATACAATAATATTCTCCTTCTCGATCGTTAATAATACAACTTTAATCTCTCATTACATCATTATTCGATATTAAAAATCACTAAAAATGCGGAATATTTAAAATTTTTATAAACTTTCTTTCTATATTGCCCTAAATCGCAACCTTTACATTACATCTCTTTGATTCAAATCTATATCATGAATCATTACAACAAAATGACTATACAAAGTCTTACATAATAAAACAATATCCATCTATATTGGATAACTCTACTTATAACTCAGCGACATATTTCATTCAAAACATTAACTACAATTTAAAATTGAACATAACTAATATTCTTGAACATTGATCTCTATAAATCTCTTAACACGTATCATTACCTTGCGTCCTTAACCTGCAAAAATAGTTATTTGCAAGAGTGAGCTCGACAGCTCAGCAAGTTCTAACAGTTTTCATGCATCACGTATCACATAATAAACATGCTCAACATAAATCTCATAATAATTAAAGTAACATGGCATACATGCTTTAATTCACATAACAAATATAAAGATTGAGTTCCATACTCAATCAACATTATTTAACCAAACAGTGTAGTCATAAATTGACTTTGACATTTCATGATTACAACATGTATAACATATCATGCTCGCTTGCAATTTAAAACAGTTCATCAAATTCACGTAGACAAGTAGAAACCGAAAAACTTGCTTGGTTCGTGGATTACCAATTACCGAAAAACTTCTTAATATAATCTGCTTCATGATCCTACATAACGTATCACCATATGCATCAATTATTAGTCACTTAGCAACGCTTATCAAACATCTAAGTAAATTCTAATTTACACTTCGTAAATCTCTTCCATTCACTCGTTTGACACTCGCTGTCAAATCATATGTATAATTATTACATATCTAATCTTCATTGTTAGTTAACTAATTAAGATTAACTCATTCTTCATTAATTAATAAGTTAATAATTAATCACCACGTAATTTAATCACCTCACATAATCATATTACATTTCACATAATTAACCAATTATAATTACATCTTACGTCAATCAAATTACATTTCAAGTTAAACATAATTATATTTTTACTAACATTCATGTTTTATAACTTATAACAACATCTAATATCGTCGACAGCACTATACTTGTGTATGCGCATGACCGACGCCCTCCGATTGCCTCAGAATACGCATCAGTCTCAAAAATAACCATTTTGACCCTAGATAACGACCTCAAATCAAAAAGCCAAAAACACAAAAGTTGTAGGTCTACTCGTGCTCGTTCCGAATCATCTTGAATCACCTCAATCGGAGTTCGTATGAAAACGTTATGGCCATTTTAGTAACAGAGGTCAAAACAGTTTTGCATTACAACAACTAAACTACCCCGGGCAGCAAGTATACCCGCTGGGGCGGGTCCCCCAAGGCATAAACATCCGCTGGGGCGGGTCCAGGGGCTGGTGGAGGTGCTGGGTCGCGAACTGGTGGAGAAATAAGCCAATTTGGCTTATTCCGTCACACCGAATTCGAATTTTCCCAACATGATAAACATGAAACATGTGACAAACAATATTTTAAGCTTATTAACATGCTCATAACATAAAATTTTCATATAAACACATAATCACAACCAAGATTTCATGGAATTCGAAGAAAAACATAATTTTAAGCGTTCTTGACGGAAATTGCTACTACGAACTCGTTTTTCAATCAATTCAAGTGATTCCAACTGTAATCACTTCTATTCTTAACATACTAACATAATACTTAATCAATTTTAACAATAACTCATAATCAACATCAATTTTGATAGTTTCAAAAGTTATTTTTCAGAAATTACTTCACCGAGAATCACTATGAACACACTTCCTATTGTTTATCAAAAATTCATGGATTAAATTGCTAGAACAACCATATAACTCATATATAATCATGTTATATCACATATTACACATAATTCATGCTCACATCAAGGATTTAAAGAATTTTCAACATAATTCCATAATCTAACACTATGAACATGAATTTCATGGTGTTCATCATATACTTGTGAATTGAAATTCTTAAACAACTATGAAACTCTCATGTAAATATATATATATATATATATATATACATACATATCCCATTCTCATAACAAAATTATGAAGTTTCACAAAGAGACTTCCACATAGAATTCTAAAACCATGAAAACATAGAAGAATATGCTTTGAAAACATGTTTTTACAACAATTGATTTTGAAAACCCTTTAATGACATACAATTACATATGAACACCATATATACATATAATTTTATGATTGTAAAAATCTAATTTGATAAAGAAGAAAACACAACACATATGAATTAATTCTAGGATTAAAATTATAACCTTACTAGTTTTGACTTAAGAGAGAGATGATGAAGATGATGATCCTCTCTTGCCTTCTCAAGCTTTTCTTCCTCTTCTCTCTTCTTCTTCTCTGACAATTCTCTCTAACCCTCTTCTTCTTCTTTCTTTGTTTTGTTTAGACTTAGGCTTTTAGAAAACTAAGTATCTTTTAACTTGGCATATATTATACAATATACAATATACATATACAATATATGTAACTTATATTATTAATATAGCTAATAAATAATATACTAATTGCTATACTAACTACCACTTATTACATAGGTTACAAAATTTGAAAAGCCCAAGGCCATGTTTGGCAAAACCACATTATTTTTAAAAACTAATTTCTTGAGTTTAAGGCATTGTTTGGAAGAAATAAAATTCAACAAGTACAAAGGCCTTGTTTGGTAAAACTCATCATTTTAAAAACAGGTTTTAATAGTTAAGGCCCCGTTTGGCAAAACGAATTTAAAAACGGTGCTAGGGCCTTGTTTGGAAAAATAGTTTTGAAAACTCTTTTAATAAATCATTTTAACACATACTTTTTAATGTTATCCTTTAACTAATTAAAACTCAACATTAATTTAATTAATTAAAAGTTTAACATCAATTAATCACATAAAATTATCACATAATTATAATTACTCACTAATTATAATTTCATATTACTCTCACCACATAACTCATCTAATTTAATTATCCCAATTAAATTAGAACTATAACATAAAATCATTATGTCAATTAAATTAAATACCAAATATTCATTTAATTAACATATAACACTTAATTAAATTACTCCATAATAATCACATAATTATTTATTTAACTCAATAAATAATTCAATTAATATATTTATTTAATTCAATAAATATATAAATTCTCTTCACACCAAATCACATATTTTACAATATATAACACATACACACATACTCGTACTTAAACATCTTAAAATAAGAATTTTATTTATTAAATTCTCATTTATTAATTCTTAAAAATCCGGGATGTCACAGTTCTAAAAAAGACTTCTACTCCTAATTGGATTCAGGTTAACATGGCTTCTATAAATACAACAACAAGCAAGGGTTAGAGGGATATATCACATTATAGAACACAATAACATATGACACAAATACACAATTTGTACTCTCCTTATTATTATAATGAATTTCTTCTCTCTTCGTGATTTTTTCTCAATTGGATTTCCACATAAATTATTGTGTCCATGTTTTATATCTCTTACAATAGATGTGTGTATGTTTATCTGTGTGTATTTTTTAAGTTTGATTTCACAACAATACAATCAACCGTTAGCGCGATTTTGGCCTGCTATTTTGGTGATTTCGTCAGGTGTATAAAATCAGGCGTTAACATATATCATTAAAAACAAGAAGTAACGCCCATGATTAAAAACTGAAAATCGACGTGCTAAGAGTTTTGACTTTACCAATAAATATTAAGGATTTATTAATCAGGGTTAATAAACTCTAAACCCTAGTTAATAAATATTAAATCCTAGTTAATAAACCATAAATATTTATTGGACAAGCCCTTATTCTGATTAGCATCTGCTACTATTAGTAGCGGATGATATGTAATTTTTTTCTCACTTATTTTTAATTGTATAGATAGTGTATGCTCTATAAGGATCCATAACAAATACATTCTATAGATCATTTCTCATATATATATATGCCATATATATAAGGATCTCATATATAAATATATATGCTATGTATTTGCTATAAATCTTTATAATACATACACCATTTATACCGCATATATTTGCTATCTATAATATTAAAAACAAGAAAAAGCAATCAGAATTAAAAATTAAAAATCGACGTCCGCTACTATTATAGCGGACAGTAAAAAAAACATATACTAGTAGCAGATAGTAAAAAAAACATATACTAGTAGCGGATGTTAATGAGAATAAGAGTTTGATTTTACTAATAAATATTTAGGGTTTATTAACCAGATTTAGGATTTATAAAACTATGGTTTATGGTTTATTAACTAGGATTTGGGGTTTATTAATCTTATTAACTCCTAGGTAATAAACCCTAAACTCTGATTAATAATCCATAAACCCTGATTAATAAATTCTAAACCCTAGTTAAGAAACCCCTAGTTAATAAACTCTAAACATTTATTGATAATGCCAAATTCTTATTTTGATTAGCGTCCGTTACTATTAGTTGTGGATAATATGAGTTTTTTTACCGTACGCTACCAATAATAACAGACATCAATTTTCAGTTTCTAATCCTAGCCGTTCATTCTTGTTTTCAATTATATAAATGGTATATGCTATATAAATACACATAACATAATATACATATGTTATGAAATATTACCTATATAATATATATAAAACATAAGAATGAGTTTTAGTTCAAGGTAACTAGATTTTTGGTTTTTTGATGAGTTGAAAATATATCTATATAAATTATGTTTTAATTGAGTTAGCAAGTTGACTCAAATTTGATCAGAGATTTTTCATAACAACGTAGTATGATTTTAGAAGGAAATAACTTTCTTGTATAAATCAACTAACTTAATTGAATATTTTACTATTATTGAAATACATAAGATCAATGCCCACTTCATCAATTGATATTATATAAAGATGAATGGTTCGATTATTGACAACAGGCTATCTTTCCATAGGTTAGGATAAATTATGCTAATAGATTAGCGCATTAAAAAAAAAGAAATACATAAGTATAATCATTAAAGTTTAAGCATAATTCTATTACTATTACTTAAAATTAATTTCTTTTGAAAAACATCTAAACATACTGTCAGTAAAGTAATATAATTAAAATATTAGTAAATTTAATAATGTATCTTTGTTGATATTAATTACGTAATAAATTTAATAATATTGCAATTTGTTTGACGAAAATAGATTTTTTTAATTGATGATACATAATAATAACATAATTTTACTATGGGCATCATTATTAAATTTAATGTTAGGCGCTTGATAAAAAACTTACTTTCTCCGTCTTAAAAAATGACTAAAGATACAATTTTTTTTGTTCAAAAAAAATGAGATAAAATATATAAAGTAAAAAGAAAATATATCATTTATTGAAATTTATTAACATAAAAAATAGAGGTATTTATCAGTTTTATATAATCTTGTGTAGTAAGAAAAAATATAATTTTTTTTCTTTTTTCTCTTTCTTTTTACTTTTGTCAATATGTATAAATTGTATTTTGCTTGTCATTTTTAAGGGGATGGAGTATGAGTATTTTGGTAAAGTGGATATTGATAAGGGTGTAAATGAATCGAACCCGAACCCGTATTGAGTTGTTCAGGTTTGCTTAATAAGATTTATCGAATTTAAAATAAGTTTTGATTAAAACTTGTTTAACTATCAAATCGAATTCGAACAACTTAAACTAATGAAACAAAATAAGATTAGAATATCAATAAAAAATTATAATTTAAAAATACCGGTATAATTTGTGACGCCCCCAAAATAGGTTCAATACACAATTCACCTATTCTGGGTCGTCAAGAAATACATGGTACAGAATTCAAATACAAATCTTTTATTTTCAATTGTCATGCATAATACGACCACGCATAAAGTGTGAGTTTTAATATAAATATAATACTCACACTCCTTATCAATGATATGTTACATAAAGGTACAATCAATAACCGTTTTAGAAATTAAAATATTTAGAAAATACTCAAGAAAAACTTCGTACATGGGCGGCCATGCATCTAGGTTATAATAGATATCGTAGAACTTGAGAATTAACCTTGGTTGACCCAATAGACCAAAAAAAACGAGAAGATTACTATCTTGTTCATTCCAATGGTGGGTCTTCTCTTGTCATATAATTATCTCCACTGTCTCAAACTGAGAATTATATTCCAACCGTACTCTAAGATTATATAGGTAATGCCCATAGATATAATTAGCAAGCGAATGTGCACAATCATATCTTATGATAACATGAAGTCGTATGTGGTTAGACATCTTGTATGATAGTGGCAAAATACCCTTTCAAAGTTGGGTTCATCTCACCCTATTTGGTTCACCAAAATCAACTGTTAAATGACGTATAAAATACGACACACACATTTACAGTTCTCAATAAAATTATTTTTATACTGTTTGGTGGGAAACTTCAACAGTTATAGACCCTCGTTCTATTCCCCTGTTATCCCCGCTCGATCCAGCCACATTCTTATTACCTGAAAAAAATTGTGAAGCAAAAGGGTGAGCACAAATAGTCCAGTAAAGAATATCATGACTAAAGATAATCAAATTATCAATAGCATTCGTCAGTAATAAATCAGAGATTTAGAACGTACGGTAGATGATAAAACTTTCCAATCATAGTTGCAGCGGAACGAATAATCCATTAGAAGAGTCAAATAGACCATAATGTCTATTATTTTTTTCATGTTAAAAGTCTACCAACAATATTTTATCCCTGTAACATCAATCAATAGTTCCTGTCTACAACCATGTGAATAATTCATAATCATAATTGTGTTGTTAAATTCCTCTTCGTACCAGGACGAAGATAACTTTCATCACCTGTCTTTACCTGAAATATCAAAGATCATGGTTATACCAAATCACAGTTCCTATTCATAATCATGCTAATCAATTCATCTTTGCACTACAGGCCAAAGATATTCAACAATTAATTGCTCATCTTTGCACTACATGCCAAAGATATTCATCAATAATTTATCTTTGCACTACAGACCAAAGATATTCATAAATTAACAGCCCATCTTTGCACTACAGGCCAAAGATATTCAAATCTCAAGGAAATATCTAATCATTTTAAAATTTATAGAAATAAAATTTATAATCATGTTGATCAATTCACCTTTGCACTTAAGCTAAAGATATTCAATTACAAACTCAATGGTCATGATCATACCAGTCAACAATTCATCTTTGCACTACTGGCCAAAGAGAACCCATAGTCATGGTCATACCAATAATCTACCCATCTTTACACTTAAGTTAAAGGGAACTTCCATCACCATGATTATAAAAATGTTATATATAATGAATAAACATAGTAAGAACAATATGATCAAAATATGGATCTAATTTTAAGAGTAAGATTCATAAATCAAATATAATTTGGACATAAAAAAAATATTTTTTTTATCGTGAATAGTATCCCGTGAATAATAACTCATAAATAGTAACTCGTAAATAGTAACTCATGAATAGTAACCCGTGAATAGTAATTCGTAAATAGTAACTCGTGAATAGTAACTCCAACATGAAAAATATAAAATTTTCATAACAAAGTTCAGACTAATATTCCGATGAAATGCTATTGAAAGAAATAACACTATTTACAAGAAAAATAACATCCCTTACGAATACGAAAACAATAATACCGCTTACGAGTATAAAATCACGTTCTTTACCAAAATACTCTTTCACAAAAATATTATCATTTACGAAAAATAATATCATTTACGAAAAATAACTTCTTTTACGAAACATAATAACATCCCTTACAACAATGATATCCCTTACCTTAGTAGAAGAGAGTTTTGATTAGAATATCGGATATTATGTTGACAAAAATTTGCACTGTTATTAACACTCAAAGTACCTAAATACTCACAAGAAATACGCTCGATATTATAAAGAGAAAATTTTCTGATTCTAGTGTGATTTTCATTTCTAATTAAGCACCCTATTTATAGGAAATGCTTAGCACACCAAAGGAGAAAAAATAATAAAATATCATTTTATTTTTATACATATGATTTTTCAAATCCACCATATTTGAAAATCAAACTTCAACATTTTACAACAACACTGGGGCCCACACATTCTAGAAAATCCTCCACCAAAAATCAATTCAGACCCAATATTCCGGAATTTTAATAATTAATAACAAATAGCCCTTTTATCAGAAAAAATACGAATCTTATGTCCATTCCATATGAAATTTAATTCTCTACAACTTTGTAGAATTTTTTTTTCCAAATTCCGAACGAAAAAAATGACTCAAATTTGCATACGGATGATTTTTTCAAGCATTGCTAACTTTGATAAAAATGTACAGCACACACCTTTGGAAAAATAAATCTTCAAAGCCATCATCCACATGTTAATATATATATACATATACATATATATATATATATATATATATATATATATATATATATATTAAAACATTTAATTATTAAAAAAAATTATATTTCCATTTTTCTCTCTTCCACTTTATTTTATTTTTATACCATATATTTATTATAAAAATATTACCATTTAAATAATAAAATTATATTATTATCTTATCACATTATATTATTATAATGTAATATTATAATAATATATTTGAATAAATATTTTATCGAAGAAGATAAAATATCAACTTTCAACAAATGTCACATGTTAAAAATTTCTCCGTTTAAATCCACATTGAATAAATATTTCCTTATCATATATATCAAAAATTAATTATTCACAAATAATATTACAGAACTATAATATTGACAACCAGGTCGTTCCCAGGAAAGAGGGGGCCTTCCGATAAGAATTTCTCCTTACTGGCGCAATTAATTAACCCCTTTCCTAGACAGAACTTCCTTAGACGTTGCCAATAATGCTATCTAATAATATTATTCAAATAATATGAATTATTGATTTGATAATTTAAAATAATGTGCAATGACAATTATTGAATCAATAATATAAAATAGCAAAGTAGCACTTATTGATATAAAATATCAACGTAGCAAATATTGAACCAATAAAATATTATGCAATTATTGAATCAATAATATAAAATATTGAACAGTAATTACTGTAATAATAATTGAGTAAGTGACTTCTTATGTAAGAATCAATATTTAGAAATTACTGTTCAATATCGTGTGCTACTGTGCAACAACGCGTATTATTATATTTTAACCAATCGGGTATTTCAACAGTTTAACGGTAAAAATTTTGCCTTTATTATTATTATTATTATTTTATAAAAAGGTTACTTCTGTCGCTTTCTATATCCGACAATTATTCCGTTGTGGGATCCACCAAAGACTGCGCCGTCGTACGAATATTCTCTGACAAAAAGAATATTCCACGATTAAACGAATATTCTCCGACAACAATGAATATTTTATAACCACTTGCTTACTTTGTAAACTTTATATATATCACCCTTAACTTTAACCTTTTATTAATTTAATCATTTACTGAATAATAATAATAAAAAAATTTAATACTTTTATTTCATAAAATTCAGGTTCTTACATAATTATTTTGCCATATTTAAAAATTGTTAGATTCACTAGTACTTACTATATTTTTAGTAGAAAGTATACTTTTTTTCAAGAACAATAATGTGACTATCATATAAAAAATCACATATAATGCTCACATGTACACGCATTCATACCGTAGACTTCCGCCTAATATGTGCAGCCCGCAGCGTCTGTACGTGAGCATTATCTGATACTATTATTTATCTGAGATTTTTTTCAAGAAGTTAAACGATTCGATCTGCAATGAATATCAAACGTCAACCGTGTCCATTTCCTTGACAGAGGAGGAGTTAAGTTTTGGACCATTTCCCAATCTTTCTATTCACATTAAAGTTCGATTAAAATAATAGAATCCCTTTCTTCCCACCTACCAAGATGTCCACAAATCTTCAACTTCAGTGGAAACCCCAGTATTAGAATCACAGTAATAGTACAAACTCGCCCTGCGACAAATCTATGGCACACTCTCTGTTTCTTTCCTCAAACATACTCCCACACAACTTCGTTAAAGGTAACTTTCCCTTTTCTTGATTTTTATCTTCTTTACATGGTTTGAAGCAACAAAGAACACTTTTTTTTCATTGCAAAATTGATTCTTAGTGGGTAGTATTTGATATTTTGATTACAATAATTGACCATCTCAACTTTGCAAGTGAGCGCATAAATCTCAATGGGTTCCTATTCAAGCTGTTTCAATTTATGGGGTAATATAAATTTTGGAGAGTACAATTTGGCTTTTTCACCCCATCATATGAATATCCATTCCACTTCAAGAATGATTTATTGAAGTAATGGAGCTCTAGGTTTGTAGTTTATGATTTTCAATGTTTAAATTGCTGAAGTTCAGTCTTTAAGAAATCAGTAATTGTTAGCTTGGTGTTGGGATTAGAATTAACATTTGGGGATTTGGAATTCAGAACCTCTACCTCTAGTATTTCTAACCAGTTAGTTAACCACCTTCCAGTTAATAAGCGTAGACTAACTCTAAATAAGTTGAACCTTGCCTACTTGTTTTGCACAACTACCCTGGTAAGATGTCTTCCTCACTCTTCATATGATCGCCTGTTTATGTAAATGCTGCCTTATAATTTGAAAATCAAACAAGTTATATAGGTATGCTATAGATACATATGGTAAAATTAAAATACACTTCATATCTTATATGTGTTATACAGGGACGTAAAATTAAGTGTTTGATTTTTTTTCTTCCATTGCCTGACCTAATGTTAAATATTATAATTTACTAACCTCTATCAGTTGCTGCACAGCTATTTGAGTATAAGCTGCTCACTGATTTAAAGTTTGTTGTGTAATTTGGTAATTGGTGGTTCTTATGTACTGTTTTCTCTTGGTCATTTTTATTAAACTACTGCTTACTCCTTTCAGGTGAGGAGCTGCGCAATTGGTACATTGAATTTAAAACTAAGCCAAATCATCTGAAGCTTGCATATAGCTGTAGACCAAGAGTGACAGCATCTCTTCATGCAGATTCTAAAGCGACTGAAATTCCTCGCCAGTGGTACAATATAATTTCAGATCTTCCAGTGAAACCTCCTCCGTCTCTGCATCCAGTGACTCTTGAACCAGTTACAGCTCAAGATTGGTCTCCACTATTCCCTGATGAATTGATTAAGCAGGAGACAAGCAATGCCCGGTTCATTGACATTCCAAATGAGGTTGTTGATGTTTACGAGCTCTGGCGCCCAACTCCACTGATCAGGTTGTTTTTGCTTGTCTAAAGCAGTTGCTTTTGCTGGTAATGTTTTTTGGGCATACCAGTGTAAGAGTTAAACTTATATTTTTCAGTTCAATTTAGAGCCAAGAGGCTGGAGAAACTGCTTGATACACCTGCCAGAATTTATTACAAGTATGAAGGTGTAAGCCCAGCTGGGTCACACAAACCCAACACTGCGATCCCTCAGGTATGGTACAATGCTCAAGAAGGTGTCAAGAATGTCGTGACAGAAACAGGTGCAGGCCAATGGGGGAGTTCACTGGCTTTTGCATGTAGCCTGTTTGGTCTCAATTGCGAAGTAAGTTATGATTAGTAATTGTCATCATAATCCCGAGTGCCAATATTCATTCTATCAAGTGGGTAGCGTTACAAAGTTTTTGGCTGCCTAATTTACTACGGGCTTGAATTAAATGATGTCATATAACTTCCCCAATTTTTTTTTGGTTTACCTGACTTACAAATGCATTTTGACTTTAATAACACATTTTACTCATTATATCATAAAACTTTGGTTAAATGATTACCTATCAATTTAAAATGCATGACCTGCTAGAATAAGACTTGATTTGGATTTTGGTCACTTGATTGACTGTTCATGGCCTGTTGTCTTGCCTTTATGTATAGGTGTGGCAAGTTCGTGCTTCTTACGATCAGAAGCCATATCGTAAATTGATGATGGAAACTTGGGGTGCCAAGGTGCATGCTTCTCCATCAAGCCTTACTGAGGCTGGTCGAAGCATTCTTGAAAAGGATCCATCAAGCCCAGGCAGTTTAGGAATTGCAATTTCCGAGGCTGTGGAGGTTGCAGCTAAGAACCCAGATACCAAGTATTGTCTAGGGAGCGTACTCAACCATGTTTTGTTACATCAGACTGTTATAGGTGAGGAGTGTATAAAGCAGATGGAGGCTATTGGGGAGACTCCGGATGTTATTATCGGATGTACTGGGGGTGGGTCAAACTTTGCAGGGCTTGCTTTCCCTTTCATCCGAGAGAAGCTTGCTGGGAAAATTAACCCTCTTATACGAGCAGTTGAACCTGCTGCATGCCCTTCGTTAACAAAAGGGGTGTATGCATATGACTATGGAGATACTGCTGGGATGACACCTTTGATGAAGATGCATACACTTGGACACGACTTCATACCCGATCCTATTCATGCTGGTAAATCTTGATGGGGGTATGACTAATTCTAGTTTTTATCTTTTGTTTCTTACTGACACGTCTATTAAACAGGAGGTTTGCGATACCATGGTATGGCACCACTGATTTCACACGTCCATGAATTGGGTTTTATGGAAGCGCTTGCAATTCCTCAGATTGAATGCTTTCGAGGTACCTTTCCCTCATTGTTTCTGTCGTTTGAGGCTTGAAATGAATATGCAACTTAAAACTACATAGCAGTTGATGAGTATGGTGTTGTAATGGTGACACTTGTATTGGAGCTGCAGGTGCAATACAATTTGCTAGGACGGAGGGATTGATACCAGCACCAGAACCAACTCATGCCATAGCTGCCACCATTAGGGAAGCACTACACTGTAAAGAGACCGGAGAATCAAAAGTAATTCTCATGGCGATGTGTGGACATGGACATTTTGACCTGCCGGCTTATGAGAAATATTTGCAGGGAAATATGGTAGATTTGTCATTTTCCGAGGAGAAAATACAAGCATCATTGGCCAACATCCCTCGTGTGTCATCATAGAATATGAATCGAGTCCGACGACTTTATCCCAAAGAAAAACCATATAACGTTAATGTATTGTTGCATCTTTTGTAACAAACGTACCTTTGTATTGTCGGGTTTTTAAGATTCAGAGGAACATTCTCACTGGACTTGAAATTGTGCCACAAGATGTATGAATTTGAGCTTTCGATCTTCGTATAGGAAGCTATTGATCACATTAGGTACAATTTTAATACAATACCTGGTAAAAAAACCGCAAACAAATTTACCATAATACGAATCACATTTGATTTTGATTTAGTTAACTTTTGAAATTTAAAAATTAAAGTAGTGGTGTGAAATTATTTAAAATTTCTAAATTACAATTTTACTAATTAATAATATTTTTTAAACAGTTTACAATACTAAAATATTAGTTAAAATCAAATAAATTTTTAAGTAGAATTCTTTTTGTATAATGGAACTACTCTATCAAATTTTAGTTTCGCTGTTATATGTATGCAACCTTTTATGGAAATATAATAAATATTGGTTTTCTATTTGTGTCCTTTATATATGAATTATGATTACTTGGTGATAATAGAAAACAAAAGCACAAGTTTATATAGGTACTTCATTTGTAGTGAAAAATAGAAAGAAGAAAATAATAGACAAAATTATTTTTCGTTGTTCTATTTTTTTTTCCTACAAACAGACTTATTTGAGACAATTTTTTTTTAAAGAAGAATATTATTATCTTAAATAATACTCCTTCCATCATCAAAAGAATTACAATTATTTTTGCATCTAAAAGTACATTAGTTGAAAAGTAATTATGTCATTTAGTGAGGGTCTACTAATATAAAAAAATAAAATTATTTATCACTTTATAAATCTCATGAGACCACTAAAAATAAATTTAAAATTTTATTTACTTTCTTTCCTCTAATTTTTTTAAATGTGTGAATTTTGTACTTATCATCCGGACGGGAGTGAGTATGCATTTAAGGAGTAAACGACGTCGGTTGGCCATATAGCGTGAAGACACCATTGCAATTGGCAGAGGTATTGTTTTCTACCTCTATGGCCTCTTTGTTTTAGAATTTAGGGTTAAGAATTATCATTTCCCAACGAAACTCGGGCCTCCATTGCCTCTGAAACCCTCCGATCAGGTGAATCTCTTCGAACTTGAGTCTGTTTAAAACCCTATCCAACATATACACATACAGGAAATATTAACAATTATGTCTGTGTTTTCAGTTTTTGCTTTTAAATAAATGCCGTTAATGGGATGCTAATTACGGTAGTAGCATTCGATTATAAAAAAAAATTCAGGACTCCGAGAGACATCATGATGTTAGGTTTTGGGTATTGAGATAAATGTTCAATAGAAGCATTACAAATTTGATGAGCTCAATACATAAAAACCATTTCAATTAGGTGTGTTGAGTGTGCAAAATTTTATCTTTTTTCCTGATGCGTCCTAATTTTCTGTTGGTCTGTTATTTGGCTGACTTGTTTTAGAACCTGTTATCCCTGAGCTTAATTTGTTTGTCAAAAGTTATTGGGGAAATTGTTTTCCATGGTAGTAGTGAATAGATTCATACAACACATTGCCATTAAGGCACTTAATGGATCCACTGTTGTGGATTTTCAATACCATTTTACCACCTATCACGCAGTTGAAGAGGAGAATAAGTATCCGTTAATTAATTTGGGACTAACCTGATGAGTCCAGTTAGAGTGTATTGATATGAGTTTTTTTACTCATGGTCAATGACCTTGGTTTGAGACAAGTTTACTACTTTACCTGTTTTGTCTAGATAATTCACAGCTAGAAGTGCAATAAGAATGCAGAAACTCCTTAACGCGTAACCTAAGGCCATGTTTGTTTGTAAGGATTATAATCCCGGGATTATAATCCATGGGATTATAATCCAGGACTATTAATCCTAGGATTAAATAATCCTAGTCACATGTTTGTTTTTTACGGGATTATTCAGGGGATAACTTAAAATAATCCTATATTATGTTTGTTTTTTCCAGGATTAATTAAAGAATTGGATTAAAAAATATCGTTTGGACTATTATACCCTTACCAATAATAAAATATTTTAAACTATAATTTAAACTTATTTATACATCAAAAAATAATAAAAAATTAATTTAAAACTTTTTAAAAAGTAGTTATATCATTCAGTAAATATTATTTTTTTTGAGAGGGGGTAGTGGGTGGGGGGGTGGGGGGTGAGGGGGGGTGGGGTAGAGTGGGTTAGGGTGGGAGTATATATATAATCAATAAATATTATTTTTTTAATTTTTGTAGGGTGGGGTGGGTGGTGTAGTGTGGGGTGTATATATAATCAGTAAATATTATTTTTTTAATTTTTGTGGGGTGGGGTGGGGTGGGGTGGGTAGGGTGCGTGAGTGGAGTGGGGTGGGGTGGGGTGGGGTGGGGTGAGGGGGGTGGGTGGGGTGCGGGGTACGGCGGGGTTGTATGTATAATCAATAAATATTATTTTTTAAATTTTTGTGGGGTGGGGTGGGGTGGGGTGGGGTGGGGTGGGGTGCGTGGGGTGAGTAGAGGTAGGTGGGTGGGTGGTGTGGTGTGGTGGGGTGGGGTAGCGTGGGATAGGGTGGGGGTGTATATATAATTAATAAATATTTTTTTTTAATTTTTGTGGGGTGGGTGAGGTGGGTGGGGGGGTGGCTGGGGTGGTGTAGCGTGGGATAGGGTGGGGGTATATATATAATTAATAAATATTATTTTTATAATTTTTGTGGGATGGGATGGGATGGGGTGGGATGGGGTGGGGTGGGGTGGGGTGGGGTGGGGTGGGGTGGGGTGGGGTGGGGTGGGGTGGGGTGGGGTGCGTGGGGGGGGGTGGGGTGGGATAGGGTGGGGGTGGGTGGGGGAGGGGGGGTGGGTTAGCGTGGGGTGTATATATAATCAATAAATATTATTTTTTAAATTTTTATGGGATGGGATGGGGTGGGGTGGGGTGGGGTGGCGTGGATGGGCGCGTGGGGGTGGAGTGGGTGGGTGGGTAGCTTGGGGTGTATATATAATCAGTAAATATTATTTTTTTAATTTTTGTGGGGTGGAGTGGGGGGGGGGGGTGGGTGAGTGGGTGGGGGTGTATATATAATCAATAAATATTATTTTTTTAATTTTTTTTGGTGATAATCAATCACAACTAAGACGTTCAATCTAATTTAAGGATACGTTAGTCATATTAGAAAAGACAAAGGTTAATTTTGTCCACAAATTTTTAATCTCTCCTCATGGGATTATAATACCATGTTAGACATGGTATTAAATAATCCCTCATTCTAAGTCATTTTGTTATTCCGGGATTAATAGTCCGGAGTCTAATTTAAAAAACAAACAAGAGATTAAGGATTATTAGTCCAATCCCAAGGGTTATCCTAGTAAACAAACATGGCCTAAGTGTCCAATTCGGGATGCGGGTGCGAGAGGGGTAAAGTCTAAAACACATAAATATCAAAGCATCTCGAAAGCGCGACATTATATTTTTGAATACATCACATTTAAAATTTGTCTAAAAAAAATTGCCAAAATTTTGCATAGTTTTAGAAAGAAACATGTATGTTCAATAATTCATACTTCATAATTCATCTTACAATAATTAGTAAATAGAGAATTTTCATATCAATAACACAAGGTAGCAGCTCCTCAGTGGTAAGTAATCAGTGCTCTATTCTTATCCTTGCCTCTGTTTCATCAAGTTGTACATATTTATAGTTTCTTATGCTCTTGTAACTATTTGCCTTGACTTGTTATCAAAGTAGTAGTAGTGTGCCACAAGATTTATGACATTGATATGTTGCAATCCAAATTGTTCTCATATATTTGCTTTCAACTCTTAGAATTATGCTTGTTAATATCAGGTTAAATTGGAAATTTTGATATGGGAAGCAAAGGACGAATCCCTCCTCCTCATCTACGTCGCCCTCTTCCTGGGCCTGGCATAGGGCATCCTGATCCATTTGCTACAGGGTTACGGCCTCCACATGGTGCTTTCCCTCCTTTTGATATGTTGCCTCCTCCAGAAGTTATGGAACAGAAGCTTGCTGCACAACTTGCTGCACAACTTGCTGATATGCAGAAACTTGCAACTGAAAACCAGAGACTTGCTGCCACCCATGGGACCTTGAGACAAGAACTTGCTGCTGCACAGCATGAGCTGCAAATGTTGCGTGGTCATATGGGAGCAGTAGAGTCTGAGAGAGAACAACGAATGAGGAACCTCTTGGACAAAATTGCAAAGATGGAAGGTGACCTCCAAGCAGCTGAGCCCCTTAAAATGGAGCTGCAGCAAGCACGAGCAGACGCCCAGGAATTGCTCTCTGCAAGGCAGGAACTTGTATCTAAAGTGCAGGATTTGTCTCAGGATCTTCAGAAGGCTCATGCAGATATGCAGCAGTTTCCTGGTCTGATGTCGGAACTTGAGAACCTTAGACAGGAATATCAGCATTGCAGGTATCTTTCCCAGCTCATTACTACAAGGGCTGAAAAGTGATAATCAAGTGACCGAATAATTAGTTTTTCTGCTTTATATAATTGAGCATATAGGTCTAGTGATCTGGCCAATGAATTAGAACAGTGATTAGTTTCAGCTCTCTGAAATGGTATGTGCTGTATTATTCGTAAATTTGATGGTTTTTGAGGGAGCTCTTTGAAAGTTTTTTTTTAAATAAAGCTAGTAGTAGTTGATCTAAATGATCCTTTAGAACTAAAATATAGGTTTCAGTGATGGAAATCTTTGTAAAGTTGTTATATACTGTTGATATTGAAGATGCAGATAAGATTGTCTTGATTTTTCATGAATTTGTCGTTACAGGGCTACTTACGACTATGAGAAAAAATTGTACAACGACCATCTCGAATCTCTCCAGGTGATGGAGAAGAACTATATGACCATGGCCAGAGAGGTGGAAAAGCTCCGTGCAGAATTAACTAGTGCTGCTAACATTGACAGGAGAAGTGATATTTTGTCTTTTTTGTATATTTATTGCATCCTCTAGTCTTCTCTCCTAGATAGTTCTTGCTCATAATAGTTGTAAGATCATTGACATAGCATGTATACAGGTGTGCCTTATGGTGGCCCTACTGGATACAATGAGAATGATTCTACTGGGCATTATCCTGTTGGACACAACGCTTATGATAACTATGGTATACACCAGGTTAGTTATCTTTTTGCAGCTTTGGATTTGTTTAAAGTTTCTTAATCATCCGAGTTTTATGTATAGGAAAATAAAAGGAAATAAAAGAAGTTTAAGGATTTTTATTAGGTTATACTTTTATCTATTTGCTATGTTTTGAATTTCTCAAATAATGTTATGTTAGGATGAACCTAGACAAAGACACAAATTGATAAGAAAGAAATAGATTTCAGAAAAGGTTTTGTTTGATTGTATCTTAATGCATCTTAACAACCCACCTCTTAATGCCCACATTTTTTGTATTAAGAGGGTCCTCTGAATAGTTTAGACTCAGATTTGTATCTTAACTATTCAGAGGACCTCTTAATATAAAAATATGGACTGTTAAAATGTATTAAGGGAGGGAAAATATCTCTCAATTCAATATTTCATTCAAATCATGGTTTAAAATGGAAATACATCCTTTACCCATACTTGTACTGCTTCGTAGACCCTTATAGAAGCTACTACTACATCTTCCTTCTAATAGCTACCAAATCCTAAAAAAAAATTAAAAAAGTTTGCTATTGCAACTAAATAATCTATAAGACTGCGGTTATTCCCAACAGTTTATGCTCTTTGGTCCTTTGGAAGCTAATTTTCTTGAGAATGAATATTTCATGTAAATGTCTTTAACAGCTCACTGAGAACCATATGGAAATCATTCAAGTATTCATCATGTCATTTAGCAAATACCAAAATTTAGTGGGATCTGTGTGTGTGGATGTTGAAGAACCTTAAACAGCTTATTAATATGGTTAGTTAGTAGTGGTCTAGACTATTGATGACTTCAAATTGTGCATGATCTTTGGTGTTTCTTATGGATTTTTAACTTGTAAATCGTAGGTTTGAAGCATCTTTTTGACATTATATGGGTCAGTACTTTTGTCTCATTTTTATGCGCCAAGTTTTAACATATTAATCTCTTGCAAAAGAGGAAGTACCATTCCTTCCATAAGAGTTTCTGTTTTGAACTTAAAATTTTCTTCCCTTTTTAATTATAAATTTATTGTTATATTGAATAATGCTTGATGCTTGAAGCTGGTGTGATACATGAGAAACTCTTTACTGAAAGTTGAAACTCCCACAAGATGAACGTCAGAAGGTGTTGTTTCTTAAATCAAGAATAATAGAAATGCGAGTTAAGTTAGTTTTTTTTTAAAAAAAATGTTAAGTAAAACTTAAAATGTCATGGTTTTCCTCTTGGACTCCTGATGTTCCAGTGCTGCTAGATTTTTTTGTCTATTGTTATTTAGCAAGATGGAATAACAGTTTAGGGTTGTATTCAATATTTAATTCATTAGGTTAATTCAAATAAAAATAAACAAGGGGTAAAAGAATGAGTAATGAAGCTAAACTCATATGGAGAGCAGTTGATTTTGGAAGTTGAAGCAACTAGTCTTGAAAGTTTGGGTCAGAAGTTTGGTATCCATCTGTTCCATGCTTCCACCAGTAAAGTGAACAAATATGGCCCCTACTGGATGATGATATACAAATAGCTGATGTGTCAATTGCTTCTTTTTCATTTTCCAGTATTATGCTAAAATTCATCGCCCATCCAAGGAAATTGAATACGTGATTCACTCGGTGTGGGCATGTGAGAACCTCATAGAGGACAAAGTGGCAAGGAGGCTGTAATATAAGTTCCTCATTGACTTAATTTATTGGAGTTGTTGAGTTGTTATTTTTTTCCTTTTTATTTCAATGTGCTTGATTGTAACTAGTTGAGGAATTCAGCCATTAGAGAATTGTCAGTTGAGTCTCTAAGTAGTCAATGTTCTTTCCCTTGCACTCCTTCCCTCTTAAGTTGTCATACCGGGGATTAAGGGGAAGTCTTATCATACTCATGCATAATGTATTGCAGGGACTTGGCCCTCTTCCTGGGGGGAGTGGTGATGGTGGAGGTGGAGGTGGAGGTGGAGGTGGAGGTGGAAGTGGTAGCGTAGCTGCTACACCTGCATCTGCTGGTGGGAGTACCCCTCATGTTGGTGATAAATCTGGAACTGCACATGCCGGTGATAAATCTGAAACTGTTACTGCAAGACCCGGTTATGATGCACCTAGAGGGCCTGGTTATGATGCACAAAGAGGGTCCAACTACAAAGCACAGAGAGGAGCAGGAGGTACTGGTTATGACGCCCAGAGAGGAATAATCGGCGGAGCTGGGTACGATGCACAGAGAGGTTTTGGTGGAGCTGGTTACGATGCACAGAAAGGACCCATTGGACATGGTTATGATGCGCAGAGAGGCCATGCTGTACCCGGATATGATGCACAAAGAGGAACTGGTGATGTGCAAAGAGGGCCTGTTTATGATGCGCAGAGAGGAGCAGGATATGACATACAGAGAGGACCTGGTTATGACCCTGAGAGAGGATCTAGCTATGATGGTCAGAGAGGGAGTGGTTATGATGGACAGAGAGGACCTGGATCCGGATCCGGATACGAGGCACAAAGAGTATCAGGATATGATCAGGTGCGGGGTTATACACACAATACCAGGATTTAATCAGGGGCCCCAGCCAGGTTACTTGTAAAAGAGACACGTTAATTGGCCTTCTTGAAGTTCCAGGGGAGAAAAATTCTATGTACTAATTGAAATTATTTTTGGTTAGAACTTGAAGCTATAATTGCATTTAACAAATACTTCCCTTATGACGGAAAACATTTTTGGCTTTGATCATTTATTATTTAAGGTACGTTTTTTTTTTGGGGACCAATTGGGGCAAGGGTGTAAGCATGGGCCTAAATCTGATTAATTTTTCTTTTCTAGTGTAACCCCACACAGTCCACTATTTTAAATTTTATATAACTAAAAAAATGGGGGAGATGCACAAATACCCCCTTTTGTTGCTGATCTCTCATTTTTAGTACTTACAATTTTTACATAATCATTGACTTTTCCAAATAAAATAAAAAATTCAAAGAACGTATACCCATTTTAAAATATTAAACAAAAGTAAATTACAATTTTCACGTAATCTTAAAAATTAAATAAAAATTCAAAGAATGTATATACAATTTATAATATAAAACAAAAGTAAATCACAAAAAGTCAAAAACTATGACTTGTGAGCGGGTTAGCCAACACGGTTCGATTTAGTGAGACCCGACCCGACTATTAGTGTGACCTATCATGCTACTACTGTACATATTCAAATTTTCATTTCCCGGCAAAGCTCGATGCACAAGGCACACAACCAGCATGGAAGAAGAATCCACTGGACGGCAATCCGGAGGCAATTCTCTTAATCTCTCTCTACCTACCTATAGACACATAATATAGTAGCTAGATGGAGTCATTAGCCAATAGATCGTGCATCATTCTCCAATCTTGGGTTTCCCGAATCTTTACCAGACCTCTTATCTTTTCCGTGATACCAGATTCTTAAAAATCTGATACGATGTTTTGCTTACTTGATTCCGCATTCATTCAATAACAAAACTTGTATTTTTACAGTGTCCGTCCATCTCCCAATTCAGTGCATGGAATCAGTTGTGGCTACAGTTAGCGGATACCATGGCTCAGAGCGGTTCAAACTCATGAAACTCATATCGCTGGCCGGTGGAAGCTATGTTGGAGCATTGAATCAGTCAACAACGCATTTGGTAGTGCCTGTCAGTCTTCTCAAAGTCTACTATTGTAATTTTAATAATGTTTCATTTACAATGTGATTATCAAGTTAAAAAATGGGATCCTTTTAATTGGTTGATTAGATTTGTCGGAAGTTTGAAGGGCGAAAGTATGAGCTTGCGATAAAATTCAGGACGGTTATAGTTAATCATCAGTGGATTGAGGACTGCATAAAGCAAGGGAGACGTGTTCCAGAGCATTCCTATGCATCAAGCTGGTATGCGATTTTTTATTTGGTTTATGGCTGTTTTTAGTTGTAATCGAATGAGCTAAAAATTGCCTGAGACATTAGCTAAAAAGTATAGAGTTTTAATTCTTTGCAGCGGGAAAGAAATGGGGCCGCTACAGATGGATATTCCAGTTGTTGCTAATCAAGTGAGTCAATCCAGTGCAGGCAATGACTCCAAAAAACGTGTGATTGATATTGATTGTGAAGAGAATGACCATTTTGTTTGGACTGATTCTAGTTTGTTAAAGGAGGTAAGAATCCAAGCCTTTAATAGGTATCTGATTATGTATTGCCTTCTTTACTTCATCATGTTTAGGTGCATGAAGATCCAGCGGGTATATTAATTTTTTTCCTTCTTTTCTTACTGAATTAAGCAAGTTTTGACATTTATGTGGAATTAAACTTTGGAATTTCCCTTGTATAATGTAATTCAGCCCAAAGTTGAGTAATCAACAGAGTCCAAAAACATTACATAATAAAAGTATCAGCAAACAAAACATATGCACACCCTATAGCTGAACCCACTTTGAAGTTGAGCTAAACTCCAAAGTTTCTTTCTAAAGCTGAGGTAGGGGAAGAGTAAAATTGACATGGAGTGAGGTAGTAAAGAAGAAATGGTGAGTTTGTGGTTTAGTGAAGCACATTGTTCTAGACAGAATGAAATGGAGGAGTATTCACATTTCACGGGCCTGAAGTAATTATGATAAGACTTAGTTTAGTTACTTTGGTCTTCAGCCAAATCCCTCTATCTGATACTTTTCCTACTAATAATTTGATTAATGCTTGAGCCCTCACATTTACTTGATATCCAATATTGAATTTGTCCAGCTGATTCTATTGCAGAATTTGTTTCCTGAGCTGGAAAGAAGCAACAGAAATTACAGATTGAAGAGAAAATTAGTTACAAAAAATTTAAGGCAGGATCACTCATCAAATGCTAGATATCGTTTCGATGAGCCTCCTTTATCTTGCTATACTAATAAGGAGGTATTAATTCTATTGTATCCTTTCCTGGTTTAGTATTTTGCAAACTAGTTTCTAGTAAATCAGGTGCCTGATTGAAGTGAATCAAGATGCAAATATTAGTGAAGTACAAGAGGCTTAGAAATTTCCCTTGAAAGTTGTAGCACATTCATGAAATATAAGGTTAACTGTATTATCCAGTGGTGAAGGTTGCTGGACATGTCCTCTGGTTTAGGTCGCTCTGCTCATCTCATAAATAGGAAAGGGGGTTGAGTCAAATTAGTGAACGACTGCCCAGTTACCATTTGCTCTGGCCTCTGAAAACTTTAGCTGTTTGAGCATGGGCCCAACAATGTATATTATGCTTTAATTTTTAAGAATCTCCTCATGTTCTAACCCAGCTTGAACCAAGGTTCATCATTATTTATACATAAACTAAATAGAGTGCTATTGCACTGACAAAATAAGGGAGAATCAGATCGAAGTGGGAATAGATGAACCCAAGACTTTGCGAAACTAGAGCCATGATACCCTGTAAATTAATTTAATCTAAAAGCTTAATTTGTTAGAAAATGAACCCAACAATGTATAGCATGCTTTATCAATAACATTTCCCGTATTCATTTCTATGTCGGCCTGGAATATGAGAGACGGTTACACAAATTGTTGTGGTTTTAAAATATTCAGTGGTTCTAGTATGTGCATTTAGAAAATAAATTGTTACAAGAATGCATACCAAAAGAACAAACGAGTTAGGAAACAACTGGTATCTATAAAAGAATATTTACATGCATCATTGGTTGGGTATTTCATCCTCTTGCATGATATATCCAGTAACCCAACACCATCCTAGATTTCATAGATATTTCTTTAAAATAATTAAAAGCTACATAGTACTCTATGTATCCAATTTTTCTTGATTTCTTCGTTCACATTTATGTTTTTTAAAATAGCCTGAAGAATTGGGTTCTCCTTCCTCCACACGAATGGTGAGACAGGAGAAGAACTACTTCAGTTGAACCATCTCGCAGAGGTCGTAGGCTGGTGCGTAAGAATATAACAAGTGACGTTTTGGAGGCCTTACCAGAGTCCGAAGAAGAGTGCCACCCAGTACAGGTTCACCACTGGCATGATGACATCACAACACCATCTAGCACTTCATCTGGTTGGAGCCTTGGGGGCAATATAAATGATGATTCAGAAGATGTTGAAGAGATTAAAGATCTGAATGTTCTTACTTTTGAAAATTCCTTGTTTACTGAGGCTGCCTTAACTTCTCCAGTTAATACTTCAGTAGATCAATCTGCTATTCGCAAAGATTCCAATGAAATCGATTCTGTTACCAGATTATCTAAATCAACAGAGTTGTCATGTGCTATATGTTGGACAGATTTCAGTTCAACTAGGGGGGTTCTTCCAACATCGGTTTTGTTTTCCGTGCATCCAGAGCTGGGCTGATCATATGGTTTACATTCTTTGCTTTATTTTCTGGTCACTGGTCTTCATATTATCAAAGAAAATTAGAATGGCATTCTTTGCTCATGTTAAAATCTCAAGTTTACAATTTTCTTAAATATTTATTTGTTCATTTTTGCCTTTGTTTTAATTGTCATTTGTAATCTTTGCATACAACATGTTCTGATGTTCTATCTGGACCCGGCAAAAACTCCCCGTGTCAAGCAAAATCCTTATATTTCTATACTATAATTCCTAAGATATGCAGATTAGTCAACACATGCTTATTAATTTAATGGACTTACAGAAACTTTAGCTTCTATATTTGCTAGTTCTCCATGCTAGAGTTTTAAAATGCCATTGTTTTCTAACTGATAACTGTATTGATGTTGAAGGCATCAAGTTCTTGCAAGGTTGTTTAAAGTTTTGGCAAATCAGTATAAATGAGGCAAGTTACCCCAAGTAGGTTGGTTAAATGGGTTGAGCTGAATTTAAGCCAATGCAAATTATACAAATGGATCTACCATTTAACAGATAAGAAAACCAGGTGGCCAAGCTCGTTTCGCCATAATCTTTTCTAGATGCTCTGTTAATGAAATGAAATTACTATTATAAGTACTGTAGTGTTAACTTAAGTTTTTGAGAATAAATAATCTGGCAATTCAATCTCCTGTCTGATACATAATCTGCCCAAGGATAAAAACTCTTTTGCTCTAGATAAACAACGCAGGTAAGAAAATAAGCAATTATCTATGTCCAACAGTAATTACGCAAAAGAATTATTTCTGCTTCCTTGTAGATTATAATAGGTTAATCAATGTAAGCCAAATATAAAACAAAGAAAGTAGTCTACTTTGCAAGTGTGTATGAAATACCAGTTACACAGCTTCACAGTCTCTAGGTTCATTACTCAACCAATTTTTATTTTATTTTTTAAGATTTCCAGTAGCCATATATGCCGTGTTGGAAGTTCATACAGGATTGACCTGACAATCTTCTCTTTTGATACCATGTCTTTCATGGTCTTGTCATTTTACTATCATGCATTGATACGATACATCTAAATCTGATCATAAGTTGGTAATGCTCCTCCCACAGTCTTCAAGCAGAAAGATTTCAACCTGCCCTCTATGCAAAGCCAGTTTTGTGAGCATTACAAAGGTGGATGATGCAGTCTCTTCTGATCAGAAAATATACTCGCAAACCATTCCACATGACCCTTCAGTGGATATATACATTCTTCCCAACAGTGAAACACCCATTCTCAGGACACCAGTAAGTTGCATGCTTACTGCTGCATAAGTTTTGTTGATATTATGTCGTTATCTTTAAAAGATCCTGTTCATTATTAAGTTAACATTCAGACACATTTTTTCTGTTCTTTTTATGTACTTTTGTGTTATAAGTTATATTTGCTTTATGCACTAGCTAGTCCATATCCTTTCTTCTAATATTTTAAGATCAAAAATGCCTTACAAAAAGAAGTTATTGTCTTATAAATAATTGTTTTTTATCTTGTCAAGCATCATCACATAACCATTTGGCTTTATATAGTAGAATCGATAATGTTGTGGTATTGGATTATTGCTCTCAGCATATATATTGTAGTGCCGATTTTTCAGTGCACATCATACTTCTCAATAGTCTTAATTCAGTCATCTTGCATGCTGCTAGGATTCACTGTTGGAGGTTCTGAAACTTGTAACCAAGTACTAGTGATCATTTGACAGTAGTACTTTCCCATTGTTACCTCTACAAACTTAGCACACTTCATATAACTACATTAGTTCTTCAGAGCTCTACATAGAGCAATGTACTTTATTAACCCTTTTCATTCTTGTCTTTTCCATATTCGTAATTCACATTACTTCTAGCCTTCTTTTGCCCTATTGGGGTAGTCACCTTGAATAAAATTACCCAAAATGGTTTTGTTTGCCCATTGTGCATGGCAATTAATCTTGTATGGTCATAGCTCTCTCTTTTAATTGTTGCTTAACCTTTATATTCATGGGCATGAATTAACAATCTCCCTCCCTCCCTCCTATATCCCTCTCATTTCTGTGCATCCATTCTATTTTTGTCACTTTAAGCATGTCTGTTATCGCCTTTAATTTGTACCAAGAAGTGGGAGTTATCTAAATACCTTTTTCAACTGTTTTTTATTGTTGTTTCTTTTTCTTTTTCCTTGTGTTGATATTTCTCATGCTAACTCTACTTTTTGTTCGTTATGTAGTCGTCACTAGCATCGGTTTGTAGTCAATGCTGCTGTCGGGAACCTGAGGATCTTCTCCTTAGATGTCATCTCTGCCAGATTAGGTTTGTTCATTCTTATTGCCTGGATCCTTTTATGCTTCCATGGACATGCATTCACTGTAAGGATCTTCGAATGCTTTATCTTCTCATCCATTAGTTTTTCCTTTCTCAGGAGTTTATATGGCTATATGATCTATTGGTATATTATATGAAAAGTTTTTGGTTACAGTCTGATTTGCTTGGTACGGATATGAAACTAGCTTTTCTAGGCTGATGCATATCTCCTTCTCTTTTTACTCCTTCTGATTCATCATTTTGTCTTTCATTTCCTTAAATTGGTTTTGACCAACTCCATTATGCAGTTTCTTTTATATACATCATCATTCTTTTTGAAGCAACTTTCTAATTGGATCGACACAGAATTCCTTTTACAGTCCTAGAGAGATGTACCAGTACCAAGTGGAGTAAATAACAAAGACGAGTCTTTTATTCAACTAGTTATAACCCTGGGGTGCAGGTTTTATTAGTAATTCTCTAGGACTGGCTAGGAAATTAAGAACATACACCTGTTATAATTATTTTTTATAACAGTAGTAGTAGCGATCAGAAGGCATAAGTTTTGTTGTTGTTGGGGGAATGATGAGCTACTTTTAAGAGTCTGTTGGATGAGCTTTCGAGCTTTTCTGCTCCTTAATTCAACCCTCATGCTCTGATCACTTTTTTCAATCTATGCTGGCATTTTCTTGCTTTTCAGGCCCCTCAGTAATTTTGACTTCAGACTCCCCATCAATCTTTCCAGAACCATCACCACTGTAACACCCCCTTTTCGAAATAGAAAGAGAGGTTATTCAAAACACAACAAACCTGAACGAAAGCTCTAAACCACAAAAGAATAGTATTTATAACCAATAAATACCAAAAGATCAAACCAGAATAAATGTCAAGCTGGCCCAAACCAAAATCTGAAATAGTTATTACAACTCCAAATAAATCATTCGACAACCTAAACAAAACATCTAAATCATTGGATCGAATGAAGCTCTCATCACACTTGTCCTTGATTCCCTTGATTACCTGCCTGAAGAAAAACACAGCATGAGCCAAATGCCCAGTACGGATATAGAATACAAAATAGAGAATTGAAATAACTAACTCAATTAATGAATTGAACTGAAACGAACAAAACTAACACAATGAAATAATAGGCTGAATCAAATGGTTGGGGTTATTTCATACCGAGCTTAGAATAAAACGGAAGTATACCTTGCCACACAAGCAAGTCAAATAATGCCATACAGGCAAGTCACACACGTTGGACTGCGAATCCAATGCATGCAAAATCGGAAGGCGTGTTTGGCACAAACATCGCCACTCCGTAGAACAGAACAGAACATAAAACTAGGGTCGACCCATACGCCTCCCACAACAAAATACCAAATGGCCAAATCCCGCCGGAGCACAAAATGGAGACGCCGTGGACTAATCACACCGCCACGGAAGGTGTCATGCCTCTCGTGCGAAGAAGACATACCTGTGGTACCCCACAGGTGGTTATAGCTCAGGTATACTCTACGGTATATTCTAATAATAATATCATGTCACAATACATGCGACACAATATTAACACAAAAAGGATTCTATACGTACATGTTGAACCAAATCAAATCATAATTCCAATGCCTCAAAAAGAAAGTAACAACATGTATCGTTCTACAATTATAAAAAATAAATACTAAACACAATAACTTAATTCAAATAGTACAATTTTGAATCATATGAATCAACTCCAAAACGAAACTATTAGATGAATTTCACAAGAATAATTATGTGAAATAATAACGAAATTCGAAATACGGAACAAAACGAATCAATCAAATTTAACAAGAGTATCGCTGAAAGAGTACGGAATCCGTACCTGGATTAAGCAATGTAATACCCGAAATTATATTCTAAAATTATTCGTTTAAGCCCCCTCCGTTCGAACTAATTAAACAACATAATAAATTTAGTACAATTAGTAAATTATTATTACTATTATTATTATTATCATTATTATATTTATTATTATATTCAACCAATATTGATACCCCCACGTACTGCACATTCACATCACACAATTTAGATCATATATATATATATATATATATATATATATAACTTATGTTCTAAATCAATTAAAACTTAGAAATCCGTACCATCCAAAATAAATTGCAATCATCATATGTTAAGTTCTTTATTTTATAAAAACAATCCATGACCTCCGTTCCACATAAATAATCTGACAAAATCTATACATAACCTTTAATATAATACATATATATATATAAAGCCTTCAGTCATGAATCTAAATCAATTACCTTGATAGTAAGAAACTCTTTTTTTCTTCTTGTAGCAGTGGCTATCCTTCTCTTCTCTCGGCTGGTATGAGATGTATTGTAGTGCAATTAGGTTTTATTTATTAACATATTTTATTAATTCTCATAATTATAAAAGGATTTTAGTATTACCCACAAATATAAATTATACCCAATTGATTTAAGGCTCAAATAATTTAATGGTCCAAATTAATGTAGTCCACATAATTAAATATAATTTGACCAAAACATAAGAAAAGTCCAATTAAAATATTTAAACCAAAAACTTTAAAATGCCATTTATTTATTTATTTTTCGGGTATTACATCACCTACCCCTTAAAAATGATTCCGTCCCCGGAATCAAAAGAAAAGAACGAACCTAATTATCAAATAAAACAGAAGCATCACGACTGCCAACTAAAAGAGATCAACGAGTATAAGCAAAACAGATTAAAGACAGATTCGAATATAGCTGAACAGAAAATCAAGCTGAACAAAACCTAACCCAGAAGTCTACCCATAACTCATAGGTCAAACCTAAATAGGTTTTCTACAAGAAAGAACCTTAAGCTCTGATACCAACTCTGTAACACTCCCTTTCCGAAATAGAAAGAGAGGTTACTCAAAACACAATAAAACTGAACGAAAGCTCTAAACCACAAAAGAATAGTATTTATAACCAATAAATACCAAAAGATCAAACCAGAATAAATGTCAAGCTGGCCCAAACCAAAATCTGAAATAGTTATTACAACTCCAAATAAATCATTCGACAACCTAAACAAAACATCTAAATCATTGGATCGAATGAAGCTCTCATCACACTTGCCCTTAATCCCCCTGATTACCTGCCGGAAGAAAAACACAGCATGAGCCAAATGCCCAGTACGGATATAGAATACAAAATAGAGAATTGAAATAACTAACTCAATTAATGAACTGAACTGAACTGAAACGAACAAAACTAACACAATGAAATAGTAGGCTGAATCAAATGGTTGGGGTTATCTCATACCGAACTCAGAATAAAACAGAAATATACCTTGCCACACAAGCAAGTCAAATAATGCCACACAGGTAAGTCACACACATTGGACCGCGAATCCAATGCATGCAAAATCGGAAGGCGTGTTTGGCACAAACATCGCCATTCCGCAGAACAGAACAAAAAATTAGGGTCGACCCATACGTCTCCCACAACAAAATACCAAATGGCCAAATTCCTACCGGAGCACAAAACGGAGACGCCTGTGGACTGATCACACCACCACGGAAGGTGTCATGCCTCTCGTGCCAAGAGGACATACATGCGGTACCCCCACAGGTGGTTATAGCTCAGGTATACCCTACGATATATTCTAATAATAATATCATGTCACAACATATGCGACACAATATTAACACAAAAAGGGTTCTATACGTACATGTTGAACCAAATCAAATCATAATCCCAATGCCTCAAAAAGAAAGTAACAACATGTACCGTTCTACAATTATCAAAAATAAATACTAAACACGATAACTTAATTCAAAGAGTACAATTTTGAATCATATGAATCAACTCCAAAACGAAACTATTATATGAATTTCATAAGAATAATTATGTGAAATAACAACGAAATTCGAAATACGGAACAAAATAAATCAATCAAATTTAACAAGAGTATCGCTGAAAGAGTACGAAATTCGTACCTGAATTAAGCAATGTAATACCCGAAATTATATTTCAAAATTATTCGTTTAAGCCCCTTCTGTTCGAACTAATTAAACAACATAATAAATTTAGTACAATTAATAAATTATTATTACTATTATTATTATTATTATCATTATTATACTTATTATTATATTCAACCAATATTGATACCCCCACGTACTGCACATTCACATCACACAATTTAGATCTAATATATATATATATATATATATATATATAACTTATGTTCTAAATCAATTAAAACTTAGAAATCCGTACCACCCAAAATCAATTGCAATCATCATATGTTAAGTTCTTTATTTTATAAAAACAATCCATCACCTCCGTTCCACATAAACAATCTGACAAAATCTATACATAACCGTTAATATAATACATATATATAAAGCCTTGAGTCATGAATCTAAATCAATTGCCTTTGATAGTAAGAAATTTTTTTTTCTTTCTTGTAGCAGCGGCTATCCTTCTCTCTCTCGGCTGGTATGAGGTGTATTGTAGTGCAATTAGGTTTTATTTATTAACATATTTTATTAATTCTCATAATTATAAAAGGATTTTAGTATTATCCACAAATATAAATTATACCCAATTGATTTAAGGCCCAAATAATTTAATGGTCCAAATTAATGTAGTCCACATAATTAAATACAATTTGACCCAAATACAAGAAAAGTCCAATTAAAATATTTAAATCAAAAACTTTAAAATGCCATTTATTTATTTATTTATTTTTCGAGTATTACAAACACTATATACAAGGATTCTCAGACCCGGACCGGTGAAAAGGTATCGATGGATGGGTCACTGGTCCAACCAGTCCTAGTAGCGTCATTAATATATAAAAAATATATTATTAATAATTAATAAAATTTTAAAAAAATTTATTTTTTATAAAACATAATAAATTTGAGTTACAATATTTTTATCGGTTGAAACACTGTTCCAACCGGTAGGTCAATTGGATTTTGACCAAAACTTATTTTTTGGTTTAAATAAGATTCGAGTGTCAATCGATTCTGGTCAAACTGGCGGTCATTTTTAAAACCATGACTATATATACCCCCTCATTAGCTATAATAAAATAAGAGATTTAGTAGAAAATTTTGTTCTTTATTCTTCCATATCAAGTATTTTTGAAAGACATGGGCTATATCATATATTGGGGAATTGTTGAGTCGAGTTGGATTTAAACAGGCCTACATTTAAGTATAACATAATCCTACTATCACATAATTTTGGGTCACATAATATTTACATATACATATATGTATACTGTGAGCCCTGCGTGACATACAAGGCCGCAAATATGTATGTGTGTGTATGTAAGTTTTATGTGACCCAAATTATGTGATAGTAGCATTGCTCTTAAGTATATTCTTCACACCTTATATTATATACATATGAGTACTTACGAGTACCTAAGAATCAATTGTGAGCCATTTAGGTCTTCTCCTATGGTTAAATGAAGAGCGAATTTATATTTTATACATATATATTAACTATGAGATTATTTTTTGCTTTATTTTGAAGTTTTCCTCTTTATATAAGTTTTGTTTTCTCGAGATTATTGATTTTGATTATGCAATTCATTTGTGTATAATCCTCTAAAGTGGGGCATTAAAAAAATAAAAAGAATCAATCGTAAAGACAACAGGGAATAAAGGACATCTTAATACCCAACTGCGATGGACCACCAAAAGGATATCGAATTCATAATCGGCCTGGCCCATTCTTGCTTGGTTTGCAAAGCTTGAGATTAGTTTTAAGCCCAATATGAATTTCCCGTGTGAATAATATCGGGATCAAAGGGGAATGGAATACTAAGATTGGCGGGAAAAGGAAACTAAATCTTTCCCTTGAGATATTTCGCGGAAAGAGTTGATCAAACCTTGAAATACAAGCAACATATCACACCCGTATATGGCAAGTTTTGCTCAATTTATTTATTTATTAATATACGTAACCTTGCGAAATAATTAAGACTTACCCAAATACTCGTTTTACCATATATATATATATATAAAAAAAAATAAACCTTAAAATATATTTATAAAACATATATAATTATGAAAGTAGTCTCTCTGTTTTACATGTAGGTGATAGAAAACCAATGAATCTCCACAATAATGCTGCTGCTGCTCCATTAACCAAACACCCAACAAGGAGAATTTCAAAGATAGCACCATTCATAACCCTAACATTAATCATTCTCACATTCATCCACCTTTCTATACATTACTCCACCAATAAATTAACATCGGATTTGTCATCTCCTTCTTATCATCCACCTTCTCATGATCAGGAATCAATCGGAAGGACAGCTCTGTCAAAAATAAGAGATAAATCCTCACACTATTCGGATAATTCCGATGATCCTAACCTAAGTATACACGAGCATGATGCCGAGAAGAGAAATCCCTCCAATGGCAACAAGGTGGCACCAGTACCAAAAAATATTGTAACAGGGCAAAACTCCGGCCGTGGCAACGTTAAGACAATTAGAAGACCTTATTATTATAATGATGACGTTAAAGAGTGTGATTTATTTTCGGGGGGGTGGGTGCCAAATCCTATGGGGCCGTACTACACAAACACGACGTGTTGGGCGATTCAGGAGCATCAGAACTGCATGAGGTTTGGAAGGCCCGATACGGGGTTTATGAAGTGGAGGTGGAAGCCGAACGGATGTGAATTGCCGGTGTTTGATCCGTTACAGTTCTTGGATCATATGAGAGGGAAATCTCTGGCCTTTGTTGGAGACTCGGTGGCTAGAAACCATATGCAATCATTGATATGCCTCTTGTCTAGGGTAATTAATTAATTAAGCTCTTAATTACATCTCCCTCCTTATGCATGAATATATATATATATATATATATATGCATGTGTGTTCATATGCTTGCATTAAAAGTAAATGAATCGATCGGGAATATATAGATTAGTACATTAACCTAGCTTGCCATCATCCAATTCTTAGGGCTAGATTTATTAAAAGCTGTAGCTAATAGCTATATATTTATTTCTTTGACCCAAAGTAAATAAAGGATTTAGACAGCAGATGCTTCAAGTTAAATCTCCACTACCACTAGGGTAGAAGTTTGGAATTAATTAAATGATCCTCATTAATTTTGAATAAATTATAAATCAGTGATAGTCATATTTATCAATCTCTCATCTTTAATTTTAAACCTTTGCTAGCTGCTATATAATCCCGAATTCGTGTGCATGTATGTATGAACTAATTTAGTGGATATGCATGCATGCATGCATGATGCATGCATAACAATCAGTATGATTAATGGACTTAAACTTTATGTTTTCTTCTAATTATATACCCAACTGACTTGAACTTTGTATTTTCCATGCATTGTCAAGGTGACATATCCGATAGATGTTTCAAACACAAGAGATGAGAATTTCAAACACTGGGAATACAAAGACTTCAACTTCAACCTATCCATCTTTTGGTCACCCTATTTGGTAAGGTCCCAAAAGACAGATCCTAATGACATTACCCGCCCCTTCAATCTCTACCTCGACGAATTTGACGAGTCGTGGACAACCCAAATCCAGAAATTCGACCATGTAATCATCTCCGCAGGCCAGTGGTTCTTCCGTCCCACAATGTTCTACCTCAAACGTCGCCTGATTGGCTGCCTCTACTGTCCCAATACCAACCTCACCCACAGAACATCCCAATTCAGCTATCGGCGTGCGTTCCGAACGGCGTTTAGGGCAATAAACAGCCTGAGAAATTACAAGGGCATAACATTTCTCAGGACAATTGCAACATCTCACTTTGAAAATGGACCGTGGGATCAAGGGGGAAATTGTGCGAGGACAAGGCCTTTTAGGAGTGGCGAGATTGTACTGGAGGATTATAATTTGGAAATGTACAGAATTCAATTGGAGGAATTTAAGATTGGAGAGAAAATTGGGAGTAAAAAAGGATTGAAATTTAGGTTAATTGATATGACACAAGCTATGTTATTGAGGCCAGATGGGCACCCTGGTAAATATGGACATTGGCCTCCTGCAGAAGAGGATGCGAGTCATGTGATTAATAGTGATTGTGTGCATTGGTGCTTGCCTGGACCTATTGATACGTGGAATGATTTCTTGCTTGAGATGTTGAAGAGAGAGAGAAAGGGTGGTAGTACAAGTGTTATTTAATTAAAATTCACTTTGTTGATAACCAAAAAAAATTATCAGCTAGATTTATGAATTTATTTCACAAAACAATTTTCTTGATTAATTATGCTCCTAGGAGATTAAAATATGGGGATTGGAGGTTTTTGCTGTTCTATGTTCATAACGCCAGTGAATTTTTTCTCGGATAAGTCTTCTTGTAAATTCTCCCCAACCATTAATTCAAAGATATACTTTAGACCACAGTTTTATTTAATTTTTCTCCAAAATTCACAAAATTAAAATTGATGTGAATTTATTAATTGAAATTGCAATAATTAATTTATAAACTACTAAAATATATACTTTTTTAAAAAGATCATGTCTCAATTTAACTTTTAAGATTTTATAAAATAATTAAGAATAATATCAAATGATAATTTTTTTTGTGTGGAACGAAAGGGGAGATGTACATTTGTTCGGAATAGATATGCAAAACAGGGCAAGCCGTCAGGCCTTAGGTATTATCAGATCAGGCTAAGTCTTTAACTTTGATCTGTCAGGTCAGGCCTTGATAGTTGAAACGCAATCTGGTTGGGCTTGTAGAGCAAGGGACTATTTGTTTAAGATTGAATACATCTAAATGATTGAATCGGTCAGCCATTAAGTGCGTTTGTTTTAAAAAAAAATCGTCTGAATGACTGAATCGGTCAGATGATTGAGCTGAATGGCTAAGTCAAATTTTTTTGACTGAATAAAGTAAAAAAAAATTAAAAAATTAAAAAAATATTAACTATAATATTAAGTAATATTAAATAAAGTTACAATAACTTTGAATTTTTTCAGAGGGGTAAAATAATAAAATTATGTCATTCAGATGTTTCAGATATGTTAATTATCAAACAACTTTTTTTATTCAGATTCAACTCATTCAGATTCATTCAATTTTTATCAAATATCCCCCAAGTCATACTAGACCCAAAGCAGATCTGGTCCGAGCGGTTCAACCATTTCCCTTTTCTCTCACTTTTATTGTTAAATAAAAACTATAAGATATAAGTTAATAAAATTTTGTAAAAATGAAAATTTTAATGAAGAACTAGAATATATACAAGAAACTAAGTTATTATTAATATTTAACATTAAAAGTTAGTTCGATGTATTAACTAATGTTAATATTTAACATTAAAAATAGCAAAGAATATTAATAAATTTAATGTTAAATATTAGTATTTATAAGAAACTAACTTATTATTAATATTTAATTAACTAATTTTTAATGTTAAATATTAAATAAACTAACTAGTTCTATTCATTAAAGATGTATATTAATTAAATGTACTTACAATAAATTAAGAATAAATAATTAAACTTTATTAATGTATTAATTAAAATTAATGTATTATAACTTACAAATTAGAATAATGTATAAATAAAAATTTATAATTCATTGAATTATTGATGAACATTTATAAGGTTGTAACTTTGAAGTTTATAAATTACAATTATAATTATAAAGCATTGTCCATTAATTTGTTAGGTCAAGTTTCAGGTCGGACCAAGCCTAAAACCAAACTAAATCGGGTTATTTTTGCAGTTCAGGCCAGGCCGAATTTTATCATGAAAACAGGGTTTCTTCAAGGCCTCAAATCGGGTCAGGCCAAGCCTTCACAGGCCGGGGGTCTGAGGCCTTTTGTGCTTGTTTAGTCGTGATTTAATTAAGTAAAGATTTGCTATGTTCTGTCGGTACGGGTTGGTCTGCTATGGACAAAATATATTTTATTTAATGATACTATATGTTATTTATAGATGTGGTTGGCACAATTAGCTAAAGTTCAATTAAAAAAGGTGAGCTTATCAGTCAGTTAAGCATCATTACACGTTACTGATCGAGATTTGGACGTAACACCAACCCTGTGTTATATATATATATATATAACAATTATCATAACAATAATTGCGTAATTATTCACATAACAATTATGCAAATATTAGTAATTACAGATTTAGGATCACACAAATGAATGATGAGATTTGCGTTAGATGGATGAAATTATCATCCAATTTTGACTATAAATCTCTCTCTTTATATATATATATATATATATATATATATATATATATATATATACTGTCCGGATCTTAAGCTTACCGGTTGTATATAAAGTGACGGACCAAACCGTCGTCCGGTCTGTCTCTAAAGGGGGATAAACAAGGTATGTTGAATAAATGGTAAGCTTAAGGTCCGGACCGTATATATATATATATATATATATATATATATATAATCGATCCGGATCTTAACCTTACTCTTTATCTAACATACTTTGCTTATCTTCCTTTAGCGACGGATCCGGCAACGGTTCGGTCCGTCGCTATATATACAACTGTCGTCTACATGTTGTCCGTCGCTAAAAGCTAAGACGACGGTTGTATATATAGCGACGTACCAAACAGTCGCCCGATCCGTTGTTAAAAGAGGATAAGCAAGGTATGTTAAATAAAAGATAAACTTAAAATCCAAAATCCGGACCAACAACTTTCTTGAAATGTTTTCTTAAAATAGAGGATCATGGTTTCAACTTTCAAGTCCGCTCGTATAAAATGCAAGATAGACTCGATGCTAATCCTAGTTAATCGACATACCCAGATACTTACATGATGAACAATTTATTTATGGACTGCTTTTTCTTTACCTTCATGTACGTGGTCAATGAAACTATCAAATCAACAGCGTTAGACCCATAAATAATCCATTAGTCTTAATTAAAATAGACAAAATCTAAAATTAATACAACAATAATAATCCATAACATGTACTTCCTTCATGTTTAAATAAGTGACGCTTTAGGACATTCAAAATTTTTTAATATATTTGACATTAACAAATTTTTAAAAATTATTAATTACAATTTTTTCTCTATTACCCTCAAATATCTTTTTTCATAATTTTTCTATCTCATTTATTAAGGTAACTTTATACATATTTCCTTAATTCATGCAAGCAGGGGCGGATTCGGCCTGAAAGTTCAGTGGGGGCAAATTGGAATTTTTTTTTCCTTAAGAACAAAAATTTAATAAAATAAATCACAAAACTAATAATCTTCAAATATTGTTTACAATAACATTTTTTTGAGGTTTCATTGCTTGAAATTGTTGCAGTATAGCCTCATTTTTAATAGTTACAAAAATATCATGCTCAATGTATATATTCAAATTTTGTACATTTAGTTATTGTAACCCAATGACGTATGTCTATGCATGACAATTAACAAATATTTAAAAACTAATTCAACATCAAAACAAGATCAATATACAATATGAATAGTTAAGTGTAATTAGCACCAACAATAAACAATCTCAATTAAATCACTAACAAGTAACATTACAAAATTAATTACAAAATTTAAAAAAACTAAAAATAGAATTTAACACATACTTCAAGAACCTTTATTTGATGGAGATTGGTCCTTTAGGAATTATAATAATTTTTTAAGTCTAAAATATGAAATTTCATTTTAACACCCTCCTATTTTTTTTAATATGCCTCCCTCCCTCCCTCACTGAAAATTCAGTAGGGGCAAGTGCCCCCCTTGCCCTCACTGTGGATCCGCCCCTGCATGCAAGGATAATTGTGGCAATATATATCAATCTTAATGATAGAATTGGAGCAATAAATAATTTTTTTAATAAGTGTGAAAACCTTTAAAATGTTACTTATTTAGGAATGGATGGAGTATTTGTTATGAATCCTTATAGCTAGGACATACACTATCTATAATATTGAAAACAAAAAAGGAACGACCAAGATTAGAAATACCATTGAAAACAAAACGGAACGACCAAGATTAGAAACTGAAAATCTATTTCCAATACTAATAGGCGAAAGTTAAAAAAAACACTTAGCGTCCGCTATTATTAGTTGTGAATGTTAATCAGAATAAGGTTTGACTTATTAACAATGGTTAATGATTTATTAACCACGATGGTTTATAAATTAGAGTTTAGAGTTTATTATTCAGGATTTAGGGTTTATTAAAGCTGACAAAGTACAAGTTATGAATACATAATTGTAAATCCTAAATCCTAGCTAATAAATCCTAACATAGGTTTAAACTTCTAGTTAATAAATCCTAAACATAAGTTTAAACTCTAGTTAATAAATCCTAAACCAGAGTTTAAAATTTATTAATCAGAGTTTAAGGTTTATTAAAGTCGAGAGAAGTATAAATTGTTATAAATCCTAAACACTGGTTAATAAACCCTAAATTAAAATCAAACATGTTATTAGAAGCGGATGCTACTATTAATAGCAAGCGGAGGCTAATTATTTTTTTTAACGTCCGCTAATTTATTAAGTGTTAATCTATTAATTTTTTCAACTAATCCAAGGAAAAATAACGTAATCTATTAAGTGTTTTTCTTGATAAATGTTATTCAATGAAGGTCACTTTCGCTTGTTTGTAAGCTTTTAATTTAGGGAAGGAAGTATAAGAGAAAGTAAGACCAAAATCTCTTCCCTTTTCTCATCTCATCCAATCAATCTAAAAATACCCTCCCAAATCTGAGAATATTGTTTTTGGAATTTATGAGTGAGAGTTGTTCTTTCTGGTTATTTAGCGTATTGAGAGAAAGACATAACATGAGCTATTTTTGTTTTTACATTTATTATTATTATTATTATTATTATTATTATTATTATAAAATAAAGTTAGAATCAAAGGAAAGAGACACAAATGGGAGGGGGTGAACTTAGAATTTGAAATAAATGAACTTTCTCTTCTCTCCTTTACAAATTTCAAGTTCGAAAATAAAAAAGTAACAAAAACTTATCCCTGTTTTCCTTTTTATCACATCATAATTTTATTTATTATTATCGATTTATGTTAATAACAATTTTTAATTTGTTTTAACAATATTTTTCACTTTTTATGACACTTTATTACTATGGTAAATTTAATATTAAAGCTCTAACAGTATGTCCAGCCAAGTTTTAAACTCCAATTAAAAAAAGTGTTGCTATGAATATTTATAAATTAATGTTACTATCACATAATTTTGGGTCACATAATGTTCACATACATATATGTATATTGTAGATTCTGCATGATATGTAAGACCCATAAATATACATATATATGTATATAAATTTAATATAACCCAAATTATGAGATAGTTGCATTGGTCATATTTATATGTGATTATAATTAATTATACTTCTTAATTATTGTTAGACGTATGGATTTTGTCTACGACGAAATTTGAGTCATTCGACTATAATTAATTAATTAATTAATTGATGGCCCCACCCCAATTGGGATCCAATTACTGTTGCAATATAATTAATTGATGGCCTCACCCCAAGAGGGATCCAATTAATTAATTGATGGCCCCACCCTGACAGAGATCCAATTAATTAATTGATGGCCCCACCCCAACAGAGATTCAATTATTATAAAATACTCCTTCATTTCATAATATAAATCGTTTTAGAGTTGTGCACAAATATTAAAAAAATAATTACAAACATCAAATATAATATCAATTGTCTATATTGCCCTAGTATTAAAAAAAGATAGTGTTATTTATTGGACAGAAAATAGTGAGAGAACCAAAGTTATACTCCCTCCGTTCCTAAAAGATTATCGTTTAAGATTTTTGCACACGAATTAAGAAAGTCATTTAATACTAGCATTTATTATCTCCGTTCCTAAAAGATTGTCGTTTAAGGTTTTGGTACATGGATTAAGAAAGTCATTTAATACTAGTAAAATTTATTTGAAATTTCATCACTACCTCTTTATGGAAAATTAAAAACTATTAATACAAGGGAGAGAATTTATTGGGACAATGAGAGAAGATAGGGGTAATATAGAAAAGTAAATAATTTATTCTTCTAGGAAGTTATAAACGACAAATATTTTGGAATAAATTTTTTCTTCTAAAACGATAATCTTTTAGGAACGGATGGAGTAATAATTAAAATTTGTGTGAAATTTTATCACTATCCCTTTATGAGAAGTTGAAAACTATTAATATAAGGAATATAATTTCTTGGAACAATAGAGAAGGTAGTGGTGATATAGAAAAGTAAATAATTTATTCTCCTAGAAAGTTATAAACGACAATCTTTTAGGAACAAATTTTTTCTTCTAAAATGACAATCTTTTAAGAACGGAGAGTATTTAATATTTGGGATATTATTGAAAACTAAGCAATTAATGTTTATTTGGAATTCTCAAACGACTTATATTAAGAAACAAAAATATTTATCTAAAAGGACTTATATTAAGGAATGGAGGGAGTATATAAACTAATGTAGCCAAATCCAAAATAGGAAACTAATATGTTCTTGTATATGTATTCAAATTACACCTAAAATATTTTTTTTTTATAAAAATTTCAGTTGAAATAAATACTATACATTTTTTAAGAGTCACAACGAAAGCAAAAAAAAAAAATTCACGATGTCCAATTTGACTGTCCGCCAAGACTTATTCAATCCAAAATAGAAAACTAATATTTTCTCATATTAAAATAATATTTTTATATGAATCTCTTTCACAAATGTATTCAATTATAATTACTTGTGGCTAGCTCAACAAATGTACCAAGTTAACGAGAATGAGGCGAGTTTTTTCACGATGAAGCTATTTTAAGCCGTGAGGAGCGGAAGAAATTGTTGAAATTCCATAAATAAATAAATAAATAAATGTAGCAGGGAAATGACAAAAATAAATACTATCTTGAGAGAAAGTATCAAACTGAAGAATTTTAAGAAAATTGGTAAAATGAAATGGTGAACGTTAGGGTCCCTTGTTAGCCCCAATTTTCTTCTCCTTAATAAAGAGTGTGGTGGTTTGAGTTTCATCAATTATAAAATACTCTTTCAATATTAAAATAATATCGACTTAATTTTTAAAAGTTAATTCGATACTTTTTTAAATTTAAATCGACACAATTTATTTAAATTTGAAAAATAATAAATTTTTTAATCATTAATACTTTTAGATAAAATTAATGTTGAATTCAATAATATTGATCTTTTATTTTAGATGGGAGAGGTAATTTTTAGAATATAAAATTGGTACAAAATATATATAGGATTGAGTCCATTGAAACAAATCCGTCCTGAAGCTAGTTTTTTAATGTCTGATTCAAAAGGATGCAGTACAAATAGAATGAAGTCTTATAATCAAGTACACAATAAACTTATAAAAATGTAAAAAAAAATCACTCTGAAATTTGAAGGGTCGCAACTTAATCTCAAAATTTAACTATCTGCCCGACACCTCATAAGTAGTGGTGCTCTGGCTTATTTGAAATAAAATTGATATTTTCACATATTAAATTATATTTACACGTGACTCTCTCTCTTGTGTAAAAATGGAATTTACTTATTATTTATGTAAAAAGAATTGTATAAAAATATTATTTTTTTTTATGTGAAAAAATCAATTTTCAATTTAAAATCGTAGTTGATCCGTTATGATATAGCATATAGGGTAGTTTTGGAATAGAGAAAATTGAATCAAAACCATATAATGAAATATGACACAACACAACGTGCCCATGCGAAGTCTCTCTCTCCTCTCTCCTCTCTCCTCTCTCTCTCTCTCTCTCTCTCTCTCTCTCTCTCTCTCTCTCTTCTTTAATTTCCTAGCTAAGCTAGCTAATTAATTTAAAGAGAGAGCCAGTATTTGTTCTTGATCAATGAAATCCCAAGCCATTGAAAATCCCTTCGGAAGAAACCAAAAGATCCCCAAGATTATCATTCTTTTAGCCTTAACTCTATTCCTTCTCACCCTCGTCCCTCTCTATTACCCTCTCCAAACATCTCAATCCATACCCAATAAGAATAAGAATAAGAATTCCCCCCAATCCCAATCCCAATCCCAATTGAGATCGGAATCCGCATCGGAACCTGATCCTGATCATTCCGATGCCGATTCCATTGAGATCGACGAGCACGAAAAGTGTGACATTTTTACCGGGGAATGGATTCCCAATCCGGAGGCACCTTACTACACAAACACAACCTGCTGGGCCATTCACGAGCATCAAAACTGCATGAAATACGGCCGACCCGACTCCGACTTCATGAAATGGAGGTGGAAACCCGATGGATGTGACCTACCCATTTTCAACCCCTATCAGTTTCTTGAACTTGTCAGAGGGAAATCATTAGCCTTTGTCGGAGATTCCGTCGGAAGAAATCAAATGCAGTCCTTGATGTGTATGTTATCCCGGGTACGTAATTCTTTTTTTCTCTACCATTCATCGATCTTCGTTTATTTATTAGCTTCTAATTAATGGATATATTTTTCACATATTTTAGACAATTAATTAACTTTCCTTTCAAATTCTTGATTTCATATAAAAATTTAATTCAATGATTTGCGTAACATTAATAGTTATGGTTGACATGAAAGTCAGCATGTGGGGTTCAACGTTTCAAGGATTAGGTAAAATATGATAAAAGACATTTATATAACGACAATTATATACTACTACTACAGTACACATATTTTAGTGTTACATAGAACAAATGCACGTGAATTCTTCGGATGCATAAAGAGTTGGTTTACCAAAGTTGAAATTATGGGTTTCTGCAAAATATTCTTATATTTTCGTGGCGGTGTAAATTATATAGGATAAAATTAAAATTTTATAAAATTTGAAAGATTAAATAATAATATATTTAAAATTACAGGGATAAAGGAGAAAAAAAAATTAAACTAGATATAAAATCACCAAATATTTGTGAAAACTTTATACTAATATAGATAATTTGAAGATTCTTAACTTTTTGTACTAGAATTATCACTCGTTAATATAAGTCGTTTTAGAGAAATATTTTTGGTCACTTAATATAAGTCGTTTGAGAATTTCAAGTAAGCATTAATTGCTTAATTTTCAATATTACCCCAAGTATTAAGTATAATTTTGGTTCTCCGACTATTTTTTGTCCAATAAATAATACTCCATTTTTCTAATACAAGCAATTAAAATTATATTTAATATTTATAATTATTTTTTATTACTTGTGCATAATTCTAAAACAATTTATATTAAGAAAGTGAGGGAGTATATATGTCACTTTCCTAGAAGAAAATTTGGACCATATATATGAAAGTGAGAGCTACGTACGAATCATCACATTCCGCAAGTTGTTCAGCAACAAGTTGCTAGGGTCAACATATTTTTAGCAATATTTCACGGACAGATTTAGAAATTTTGGACGAATTCAGACCCTTACATACTGAAAATAATCTTTTTAAAATAAAATAAAAGATGCAATGTATGAAAATAATTTTAACTATATATATATATATATATATATATATATACATGACGTGAAATTAAGTGATATGGAGAAGCGCTCATTAATACTAGAAAGTAAGATATCATAGTCTCTCTCTCTCTCTCTCTTTTCTTTCTGTATTTTCTTTAAGAATTGTATGTAGATATAGAAGTAACAAATAAAGACATAATGAGAATCAGACTCCTGATCGAGCAGAAGTAGTACTGATGGAAGAAATGATTTCTCTAATCTTATTTAGCTAATTTAGTATTGAAGCTTACTTGTGAAAAATATAGAAATTAATTAAGTTAATTCAAATAAACTATGGGCCGGGGTGTTTGGGTCTGATATACATACATGCATTTAAGGTTTAATAAGCTGGACTGTATTAATTATATTATTAAAAAAAAGCTAATAATTGACCAACCACATTAATTATTTGAGGGGATTTTGTCTTCTTTCTTGTGTTTTCTACTCACAATTATTTTATTCTTAACCCTCCCAGTTGACAAGATTGCCAGTTGTCTCCAGCTTTCATGCAGTAATTTTGTAAAACACCAGTAAATCTGGAGGCAGGCAGGCGTAAAATTGATAGTACTATTTTATTTGTCATAACAATGAACATACGTACAAATTATTTGTTCCAATTTGGCAAAAATAATAAAAAGTGTGTATATACATGTTTTGTTAAATTTTGTGAGCTATCCTTTTTCATAGAACTCCTTGTAACTGATAATTAATGTTAAAAGAAAATGTAACAAAACATATAATATTTATAAAATTGAAAAATAAAATTAATGTTAGAACACACATCGACACAAAATATATAAAAACTAAATAATTGAGACGGGAGGACTATTACTTCCGCCGGTAACTTGATGACAAACTATAGGGAATCCAAGCTGGCAAGTGGGCTGTTCCACTAGATATGTCCAAGAATAATTATATAACATTAAATATAATATTAATTATTTATAATACCCTTAAATTTTTATAATTATTATACTTATCTTCTATTCTCTCATCTGTAAAAATAATTTTAAAAATATTATAATTAACTCCCCTAAATTATATAAAACAATAAACAATTAAAGAAAAATAAAATTATCGACATATATTAAAGGAACGAGAGAGAGCAAGTAACCCAATAACCATTGTGACCGTATATGTCATGTCGTCTTCTACCTTTTTCGGGTAAGGTAAGCTGCGAGTCTGTGACCATGCATCATCATACATTACTCCTAGACAAAAATAAATTATTAATAATAATAATAATAATGCCTATTGTCATGAGAATACATTTTCTCCTAATATTAATCAAAGATCGATTTGTTCAAGTTTTTAGGCTCATATATTAACAAACACTTCATGTATATGTAGTTAATTCTAAATATCCGTATTTTCAAGTCAAAATAAAATCTTGATTATTATTTTTTATTTTTTTGCAGGTGGAATATCCCATAGATAAATCATACACGAAAGATGAAAATTTCAAACGGTGGTGGTATGTTAATTACAATTTTACCCTAGCAATATTTTGGACACCTTTTTTAGTCAAGGCTGAGGAGGCTCATAGCGGCCTCTTCAACCTCTACCTGGACGAATTTGACGAAAAATGGACGTCCCATATTCAAGATTTCGATTACTTGATCGTCAACTCCGGCCACTGGTTCACCCGTCCCGGCTTTTACTACGAGAAGGGGCGCATAATCGGGTGTCGATTTTGTCAGGTGGAGAACATAACCGATTATCCCATGACTTACGGATATAGAAAAGCATTTAGAACGGCTTTTAGGGCGATTAATAGGTTGGAAAAGTTCAAGGGAATAACGTTTCTAAGGACTTTTGCGCCGTTGCATTTCGAAAACGGGGAATGGAACAATGGGGGAGATTGTGTGAGAAGGAAGCCGTTTAAGATCAAGGAGGTGAGTTTGGAAGGTATGAATTTGGAGCTGTACATGACACAAATGGAGGAATTTAGGGGTGCGGAGAGAGAAGCGGGGAGGAGGAGAAGAGGGAAGAAATTTAGGGTGTTGGATTTGACACCGGCGATGTTGTTAAGAGCAGATGGGCACCCTAGTAGATATGGTCACTGGCCAAATGAAAATGTGACGCTGTATAATGATTGTGTGCATTGGTGCCTGCCGGGTCCAATCGATACTTGGAGTGATTTCTTGCTTCAGATGTTGAAGACAGAAGGTTGGAGATCATTTCAAGAGAAGAAATTGCACTACAAACGTTGGAAAGACGGAATTCATTGAATTGAATAGATTCCTCCTTTCCGCCGAAAACAAATGTAATTTTTTTTTTTATTCTTCTCCTCGTTAATTCATTTGTAGAATCTTTTAGAGGTTCTTTATCATGAATTGTATTATTGATTCTATGTTGTGTGTTATGGGATGGGATGGGGGTCTAAGCATTGTATCATGTTTTTTTTTTTTTACTTTCTAGTATACAAGTATTATGAGGATTAAGTAATGAAAGGAGATTTCCATCTCTTAATTTTCTAAAAAGAGGGATGAAAAGGGTGGTTAAGCCACTGTAAAAGAGTCTCTTTCAGGCAACCAATCCTGTTGATATTTCCTATGATTTTGACACAAGATCCAGACGGTGGCTCTACCCGCCTCACAACTTCACATTCGTAGACCATTCTGTTGATTAAATCCCAAGAGGCTGGCTGACCCTAGTGGTTTTTCTCCCAACAGCCTTCTAAACCTCTATCTTGATGAGGCAGATGAGGTATGGGCAACTCAAATGGACAACGTGGATATTCTCAGCTGGACACTACTGCTTCTTTCGACCAGTCATTTACTATGAAAATGGTAAAATTGTTTGTTGTTTTAAGTGCAATAAACAGACCCTTCTGAGCAATGAAAACTACAAGGGGGTGACATTTCTAAGAACATACTCGCCCTCACATTTTGAGAATGGGGATTGGAATAAAGAAGGAAATTGTGAGAGGACAAGACCCTTTAGAAAACAAGAGATGAAACTAGACGGGTACGATTTAGCATCTTATATGACTAGAGTAGATGAGTTTAGGGCAGCAGAAATGGAAGGGAAAAAGAAGGGCTTGAAATTTAGGTTGCTAGATTCTACTGAAGCAATGTTGTTGAGACCAGATGGACACCCAAACCATTATGGGCACTGGCCACAAGAGAACTGGACCTTAGCCGACTGTGTCCATTGGTGCTTGCCGGGTCCTATTGATACATGGAATGAATTTTTGCATAATATACGCTTAAGTCGGATACGAATAACATCCCATTTAAATTTAAATGAATACGGACAAGTATTCTATTTTTCGGTTACCATTTACAGCCCTAGCTATCACTAAGCAAAAGAATTGCTCAACAGTAGAATCAAGGAAGCAACTTATCTAAAGAACAAACATAACCATTAAAATGTGATAGCAGGGTCAAAACAATATTTCGTTATACAAACAGATCGTTTTTGTACAGGCTGGAGAGCAATATAATGGAAAATAAATTTGTTTTGGCATGAAACCTAACTATCTGAATTTGATGGAAACATTATAAGGTAGGGAAGAAATTTAGAAAGAGATCTTGATAAATACCAAGATGTGCAGAGCTAAAATGTACAGCACGAAAGCCGACCTGAGCAGCATTTGCCTCTGAAGACTCTCAACTCGGCCACCCATGTGATAAGGAGGTTTGTCATGTGGATCAACAATGTAATCTGAAGAAAGGAGTCCTTTTTGAGAGCTGCTCCTTCCAAACCTACTCCTGGCAGCATTCATCTCTGCAGTGCTGGTGTCAAGCCTCCTGCACAACCCGTTCAATCTTTCTAGTTCAATCTCCTTCACATGGATATCATTGACCAAACCTTCTGCTTGCGCCTACAATGAAGGACAAGAAGAGAATAAGAACATTTTCAACTTAACAAATAAAAATAAAAATAACTACATAGCATAACTAAAAAATCACAATTTATTGAAATTGAAATATACAAACCTGCTTTGAAGCTAGTTGTTCAATTAGGCTGTGAAGTTGTGTATCCAATATTTTCTCTCTTTGGGCTGAAAAGAAATGCATCAAATCAAATAATATTTGATATGTAAAACCCCCATTCTCAATTTTTGTCATGTAATTAGGACATACATCTTGTCTACCAATAAACCTTTTTTAAAAGAAATAAATAATCCTGTGACAACTACAATAAACCAAAGCTTGAACACGAATAGTTTATGTTCCAGCTATGTCTAGGATTATAAGAATTTTAATATAGCATCACATGACCAATGACTAGTTGTTATAAGTCAATCAATTGCATATACTGAGACGTGGGGTTGAGAATCAAGTTTTTTTTTCTATTATAAGAAGTTGAGAAGAATGTGTTTTTTCAATTATACAAACTTGAGAAGCATATTATGTAAATGCAGTAAGATGGGGGCGGCAAAAGGTAGACTTAGTACTAGAAGGGAGAGTAGGGCATATTGTCTTCAATAAGAGAGGGGGGGGGGGGAAGAACTATATTCAGTGGTCAATATTTTATTGGCAAACTATACTTCTTTTATGGTGTCATTTTCATGCCCTATATTCTAGAAATTAACCATGTCAGCCTAAACATATCGTAAAAGCGATCCAGATGGGAAAATGAGAACCAAAATTCAGTAACCAAGCTAATTAGCACCTCATTTACATCATTTATTTATATGAAATTGACCACATATCATCCATGCATATGTATAGATAGATAGATTACAGACACATACACAAATACACACAACACATATATATAGAAATAGAGTAAGATACCTGGAGTAGGCTGCTTCAGCGCATTTTCTTGAACTTGTGCCCACTCTTTCTCTAATTTCTGAACAATTTCTTCCATTGAGCCCTAAGAAGATTCATAATCTCATCAACTAAATTTAGGGGAACAAAGATTAATGCAATAGAAAAAGAATAAATTGACAAAATATGTAGATGAAGGAATATGCAACAGACCAGTTCTTTTTTCTTGTTATCTAACTTCTCTAACAGAACTTCTGTATCCCCTTGAGCTTCAACTGTGGTTTTAGATTCAATTAATGAATCACTCAATTTTCCAGACTGGCCAGCATCTAGAGAAGCTTGCGCGTTATCTAATTCAGCTTTCAGATTATTTTCAGCCAAGTCCATTTCCTGTTCGGGAATACATTATAGAAAATTTTACACTGACGAGAATAACAAGGATTGAACAACTGATACAGCTATAGATAGAATTACATGAAAAAACAAGTGCATACGTCTTACCTCAAGTAGTTATACTAAACTGTTGCAGTAAATCGAGTGTTGATTCGGTCAATAGAGAATAAAATAATAATGATTCCCTAATCTAACTCAACATGCAAATTATTTAGGATTGATTTGAGGTAATGAAGAAACAAATGACATTAAGTGATCAAAATATTGATAGCCATGCATTGACCACGAAGGGCTTAATCTAAACTTCAGTTCAGGCTCCTGGAGTTACCCTTATTCTAGTAAAAGGAGAGTAGGACACCGAGTGGTAGCAACATGGTGAACTTAGCCTCTGGATTCCCACATCCCCTGGGGAGGTCTTAGATGTATTGCATGAGTGCAGGACATCAGGATTCTGATGGGAGCGACTGGGATCACCCATTGCAAGTGTGAGGAAGACGTGTATTTTATCCTCTATCAGTAGACTAGAATAAAGTAACTGCCTACCTGATTTGTGGCTAAGTAACAACTAACAACCCACTAGATGATTATATGAGCAGTCAATCACTTGGATTAAGGCATGTAACATCAAGGATTCAAGATTGGGAAGTTGTGTCAGGCTCAGTTATGTGTTATCTCTAGATTTGAAAATAAACTATCGGCTAGGGAAGGGGATCTGAAATCAGCTCTTCTAGACCCAATACCCAGTTTCTCATTTTCCAATCCGTATACCAAACCAAACCCCACTTTCACCCACTTCTGTAGCACCAAAACCTAGATCTTCAAATTCCACAAGTCCAAAATACCTGAACTCAAAAGGCTCGACTCGGTACAACATTGTGTTCCTACTTATAATCTTATAGCAAAACCAAAAGTCTAAAATAACTTGTGTACTCAAAGGGAATCCTTTGGTATAGAATTGTTCTGTGATGCAGTCAATTATAATCTAACTAATGTTGTTACTCACAATCGAACCTACAAACATTTAATGAAACATCAAGTACCATCTGCTCCTACTTGTAAACATAATTGTATAGGATTCAAAAGAAACAAAGTCCACTGAAACAGTTATATTTAACCTAAAGTCTATGGTGATAATTATATGAACATTGGGCCAAGTTGACAAAACAAACAACAAACAAATATCAATTATGAGAACAACATTAGACAATTAAATCTGAAACCTTAGCTCTGACCTTTAACTTACTCCACAGTAGATCTACTTCCTGCAACTTCTCCTGTATTTTGTTCTCACAATCTGATATAGCCTTTTCATATGCACCATTTTCTTCTTGTAACGTAACTTCTCTAAGTTGTGTCTGCCATGAAGTTTTGGGCCAGATATTCAGTTTTTAATCAAAAATCGAGTTAATTAGCTAAGTAGAGGAACAAACCTAAATTATGTAACTCAACATGCAAATGGAAGCTGCTACAAAATCCATCTGAGGAAACTAAATTACAAAAAACTGAAGCACAAACCCAAACAAAATTCAAATTTAAAGCAAGAACTTGAAGTTTACAAACTCAATCCAGTATTCAGACATTTACTCCAAGACACATGAACTTGAAGTTCAATTGTACCATTTTTAGAACAAAATCAAACAAAAATTCAAAATTTAAAGCAAGAGGGAACCAAAGGGAATACGAGAAAGAAGTATCCCAACCAATATTTAACAATCCACCAACAAAATACACCATATTTGTAGTTAAAAGTTAAATTCAAAATTCCAAAATCCATCAGGAGAAATCTCAACGTGTCAACAAGGTCAAAAAAGCTTGCGAAGTAGAAGAAGTCATGGAGCCACTTTCTCTCAACTCTAACGTTATGCATAAACAAATGTGTACATCTATATGTATTTCTAAGATGATTTAAAGGTAGATAACATGACTGACATGATTTACAGACCCTCGGTAACAAAATATAACTGAATTGTAGCATGTTATAATCAAAGACATAATTTTTTCTTCCCATAAATGCAATAATTAAGAAGTACTGCAACCTATAATCAATATTCCTAAAAAACAATTAACACCTTTTGATTCCAAACTTGTGTCAAATTCAAAATTCCAAATGAAAAGAAAACTTCATTGTCTAAAAAACGGTAGACCCACATAAGCAAAACACTGAAATCGAATGATATACAGGTGACTGCGAGAAACCCCAGCTAGAAATCAAAGACCCAGGTGACTGGGAGTATTTTCTGGAACCTGTTCTTTGGTGGCGGAGTGAGCGTTCAACTGGAGAGTGAGAGCGGCGTTGGAGGCGAGAGAGTGTGCGTGTAGGTGAGGGAGTCGTTCGGAGATATCAGGGGGAGGGAGCCTCAGGCGTAAATCTTGGATTGAACGGGCGAGGGAAGCTGCTTTCTGATCCAATTCTCGCGCATATTTTTGTTGTTCGGGAGTGAAGATCAATGGAATTGAATTGCTGGAGTCTGATTCTTCATTTTCGTTGCTTGCCCCACCTTTTCCTACTGCCCATGCTAGCAATCCTGCCATCTCTATTCGATTTCTCTAGTTCTGGTTCGATCACTGCTCTGCAATTCACTATGCTTTCATTATTCCGCATCTATATTCTATGATCTATCAACCAACTTGGGCCTGGGTCAGGAGTTAGGACCCGGGTTTGAAAAGCTGGTTCAACTTTTTAATAAGTTTCTCCAAATCTGGTGACTGGATAAGGGCCCGGAAGGTATCCAGTTCCACGATTGTCAATAACAAAATTAAAAAATGATTTGAACTCCAAAATTTTTAGTTTACACTCCAACTTATTTTTATTCTAAATTTTTTGTAATTAAAGAATATATTTGTCTTGATCAAGAATGTATTTAAAGTTATGTTGATGCATAACGTTAAATGATACTATAATTTTAAGCGCATAACACTATTAGAGTTTGAATATTACTATTTTTATTTATACGCAAATGAAATTGTTCCAATTTTTTATAAAAAAATTATTGGGAAAAAATCAAAATGACTATAGAATAATGAAGTTATTGTTCTAAATAACTACTATTTCCCCTTGTTATTTAACAACTTTTTTTTTGTTTAGAGACAATCACAAAAACAATACTAAATCTGAATTTTAAATGTGATTCTAAAATTGAAATGTCAAAGGAAGATAAAGAGAGTTATTTAGACTAAGAGTTTGAATTTCTCCAAATTTCTAAATTGTTATCAACAAAGTCCAGTCCCTTCTTATGGATATCAGAAAGTAAGGACATAAAAAGTTAAAAAGTCATTTTTGAAAGAAAACATTTTATACATTGGTTGTTTGTGCCGGAGAGTAGGTAAAATAAGAGACTAACACTCTGTTTCTTAGTTTTGGACGGAAAAGAAAATAATAGAAAACTTATATTATAACAGAAAATAGAAAGTTTGAAAGTTTGAAAATTTTCTTTGTGTTGCTTCTGAGTTTTTAATAGAAAAGAATAAAAAAAATTAAAAAAATTGCATTTTTTATTTCCAATGAAAAGAAAAAAAAATATCACTTTTATAATTTTACCATTATATTAATTATAACCATTGAACCATGAATAAAAATATACAAGATAAATTATATTACATATCCAAAATCTTTTTCATTTCTAACTACTAAACAGTGATTTAACTTCTTTTCTTTTTTTTTTTGCAGAAGTCATGCTGACAAATTCATAAAACCATCTCACTGATCTCCTTTAATCCGAAGATACGGAAATTAAAAATTAATAATCATGATAAGTTAAAATATGTTAAAAATTAAAGATGTTCAATAAAAATGGTGGCAAATTAAAGTATATTAAAAATTTATCCTGCATATTTTTGAACCAAATTAATAGCATCTAATATTGAACTTTGACCCTCTTAATAAGATGGTCCGGAAAAATCATGATATTCAAATGGTTAATACCTCCAAATTTTTAAAATGTATGTTTAACTATGTATATAGTGCGTATGAAGTCCAAGTACACACAAAGGAAATATGAATAACCCATAAAATTGTTAGATATTTATTCAACCAGATAACACAATATACATATATAGACAAATATATGTGTGAGTTGAAGAGAGATTACTAAGAGCGAATTTGAGACTATATTTAGACATAGTTTTACCAAAATAGGAGACAGATCCGGTCGGAAGGGGAGCACCGGCAAAAGAAATCTGGAGATGAATTTTTTCAATTACACTGTTGCAGGCAGCTTGGCTTGAACCGAAGACTCTCTTTATCTTTATCATATTAGGTTTAGTAGATAAAAATAAATTAAGAACATGAGTTGTAATTTAAAATTTATTATATTGAAAGTTGAGGATAATATGAAAATTATAAAAATATTACTCATTCCAATTTTTTTCCGTCCAAATCAGGCCAATTTTTGGACGAAAAACTTTGACAGTAAAAGTGGCCAAATTTTCTATTCATTTCTTTTCTTTTCCATTTATTAAAAAACTCAGAAACATAAGAATTAGAAAAAAACTTACATTTTTCGTCCATTTCTTTTTTTTTTGTTCATTTTAAAACTCAGGAACAGGGAGTAAATGTTAGTTCAAAATTCGAAGACAGTTCACTTATTTTTCAAAATAACAAAATTTATAATCGATAGCATTTTTAAAATTATTACAATATTAGCAATTTAATTGATAAAAATAATTTATATTAAGTTATAGCACCCATTAACGATATCCAAAAATGACTCATTCTTATAACTTAACCAAAAAGCAAAAACAACATAAGAAGAAAGATATCTTCCTTTCTTGCTTCCTAAAATTGCAAGACCCTACTTTTAAATTTCTTTCCTTTGTTAATATTCCTCCTCACATCATTCCAAACAAACAAACAAATAAACTTCTAAAACTCCACCAACTTCACTTCCAATCCAACCCTTCCCCATTCCTTCCCCCCGTCAACAATTTCTCTCTCCCTCCTAACAACACCCCTTTCTTTTACCCCAACTTCCTCTCTCCTCTCTCCTCTCTCCTCTCTCCTCCTGGTCGTCCGCCGGCCCCCAAATTCAGAACTTCTGTTAAAACTATTCAACTCCCCCATCTTTCTTCCTTGTTTCCATCTCCCACACCCCAACTAACTCTCTAAATCCCTAGACCATATATTTAATTCAATTATTTGACTATTTTATTTAATTTTTTTTAATAATTTACGCGGTAACAGCCATCATATAACATGTTGAAGAAAATCAGAAGAAGAGTCAAAATCATAGCCACCAAGGCTTTCAAGAAACCTCGCAAACCCTATAAACCCCTAACCCCATCAGACCCATCTTCACCACCGCCTGAATCCCCCAAACCCACCATGTTTCCATCTTCACACCACCATAAGCGCCCGAACCAGCCATTCCTTTTCCCCCAAACCCAATCTACAGTTCTCCCTGATCCTTCCGCTTTCTTTTCTCCCCACCTTTTATCTACCCCTTTGCCCACTAATTCCTTCTTTCAAAACTTTGTACTCAAAAACGGCGACCAACCTGAATACATTCACCCCTATCTCGTCAAATCTTCTCTCTCCTCACTTTCTGTCTCTTACCCATCTCTTTTCTCCAACTCTGCTTTTCTGTACCAGGTTTTCAACCCTGATCTCACCGTATCTGCTTTGAACAACACTAACCCGAATTCGACCCATTTGATCTCTTCTTTTAATGATCTCAGTGTGACTTTGGATCTCCCTTCTAGCAATCTTAGGTTCTTTCTTGTTAGAGGAAGCCCTTTCTTGACCTGTGCTGTTACCAATGGGGTTGAGCTTTCGATTTCGACAATTCATGCGATTCTTGAATGCTCTTCCAATAGTTCTCTCACTAAATACACTATCAAGCTTAACAACAATCAGACATGGCTGTTGTATGCTTCTTCCCCAATTAAATTGAGCAATGACATTTCTAAGATTACTTCCGGTGGCTTTTCGGGTGTGATTCGGATTGCTGTTTTACCGGATTCGCAGCCTTCCTTTGAGGCAATTCTTGATCGGTTTAGTTCTTGTTATCCGGTATCTGGTGATGCTTCAGTTACTAGCCCATTTTGTGTGGAGTATAAATGGGAGAAGAAAGGTTGGGGAGATTTGCTTATGCTTGCTCATCCTCTCCATCTAAGGCTTCTTTCAGAGAATGATCGCTCAATCACTATTTTAGATGATTTTAAGTACAAAAGTGTTGATGGGGAACTTGTTGGAGTTGTTGGAGATTCTTGGGTGTTGAAAACTGACCCTGTTTCTGTAACTTGGCATTCTATTAAAGGTATTAAGGAGGAATCACATGGTGAGATCATAAATGCACTTCTCAAAGATGTTGAGACTCTGAATTCAACAACAATAGAAACAACATCATCATATTTTTATGGGAAATTGGTGGCGAGGGCCGCAAGGTTTGCACTGATAGCTGAAGAGGTGTGCTTTCCAGATGTAATTCCAGCAATCAAGAAGTTCTTGAAGGATAGTATTGAGCCCTGGTTAGATGGGACTTTTGCCAGCAATGGTTTCTTGTATGATGGGAAATGGGGTGGAATTGTGACTAAACAAGGATCATTGGATTCTGGAGCAGATTTTGGGTTTGGAATATACAATGATCACCATTATCATCTGGGGTACTTCCTTTATGGAATTGCAGTGCTTGCTAAGATAGACTCTGCTTGGGGAAGGAAGTATAAGCCACAAGCTTATACACTAATGGCAGATTTTATGAACTTGGGAAGGAGAGTAAATTCAAATTATCCTCGTCTGAGGTGTTTTGACTTGTGGAAATTGCATTCTTGGGCTGGAGGTCTGACTGAATTTGCTGATGGACGAAATCAGGAGAGCACAAGTGAGGCTGTGAATGGTTATTATTCAGCCGCTTTAATGGGGTTGGCATATGGAGATACCCATCTTGTTGCTATTGGATCCACACTTTCAGCAATGGAGATTCAATCAGCACAAACTTGGTGGCATGTGAGGGTGGGGGATAATATGTATCCTGAAGAATTCACCAGGGAGAATAGGGTGGTGGGTGTTTTGTGGGCTAACAAGAGGGACAGTGGCCTTTGGTTTGCTCCACCTGAATGGAAAGAGTGCAGGCTGGGAATTCAGCTCCTACCGTTGCTGCCAATTACTGAGGTTTTGTTCTCTGATGTTAAGTTTGTGAAGGAGCTCGTGCAATGGACATTACCGGCTTTAGCAAGAGAGGGGGTTGGAGAGGGGTGGAAGGGATTTGTGTATGCATTGGAAGGGATTTATGAAAAACAAGTTGCTTTAGAGAAGATTAGGAACTTGAATGGATACGATGACGGGAACTCACTTACGAATCTCTTATGGTGGATTCACAGTAGAGATGAAGATGAAGAAGAAGAGGGGTTTCATGGAAGATTCTGCTGGTATAAGCACTATTGTCATTAAACAGATCATCATCCTTTGTGTTGAGGATAAAGATGACTTAATAAGAATATGATTGAAGAGTGCTGCAGATGTACACAATGTGAAACCATTCTATTGGGTTACTATATCGTGATTGCTTTATATTTTGCGTCTAATGTATATTTATTATCTATCGTTTGAGCTGTTAAACATCAAAAAAATAAATTAATAAAACAAATGGTTTGTTTTGCCTCTTACTAGCATGTGTCATGATCTGATATTCAACTGCTGAGCTTCCCTAACAACAGATGTTCAAAGAATATTAAGTATGGTACTCATATTAGGATGAATTTTAACTGCAGAATGAGAATGTTCTCCTATAGGCTTTTTTGTTTGTTTTTTTTTTTGGTATTCTGTTCTTTTTTTTGTATACGGATGTGAGAATAGGAACAATGGGTTTTTAGTATTTTGCCATTTTTGGCTGTTGAAGTGTTGCTTATGACAATCTTCAGGATAATTCACATGTTCTCGGATTTTTGTTCTTGTTGAAACGCTACAAGGTGCTTCTTTCAAAAGCAAGATTAGTGCCCATAACATTTGGTTTTTGTGGCTCTGTTCTGTTGGTGGGCCTGTGCAAAAGAAGCTATAGTTAGAGTAGCATCACTTATTCCTCTACCTGAGCAACATCTTGAAATTAAACTTGTATCTGCATTCTGCAACTTGATAGAATTGATACATTCTTAGTAGTGTTATAGGACCTTTTACCTAGCTGTTGGAACTTCATAAAGATTTAAAGAAGGTAATTTAACAAGGTTGGTCGTCAAAAAGAATTAATAACTCCAATTTTTGACGCATTGTATGTTGTTTGTGGTTAAAATGAAACAAATATTTCTGTACTAGTCGCCGCATTGTCCTGATTATACATAGATAAAGAGTTGATGCTGGACAATTCAATGACTACCATATAATATAAATTGTGTGATGATCAAATATTTCTTTATCTTTCACAGTTAATATCCTTGATGGCAGTGAGTTAATTAAAGATGCATTTTTTTAAAATAAAATAAAACAAAATCAAACAGTGGCTATGGAGCAAGAGGTTAGGAGAATTAATTACTACTTGGGTGTGGACGAGCTGTTCTATTATACGCAGATTCTGTTGGTTAAAGTTTTTCATATGGCAGGCGCTGGGAATGCAGCTTGTAGAGCAGGGGAGATGCTACCGATCCACCTCAATCTTAAACAAGTGCAGTGCCATGAATTTCTGTTGAAGTGATTCTCATTAGAAGTTGGAACTGTGCTTCTTGAGAGACTGAGTACAAGTGTTCAAGGTAACGAATTAATGGTGTGTGTGTGTGTGTGTGTATATATATATATATATATATATATATATATGTGTGTGTGTGTGTGTGTGTGTGTGTGTGTGTGTATAGTATATGTCAATGAGCAGATCACTGGATATGGAGCAGGGATAACTCAACAGTTTATGCTTTTCCCTCGGTTGGACTTCCAGGTAAATCCAACTTGTTCGGTGTATGTATTCATCCTCCAAGCAATCATGAATTCCTTGTTTCCTCGTTAGTTTAGCCAACTTAACTTGTAGGACCCAAGTTGTTGCCTTATTTAAGAAAGACCCTAGGAATAATTTCTTTAAATTCAGTACAGAAGTAATGTATTCATACTCTAGTATAGTGTTTAGGTGTTACATGATTTTCTAAATTATTTGTCGTTTTATATAATTTAGGAGAATGAACTATAATTTTTTTTAAATTATCCCTGATGAGAAAAATATTAGATAAGTATGATAATTATGAAGATTTAAGAGTATTATAAACAGTTGATATTATATTTAATGTTATACAATCATTTCGTTAACTCTTATGCACAACTCTAAAATATTATATATTATATATCTATATAACAAAACACAGCTGAATTTGAATTTTCAGCTCAATCCAAAAATTATCTGGGCCGTTCAAAATTTAGAATAAATCTCACCGTCCAAAGCTAAATAGTGCCGGAGACACGGACGGGTACAACTAGTATATATATATATATATATATATATATATATATATATATATATATATATATATATTATGGGAGGGAGGGAGTAATTCATTTGTACCTTTCAAGTTCTTTTTTTCTCTTCTTTTTTTCTCTTCTTGTGTGCTTGTGTATGTGGCTAAGACATTTGCTTTGCATTGACTATCAAATCTAGTAGTTATAATTTATTTTAACTAATATATTTGTATGTTAATTTTTACTAGCCTTAAAATAAATAAAAATGTACTCCGATACATAGATTTAAGTAAAGGGATGGAGGTAGCAGAAGTGCAAGTGTCATGTTTTATGCCATGGTGGAAGTGGAAGACAATTAAAATGATTATAGAGTAGACATTTTCTTTAAAATATATAATGTATACATGATGCCAATGTCCTTATCGTATATGGTGGTATGTGTGTGTATATATATGTTGTCATTTTCGTTGACCCGTAATAGAGTAGTGGTTGTGGCCAAGCGCCAACCTATTCTTAGAGCAGAAGAAAAACAAACCCAACTAAAATGGCTTATTTATCTAAATATACATGGAATTTAGTCTTAAAAAAAATTAGGATAAAAAATGGAGGCAAAAAGAGATCCAACAGACAAGCTCACGGTGGTATTAAATAATACAGTACTGACACGCAGAAAGATTACTTTTCTGACCTACGTGTCTATACTGTATTATTTAAATTAATCAAATTTAACTTTATACTAACCATTTTCAAAACTTACGCATGCTCTTTCCCAAGAGATTGCGGTAACTATATTTAATGGATAAAAATCAAAATAGCAGTTATTGAATAAAAACGGCATAAAAACGAGATTGAGATCTCAGAAAATAATTTTAAAAGTGATTTTCAAGAAAATGTCAATGATTACAATTTACAATAACAGGCCCAGAGCATATACTCTGTCATACTACATGGCTTCATGATCTCTGCTTTGACTTCTCTTCCTTGTTGAACGTTCACACTAATGTTAGTAGTTCATTATCAATTACTCATCACATTCACATCACCAGATAATAACTGGGTTTTTATTTATAATTTTATATTTAAATGTAAAATGTATTTTTCTTTTTGTCCTACACAATAGAAATACACGAGATTAACTTACCAAAAAATTAATATCATTCTACTTTCCAAATATACGAGTTATGCTAATATCACATAAAATAATTATATAACGCTCACATACTTCTGTATGATAATATGTAATTTATTGTTGACATGATTTATTTAATTTAATAATAAATCATATAATGACATCTCATTATTATGTGAGTTATATTGGTTGTTTTATGTGATAGTAGCATTATTCCAAATATACTTCTCTCATTCTGATCATGCTCTGACTTTGCCATCTCTCTTTCTTTTCCTTTCTCTCTCTCAAACAATTCTTTCCCTTTCTCTCTCAAACAAGTTCAAGTGCAAGGAGTCTTAAAACCATTTTTTAAGTCGTCCCCACGTTTATTTGCACATTTCTTGGTGACCCTTTTCCATTATACCTGAAAGGAGCCTCTGGGCTTAATCTTCTCGACTTCAAAGATTCCAACCAATAACAAAGGTAGAGAAAAGAGAGAGAAAGTGGGGATAATATAGAGGTAAGACTTTTCTTTCAGTTTTGAGAATTGAATTTATCTGTGTTGGGATTTGGTAAGATCTATACGTACTACATTGGTGATTGGTCCAAGAAAATTTTGTTGTTGCGAAATTTATGCGGATATCAGATTAGGAATTTCTAATTTCTCAAGGGCTCGACTTTCTTTATCTGTTTTCTCCTGGAAGTATTGAAATTGGTTATTTGGGTTTTGCCCATATTAGGGTTTTTCATCACTGGGTTTTGTTTACTTTTGATTAAGTGACTAGTTCTCCGTGATAGTTGAAGTCTTCGCGAGACTTTATTATATATGGACAGACTTGGGCTATAAAGGAGAGGACTTTGTGTCAATGGTTCTAGCCGTATTAGTATTTTTCGCATGTTTCAGTTATGGAATGTAGTTGTTTTGTATCTTTCTGGTAGACAAGATTGGATTTTTAAGTGTTACAGGGCATGCAACAATGACATAAATGGTGGTAGGAGATAGATAGACAACAATTTTTTGGTAAGGAAAGTGATGGCTTCAACATCACCTTCCCCAAATTCTTCTCCTACAGCAATTCCTCCAGCTTCCTCTCCCCCTACCAATTCTTCAGTCAATTCTCCTCCTCCTACCGTCTTTCAGCCCAATCAGACATCGACGACACCAGCTCCAATAAACCCATTAACTCCACCCCCTCAATCTCCTCCACCCGCAGTTCCTGCTGCACCTCCTCCATCGCCACTGGCAGCCACGCCACCTCCCACTTTACCTCCCCCATTGCTTCCAACATCACCACCCCCATCCCGACCACCACCAACTTCACCTCCACCGACCCTTCCTGCTTCCCCTCCTCCAGCTACAAATTCGCCACCCCCTCCAAATTTATCCCCACGACCACCATTGGGAGGTTCTCCTCCTCAAGCATCCCCAGCCCCACCGGTGGTAACTCCTCCACCTCCTTTAGCTGTTACTCTTACTCCACCACCTCCAACAGAAGTCCCATTGCCGCCTTCCTCTAATCCTCCACCTGCACCACCTGCACCACCTGCAGAGCCTCCAGAAAATACTCCTCCACCACCTCTGCTAACCCCACCACCATCTGGTTCTCCACCAGCTCCTACCCCTCCTACGGTTTCATCACCTCCACCTGTACCATCATCATCTTTGCCTCCTATTTCACCTCCTGGTCCCCCAAGTAACTCATCTGTCAATGGAAGTTTTCCTTCCCCATTACCCACTTTTCCAACAGAGAAACCAACCGCAAGATCAACTATACCTGGTCCAAATATTACAGCAAATGCTGCATCCAGAGATGCTGGGGGGCTAAAGACTGGAGGAGCAGTGGCAATTGGAATTGTTGTTGGTTTTTTGGTACTTAGTCTTGTTGTGATGGCTGTGTGGTTCACGCGAAGACGAAAGAAAAAGGGATCTGATTCAAATGGTGGGTACATCATGCCATCGCCATTTGCTTCATCCCAAAATTCAGGTAATGCTTTGACTGAATTCAGATTTCTTTTCTTTTCTTTTTTGTTTTATGTTATTAACTTTTAGGGTAACATGTAAATTGACATAGTCCCACGTATGCATTCGAGTGTGGAATTGAAGGTTCAATATATAGAGTTGGGCGCAAAACCAAACAGCTTAAGCTTTTTTGTCAATTTGGGTTGAACATGTTTACTAGAGTCTTGGTTACGGATTCCCCAGGCTCTCCATTTGTTAAGGTACTATGTGAGTTAACATAGTCTCACATTGATATTCGAGTATGAAGTTGAAGGCTTAAATATACAAGGTTGGGCGGCCTTCAACAGGTGTATTACAATATAAACTCCACAGGCTACTGAACATTAATCTTACATCTTGAAATGGTATATTCAGAAATGAAAATTCTGTTCTGGTACAAAAAGAAGTTGATGAATATCACCCATTATGATATTGCAAGTGGTAGGAGTTGGACATTTGTTGCAGAATGTTATCTAGAACATAATTACACTATTGCATGATTTTGTCTAACAACACAGAAACTTAGGGTCTATCCTCATCATCCCAGACCCCACCCTCTAAAAATACAATAATTAATCAACTCAGAATTTGGTTCTTGTGTGCTTGTGAAAGGGACTGAAATAACTGATGCCTACTGTATTGTTCTGATTAAGGTCTAGTTTTGAAGTAACTAATGCCTACTGTTGTATTATTTCACCTTAAAATGGATCCTTATGTTGAGCTTGGCTTTTTCTAGCTCATATGAAATTCCAAGTTCTGTTTTTCTTTCTGATAATGTTTCAGCTGTGAAGGGACGCACAATAATATGCAATTTATTTCATGATCCAAATATATGTTTTTAGTTGGTTATCCATGATGATCCCATTTTTATGTTAGAACATTGGGAGTGAGATGTTGATGAAACTTGTATATAATCTCCAGATTCGTCATTCCTGGGGCCCCAACAGTCGATTCAGCTAGCTGGAAATGTTTCCGGGAGCAATTTCATGTATTCACCCGAACCGGGTGGTTTAGGCAATTCAAGGTCATGGTTCACGTATAAAGAATTATCTGAGGCCACAGATGGGTTTTCAGCCACCAATCTTTTGGGTGAAGGTGGCTTTGGTTGTGTTTATAAAGGATTCCTGGCTGACGGAAGAGAAGTCGCTGTTAAACAGCTGAAGATTGGCGGTGGACAAGGAGAGCGTGAGTTCAGAGCAGAAGTTGAGATTATCAGCAGAGTACACCATCGCCATTTGGTTTCACTTGTGGGTTATTGTATATCTGAGCATCAAAGATTGCTTGTATATGACTATGTGTCCAATAACACCCTTCATTATCATCTTCATGGTAAGATGTATTTCAATGTAATTTCAAATAAATTTGAATTAAGTACTTTGAAGTTTGACCGTATAAGCACACCACTTTCTGTTTATGTGGGTTGAAAATTAAAATAGGCTTGATGCAGTTTTGGTCTACTTGTAAGTCATTTGATGTTATATTCAACAATAATGATCAATATTTCATTACACTCACTGTGAGGTTTCTCTGCCATAAAGTAATATTTTAATACCTTGCGGTGCTTTAGAGTTCTTGTTTTGCACTAAACTGAAAAGTAACAGCAATCGGTGTTTGCAATGGAAACAATCTCACTATTATTGTGTATATTTGGCAGGTGAAGGTAGGCCAGTCATGGATTGGGAAACCCGAGTGAAAGTTGCTGCTGGTGCAGCTCGTGGACTAGCTTACCTTCATGAAGATTGTCAGTTTCATCTTTTACTTTCTTTACCTTTTAAAATCAATTGCTGTCCAATGTCTTTAGAATTTTCATACCTACATGGTTTTGGGGAAGTTGGCAATCATCTGATGCATTGTCTACTGTTTAGTGATTAGTCATTTTGTGCCACTGAAGTACATATTGTTATAAATTATGCGCTGTAGAAGTTCCGGATGAAATTTCGTCTGGATCCCAAATTAAAACAAGTGACTAAGGCCTTCTAATATATCTAAACAAAAAAGTATTTTATTTGGGCTGTCCTGCTCATGAACAGTTGCTAACACAATCCTCTTTTTCTTTGCTTTGATGTGTTTATCAGGCCATCCTCGAATTATTCACAGGGATATTAAATCATCTAACATTCTCTTGGATAACAATTTTGATGCTCAGGTATGCTCAGAAGCCAAACATCTAGATCTTAAAACTCAACAAGTTTCTCAAAAAATTCAGTCACATAATGCCTACTGGTGGACCTTTTAATGTTTTGTTATTTGCTTCCTTTGAACTATAAAGTTGGCAGAATGACATGCCTCAGCTATCACAATGTTATTGATCTATAATCATTTTTCTTTACATGCAATTACTTTATTTAATATGCATATTTCCTGGCAGGTCGCAGATTTTGGGCTTGCAAAGTTAGCTCTGGATTCCAATACACATGTGACCACTCGTGTGATGGGAACTTTTGGGTAGGTTCTTCATATATCGTCTTACATAATAAATTATATAAGGATAGCATGTAAACTAGTGTTTTACACCATCCAATAGCAACATATCATGTAGGTAAATCTAGGAGAAAATCAGGGATTTCAAATCCATTATGATTAATCAAACAGTTTTAACCATGGTAAATAATTATTGCAGAATTTTTTACTACAATTCAAATCCCTTGATTTTCTCCTAGATTTACCTACATGGCATGTTGGTATTGGATGGTGTAAAACCACTAGTTTTACAAACCATCCTTATATAATTTATTCTCATCCTGTTATATCTATCAAAACATTGTGCAATGACATGAGCAGCAGTTAACCCATATTTGTGTATCGTTTGTTCTCTACAAACACCATCATAAATTATGTGACCATATACTTTCTGCATGGTCTTCGTAGATATCTTCACCGCACGAAAATTGAATGAATATTACATTATTAAGACTGGGCATGTATATCATGTGAGACTTAGCAAGTTCTGTTTGAAGTCATCGATAGAGTGAAGAAGCTTCCTGTGGCAATGATCATCATGTTTATATGTTGTGATATGGTTTTCTATTTTATATTCATCTGATGAATGACCTCAGGTGATTTTTCAGATACATGGCTCCAGAGTATGCATCAAGCGGCAAGTTGACTGAGAAGTCCGATGTTTTCTCTTTTGGGGTCGTTCTTCTAGAGCTCATCACTGGTCGTAAGCCTGTAGATGCATCTCAGCCATTGGGTGATGAAAGCCTGGTTGAATGGGTACACTTCCCTAACATGAACCTTAGTATATTGGTTTAACTTTTGACTTAGACTTATGTGTATACAAAAGTTTTGCTTCATTTTTATTATGTTTACTTTGGGTCTCAAATGGCAGCAACCTTTTTCAAATTTGGCTTTGGTGTAAAATACCATTGCTATCAAAGATTCAATTTCTTTATTTTTAACTACAATTAGGGTAAGCTGCGAATGTAGGGAATAAACAAGAGAAGAAAAAGGGGAAGCAGTCAACATTCATGTTTCCTCTGTGATTTCAACACCTGCAGCCTTAAAATTTACTTCGAGTGTAGGATCTTAACTTTGTCTTTTTTCTCCTCATGAGGGCATAACTGATATTTCAACTCTCTTGTAAGCGAGAATTGTCCATAAATGCAACACATGTTCTATTGAATGAGTCGTTTTGATAAATCAATTTTCTGGTGTAGTGATGTTTTTCCTTCTCTTTTTTTTTACAAACATGCTGCAATTATTTACTGGAAAAAAAAGAAGGAAAAAAACATAAGATCTTGTATGCTTGCCTTAATCTTAATATTGGGTATTTGGGTGGGTTTTAAAAGCAAAACGGGCTCTACGGAAAATCACATTGAATCAATCAAAACTTCTTATGCCAACCATATTGATATAGTTTGCAATTGAAACAAAATGTAGAACATTTTAATGCTTACTCAAGATAAGTGCCAAAATTCTGCACAATAGTTTTAGAATTTTTAGTACTCCCCACTATACTACTAGATTCTTAGCAAACATGTCCTGCAGGCTCGATCTATGCTTTCAGAATCCCTTGACAAGCAAGACTTTGAAGACTTGGTAGATCCGAGACTTGAAAAGCACTATGTTGAACATGAGGTGTTCCGGATGATTGAAGCAGCTGCAGCTTGTGTTCGTCACTTGAGTGCAAAGAGGCCACGAATGAGCCAGGTACATTCTAAGCATATTGCTTGACACTTGCCGACACTAGCCTCTTTTCTTCAGCTAGGAAGCCTAGGATAGGATGTGTTGTATAATAATTTCCCTTGTTTTCCCCCTTTTCCAGGTGGTCAGAGCTCTAGATTCGATGTTTGAGTTCTCAGATCTGACCAACGGAGTGAAACCTGGACAAAGTGAAATTTATGATTCAAGGGAACAATCTGCACAAATCAGAATGTTTCAGAGGATGGCCTTTGGAAGTCAAGACTATAGTTCTGAATTCTTCAATCATTCTCAGAAAAGCTGGAGGAGCTGAGTGAGGCAACTGTCATATATCATATCGACACCCATGAATTCATCATGGGTACGGGAGGAGCATTATAAGACTTGTTTTGGTATTACCATGGGGATTGGGCCATCCAGGTAAGTTTGAACATATACTTGCCTAGTTGGAGTTAGTATTGGCTCCTCTAGGTCTTAGAATTATTTTTAAACCTTTGTTCAGAGTTGAGATCTTTGTAAATAGGTCCAGCTGTGATTTTGATTTGAAATCTTACACAATTCTTTCCATGTAATGTTTGATGTTAGAGCTAACATGATTCAGGTATGAATCTTTTTGTAATCTATTTTTTTGATTATTGATTTTTGTATTTATTAAACATCGGCGAAAGTCATTTATATATAGTATATATTCTGATATTTTTTATTTCTTTATTGCCTCTGTGTTGAAATTTTCTTCCATAAACAGGGAAACTAATGTGGCGTGATTATCTAACACGGGCTGATGTAGTGTTGTAGTGCTGTTGAAATAACACGTTCACATAGCAGCTCTCATTGTCAAACCTTCGAGTTCAAGTTTAACAAGTGTTTCTAGTAAATAGTAATGCATGCCTTAGGATAGGAGCAGTTACTAACCTTATAAAAAAAAAATCAAACCAAGTACCAAGAGTAGTTCAAGTCTAGTCTTATGACGAGCCAAATATATATATATATATATATATATAAAGGTCCACCTAAGATATGGGTAGGTTCTATTTGGAACAACCTTAAGGTAAAAGAAGGGACCCTACAAAGTTTGAATCTTTCTTGGGTAGAATATCCTTTCAAAAAGGAGTAATACCAATTTACACTTGAGGAGTATTTGTGGGGTTACTTTTACTAAATTTAAGTGTTGCTAAGATTTTGCCAAAAAAAAAAAAAAAGAGCTTAAAATTAGACGGAATAAGGACACTCACAAAGTCTGCATTTTATGGTTGGGTACAAATTTTGAAATGACACGCGTCTTTCACTCAACTAGCAGGTTAACAACTTTGACATTTTGCATTTCGGCTAAAAGAATTATTGAGGACGTCATTAAGTCCCATCTTACCACCGACTTTAATATGCAACCGGAAAATGATTTAATTCTCCATTAATAACATAAAGAATAAAAAAAAAATTAAACTTTATGCAACTAGTTGATTGTTGACTTTTTCAATTAGGTGCATGCTAACAACTTTAGACTCGGATATAGAGAATAAAAAAAATCAGTCTGTTGGAATATATGAGTGCATATATAGATAGTAAAGATAACCTAACCGTCTCTTCTTTATATCACATGACCTGCATGCATGAAAAGCATAGAGTTGATAAATTTAAAGAGAGACAAGAGATGGGATTCTTGAAGAGCGCCTGCGGAGAAGTTATTCTGTTGTCGCCACCTGCAGCTTTGGGGTATCAACAGAGGAAATCATGTTTTGATAATAATAATAATGTCAACTTGAGCAGCTGCAGCATTTTGAGAGCAACCGAGAGGAAACTGGTTTGTGTGACCAGTGGTAATTCTTACTTGGGTGCTCACTTGGTTAAGGCACTCTTGGCTCATGCTTACCTGGTTCGGGTCACCATTCAAAACCAAGGTAATTAATTAAGATGGGTTTTCGATTCATTAATTAATTAAAGTCAGAATCTTCTTCTTCTTCTTCTTCTTCTTCTTCTTCTGTTTGAATCAATCAATCAATTAATTAATTAATTACTGGCATGCAGTGTGTTTTGAGGACATGATGGAGCTGATAGGTGAAGAAGAGATGGAGAAACTAGAGAGTGTTGTAGTAGCAAGAATAGGAGATTTGGAGAGTCTGTGTGATGCTTTTAGAGGCTGCCATGCTATTTTCCACACATCCTCCTTCATTGATCCCCATGGGGTATCTGGATATACAGGTACTAGCTACTTCTTCTTTTTATTTATGAATGCACGCACGCACTACTATTAATTAATTTTGGTAATTAATCAAACCATAGATTATCGACATCTATTGGAAAATCAAGAGGAATTAATTAGCTGTTAATTAAAAAGACCGACTGATCATGACTGTTTTCAGGAGCGAATGGCGTTTCTTGAGAGTGAAGGAGCAAGCAATGTCATTGAGGCCTGTGGCAGGGCAGCATATGTGAAGCGATGCATATTTACTTCCTCCATACTGTCTGCTATCTGGACAGCCGATCAAAGAGACAGGGTGGATGAGAGCTGTTGGAGCAATGAGGAATTCTGCAGAGAAAACAAGGTAGGTAGGTAGGTAAATACATGGACTTCAACGTTCGTTATCCCATGCAAAATTTAATTCCTTTACATTTTTCATCAGAATTATATATATATATATATATATAGGGAAACCAACCAACCAACTAATCATGCATGTTACAATGAATTAATGATTTAGTTTGTTTGACAAAAGTTTTTGCTGCTGCTGATGTGAATGTGAATATATATATATATATATATAAGAACATGCAGTTTTGGCTTGCTTTGGGAAAGACGAGAGCCGAAAAGGTTGCTTGGAGGAAGTCCAAGGAACTGAAGGTGAGGCTTGTTACAGTGTGCCCTGGCCTTCTCATGGATCCAACATTTCCAAATGCTCACACTGAAACCTCAATACCATATCTTAAAGGTGGTCGAGCAATGTTAGAACAAGGCATCTTAGCCATTGAAGACGCTAGTAAGGTGGCAGAAGCTCATGTTCGTGTTTATCAAGACTTGGATTATGGAGCTTGCGGAAGGTATTTCTGCTTTGGAAGAATAGTAAGAACAAGGGACGAGGCCATCCAACTTGAAAATGGACTGAAGATGCATGATGGCCAATTATCTGGATCAGGAGGAGGAGGACACAATATTATTGTGCAATTCACAGATGTTAAACTCACTAATTCTAAGCTCACTAAATTATTGTTTCGTGCCTCTCAACCCTTCTTATCGTCTTGCAAACGACAATATGATACGATACGATATTATGATGATAGGATATGATACGTACGATTCCATCCATCTGCTCCCTCCCTCCCTCCTATAGCTAGCTAGCAGCATTGACAAATTCTCCTGGAGCTGTTGTAGCCATCAGCAGCAGCAGCTGCCGTACATTAATGTCATTGTTTGTGGTAATGAAGGGAATGAATTCTGAGAATTTCATTATGTTTGTTCTCATCATTAATTTAAGAGGTAGAAATTATTCAAATTAATAATTCCACGTGTTTAATTACAAGAGTTGTTAATTTGAGAACATGTCATGTTTCATCACGATGAGTAATATTTTTTAGAGGTCAAGATTTGATATTTTACTAGATGTTTTGGTATTTTACCAAGTGTCGTTCATATTCTAATTAGAGCTTCACTTTCCATTTGTCAGGGAAAAAAAATTTAAAATTCAAAATAATTGTTAACATACAAAAATAACGTTTATTGGATAATTATAATATACTACAAAATAATTGTTAACGGATAAAAATAAAGTTTATTGAATAATTACAATATAAAAAACACAAGACCACTAATAGACTACCGATCCCTTATTTACAAAAGTAAACTACTCAAATATGTATAAATAAATTTCTATTACAATTAAATTAAAATTTCTATTTTATATGACAAAAAAATTATATCATGATATAAATAAGAATTAATTTCATCATCATATCTATCATCAAACGTGCTACATTATAAAATACTAATTCATATTGGATTTAGATTTCGATTAGACATTACAAATTTACAACAACGGGGCTCGACAAATACTACCAATTAAATCCTAGTTAGACCAGCCGTGACCTAATTGGCAACATCATAGTGCGACGTCGCATTTGATCCAACGGGGGACGAGATAAAATGGAACTGAAGACGAGAAGACGCGATGACTACTCTAGAATTTCAGAGAGAAAGATACTGTTTCTGAGTTTTTAGAGAGAGAGAGAGAGAGTTGAGAGAAATGGGGGAAGAAGATGATCCACAGAAGTTGAAGAAGATAGCGGCGGCGGCTTACGACTATGAAAACGACCTAAGATGGGCGGATTATTGGTCCAACATACTCATCCCACCCCACATGGCATCTCGCCCCGATGTTGTCGACCATTTCAAGCGCAAATTCTACCAGCGTTACATCGTCCGTTTACTTCTCCTATCTTCCTTTCCTCCCTTTTTATACTTCACAAGTGTTTGAGTTCCCTATCTATGATTTAAAAAATATTTCTTATCTACTATTACATTAAATTTGTTTGGAATCTGTGATGAAATTACTGTATCTTTTCTGGGTTTTGTTAGAATTTATCATTTAATTCGGATTATATTATAATTGACTGTGCGGTTGGATATCTGATTTGGATTTCTTTTGTTTCTGTCAGTGTGTTTTTTTTTCTTTGGTCGTGGGGAATGGTTTAAGTGAAATTTGTTTCTGCTCATTATCATCTTTGAATTTCCTTTGTTTATGAAATTGCTAGGATTTGGTGCATATAAGCTAAAGCTAAGTTTGGCAACTCAATTCAATTTTATACCTTGAAATTGGAAAATAACTAAATTTCAATTTTATGAAATTGTAAATGTGCTTTCACAATTCCGAAGCTTGGTATTGAGTTTCCAAATATAGCCTAAATAACATTGGATCTTAATTTTGCTTTTGCTTTTTGGATAGTGCACTTTTAACTTCTCGTGGAATTCGTAATGATTCAAATGATCCTCCTTAAAGAATTAGGTATTTTTTTGTAGCATCAGATCATTATTGTCAAATTGATGTTTCGGGGCAGTTTGTTTTAGACACATTTTCAAGATTTTCTTTCTCCTAGGTTTTTCTGGTCTAATATTTCGTCTCCTTACCTTGAGTCATGTAAAGCTCGACATAGCTTTATCTTTGTTGTGATATTCATGTGATCTGAAATCGTGTTGATACTTTTCTATTGGGATTTTATGCTGGCTTTATGAGTCTCTGGAACTACATATGTTTATTTTTGAGAAATCATTCTGATGGGGCTTTTATTTCTGATATGCAGGATCCTGATTTAATTGTTGAGGCAATGTCTGCAAGCAGTTCTTCTCAGCCAGCAATGTCATCAGCACCACCATCATCAACTCGAAATGTTCAAACACAGCAGCGTAGCTCAGGTTTGTTTCCATTGCAAAATAAGACCGACTGATTAACTACATTATTTTACTTCACCTCCCTTGGTGCTGTTTCTATTCAGTCCTAATTTTGTTCTGTAGGCTCCACTACTAGAGCATCAGGGACATCTTCAGCTGCAGCATTTACTCCAACTTCTTTGCGCTGGGATCGGCAAACCATACAATTTTCGATCAATGCTTGGGTACGGAAAACTGTTTAATGCATACGTATATGAATGTACATAAGTGTGTAGACAAAAATGTTTGAATGACCTGGCGACAGGCTTTTGTTTTAATTATTTGAATTGGGAAAGTTAACTTCTTTTTAAAATCCTTAAAGCTTAAGTTCTGGATTGATTTCATACCATCAACTTCAACTTTATTATCAAGCAGCCTCGTATAAGAGAGCCATTGCACATTATGGTCGCCCTAATCAGGAATGCTGGAAACGTAGATTGGGTATAATGAGATCCATCTTTTGGCATAATATGTTTGTGACTTTGTGTACAAATGAGTTGAACGAGGAAAAAATTTGTGATCATTTGATTGAAGAATATTTGTTAAGACTTATTTAAACTTGTTTTTTTGCAGGTCTTTGTTGTGGCTGTGCTAGCAATCTTTCCACTTGTACCCAGAAATCTTTCAAATAGAGCATATCGGCTATCCTTAATGGGCACTGCATGTTCTAGTCTGTATTCTTTGTACTCTCTATATGGGGTAACCTTGCAATTTTAGATTCTTAAAATTATTTATCTTGTACTCTCTTTTACACATTGATTATGATACTGTGACTCTTCTTCTACTAACCAGACTTTGTTGGCAGAAACCAAGCGCATGGAATTTGCAGGCTGTGCAAGTCTGGTTTCAGTCAGTAATTGCAACCAAGGATTTTATTTACTTCATTTACTGTCTAACTTTTGTCACTTCACAACTCAGCCTCAAATGTTAGCATTGCTTGCCTTATGTCATTTCTTTCCTCAGTGTGCTTGAATTATATCAGTCTTTATTGTACCTGATGCGCTGATGTTAAATATTGATGCAGTTGCTCTTCTTCCTATATTATGCCGGGCCCTTGATCATGTCACTAAATTTCTTAGACATAATTTCAGTCGCTCCTCCTTGTACAGGTAGGCAAGTTTTGTTTCCTGTGGGGGCTGGGGCTAATTTTAATGGATAAAACATTTGTGTTTAGTTATTATTTTTATTTTTGGTTGTTAAGAGTTATTTTTACATATATCACATCTTGCATTCTGTCGACATTTATTAAAATTATGCATTTCAAGAGGTGAGATGCTCATTTTTTTCTAGTTTATATGCTCCTTAAGCCATTAATTTCAGTTCTGTTTTGAATTTTCAAACTGCTTGCAACTTGTTTCTACTTCAGACGAATCTTCTGTATGATCTGTCCCACTCCAGAACAATCTCTTCTGTATGTGACCACTGATCTGGCTTCTATTGAATATTTGATGTGCTTTTTTTAGTTAGAGTTAACCAGTGCTGATGTCGAATCAAATGCTTGAAGTGAAACTTTCATTTGGATAATTTTGACCTCTCCAATTTTATCCTTAGTTACTCCTTTTTCCAAGTTAATAGTGTCACTCTTTTCAAGTTTGGATGTCTTGATGGAATACGGTATTGAAATACCATATACAATATTTTGTTTTTCTCTAAATTACTATATGAAAGGTCTACCTTGGAAAGTTTTAAAGATGACAATTATTTGTTTTAGATGCTAATATTTTTTTTCTATTTCTGCAATTACCCACCAAAAGTGCATTTGATGCTTGTTTCTCCTTAAAAGGTCAGAAATTCAAGCAAACTTAATAATAGACAAGGGGAGCATTCAAAATTTTGTTTGTTACCCTTTGTAATTTTGGGCATGCTTGTCAATGTGCCAAATCATGACCCTGAATTGCCCGCTTCAAGCTCCGCTTTGGTTTGATCTGCATTCATGGTCCTCTTTCATTAGATCAAAATTTTAAACTGCCCAAATCATAGAAACATATTTGATTTGGTCCATTGGTTCGAAAAAAAAAATTTAATTGTTTTTTTTAATATGCTCGAACAAATCCATTTATGCCATTTAAAGGCGAATTCAGTCTTGAAATTACAGTAATATATGCATGCATGTGTTTGTGCTAGTTTGATGAATGCTCATGGTCTGATAGTTACACAACATTGCATCGCAGATGCTCGCATCTGCTTTTCATTAAATTATCTTTGTCCTTGATCTTGCAGTTGCACATATTTTCTAAGATGCTACTCCTACTCCGCAAATGTGTTCATTAATGTAGAAATTAGGAGAACTGTTTCAGGGTCGAGTTATATTGTTTCCCTTCCGCAGATGCTTTGAGAGGAGTTGGTTTCTTCTTATATCCCTCCTTTTAATGCACTTGTTTCAACTCTGCATTAATATTTTTTCTACATGCCAGTAATTTTTTTGGTGGTTTTAACAGGAAGTACTTGGAAGAGCTGTGTGTGTGGGTGGAGTCAAACACAACTACCCTCAGCATACTGTCTTCACAAGCTGAGATTGGAATTGGATTCCTCCTAATTATCTCCCTTGTCTCGTCAGTAACTATACACATGTCCTTTATATTCTCTTCTAAACTCTTGATAATCCTTCTTTGTCTTTCTATTTTCCCCTTCACAATTTTGTATCACTTTCCACTATCCATGTTCTTATAGTTATCGCATGCAGGTGGCAGCGCAACATAATACAAACATTCATGTACTGGCAGGTTGGTGCCTTTCTCAATTGTTTTTCAACAAAGCATGTATTGTTTATCTTAATTAGGATTAAACTTTTTGTGCACAAAAGAAGTGGTTGATTGAAATTAACAACTGAAGTTAGGAAAAAGTGTATTATTTTACCTTTTTCCCCTCTTCTTTTTCTCTCTCTCTCCCTCTCCCTCTCCCTCACTCTCTTTTATTATATTTAAATTCAACTAGGACAGTGGCTGTATTGAAGGGGTTAAATATGTCTCCTTCCACTTTGGAATATCTAATTTTAATGGTATCAATTTGTGCTCAGAGGGGCCATTGTCTTCTAGAATGACGCTTTTATTGTTTAATATATTCTTAAGGTTGCGAGGTTAAATTTCAGGCACCCATATGTGTAGATTACGCTGTAACCAAGTTAATGTACCCAGTATACAATCCTACTTCAGTCGATTAACCCGGACCCAAATAGTGTATAGACATTTTTCTTTGCCTTTTGGTACAGAAGTCCTTTTCTCCTCCCTACTTACTCTAGACGTTTCCATCCTACAAGAAATTGTTACTTGGACTTTGTTTGTTCAAGTCACGTCAAGTTATGGAATGTCTGGTTGACTCACAGCCTCTTATAGGTTTACGACACTTGAGTTGGTCCTGGCAAACCACCTGGCCTCATTTACATATTTAGCATGGATGGCAATGCAGTAACACACTTGGAGAATCAACCTGAAAATGTTAAATAATATATATCCATGTTGCCTCTACTGGAATACCTTTCTAGATAGCTGCATCTGGAGGTAGTATGATAGTTTGCAGAAAAAGGAGAGAAAAAATTAAGATTTGCATAAATGCCTATTTGTTGTTGCAATTTATTGATCCTCCTTCCCCCCCCCCCCCCCTCCCCTCCCCTCCCCTCCCCCCTCCCCTCCCCCCTCCCTTTCTCTTTCTTTTCGCCCTATAATTCTAAACACAACCTTCTTGTCTTTTTCTGGAATTCTTTCTGGCAGCTATTAAAGCTTATGTACCATGCCCCGGTGACTGCTAGTTACCATCAAAGTGTGTGGGTTAAGATTGGCAGGACAGTTATTCCGCTTGTGCACCATTACGTCCCATTCTTGAACACTCCATTGTCTGCCGTACAGAGATGGTGGTTGAGGTAAAAGCTTTGGGAGAGGAAATTCAGAGCAGGGATGAATGATCTTGTAAAACAGAAGAGTATTGCAGATTTTTTCCCCTGATCTTTTAACTGCCTTTTAGAATATAGTTGCTTGTAAGATATACAACCAAGCAGTAATCTTAATTTGAGATATTAATTTATCAATTCAGTCTGTGGTCTCTACTAATAATTTCTGAGTAGCACTTTTTGGTCTCACTGTTTTATAGGAAGGTCTGATTTTCCCCTTGTACTATACTTCTTTGTATGTTATCAAAGCGACAACTAATGTTCTTTTATTATTTTGGCTTGTAATGTAAAATGTGCATTGTGGGGGAACCTGGATTTCACTAAAAAGTAGTACTATGGACACAAGTTATGTACAAATAATATAAAAAGAGAATAGAAAGCGGGATTTATTATATTGGATGTTTAGTACATTTTCAATGGTATGCAATAGATGGATTCTATTTTGGGTGTACAATTTTGTGTATAGTTTGCTAATTATTCTTTTCTAAACATATCTCTGTGATTATTCCTGGGTTACATTAGTAAAAAGGTAGACAACTTGTTTGTAAAAATGAACCTGAGTTTGAGTTGAATTTGAGACTTTTGGTTGAGTATGCTACTCAAACTAGCTCAATATAGATGACAAACTAGGATGAAATTTTGGAGGAAATGATGGTGCCATGAAATATGTTTGTATAATTGTCATGGAACAATTTTTTAATTTTATTTTAAATAGTAATATATGTCTCAGTGCAATTTTAAAATATAAAATGACATAATGTTATCAAATTTCTCAATATAATTTTATTATGGTGCCAACATTATCTTCTTTTTAAGTACTAATGTTAATTTAAGGGTGAGTTTTGTTATAAAAAAAATTGAGAGAAGGGGTTCGTAAAAAATGGAAGGTGAGTTTTACATTTTAGTCCTCTATTTACACATCAGTATTCATTGATTGATGAGACGCTAGTGCACTTTTATTGTAAATAGCGTAATAAGTGGAATGACTTATTTTAAAATAATTTATAAATTAAAATATAAATTATTTTAAGTTGTGACTTACAAGTAAAGTGTTGTGCATCAATTTGATTTATAAGTCCTAAATTAAGTTAAAACAAGTTATTAAGGTGTTCCGCTCATAATGACTTATAAATTAAAATAAATGTGAAAATTATTAAAAATAATGTTAATAAAAAGATACATTAATTCAATATCATATCATAACAATCATCCACAATTGCACTAAATAAAACCCTAAACAAATTCTCTAAACATAACATCTACAATCTTATTTCAAGTTAGATCTTAATGCATATTATCTCTTATTGGTAAACAGCTTATTAGTAAACAACTTATTATTTAAACATTTTATTGGTAAACAACTTATTGATAAAAAGTTTATTGGTAAACAATTTATTATTAGTAAACAGCTTACCAATAAGCTTTTTACCCATCTTATTACTAGTAAACAACTTATTGGTAAATAATTTATTTGTAATCAGCTTATTATTGATAAAGAACTTATTATTGATAAACAATTTATTATTGGTAAATAACTTATTATAAGTAAATAGTTTATTATTTAAACAACTTATTGATAAACAATTTATTATTTAAACCTAGAGAAGGTGTTAGGGTATGATCTAACTTCATTTCTTTAAGGAGATTCTATACAATCCCATTAAAGAATTATACCTAATCAGAAATCCTAATTCTATATGAGAAGGATTCTATGGACGTAGTGAGATCACTATAAATACAAGGCTTTATTATGATTTTAAGATACGCACAATATTATTTTTCAGCACTAGAGCATTAAATTGCACGTGTGTTTCGTTTCTGTGCAGCGTGAACGAATCTTAGCGTTAACATTAATAGTTCTGCTGTGAACCAACTGTTGTAATTCTAATTGCTTTTTATGAACTGAATCAACAGAATCTATTAGAAAATCCAAAATTTCTGCCTTTAAAATCAACTGATGTTAGGTGCTCTGTACTGTAAACGTTTGATCAAAGAGGAAGATAACCTCAACTGGCAAGTAGAAATCGCCATTGTTGAAGAGAGGAGAGAGAAAAAAGTAACAGGAATTTCACTTATAAACCTAATAGCAATAGAAAGAGAGAAAGATTTTTAGGTTAAGGGGGGTAGGGATGTAATTTATCAGAAAAGGGGTAAAATATAAATTATATTTGGTTAAACTTATTGTTACTTATTATTTTTGATTTATAAGTTCAAAAATAAGTAACAATTAAGTTGCAAACGAACACCCAACAAAGACTTATAAATCAAAAAAAATAATAATAATAATTAAATTGCCAACAAACACCCAATGACCCAACAGTAAAAAACAAGTTATAAGTTCCTCAAACCAACTTATAAGTCCCGAACAGGTTTGAATATTAGCCTGAAAGAATCTGTGACTGATGAGCAAATAGTATTAGTATAATATTATTCATATAGAAAATAGTTTGGTTGTGGTACTGAAAAGTCTGGGAAAAACATAGATCGCATAGAGAGATGGATCCAAAGCTGATAGAGGTTTCGCAACTATTCGATCGATTCAAAGCTGCTATGTCCCGGAACGATTTCGATACTTGTTCTAAACTCCTCTCTCAACTCAAGGTAATTTTTTTCTCTCATATTCAAAACCCTAACCCTTTTTTTTCTCTTACTCCCGTCATACTTTTTGTTTTCCAAGATACTGCCTTTCGAATTATCTATTGATACGCCCTAATTTGTTTCTTTTTCCTTGGTTGACTGAAGACCCAATTAGGAATATCTTGTTAATGTTTGTAATTTGGTGTTTTTTATTGGTTTTGATTCAGAAGCTTCTAATATTATCTTGTTATCCATCTGTTTACTAAGATTCTAGGAAAGCAAAGGACTTTGGTTAAATTTGGACTATTACTCGTTATAATTGTTGTGTTTTGAGGCAGAGTTGTTATGATTTGGGAATTGTATTTAGAGTTCTGAGTTATGTATGTTTGATGGTTAATTTTTGGCCCAAGTGCGGGGATTGGAACCAGCAACCTTGAGGTTAAAAGATATATTATATAATTTCTTAAATGCTCTATCTTTATGAAACTACATAGACCAAACATCTGCTGTAAGAAGTTTGAAAGACCGGAATTGAACTCCAAAAACACTAAAAAATTATTTTGTGTTAATTTGAAGTTACATAATTGGGCTTAGAGTTGGAACTCGGGGGGACTTCATTGATAGCATTGATATGTGGGATTAGGGCATAGAGTCTAGCTTATTCCTGACTCTAAAGAGGCAATTGTTAAATTAGACATCATGAGTTCATGACTGTGGGAAGATGAAGAATGGTTTGAATATACAAGAGTAAGGAAATCCATTGTTGCACATCTCGTTAGTGCTACACACGACACTGATTGGTCACTATTGACTTAGTGATACAAAGTATAGGATATGTTATTTCCTTGAAAGATACAACATTGTGGTATTGCGAATAGGACTTACATTTACTACTGTATAAGTATATTGATAGTTTTAAGGAGCCTTTACTTGTCCAAGTTATTAACTTTCAAGGAACTGCGTAATGTATTTCCTTTTAGTTGTTTTCCCTTGATTCTTGTTAATAGTTGATATTACATTATTGCATATGTTGTGCGCTATCATGGGGTATCTATCTTCCAGGTCTTGCTGACAGAATTTAGAAGTCTTCCTCCGTTATTTGAAGCAACACCGAATGCAGTACATGAGTTGACAATAGCAAGTAATGTTCTTCACTCGACTCTGTCATATATTTTAATAGCATTGTTACCTCTAAAACTAGACTTGAGAAACATCATTTTTGTTGGTTGATATGGTTCATTGTATAGGAGGTATGTGGATGTTCTTGTGGTAATGTATAGATTGAGAGAGGCCAAGACCAAATTTATGATGTTTCTTTTTTGCCTGGATTTCACTTTGTCCCGTGTGATTGTTGACTTTTCTTCTCGTTTCCAATGGGACAAACGTAACTTCCTACCCAAAAAAAGTTCTTAAAAAGTTACATTTATTGCTAAATTTTCACTTCAACTCGAACGTATTGGTGAGGTTTATGCTTTCAATCTATGTTTAAACGAGTGAAACTAGGTCATTTTCTTGGGGCCAGAGTGTGTAATGAGAAAATGTAGTAGTCATAGGAAATAGTAACAAAATCACCAGTTAGACAATGCATTGTAGCAACCAGAGTTCACATTACAGGAGTAAGAAAAATATATTGGTTTATGCGTGACACATATTGTCCAATATCACAGCTTATCTAGAAGTTAGATCATGAATTTAGAATATTGTATAATTATTTAATATATGCGCTATGTCCTGTTTAATTACTTCCATGTTTACCATCTTCCCTTTTGTAAAATCTTTGAGCTTGAGAAATTTTCAGGGGATATATATGAGCATGCAGTTGTTTTAAGTGTTAAGACTGAGGATCAGGATGCTTTTGAGAGGGACTTCTTTCAGCTGAAGCCCTATTACACAGATGCAGGGTAACTTCATCTTGTCTACTTGTCGTTTGATTTGGTACTGTTTTGTAGAACTTTTGGTTTAGTCAATTGAACATTCGTAATTATGAATCGTAACAATTGACAAGTGTGATGGCAGTCCAATTCTTTTCAACGGATGAGGATTTATTCCTCTTTTTCTGCAATATAAGTTAAACTTAGGGACAGGTTTTTATGTTGGATAGTTTTTAACATTTGTGGTTGTGGCCTACAATTTATCCTATATTTGGCCTTTCTATATGTCGTACTCAGACTCGTTTAATGTATCGAGTCTAAAATTTTGGCCGAATTTGGCTTGTTTAACATCTTAGTTGCGTCTGCTGAGCCATAACTGAACGGGCTCCTGTGTTCCTGTGTTGTATCAGTTTGTTTGTAACCGTAGTAATTCATCTACAAGTGTTGCATGGTTTTGTGTTTCTTGGTTCAACTTGTTAAATCTGAATAAATTCTCAAAGGCATTTCCCTGAATGAATTTCATTGAATCTTATTTTTTATTTATCTCTTGAATCATCAAGACATCTTGTACTAACTTGTTGCTCAAAGTTGATTTATGATGTTTGTGTTTTGATGGAGCAGGGGCCGTCTTCCACCATCCCCTCAGGAATTCCCCATTTTGGGTCTCAACCTTTTAAGACTCCTTGTGCAGAATAGAATTGCCGAATTCCACACTGAATTGGAGTTGCTTTCAGCCAGTGCCCTGGAAAATCCTTGCATCAAGCATGCCGTGGAATTGGAGCAATCCTTCATGGAAGGGGCTTACAACCGTGTGTTGAGTGCTAGGCAGACAGTACCTCATGAAACATATGTTTATTTTATGGATCTTCTGGCAAAGACAGTCAGGTAAATTGTTCAACTTAGATTTATACTGTAATTTAGAGAATCTGATAGAATTTACATATATCACAGAGCACCGACACGTCACCATTAGCAGGCTGGCTATTTTTTGTTGGGGATGAATGGATTTTGTATTATTTGCACGACTTATGACATTAATTACGTAGTTCAAGAAAAGGTTATTGATTGGTTTCCAGTTATATCCGACATTTAAAAAGTTGAAGTTACTTTATTTTCCTTTAATCAATTTCATGATTTATGGGTAGCTTCTTAATCTGCGTCCATCTGGAAATTTTAAAGATTGAAGTTCAATAATGAAAATAAAAACTATTTGTAAGTGTGGCTTATAGGAGCACAATTCTTAGTATCCAAGAAAATAGTCAACAAAAAAGTAGGACTCAGACTCTTATGTAGCATCTAGGATTAGTTTTGCATTTTTCTAGTTTCTACATAGATGTTCAGCAGAAGGACTTCTAGTAGTATAAAAATTATCAAAAGGACCTTTATAAGAACTTGTAGCTCTTTAAATATATTACTATTCATAAAGTGATATTTCACTTTACTGATGCTTCTACGCCAAATATTATCTTCTTACAAAGGCCTTTATAGAAGGTTGTACTCAGAAATGCGTTTCATGAAAAATACATTACAATATCATGAAGCTGTCCCAAACATAGCTTAATATAGATTTTGTTGAAGGAAAGGTGACAAGGGATTGATTGAAGAAGAAAAATATGGGGACTAGACAAACTAGTAGTATATACAGCTATCAACTAACTGTTACACATGAATGCTTGGTTTTGTCACTGATATTTTTAAAAAGCTTTTAATGATGATCTATTGATGAACCGTCCTTGTCTAAAGAAAGAATTGAAGTTGTTGATTGGTGGTTCCAAGTGAAATAACTTCCGTCAAATTCTTGGGTAGTGTGGACATGTTGAAGGAAAGATGATTCAACATTGCACCACTTCAGTCAAACTACAGTTGATTAGCACCGAACTAAAGTGATTGGTTTTATTTATGTACTTCGTAGTTAATTTTGTCTTTTACAGGGATGAAATAGCGGGATGCAGTGAAAAGGCATACGACTCTCTTTCACTCAACGATGCCCGACAAATGTTGCTGTTCTCATCAGACCAAGAACTTTCTGAATATATCAATGAGGTATTTTTTGAAGTTTTGCTCTTTTAGTTTGGTTAAAGAAGGGTTGCACTATGGCGGTAGCCCCTCCACAACATAAACTTAACCCTAAAGACGTTGATAACCAGATTTAATACTATGTCTTTGGAATCTTAGTTGGTTTGACTACTGAAAGACTTTTACCAGCCATACTAGTTGCACTTTTTGCTCTCTGTGTTGCGTTATCTCTTGGTCCCAATTTAAGTGACATTTTGATTATTCTTTGAGCCGTGAACCCCAGATCCAAAAATGAAAGAAAACTTGAGGTCTGTGATGGTAGTGGAGGGCTTGGAGTGGCAGGTTCTGCACCCAGCACCCCCTGGTGTGGACCTATTCCGTTATGGATTTCGGACCTTCCCTTTGTGTAGCCTGTAGCTACACATATAAATAATATATATATATATATATATATATATATATGTGCGCACACACACACACACACACTCATGTTGTATTGTATTACTTTTTATTAAGTCAAGTCATTGATGGAATATTCGATGTAATTTTTGGGATATGGTTTGTTAGCGTTCATCACAGCTTTTGTACTCAGTTTTAGTTTAGTATAGTGGATTCCGCTTCTTTTCACCAATGGGTATACGCCAAAAGTAATGTTAAGTATTAACCAAGTAAAAAGTCCAACATTTTTATCTTTTCTTTCAAAAAAATACTTTCCAAAAGATTGGGAAGAAGTAGCTAAATTATTAATACAAAACGAAAGTATGATAGTATGATACTCATGAACCAACCGATAAAAATAAAACGACGTTTCTTTAAATAAACAGCAAGACAGGTCCGCTATAAAGCCTACCGGCCAGAAAGTCCTCAAGAACGAGAAATCCGATCAAAAGACTATTCCATAACAAACTCTTGTTGCCGAATTGAGTGGGCTTGGCTTGTACCAGGAGCGAGTGGTCTTTCTATCTTTTTGGGTCTTTCTATCTTTTTTATTTTACACTTTCATTTTGTGCTATAGGAGTAATTATTGTGGTTATCATAGATTTGACTTTTGAGAAGTCCCAAATTAAGTGATTATTCTAGATATCAATGCAATATTGTTCATTTTGACTATGCTATCCTAATGTTTGAAAAAACTACAGAAGAGGATTTATGAACCTCATTACATGTTTCAGATATGCATCATTATTTTTGAGGGTATAATGAGTAGCAAAATATATTAAGCTTTATCAAGTACCAGTTCTTGAATTATTTGAAGTGACTGTTAGCTAAATTGGGACATTGAGAATTTTGTTTCTCTTTGATAAGCACACTTGTCTTAGTTTGTTAGTGTTCACAAGTAATCATTAATTAGTCTTGTACTATATTCAATTTGGGACGTGGGAGTATTTGTTTCGCGTTGATGAACGTATCATTGATTAGTGTTGTGCTATATTCAAATTTGCAGGAGCATCCCGAGTGGGAGATAAAGAATGGGTCTGTGATTTTCCAGAAGGCAAAAGAATCTGCGCCTTTCAAAGAGATACCGTCTCTGCAGCTCATAACTCAAACACTCAGTTATGCTAGGGAGTTGGAACGGATTGTGTGAGGGATGAACTTCCCCTTTGTTGTTTGCACTCCTGATTTATTTTGTTTATTTGATTGCGGAACTGTATGTTTCTAGTCTTAATCGCTGAAGCGTCTTTTTTGTCTTAATACAGTCCGATAATGATGAAATCAAACTCGTTGATAGGATTACCTTTTGTATCTTAACACATTGTGAATGTTTTTGCCTTTCATGTGTCTGCTGCTTTTATTTTTATTTTTATTTTTATTTTGGCTCTTGAATTTGTTGGGTAGCCACCAAAAATGAAGTTTTCCTTTCTTTTATTTTCCTTGGAAATTAGTAGCCCAGTTGTCATCTTTTTTAATTGGGTTAATTACATATAATAGTACATTTTAATAAAATATTACAAAAAAAATGCATAAATAAAATATTTACAAAATGAGTGCATATGCAATACTTAATTACAAAAAGAGTTCAATCTTATTCTTATAATTATGGTCTATGATTATTTCCATTATCTCTTCCCGTTAATTACTATTTTATTATCTCTCTCCTCCCTTCCCCTTCATCCGCCTCCCTTCTCCCCCCTCCCGCCTCCCTTTCTCCCCCGCCCCGCCCGACCCAACCCAACCCAACCCAACCCCTTCCTCCGCCTCCCTTCTCCTCCCGCCCCCCTTTCTTCTCCCCCTCCCCACTCCCTTTCTCCTCCCGCCGCCTTCCACCGTCCTCCCCCTCCTCCTGCCCCTTTTTATCATCCTCCCGCCCCAGCCCCACCACCTCCCCTCCCTCCGCCTCCGCCTCCCCCTCCTCCCGCCCCCCTTTCTCCTCCCCTTCCTCCCGACCCCTTTCTCCTCCCTCCCACCACGCCCCACCCCCTCCCTCTCCTCCCGCCTTTCACTGCCACCGGTCCATTCTCCACCTCCACCGGTAACCAAACCTTCATACGTTGGTAACCAAATAGTCATACCAAAGTAACCAAACATTCATACCAAGGTAACCAAACATTTATACCAAGGTAACCAAACCTTAATATGAAGGTTTGGTTACCTTGTTATGAAAGTTTGGTTACCTTGGTATGAAGGTAACCAATTCAGTTTTATTAGGTTACCAATTTATTTTGAATGTGATGCAGTTGGTAACCAAAATTCATACAGTTGATTACCAAACCTTCCGATAAGGTAACCAATTCAGTGTTATTAGGTTACTAATTTATTTTGAATGTGATGTAATTGGTAACCAAACTTCATGCAGTTGGTTACCAAAATTTCTGATAAGGTAACCAATTTAGTTTTATTTGATTACCAATTTTATTTTGAATGTGATGCACTTGGTAGCCAAACTTCGTATAAAGGTAACCATTTTAATTTTTGTGGGTAACCAAATCGTCAAAAAAAAATTCAGAATAACAACTTCGGCGATATGGTGGTGGCGGCGGCGGCGATATAGCGGAGGCGGGGGAGGAGGATGATGAACATTAATTCCTTCATAATTTTTTGTTTTTAATTTCCTCATTTTGATTTGAATTTTGAATTATTAATTTGAAATTGTTGTTAGATCCAAAAGATTTGAATTATTAGTTATCCTTGATTTTAGGCTTTTTTATTTAATTTGAAATTCAATGGTTTGAATTTTTTACACTTTTTTTAAATTATTTTTTGAATGTATTTTTTTTATAATTATTTTTTAAATGTTATATAATTCTGTAAAGGACTCTTTTTAATTTCATTATCAACACGGCATATTGTGATTGTGAGTCGACTGTTTGCATATTGATTATTGGATTAGTTTACTCCCCCCAACCAACCAAATTTATAGGATGATTGGCGCCTTTTAAACACTAAATTCAAAAGGCCTAAATATGAATTATTACCTGTTTTTTAATATATTTTTTTAAGGATTGTAATGTCACTTTTTTTAATTAAAGGATTAAACGTTTATTTTTTGTTCACTTTAGGGATTGCATTCTCAATTTTTTAAATAAGAGGATTAAAATTTTAATTTTTTATAATTACGTCTAATTGATAGTGTCATTTTAGAAAATTGATGGCATGACAACGACACGTGACTAAAAAATATTTTTGTGTAATATTGAGTTTTATTTTAATATTTATTTAATTAATTTTTTATATCAAAAAAGATAAATATAAGACTATTATTAATTTTTTAAAATAAATTTAATGACAATTTTACCATTTTTGGTATAAAAATTAATTATATTGATTATTGATGATTATGAAGTAAACTTAGAGTTCAGGGTATTAATCTATATTTATGCCTTAATTTTTTATATCAAAAGGGAGAAAAATTGTCATTATATTGATTATTGATGATTATAAAAGAACAAGGTTTTAATTATTAGTACATTTATACGTTTTAAAGTATTTATCATTATATTGATTATTGATGATTTTTTAAAGCTAAGTTTGTAATGTATTGAATTTTCTTTAAAAAAATTAATAATATTCTTATATTTAACCTTTTTGGTATAAAAAATAATGAAATAAATATTAAAATGAGATTCAATATTACACATAAGCATTTTTTTGGTCACATGTCGCTATGATGTTATTAATTTATGACGTGTTACTATCAATTAGACGTAATTAAAAAAAATAAAAGTTTAAATAAGAGTTTATTCCCTAATTAAAAAAATTGAAAAGATAATCTACAAAGTGAAAATAAAATAAAAAAATTCAAGGTATTAATTTGTATTTAGGTCAATTCAAAATTAACTAGTAGAAAATGTTACAAAAAATTAAAATATTGATTATAACGTTGTAAAAAATAAAATATGGTCAAGACTAAAGACGTTATAAAAATTAATAACACATACACATCGGGTGTGGCAGGATAGCTAAATAATTTTTTCCTTAACAATAACACAACAATTTTACTATTTTTTTTATAAAAAAAATTGTCGTGCCCAAGTAACTAGTATGCATTGTGGATCTTTCCCCTTTCTAGTTTTAACTTTATTCGTGAGAGAAAAATAAAAAATAAAAAAAATCCTCCCAGTGGAATTGAATAAATACATGCTTGTAATCGTTCCATTTTCTAATAGTATACTTTTTTTTTTTGCGCAAAAAAAAAAATTAGAGGTTTGGGAGCAAGGGTGTAAACGAGCTGAATCGAAACGAACAGAGAGCTGTTCGAATTCGACTCGAAATGATAAATTCGTACTCGAATTCGAATTGTATTTGAAAAATTCTACTCAAATTCGACTTGACTCGAATATTTAATACTCGAATTCGATCCGACTCGGCTCGAATTATAGTCAAACTACCCGCGAGATTCAAATTCAAACTCGAATTCGAGTCTCTACATAATTATTAGTTTTATAATAAATATAATTATAAATTGAATTTGTTATTTTACTTAGAAATGAGAAAATATATTTATTATTACATTTACAAATATAAAATCACAATTAACATTAAAAACAAAACAACATAATAATAATTAATTAATCTAATTTGATTTAAATTTGTATATATTATAAGAGAATGTATCGAGCATCTAATTGAATCTGTATCAATCGAGTATGTATCGAATCACAATCAAAAATTCGAGTAGTTTGAATTTTAAACGAGTCGAGTATAGCCTTGCTCAGATTCTACTCATATTTTTATTCAAACTATTTTTAATACTCAAATTTGGATCATACTATTAACGAATCTGAGTCTCGCTCGTATTTTTTCAAATCGAGCCCGAATTATTTGACTTTACAGCCTTATTTGGGAGCCTGAAGCCTGAAGCCTGAAGCGGAATATGGGTCGGGTTAATGGGGAGCAAATAAGTAAACCCGACCCATAAGAATCATACCTACTGATTGTGAGTCGGTCACAGACAATCGCATTCTTGGTTGGGACATGATCTTAGGTTCCACTGAAAAGGAGGAGAGAGTGGGCGAGTGGGCATCAAACCTCTTTCGTTCCCGCCACAAACTAAGCGGTTAATTAACGGTTTTTTGTTATTTGAAATCTATGGGGTATGCCACCGTTGTAAGTAATTCAATTCTCTCTCCAACTCTCTCTGTTTGTGCCTCATGTCTCTGCAATTTGGATTTTATTCTCTTCTTATAATGCTTTTTTTGCTTGTTCCATCAGATTCCACTGTGTCCAAATTCCACAACTATCCTTCTTCATTCACAGGTACCTTTGAATTTTATATTTACTCCTGAACAATGGATTTCCCCTTTTCGAATATGGGTTTCAATTTCAACTTATGTAGGGAATAAAACTGAACAGTAATGAACTTTGTTTAATTAATGTTTCAGGTTGTATGGGTAAATCTTTTGTAATACAAGAAAAAATTCATTGTAAATGTAAAGAAATTATTTGATTTTTTTAACTAAAAGTTTTTTATTTATGTATTATGAGGTGAGTGATTCATGTGTCATATACTTTTATCTCCTATCATGATTGGTGACCCTTACATTTATTTCTCTTGCATAATTACGTGAGTGTGTTGTGCTGCACTCTTTTCCTTTTCCTATTTTTATTCGTCAACTGCTATCATTTTTTTTCCGGGCATGTGTATTGATTGTAACAGTATATGCATATTATGTTTTTCTTCCATTTACAAAGCATTTAGTAACCGTTGCACATCGTTGTTCAAGGGAAGATTCTCTTTCCATGTATATAGAACACATCCTCTTTGCCTCGGAAAAGACTGAAATATTTAGCATTTAGTGAGAGATGTCACATTGACTTTTGGAAATTACGTCAGCCATTTCAATTGTATTACTTTGTGAATAAAGATATTGCAGTTGTAAAAAAAAAATCCCCTCTTTTTCTATTTTCAGCTCAAGAGCCTCTCATAAAAGCTGCTAATAGGCTGTCCAATCCTTTGATTAACGATGATGGGAGGGTGTATGTATGTTTGGAGAAGAACTTGATTGCTTTTGAAAGCAATGGTACCATTGCTTGGAAATTGCCTCTCGGTTACACGTGTGATGTCAGTATTGCTCCGGTTCATGGAGGTGTGAAAACGGTAAGGGGCTGGTTTCATTTTTCTGTTCAAATTTAATGTTACCAATAAAAGATGACCATCTTTCTACTTGTGTAACAACACTCCTTCAACTGCTATGGGTCTATTGTCTAATGTTTAACAGAGTAGTATAATATAGTGATGTAGACATGATATTTACTAAGTCATTACTGATGTGAACAAAATTACCCAATGTTACTATAAGTGTGTGATTCCTCACTTATCAAAAAATTATTAAAAAACTTTGTGTGCTTTCTTCAAGAGCTGTTTATTAAGCTAGCTTCTGTATATTATTAAAAATTCATGGGTTACTGTACTCATTACTCAGAATGGTTGAGTTTTAGGTTACAATTTTTATTTGAGGTATGTTTATCGTTGATCTTTAACTTTATGTCTAAACATTTAAAAGTGATAATTGTAGCATTCACCAGTCAAAGTGATTGTATTTTCACTTGGTTGCTTATATTCCTTGGATATGTAAGAGTAAGACAATATGCCCTACTTTTAAATCCCAAAAGATATTATAATACATCGAAACTGAGACTAGTTTCTCGCGATTGTAATTCTGGTATTTAAGCACTCAGTGATTCATAATCAATATTTACATATACAATTATGCACATACATTTTTGGGTCAGAAAATAATAGACGCTGTAACTATCAATCAAATTTAGTTACAGTCAAGTACATATCAATCAAATTTGGGTGATAATAAATTGAGTAATTAGATTGGTCCTAATAAGGACGTCAAGAATTTAAGTTTGGGAGATTGTAATACCCAAGTCCCACATTGGAACATGTGAGTTTGATTAATGAGTGTATAAGGCTCAACTCATCTTCCACTAGTACCAATAGTCATGACTTTTTTGGTGGACTTGTGGTGAGCTAAGATTACTCAAGTTGATGTCTTGGCCAAGTGGATTGAGCTTTATTCTGGATTCAGATTTGGATTTGGGATGAGTCGTTTCATGCTTATCTGACACAAACGTATCTCTTCTTGTACAAAATGCATTTATTACCAGTTCCACAAGCATTAAATTTATAAACCATTATCATGTTGGCTTTGGTAGACTATCTTCTTTCTCGTCTTGTAGCCGGTCATGTAATGATAAAATGTGGGGTGCACAGACATGAAATATGATAAAGATGCACCTCTACACCAAAAGAAGCATTTTCTTGTTTTGGATAGCTTAATTTAATATAGTGTGTTGTTTTAATTTTGAGCTGTTTTCTTTTACGACAGCTCAACATTTAGCAAGAATCTTTAACATGTACAGTTTATTTCTCCTCTTGAATTTCGGCATGCTATATGATTTCATCCTTGTTGCTCAAAATATAGAGTAACTTTATAAGTTGGGAATCTTTTCTGGTTAGTGATTGCCGTTCCGTTTAGTTGCAGCTTTATTTGGTTGCAGAAAACAGAGTACTGAAAGTCAAATTTCTGAAGATCGGAACTTCCAAATCTGCTGTGGAAGTATTCTTTGATCCAGAACCAGGTGAAATTATTGGACTCTCAGTAAGCACATCAAGCTCATGTGTACTCATCAATGTCAAGAACAGGGCACTCTTTGCATTCAGGTTGCATGGACGCCCACTTTGGAGTGCTGGCCCTGTGATTTATCAACATGGATACCGTCAAGGCTGCAGGAAAAATACATCAGACTGTTATTTTGCTTCAGTACCGGTGATTGATCAATGTGAAGCAAGTATATATGTAAGCTCTTTTTAGCCTGACTACCCTCCTTTCTTGTCCTTTCTTTGGACAATAAGCATTTAGATTTGACTGGAATATGTTTATTGTGATTCTCAAAAGTTATGATGAATGATTACTCTGTGGTGAAGTCATGTCTTTCGCAGATAATTCAGCAATATCCGAAATAGATGCTGTCTTTTATTGCACAGATTAAGATCTCCTTTTTTAGTCGGTTCCTTTAAGTAATTCTCTGTAGAATTTCTTGATATTAAGATATGTTTGAGCTTTCCTTATAAAGAGGCTAGAAAAGTAAAGAATCCGACAGGATTTGTGACTATGTTTCTGAACTTGCAGGTTTCAAATAATGAAGGAGAACTCTATTCACTGTCGGTCCGGAGCCCTCATTTCAAGTGGATCCAGGATTTGAGTTCATTAGACAAGAGATTTACTGTAACTCCTGGAAACAATGGCCTGTTGTATGTTACTGTACCAGCGAGAGCTCTTATTCTGGCTCTCGATGTTTCTAGAGGAACTATTCTGTGGCAGAAAACTATTGGGCCGTTAAGCACAATTGATTATGCACCGGTTGTTGATTCTAATGGTAAATTGATAGCCTAAATAGTGTAAGCTCAATTGATGAAGTTTGAATGTTCAAGTAACATTATAGATTTACATATTGCAGCGATTAGATTTTAAAAGTCAAAGCATGTTGTCATGACAAAATTGGCAAGAATATAAGGATTAACCTATGAAAGAAAAAAAAGATACATAGAAAGAACTGCAAATTTCTTTTCAGCAGCCTCCCTGGTATGTCAGGTTGGTGTTAAGTCGAAGCAGCATGTTTAAATTAAAATAACTCAGAACAAGACATTTTTAACCACGAACACTCCATAGTCATTCCTTCTAGGGATTCTCATGCTTATAGCAGAATTTATAAATGTGGATCTTTGACTTTGATAAATTCCTGAGGATTTCTTGAAGGAACTCACTAACTTCTTTGTCATGTTGATCTATTTACAGGTTGGGTATCTATTGGTTCATTGGATGGGTTTCTGTACTCATTTTCACCAACTGGGGATCTCAAGAAATTCCCAAAAGCTGCTGCACCGAATTTGGTAGTCCAAGTTAGTCCTGCTCTTGATTGCTCTGGTTATGCAGTTTATATATCTCAGACAGATATGGAAGGAAAATATAGCCGCACAATTGGTGAATACATTTATATATCAGTAATGAAACCAAGAAATGCTGTTTTCACTATGCTTGTTCCAGCAACAGGATCCATCTACTGGTCCGAAAGCTATCCTGGTGATTTGGAAATTTTGTAATATATCTTTCCATCATTTGAATTAAGAGAACACAATTAAGAAAATCTCTGGTCCAGGACGTATTTTATTGGTTGACATACTCTAAATTTTATCGTTTGTTGGTGTACTATAGGTCCATTCTCATCCTTGTTGTCTAAGAGTGATCTGCAATATTTTGTACTGGATGAGAGGATTATTCTTGCTTTTGTTTCTGCTTCAAGTAAGTTTCTCTCCGCAAACCCTGTAATATTTTAGGTCTTGCAGTGACTTTATTTGATGCATCAAGACTTTTGTAGCTAGAAAGCTGTGCTGGTAGTATTATATATGTAGTAAAACTATGAGAATCTTCTATCACATTAAGGTTCAACACAATTAATGTGGATAGCATCTTATATAACCAGGATGTGTGATTTAACAAACCACCATTTTTCTTTCTCTAATTGTAGTGTTCCCAACTTATTGTGTTCTGTGTGGTGCAATTCAACAGCCGGTTTGCTAACCCTAGTATGAAGTTCCCATTTTATTGAAATCTGTGTTGTGTGTGATTCAAGTATCAAGTGTCAACTGCCAGTTTGATGTGGAAAAATGGAGAAAGCAAGTGCATCCTTAACTATAGCATGTTTTGCCTACACCGAATAGATAATGCATAGGTTGGCTAATTTTGTTACTTCCTAAGGACATTCAAAGAAGTCCAAATTAGAAAACATTATTGTTGATGATTTGGGTCAAATTGAATTCGATGGCTTATATTTAGCAAAAACATAAATTAATTAAGAATTGGATTCTTATATAATTCTTTGTTCCCCTATCTAAGGAATATGGAATGTTTTGGTGGTCATAAACGTTAACCATATTATAAGTTGAACACTTAAAACTATATATTAAGCATGTTTTCTAAAATTCAATCTACTTTTGCAGACCACTTGCCGAATATTAGAACATGAACGTCGTCACTTAAGTCGATATTTTTCCTTATTTCGACTACTATATATTTGAGACTAAAATATTTCTTAACATATGTAAACTACCTCCACACTGTCAAAATCTAGACTTTGGATGGGTAGTTCTATGTCCTGTGGTCCTGTTGCTAATTTTAGCAAGATTGCAATGGAGAATATTCTTACCCTTTTGCAGGAAGTTCTTAAGTCATTCGATTATCCTTTCGTATGAAACTCTACTGGAATTTGAGCTTATTGTTCCAATTTCCTCGTTGGTGCAGGTATTGGTAGTCCACTTCCATGCCGCAGCACACGTAATGTTCTCATAACTTGTACTAGTGACTGCCTCAGCCATGCATTTGTTCTAATTTTTTAATTTGGTATCAGTCCAGAAGCTTGCATCTAGCTGCTCCCAGACTATGCCCAAGCGTGTGAACATATACACAGGTGAATAGCTACTATATGATTTTATAGAGAATCTGTTGGTCAGTTTAAACTTCCAGTTCTGCTATTCATTTCAGGTAATGGGAGGGCAATTTTGTTGTTCCTGTTTTTCGAATCTGTAATTTTGATCATTCTAGCCGCTCTTGTTCGATTTTGTTGTATTTTTTGGAGGAAAAAGAAGCTTCAAGATCAAGACCTCGGGAAATTCCTAGAAAAGAGAGTAAGCTCAAAATCCTTTCTATTTAATCTCTTACAGGAGCGAGGAGAAGGATAGGATAATTGAATGGTGAACTGGTAACGATCAAGTGATGAATTAATTTTTGTGAAAATGAATGGAATTTGTACCAATTCATTTCGCGTAAGAAAAAGAAAATTGGAAAAAGCATTTAAGTTGAAGTACACATTTTTATTAAGAAGGCCAGGCCTGTCTTGTTTAATGAAGTCAAAACTAATCAAAAGAAGCATATTGCTTTCTAGCATTCTCTGCGGCTCCAAAAGAAAGCATTTGACAGGACAATCACAGAGGTAAGCAAAAAGCTGCAGAGGGAGCATTGGGCAATGAAGTGGTTGAGAATATGGGGCATATGGTAAGAGAGAGGGAAAGCATAGAGAGGAAACTCTCAACCACCTATAGTTTGGGAAGGGATAGACCACCTGGCCCGCAACCAAAATCCCTTCTTCCATTATGTGATGCGAAAACAAGGAGCTTGTCTTTTCAAGGCACACTCGGCGGCGATAAAGATTCTGCATTTAAGGGAAAGGCACCTATCGAGGTAGGGAGTTGTAGTGAGGAGGATGAGAGTTATGAAACTGAGTATCAGAGTAGTCCTTCCGAGTCGGCCTCAGGATCAAAAGGATTTATAAACCCTTTATTCATGGATCATTCCGTAACCAGTGAACCAGAGATTACAAATATTATCGATGATGATGATGATGGAGAGGCAATGGCAGAATTCTGGTTGTAAAAGCACAAGTAGGAGAACCTTATCTTCAACTAATTAGTAGTTGATGATGTAGTGATTGCATTATGTGCAGTTTTTGTTGATGTTGATGATACACTTGTTAAGACTAGTTTGTTTTTGGTATGTAGATTGTTTGTTAATACTACAATTATGAGCGTATCTGGAGTAAATTGTGCACCCACCCCTGGGGAAGTTTCCAAAAATAAAAATAAAAAATATAATTATGTTATGGTAACAAAAGATGGTTACAAAAATACTGATACAAAACAAAATGATGTTCTGGATTATAGTTGGTATGTTCCATCTTGTGAGGGTAAGTCCAATGGTTATAATCAATAACTATCACCCACGTCATTTTGTATAATTTTTTAATATCCAATCTTTTGTCATCAAAGTATTATTGATATTTTATCTAATCACTCGTGGGCTGTTTTGTTTGACATAATGGGCGTTGAAATGGAATGATAAGCATTTCATTCCAACGTCGGTATAATAAGTTTGGCCGGAATAACCATTCTCAAGTAATCGCGATCTTTTATCCCATAAAGAATCGCGATTTCAATGAATAAAAAATGAAAAAAATACCCTCACCCAATCCATATAAATATATAGAATTGTGTACCAATTGTATATAAAAAAAATTGTGCACGGATAATAGAACCCATGTATTGCGTACCAATAAAAATGTGTAAAACATTCATTCCATTTCAATAGTAAACATTCATTCTATTTCAATAGTAATTTTTAAGTAACGTACCAAACGATTCCATTATGATATGATTTCGATTCCAACCATCATTCCATTCTATCTTAAAAAGATTCCATCCAATTAAACATCCGTAAAGTTTTACGTCTCAAATTTCATATAATTTAATTGATATATAATTTTTTTTTCTATTTTTTTTAATGACAAAATAAAACAACACTGTATTTTTAAAATTTATTTTTATGGCATTGTTTTGCTACAACTAAAAACTCAATAAATTTAAAGCAAAATATATTCAAATTTTGAATGGGGGACTACGAGATTTTGATTTTTTTGAAATAATATATGTATATTCTCCTTTGAAATGTTTTAGAAAAGGAAAGTCAGATTCTAATTTGGGAAGGTGGATCCCAAGCTTGTACGGAAGCGATTTACATAAGTTGGGTGCTACCACTATGGGGATAATACCTAATCATTTGTGAGATCGTACGATCAGATTTAATACAAAAAATATCAGAATTGATCTGCTCCGTAAGGTAAATTACAATGAGACACCAACCTATCCCAGTGACACACTGGATGATAATTCCCCTTGGGCCATACAAGAAAAAAGAGGGGGCCTTCTTCACTCCAGGAATCTGAGAAGACAGGAGAGAGAGAGAGAGATCTATCCGTTCCAATTTCGTTCCCAGTTCTATCTACTGCTCACTCATCGCTTTCCTCCAGAGAATTTTTCAAGAGGTAAAACCCTAATTCATTCTCTCTCTTCCTATTTCGAATTTTTTTTCACCGTTTGGTTGTTAAATGATAATGAACGTTGAACGAATTACTATTATTTTCCACTTGGGTGTCGTTATTTTGCTTAGCCGAGTCAGCTCAGGTCGTTTGCTTTAGAATATTTTTTGTTAGTTTCCAAATATTATTTTAGCTTCCTCTTCTTATTGATTTCTAGTGGTTAATTATCAGCAAGTAATGTCCCGGCTTGATTCTAGCTGAATGTGTTTAATTATAAACCCTAATTATGTTTTGAATTTAATGTCTTAACAGTGTGCTGATTATTATCTTCACCTGACATTGGAATTTCATTCATCTAATTGCTATTTTATCTATTTATGTATTGCTGAAGTTGTAGTCAATTGATGGTATTTTGGATGGACTAATCTATAGATCAACACAAAACTTCAACTGTAAGCTGCTTCCTGGCTTTATTAGCAATGTTCTAAAAGGCGCTAGGCGGGCGGCCATGGGGGGCCTAGGCGGAATTTTTTATTTTAAGCCAATTTTAATATTTTAACTTACATTTATCCAAACAAAACAATAATATAAAGCAAAACAATCTATAATAAAGATAATAAAAGCATTTATTTAAAGTTCAAACACATATCCATATAGTCAATGTCAAAGTTCAAACACAAACATGCAATTGTTCAAAGTTCAAACATATCTTTAACGTATTAGTTTTATTTATAAACAAGATTGCTATTAAATAATAAAATTTAAAATTTCAAGAATTCATTTTAATATTAAAACTTAAGAAATTAAATATAAATTTAAGAATTATATTAAATAAACTAAATATTACAAATGTATCATCATTTATATAATTTGAAGTTGATACAAGTTCAAAAAATTACAACTATAATAAAATTATCCATTTTAAATTGATCTTGTTCACTTTTTGTTGTGATTTGATATGCTACAAACTGCATTATGAATATGGTAAATCATTAGAAAATTAAATATATCAAGATCTGGTTTGGGTAATTATTAAAATAAAAAAATCTCTCCGCTTAGGCCCTGCCTAATTTTCTGGAGAGATTTTTTTGCCGCTTTAAGCCTAGGCGGGGCACCAGGAGGGGGCCTAGCGCCTAGGCGGGGAGCCATGGAGGGGCTTAGCGCCTAGGCGGGGATTTTTAGAACACTGTTTATTAGTGGTTATTGGTTAATTGGTTAAGCTTGTGGGTTTTAACTTTAAGTGTTATATCACCAGCTTCGGAATCTCATATGTTCTTTATTAGTTACTCTCTTATTACCTGAAAAAATGCCTTTTCCCTCCCACAATCTGTTGGATCATGCATCTTTTAGCTCGTGCACACACAAAAATATGGACTTTCTGTGCTTCCTTTGAACCGTTGGCTTAGATTTATGCTTCATCCATGACTGTGTGTCCTGTCTCTGCTTCATGCGCTAGAAAATGTTGAATGCATAGCGTAGTTCAGGCTAATTTCTTTTGTAATGCTTGTTCGTATGTCAATCAAGCTTTACTTTTGACCGAAACCATATATCACTGTATATTGGTGCTATGCCTATGAGTTCCATTTTGTAAAACACTTATAATATTATTCGCGTGCTTTTGTTACATGTTTTTTACTGGATGGAACAAAGAACTGATGCTTCTTCTAGAAAAAGGTCATGTTCCATGGAAATTTCAAATTAAAAGTTTAATTATTATTATTATTATTATTATTTTTCAAAAATAATTAAAGTTTTACTTCTTAGATTTTTGGCACCTATACTACACTTTTCTGATACTTGGAAATGTGAATGATGTTCAGTTTGAGTTCTATTGACATGGAAAATGAAGACTATTGATAATTTGATATTTAAAGAAATTTGATCACAGATTCATAGGTATATATATATATATATATATATATATATATATATATATATATATATATATAACTCTCTTAAAAAGTTTTATGACATTTAAAAATAAGTAAGAAATGTAATAGTTTTTCAAAAGATATGCAAGGAGGACGATTCATACATAGACACGCATACAAATTAATATGGATATGCTTTAACGAATACAAAATTATGTGGCATCCTTGTTGTGCCTTGACTGCATTATTTGCAGTTGTTGGTTAAAATGATTCGAAAGTAACAAATTTGATTTTAGAAACTTCAAGTACTAAATTCACTTACCAAAAACAGTTTATCGTTCATAAATTGTTTCTCTAGTAATCTGTGGTAATCAACAACTATTAATGAGTACAACTTAAGAGTATCATGTTTCTCAATTATTTTCATTTTTGGGTAATTGACTGTTTGTTCCATGAGTTTTGCCGTAAAACTATTGCACAATATGTAACCTAAGGTCATAGGTTTTCTTCAAAAATTATTTTTCATGGAGAATTTTTTTTTCCAAGTAATCTCAAGGATTTCTTTTACTTAATACATTAAGGTGAAGTCAGTTAGAGATATCAAATATATATGCTAGCACTGAAATCTCTTACAAGTATCTTATTAAATATACTTCAAGATATTCTGCATTAAATATTTATTTTCATCTCATGCAGAATAAAGCTTCACTCTGATTTGTGCATCAACAAAGGAAGCTCCTTTAGAATTGAATATGGAAAGTGAGGATTTAATAAATCTTCCAGCTTCTAGTAATTCTGGTAATGAAAGAGAGAATAATGACGTACCTAGTGCTGATTGTGAGCTTGGTGCAGCTGATTCTCTACCCAATACTTCTGAAATTAAAGAAAACCAGTTAAATGGGGATTTTCCAGGGAACGAGGATGATATTGGGAACAAATCTATCCAGTCTTTGCTAGTACCTGAAAGTGGCAAGGATTTGATTGACAATACAACTATTGTTCAAGTTACCGTTGAATTAGGTGAAGCAGTTGAAGTTGAAGTTCAAGAAAAAATGAATTGCTTCAACTCTACTGTACATACTGAGAATGGTTCTGTAACAGTTCAAGATGGAAGTCTCCTAGGCAATCTTAAGAGAGATGGAAGTTCTATCAGCAGTCAGGAGAAAGATATCAGTTGTATCCTGTTTTTCGTGTCTCTGTGTATCTTAAACTCTGTACTCACAAGTCATTTGGAGAAACAGTTCTAGCTAGTTTCGCTTCCACAATCTGATAGCATTAGAATCTTAATCTTAGTATGTAATTATGTTTTTTACTATTTTCACTGATTCTGCTCCAATTGAAACAAAATTATTACTACTGCTTTTTAAGTACATTGTGATGTTATGCTTTCCATAATATATTATGCCAGCCATCTCTGGCGTCAAGAGACCTCGAGTGGCCATTGATGAACAACCACCTTCAGTCCTTGTCTCGTACAATTCTTTACCAAGGTCTGAACAGTTATCATTTTTTTTTCCTGAAAAGGGAATTTTTAAGATGTGATTTCTCATTGGATAAATTCTAAAGCATAGCAGCTCTTAACTTTTCAGAGATAGTAAGCGGAAGCTTGAGAAGCTATTACAGCAGTGGTCAGAATGGCATGCTCGACATTATGCTTCGTCTGTTGTGAGTCATTCATCTCTTATACTCAATATTGTGTGTTTCAAACTTTCAATCCTTATTTTACTGTATCTCCCACACCTTTTGAACTAACAGCATATTGTAATAGTTGAAAGAAAGAAGCAGAATTAGTGGATGCTGGGAAGTGGAAACCATGTAATGGAATATATGTTTTCTTGTCTTCTTCTGCGGGTTTTTTATTTTTATTTAATTTTTTATTTTTGCAAAGAAATGCAATATAAGTTCTGAAGTCCAACATATTTTTTTCCCCTGGCAGTTAAAGTAGTCAGTTGTAGAGAATATGTAGCGCAGGCTTATGGCTGTTAGCCTGTTAGTAAATTCTGAATTACGAGTCTCTATTGACTTCATATAAAGGCTCTCTTATTAATTATCTTTCTTGGAAGCATAGATATATATGTCTTGGAAGCATAGAAATATATGTCTTGGCTGGACAGGAAAGGGATATCCTTCATGAGTATTGATCATTTAAGAGTAATATGACTATACACTAGGTTTAGAGGAAAGTTTAAGATGATCCAGAGTAGTATGACCAGAAGTTTATCATTTAACTTCCCTCGATTTTTCATCCTTCATCCTCTTATAATGCAACATGACATATAATGCCAATTCAATATGGGTACTAACAGCGGTAGAAGCTGTTTGTTTATGTGCGAGGATGGGTAGATTTTTCTCAATATTGTTGTAAACATTATAAGTCCAAAAAGCTCTCCTTAAGTTCATCTTTCTTTCTGTCTCATTTTAAAACTTGCACGTGCATGTTCAGCTTATATAGCTGAAGTTTGTTTAGACTTTTCTGCACTCTGACATCATAATTCACTCTGTTCAGGTTTCAAATCAAGTGTTAGAATCTGGTGAAGAGACGTACTTCCCTGCGCTTCATGTTGGTGTGGATACTCCTTCTTCAGTGGTATTTTAACTTCCAACATCTCTGTTTGCACATTCACTTGTATGCTAAAAGCATTACCTTGATGTCTTTTATGACTAGCTTGGGACTTTTCGCTGCCTATTTCAATCAATTGATCCACCCATTTAGTTAATACTATTTTATTTCATAAAGTATGAGGTGAGGGATTAACCCATATCATTAATACTCATAATTATAGAAGGATTTAATAGCTTTACTTCCTTAATAACTGTTGTAATGGAATCCATATATATACAAACTCTTTTTAAAGAAATGATTCTAAAATCTTCAAACTTACATTAAAGCATATTTCAAAAAGTACGAGTTGTGGGGTTACTTTTACCCATTATCTATTCATAACTATAAAGGATTTACTAGTTGGCTTCCTTAACTGTTCTAGTGAATTCATAAATGCTTTTCGAAGAAACGATTCTAAAATTTGCCAGCTTACGTTAAAACATGTGTCTTGTGCCTATAAATATTAATTGAGTATATGACTTATGGTAATTGGATGAAATTAATGCATCCACTTATGGCCATTCTTAGTTGTGGAGTCTCTGGCAATGATAATAATATTCATATATCAGATAATTTTCTGATACTAGTAGAACATAAAACGAAAATTGATTTAAGTGGAAATGGGAGTCTGAGAGGCCTTGGGTGGCAGAGGAGGTTCTGGTTTTGATTTTGGGGTGGTAGATATATTTTGAAGTTACGGTTTCCAGAGCTATTTTGCATAGCAGAAGGTGATGAGGCTTATAGTTCAGCATGCATTTTTATCATCGGAAGTTGGTGTGACATGGAATTCCTGTTCTTGGTGTGATTTTTGGTGGGGCTAGAGAATATTCATTCCTTTCTTAATATACTTATGGGATCAGTTTGCTCAGAGGTTGCTTCCCTCTCCTGAAGGCTTTTTTTTTTTTTTTTGGGGGGGGGGGGATGTCCTATTAACATATCCTTGTAGACAGTGGATCTTCCCATAGATTGCCTCTGGAGGTGGTCATTTGGAAGATCAAGGCTCATGAAGTTATATATACTTACTCCCTCCGTCCTCAAAAGGATGGCATAATTACATTCTTCACACAAATGAAGAAAAGTAAGATGGTAGAGAGTTAAAAAAAATTCATATTTATCCTTAGCTGTCCCACAATATTACATAAAGTGATGTGTCCTCTTATTCTTTTATTCTAATGGACCCCACTAAATGACATACTTACCCCTTACTTTTTGTACCTTAAGCCATCATTTTGATAACAAAAAAATTGTAACTTAAGCCATCTTTTTGAGGACGGAGGGAGTATATATCAAGATGACCTTATATATGGTTGTTAGAAGTTTTAACTTAAGATAGTTTCTTAATTTGACACACACACACACATACATTATATCTTCATAATTTGTTTGTTTATTTTGAAGCAAGTATTTTGCATGTTTCCTCTAGATATAACATTATGTCAAAATAATCGTCAAAACTATCTGTAGACTTTCTGGATGGACAACCAAACAAGGGATCCGCAAAGCAAGGAGGTTATCATGTTGGATAGCAACTCTGTCCCTCTTTATGATCGTGGATACACATTTGGTTTGACTCAGACTGATGGTTCTGGTAATGTGGAAAGGTAATTGTTATATTTGTGTGAATTTGTGGGTGCTCCTTTTAGTCTTAGATAAACTGATGGTTGCTTTTGTAACAATAAACTACAAGCTTGGTTCTGTTTTTTGCATAATAATTTTACTTTCTTGATAATAGAAAATTGTAAAATGTAACTTGGTAAAGATTAGGAATGATGTATCCCTTCATGGACAAAGTTGTACCTTCACTGAAATAGAATGCAAGACGTCTAAATGACTAACGATGGATATTGTAGTCCTTAGAGCTTAAAACTTTATACATATACCATGATTTATAAGACGTGACTTTGGTATAAACCTTGACATGATTTAGGCAGTGTTCTAAAAATTCTTGTCTAGTTTGGGCGCCTAGGTTCCTGCCTAGGTAGAATCAGACCTTTAAGATAAATTTGTTAAGTATTAAAATATTGTTTTTTAGTAATGTTTCATATAAATTTTTTTAAAAAAATCTACTTGTATGGTATAACAAGTATGCACAATAAAAAATAAATAAATAAGACCACTTAAGAAAACGCCTAGCCCGTTTAGGGAAATGCCTAGGCTCTGTGCTAGGTGCCCTTTCTGCCGCCTAGGTCCGCCTAACAATTTTTAAAACACTGTATGCAAGTTAGGGATGCACAAAAGGCCCGAGGCCCACGACCCGACCTTGGCCTGGCATAGGCCCGACCTGGTCAAAGCTCGGCCTGGTCAAGGCCTGGTCTAGCCTGGCCTGATCTGAAGGCTTTGAAAAGGCCTCATTATCAATAGAGAAATCTGGCCTGGCCCGGCCTGACAAAAAACCCTACATGGCCTGGCCTGTAAGTCGCCGAGCCCGGCCTGGGTCCGACTTTGGCCCAGAATGCTGCAACAGGCTTGGTTTAATAGCCTTAGCCCTTTGCTTGGTGGGCTTTATATTTGGTTAATAAAAAGAGGAGAGTTCTTTTCATAAGGATAACTTCCTTAAGAGTTTTATCCTATAAACCATGTGGGACTTGTGTCTAGTTAATTATATGGTGGTCTGGTAAGCTTGTACACCATTCTCTGCAGCTTTGTTCTTATCTTCCATGGCTACAAGCCTGCAACACAAAATCGATTTAATCCCATCAATTCTTCTTTCCCTCTCCTCTGCCACTTCTCCTTTTCAGCTTCGCCTTGTTTAGCAAAGATCAGATCGCTAAATATGATAGCTGTTCTCCTTCTTTTGATTACTCTCCTCAAGTCTCTTCAACCATCAATTTCATATCAGATCTAATTTTGCGTACGGCTACTAAGATGGCAAGGAGGCAACGATCGGTGTTGGGATCCCATGATTCCACACCCAAATCCATGATTAGCCATGCCGTTAGATTTGGAAGCTCAAACTCCAGAAATTCGTAGATGGAAAGTTTGATATTGGGTTGCAAAAATTCAAACTTCTTTTTATACTTTATCCAAATTTCAGATTTACTTTACATTTTAATTTTGGGGTTCAAATTGTTTTGAAATTAATTTTGAAATTTGAAATTTTGAAGAATTATGGCACTTGAATTTGGTTCAGTGTTGCCGTTCTGGCCTTCTGGGTACTTAGCATTAAAGTTTAGTTTAAAGGTCCATAAAATAACACAACTAGCATATATATCCACAATTTCTTTTGACCAAAATGATGAACCACATCTTCCAACATATGTTATTTTAAATATGAGATATATTAGTTAATACAGGCTGTGATACCCTCAAATCCGGGTACTTCGATTCCACGGGATTTGGTGTTCACTGTACAAATATTATCTATCTATTTACCCATAATAAATGCAAACCATGCAATATGTAAAATAAATCCTTCTCTTATGGGGTTACAACATCTGAAAAATAAATACATCAATCCCAGGTCATACTAAACTTAAATCTTAAATGCGGAAACATAAACAATAATTAAGTCTTACACAACTGAATACAAGTCTGAAACATAACATATAAAATAAACAACAAGTCTTCATCACTTATTGACTTTGCCCTTGCCTTTGCTAGTAGAAGGCTCGTCGGACTTTTCGTTTTTAACTGCAATGTTATTATTACGCAAGAGTGAGCACGATTGCCCACAAGTATAATAATATGACAACAATATAATAATATGTGAGTGAATCAAAGACATCTGAATAAAGAAATTCAACTTTTGACTCGAGAATAAATAACAGGAATCAAAAGAACATCTGAGGGTCATAAGACCTCGAACTATGTCCTAGGTTGTAAAGTGTTAAACTTCAAACCTTTAACAGTCATAAGACTATGGACTCTACTTCTCGTACTTAGGGGGATCAACCCTTAGTGCCATACTGTGCACAATATCCCAACGCTAAAGCGTAAATAATCCCTTACAGGGTTGTTCATCTCAGTTTTGATATCAGAGTCTGCACCAAAGGAAGTTTGGTTTGGATAAGCTCAATAAAGATTATAGAATTTAGAACGTACATCAACTATAGACTAGTCGAATCAATAAGGGTACACTAGTCCTATAAGGTTCAATAATAAACCATGCTCAAATCGAATAATAAATTCTCAAGAGTATACAATTGAATAAGTATTGTATAACTGAATCATGCTTTCAAAAGAGTTATAACATCTAATATGAAATTTCGAACTTGAACAATTAAGAACAAGAGCTTGCTCGATATAGAACAAAGTCTAAGACTTGATAAATGAATAACTTAGAATTTAAGAAATTTGCTCGATAAAGGTAAAGTTTAGAACACTTGCTCAATATAAAAGGTTTGAGTTTAGAACACTTGACTCTTGCACAAGGTACAATTTATAATTCACGTTCTTTACTTAGTCCTACATAGCCATCCATTCACAACATTAATTAATAATAAGTTCGATCTACTTATCGAATCACATGTCCATCTTAGAACACGTTATTAGTCTTTACACATAAGGGTTTTCGTCATTAAGTTGACTTATTAACTATCCACATAATATAAGTTATTAGCATCTTATTATATGCTGGACATATATTTATGTTCATTACATTAGGTTTTAAACCACCTCTTAGAACACACGAACACTTGGCAAAAAAATTTCAAACTTTTGCAGGGGGTGCGTTCGAGCGCCAGTTACCCTTGGGACCGGCGCGGCCGCGGGGCAACGTAGACCCAGATTCTCAGTTCGCGAATGACACGCAGAGCAGCCCAAAAATTCTCATTTTAATGCTACTACAACAATTCAAATGCTACCCATGAAGTATGGACTTCACAGAAACGCTATACAACATTTATAGCATGATCTTGGCAATTAAAATCATGTAATCACACAATCCAAGGCATCTAATTTCACTGTTTTCATACTTTATCATGTTTTGAAGGAAAATCACGAAATTTAACTTTACGGATTCGTTATAACACCAAATCCGTTCGTTTAATTTTCGTTTTGTTCGTATAAATGTGTACAATCATATGCAAGTACTAATTCAAAGTTAAATCATCGATTCATGGTATAAAATTGTACGTAAGGGCCGTATGGCCATATATACGACTCTGACATTTTGAAAACTCAAATATAAAAAAAATTCGATGGTGTGATCACTGAAAGTTATGCATATATGGCATATAATATGTTATTAACCATTAGTAACACCTATATAGACATATAATCAAGAGTTGTCAAATCTCCCCATTCACAGAGAACTTTTATAAAACACGTAAATGGAAAAGAACTTTTCGTAAACCCAATTAAGGCCTAATTTCATGAATTCAACTATTTTAAATCATTCATACCGAATATCAAACATGTTATAATTATATAATAACACATATATAAGCATACAATCAACAATTGCAAATTCTTCCCTTACACAGAGAATTCAAATATATGTTAATGAAGAAAACATAGTACGTGAAATAAAATTGGGACAAAAGAATTACCCCTTACAAACTCTGTGAAGATGATATGGATTCTACTTCCAATATCTCAATTCTCTCTGTGTATTTCTCTCTTTTCTCTCTACTTTTGCTCTGATGAAATATATGAACTAGTATAATAGTATACGTATATATCATATATGTTACACGACTGACAACGAGTGGTCAATTAATCCCATAGTGGGTTAACTGCACCAACTCCCTTTAGGGACCTGTTTAGCTCCTTTATTCTTCCTTTCTGTTTAATTTAATTAACTCTTTATAGTATAGTTTAATAATGTCACACCCAATTAATCAATATCTTATTTAAATCAATTAAATAACATAGCATAATTTCACATTAAATCACATAGTCACATAATTAAAATTCTTATTTATTAATTATGTCAAATCATTAAATCTTTAATTAATTAGAATAACATTATGCTTATTAATTAATTCGTTTAATCAAATAAGCTCAATTAAATACATATTTTGCATATAAAAATTCTCCACATTAATTTAACTAATGTAACACATAATTAAATTAATCTATCACAAATTCATCAATTAATTATTTAACTCAATAATTAAATCATCGAAAAAATATTTATTTAATTCAATAAATATTCAATTTAAATTACAAAAATTTCGTTCGTCACACATGCAACAGGTTGTAGAAAGATAGGAGTCAAACAATAGGTACAAAATGCTATGAGCTAGTTACAATTACAAGTTGTAAAAAGAAAGGAGTCCCACATCGGATATAAAGAGTTCTAACTCTAAGTTTATTGACAATTTATATGATAGTAATACTTGGTTTTTTAGTTGTACTTGTAAAGTCTCACATTATTGAATAATGTTATTTGGTTTTGTCAAAGTAAAATTTTAAAATATGAAAGTTAGATGGAAAGGCTTAGCCTGGATTTCCCTTGGGCCCGGCCTGGCCTGCAGGCTTCTTCAGACCAAGGTTTTAGTTTAATTAACTGGCCTGGCCTGGCCTGGTCTTCTTGCATTCAAGCTTGGGCCTGACCCGGCCAGGTCAACGGTCAAAGCCTGGCAAGCCTAGACTAGGCCAGGCCAGGCGGCCTGTTTGTGCACCACGGATGCAGGTTGACCTATGTATTGATATGCAGTATTTACGCATTTGTTTAGTGAAAAAACTCGGGTCAAATTCGAGTCCGTAACAAATATTCGGTCAAATTCTAAGTCCGAATAAAATCAAATCCATCTAAACAAGGCTTCAACCACTAGCCCAGTAGTATCTTATGTTACATGCTCACCCAAAGAGTCATGATTGAAGATATTATTGTTAATGACTTAATTCCTTATATACAGACAAATTTCTCCCATGAAAGAATTGAGATTATCGCGCCACAGATCTTTACATTTCTAGCCATTGTGATATAATACCACAACCTTCGTGTTCCCACATCCGACAACCCGATCGAGTAACCCGACCCGAGCTTTCGAGAGTCAATTCTGATACCATATGTAACAACTCGGGTTAAATCCCGAGTTCAAAACAATTCTTGGATGAAATTTCAAGTCCGAATCGAATTAAATCTTTTCAAACAAGACTTTAAACCACTAGCCTAATAGTATCTTTTTGGGTCATCTTAGCTCCCCACAAGCTCACTCAAAAGGTCATAACTGAAGGTACTATTGTTAGTAACTTAATCCATATCTTTCGATATGAGACTGAGGTGTTACAAAGTCCCACACTTAAATTTCTGATGTCCTCGTCAAAATCGATCCCACACGACATACAGATCTGTCTCTTTAGCCATTATGAAATAATATCGGCTAGTTTTGTGTCCCTACCTCCGAACCTCTCTCCATTATGGGATAATACCACCAACCTTCGTGTCCGCACCTCCGACTTTCAAGAGTCAGCTCTGATACCATGTGAAACAACTCGGGTTAAATTTCGAGTATAAAACAAATCTTGGGTCAAATATCAAGTTCGAATCAAATCAAATCGATCTAAACAAGGCTTAAACCACTAGTTCAATACTATTTTCTTGGGTCATTTTAGGCCACCATAGGCTCTAGGAGTGTGCAAAAAACGGATAAAACTGAATTATTGTACCGAATTTTTTTAACCGAATTTTTTCGATTATTCAGGAATTTTTGTAATTCAGTTATATCCGATTTATTTTCGATTTTCGGGTTTAATTTTCAATTTTGGGTTATTCGGTTAACCGAATATCCGAACTATATATGTATAATAACCAAATTATAATATTATTATTAACTAAAAGTTAGCCCTGATAGGTGATAATTTTACCTCATTTACATTTAAACATCTAGAGAGAGAACACTGCCATTGGTATACGTGCCTTCAACTTTAACATCCATCTCTTCCAAAAACAGAACACACCCACCGATCAATACACAAATGTAAATAGAAGCACCAAACACAAAAGTGACAAAACTGAAAATTTGGTATTTTAGAGCGATAAAAATGGTGCAACTGCTTACTTCCCAAATAGGATCCCTTCCCTCCAATCAATCTTCTTCTGGTCATGATCTCCGACCACTTCACTCTTTATCTAGTTGGCGTTCTAGAATTCATGGCCGTCAGGAACCAGGATCTGTAGCAGGGTATTTTATCTGAATGTTAACATAGATCTCCGATGGATTTTAACAAGATCTCCATTTTTTTTCAGCCCAACAAGGTCAATTCTGAATCCAATGGCTTTGGTCCTTTGTTTTTCCAATTTGTTAAATGTTAACATAGATCATACAGCAACAACCTTTTTGTATTGTTGTTTGATTCAATAGTGACTAACATAGATTGCCAATTTGAAATGAATTTTTTTGATAAAATGGAACATAATTTCGGTTATTAACCGAATAACCGAATTGTAAATTCGGTTTTCGGTAATTCGGTTATCTCTTAATTCGGTTAGTATTTTAGATAGTAAAATAAGTAAGATTTCGATTTTCGTATTCGATTCTGTTATAACCAAATTGCTCACTCCTAACAGGCTCTCCCAAAAGGTGAATGTACTATTGTTAATAACTTAATTATTTATATACAAACAAATTTCTCCTATATCTTTCTATGTGAGACTATGGTGTTACATTTAGATATCGTATTATGTAATTGAGTCGACAAGTCTTGGATAAATATGATTGCGTAACTAAACTTGGTGGTCATGGAAAGTGCATAACTAAATATTAGTGTAAATTTTTTCCTTACCCTTATTTGAAGGAAATTATTGAAATCCAGTAGTTAATAGCTTGAAAATTTCCTTTCACCTCCAATAAGGAAGGTGCACCTAGTTCAAATCCTTGGGACATGGGTGAATGACTGTGTATTGTTATCAAACACGAATTAATTAGTTGGAATCCTTGAATACTTTTTTTCCTTAAGAAATATGTTGAGGATCTCAGTATTGGAGTAGTCGTGGACATGGAGGTTGGAGATTGCACACACTGGTAGTAACTATGGAATAGTTACCAACTAATGTGCGTTGTGGTAAAGAGAAGGAAATGTTGGGAAATGATATACATGTCGACAAATATTTGACGAAGTTAGATTGCGACCAACGTGGAAGTGTATGTGATAAGATAGAATAAATTAAAGTAATACTCTTATTAATTCTTACCTATCGCATGTGTGCACATATTGCAATCATAATTCGGCTGAAAACTTTCGCAATATATAGCCGGACTCAGAAATGTTTATGAATTTTAAGATATGGACTTAGACGCATACTTATTTTCAATAAATTATTAAATAAACAAAGACACAAATAGGAGCTTTCATGTCATTTACCATATAATGGTTTACGCTTATTAATTGTACTTCTTCGAATTATCGATATATAAATTACACAACTTTTGATTGAGGTCGTGCAAATACAATTTTACAAGGTACAATTTGCTCAAAGTATTGAAGAAAGAATATCCTCTCTTTTATTATTATTATTATTATTATTATAAATATTATTGTTACTATTTTTTTGAAGTAGCATTGAAAGAACTTCCATGCATTAATTTTGAATGGAAATTCTTCTTTTTTTATAAGAAAAAGTGATCATTGCTTTATCTCAATATAATCGCTGAATACTTGCCTCAGGGATGCGCTCTGAGGTAGTTATCCTTTATCAACACTTTATTTATCTCTTATGACTATGTTTGTCTTATGGGACATTGAAGAGAGCCCAGCAAGGGTACTTATTGTTCCTGGTTCATTATAATTTTTAATTTTTCCTGGTGTGGTGATTTATGCAACTTTCTGCTCATGTATGAAGCATCTTCCTTCCCTGAAACATATTGAGATGAATTTTGATCAACTCCTTGACATATGATAATTTTGTTGCATGGCTTTTACAATGTAGAGGTATGGAAATAGTAGATGCATCCCGCTGTTTCAATTGCGGGTCCTACAACCATTCATTGAAGGAATGCCCAAAGCCTCGTGACAATATAGCGGTCAGTAATGCTCGCAAACAACAGAAGACTAGGCGTAATCAGAACGCTAGTTCACGTAACCCAACTCGATATTATCAAAGTACTCCTGGGGGTAAATATGATGGCTTAAAGCCAGGTGTCCTTGATGTAGAAACACGGAAACTGTTAGGCCTTGGGGTGAGAAATTATGCTTTTATTTGGAAAAAAAATAAGGCAGTTACTCTTTTAATAAATGTCCTTGCTTCTATAAAAGCTTTGATTTCTTACATCGCCAACTGATAATTAAATATTATATGTAATGGTTCTGTTGGGTTTATTGCCAGTTACAAAGGAAAGGGTTTTAAGTCCTGTATTCTCATATGCATTATATGAATTCTGCACGTGTCAATGTGAAATAGCATATGCAAGAAGTTATTGGAGTTGCTGAATAGTTATTTAGGCCTATTATTTTTAATCGGCTCTTCTTTTCTTCTTCTTTTTCTTCATAATTATTTAGGTTTATTCTTCTTCTTCTGAATTGTTATATAGGACTATTCTTCGTCTTCTGAATAACTATTGTTCTTCTTCTGAATAATTTTTTCTTGAAATAATTTATTTCATGTTTTCCCCTAAATTTCTTTTAGGTAAAAAAACCTAGTTTAACATATCTAAGAAAGTACTTTTAACTTAATTTGTGCTCCGTAATTTATATGGCACTCAGATAGGCACATAAACATTATTACCATCAACCAATGTTATGGATGCAATTCACAAACACATACAAGCTACTTTTGAGCTGCCTCTCTCCACCTGTTCTCAACATATAGATAAAATATGTTATATATATATGTATATACATATATATGAGCGTCTAAGGTGGCAATAATCGATGTAACATGATGCGTGCAAAAAGAGAAAATGGTGCAAAAAGATAGCAATGCTGTAAAAGCTATTCCCAATCCCATTTCCCACCCTAACAACTGTTCACACTTGAACAAAGGGATCCAGAAAGTAGGATTTTTTTACTTTGTCCCACTCTCTAATTAAGTTCTTGTTTAAAGTTTATTGAGGTTTGTTTTTTCTTCTAATTTTTGTGATGTTATGCAGGAGCTTGATCCACCTCCTTGGCTTAATAGGATGCGAGAAATAGGGTATCCTCCAGGATATCTAGGTAACTGAAATATCTCAGTTCTTTATTGTCATTGTTGAATTGGGTAGCTCAGCAATATTTTGTTCAGTAGTAGTGTCTCTGGGAATACCATCATATTCAAAGTCCATTTTATTGACTCCTCATATAGTTGGCTAATAGAAAGCCTTTTGATTGCTTACTGCTTAGGCAGTTAGACTGGCTAGTACTATGGATTCAAGTAAGATTGATTAATCTGAAGTACATCAGGTGAAGAGTAACTTGTTCATATATTTATCTGATTACTCTGCAATTAGTTCTGGTTGATGCTTCTATCTGTGCTATATCACTACCCTCACAGATGTTTGGATCTGGTGTTCTAAATCTCGTGTGTATTTTGTTTCAATAGCTCAGTGTCAAATTCATTTCTTTTTTCCTACTTTAGGTTTTTTGCCCTCACAACTTTTTGCCACTAATATTAGATCCAGAAGATGAGGACCAACCTTCAGGGATCACGATATTTGCCGAGGAAGAAAGTAAGGAAGAAAAGGAGGATGGAGAAATACTAGATACAGACAATCCTGAGCTACCTAGAAAAATGAGCGTCAAGTTTCCTGGAATTAATACCCCAGTGCCAGAAAATGCAGATGAAAAACGTTGGACAGCTGGGCATTCAAGTGTTGACCTATCCAGAAATCAGGTCAAACCGCAGATTCATCCACTTGTCAGAATCTTCCGGCAGGTATTATCAAGAGCAGAGATGGCTCAGGGATATCAGAGATGATGGGCCCCCTGGTGTTGATCCAGTAACCAACCCTGCAGTATCTAGTTACTCTCCCAGGTATGGTGGTTATGACTCTACTCACACTTCCTATAGTCCAAGAGGTAACGATTCTATACTTAGAAGTCCTAGTTTCGAGAGGTCTCTGTCAGATAGAGGTAGAAGGAGCCCATTAGTACAGGAAATTTCTAAGCATGGTTCATATGGTACTTCAATGGACTCACCTGCAAATAGGCTGCCATCACAGCAGAATTATGGCTCAGCCAGTTCGGAAAATGGGGATAATGGCCGTTGGAATGAATACACCCCTGATTCTTCATCTCACCGGCAAGGATAAACATAACCAGCACCACCATCATAGCAGAAGGTGAACCCCATTCTGTCAGCATCAACTGGCAGAATAGATTGTTGTCCAAAGATCAGATTAGGTGGCTTAGCATGGTTGTATGTGTTTTGTTAGGTTTTACTTAAATCTCTCAAGCCCCCGAACTCTGGTAGTTTAGGGTCTCTTATGGATTATATCATAAACATTTTTCCATTAATGTTTTAGAATATACATTGTTCTTCTTGTGATTACTCTTTTAAGGACCATTTAATATTAGAAAGTCAGCCCAGTTTGGGGGATATAATAGTCATATATCACATGCATACTGAACTTGGATTATGCAGCAAAAAATTACATTGTGCCTTTCGGTAGTTATTTTTATTTTAATTTGTGGACAATTAATTCTGTATTAATGAGGGAGAATGCTCCAATTTCTAAACTCTTTTTACCACTTCTGCAACAGGTTTTATGTTTTATATATTTTAGCTTTTATTTATTTATTTATTATTATTTTGCTTTTCATATCTAGTGAAGAGTGCAAAATCTTGGAGGTGACTGATACAAGTAGTGATGGGCTGATCAGTGCTGAGTAGGCTGTTTCTGTAGTGCTTTGGGTTGTTTGGGCCCGTTGGCTTCGTCTCCTTTTTCTTTATTGTTCTTTTATTGAATATCAAAATTTGCATATATGATATATTTAGAAATAAAATTTCGTGATTAAGAATATTTCTTGGATGATTTATATTAGTACTGTGATAATTATAATTAATTATAAAAAAATTAACTTTAAAAAGCCTAAATTAATTTCTTAAAAAGGAATAAAAGTATTATTACTCATCTTTAGCAATTGTCTGTTTTTACTTTTTGGGATTCGAACTTAGGACCTCTTATTTGGCAAAAAGTCTAAGTACCACTAAAGCAAATGCTCTTGGTTTTTAATTTTGGGACCTTAAATGTAAGGAAACCAGTGTTACTGTTGCTAATATTGTAGGAGTAATTGCCTAATTGGGAGTTGGGACTCCCTTCCTAATGTAAAACGATCTTATTTAATTTTTAAATAGATACGGATTTTTATATATATATATTTTAATTTTAGTACAATATCACTATAACTACCGTAAATATCTAAAAAGTAATACTCCCCCTATTTCAAATTAAAAAATTATTATTGACTTTTAAAAGTTAATTTAAGTAATTTTTAAACATGAAATTAAGCTGATTCATTAAAAATTATGAAATGAATAAATTTTACAATGAGTAGTAGTACTCTGTAAATTGTTTTATCATTGTATTAACTAAAATTAAAGAAATTAAAATCAATTTTGAATTTAAAAATATTTTATATTATTTTTAAAAAGTCAACAATAATATTATAATTTGATACTCAGAAGTACTAATTAACATATTTGTTACTTTCAATCCTTAAATGAATATCAATTTAAATTTTAAGAATTGTTTAATTGACTTAACGGTCAAAATCAATTAATTGCAAATAATTATGACACATAATATGAATTTGTAAATACATACTTCAACAGGTTATTTTAAGAAACATATTAAATGCAAACTTAAAGATTGCTGTAAATTTTATTTGGAGGAATAGTGCATCTCTATTTTTATATTTTGCAATACCCAATTAACATGTCATTATATGTTATATATCCAGTATAAAATAACTTATTAACGAATCAAATTGCCCCTAATTCATATACACTTGTTCCATTCAATAAGCCCACCATCAAATTTTCTGCCCCATACATTCTAAAATTAGTAATACATTTTCAAGGATAATTTTATATTTTTAAGAATATTCTTAGTAATTAGTTAAGAATTTAATATTTATGGTGTAATGTTAGAAATGATCAAAGATAAAATAATAGTAAAATTATTTATCTTTCATCTTCTACTACTACTAGCATGTAAACCCCGTGCAAAGCCTATATACTTGGATATATTATATTTATAAGTATATTTAATAATAGTAACAATTTTGTATTATTTATATTTATAGAAAAATAACTTCCTTCTAAATATATTATATGATTAATAATAAAATAATACTTATACTTACAATATAATTATACTTATATTTTAATAACAACAACAAATTGAACTTAGTTAAGACGATATTTATGAAAAACAATTTTCTTCTCAAATTATATTATCTAAGTAACAATAAAAATCTTATTTAATAATTATAACAAATTAATATTTAATAAGATGACATTATAATTTATTTATTTTAGTAAAAATTATATTACTAATTATTGTTTTTAACTCGATTTAATCAAATTATGACAGTGATGATGTTTTTAACTTTATTTTTGTAAGTTATTATTGAATATAAAAATTAATTTTTATTTTCATATTTATAATTTAATCACATTGTAGGTTAATATATTATATCTATACTTTTTATTTTATAAATAGCAACCATTTAATATTAGCTAAGATACACTTTATAACAAAAATTTTCATATAAATATTATATATATATATATATATATATATAAGTAATATGTGTTTCCTGGTTTAACAATACTACTATCACATAAATAATCTCACATTATATTCATATACACATATGCATATTATGAGCTCTCGCCTGACATATAAGGTCCGCAGTATATATATATATATATATGTCAGTATTATATGATATTATTTATGTAATAGTAACATTATTTTTCCTAATTTTGTTTGGTTTTAAAGATGCCCACTTCACTCGTGAGTTACAAACTTACACGAAACATTCCATCAGTTAAACGACGCAGTTGTGTGGAATTGGATTATAAATGTGCCCCACTAACGATACCTATAAATTAGCAGGAGCTTCACATCGATTCTATATCCCAAAACCAAACGGAGATCAACAAAATTGAACTCTACTTTTATTTTCTCTTTCATTACCAAAATTTAATATTTATCCGCAAACATTAATTCTTCTAGGGTTTTATCGCTCGCCCTAGTTGGAACCCTACTTGAATTAATTCAGATAAAAGATCAATTTCATGTTACTTAACTTTCCCAATTGAATTATCGATTTTTGCAGGTTAATCATGAGTGAATTCTTCTTGTAAACAAGATGGATCCACGCCAATATCCATTACGGATGAACAGGAACCGTGGTGTCAATTTCGGGGGTGAATTACGTCGAAACATTCCGTGAGTTCCCTTCCCAATCACTCTCGTAATCTATAATTGTTCTTATTGTTTAAATTTTAAGCTTGTGTATGTATGGAGATTGTTTGTGTTTGGTTCAGTTTTTTTTTATTACTAATTTTGTTATTTATGTGATGAATTGGAAAAAAATCTGCAGTCCCAATAATTTTATTCAGAGACAGAGTTGGCCTGTAGTTCCAATTGACCGGAGAGGGCAACTATGTATGAATGCTGCTGCTGCTACAATGGTTTGTTCTCTTCGACTCCGCTTTAATGTTTAATTTAGAGAAATTATCGCATTTTGTTGATTTAATTTGTCGAATAGTGATGATTTCAGGCCATTGCCCCATTGTGGGATAGGATTGTATGTTTAGAAGAAGCAGCAGGAAAATGTAAAAAAAGGAAGAGAGGTATAATAATCAATTATTTTTGGCAAAACAGTTGATGATATGGGAGTTTTCAACTCATTACTCCTCCAACCTTTAAGAGAAAAACCCCTTTTCTAACTTATTAGAATAATTAGGCAAAATTTGATTCCATATATATAATATTATATATATACATATATGTTAGAGTATATATTTTGTCCCACATTAAATACCTTGAGAAAATATGTCTAGTATATAATGAATTGGGCCAACTCTTCTCATTGCCAATTGGTTTGGAGTTAGAGAACTTGATGTCTTTATATGCTAGACTTTGGGCCCATTTTATAAATCTAACTATATATATATATATATATGTATATGTATATATATAACATCAGTTGAGAATGAATATTTTTAAGGAATACTTTACCAGAATGCATTATGTTATGATTGTTCTAAACAGGTCTGTAAGATGTTAAAACGTTTGCTTTTGAACTGCTATTGTCTGCCAATTATATCCTATTTATGTCCAGATAATCATAGAGCTTGAAAATGTCTTATTTATTTTTGAATTGCATTACTTGTAATAGTAGGTCCATGATATGATTGAATAATATTATGATGCAGTAGCTTACTTTATGTTATTTATACCTAGGACATCCTGCTAATTTAGTTGTAGTGTCTGTTGAGAGTTATGATTATATTTCCTTGAGCTTGTAGACATTTTCAATGCTTGTAGGAGGAGTATAGGAACCTGCAGAGGCAACGTCCTGGACTGCAGATGTTAATCCTGGAAGAAATATTGGCCATGCAACAAAAATCCTATAAGCTTACTTCCTCACATCCACCAAATTCATCCTGGGGAATGCAACCTGATTTTTGCAACTTCAATTCATCATACCCTTATGTAGATTACTTTAAGGCTTCCCTCAACGACTTTCAAACTCCCACACCCAATTGTGTCAGTGATTCTGGCTTCTATCAGGGTATGTTATTTAGTTCTTTTTATGGTCCTCTCTCTGAAATTTTCATATTGTTCAGTGGGTCATTTTATATCTCAATGATATAAGTAATTATGTACATGCAGAATCTCTATTTAAGGGATATAGTCAGGGAGTTGCCTTAGAAATCACAGCTCGTGATAGGTGCATGAAGAGTGTAAAGCAGGTTGCTAGTGAGACGAATACTTCTCCTGGACAGATTTCAAGCATCACCAGATGTTCTGATGGGGCTGGAGTTTCTGAATGCGAACCTTTTGACGACAGATCATTTTTTCCTGGCCGTAGTTCGCAGTATATCTCTGAGCCATCATTGGAAAATCATATCAAACTTCAAAGGGATAATCACGGTATGTTTGTTTAATACTAGTGCAATATTTTTGAAAATTGAAAAGTATTAAATGGTAACTAACATTGTTATCAAGTGTATTTACCCTAAATATTATGTATACATCACTTAATGGTGAGATTACTGGCAATATTCTGAATGTCTTCTGAACATTTAAGTCATTGTCTTTATTTGTCTAGAATTCCCTCTTACTGATGGTCATCTACCTCTCTTCCTTCTGATATTAATGATATGTACACGCTGGAAATAAGACAGATGGCCATCAGGGAGTTGCGTCAACAATTACAGCTTGTGAGAGGAGCATGAACGATATAAAGCAGGTCGCTAGCGAGGTGAATACTTCTCCTGGGCAGATTTCAAGCATCACAGTATGTTCTGATGGGGATGGGGTTTCTGAAAGTGAACCTTTTGACGATGGTTCAATTTTTCCTGGGAGTAGCTCGCAGTACATCTCTGAGCCATCATCAGAAAATCATATCGAACTGAAAATGATAGATCATGGTACACTTTTTTAATGCTAGTACATTATTTTTGAAATTTGGAGCATTACATGGTACCTAACATTTTAATTACATATATTTACCGAATATGTTATGTATAAATCACTTGCTAGTGAGGCTATGGGAAATATTCTAAATGTCTTCTGAATAGACAAATCATTGTCTTGATTTGTCTAGCATTTCCTCCTAGTGAAATTCATCCTTCATTTCTTACTTTCCATTACTTATCCTAGAGCAGTAAGAATCCTAACTTATTGAAATATTTTAGTGTTTTCAATTTTAAGTAGTTACTGACAATGATCAATTTCTGAAGCCTTGTAAATATGTCAAAGTTTTGAAAACTTATGGCATAAGCTTCACTTCTTTTCTTTTCTATTTTAATGACGAAAAACTCTTGTTTTATACGAGTTAAATGTTTTTCTGGACACATTGAATTAGTTTATGTTGCGACAGCTGACAGATGCCACATAACCTGTGCCTTGGAAATTTGCCACCATTGATTATTGCTGAATCTCTTTCTCTCTTCTCTCTTCCCCCCTAAAGCACCATTTCCCTTTATTGGTTATTCTAACAGGAGATTTGAATTTGATAAACATATACAGGTTTCGTTCCGAATAACCACAATGTTGATCGAATGAGTTTTCTGTCAATGTTGGGGGTAAATGCAGACTCGCCTTGTCCAAAAAAGTTGATCTCACAAAATGAGTCACGGGGCATTTCTGAAGCCTCTTACAATCCTCCTAAAGAAATGTTTAAAACACCAATCTCAACTAAAGAATGCAGTAGCTCTCAGCTTCAGAGTTCAGGGTCTCAACAGTTTGATCACTGGCCTCAGCAGCCTTTTCTGCAGGTTGGTGAGAAATCACAGTCCCAATCAAATTTGTTCTCTGCTGAAAAAGATGAATGTTATAATCAGATAACAGAGCAAGAGCCATTCAAGCCACACCAGCTTCCTCAACAATTTCATGGGGTGCAGCATGTTTCTTCCATAACTTCTACACTTGATTTTGGTCCAAAAGATGCTGCCCATCTTACAGATTCAAGTTCTCCATCTATGCAAAAATTTCTCCTTTTATATATAAAGTATAAGAGTATGTCAGTGCCGAGTAACAGCCAGGTCCCCTTTTTGAATCATATTCATAAGACAGTATGCGACAACCACCAATGTAATTGTAACATGTATTCTATACTGGTGTCCCTACTTTGACAACTGTCTTTATTCCAAATGTAGCATATGTGCACCTGTGCGGAGATTACATACTACTCGTAAAGTATATATGGAATCTGGACAAGCAAAAAAATGATCTGTCTGGTTCTTTCTGTAATAGAGAAGCCTGACGGCGCTAGCACTGACAACATTGTAGACGTTCTGCCTCCTTTAAAACGTCAGAAGATGGATAATTCCATTTCGAACAGCATTGCTCCTTCAGTGAATCAATCTCGAGAACCTGATCGACTTCCACACTTGGAGCAATGGCATGAGGCTGCTTTATATAGCGGAGATGTGACAGAGGTGAACAAGGAGCTGTTAAGCCCCATAGAGGACCAAACAGTCAACATTGTAAACAAATGTAATATCATAGATAACCCTCTGAATAGGGATCTAAAAGACACTATTCTTTTCCTTAAAGAGCTCATTGTTAGTGGAATATCAAATGACGCCGAAGATACATATCAAGGATTGGATTCTGATGGTGTACGTGAAAACTCTGAAGAGCCCACTAGCGGTCATACAGATGAGGATATAGAAATCAAGTCCGAGCCTGACCATACCGATTTAAAAGAAAAGTGTGATTTACTTGCATCTGCAGCTGGTTTTGAGGTCAGCATGAAGTCGACAGAGCGAAAGATACAGGGGGTGTCTTTGGCTGATTATTTCACAGCAGGGGAAATGGAAGAACATTTACGCAGTTTTGGGCAACAGATTGGTCAGGTTTGTGCACAATATTCTTTACTTCTATTATATTACTGGTTTCCTATCTTTTTCCTTCTGATTTCACATCATAGAAACTTCTTCTTTATTTATTATTTTTTTTAAATTTTTTTTTGTACTTGAACCATTTATACGTAAAAAAAATAAAAATAGGTCAACTTGATCAAGCCCATTTTTTTGGGTCTGTCCGAAGAGTTCTCTTTTATGGAGCAATTTTAGGGGCCATATCTTGTGATCATGTTTCTTCTCACAGTACCTTGTATTACATTGAATCAAGTCTTGTTGGGATTTTGTTTTGTCTGTCAGCACGTGTACCACATGTAGATTTAGCAATCTCTCTTCTTTAGTGGCACCAACATATATATATATATATGTGTATATATATATATATATATATATATATATATATATATATATATATGCCAAAACAACCATTAATAAAAATGGTGAAATGCCAAAAACACCATTAATGAAATCTCTTAAAATAGTAGGACACACATAAGCTTATGTGTCTAAAACACATACTCCCTTTTCTCTATATATGTATACTTTTTACAAATTATCTAATCATATTGGTCAACCATGGCAAGTTTATTCAGTTGATGCCACATATAACTTTGCATACATGAAGATTATGTAGTAAGGAAGGATTTTTTGTGAGCCATAGTAAATTTACTGTGCTTGAATGTGAATCTCGCTTTGCCTGTTGATATATGTCCATAATATACACATGCATGAGAAAACACACAAACAAAGGAAACCTTGGAATTTTTCTTGGAGTACGCGTGACTCCTGATATAGTTTAAGATTGTAAACCTAGAATTGAATCTAATCATAGGATAGTGTAAGAAGAATTTTCAGCCTGTTACCTCTTGTATTCTTTTCAGTTGTCATATTGTTTATAATGAACATTTGAGATTGTACTGTGATATTTCTCAACCCTTGTCATGGTGAAGTCCGAAAGGACCCATAGTGAAATTTGTGGTTATTCCGTTTATCTTTATTCATTCTCTCCCTGTGTCATCTGTATGCTATGTACTACCAAGGCTACCTATTCCTAGTTGAATTCCTTATGCACTTACTCTGAATCCAAAAATGAAATTCTTGCTATCCTCCTAGCATATTTTTTAAAAGCTCTTTCATTATGTCACTTCTAAAGCTGTGTTATGTCCTACTCCACTCCACCCCAAAATAACATCCCTTCTAAATTTTCTAATTGTAAACGTACAAGTTGTTATGAGTTTCTACAACTTTATCCCTCTTCCATCTGTGCCCCCACAAAATCGATTCAGACTTTACTTTTCTGAGTATAATATGAGAGAGATATATATATATCTTTGCATTGTACTCATTTAAACTTCTAATTGTCCATATAGAGCCAGGTTTCTTGACTTCTTTCAGTTCATGAACAGTTTTGTGTCATTACATACCATGCCTTGTGGTTTTTGTTCTCACAGTCAACAACTCTTAGGTTGACATAACTTTATAATTTACACATTAAAAATATTGTAGATCCCTAGTGATTTGTCATGTTTAGTTCACTAGCCATTCTAGCGGAGATGGGGTTGTTGCTCTAATTTCACAATTCCCACATTTGTTTATGTTCATTGTCATGGATCAAAGATCAATTTGTTCTGCTTGTGTTGTTATTTTGCTTATTTGACATTTATGATATTCTAGGTTTGAGCTGGTTAAATTTTACTTTCTTTTGTGTTATCAATTCTGAAACCCTTTGGGTTCACCAGATATCGTATAGTGCCCTGGAGCTTTCTGCTCCTCAGAAAGATATTTGTTTCCCTAATTAGTCATCTTATGTACATAAAGCAAGGAATCTCTTAGAATAGTGACTATAAATATATGTGAATCAACTTATTTAAAATTAAATACAAATTAATTTGAGAGATATTATATCAATTTCTTGCCTTCCATACTTCTGGACTAGGTTAAGCTCTAGAAATACTACAAGTAACTGATACATGTCATCTCAAATGTTTTATGTAACTCTTACTGGCCTAAAATTTGTTGAGGATATAAATGATTGTATATTACTCCGATGCATCTTATTTAAAAAAATATATGCAGGAAGTAAGAGGAAACATGAAACATTCTTTTGGCGAAAATATATGCCAGTTGTGCGCTATGGATAGGCTGGAGTTTGTTCCTGCACCTATGTATTGTTCGTATTGCGGAGTTCCTATCAAGCATAATTTGATTTATTATCGTGCACCGGTTGAAATGGGTATACAACATTGTTTCTGTACCTCATGCTACAGAGGGTTTCGCGGCAGTATTATCTCATTCCATGGGGACAATATTCCCAAGACCAAACTGCAGAAGGAAAAAAATAATGAGAAAAATGCAGAATCGGTAAGCTAAGTTGCCTTTCTATCTGATTTTTAACTTTTTTGTGGTTATATTTTAATTCTTTTGATTGTTGTGTTCTTGTAGTGGGTTCAGTGTGATAAATGTGAATGTTGGCAGCATCAGATATGTGCGCTATACAATGATAAAAGAGATCCTGGTGGAAAAGCAGAGTACATTTGTCCAAAATGCTGGTTAGAAGAATTAGAAAATGGGGAGCGTGAGCCTTTACCAAAATCTGCTGCTTTTGGAGCGAAAGATCTTCCAAGTACCATGCTTAGTGATCACATTGAGAATAGACTTTTTAAGCGTCTTAAGCAAGAGAGAGAAAAGATGGCAAATGATTCCAAAAAGAAACTTGATGAGGTAATAGAATGCACACATATTTATCTGACTTGGACATTTTCATATTTTTTCTTTTATGTGTATATGTAATAATCATATGCTGTGGGGGATGTGACTTGTGAGTAGTGCATAAGCTCCATAGTGGGTTCCTATTACAGCCTCAATATATCTCTGGCTAGTAATTTGGCTCAAGCATTTTACTACAGATGCTTGGCTGTAGTTATGTAGTGTTTAGCCTACCTACTACTAGCTACGTGGACTAGAAGTCTTGTTGTCAGAATAGTGTAATGTATTGACAAACAACTGAAACTGAAGTAGACATGTAGAAATCTGTCATGGGGGTAATATATTTATGCTAAACTTAAATCTTTTTAATTGAAATAACCAATACAAGTGACCCCTGCAAAGATCTGAAAACCTCATGTAATATATCTACTACTTTCCTTGTGTTTTTACATAGATTTGACCCCTTAGTTTAGTGGATGGGAAAATCAACGGCAAAGACAGGTAACAAATAATTTTCTTAATGCAATTATGTTAAGCAACATATCATATATTTTATTTAATTATAATACAAACCTATTCATATTTTATTGGTGGCACATCTTTCTAGTTCTTTTTTGTTAAGAACCTTTGAGTAAATATACCTTGGCTGCCTCTAGACTTGACACTCAGATTCCTCAGTTTTGGAGTACTTGTATCGTAGAAAATGTATCTCAATGACGGTCTCTTTTCGTAATGCTTAGTCATTTTATGCTACTGGTTCATTGTTTATTTGTAATGTTCCACCTGTACCAGGTACCTGGAGAAGCAGACCTTGCTGTCAGAGTAGTGTTATCGGTTGACAAAAAATTGGAAGTGAAGCAGCAATTCCTAGATATTTTCAACGGGGGCAATTATCCGGCAGAGTTCTTGTACAGGTCAAAGGTGAGACAAAGTGATGTTGACAAAAAAAAAGGATCAAATTTGCTTAATCCTTACTTGGCATTGATCTCACTCAAATCCTAAAAGATATTGCCAACCCTCCAATTTTGTTTGAATTTATCTCAACTCATGCCACTATGTTCACTTATTTAAGATGATTGACCAATTTGCTGATGTATCTTCTTTAATGAATTTTGTGCTGGTAATTAACTATAACAATCAGTAAATGTTTAGTTAGAAAGTTAATATGCTGGGAATTTGGGATGAGTGAGTTAATACAGAACCACATAGTGAAGTACTTTAGATACTTCAACAAAAGATCCTGTCTGAAGTACTTTAGATACTTTAGCAAAGTGCCTGCTTTTTCTCCAACTCATAGTTTTGTATATTAAAGCAACATGAGTGGGTTGTTTGTCAAAATTGTTGGACCAACTAAAAATTCCAAAATTAAATAAGTGGAGAAGTTAGGGAAAAGCCAGCTTCTGTTTTTTTTGAGTGTCCAGTTTATTTGAGTTTTAGTTTCAGCTTATCTCAAACCCAGAAGCCTGTTGTTTCTCTATCTCTCTGTGTGTGTTGGGGGGGGGGCTTTTGTTCCTATGCTATTGTCTTTCCATTCATTGTTATGTGATTTATCATGAACACACTGACACATTCTTGTTGCAATCAGGTGATACTATTGTTTCAGAGAATAGAAGGGGTAGATGTTTGCCTCTTTGGGATGTATGTTCAGGAGTATGGATCAGAATGTGGTCGACCTAATCAACGTTGTGTCTATATCTCATATATTGATTCTGTGAAGTACTTAAGACCCGAGACAAAAAGGGTGACTGGTGAAGCTCTTCGTACCTTAGTGTACCATGAAATATTGGTATTTACTTATATTCTCATTATCTGTGCTATTTTATTATGAGACGTACATTTAGAGTCTATGCAAACATGTAACTTGAATATGAATGCTTGTGTTTCCTTTCTTGTCATCAACAGATTGGATACCTTGATTATTGCAAAAAACAAGGCTTTTCAACCTGCTATATCTGGGCCTGCCCACCTTTAAAAGGGGAAGATTATATTTTATATTGCCATCCAGAGAGTCAGAAAACACCAAAGGCAGAAAAGCTACGGCAGTGGTAACTCTCTATTTATCTCACGAATCATTCTGATATGTACATAGCAGTTATTTATATGTATACGGAGTTAAGATATAGGGGCACACTGGATGTTGCTTGCTCGTCTTACAATTGAGAAAGATCAAACTTGAACCTGTGTCACTTTTTTGCACTAGAGGTGGTCTTTCCTATATATGGCCACACAGGGACCTCTCAAGGGGGCCTGTGGGGGGCCAGGCTACACAGATTATGAAAAAAAAATATTAAGCCTTTCAAATTTTAACTTCAGGCTCCCCAAGGTTCTTGTAAAAAATTATGTACTACTATAGTATTTGAGGAAAAGGAAAGTAGATAAATAAATTTCTTTTACTAAAATTATAACTCTCCCCGGGGGAACACTTTTTATGGCTTCATCCCTGCCTTCACACATCAAAAGCAGCCTTAATCAGTTCATAATATGTGTTGATTTAGGCACTTTACTCTAATCTTCCCTTATCTTAATATCTTTCTTCGAGTCTTGACTCTAGAAAATGTTGGATGTGCAGGTACGAGTCAATGCTTAAAAAAGCAGCGAAAGAGAACGTTGTGGTGGATTGCACTAGTTTCTATGATTGCTTCTTTCTTGCTTCTGGTGATTGCAACACAAAAATAACTGCAGCTCGTTTGCCATATTTTGATGGTGACTATTGGTCAAATACTGCTGAATCTATAATTAGAAATTTTGAACAAGAAGGTGGAGGAGGATTGCAGAAGAAGGTGAAAAAGCAAATGTCAAAGAGAACCTTGAAATCTATGGGGCACAACACTTTATCTAGTGATGCAACCAAAGATGTACTAGTGATGCAAAAAGTAATCTACTTAAACTTGTTCTCTTTATAAATATCTAGCTAGTAATTCTGATGGTTTTTGTATGCTGTGATCTACTTTGGTTTCGTAGTTGTACTATCAAATGTCCTTTTATCATAGGCTTTTCATTTTCTAAAACTTACTTGGCATAACCCTTAATTCTAACAGTAGTCTTGGTTATGGTCTAGATGGAAAATTGAGTGCCTCAAAAGTGCAGAATAAAGTAGATATATTTAACCTAACATATATATCTACGAAGCGAACTCGTCTCGAAGTACAGGATAATTCTTCCAAAGTCTAATTTACAAGAATTATCTTTAAGGTCAGAACCAAATAAAAGTAAACTGATGCACAGGTAAAACCACGCAAACTAATTTCAAAATAGATTGCAGAATGATTAGATGATCAGGCATTTCTGCATTAACAATAATATTTCCTTTTCTGGTTGTGACTTCTTATCACGAAAAACTAAGAAATTTCCCACAAAAAGGGGGAGTGGGGGACGGATATTTTAAATGGGATTGTATAACATATATTAGTAAACATTTGGTCCATTGTAAGTCATTTAAATTTTTTGGTATTCTCAGTTATTACTGCCCTGGAATTAAAAGCACTGTTGTTCTTCTTAAGTGGTATGCACCAAATAATTTTTTTGTTAATTGGATTTTCTTTTCTTTGATAGCTGGGACAAACCATCTTACCTGCGAAGGACAACTTTATTGTTGTCCATTTGCAGTTCGTTTGCATGCGCTGCCATGAAGCAATATTATCAGGAGTTCGATGGTTTTGCAACAAATGCAAAAAATTTAACCTGTGCTCAAGGTAATGTAGTCGTTTCTGATCATTTTTTTCCCTTTCCTGTTACCATAGACATACCTTTTTATCATGAAATAGTTGAAGAAGTCAGCTTGATCGATAGAGTTTTATTGTTTAATTATGATTTTAAACCTTTGGAACTTTCCTTGATTTAACAAATTGTGAGGTTGCCGCTAAAGTCTTCAAGGCACGAACTTTATTTAATAGTTCTCTCAAGGGCCTGGTGTAAATCCCCAACAAGACATATCACAAATATTAGCAATCTAATAAAACTGTGGTTTTGTATTATGATCTTGAACATCTATAGTATTCATCCTCTCCAAAATACGTGTCCTGACTTTAAATAGATTAACGTAGATTCCAGGTCAGTAGTGATTTAGAATCCTAAATGAATGGATTGAGAATCATATGTAATGAGAAGTTGTCGAACTTTAAGTTTGAGAGAAAAAGGAATGAACTCCTAAAAGTCATTATTACTATTTTAGATAGTTCCAAGTTAAATGTCTACATACGTTATATAATATATTTTTTACAATAATTTTCCTATAATACCCTTAGTATTAATTGTCATATTTCTATTCTCTATGCATATTTATGGAGTATCACTAGTCATGTGCAAAAAACTATGCAATTAAATGAGAATTTAAATATGGACAATTTTTGTCATTTTATCCTCTTTCTTAACATACGCAAAAAGTCAACCGAGACTTTTATCTTGAGACGGATGGAGTAATTTGTTTTAGGGCGTGCTTGTATTCTATTATGTTATGCTTTTCTTATATAGGTATTATAATGGATATTCTTATATAAAATGCTTTACAATCCTATTCCTTAATTCATGATAAATTATTTTAGCTTTTGGGAATCTAAAAAAGTTTGCTTTTGTGCAAAAATATTAAAAAGTTTATCTTTGGCGTGTGGCTCGTAAGAAGACACTGTTATGGGCCATCTTAAAACAGAGTTAATTTTCAGGAAAGAAGAAATTAAGAAAAGATTTTGGGTTGAGTTTCAACTTCAATCTGACAAGTCAAAATTTTGCTTACCTGAAGATTGTGCTAAGACCCTGTTTACTCTAATGAAGAGTGTCATGGTAATATTGATTATTGGCTTCATTAATGTTGCAGATGTATCGATGTGGAGCAAAATCTTGATGGAAAGAAGACACACAGGTCAAATAACGGTGAAGAACATCTACTTTCTGAGGTGAATCTCAAGCGCTAGAAGTTTTTCTTTTATACCCTAAAATTTCTATCTGAAAAGCAAGGCTTGGATGTATTTATTTCTTGTTTATAGATTGATTTCCGCAGTATTGGTTGGATTCTACTGGCTCTTACTACTATAATTGCTCATCATTTTCAGGTGGTTGTGTGTGATTTGCCTCCTGATACGGAGGATAATGATGTCATTTCAAATAATAATCTCTTTGAGAATAGACAGGCTTTCTTGAGCTTCTGTCAGGGAAACCATTATCAGTTTGATACACTTCGGCGTGCCAAGCATTCGTCGATGATGCTTTTATATCATCTTCACAAGTCCATTTCAACTAACGACTCACAACCTTTGGGATGAAAAATTGACTGACTCACTACTAGTGTACGTTCGTATGTAATTATTTACACCTTACCTTCAAAGGAGAAGTAAATTGTGTAATTGTACAGAATTTTGATCCCCTCCCTTGTAGATATATAGAAAGAAACTGGGAGAGTTAGTTAGATACCCTTTAAGCTATAAAAAGTATGGTCATCTGGTCTGTCTATTGATTGTGATGACTGACATTACTCCTCCTGCACAGACTGCTGTTTGTTGCGTGGTGGTTCTGCAGTATTCATACTAATTATTCCTTTCCTTTGTTTGTTGTGCGGTGGTTCTGCACCAAATTACTTGGGATATTTTGTCTCTCTTGCTTGTTAAACGCCACATCTTTACATGGATATTATTATTATTATTTTCTGGGCATCTGAATAAAAGAAAAGAAAGTTAAGTATATCCGGAAAAACTGTTCTACTTAACTACTACTACTACATTTTAACAGTTGGTCAATTAATAATAATTAATTAACTATTTTGTACAGCAATAAAAGCAGCAGCAGCAGCAGCTATTGAATGTGACGGACAGCTTCACCAAGTGAGTAGTAGTAACCAACAACAAAATATGACTTGTAGTGTTTGAGAAAACCCGCCTAAAAGCTGAATTAGGATTCTCATAGAGGTAAGACTTCACTTTTTCATTCATTTAAAAACTCCAAAATACAGTATATATGCTAATTTTTATTTTTATTTTCATTTTCATTTTTGCATTTGATATATTATAGAAATTTGATATTTTCATATTATTTTTTGATATTTCCATACGTAGGACTCACATATTAGCTGATGCGTTGAATTTTTACTGACTAATATGTGGGTCATACGTATGAAAATATCAGTTTTCTAAATATAACATAAAAAATGATAACAACATCCTTTATTATCAGTTCAATAAGAAAACACGTCCAAATAAAAAGATAAGAATAATAAAAAGACTCTATCTTTGTCATTTCCATTTGAACTGCATGTGTTTTTATCATATTGTATATAACACCCGAGTGTTTAAACATGTGAAATATAGACTGCCTATAAAATCTTAATTACATTATCAATAGTATCAATAATTTACTAAATTTTTTGAACAAATATAGGATGGTCGATAATGATATAAATATTATTGAAATAATTGTTTGAGTTTACATCTATATACCCTTAATCATCACTCTAAAATCACATTTTTAGAAATAAGCCATGGATTATAAGTTTATAACCACACATATAACTCCACATACATTTTTTGGTTAAAACACGTTTATCGTTATTTTAAACAATTTATAACCGGCATTAAAAATCTTGTCAATATTTAAATTATAATATCTAAATATTATTTGTTTTCTCTAAACTCTAGTTACGTATAAACTGTGTGCACATAATTTAAACACTTAAAACTAATATGATAAAATATCTAACGAAATACTCAATTTATTCGATATTTTTTAATTATTGGTCTCACCAACACCATGATTAATTAAGGAACTAAAAAAGTATTATTTCTTGATGAGACCTTCAAATATTTACAGAGCAACAATAGCCAATAGGTATGCCAGAAGTAATAAGACCAATAGGTCCGCATGCAAGGAACTAGAAATATTTATAATTTACTACTCACTCCTGTCTCATAATATACATAGGTTTTGGATAATTTTATTAAGGAATGATTAGCATGAAACTAATTTTAATTAATTAACCAATACAATATCGACACGTAAATATATTTATCTGCGAATCAATAGTGTATTGATCAATTGATTAAGGCTGATTGGCACTTCTGTCCCTCCAAGTTGTCACCCACTTTTCAAAGTCGTCCCTAAAATACCATTTTCGTTAGTTAGGTCCTTAAAGAGGCATTATATTGGCGTTTCTGTTCCTTCAATCCATTTTAACCTAAATCCGACCCATTTTGACCAAGTTTAACCCAACCCAACCCAGTTTGATCCAACTCAAATTTTTAATATTTTAAAATATAATAATATTTTTAAAATAAGTTTAAAAAAATAATTATATTTAACATTTAAAAAAATAATATTTAATTATTTAAAATAAATTATTATTATTAAAATAATAATTATTTTAATATTTTAAAAAAATAATTATTTTAAAAATAGATTATTTTTAATATTTAAAAATAAAATATTAGTTTTTTAAAAAAATAAAAATAATAATTACATTTAATATTCAAAAATAAATATTTTTAAAATAAATTTTATTTTTAATATTTTTAAAGTAAAAATAATTTTGTAAATATTATTTTAAAAAATAATATTTACTTTTAAAATATTGAAAATAATATTTATTTTAGAATATTAAAAATAATAATTATTTTAGAATATTAAATATAATATTTATTTTAGAATATTAAAAATAATAATTTTTTAAATTTTTTTGAATAATTATTATATTTATATTTATATTTATTTTAATTTTTTAATATTTACTTTTAATATTATAAAATAATTATTATTTTTAATATTCTAAAATAAATATTTTTAATAATTATTGTTTTTGAAGGAAAATAATATTTAATATTCTGAAATACTTATTAAAAAATTTAAAAAACTTATTATTTAATAATAATATTATTATGATTATTTTAATTATTAAAATAATAATTATTAAGCTTATTTTAGTTTTTAAAATAATAATTATTAAGATTATTTTAATTTTTAAAATAATAATTATTAAGATTATTTTATTTTTTTTTAATAATTATTAAATAATAATTTTTTTAATTTTTAAAATAATTATTTCAGAATATTAAATATTATTTTTCCTTCAAAAACAATAATTATTAAAAATATTTATTTTAGAATATTAAAAATAATAATTATTTTAGAATATTAAAAGTAAATATTAAAAAAATAAAATAAATATAAATATAAATATAATAATTATTCAAAAATTTTTTTATAAAAAAACTAAAATAAATATTATATTTAATATTCTGAAATAATTATTATATTTAATATTCTAAATAAATATTATTTTTAATATTTTAAAAGTAAATATTTTTTAAAAAAATAATATTTACAAAAATATTTTTTACTTTTAAAATATTAAAAATAAAAAATATTTTAAAAATATTTATTTTAGAATATTAAATATAATTATTAATTTTTTTATAAAAAAACTAATATTTTATTTTTAAATATTAAAAATAACTATTTTTAAAATAATTATTTTATTTTAAATAATTAAATATTATTTTTTTTAAATGTTAAATATAATTATTACTTTAAGCTTATTTTTAAAATTACTATTATATTTTAAAATATTAAAAATTTGGGTTGGGTCAAACTGGGTCGGGTTGGGTTAAACTTGGTCAAAATGGGTCGGGTTTAGGTTAAAATGAGTTGAAGGAACAGAAACGCCAATAAAATACCACTTTAAAGACCTAACTGATAAAAATAATACTTTAGAAACGACTTTAAAAATAAATGACAACTTAAAAAGACAAGTGTCAATCAGCCATCGATTAATTTAACATAAAATTACACGAGAGTTATTGAACGGATGGAGTAGTATACAGTCCAAAATTCACTACTACAAATGTACTACTCCCCAGCCCTCATTATTATTATTACAAAAAGGAAAAGGTCGGTCGGTCGGTCCATTATATAAAGAGCGTCTCTCTCGTCGCCTCTATCAAATTTCTCGTTCCTAGTACATGTGTCCCTTTTAGCCTCTTAACAAGAAGAACATCAAACAGCCATGGCTGCCGAATCCTCAAGATCTAGTCCCTCCGTTGATTCCTACGTCGGAAGCCTGATCAGCTTAATTTCCAAGTCTGAAATTCGATACGAAGGCATTCTTGTTAATATTAATACTGCCGAATCAAGCATCGGGTTACGAAATGGTAACTCCTGATTTCTTACCCTTTTTTAATTTTTTTTTGTATTTGTTGTGGGGATTTCGATTCTTGTTAAATTGTTATGGGATTCGGTTTATTGGTGTCTGCATTTTAGTTTGAATTAGGCTGATCACATACAGAAGTAGTGATATGACCTGCATTGGCAAATATTAATTCGATGTATAGAATTTTTAGTAATTTCATATGGGTAATCTGCTTTGTAAACTCTTGAATTTTCAAACGTGCACTTGATATATATATATAACCTTGCTGTGTATAAGACCACTGGGATTGTTGGTGATTTGCATAGAGTGTTTATTACTTTTTCAAGAAGGCATGTAAGCTCGATCAGTGTCAGTAGCATAGTTATGTTATGACATACTATCATTATAAATATTTTAATTGCGTTCAAAACCATACCTATATAAAAGTATTTTCAAATTTTCAAAGTAGGAAAATAGAAGAAAGAAAGAAAACAGAGATAAAAATGACCAAGCATGAAAGGCACTCCCTTCGTCTCTCTTTTATTGAATACCTTTTTATTTTTTATTCCTATTCAAAGTTGTATGGACTCTAAAATTTATCCTAAAGAGATTTATTTGACCATCACTGTTACTGTAATTCAAATATTTGTTGATCCCCACAATTAAAAATTCATTTGAAACTGAACTGACGACTTTTAACTTTTTAAGCTTTTTATAAGAGAGATGTTCCTCAAAACATTATGTGCTTACTTGTTATGATCAATTGAAGAGGGAAGGAAGACGTATCTCTTATTGGAGAAGTATCAGGGAATGACGTGCAAGGATTTAACTGCATTGAAGGAGGAAATAACTCAAAAAATAGAAATGACTAAGAGTGAAAAGGTATCTCTTTGTAGTCAAGATCTGTATAGGCACGAGACAGGAAGCAAGCCTTTATGGGAAAGCTGGGGTGTCTGCTGTTTTTGTCGTTACATGATTAGTTGACTTCTAAATTATGTTTAGGCACACGTGACTTTTACTGTTTTGCATGACGCAAAAAAGTGAGCACGAGGAGCATTTAAGGGAAATTGGAATAGGTTAGATAGTTATCTAAAATATACATAGAGCATCACTTGTTTACTTTTATCAATCACAACCCTTACTAGAGACATGGCACCGCTAAAGTCTTCCCATTAAGTCATCACTGAGACACTGTGAATCTGTTATCTAGAGATTAATTTTTATGAAATGAGATCAACAATAGCCATAAAAAGATTAGAAAAACTTAGGTGGGGTACACATTTGATATTTACACCTTTTCCGAGCGCATTGTTAAATAATTATTGCTGTGTGGGGAGACCGATCAATTGAAGCTTACATTAAAGTGAAATGTTTTAATAATAGGAAAGATCAAGGAGTCACGTTGATGCTATAATTCATGTTTGGCAAAAAAGGGTATTACCCCACTGTAGTTGTCTACTTTTAAGTATTACACTACTAAACTTTAAAAATATGTAATTAGCAAATTGAACTTTTTTAAAATCATTTTGTCGAATTTGTTGGTCGGACGTCAAATTAGAACTATTATATTCATACGTGGATTAAAAGAAAAAACTTTAAATCACAAAAATACTGATGCGGCCTATTAATTTTCTTTTTACATGGAACTGGCGGGAGAAATAAGAGTAACCACCTAGCACGTGAGCTAGGTTTCTGCATATTAATCATTTCCAACACGAAATAGAGATTAGGGTCTTGTAAACTTACCAAATTCAAAATTTGGATGGAATTATTTGGTGCAAAAAATTTGGGACTTTTGTTGGGGCAGTATCACGTTCAAGATTTTCACCAATTGCAGAGATTAGACGACTGTTTTTGCAATGTTCTTTCTCGATTTGTGTTTTCCATATAGGATGTGTCGAGTAGAAAAAGGTGGAGTTGGCGCACAATCAAGAAAACCCAACAACATTTCCGCTATCCAATCTGATCTCACCAACAAAATTGATAAAGACCATCAGATTGGTACTAACCCCCAATTTTTGTTGCAAATTAACACCACGAAATTTAGATTTTTTCTCACAGAGAGAAGAAGATAAGAAAAATCAGAGAGAAGAAGATTAAAGAAGACGTGGGTTTCTTAAATTCTCTCTCTTCGTGTTCTGAATCAGGTTGTTGCTTCATCTTCTCCAAGAATTAAACCTAGATGAGTAGAAAGATTATTCTTTTGCCAAACCCATATGAATTTCTTTTACAACGTAATAGATGTTTTGGTTTTCTAATTTTATTTTTATTTTTTTCAATTTTTTATCATTCTTTTGCCAGATATGTAATGCCAGATAAAAGTTGACAGTCGTTCAGTTAATTTGACGGAATGACTTAATCACAAAATTTTAAATAATTCAGTTGTCTGATTGCATATTTTTAAAGTTCAATGGTGTAATACTTAAAAGTCGACAAACACGGTGGGGTAATATCCCTTTTTGCCATATGTTTCACTTTCAGATGCTGAAAAATACTTAATTTTCCATTCATTTTTTTTGTGAAGAAATTTATTAATAGCAAAGAGAGGATAAAAGGGAAAGGGAAAGGGAAAGGGAAGGGAAAGGGAAAGGGAAAGGGAAAGGGGGAGGGGGAGGGGAAGGGGGAGACAAGAAGTCCTGTTAATTTACTCATAGATGAATTTTTTATTTGTTCATTCTCTTTTGTCTTTCGATTTTGCAGTTAAATCATTTGGAACCGAGGGGCGGAAAAAGGAGGGCCCACAACTCCCTCCAAGTGAGAAAGTTTATGATTACATTTTGTTTCGTGGAAGTGACATAAAGGTATTATTAAATATTCTCCTAGATTTACGTGCTCTTCTATTGGTTCCAAGTTTCTTGTCCTCCTCCCACAACCCTTCCCCCTCCGTCGGAGTCCGACCCTTCTTTGTTGCCTTTGACACTTTTGACAGTTTTAGGGAATGTCCACAAATTTGAGATTGCTTTAACCATGGTTAAGGAGGGCCTATTGGCATTAATGAGCTTTATGACCGCATCACTATTTATGAAATATAGCTTGGTTATATATAAAATTGGATTTGATCCATTAAATATACTTTTTTGGGCAGCATAATAAATTATAATAGAAACTTATCGATTATAATAGAAACTTATCGAGATTGTGACCTTACACATCTTTAAGTCCAATTTGTGCTTGATAAAAAAATATATTTTTTCTTTGGGGTTTAGATTTCTTTGATAGCTTGTAAAAAAAGGAAAAACAAAGCTTGAGTGCCACTGGTTGCAAATGAAATGATATGTTCATCAACAGCTTGGTATTCACCTCGTTAGTGCTTGCTCAAACTCTCAAGTTTTAGGGTCAAGCTTGAATGAGGATGAGTTTTGCTTGTTTAGGGTGGGCTGTGCTCGTTAAGGTAAATATTTAAAAACCATAATAATGTTAAAAATTCTAAGCCAATTTTATAAGATTTGTTCAACTTTAAGTAGTTTGGTTGACTTTTTATCGTATTTGTATTTGAAATTGTTCTACAAAATTTTGATGAAAATTATGTTTCGAAGCTACTTTTTAAAAAAGTTGTTATATATTATATTGAGCTAAGCTCGTGAGCTCATCTCAGGATTGTATTAAGCTCAACTTCTACTCGTTAATTAAGTAAACAAGCCAAGCTTCCAGTATTAGCAAACAAGAGCCTGAACAAGGGTGAGCTTGGGCGTGGATTGGTTTGTTTGCAGCCCAGTTATGTAATTAAAAACCTTACCGATCTGATTATATTTATTGTTAGTTTCTTTTCAGTAAACAAATTCAGGAAATAATACTTGAAATTTTGGAGTGATTAAGATATACCAGCACAGAACCTCCTATATTTCCTGAACTTAGTTAGACATACAAAGATGCATATAATATTGTTCTCTCCCTTATGATGCGGCTAGTTTGTTTTTCTTTTTTTCCTTCCCTTATAAGAGTTTCAAAATATGGTAATTTTAAGATGCAGTTTCTTAATAGGTAGTTTCTTCATTTGTACGTTTTGGAATCAAGAATGCTACTGCATAGTAAATATTATGTGAAAGGGAACAAAGCTTAGGCATTCATTGTGTCATCACTTTTATTTCCAATTGTAAATCAACACATTATAGATTGCACATGGTAGATTGTGCATCGTAGATTAAGCAATACTACTTCCATGATATCGAGAAATGGTAATGTTTTAGTCTTTTAGATATTTTTCTGAATTACCTCTAGTCCGGAAAACATTTATCATTACTATTTATATAAAATTTATGTTATGGAATTAATTTTAATGTGATTGAATCACTCAAGCAGATATTTCTGTGCATTTTGTTCCAGGATTTACAAGTCAAATCTTCGCCACCTGTTCAGGTTGTTCAGAGTACAGCACCTATATACAATGATCCTGCTATCATTCAGGTATACATATATCTTAATAAGTTCTGATGTATGGGTCATTCTTCAATGTAAGAATATTAATATTGCACACAAATTGGTATTTACATTTTTAAGTAGTGTATGAAAAACTTAGTGTAGTCTTGAAAAAGTGTTTTATGTAAAATTTGCAACACATGTAGTCTGATCATATTGTGAATCAACTTGAGTTTGATTCCATTTTACTATCTGTTAAATTGTTGTTCTGGATTGGTTTTTAAAAAAATTATGTTTGGTGTTGCATTAGTTAAACTACACTAACAGTAACTTATTTCTCCAGTCTCACTATCCTCAAGAAGCAGCAACATCTACGAGCTTGCCTTGGACTGATATTAGATCTCAGCAAGATCTTAGTTCCTACACTTTGGGGGCCCCTAAGTCGACTCCACAAAGCAGTGTGCCCCTATATCAACCCAGTGGGAGTTTAGGGTCATGGGGTTCATCGTATCCTTATCCAACCTCAAATGGCATTTTGTCTATGCCAATGTATATGCAAGGATTTTATGGGGCCTCAGATGGGCTTCAAACCCAGCAGCAATCTTTGCTCCAATCACCACCTGGATTGTTGATGCACCCTTCCATGCAGCAAACAATGCAATATTCTGCTTCAAGTGTATCTCTACCTACTAAGCCTTTCAACTTACCTGCTTCGCCAGTATTAGATACCCCACCTCCTTTGTTGCCATCTTTTAGCACTAGCACCTTAAGTTTGCATTCATCTTTACTTCCTGCCCAGTCTTCTGCCTTACCGTCAGACTCATCAACAACTTTAATGTCTAATAAGGCTCCCATTCAAGCTCTTCGTCCTGCTGCAATGAATACTAATAGTCTGCAATTGGCAACTCCACCGACAAATGTTTTGGATAAGAATGCGTTTGCTACGTCTGGGGCTGTCCAACCTAAAACTGCTGATTCAATGTTGTTATATAATAGTGTCTTGAAATCTGAGCATCCTGTTACTGGTACATCAAGTTCTTTTATGAACAAGGGCTTGGCACCGTCTTTGGTAACACCAAATCAATTTTTGCAGCCTGGGCCAACCATAGGATCGTCATCTCAATCTTTACAATCAGTTCAGAAAGATGTTGAGGTGGTTCAGGTATCATCAACTGAACAACCAATACAAACTTTTCCAGAAACTCAGGCACCAATATTGCCTCTACCTACACCGTTGGATAACAAGGTATTTTGCTCTCATGTATTACTTTCAATGTGTTAAGTTTCAATAGTTTGGGACTCTTGAAATTGGTTTTTTAAATCCAGTCCAACAACTTCTGGACAGTTCATTCCAAATGATTTAGATTCTTTAAGTTTCCAGGCTACGTAGAATATAATGCAAGTTCACTTACAACTATTCTTACCGTGAAGGGACTTGTTGACTTGTGTAATATGATATTCTTCTTACCCCTTTCTTTTGGTTAATATTGTGGATGTCATAATAATTTATGTCCGGATGTTTATTAGTATGTTATATGGCACTGCAATCATCTACTACTTTAATATTTTTATATTCATGCTCATAGTTTTGAATTGTTTTTCCATAGAATTGTCTTTTGTCCTTTCAATCAGGAGGTCTATTTAAGAATAGTTTAAAAGATGTACAGTTATGGTTAACTGTCAAGTGAATCTATGAATATAATTTAAGACTTGCATCTTTAATAATCTCACAGAAAAACCTGTATTGCCGATCCAAGTATTCAGATTTGACGTGGTTGAGTTGCATTGATCTTAGTGGAGAATATTTTCCACTTTTTATCCATCTTTGTGCCATATATATGCAACCAAAAGTTTCTCTGCTTCCGCCACCCTGAAATTGAGTTTTTGGTATTACACGAATCCAACAAAATTTGCAAATATCTATTGATGCTGTCTCCATTCTCTACTTTGTAGTAGATTATTGCATTAGAATGAACTTAGTTAGAGTTTTCTAACAAGTTCAATTTTTTCTTGTTGATTTTTCTTTTAGGTACGTGGAGATCCTTCACACAGTCATCACCGCATTAACAGAGGAGGACGTGGAAGAGCCAGAGGACACTGGGTAAGTGCGTTGCTTTTACATTGCACGGTCATGTGATTCTGGGTTAGTTGACCTAAATTTGACACAGCTGTTAATTTACCTTGCAGGCATCACATTATGTTTCTAGTTTCACAGAGGACTTTGATTTTGTCGCAATGAATGAAAAGTTCAACAAGGATGAAGTATGGGGTCATCTTGGTAAAGCAAATACAACTGAAGAGGATGGATATTCACAGGACAAAGACGATGGAACATCAAATTTTGAGACCAATGTATTGTTTATCTTCCATTTCTTAGTTTTTTAACATGCAATACTCTTACAACCTGACAAATATTAAATGATTACTTCATGAACCTTATCAAAACTTTTCCCTTTTCACTTATGTGGTTTATATGAACTTGAACTTTCCTGAACATATGAACCAACATCACATGCTTTTGTAAATAATTGATATATATTTTGTCCAAAGAATTTGAACAGTTTACTTCTTCTATCTACTACATACTCTTATATTTGATTTAAAAGATGCATGTTTTCTTTCTTTTTTTCATACTTTTTTGGCTAATGCCATTCTTATTCGACAGCCTGTTTACGTTAAGGATGACTTTTTCGATTCACTGTCTTCCAATACTTCTGGTGGATCACATAATGGTGGGAGGTCCAAGTTCTCTGAACAAATGAAACTAGATACAGAGGTAAAGTTCCAGATTTCTTGCTGCAATTTCTGTATCTTATCCGTGTTTTTGCTTTATTTTTCTTGAGCAGCTCATCTTATCCCTAAATATTTTTGGCACGGAACAATGCGAATTCTGATTTTAACTTATCATATGTGGTGTTTTGTTTTATAACAGTAAACCAAGGGATGGTTTCCTTCTGACATTCCTTTTGTTCACACTTTTGAGGAAAGGAAAATAGTAATATTAATAAAAACTTCACTTATTGTGGGAAATTTTGGTCACAGAAATTTTGGTTCCAATTTTGTACTTCTTTTGTCAGTGATGATCAATTAAAAATTCTCATTATGGTGATACATAATCATATTTGCAGACATTTGGTAATTTTGCGAGGCATCGAGGTGGCCGTGGATTTGGTCGCAGTGGCCGTGGATTTGATAGAGGTGGTCGCAGTGTCCGTGGGTTTGCTGCCGGTAATCATGTATTTGATAGAGATGGCTATGGAAATAATCGTGGTGGTCATGGATTTGGTCGCAGTGGACAGTCACATGGTGCTCATGTTGGTGGTGCTCATTATGGAAGGAGCTACGGCTACAATGAGAGGGGGGGCGGTTGGGGGCATCAGGCAACCTAGTTGCACTTGGTACCCTTGTATGCTGATCTAGGTTGAACCTAAACGCCCATAGTTGGTGGCCTGTTAAAATATTAATAAGTGGGGTGCCATTATCTCTGGTTTGCCCATTTGCGACTCTATAGACAAAGCCTCATGGCAGAAGTATCTGTTTTGAGTCAACTTCTGGTAATAATTAATACCTATAGACCAACTTCTGGTACTTGAGAAATTTGTTAACTTGGTTCGGGTGGTTTATATGCTTTTTGACCATCCCCCCACCCCAACAATCACTCAATATTCTAGTGAGAATACTAATGGTTGTTACCCTGTGCTCAAGTGGTACCAAATCAGCAAAGGCAGTTACATGTTGCTTTAGCAGAAATATTATTTTTTACCAGGAAGAATGTGGAAGTAGAAGTTTGGAAAATATTGGTCTTCTTTCTACTGCTAATAATATATTATATTATTATATTCAGAAACTTCAAATAAATTTTAGTGTTATTGAATAAAGTGATGTTATGAGTTGGTTAATTTGCAAATTTATTCACGAGATTGGGAAAACATTTTTAATATGCTTGGAATTAGGGTGGCAATTTGTGACGTGAAAACATATGATAAGCAGCTAATCCATTTGGCGTTGGTTAAATACAATACGTTTAATTATGAGAATATGTTTGAAATGTGTGGATACTAATAACTTTTTGTGTTATTTATTTATTTAGTGTTAAATGCGTAGGTAGTGTTGTTGTAATAAACGAATTGTATACACTTATTTGATAAATCAGTAAACTTGGTATTTGTGGAACACAACTTAATTAAAATGATTTAGTAAAATACGTATAAAATAAGCACAAATGTTGCGACATTATTGCATGCTAACCATGGTTAGTAAGTATACTCTAACCAAATATCTGATAACTTTTTATTCTATTTTATATGAGATTAAATATTCCTAACTTTTATTAGAGATAGATTTCAATTGAGAAATCCCAAAATCAAAGCACCATCAGAAATTCTACTTCAGATTCTAAGTTGGAAAAAGTAATATTGAATATATATATATATATATATATGCTTTTCTAATCACCAAGTCGTTGTAGTATAGTGGTAAGTATTCCCGCCTGTCACGCGGGTGACCCGGGTTCGATCCCCGGCAACGGCGTATTTTTTTATAATACGTTTCTGCAGCTCCATCTCCAGCCTGTCTTAATGGTGATTATTATTAGCCTCCTACATGTTCCTTCGACTGGATAATTGACTCTTGAGAATCCCGGGAGTATCAACTCAGTCATTTTCCTACCAAATGCTCAATTTTCTTGCATCACTTTAACATCTGACATTATTCTCAAAGATGTAATTTATATATGTTCCTACATTCAAATTCAATCTCATGTCTGTTAGTAAATTCACTAAAGATCGATAATCAGTGCCGTGCTTCATTTCTTTCTGATATCCGTCTCTTTTAGGACCTTGCGATGAAGAAAGTGAGCGCCTCCACAGTGTTTTCTTCTCAGACTGTTTCTCAAGCACAACTATGGCATGATAGATTAGGTCACTCATCTTTCATGAAACTGTTTTTCCCTATATATATAACAGACACATCTCAGTTTTCTGCTGTTCCTCACTTTAATGCTGGTCATTCCTTCATAGATGATCTTGAGCTGCAACCAACTCCCAATTCTCCACTTCCTAGTCATTCTACAGGTGATAATAATTTTTTTGATGATTCTTCTTCTCATACTCCTACTCCTGTTTTAACTAAACCAATCAGACAGAGCCAAATTTACCTTCTAAATTTCAGGATTACACTGACCTTACCTTTTATACACTTCCTACAAATGTTGCTTCTCATTGTTCTACTAGAGATATCCTATTTCCTCTGTAGATTGTTTGTCTTCATTGTCTCCTTCATATCAACATTTTATTGCCTCTACAACAGCTATTCCTGAACCAAAATCTTTTATTCAAGCAGTCAAAGATCCTAAGTGGTGTGAGGCAATGCTTTAGAAATGAATAATACCTGGATTTTGTCACCTCTTCCTCCTGGCAAGAAAACTGTAGGTTGCAAGTGGATTTATAAGGTCAAATACAAGGCAGATGGATCAGTTGAAAGGTATAAAGCAAGGTTGGTATCTTGGATTATTTTCAGACTTTTGCACCAGTATCTAAAATGACCACTGTCAGAGTATTATTATCTGTTGCTGCTATTAAAAGATGGCAGCTAACTCAGCATGATGTAACTAATGCTTTCCTACATGGGGAATTAACAGAATTAGTTTATATGGATCTTCCTCCTGGTTTTAATGCCTCAACTCACCCTCATGCTCCCAAACCTGTGTGCAAACTGATCAAGTCTTTGTATGCTCTTAAACAGGCCCCAAGACAATGGTTTTCCAAATTTTTTACTGCTCTCCTCAAATTTGGTTTTGTGCAATCCAAAAGTGATCATTCTTTATTCACCATCACTCACAAAGGCTATTTTACTGCTCTTCTAGTATATGTGCATGATATCCTTCTTACAGGAACAGAAATCTTTCTTGACCACAATTAAAGATTTTCTGCATAGTCAGTTCAAGATTAAAGATCTGAGCAATCTGAAGTATTTCCTAGGTCTTGAGGTTGCTAGATCTGACAAACGGTATCTATCTTCATCAAAGAAAGTACACAATGGAGATTCTTCATGACACTGGTCTTTTAGGGGCTAAACCAAGCCTAATTCCTATAGAACATAATCACAATGTATCCTCTGACAAAGGTCCACTACTTCATGATGGTAGCAAATATAGAAGGCTGGTTGGAAGATTGATTTATCTCACCATCACTAGGCCAGACATCTCCTATGCTGTTCACATACTTGGTCAGTTTTTAGCATCTCCAACATTGGCCCCCACATGGAAGCAGCTAACAAACTGGTTAGATATTTAAAGGCTACCCCAGGCCAAGGTTTACTTCTTAGTGCTGATAGCTCTCTGCATCTTCAGGCCTTTTGTGATGCAGACTGGGGAACCTGCCCTATGACAAGGAGATCCATTTCTAGGTATTGTGTTATGTTAGGCAACTCCTTATTGTCATGGAAGTGTAAAAAGCAAACAACTGTTTCTAGATCCTCAGCTGAAGCTTAGTATAGGTCCATGGCAAATGCTACATATGAAGTAACATGGTTACTTGCTTTACTGAAGGATTTTGGCCTCACAAATTTGACTCCAGTTCCTCTATACTGTGATAATACCTCTGCCCTTCACATTGCAAAAAATCCAATCTTACATGATAGGACAAAGGATATTGAGATTGATTGTCATCTTATTAGAGACAAAATTTATGCTGGTCAAATAGTGCCTTTGCATGTTCCTACATCTCAGCAACCAGCAGACAGACTTACCAAGCCTCTCACAGCTCAACAATTGCACTACCTATTAGCCAAGTTGGGAGTTCAAAATCTTTTTAGTCCTACCAACTTGAGGGAGGATATTAAGGTAGTAAGCCCAGAAGCACATTCACATGGTCTAATTCAGCCTCAACCAAAGGAAGGGAGCAGGGAAACTAGTAGCAACTGCCTCAGTAGTACAGCAGCATCAGTATTCATGTAGCTGCATCTCATTATAGTTAGGACTATTGTAACTACACGTGTAAATACAGGTGTCACTATTAGCTTAAATCAAGGAGATCCATGTACAGATGAATTCATGTACAGATGTACAGGTGCCTCAGGTGTTAGTGTTGTATATAATACTCCCTCCGTCCCAAAATAACTGCTTAGTTTTGACTTTTTAAAGTCAAATTGACTATTTTTTAAAGCTATTTTTTGTATCATTTTTACAGAATATAGGTGAAGAGGATTATAACAAAAAAAAAGTATATACAATTTATTACTAATACCAATTTTTATAATGTTGAAAATATATTTATACATTCTTAATTATTAATTTTAAAAATAATTAATTTGACTAAAAAAAATCAAAATTGAGCAGTTATTTTGGGACGGAGGGAGTAGTATAAATAGGCACAATCCATGTACAGATGAATTCATTGAATTACAAAAGAGTTATTTTGCTCAGTATTTTGTGTTTTTTTCTACACGGGGCTTTTTCTGTTTTCATTGTAAATGTGCCATGTAGAATTTAATAGCAAGTAATGCTCTCTAAAGTAGTTCTTTGATTTTGAATATGCACAGAAAAATACGTAGCTTTCCATTAGAAAAAACTGGGTATTTGGGCTCGCTCTCAAAAGGGATATAAAATGAATTTTTTGCTGTTGTTTCTTTAATGGATTAGAATGGAAATCTAAAAAGAGTATCACCAGCCAGTGTAGCTGCAGGTAAAAGAGTTCCTCTTTTTCTCTTAACGTAAGAAACTCGTGTTGTAATGGCCATGCAATTTCAAGGTAATCCAACAAACCAGCGACCAGCCACCTTCCACCTTAAATAAACTTTTCTGCATATAGACCTCGACTCCAGTTTAGAATTCTCAACCTACAAAATAAGTTTATACTAGCCAGCCTGCAAGTAATTCCTGAGAACTGAGAAATACACGACGCAAAGTCAGAAGGCCAAGCAATTTTTCAGAAAATGTCATGTCTGCTTGCTTGCTGGATAATAATGTTCAATATCCACAGTGAGAAGAAAATAGTACAGATACAAATCTCATCAGAACTTTCAAGATAGATCTCCAGTAAACTGCCCGGAGAGGCAAAAATCCGCACTCTTCACAGAGCCAGGTTGACAAATGAAAAAATATACAGTGATATACTCCATAGCTTCATTAAAAAGACATGGTACAGGAAAGAACCAAGTAAATTGACATTGCCGGAGAAGTCTCTTTTATCATCTCATTCGCTATTAGGATGGATTTCCAGCAAGTCCGCAAGATTTGATATTCCTCAATGGTTCAAAAGTAACCCATTATATGTATAAATGTTCTTTGCGGTATTCTCGAACAATGACAGGAACACTCGTTGGAGGTATCTGGACAAGTTAAGATTTGTACTAATTAATAAGAGAATGAATGATAAATAACAAATGGAAGCAGCATCACATAGAGCCACATAAATCACAAAAAACATGTAAATACAAAGATGCAATGACCAAATTCCCAATGATCATATTATACCTAATAGAAAAAATACTACATCAAGATGTAAATTTTTGGGAGCAGAGTATTAGCCTCAAAATCATAGCCTGACTTACCATGCCATAATCTGTGATAATCATTGAAACATAATCCGAAGGTGTAGCATCATAACTGTAGAAATAGAAAACAGATATTTAAAGATCACAAAAATAAAATAAGAATATAACATTTAATCGGACAAGGAGAGTTGGGACAAAGTAGAATTCTAGTACAAATTCTAAAATCAGTCTTACATCAGATTCAGAAGTTGTAGGTTTTCACTGTTATCCCAATCCTCCAAATAATTGATTTCTTCTCTACCATGAATATTTGAAATGACATCCGGATCACCTGTAACATGCAGAATGGATATCATCAGAACAATCAAGTTCACAGGAGAGCTTAAGGTCATGCGTAACAAGAGACAAACACTTATATCAAACAATAACAGAAACATACCTAGTTCATTAGAGCAAATGGAATCCAGCTGCACCCTTTCGTGAAATTTATATGCTTCACAACACACTAATACAGGAATTCGGAATGCATGAGCAACCATAGCAACACATGCAGTCCCAACCCTAGAGTAAACTGTTCCATCAGATAAAACCGACGAAGCGCCCAAAAAAACTCGAGTAACTTCATGCATGATGTACGAAACAGCATTTATATGAGTATATGTGCAGTTAAGACCCTTCCCCAGTAACCTACGAAGTAAGAGTCTCCCTTCAAGCTTCGGACGTGAATCCACTACAACAACACGAAAGCTTTTACCAAGCTCATGGGCATGTATTAGTATCATTTCTACAGCGGACGATGACCCATATGTGAGAAGAACATCCCCATCCCTGACTTTTGTTACAGCATGACTTACTATCACCTCATCAGCTAGTATTATTTTCTCATTTATAAAACAATCAATATCTGACAGAAGAGTTGTTTTCGCTTCTGTCTCAGAAAGAGTCAAAGGTAAGTTGGCAATTCGAGTTTTAATGAACTTAATTGCATTTCCCATGCTGATTGAAAGGGGTCTGCATTCGATCAGGAAAGAGACATAAGAATTTATTTTTGCTGTTAAGTCTCTATTAAGAGTTTTCTCAGCTGGTGTTGAGTAGTCTTTTATTGACTCTTGGAATGCTTGAAGCATTGCAATACAACGAGCATTTCCACCAGATATATCTCCAGCTAAATACCTTAACCCAACCTGATAACGAATGTAGGAGTCACATAAGAAAAAGCTCACGTGAAAAGAAATTGACGAGCTTGAGCTAGTTCTAATTCCATAATCACCACAATATCTACTTTAGTTTTCGAGGAAAAGGCTTCAGCCTCCCGCTTGGTAATAACTTGGATACGCATTTTCATAAAGCATAGGAAAGAAAGATAGGAATTGGACTGAGTTGATATACTTGTAAATTTGTAATGATACCAGTTTAAGCTTAAAACTTTCTTAGTGTCAGCAATGGCTGAAATTGCAATAGAGTTCCTGTAGAACTACCTTATAAACAGCAGGGTGAACTGGATCAAGGTGGAAGAACTTTGACTCGAGATCAGGAAGCCGTGTTCCATGTTCATATTGAGGTAAATGCCGAAACAGTTCAACCCTGTTCCTAGCCTCAGTTTGTTTCACTACTGCACGCTTTTTAGCCTTATCCACTCTGCTCTTATCATCAAACTGCAAGCGTGGATGTGGAACATCTTTCTTCCTATCTTTATCTGGTGGACGATCACCTCCTCTTTTCTCAGAAGCTGCAACGGAAGAGCTATCTTTCTTTTGTAAAGCAGATTTTGCAGTTTTTGCTGGTTTCACATTCCTCGAAGCCACAACCCCAGAAGCAGCAGGAACCTTTTTTCCTTCAGCTGGTTAAATATTACATAATTAAAATATTATACCAGAGAGAACACAAAATGCAGCAGATAAATCTGGGAGAAATAGTTCAACAAATGCCTAAAGATGGCAAACTGCAGATATATTGTAGAAAATGCTACAACAGATGCAAAAATGTCATCCTTGAATTCAAAGAACTAGAAGGTGAAGTAAATTTTTGATGTCAGGAATTTAAAAGTACTTTCAGCAAAGGGATGACATCATAGATGCATAATGTGACACATTTTCTTCAAAATGCTTCACAATCTTATAAAAAGTGTCTGGTCACGAGCATCTGAGCCTTCTGGATAGAATTCAATGCCTTTTCTCCAGGCTTCTAAAATATGTTAAAGGATAATACACATTCTTAAAGAACATAATACATAATGCCAGCATAATGAAATCCTAGCTCTCAAACAAGAAGTTAAAAGAGTCGAAGCAAATAATCTATGCCACTTCTAAAACTCCCGACCAACATAATTCAGAAAAGGCACACGTAACAATATTCCAGCATTTTTTCTTTAGGCAAGAAAAGAAACTGTTCACCTTTTGCAGCAGCTTTTGCTGTTCGTTGAGCCTCCTGAAGAGCACGCCTTTCAGCCTTTGAACTTTTCTCTTTTGATGGCTTTGAACTTGCAGAAGAGTCATTTTGAGCATCACCACCACTAAGTCCTCCATTTTTTTCTGCAAATAAAGTTAATTAATCTTTGGCAGAGAAAGCCTTGTATGCTGAAAGACTGACGGTGCCTTTATACTATACAAAATTGCTATTAAGCTCAAAAGCTATTTTACAAGGTGCTTAGAAAGCAAAATAACATAAAACATTTTTGTTGATAAAATAGAAAAAAATGTTTAGTCAGCTTATCTTCAATCATTTACCAGCAACTTAATTAAAGTTTTACATCCCTAACTTAATTCAAAATGAGAGGACATTTATCCTTCCCTCCCATTGAACATTAACTATATTCCCAGCATGTAATCTTTGCTCATTCCAATTTAATGTTCCTATTAATTCGAGTTTTCAACAGACATGTAATTATTTTAAAGACAATCGCACCGGGAGGAGAGAGATTGCTTACCAGTTAAATTATGAGGCATGGTGAGCATTGACACAGTTGTCAGACTACTGGCCTGGAAATTCTTCTGCTTAACGGACATGTCAAATCCACCTGCAGGCAGCGAGGATGCTGCAATTTTACCAGAATTAGCCCCCCTCTGAGTCCAACCCGGCGACCGACCGTCCTCAGCGAAATCCGTAGTAGGAGAGGCGAATTCAGAAGGGTTGTAACTGCCGACGGGAATGGACTCGCCGGAGAGGCGGAGAAGGGGAGACAGGGGAAGCTGATGGACGGAACGGGAAATGTCGGAGAGGTGGCGTGGAGGGGGAATCATGACGGGGGAGAGGGAGTTACCGGAGGGAGAGATGTCGGAAATCGGAGGTGAGGAAGAGGAGATGCCGGGAGGGCCCGATTGGGTACGTTCGAGTGGGTCACCGGGAGCGAAGAACCCTACCTGACGGACCTTTGGGTCGATCACCGTGCGTGACGGTCGGCGAAGGTCCATAGGATAGGGCAGGATATAGTCAGTAAGATAGATATTAGAGATAGAGAATATTTTTGTTTGGAAAAAGATTAGGGTTCCATGGAAGTGAATCTAGGGTATATTCCGTTGATAGAGGATATCGAAATCACGAAAGAGAATCAAAAGAATGGAGGTTTTACTTTGTTTGACCGAGGACTGAGAATGGGGTAGCAAGTAAAAAGAGAGTAGCAACCAGGTAAACTGATGACGAAGCTTCTTGTTAATATTAAGTGCAATAATGCTCTATCATTTGATCCGAATTTGAGATCCTTAATACTCCATTAGTTTAAGGGGAATACTATTTAAAGTTTTTGATGTTTTTAACTGGTTACTTCCGAGATGAAAGTGAGACTCGTTGTATGGTTATATAAAAGAGGATTATTTAAAATATTAAAAATATATTTAAAAATATTAATTTTATTTTTTCAATATTAAATATATTTAAAAATATCAGTTCTATTTTTCAATATTAAGTGAATGATGTTAGTTATCTCAAAATTTTAATCATGGATAAATCATGTGATTAGTTATGCCATTAAAATATTTAATTTCATGTTATTTGAGACACATTTAAAACTCCTAACATTACTCGTATTAAATATTTATGTACGTAGATATTAAATAATTCACATAGCCAACCATATAAATCATTTTCTATTTGGTACTTAAAAATTGTAGGAATATTGCCAACACTAACAGTATTAAATTAGGGTTTTCTTTATAGTGCAATAAAAATATGTTGATTTTAATTGCTAACGAACGTATGTTAATACAAATGTTTTAAACATAGGCTCTCATTTTTCTACAAAATTTGTGGTGGCCTTTGCCCTAAAATATTGAAGAGCGATTCTAAGACTGGAATAAGCCTAGCTTTAGCGGAGCTAATCTAAAGATAATTAACAATTTTGATTAATTAAATACTTGGTAAACGAGCCAAATTTAAATAAACTCAAGCCTAGATTGAATAGGAATCAAGTAAATTAAATGAGCCAAGCCGCCCTTCTCAAGACAAAGGACTCGATTCAGTAAAGTTGTACTCGATATGGGAATGGCATAATGAGCTCCTCTGCATCAGATTTCGTTTAGAACAAAATGGAATGCCCCTTGTACCCCACAATAGAGGTATAAAAACACCCCAAGATTAAGAGCAAATGTTATGCCTTCACAGGTGTGAGATATTCTAATTTTTACCACAATGCTGCAAAAGGTTCAAACTTAGTACAATAACTATCATTGCAGTACAGCAGAACAGAAACAAACAACTTTCTGAAGGAGGCAAAAATGCTTCACATAAAACTGGGGCAAACTGGTCCCTTGGAGAGCCCAAGACGAACTTCCAGTCCATGATGCATATCAGCTGGGCGTAATATCTCCGAGTCACGTGGATCTGCATAAAGCATATAAAGAAAGATAAGAAAACCATAACAAGTTTATGCGGTACAATCACACCCTATAAATTATTGGAGAATAGTTAGAAGATCAAGAACTAAGATTCCACCGGATAGTTTGATAAAGCACTTTAAATTACAACACATAATAGCAATTAGAAAAAAGGATTACCATTGAGATAATCTTCAACGCCAAAGTTCTCCAAAGCTCCTGTCATTGATTCCAAACCCAGCATGGAAGATGGTATTGCCCCCGGAGGCCTCTGGAACCTGTAAAGTTTATGAAGAAAGATGCAACATCAATGTGGCTTTTCCATCTAATCATATACCAAATTAAGCAAGCAACAAATACATCAAGGGACAGGCCCTTACATTTATTACTTAAAGGCAACCCCCTAAAATGCAAATATCCTCTAGCAGATTGGTTTTCAAGGTATTTTGTACGATAATTTATGGATCTACCTGAATTTCCTTATAGAACAATGCTGCTCAGTGCTTACCAGTAATTACAATTGGCTAAAAAGTTGCCAAATCTTCTTACTCCTACTATGATTCTTTCCTATATCCTTGCACTGCTTTAGTTGTGCTTGATTATGTTCACATTGTTCATGAAGCTCACATCTCTCGTGGCTATGGATCTAATAAGAATACTTGGCTTGAAATAAAACCCAAAATCCTTGGCAGCTTTCAACGTTCATTTACGATCATCATGACCTCCTTTCTGTTCTCCGAAATTATCTAAATCAACAAGTTTACATTTAAATTCCATTCTTTAATAAACTCAAATTGATATAGTTTTTGTTAAAAAATCAAAAAGAAAATAATAATAATAATAAATTGTTTACTTTCAAATTAGATTCAACATTGTCATTACTGACAGTTACCTTCCAAGTTCCAACCAAGTGTCTTATGATCAAGGACACGCTACAAATCATTAATGGATTGGACATTTGAAGGGCTTACATCAATAAAATGCTGAATACATTGATCACATAGATCTTATTCAGACCAAACAAGAAAAGATGAATAGATAGCACAGAGGAAGACTTTTTTTTAGTGCAGCATAATATTTTGCAATTTGCATTGAGTGAATGGGTGAGAGATTTTTTTGTTTACTTTTTGATGTTTCACCATTTTCTACATAATATTGCTTGCTTTACATTACCACGCAAGTGTCTTTTAAAAAAAGAGAAGTTGAACCTGAAATGCACCAGCGCAAAGCCCAGTTATTTTCCATATAAAACCCAAGTTATTTTAGCACAAATCAAAGCTAAAATTGAAGTAAATAGATTCCAAATCTGGTTAACTAAGAAAAATTTACAAGCCTCTATGCTACATGGACTCAGGATCCCTAGAAGTGTCCGACATTGGACTCCCCTACTTTTAGAAGTGCTCACACCCACACCCACACCCATGTCATGTCCTGCCAACAAGGGTACTTCTGGAAAATTGAAGACTCCATGTAACACAGATTGAGCTACACTAGAAATCCTATAATACCTTAGTTGTTGCCGCAGTAAAACCTGAGCTCAAGAAGTTTGTAGTCAGAAGTTTATGTGACAAATAAGTCCATCAATTCCATATCAAACTCAACTTTGAAAAGATGTCTAGTAGTACCTCCATATATACAAGTAAACTAATACCATGAAGCACAGCTTCTGAAGCATCATCATAAGCAAATTAATGCCAAGAACCTCTTCAAAATTGTATTATATTCTTCAGCCCCAAGTGGAGGGATTCTACATTCACTAAGGCCAAAATCATTCTCTCAAATAAAACCTGATAAAAAACTTAAACAACAGAGAACAAAACATTCCGGTTCTTAACCTCTAAAACTGCCCCCCTTTAATTTCTTCATAAGCATATAACACTTGGGATAGCACAGCAATATTTCAAATATTGAACATTTATGTTCTTTACTACCATCGAGAGTACTGAGATTGCAAGTTGAATTGAGCTTTTAAATGGCAAAGTGGGTTATATCTCTACAAACAAAGGCGGAAGGAGGGGGGGTCCACACCCTGGAATCTACGGGGGTTATTGACTTTCCTTTCCCTTTCTTTTTCTTTTATGTATTTTCCTTTCTCCTTTGCTTTTCTCTTGCTTTTGCTTTATCATCAAAGTAGGATAAAAAAAGGTGGTAGCAATTCTCTCTGTAAACTAATTAAAAATAAAAGGCTAGAATTCTTTCTTTCAAGCTAATTAATCCCATGAACCACAATATAAAATTTTGAATATATAATATTATAATTTGTAATTTATCTATAAAAGTAACTAATCAGTTGACTAAAAACTTCAAAAACTGATTAATAGTCTCATGGTTCGGGGGAAATTAAAATATATATATATATATATATTTAAAGTCATTAGACTCACAACTCCAACGTTGAGAAGGGTTGGAATATGATGTTGTGAAATATTATAATTGAGCAAAATGAATTTGAAAAAAACTTTCAAGCGTCAATAAATAATTTTTTTTAGTGATGTATTTTCACCCCCTCTAAAAATGTTCTGGTTATCCAAAAGCATTTAAAATATCATTCATATTCAATACTAAAACAAGTCTCCACACTCTCTTCAGCTACCAAATTGGATATCAATCCTAATTTCTAAAGATAGCTCATACGCAAAAATTATATCAGCAGGTGAGAAATCCATAATACAAAAAACCCTAGCCTTCGGTGTTCACAAATTCACACTAGCAGAATCATCAATCAATAAGTAGTTATATATTGACACAAAATAATTTTTAAACCTGGAAAGAATCCTGCGATCAAGCTCCATCTTCAGAGGGAAAGCCGAGCCATAAGTATTAGCAAGAATTTTTCTCTTCATCTCCTCCTGTCTTATGCTTGCCTGATCAAATTATACATAAAGACATATAAGAAAAACTAATTCGATTGCAAAAGCACAGGAATATATGCTAAGTATCATGGAGTGAAGACGGAGAGGGAGTACAGATTGATAAGCAGATTCGAGGGGATGAGCTCCGGCGATCTCGCTCTTGACCCCCTGAAGTCCAAAACGAAGTGCATCGTTCTTGAGCCCTCCAATTTCTTGCTCTATTGTCTTCGGAGCTTCCATCCTTCTCTCTCTAGTCTCTCTCTGATTCGCCTGGTAGTTTCTGTGACGAACAAAATCACCGAAAAAAGAAGACGACGACGACGACGACTTTGTAAACAAGAAATTCGGATTGATATTATAAGGCCTTTAAATTTGTATTGGGCGATGATATGACTATTGCATAAATCTGGCCTGCTAAGGCCCAAAAGAATCAGTTTCATTGGGGTGGATCAGGTGTTTTGGGTTAGAGAATTAATATTTGGAATAATTACATATTATAGTACATTTTAATAAAATATTATAAAAAAGTGCATCAATAAAATATTTACAAAATTAGTGCGTTAATTATTATTTTATTATCTCTCCCCCTCCCTTCATCCGCCTCCCTTCTCCTCCCCCGCCTACACCTCATCCCCTCCCTCCACCTCCCACTGCCCTCCCCCTCCTCCCGCCCCCCCTTTCTCCTCCTCCCGCCCCAGCCCCACCCCCACCCCCACCCCCACGCCCATCCCCTCCCCTTCCTCCACCTCCCTTCTCCTCCCCCCGCCCACGCCCCACCCCCTCCCTCCGCCTCCCACCGCCCTTCCCTTCCTCCCGCCCCCCTTTCTCCTCCTCTCGCCCCCGCCCCACCCCACCCCACCCCACCCCACCCCCTCCCCTCCCTTCCCTTCGCCTCCCCCTCCTCCCACCCCCCCTTTCTCCTCCTCCCCCAAATCGATCCAAGGTGGCCGTCGGTGGAGGCCCTTCCAGAGGGCGCGGTGGAGGCCCTTTCAGTCCCCTCCACCACCCGTTGCCTCCCCTCCACCACCGGTCCATTCTCCAACTCCATCGGTAACCAAACCTTCATACGTTGGTAACCAAACAGTCATACCAAGGTAACCAAACCTTCATACCAAGGTAACCAAATATTTATACAAAGGTAACTAAACATTCATACCAAGGTAACCAAACATTCATACCAAGGTAACCGAACCTTTATAACAAGGTAACCGAACCTTAATATGAAGGTTTCCTTAATATGAAGGTTCGGTTACCTTGTTATGAAGGTTTGGTTACATTGGTATGAAGGTTTGGTTACCTTGGTATGAAGGTAATCAATTCAGTTTTATTAGGTTACCAATTTATTTTGAATGTGATGCAGTTGGTAACCAAACTTCATGCAGTTGGTTACTAAACTTTTTGATAAGGTAACCAATTCAGTTTTATTTGATTACCAATTTTATTTTGAATGTGATGCAGTTGGTAGCCAAACTTTGTATAAAGGTAACCATTTTAATTTTTATTGGTAACCAAATCGTCAAAAAAAAATTCAGAATAGCAACTCTGGTGATATAGCTGTGGCGGCAGCGGCGGCGGGAGGCGGGGGAGGAGGATGATGAACAGTAACTCCTTCATAATTTTTTGTTTTTAATTTCTTCATTTTGATTTGAATTTTGAATTATGGATTTAAAATTGTTGTTAGATCCAAAAGATTTGAATTTGAATTATTAGTTCTCCTTGATTTTAGGTTTTCTTATTTAATGTGAAATTGAATGGTTTGAATTTTTTACACTTTTTTTTGTAATTATTTTGTGGATGCACTAATAGTGTAATTACTTTCTAATTGTTGTATATTTCTGCAAAGAACCCTTAATATTTTCACATAGTTCTTACTTATTATTGACGAACAGAAATTAAATAAAAATATTTATATTATTTACGAAGACAAATTGAAATTTACATTTACCCTCTCTTTTACTTTTACATTTACTTAATTTGTATGATGGCTGTATATTTGAAATATCTTTTACGGGACAAAATTAATAATAATTTGCATGGCTCGATTGTACCTACGTAGCTTATGGAGTATATATATTATATTAATCTAACAATGCAGATCAAGTTCTATATACCTTGGTTCGGTAGGCATAATATAATATAATAGAATAGGAGAATATATAGATATATAGTTTTCAGTGCAACAATATATATATATATATATATATACATATATACATATATATGGCAAAACTATTGATTTGATCACTGTAGTTGGCAAGTTTTGCTTTTATCACGATTGAATTTTTAATTTTTTGGATTACCCCATTGAACTAATTAATTTTGTAAAATTGCGTCATTCTGTTAAAAAAATTAGACAGACGTTAAAAATATATCTACGTGGCTCTGAAAAAAATATACAAAAATTAAAAATATTACACGTGGCAAAAAATAAATAAAAAATTATACTTACCTCCTTCATTATCCTTTTTACATCACCATTTCTATTTTCAATTTTCAGCTTTACTCATTTTCTCTCTCTATATCTATCTATGATGGATTCGGGTTTCTTGTTCCAAATTCAATCGATTCTCCTCACAAAGAATGTTAGCATCAAGCTCATCAAATTACACCGGCAACGCGACACCGTTGCTGAATTCCGGTGAAGATGAGCTCGCCCACCTCTCTCTCCGGCGACAGAGCTTGCTCGAGGCCTCCCGATTCCTCAACAGAGCCAGGACCCACTTCCTGATCCCACTTCTGCAAACCCCCAACATCTTCGATATCCATACCAAGCCCCACACCTTCTCCTCCAACTCTGGCACAAAAGATCTCCAGATGGCTAACCTAACCCTCCGGGTCCTCTCCCGACCTGACGAGGCCAATTTCCTGTCATCAGATTGCTAGTATGTGGTTTTCTTTAGTACAAATTGGGTATTATTTCGTTTGATTGGTGTTTTTTAATACTCAATCTGTTATGTAGGGTTTCTTCCTCATTTCAGATCTGGGTTTTCTTTGGTCAACTAAGTGCTTCATTAGTTAGGTTTCTTTCGACGTCTTTGTCGATGATTTTTTTGAAATTGTGCTGCTGCTCTGGTGGGGGTCGTTTTGAATTCTTCTATATAGTTCGGTCGGAATCTATGGTTTTAGGGTCGTCGAATTGTCGTATACCCTTGTGTAATTGGATTTGGGGGGTTTTTTCCAGCCGAATTTATTGGTTTATATGTGCATTTTGTTCATCTTGTTCATAAATCAAGGTTTGGTGATTGTCGAATGGGTCTTCTGACTTGTTTATATTTTTTGATTGTTCCGTTCTGGATACTTTGCAGCTGTCAGGTTTCAAATTTGGGATTGTTTGATACTTTGCAGCTGTCAGATTGATTCGTTGTTGTATGACTGCTTTGCACTAGTTAAATTTGATTGATTTTGCTCTGGTCCGGTTTTTGGGTTTGTTGCGTGTTTGATTGTTTTGGCCGGAACTTATTGTGTTTGGTGGTTGTTGAAGTGCTCGGCCGTCTTTGACTGCTGCCCAAATTCAACGATCTTGGGGCAATGTGTTGATGTCGCTGGTTTGAGCAGCTGGGACCCACGTGGGTTTGAGCTGGGCAGCTGGGCAGTGTGCTGTCATTTTCTTTTTTTTTTCTTTTTTTTACGTCCATGTCAACGTCACGTAGATAAAAACTTAACTTCTGTTTACTTTTTTTAACGGAATGACCCAATTTTACAATACTAATTAGTTCAATGGGGTAATCCAAAAAATTAAAAGTTCAATCGTGATAAAAGCAAAACTTGCCAACTACAGTGACCAAATCAATAGTTTTGCCTATTAATTAATACTCCTATGAACCATACTTATTACCTATTACTCGATCTACTTGCCAGATTCATTCATGCAACTGAAAGAAGAGAAAGAATAAAAAGATCTCGATCACATCAGATCAGATCAGTACTTATTAATTACCAACTCCATAAAACGATTTTATGGTAAGTGTTTTCTTTCACTAGTTTTTAAACTAATTTCGTTTTTTTATTTATTTTTGAGTAAAACAAAGACCAAGTTATAACTTTCATGATTCAATTAGAGCAAACTCCAAGTGAAAAAAAATAAAATCTAAAAATTTACAATTCCAATAACCACTTCAATTAATCAAATAATAACTAAAAATATTATCTATCATTGATGGAAAAGATAATTGATAAATAAAAGATTTAAAGATAATTATCATTTCAATGAAAGTTGCAAAAAATTCCATTATAAATGTTTTCCAAAAACATTTGCTCTCATCAATTATTATTTCAGTTAATCAATTAGTATAGTTAAAAAATTTGGATTGATTTTTTCTCTTAAGTTTAACTTTTCCAATAATCTGTCTCCAGAGTGTATTAATTTTTATATTTTTGCCCCTACCTCTATACAAAAAAAAAAAACTCAGTATAGACAGCTATGCCTGCCATCCATGTACATCTGCGCCTGAAGACAATAAACCCTATAACCATTGGTGAATAGGTTGAATAACAAATCAAAGCTGCAACAGACAAACATAATACCATAAGAAAAAGAAAAGGAAAAAATATTAATTTTAGAATAAGATTCTAATCATGGTTCTTAGAGATGTAAAATAACTTGATCCATCACATGATTCCATTCAAATTGTATACTAGTTGGGAGATTGCCATCTTTAATTTTGTAGTCCGCCCTTGTTCATATGAGGCACATTTTGTTAATCAACCCCACCAAACACCTTCATTACTTCAATCATGCACGTTTGCAAAGTTAAGAACAAATAATTGAGACGCTTTGATGAGAATTGATCAAATGACATCTGTACGATAACTACTAATTCGTCAATAGTTGTAAGAACTTCTTGGTATATATAGAAGAATTTGAATGGCTCAAAAAAACTATATGTGATTTGACATTATCTTATTGTATAAAAATAGGAGTTATGACACTTGAAGAAGGTCATTTTTCTCCAATTGAAGGTAACACTTTGTCAATTAACTAAGATCTAAAAACTTTTTGTGTTACTAGGTAAATCGGTTTTGTCTCAAACGTAGCGACATCTCGCGCGATTAATTTTAATTTACTTTTTCTCGTAGCAAGTCCCTTATAAATGAATGAGAAAATACCAATTTTTATGGGGAAAAAATCATTACCATTTTCATCAAATCGTGGACGAGCAACTGCAGCTAAAAACATTACTTTAGTTATAAACTCTGCTTTTGCAAGTCCAAAAAGGCTCACTTTCATCTTAAAGAACATAATATCATTGGGCTATTTTTATCATATAAAATCATTTTTCATCGATGTGAACACAATCATACATACCATTAAAAAATTAATTTTCAGAAGGAGTACCTTGTTCAACCATTGATAAACAAAATTTGAGTCTTGCTTTATTGTTTTCATCCATCAATGTAGGTTTTATAGCATTTGAATGAGCTCTTAAACTACATTCTTTAATTCATAGCACTTGCAAGTGACCTTATGTTTGTTCTTCGACGAAGTAGAATATCAAAAACTTGATTGAAATCAATTTGAACTAGTTTTTCACCAACCCTTCCTATACATCTTGAAGAAACATTGGCGGTACCGGCTTCTCTTGGGTTTTGTCCTCTCTTCTATATGCGACTAATTGTCTTGGTAGTTACTAAAAATTAGGAAGTTGTAGATGCAATTTAGCCCTTCTGTAATTTTTCCGTGCTGACTTTGCTTCAACAATATTTCCTAGATGATAAGTGGGATTTATACCCGCTAACTAACTACTTTTATACTTAAGAAAATGCTTGTTCTCATTACTGTTATATTGCTTTTATATTATTTTGTTTTTACTTTGAATAATATATGTTTTGTAGGAGTTTACAGGTCATTTCAAGCTTTCAAGGGCAAAAATGCTTGTTCTTCACTAGTTAGCGCCGCAGCACCAACTTAATGACGGTGCCTTTATACCAGCGCTGCAGCGCCGCCCAAGGCTAAAAAGCCAGCGCCAGCCCCTGTTTTCAAAAGATATTTTGGGAAATGACCTAGCAGCTGGAAATTATGTTATATAGCATTTGGGGCTTCCTCTTTTGGGATAGATAGAACTCCTTTTATCTGAGTTTTCTCTCTAAAAAATACTCTAGAATAGAAAGAAGGTTGGAAGCCATTTCCTTCACTTTCTTCATTTCTTTAGCTTAGCTTAGTTTGTACATATAGATAGGGATAGATGAGAATTCCTTGGAGCTCAAGAGTGGCATAGCAACAACGGTTTGGAAGGAGATTTGAATAGAGTTCTTGGATATTGAAGAAGCTTTGAAAGAGTTTATTATTCTCTAGTATTTCCTTTGATTTTGTTATATATGTTGTATATGTTGCTACTTTTATTTAGTTTACTAGCTATGGACTAAATATTGGCTCTAAGATTGTAATAGATCCCTTTGTCTATTTGAATTGAATTTCTTTATCTCTTAGGTTGGCACCATATGGGTTGGTTAATTATATATGTTTATTGTTCCAATTGCTAAGGAATTAGTGATTAATGGTAATCTATAAGGATTGGAAATGAATTGTAGATTGAGACCATTATATGTTGGCATGTGTTTATGAATTGTCCGTATGGACTGCATGATTTGCCTATAGGATATGAATATACCTGTATACCATGTGTGACCTATCAAGAACCTGTGCTTAATCCTTTGCTAGGGATAATTTGCATAGAATGTGTGGTTATTCGCCTAGCTTGGATGTTCCTTTCTGTCTATTCCCTTTTGGGTGGATTAGAGAGGATATGCTCATACATATCTCAGAAGAGGCGTATGAGTACTTGTGAGTTCTCGGTCGACAATCCGTCGTGACCATTTAAACCAAAGAGAGAGGCTTAGGATATTTGATGAAACATAGCACACCAAGTGTTCAACAGAATGCTAGTGTGGGGTGAAGTTATGATATTAGCTTGAATTGCCTTTGATACCTATCTTTATCCATTTACTTGCTTTAATAATTAGTTTTAAATAGTCTAATTACAAATCTTCCTATTTATTTCGTTCAGACCTGACTTAAGCGATATAAGGTCAATGCTTGGTATATATTAGGATTTAGTTCTTCGTGGGATCGACTTTTTTATCACTGTATTACTTGTTAGACCGCATATACTTGCGCGTGTTCATTGATCTCGTTTGCGACCAACAAGTTTTGGCGCCGTTGCTGGGGAACTATTTATTCTATTATTGTCCAATATTGATTTCAATCAATTTCGTCTTGATTTGAACTTGTATATTCTTATATTTGTATTTCACTTATTTTTGTTTTTGAGTAATTCCAGTCATGGAGGAGCAAAACTATCAATGGTCTTTTGAGAGGACGATATAACCGAGTTCAGAAGGAACACTTGAGCGTTTGCAAGAACAAATCGCAAGTCTCTCAAGATGCACTAATGATTTTGAGTGTTAATCTCCTCAGAATACCTACTGTCAGGATCAAGCTGACAATGAACCGACTCACTTTTATCCAGATTTTCAAGAGTATCCACACTATTGGAACTACAGTCAAGAACAGTACTATGATCACAATTTCTCTTACCAGACAGAATTTGAATATCAATCTCTGCCGCTGAATGAGTATGCTTCTAATTTAGAAGAGGTTCTTTCCATGACCTTTAAGCATGAAGATGAGAGAAGGCTAGAGGATCACCTAACCAAATTCATAGAACAGAATGAAGTTCGGATGACAAACCAAGAAGCATCATTGAAAAACCTCGGGATACAAATGGGACAACTTGTCGAAGCTGTTATGAATTCGCCGCAAAGCAATCTACCTCCTGTTACTGATCACAACGAGGAGGCAAGAGAGCAAGGCATGGATATGCAAAGGAAAAATGATGTGTCTCACGAAGTTGATAATAATGAGGTTGATGAGCTTATTGACCTAGCCGGAGAGTTATGAGTTAGAAATGGAGATGATTATGATTGAGTGTATGGTTAACAATGATGAAAAGGCTAGAATCACGCTCGAAGCTGAGGCAATCCCAAAGGACTTACTTGTGTACGAATAACTCTTCCATTTTGATAAAAGAGGTGAATTAGTGGATAATTCGAGTTCGGAGCGATTTTTCGTGCCAATGGATGAAGTGAAGTTCAAGGCTCGCCAATTGGCCATGTCCGCCAAGGTAATCAAGGAAAAGACAAAGAGGCGGCATGATAAAGTTTTCTTTGTTTATGAGCCCGATTGAGATTAACCGTGAAGAGTCGGGCCGTCGACTGTAAAACAAGCGCTCGATGGGGAGGCTACCCCCATCCCAGTATCAATTTTCTCTCCTTGTTCTTTTTGCTTTGTGAATATTATATTTTTCTCTAGTATATAGTAATTTAGTAGCTTTATAGTTTATCTCCACGTTGTTGTTAAGCATTGTGGTCTGTATATATGTTTGTTATAGAAATCTTTAGTGTGTATAGAATTTTTGGCTTTGTGTGCTAGTAGGTTGGCATTTCTGGTGCAGAAAAGTTGAAAAATTTTCAAAGTTGCAGAACTGGCGCCACAGCGCCAGTGTTTGGCTTGAAGTCAGCGCCGCAGTGCCAAGAGAATTCAAGATCTCTGGACAGGTAGCGCTGTAGCACCACCAATTGAAGGCAAGCCAGCGCCGCAGCGCCAACACATATCAGAAACCCTGCATGCCTAGCACTGAAGCGCTATTCAAGGAATAAAACCCAGAGCCGCAGCGCCGATAGCGAGAATCTGTTTTTAAGAACAGGGAAACTCGGCAGTTTCAAGGCCATTCTCCCTCGTTCTCTCGACAAAACAGCCCTAGCCTCCCCAAGAGATTTCCAAAGCACAATTTCTCTCAACAAACGTCAAATCAATTCGCTAACTTAAGCCTTAAATTTCAATTGTGTTACTTCTATTGCATCAACAGAGATCTCCATTCAAGGGTTTTCAACCTAGAGTTCTCTAATCTTAAAGTACATTGGAATTTCTTTTTATAAGGCTATTGAGTTTGGTTTTACTCTTTGTATTTGTTGGGCTGTCTTTTTCTTCTGCTTGGGTTGTTGAATTTCCACTGAGGGAAATTTAGATTTAAGCTAGTGCAAACAAGGAGCTGTCTGAATAGGGCTTGAGAAACGCACGCCAGGTGTTTGTTAAAACTTCCTCAAAGAATGGAAGGGTTTTTGGCTTGTTTCTGCGCACAATTGCAGGGTTTTCAATGGGTTTTGCTTTGTGGTGTTCAAGTGGAGTCTTGCATTGAAATTTAGTTGGGCCATTAACTTAGTTTTTGTTGGGACTTTTTCTTGAATTTCTGAAAATGACTACTAGACGCCATAGGCTTAGCATTGGTTCCAAGTTTGTCAGTGAAGAAGCGTGGATAAGGTACAATCATAACTTCGTCACAAGAAACATTGTGCCTGAGCGAGGGTTTCAGTCGGACCATCCTCAAGATGGCAACTTGCGAGCGTTGATTTATGAGCGAAAGTGGATGAACTTCACTAAACAGCCGGAGTCGGCCGTTGTTCTAGTGGTGCATGAGTTTTATGCAAATGCGAGCACCGATGGTCCAGCCGTGCTTAAGGTCCGAGGGCGGCAAGTGGCGTACGACAGTCAGTCCATCAATGCTTATTTCGGGACGCTGAATTTTAATGGAATCGACTACCCTAAACCGGGGCGTCGTGGCTATGAGTTAAATGCTATTGTCCAGAGGTTTTGCATGCCCAAAACCACATGGACAGTCTGTAATTGTCATACAAAGAGATTAGCTTCCCACAGAGCGCACTTAATCCTTGTGGGCCAGCATGGTATAGCTTCTTGTGTGCCAATCTGCTTCCTACTCGCCATCTCAGCGACGTGACTAGAGAGCGAGCGATCCTGCTGTTCGATATTGTCACTGGATTGGACATTGATATTGGAGTTATTAATCAGGAGTCCATCCAGCGGGCGATCATGACAAACACGTCTACTGAACTTCCACATTCGTCATTGATCACCCGATTGTGCATACGAGCAGGGATTCATTAGGGATTAGATGAGATCACAGTGCCACCCATGTCAGTTATTTTTGGACCATTTTCTCCACCGCTTATAAAGACTGAGGCTGAAGCTTTCTCAAGTGTATGTAATACCTTCAGTCATGACTTTTGGGTGAGCCTGTGGTGGGCTAAGATGACCCAAGAAGATACTATTGGGCCAGTAGTTTAAGGCCTTATTTTGGATGGATTTGATTCGATTCGGACTTGAGATTTGACCCAAGATTTGTTCCGGACTCGGGATTTGACCCGGACTGTTTCATATGGTATCAAAGCCGACTCTCGAAAGCTCGGGTCGGGTTTTCCGATCGGGTTGCTGGAGGTGGGGACACGAAAGCTGGTGGTATTATCCCGTAATAGAGAGAAGGAGGTCCGAAGGTGGGGACACGAAGTCAGCCGGTATTATCCCACAATGGCTAGAGAGGCAAAGATCTTTGGACCGTGTGTGTGATCGGTTCTAACGAGAACGTCAGAAATTTAAGTGGGGGAGTTTGTAACACCCTAGTCCCACATCGAAAGATATGGGAAAAGTTTGTCGAATAGTACCTTCAATCATGACTTTTGGGTGAGCCTGTGGTGTGCTAAGATGACCCAAGAAGATACTATTTGGCCAATAGATTAAGGTCTTATTTTGATGGATTTTGTTCGATTCGGACTTGGGATTTGACCCAAGATTTGTTCCAGACTCGGAATTTGACCCGGATTGTTTCAGTGTAAGACCCCAAATTTTATGAATAAGATTTAATTTTCTTTATATATTATTTTGAAAAAGTAAGGTGTTGATTTGATAAAGTGATAAGTTATGGGTGAAATATGCAAATTAGTTTACAAAGTAAGCAAATGGTTATAAAATATTCGTTGTGTCGGGGAATATTGGTTTGGTCGAGGAATATTTTTTTTCTCGGAGAATATTCGTACGACGGCGCAGTCATTGGTGGACCCCGCAACGGAATGAATGTCGGATATAGAAAGCGACATAAGTAACCTTTTTTTAAAAATAAAGGCAAAACTATTACCGTTAGTACTGTTGAAATACCCGGTGGTTAAAATACAGTAATACGTGGTGTTGCCCAGTAGCACACGGTATTGCACAGTATTTTGAATTATTGATTCTTACGTAGGAAGACACTTACTCAATTATGGTTACAGTAATTACTGTTCAATATTTTATATTATTGATTCAATAATTACATAATATTTTATTGGTTCAATATTTGCTACATTGATATTTTATATCAATAAGTGCTACTTTGCTATTTTATATTATTGATTCAATAATTGTCATTGCACATTATTTTAAATTATCAAATTAATAATTTATATTATTTGAATAATATTATTAGATAGCATTATTGGCAATATCTAAGGAAGTTCTGTCTAGGAAAGAGGTTTATTAATTGCGCGCCAGTAAAGAGAAATCCTTATCGGAAGGCCCCCTCTTTCCTAGGAACGACCTGGTTGTCAATATTGTAGTTCTGTAATATTATTTAGGAATAATTAATTTTTGATATATATGATAAGGAAATATTTATTCAATGTGAATTTAAACGGAGGAATTTTTAATATGTAACATTTGTTGAAAGTTAGTATTTTATCTTTTTCGATAAAATAATTCATTCAAATATATTATTATAATATTACATTATAGTAGTATGATGTGATTATATAATAGTATGATTTTTATAATTTGAATGGTAACATTATTATAGTAAATTCATGGTATAAAAGTTAAACGAGGAGGAATAGTGCAAATTGAATTTGAACTCTAATGATGCAAACAATGATGTCATCGGAGCGATGAGGTAAGCAAGGATGTCATCGGAGCGATGAGATAAGCAATGATGTCATAGGATCGATGATGTATGCGATGATGTCATAAATTATGGCAAAAAAACTATTTTACCCTTACTCTGCCGAGCCTATAAATAGAAGCTCATTTCTTCATCATTTCTGACCAATTCACTAAAGCTATAGAGAAAGAAAGTATAGAGAGAATAAGATAGAAAGAAGAAGAGTATTCTGCTATTACACTAGTACAGTCTCCAAATTTTTAAGGTAATGGGTATTATTTCTTTCGTATTCATAAAGAGAGTTATTTTCTTTCAATATTCGTAAGGGTTGTTATTCCATTCTTTATTATTCTGTTGGAATAACCTGTCTACGCGGACTACCGCATGCATGGTGAAATCCTGTTGTTATTCCATTCTTTATTATTCTGTGGGAATAACCTGTCTATGCGGACTACCGCATGCCTAGTGAATAACCATGCGTATTCAGTTGTTATTAAATTATGGAAATAATCTGTCTGAGCGGACTACCGCCAGACGGGTGAAAATTCAATTGCAGTTTCGTATATTGTTTCATTTCAGATTTCTAACTCTAAACTTACTGCAGTAAGTATTGCTTCTAGAATTCCTGAAATGATCAGAAATTCCTTGAGTTTTGCGCTTCATCTAATATTATTTCACTGGAATATTGGTCTGAACTTTCTTGTGAAATTTTTATCTTTTCATGTCGAGTTATTATTTACTAGTTACTATTCACGAGTTATTATTCACAGTAAAAAAATATTTTTTTTTCTTTCCAAATCATTTGTGATTGGATCCAGATTTTGATATTCATTCTTGAACTCTGAATAAATTCTCTAATATTTGTCCTTTATCTCACTGAATTCGTTATTCGTATTATTTTCATCATCCTCAATCCTAAATGGTGATATAACTGAATATCTTTGGCCTGTAGTGCAAATATTAATGATTACTTGATGAATATCTTTGGCCTTTAGTGCAAAGATGAATGATTACCTGATGAATATCTTTAGCCCGTAGTGCAAAGATGGACAGGTGTTGAGATGAACATGACCAACTGGTGATACAAATGAATATCTTTGGCCGTAGTGCAAAAGATGAATATTTGATTCGAGATGAATATTGATTGATGTTACAGAGATAAAATATTGATGATGGACTTTTAAATTATAGAAGATAGTAGACATCATTCTCTACTTAACTCTTCTAATGAATTGTCATTTCCGCTGCAGTTGTTGATCTAAAACTGGTTGTCCATAATATTTTATCTGATTTGTTGAAGACTAACGATAATTTATTCTTCATTATCTTAGTCATAATATTCTTTACTGGGCTAGTTGAGCTCACCCTTTTCTTCCATTGTTCTGTTCAGGAAATGAGAATATCGCGAGTACTAGTCGGAGAATGGAGTGATGGTCCGAGTTAGAGCTGTAGAAGTCCTCACTATTTTTTTTTAAAATAGTGTGATAATAAATGTAATGAGAATTTAGTTTAAATGTTAATATTTTCTACATGTCTGTATTGACACTCACAGTTGTGTGGTCGTATTTTACACGACCGTTTGATATGAAAGATTGTATTTGGATTATGTACCATGTATTTGGCGACTCAGAATGGGTTGAGTATTGAACCTATTTTGGGGGCGCCACATCAAGGGCAAGAGACAGGGTCATCTTCACAGGGACCAGAAGTTGACATTCTTGCTTCTATCACCCTCTTGCAGCGGAGCCAGGCTGAGACTACTCAGAGACAGGTGAGACACACAGTTGCGCTCGCACAAAGACAAGATATTATGATGCAGTATCAGGCTGGGCTCGCCAACACTATGGAGGGCATTTACGCATTGTTTGGAGGCTAGAATATTGGCTTATTCTATCAATTTTCAGAGCCCCCTGTTTTTCCACCCTTCCCACCACCATCTCCACCTGTTGAGGATCCTTGAAGAACGCGCAAACTCACACCTCCTTTCTCCATACTCAGCCAATGAGGGCATTGGCCATCTCAAGTTTAGGGGACTTTATCAGTTTTCCCTTATCTGTTTATCATGCTAGGATGCCATTAGCACTATTATTACTATATTTTGCTAGTAGTTTTTGGGCTGCTAAGTTATATAACTTGCAGTCATGGATATTGTTCTAGTTTTGGATGCATGGATTATTTTGGTATGTTTATTGCTTATTTCTATCCATGTTACAGTTTATTATTATAAATGGATGCTTATCTATCTTTTTGTGCTATGATAGTATCCATGTTAGTTTAGAACCCTATTTTTAACTGTTTATATGATTGGAGGGTTATATTTCATAAAATGTTTGATTGTGGCCAATGATACGTGTGTTATGACTTTGTCAAAATGGTCAAGCAAGTATGAATAAATCTTAGATTGCTTTCTAGTGAATACTGATGTTGATCCTTTCTACCTTTTGAGCACGTACCAACTGTGATAATTAGTTATGTTTCATTTAGACTTATTTGGTAATTTGTAAGGAAAATTTTTGTTGCTTTAGCTCTTGCGAACTTAGGTGAGCCGATGTAGTAAGATTTAGATCCTTATGCAAGTTCGGACACATTCAAGGTCTAATAGCATATATAAAAAAAATGAACTAGCCTAAGTTGACCAAGTTTAATTATGTGACCTTTGTTACTCGAGTTAATAGATCCTTAGGGGTGTTTTACACCTAATGCCCTAAAGCCATTTGGTTTGGGAGCCATTGATCAAAAGCTCGTTACATGGGTGACTCTGAATAGCCTAATGAGATTAGACATTACACGGTCATGCTTAAGGTTGCATTGAAAATTATAACGGAAAAGAAAATTCTAGTTTGGCTTAAGTTTGGCTATGTGGCTAGTTTTACTTGAATTATTAGATTCTGAGGGGTGTTCTACGCCCAGTGCCCTAAAGCCTTCTGGCTTTGGAGTCACTGATTGAAAATTCGTTACATGTGTAACTCAGCCTAAGATAGCCGAATTTTGTACAAGTCAAGTCTAGCCGTTATTATGCTAATGCCGGGTGGTTTGTTCTTGCATTTGTGTCTTAATCTGAATTCTTGACGTAGCTTAAGCGTAGTGAGTAAGCATTTTTTTTGTGCAATTTGTCTATGTTTTTGAATTATAGCTGATTAGAATATTTGGTATTCACACACGCACAGATATAGATCAATAGCAGTTTAAACTAGAGATTTGATTGAGCCGTGTTTATTGCTTTGCTTCTATTTTGAAATTGTTATTCTTATGTTATATAGCATTTGGGGCTGCCTCTTTTGGGATAGATAGAACTCCTTTTATCTGAGTTTTCTCTCTAGAAAATACTCTAGAATAGAAAGAAGCTTGGAAGCCATTTCCTTCACTTTCTTCGTTTCTTTAACTTAGCTTAGTTTGTACATATAGATAGGGATAGATGGGGATTCCTTGGAGCTCAAGAGTGGCATAGCAACAACGGTTTGGAAGGAGATTTGAAGAGAGTTCTTGGAGATTAAAGAAGCTTTGACAGAATTTATTCTTCTCTAGTCTTTCTTTTGCTTTTGTTATAGATGTTGTATATGTTGCTACTTTTATTTAGTTTACTAGCTATGAACTAAATATTGGTTCTAAGATTGTAATAGAACCCTTTGTCTATTTGAATTGAATTTCTTTATCTCTTTGGTTGGCACCATATGGGTTGGTTAAATATATATGCTTATTGTTCAAATTGCTAAGGAATTAGTGATTAATGGTAATCTATGAGGATTGAAAATGAATTGTAGATTGAGACCATTATATGTTGGCATGTGTTTATGAATTGTCCGTATGGACTGCATGATTTGTCTATAGGATATGAATATACCTGTATGCCATGTGTGACCTATCAAGAACCTGTGCTTAATCCTTTGCTAGGGATAATTTGCATAGGAATGTGTGGTTATTCGCCTAGCTTGGATGTTCCTTTCTGTCTATTCCCTTTTGGGTGGATTAGAGGGGATATGCTCATACATACCTTAGAAGAGGCGTATGAGTACTTGTGAGTTCTCGGTCGACAATCCGTCGTGACCATTTAGACCAAAGAGAGAGGGTTAGGATATTTGATGAAACATAGCACACCAAGTGTCCAACAGAATGCTAATGTGGGGTGAAGTTATGATCTTAGCTTGAATTGCCTTTGATACCTATCTTTATCCATTTACTTGGTTTGATAATTAGTTTTAATTAGTCTAATTACAAATCTTCCTATTTATCGTGTAGACCTGACTTAAGCGATTAAGGTCAATGCTTGGTATATATTAGGATTTAGTTCTTCGTGGGATCGACTTTTCTTATCACTGTATTACTTGTTAGACCGCATATACTTGCGCGTGTTCATTGATCTCGTTTGCGACCAACACTAGACGACTCACCTTTGATCATTAGAAATATTTTTCATGATATTGTTGTTATGATAGAGAGTTATATATATATATAGAAGAATAGATGATTATAGAGTATGATTGTATACTTTATATAGTATGAAATCCCCATTTAAAATTTCATTTGACAAAAAAAATGACGAAAAAGTATGAAATTTGAATTTTGCACATTCGATTTGCTTCCATTTGAGTTTTTATTTAAAAATTTTGAGCCAAATTTTATAGAGCATACAATCCATGCAAAGTTTTCATTATTTGTATTCATGCACATGGATTGTTGGAAACAATATGTACATCACATCTGCGAAGGTTCTTTGACGAGGCCAATCAGCCATAAAACTTCCAAAAAATAAATTATGAGATCATACATAATTTATTTAACAAGTGGGACTCGATGATGACGCTCAATTATTTGGCAAGACGTAGACAGTTCATTGCAACCAGCTCAGAAGCCAGCTATCTAATCAAGTATCCGCCCAATCTCATTTGATGGAACACCATATAGTAACATTCCCAAAGATTGTTCATTTAAGTGTTATATATATATATATATATATATATATATATATAAGAACTGATCCAACGTTGTAAAGTTAAGTCCTTGCAACAAATTATAATCGTCACCGTACAACTAAAGTGCAAATTCAAAAATTACCAAAAAAAAATTCAACATCCGCAGTTTAATAGTGCGGACGGTAAATTTCAAAAAGATTCATTATATTATCATAAAATTGAAGTTAGTTGGTATTTCTGTAACATTCTCGCTTGAACTTTAATTGTGCGTACGGTTTGAACCTGATATGCTTGCATTCTCAGGATGTTATTATGGGGGAGGAAAACAGGAGAGAAAAGAACTGGGTAAAATACGAAGGTGGTGGAAAACTTTACATGCAAGTCTGATCCTTGTGTCATATTTGGTTTGATATAATTGACTTTGTCTAAAATTTAATCATTAAGGCCTGCAAAACTCTGTTAATGAACGTAACTAGCTAGCTAAATTACAGAATTAATCATAAGAAAGTTTTGTGCTGAATTCTCAGAACAATATGCTATGAGTTTTTTCTATGTTCATGTCTTTATGTTAAATGTTAATCATCTTGTAAGATATAATTTTCATAAACAAACCTGGTTAGCTAGCTAGCTTTTGGGGTTGATGCTTGTATATACCATAGCAATGAATTCACGAACAATAATTCTAGAGGGACATTTTTTTAGTGATATTCTAGTGACATTATTATTAAAAAAAAAAATTTGGTTTTTTTTAGAGTACCTCCTAAAAAATGTATAGTATTTATTGCAATTGTAATTTTTATAAAAAATAGTGTTTTAGGTGTAAGTTAGATACATACAAGAAATAGGGCATGTACAGTCGGTAAAACACTATTTCTTGTATGTATCCAAATTACACCTAAAACATTATTTTTTATAAAAATTTCAGTTAAAATAAATACTATATATTTTTTGGAAGCTACTCTAAAAAAAATAATGTCACTAAAATGTCACTACCAAAATGTAGAAGGACTCGTTCACGAATCTGAGATCCAAACCTGACTGCTTTCAAATCTGTCTTTAGTGGACCAATTTCATGGGTCCACTTTACAAGACTTAGGAAATACCAGACTTTATTATTCTCAACTAGATTATTTACTTATTTAATGGTAATCCATTAAATTTAATTTTCTACTTATTTAATATTTTTTTTAAAAAAAAAGTTAAAAAAGATTATCACGTTGACAATCTGAATTTTTACTCTTTTTGTTTCAAAATATAGGACCAAATTTAAATTTTCAAATCCATTTTTATATTTTCTAAAATTGAAAATTAACTTTATTCATTTAAAAAATATATATCTTGTAATTTATAGTACTATTTAGATAATTTTTAATTTTTGTAATCGTATTATATAAAACTTATTTAATTCATATCTCGATTTCGAAAGTAAATATTGTTCCTATATTTTGGTACTGAAAAAGTATTATTATGTTACCTCACAACATGATTCACTTCTCTTAAAATTAAGAATATACGATAAAATTATTCTACGACTTAATTATCTGAGGTATTTGTCAATCAACTTTGTCTGTCTAATAATTAACATAATGATAATACTATTTAAAAAATAATAAATATTACAACTTTATGTGTCGATTTTTTTTTATTGTGAGTCACGTGAATAAATCTAATTGTTAATACTTTTACGATATATTTGATAAAGTAGACCAATTTTATAAGTTTATCTAATTTATGTATTGATAATTTGATATACATCGCAATTGTAATTCGGAAGAAATTTTTTGGAATATATAGTAGGACTCATACTACTTTTTTAGTACAAAAAAAAAAACAATACTTTGATGACAAAAGAGTCTTACAAAAAGTTGCTTACAAAATGATGTGATTAGTTGATATCATTAGATCCACCCATATATATACAGCAGATCATCCACTAATTAAATTCTATCAGATTATTTTATAAATTAATTTTTATAAACTTTTTTTTGTCACACTAACAACACTAAATATATATATATATATATATATATATATAAACTAATCAAATAGTCGAACTCTGAGCTTGAGGGGGGAGGACTTGGGAGTATAAATAGCAAATGAGTTAAATGGTGCAATGAACCAAACCCATAGACATTTTGGGCCTACGGAAAAACAATCAGGCGCATGAGTAATGGTCGGTGGTAGCACATATCACATGTTGGGAGTAGCGCACGTGAGGGCAATAATCTGTCATTTGACCCCCAAAAAAAACACAAAACACGTGTTTGTCCATGATTGGTTTAAACATTAGCTAAAGATTAGGATGTTTGAGATTAACTAGGCAATCACAAACAGCAACAAAAGGACTAGGCCTCCCACCTCTCTCTCTCTCTTGCTGCCTTGCTGGCACCTTTTGAAACTAATTTATAAATTCTAAAATTTAAAATTGATATTAATTTATTTGATTTTAATATAAAAATTAATATTATTTAAAAATGATCATTTTTGTTATTTTTAAAACTAAATCAATATTTAAAATCTTATTTTTTTTATAAATTAAAATATAATCTAATTTAGAAAAAAGAAAAAAAAACATGTGAGATTATTGTTCGTTTTTTCATTTTCCATGTAAATAGTAACTTATTTTTGTTTTATAATTTTCATTTATAAACTACCAAGACCACCTTATACTTGTATTAAATACTATTATCTTAAATTTATTATGGCCATGCAACAGGAGGATAATAAATAATCTTTTCCATCGGTGCAGAGATATATATGTGCATGCAAGTGTACACAATCCTAAATATATATAAATAGTATACAATTTCCTAATTAGTGTATCCGTGTAAGCATATAAAATACTATTTAACTATATATAATTTCTTAAGAGTACATGAATATCCTAATTAAATAAATTTGTTCAGGTCCGAGTGACAAGTTAAATATTCCGGTTAGGTAAAGAATACTGGTAGTAGTAGTAGTAGTAGTAGTAGTTGGTTGGGTCCAAAGGTTAAGACAAGGGTGAGCAGTACTAAAGGACATACATGTATGGGAACAAACCCACATGTCTACAGCCATTTCTTTTATTCTTCTTTTTTAATCCTTTTTTTTTTGTATTAGACTGTAATTTAAGATTTTTATCTTTGACAAGAATGAATCCCAAGAGTTCATTCATTACAAATTTTATGAGTAGTTTTTTTACTGTTGAACCATGAGGGGTTTGGTACAGCCATTTCTTTTGAAACCCTTTCCAGAAATAAAAATATATATACTTCCCTCACTATTCAAAAAAATAAACAAAATATATTTTTTACATATATTAAAAAAAAATAAAAAAATATATAATAAAAAAAATTTAAAATTTATTTTTAATAGTTCGACACAATTATATAAACTGATAAATACTTTTATTTTTTTTATATTAATTAATCTCACTAAATGACATATATATTTAGTCTTCACTTTATATGTATCATAGTTTATTTTTTGAGGACAAAAAGAATTATATCAGCTTTAATCATCTTTTTAAGGGCAAAGAGAGTATAATGTTAAGGGGGAGAGAGTGGACAAAACCACAATTCTAGAGTCTAGAGTAGACTCTAGACCCCATACATAAAATTACAAGCTCATATACCATACTAGTGGCGAAAACAGAACATTTTTTGAGGGGGGTCAAAATATTCAGTGACAAAAATTATTTATTGATGTTTGACGTGTTTCTTTCAAATTTATTTTGTTCAATTATTATATTTCACAACATCTTATTCCAACCATACATTGTTAACATTTGAGTTGTGAGTCTAATGGTTTTAAATACATATACATACATATATATATATATATATATATGTATATTTTAATTTCCTTTCGAACTATGAGACTATTAATCAGACTTTGAAGTTTTTAGTCAGCTAATTAGCTACTTTTATAGATAAATTATAAATTATAATATTATATATTCAAAACCTTATATTGTGGTTCTAGTCATCTTCCTTGGAGACAACTGAGACGAGCCACTCAAAACAAGAAAATGAATTAAGTTATTCTCATTTACAAAAAATTGATACTAATATATGATTAAGTCAGTAAGACAAATGAGTGCAATATTAATTAATTAATCATCAAACTTATTTAATATTATTTTATCTTATAGTAATATGGTTCTCTTAACATGTGCCCTTAGGGCACATGCTAAGCACATAGTTCAAGAGAATATTTTCTTGAACTGTGTGCATATTCTTTTGATTTCTGCATTTGCACCAAGTTAAAGGGAATATACACATAATTCAAGAGAATATTCCTTTGAACAGTGTGCTTAGCATGTGCCCTTAGAAAAATTCCTTTTATAAGATACTCCCTCCGTTCCTAAAAGATTGTCGTTTAAGATTTTGACACATGGATTAAAAAAGTTATTTAATACTAGTAAAATTTGTTTGAAATTCTATCACTACCCTTTTGTGAGAAATTGAAAACTATTAATACAAGGGAGAAAATTTATTGGGACAATGAGAGAAGATAGGGGTAATATAGAAAAGTAATTAATTTATTCTTTTAGGAAGTTGTAAACGACAAATATTTTGAACAAATTTTTTCTTCTAAAACGACAATCTTTTAGGAACGGAGGGAGTAGCAAAGAAGTGCAAGTCTTCTTGAATCAGGAAAAGCAAAGCATTCCCTTTTGCACCTTCCCCTCGGGCAGTTCTACCAACTCTGAATATAATCCCGAAAATAGTTTCCCAGTTTGACGCAACCAAAACAACTAATTAAATATATAGTATGAACGAGAATATAGAAAATCTCACACAAACAAAAAGCAAAGCATGCAAAAGAAACAAACAGATCGATAGCACAACTTGTGAAGAAGAATCACAAATTGTTTTCTATTCTCATGATATGCGGTATTTTTTTTTGGTAAAAAATTGGTACCGAACCAGATTAGGTTCAACCGTTGTCGGTTTCGATACGTAATTCTAACTACATTCGTAATCGGTCCGGTTCAGACCGGTCTAATTCGATAAATAACCAATGAACAGTCTTATCCGTACGTAGGTGATGTTTGTTTGTGTCTGAATGCCTCTTAAACATGTCTCTGATTAGGTCATAGACAAATCTTATTTGTTAATTTTTTTTTTGCATCTTATGCATCTCAATCGTTAAGACAGAAACTCAAATATTAACTATGAAGAGCTGCCTCTTAATAGTTTATTTAAAAATTATATACAAAAATAGCCTCAATAAATATTGAACTCCTTCAATTTCAAATTTTAAGATCATTCAAACAAAATTTTTAAATAACTCAGAGAGTTAAAATGGTAAAATAGTGTCATTCAGATGTTTTATACTTTTTAGTTATCAAACAGTTTTTTAAATTCAGATGTTATTTCATTCAAATGATCTAATTTATTAAGATGTACTCCCTCCGTCCCAAAATAACTGCTTAATTTTGACTTTTTAAAGTCAAATTGATTATTTTTTAAAGCTATTTTTTGTACCATATTTACAGAATATAGGTGTAGATGTTATAACAAAAAAAATATATATACAATTTATTACTAATACTAATTTTTATAATGTTAAAAATATATTTATACATGCTTAATTATTAATTTTAAAAATAGTCAATTTAACTAAAAAAAATTAAAATTGAACAGTTATTTTGAGACAGAAAAAATATTAATCATTTAGATCTTAATTACTCAATTTTATTAAACACCACCGTAGTGCCAGATAACTCAACCACATACACTGATACACACACCAGTACAGTCACTCAAAAATTATACGTGTGGCCAAAAATGAAAATAGTACAAATTAATATCAAGCTAGGGGTTAGCTAGCTGCTTAGCTGGCTTGTAGCTCTAGTGGTAGTAAGTGAGATTCCTTGGTCGTTAAAGAAAAAACAAAAGCATTATTAAGTGAGATTCCTTGGCATGCTAATTAATTAATTACAGGACAATTAACGAATAGAATTAAGGTTTTTTTAACTTGAGTTCTTCCCATAGAATTATTAACTTGAAATTTACAAAACAAAAAGTACTGAAAGATCGGGAACATTGCAATAGAATAAATTAAACAATGGCAATTAACGTACGTACGTTGATAATGAAATCAAAACTTGAAGATCTTAAAGCTCTTCATGCAATGCTACAAATAAAATAGCCAATTAATAATTAAGAGGCTAGGCAAATACATATATATATATACATATATATATATATGTATCTATGTACATAATGAAGCAGGCACATTAATTAGCTAGCATTGTGATTAAATGACTGAATAGTTATAATTAGTCATGCCAGCAAAGGAGCATAACAACACAAGTCCTGATTATGTAGAGCCTTCCTCTCTCTTGTTTCATAAACCTTCCCAATCCTCTGCTGCTGCTGCTTCCTCCTTCCCTTCCATTTTTCTTAGTCGACCTCGACCCTTCCATTTTACTCGATATATATTTCTTGCTCTAGATTTTGCTTGTTAATTATTTCTCTCAGTCTGTGTGTGTGAGATCAGAGAGAGAGAGAGAGAGAGAGTTGAAGTAGTGCTTGTTGAAGAAGGGTGTTTGAGTAGTACTGTTTGCAGTTGTTTTCAAGTATATATGTAGCTACTAGGGGCATGCACAAGGCCTTGCTATTTAGATATATATATATATATACTAGTACTAGTACTAGTACAAGAGATCAGCCCCAATGCAATCAAGCTCCAAGGGCATATACATTGCCTCATACAATATTACTCTCTACAAGGGTCCCCATGCACTCCCATTTGGAATCTCTTCGCCTTCAAAATAATTAATATTATCTCTCTAGATCTCCTATCAACATTTACGTGGCATTATCCATTCATCAAGAGACTTGGTCGGCCATTTAAAAAAAAAATTGTGGAAAATTTTGGATATATAGCCCAAGGCCCTAAAGCTTTTTTATATTATTTTATTTTATTTAATTTAAATTATACAAGTCTTAATTTTACTAAGAAAAAAACTAGAAAGTTTTCTCGTTCATTTTACTCGAGCTTCTCAACATATAAATAAAATATTATATTATGATTCTGCATACCTTTAAATATTCAAAATCATATTTACACATGCAGCTCTATTCAGACATATTAGAGCTTATACGAATATTAAACAAACGATTTAAATAATTTATTCATTTAAATTATTTATACCCATTCAAAAGTAAACAAATAACCCACAATTATATTAAAGACTAATGCCTCTAAAATTGTTGAAACGCGAGCTCAGGAGCCTCATACCATATTTTAAAGTAAGTAAGTTTTGCGGGTCCCCCACCTCTTGATGTTAGTCAAATGCTATCTTGGTTTTGCAGTAATGGGGAAGTAGTCCATAGTCAAACTTTAGTGCCTGCCATACTTAAATAAGTACTCCTACGTACTATCTGTCCAGCATAAATAGTTAAAAATATTGTTACTTTTACAACAAGTTCGACACTCGGGTACGAAAAAGAACTCATCAAATTAAATACCCCGGTTCCGAATAGTAAGATCATTGTTTATTTTTTAAAAAATATATTTAAAATATTTAAATTTAAAATTAAAATAGGTTAATATTTATAATTAATTTATGATATTTATATATAATTGTATCGACATAAAATAAATAAATTTATTTTAATTTTGAGTTTAAAAATATTTAAAATTAATTTTTATAAAATTAATATAATTAATCTTATAATTCAAAATGAAAGAAGTGTTTTATTTGCGTAAATAATATAAATGTAGTGTGTATGTGTGTGTGTATATATATTGTACAGCTGCAAAAGAAACTCCTGAAACGAGACAGAAAGGAGACAATAAGAGTTTGAATTCATATATAATAATAATAATAGTTAAGGCTTGGAAGTGATGAAGATCGTGCATTAGGTATGAATGATGCCTTATATTCAAACAAAACATATATAGTTAAATTAAAGGTCGTAAACAAAATAGTGGTAGTGGACTAGTGGTAGGTATTTTATTATCCTACATGTTTTGTCTTGTGCTCCTCCTGTCCTCTCATAACAACGACGTACAGGGCCACAGTGTCAGTGTCCCTCATGTTTGCGCCCGTGCGGGTAGATAGATAGGTAGATTTTCTTTATTTAAATATGGTGTACCTGATCTCTTGTACAACGCCACGCACTATTTGTCACATATATTTTCAATATTTAGGAAGATGATTATGCATGCTCAAGTGTTTTTAATGCAGGAATTGAAATCATTTCTATAAAGAATATTACACCGTCATATTTCTATAATACGTTTTCAGCATCGCATAGCTCCATTTTTTTTTAAATAATATTAATATAAAATGATACAATCTCCACAAATTTATCATTACAAATTCATTATCATATCACACAACTTAAGTAACAAATTAATTTTTTTACAAGTATACATGAAACAAAACATGTCCCTAATATTTTACTATTTTTTCCTTATTATTGGCGGAATATATAAACTAAACAAATTTGATTTAGAGCCAATGACAGTTCGGAATTTTTTTTTTATAAAAAAAATAGTTCAACAAGTAGGCAAGTGCATATTCTTTTTAATAGAGAAGTAGTAGTATCCTTGAAAGTTGGTCCACCCATATATAAGCCTTTCTATATCTTCGGCTGGCGTGGGCCGTATTGTTGGCAAGATATTTTGGTTCTGGTTTTCAGTCATCCTTTAATGGGACTTACTATATTATAGTATTTTAAATGAAACATGAGAGAGAGGCCGGATGAATAGAAACACCAATGTCTTGAGCTGGTTTTGGTTTTGGTTTTGGTTTTGGTTTGTATTGACAGAAGATAACACAGTTGTACTACTATACAATAATTAGGGAGTAGGGACAATTCGCACGTGATAACCTCGTGACAGACATGGTCACTGAGTGACTAGATAGAATATAGTATAGTAGTAGAAAATATTTCATTCCGGCCAAAGGTGCAAAATAATACTTGAGGTTTGGCCGAAATCTCACTTAGTCCTGAAGCTTTTTTTTCTTCTAAAAGTGCTCCTGGAGTTATAAAAACCAGTGCTCTCAAGATATACTAGCTAGACAAACGTGTGATAGTTTATTCTTAAACAAGTGACACGTGGACTAATCCTCCTCCGATTCCCCTATATCAAGATTACTAATTCTATCAATCACGTCACAATTCAAAACCTCCTCCGTTTCCACACCTCCATTTTCCCTAAAAATAATGCTACTATCACATAATTTTGAGTTAGATAATGCTCTCATACACACATATATACTGTGGGCCCTGCGTGACATATAATGCCTGCAAATATGCATATATATATATATATATACTAGTCGTACTACCCGTGCCTCCGGCACTACGTACAACGGAGAAGGGGGAAGAGAGATTGCAGGCGCTAGAGAATGGAAGGAGGCAGAGGGCGAGTTCGGGAGGAGGAAGAATGAAGGAGGATCAGAGAGTGAGAGAGAGCAATTTTTTTCTTTGAAGTTAAAGAGGATATAATGGACGGTGAGATTTATCCCAAACTTTGAACGGTCCTAATCGTTTATTAGGGTGAGCAGGAAATTCAAAATCAGTTGTGTTTTGTTAATTAGATATGTATGTGAGATTTATGTGACCCAAATTTTGTGATTTATATATTACTACTATTACCATCAATCTTGATAGGAGTAAGAAGAAGAATTAATTTTTTGGGTCTGACCCAATTAAAACAAGTTTGAATCTTAATAATTATCGTTGGAATCCAATTCGCATTCAACACCAAAATTGAAGTTTTCGAGAAGAACGCCGGCGTGAAAAAGCCCAGGACAGCAAACGGCAAGTTTGTGGAGGGCGGTCTAGCCGTCGGAAAGAGCAGTGGAGACAAGATCGGATGAAAGGGAAGGGATTGTTTGGGAGCATTTTCTGTCGCACGATTGAGATAAGTATTGTGATTGAATTCAGAGTAGTCACTCTATTTAAAAATAAAATTTGATACAAATTTTCAGAATTATAGGAGCTCAAACTCATTATTATTATTATTATTATTATTATAAGCCATGCATCACCAAAGATTCTCCACATGATACTTTTTTTTAAGTTGTAGTCGTGGACATGCACCAAGGATTCCTCTAACTGTATCAAAAGTCCACCAGGGAGGGCTGTTCAGTCATTTGAAACAAATGCTGCATTTTAATATTCGTCGAGTCACCGGTCCGTTTTACTTTGTCTACTCTTTTACCTATCAAACACAACCCCTTTTTTCTTTTATTCCATTTCTACCCCTTCCTACTTCTTTCTTCCTCCCCACTTGTATACCAGCTTCAGATTCATTGTTCTTGATTTCACCTAAAAACCCTCATTATTTCTTGATATCTAGCACAAACCCATATTAAAGATTTAATCTTTTTTGTCTCCCTCTTCCGCCAAATCTGCCCACAAATGGGCTGCAAATTCAGCAAGAAAACGGCGGTCAATCCTCCCCCACCAACAAACACCACCAATTCACCGGATCTAACCTCCTACGAGGCCGCATGTAGAGTTGATCCGGAGCTCCGATCATTCGACTCCACCGTCCACCGCCGCACCAGCCAAATCATGAACAGCCTAGCCGTCGGAGTAGAGGTCCGATCACTTTCATTAGATTCTCTCCGGGAAGTCACCGAAAGTTTACTCGAAATGGATCAAGATGTAATCAAAGTCATTTTAGAATGCAAGAAAGACACTTGGAAGAACAAGGAATTGTTCAATTTAGTGGATGATTAATCAGGGGCAGAGCCAGAAATGTTAAAATTGTATATTTGGGCTGGACTGATCAAGACTATTTTAACTTTTTTTTTTACATAATTATATAGTATATTTAATATAAAAAAAAAAATTGGGCCAGACTATAGCCCGAAAAGCCGACCTATAGTTCTGCCGCTGTGATTAATTACTTCAAAAACAGCCTCGAAACACTTAAAATTTCTGTACTGCGCTTGGTAATTGCCTCAAACGATGCCCGCGACAGTCAGTTTACTGTCACTGTTGCTTTGCGGCAATTTGAGGAAGAAAAGAGAGATGGTTCTATTTTATTTTCCCGGACATTGCAAGACTTGAAGAACTTTAAGGCCCTTTTGGTGATGAGTTCTTTTTACTATTTCAGTCTATTTATTTATAATACACGAATGTTTATCATGTTGAGGAAATTGCAAGCTGAAAAGGGTAAGCTTGATAAGAAATTGAGGTCAATGAAAAAATAGAGGAAGTTGTCTAATGTATTATTTGTTGCCACTTTTACGGCGGTTTTGATTTGTTCAGTGGTGGCAGCTGCGGTTGCTGTGCCATTAGGGTCAATGGGAAAATGAGTGAATTCTATTTGGAAGAAGTATGAGAAGGAAATAAAAGGGCTGCAAGAGTTTACTAGTTGAATGGAGATTCCTGTGTCCTAAATTTTGAGCCTCTATTCTCTCTCGGTCTTTTATCATTTAGTAATGTAAATGTTTTAGAAGTTTACTAGTCGGGAATTTAAGGACATGAATTATGATTGGATAATCTTGTTGTTGATAGCTTACATTTGATCCTTGTCTGGTAGTATAATATTGCCTCTCTGATGAATTTTGTGAGATGTGGAAAAATAAAAATTTCTTTTTATCACTTGTGACTACGCCATTGAAGATTCACTACTTGGGAAAAAGGTTATGCAATTTTCAGGTACAAGTGATCATGTGATGGCAAGCAGTGAGTGAGAAACAGACGGGGGATCAACAATACACATAATTTTTCTAATCTTTGTTGGTGGTGGAGAAGATGGTTTTCAATTTTCACAAAACAAAAAGAAACAATATACCAAATCAAATTTCGGTTGAGGACACACACAACTACTAATATTTGTCAAACATTGACTCGTATTTATTGACTCAAATATTCCACTCTTTTCTCTCTTTTTAATTCCCCTTCCTTAATTTTAGTATTATACGAAACGAGTACAAAAGAAATTTTCAACTTAAGGATTTGCAAGTTGCTTAAAAAAAATTATGTCATAATTTGCGCAGGTTATTTGATAAATTTCAAACTTTCAAGAATAACATCAAATAAATTTACTTAAAATTTTGATTTTACAAATATAACATGATTATGAAATAGAAAGAAACAAGATTACATTTGTGTTGCACCATATACAATAAAGGAATTGAATGTTAGAAGAAAAAGAAATTTTTATAAATTTTAAATAAATATGAGATAGAGAGACTCATTTCTCCATACGAAAATATCAATTTTCTTTAAAATATCATGTCTCTCTCGCATTAAAATGGATGGATGTATAATATTTATGTGAGGATGGTCTTAGAAAAATTTAACTTTCCTATAATAATCAATTAAATTACAATTTTCTCGAGCACCCCGATGGCCTGCTGCTATTCAAATCCAACGGGCTCTTGCTTGGCCAGCTAAATTAGTCGAATTGACTGGGCCTGGTTTTAAAATGGTTCAGCCTACACTCTATCGAATCTGATCAGCGTGTGACGATACTGAATTCTACCTTCTCGGAGAGAGAGAGAGAGAGAGCCAATGAAGATCTAAATCTCTGTTGCAGCGGCAGTGTTGAATGTATAAGCACCGCCTGCCCCAGATTCCCACATCCTTTCACTTTACTGCGTATTTCCCAAAAAAATTCACAGAAATATCTGCTGTGCTGTGAAACCTCCATCTTTTTAATCTGTTTACGGAGACTGGCACCATAACGGCTGCCGTATTTTCCAACGATTCCCGCCTTCTCTTCATTTTAGGGTAGCGGGTGGATCCAACTGAGAGGGGAGATTCGATGAAGAACAAAAACCTGGAATTCTTCACTCGGTCACCAGAGAAGATGAATGAAAACCAGATGAGAGCTGCTGAACTTTTCTAATACTAACCGGTAATCTTTTTCTCTTTAGCATTCCTTTTATTTTCTAAATTTAATACAATTTTTGATTTCAGTGTTTTGTTTTCTTTTGGCTAACTCTAATTATTTTTTTTTCATGGGGTTAGATGATCATATGAAATATAACTGTTGCTTCTGCGAAGTGGAGAAAATCGCATATAAAGAGATTTGATGCTTATTTTATGTTTACTTCTCATGGCACTCGTGGATTTCTTAGACCCCTTTTGGCTTTTTGTGTTGGCTGGCCTTTTGGCTATGGGAGAACTACTGCAATTAAGGCTGTGCATTCCCTTCAAGAATTCAAACAAGATAGACCCATTTGGAAATTTAACAAACCCATGAATAAAAAACGCAAGTCAGCTGAAAAAGAAAATGTAGACCCAAAAGTTTATACAAGGGATACAATTAGAATCATAACAAACCTATTGCGGTATTCCACTTGGGATTCTGCCCAAGAACATCTGGAGAAGCTTTCTATAAAATGGGATTCTTACACTATTAATCAAGTCCTCAAATCCCACCCACCAATGGAGAAGGCCTGGTTGTTTTTCAATTGGGCCTCTCGGCTAAGAGGTTTTAAGCACGATCACTTTACTTACACTACTATGCTGGATATTTTTGGAGAAGCAAGGAGGATTTCGTCAATGAACCATGTTTTTCAGCAAATGCAAGAGAAAGGGATCAAGATTGATGCAGTTACTTACACTTCACTAATCCATTGGCTTTCTAATGATGGAGATATCGAAGGGTCAGTGAAGATATGGAAGGAGATGAAAGATAAGGGCTGTCCCCCAACAGTTGTTTCTTACACTGCTTATATGAAGGCTTTGTTTGATCACAATAGAGTAAATGAGGCTACTCAGGCGTACAAGGAGATGATTGGAGTTGGTTGTTCTCCTAATTGTTACACTTACACAGTCTTAATGGATCATCTTGCTAAATCTGGTAAGTTTGAGCCTACTCCTGTACCTACTGTCAGCTCTTTGTTTGCTATCATTTCAATTTTGATATGTCATCATACATCATTCGTGAGCGTCTTCCGGCCTTAGTATAGAAGTAGGGGGGTTAATAGCTTGAAGAATTCATTCGCTTGGGGCATTTTACAGTTATGCTTACCTGTGATTAGTGTTAATGTTTATTCAAGTGTTGCAATTTGGTGTCTGAACTTGAATGTAACTTCTGTTTGAAGGACTTAAACAATTTATAGCAGAAACATTAACTTGAATATGTTATTGCTTTATTTTTATGTCTACAAGAGTCGTGTTCATTCCATGTGGTACTGCCACAACCACAAGGTGTAGTTTGGTTTCATATTTTACTCTTCTTTCCTTTTTCTTTTTCTTTTTTCATGCTCCAAGTGGCAGCAATGTTGCCAGTGTGCAAATTTATATCTAAAACTGTCAACTAATGATGAATGCCAATTGACTCTTATTAAATTATAATAAAATATGTCAAATAAAATAACTATAGACTTGAGTTTAATTGAACTAAATTATTTTCTTATATTTTTCATTAACTTGAATTTCAAAACCCAACCACTCGAAATATTGCTTTATTTAGTATGATTAGTTTACTCTTCTTGCATTCAGCTGTTTTTGTTGGAATTTAGTGAATTTATTGGATAAATTTTAGTTCTTTACAACTATTTTCCAGGTAAGTTCAACGAAGTTCTGGAGATCTTTAGCAAAATGCAAGAAGCTGGAGTACAACCTGATAAAGCTACATGCAACATTTTGGTTGGAAATTGTTGCAAAGCAGGAGAAACAAGGGCACTTGCCAAAATTCTTGAGTACATGAAAGAGAACTCCTTCGTTCTTCGTTATGCTGTATTTGTAGAAGCGCATAAAACTCTAAGAAATTTTGGGGAGAGTAATGTCCTTCTCAGACAGGTTAATCCTCATATATCTATTGAATGCATTGATGAGGAAGAGACAGATGGCTTAGATGCTAGTACTGCCGAAAGTCATTCCTTGGTTGATCAGGGGCTAATTTTAGATTTTTTAACTCGGAAAAATTTTGTTGCTATTGACCTCTTACTTACCGAAATGATGGAAAAGAATATTCAATTGCACTCTGATGTTTTCTCTACCATTGTCGAGGTATACAGCGCTCACTGCAGATTGGATGGTGCTTTATTGGCCTTTGAGTACAGTGTGAAAATGGGTATTAGTTTGAAGAGAGCTACATATCTTTCGTTGATAGGTGTATTAATCAGGAGAAACACATTTCCGAAGGTTGTAGAGATTGTTGAGGAAATGGTTAGAGCCGGACATTCCCTTGGAACACATCTAAGCGCTCTCTTAATATATAGGCTTGGTTGTGCTAGAAAGCCCGTCTCTGCAGCAAAAATATTTGATTTATTGCCTGATGACCAGAAGAGCACCACTGCTTACACTGCCTTAATTGGTGCCTATTTTTCATCTGGAAACACGGGTAAAGGGCTTAAAACATTTGAACTCATGAGAAGCAATGGAATTCCTAGTGCTGTAGGAACATACAATGTGTTATTAGCTGGTCTTGAAAGAATTGGCAGAGTTGGTGGGGTAGAATTGTATAGGAAGGAAAAAAAGAGCCTGCAAGCTGCTATTATATTCCAACATCGACTTCCAGTGGAAGAAATGATTTGCAACCTTCTCTTTGCTGCTGGGGATATGGTGGCTTGACCCGAGTTATGAGCATGTGTGGATGCAAATTTGATAATTCTGGGTTTCGGACCTTCTTTTTTCCAAAGACATATACTTGGGTCGACATTCTGCAGATCCTGCTGATATTGCCCTTTTGTTTTGGTAAAGAAGCTATTCACACTCCTTTCATAGAACTCCATTGAGGTGGATGCATCATTCACTTAAAACCATTAATACCAGAGAAATAGAATCTCAGCACCGATAGATGGGCAGCAGCCATTAAAACGGTAAAATTTTCTAGTGTCTTTGAGCTTTTAATGTCTGAACGTCTATGGTTGTGTGTAAGTTAAAAGGGAGACTAATGAAGTTAATTTCTCTTAGGTGAAACACAATGTAGGCTGTACAATTTTAAATGTAGCATATCAAATGAAGATTACGAGAATCAATTAGTATTCAGAACGAAAGTAATTTCTTTAATATAGATAATGATACTGCTTAAACCAGTATAACTAAGTTTGGCTAGAGAAGTAAGAAAAGCACTCACCAAGTCCATATTGAAGAAAAGCACAAGGAATAATAAATTCATTTATTGGCAGACACTGTTATCTAGATTTTAACCAAATATTTGACTGTACTAGTTTTCATTATTAATTTTTAATTTGCATTATTTAGTTAATTAATCATCCCCCTATTTTTATTTTTAATTTGCCCGAAATATTAAAAAAGGATTTAATTGTTAATCTAGTTTTTGTGATACTGTGCACTTGCGGTACATAATTTTAACACATCAATTGTTTTAATTTTGAGTTTGAAAATATATCGAATTAATTTTTAAAAGTTAATAATAATTTTATAATTTGTAGATTGAGGAGGGTAAAATGTAAATGTTGCCCTAAACTTTAGGTGTTTTTGGGTATTGATCTCCTTTCTTTTGATCAACGCAAATTGAACTCCTTTCTGTTAGAAAATTTGGATATTGAGATCGAGCTCCTTTCTGTTAGAAAATTTGGATATTGAACCCCTAGGTGCCACGTGTGCCTGCCTATTTGAAATTTTATCAAAAATTAAAAATAAATTTGAATATTGAGTCCTCAGGTGCCACATGTGCCTGCCTATTTGAAATTTCATAAAAAATTAAAATTTTTGTTGTTTCATGGATTTGATCCCAAAATCTCTTATTTGAAATGTTATTCACAAGACCACTGTTTTTTGATTGTTTGCTTTACCCAACAAATAAATTATATACTTAATCAATCAATTTCTCCAATAGAAAAAAGTGAGAAAATTTTAATCTTAAGATCAAATAAGTTTATAAAATTAGAAAATAAAATAAATTATTTTATAATAAAATATGCTAAAAAAGTATAAGAAAATAATGACATTTAAACAAATTACAAAGTTACAATTAGAAAACTTATAAAAATTATTTACACAGATTAAAAAATTAAAAATCAAATATAAATATTATTACAAATTAAATAATTACACTTATAAAAACTAATAAGATTATTTAAAAAAATTCAAAAAATATATTTAGAAAAACTAATAACAATATTTAAACAAATTCAAAAATCACACTTCAAAAAACTAATAAAATTATTTAGACAAATTAAGAAATTACACTCAGAAAAACAAAAAAAATATTTAAACAAATTAACAGGAAATAAAAATTTGATAATATAAATTAATTTTAGTTAATGTTATTTTAATTTTATCAATTAATTTATTTTTAAAAAATTATATATATAAATTTGTGTCAAAATTTAAATTTTACAAATTAATTTAATCAAATATAAGAAATGATTATTTTATTTAAAAAGAAGGAAACAACAAAATTAAAAAAAAAACTCAGGTGCTCTCTCTCCTCTGTTCCCCTTCCCCTTCCCCTTCCCCTTCCCCTTGTAATGGCAGTATGTAATTCCTCACATCCCATATCTTAATACTTTATCCACTGACCCAGTTGCCAAAATACAATCATCATTACCCACCAGTTCCCAATCAATTGACAATAGTATCTCAAACTCATGAGCTGGGATTTTCATAGTAGACCAAATCAATCGATCGTTAACCACCAGTATCCCAGTCTTCAAAACCCCTTTCAATGGCTATTTTGACGGCATCTATAATCTTACCCGCTAAGAATCCCACGATTCCTTCCTCCTCACCGTCATCACCAACAGCTCCATCAAACTCTACGACCTCTCTCTCTCCCCCCCAACTTCCAACCCAATTCGCTCTCTCCATGAGCACACATGCGAAACCCACTCCATCAATTACAACCCGACCCTACGTAACTCGTTCTTATCCTCCTCTTGGGACGACACTATCAAGATCTGGACTGTTGATCGACCCACTAGCGTTCGTACATTCAAGGAATGTTCTCCTCAATTTTGCCTACTTTGTAATTTTAGGTCTGAATTTAGCTAACCCTAACTTTTGGATATCTGAAAAGGCTGAGCTTTAGATGAAAGAGACGACAATGGAGAAGATGTTCTTTGAAATAAATAAGTACGTTTGTCTTTTAATATTTTGCGGGGCAAAATTAATTGATTTAGTATAAAACTTAATATTTGAGAGAATCTAACAGATAGGTCTGTGGTGCTCAGGTGGTGTTATTATCAAATTCTCAAACTTGAAATTTTGAGTTTGATTCTTGGGGAGACGGTGTGTTTTGGCAATTAATTGGAAACTGTACACGTAAGAGGTGCCATGTGGCAAAAATGTACGAGTAAGCGGCACCACATGTGGCACGTAGGCACGTTAACGCACATGTGGCACGGAGGAGCTCAATATCCAAATTTTGTGACAGAAAGGGGCTCAATTTAACTTGACAAAAAAAAGGGGCTCAATACCCAAAAACACTTAAAGATCAATGATCACATTTGCATTTTACCCAATTGAGGATGGAGGACATTCTATAGTATATTTAATTTAGTAAAAGTATTTGCATATATGACATGTTTATAAACAAAAACTCTACGTGGACATGAAAATTGAACATGAGTGTATTTGAATTTCACTTATTTGTATTTTGACCCCTAATAGTGGGTAAAAATATAAATAAATAAAATTCAAATACACTCATGTTCAATTTTCATGTCCAATATTCATGTCCACCTAGAAGAGCTGGTTTATAAAGGGCTCAACTCAAATGTCGTGGTCAGGAAATTAAAAAAAGGGACATAACCAAACTTTAATTAATTAATACTAGTAATGTAAATAGGGAGGTTTAATGCAATCCACATTGATCGCGAAACTGATTGGCATCATCAATTAAAGTAGTAGTAGTAGTAGTGTAGTATTAGTTTTGAACCAACCAACCAACCGACCAATTGTTTTATTGGCTTAAAAATGTTATCAAGTTTTCATAGAAGAAATACTACGTTACACGATTAATTTAATTCTTGCAAACTTGATAATATTGTTATCTATCTATATATAATACGAGTGCCTGCCTTATCTTAAAGTGTACATGATTAACATCAGCCACTGGGCTGGGTTGAGACGCCAAGCTGTTGACAAAAATTCAGTGGCTTATTTCTTTAAATGTTAAAAATGTAGAACTCGAGTCATGTCATGTATTGCAAGAAATTTATATCAAATTATAATTATAAAATTTATCGATATATGAGATTGATAATAGAAGGATGCTAGTTATTATACATCTCTATAAAAATATTATCACTAATTTGAAATATAAGATTTTCGTGCGTGTCTTGTAAATAAATAGCCTAAAAAAATCATCCTATTTTTCGATAATAACATAAAACAAGTTATTATTCATCTGACACTCATTATTCAGTTCAGTTATTTAATACTACTATCAAATAATAAGTTTATCTAATACTATTGTTCAGTTATTTAATATCAAATAATAAGTTTATCTAATATTATTTTTGTAAAATAGGGTGACCTTTTCTTGGGTCTAATTTTCTTTTAAGATTGAATTTGTATTTCTAGGGAAGAAATTATGAGGTTTTATTTGTTTTTTTAACAAGCGATATATAGTGTTTAATTCTAATTTATATGATTGTTGTATTTGTTTAAATTGTATTTTTTTTTATATAAATATTAAGTGTAGTAGGATAAAGGGTAAATAAATGAGTTGAGATCTCATTTATCAAGGGTAAATTAGTCACTTACAATTGAATGTGCAATTAAGAATTTTGAATATACATATATCACTACCCTTTTAAAATTAATATAAGGCTAATTTTATTTTAAACCATTAATCCTACTTTGGTTTATCTACACAAACGTGTTTACAGAAATGGATTAGTTGACAGTCAGCTCATATCATATCCCTCTCACTGCTGACCAAGCTAAGCATCAGTCATATAATCCGACGGTCGTCCTTCATCTAGAGGCAGTCAACTACTGTGTACCCGGGAGTTTCGCACTCGTGATGTGGCGCTTTTATCCTAATTACTCACCATACGAGACGTCGCTGTGAGTATTATGTACCAGCTTGGGAAGCTTTTACGCGAATATAATGATAAAATGATCATTATACCGCGGTATTTTAAATGTCGACACTCTTCTTCTTCCCCAAATATTGGACCTATATAACCCATCACGAACAGCTACTAGTCTCCTCATCCAAGCGATTCATACGTATTACCGTTTTCTCTCTCTCTATATATATCTACCAATTTATATATAGTTACATACTTCCATTTTGATTTCTCTACAGTTACTGTTATTATTCATCAATGGCATTCAAAAGGGCCCTAGCGCAGCGACTCTTCAACATATCCAGAATATCACATCAAACACTAACAGCCTGTCGCATTTCGTCGGCCGCAGCCGCTATTGATCCCGTAGACGAATCGATCTTCTGGAGATTCCTCCAGAGACGGCCGTTGTACCAGTCGTCGACGGCGGTGCCTGAGCTTATTTCGCTGCCGACGGGTGGAAAGTTGATGGAGTGGTTGCGAGGTATGGACATTGTTAGAGATCGTATCAGGCTCGACGGATTGAGTCCACCGGCGACGGTAACGGATTCGTCGGAGGGGAAGATGACGATGGAGGATGCGAGGAAGCTGCTGAAGGTGGCGCGGCTGGAAATGGTGAAATCGAAGCTAAGGCGGATCGAGAAGAACTGTGTAAGTTATGAAGAGTTCGTACAGATTTGTGTGGATGAATCCTCAAGTGAAGATCAAGGGTTAGAATTCGCTAAGGCGCTTGATGAATCGGGAACCGTCATTGTATTGGGAAACATGGTGTTTCTACGGCCTGATCAGGTTGGCTTCCCCTTTCTCTTTCTTTAATCTATTCATATAGTTAGATACAGAGTATCTAACTCTTGGCTTGAAGAGTACTAATTTTTGAAGTTTTTGAGAAAGCGGAAATCTGATAAGCTTTTTTATTATGTGTTGTTGGATGTTTTTTCTGGACAGGGAAATCAGACGTTGTTACTCCAGATATCTAAAACGTGTTGAGATCGATGTTGACTCTTTTTAGAGAGTTGGTTCGCTCTTTTTAAACACCTAACCCTTTCTAGCTCTACACTTTTGCAACATTATTTAAAGGGAATTACCTCCCAAAAAAATTTTGATCTTTGTGGAGATAAATAAAAGGAGAGGGACAGAGAAAACTCCACAAAGGCAAGCAAAACAATCCCGCCTCTAGGACCACCTTTCTACACATTTGACAAAAAGGATTTTTTTTGAAAATACCGACTTGTTTTGAAATAGGATGTTTGGAGCACAATAGTTAGTTGTCAATTATGATTAGGCGAGCGTAGGAACACAACCAAAAGAATAAAATAAAATTGGGGTTTTAGTTGAGTGGGTTAATCAAACTCAATTCCCTCCCCCCGCCCTCCCTGCTAATATGGCTCGTGGTGGTGATATGGTGCGTAAGGTGCTTTCTACAGTAGTAGAATTGTGAATATATAATTTTGTTTTTTCAAAAAGCTGAACAAAAATGGAAGAAAGTGAAGTGGAGCCATTTGTTTTACCCAAATGTTTTGTACCGTTTGCATTTACAGGTACTGAAAGCCATCCAAGGCCTAATGCCGGTACCCATAGCCCACTCGGAGGACCCTAGGAGGAAGGAGCTTGAAGAATTGGAGCAGCAGAAGTCCGTCATTGACAAGAAGGCAGAGTCAATGGTTCGTCGGGAGCTCTGGTGTGGGCTGGGCTACCTTGTAATTCAGACAGCTGCGTTCATGAGGCTCACATTCTGGGAACTCTCATGGGATGTAATGGAGCCAATTTGCTTCTATGTTACATCCGTCTACTTCATGGCTGGCTATGCTTTCTTCCTCAGAACAGCTAAAGAACCTTCTTTTGAAGGGTTCTTCCAAAGCCGTTTTAGTGCCAAGCAGAAGAAACTCATGAAAGTGAACAATTTTGATCTTGGAAGGTACAGCGAGCTGCGCAGAGCTTGTTATCCTTATTCATGTCCAATGGAGCAAACCGTTTTCATCTACTCCGTCAAAATCAAATAATAACTCTGAAAGCATGGAGAATGTTCCATTCGCTGAAGACTATAACCTAAGATAGCAAAACATCATTTTATTTGTTTGTTTTTTTCCTTTTTTTCTTGGCGGCTTCTTGCAACATTGATGGTGAGAGTAATTTTTTCCTTGTGACTAGATATCTATCTGACAAAACTAAAATGTAATCCTTGAACATCAAATGTAGATTAGTAGAGGATGATGGATGATGACTTTCAATGAAGTGGCTATGGAATTTTCCAGATACAAACAGCTCTGGCTACTTTTTAATTAATTTGAAATCAGCTACTTACTAATTTATTTCGGTAATAATATATATTGCAAATGTTTGTCAGTTACGTGTACAAGTATTAGTGGTAATTTTTTTGGATAAAATTATAATAATAAGTAGGGTCCTCTTTTAATTTCTACCAATTTTATGTTTTGACAAGCTTCAGAATTGTAAGCCAGCGTAAATTTATCGCAGGGTGATGCAAGGGTAATGGCCTTTACCCTAACTCCTGATGTCTAAAAACGTACTGTGTTTGGTTACTAATCTGACACTAGACGGTAATTAGGCTCCAAGTTTGGGAGTAGTGGGGATGGGAAGAAGAAGGTTTTCTGTTTTGGGGAGCAGTCTGAAAGCAAGACAATTATTTATATAAGTAAGCTGCTATCTCCCTTTTCTAAATTTATGTATAAATTGTGCTATTGGTAGAAAGCTAGCATTAATAATTTTCATTTGTGCTTTTGTTTATTGTTTTTTATGGGGTATTTGTCTATCTGATCAGACCCTATTTTGATTTTAGCAATGGTTGTAGGTTATTTTTTCATTGCAGCCCAATTCTCATTGTAGGCTTTTGGACAAATCAAATACAAATAAATATATTTGGTGGTTAAAGAAAATAAAAATAATATTAGCAGTAGCAGGAGCAGGAGCAGGAAGGAAAATAAAAAATATTAGTTTTAACAAACTCATCTTAGCTCAGGGCCATTTAAGAGGGCTGCATCTAGTCTAGCATATTCCAGAAACTAAAAATAGGCCTGCACAGTCCACTTTAGAAACTGATTGCATTATTGACAATCCAAAGTAGCGTAACACAATGGGCCTTACCAGTTTGATCCACAAGCCAACGCAATTTAGATACATAATGATGATAGTTTGTGCTTTATTTATTTATTTTTATAGATTTTACTTCATCTTTATTTTTTATCACTTGTGAAATTTACTTTAAAATTGTATTGTATAGATTGTGAAATTAATTGTGTCATTCATTATTATATTAATACTAATGGAGTACTTCTCTAAGTGAAATATTAAATAAACAGATGGAAGTTGAAACCCAGAACCTGGACAATAATTGTCGAGCACTTTCTGATTTCTTTTTGTAGGCTTATTGTTGAATTTTAAATTTTAATAGTTTTTATAAAAGGAGATAAATATGAAGAATGTTTGAAACGTTTGGTTTATAATTTTCAGTTGTAGATACTACTTCGAAATTGTCTTTCTTAGACTAAAGTAGTACTTATAAATAAATAAGGATTTTACAAGTCGTGACCGTCGTCGGGCCGAGATTTTTACTAATCACTAAACTCTATTCAAATACGTAGATATAAAGGGTTTATTGGAAGAAAAAAAAGGTTTAAAACTCTGAATAAAAGTGTTTTTTAAAGTTTTAATGACAAATTTAAGTTGATTGAATGGTATGAGATTTTATTTACTTTTAATAATTTAAGGATAAATTTGTACTTTGTTCTTTTGTCAAAAGTGTTTTAGTCAAATTACTAAAATATTTTTATTTTTAATTTAAAAGTGTTTTTAGTCCAACCAAAAACTCCTCAGGCGGGCCCTATTTATCCTTCTTCTATGCAATTTTCTTTCTTTCTCCTCCCATTTAAAAATTAGGGATACATTTAATATTTCGAATCAATTTATAAATTTTAATGAATTGTCAAATATGCAACAAAAAATACAATTAGTAGTATTTGTCAGTCATTTAATAATTAGAATTATATATACTAAAATAAAAAGGATTTGAATCGATGTTAGGTTTTACAATTTGTAAATTTACCAAAAAAATTCAAAATGTGTACGTGATTTATTAAATCCCATAAAGATGTCTTCAATAAATCTTTTTTTACATTTATTAAACCCTTTTTATTCAAAGTATAGTTTTAAATTTAAAGAAATATTCTATGGCTATATATTCAGTTTACTGTTTCGTTTTGTTTTTCTGTCCCCATTCGTAAGAAGAAGAAGAAGAAGATTGACCTGGCCAAACCCACTTCAAGCCTGCACCTTTTGAAATCTTCTTCTACTTAAATATACCTGTTTGTTTGTTTGTTTGTTTATTTAAATATATAGCAGCATTGTTTGAAAATTTTCAAATTTAGCTGCTTAGTTAACTACAAAAATAACAAAAATAAAAGTCAGTAGATCAATCTCAAAATAGTATATCAGTTACGACAAGATAATAAATTTCGATATATTTTTAATTTATTCATTAAAAGAAATGAGACTATTTTTCTAAACCAAAATTACAAGTAAAATTCTTATTGTGTGACAAAAGTGTATAAGTTTCTCTTCTTCTTTTTATTATTATTATTATTAAATGTTAGACTAAAATTAGTTTTAAAAAATCCCTTATTAATACTTTCTTGTTGAAATTTAATTTGCATATTGGCTTGGTTTTCACGGTTAATTTTCTTGGTAAGGATTGGTCATGTTAAATTTAAAAATATATCAAATGAGTTTTAACTTAATTCTATATTTTAGAATACAAAAAACATCTATTAGGAAGACTATATTTTAGTTAGACATAATAACATATACAGTTTTGATTATAGTATAATTTTATATTAGAGAGTATAACAGTTATTATTTTTTAGTTTAATGTGAGACAAATTATGATATACCATAGAAAGTCCATTTATTGTTTTTCCCTATATCTATTTTACTTTAAAGTGGAAAGTGTTAAATATATCAACTATAGCATCATTAAATAAATAAAACTCCCTCTGCATTAAATATCCTATTAGAAGTCAAATTGAGATTATTTAATATTTTAAAATTTTTCTCATTGTCACAAGAAATTCTGTTTCTTGTATTAATAGTTTTTAACCTCCCATACAACCACAGGGGTAGATAAAATTTCACACAAATTTTAGCTATTAAATGACTTAATTCATAAGCATGAATCTAAAAATGACTAATAGAGAACGTACGAAACTCGGGCATTCCAATTCAGCCACTAAATCCATTTTTCCAATTCCAAAATTATTCTTCTATGTTATAGCTTTTCTCAACTTATCAATAATAAAATATACTTACTTCATTTTGTCTCTACAAAAAATTTACAAGGGGGTTTATTTATTTTTACCCCTCATAATTATCTTATATTATAACTACATAAATAAATAAATAAAACACCTCATATTGTTTTCTTCTCTTTGACAGAGTCCGATTCTTGTTCCTCAATGGCATTCGCATTCCCATTGTAACCATCGCTGTTGACCTTGACCATTCGCTTTCTCATTCGTTTTCACATAAAAATTCAAAAACAGAAATAAAATTGCACAATTTAGTACTGAATTCAAAACCCAAGCTCCGATTCCATTGCACCCGCCTTTAATAAAATGCAGCAAAAGCACCCCAATATGGCAAATTAAATTACAGCTCAGCAGCAAGATTTGGCAGTTCATAACCATCGGAAAACAAGCACCCGGTAACCCCATCCCGGTCCAGAATCGGTACCCGTACACAACCGAATAGGTTGAAGTTGTCATCACTATTGCAAGGACTTGAAATGATTGTGAGAATTCGAGCCAGAGGAATGACATGAAAATGAGAATGGAGTGATTGAAGAGAGAGAAAAAGGAGAGCTTTCGCCTCCCGGAATATGGTGAAATAGGTCCGGAAAGTGTGGATGAATCGGGATAGGTAGAACATGTATGACCAGAAGAAGACCCGACCCGATGGACGTGTGCCGAGAGGGAAACAGAGGAGCCACTGGAACGGGGTGGTCTTGGAGCGCCGCCAGGACCAACGGGTGTCGCGAATCTCGGCGGCGGCGGAGAAGATGGTTCCGGTGAAGATGGTGGCGGAGATCAGGGCCATGGAGAGGCTGTGGAGTGCTGGTATGGGGCCCAACGAGACGGGTCGAATCGGCGGAGAAGAAGTAGGGAGAGGTGAAGGAAGAGAGAGAGAGTTATGTAAGAAGCGATGGAGGTGAAGAGGAATGACCAAGTGGAGCCCCACGATTGGGTCGGACTCCATCGGAAGTTAACGATAATCGGGTGCTCCGACAGGTAATAGGTTAAGCTGTTTAGGGTCATCGTTCCGGTCTTTTTTCCGACGAAGAAACAACTAATAAAAGCAGGGACTTATTATGTATACATGAAAAATAAAAATAAATAATACTCCTACTAGCTAGCTTCTATATACTTGTGTATTCAATCTGTCCCAGAATTTTAGACACTTCTATTTGGAGAGAGAGAGAGAGAGAGGGGGGGAGGAGGAGGGTATTTAATTTTGATTTTGAGGGAGCTTGAGGGAGGGGGGACGAGACATTAAATTAGGGACGTCCATGAATGATGGTGGACATGAAGAGATTTGACAATTTATATCCGTTCAAATTTGAAACGTGGACAATATTTATTGGTTAATAATTTTTAAAGAGAAACAAAATGCTGAACCCAATTTTTTATGGAATTTTTTAACATGTACCCTCACACTTTGTTTCTGAGTTTTGGACAGAAAAGAAAAGAATAGAAAATCTAAATTAGAACAAAAAAAAAAAAGAGAATAGAAAACTAAAAAATTTCCTTCGTGTTGTTTCTGAGTTTTTAATAGAAAAAATAAAAAAATTAAAATTAAGGACATGGTTGTAATTTAAAATTTATTATCGTTGAAAGTTGAGGATAATATGAGAATTATAAAAATATTACTTATTCTAATTTCTTTTCCGGTCAAATCAGACCAATTTTGGACCTGAAAACTTTGGCAGAAAAAGTGGCCAAGTTTTTTATCCCTTTCTTTTCTTTTTCGTTTATTAAAAAACTCATAAACATAGGAAATTGAAAAGAAAACTTAAATTTTTCGTCCAATTCTTTTCTTTTCTGTCCATTTTAAAACTCAGAAACATAGTGTTAGGGCACATGCTAAGCACACAGTTCAAGAGAATATTTTTTTTAATTATGTACATATTTTCTTGAATTTGATGCAAATGTAAAAATCAAAAGAATATGCACACAGATAAAAAGAATATTCTCTTAAACTGTATGTTTAGGGCACATGTTAAGAGGTCTAATTTTTTATACCTAGCTTCTTCTTCTGTTTTATTGTATACGTTGGATTTAGAATATTCAAGTGGGGATTTGGTTGTTGGTAAGTAAGATTATCAAAAACTAACACATTTCAAGAGATTTATCATTTAGTTATGGTTGATGTGTAAACAAGTAGTAGTAATAAATATGTCACTGTGTGTATATGGAGTAGTAGCAGTTTGCACCTGCCGTTGACCATATGGGAATTGGGATGCACAGGAAAATGTTGTATTCTTAAGTAAATGTTTACTATGTGGTAGTACTATTTGTAAATGTATACTCTGCCCACATCTTAAAGTTCATACCAAGAAAAAACTACCAAAGAAGTTAGATCTGAAGTATAGTAGTAGTTATAAGAGTAGCAGCAAAAATCATAAGTAAATTAAAATAAACACGCTAGTTATTAGACAAAAACGTCTAGTCTTATTATAGTATATATATATATATATATATATATGATAAGAAAATACTACTAGTATTAAATTCATATGATCACATTTTACATGCTTCAATAATACTCGGGTCGGGTGGATAAAAATAAGATAAGATATATCTGAATGTTAATAATGTATATATATATAGTTATTTTCTTTTTCAAAACAACTCTCAACTACTACTACCTTATTGATTAATTATTGGCATATATCGTTCATGATCATCATCCATTCCTTAGGCTCTACCTAGATTAATATATTCCTAAAATTGAATTGAATTGAATTGAAATATAATAATATAGGTAGGTTGAAGAATTATTGTTTTTATAAAAAAATATAGGTCCACTATTCAATAATTTTAATTAAATATGATTTGTTTGGATTATATAGTTTATCAAAAGTTTATTCTCTAAAAGTGATTTATGGAACATGTGGTACCTATAATCGTTAATCCACCAGGCATATATGCACTTGAGTAGTAATTTTGGTAATTAATAATTTAATTAATGTTTTAAAAGCTTGTTTGTGGGTAATATAAGTCAATTACCAAAATTAATGTGTGTATAGTCGGCTGGCTATTGTTGCAACATTTTTCTATAACAAGGAATGGCCTACGATATATATTACTACTATTACTGGATGGATCTTGGATCTTGGATCCGTCTGTCTCCTGCTTTTCTGCTTTTCATTATCATTATTAAATGAAAACCCGGGGTATCACCTGTTTTCTTGAGCACCACGAATTGAGTAGATGATGCAATGCAACCAAACATACCAAACTATTCAATGTTCCTTAATCCTTTTTTTTCAGAATGCTATTATTATTAATTAATAACTTATAACTAAATTGAAACCAAGTTTTGAATATAAGAACTAAAATGACAGGTGAAAGAGATTGGATACCAAAATAATGTGTGGGGGTAATCTAACACATTATTTTATATCTAATTTTTAATAACTATATATACCGTAACATTACTCCTAAAATCATTGTTTACCACACTTTTCTTGATTAATACAGTAATTTGTGTCTAACATTTTCAATATTTAAACAAGCCTTTTAAAGGCCAACACTATCACGTGTGAGCTACCTAAGTGAGACTGTTTATTTCTATGGACCACTATCCATAATTAAATCCATTGAATCGTTGCAAGCTTCAAGTCTCGTGATTCACGTCACGTGTTGCGAAATATAAATCCATTAAATTTTGATCATTAATTTTAAAAGCGGGAAAATGAAATATTTTACGAATATTTAAATCCATATTTTAATTGTCAATTACCTAGATACTCCCTCCGTCCCTTAATATAATTTTTTTAGAGTTGTGCACAAGTATTAAGAAAATAATTGTATCACATTAAATATAATATCAAATATTTATATTGTCCTTGTATTGAAAAAAGAGATTGTTATTTATTGGACAAAAAATAGTGAGACAACTAAAGTTATATTTATTACTTGGGGTAATATTGGAAACTAAGCAATTAATGCTTACTTGGAATTTTAAAACGTCATATATTAAGGGACAAAAAAACTTCTCTAAAACGTCTTATATTAAGAGACGGAGGGAGTATATATTAGTGATAATTTTTTTATAAAAATATTAATAAGTGGGTCTTTATATAATTCCTATCAATCTCATGTATTAATAACTGAATCACAAAATATATCAATAAATAGTAGAATTATAAAGGGGTCTCACATATTACATATCTTCCCAAAACGTTTATCACTAATATTTAATTACGAAATTGACAATTAAAGAGTCAACGTAAACTTTCACAATATATATTTTTTAATTTAAATTTGTAATTTTATATTTAGTCATATTTCTTAAGTATTTCATGATATTAATTTTAATTAAATAAATTTATATTAGTTTTAAATTTTAAAAGTTCACAAAATTAATTAGAAAAAATAAAATGGGACTTATATATATATATATAACTATATAAGGAAAAATGTATATACACAGTCGTCTATGACGACGATTTTGTTGGGCTATGGCGACGGTTCAACCGTCGTCATAGATATTCTGGTCTATGACGACAGTTGAACCGTCACTATAGCCCCATAAAATCGTCGCCATAACACGACTGTGTGCATATATATGGGGAATGATCTATAGCAAACGTTATCAATTTAAGGTTATCTTTACAACACATCGCGACCCATCTAACGGTTTAATAGAGGTCTTGTCCACAATTTAGTTTTCAGTATTCCGTAGTTTAATACTGCGGACGAATAAATGTCCAAAATACCCTCCTTATAAAATCTCTCGTCTGCAGTATTAAACTGCGGACGCTAAGTATGACAGGCCAAATTGGGCTAAGCAAATTCAAATTTTATTTAGTTTTCTAAGCTCAAAAGACCTCGGGACGATGACGGATTATATCGCGAAGGATTTGGCTATCGAAATCTCTTTAGGAATTCGGGCAAGCCAAATTGGGCTAAGCCAAATTCAATTTTTATTTAGTTTTCTAAGCTCAAAAGATCTCGGGACGATGGCAGACTATATCGGGAAGGATTCGGCTATCAAAAATCTCCTATCTTCAGTCCGCTTAAAATACACGATGCTCCTTCAGTCCGCCTCTTCGATCTTCGTTCCGTCCCATCTTCTTCTGACCAAAATTCCAACGAATCCGACAATGGTAGGATCGTGATCGTTAGAGGCTCTGTCTAGGCGAAATCGGCCGTTGATGGCAATTGGACAAATTTGAGACCTAATACTGCACTCGTATCTCACGTCACGTTAACTGCCGTTGTCCGGTGATGATGAGTTGTGGTCACGTCACGTTAGGAACTAATAATTGATCTTTTGTTATTGTTGCAGGGATTTTTGATTAAGAAATAGTGTATTTATGAAATTTTTATTGAGGTAATAATTGTTGAAGTTTCTGATCAGGACATAATAATTTGCAATCATTGGTAAAAAACTTTATTTTTTTTCCAAATTCTGCTCTAAATTGATGATTTGATGTGACCAATAGGTGGATTTATGTTTTTTTTCATGATCGGTCTTGCAATTTATTTTTTCAGCTATTATTGATGCTATTTGATTGGTAGAAAATTTTCTGTTGAGTTATTATGTCTTTCATGGGAGTGATTGTGTTTATTAGCTGTTGCATTACATGAATTCTAGTTGGCCATCTGTCCCGATCCCGAAGTCATCCGAAATCATTTAAGTTTAGAAACTAAATAAAATTTGAATTTGGCTTAGACTAATTTGGTCTGTCCGAATTTTCGAAGAAATTTTCTATAGCTGAATCCTTTCCGATATAATCTGTCATCGTCCCGAGGTCTTTTGAGCCTAGAAAACTAAATAAAATTTGAATTTGGCTTAGCCCATTTTGGCCTGCCATACTTAGGGTCCGTAGTTTAATACTGCGGACGGAAGATTTTAGAAGTAGGATATTTTGGACATTTGTTCGTTCGCAGTATTAAAGTGCGAAATATTAGAAGCTAAACTGCGGACGGGGAGTCTATAAAATCATTCGATCTTTCCATGGAGGGTCGCAATGTGTTGTAATGCTATGCTCTTTCTTACAACGTTTGCTATATATCAATTCCCTATATATATATGGAGTTGCATCCACAGCAATCGGTTGCCGGGAGCAACCACTTTATCTCACTCCTTGTAAGAGCTTTTGACTCAATTTATCCCCCAATTATAATAATGATTTCCAAACCCTATATAAAGTGGTTGCTCCCAACAACCGATTGTTGTGGATGCAACCCTTATATATATATATATATTGTCAGTCTCTCCAGCGAACCATAAAGAGCGAACTAAAAACGAACTGGCTATAGCGACGATTTTTTTCCGTCGCTATAACATAGAAAGCCGATTTTTTATGTTATAGCGACAAAAAAAATCGTCGCTATAACCGGTTCGTTATTAGTTCGCTCCTTATGGTTCGCTAGATAAACGGATCCTATATATTTATATATATTTAATGTACAAATATATCCTGATCGGGAGTTTAGCGCCGCCTATGGGCTGGGTCCGAAACATCATTCTTTCCCGAAATAAAATTTAGAAAATTGGGGAAACAGCCTCGAATCTTCGACAGGGTCTTCTCCTCACTCCAACAACTGACCAATATTGCTAGGGGTTATTCGACAATTTGCTTCTTCATCGTTTCCTTTTTCATCCGTAGATAAGGTAAGCTTAAGAATTTTATTTCGTTTTTTCTTGATATATTTGGATAATTTCGGCTACATAGTTTTTTTTTTCTGCCATTGATTTTTACATCGTGTTTTGGATTCAATTTGACAAATATATCATCAAAATTCGTAGCTTTGCTGTATGTTGTTTCGTTTTAACATTGTCGATTACGTGATTTGATCGATCACCTAGAGATGATAATAGTCTAGGGTTTTGATTGAGGATTAGATTCTCACAAGTCACAACTAAGCTCTGAAATGGAGTTGATTTTACGATAAAAACGTGTTCTAAAATCTAGGCTTTTGGTATTTTACCTGTCTTAGATTCTTTTCTGTTGTACTCACGTAGTTCCCCTAACAGAATTCCCAAAAAAGAAGGAAAAATCTCTTTATTATTGAAGTTTCGAGATCTTCAAGTTTTCAGATATAACTATGGTTTCTATTTTCTTAAATTTTATATTGGTATACTTTTGCTTTTTAAATTCTTTGGAGATTTGTGATTGTAATTCCAAAGGTTAATCTTTAAAGAATCCTGTTTTTGACTTGAAATCTAGGATAAATTATTAATTTTTCTCTCGTAGAAACTCAGGAGACATTGATTTGTTAAGTGCTTAATGCTTATAGGAGCAGAAGATCTTTGTCAGCAGTTTGTGGAAATCATAAATCTTTAGTCTGTTTATTATATAGTTTGTCTTTTTACTAATCTTCGGGTTTATAAACTTTGTATTTGCAAAATGTTAATTTGTTATGCAATTAATTATTAATGACTACTGAATTCGCTAACTCAGGTCTCTGTAAAAAAACTACCAGGAATATCAATTTTTAGTAATACACTAAATGGAAAACGACATTGCTGAATTGAGTAGCAGGCCGCCCCAAAGCCCGTCTTTTGTGGATAATGGCAACAATGATGCTGGTGATTTCGAATGCAATATATGCTTTGATTTAGCTCAAGACCCAATTGTCACTCTTTGTGGCCACCTATTTTGTTGGTCGTGTCTTTATAGGTGGCTTCACCTTCATTCGCATTGCCAAGAGTGCCCAGTTTGTAAGGCCCTTGTAGAGGAGGGCAAGTTGGTTCCTCTTTATGGTAGGGGGAAGATCCAAACAGACCCAAGATCCAAACCAATTCCTGGAATTCAAATACCGAGACGTCCGATGGGTCAAAGGCCCCAAACTGCGCCTACTCCAGAAGGAAATAACTTCTCTAATTTTGGTTTGGGCATCATGGGGGGTTTTGTACCCATGGCAACTGCAAGGTTTGGTAACTTTGCATTTTCTGCTGGTTTTGGTGGGTTATTCCCATCTATATTCAATATCCAGGTTCATGGATACCCGGATGCTACTGTGTATGGTACAACTTCAGGCTACCCCCATGGGTTTTCTGGTGCATATCACGGGGCTCATGTTCCTAGGACTCAGCAGGCAAGTCAGGGAGACCGGGAGAATAATGTCCTGAAGAATCTTCTTATTGTTATTGGTGTTCTCCTGATATTCTCATGTATTTGGAGGTAAATATAATCTGACCTCGTATACGAAAACATCCAAGGGTTTGTGTGATCACGTTATGTGCTTAGATGAAGTTGTTTATATCAACATTTTGTCCATGCTCTGCCTGTACTTTCTTTATTACATGAGTATTGAAATAAACTGTTTGCACAAGTTGGTTGTGCAATTTGTTTTATTCCCGTTCTTCCCATCAGTAGGGGCGTGCATGCCTTTGCTTGTATATGTTTAGTTTCACTTTTGGAGAATATTTTTATTATAAGAAGTAACGCTTCTTAGCTTTGAGCATCGATATTTTTAGCTGCTAAAAATTGGTATCGTGATTGTTTTGTTAGGGTATTATTTCTGTGGACTTAAAATTTTGTGCCTAAGGTAGTAGTAGTTGAGAGTTCAAGAGAATATTTCTTTTAATTGTGTGCATATTCTCTTGAACTTGGTGTAAATGCAAAAATCAAAAGAATATGCACACAGTTCAAAAGAATATTCTCTTGAACTATGTGCTTAGCATATGACCTTAGGGCACATGTTAAGAGAACCCATAAATTTTTAATCCAAATTTAAACATCATGTTCAATCCAACTAAATAAATTACGCATGATTCTCATTCTGATCCTTGTACGGTTGCGCGTTGAATTAATTTGAGGATAAGAGAAACATAACATGAATTAAAGCTGTTGGGAACAAAGTCTCTACTACAACATGGTTTAAAACAAAGATCGATGAACCTAAGAAACTTCACTAAATTTGATTGTGTGGGTTGGAACTTGGAATATTGAGAATTTGAAAGTAGAAGGTGGTCTACGTTTTGGGGTTGGTGCAGCAGCTAGCGGAACATGGAAGTGCACATCTATATATATATATATATGTGTGTGTGTGTGTGTGTGTGTTGTGAGGTGCTGATTCTAATAATTGTGATTGCTCCATCTTTATCTACAATTGCTCCGTCTTTCTTGTTATCAACTTATCAAGTCTACTACAGGGCATGTGACTTGCACATGCAATTCAATGTCGTTGTGTGTGTTTTTTTCTTCCCATATAGTTGCATTTAATTAGTCATTCAGTGTTTTTCCCTTTGTTTGACTACTAGTCATCATATACATATACTAATAGGGGCTAATAGCATATCAGAATAGCATTTTCTCCGTCCAAAATTGGTAATTAATTCCTATTTAATTTCTTTATTCTCGTATTAAGATCTATCTGGTCTGGTTATAACGCATTACAAAATACATCCTGTTGTTTCCAATAACAAATCTTACTATCTAAATTATTAATCAATCATCAAATAAATAATTCCAAGTGTTTTACGGTCATATTTTACCTTATATGATGCACAGTGACCGCCGGCTACACCCATCAAAAACTAATCAAGAAAATTCCAACTAATAGTGCTGAATTTTTTTTTTTGAATCCGAAGTAAATTAAATATACATTAAATATTTTCAATAATTTAAGGATAAAATACTTGGCAAGTAAAACGATTTTTTACTTGTTTTTTGAAAATATTTTTTACTCAAAATATCTACTCAGTAGAATAGTTTTTGGAGAATTGCCAAATATATTAATATACATTTATATTTAATTTTTACACCGACCACTCAATTGGTAATTAACGAGTTAAAAAGTGTGTTAGGTGACATGGAGGGAAAGGCAAATAAGTGATTGTAATGAGATACTACCTCCGTTCTTAAAAGAAAGTTATTTAATACTAATAAAATTTGTTTGAAATTTCATCACTACCCTTTATGGGAAATTGAAAATTATTATTCTCTTTAAAAGATTGTCGTTTAAGGTTAATGAACACAGATTAAGGAATGCAATTAATACTTTGCGAAAATACTATACTACCCTTATTAATTGTCTCAACCAATTATTCCCTTCCCAATATTTCTTATTCAATTCAACCAATTATTTCTTATTCAACCAATTACTACTTGAATTATAGCATTGAATTGAATAAGAATCATTGGGAAGGGAAGAAAGCTTTAAATAGGAGAAAATTTTAAATAAGGGTAAAGTAGGGAAAAAATAGCTAATGTGTATTGATAAACTCAAAACGACAATATTTTTGGAAAAATAGTACTTCCTAAAACGACAGTCTTTTAGGAACGAAGGGAGTAATACAAGGGAGAGAATTTATTGGGACAATTAGAGAAGATAGGAGTAATTAGGAAAATAAATAATTTATTCTTCTAAGAAATTGTAAACAATAAATTTTTGGAATAAATTTTTTAATTTAAAACGACAATCTTTTATGAATGAATGAATGGAGTATACTTATTGAGGACTTTCGACTTGTTCTGATTGAATTCAACTTGCAATTAATTTCGTGACGGAATGAAACCTGCTTATTTGCTTTTATTGCTGCTGCTGCTGCTGCTGCTGCTTCTTCTTCTTCTTCTTCTTCGTTACTCCTCCACTTGAGATCGGCTACTTACCTACTTTTTATGTACGTGGCTGCTTCTACTTCTGCTTTTTATTATTATTTTTTGCGCTAAATGAACGTACGTACGTGGCAGCTTTCTCTGGCAGTTAATTTATGTTATCTGATCTCCTTCAATTACGTACGTCTTTCTCAGTAGACTGAATAACTATGAAAGGTAAAAGTGGTGGCGTAGATTATGGACTACACTCACTACGTAATTAAAAAAAGAGTCCTTCTTTGGGACCGGTTCAATTTTTTATTTGTTTTTGTGTTTTTTTACTCTCAAAAAATTTATACTCTCTCCGTCCCATAATAATTGACGTTTTAGAAAAAAAAAAAATCCATTTTTTTGTCGTTTACAACTTTCTAGGGGAATAAATAATTTACTTTTCTATATCACTCCTATCTTCTCTCATTGTCTCGAGAAATTCTCTCACTTGTATTAATAGTTTTAAACTTCCTATAAAGGGTAGTGATGAAATTTTTCACAAATTTTAATTAATAAATGATAGCATTAAATGACTTTCTTAATCCATATGCATGAAGCTAAAACAACAGTTATTATGAGATAGAGGGAGTAATATTTATTCTAATTCAAATTTTTACAGAATTTAGTGATTTAGGTGTAATTTAAATACATATAAAAAATAAAATTATACCGTCTGTGCAACTCTGTTTTTTATATATATTTAAATTACACCTAAATCACTGAATTCTGTAAAAAAAATTGAGTTAAAATAAATATTATAAATTTGTTGAGAGTAAAAAAAAACAAAAAATATTAGACCGGTCCAATTTTTCGGTACCCAAAAGCTATCCGCGTAGACTTATTGTTAAAAAAAAAAAAGAATAAAAGATTACACTCTAAAGTGCATGTCCACCATTAATTAATTAAGAGACAAGTGTGGGTGATCACTGCATTTAATGTTCCACTCTATATCCGGAACCTAAACCATATCAAAAATAGACATGAAAATTGAATATGTATGTATTTAAATTTTATGTAGTTGTATCTTGACCTTCAATAATGAATAAAAATATAAATAGATAAAATTTAAATACATTTATATTTAATTTTTATATCTGCCTAGAAGAGCTCAACTCATATACTAGTAGTATTTGACAAAGTGTATTTTATTAATTTAAAAATATTACTCGATCTCTCTTTAACACATAATAATAACACATCTCATAATTTTTAATGTTAGGTAATTAATGTTAGTTTGAAATTTCATTACTATCTATGTAATAACTTATTACTCTTCCCCCTCTCTCAATTCCTCTGTTTTTTAGGGGTAAAATAAGAAATGATTAGTTTGTTCTATTAGATATATGTAAAACGTCTTATATTATAATTTTTTTTCTTCTAAAATGACTTATATAATAAAAAGAAAGGAGTAATTTACTCTATAAATATCAGCTCTCATTCTCTTCTAGTTCAGTTCCAAAACCGTAAAGTAACATAAAATTATTCATAATGACAAAACTAATGATTTTACCACCTTAGTTGACACCTATTATTTATTAATTCACTAAACTTTACTCCCTCCGTCCCAAATTAATTGCTCAGTTTTGACTTTTTTTAGTCAAATTGACTATTTTTAAAATTAATAATTAAGCATGTATAAATATATTTTTAACATTATAAAAATTGGTATTAGTAGTAAATTGTATATATTTTTTTTGTTATAACCTCTTCACCTATATTTTGGCAAAAATGGTACACAAAATAGTTTTAAAAAATAGTCAATTTAACTAAAAAAAAGTCAAAACTAAACAATTAATTTGGGACGGAGGGAGTAAAACATAGAAATTATCCAATTGAACTAATAAAAATTGAAACTAAACCATTCTGTTAAAATAAGTTAAGTTCCATTAAATTGGCTCAAGTATTTTCCTATGTGGCATTTGAAATAAAAATCAAGAAAAAGTAAAAAAAAATGCATTTTCACACCGTCTCTCTCCTCTCAGCTTTCTCTCTCTACCTTGCTCGCAAGCACTAAAATTAGAGTTAGGGTTTGGATTTTTCGAGCAAAACCCAATTTCCCCCAGCTGGGCCTAGAGGGAGACGGACAGAAAAAAAGGGTGAAAGATTTGATTTTGATTGTAGCTTCTTGGACCATTTAAGGGTTTCAGTGACGAATCGTTATTCTTCTGTGTAGGGCTGAGCAAAGAATTAAATTGAAACAAAAATTGTACTAAAAATCGCACAAACCGTACCAACGGTTCCGACGTATGTAGCGGTTTAAGTTAGTTGAAAAATCAAATTTACTGTTTCGGTTTGGTTACTAGTCAAAACCGCACAGTATAAAACCGAAACCGCACTATATTAGTAGAATAGCCTATAATATTTTTGACTCCTTATATAAATGGTGGAGAGAAGTGTTATATAGGAGTCTATTATGTAGACAATATATTGTCCCCTTTTGGAAAGAAAAAATAAAAATTTGGGTTGATCTTTTGGGATACTCAGATGCATATTTTGATGCCTCTCAATATATGTCTATAATGAAGTCAAGCATCTTAAAAATTATTGATCGCACAATTAAAGATTCCAAATTATTGTTCATTTGATTAGGGTGGAAAAAAATTCTATTGAAGGCTTTGACCTTATTGAAAAAATGTCATATTCAAGTCACTAATAGTTGGATTGGAAAGGAGGTTTACTACTAGTGGACGGTCATAGAGTTGTTCTAAGAAATAATTACACTAAAAGTAAGCACCAAAGAAATAACCGGCTCAAGAGATAAATATTTTTCAAACATGATCACAAAATTAGAGTGGTGATGCTAAATGCATAAAATTTTGTTGTTTCAATTAATTTTGGAACCGAAACCGTACCGCACCAATAACAAGCGATTTCATGTGCGATTTTAAATTTATCAAACCACACTTAAATAATTTTGAATGTGATTTAGACTTCAAACCGCACCATACTCACCTTACCTCTGTGATTAATTAAAAATGGTAGTCTTCACATACTATTGAAGTTGTTGATTATCTTTTGGGTTCTCACTTCAGCTTGCGACGACGTCGTTTTTGAACTCGAATCGGACAACTTGCGACTCTGTTGGACTTCAAAAGCTTAATTTCAGACCCTTCAGGAATGCTTGTGAGCTGAAAGTCGACCACAATTTGCATCACTGTTCATGGTTCGACGTGACATGTAATTCAAGGATCCGGTTATGGTAAAGTTGATTTTCAACTTCACCATAATAAGTTATAATGTTTTTCATAAATGTATTACTAGTACAGTTTTAATGTAATGAAAAACATTATAACTTACTATGGTGAAGTTGAAAATCAACTTCAAGATAGCCGGATCCGTAATTCAAACTCTAGAGTTGTGGCCCTTAACATCACTAGCAGCGGTACAGGAGGTAATTCGGGTTCTTTTTCTCGTGCCAAGTAAGCTCAATTTCCATCGTGTGGATTTGGGATTAGAAGGGCTTGCTTGGGTAGTAATGTTAAATTAGTTGGTAAACTCTCACCCATTTGGATTTTCTTCTTCTTCCTCTGGTTTTTCACTATTCTCCCTCCTCCTTTCATTATTTTTCAGTCGGTTAGAATGAGTGCCCTGCAAAACCTCGACAACGGCGGCGGCGGTATAAATGTCTATCAAGATTTAAACTTTCAACCATCTTCTCTCTGTGTACTATCTTCGAAGGAAACATTCGGGTATGGATCGGTTTTAGATGATGCCGGATCCTTTGTTTGATCCGATGGAACAAGAGAGTGAAGAGCTTTACTTGAAGCATCAGCAGCAGCATGGTGGCTGTGTTGAAGATGATAAGATGATAAATGGGGGGCACACAGCTCTGTTCCACAGGACATTTTCTTTCCTTTCCTTTTCTTTTTTTTAAGTGTCACGTAGAAAAATACTTGAGCCAATTCGACGAAAGTTAACTTATTTTAACAAGATGGTCTAATTTTAAATTTTTAATTAATTCAATTTAATAATTTTATTTTTTTAAAGTTAAATGGGTTGATAAATAAAAGCTACCAAATTACAGTGAAAAAATTATTAATTTTCCCAATTCATTAGTGGGAAAATCATTAGTTTCATGTAATGGTACGTATCATTTTAGAGTGATTGATTATTGTTATGCTATTATTATTATTATTATTATCATTATTAAACAAATATCAAATATATATTTCTGTAATAAATGAATTTATATTTCTAAAACAAAAGAATACTAGTTTTGTCTTAAAATTAGAAATATATTTGGCTTTTTAAAGTCAATTCATAAAATTCTAAAAATCAAAATTGATATGAAGTTCCTTAGTGTTAATACAATAAATATAATAATTGTAAATGAACTATAAAAAATTACTAATATATGTTGTTTTCAAAACTTTTAAGATTTCATTAATTAACTATAAAAAGACAAAATCTATCTCTAATTTTGGAACAGAAAAAATATATATTATATTGAAATACAAACAAATTTCGGCTTCAGGGTGCAATAGAAAACTTTAGTTTTAGTAAAGTGTCATGTGTAAGTAACTTTTTTTTTAGTTGAATGGTAAAAATATTAATTTATGCGTCAATCGAAATTAAATTTCTTTCCGAAAATATTGACATCAAGATTTAAATCTAAGAAATCAAGGAAAAGAGCAAACTTGATTGACCAACAAAGCAGCCTTTTAGAGTTGTGCTTTGCGTAAGTAAGGGTCAATTGGCCAATAGAATGCTGACACACATACAACCTCGCCTGTGTGTCAATATTTTATTGGCTAATTGACCAACTTGCCTCAAAATAAACTTCATGCTAACCACTTCCTAAAAAATTAAGCTAGTGTATTATTTTTGTTCTTCCATGGACGCCATAAGCCAACCGTCTATTTTTCTGGCAGCTGATTTTGGCCTCTCAACTAAATTGATAACTTGGTATACAAGGGAAGGGACGAGGCTGTGCTAGAGCTATCCGCTATCCGCTATCCGCTATCCGCTATCCTGGACGTGGATAGCACAACATTCGGACGACATTTGATATGTAGGTCCCGTCCCGTCCCGTCCCGTCCCTTTGACAACTACTACTACCTGCTAACCAACACCAACAGGTAGCCATTTGATATGTGGGTCACGAGCTATCCCCTATGATTGTTTGGGGCCATTTTTTTTGACCATCCCATTCTACGCTATTTAATTTACTCCTCCAATTACTCCTTTCCTTTGCAATCTACCTCCCCATTGTTAAAAATATTAAATTAGCTTTAAAGTTAATGTTTTTTTTTGACAAATCCCGGTCCAAATTAATTAGGGGAAAGTTTATTGATCAACTGAATTCGAATTACAAATATGATAAAGTGGAGCATGGGAATGAAAATAAGGGAATCCACAATTTCAAAATAAATTACGTAAATTGCTTAATTTAAAAGCTAAATAAATGACGTACGATTACATGAAATTATAAATGAGTCGAGCTTTTTTAATTCATAGGAGTAACATAAAATATAATTCTGTTTTAAAGATGTAATAAAAAAAAAACTTAGAATCGATCGGTCCTTGAAAATATAATTAATAAATATAGTTAGAGTAATATTAACAAAAACGTGTAACATCAACAGCTAGGAAGACCTTAATTCTTCTCCTTCGGGTGAGAGTGAAGAAATCTAGACATATATATATATATATATATATATATATATATATATCTATCGATCCCTCGATCGTCTTCGTGGAATTGTAAGCCACTTTTGCAGCACCAATAAAAATCATGATTCCTCCTCCTCCTCCTCCTCCTCCTCCTCTATCATCGTCACTCCCATTTTCTTCACGGAACTTGTTCAAAGTTACATCCTTCCTCTTAATCCTTATCTACTCCACTGCAGCACCCACACCAACCGAATCCAAACCTATCCTCCAATTCAAACAAGCCCCAAAATTCTACAACTCCCAAACATGCCCTAATTCCATTCCCCACAACATTATTATTAATAACAATGAATTATTCAACACCAAAATATGCTCCCCCAATGCTGTCCACGTAGCAATGACCCTCGACGCCGCCTACCTCCGCGGCTCAATGGCCGCCATTCTCTCCGTCCTCCAACACTCCTCCTGTCCCCAAAACATCGTCTTCCATTTCGTGGCCGCCACCGACACCCTTAACCTCACCATTGTTAAATCATTCCCTTACCTGAAATTCCAACTCTACCTTTTTGACCACTCTCCCGTATTAGGCCTAATTTCCACCTCCATCCGCGCAGCACTGGATTGCCCACTAAACTACGCCCGTAACTACCTCGCTCATCTCCTCCCAACCTGCGTCCGTAAAGTCGTTTACCTCGACTCCGACCTCGTACTAGTCGACGACGTTGCGAAGCTCGAGGCAACTCCGCTAGCCGATCAAGCTGTTCTGGCGGCGCCCGAGTATTGCAATGCAAATTTCACCTTCTACTTTACGCCCACATTTTGGTCTAATCCTTCTCTTTCTTTAACTTTCGCGGGGCGTAAGGCTTGTTACTTTAATACGGGTGTAATGGTAATTGATCTTGAACGATGGCGAAAGGGGGATTGTACAACAAAGATTGTGGAATGGATGGAACTTCAGAAAAGAATGAGAATTTATGAATTGGGTTCGTTGCCGCCATTTTTGCTGGTGTTTGCTGGGAATATAGCTCCGGTGGATCATAAGTGGAACCAACATGGGCTGGGTGGAGATAATTTTAGGGGATTATGCCGGGATTTGCATCCGGGGCCAGTGAGCCTTTTACATTGGAGTGGAAAGGGGAAGCCATGGGCTAGGCTCGACGCAAACCGGCCGTGTCCGTTGGATGCTTTGTGGGCACCTTATGATTTGTTGCAAACACAATATGTTCTTGATTCTTGATCAGGTATATATATATATGCATGCATCACAACTCATTTTACACTCATTGATTACTTACTTATTTTGGTTTTTTAGTTTCTCGAATTTAACTTTGTTTTGATTATTCAATCGTTTAGGTTTTTGAGATCATTTGATACAAAAAATGGGAGAGCGCGCGCTAGCATGCAGAGAATTGAACCAATTCTTGATCAAAATCTCTCTCTCTCTCTCTTTGTTTCCATGCTCGGAAATAGTGGTGATAGTCAAAGCACGGCAAGGTGTTGTACAATAATTATACAGTTAAAAGTGAGATTTTTACAGAGAGACCGTTAATTACAGTTAAAATTAGTAAAGGAGGAAAAGGTGAACATGCATGTTACTTTCCTTCTTTTGTTGCAGTGACTTCTTTCCTTTTCTTTGGCTGCTTCGATTATTTATTATCCTACTACTGTCTTTAAAGTTTGTTAGAGTGATGACGAATGATCAATTATTAGCCGGCCGAGATTTTCGGAACCATGTAAGACTGAATAGTGAACAACGAACATAGTTATATAATCCTTTTTTGCATGATGTTCGTACGCACGCGAATAAAATGTTAAAAAAAAACATACATTTATTTTTGCAATAAAAAAATAGATATCTGAAAAAGCACTCCACATAAAGTTATAAATTGTCAATCCCTCTAGCTCTAGTTTTTCGTAGGACGAATTAATTAGTACCTCTCTTTTGTGATTTGGTTTTCCAAATTTCGTTATTTGGCTAGCTAACCATGCATTTTTGGTCAGTTAATTTGTTCTTTTGCACATGAACTCCATACAAATTGTGTAGCTAGGACAAAAAAAAATTGCTTAATTTAAAAGCTAAATATGCAAGGCCATCTTCAGTAATTATAGTCTATATATGATAAGTAAGCCATCGAATTATAACTTGGTGTGACCGGCCGGCCGCTAAGTTTGATCACACATAGCTATATATATATGGGAAAAATGTATATAGTGTAGTACACAGTCGGCTATGACGACGGTTTCACCCATCGTCATAGCTGTTATGAGCAACGGCGATAGATGAACCGTCGCCATAGCCCAAAAAACCAGTCGTCATAGCCCGACTGTATAATACACAACTGTGTATATACATATAGCTCTATATATATACATATATATATATATATATATATATATATATATATATGCCTTAAAGCTATTCAATCGATCAGTCGTGAATATTATTTATACATAAAAATTAACAAATTAAATTAACATGAAGTTCCAATTAAATTAATGTCAACAAGATAAATTCGTTTCTAATAAATATGAAGTTCAAAAATTAAAAAGCATAAAACTGGGCTGACTTTAATTATAAGTAATGCCTATAATTTGGCCCTTACCTCAAAGTGAGAGGTTATATAATTATCTTTTATTTTTCACGAAGTTACTTTTTTTTTATTTCTTAAAACATTTTTCTAAATGAAAAATTGGTTGAATACTTGTCCAAATCTACCACAGTTTTAAAGCTATTATTAGTATTAATTATAATTTACCTAATTAAGTGATCAGCAGCTCCAGCATATATATATAGCTGAAATCTGAATGCCATGTTTAGTGCCAATAGTTTCATATGCACGGCCTGAAGGTATTATGATCTTCACCGCCAAATAGATATAGAGATGTAGAGACTAGAGAGAACTTTCTAGCTACGCCTGCGCGCATGCATTAATTTTGTTGTTGCTCCTAGCTTAGTATGTATTCGGTTAGCATTAAGTGAATTTCATGATAAATTGATTTTACGTCCAATACAATGTTGACACACAAGTTGGAGAATGATCTCAAACATGCCAACATTATATATATTAGACTTAAAGTGATCTTATCATGAAATTCACTTCGTATTTAGAATATGGCTTTGGAAGGAAAATTAGTTTTCTCTAAAGCTTGAATAGTAGTACGTACCTTTTATTACTTTTGTGTGATCAGAAACGAAAATGAGTGTCGGCGAGTGTGTGAGAGAAATTGTTTGAAAATGGGGAGGGGAGAGAGAGAGAGAGAGAGAGAGGCATGGACAGAATTAATTAAGAATGGAATTATAAGGATCAGGGCATCAATTCACCATTGTGTGTTTGACGCGAAGCTTCTCCCTTAAATTTCATCTTCATGATTTTAAATTTGAAGAATTAAAAGCCTCTCTATCAATCAATCTCTTTGTTGAACTTGAGGGTTTCTTCTCGTCCCTTAATATAAATCGTTTTAAAATTGTACACAAACATAAAAAAATGACTGTATATCATTAAATATAATATTAATTGTCTATATTGCTCTTGCATGTATTGGAAAAAGAGAGTGTTATTTATTAAGCCAAAAATAATGAGAGAACCAAAGTTATATTTATTACTTGGGGTAGTATTAAAAACTAAGCAATTAATGCTTACTTGAAGTTGTAAAACGTCTTAGTTCAAGAGAATATTTTTTTGAACTGTGTGCATATTTTTTTGATTTCTGCATTTACACCAAGTCTAAGAGAATATGCACACAATTCAAGAAAATAATCCTTTGAACTGTGTACTTAGCATATGCCCTAAGGGCTAAGGGCACATATTAAGAAATTCCTATATATATATATATATATATATATATATATATATATATATGTGTGTGTGTGCTCATTTAAATTGTAACCGTACGCTGTAAAAAGAGTTTTCATAAATTAAATTTATAGAGTAGTCGATAAATACATTTTTAAAAACTTAGAAAATTCGGTAAATTAATAATTAAATTGTATGTACGTATATATGCATCATGGAGTTGTATTATAATTTTAATAACTTCAAGTTACAATATAACTTTGTACTTATATAAATAAATTGTGAATCTTGTGCATCATAAAATCTTTTTGTCATATATATATATGGGTCCTCATCCGTAGCAACCGTTTGCTACGGACACTGTTCAACAACCATATTTTAGACCGTAGATTAGAAAATTAAAAGGCTAAGATTAATGGGATTTTCTTCCTGTCGCAGGAGCCTGTTGCGGCAGGAACTTTTACCAGATTTGCAAAGGCTAATTACTATGCTGCCCCTCCTCCATTAAAAGCACAGCCTCCTGCCGCGAGAGCCTGCAGTGGCAGGGCCTGATTGAATTTGTTCTAATGAATTTCATCTATTGGCATATATATCTAGCTCACTATTATATATGATTAACAACTAAATAATAACAACATGCATGAAACTAATATTCTGTACACATGCATGAAACTAATAATATTCTGTACACATGCATGAAACTAATAATAATAATAATAATTATTATTATTATAATAACAATAATAATACTAATAATAATAATAACAATAATAATAATAATGGTAATAATAATAATATTAATAATTATAGTAATAATAATTATTATTATAGTAATAACATTAATAATAATAATAATAGTAATAATAGTAATAATAATAATAATAGTAATAATTATAGTAGTAATAGTAATAATAATAATAATAGTAGTAATAATACTAATAATAGTAATAATAGTAATAATAATAATAATAATAATAATAAAAATAATACTAATAATATAATATTATTATTGTTATTATTACTAGCATTATTATTATTATTATTATTACTACTACTACTACTACTACTACTACTACTATTACTATTACTAGTATAATTATTACTATTATTATTATTATTACTATTACTATTATTATTATTATTATTATTATTATTATTATTGTTATTATAATAATTATTATTATTATTATTATTATTATTATTATTATTATTATTATTAGTTTCATGTATGTGTACAGAATATTGTAAACAAGTTTAGTTGTTATTATTTAGTTGTTAATCATATATAATAGTGAGCTAGATATATATGCCAATAGATGAAATTCATTAGAACAAATTCAATCAGGCCCTGTCGCTGCAGGCTCTCGCGGCAAGGGGCTGTGCTTTTAATAGAGGAGGGGCAGCATAGTAATTAGCTTTTGCAAATTTGGTAAAAGTTCCTGCCGCAATAGGCTCCTGCGGCAGGGAGAAAATTCCATTAATCTTAGCCTTTCAATCTTCTAATTTACGGTCCAAAATATAATTGCTGAACAGTGTCCGTAGCAAACGATTGCTACAGATGAGGACCCTATATATATATATATATATATATATATATATATATATATACATACATTTATGTGTTTTCATGTCTTTTTTTTCTTCTCGATTTCAAACATTATTCCTTGATCAATTATATTGATTAAAAGAGTTTATTTAATTTTCTAGTTAAATTATTGAAGCGAGAACTAGCTAGGGGAGCAGATCGAAGCAGCTTGTAGTAGGGGTGAGTATGGTGCGATTTGAAGTTCAAATCGCACACGAAATCGCTTAGGTGCTGTTTGACAAATTCAAAATCGCACAAGAAATCATTTGTGATTGATGCGGTGCGGTTTCATTTGGTGCGGTTTCGGTTTCAAAACCAATTGAAATAACAAAATCGTAAAATATTTAGCAAAATCATCAACGCAAACGTATTTTCCAGTGAACACAATCATAAAGCTAATTTAGCAAAATAGTTTCAGGTATCAACAATTATATGGTTGATTAATACTATGTTATCACATTTGATTTAGGAATTGATTTGCAAACATAATTGATACTGTTGATTCTTCATTCAACCCTGCAATATATGTCTTCTAAAATAAAATAAGGAGAATATGTTATAGTAGAGAAATTATATACACTCGTAGCAAATTTAAGAAAACATGATAATTATTTGGTGCGGTTTCGATTTTATGTGTGCGGTTTTGGCTAATAACCAAACCGAAATCGTAAATTTAGTTTTTCAACCCACCTAAAATCGCCACATACGCCGCAACCGTTGGTGCGATTTTAATTGGTGCGGTTTGTGCGATTTTTGATGCGATTTCGATTCCAATTTAGTTCCTTACTCAGCCCTAGCTTATAGTGTCTTGGAAGGGTAATAGTAGTAGTAGTAGTATTTAGTTCCTTACTCAGCCCTAGCTTGTAGTGTCTTGGAAGAGTAATAGTAGTAGTAGTAGTATTTAGACCATAAAGATGTGATAATTAATTAATGAATGAGAAATCTAGGAGAAATCTAAGGCGATCATTTTGAAAAAAAATAATGCTATTATGACATAAATAATGATCACATAAAATTCACATACACATATATGTATATTGTAGGCTCCACGTGTTAGACGGGAGCCCAAAAATATACATACGTGTGTATGTAAATTTTATATAATTATTTTTTATGTGATAGTAGCATTGTTGTTTTGAAAAACAAATCAATCAATATAATGCAATTAATTTTTAATAGTCAACTGATCTTCAGATCTCGGAAAGTAAAGTAATTGGGATTCTTTAAAAACCACTCCTACAGTCCCACTACTAGACTAGAATGTGTAGATGGACCCCTCATTGCTTTATTATGGAATTGATATTTTCCCGAGTAGGATCGATAATTTCACAAGATTCTTTCCACGTGAATAGTAAACACTCACACCTATATGAGAAAGACTGTGAATTTTTATTTGTGAATATAACAATTCTATACTTTTACGTATATTAAATTTGCATTTACATAAATACATACATAGATTTTCATGTGTTGCCGACAAGATAGTGCATACATAGATTTAAACGTGCGTACGCCATGTGCCAATCGTCATGTACGTGTAGGTGGAGGCACTGTATGAATCATCAATGTACGTAGCTACGACAATACATCCATCCATCCATCATGGAGGTGATTAGTATAAAATTTATTTTGAAATAAATTGATCAATTAATTAATAGAATACTTACAAGCATGCAAAACTGTATGTGTGTCAGTGTTTTATTGATCAATTAATCAATTTATTAAAAAAATAACCTCATGCTAACCGGATCCATCCATCGACCTACTAACATTTACTGCTTAAATCTATGTACGTACACAAAAGTTGGATCACTAATTACCTCTTCTCTCCGTAACATTTGCTCATTTCGATTCCAAATTGGGGATATATCTTAATTCTTAAAAATAATTTATGAAATCCTAAATTTAAATAAGATTTACTTTTCCTTTTTAAAAGTCAATTTATAAAATCCTAAAAAAATTCCAAATTTAAAGAGGGAGAGAAGTTTTAGATAGATAATAATATTGACATTAACCTATTTCTCATCACTAGATTTTAAATTTTGAAAGGAGAAAAAAAAACACCACACAAGTTCTTTTTAAAAAGTAAAAAAACTATCTTCTCTTCTTGCAATGTATAGAGAGACTCGTGTAGGCAAGCAGTTCGAAGAGTAACAAAACCTTGTTTACATTCAGTAGAAACATTTCACAAACGCGACATATATCCTCCTTAATTAGTTCAAAGTTGTAAAATGTTATCAAAGTACAAAAACAAAATGAACTCTCTTGATTTGTCCAAGATAAGGACTCTACACAAACAACTTGCAGCTAATAATAAGCTTTAATGGCTCTTCGAATCGTCGTCCTCGTCGTCATCATCATCATCATCTTAATTCTCTCCTCCTCGCAATCCGCTTCCCAAGGTATCTGTAGTAGATATACTGCAATATGATCTATATTTTCATCTTTGTTAAGGTACAACAAATTCCATTCAACACTAGCAAATGAATGCATGAAAGATATATAGAAACATATTTGGGTGAGGGTTGACATTTAATTTGAAACTAGTAGAAGATATATCATCAAGAGGATACAAATAAATCAAGTCCCACGCATACTGCTGCGTCTAGTAACCATGGCATATTGGCTTTTATTCTGTCCCATTCCGTGCTTCTTATAAGAATGCTGCAATTACTTGCACAAGAACATATGAGAGAGAGAGAGAGAGAGAGAGTCAAAAAACGGAGAGATAGACTAGATAGAGAATGCACCTTCCCACATAAGTGACATTGGCAATGAGTGCAAATATGAACATGAGAGGATTTAATCCCTACAAGTTTTCAACAAGTTCTTAGCTTTTGAGTATTAATGCTATAAAGTATAATTACAATTTTCTTTTTTGGACTAGTATGAGGAATTCACCTCAACACTCCCTCTTTTAATCTGCGCAATGAATTCAAAAGTTGCATTAGCTACGGCCAAAATATTATAAAAGAATAACCTAGAAAAACGGCAAAAAAGTATAAACATGTAAACATATGATTTGAACTTTAATTTTAGTTCTCTACATACATTTAAGTAAATTTGAGGGATTCGACCACCCATGTAGATAGCGGCCATCATCCAGCCTAACCACTGGCCAACCACGTAGTTGGTTGTGCCATGTTCCTGCTTAAGCATTTTTACCCCAAGTATGTAAGCATCACGGAAGCAAGATAGCTCTGCCAAATGTCAAAATTGAATATGCAAATCACTATCTTACTTGTAATAGTTTCCTCGCACTAAATGCAACGGATACTTGCACTAAAGCTTTGGTCCTTTGAGGCATGTCGATTGAAGTAGCTAGAAATGTTGCATAACCAGCCTGAAAATGTATGAATAAGTTAATTAACACTACTGGTATAATTAGATGAAATACATCAACTGCTCTAATAATTATGTTATTTATTTGAAAATCACTTGATTAGAAACTGAAATTTGTTGCGGCTAAAAAGAAAGTAATGCTCTCTTTAGCTTTTGGTTTTATTAGAATTCAACGCAAGGAGGTTCAGTATAAATTCATTCTACATGTAAGGTATATAATTGATCAATCAAGCGTTTGAATCGAGTATGAACAACTAGATACATAAGTTTATGTTGGAACTTGTAGCTCGGTGTGTATGAGAGGTACTGACAAGTTCTTGAAAAAAGTCGGTGTCGAGCGAAGGACATTATGGGTATTCAGGCTATAATGCGAATTAGAGTTGGGATAGAAGTAGCGATTATATATACTCTCTATTGTAAAAACCCTAAGTACTCAGATTATAAATAAAACACCTCTCCGCTCTCGTGCCCATGGACATACCCTAGTTTGGAGAACCACGTAAATTCCTATGTTGATTCTTTACTGTTGTGTGTGTGTGTGATCCAATCCTAACAAAGTGGTATCAAAGCTCGGGTTTGATTGAACAGAAGAACGATGGCTTTGAGTTCGTCTGCTACAAAGTTCAATGTGATGAAGTTTGACGGGACTCGAAATTTCGAAATATGGCAACAGAGGGTAAAGGTTGGTGTAGCAGGGATTGGTGAAGGCGTTGAAAAAGAAACTAGTGGCCATGTCGAGTGATGACTGGGAAAAACTCCAGATGAAGGCGGTAAGTACAATTCGTTTGTGTCTTGCAAACAAAGTTATGTATCACGTGATTGGTGATGAATCGTCGGCTGATGTCTGGACTAAGCTGGAGTCCAGGTATATGTCAAAGTCGTTGACAATAATAAACTGTTTCTGAAGCAAAAACTGTTTGGGTTAAAGATGATCGAGGGTTCTGACCTTATTCAACATATTAATACGTTTAATTAGATTATTAGCGATTTGTTAAGGATTGAGGTAAAATTCGAGGAGGAAGACCAGGCGCTGATGTTGATGTGTTATTTACTGGGTTCTATGGAGACTCTCGTTACAACCCTACTCTGGGGGAAAGAAACTCTAAAATTGGAGAAAGTCACGCCAACCCTACTTATGTACAACCAACGCAGGCAACAGACCGAGGGTATTTCAGGTGAAGGGCTGGTGGCAAGAGGGAGAGAGTAACGTGGCAGAAAATCGAAAAAGGGAAAAACAGGAGCGCGTGGGAAATCGAAGTCAAGGGCAGGACTCCTAAGCCAAAGGAGTTGAAGTGTTACAAATGTCACGAGACAGAACATTTCAAGAAAAACTGTCCGTAAATGAAGAAGAATGAGAGAATGAGAACATGGAAGAAAACTTGAATCATCGAAATCTGCAAACGTTGCGGAAGAGTCATCGGATGGTTGCGATGGTGATATGTTGGCGGTTTCAGCGAACATAGAGCCCGTGGCACTCATGAATTCTGGATTCAGCATGTTGTTTTCATACGTCGCCTAACAGGGAGTGGTTTGACACGTACAGATCAATGAATTGTGGTACTGTTCTAATGGGTAATGATGCTTCATGTAATGTCATTGGAATAGGCACAATGAAAATTAGGATGTTTGATGGTGTTGTGAGAACTCTTGGTGTTGTTAGGCATGTTCCAAGCTTAAGAAAAAATCTGATTTAATTGGGAACCTTAGACTCTAAAAACTGTGAGTATAAAACAGGTGGTGGAGCCATGAGAGTAACGAAGGGTGCTCTGGTGGTTATGAAAGCTTATAAGGTTGGTGGGAATATCTATCGTTTGATAGGGAGTACAGTTGTAGGTGGAGTTGATGAAATTACAACTGAGAATATTGATGATACTTTGTTGTGTCATATGCGGTTGGGGCATATGGGGGAACGTGGGATGCTGGAATTACATAAAAAAACCTGTTGAAAAGGGGAAAATCATGCAAACTTGATTTATGCAAGTTATGTGTTGTGGGAAAACATTGTAAGGTGCAATTTAGGCATGCAATGAACAAAACTAAGTGAATACGACTACGTGCATTCTGATGTTTGGGGACCAGTGAGGGTAGCTTCAAAAGCGGGATCTCTTTATTTCGTGATCTTTATCGATGATTTTTCGAGGAACGTTTGGGTGTACTTCATGCGGCACAAATATGAGGTTTTTGAGAATTCAGAGTGTGAAAAGCTGAAGTGGAAAATCAAATAGGGAGACGAGTTGAATGTCTCAGAACAGATAATGGGAAAAAGTACAAGTATGGACCTTTTTTGAAGTTTTATGAGGAGCATGGGATTCAACGTCATTGTATTGTTAGGAAGACACCACAACAGAATGGTGTTGCAGAGAGAATGAACAGAACTAGAGCAGCGAAGGCACAATGTACTAGGTTGAATGCAGGGCTTCCGAAGCATTTATGGGCAGAAGTAGTGAGTATGACAATTTTATTATAAACAGGTCGCTAAGTACTGCTCTGGATAACAGGTAGCACATGAGGTGTGGACAGGGAAAGAGGTAGATTATTCAGGTATGAAGATCTTTGGTTGTCCAGCCTATGTTCATGTTTTCGGTGATGAGGGATCAAAGCTTGATGCAAAGTCCAACCAGTGTATCTTTCTTGGGATGAGAAAAGTGCGAAGGGGTACAAGCTTTGGGATCCGAAATCGAAGAAAGTTGTGATCAGTAGAGATGTGGTATTTGAGAAAGCTTATATGATCAAGGCACATCAGGGAGTTCAGAAAATCGAGGCTAGGGAAGTCACCAACAAACAGCAACAGGATGTACAAATTGAGCTAGAAATAGGTAGATTATTCAGGTATGAAGATCTTTGGTTGTCCAACCTATGTTCATGTTCCCGGTGATGAGGTATCAAAGCTTGATGCAAAGTCCAAACAGTGTATCTTTCTTGGGATGAGAAAAGTGCGAAGTGGTACAAGCTTTGGGATCTGAAATCAAAGAAAGTTGTGATCAGTAGGGATGTGGTATTTGAGGAAGCTTATATGGTCAAGGCACATCAAGGAGTTCAGAAAATCGAGGCTGGGGAAGTCACCAGCAAACAGCAACAGAATGTACAGATTGAGCTGGAAAGTTGTGACACTGGCAATCCACCACCGCCAGTGGGACAAGTTAATCATCTGCAGCAGGAAAAAATAGTCACAGGGAGACCCAGATGCACTATCAATCCACCGGAGAGGTATAGATTTGAGGATATGGTTGCATGCACTATCAACCACTAGTGGGGATTCGTCTACTTTTCAGGATGTTATCATTAGTCCTGAAAGGGACAGATGGATGGAAGACATGGTGGAGGAGACGAAATCATTGAAGAATAAGACTTGAGAGTTAATAGAATTGTCTGAGGGAAAGAATACAGTGGGTTGCAAATAGGTATACAAGAAGAAAGAGGTTGTGTCAGAAAAGGAAAAGGAGAGGTTCAAGGCTCGATTAGTTGCAAAGGGATACTCACAGAGGAAGGGGATTGATTATGATTAGGTATTTTCTCCAAGGGTTAATCAGGATTATCTTAGCATTGGTGGCTAGCTATAGCCTAGAGTTAGAACAGTTGGATGTGAAAACAGCTTTTCTCCATAGTGATTTGGATGAAGTTATATTCATGGAGCAACTTGAGGGGTTCAAGCAGCCAGAGACTGAACACATGGTCTGTAGATTGAAGAAGTAATTATATAGGCTAAAGTAGTCTCCGAGACAATGGTATAAAGAGGATTGATTTGTTCATGATCCAGATTGGGTTTATGTTAAGAGTCTTGAGGATGGTTCCTATATTTTTTGGTTACTTTATGCGGATGATATGCTGCGAAAAGTATGGTTGAAGTCAACAGGTTGAAGGCCTTTTTGGGAAAGGAATTTGACATGAAGGATTTGGGTGTTGCTAAGAAAATGCTTGGGATGGAGATTCGCAGGGATAGGTCAGCTGGTAAGTTGTGGTTGTCCCAGAAGGATTATGTAGAGAAAGTGTTTGAGAGGTTTAGTATGACTAATGCTAAATAGGTCAGCACTCCATTGGCGAGCCATTTTAGGTTGTCTACGGCACTAGTATCCGGAGTAGGATGAAGATATTAAGGGTATGTCAAACGTGTCTTATACAAGTGCAGTTGGTTACTTGATATATGCGATGGTATGTACAAGACCTGATTTGGCACATGCAGTCAGCACAATGAGCAAGTACATGACAAATCCAAACAGAAAGCACTAGAAATCGGTCAAATTGATATTCAGATACTTGAAAGGTATTGCAGACCATTAGATTATGTTTGCGAGTTAAAAAGATCAGATTTCAATAGTGGGTTATGTAGATATGGATTATGCTGAAAGGTTGAATAAAAGGAAGTCTACGACATGGTATGTGTTTACACTGGCGGGTGGATCAATTTGTTGGAGATCTATGGTGCAACCTCTAATGGCTCTATTTACTACTAAATCTGAGTACATGGCAGTGACCGAGGCTGGGAAAAGGCGTTGTGGTTAAAGGGTTTTGTGATGGAGTTGGGTATAGATCAAGGTGAAGTGCAGTTGTATTGTGATAGTTAGAGTGTCATTTATTTGGCAAAACATCAAGTGTATTATGCAAGGACCAAACATATTGGCGTAAGATTTCACAAGGTGAGAGAGTTAATTGTTATGGGTGATATGATATTGAAAAAGGTGCATACTTCTGAGAATGCAACTGATATGTTGACAAAAACTGTGACCGCGGACAAGTTAAAGCATTGCTTGAACTTGGTTAATGTCTCCAGGTTCTAAAAAATGAGGCATTAGTTGGATCAAGATGTTTATCTTCTAAATGGGCGAGGATATTTGCTAAAGTGGAGATTGTTGGAACTTGTGGCTCATATGGTCTATATATGAGAGGTACTGAGAAGTTCTTGAAAAAGGCAAGTGTCGAGCGAAGCGAAGCGAGGCATTGGCCCATCACACTTTTAGCTGTTGGGTTGGACTGAAGGTTTGGGGGGAGTGGGGGGCGTAGCCCCCTACGGCACGGTATGGTACGATGTTACAAGGGCATTATGAGTATTCAGGCTATAATGCGAATTAGGGTTGGGATAGAAGTAGCGGTTATATATACTCTATTGTAAAAACCCTAAGTACTCATATTATAAATAAAACATCTCTCCCTCGTGGACGTACCCTAGTTTGGAGAACCACATAAATTCTTGTGTTGATTCTTTAATATTGTGCGTGTGTGTGATCCAATCCAGGGCCGATCCTAAGAATTTGGAGACCCTGTGCAAGAAAAAAATAGGGGCCCTCTCGCATATAAAAATACTAACTTTTTTATCAGCACCAATATATAAAGCACAATTTATATCAAAATTCATCATTAATTAAAATAATAAATGTCAACGTTGAGTAACAAAATTATCAATTAGAAAAAAAATATAGCTAAAACTTCAATAAATTATCAATTAAAAAGAAAAGGTAGCTAAAACTTAAATGGACAATAAACTTCACACGATCGCTAGCATCATTCTTGCATTTTTTGCTGTAAAATCATCAATCAAACTTCCATAATCAATTTTTTACATATACACAAAAAAAAAATTGGGAGCCCTCCGAATTTAGGGGCCCTGTGCGGTCGCCCCTTCTGCATCCCCTCAGGGCCGGCCCTGATCCAATCCTAACAATTTCTCTACTCCATATCAGTACTATGAATCTTAAAACGAGAAAAAATAACAATAAAAATTAAGTAATTAAACAAGGGCAAAACTAAGATTATCACATTATAATTGGCAGCTTTTACTTATTACACCACTAAACTTTTAATTTTTAAAATTACCCAATCGAACTAATCAAAAAATTAAAATTGGACCATTCTATTTTTAAAAAATAAACGACTGTTTAATTTGATTCACGCATGGCATTAAAAAATAGATAAAAATGAGAAAATAATAAAGTGGCCAAAAGAATAATAAAAAAAAGTGACATGTCATTTAAAATGATTTTTTTATTTCCTTTCCTCTTCTTCCTTTTTTTCCCTGTTTCCTAATTCCTTTTTCCTTTTTCCTTTTTCCTTTTTGTCCTTCCCTTCTGATCTCTGCGTCGCTACAGTGGAAGTATTTCCTTTATTCTCCTCCTGCCCGCCGCCAACTGTCCTCCAGCACCATTCCAACAACACCACTATTTTCTTACTCCTATTTCTAAACCTGCCGCCGAATGTCCTCTGCCGATCAGATCCGAAAAATAATTTTGGGATTTTTGAATCTCTATACTTGGGCAAGTTGGGAACCTTTTATTTTCATATTGTTCTTTCATGTTTCTCTCTCTAAGCAGAAAACTCTCTTTCTAAACCTTTGAGTTCCTCAGTGTCTTTCATCATGGTCCCATGGACATCTTATCACCTATCACCAGTAATTTCTCTCTCCTCTGTTTATAGACCAAAATCAAAAGTGGGTTTTGTAATTGTAAAAGTAATCTCATCACCTATGATCAATGATGGTAGTCAGAGACTCAAAGGTGATGGAGTTCACGGAGGTGAGAACGATGAAGGTAGGGGGAGAAGAAAGAAGACCGATGGATGAGATTGTTGAATTTTATATTTGGTTTTTATTTTATTTTTATTTTTGCTCAGTCAAATTGAAAATGTCATTGGTTCTTTCTTTTATTTTTATTTTTTAATGCCACGTGTGAATAAGTTAAAGAACGTTCATTTTTTTTTTTAATAGAATGGTCTAATTTTTAATTTTTTAATTAATTTAATAAAATAATTTCAAAATTTAAAATTTAGTGGTATAATAAGTAAGAGTTGCCGAACTATAGTGGGATAATACTTAGTTTTGCCATTAAACAAGTAAATGCAGTCTTGCTAGCATGCAAATGATTCAAATAATCAGAATACGTTCAGAATACGTCAAAAGAAGTTAATTCATATGAGAATAATTCATATAACTCACAGAACGTGGGATTGGCTTAGGCTGGCTGATAGATTTCTTGTTCGACGTTGCAGCATTATCAGCCTCATCATCTGAAGACGAGTCATTGTCAAGTTCAACAGCTGAAGGGCCACTTCTTGTGCTCCATAGATAAGATCGAATAGGCGGAGTTGCACTGCCGGCCAATGATCTTGCTGACCTGCAAAATTTTATCATATTTCTTTTATTCAGGCCATAGAGAAGACAATTGATTGTACATAAAACAAAATAATTATAGTAATTTTAAATTATATAAAATAGCGGAGATATTAGGAAAAGAGGGAGAACATAAACGTACGTGAAATAGAAGTCCCTACGGACAGGGACTGAGGGGGTGACTGCTTCTCCTCCGGGTATTGGAATGGCTGAATTATTATCTGCCTTCGGTGGTCGAAGAGGTTTCTTTGCTTCTTCAATCTAACACACAATATAATTCATGTTCCCAATTATTAACAAAACAATGTAAAGAACATATTACTCCTTCCGTTCCACAGAAGTCCCGTTTGCAAAAAAAAATGTTTCACAAAAAGAGTTTTTTTTATATATATAAAGAGAAGTTTTTCGACTTTGCGACGCCTTCCTTTCTAAACAACTCCCCAAACAAGGCTTTCAATCCGTGACTCTTATACTGCTCTTCGAGTTTACGGCTGGATCTAAATTCTTCCTTAAACCAATGAGACAAGCGGTGGGATTGTCCGTCTTTTTGTTTACTAATAGTAGGCATTAAATGAGGCAATATCTTCAAATTATCATTCTAAGTTTATTGTGGTGCCACGACTTCTAAACCAACAAGTTATAACATGGGACAAACATACATCCTCTATATTTATAAAAAAAAATGTAAATAATTCTTTATCGTGGAACAGAGGGAGTATTAGTTAAAAGAAAGAAAAAAGGGGGAGAGAAAAGTAATTGTACCGGTTGATTAGCATCCGCTTTTTGGGTTTTCCACCCAGTACAAGCATATACATGATCATAGTAGAGGCTCTGTAATACAAGTAATACAGTACTTGTGGTGTATAGCTGCTCAACAAATACCCAATAAAACATAAATTATGATTTTATAATTAATTTAAATGAAAAATTAGATTACATAAATTTAACAGTTATTGATGTATGCATAGATTCCAATGTATGCATAAATTAAAGAGTAATTAATAATTTTGAGTAAAGGCAGGGGGAAGGAAGTGAATGTAGATTACCAGGGCTGTGTAGTATTGGGTTGGCAACTGCATCCAAAATACAGATTGATATGATATGAGAGTGATATAAAAATAAAAATTTTAAGAATAAAAAAATAGAGAGAGAAGAAGAGTAATCACCGTAGCAGGTTCAAGAAGGCAACCAACTAGATTGAAGATATCACTGTGCCATGGAAATTAAAATAGAGGAGGTTGTTTGGTAATTAAGCTATAAATAATGTAAAGTTGGTGTATAATATTGTATATGGATGGGAGAAAGGAAAAAGAAAAAAGAGAATATACCCAATGACCCAAGTGAGGAGGAACAAAAGGGAGACACCATGACTGGATTTGGTGCGGAAGTTGGTGATGATTTGTGGGATTTCAGCAACTCCCCAACTGACCAGGCTTACCAGTCCGGATGCAAAAGAGAGTTTGTCTTTGCCGTTGCATAAGCAGTCCTCGAAGTATTTATCGACCCAGCCCACACATGGCTTCCTCTCCTTTATGCAATACGACGACGACGACGACACTACTGTGCTGTGCAGTACTAGTTGTAAGGGCTTCTTCATCTCCCTACTCTCTCTCCTCAAATGACTCACTTCACTTGGGGAACCTTGAAAAGTGGCTTCCAAGGTGGACGACTTCAAATTTCAGTGCTCGATTCGGATCAATGTACCTAGTACAATTTAAATAAACTAATACTACTACTTCCCAATTTACACTTTTATCCTCCACTTTTTATCTAATTCATTTTCTCTCTCTTTCCTTATTTTTTTAAAATCTTTTCAAAAAAATCCTTATTTGAGGATTGAGGTCCCACGGCTACGCTTTTACTTCTTCAAGTAAAAATAATGCTACTATCACATAAATATAGATCAAATAATATTCATATATATATATATATATATATATATATATATATATATATATATATATATTTATAGGCTCTACATATTAGACGAGACCTACAATATACATATATATATGTGAGTATTATGTGATTTATATTTATGTGATAGTAGCATTGTTGTTCAAATAATTGTAGTGTAGTGTCATTATACTCCCTCAGTCCGTTATTATTTGTCCTTTTTGAAGTAGACACACATATTAAGAAGAACAATTACTATTATATTTTTTATTTAAAAGTAATTTTAAATATTAATATTGTCTTTGTATTAAAAAAAATTTATTATTTATTGGGAGAAAAATAATAAGAGAACTAAAGTTATATTTAATATTTGAGATAATATTGAAAACTAAACAATTAACGCTTAAATAAAATTTTCAAACTACAATTATTAAAAAAAAAACGTTTCTCAAAAACGACATTTAAAAAGGGGACAGAGGAGTACATGGTATAATTTTTTTTTTCCGCTATCAGCAACTTCGGTTTCTCATGAGAGTTTTGTTAATAATTAAATATTAAAATAAAAAAGTTAATTATTAATTTTTTCCCTACTTTGCTTTGTTTAGAAAATTAAATTCTTTTAGTAGTAATTTAATAACTGATTTTATTAAAATTCAAGAGCCCGTTAGAGTTTCTTAATTCCTATTGTTTCCTTGTTATATTTAAGAAGTAGAGATCTTATTTGGTTAGTTGAATTCGTGAATAGAATTCTCAGTCTATTAGAAAAATTATAATTAATTCGTCGGATGTCGGAATTGAGTGAATTCAAAGTATGTTTCTTCAGTTTTTCGTCCTCTACAATTATGAAGAGTAATAGAAGTTATTTTACATTATCTTCAGAGTCGTTCCTGATATTTTGGTGACCCAGTGCGAAAAATAAAAGCGAGGTCCTATTTGAAACATTGTCTTTACCTAAAAAAAGTAAATATAAATAAATAAAAAGTAGAAATTGTATCCAAAAAAGTGCCTTTCCGGAGCTTAAAACATAATAACTCGACTACAACAAAATATATGAGAACTTCAACTACAGCAAAATATATGAGAATACATTTATTGAAAGATAATTCTTCTAGTATTTCTAACGCCAAAATCTTCAATCAAATGTTCACAATCCTATATATATATATAAAATTTGGGGGCCCTTCTGATCGGGGGCCCAAGGCGGTCCATCCTCTCGCACGTGCTCAGGAACGGCTCTGGTCATCTTCATGTATTAAATTTTTGAAAACCGCAGTCTATCTTTATTCTTGTAACGATTTTCAGTCCTAATTTTGAAAATTTGTAACTCAATCATATTAAATCCAAATTGAGCGATTCTTAAGCCTATTTCGTATATTTTTTCGAGAGTTACAATTTTTGTGAAGACCCAAAATCAGATTAATTCTTTATTGTTGCGTGTTAAAAAAGATGACAAATATTATTTTGATTATAAGTAATTTAGTTATGAAATTTTTAAATTAGAGTTATTTTTAATTAAAATAGAGACATGGAATAAGAAGTCTTGATAATCGGAAATAAGAGATAAATTTATAAATGAAGATAATTTGATTGAATATAAACTGTTAAAATATGAAAATCAATTTCTATATTTCAAGGTTTATTACTTGAGTTATATCTCCTAATCCGACCGTTGGATCGTTATAATTTTAGGATATGTTATAAATATATAAGTTGAGAATATGGTTACCAATTTTGAATTGTTAAAGATAAACATTTGATTTGTTTTGAATTTTAAAAAAGATATGATCTGAAGTTTTTGTGAGAAAATTTTCAGCAACAGGTTATAATATTTAAAAATGTATAACTTAATAATTTTAAATCTGATTTGGGTGACTCTTGAGGCTAAATTGGATTATTTGAAATCTAGTTTCTGTTAAAATTATTTAATTTGTAAAATAATTATAAAATTAATATGATTCATACAATAGACTGAGATTTTAAGAATAATTTGTGATATTTACTTGTAAGTTTTGGAGTATTAAGTATTAATAGTAATCTAATGTGAATAATTAAATACACCTTAAATAGGTAAAAAGTGCTTTAGAATTATTAGTTTGAATTATATATTTAATTTGGGATGAATATATTTAGGTGGTGATTAAAATTTCGTATTTGATATCGTTGACGTTGGAGGTTAAGATTTTACAGAGTGTGCTATGTGTGGATTTGATTATCATGTACGGATTTCGTACTTTGTTTCTTGATCGTTGTTTTATTTCCTATATCAATTTTGGTAATCTTTCATTATTTGGACAAATCGTGTTTTGAGACATTGTTCGTTTGTAACCTTCTTCATATATTCTCGTTGACATTCGAGAGTTATTTTTGATATTGATATATATCTTAAGACAGTTGAGTTGTTTGAATTTTGAATAATTCGATATCATTTAAAAATTACTATGCAAGTCTTGTGATGTTAACCCCTTTCGACTTATATTTTGTAGTTGATCCTTAGGGTATATATACATGAGTTAACCATCTATGGGGGAACCATATACATGTCCTTTTGACACCGGGGCATGACACCATCTGTGACGGTGTGATCAATTAACGGCGTATCCTTTTATTCATTGCTCTAGGTGTGAACTTCGGTCATTTGATATGTTTGTTCCGAATACGTATGAGTTGATCCAGTGGTTGATTTGATATGATTTAATTGGTGGATTAGTGACGCATATGTCGTGCGCACTATCTGGTTTAATTCACATACATTATGGTATCGATGTATTTTGTTAACTTTTGACTATTTGTATTTTAGTTCAGTATGAAATTGTCACCTTATAAACATTTGATTCAGCCTTCTTCTTGTATAATATTCTTTTGATTATAATTGTTCGTTTGACAGTGTTCATAGTTTGTATCTAGCCTAGCTCACTAATTTTGATACGTTTGTAATTTGTTCGTAGTTCGTATCTGTTCATTCATTCGACTCTTTTGATTTCATTACATATTGTGGTATATTTGTGCATCTCTATATTCATACTGGATAATTGGCTCATACTGTGTTTTTTTTTCCGACAAGTTTGCATGGGCGGTTTAGGATTTTGTGTGAAGAGTTTCCTTTGACCTAGTATGTTTATTTATTTTTATCGATGATAAGGTTGAACGCGTGTAGTGTACTGCATACAGGTAAGGCTGTAAATTGAACCAAACGGTTCCAACTCGATTCGAGCTCTACTCGAAAAAATGTGAGTGAGACTCGAATTTGTTAATAATATGATCTAAATTTGAGCACAAAAAATAGTTTGAATAAAAATATGAGTATAATCTGAGTAAGATTATACTCGACTCGTTTAGTATTTAAACTACTCAAATTATCGACTGTGACTCGATGCGTACTTGGTTGATACATATTCGAGTAGATACTCGATACATTTTTTTATAATATGTACAAAATTAAATAAAATTAGGATAATTAGTTATTAGTTTTTTATTTTATTTTTTATTTTTATTGTGATTTTATGTTTGTGTGGTGTAATTGTAAATTTGTTTTTTCATTTTTAAGTAAATTAATAAGTTCATTTTAAAATTATATGTATTACAAAACTAGTCTCTACAAGAATACCCGGTCAAAAATCTTACTTTTTCTCAGAATAAAATAAATTAAGAAAAAATGGGATAATTTGGAGAGGAAGTCGATTTTGTGTTTAGAAAATACTAAATTATGCACAAATAATTGTCCATTAATAGAGAGAACAGTAATATGTGAGTTCTATTGTTTAAATGTTAGTGAAATTTTTTAAGTTTGTACATTATTTTTTTACCAATAATATTTTGATGACGAAAGAATAAGTACTAAAATATATAGAATATAATGTAGTATATGATTGTGATTCTTTAACACAACATTTTGTAATTTAATTTTTGTAAAAGTGTGTTGTAACTATAGCAATATTTTTTTTAATATAATTTATGCATATTAAAATATGCACTTAAGCCTTATGAGTAATTTTTTACCATTGACCCAGTAGGGACTTGGTTATGCATATTAAATTACTCTTTCTTTTCTCTTCTCTTTATAATATAAGATGTGGAGACTCAAATTTGATCTTGAATCTTAAGCTCACGAGTAATTTGAATATAATTCGATATGAGTCGGATTGAATTCGAGTAATAAATATTTGAACCGAGTCGAATCTGAATAGAATTTTTTCAAATACAATTCGAATCCGAAGTTAAACTTTCATGTCGAATTTGAACAGCTCTCTATTTTCAATTCGACTCGCTACCCCCTACCACTTGCAGTAAACTATCCTACTAAACATCCTTGTGACTGTTGTAATTGTTTCTGACCACGAGTTGTAGTAATATAATATGTATATTATCTCCGGAAATTTTGGCTCTGTTAAGCAGGCTGGAAATCTTGCCATTCAGTGACGTGCTTACTGATAGTTGAAGTACTATATACTCCATTTTCTTAGCCAAAAAATAGAAAAAATAAAAACAGAGGAAAAATAAAAACATTGAGGTGCAGGTCGGTCAGTATATGGGCATCATCAATATCTATCTCATAGCAGCTGAATGAACAATGTATCATATAAGGGCCAAGTTCATGTATACTTACTGTTAACGCCACAATCTCGTCACGCGCCTCAATCACGAAAAGCACTCTTTGCCCTGCACAATGAACACGTCAGCACCGGATCTCGACGGTTTTGGGCCGCCAGGGATCGCTCCGGTGTGAGAATGAGTACAGATTTTGAGAGAAATTTGGTTAACAATGGAGGTCGTGTGCCTTTGTGTTCTGAGAGAAAAATATGTTTCTTACCCCCTCTGTATAGTGCCTTTTTTTTCTCTTATTGTCTCACCACCTTTGCATGTTTTCCCCCGATGTCCCTGTCAATTGGCTGCATGCAGGCTTTTTTCTACTTGCTTTTTTCCCCAGTCAACATTATGTCAACTCCTCATTAATGAAGGTGGCTTAAGACGGCTGGAGCCGTCACCTCAATCAGCCGCCTGCTAATCTCACAGATTAGGGGTAATCTTTAGCCTATGAACTGCCACCTGTCATCCACTACCAGCCTTAATCTAAAGTTTATCTAAATGATCTTTTGGATAGTAGCCCAGTACTCCAACAGTAAAAATGGGTTTGACCCGAAAAGCCCATGACGAATTTAAATTGACCGGCCCAAAATATTTACGGCCCAACATTGCCCCCTAGTTTTTCGTTAAACAAAATGTTTAATGAAAGAGTATAGGAACCTGGGACAATTATCAAAGAGAATCCCCACAGACTCAGCGAAGCCCAATTAGTAGAAGACCCATATTCAAATGCAGACCTCTCGAACCCAAAATCATACACCAATCTTTTTAAATTTCAAAAGTAAATGATATTTCCCAATTCCGAGAGGACACGCCGGCGGTTAACCTTCCCCATCATTATCTCTATTAAATGTGCAGCCTTTGGACTTCGTGCATTTCCAGAAAGACAATTCTATAAGATTTTCAAACCCCCAAATCAGACAGTTTTACCCATTCATTTGAAGTTTGAAATATACCAGCTTTCTTCTTCTTCTTCTTCTTAACTTGTCTGTCAACAATGGCTTCCCAAAACAAAGAAAACGCTGCTTTGACTTCTGAGATTCGTTCATCTTCCATCCCGACCGTGTCAAACCCTAAGTCTGTATCATCATCTGGCAAAAATCCCATTCCTCCTGTTTCTGTACCTCCTCCTTTTAAATTCGAGGACGAGGAACAACACCCCATCGCCAATAGTCCTTCGAAACTAACAGAAAATGATCTCGAAACCATCCGAGAACGTTATTTTATTCCGGATACACATTATCTAAGGGCGCCTACCCTCTCCGATCGGATGTACCATCGCCCCGACGGGTGGACCGCCATGCCTCTCATTCTCCTGGAAAGAGGAATCCGATTCCCTCTTCATGCTTTCATCGTGACCCTTCTGGGGTTTATGGGTGTGGGATTTGCCCAACTGGTCCCCAATTCCTACATCCACATTCTTGCTTTTATAGCTTTCTGTAGCGAATCAGGGGTTTCTCCCTCTATCGACTTCTTTTTCAATCTGTTCGTTCTGGGCAAATCTCGCGAACAGGGTTTTAAGGTTCTGGGTAAACAAGCCCCAAATCCTAATTCTAAATTCAGTAAACGCCCCCTAATGGATACCCCTTCGAGCAACAAGAAATGGTATGAGAAATGGTTCTTCATCAAAGGACCTGAAATATCATCCATTCCCGATTGGACTACTTCGGAACATGCCACTTCAGACCTAGGCGACCTTCCAGACGATCGCATAAAGGAGATAGCGAAGCTCATGGGGAAACTTCCTAGGGAGGAATGGAGCTTCAACCTCCTAGGCGATCATGTTTGGTTATTCGATCATAAACGTAAGTTTCCAACCCAAATTTTGTATGTTTTTCTCAATTTCTCTTTGATCAATATTTTGAGATATTTTCCTTTGTGTATAGTATCCTTGATCAGGCCTTCATCTTCTGACCGAAGAGGTATAGAGCAAAATCTGTCAGCCCCCTCAGCTCAAGATTTTGTCGAAGCTCAAGAAGCCGAAGCACAAGCCTTCGAGCCTCGACCTACCGACCCACCAATAGCCGAATCGAACCCGGACGAAGGGGTTATTCGGCCTCGCCGAAAAAAGAGGGTTGTCCGAAAGCCTAAACACACTTCCGCTCCTATCCCCACCGAGAGCCTTCTTGACATGCCCGCTGCTGATCGCGCCAAAATTCTCCTTACCAAGAAGCGAAAGGCTAAAGTCAACATTGTACCTCTCACAGCCGAAGAATTGAGAGTGCCTCCTCCCCAATCGAATCTACATCCGTCTTCACCCTCACCCATAGATCCAGACGAGTTTGAGGTTGAACCTAGTTCTCCTCTTATCCGAAAGAAGAAATACCCTTCTGACGACCAGCCCTTACCTGAGAATCGGCCAACATCCTCTCCTCAACGAGCAGATCCTCCCTTTTTTGGTTCAACGTCGGGAGCTCCTCGGTCGCCTAGCCTATGGCCTGACCAGAATGAAGACTTCCCCTTCCATCTCTATAATTCTTTCGTTCTGGATACAGACAACCACAGGTTCGGCAACAGTACCATAGCCGATCTGCTGGAAGAAGGCTTGGCTCACCAGGCTAGAGTAAGTTTTCGATCATTTCTGCTCATAAATATATATTCTTCAAGTATTCTATTAATTCAGAATGTCTGCAGGCAAATGGGATTTTCGGGCGTCTTCACCAAAAGCATAAAGAAGCCGGGGTCGAAGAAGAAGCTGCCCGAAAAGAAAATGCCATTTTAAAGTCTGCCTTGGCGAAGGAGAGGAGTGAACATGAGAACCTCCGCTTCAACTGTAAAGGTCTTCAAAATGACCTCGCCAAAATGAAAGAGCTGCTGGCCGTGTCTGAAGCTTCTCAAAACGCGATCATGCAACGGAATGAAGAACTTCAGCGGTCCAATAAACAACTGACTGAGAATAACCGGAGTCTGGCTTTAAGCATATCAGATGCTAAAAAATCTGAAGAACGTCATCTGGAACTTCGGGGAAAAGTTGAGAAGGAGCTTCGGAATCTGAAGTTGATGGGTCCTCCTCTCACTGAGGAACTTCGCAGGGAGATCCAGGCTGAATATCGGAAGTCTCCTTCTTTAACTAACGAGATAATTCAGATGTACACGGAGGGTTATGAAGCAGCCCGAAGCAAGGGTAAAGCTAAATTGGCAGCCGTTGCTGTAAACCCGTTGCTCCTTGATTCTTCCGAAGATGAAGATGAGGAGTAATGGTGACAGAAATTTACCCTTTGTATGACAATGTATTGACTTCATTAAGCATAATGAGATATATCTTATTCCTTGTTTGTTCCTTTCTTAAGTCTAATTTGTATTTGTCATTTAAACGATATGTAATTTAAATTCAATACTTCAAGTAAAATCAAACAACAATGTAAGACGAAACTTACTCACTACCGGAGGATAACATACATCATTGTTAGGATAAACGATCCACCAACTTTTTGGTATGAATATTAGTTCCGAAGATCTTATAATGTTATTCAGCTTTATAATAATTTGGATAACTTCATTCTTCTTTGAGAGCCGAATAAGTTTAACACAGAAAATATCTCGCTTTGCTACGAGGAGTTGAAGGAATCCATCCTTATATCGAGCTGGCAACCTCGTTCTCTCCGAGAGCCGAACAGGTTCAACCCAAAAGATATCCCACTTCGCTACGAGGAGTCGAAGGGATCCAACCTTATAACTGGTGACCACGTTCTCTCCGAGAGCCGAACGGGTTGGACCATCAATAGTTCGCTTCGCTACGAGGAGTCGAAGGAATCCATCCTTATACCGAGCTGGCAACCTCGTTCTCTCCGAGAGCCGAACAGGTTCAACCCAAAAGATACTCCGCTTCGCTACGAGGAGTCGAAGGGATCCAACCTTATAACTGGTGACCACGTTCTCTCCGAGAGCCGAACGGGTTGGACCATCAATAGTTCGCTTCGCTACGAGGAGTCGAAGGAATCCATCCTTATACCGAGCTGGCAACCTCGTTCTCTCCGAGAGCCGAACAGGTTCAACCCAAAAGATACTCCGCTTCGCTACGAGGAGTCGAAGGGATCCAACCTTATAACTGGTGACCACGTTCTCTCCGAGAGCCGAACGGGTTGGACCATCAATAGTTCGCTTCGCTGCGAGGAGTCGAAGGAATCCATCCTTATACCGAGCTGGCAACCTCGTTCTCTCCGAGAGCCGAACAGGTTCAACCCAAAAGATATTCCGCTTCGCTACGAGGAGTCGAAGGGATCCAACCTTATAACTGGTGAATAAAAACCTTTACTGGAGAGACAAAGAGAGCCATTTTTATTAATAACTGTCGTTGTGGTTACAGACTTCCATATTTTAATACTATCCCTACTGAAAATATTTGCGGAGTCTCCCGGCATGCCAAGTATTTTTGATTTCAGACCCATCTAAAGTTCGCAGCCGGTAGGTTCCGGGTTTTGATATACTGATGACTTCATAGGGGCCTTCCCAATTTGGCATGAGTTTACCCATATTCTGAGGGGCAGAAGCTTCTACTTCTCGGAGAACTAAATCCCCAACTTCGAATCTTCGAAGCTTTACACCTTTGTTGTAGTACTTAGCCACTCGACGTTGATATGTGGCCAACTTTATCAAAGCTGCCTCTCGGACTTCTTCGATTAGATCTAAGTTAGCTCTGAGTCCCTCATCATTGTATAATTCTTTAAATTGACCGACTCGAAGACTTGTAGATCCAATTTCTACCGGAACTAAAGCATCAGTACCGTATGCTAGCCTAAATGGGGAATCTCCCGTCGTAGTCCTTGGCGTAGTTCGGTAAGCCCATAGCACGCTAAGTAATTCTTTGGGCCATCTGCCTTTGGCGTCATCCAGCCTCTTCTTGATTCCATTCAGGAGTATTCTGTTAGTTACCTCAACTTGTCCATTAGATTGTGGATGGGCAACTGAAGTCCTTCGATGCTGAATCCCTAACTCTTTCAGAAATGCCTCAAATTTTGATCCCACGAACTGGCGCCCATTATCTGAAACTACTACCATAGGGATCCCAAATCGAAATACTACTGACTCTTTGAAAAACTTCAAACATTCCTGTTCTGTTATCAGCCGAAGAGGCTTTGCCTCTACCCATTTAGTCATGTAATCAATTGCTACTATAACAAAACTGACCTGGCCTTTTGCTTTTGGAAGAGGGCCCAGTATGTCTACCCCCCAGACAGCAAAGGGTATAGGAGATAAAACCGAGTATAGCTCCTCTGGAGGCTGATGTGGGATCGAACTATTCAGCTGACATTTGGGGCATCTTTTCACATAATCAGTAGCTTCTTTGAAGATTGTCGGCCAATAGAAACCTTGGCGAAGTACTTTATAAGCTAGCGACTTTGCGGCCATATGATCACCGCAGATACCTTCATGGACCTCCCGAAGAGCATATTCAGCTTCAGACGGGACCAGACACTTCAGTAGGGGAGAGGAATAAGCTCTTCGATACAGATCTCCATCAATCAGTATGAAGTTTGCGCTCTTGTATCTCACCTTTTTAGCCAACATCTGATCCGAAGGTAGTACGCCATTTGATAAATAGTTTATGTATGGAGTCATCCAACAATTCGACTGCTCTACGCACGTTACTTCCTCTTTCTGGATGCTGGCTTGTTTCAGGATTTCCAAGTAAACGATCCCTTCGAAGGTGCTCGATTCGGCAGTGGCTAGTTTCGATAATGCATCAGCGTTGAAATTATCAGTTCGACCGACACTTTTAAATATACATGAGCCAAAGTGTCGAAGTCGATCTTTCAATTCTGCAAGATATCTAACCATTTTGGGGCCTCGAGCCTCGTACTCTCCCGAAACTTGCTTGATGACTAGTTGAGAATCGCTGTAAATGATCAGCTTCTGAACTTCCAGACTATGAGCCAAACGCAATCCAGCTAATACCGCCTCGTACTCAGCCTCATTATTAGTTGCTTTGAATTCAAATCTGACGGCCTGTTGTATTTTGAATCCCTCCGGGCTTGTTAGAATTATCCCGGCACCACCAAGATCCGAAGTAGAAGATCCATCTACATATAAAGTCCAAGAATCGTGCTCCCGCTGAAGTATGGCCACTGTTTCCGGAGATTCTACCATTTCGGTCATGCTGCCATCAGCCTCAGGAAAGGAACATTCTATCACAAAATCAGCCAAGGCTTGGCCTTTAATAGCTGTCCGGGGATAGTACTCTATGAAGAACTGAGACAATTCCATCGTCCACGCAGCAAGCCTTCCCGAAACCTCTGGCTTCCCTAACACCTTCTTTAGCGGTTGGTCTGTGTACACCACTATTATCCGACCTTGAAAGTATTGCCGAAGCTTTCTACTAGCAATGACCAAAGCAAAAGCAAATTTCTCAAGGTTTGGATACCTTGTTTCTGCATCCCTAAGGGCGTGATTTACATAGTAAACCGGGTGCTGCTTACCCCCAATTTCTCGCACCAAAACTGCTCCTACGGCCAGTGAACTTGCAGCCAGATACAAATACAAAGGTTCCGTAGGAACTGGCTTCACTAACAGAGGTGCCGAAGACAAGTATCTTTTGATGCCTTGGAAGGCTTCCTCACATTCCAAAGTCCATTGGAAGGTCTTCGCATTCTTCGGCCCTTTCAACGTGTTAAAGAACGGCAGGCACCTTTCTGCTGACTTAGACATGAATCGTCGCAACGATGCTATTCGACCAGTTAAACGTTGTACATCCTTGTATGACTGGGGTGATTTCATGTCTAAGATAGCCTGGATCTTCTCCGGATTGGCTTCGATACCTCTCTTACTGACCAAATACCCCAAGAATTTGCCTGCCCCCAGTCCGAAAGTGCACTTAGTAGGATTCAGCTTCAATTCATAATGGCGCACCGTTTGGAAACATTCCTCTATATCATTCAGATGACCATGACCCGACATGCTTTTAACAATCATATCATCGACGTAAACCTCCATATTCTTGCCTAATTGCTTCTCGAAGATATGGTTCATCATCCTTTGATATGTAGCTCCCGCATTAATTAATCCGAAAGTCATTTTTTTGTAGGCGTACACCGACCGATGAGTAATGAAAGCTGTCTTTGGTATATCTTCTTTACACATAGAAATTTGATGATAACCTGAAAAAGCATCCATAAAACTAAGAAAAGCATACCCCGAAGTTGCATCAATAAGTTGGTCGATATGAGGCAGAGGATAGAAATCCTTCGGGCAGGCTTTATTCAGATCGGTGTAATCTATACAGACTCGCCACTTGCCATTATGCTTCTGTACCAGAACTACGTTGGCCATCCACTCTGGATAGTCGATCTCGAAGATCAAATCTGCATCCAACAACTTGGTGATCTCCTCGTCAATTATCTTCTGTCTCTCCAATGCGAAGAGTCTCCTCTTCTGTCTAACTGGCTTCTTAGTCGGATCCACTTGCAATCTGTGCTCCGCTACCTTTCGACTTACTCCTGGCATGTCACTGGGGGTCCAAGCAAAGACATCGGCATAGCACCGAAGCAACTTCAGTAGGCTTGTTCGGAAAGGTTCTGGAAGTCCCGAACTGATTCTCACTGTTTTCTCTTTCTTCCCCGGGATCAACTCGATCTCTTCAGTATCCTCAACGGGCACGACCAAAGGTTCGGTTCCGCTTTCCGTAAATGGTTCCACCTCAATGGCCATTGTATGCTTCAGTTTACTGACCCCTACCCCTGAAGTGATCAGAGCGTTCCGATAGCACCTCCTTGCTAAGTTTAGATCTCCAGCCACTTCGCCAACTCCGTGGGATGTAGGAAATTTAATTTTAAAGTGGGGTATTGAAGTAACCGCCTGTAGAGCTGTCAAAGTAGGTCTCCCCAAAATAGCGTTGTAGGCAGAATCAACATGTACAATATAAAATTTACAAAGGATTTGAACCTGTTGGGGAACTGTCCCGAAGATGACTGGGAGCTCGATGGTCCCTGCTACCTTGACAGGATCGTTGCTGAAACCATACAGAGGGGCCTCCTGTCCGATTTCCATCTTCTGGTCATCCGCAGGCATTCGGTGGTAAGCATGAGCATACAATATATTCACTGAAGAGCCGTTGTCAATCATCATCCTTTTCATATCCACAGAACCTACTTGGGCCGTGATTATCAAGGCTCCCTCGTGTGGTTCGATAGGTTCCGTAGGGAAGTCCTCATCTGTAAAGGAAATTATGGAACCCGGATATGCCCTTTCGACCTTCGCTGGCTTATCTGTCAAAGACATCACAGAGTCCAGATACCCTCGTCTCTTCTTACCTGCAACTTTTCCTGTGGTCCCCCCAGATATCACATCCACGACATGCCGCACCGCCTGGTTTGGCACTGGTTGAACGGGCTGGGCAGCTTGAGCCAACTCCTTATTCTCCGGTTGACTCCTTTGTCGTTCCCGACCTGTTACATAATGCATCAAAGTACCACTTTGAACTTTTCTCTCAATAAATTCCTTCAAACTCCAACAGGAATTTGTATCATGTCCAACCGCCCGGTGGTAATTACAATATAAGGCAGGATCTCCAGACCCCGGTCGAAGGTTGTTTTTGGGTGCTTCGAAGTACGGTTGGTTTTTAATGTGTTCCAAGATGGTGGCCCGATCCGTATTAAGTTGTGTGTACACCTTGTTCACTCTTTGAGTTGGAATGGGTGGACGATCTCCCCTGGGTATCCAGTTACTATTATACCTTTTTTGATTACCTTCGGATCGATCGTTGCCTGCATTATTTCTTCTCTGATTAATGTCAGGCTTTTCCCTGTCTTTCCCCTTTACTTTTTCCGAAGAGCTTTGTTTCAAGCTAGCCATTGCCTCTTCCACCACGATGAAACCTTCGGCCTTTTCAAACGCTTCGGCCAGACTCTTCGGATGTTTGAACACCAGCTTCTTTACTAATTTTTCCGATTTCACCAGATCTAAGCCATTATGGAATAACCCTACCGCCTGAAGGTCGTTAAGATCTGAAACCTGCCCTACAGCTTCTCGGAATCTCTTCACATACTGCCCCAGAGTCTCACTTGGATATTGCCTTACTTGGGCCAACGATCCCGTGGGTCTCCCTCTTCTCTTATTGCTCCCGAAGCGAGCATGGAATTTTTCACACAAATCCGCCCATGACGCAATCGAATCTGAAGCCAGAGCCCCCATCCATTGTCTTGCGTCTTTTCTTAATGTCAATCCGAACGTCTGACATTTAGCTGCGTCTGAATAGTCGTAATAATCCATTAATCTGTCAAATGCTTGGCTGTGGTCAAACGGATCTCCAGAACCATCATAACTTTCTATATGAGGCAACTTTTTGCTGGGATCAGCTTTCTCTTTAAGAATTTCAGATGAAAAGGGGGACGCCTTTTTATCCGGAGTCTTCTTCCCTTGTTGATCCTCTGTTAGCTGCTTCCGGAGCTCCTTTATCTCTTTCACCAAGTCTTCCACCAACCCGGACGAAGAAACAACCTCCCTCCTCGGAGAAATCGTCCTATTGTGTCTAACCCGATCTTTTTCATCCGGGCTAAACGATGTCGAAGGACTTCGTCTCGTACTTCGACCAGAGCGAGAACTCTCTGCATGGTGTACCCTCTTCGAACGCCTTGGAGAAGGACTTCTAGATCGGCTTCGTCGCCCATCTCTTCTACCGCTTTTATGGTACTCAATACGAGGTGTTCTTTTCGAAATCTCGAGAGAATATTCTTGTGATGTACTTCGTTTCTCATCGGGAGAATGACTACAAGTCTCACTATTGTCTCGCTTGGAGTATTCATTCCTCCTTGCTCTTCGACCAGGTGATCTACCCCTTCTTCCTGGTCGAGTGTAACTGAAAGCTTCGTCTTTTCTCTCGGCCGCAAGAACCATCTGTTTAGAAATCTCCTCTCTCTGCTGCAGAAGTGTTTTTAAAGCTGTGTCGGTCTCTTGAGCCTTCTTTGCCAAGACAGAAATCTTGTCTGTATGGCCTTCTCGATGCCGGGCCTTGAGTGGTGTATCCATCATCCTTTTCCGATCGTTATCGGAACCTTTGCTAGCAGTAGAAAATAACTTCCTCTTGGCATCCCCATGGCCTCTAGCCTGAGAACCTCCTAGTACCCTCTGCGACTCAAGTCTGTCATGAATACTTTTTGAGGGTCCTAATCTGTCTTTCACCGAAATCCTTTGCAGAGAAAAACTAGCGTCCGTTGGCTGTCCCTCAGCCGTGATCGTTTTACTTTTTACCATAGCTTCCGACGTAAGATGCTTAATACATTGTGATTGAAAATCAGCAACACTAAGAGCCCTCCTTCTAGCGCCAATGTTAACGCCACAATCTCGTCACGCGCCTCAATCACGAAAAGCACTCTTTGCCCTGCACAATGAACACGTCAGCACCGGATCTCGACGGTTTTGGGCCGCCAGGGATCGCTCCGGTGTGAGAATGAGTACAGATTTTGAGAGAAATTTGGTTAACAATGGAGGTCGTGTGCCTTTGTGTTCTGAGAGAAAAATATGTTTCTTACCCCCTCTGTATAGTGCCTTTTTTTTCTCTTATTGTCTCACCACCTTTGCATGTTTTCCCCCGATGTCCCTGTCAATTGGCTGCATGCAGGCTTTTTTCTACTTGCTTTTTTTCCCAGTCAACATTATGTCAACTCCTCATTAATGAAGGTGGCTTAAGACGGCTGGAGCCGTCACCTCAATCAGCCGCCTGCTAATCTCACAGATTAGGGGTAATCTTTAGCCTATGAACTGCCACCTGTCATCCACTACCAGCCTTAATCTAAAGTTTATCTAAATGATCTTTTGGATAGTAGCCCAGTACTCCAACAGTAAAAATGGGTTTGACCCGGAAAGCCCATGACGAATTTAAATTGACCGGCCCAAAATATTTACGGCCCAACACTTACTAACAAGCTGTGACAGTACTACTACTGCTTTCCCAGTGGCGCACCAATCCATGCATGTAACTTGAGTGATCATCGATCAGGTTGTTTTGTTATGCCTAACTCTATGCTAGATCGATGAACTTAGCTAAAAGAATCATCCACATTCATGCTAGCTAGCTGCTCCAAACTAAAATCTTCAATTTTTTTCGGGTTATATATATATTATGGTAAAAATGTTACGCGTGGTCTCTCTATCTCTCTCTTAAAGTGAATTTTTTGTCTGATATATAATTACTTGCTGCTTATTTTATTTACATTTAAATAATACTACTATCATATAAAAAATAATCACATAAAACTCACATATACACACATGCATATTGTGATTCTACATACCAGGCGAGTCCTAAAAATATATTTGTGTGTATGTAAATTTTATATAACTATTTTTTATTGATAGTAGCATTGTTGTTTACATTTGGGTAACTTACAACAGAAACTGAGAATAATTTAATACTAGTGGAGTATAATCGTGGACCTGTGAGTTTAGTGATAAGGAGGTTATTAGTTTGAGTTTGACTTCAAATGTGTGCTAATTTAATCTTTGATTATGACTACTCCCTCAGTTCCCAATATTTTAACATTTTGAAAAAAAAAATCGTTCAAAGAAAGTGTATTTTTATTTTTAAATTATAAATAAAATACTCCCTCCATTCATAAAAGATTGTCATTTTAAGAAGTAATTTTTGTTCTAAAAAGATTGTCGTTTTGAGTTTATCAATACACATTAGCTATTTTTTTTCCTACTTTCTCCTTATTTAAAACTTTCTCCTATTTAAAACTTTCTTCCCTTTTCAATGATTCTTATTCAATTCAATGCTATAATTCAAGTAGTAATTGGTTGAATAAGAAGTGTAATTGGTTGAATTGAATAAAAAAATATTGGGAAGAGAATAAATATTGGTTGAGACAATTAATAAGGGTAGTATAATATTTTCGCTAGATATTAATTATATTTTTTAATCTGTGTGCATTAACCTTAAACAACAATCTTTAGAAACAGATGGAGTAACATTCCTAATTTATTACTCCCTCGGTTTCATATTAACTGTCTTTTTAACTTCATTCACATGAATTAAGAAACTCATTTAATACTATCATTTAAGAATTAAAATTTGTATGAAATTTCATCATTATCCTTTTATGAAAAATTAAAAACTATTAATACAAGAGAGAAAAATTCTTGGGACAATGAGAAAAGTTAGAAGTGATATAGAAAAATAAATAATTTATTCTCCTAGAAAGATGTAAACGACAAATAAATTAAAATAATTTTTTTCTTCTTAAAAAACAGTTAATATGGAACCAGGGAGTATTACTTTATTAATATTATTTATAACATTACAATATTATTAAATTCTTAATTAGTAAGAATACTTTTAAATACCCCATCGGTTCCAAAACTAGAGATATATTTATAAAACCACGAATTTTAAGTATAATTTTATGTTATCATGAAATGGAGTATTACTTTAATACTCCATCCGTCCCTTAATAAGAGTCATTTTAGAATTGTGCACAAGTATTAAAAAAATAATTGTATAACATTAAATATAATGGAGTATCAATTGTCTATATTATCCATGTATTGGAACAAAAATATTATTTATTAGACAAAAAATAGTGAGAAAACTAAAGTTATATTTAATGCTTGGTATAATATTAAAAACTAAAAAATTAATGCTTATTTAAAATCCTCAAACGACTTATATTAAAGAACGGAGAGAATATTAATTAAGAATTCAATTATGGTAATTTGATATTAATAAAATAAAAAAAAATAGTAACAAATTAAAAATATCATGTCGTTTTATAATATTAAAATAAAAATATATTTTTGATTTTAAAAAATATTTATATATAATTTTAAAACAGAAGGATTAATAAATTATTTTTAAAAGTGAGTGATTTAACAGAAAAACAAAAGGAAGAATTTAAATGAAAAGTAAGCTATGATGTTTTGATTGATGGATGGAAATTAAAGCAGTACAAATACCGACAAAAATGTGCATAACGAGCGAGGGGAAGCGGCAGCACGACGCTGGAAGGTGTAGACCATGCGACCGCACACGTGTTCATATCGTCACCTTACACTTGTAATACTGAATACCTTCCCTTCCCTTCCCTTCTATTTTTATTTTTTAAGCGTCCTCTTAACATGTGTCCTAAAGACATATGCTAAGCACACCGTTTAAGAGAATATTCTCTTGAATTGTTATATATTCTCTTGATTTTTACATTTACATCAAGTTCAAAAAAATAAACACACAATTCAAGAGAATATTTTTTTAAACTATGTACTTAACATGTACACTAAAAAATTCGTTTTTTTAAAGCAAGGAGTAGGAGTATTGTTTATCACTTAATCTTATCTAGCTAGGCTAGCCAATGGAGGTTGATATTTATTACCACCATTGCTGTCTGTCTCTAGGGTCGAAAAGTGATGCATCACCTCTGGTTATGATATATATATATATAGGGTCCGTCTCTCTAACGAATCATAGGGAGCGAACTAAAAGCGAATTGGCTATAGCGACGATTTTTTCCGTCGCTATAACATAGAAAATCAATTTTTTATACTATAGCGACGGAAAAAACTGTCGCTATAACCGGTTCGTTTTTAGTTCGCTCCCTATAGTTCGCTGGAGAGACTGACCGTATATATATATATATAGTCTATGCTTCATATTTGTGACGTCCCCAGAATAGATCCAGTCAATCCAACTCATTATGAGTCGTCAAATATATGGTACAGAATTCAAATACAATCTTTTATATCACACAGTTGTGCAAAATACGATCACACAACTGTGAGTGTCAATACAAATATGTAAAAAATATTAATATTTAAACTAAGTTCTCATTATAATTATTATCACACTATTTATCAAAAATAGTGAGGACTACTACTGCTCTAACTCGGACCATCACTCTGTTACCCTACTAGTTCCCGCAACATTCTCATTTTCTGAAGAGGACAATAGATGAAAAGGGTGAGCTCAACTAGCCCAGTAAAGAATATTATGACTAAGATAATAAAAAATAAATTATCGTTAGTTTTTAACAATTCAGATAAAATATTATTGACAACAAATTTTAGATCAATATTCGCAGCGAAAATAACAATTCATTAGAAGAGTTAAGTAGATAATGAAGTCTATTATCTTCTATGATTTAAAAGTTCATCATCAATATTTTATCCTTATAACATCAATCAATATACATCTCAAATTAAATATTCATCTTTGCACTACGGGCCAAAGATATTCATTTGTATCACTAGTGGTCATGTGACGCCCCCAAAATAGGATCAATCCACCCAACCTATTTTGAGTCACCAAGAAATACATGGTACAGAATTCAAATACAAATCTTTTATATCCAATTGTCGTACACATTACGACCACACATAAAGTGTGAGTTTTAATACGAATACAGTACTCACACTCCTTATCAATGATACGTTACATAAAGGTACAGTCAATAACTGTTTTAGGAATTAAAATATTTAGAAAATGCTCAAGGAAACATTCGTACATAGGAGGCCATGCCTCTAAATTATAATAGATATCGTAGGACTTGAGATTAACCTTGGTTGACCTAATAGACCCCAAAGAAGAACGAGAAAATTACTATCCTGCTCATTCCAATGGTGGGTATTCTCTTGCCATATAATTATCTTAATTTTCTCAAAGTGAGGATTATATTCTAACCATACTCCAAGATTACATAGGTAGTGCTCATAAATATAATCAGCAAGTGGATGCGCACAACCATGTCTTATAATAATATGAAGTTGTATGTGGTTAGACATCTTGTATGATAGTGACAACACATCCTTCTAAAGTCGGGTTCACCTCACCAATAGTTGTTCACCAAAATCAACTGTTAAATGACGTATAAAATACGACACACACATTTTAAATCCTCAATACGTTTATTCTCATACTGTTTTATGTAAAACTTCAACAGTTATAGACCATCGTTCTATTCTCTTGTTATCCCCGCTCGACCCAGCTACACTCTTATTATCTGTAAAGAATTATGAAGCAAAAGGGTGAGCACAAATAGCTCAGTAAAGAATATTATGACTAAAGATAATTAAATTATCAATAGTCTTCATCAGTAATAAATCAGATCTTTAGAACTTTAGTCCTCAACAGTGAAAAATCTGATAGAATACAATAGATGACAAGTTTTAGATCAACAACTGCAGTGGAACATGCAATCCATTAGAAGAGTCAAGTAGAACATAATGTCTACTATCTTCTCCATGTTAAAAGTCCACCAACAATATTTCATCCCTGTAACATCAATAAACAGTTCCTCTCCACAATCATGTAAATAGTTCATGATCATAATTATGTTGATAAATTTCTCTTCGCACCAAAGACGAAAATAATTTTCATCACCTGTCTTTACCTAAAACACCAAAGATTATGGTTATACCAAATCACAGTTCCTTTTCATAATCATGCTAATAAATTCATCTTTGCACTAAAGCCAAAGATATTCATTTGTAATATCAATGGTCATGATTATACTAGTTTACAGGCTTTAGTCATAATCATGTTAGTCAATTCATCTTTGCACTACGGGCCAAAGATATTTAACAGTAACATCAAAGGTCATAATCATGCCAGACACATGTCCATCTTTGCACTACGAGCCAAGATATTCATCAATCAATAGTTCATCTTTGCACTATGGGCCAAAGATATTCAAGTTTCATATTTCAAATATAACGATTAAAATTTAATAAGAAGATTTAGATAAATACAAATTCAAGTGAAATGATATTAGATGAAACACCAATCTCAAAGAAATATCTAATCATTTCAGAATTTGTAGATGCAATATTTATAACCATGTTGATCAATTCACCTTTGCACTCAAGCTAAACATATTCAATTGTAAGATCAATGGTCATGATCATACCAGTCAATAATTCATCTTTGCACTACTGACCAAAGAGAACTCATAGTCATGGTCATACCAATAATCTACTCATCTTTACACTCAAGTCAAAGAGAACTTTCATCACCATTATTATAAAATATAATCAAGTACAAATAGTAGAGAATTATAATTCTATTTATCCAGAATTCAAGAATATCCAAATTATCGACATAAAGATAAAAATATGGATCCAATCAAAGATAAAAAAATAATTTTTTTTACAATGAATAGTATCCCGTGAATAGTAATTCGTGAATAGTAACTTGTCATGAAAAGATAAAAATTTCATAAAAAGTTTAGACCAATATTCCAGTGAAATAATATTTCAGACGAATATGAATGAATATACGAAACAGTAATTGAATTTTCACCCGTCATGCGGTAATCCGCGTAGACAGATCATTTCCACAATTTAATAAAAATGAATACGAAGGGTGATTCACCACGCATACGGTAATCCGCGTAGACAGGTTATTCCCACAGATTATTAAGGAATTGAATGAATTCAAAAGATTTTCACCAGGCATGCTGTAATTCGCGTAGACAGGTTACTCCCACAGATCAATAAAGAATGAATACGAAGGATTATTCACTATGCATGCGGTAATCCGCGTAGACATGTTATTCCCACAGATTAATAAGGAATAAAATGAATACGAAATAAATAATACCACTTACGAGAAAAATCATATCCCTTACGAAAATATCCTTTATCAAAATATCATTTACGAGAATAATATTATTTATGAAAAATAACCTCCTTTACGAAACATAATAACATCCCTTACCTTAGTAGAAGATTAAATACTGAAATAGTAATAGAATACTCTTCTTCTTTCTCTCTTATTCTCTCTCTATAGCTTGATTATAACTTTGCTCTTCAAAATAGTATGAAAAATATGAATGGATAGAGGAGTATTTATAGACTAAATTTTTTTTTGATTAATTATACTTTGGTACATCTATCTTTGCCTCAATTTTTAATTTAGTCCTGCAAGTTTATAAATCTTGCACCTCCACCCCTGCAACCACCCACCAATTATTTATTATCCACCAATAAGTGGGTCCCACATGTTAACTACTTCTTAATTGCTCGTTTATCCGATTAATTCTTCGTTTGATCAATTTTAACATCCGAAAATCAACTATTATCGAAATAAATGTCAATTTTCACTAACATTAATATTTTTAACACAATAAAAATATTTTTATCAACTATTCATCAATTTATTATTTAGATTAATATTACAGAATCACAATAATGACAACCAGGTCGTTCTCAAAAAAACGGGAGCCTTCCGATAAAGATTTATTCTTACTGGCGCGCAATTAACTAACCCCTTTCTTAGACAGAATTTTTAGACATTGTCAATAATGCTATCTAATAATATCATTTAAATAATATAAATGATAATTATTGATTTAATAATATAAAATATTATGCAGATGATACTATGACAATAATTGAATCAATAATATGAGATACTGTGCAACAACTACTGTAGCAATTATTGAATATTGAGTGACTTCTTACGTAAGCATCAATAATTAAAGATATTGTGCAATATCGTGTGCTACTTTGCAACAACGCGTATTACTGTATTTTTATCACCAGGTATTTTAACAGTTTAACGATAAAAATTTTACCGTGAAAATGTTATTTCTGTCGCTTTCTATATCCGATAATTATTTTGTTGTGGGGTCCACCAAAGACTGCGTCTTCGTACGAATATTCTCCAACAAAAGAATATTCTCTGACACAACGAATATTTTATAACAACTTGCTTACTTTATAAAATTTTCACATATCACCATTAACTTTAACCTTTTATCAATTTAACCATTAACTAAATAGAATAATAATTCTAAGAAAAATTTAATACTTTCATTTCATAAAATTCGGGGTCTTACAATCTCCCCTCCTTATGAAATTTCGTCATCGAAATTTGCGTACCTGGTAATTCGAAGAGGTGAGTATACATTGCTTTCATTCCAGATTTTATCTTTTCGGTCATTTCTTCTGTATTATGATTTCTCCATTGCTCATTCTAGAATACAGCTTCAAAATAAAGATTAATTGACATATCACAATTTGTCAATTTATTAAGTAAAAAATTCAGCTTAGGTAAGTCACACACTAGCGAAGTATATTACTCGTCTCTCCCCTCCTAGTTCTAGACTCAAATCTCCGCCAGCGACTATATCCCTAAGCTCTGATACCATTTGTGACGCCCCCAAAATAGGTCTAATCCACCCAACTTATTCTGAGTCGTCCAAAAAATACATAGGCACAGAATTCAAATACAAATCTTTTATATCTAATTGTCGTACACAATACGACCACACATAAAGTGTGAGTTTTAATACGAATACAGTACTCACACTCCTTATCAATGATACGTTACATAAAGGTACAGTCAATAATTATTTTAGGAATTAAAATATTTAGAAAATGCTCAAGGAAACCTTCGTACATAGGAGGCCATGCCTCTAAATTATAATAGATATCGTAGGACTTGAGAATTAACATTGGTTGACCTAATAGACCCCAAAGAAGAACGAGAAGATTACTATCCTGCTCATTCCAATGGTGGGTATTCTCTTGCCATATAATTATCTCAATTTTCTCAAAGTGAGAATTATATTCCAACCATACTCTAAGATTATATAGGTAGTGCTCATAAATATAATCAGCAAGTGGATGCGCACAACCATGCCTTATAATAACATGAAGTTGTATGTGGTTAGACATCTTATATGATAGTGACAACATATCCTTCCAAAGTCGGGTTCACCTCACCTATAATTGTTCACCAAAATCAACTGTTAATTGACGTATAAAATACGACACACACATTTTAAATTCTCAATATAATTATTCTCATACTGTTTTATGGAAAACTTCAACAGTTATAGACCATCGTTCTATTCCCTTGTTATCCCCGCTCGACCCAGCTACACTCTTATTACCTGCAAAGAATTATGAAGTAAAGGGGTGAGCACAAATAGCCCAGTAAAAAATATTATGACTAAAGATAATTAAATTATCAATAATTTTCATCAATAATAAATCAGATCTTTAGAACCTTAGTCCTCAACAGTGAAAAATCTGATAGAATACAATAGATGACAAATTTTAGATCAATAACTGCAGCGGAACATGCAATCCATTAGAAGAGTCAAGTAGAACATAATGTCTACTATCTTCTCCATGTTAAAAGTCCACCAATAATATTTTATCCCTGTAACATCAATCAACAGTTCCTTTTCACAAACATGTAAATAGTTCATGATTATAATTATGTTGATAAATTCCTCTTCGCACGAAAGACTAAAATAATTTTTATCACCTGTCTTTACCTGAAACACCAAATATTATGGTTATACCAAATCACAGTTTTTTTTCATAATCATGCTAATAAATTCATCTTTGCACTCAAGCCAAAGATATTCATTTGTAACATCAATGGTCATGATTATACTAGTTTACAGCCTTTAGTCATAATCATGTTATTCAATTCATCTTTGCACTACGGGCCAAAGATATTTAACAGTAACATCAAAGGTCATAATCATGCCAGACACATGTCCATCTTTGCACTACGGGCCAAGATATTCATCAATCAACAGTTCATCTTTGCACTATGGGCCAAAGATATTCAAGTTTCATATTTCAAATATAACGATTAAAATTTAATAAGAAGATTTAGATAAATACAAATTCAAGTGAAATGATATTAGATGAAACACTAATCTCAAAGAAAAATCTAATCATTTCAGAATTTATAGATGCAATATTTATAACCATATTGATCAATTCACCTTTGCACTCAAGCTAAAGATATTCAATTGTAAGATCAATGGTCATGATCATACCAGTCAACAATTCATCTTTGCACTACTGGCCAAAGAGAACCCATAGTCATGATCATACCAATAATCTATCCATCTTTACACTCAAGTCAAAGAGAACTTCCATCACCATTATTATAAAATATAATCAAGGACAAATATTAGAGAATTATAATTTCATTTATCCAGAATTCAAGAATATCCAAATTATCGACATGAAGATAAAAATATGGATCCAATCAAAGATAAAAACTAATATTTTTTTTATCGTGAATAGTATTCCGTGAATAGTAACCCGTGAATAGTAACTCGTGAATAGTAACTTGTCATGAGAAGATAAAAATTTCATACAAAGTTCAGACCAATATTCCAGTGAAATAATATTTCGTACGAGTATGAATGAATATACGAAACTGTAATTGAATTTTCACCCGTCATGCGGTAATCCGCGTAAACAGATCATTTTCACAATTTAATAGAAATGAATACGAAGGGTGATTCACCACGCATGCGGTAATCCGCGTAGACAGGTTACTCCCACAGATCAATAAAGAATGAATACGAAGGATTATTCACCATGCATGCGGTAATCCGCGTAGACAGGTTATTCCCACAGATTAATAAGGAATAAAATGAATACGAAATAAATAATACCACTTACGAGAAAAATCATATCCCTTACGAAAATATCCTTTATCAAAATATCATTTACGAGAATAATATTATTTATGAAAAATAACCTCCTTTACGAAACATAATAACATCCCTTACCTCAGTAGAAGATTAAATACTGAAATAGTAACAGAATACTCTTCTTCTTTCTCTCTCTATAGCTTAATTATAACTTTGCTCTTCAAAATGATATGAAAAATATGAATGGATGGAGGCAGTATTATAGGCTAAAATTTTTTTTGGTTAATTACACTTTGGTACCTCCATCTTTGCCTCAATTTTTAATTTAGTCCTTCAAGTTTATAATCTTGCACCTCCACCCCTGCAACCACCCACCAACTATTTATTATCCACCTAATAAGTGGGTCCCACATGTTAACCACCCATTAATTGCTCGTTTATCCGATTAATTCTCCGTTTGATCAATTTTAACATCCGAAAATTAACTATTATCGAAATAAATGTTAATTTTCACTAACATTAATATTTCTAACACAATGAAAATATTTTATCAACTATTCATCAATTTATTATTTAGATTAATATTACAGAATCACAATAATGACAACCAAGTCGTTCCCAAGAAAACGGGGGCCTTCCGATAAGGATTTATCCTTACTGGCGTGCAATTAACTAACCCCTTTCCTAGACAGAACTTTTTTAGACATTATCAATAATGCTATCTAATAATATCATTTCAATAATATAAATGATAATTATTGATTTAATAATATAAAATATTGTGCAGATGATAATATGACAATAATTGAATCAATAATATGAGATACTGTGCAACAACTACTGTAGCAATTATTAAATACTGAGTGACTTCTTACGTAAGCATCAATAATCAAAGATATTGTGCAATATCGTGTGCTACTTTGCAACAACGCGCATTACTGTATTTTTATTACAGGTATTTTAACAGTTTAATGGTAAAAGTTTTACCGTGAAAATGTTATTTCTGTCGCTTTCTATATCCGACAATTATTTCGTTGTGGAGTCCACCAAAGACTTGCGCCGTCGTACGAATATTCTCCGGCAAAAGAATATTCTCCGACACAACGAATATTTTATAACAACTTGCTTACTTTATAAAATTTTACATATCACCCTTAACTTTAACCTTTTATCAATTTAACCATTAACTAAATAGAATAATAATTCTAAGAAAAATTTAATACTTTTCATTTCATAAAATTCGGGGTCTTACTGGTCATGTTCATCTCAACACCTGTCCATCTTGCACTACGGCAAAGATATTCATTAGGTAATCATTCATCTTTGCTCTACAAGCCAAAGATATTCAGTTATATCACCTTTTAGGACTGAGGATGATGAAAAATATTTTAAAGAACGAATCCAGTGAGATAAAGGACAAAGATTAAGGATTCGTATTTTAATTTATCCAATTCAAAAATACTTCGTAATAATCAATTGTTGAGTAAAATTCAAGAATAAAACTCAAAACTTAGATCTAATCAAAGATAGGAACCTTAACAAGCAACTTGAACAAATAAAAAAAATTTAATTTTTTCGTGAATAGTGTCGTATACATGAATAATGTCGTACACGTGAATAGTAATCCCAACGGAAAAAAGTAAGAATTTTATAATAAAATTCACGCCAATATTTTGGTATAATGATATTGAAAAGAATAACATCATTTACGAAAGAAAAATAGCATCCCTTACCTCAAAAGAATAATACTTCTGACTGAAATATTGGATATAAGGCTGAAGAAAACTTGTACTGAATAGCAACACTCAAAGTATCTAAATACTCACAAAAATACGCTTGATATTATAGAGAGAAAAAACTTCTGATTCTGATGTGATTTTTAATTCTAACCTAAGCATCCTATTTATAGAAAAAACTTAGGATGTCAAAGTAGACTAAATTAATAAAATAATATTTTTTAAAAAAAAAAATTCACCGCCTCCAAAAGCCATCAGCATTTTCACACCAACCTAAAAGTGGGGCCCACCATTTTATAAAAAAATATTTATTTTTCAAAACTTCAATAATTCATAATAAATAGCCTTTTATCAGAAAAATAGAAATTCTATGTCTTTCCTATAGGAAATTTAATTCTCTACAACTTTGTAGAAGGAAGTTTTTCTAAATTCCAAACATAAATTATCCGAAATTCATAAACGGATGATTTTCCACACCAAAATACTAATAAAAACACATCAATACTAATTCCTTCTTTTATATCCACAAAATAAATATTTTTTTATCATATAAATCAATAATTAATTATTCACAAATAATATTACAGAACTACAATATTGACAACCAGGTCGTTCCCCAGGAAAGAGGGGGCCTTCCGATAAGGACTTCTCCTTACTGGCGCGTAATTAAATAACCCATCCTAGACAGAACTTCCTTAAATATTGTCAATAATATTATCTAATAATATTGTCAATAATATTATTTAATAATATTATTCAAATAATATGAATTATTGAATTGATAATGTGAAATACTGTGCAGTGACAATTATTGAATCAATCATATAAAATAGCAACGTAGCAATTATTGATATAAAATATCAACGTAGCAATTATTGAATCAATAAAATATTATACAATTATTGAATTAATAATATAAAATATTGAACAGTAATTACTGTAACAATAATTGAGTAAGTGCCTTCTCACTTAAGAATCAATAATTCAAAATGCTGTGCAATACCGTGTGCTACTGTGCAACACCGTGTATTACTGTATTTTAACCACCGGGTATTTCAACAGTACTAACGGTAACAACGACGTCGTTATTTTATAAAAAGATTATTTCTATCGCTTTTTATATCCGACAGTTATTCCGTTGTGGGGCCCACAAATAGCTGCGCCGTCGTACGAATATTTTCCGACAACAAGAATATTCCACGACCAAACGAATATTCTCCAACAACAATGAATATTTTATAACCACTTGCTCATTTTAAAATATTTACACATTTTACCAATAACTTTTCACATTTATTAAAACAACACCTCACTGCTTCGAAATAATATATAAAGAAAATTAAATCTTTATTCATAAAATTTGGGTCTTACAATATTAGCAAATGACAAAATTATGATATTTTATATTATTAATATATATTAGCAAAGGACAGTTTTTGTGAAATAACAATGTTACTGTCACATAAAAAATCTCACATAATATTTATATATACACACATGTATACTGTAAAGTTTTCGTCTGATATATGAGATTTACAGTATATATATGTGTATATATGAATATTATATAAAATTATTTATGTGATAATAACATTAGTTTTTGCGAAATAAAGGGCTGGGCTGGGAATATATCTCAACTGCCACCCAAATTGTGTTTTTTTACTAGAAAAATAACAAAATTAGGGTGACGATAAATGGCTTAAAAACATACAAGGACAAATTGAGTGAGGACAGCAGCAACGTTGCGCCGCGGACTGAACAAACAGAATACTTAATTGAAAGGCGGGGTACGTCCAAAATACTACCATATGACAGACGGTGTGTTTTAATAGGAGAGGAGAGGAGATGGGATTGGAGTAGGCAACGTACCTTCACGGGTTATCATGCCTATCCCTAAAGGCTAAAAAGGATAAAGGTGATGATGAATGATGATTATCCTCTTCCATCCCATCCCATCCCATCCTCTCTGTTTCTCCACTTACCATTATTGTGGTCCCATGCATGAGATTTCACTTGTTCCCCTCCCCCTCTGTTTATCCACTTACCATTATTGGGGTCCCATGCATGAAATTTCACTTGTTACCATCCCATCCTCCCTGTTTGTCCACTTGCCATTATTGTGGTTACACTTTGTTCTGCTGCTGCCTTTCCCCATGCACGTGTATTATTCCTACAACAAATTTCAACCGTCTATTTAACGATAAAATTGATATAAGAGAGTTTATAGCTTAATTCTGCAGACGAAAAAATTATCCAAAATATCTTTAAATTCAAATTTTTTATAAAATTTTTCAAGACAATATTGAACTGCAGATGCCTAATTTTTTTTTTCCGAACTCTGCAATATTAATTTTTAATTTTATTTTTTTAAATTTTATAGTATTAAACTACTGATGCTAATTACTTATTATTTTCTTTTTTAAGTTCTGCAATATTAAATTTATTTATTTTTTAAAACTTTTACAAATTCCACATTAATAAATTGCGGATGTCATGTACATTTTCCTCTCTCCCTTTATATCTGTCATCAAATAGTTTAGATATCTGAGCTTCGGTACTCGATTAACCGTAAGTTTGTTTATAGTAGTAGCATATATTAGTAATTATTATAATAGTCAAATTTCTCTTTTTTTGATATTTACAGTATGAGTAATGTTACAGATATAAATTATTTTATAAATTATTGATGTGATATACTCAATTTCAGTATATTGATTAATAAATTTATTCAACGTAATTTTTAGCTCCATATAAAAAGTTAAAGTACAATATATCACATTAATAATTTATAAAATATTTATAGAATAATTTATATATGTAAGATTATTATTTATTGTATATACACTGGACGTTTATCTATAGTGGACGATTCTTATCTTTGTAGGGCTAGTTTTTTACTTTTACACTTTGGTCACATCATCCCTTGGTTTCTTTAGCCTGCACAGTTTTCTCATCTTCTACTTGGCCTCTGCAGTTTAACGAACACTCTACCAGTCTTTCTTTTCATATTAAAATAAAACTTTGAAGAAATGACCGCACTTTTTCTTTTTAAATATTAACAAAATATAAAGAAAGGTAGACAAGGATCAAACGGTGGATCTAGACTCATAGTGCAATACCCGAAAAAATTAAAAAAATAAATAAATTTAGCATCCACGGTTAAATAATACGAAGTACGAAAAAATTAAAAAAAATAAATTTGGAGGAATATTTTGTCCAAATTTTTTCGTCCCCATAATTAAACTACAAACTTCCCCTATATTAAATTGCGGACGGAATATAAATTTTACTATTCGATAGACGAATAGACGGTTGAGATTTCTTGTAAGGAATAATCTTATTCTAACAAGGTTGATTATAATAGATCAGTCCCCCCCCCCACATATATATATATATATATATATATATATATATATATATATGATCGATCCATAGCTACGTTGTTAATTTAAAGTTATTCTTACAACACATCGTGACCTTTCATCCGAAGATTGAACGGTTAAATAGAAAGACGATCAGCAATTTAGTTTTCAGTATTCCGCAGTTTAATACTGCGGACGGGACAAAAAACAAAAATGCCCTTCCTTGTAAATGTCCTCGTCCGCCAGTATTAAACTACAGACACCATGTATGGCCAAATGACCAACTGAAAATGACATTTCATCCGCAGTATTAAACTATTAAACTGCGGACCAAATTCAATTCTTTTTAGTTTTCAAGTCTCCGATCAAGTCTAACAACTCTTCAAAACAGATAAATCAAAGTTGACCTGGTAAAATAGATCAAAACAGGAAAAAAGGTGCAAAACTTGTGAGCTCTTACAATCTTTTTTTCATCATCACACATAACAAATATGTTACTTTTGGGTTGCCTCCAATTAAGATTCAAAAAACAACTTCAAAACCAAAAAGAAAATAAAAATGAAAAGCTATGATTTCATTCGGATACTATATATTGAATACGGTATAACAGAAAAGAAAATAAAGATTCAAAGAAACTAACACATAATATCAGGAATGACAATGACAAAGATGGTAAATTAATGGAAATTATTAAATCCACAGCAGAAAATGTTATTTTCACAACAAAAGTGTCGCTATAGATCCTATAGCGACGATTTTCATCGTCATTATACATCTACAACTGACACTTTTTTTGTAGAAATAACAAAAAGTATTGTGGATTTAACAATTCCATAAATTAATATGTCATGTTCACATCTTGCACATCTACAAGAGGATAATTTCACCATTTGATTATAGAATTGTTAGAATTGATTGGAGCGTTGAAAACTAAAAATAAATAAATTTAGCATCCACAGTATTATACTGCGGACGAGAGAATTATAAAGGAGGGGTATTTTGATCATCAAACTGCTGGACAGGAGCCCTATTAACCGTTTGATCTAAGGATAGACGATCGCGGTCTATTGTAAGTCTAATCTTAAATTGACAACGTTGATAATCAAACAACAAAGCACTAGTATACACGAGTCGGAACTAGTACAAGATATTATTAAAAGAATTCTGATGAAAAGATACAAGTTGAAGGTTGCAAATTGAACACACGTAGAGTTGAGTATGGCGCAGAATTTGGTTGAAATCATTCCACCTCCTGGTTCCTCAACTCCTGCATGTGCACAGTAAGAAATTTATTACCAAGTAATAGAAAAAAACCTTGAGCACTTTAGAGAAAGAGTCCTCGCAATTTTGAAATACAACTTCTTTTAGCAGGTTACACAAATGCTGAAAATAATCTGTAAGCAATGGATGGATTGTATTCCATTTCATATTTGTTGTGAAATGCGAGAAAATGATCGTCAGCAAGATTCAAAAACATATTAATCTCAGCAAGAGGTTAGAAACCTTTCAACCATTAATCTCATCTTATCAGATTATGTACAAGATAGGAAGAGAACCAATGGGCATTGTATTAATACATTGAGAATGACCAAGGTTCTATTAATGCAGCAGACTACAGAGTACAGATCATATTACTACATATATTTTTCTCCTTGGTCTAATAATATCATTCTACAAAACGAACTAGCCCTTGGGTCATGCATTACCTTGTGAATAACATCCTGATGAGACGTTCCCTCACGTTAACCTTACTGAGTATATAGGGATGGGTCCATATGCTCGAGAATGCTTTGCAATCCAGACCTGTAACTGGGATGTAGCAGCTGCACTCCGAGTTTTTTCTTCATATGAGTATTCAAGACTCGCTTTTCGCCTCTTGAACTTGCGTTAGGAATCGATGAATGTACATTATCAGGATAGGCGAGTTGTCTTGTTTGACTAGGCCATTTCTTCTCAACCAAATTTTGAGCAAAAGAAAATACTTCTTCCCTTGGGGCAGGGTCATCATCAACTATGTTGTATATATTCCTGAAACAGAAAAAAGAATGTACGTCGTAACTGCAGATGCTTCAGGCATGGAAACATTTATATGAAGTACTAGGATTTAAGAATAGAAGGAGAAAATAATGACAGTTTTATAAACATGTGGAAGACAGGAGGGGGTCTGAGGGAACAAATGACAGACTGAGAATGTCAATTCAGATGCACTATACAATAGGAGTATGATATGATGTTATAACAGCAACATAAGAAACACAGACACGCGTGAGCCTTTTCTCGTCTCCATACAAGAAGCCTTATGCATCTGCTCATCTGATTGAATGTACATACAATTGATTCAGAAAAATGGTAATTCATATATTGCATTCATGTATGTGTTTGTCAAGACCACGTCTCTGTTTTGTTTGCCCAACTTTAGAAAATGAGACATTTACCCTGTGGAAGGCTTGTGAATACTGGCAGAAAGTGCTTGACAAATGTCAGAAACATGAACTCGGGAAGTATATTGCCTGGATGACCTCATCCTCTGAACTTCAGACAAAGGCTCCCTTTTAATTATAGTATCAATAGCACTGTAAAGGAAAATCAACTTTAGGTGTAATAATAGGTAATTGTAAACCAAACAACAGTTTCCATCAGACCATTGGTTCTTTCTAATGACCATCACAGTACATAAGATGCAATACTTATACATGAAATGCCATTCACTCTAGATTATGAATGCAGCTGATTACCAAATGTAACAAGTGCGAGATGACATTTAAATTATTATCTTTTTATTTGTATCCAAGCCTCAACCAAGATTGTATCATTCTGATCAGGTTTCAGCAAGAAACCTTGTAAATTTCTCAGTAATAATTCAGTTAAAATACTTATAACAACCTTCTGCCAGGGCCATAGATACCTCCTAGTCGAAATACTTGTGCTGCAAGACCAAGTTCACGACCAAAATTTAACCACCACTCCTCAGCAGCTAATCTTGCTTTGCCTGATTCGCTTGTGCAGCTTATTGGATAACTGCAAAGCTTATGCATATTTTAGTGAAAATGCCAGCAGAAACCAATTCTTAAAACAGCATGTAATTAGGAACACTCACTCCTCATCTACCCATGCACCACCACAATTTCCATATACACCTACAGGTCAAAAAGAGAGATTCCAAATTATAAACCCCACTCAGGAGATTGACATATAAGCCCAAGATATGAAAGCATAGTTATGATAATGAAATAGTAGAAGACGTGGCTTTTGAATTTAGATTTCTAGTTATCCAATCGATAGTGTTGTGTGCCTTGAACGCATGATTCGATTCGATTCATGACAAGGTCTGACGTAATATTTCCGCAACCAGAAGGAATGAAAACTTGAGCTTTCTGATGGTAGCAGAAGGCTTGGGACTTATGCGAGTTATTCCAATTTACTTGGGACTTTTCCTTGGAGAATGGGATTTCTGATAGTCTATTCACATCTTTTATTCCTCCTCTTTCTTGTATAGTAAATTGTTCTCCTTCTCACCAGTGGACGTAGGCCAAAAGCCAAACCATGTAAATGAGTATGTTATTCTCTATCGGTCTTAGATTACATGTGTGGTGTGTGTGTTCATACTACTCAATCGCACAAAATAAAAATCTATGTTTTGTGCTAGGTCTATTTTGTCCTTGTAAAATTTCTTACCCCCTGGCCAGTACACGTCCAGTGATTATTTTAAGACCGAGTTCCATTTAATATAGCCAGACAAAGTTGCACTTGCAGAGTCCAAGAATAATATTTTCTGCATGTTTCAGGGCATAAACAAAACTTCATAGTAATCTCTCTCTCTCTCTCTCTATCTCTCTTCTTCTTCTTCTTTTTTTGGATGGGATGGGGTGAAGTGAGTTATGCTAAGATATTTAGGTGACGAAAGTTGCACAAGTATATGCCATCATTGACCTGGATAAAACATATACTAGCCGTCACAGTATGCCAGTATCACTTTATTCATACAATTTCATCTTGTACTTTTATATGTATATTATTTATACAAACTCTGCGTCAAGGTCATAAGTTGTGCACCATCATATGCCACCCAGTTTAGAAGAACAATAATAGATTAACGAACAAAGATGTAGCACCTAGCCTAATCGTAAATTAAGGGTCAAGGGCTCAAGGCATATTGGCTTATATCATACAGGGGAAAGAATAGGCAGATTATGGGGCAAAACCATGAATTTTATAGCATAGTGCATTTTCCATATTAATGTATTGTTTTCAAGCATCTTGTTCACGTAAAGATATATTTTCTTTTCTTGTATGCATACATACTAGTGGACGACAAATAACATAGCCACCGAAGGTTTCCATCTTTTAGTCTACTTTTTAGAAGTTTGCTATGTTGAAGCATCTGCAGAACAGAAAGGGGCCAAATTAGCAGGCAAAAGTTGTCAACACAAGATTATTCTCTGAAAACAGTTCTAGAAATATAAAATCTCGGATTTATTTACCGGCTCACCAATACCCACAACAGGAGGGATGGAGATAAGGAGGTGAGTGTAATACTTCAAGATATTTAGAACTTCAGGTCTGAAAAACAAAGCACAATCCTGGTAATAGAAAATGCAAAATAACTGCTCGCTCTAAGTATAGACCCTATAACATATTATTATGAATATGAAGCATTGGTGTAGAAGGTAAAAAGACATTATTTGTTACTCATGTTTGGGTCCTGATCTGGGTTTATGGCATGATAGAGTTTAAACTAAATCCAAGTGTCCAAACAAGTCTAATGCCAATAGTTAAAAGTAATATGACTCATGAATCAAAATTACACAAAGCATCATGAAAATGGCCACATGTAGTGACAGACTACATCCATCAGAGATAGTAATTAAACAAAAACTAATCAATCAAAAACTCCCTCCGCCAGCAAGCCCCACCCCAAGTAGTGAGTCCCAATCAAAGTTAAACTTTTAAAATGAAGTGTTACATATAAATATTGTGTAAGAATGTCTGGCGGAAAATTTGGGAGATCATAACTTGAATTTGTTGAAAGGGACTCTTACTTAGGGAGACCACCATAAAAATTGTAGTATTGAGATAACATGTCATAAAATGGTTACATAAGTATCCATATAGTGATATAGATAAGATCACGATACAGCTACATGAACTCACTCTGGCTCATTTGAATTAAAAATATGGAGAGTGAATCCCATTTCCTCAAGCTTCTTCTTCTTGGCAGCGCTAGTGCAAGTCCCAGATACAATCCTACATTAAAATACTGATCAATGTCCAAATTGTCAACAGCTACCACATATTCAGAGCTAATAACTTAATTAAAACCCAAAAGTACCATATGGGAGTGACAGTGAGTATAATATTACATTGAAGAGGAAAGCAGGAAACAGCTATACCATCTTTTGTTTGTCAATTCTTGAGCAAAGTACTGTCCGACAAATCCCATGCCAAGTATAAACATCCGATTCCGAGACGATTCCGATTTTACAGAGTCAACGTCGTAACGCAAATTGGTACTAGTCGATGATGCTTCATAGTTGGAGTGAGATGGTAATCTTCTCCAAACTTGACCGAATCGGAGGGAATTTGCCGGAAAACACCCCGATACGGGACATATTTCCATTTCCGATCACAAATCTAGAATGGTTAATTTTATCCAACGGCCTTATTTTATTTTGTTACTTTTTGGGCTTCCTCCGTGGAGGCTTCACACCGGGCCTAAAGACCAAACATTTTAAAAGGCCCATGCAAGTATTATTCGTAATGGAATTATTAAATTTAAATTAAAGGTATTGAACTATTGAAATTAGTGTAATTATATGATTATTTAAGTCGATGCCTAGTATTTATGTGATATGTCTCATTTGCTCTCCTTTAAAAAAGAAAAAAAAAACTCATTGATGAATGAGAAATACACTGCATAAAGTTCTACTAATATTATTTCTCTTGCGTTGTCTTTTAAATTAATTAAGTCCTATAACATGACCATATTTTAACTTTTGTAGAATCATTTTGCAAATTATAGGTAGAAAAAATATTTATAATTTATTGACCTACATGGCACAAAACTCGATGCTTAACCTTAGGATAAAAAAAAACGAAAAAAAGAAATAGAAAATATGTGTGCGATTAAGACAATAAAATCAACAAACATTTCGGACTCGATTTGTACCGACTAAAAATTCGATTTGAACTCAACTCGAAATATAATTAACTCAAATATGAGCTATTGAACTTTTTAAAATTATAATTTTTTATTAATACTCAGATTATATTCGTTCGAAAAGTTCAAATTATTCGAACTCGATTCGAGATAGTGCACGATTCTATTGTTAAATGAGTTTCAATCAAATCTTATTTTATACTCCATAAATTTTATTAACCAAATCAGAAACACAATAATGAATTCGACTAGATTCATTTATACTTTTATGGGCGAGCAGAAGAAGAATAATGGCTGGCTGGCAAGCACATACAAATAGATATTGGAGGACCTGCTGTAAACCCGAAAAGGCGGATGTGCAGATCTTCTGTCCTCAAATTTTTTGTTCTTTTGTGTTCCACCACTTGAATATTGATATATATATATTTTTTAATTTTAAAATTAATTGATATTAAGTGAATATATATATCAACATTTAAGTGATGGGACAGGAGAGATGATCTGCTCTCCCAAAAAGGCGGATGCCCAGATCTTCTTCTTCTTACATTAAGTGCTTGTTCGTAGTGAGTGCGTGTGGGACCCTTGTGTCATTTCAGATTACTAGTACTAGGTTAAGGTGGAGGCGGAGTGCGGAGACGGATAAATTATACTGGGTTACAATTTATACACTAATCGAATCCTCTGAATTGGTTTTTTTTTTTTCATTTGGTTGAATGGAAATGGGATTGTCCCACGTGGCCACTATGATTGCGGCAGCATCCGAAACACCGGAACTTTTCGGTGGTAATAAGAGCCGCACCGCTTTTCAGTGGGGTGGAACCATCTCTGCCATGTTAGTTGATGCCCTCTCCCTCTCACTAACTCCTGATTTATCTCTTGCTATGGATTAATATTTTGATATTCAGATATATTTATTAGTTTGATCATGAAATCCTGCTTCAATTTCACTTTTTGTTTATTTATGTGACTCTCGATTTGATTACTTGATGTTCCTTGAAGTCATCAACTTACCCTAAAATAACAATGGGATGAATGAACGTAAGGTAACAACTAACCTCTGCAATTTCATGTTTGACTCTTTTGGAGTACCTAAGTTTTCAGATTGATAGAATTTCTGCTATTTCATGTTTATTTGTATTACCTCCGTCCCACAATAAGTGATTTTTTAGGCTTAATATTTTTTACCAAAATAAGTTATGTGTTAGAATTCCAATATAATTTTTACAATATTTTCCCATATGTGCCCTTATGCAACTAATGGTATTTATTGCGTATTTATTGGGAAGTTGAAAGGTTGAAAAAAGAGAAAGAGAGACCAAAAGACAATAAAAAAAGTCTCAAACAAAACAAAGAAAGTATATTAAGTGTATTTTTGCCATTTTAACTTGTGTATTGGTATGCGTGATTTAAGTTAAAAAAACACTTATTATGGGACGGAGATAGTATTAGATTGTTACAATGAGGTATAATGGCATATCTTTCTTTTTGCTTCACTAAAGCAATTAACTTTGTCAGGCTCTGCACATTCTGGCATTGACATTACAATATTTACTTCTTTGTTCTTTTTTTTTTGATATGTAATTTTGGAGTAGATATAATTTTTGAAGTTTTCAAAAACTTTAAAGAGAAAGAAACTTGAGTTTTTTTTCTTTAGTTAGAGACGGAGTTTGCTATAAACCATGAGAATCTCCTACTAATATACCCCTATTCTATTCAACATGTTAGATGAAACGGAAGCCCTACTCTAGCATGTTTCCTTTGTTTTGTAAGAAATCTTTATTGAAACTCTAGATATACATATGTTTGGTGTTTCAAAAGGAATTAGGATCCTCTCCATTTCAAATGAAATGGAAAATCTCCGTTTAAAGGTCTAGATTTAAAATGTGTTGGAATGTGAGATGATGATGATGGGAGAGAGAGAGATGATGATGAGGAATGTGTTGGAATGGAGACTCTCTATTTCATTTGAAATGGAGAGGATTCTAGTCCTTTCAAAAGCTGTTTTTCCAGTGTATCCTTTCCAGATTAAATTATTTTCAAGCTATCTATAGTAATTTGATCACCCGTATTTGATCACCCGGACATACATATGGTCAAAAAGGTCTCCATACATGTAAACAATGGAATGATATCCTATATGTCATATACGTCTTACATATTCAGTTGTAACAAAATGAATCACATTAATTTTGAGTTTGAAAGTATCTCATATTAAATTTGATTTTTCAAATTTGATCTTTTGTTTTGGAACGGAGGGAGTAATATTAACTGCCACTTTCTCATAGTTAACTTTTATTATTAATGGTTATATCAAATTTTGCTTCGAGCTTAATTTAGTGCAATTGGCTAGTTGATATACTTGTCATCGAGTATCGCCTGCATTATATAACTACATATGTATGCCCTTAGAATAGACATCTCAGCAGGGGCGGATCTAGCTTAGGGGCAATAGGGCCAATTCCCGAATTTTCAGGAGTCAAAAAAGAAAAAGAGTAAAATTTTAGGGTGTTTAATAAAAAATATAAAATTTAGATTGAAAAATATTATCTCCGTTCCAAAATTAGAGATATATTTTGACTTTTTAAAATCAATTCACGAAATCCTAAAATTCAAAATTAATATGATGTTATTTAGTTTTAATACAACAAATATAACAATTGTAAACTAACTATAAAACACTACGAATTATTATTTTTATTGTTTTCAAAATTTGAACGAACTTATATTAATTTTAGTTTTAGGATTTCGCAAATTGACTTTAAAAGGTCAAAATGTATATCTAATTTTGGAATGAAGATAATACTAAATTCTTCAAAATTTATATCCTATACTACCTTGGTCACTATAATATTCTTTGTCTCTTCCTTTCTTGTCTAGCGGCTTGACCTAATTCTTTCTACTAGTTCGACTTTAGAGAAAATTTGATATGTTTTTTTTATTATATAATTTCAAAAATTTAGCAATTGTTTTGAGATTTTTTGTAATTGCTTGTGGATTTTTGTTACTAAAAATAATATTTGGACATTATTTTGGTTTGTAGTTTATTTTACTATATTTTTATTTTTCTGCGCGAATTTACCTAAGAGGTTGGATCCGCCCCTGCATCCCAGTATCACAGGCTCATTGGTACTGTCATATTTCTACTAGCTTTGTTCTTTGATATCAGAGTTCTGTAGTACCTCTCTTGGCTTTTCCAGACGTGATATGTTGATTTTAGTTACATTTGCGTCTTGGGGGAAAGCTTAGAGTCTGTTCTACTTAAATTACAATGACAAAACATTTACTAGTTTTGTTTCTCCATAGTGTTGTCTTATCATGTCTCTGGTCCAAATATTCATGTTGTCTTGCTTTTCTACCGCAGACTTCTGTTAATCTTGAACCGAACAGGGCAGAGATCATCCAAGCCTACTTCACTTCTTGTCTTCTTTCTTTTCACAAGTTTTCCGACGGCGCTGTTCAAGATTCTCCGGTGCATCCTGAAATCCTCAATAAATTTTCTTATGTAAAATTTTTCTGCTACCTATGAATTTCTAACATTAGCTGTTTCATGTTACAGAGGGCAATTCGGATGTTGGGTTGCCTTTCTTGCGCTTGCAGCAAACCTCTTCTTTCCTCGAGAGGTTCCAGGTTTGAATCTTGTACTTCACTATAATCCAGTTTATTGTTTACTTATCACTGTTATTATTATTATTATATTACACATGTGCTGTAACTATACATGTATAATTCATACCTGCAGTTTCTCGTTTTGTCCTATTTGTAATCACACCTGATTGGCTGGCTGATGGACTACGTGATAGCATTGCTGGGGGTGTCTTTTGTGTAGTAATAGGATTATTGCTTGTTATAATGGAGATTGGAGGAGTTGGAATATGTAGCAATTGGGAATGTAATTTACAGTGTGGTAGTTTTTGTTTTGCAATTTTTTTCCTGTTCTTTTACACTATATCGTATCTAAGGTTTGGACCATAGTAGGAAAAGAGTTCCTGCAAAGAAATATCACCTTTTCTATCTCTATATGTTCAGCATAACTAGATGCTCAGTTGTTCTAAATCTGATTTGACCAATTCCTCCGCAAACAAAAGCTGCATAACTTGCCTCCTGTTGTTATCCATGTGATGATGATTTGAAGATAGGAATATGAAATTCACACATTTTTATCCTCTCGTGAGTTGGTACATTAAGAAAAATTACTGATATCGAATAGGTAGGGAAACATAGGGCATATGAAGGCAAGATGCTTTCTTGAATGCGCAACCTCTCCTATTGGTGATCCAGCTACCAATCTTAGACATTTTTTTTTATTAAAGATGGTGTCTAATGATTAAATGAGCTTGAGTTTGTGTGTAGTATGCAGTTCATGACATGATGTCTCGTGTAGTGCCAGATTTTTTTACCCCCCTTGACAACTGCAGTAAGTCAATAGGGGAGACTCCTTCCAAGAACTTTAGTGCTCCACTGATGGTAACTGCAGTAAAGTCAATAAGGGTGACTCCTTAGTGCTCCACTGATGGGGGACCTCGGATGATATTCTGTGCCCCATAGAGCACAAACTTGGTGCTCACCGTCCAGGAGAAAAGTTAGAAAAGACCTTAGTAGTTGTTTTTAGACCTGGAATACCATTTTTCTTAATTAGGATGTCTGAAATTTCTTTATGAACATTAACAAATTAATAGTCAATCCTGTTTAATCAACTCTTTGTAGTTACCAAGTAACATATAAAAAGGTATTATCAAACAGTTGTGTCAATAAACCTATAACCAACTCAACCATGCTCCCCAGTCCCCACCTCCCACGGGCTGCCCTTTTAACTACCTGACATAGTTTTAAAAATTTGGTTTTGATTAATGACGTCTATTTGTTTATTGATTTTTATTTTTTAAAAATAGTTCTCTCATCCATCTTGCTTCGCTGGTAGACAGCTAAATTCTTCTTATTCATCTTTGATCCTGCTAACGATGCCGGTCAACTGAGCTGAAATGGTCAACTCAGTAGACAATTCCCCCATTCCAGTGTGTTACATGAATTTTCATTTCAACAAAACTGCCTGAATCACATGTTACATAGAATTTCTCTTCCCCGATTTCAGTGTGTTGCATGAATTTTTATTTCAACAAACTGCCCGAATCACATGTTACATAGAATTTCTCTTCTTAGTTCTGTCCAACTCCCTATAGGCCATAGTCATCTTTTTATAAAATATACTACTACTTCTCAAACCTCATCCGAACCAGTTGACACTCTTTTCTTTTGCTATGGATTATATGCATCTCATCTATGTCTTCTCTATTTATCTCATCTTTTCCTCTGTTTTAATCAAAGCCCAACAGCCGTATATTAGAAAGGCCAGTACACTCTGCGACAGCAAGGATAATTCAACTTCTGTCCTTGGATATACCTGCAATGGCATTACCCCGAGCTGCCAAGCTTATCTCTCCTTCAGGTCTCAACCTCCATTCACCTCGGTTTCTTCCATTTCGAGCTTGTTGGCTGCTGATCCATCTCAGCTGTCTCGGCTCAGTTCAGTTCCCGAGGATGCAACATTTGAACCAAACAAGATGGTTCTTGTACCTGTCAACTGCTCTTGCTCAGGAAAGTACCAAGTAAATGTGTCTTATGTAGTTCAGCATCACAATACCTTTCTTACCATAGCAAACAAAACATTTCAAGGCCTCTCAACATGTCAAGCTCTTCAGGCTCAAAACAATAATCTTACTACTAAGAAATTAGATACTGGCATTATACATTTATACTTACTGTTCCCTTGAGGTGTGCTTGTCCAACTAAAAACCAAAGTGATGTTGGTGTGAATTATTTGCTAAGTTAGTTACTTGGGGCCAATATGTTTCGCTTATAAGTAATCTATTTCGGGTGGATTCTGGGAGGACTCTTGAAGCCAATCAGTTATCGGAACAAGACTCTGTCATATATCCTTTTACTACCCTTCTATTTTCTCTTAAAAACCCACTGTCAAATTCTCAAATCCCAGCATCACCACCACCTCCACCGCTGTCTTCTGTCCCTTCATCGAAAAAAAGCTCAAATAAAACATGGATATATGTTGTAGCTGGAGTTCTTGAAGGTCTCGCTCTTTTATCCGTCATTGGAGCCATTATTTTCTGCATATTCTTTCGTAGAAATAAGAAGCAATTGGATCCAATACAAATTTTGAGGCAGAGGCATGTGAGAAACCAACTGAGAAGTTGGAGGAAGAATCTGACCTCTTTGACAGTATATCTAGTATAGCTCAATCCCTCAAAATATATACTATCGAGGAACTTCAATCTGCAACAGACAATTTCAGTCCCAATTGTTGGATTAAGGGGTCAGTTTACCGTGGTACAATCAATGGGGATTTTGCAGCTATTAAGAGACTCAATGGAGATGTGTCCAAGGAAATTAGTTTACTAAACAAGATAAACCATTTCAATCTTATTCGCCTTTCAGGCATTTGTTTCAATGACGGAAACTGGTACCTTGTTTATGATTATGCCGCCGTCAATGGACCCTGAGCGACTGGATATATAACAATAGTGGTAATCAAAAGTTTTTGACATGGACTCAGAGAATACAGATTGCTTAGATGTGGCCACGGGACTCGACTATTTCCATTGCTATGCTTCCCCTCCATATGTACACAAGGATTTAAAGAGCAGTAATGTTCTTCTTGATAGTGATTATAGGGCCAAGATTGCTAACTTCAATTTAGCCAGGTCAGCTGATGGGGAGGAATGTCAATTTGTCTTGACACGGCACATATTCGGAACAAAAGGTTGCATGGCTCCTGAGTATTTGGAGAATGGTCTGATCTCCACAAAGCTCGATGTCTATTCATTTGGAGTTCTCATGCTGGAGCTGCTTACTGGGAAAGAAGTTGCTTTGCTGTACGAAGGAGTAAACACAGATTTGAGCAATTAATCCCCACTTTCATGAGGAAGATGGGAACGAGAATTTGAGCAACTTCATGGATCCTTCTCTGCAAGGGAATTGTCCTGCGGATCTTGCCCTATTCACGGTCAGACCGGTTGATAGTTGCATTAAGAAAAATCCATTAGGTCGCCCGGACATGGATGAGATTGTGCAGAACAACGATGAATATTTCACTTTCTTGGGAACTGTCGATTAGCATTTCAGAATATCAGAGTTTGAGCTAGATCTTTTTGTTGCATGCTGTTGTAATTTATTTATTTTTTACTTTTACATTGTCATGATTCATTATTTTTTGTACGTTAACTCATAATTTTCCCGTAAAGGCATTCATGGATGGTATGATTCAAGACGTGAACTTGTTTTCCTGTTGATGGTTGTTTCCAGCGATGAAATTAAAGAAGACTTATCATCAAATTACAGAAGATGTAATTGCACTACACATTCATTTTTTTGTACATGACTTGAAATCTTTTTGTTCTTTTTAGTAAGAAAATACCTAACTGGATACACTTTATCACTCCACCTCTAAGGAAACTATGCAATGCTTTCTGCAAGTACTCATTCTTGGTCTGAAATACAGGAGAAAAAAATAGTACTTGTAGAAAGCGTTGGCGAATGACACATGACTTAACGAGCTACGACTGGACTGATATTTCGCAAAGCTTCTTCTTGTTCTAATCCAGAATTCCAAGACCTTTCATACATCTCAGGAGATGATTGAGTGAGAAATGATAGGTTGAAAACTATCTCTGTCATACTTGGTCTAGCTGATGATTTCTCAGATGTGCAAGCTGCTGCTAAAGCTGCCAAGCTTAAAGCCCCATCAATGGGGTAAAAGCTCTCTAGGTTTTGGTCCATCCACTTTGCTAAACTCTCCTCTCTCTTCTCTTCAACTTCTAAAACCCCTCTCATTTCCTTCCATACAATCACAATCTCACCGGTTTCACTTGCTTCCATGGCTTTCCTTCCTGAAAGTAACTCAAAGAGAATAACACCGAAAGCAAAAACATCTGCTTTCAGCTGTATAGAGCTTGTTGCAGGTCTAGCTGTGGATAAATTGGAAATCTTTGCCTTAAACCTGGAATTGAGAAGTATGTTACTTGTCCGTATATCTCCATGAACTATGCTTGGCTGAGAATGTTCATGCATGTACTGCAGGCCATTGGCGACATCTAATGCTACATTTAACCTCCGAGTCCACGTGAGGAATGCGACAGAGCCTGAAGTAGATGATGATTTGGGGAATAACCACTTTTCTAGTGATCCATTTTCAGCATACTCGTAAACCAAGAAGCAATTCCCGTCATTGTCAGACGATATACCCATTAGCTTCACCAAATTTGCGTGATTTACCCTCTGCAGTATCTTTAATTCCTCCGTAACATCTTTGAATTTCTTCACAGCAAAGAGCTGTCCGGTGATCATAGCTTTGTACACAGATCCTCCAATCCTATACCGATCACTTAGGTTCATCGTTGCATCCATGATCACCTTTTCATCGTAGATTATTGTCTTGTCTAGATATCCTGAAACCCCGGGCAGTAACTTACCCTGATTGATGTTAGGCTCAAAGCTTTCATCCTTGGGTGCTTTCTTCATTTGAATAAGATCAGCAAATTCTGAATAAGAAATATTTCGTTTCAAAATCCTCCTTTTTCTGCATAATTGACGTATGAAGACTAACAAGCCTGGCAAAATGAAAAGAAAAAAAGCTCCTGTTGTGCCTAAAATAGCGATTAAGATCTGCTGCTGTTTCTGTTTGTGTTTGTGTGTTCCAGCAGGAGAGGGGTAAGTTTGAACAAGGACTGGCACCTGCGACACAGGAATTAAAACCGGAAGACAAACTGCAGCCGTAAAATTTCTGTAGTTATTCTCATCAAGAATATCAATGGTCGATGCCTTAAACATAGAACTTACAGGCACTATATGGTCACCTGGTTGCCATACATAAGTAATAAGATATCTTATTCCTTTGCCTAAAAGGGCCTTACCAGGACACCTGCAGAGCAAAGGGAATACCACTTCCACGCCAATCTTCAAGCTGGTTGGAGTCAGTGTCGGGTTCATATCTTGAACTACATGATAATTGGTGAGATTCTGGAAAGCAGTGATTGAAACGAAATAAAAGCTATCGTCTTTCTTGATCTGATAGGTGGCATTGGAGAAAAATTGCGTTCCATTGCAGTTACAGGTGATGGGTATCAATAAGAGTTGATTGGGCATCAGCAGGGAATCCTCAGAGGATAGGTTATTCACCCTGGCAATACTCAACCGGCTGACACCAAACAGGTCAGATATATTCCCCAGGTTCATATAATCAGGTTGCCAGGCTCGGTAACTGAGATATGTTTCACAGGAAACGGGTGAGTCTGAGGAGCATGAGAAGTCTGTGTCTGCATCAGCTGTTGATTGAGCAGAGACGTCGTCGTCGGAGGCACAAAAAAAGATTAACAGGAGAAGAGGGAGCGAGGAGATCAAAAGAGAAGACACCATTTCTATTACTTTGCTTAGCTCGAGCTCTCGGGCATTGTCTATGTGTATGTGCCTAGCTAGAGAGAAGAAGGTTGCTTTCAGGGTCGTAGTCGAACGTTTTCAATCCCAATAAAATAACTCACAAGTCTATAAAAGAATCTGAGGGAGGGGCTTTGTCTTTGTCTTTTGTATGATTCTTTTAGTCTTCATCTCCTTGTGAATACATTATTTTCATAGTTAAATCCAATTTGTTAAGCACTAAATAATTAATTTTTCTTATCTCAACTGATATTCCCTTCCTATCAGTGTCTTTGACAAGCTACAGATATTAATTTAATACAAGAACAAGAACCCGAGTTAGGACGGCAATGTCAAATATGGCTGGAAATATTAAATCTTATTTGTAGTAAACCGCTTTGTCAAGATAAACAGGAACATACATTTAAAGATTCCATCGCTTTTCTTTTCGGTGCTCCCAATGAGCAGTACAAAATGTAGGGAAGCCACTTTAAAATAAGTTGCAACTTGCAAGTAGTTTAGAGGGTAGCAGCCGCAATCTCAACTATTTGAAGACGACCTGGAAACCAGAGTTAAAATCTAAACTGCAGAGTTGATAATGAGCAAGAAGATGGAATTTACAGGCAGCCACACGGAATGATTCCTTCAAAAATCTTTAGCAATATAGAGAGGCCTAATAAAACTATGTCAAATTGGAGAATTTTATTTGCTATGACGTTAGTGAGTTGTCCCGAGGTATTGAAATATTCCGTCAATCTTCACCATCAAAATTTTATTCTAGTAAATGTAGGTTACCGACTGCGTGAATGTGCCCTTCATTACTTCTAATCATTTAAACGCATATACTTGGGGATCAATTTCACCTAAGAAGAATAAAATAAAATAGAATGTAAAACAACGTGGTGGTACTGGTGGTGGTCCGCGGATCTTTGGCTGTTGTTTTTGGCTATTGGGATTGGGGGAGAACCGGTACATATTTTATGGGTTATTAGTACAGTACAAACTCTGGGCCGTTAGATCTTTTAAAACAGATCTGATAGTCATAATTATTTTCCTCAAACATTGCCTTCCATTCCCTGCTGCTTCAATTCAATAGACGTCGAAGATTTGCTGATGAGAACTCAGAAATTTGGCCTTTGCGTTCCGATTTCTTGCATACCCAGATCCAGAATTGAAAAAAGGCTACAACTTGTGATCAGATTACTCATTTGGGAGATTCTTTTCCGGTATGTATCTCTTTCCTCCACTCTATACTTATGTTTTCCATCTTTTTTTATTTACCTTAAAACCCATTTGGTCAAACTAAATTTGGTATTTGCTCCTCTTTTTTCTTTCCTTTCCTTTTTTTTTAAAAATTTATTATTATTATTTGAATGTTGATTAAATTGGGTTTTGAGTAGTGTATTTAATTACAACCATGACTGTGATCTCGTTTTGTGTGAGTTATAGCCTTTCCTGTTGTTCTGTTGTACTTAAGTAGTTTGGAATTTTATAGCTTTGAATTTAATTTGGTTTGATAGATTTGTATGCGCACCAAATGAGCTCTTCTTGCTTGAGACTGAATTGATTAGAAAGAATTTTAAAATTGATTAGAAAGAGTTCTATAACTGGTTGTGTCTTACTCAACGATGATAGTAGTACTACCTATATGAACTTGTCCTTTCCTACAACATGGACCATGTTGAACCCCCACCCACACCTTTCAATCATTTTCAAATTACGTTATGATTAATTTATTGATGTAATTTAGAGACAAATATAATATAATTGTCACTCTGTCAGTTGAATAGTTTAATATTATTTTTGTCTGTATCCATAAATTATTTTAACAAATCTTTTTTATTTGGTTGTCTTTTGCAGGTACTATTTTTAGCATGGATACCTCTATTGGCACACTTGATGATAGTCCTCCAATGATAGATGGGGAGCAAGATTGGATACCTAAAATTGGTATGGAGTTTGACACAGTAGATGGTGTATTTCAATTTTGGAAAGACTACTCAAAGAAGGTGGTGTTTGGTGTTAGAAAAGAGTATGATAATAAGGATCGAAAAACTAGAGTTGTGACTAGTAAATTGTTTGTGTTGTAAAGAGGGTCAAAAGAGAGGAAAGAAAGATGATGATGACATGATTCGCCACTGCTCCTCGAGAACCAATTGCAAAGCAAGGTTAAAAGTATTTTTAGATAAAGAGAGAAAGAAATATATAGTGAAAGAGTTTGTAGAAGAACATAATCATGAGTTACAATCTCTGTCTACTGCTCACATGCTCAGATCACATAGAAATGTTACTACGACGCATGCATTAGCAATTGAATTGGCTTCTGATTTAGGGGTTACTCCTAAAGTAACACAAGAATTATTAAGCAGGGAAGCTGGTGGTAGGGGTAAGCTTGGGTTTGTTATTGAAGATCAAAAATCATACTTAAGATCTAGGAGAAGAAAAGATATGGGTCACGGGGAGCTTGGCAGTATTTTCACATATTTTGAGAAGCAAAACAAGAGTGATCCTAAGTTTTATTATGCTCTACAACTTGATAGTGTTGATCAAGTCACTAATATATTTTGGGCTGATGCAAAAATGGTTGATGATTATGTTGCTTTTGGTGATGTGTTAACTTTTGATACTAACGAAGGAATGAGGCCCTTAGGCGTGTTTACTGGATATAACCATCATACACAAATAGTGATTTTTGGGGCTGCACTTTTGTATGATGAGACTATTGAATTTTTCAAGTGGTTTTTTAACACTTTTATGAATGCACATGGTGGTAAGGAGCTTCGTTCAATTTTTACAGATTAAGACGCTGCTATGACAAGTGCTTTAGATAGTGAATGGCCAAAAATATCTAATGGATTATGTACTTGGCACATTAGACAAAATACATTGACACATCTTGGTTGTTACATGAGGAATAAGTCTCCATTTATGATATATTTTAATAAGTGCATGTACGAATATGAGGATGAGGAGGAATTTGAGAATAAATGGAAGAATATGCTTGATGATTACAATTTAATGGAGAATAGTTGGTTGACTCGCATATACGAAAAAACAAAGAGAAAAAGAAATAGGCTAAGGCGTATATGAAAAATTCATTCACATTGGGCATCCGAAGCACACAAATGTCTGAAAGTTTAAACAGTGATTTGAAAGATTATTTGAAAAGCACTTTGAGCATCGGTGATTTTTTCAAACATTTTGATAGGGTGGTGGACCAAAAGCGAAATAAGGAGCTAGAGACTGAGTTTAAAATGAGAGAAAATGTCCCTTCATTAGGTTTCTCCAAGTCTCCAATATTAAGACGATTATCAAAAAGGTACACTCCTAAATTTTTTTCATCTCTTTAAAGAGGAGTATGGTTGTGTTGATTCGTTTATAGTGAAGGATGACATACAAGACGCTTATGCATATATTGTTTCTCCACATTGGAAAAAAGAAAAAGAATATAAGTTGTTTTGTAACACTAATAATGAAGTGGTGACTTGTAGTTGCAAAAAGTTTGAAAGTGAGGGGATGTTGTTGTAAGACCCCAACTTTTATAAATAAAAATTTAATTTCCTCTATATATTATTTTGATATAGTAAGGTGTTGATTTGATAAATGTGGTAAGTTATGGATGGAATGTGCAAATTTTACAAAGTAAGCAAGTGGTCATAATATATTCGTTGTGTCGGGGAATATTCTTTTGTCGGAGAATATTCGTACGACGGCGCAGCCATTGGTGGACCCCACAACAGAATAATTGTCGGATATAGAAAGCGACAGAAATAACATTTTCACGGCAAAACTTTTACCGTTAAACTGTTAAAATACCCGGTGATAAAAATACAGTAATACGCATTGTTGCAAAGTAGCACACGGTATTGCACAATATCTTTGATTATTGATGCTTACGTAAGAAGTCACTCAGTATTTAATAATTGTTACAGTATTTACTGTTTAATATTTTATATTATTGACTCAATAATTGCTGCATTGATATTTTATTGACTCAATAATTGCTACGTTGCTATTTTTTTATTCAATAATGGCTACAGTTGATATTTTGTAGTATTGATTCAATAATTGTCGTTGCACAGTATTTCACGTTATCAACTCAATAATTCATATTATTTGAATAATATTATTAGATAGCATTATTGACAATGTCTAAGGAAGTTCTGTCTAGGAGGGGTTATTTAATTGCGCGCCAGTAAGGAGAAGTCCTTATCGGAAGGCCCCCTCTTTCCTGGGAACGACCTGGTTGTCATTATTGTGATTCTGTAATATTAATTTATATAATAATTGATGAATGGTTGATAAAAATATTTTCATTGTGTTGGAAATATTAATGTTAGTAGAAATCGACATTTATTTCGATAATAGTTAATTTTCGGATGTTAAATTGACCTAACGGAGAATTAATCAGATAAATGAGCAATTAATGGGTGGTTAACATGTGGGACCCACTTATTGGTGGATAATAAATAGTTGGTGGGTAGTTGCAGGGGTGGAGGTGCAAGATTTATAAACTTGAGGGACTAAATTAAAAATTTAGGCAAAGATGGAGGTACTAAAGTGTAATTGTCCAACCTTTTTCTAGCCTATAAATAGCAAGCTAATTTCATTCATTTCTCACCATTCTTGAAGAACAAAGTTATTATAGTGAGAAAAATTATAGAGAGAAAAAGAAGAAGAGTATTCTGCTACTACACTACTCCAGTATCCAATCTTCTACTGAGGTAAGGGGTATTATTTCTTTTATATTCATAAAGAATGCTATTTTCTTTCAATACTCGTAAGGGTTGTTACTCTATTCTTTATTGATCTGTGGGAGTAACCTGTCTACGCGGATTACCGCATGCATGGTGAATAACCCTTTGTATTCATTCTTTGTTGATCTGTGGGAGTAACCTGTCTACGCGGATTACCGCATGCCTGGTGAAAACCTTTTGTATTCATTCAATTCCTTAATAATCTGTGGGAATAATCTGTTTACGCGGATTACCGCATGCGTGGTGAATCACCCTTCGTATTCATTTCTATTAAATTGTGGAAATGATCTGTCTACGCGGATTACCGCATGACGGGTGAAAATCCAATTACAGTTTCGTATATTCATTCATACTCGTATGAAATATTATTTCACTGAAATATTGGTCTGAACTTGTTATGAAATTTTTATTTTTTTTATGACAAGTTACTATTCACGGGTTACTATTCATGAGTTACTATTCACGGTAAAAAAAAAATATTTTTTTTTAATCTTTGATTGGATCCAAGTTTGAAACTTCATTCTTGAATTTTGCTCCACAATTGATTATTACGGAGTATTCATGAACTTGGATAAATTAAATTACGAATTCCTAATTTTTGTCCTTTATCTCACTGGATTCGTTTTTATATTATTTTTCATCATCCTCAGTCTTAAATGATGATACAAATGAATATCTTTGGCCTGTAGTGCAAAGATGAATGATTATTTGATGAATATCTTTGGCCTGTAGTGCAAAGATGATTACCTGATGAATATCTTTGGCCCGTAGTGCAAAGATGGACAGGAGTTGAGATGAACATGATCACTGGTGATATAAATGAATATCTTTAGCCTGTAGTGCAAAGATGAATATTTGATTCGAGATATATATTGATTGATGTTACAGGGATAAAATATTGATGATGGACTTTAAATCATAGAAGATAGTAGACTTCATTCTCTGCTTAACTCTTCTAATGATTTGTTATTTCCGCTGCGAATATTGATCTAAAACTTGTTGTCCATAATATTTTATCTGAACTGTTGAAGACTAACGATAATTTATTTTTCATTATCTTAGTCATAATATTCTTTACTGGGCTAGTTGAGCTCACCCTTTTCTTCCATTGTTCTCTTCAGGAAATGAGAATATTGCGGGTACTAGTCGGGGAATGGAGTGATGGTCCGAGCTAGAGCAGTAGTAGTCCTCACTATTTCTGATAAATAGTGTGATCATAATTGTAATGAGGACTTAGTTTGAATCTTAATATTTTCTACATATTTGTACTGAGACTCACAGTTGTGTGGTCGTATTTTGCACGACCGTATGATATAAAGTTTGTATTTGAATTCTGTACCATGTATTTGGCGACTCAGAATGGGTTGGGTTGAATGGACCTATTCTGGGGGCGTCACAGTTGTGTTGTCATATATTAAGAGTATTTAGTCGGCTAAATGTGACAAAAATTCCGGAGAAATACATTTGCAATAGACTTACAAGGGTTGTAAAGAATCGGATTGTATTAGATGAAGAGAAGCCAAACGAAGAAGAAGATGCAAAAGATCGGATTAGAAGAGTCCAATCACAACTCCCACGGTTAACCTATCAAGCTTCAATGAACAAAGATTCGCGTATTTTCATGGAGAAGATGATAAATGACTGCAACAAGAAACTTGAAAATTTCACAATGGGCAAGGAAGTTGAAACTGACAAAGTGCTTGAAAACAAGGTTAACAATCGAATGGAATATGTCAAGGGATTGAAGAAGGAAGGTCGAAAGAGAAAAAGAAGAATGAAACCACAACATGAGATACGTACAAGAAAAGTTATGAAAACCTCTAATTCTAATATGGTAATTTAAACTTTTATATATATGCTTGTATTTTACTTGATTGCTTTTGTTATGGATGATAGTTTCAACTTTTTTATTTCTCAAACTTGTAGGAGGATTGCTCGAGTCCACATATAACACACAATGTTCGTTTGCAAGAACCAAGTTTTGATCTTAATCTGGCGCCAATTCAAGAAGTGGCATGGAGCTAGATCATCCGTATTTCACCATTTTTGTCGATAGTAGCTTTAACTTTTTTTGTAGACAATGTGTTATTTGAGATATATTGTTCCGCTGTGGAAATGTCTGTTCTTGACTTGAAAGATCTACTTGAAGGAATTTTTCTGTTGAGTTATATTTACTGAAGAAGAAATTATTTTGATCAGTGAATTAAACAATTTTACAGTTTAAACATTCTCTATTCAGGTGATCCTCTTCCCAGTTTTGGCTCAAAATCATAAGCAATGAGAAGCTTTAGAGTTTAGGTCTCTAATAAACAAGGGAATGAGAGGGAAAATGAACAAAAAATTTGTGCAAATTGACCTTATTCACTTTGAAAATGCATCATTGTTTTACAACATTTTTATTTGATTTTGCTTCAAAATAAACTAGCAATACATGGAGAAATTAAGGGGCACAAAAGTGTCTTCAGCCTTCAATCTTTAGTCCAAACTCCAAGCAACAATATTGCCTCTTGCAGGTTGAGCACCAAGAATATCCTTAAAGTTTTCAATCTCCAGTCCAAACAACAATATGCTTTATAGTCTTTGATCTACACATAATTGTGCTTCAATTCCTGTAAACAAGAAACCACATTACCACCCTTCCTAAGGAATGATTCATGAAGCAAAAAAAAAAAAAGCATAACAAATTCATCCTAAAAATCAAGCCGCAATAGCATACCGCAAAAAATAAAAAAATAAATGGCACAACAACACCATCCAGCCCGAAAATTCACTTCCAAAAATCCGCTTGTAGCACTTAGTAGAGGTCAGGCACAAGTCAGCAAAGATACATGAACGATATAAAAAAGCAAAATCATCTAGCCCAACAATCCACTTCCAAAAATCAGCAAAACTCAAAAACTCAGACACGAACCGAGAAAAATTAGATCGCATACATTGAATTTCTCGTCTATAACAAACATTGATTTACGTGGGAAACCCAAATCGGGAAAAACCACAGGTGAGAGGTAGAAGATATCACTATATCAAAGAGTGAAAAATACAATTTGTGAAGAGACCTCTCACCACCCAAAACTCAAATCCTGTGTTCATTTCTATTTCATTCAAAGTTCCATTTACAATCCTGTTTTGTCTCTAAAGGTGTGGGTTCAACATGGTCCATGTTGTAGGAAAAGACAAGTTCATATAGGTAGTACTACTATCATCGTTGAGTAAGACGCAACCAATTGTAGTAGTATATTCTTATAAAATTTAAGAAATTAATAATTATACTAGCACTAAATTTTAAAACTCTTTCTAATCAATTCAGTCTCAAGCAAGAAGAGCTCATTTGGTGCGCATACAAATCTATCAAACCAAATTAAATTCAAAGCTATAAAATTCCAAACTACTTAAGTACAACAGAATAACGTAATTAAATACACTACTCAAAACCCAATTTGATCAACATTCAAATAATAATAATAAATTTTAAAAAAAGGACAGAAAAGAAAAGAGAGAGGAGCAAATACCAATTTAGTTTGACCAAATGGGTTTTAAGGTAAATAAAAAAAAGATGGAAAACATAAGAATTGAAGCACAATGAAAGAGATACATACCGAAAAAGAATCTCCCAAATGAGTAATCTGATCACAAGTTGTAGCCTTTTTCCAATTCTGGATCTGGGTATGCAAGAAATCATGCAAAGGCCAAATTTCTTAGTTCTCATTAGCAAATCTTCGATGTCTATTGAATTGAAGCAGCAGGGAATGGAAGGCAGGGAAATAATTGTGACCATCAGATTGTTTTAAAAGATCTAACGGCCCAGATTTTGTACTGTACTAATAACCGGTAAAATATGTACCGGTTCTCTCCCCAATCCTTATAACTAATACAAAAAATAGCATAATTGTGCATGAACTACCGATAGATTAGATGAGAACTCAAAAGGAAACAAAAAATCAAAAAGAACCTGCTCATGATTTCAAGCAGCCATACTATCAAGAGTCTAAGCTGTCAATGTTTTGCGGATTGGCCTTGATTTGCTTTATGACCAGCACATACATAAAATAAATAATAAAAGGAGAAACTTGTTCATCAACTCTAAGTCATCATGAGAACAAATTAAAGAATCCCATGGAAAAAAGTCAATGGAATTATGAAGTCTGGATATTAAGGGATAGATGATATTGTATCATGTTCACCTGTACACAATGTGCTGCACAAGAGGTACATAAATGCTTAACTTCTATCGAGTCATCATCTTAGCAATTAGATGGTAAGCTCTCGGAATAAATCTTATAAACTCTAGTGAGATCTGCGGAACTCACAGTATATAAATGACCAGGCAATGCAAGTGGAAGAACATCATTGATCTCCTCACTTCTCTCTTCTACTGCAGCTGCCTCTCTGAGCTTGCCTTCCTTCCAGAGACTCTTCACAAGAAATTGCTTTGTCAAAGCATCAGGCATCAAATTGGAATTCCTCATATCCTCAAAAACCCTCAAAGCAAGTGCAGCTCTCTCGCACTTGCAGTAAGCACGGATAAGAACCTTGAACATATAAGCATCAGGCTCTATGCCACTCTGCTTTACCATTCCAAAGAGTCTCTGCACAGTTTTTATATCTCCTTGGAGAGCAAAATGATGCATCAATCCAGAAAACGTTTGGATATCTGGAAGAATTCCACACAGAATCATCTCATCTAGTATATCTAAGGCCTTAGCATGCATCTTACACTTGGCTAATGTTCTCAAGAGAGAGGAATACAGCAGCATTAGACTACTTTTTGATATGGGACCGCATAGTGTTTTAGCAGCATGGAAAACCTTAAGCGCAGCTTCACCAGTCCCTGAAATGCCATAAAAATCAATAATCAATTTGATTGTGCTGAAGGATAGTCTTATCCCCTCCTTTTTTGTCTTGGACATGAGTTGATCAACCAAATCGACTCGTCCATTGCGAGCTAACTTGGCAAGTATCCTTGATATGGTGTAAATATCATGACAGAATCCTGGTTGATAAGAAACCCAAGAGAAAAACTGCCATGCTGTTTCAGCTGAACTGAAATTCCTGATCATCTTGGAAACCAATCGAGTTGTCCACACAAATTTAGCATCTTCTAGTGCTGATACCTCTTCTGGTCTCCAATAATTCAAGGCACTTGCCAAAGCAGCTGGGTCTAACCAAGGTCTCAACTGAACGCCATTTTCCTCAGCATCACAGAGGGCAGAGTCAAGATCTTCATCGCAATAATCGTCATCATCTTCAGAATTAGTATCATTTGTAGATGATTTTATGTTCTTAATCCTTTCATCTGGTAACATTTCTTTAACCAATTCAGCCGTCTCCTCAACGAATCCTGCCTCCTGCATGCGCTGCAATGATGAGTGCATGGCTCGACCTGGCAATATTCCATCAATCCGCATATCATCCAGTAAAGTTTTAACCATATCAAACTGACCAGTGCCAGAGAATGCCCCAACCAAAACAGAGTACTGCCTCAATGTGCGTTTTATCCTCATTGAATGCAATGTATGAAAAATCTGCATAGCTGAATTCAACTTCCCTAAATTCACGAGGTGCTCAATCATAACTGTATATGTCCTAGCATTAGGAAGCCCCCCTTCATCAATCATTCTATAGAAAGTCGTCACAGCCTCAAAGTCCTTGTGCGTCTGAGCACAAAGTCCCATGATGATGTTATAAGACTCGGTACACGGACGCTTCTGCAAGGCTCGCCGCTCGCTCCAGACACAAAGGACCTCATCAAGGTCCCCAGCAGCAGCATACCAACGCATCCTGTCCATAAAGCTGACCCGTGCAACATTTATGAACTTGCCAGAATTAATGCCGTTAATTAGGGCCTTAAGTTTAGCAGTTTGATGGGATTTTGCAAGAATTTTGGCCAGTGCATGGAGGCTATTTTGGGTATGCAAAAAGTGTGGAATGCTCTTAAGGGTTTCAACCAGGAATAATGCAGAATCCGGAGAGGGAGCTGAACGAAGCGCATTGGTGACCACAAAGGAGTCGAGAGCTGGATCATTTAAAATGGATACAAGCGACTCTGGAGATTTGGATCGGAGACTAAGCCGAATCGAATCAATGAGCCTCGCTCGCTGGAGGTAAAGAGAGACCTTATTTACACAGGGGTTACTAGAAAAGTAACTGTTTTGTATGGTCAAGGTGTTGAATAGGATTTTGCTGTAAAAGAATCCATTCAGATACATAGGCAGCCCCTGCAGACTAGCCGACAGAGAAGTAACTCTAACTCTTGTAAGACCTCTGAGTAAACCCATTACACAATATTAGAACCATGCATGTTGAAATTGTAGAATGCACCCTATTACTATTAGCATGACACAGGAAATTTCTCTATAGTATGAACCCATGCACACTAATGAAATGTCTAAACTAGACCTTTACGGTGACTAGTGTATTACTTAGGTTAATGGTTATAGTGTTCTGAAGAAGCGATGTAGAGAAGTAATGGAAATATGGCTATCTTCTGTTAAAACAAATATCAAACACCTAGAGTGCAGAGGAAGAGGAATATAGTCCCAGAAAGAGGAAAACTAGTCCTACGATACAAGATTACCTCAAAGTATAAGCGCAAGTCAGTGATGGGTTCCGTTGTTGGGTGGCAGTCGGGTTTTTATGAGGGCGTCGGTTCCGGGTGTTTTTATATGATTAGTATTTAAATTTACTGATCTGAGCTGGATCGGGATCGGGATCGGGGTCGAGTTGAATGAAGCAAAGCTTGCTAAAACGATTATCGCAAGCTTAAGTGCAACATTTAATTTAATAAATAATTATACAAAAAAAAAAAAACACAATAGCTCCATCCCCTAATGGATACTGGGCTCAATTGTGAAATTTAGAAAATCAGAATTTTAGTCCAAGACGTATATGTCCATGTTTTTACTTTTGCATGTTGATGGCCTGGTACATTACAAACTTAAAATTATTTCACAATTCTTTCATAATAATGTTAATTACGTGCCTTAATTAGTAGAAAAAATGTCAGCTTTTATGTTTTGGCTAATTGCCTTTGTAGTACATTTCTCATTCTCTATTTTTTTTTGTCTCAAATAGGGTATCACGATTAGTCTCAATTTCACTATAAGATTTATTAGTTATGTCGTGAAGATCAATATCACAAAAATATTATATGAAGGAAAAAATGAAAGTGCACAACTGTGTAAGTTCTAAATGTATACAGTCTACCGTAGAGTTAAGTCAGCCTAAGATCGTAGAGTTGTCCCTTACAGATAGTAGAGTAGTCACTACTACTATAGAAACGTAGAGTGAATCCTCGGATCGTAGAATGACTTAATTCTACAATTATAGACTGTGTACATTTAAAAGTCTGCACAGTTGTGCAGCTCCATTTACCCCTTATATGAAACACAATTTGAAGATACCAAACTATAATTTAGCCACTGAGATTCTCTCTCTAGTTGAAAACCATGGCTGCTAAGAGCTTCCAAAAGGGAAAGAAAGAATATCTGTCGCAAACATTCTCTCCTAGTTTGCACATTACACTCCCAGTGACGTACAAATTTGATAACTATATGTAGTCCACATTTACACACGCACGCACGTTCACCTGTTACCTTAACACTAAATAGCACCACTGTACACTCCTCGGAGAAGACTGTCTTCTATGTTTGTTATAAATAAGAAACCAAAAACAACAGGCAATGTCATGTACAAAAGTAAATGCATTATTCAGTGTATTCATTTTTCTTTTCTCTATATAACACAAGTATATGTGGTGCTCAAGGTTACATACAGATTGCATCAATTTTGCAGAGTATAGCAGCATTTATTGTTTATCGAGTCTCCTGATGTTTCATTTGTGAAATATTTTGGTCCTGTTGAAGTTATATTATATATCCGAGGAGGAGGAAGGCAAAGCAGATCGCCAATTAATTTACTAAGGGAAACAGCCTGCAAGTCGAATGTGGTCAAGGGTCCTCTTGAGGCCATACTTGAGCACTGCCTTGTTACCTTCTCTGAATCCATCTCCATAAGCTTTTGACGTATCCGATTCAATCTGGTGTTTAAAAAAGTCGCCAAGTTTCTTTTCAAACTCGGACCGTTTACCCTTCTTCGACGACGTGGGACCAGAGGATGACGATGATGCAGATGACGATGACGAAGTTGAGGCGACATTACTACCAGAACCTGAACCAGCCATAATCTCAGAATCCAACCACATATGAGCTAGCACTTGGCAAATACCTTCTTCAACATCAGGACTTAGATTGGGATAGCCTACAAATTAATCCCGAATGGTAAATTCAGAGCATGTACAATAGGTTGAACAATCAAAAAAAATAAAAAAAATTATGGCTAAAGCACCTTTAAGCCGCAGCCATGCATGCATCATCTCATGTGCCAGAATAGATCCAGTCAACAACCTGAATTTATGAGCTTTAGGTTGTACTTCAAGAAGCCCAAGCATGAATTATGACTATAGTCAACAGATAGGAATATTATTACCTAGGGAGACTATACAAAATGAGAATAGCTGTCACTTCGCATCGTCGGATGAGCCTATAAGGCTCTGTAAACATGTCTACAATCCGGTACCCTGCCCCAATCTTAGGCCTCCTTGAAATCTATTTTTTCAGTAAAACATACGTCAAGTCTGAATTTGATAAATAACTATATCTTCAAAAACTAAACCAATCCATAGGCAAGATGTCAAGGAAAATATTCATACACTGCTAACGGTTTGTTCTTCTGACAGGCAAAGACCTCTAGTCTCAGGCATGTGATGATGACCCTGCCACAAAAGGAAATTATGAAAATCACCAAGTAGAAAAGCAAAAACAGAAAAATTAACCTTCTCTGGAAATATGATAAATTTAATGCATCTGTCTCACATTCTTTTCTCCCTCCATGGCCTCATTTAGCGCTTGTCTCTCAACTAAGAGCAACGGAATTTGTTGCTCCACTTTCATATTTAATCCTTCATAAAATTCTTGTATTTCAAGGTAAAGAGGTTGACATTCATGAGTATCCATTACAGCAGAGTCCAGGCACTCTAGACATAGTTTCCGACCATCATCTAGTAAAAGATACCTTGTGTCCCTCGGCTGCAAGGGATGAAAAAGGCTTTGAGTTAACACCAATGCAGGAAATCAGAAAGCTTTTTCTTTTACTGTTTTTTATCTGTTTCCATTTGCGAGTTTCAAGGGACCTTATGAGTAGTGCTATGGGTGTTTACTTTTATCTTGTTTGATTTTATTTTTTGTGTTCAAGTTCCCTTTTGTCTTTTTGGTTTCAGAAGAGGCTGTAGGGGAGAGTGGGAGAGGGATATTGGGTGGGTATGAATTTTCAGCAGACCTCCATTCTCTCACAGCTGCAACATCTCGGTGTCCCGTCATGTTCATGTGAGGGGCAGTACTTTTGTTCCCAGAAAGGATGTGCCCTGTACTCAATAAGACCAGCCATATTTGTCGGGATCTGGCAAGAAACCCAAGGCACTACATTGTTAGTGCAATAAATAAGAAAATAAAACAACTTATGTTGGATATTTTCAAAATCTGTTGTTATATAATAAATATATTATACTTTTTTAATAACTAACAGATGCATTGGTTCAATGGTAAAAGTGTGATTACTAGTTTGAATAGGTATAATGTTACACCTTGAACCGGTGCAATGGTTCAACTTGGGTCACTAGTTTGAACCGGTGTGATTGCTAGTTTGAACAGGTGTAACATTAAACCGGTGCAATGGTTCAATTTAGATCACTAGTCTAAATCGGCGCGACTCTTAGAAAGGGTGTGTTTGATTCATATCTTTTCAAATTGAAAATGTGCCTTTTTAAAGAGGTGTTTGGAATCCTATAAATGAATTAGAAAACTCTCATTTGAGATAACAATTCATTCACAAGAAATAAATGCATAATTCTTTTAAAAGAATTTTGGTGTTATTATTTTCTTCTCTCTCAAATTATAGTTTTGAATTAAATACTATCCTGCAAATAGTATTTAATACAGATTAATTTCTGAGTTTATCTTATTTTGGGATACGAATTCGCTATAACCCTGTGCAGTTTATATAGGGGGTGAATTCTGTCTTAAGGAGAGAGTGGACTTCCATTCGATTCAAGCAGTACTATTATTATTATTTTCAGAATTTCGACAATGTCATACGGCGAAAGTTCCAACAATCTTAAGACAGTATTCTATGAAGGACATTTTGAAAAATGATGTTAGTCTGAATATGGAAGGGTGGCGATGCTACATCAAAGAATTATATTTTCTTATAACTACGATCGCGGAAATTATTATTATCCAGGAAGAAGTTTCCCAATCAAAGAAAAATCAAAGAAAGAAATGTGAAATCATTGTAAGTGAATTAATTTAAATTTGGCATGATAGTATATATATTTATTGTTTGATAATACTATATGTGGCTAAAAATGTATATTTATTTTCTTCCAAATATAATATATGTGATTATATTATTTAGGAGGAAAATAAAATAATACATATTAATGATGTGGGAATTTGAGTTCATAATTTAATAAAGGATTGAAAATATAGTATATGCTTGAAATTGTTGCATAAACATAACTTGCATATATGTATATTTTAGATTAATCATACCATGATGGGTTATGTACTTTAAAAATTTATGAATATTAAATTTTGCACATATATAGTATTTGGTATGATGTTCAAGTATAAATAATTTTTATTATGGTTAATAATTGATGAGTAGATTTTATATCTACTAATTTGGTATTCTTAACTTAATTATCTTGCTAATTCTTAAGTGTTTTTAGTATTATTTTAGTGCATTTTAGTATTTATATATATGCATATAGCAATTTCAGCCTATGATAGTGTAAGTCAGGTTAATTATCACATGTTTAGCCTTAATATGAAGCTACAGGTAATAAAGATCGTGTGGCGAAAGCTTGGTGAGAGGAAAACACAAGTATCTGAACTTCATGTGAAGAAAAGAGACAAAACAGGCACATAAAGGAAAAAGAGAAACGACCAGGGACTAATGAGCCGCGGCGCTAACCCTGTACAATTAGAGAGCCGCGACGCTATGCTGCTTTTCTCACGCATGTGGCCTCACGTGCTCGACAAGATGGGGAGTTTAATTTGATTATTTTATTATATGCGTGATAATTGAAGTCAGGAGGGTTTCAAACTCCTGAGGCTGAAGACTTTGACATGTTTACGTTATCATGTATGGGTTGAATACTTACTATTAGAATATATTCAGTAGAAGACTAATAATTAATGATTCATTATTATTATTAGTTTTTGGCTTAGGCTTAGAAGTACGTAGAAGAATAAGAGTTTTATCAGAGATTATTCAATGGCATGAAGGAGCTTAGAAAGAAAGATTGAATTCATCAGAGTTTATTTCTTTGTTCTCTATTCTTATTTCTTCTATTCTAGAATGACTTTTGATAAACTACTGATATTTTTAGCTTTGATTATGAACTAAATTCTTATTTAAGGATTCAATTGAACCCGATTATGATTTGAGTTAATATTTATTCTTTCTTTTATTTAAATTGATTATGGATGGATTGTTTATTATATCTTGTGTTCAATGTTATAATTGTTTGATCAACAATTATTAGATGGATTTAGATAAAATTTCACAACGGATTCTAAATTAAGATCTGGATATAGTAACTTGTTATTAATAATTCTTCTTAGGAGTCAATGCTAATTTGTAGACGGGATAGGAATATACCTGTAGACCGCAAACAACGTGTTGAAAATGGTTCTTAATGAATTTATTATTATTGTTTCTCATAGGAATATAGTGAAATTAATAATAATAGATATGCTATATAATTATTTGGAAAATAATTATATAAACTATTAGTGATTTTCTGTTGGCAATTCTAATTAATTAATTTAATAAAAAAATACTAATATTAATTAAATGATTCATCGGGGGAAATTGATTCCTTAATCTTTTTATTCATTGAATTCGTAGTTCATTAATTGTTTTGTCCTATTAATTCATTCATTTAAGATTTCAATTGTCTAGATAAAATTAAATTGATGCATGATTAGTAATTAGGTTATTAAGCTTATTATTCACTCTTCGTGGGAACGATACTCTACTTGCCACTATATTGCATAAGTAATCACGTATACTTGTGTTTAATTGCTAGTGGTATTTTTAGGCAAACAAGTTTTTGGCACCGTTGCCGGTGAGCAAGTTAATATCTTAATTTTCTAATATTAATTTCTATCAGTTAGTTTTAATTTAGACTTTATTTATGTTTTACGTATTTCGTTTATTGTCGCAGGTGCTTTTGACTCGTGAATGCAAACACGGTCAAAACAACAAGAATTGTTGTCGTACGAGGATGATATTGAAAAACAGTTTTAACGGTTGAATGCAAACAACTTTGAGATCAAACCAAGAACAATTCAAATGATACAAAATTCAGTTCAGTTCGGAGGTCTACCGAATAACCATCTTGTTACCTTCTTGGAGATTTGTGATACTTTCAAATATAATGGAGTTACAGATGATGCGGTGAGATTGAGACTATTTCCTTTCACACTTTGTGATAAGGCGAAGAGTTGGTTGCATTCACTACCAGCAGGTTTAATTACTACATGGGATGATTTAGCACAATAATTCTTGGCAAAGTTCTTTACACCAGCAAAAACATCGAAAATGAGAAATGAAATCACTTCATTCGCACAGCAGGACTCCGAATCATTATATGAAGCATGGGAAAGGTTCAAGGATATGTTAAGGAGATGATTTAGCAAAAAAAAAAGATATGTTAAGGAGATGTCCACATCATGGACTTCCTAAATGGCTGCAAGTTTAGACTTTATACAATGGATTATTCAATATCACTCGAACTAGTATCGACGCAACTGTAGGAGGGCGTTGATGAGTAAGAATTTTGATGAGGCATACGATTTGTTGTTAGAAACAATGGCCGCAAACAACTATCAGTGGCCAACAGCTCAATTGAACCAACCGAAAACAGGAGGAAAATTAGAGGTTGATGCGTTAACGGCTTTAGCTGCTCAAGTTGCAACATTGACAAAGAAATTTGATTCATGGGGCACACCATCAATTCAGCAGTTAGTTGCAGTATGTGAATTATGTGCAGGGAATCATCAAACAAGTCGGTGTGCAATCAATCCAGAAATAGTGAATTTCATTGGGAATAACAAGGCATGTACTCTAATACGTACAATTCAGGGTGGAGGAATCAACCGAATTTTTCATGGAGCAATAATCATAATCAAACTTCAGCTCCAAGACACTTTCATCCATCGGGTTTTCAAGGTCAAGCTCAACACCAGCAGGAAAGGAAGTCGAGTTTAGAAGAGTAACTGACTAAATACATTGCTCATAATGACACGACTGAACAGTGTAGAAGAATCACTTCACAATTTGGAGAATCAGATGGGACAGTTGGCAAGTGCGGTGAATAATCGTCCACAAAGTGCTCTCCCAAGTGATACTGAAGTTAATCCGAAAAGAAAATCATGAGCAATGCACGGCTATTTCATTGAGGAATGGTAAGAGTTTGCAAGAAAATGATAACACGTCCACAGGTAAAATGAACAATGAGAAGGAAGAAGAGAGCAAAGTTGATTCAAACAAGAGTGAAAAGATTGAGAGTGATGGGGTAAACTTGAAGCATAACGAGGATAAGCAAGACACAAAGATACCTTCTGTGCCATATCCCCAACGTTTGAAAAGTCACAAACTTGATTATCAATTTTCAAAGTTTTTGGAGGTTTTTAAGAAGCTACAAATCAATATACCTTTTACAGAAGCATTAGAACAAATGTCGAGCTGTGTGAAGTTCATGAAAGAGATTTTGTCAAAGAAAAGGAGGATAGGTGAATAAGATATGATCGCTTTAACCGAAGAATGTAGTGTCATTATTCAAAAGAAACTAGCAACTAAGCTGCAAGACCCGGGAAGCTTTACAATACCATGTACCATCGGGAAACAGTTTGTTGGGAAGCTTTATGTGATCTTGGGGCAAACATTAATTGCATGCCGCTATCCATTTATGAAAAGCTTGGACTAAAAGGATTGAAACTTACTAACATAACTCTGCAATTGTCAAATAGATTAATTACACATCCAAAAGGAGTGATTGAAGACGTATTGGTAAAGGTTGATAAGTTTGTATTTCCGGTTGACTTTGTAATTCTTGATTGTGAAGAAGATCAGGAGGTCCCACTCATTCTGGGCCGACCATTCTTAGCAACAGAGAGAACTTTGATAGATGTGTGGAATGGGGAACAAACTATAAGAGTCAATGACCAAGAGATTAAGTTCAACGTGTTTGATATCATCAAGTTTCCGAACGAGGTGGAGAAATGTTATTTGGCAGAAGAAAGCATAGTTAATGAGACAGTGATAGGTGATGGAACTAGAAAATGGATTGAGAATAAAGGAAAGCATGACATGGAAGAAAAAGGGCAAGTTATGAAGGATGTGGGATGTGCAATCGACGACATTCCAACCACTTAAAACGAGCCCGAGTAATGGAAAGGAAAAAGTCAGATTGATGACTTAAAAACAAGCGCTACTGGGAGGCAACCATGGGTTAAATTTAGAATTAGATTGAATTTTAGCTCATTTTAGTTCAATTATTAATCATGCAAATTGTTACAATTAATTAATTTAAATCAAGATAGCCGATTAATGAATTTTTAATTTCAGGTGACGTGGAATCAAAGAAAAAGCATGCCACAATTTAAACGTGGATGAGCAATGCAATGGCAAGGCAAAACATGACATCACAATGAAAAGAATAGCAAGGAATGGCTAAGTTGTGGGACAAGCATGCAAAGAAATGGCTAAGCAAAGGAAAAGGAAGGGGAAAGGAAGGCCTAAGTCAAGAGGCGCGCGCTTGAAGTGAGAGACTTTAGCACCGCAGCCCCTAGATCTAGGGTCGCGGAGCTACCCAGAGCCACGGCGCTCCGATGCGAATCAACAAACTCGAGTTAGCACATAAGCGCCCATTTCGCTCAACTTCCCCCAAACACTCAGCCATATACTCCCCAACTCAAACTCCCCCCTCCCTCCCCTCCCCTCCCCTCCCCTCCCCTCCAAACCCAAATTCATCCCCACTTTCAAAAACCAACTTCAAAGGACTTCCAAGTGCACTCAAACTCAGCATTACAAGTTATATCAAACAACAATTTAGAGGATTGCAGGGAGAAATCAAGAGTTATATATTTGGAGAAGGAATTGAAGTCAAAAATCATCAATTTTCATCTTCAAATCAAAGAGGTAATTGGTACATGCAAGCTTTCTTCTTCATCCTTGTGACTGATTTTCACTAATTGGATATATTGTTTGGGTGTGCTACATCAATTGGAGGGATTTGAAGAATACAAAAGCTTTGAATTTGGGCCAAATTTAAGGCGCTCGCAAGGTGTTCGGTAAATTGTCCCAACGAAAAACTTCATCGATTTCCTTGGTTTTCAAGCATTGTTTGGCATCCAAATGGCACCCAAAAGACAACGTGTTGCCGGATCTTCATCCAGAGCTTCAACCAGCTATGATCACACGCTTTGTGAGTGAAGCCACATCCGAACGGTTCCATGCCTACCTCGTCAACAAAAATCTAATTCAAGAGCGTGGCTTGGTGCCACAAGATCACAATGGACGAGGAATATGAGCGGTTATGAATGAGCGTAGATGGGGTGTCTTAACATCACAACCCGAGGTTGCGGTACTTTCAATTGTGAAGGAGTTTTACGCCAATGTGGTGGAGGCTAGGGACAAAATTGCTATCGTTCGAGGCAGGCCGGTGCCATTTTATAGTGTAGCAATCAACGCATATTACAATCTTGCATCGATCGAGGATGATGAGTACACTTAATACAGGCAGGAAGAGCTTGACTAGGATGAGGTGGTCAAATGTTTATGCAAACCAGGGGCACAATGGACTATCAGGGGTGAGGAAGCGATCTCCTTTTCAAGGAGCGAACTAAGCATATATGGTAAGGCTTGGTTTTATTTCATATGTGCAAAATTGATGCCTTCTTCGCATGTTTCAAATGTTATCAAGTCTAGGGCATGTCTTCTGTTTGTCATTGTCATTGTCATTGTCATTGGAAAAAGTATTGACGTGGGAAGTCATCTACGGGTCGATCCTCCACGCATTGAGGGGCGGTTCCACCGGCGGACTTCCACACCCATCACTCACCCGGGTCAAATCCCGAGGCCGGAACAAATCTCGAGTCAAATACGAAGTCCGAATCGAATCAAATCTATCCAAAATAAGGCCTTAAACCACTGGCCCAATAATATTTTTGGGTCATCTTAGCCCACCACAGGCTCACCCAAAAGTCATGACTGAAAGTACTATTGTTAGTAATTTAATTACTTATACACAGACAAATTTTTTCCATATCTTTTGATGTGGGACTAGGGTGTTACAAACTCCCCCACTTAAATTTATGACGTCCTCGTCAGAACCAATCGCGCACACGGTCCACAAATCTTTGCCTCTCTAGCTATTGTGGGATAATACCGGCTAGCTTCGTGTCCCCACCATCGGTAACCCGATCAGATGACCCGACCTGAGCTTTCGAGAGTCGGCTTTGATAACATATAAAACAACTCGGGTCAACTCCCGTGTCCGGAACGAATCTCTGGTCAAATCCCAAGTCCGGATCGAATCAAATCTATCCAAAATAAGGCCTTAAACCACTGACCCAATAGTATCTTCTTGGGTCATCTTAGTCCACCACAGGCTCACCCAAAAGTCATAACTGAAGGTACTATTGTTAGTAATTTAATTCCTTATACACAGACAAATTTTTCTCATATCTTTCGATGTGGGACTGGGGTTTATAGGTTGTGTAGGAACGTAGGTGTGGTTTGGACTGCGGATGAAATTTTTGAACCAAAGGCAGTATTGGACACAAACATGTTTAAATGTTATGCATAATGTAAGGTACTTTAGGCTGATCACCTATTGTACTTGTTTACATTTGGATTTCAGCATAATACTGTTAATTCTAGCAAGAGTTCTTGCAGCTTCATTTACAAATATATACTTTGTCTGTCACTAAACCAATAACTCTTTTTTGTTTGGAACCTTTCCAATTTACTACACCACCGTTCAAGGTAACACTTTACCCTAAAAAGGATTTGTTGTCGTTTTTGGAACAAAGCTCGATTTATAATAATTGTTGCAAGATCTGACTATTTTGAGCAATTTAAAAATAGTAAATGAAATTTGAAAATTCCAAAAAAAATATATGTTCATAAGGGAACCATATTCTGATGAAACGCAGAAAAGAAATTTTTTTGAAGATGTTTTGGTATTTTTCATGTAAATGTTTAAGTTATGAATAAATGAGAATAATAAATCGGTTCAAGGAATGGGAAGGAGGCATCCCAGAGCTGAGTGGTGCAAGTTATATTTTAGATGATAGTGTTGAGGTTGAGGCTACCATTGTTGTTGGACGTGTTGGAGGTGCAAGTCCATCTCAACCTACTACGTGATGGTGGAGGTTTGGCTTCTCCATCAGGGGTTTCATTGGATCTTTTGCTGAATGAGGTTAAGGCTTCGAGTGGCGCTACAGACAACTTAGGAAGGGGCCAGGAACAACTGTTGAGGTTGTCTTGCCAATAAACACGCTGGGTGGATCAAATAGCGGGACGAGTCGACACATTCATGGATTACATGAATGAGGTCATCACTACCTTTTCCAATCACTTCAACGTGATCGGTTCGAATCTTATCCATTTCTCGCCACCATTGGTGTTCCCTGACATGACATTAGAGACGGAGGAGGAGACTGACAACTTTGCAGACGAGGATAACTGATGCCTCAGGGAAGTATGATTTGATGTATTACATTGAGGGTAATGTAATACTTAAGTTTGGGGGGATTGATACTTTTGGTTTGTTTGGTTTGGTCTAATTTGGTTAATACTTTTGGTTTGATAGTTTGGTTTGGTTAAGACTTATTTTAATTTGCTAGGATGGTTTGTTTTAATTAGTTGTTAATATGCATGTTAATTAGGATTTGATCTATGTTTAATTCGGTATGTTAAGTAGGATTTGATTTTTATTTGCATGTGTTAGTTTGTTTAATTATTTTGCATGTTTTAGTTATTAATTATATTGCATGTTAGTTAGGTTCATTTTGCATGTTTATATCTGAGTAAAAAAAAAGAATAAATGAAATAAGTTAGTGAATTTTGGAATAGTCGATGATAAGAAATGATTATACTTGGTTGGAAGTTAGCAAACTTTTGAATCCTGTGTTAGTTTTGAATATCGAGTTAGTAGTCGATTTGGCGTAGTTATGATCTCTATATATATTTAGAGCTCTGATATCCCACTGTAAGTAATTATATCTTAGGTTATAGTTTGAAACCTTGGTTAGATGTTGTCAAGACGGTAGGATGGTATTTCAGTTTTAATTGAAGTAGGGGTGGCCATTTGTTCAAGTTTGGAGGGATTATGGTTGAAAAGAAAAGAAAATTGCATTCTTCCTAGAGTTATGAATATATGGTGGAGTGAAAATGAGCTTAAAGAACACTCCTTGATAAAAATAAGGACGAGATGGAACGTAAAACGTACTCGTTCAATTGAATGTGAGGAGTGTAAAACACACTCACCATGGAAAATATATAGAACAATATGTTGAAATGTATCTAGGAAGAAGAGCTATGTAATAGGAAAACTATATTGTCCTTGACTTGAATGATGTTTATCCTAGCTGAGATTAGTACTGTAATATGTTCCTAGGGATTGATGATTCTCTCGTACTAGGTGTTCATTGTATAATCTTTCTAAGGTATGATTGATTGAGGTGGAGGCTGTACACACACTGTGGGATCATAATCATTGTGAATTGATGGCTAAGTTGATTGATAAGCCAATGCGTGGTTTAATTGTTGCTAAGGATTATTTATGTATGATCTTGGAGGCTATATTCAAAATTTATGCTTAGTTCATTAGTAGATTGCATTTTAGAAATTTTAGGGTTGAATTTTGTTTTTAGTTTTGCTTGAGGGCAAACAAAGGTTTAAATTTGGGGGTATTTGATGACTAGATTTTATATTTACTAATTTGGTATTCTAACTTAATTATCTTGCTAATTCTTGAGTGTTTTTAGTATTATTTTAGTGTATTTTAGTATTTATATGCATATAACAATTTCATCCTTTGATAGTGTAATTCAGGTTAATTGTCATATGTTTAGCCTTAATATGAAGCTGCAGGTAATAAAGTTCGTGTGGCGAAAGCTTGGTGAAAGGAAAATGTAAAGTATCTGGACTTCATGTGGAGAAAAGGGACAAAACAGGCGCATAAAGGAAAAAGAGAAACGACTAGGGACTTATAAGCCGTGGCGCCCTAGAGCATGAGCCGCGGCGCTGACCCTTTACAATTAGAAAGCCGCGACGCTCTTAGTCAAAGTCGCAGCGCTATGTTACTTTTTCTCAGGCGTGTGGCCTCGCGCTCGGCAAGATGGGGAGTTAAATTTGATTATTTTATTCTTGATTTTGTTGGATGCGTGATAATTGAAGTCAGGAGGGTTTCAAACTCCTGAGGCTAAAGACTTTGACATGTTTACGTTATCATACAATGTATAATGTATGGGTTGAATACTTATTATTAGATATTCAGTAGAAAACTAATAATTAATGATTCATTATTATTATTAGTTTTTGGCTTAGGCTTAGAAGTACGTAGAAGAATAAGGGTTTTATCAAAGATTATTCCAAAGGTAGGAAGGAGCTTAGAAAGGAAGATTGGATTCATTAGAGTTTATTTCTTTCTTCTCTATTCTTATTTCTTGTATTCTAGAATGGCTGTTGATAGCTTTGATTATGAACTAAATTCTTATTTAAGGATTCAATGAAACCCGATGATGATTTGAGTTAATATTTATTCTTTTTTTTATTTAAATTGATTATGGATGGATTGTTTATTATATCTTGTGTTCAATGTTATAATTGCCTGATCAACAATTATTAGATGAAATTTAACAATGGATTCTAAATTAAGATCTGGATATAGTAACTTGTGATTAGTAATTCTTTCTAGGAGTGAATGTTAATTTGTAGACGGGATAGGAATATACATGTAGATCGCAAGCAACGTGTTGAAAATTATTCTTAATGAATTTTTTATTATTGTTTCTCATAGTAATATAGTGAAATTAATAATAATAGAGATGCTATATAATTATTTGGAAAATGATTATATAAACTATTAGTGTTTTTCTGTTGACAATTCTAGTTAATTAATTTAATAAAAGAAGAATAATATTAATTAAATGATACATCGGGAGAAATTGATTCCTTAATCTTTTTATTCATTGAATTTGTAGTTCATTAATTGTTTTGTCTTATTAATTCATTCATTTAAAATTTCATTTGTCTAGATAAAATTAAACTGATGCATAATTAGTAATTAGGTTATTAAGTTTATTATTCGCTTTTCGTGGGAATGATACTCTATTTGTCACTATATTGCATAAGTGATCACGTATACTTGCGTGTAATTGCTAGTAGTATTTTTAGGCAAACAATAACCATATATTATGATCATGGATTATGGTCGATTTTAAGTTTATCAAGGCAATAAGAGTTTCTCATAAAAGGAAAAGGCGGTAATGCCTAGTTTTAGATTATTGTTTTTAAATTGTACCAAATCCGGATTAATGTGCATAGTTCACTTTCAAAGTGAGTGATGGTCCAAAGTGTTGTAATCTGAGTTATATATGAGACATCCTATATAAATTTATTTACATATAGATTAATCATTATCTTGGTATTAAAGATAATATGGTTTATAACTTCATGTTAGGACCGATCAATTTATGAAGTTATTGTCAACATCTCTCGGTTTGAGATAGTAATATGTAAATTAACAACTGTACACATGATTTGTGACATTTAATTATGTCGAGTCAATGTAAGTTCGACCAAGTCCTTGCACTAAGGGTCCTAGGCAAGGAGGTTGAATTATGTATGTCAAATTAATTTTGAGAGATACGACATGGAATTCAATAATGAAGTTTAAATTTTATCATTTTATGATAATGGAAGCGATTGTCTTAAGTGTCTGGTATTAAAGATATTTATATAGCATAAGTTAATTGATAGTTATGATAATGTGGTGACTTGTTAAGAAAGTCAAGACATATCGATATAAGACATGACTATGTAAATGAGCACTTGATAGTAATAAAGTAATATAGTCATTATCTTTGTTAAAACCAAAGTAATTTGGAGGATCCCGGTTACAAAAGTCCTAGGCACGGATTGTTATGGAGTAATTCCATAGAGATGGGTTTAAAGCCTTTGAATGAGAGGTAACCTATAAGTGGAACCCAACTAAATATTAGAGTAACATCTAGTATATTATTTCAATTGAAAAATACTTATAGTAATAACCAATTATACACTAGATAAGTATGAAGAATAAATTCTTCAAATCATCTCAAAGTTAGTGTATGATTGTATGGAGAGCAAAGAGAGCAGGATAAAGCTTTACTGAATCTATGTCCAGTTTGGAAGATACATGTCATACAAGTGCATCTGATTAAATTCACCTATGCAAGTGAAGAAAGTGGGGCCGCTTCTGTGAGACTTAAAATTGTCTCTAAGTCACGAAACCCAAGAGATAAACACAATGCCATAAATGTGTTGGGTTTCCTTAAACTATAAGGGATATAATATATGTATATTGAGCAGGATATCACTTTAAGATTTCCTAGTTCAAAGCTAAGGCTACTAAGAATTTTGATATTTTGTAATATAGATTATGTAAAGGTTCAAGTTGAAAGACACTCTTACTTATGTATGATATGCATAAAGCGAGAAAAAGGTTGACAAAATAAAGTATAGGATTTTGAAAATGGGGGGAGATTGTTGAATATTTTCAAAATCTGTTGTTGTATAATAAATATATTATATTGTTTTAATAACTAAGAGATGCATTGGTTCAATAGTAAAGGTGTGATTACTAGTTTGAACAGCTGTAACGTTACACGGTTCAACTTGGGTCACTAGTTTGAACCGGTGTGATTGCTAATTTGAACGGGTGTAACGTTGAACCGGTGCAATGATTCGATTTGCGTCACTAGTTTGAACCGATGTGACCCTTAGAAATAGTGTGTTTGGTTCATATATTTTCAAATTAAAAAGGTGTCTTTTCAAAGGGGTGTTTGGAATCCTATAAATGAATTAGAATCTCTCCTTTAGGATAACAATTCATTCAGAAATGAATGCATAATTCTTTTAAAAGAATTTTGGTGTTATTATTTTCTTCTCTCTCAAATTATAGTTTTGAATTAAATACTATCATGCACATAGTATTTAATACAGATTAATTTATGGGTTTGTCTTATTTTGAGAGATGGATTCGCTATAACCTTGTGCAGTTTATATAAGGGGTGAATTCTGTCTGAAGGCGAAAGTGGACTTCCATTCGATTCAGGCGGTACTACTAAATTTTTTTTAGAATTTCGACAATGTCCTACGGCGAAAATTCTAACAACTTATGTGTCTAAATATCATAGAATTGTAATTATATATATATATATATATATATATATATCACAAGTAAAAATACCATAATGTCAATTACTGATAAAAGAAATTGTGATCTGTTTCTTTTCTTTTTTCTTTCTTTGGAAGTAAAAGGAATCGTGATGTGTAGACCTCAAAATAAGTAAGCACTTCAGACAAGAACGGAAATATGTCGGAGATTATGAGCCTTTCCTGCTAACCAAAGTATTAATGAAGATAAACCTATTATTTAATTCAATGTTTGAATATAACAATGGGCAGTATGAAAATTCCTACCTAAAGTAGCTACAACAGTCATGCCTGAAGATCTCAAAATGTCATTAAACATCAGTATGTACTTTAGTTTGTAACCAAACATTTGCATACAATGCTTTGATACTACTGTTTATAGGTGATTCATCAGAGAAGTCAGCCAGAAATTCCATTATACAAAGGAAAAATGAGTATCTAAAATGTTAGCACGAAATGTATTACAGAGAAGTTGATTCTGTAGCTATATATATTAAATTACGATAACAGCTGCAACCAAATCAAATGTCTAATTTTTATTTATAAAATAAAGAAATGTTCGTATCGAGTGCAGAAGGCTCCCACAAATAGCAAGGTATAGGGAGGATCACCTGCCTGATTTGTATATATAACCTGTTATATTTCCTCCTTGTATTTTTTCTTTAGGTCATTGTTGAATGAAAATACTACTTTCACAGAGACTATTGCTATTCATTTATCAATGGTTAGAGACTGTGATGGGACTTCCATTCCAAGTAAAGCAAGACTTGAGAATCCATCAGCATGCAGTGCTTTAAATAGATCATCAGAAATTATTCTAGCAGCCTGAATATACTCTTCTCCAATTTTCTTGCGAAAAATACATGCTTAAATTTTTCAAAATATCGTTTATATTCGTCACATAAGATAGACACTTACATAGTTCTTGCAAACATCACATCTTGGATGATGACGCTCCTTGTAGCAGGACTTGTGGAACGGGCGATTCTCAGACATAGAAAACTGCAGAGATTGACAGTGAATATCATATTAACTACACCATTCAAGCAAATTTATGTTAATATTAGGTTTTATATTTTTAGTCTTATGCATAACAACTCCTACAGCGGCCAACACTAGAAGAAAGCAACAGAAAATTCCAATACTTCGTTAGCCAAATCTGGATCATTTTTGCACCTCATGATCAGATATAGGTCTATTGCAAGCGTGACATCGAAAACATTCTGGATGCCAAACAGCTCCCATGCAACTCAAAAATCGTCCATGACCAATTTCAGTATTGCAACCTGCACAAATCCTACAATCACATATTGTTTAGATAACAAGGTCTGAGTTCATATGGTCTACAAAAATTAGGAATAATTATTTATTTATTTATTTATTTTTATTATTATTATTATTTTCTTTTATAGAGTATTTTGCCCCAAACAAGCCATTTACACTCAAGATTAAATTCCATATCTATAATTTTATATAATGTTGGCTTGTCACTCCAGCTTTATTGGTGGTTTAGTGATTTAGTTTGCAATGTCTGTCCTTTCAAATTACATATACTACAAGCACAACCAATGAACAACCAATGAACCAAATTATACTATGTCAACCACAAGTAACCAGTTCTTCTAAAATTATTCTACCAATCACTTTCAGTTTAAGAGATTGCAAGTTCATGGTGACGCCTCATCTTTATTATATTTCTGGAACTATTTGATGTGGCAGAAATCCAAAGAAGCAACTAGTAATAACATTTTTCAACCTGTGAACATCATGGAGACAAAAGTATGAAAGCAACTTGCAGTTAATATCCTGAATTGTATTTTATCATACGAGTACTGAGGAAACCTGTGTTTCCTTATTCAAACATATAACTCCAAACCAAGATACATCAACATGCACCACTTCTAATCATTACTGACTCTAGTAGTACATGTGGCCAAATAAAGTAAATTATGGAGAAAATAGACATCTTGGAAAGTAAAGTGTCATCTAACTTTTAAGAAGTTGCAGCACCATATGATTGCAAACTCAGGGTTTTAGAAAATCCATAGGCTGTTTCACATCTAGATAGTTTTTAATGCAAATCTAAATAGGTAAATATTTAAGCCATGTACTCACAAATGAAATCAGATTGAAACATGTACACACAATATATATATATATAAAGCAGGAGGGAGATAGATTAAGTTCATGTAATAAAGTTGGCAGGAAGATTTATTTTACCTGTACCCAGATGGATAGAAGTAAGGATAAGGTTGAAACAAGTTTCCATAATCATATTGAGGTGGAGACTCCACGTTCAAACTTTCTTGAAGAGCTTTGGCAAGCTGTTCATCTTCCTCCACGTGTTTGGCAAGCTGTACATCTTCCTCCACATGTTTGGCAAGCTGTTCATCTTCCTCCAAAGCTTTGGCAAGCTGTTCATCTTCCTCCAATACTTTTGCAAGCTGTTCATCTTCCTCCACAGATTTGGCAAGCTGTTCATCTTCCTCCACATATTTGGGAAGTTGCTCATCTTCCTCCACATGTTCAATATCTAATAATTAAGAAATGATTAGAACCAAAGATGACATTACTTTAAAATTTGCCTTATGAGCGTCTAAATGAAAATGAAGTCGACAGTCATACAGAGTTCTCCCATGAGTGCAAAATGTAGATCCAGGTAAAGAATCTGCAGACTTTCATTTGACAAAGTAACTTCAATCTGAGAGTGATACTAAAAAAAATCACGAATTTAGGTTACTCAAAATATCATAAGAGAAGCACCAATACCTAAGAAGGGCATTTGTTGTTTGAATAAATTTATCTTAAAAAGAGTTTGATACATTGATACTTCTTTGTCCATGTTAGTAGATAATCTCGAGAATTCTAGGATATTATTCTAATAGGATGATTAAAGGGAGATTCAATGATTAAGGGAATGTACTACAGTTCTAAGCCTATATAAAGGCTTTCTATTGTACATTGTAAGATATATAATAGAAAACATCTTCCTTTCTTTATTTCTCCACATAGTACAAAGCTTGGTTAATCTTGGCAATCAAATCAAAAAAATTTGCTTCCGCCGCCAGCGGCACATAGCTTGCGACAGGTATCATTTCATTTTATTATTTAACTTCATCTTAAAGAAAAATTAGGTGGTTTAGGTTCAGTTCTGGTTTTTTTGGTTAGAGTTGAAGTTTTTTTTATATTTTATTTTCTCATTTTTTAAAAGGCGACATGTCCAGAGTAGTTAATTTCTTAGGTTGAAATATGTAAATAGGTTGTTGATTAGAGAGCAAGTATTTTCATGGGGTAGAGGTTTGAGGAAGCGTATGTCCTTCAATTTGTTGAGAGACTTAAGAGTCCTCCGTTATTGAGGAAGGCAATGAGTTATTCATCATTTTTGTTGGAGATAAGTGTTCTCCGTTATTGTCTGCACATAATTTCTTGGAAAGTGGATGTGAAGTTATGTATTGAGGGTAAGAATCAACTTTGGACATACACATCATTTTTTCTTTTTTTTTCTTTTTTTTATACGTGCAAATTGAAGAGGGCCGCAATTTGAGGGGGAGTATTAGAGATAAAATATTTTCCTTTTAAATTTGGTTTGAATCTTTTTAGTTTTGGGATTATGTTTTGTAACAAGCTGTAAGTCATAATATAAGACTTTCAGCATGAGGACTAGTGTTAGTAGATAATCTAGAGAATTCTAGAATATTATTCTAATAACTTGATTTTGGGGGATTGCATGATTAGGCGGATTGCATGATTAAAGGGAGATTGCATGATTAAAGGATGATTGATTTACTTTCCAAATGTACTGCAGTTATAAGCCTATATAAAGGCTCTCTATTGTACATTGTAAGATATATAATAGAAAACATTTTCCCTTCTTTATTTCTCAGTCCAAAATCTCAACTAATTCTCATTCAGAGGATTTAGTTTAGGGCAAATTATACATGTTGCCATAACAGAGTAAAAATGAACAACTTGTGATAATCATACAAATGAAAATCAATATTTTCATTATCCTTGACTTACAAACTAAGATATTGAAGTGAAAGAATTCCAATATGTAGAAAAGGAGTCCTGGATGCTAGCAATAAAGAAAATACATTATGTAGGTAGGACTAACAGAGCCTTACTAAGCTTCTAGTAGTATTGTATTTCCTGATAAATTTGTAAGTACCTGGCAATGGAATTAATTTAAAAAAGTCATAAGAACAAATCTCTTTCGTATTCATAACTAACAGCAATGCAACTTACCAATTACTTTTTTTCCTTTCTCATCTTCTTCTGCAAGGGAAAATGCAATAGCAAGATCAATATCTTCTTGCTCAAAATCGGACCATGCATCCTACATCAAGTCCCAGAAGAACAAGAATGCAACACAAGAAGAATATAATGAGAACTACATCATAGTATATGAACAATGCGAAAACTATAGAGCAATATTTCAAATATATGTTTGATCTACTACCAGGAAAGGACCAGCCTAACTATATGAAACATGAGCTAGCCATCAAATGATAAATCTAAGCAGCAGAAGCACTGATTACCACTGAAGTAGATGGACCATCCCAAATTTTCTCGTCTTCATATTTCCCGTGATATTTCCCTTCTGAGATTTTATGGCTGGATCCTTTCAGAATCTTAGTTAGCCAGCCCATATCACAATTTCCACTCAGTGGATTGACAAATTATCGCCTGCATGCGAAAATAATTTTATAGGTAAGGAAAAATTAAGAGATCTCCTACTATTTTTTTAATAAGAGATCTCATACTACTACAGATCAATTTAGTAACACGGGCATAATAATGTGGCAATAGATTCTTCATAAATGGCAATTGGGCATTCTTTCTTCTAAAAAACATTCCCAAATTTGTTTTGGACAAAGATGAAGATAAAAGTGGAAGGAGATATATTCAAATAATATTTCGGTTGTCACAACACTCAAACAAGTAAAATCACTTGCATAGATATTATAACAGTTGCATCATAATCTGATCAGTTCTGAAAAGGAAAAAGAAATTCATACAGCATACAATTGATCATCCTCTCCAACAGAAAGGAAAGGAGAAAGAAGCCAAATAAAAAAAATTAAGGAATGAGGAACTGAAGCCAAGTTCACCACAGGCTAAAAGAAAAACTGTAATTCAACTATGCAAGTGATTCAGATGAGTTTTCAATAAACATTTGAATATCTGAAGAGTTACAGAGTTCTCAATTAAGACCAAACAAATGATTTTGCACCACTATCAATAAGAGAATCAAATCGTTGGAAGGATTATGAACAATTATAAAATACCAAGTCAACCTTCATCTTCACTTATCCATCAGATAAGAAATTAGGTCAAGTAAACCCATGTAAAAAAGAAAAGGGGAGGGGGGAAATGGATTCTTTTAGATAGATAGATGGGTCTTTGTCATAGTGCAAAAGTTGCCATAAACTGAAGAACCATGTGCCACAAACTTTACCTCAAAAAATTCAAGAATCTGTTGACCCTATTGAATCTGATGAATCCCAGATTAAATTGAGAGCCCAATTCAATAGGAAGCATAGTCACACAAGTTTTTGATTTTCCCTCATACCCTTTGCTTGTACAGTCCTGACAAAATCAAATTACTGTAACTCTATATACCCAGATAAAGAAAAGGTCGGATGAACATTCCAGGGGAAAGAAAGAAAACGATAAAGTACTTAAAACTTACGCAAAAGTACAGGTGAGAAAGCAGAATTAAAAAATGGGAAAATAGTTGAGATCATATGCTCATCTATACCTTCCTTATAGGATGAGCAAGGGTATCAAAGCTGAGATGTGTATCCATTTTAAGACTTTATAGTGGGACCTTACTCCATTTTTTTCCACCATTAGTTCACTACAGGTCAAAAATCCCAAACAGTTCATGACTGGAGAAGATAATACATTAATACTGTGAGCTTCCTCAAAGTCATCTGTTGGCTTTATTAGGTGAGAAATCATATTTTATTGGGAAATGGTTATCATGAAAATGAATAAATATAGTGTTCGGGCTCGCCCTCCCGTCTGTATATAGCTTTATATTGAAGCTAAAGTGAATTTATCATGAAATTTATTTTATTATAATCCGATTCTAATTTATTAATTTACTTTTATTTATTTTTTCTTTTGTGATTTGTTGCGGATTTTAGAATTGTTGTACTACATATTACCGACTCAATTTGTTTTGTCAAGTGGGCAAATGACTGGAACCTGTATCTAAAAAAGTTCGTAGCACTGCTCTGCTGTCTCTGGCTTATTTTCTACCATCAGAAGTATGACTTGTTAATGTGTAGTACTATTTCGTATTATGCCGTGGAGATATGTTATGTTTGTGTATAGGTTCCAAATAGACATGCACAGGTCGCCCTGCCTGGCTTGGGTCCATCAAGTTTTGAGTTTTGAACTTAGGGAATGTTTGATAAAAACTTAATTAATCTGAATTTGAATGAAAAAAAATATTTTAATAATTGAACATGTCTAAAACATCTGAATAACAAATTTTTATTATTTTACTCTTTTAAAAAAATTCAAAATTGTTGTATATTTATTTAATATTACTTAATATAATAGTTAATATTAAAAAAAAAATCATTCAACCTTCACTGCATTCAGCAAAAAATATGTCACTAAATCATTCAGCCCAAATCATCTGAATAGCTGACCGATTCAACTATTCAACCATTCAGTCCTAAACAAACAGCCCCTTAAGTTTGTCAAGTGAAGCTGATAGGATCAGGCCGTGATTGTTAGAATACGGTCTAGTTAGACCTTCAAGCTAGGGCAAGTCTAGGTTGGTTTTTTTTTTTTTGATGCTTAATATTAAATATTAAAAATATAAATTAATAAATTTTTATAAAAATGATGCAAGATTTTTCAGATTTATTTTATTTTAACATTTTACTGGACATTAATGTAAGTTCGATGATTATAACAAAAATAAATATATTCTTCTTAAATTAGAGAAAAATATAATTTAGATGTAACTGAAAGATAAAACAAATTAATTTCCTAAATGTATGTCAACTATGCTCAATTTGCCTTCATAGAAAATATAATTTGAATACAATTTACTACGATACATATGACAATAAATGCAAAATAAAATCAACTTACTGTATATTACATTTTTCTATTTTGAATATAAAATTAGTTTCTATTTAATTTTTTTAGTATTAGGATCACTTGAAAATATATTTTATAAAGTTTAAATACACATATATTTTTTTCTTTTATGGTCATTAAACACTTGCATAGTTGTATCTCAACTATTATTTCCAATTAGTTTTTTAATTACTTCATGAAATTATTCTTTAAACTGCTACAACAAAATACCTTAAAATAACCAAAATCATAAATCTCCTAAGAATTTAGCATATCCAAATTAATGAAAAATTTGAGTATTTACAAGAAACTAACTTATTATTCATATTTAATATTAAAAGTTAGTTTATTGTTGTATTGATTAATGTTAATATTTAAAATTAAAAGTAGCAAAGAATATTAATAAAATTTTAATGTTAAATATTAGTAATTTAGTATTTGCAATAAACTAACTTATTATTAATATTTAATCAACTAAGTAACTAACATATTATTAATATTAAATATACTAACTAGTTCCATTAAAGATATATATTAATTAAATGTATTTACAAGAAATAAATAATGAATAATTAAAATTTTAAACTTTATTGATGTATTAATTAAAATCAATGTATTATAATTTATAAATTATAATAATGAATAAGTAAAAAATTATACTTCATTGATGAATAATTATAACTTTAAAGTTCAAAAATTATAAATAATTGGATAAAAAATCAAGTCAGGCCTTAGCCTAGACCAAGCCTAAGGCCAAGCAAAACTAGGCTTAAGGTCAGGTCAGACCCAAGGCCAAACCAAATCAGGTTTATTTGCAGGGCAGCTGGTCAGCCCAGATTTCTGTCTTAAAATAGCAATATTTTCAAGTCGGGCCTAATCGGTCCAAATCTTAACCAGACGACCGGCCTCAGCCCTGACGACCAAGGCCATGGCGCGAGCCTTTTGTGCGTCCCTAGTTCCAAATGAGAAATCAATATATAGGGTCCAAATGGATCCCAAATTGTAGTTAGAATGATCCGATTAGGATGAGGTTGGTACCAAATTTACCGTAATAAGTTATATAGCTTTTTATTGTATGAATTATAGAAAATGTTGTATTGATAAATTTTATAGCTTTTTATTGTATCGATTAATGTAACATTTTTCTATAACTAATGTAAGAAAAAATTATATGAACTTATTTCAATGAAGTTAGTGACATCTTCACCCTAACCCAATCCTAAAATGCATATGGCATAATTAGTAGGGGTGGTGATAGGGAAGGTTTTATGTGAAATTTTGTACTTTTTCAATTTCAAAATTAGATAGACATTTGTAGAATGATGATTTTTAAAAATAGTTTTATATTCTCAAATATAACCTTATTTGGTTGTGGTGGTGTGTTATTGAAAATGATATTAAAAAATAATGACAAATTAAAAATATCATGTTACTTTATAATTTTAAAATAAAAAAATATATCTCTAATTTTGAAACGGACTAATATATATTATTTTAGAATAGAGATACTACCATCTTCATCTTACTTTGCTTTTGACACTTGCCATTGAATTCAGGTGAGATATTTAAGATATATATTTATTTCAATGCCCTTACGAACATAATATTTAATTATCATATATTTATTCATATATATATATGTATATATATTAAATTTAAACTTTAGGAGTACTAGCATTAATATTCTCAAATTTATCATTTATAATTTGTTATTATAACTAAACTAAAAAGTTTATGAATTTAGCGAAAAATATGATAGAGCACCTTCTTTCCTCTAATACACTCCAGTAGCTCATTGAAATAATTGGGTTGTAGCCTGGGCCTCAAGCTCATGTCATTTTAATTCTCAAATTGTGGTGCGACTAATTAAATCAGCTGATTTGCAGGCCTAAAGAAATACACTTTCAACTAAAATAGAAAATGGGTCCAGAAAAGGTTTGGTCTGGTCTGGTACTAAATTGAGCTGGTTTGGCAGTCGTCGCCTCCCAAAATTATGGTATGATACTTAATTTGTAGTAAAGTAGAGAAGCCCATTAGTAGCCTAAAGATTGGACGGACTTCTCCAACCCTCAGGGTTGAGTTGAGTGATTGGGGGTGGACATAACCCAATAAAATAAAGTATGATCGATGACTGTAAGCCCGAAATATAATGACCAAAAATACAAGAGCCTGAACCTTCAACCAGAAAAAGAATATATATATATATATATATATATATATATATATATATATATATATATCAGGAATATATTCTAACACGAACCTAGCTAGCTACCTACCTTAATTCTGATCGCTTCTCTTTAATATATCTTCTGTCTTTTGTTAATTGTTACTACTAGAAGACATGAAGAAGAACACGCAGTTTTACTTTAGAGAGACGTACAGATCTAAGGGGATAGATCGATGCTGATGTATGTTGGCATGGGCACGCAGTGAATCCAAGTCCATGATGAATTCATATATTTTTAATTAGCTAGGAGTACTGAAAACTAACAGCAGTTAAGTTTTCATATATATATATATATATACGCACACGAAGTTCTAACAATGCCATTATATAGAAAAATAATGCTACTATCATATAAAAAATATTCACGTACACACACATACATATTGTAGGCTTCACGTGTCAGGCGGGGACAAAAAATATGCATGTGTGTGTATGTAAAATTTATGTGACCATTTTTTATGTGATAGTAGCATTGTTGTATATAAAATTATGTTTATTATAATGTTTTATTTTTTATTTTATTTGTTGAAGGGAGGGAGTATCATCAGCCCTATCTTAACAATAAAGCTAGCTATCTCCCATGCAATTGCATGCCCCTCCCCTCAACAGACTGTCAACCTTGTTTTTGTACACGTGTCGCCGTTCCAACATATAAAGACCCATTTGGACCACATTTCCCATGTGTCCCCGGCCAACCTTGCCGGCCGTGCCACCTGGACCCCTCAGTATTCAAGGACCACCCTTTGATACGGGTAATTATATTATATATACTCAATCCTCAAAACAAAATTAAAGTTGTATATTTTTAAAACGATGACTTTAAGGAGAATTTTATTTTTTAACCATAAGCATAACAATTGTTGAATATGACAACCTAGGATATATATATAAGTAATAATATGTTAAGACTATATTTTATGTCGTTTAATAATTATAAATAAATAAATTATATTTTTAATTTTAAAATATGAATCAAGGAATATGTGATATGTCATATTACATACTTTTATTTATTAATTTAGACAACTTTTAGCTAGCTATCACGGATATCATGTATGTATATAGAATAATGTTGTTACTAGCCCTACCAAAGACTTACCCAACAAATAATTAAGGGCTCCTTAATTAAGTATTGTCAAGGCTAGGTTAAAAATTGTAAATGCGTAGGTGTACAGCTAAATTAATTTCTGAGGTGGCCTGGTGTTGGGTGTGGTTCTCACTCATGAGATAGAATCTAAGATAGAAAAGAATTGATTTTCGATAGAAAAGAATTGATTTTCTTTGTGAGCAAGTAAGTGGGTTTACTTGATATTAATCCAATTAAAAATTGGGTTAATGGAAGGAATTGGAGATTTCATGAAAGAAATTCAAGTTGAAAAATGATTTGATAAGGAGATGTGATCCCTAATTTGATTAGGAGAATAAATTGTTTCTAATCCATAATAGGAATGGATTAGAAAGAGTACTATAAATAAGGTTATGGGATTGGGGAGTCTTATTTTATACATGAGAGAAGCTTGGTACGTAGCAAGAAAGTATCAAAAGAATAAAGAGAGAGAATTACAGTTTGTTGTTCGTGGGTATCCGGTACCATCTCTATTTAATAGAAAGTTTGAAGACTTTATTGTTTGGAGTGTTGTTGGGTGGTGAAGTTAATTAGGTTTCTCAACCTAATTAAAGGTAAATTTGTATTATCTTGATTTATTGTGTAACCTCAAGTTTTAGAGCGTAAAATTTGGGAGGATTATTGCAAGCCCATTATTAGTGATATAGTGGATATTCGGAGTTCGGCCTGTGATTTTTTTCTTTAAGGGTTTTTCACGTTAAATTTGGTGTCTTGCTTATGGATAATTATTTGTTATATTTGTTCTCATAATTGATTTTGTTGATTTCATATTTAATTGCACAAAGACGAAAAAGTAATTTCTGGGATTGAGATTACTTTGGCGTACTTTTCCCAACAGTGGTATCAGAGCTTGGTTATTTTTTGTGGTTTTCTTGTGCGAATTAAATGGAGGATTGGACAGCAGGTTAAAGGATTAATCTCAAGGCTGCAAATTATGCAATTTGAAAGTCAAGAATGGTGGATTTGCTTTACTGCAAGGATTTGTATGAGCCACTTGAGAACGATGGAGTTAAGCTCGCAAACAAGAATGACGCGCAGTGGAACAAGATGAACAGGAAGACTATTGGTCTAATTAGATCGTGAATTGATCAAATTGTGTTTCATAATGTTGCCACGGAAACTAAAGCCTATGCTCTCTGGCAAAAATTGGAGTCCACGTATGAAAGGAAGATGGCGCAAAATAAAGCTTTTTTGATTAGAAAGCTTGTGAATTCTAAGTTCAAGGATGGAAACTCCGTTGCAGAACATTTAAGTGATTTTTAGAGTTTGATAAATTAGTTGAGTACGATGAAGATGGTCATTGACGATGAGATGCAGGCTTTGTTGTTGTTGAGCTCTTTGCCTGATAGCTGGGAGACGCTGGTAGTATCACTGAGTAACTCTGCTCCCAATGGTACGCTGATTATGGATACAGTCAATGATAGTTTGTTCAATGAGGAACAGAGGCGAAGTGTGACGCCCCCAAAATAGGTTCAATACCAACCCATTCTGAGTCGCCAAATATATGGTACAGAATTCAAATACAATCTTTTATAACATAAGGTCATGCAAAATACGACCACGCAACTGTGAGTGTCAATACAGACATATAAAAAATATAAACATTCAAACTAAGTCCTCATTACATTTATTATCACACTATTTTAAAAAAATAATAGTGAGAACTTCTACAGCTCTAAATCGGACCATCACTCCATTCCCCGACTAGTGCCCGCGATATTCTCATTTCCTGAATAGAACAATAGAAGAAAAGGGTGAGCTCAACTAACCCAGTAAAGAATATTATGACTAAGATAATGAAAAATAAATTATCGTTAGCCTTCAATAATTCAGATAAAATATTATGGACAGCACGTTTAAGATTAATATTCGTAGCGAAAATAACAATTCATTAGAAGAGTTAAGTAGAGAATGATGTTTACTATCTTCTTTGATTTAAAAGTTCATCATCAATATTTTATCCCTGTAACATCAATCAATATACACCTCGAATTAAATATTCATCTTTTGCACTACGGGCCAAAGATATTCATCAAGTAATCATTCATCTTTGCACTACAGGCCAAAGATATTCAGTTATATCACCATTTAGGACTGAGGGTGATGAAAACAATACGAATAACGAATCTAGTGAGATAAAGGATAAATATTAGAGAATTTATCCAGAGTTCAAGAATGAAGATCAAAACCTGGATCCAATCAAAGATGATTCTGGGATTTTTTTTTTATCGTGAATAGTACCCTATGAATAGTAACTCGACATAAAAAAGATAAAAATTTCACAAGAAAGTTCAGACCAATATTTAGTGAAATAATATTAGATGAAGCGCAAAACTCAATGAATTTTTGATCATTTCAGGAATTATAGAAGCAATACTTACCGTAGTAAGTTTAGAGTTAGGAATCTGAAATGAAACAATATACAAAACTGCAATTGAATTTTCACTCGTCAGGCGGTAGTCCGCTCAGATAGATTATTTTCATAATTTAATAACAACAAAATACGAAGGGTTATTCACCAGACATACGGTAGTCCGCGTAGACAGGTTATTCTCACATAATAATAAAGAATAGAATAACAATAGGATTTCACCATGCATGCGGTAGTCCGCGTAGACAGGTTATTCCAACAGAATAATAAAGAATGGAATAACAACCCTTACGAGTATTGAAAGAAAATAACTCTCTTCATGAATACGAAAGAAATAATACCCCTTACATTAAAAATTTGAAGACTGCACTAGTGTAATAGCAGAATACTCTTCTTCTTTCTCTCTTATTCTCTCTATACTTTCTCCCTCTATAGTTTTAGTGAATTGGTAAGAAATAATGAAGAAATGAGCTTCTATTTATAGGCTCGGCAGAGTAAGGGTAAAATAGTCTTTTCGCCATAATTTATGACATCATCGCTTACATCATCGATCCTACGACATCATTGCTTACCTCATCGCTCCGATAACATCCTTGCTTACCTCATCGCTCCGATGACATCATTGTTTGCATCATAAGAGTTCAAATTTAATTTGTACTCTTCCACCTCGTTTAACTTTTATACCATGAATTTACTATAATAATGTTACTATTCTAATTATAAAAATCATACTATTATATAATCACATCATACTACTATAATGTAATATTATAACAATATATATGAATAAATTATTTTATCAAAAAAGATAAAATACCAACTTTCAACAAATATCACATGTTAAAAATTTCTCTGTTTAAATCCACATTGAATAAATATTTCCTTATCATATATATCAAAAATTAATTATTCACAAATAATATTACAGAACTACAATATTGACAACCAGGTCGTTCCTAAGAAAGAGGGGGCCTTCCGATAAGGATTTCTCCTTACTAGCGCGCAATTAATCAACCATTTTTCTAGACAGAACTTCCTTAGACATTGTCAATAATGTTATCTAATAATATTATTCAAATAAAATGAATTATTGATTTGATAATTTAAAATAATATGCAATGACAATTATTGAATCACTAATATAAAATAACAAAGTAGCACTTATTGATATAAAATATCAACGTAGCAAATATTGAATCAATAAAATATTATGCAATTGTTGTATCAATATTATAAAATATTAAACAGTAATTACTGTAACAATAATTGAGTAAGTGCCTTCCTACGTAAGAATCAATAATTTGAAATATTGTGCAATACCGTGTGCTACTGTGCAACACCACGTATTACTGTATTTTAACCACCGAATATTTTAACAGTACTAACGGTAACAGTTTTGTTGTTATTTTTATAAAAAGGTTACTTCTGTCGTTTTCTGTATCCGACATTCATTCCGTTGTGGGATCCACCATTGACTGCGCCGTCGTTGTAGGGTTTTCAGCACATAAACGCAGCGAAAATTAGAAAATTTTCGAAACCCTAAAACAGGATCCATGCGAAAAATATATTAATTCAGAGGTTAAGATTTGTTTTACCAATTATTCAAGCCTGAACGGAGACGATGGAGATTCTGGAACTGCTTCAAATTCTCAACGCAATCCAACGGAACTGAGCCTCTACGGTATCTACACGAACGTCCCGCGAATCGTCACACGATCTGTAGCAAGGAAAGCTGCGGTACTAGCTGCCAAGGATCTGGACTTTTGAAATTTTTCTCTCTAGTCTCTCTCTAAGAGCGGTTAGGGTTTTTATATCGATAATCCCCTAAACGGCTGATATATCATATATATAGCAGTTAAAGGAATTAACCAAAACCTAATTCAATTAGAAAAATAAAATTCGAATTTATATATATATATATATTATATCTTAATTAAGTCTTACTTAATTAATATACATATATATATACAAATTATCCTATTAATTTAAATTCGTAATTTAAATACTATCAATCATATTGATATATTTAAATTCATACAATTTAAATTAATTCCCTTTTAATTACGTTCTAAGTGTGTGACCCTATAGGTTATTATTATGTTGGCAATAATTTTAAAATCATATTATAAAATTATAAACAGTGAGCGGCATCTAGTAATGCATCACTGCTACCCAAATAATAATAAGATCGGTGATTCGATACAACCTTTTCGTGACCAATGTTTCAATGTAATTTAATCCTTTTAACCTTGACATCCTAGATTAAACTCAAGGCATGGAATGTGTCATCCTCTTCATAATTTAATCTGAGTTTTCTTGATCGATGAGTAGACTATATGAAATAAATCACTATTTGAGCATGGCCATGCATTTCATAGTCCTACTCAATCAAGAGGCCTATGGATATCACCCCTAATATATAAGAGGGTTAAATTCCATCTAGATCACTCATATTCCTCACACGATTCATGATGTACCCAATAATCACCTTTATCGTTCACCCTATTAAAGGTGGCCTTTGATGATATCAAAGTACATAAATTCTCGTGTAGTAATATAGTAATTTCAGGTCGGAGGATCATTACATCATTGTCACTATAAGAATTGCTTATGACACTTTGCATAATGTTCCACGTAGAATTCTCATGGTGGGTATGTCCAATATATTGTTCTCTAACATGTACCTATGCATTGACTCAATATCTCATATATTTATGACCAATGAGATTTGGCCATCAGTCAATCCACATACTAGTCTCAATGTATCATTGTTGTCCCATTAACAATGACACTTGACTAGGGACATTTAAGAGTAATGATACTAATTGTATTTATATGATCTCATGTTCAAGTCACATACTTGAAGCCATATAATTTGTATCACTATTCTAAGGACTTTTATTATGTTAACATTTATATAACGCAGTAAATAAAATCATAATAAAATAATTCATTTATTCAATCAAATATAATATCAAAAAATATTTAAGCAATTACATCAAAGAATTAGCCTCTAGGGCATAAACTCTAACAGTCGTACGAATATTCTCCGACAAAAAGAATATTCCTCGATCAAACAAATATTTTTCGATACAACGAATATTTTATAACCACTTGCTTACTTTGTAAACTTTGCACATCTCACTCATAACTTATCACATTTATCAAATCAACACCTTACTATTTTAAAATAATATATAAAGAAAATTAAATCTTATTCATAAAATTTGGGGTCTTACACGAAGAGATACCGTAGTGACTAGTGCTGAGTCACAAGTTTTTGTCACGCAGCGTAGGGGCAGAAACAGAAAGAAAAGCTCACCTGAAGATGACAAATTTAGGGGAAGGTCAAGAGATCGAAAAGAGATAATTTATTTTTACTGCCAGAAATAAGGCGAGAGTGCAGATTTTTGAAGAAGGAGCAGTCTAAGAAAAAAGATGAGGATAAAAATTCGATTGTGTATCTATCCGATGTTGATGTTGCCATTGTTTGTGATGATAAACCTAAGTGCCATGTTAATGATTGGATTGTTCCTATTTAATTGCACAAAGACGAAAAAGTAATTCCTGGGATTGAGATTACTTTAGGCGTACTTTTTTCAACGGTGGTATCAGAGCATTAGAGATATTTGTTTAGAAACTAACAGTGGTTGCAAGTTGATGTTAAAAGAAGTCAGATATGTTCTGGATATACTTCATAATTTGATCTCTACTGGTAAGCTTGATGAGAATGGTTATAAAAGTTACTTTGGTGAAGGTCAGTAGAAGCTCACTAAAGGGTCTCTAGTGGTGACTAGAAAAGAAGGTAAACGCTTTTTACACGATGCGGGCGCATGTGAGAAGTGTTGAAGATGGGGGAGTTAGGCAAAAAAAGGTGTGGTACAAAGCCGTGCGAGATGGGAGAAAAGCCTTGCATGAGAACCACGAGAGGAAATCTCTTCGCTTTAAATGGGTACCAAAAGTGATGAAGAAAAATGATAGCTCGCAGTCAGAGTACAAAGCGGTTGTGAATGAATTTGACAAGCAAAAATCTGTCAAGTTTGAGTTAGATCCTCCCATCGAGAAGAACCATGCCGATGAAACAAAGTCGGTCATGAAGATAGTTGAAAATTTCAAGAAGCTTGAGATGAGCCAAGACTTCGTTGGAGTTAACTCCAAGTAAGGAGTTGTGGTTGGTGATCCCTCCTCTCATGAGTTTGGAGGGGGAGATTGTTGGGTGTGGGTCCTCACCCATGAGAAAAAATCCAAGATAGAAAAGAATTAATTTTTTTTGTGGGCAAGTAAGTGGGTTTACTTGATATTAATCCAATTAGAAATTGGATTAATGGAAGCAATATTGAAATTGAAGATTTCATGAAAGGAATTCAAGTTGAAAAAGAATTTGATAAGGAGATGCGATCCCTAATTTGATTAGGAGAATAAATTATTTCTAATCCATAATAGGAATGGATTAGAAAGAGTACTACAAATAAGGTTATGGGGGAGTCTTATTTTATACATGAGAGAAGCTTGGTAGCAAGAAAGTATCAAAAGAATAAAGAGAGAGAATTACAGTTTGTTGTTTGTGGCTATCCGCCACCATCTCCATTCAATAGAAAACTTGGAGACTTTATTGTTCGGAGTGTTTTTGGGTGGTGAAGTCAATTAGGTTTCTCAACCTAATTAAAGGTAAATTTGTCTTCTCTTAATTTATTGTGTAACCTCAAATTTTAGGGGATAAAATTTGAGAAGATTATTGTAAGCCCGTTATTAGTGATATAGTGGAGATTCGGAGTTCGGCCTGTGATTTTTTATTTTAAAGATTTTTCACGTTAAATTTGGTGTCTTGCTTGTGGATGGTTATTTGTTATTTTTGTTTTCATAATTGGTTTTGATGATTTCATATTTAATTGCACAAAGATGAAAAAATAATTTCTGAGATTGAGATTACTTTAGGCGTAATTTTTCCAACACCTGGTTAATTAATCCCTCATCAAGTATATATATATGTATATATATATAGTCCATTTTAAGGACATACCCCTTTGTTTTACATAACATGCTCATCACCTTTAGCGATAGACTGGACGATAGTTCGATCCGTCGCTATAGAACGGATAAACGATTTATATGTTATGGTGACGATTCAATGCGTCGCTAAAAGTTAAGACAACGGTCAGATATATGCGACGGATCGAACCATCACTCAGTTCGTTGTTAAAAGTGGTGAGCAAGGTATATAGAATCAAAGGGTATGCTCTTGATCTTTTCCATGTATATATATATATATATATATATATATATATATATATACGGTCCGGATCTTATACTTTTCTTTTATCCAACATACCTTGTTCACCCCCCTTTAGCGACGGATCGTGCGACGGTTCGGTCCATCGCTATATATACAACTGTCGTCTATACTTTTAGCGACGGACAACATATAGACGACGGTTATATATATATATCGACTGACCGAACCGTCGTCCAGTCTGTTGCTAAAGAGAGGTGAGCAAAGTATGTTGAATAAAGGGTGAGCTTAAGATCTGGACCGTGTATATATATATATATATAACACGAACATTTAATGCTCTCATCAACCTCTCGATGGTCTTGTAACAGCTCAGAAGTAGTTAGTATAGATAGAGGTTTCCTTTCATCGATCATTTATCAGATCCAATATATGAAGATCGATGTCTTGCAATTATGTAATTAACAATATATTTATGTGTGTAAATTCAACTTCACGCCTAAAGACATTTAGATCTAAAGTGAATTTTCTAATTTAATGATCAAGAGAATATATATATATATATATATATATATAGCTGCTCTGTAATAGTAATAGGCATAGCCAGACTTGTGAAAGAGTTATGACCCAGCCCGCAAACAATTAGGACCTCCTTCATCCTGATAATTGAGTAATTAAGACCTCAAAACAATTAAATGCATTAATTACTACTTGGATACATTAATCCATACTTTGACTCATAATTAATTAGAACTGGCAAAATTAATGATTAACCCATTAACCTGTCCAACAACCATGATTTAATCGGTAAAGTTATCCATTCATTTAAATAAATCTTTAGTGGGTCAAGTTAAATGGATGAAACATATAGTAATATTGTAGCGAGTTAAGCAGAGAAACTGTCCTCAGCGACATGATCAGATACATACATATACTATATATATAGAGGGAGAGAGACTGGATTGTATACAGAATGATTTTTGGTTCATGACTTGAGTTTTGTCCTCCCTAACTCCTATTAATTAAGCTTTTACTGCTTTACAGCTTTTGGACTTATTAATAAGGACTCGTTATATACATGAAAAAGTCTGGGGCGACCGGACGTGGGCGACAGGGCTTTTTATTTTTATTTTTTATGACTCAAATAATTTATAATAGTTATTGAAACTGAAATTTTTACAGAATACAGTGATTTAAATGTTATTTGGATATATGTAAAAAATAAAATTGTACAGTCTGTGCAATTCTATTTTTTACACATATTCAAATGACACTTAAATCACTATATTCTATAAAAATTACAACTCTATTAATAAATATTATAAATTATTTGAGAGTCATTAAAAAAAAACGGTCGCCACCCCTGTTACCTAAGCCAGTCGCCCTAGAAGGACACTATATACATACCAATACTGCTGCTTTTAATTATCAAATAGACAGATAGCACAAACATATTGATGACTTGCATTGCCATTTATCTTGATTTATTTATATTCTTTCATTTATTATTAAAAAATTCATACTCATTTGTCCCAAAACGATGTCACTAAGTGTGGAAAAAATTATAAATCTTAACTTTTGAATTTTACACGGGTTGATGGGTTCAATTCATATTCATTTTAATTTATCCACATTCAACTTCATTTAAAATTACTCCCCCCGTCCCAAAATAACTGCTCAATTTTGACTTTTTTTAGTCAAATTGACTATTTTTAAAATTAATAATTAAGCATGTATAAATATATTTTTAACATTATAAAAATTGGTATTAGTAATAAATTGTATATATATTTTTTTGTTAGAACCTCTTCACCTATATTCTGTAAAAATGGTACAAAAAATAGCTTTAAAAAATAGTCAATTTAACTTTAAAAAGTTAAAACTAAGCAGTTATTTTGAGACGAAGGGAGTATTTATTAATGACACATTACCCATTAAACTTTATCCACTGCCCATTAAATCAACCCATTTGTTATCTCTAGACTCATTAATTAATTAATTCCATGCAAATTAATATTTATGTTACTTTTGAATTGAGGGAATGAAATGGGAGAAGGAATGGAAAGAAAATAGTGTATTTGATGATCATTTTAAACGATAAGCCATTTCAATAGAATGAAAATTTATTTCATCTCTTTGATTTTAGATCCATGTAAAAAGTGGTGGAATAAATTCATTCAAATAGAATGTGCATATATGTGATAATTTTGTCATCATATTACACCACCCACCAGCACCAACAACCAAATATATATTTAAAATATCTTAAAATCATTGTATTACTTCCTTTATTTCATATCTTCAATTCAAACCGAGTGTTATTATTGAATGTTGAGGTTGTACGTGCCCCATCTGAATATCTAAACTACAATACTCTTATAGTCTTATAAATTTGTTTTCTCTTCTCTTATTTGTTTCTTTAATAACTTGTAATTTTCCTATCAATTAATTCCTACTCTTACTGGCTAGAAAAAGTAAACAAGGTGAAAAAATGAAATAGAAAAGTTTATAAGGAGTAGTAAATAAGAATGACCTTGGAAAGTGAGGAGCATTCAGCTGCTGCTAGCCATGCATGCTATAATTAGAATGTTGGTCCCTTTACTTGATGCAATCTTAGATAGGGAAGTGACCCTAATATCTAATGATAATTAAAGGGCAAATAGTAATTTTATAAATGTATCTTGAATTTTAAAATTGAGGGACTAATAGTAACTTCCAAATGGTGTCCATTTTGATTGTCATATTAAAGATATGGAGTGAATATTCAGTTATAAAATACCAAATATTATACAATTTCACTATCCGAATAAATATTCGAAATTAGTATTAATTGAATAACCGAATTATACTATTCGGTTATTCACTATATAATCGAAATATGAACTTATTTTTACCCAACAAAAAATTTCATTTTAAATTTCACACTAACATTTTCAAACAATATCTAACCACAATCCACAACTCATAAACTGGTTTAATAATGTTAAATTAACAATACATAATTACATAACCATATGACAAAGTTACAAACTTTTGTTTTTTTTAAAAAAAATATCTAATTCGGTTATTCAAGTATCTGAATAGCATAACTTATAAAATTGAAACCGAGCCCGAATACTGAATAATTAAACAGTTATAATCAAATTAAGCAAAATAATCGAATTACTTTGGTTTAAAAATCTAGTTTTTTTCACTCAACCTTAATTAAAGACAGTGATTGAACCAATTGTTTTACTTAGTCCAATATAGAAAATATAATTAGCACTAAGAAAAGCCGTTTGGGCTTGCTACCAATTCAAACATTATAAGGTGATTATCAGTAGTACTCTGTTTGTGGCCCCCTCGTAATATTTCATTAGCCTTCCAGTTAATTGGCCCTCTAATTAAACATTAGCTCGTGTTTCATTCTTTCTTAAAATAAAAACGAACAGAATCTTTTTTAAGTCCCTCGTGTACATGTGACATGATTAATAGCCCCTTTGAAATCGACAAGAACATATTTTGACAGTATTTATTCTAATCATTCTATCCTAATATACGTCTTACAATGGATGAGTTCTTGAAATTCATTCTCTTCAAATGTAAAAATATTAAATTTCAGTCGAATATGGTAAAAAAAAAATTATATGAACAAAATAAATAAATAAATAAATATATATATATTGATGATTGGTGGAGGCAAAAGTCAGGAGATTGTGTAGGCTTTAATGTGAAGTAATATAAAATTACAGACTTGTTGCTTGTACGCAGGTATATGATATTTAGGTTACGATATATTTATTTAATTATTAAATAATAATACTAGTATATCGATGGAGATATATTTACTCATTAGTTGTATAATTTTGGTTAGTGTTTCACATCATTAGGTAATTAAAAGGTGTGTTGTCTAAAAATTGGTATTGAACCTAAATTTTCATGTCTAAACAGGCAATTAGTTAGGATATTACTCTGCTAATTTGTCATGATATTTATCGACATGTATATTAATTTTTTTTTTTTAAAATGCTAGCAATTTCGATTATGTATTTTATTTTGTTTTGAAGTATTGACATGACACCCAATTCATGGAGGCACAGATCTAGTTCCTAAGCTATCAAAGTAGTAGTAATTAACGAACAATGACAGTTGGAGCCTGTAGGTAAAGTCATAATTTAGGGACCAAGGCACATTCAGTAGTGTATTTGGTAGTATTGGTTTGATGAAAGCCTCGTACATAAACATTAAAGAAATGTTATTGAACCAAACCAAACCAAACCCAAACCATGTAATGTTATTGAATGTAATGACCAATTAAAGAATTTAATGAATTAATTGACAGAGTCTGAGATTACTGGAACCAATCATCGTCTCTCTTTCTGTACCAGTTGCATAGAATATCCATATATAACGAGGACAAAACCTTCACGGCATGGCATGGCTAATGCCATGCATGATATATAGAGCTCACTAACCTTGCTATTTAAATATATTTAATACATAGACTTTAATATAATAAATTTCTATCAATCATATTAAGTAATACCATTTATAAAGTCCTTTTAATTTATATTATCGTGTAATTTTTGAATTTGCTCAATTTTTTATATATTAATAACTAATTTATTGTTAGTTGGACAATATAGTTCTAAAATAAATTGATTTAATAAAATTATAGTAGGATCAAAGCCCCAACTTTATTTTATTTTTCTGAACATCTGCTGCCAGCTGCCAGTAGGGACCCTCCACTTGAAACCCAGGAGGAGAATTAAAGAAATGGTTGATTATCTCATCATTAAATCATCCTTAAATCATTAAGATTTGTTCCCCGTCTCTCTCTCCCTCTCTCGCACACAATTAATTATAGAGGTAGAATATTATTGATTTTTTTTTAAAATTAACTTAAAATATTTTAAATTTAAATTTGACAGGAGTTTTTGAAATTTTAATTAATACGGTGATAGATATTGTAAATTATCTAAAAAATATTACTCATTATAAAATTTATTGTTACGTAATTTAAAAAAAATCATCGGTATGAAAATATTTTAAATTTTAATTTCAAAAATCAACAATGACCTCAACAACTAGGCCTTATTCGATGGGGCTGAGCTAGATAAGCAAGCATGGAAACTGCCACTCCATATTAATTTGAATCCTTACCTACATGCATTTATAGATTCTTCTCTTTTATGTGCGTTTGTAGAATTTATTCAGATTAAAAATGGACTAATCTTCAATATTAATGTTGAAAGGCCAAATTAATGGAGTTGTGGTCACAACAAAATGAAACTTTGTGCATAATGCATTATGTGTGTGTGTGTGTTTTAAAGTGAAAAGTATAAGTTCAGGAAGAATCTAGAAAAGAAAAGAACAACTTGATTGATGATATCAATTAAAGAATCAGGACCAAAGAAAAGCTGAAAAAATAACCAACTAATTTGAAGTAAATTGCTATCATAGGATTAATTGTTATACTCCCTAAATTCAAAGTTAAAGATATATTAGTAAAACCATATTTTTTTTCTAATAAAAGTTATATTCATGTTAAAATTTTATTACATTATAATTTTAAAAGTATATCCGTAAGTTTAAACCAAATTAACCCCAATTCATATAAGAAAAAAAGTCTCCACCAACAAGTGAATGCTAGGAAGCGAAAAAGAGAACCACTTTATCCGGGCCGATAAAATTATAAATTTATAAGTAAATCTATAGATACATCAGATTTACTCGCTCCTCCTCGAATGCACTATAAAAAGAAAGAAAAGATTGGAGTGAGATAATTTATAAGTGGGTCTCCACTCCACTTGTTTCTTTTCTTCTTTCCTTTTATAACATATTCGGGATGGAAGAAATTAGTGGCGGAGCCAGGATCCCCCAAAGGGGCGGCGGACACCGGCAGGGGGGGCGGCGGTGAGAATAGTGTGGGGAAGGAGATGGTATATACACTGAAATTTTCCGGCGAGAGGGGCGGCCGCCACCCCATGCTCCCCGGCTCCGCCACTGGAAGAAATAAATATAATGTATTCATAGATTTACACAAAATATATCTCACATATTTATCCGTCTTTGAGCTTGTGTTTGTGGGGAGTAGCTAGAGATATTATGTGATTTGTGCGACTTGCGAGTATGTGAGAGAAAAGTAAAGTCCAATTTTCCAATTTGTCGTGCTATTGCTATTGCTTTTAGCTTTTACTTTGCATCATTTACTTTTCCATTTCTCCATTAGGCAAAAAAGAATGTTAGAAATAGCTAGGCGTTGAAGCACCCTTTCCTCGTACCATATATAGGTTAGAATTTGAGTCAAAATTAAAGTGGGTTTTAATAATTATTTAATGTAAATTCATATATCAATGTGTTTTATTCCATGAATAGATTAAATTAAGTATTTGGAAGCTCAAATCTATAAAATAATAAATGAGATATTAACTCTCAAAAATCACCCTTGAAAATGATAAATGATAATAAATACATGTGGGAAGTCAAGTCCCACATCGGTTAAGAACTAAAAATTTAATGTGTTTATATACAAGAAAGTAGTTCTTAGGTTTGTGTCCCAAGGGGCACCCCACTCTTGTGGAAGGGAGAAGGCCTAGCCAAGGCTTGGTTCAAACCCACATGCACGTTGCTGATCGACCAACCTAACTCGTGGGTCTTGGTTTGGGTCCTTGTATATATTTTTTTGAACAAAATTTATTTAAATTTTTATTTAAGATTTAATTGAAATTTTATTTTAGTTCAATTGTCAAAATTGTGTCGTTTTGATCAATATTATTTATTATTTTTATCACTATGTCGTTTTGAGAGGATGCCCCAAAAGTACGTCGTTTTATCGCGCCTTTTTTGTTAAGCCTAAAACTACGTAGTTTTGGTTTCTCTAAAGTTAAAACTACGTTGGTTTATGGATTCGAAAGGACGCACATATTCTGCCACGCTTTAAAACTACGTTGTTTTGGCTTAAATACACCTTTTCAATGGGTTATGTTCCTTTTGATAGGTCACTTACCCTCCTATATATAGATGGGGGTGCTGTCATTCGAAAATCATTCAAATCACAAGCATTCTAGTTTTCTAGTCTTCTAGTCTTCTTCATTTTATAAATTAGTTAGAGTTTATTTTGAGAGAGAGAATCAGGGCAGTTATTTTGGTTCGTTGAGTATACTATTTGGAGTGTTACTATAGTATGCGTTGTCATTGTATCCTGTGAGACCAGTGTTATCAATTCTGAGCACCGTATGAAAGACATAATTGTCTTCAGGACATAGTACCAAATACTAGTCTTGACAAATTAAATTCTATAGTTTGAGATAAATTAATATATATATAGTTTCCGTTCTGTTTTTCTAACAATATATATATATATATATATATATATATATATATAAATAGTTCATAGTAACTAGTTGTTATGGACATTATTTCACCAATCAGATCTTATACTATTAATTGAGAGATTCAACGACTCAAAGAATTTTTTTTTTGATTTTTTTGTTGGGCTCTACTAAGAGTTAAAACCAGAAAAAATGTCTAAAATACACCCACCTTAGTTAGATTTAAATAATTTCAATGTATAAAATATTTGTATAAATAATTTTTTAAATAATAAAAATTAACATTGTCAACTATATATAATGTATTTATTTTTATAAATAATTTTTTAAGTAATAATTTCAAAATTGTCAAATATATTCAATGTATTTATTTATATGAATAATTTCTTAAGTAGTAAAATTTAACATTATCAACTATATTTAATGTATTTATTTTTATAAATAATTTTTTATATAATATAATTTAACATTGTCAACTATTTTGACAATTTTAATATTTAAAATTTAAACTTCATATTGTAATACAACTTGGAATTACCTTACGAATTAATACATTAAAACTATTTAAATCTAACTAAAATAGAAATATTTTAGACATTTTTATTGATCTTAACTTTTAATAGAGGTCAACAAAAATAATCATTACGAAGAGTAGCGGTCGAATTCGGTTAGCATGAAGTTTATTTTTTGGTAAGTTGGTTAATTGGTCAATAGAATGCTAACACACATAGAACTTCGTCCTGCATGTCAGCACTCTACTGGTCAATTGACCAATTTATCCAAAAATAAACTTCATGCTAACCACTTCCGTAGCTGTCAGCAAAAAAACAAACAAACTCTGATCCTTACTAGAAATAACGGTCAATAACAAAAATTCTTTTATGAGTCATGCTACTATCACATAAAATAATCACATAACGCTCACATACTGCTGACGTGGCAGTATGTGATTTGTTGTTGACATGACTCACTTAACTCAACTAACAAATCACATACTGCTACCTCGCAATATGTAATCTTTATGTAACTTATTTTATGTGATAGTAGCATTATTCTTCTTTTATTATTCACACATCGAATTTTATTATTCTTTTATTCATATTTAAGGGGAGATAGAAAAGGTCAAAAGGATTAGTTTGTTTTTTTGGCTAACTAGTATTTAGGGTATATGTTCCCAGCTATTGGTAGCCTAATTTTGTCTGTTATACTTTTTACATGGTACAACTACAAGTTGTCCCACATTAATTCCATTCACTTAATAAAATCTCTATTAATAGAGTAATACATCTCTCTTAAAATCCTTTTTAAGGGTAAATAATTTAAACCTTTCAAAAAACCGTTTTAAGTAATTAATTCAAATATGACAGTAATACAGCTTTATATATGCAATATACAATACATTATATTGGTAAAATTAGTTGTATGTATATAAGATTCACATTTTGTACTAAAAATCATTTATATAAATTAAGGGAATAGTTTATGTTTGGGAAAACTTAATAATTAGTAAGTAATGAGCTAGTAATAAATAAAGTTAGCTAGGAACCTTACCGTTGCTATCTTTGATTGGAGTACTGCAACTCTCCGTTCTTTAATATATGTTATTTTAGAGTTGTGCATAAATATTAAAAAAATAATTATATAATATTAATTGTTATATTGTCGTCCTTGTATTGAAAAAAAATATTATTTATTGAACAGAAAATAATGAGAACGTTATATTTAATACTTGAGATAATATTAAAAATTAAACAATTATAATACTTCATTAAAATTCTTAAACGATAAAGATTAAAAGACAAAAATACTTCTCTAAAACAAAATTAAAAAAGAATCGGAGGGAGTATTAGTTTAGCCGTGAACATCAGGTATTAAAGGTGCTTGGTGGTGTTGAAAAGCAACAAATTTGTTTTAATATATTTTATTTGTGAAATTGCTAGAAAGAATAACATATACTAGTATAAAGAAAACCAATTAGTAATCTCAATTACTACTAGTATTCTAAAGGGAAAAGTCTAATCAGAACAGTTCGAAGCTCGAACCTCTTTGATGGAGTGTCATATTGTAACTTGCACCTTTTTTTCTTTATTTTTTTATGTGTCTGTCTATCCCCAAATTCTCACGGGACACATGCACGTACTGCCAAAATTTAAAGCGTCTCCTTGATAACAATAGAAAAATAAATAATCTCTTACTCGTTTTATCTTTAAAAGAATTATTTAAGTTATAATTTTATTTATCCTAAAAAAGATAACTTAAATTATAATTTTTTTTGTTCTCCAAATCATAATTGAAAGCATACAAAATAAGGGATAAATATGTCATATTTAGTGGGGTCCATTATAGTATAAAATAATAAAATGACATATCACTTTATGTAATATTCTTGTCAAAATAATATGTGTCACTTAAAATTTTAAGTATCACTAAAAATAACTATAAAAGTATAACTAAATGTGTATTTATTTTGACAACATAATTTTTGCTTTATCAGTTTTAAAAAAATTGTCTATTCTAAAATAAAGGTAAAAAGTTGTTTATTTGTTACAACAAAAAGGGTTTCATTTATGAACTTAATTTGTGAGTATTATATTTAAGATATATTTTTATTTCATGTAAATCTTTAAAAATAATAAGTTGCATGTTATTTAACTGTGTAGCATGATATTAAAATTACGGTGGCATGCCATTTTCTATTAATCACTATAAAAGTGAATTTTTTGTGTGAACCAAAATTTTTATTTAATAGATATGCTCTTGTGGAACGAATAATTTACTGTACTTCGCAATGCATATGTATTAATATTAATTTAAGTAGCCTGAATTTATAGGAATTTTTAAATCTAATGAGCTATCAGTAGAAGTCTTGAATTTATATAATTTGTATTTATAATAATTTTAAAAAATAATAAAACTTTAAAAAGAATCAATTTTATTCTAAGTTATCTTACTCAATACTAACCAATTGTTATTAGTCACATATACTGATACGAGTTATAAAAAAAAACTAATTATTCCATCTAATAAAATATATTTATAACAAAAAAATTCAACTAAATTATAGTTTTTCGAAGAAATGGGTATAATTTTATTTAAAGGAGAACTGAATTACATATAATTTTTATACATGAAGAGATTTCGTGTGTTGCACAAAACCTAAACTTGTTAATATTCTCTCTGTTTTAAAATTAAAATATATTTCTATTTTAATTTTATAAAATAACATGATATTCTTAATTTTTCATTAATTTTTCACTATCATTGTCAATATCACTCCATTCACAACCAAATTTTTAATTAATACTAAGACTATATTTGAGAATATAAATTATTTTTACAAATCATCGTTTTATAAATGTATATCTAATTATGAAAAATTGATAACCGATTTTTAGAAAGAAAGTAAAAGAAGAAAGGAAGGGAACGTGCGTAGCCAACTTTGACACGTGAGGCATAGAGGAGACATTGTAGTTCAGTGATGAAGTGGTCCCGTCCAAGCGTGTGAGGGCCGAGAGGGTAAGATTCACGTGACATCACCCAAAAGGCGGGAAAGAAGGTTGGCCTGTCGACTATCAAGTCTGGTTTGCAGTTGGAAACCCCTTTTTATCGCTCTTTAGTAGCTACAGTTAGGATAGTAGTTAATATGGAATTAATTTTGGTAAATTGATACAAGTTGGGAGGCAATCTTTTTTTTGCGTGTCAGCACTGTATTAATCAATTAACTAACTTACCATAAAATTTACTTCATGATAACCGGATCCATTACATTATACATAGCAAAAACAAAAATGATTTACATATGTGAACAAATTTTTCATGAAACTTGATTATGATAACGTCAAGTTCCATTGATAATATAATATAAAAAGAGAACTTATATTTACACGAGTAAAATTTAATATTTCTACCCGTTCTCACTCACATGAGTATGGCTTTTATTTACTATTCATGTGAGAAGAACTTTACGGAACTATCATTTTTCTTGTGAAAATATCAATTTCCTATAGAAAATCCTTCTTAATTTATTTATATTTTATACGTCAATATTTAAAAATAATATATAAAATTTTATCGTCATGATATTGTAACAAAACTCTACATAACATAATCATTTTCATCCGTTTCTCTTTTTTTTTTTAAATAATTAATTTCCTTTTTATTAGATCGTTACTAGTGGAAAATGTATATTCCTTCGATCAAATTTAATATTTTTCCACTTGTCAATTTTATTTATTTATTTAGAAAAAAAATCTAATCTTTTTAATATTAATATATATAAAATGACGTTATCGTTTTAAATTTATCATTATAATTTATTTTATACCACTTAATTCTTCACTATTAAACTAAATATATAATAAACATTGAGGCGTAAATATAAAACAAAATATATTTTTAAAACTTATAAATATTATAAATGAGACCGACTCGATCTTTTTTGTGATAAGAAGGAAGAGAAATTAATTATAGGTATTAGGTGGAATTTGTTATAACATACATACATAAAATGAAAAGCATGTCTGAATTTAGGGATCTTGCATGAATTTTGTGTGAAGATTGAGAATAATCTGTTGTTCTAGTGTGCGTAGCTAGGAGGCTCCGAAGGTTAGTATCTAATTAATTAATTATGTATGTGACAACTTATATTATATATGAACAATATGACCCATACACATGCAGTTGTGTATGTTTTATTTGTGCACAGTCTGCCGTGTTGGCAGATTTATTTTTTTTAAACATATTCTCTCCTCCCAAATTAAAAAGTAAACACAAATCTGTCAAAACGACGTAATTTTGACAGACTGTGCACAACTGTGTATGAACATTATTCCCATTATATATACATACAAACATAATGGTGCAGCATCTTTCAGATGGTAAAATGTATGATTGGGGAGCCTTATTCTCTATTATAGGGCAAATATTATTGATTCATCACTTTAAGCCCCTTTGCAATAAATTAATTAATTAATTTAAACACTTATAAATAGAAATCATGTCTTATGTCCAAAAACAAACAACCAAACAAATAAATAAATGAGCATGCATGCATGTCTTGAGAATTTTAGTTCAACTCTTCTTGGCGTTATTTTTATTATTATTATTGAGGTATATATGAAGTATATATGAACCACGCATGCTACCTTCGTACATCATAAATATTCATAACTAAATATTACTAGTAGTATTATTTTTTGATGAATTCATAAATCTAAAAGAATAAGAAGATTAGACCAAAATTACGTACTCCAACATCAAGAAATCAACTGTTCATGTAAATACAAACGAAATAAATGTCCAAATTAAATAAATTACATAATTAATGTATGTTAAAAATAACATTATCAATGAATCTCAAACTCTATAAATGGTAATTAATTAATTAATACAATCGGTATACAATATCTTTGTTGTAGGCGCGGTAAAGCCTCGGAACATCCTCCTTTGATGCTTGTATGCCTGCAAATAATTCGTTTTCTTTTTAAAAAATTTGAACACTGAATGAATATTCGGTTATAACCTAAAGAAACCGAAATTGTTTATTCGGTTATTACCGAATATCAAAATTAACCTATTTTTTAATATTTAAATAAATAACGGAATTAACGAAAAAATGAATTATTCTGTATATAACAGAAATTACTTAGAACCCATTTTTGTATAACAAACACTTCATTTCAAACTGTTGAGATTGACTCATTAATTCTATAGGTGAATGACCACTACAGTAGGGTAGTCGGGGGTCTCGAGGAATGGCCAAGCGAAAAGTGCAATTGGCTTGGGGATTTATTAGTAGTTCGGTCTTGGGTTTTACTAGTGTATAGGACCTTATGCGTTTGGACTCATATTATAACAGTTAGGCTTTTCTAATTACTATAAAAATAATGTTTGATGTGTGGATCATTGTAAATTGTGTGAGAGATCTAATGAATACATCAGACAAGTAGAATTAAGCCAAATTGGTGAATCTGTGTATATAACGTGTGCATGTTCTTATTTTTTTCATCTTTCATATAATATCTGTGTGATTGCAATATTATTCGTTCTTAAATTCTAACACAAACATTCAAAACTAGAGTTTCCAAGCAATAATTAATCAGCTACAATTCACAATCATAATAATTTATAATTAAGCTTAATAAAGTCTAGTTTAACATCATATCCCCGTGCAAACAATTGGGTTTCTCTTAAAAATCACATTGGACATTAAGAAATGAGAATTAGATGCTTATATATTTTGGATTAAGGGGAAAAATAAATGAAAACAGGAAATTAAGCAAAACTAGTAGAGCTCATCTGCTAGAAATACATCCTTAACGAATGACTAGCCTTAGAAGGGGAATGGTGGGAAAGGGGAGTACTTGCCTATGCTAATTATGCAATGCAGGTACTACTGAATGAATATATAACTACTTCTGGATTCAAACATGAACAATTATGCAATTTTACTTAGCTAACCACACACTATCATATTAATTAAGACCTTATTAAAATATTAAAAATTATATTTAAAAAAAAATAAATTCTAATTTGATTATTCAGGTATCCGAATAGTATAATTTTTAAAACCAAACCTGAACACCAAAAATTTAATCAGTTATAACCGAATAATCAAATAACTGAAATAATTTCGTTAAAAAATTATGGTTTGGTTAATCAGTAATTCAATTTTATCCATTTTTTTCTCACCTCTATCTTGTAGTAAGTTATTTATTCTTTTGAACGATTTGTGTACAACATATTAATTTGTAACTTGTATAACACAACATCACAATTCATTATGCACGTATCAGAATGCATGTAACGTACGTGTGCAACTATCAAAATAGGATGTTTATATATATATATATATATATATATATATATATATATATATATATATATTAGCATCTTTAACCTATTGATTAATATTAATTATTGATTTTATCCTATTCATTATTTTTAAAATAATTCACAGGTTAAGGAGTACTCACAAACATTAAAACTAAAACAATTATGTGATTGTTTTAGTTTGATGTGTTTGAAACATTTTTTCCTTTGTCCAAAAAATAAAACATAAAGCTAATATAAACAAATGACCAACCATGAATAAAATATAGATAGCTAGCTAGCTAGGTTCATCAAGATAATCAATAATTCGAAATATAAATTATACAATCAGTAGGATTTTATTAATTTAATGTAAAGTGTATTTGCAAAGTAATTAAGAAAATGAGATATTTAAAATTTGAGGAGTAACCAATTAATTAATAAAAGCAGCTGTTCGAAGAGATGTCACCCAAAAATTTCCTCCTTAATTATGTAAACAAATCCATTTTATTTTTTTCTTTTTAATTTATATAGGATATTTTAAGGCACCCAAACCGTAATCAGTTATGTGTGGTTTTCAGACTTCTGGTACCACCTCCTAGGCTCCCACACAAACCTAACCAGTTTATATATAGCTTCTCGCACGTGCCATCTATCTTTTTGATGGTAAATTAATACTACTTCCCCGCCGTTTCTTGACAAATACATATTTTTATTTATTTATAAAATTTTTAAACATTAATTAAGAATGTATTTTTTCTTCAATATTTGCCCTTAAAAATATATTATATAATTGTTAGTAATTGTGATGGATGATTAAATTATAATGGTAAACTTAAAAATATAGTGTCATTTTATATTACAATTGAGACTTTTTTTTGTTTGTAAAAAAAACATTATTAAATAATAAGACTAATATAAAATCATTTTAACTTTATCATCATATGTGGTTGGTTATGTGTTGGATTATGGTGGTGGTAGGTTACTTCAGGGTAAGTTCCTACCCACACTCATACTGTTGTGGGATTCGAATTTCATCTCTAACCTTTAAGAAAGAATAATTTAAATATGTCCACAAATTTTATGATAAAATTGAATAATAAATAATTTAAAATTTTAAGTGATAAGAAGAATAAATTAGTGTATCTCATATATATTCAAAACGTCAGTATATATATATAAATCCTCATGTCGTCATATGTAGTACTGCGTTTATTTAGTAGAACAAACTGATGTATTCAGAGTGATTAATTTCGTGTCTACATATTTCTTGGTCATAACTTCACGCTGCAAACATGCATCTGAAAACTTTGGTTTAAATACACTTTAAAGCTTTAAGACATTGAACTTTAATGTCTTTAAATTTCTATAAACTAAATCTTTTGGCTATCAACGAGTAATAATTGATTCAAATCAGAGTATATATTTTGAGTAATTTCACTCCAAAATATCTTCAAAATTAAAACACAGAAAATGTAGACACGTTAGTGTGTGATAAAAAAAATTTAAAGCCAATATAAACATCATATACCCTTAAAAAACTTAATTTCTAGATTGATAGAATACCTTAATATCTTTGGAAACACAGAAAATTGTAGTCACGTGATTAGTGTGAGATGAAGAAGAAAAATTAGATCCAAAATAAATAATATATACACTTAAAAGACTTAATTACCCTTTTATTTTGAGTCACGTGACTTATTCTGGTAAGAAATACTAAATTCGGAAATCAAAATGTTTTATTTATAAAAATATAGAGACATTAAGGTTTAATATCTTAAAATTGAAACATTAGGATTTAAAATATAAAATGCAAAAAACTTTAAGTTTTAAAGTGTATTTAAGCCTAAAACTTTAGATACTACTCTTCATTCTGATAAAGGAAAGTTAATTTAAAAACAAAAAAAACTATTGATAAAACTATTATTGATATTATCTTTAAACAACTCCAGCTTATATCTAGTACTAAATGCCGATAAAAATAAATAATAATAATAATAATAAAATCTTGTACTAAAAGTACTTTTTCGAGTCTTATAATTAATTTGTGAGGTAGCCGGATCATTTAACTAATTTGTGTAAGCAAGCAATCAAAATTAATTTATTTTTTCACAAGTAATTCTATATATATGTATTAACGCTACACAAGCAGTTATATGTATATAATATGTACTTTCTCTCTATCTTGACTGTAGTTTGTGCATATAGTATTACCCAATGTTTCACTTGACAATCAAGCATACGGATGCAAAAAAGATAAAGAAGTAAAAATTAAATCAAATTAAATGAGAGAATGTAAATTTTAGTATGATTTAGCAGTGATGTATATAAAAAAAATTATAATATTCGTGTGTGTGTGGTATATATATATATATATTCAATTATTCATACTAGTAATTAAAAAGGAACTTATTAAAAACATCGGTGCAACAAGCATGATCAGGTATTGATTACACTAATAATATTATATGGATAAACAGTACACAGTACTTTGGTAAAACATAAAATTGGTGAGATTGCACAAGTAGTAATATTGTCTCATCGAGTGAGGGTATTTTTGTCATGCGGGAAAGAGATTAATAATTCAACCTCTTGGTTTCTTCCTGGTATTAAATATTTGGTCAAGAAGAAATTTTATTTTGTTTAAAAAAAGAGGAGAAAGGTTTAGAAAATTGTTGGGCAGAAGGGGAGGTGTACAAGTAGAAGAATAGCAACTTCTTGTCATGTCTCCCTTTCTCCCACTCTCTTGTTTTGGTTTGTGTGTTCTAAAAGAAAGGGATAGATGTATATATATTCTGCGTTTTATATATAAGAGTACTTGATATATATATATATTTAAAATTAAGATATATATATTGTTATTTCATGGTTGATTTTGTTTGTCGAAGGCGATTGTTCAAACGCTAGCTGCTCACTGGAAATTAAGAGGAGAGGAGCAGAAGAGAGAGAGAGAGAGACGACGACAGCTTAATTCCCAGCTCAGATGAAACACAACATACAGACAGAGCTAGGAGAGAGAGAAAGAAGAGATTGCGGAAGGTGAGAGACTGGCTCACTTCATTTCAATACTTTCGCACAAGATCAGAAAGAAGAGAACGATGTTTGAGAGCTTTGCAGTACCTATATATATATATATATAACAGGATAGCTAGCTACTATAACTATATAACTATATATATATATATATATGCATACATACTTACATGTATATGTATATATAAAGCGGAATAAAAGATAAAACTACATGATTACCATTCGCAAAAAGCACAACAAAACCCTCCCCTCCCCTCCTCTCTCCTCCACTCCCCTCCCCTTCTCTCTTTCCTATCCTCTTTCTAATTTCTTAGTTAATTAATTTTTTATCACCATCTTTTATTTCTCTCAACTAGTTTTTATACATGCTAGTATATTACTACATAAAATTGATCCACCGACGATAATTAGTTAATTTCGGTGTTTAATTTTGCTTCCACTAGATATATATAGCTACCACATCCGATCTATATATTGAAATCGACAAGTTTGACAGGATTGACTTAATTAGGTAGGTGGGCTAAAGAGTAGAAGATCGATGATGACGACGACCATGGAGAATAAGATACAATTATGGAATTAGAAACCAATTGTTCAACTACACTAGTCTTTAGAGGAGGAGGAGGAGGAAAGTGACTAATTAATTCTTTCTATGTCCCAAGATTATCATCACCATCCTTCTGATGCTGCTGCTGGTATTATTTTCACTGGTTTCTCCCATGGGTTGCAACAAGAACAACACATGATAGCACAACAGATCGGGAGGGATAAACTCAGCTTACAAGGTTTGAACCCACTTGTGGCAATAGAAGAACACCAACAAGAATCCGGAGGTGGTCTTCATGGGTATCAACATGAAACTGAGGGGATGTTGTCAGAAATGTTCAATTTTCCATCCGTTGCGGCTTCCGCTACCCAATTGTTGGACCACCAGATTTCTTACAATCCGCATCTTCGTAACTCACGGCCGCCTCCTCCTCTGGCTGCTACCAGAGATTGGTATGGAAACAGTAGACAAGCTGCCGCTCATCATCATCAGAATCAACAATTTTCAACAACCATTAGTACATCACCAGACTCGGCCGCAGCAGCTGCCATGCAGCTTTTTCTTATGAATCCAAGCTCACCTTCACCATCTCCTCCGACGGCTAATTCTACACTCCACATGTTGCTTACAAACCCAAACCCATCTTCCTCATCTAATTCTTCTTCTACTCTTCATCATCATCATCATCATCAAGGCTTTCACAGCCCATCAGAAGCTGGAGGGGCTTTTACAATTGGGCCATCCTCATCGCATAGCCAATTCACACGGCTTCCTGGAAGTACTAATCATCATGAAGCTGTGAGTACCATGACTGCTGGTCAAGGCCTTTCATTATCGCTCTCATCCTCCTTACAGCATTTGGAAGCCACGAAAGCCAAGGAATTCAGGATGGATAATGGCACTAGTGGTGAGATGTTATTTTTCAATCAAGGAGGTGGAGCTGCTGCACAATATTCATCATACAAGAATAGTCTTGGGGGGAATCATGATCAAGGATTTCATTTGCAAGGTGGAGTAGTAATGGGCAGTCAAAATAATTCCAACCACCTTCAGGTTCATGTTGGGTTGGCGTCTTCTTCTAATTCATTAGGAGTGGTCAATGTTTTGAGAAGTTCCAAGTATGTGAAGGCTGCACAAGAATTGTTGGAAGAGTTTTGTAGTGTTGGGAGGGGTCAATTCAAGAAGAACAAGTTTGTTGGGAGGCTTCCCAATTCTTCAACAAACCCTAATTCCAATCCCACCGGTACTACTTCCGGTGGTGGCGGTGGTTCTTCATCTTCCTCAAAGGATGTCCCTCCTTTGTCAAATGCCGATAGAATTGAGCACCAGAGACGGAAGGTCAAACTCTTATCCATGCTTGATGAGGCATGTAAATTACTCTCTCTTAATTTCTTAATTTCTCTCTCTCAAGTGTCAAGGGCCGGCCTTGTTTAATTAGTCCATTTTGAATTCCACCCGGGACAACAGAAAATTCTGTCAAGTTTCTTCCACAGATAACTAAAACTAATTAGAAATGCATCAAATCCTTTGATATACACTATATGCACTTAGTTGACTTCAAACCTGATTCTTTTCTTCTTCATTTCTAATTTTATAATACAGTATTATTGGCTGCATTGGGAAAAAAAATGCAAGGCAAGAAACACGAGGATATTCTTTATTCCCATTAGTTGATTATATGTATCAGAGCGTGATTATTCTTCTATTTTTTTTTCCAACACCCATATTACTATAAAGTCTTCGCCACCATCTTTAGGGTTCTTGAAGTTCATTAGAAAATGTAATAATTCTTTCTCTTTTGTGTCATGTATGTAACATATCATTCCGGGTGTGGGGGTATTTTCTTACTCTATTAATTATATAAGTTCAATCTTTTTATTTAAACTGCATATAGCAAGTAATAGCCTTTATTATCTGAATATTAATTAAACTGTTCTTTAATTAATTTGTTGCTTGGGATTGTGAATTAAAACAATGACGGAACAAATATACATTTAGCGATGCTTATTGTTCTTAATCATATTTTTGCTATGAGAATATCAAATGTAAAAACAATTTGCAACATCTAGCTCCATTAACTGACTCAAAATAAGGAATTGATATAATTTTTAGCACTTAATTAGACTAATGCAACCATGCTAGCTAGAGCATATGTTAATAAATTAATTAACCGCTTTCAGGTGGATCGGAGATATAATCACTACTGTGAACAGATGCAAATGGTGGTAAACTTGTTCGATATGGTGATGGGTTTTGGAGCCGCCGTCCCGTACACGGCGCTTGCGCAAAAAGCCATGTCTCGGCATTTCAGGTGTTTAAAGGATGCCATAGCAGCGCAAGTAAAGCATAGTTGTGAGCTTTTAGGAGAGAAAGACGCAGGTACATTTGGAGTGACAAAAGGGGAGACCCCAAGGCTGAAGCTGCTGGAACAAAGCCTGAGACAGCAAAGATCAGCTTTTCATCAGATGGGGATGATGGAACAAGAAGCTTGGAGACCTCAAAGAGGCTTGCCTGAACGTTCGGTCAATATTTTGAGAGCTTGGCTTTTTGAGCATTTTCTGCACCCGTACGTAATTATTTTCTTATCCTTTCCAATCCACGTAATAATTAGCATAGTGCTAGTGTTTGTATTAATTACACCAGAATCTGAGTCTTCTTAAAAAACAAATTAAATTAAATTAAAAACTACACACAGTGGTGTAATTTATTACTCCATCTCATTTTAAATTAGATATACATTTATATATAAAATGGTAGATTTGTGAAGACAATATTAGTTTTAATTCAAAACTATTGCTAGTTTAAAAGTAGTCAACTAACTATAAATACATGACATGTTAGGAACTACATATTATTTTATAGTTTAAAGGTAAAAATTGTTTTCTGATTTAAAACAAAGAAAGCGGCCGCGCAAATATATGTTTAATTTTGGAATTGAGAGAATACTACATAAAAACTAATAAAATTTGATTATTGTCCTTTCTAAGTTAAATAAAATACACAATCAACTCGCATAGTATACGGATTTGAAATTGCCTTTGATTTTAGTACTGTTTAAAGGAAAGGCAATGCAGAGTGTCCTTTGAATTTTGATGTTGTCTCATCAGTAGAAAAGCTGATAAAGTCTTTTCTTTACCACTTTTTTAATGTAGTAGTAGTACTATATAGGGGTCCAAATGTTATGTACGAAGCTGACCATTTGTGTTACGTAAAGAAAAAAAGCCACATCAAACCATAATCCTATATATTACAACAGAATATAGTGGAGCTATAACTAATTAGAAAGATCATGAGGGAGTGCATGCAGTTGTCTTGTAGTTATGCAGTTGTCTGGTGTAAGTATTTCTTCATTGTAACTGCTACAGCTGAGTTGCAACAGCTGATCTTCTCTCCTGTATATATAGAGAGAGAGAGAGACAGAAAAAACTTCATAATATATGGTGATTATATATGTGAATAATGTTATAATTATCGACCGCATTTGACTCAGTTGGTATGTCTAGCCCTTGCTATGCAGAGGTCTAGAGTTCAAAAAAAAATTAATGTAATAATTTGTTGTCACTTTCTCAGGTACCCAAGTGATGCAGATAAACACCTGTTGGCACGGCAGACTGGTCTTTCAAGAAACCAGGTACGTACTACTTCCTACCTTCTACCTCCTACCTCCTACCTCCTACCTCCTACCTCCTACCTCCTTATATATTCATACATATATGCACAAATGAACATGACGCGGACACTTAATTATCTGCAAATGATCACCAGTCATCTGAGGGAGAAATATCATCTTTTCTTAATTTGTTCTGATTCCCTTTTGCAATAATGAAGAGAGGGAGAGAGAGAAAAAAAGAGAAATTAAGATTTGCTTTGGGAGTAACTAGGTTCACCTGGACTTGCATGGATTTTTATTCCTGTATGTATTCCGTTAGAGAAAGGGCAAATCTCTTTTCTACCTCTGTTTTGTTGCTTTGGATTGTTTTCATTCAAGACAAAAATTCTGAAACAGTGAAAAAACTGTAGGAATAGTTACAGCAGATGAGCAGCAAGTACGTACAGAAGAGATAAGACATGAAAGTTTGCTTTCATTCTCTCTCCTCTCTCAGTATCCAACCACACGATCAGAATCATTAAAGTCACTCATGAATAAGATGTACTGTATCACCGAGCTAATTAGCAGCAGCAAGAGAGAGAGAGAGAGAGTCCTCATGCATTAATTCCATTTCATTAATATTGTCTGATCTTGTGTGAATTAACATGCATTAGTCTTGCGACGGTTCTACCAAACTTATGTTACGTTTGCATTGAAGTAATGAAAATGAGAATGAAATAACTTATTTATATAGAATAAAAAAGATTGTATTTGATTCCTTAGAAGAATAAGAACATATAGAATAATTCATTTCAACTAAAATAAAATAAATCATTCCACCCTTTATTCTATTCCTTGAATCCAAACGTAACTGCTTTCATATACTACTATCAGATATTATACGAGCAATTGTTTAGATTATATGTGGCTTCTTTTTACCGATGTAAAGTTGCAAACTTTACAAACTAATTAAGTATTTGACTGTTGAAACAATCTGTAGCTCTTCTTGTTGACCGTTAATCATAAATGGAAAATTAGTAGCAGCTAATAAATGCGTATAGGTCAATGTTTCAAATACGAACATCAGTTTTAAACTTTATACCACCGTTTAACTAGGGTTAAAAAAGTAGTCAATGGTAAAACCTAGCTAGCTAGCGTTATATATATAGATAACATCTCTCCCATGAATCAAATTTTATTGATGTTTTGAGTCTTACGCACCTTGTGTATTTATTCTTAGAACTAGAACTAGAACTAGAACTAGAATATATACCATTCCTTGCAAAATATAATTAAGACAATTATTAACTTTTTTTTATACTCAAAATTTACATATATTTGAAAGTTAATTAACTATAGTTAATACAATTAATAATAAATAATGTAAACTATCCAAAAACTAATACTAATTATAAGATTCATTGTCTCGTACTTGTTCATGAATCACTCATATCAGTTGCGAGTTTGAAATTATCAAAAAATCACTTTAAAAAATATTGATCTTAATTATAATTTAGAAATAATATTATATTATAAAAAGAAGAAGAAGAAATATAATGGATTTTTTGTAAAGTGTTTTGACCATTGCACTAAAAATGAATTATTAATGATCAAAGGACCATGGGATTGCATTCCAATTAGAATAATTAATCTATGAAGATACTAACAAGAAAACAAGCCAAGTTGTTGCATATATGGAGTATATATATGTCCAAATTAATAATCCCGGCCATAAATGATTTCTTTATTAATGGTTAGTGATTTGAATGTGTGATCAGGTATCGAACTGGTTCATAAATGCCAGGGTTCGGTTGTGGAAACCCATGGTGGAAGAGATGTACCAACAAGAGAGCAAAGAAGAAGCAGAAGAGAGAGACATTTATGGCCCTGCTGCTGCAGTCCCTCCTATTGCACAAACACCAACGCCTACTACCAATACCACAACAACACCCACAGCAGCAACAGGCAAAAGATCCGAAATCAATGCACCCGACAACGACCCGTCAATCCTCGCAATCAATAGACAATGCTTCTTGGAAAACCAACCTAAACTACACTCCACCACCACCACTATCATGCCTACCACATCCACGGCGGTCGCGATATCTTTTCCGGCTCCGGACACATGTCGCCGCGGCAGCTTAGCGGTGGCTGATTACGAGACCACCGCAACCCCCACAAATGCTGACACGATTGGATCGACGCTTATAAGTTTTGGGACGGTCACAGGTGACGTGTCCCTAACTCTAGGTTTACGGCACACCGGTAACCCGCCGGAGAAGAGTTCGTTTTCGGTCAGAGACTTTGGGGGATGTTAGTTAATAATTAAAGTATACCAAGAACCATGCATATTTATTCATCCTTTTTCCCTTTTGTTTTTCTCTCTCCATAGTTCTACCAATTATATAAGAAATAAAATACAAGAAATCATTATGTTAATGAGCAGTATGATCGAGGTCTATTCTAGTCTAGTTGTATAGCACGTACATTATTTTCTCTCATATATACTTGTGGCCGTTTCGTGTAGTATATTACTATAAGATAAAATATAATTAGGGAGAGCTAGGGTGAAGGATATTGCTAGCTGTAGTTAATTTTTTGGTCTTGTTTTTTTAGGTTAAATACGGGGAATAAATGCATATTATGTTCATGATTTGATTATTGAAAGGTGAGTGAAATTAATTAGTAACAAATAAGTTGTTCAAAGGAATTGGTGATCAAGGTCTCTGTCTATATATATAGAGAGAGACCTGATATTGGACTGTCCCTTATACTTGAGTTTGGAGCTCGAATCATCCTCGTAATCAAGTTGACGATATGATGATGATACACAGATATATAATTAATACCACTTCAAATAAGCTTCATATATATATATATATATATGGCTGGATAAATATTTTATTTTTGCAATAAAAATTATTTAAGACCAAGGAAAACAGCTTTAATTTCAAGTGCTTGCCATGCATCTATCCATCCACCATCCCATTTTAAATTTGCATATTGGCTTGGTCCTCCCGGCCATCAATTAATTTTAGCCATCTACTACTAGCATTATATGTATTCCTTAGAAACAAAAAAGAATTAATCAATCTGTTTTAAAACTTTTAAGGATAATTTTATATTCTCAAATATATCCTTAGGATTAGTTAGAAATTCAATTATAGTGGTTTCGTATTGAAAATGATAGTAAACAGATAGTAGCAAATTAGGAACATCATATATATCACTTTATAATACTAAAATAGAAAAATATCTCTAATTTTAAAACGAATTAAAAAAAGATGTACCTCTAATTTTGAAAGAGAGTGAGTATAAGCCAAACAACAATTACCTTCCACCAAAATTCTATATTAATATTGCTTGGTAATAAATTTAAATAGCAGAACCACCTGGTAACAGAAAAAGTAGTCACCATGCACCATGTTTGTGTACAGAATATTAAAACAAAAATAATTCTATGCGGATCGGTACAGGATAATTGGACTGAAAAAATAAAAGGAATTTGTTCTAACGAACAATTGAACAGTACAATCTATTTGTTCGTTGGAACAAATTTTGTATATTATTCTGGTTCAATTGTTCTGTCCAATTTACATGTCCATATATAGAAATATTCAATATATATACTCGTTCAGTCATGTTCATATATAGATACTCGTTATTTGACAATCATATAGTACTATACATACATTGTCTCATCAACGTACTCAAATCCTTTTAAAGCTAAAGAAAACAACCCCTCTATATTATGTAACTGTAAGCTTTTACTGTTTTGGACTGTAGGTATATACTCAACTATCAAGCATTGTCACTTTCACCTGAATTATTCTAAAACCAAATTTTGATGGATCTATGAAAGTTTAGTTTCACGATTAAGGAGTCTATTCAATTCAGTATTATTTTTTTTAGATCCACCCTCCTCACCAGCTTAATGTATTTGAATTTTACATAAAACTCAAAATATTAATAGGCATACAATATTCCTTACCTTGATGCATGTGAATTTTACATACATACATATATATATATATATAGACACACGTTACATAAGTAAGATAAACATTTATAAATTCTCCTTAAATTCTTTTACTGACCGTTTGTTCATCCTCCCCTGGATCCTTAGGCGAAATTGTAATAATATAACTTCTAAAAAATAACATACGAATTTTGAAGAAATGGAGAGAAAAGTTATAATGGAAAAAAAAACAAACAAACTCATCTTAATTAATATCATTTAATGTGTTATAGGTGTGGATTTCTACTAGATGGCCTTTTCTGACAACTGGTCCATGAATCTTGGTTACCGTAGATTTCTAATCATGCAACCCTACGTGACTACGTCTACGTCTATATCTATATCTATATCCTTATATTTATTTATAAAAAAAAAATAAATGATAGTTCAACTGACTCAGCTCTTAGCTTTGCTTTTCTGAGTACTTGGTTCTTCAGAATGGTTTTTTTGTCTTGCTCAGCAACGTCATAATTATAAAAATCTAACAGACCCAAGTTTTAAACAGCGAGCGATATCAATACAACCCTAAACTGCCCATAGTGGGCCGGAACTAAACGACAACCATGAGTGGGCCCATCTTGATATTATTATTATTGGTACGCTCCAAGGACTGTCTACCTTTCAGATATTACCAGTATCTCGGCTAATTGGGCCCACTTTGACGAGACATGATATATGGGCTCTGCTCTCATTACTGCCCGCCCTCATCTCTTTTTTCTTTTCTTCCTTTTTCAGTTTGACAATGTAACATAATTTTATACAAATATAATACTTCTGTTTTGTAAAATAATTTTATTTGTATTTAATTAGCACGTCGTTATTAATGAACCAACAATCATTTTAGTCATTTTAAAGATATATAAATATGAAAGAAAAAAATACCTTTTAATATTTATATAGTCATAAAATGGAGTGAGTAATAGAACTACAATACCATAAATTAATGAAAACGACAACATTTATTTTTAAATATATATTTCATTAGACGTTTCAAAATTTTAGTATTTGTGAATTTAAAATTCACTTAAACTTATCACATATTTTTAAGCACAAGAAGTGGCTCAATTTCACGTCATAATGAATATCAAAAATCACAAATTCAAGTCTACCACTAAGTAAAAAGTCAAAATTCAGCAAGCACTTTAAAAAATTAAAATTTATTGATCAAGATTAAAATTTAAAACTAATATATAGAATATTATTCAGACCTAACGAATGGAATATTGATTATTACTTTGAATGAAACTCAGAACTCCACTGTATTAGATTCATTTGGAACAACATAATTTGTACTGGTATTCTTACACACTGATTTTTATGTTTTTTTTAATTCTGACTTTTCAAAGTTTACTATACAAATATGAAATAACACAACACATTACAATTAATTCTTACACATATTTTTTTTAGTTTACTATACAACTATGAAATAACACAACACATTTCAATGAATGCCCATGAATCTTAAGATTTATCTTAACATCATGCATGCATGTATGAAGTGTTTAAAGTGTTAAATCTAAAGATGACAGGACAGAGGTCCTAACATCATGCATGCATTGGAATTCAGAAGAAGTGATATGGACATATCTAAAGATGACAGGACAGAGGTCCTTAAACCTATGGAGGAGGAAAGGACCACCATATATGTGTGTGTATATATACATATATATATATATATATATATATATATGTATATATTGCATGTTTGATATCCACACAAATGATGATCAGTGTCACTCTTTTGTTACAACTCACAAACAAGGACCACGCACCTGACTCCCATTTCTTCACAATTTATGCACAAACCAGTCCAATAAATACATACATATATATAAACAATGTTAATGGATCGAGTTTATTATGTGATATTTCTTTGAGTAATGTTAGAGACACAATTTATTCTACAATTATTTTATAATTTGTTGATGTGTCATATTCCAACTCAGCAGATTGATGAACAAATTGCTCCAATGTAGTCATCGGCCCCACATAAAAGCTGAGGTAGAGTATGCCACATCAACAAATTATAAAATAGTTGGAGAATAAGTTGTGTCTCTAGCATTATTGTTTCTTCATCTAGCCTAGTTTAAAAATTCGACTCCCTTTTCACAGTCCAAACCAAAACAGAATAACCAGACGGTGACTCCAGTGAAAGGACACCTTTTCATCAATGGTCAAAAGATTCAGGAACCATAAATTCATTATTATTATAAAAAAAAAATTAAAAAAAAAAAAAAATAAACTTGAGGCTCTACTGGCTAAAAAGAGGAGAACAAAGTTACGTCTGCATGGATTTGATGAATGTGTTCATACATGTGGCGTCTATATCTGAAACCAAATGTAACTTTCTCTATCATGATTCACTTGGAAGGAAATAAGGATACTCAGAAAAAGAAATACCAACTCTTCAAATAAATAAATATATATATATATAGTCAGTCTCTCCAGCGAACCATAAATAGCGAACTAAAAGCGAACCGACTATAGTAACGGTTGTTTCCGTCGCTATAGCATAAAAAATCGGCTTTCTATGTTATAGCGACGGAAAAAACCGTCGCTATAGCCAAAATGTGTAGCATGCATGTAACACTGCATATATACCACCTCCCCAACAATATAATTACACCGAGGGCAAAGTTAACTTTCAGATATATACATCAGTAGTAGTAAACAATTCTGAATACACCAAAAGCAACAATTCATAGTATTACATTCATTCCTTTCGCAAATCTCTAGTCCAAAAAGAAAATCAATCTCATTCACACCCACACATTAAGAAATTCATGTGAATTAGGAACACCGAATTGTGTCACGGTTAAATTCAAAACATATTTGCAGCTTAATCCTGTCTTAAATTCCTTTTCAACTTCTGCTTTTTAGACGCTGCAAAGACTATATATCCAAGCTAAATTCATCTCCACTTCCATTATGGATATTAGTACACTAGTGTTGGTCAAACACTTCATGTCATTGAGCCGTCTGAGTGGACAACATTTCCATGTTCAACGTGAGGTCTAATGAAAGACCTACGCCACCAGACCTCAAAGGCTCGCTGAAGATTGGGGCAATTATCACCAGTCTTCAGAAAACTGCCCAACCAAGATAGCAAAATGCTCTGCTGGTCCTCTAGAGGCAGCGTGAGGATTGTCCTGCCGATTCCTTCCTCAACAACTTTTCGATCAAATGATCTGCACCCATGTTGCAACCAGCTGTAGTCATTGATTAAAGGCTGTAACCAGGTTTCTAACAACGAATGACGCGTGTCCTTGGATGGTAGAAGCTCCCCTCTTCCGATACCAACAAATAGCCTTCCAGAGATGCAGCTAACATGGTGGCGAGACACAATAGGAATCCTTGTGTGAAGTGATGCCAACTCTTGCTGGCTAGCCCACATTACTGCAAATTCATCTGCTGCTTGCCTGTCAGCTAAAATCTCAAGCAACCATGAGAGGTTATCGGCCTCTAAAGCCAGCTGCTTTACCACTGGTTCTTTGACATCCATAGGTTTATTGGTAAACTCAGATTCGGCAGCTAGTCTGAACATAGACAACAATGAGTCCAAGCAGCTTCTGCATGAGTTATAGATTGCTTCATTGCAGATGTCAGCTGAGCTCGAACAATTGGGAAGATTGTTATTCTCCCTAAGGAGCTTCAAGACAACGTTTTTCATTTCACGACGACCTCTCTCTTCACTGCTTTTGAGTACTAGTTCAAGTATGTGTGGAATTGTGTCTTTAGGGGGTTTTGAAATACCAGACGACACTCGTTTCAATACGGGGGTGATACCAATTCCCTCTCCTTGGAGATGTAGGACTGAAGAAAGAACTTTCTCTTCTTCTTCCTCCCCAACCCAAGGGACTGCTTCCAAGTATTCTAAACATGATTGTATGCAGATATTAAAGCGGAGTTGCTCTGCAACCTACCCAAAAATAAATAGAGAAGAAAAAATATGACACATGTAAAAGAAGTACACGCTAAATTTTTTTAAAATTTTATGTGAGGTAAAATAAAGAATCCATATTTCTCAGTAAATCACTCAATTAACAAGGTCTTCTACCATTCACATGAAAAATTATGAGAGTTGGGCCTTGAGTCCGGGTGGTTGTAATAACTACTCTCACAAACACTTCTCGTCAGAACATGCTACAATTAAGCTTTTTATCAGCTTACTATGAATTGAAACAGTATATACGACAAAATGCATAGCCATCTATTTTCATACAAATGGTTTATGCTTTGAGATTTGAATGCCAGTATTGCGGTTCACATATGGGATTCAGAAGTGTCACCTTTAAAGTCAGACACAAGTAATAGACCGATTATTTGAAAGCACTTCATCTATACTTTGGAAAAAAAAATGGCAGGGCACCAAATAAGGTATAAAGAGGTGAGAGAGTAGTTCAGATGGTAAAGTCCAACTAAACTTCTTTTCCTACAAAAAAAAGCTTAAACTGAACATAATTTGCTTTTAGTAGACTAGTTTGCACACTGATGCTTGGTCTTTTAAAATGTAATAGTGTAGGACCTACATATGAGGAGTAAAGGGGAAGGAAAAAGAGGATGGAAAGAGAAACAAACATTATACCAAAGTATAGATAGATCATTGACTAATAGTGCAACAATCTTAAGTCAAATTCTAAAGTTTCTTCCTCACAAGTCATCCCTGCTCAAGTACTTTTTCATTCTAACGATGGTGCTTAATGAACATTAAAAGCAACTATTTTATTTTATTAGGATAAGCCATTGAAGGCAACTGTTAACCTTAGAAAGTGTCTTTAAATGATCATAAGATTACAAAAATGAAAGAATACACCCCTCACCCACACGGATATATATATATATATAGAGAGAGAGAGAGAGGGAAACATTGTTTAACCTCTCACAGTCTGTTTTCTAAGGATTGTGAGCTAGTGTAGGATGTTATTGACATGATTGTCTCAATTTGCACAACCACCACCTTATACCTTACAAGCAAGATAGAAGCTAATTTTTAACCAATCTGTAGGTTCAGACTTCAGAAGTAGGCTTTCATCGGTCAATCACGCACAACCTAAAAGGAAAAAGAACTTCCCTGAAAATTAAGAATATTTCTACAATGGAATAAATGGATTAAGTTTCGTTATATATAGCATAAATGTATATTAAACTAAGCCATTTTTTTTCTCCCATTGCTTGTTTCGCAAGAGCTGGCAGCTAATCTAAAAGATATGACAACTTTTTTTGCGTGAAAAGAATATTATAACATGCCTAAGGGGATAGGACTCTAGTATAAATGGTGATTACCAAAAAGAGCTCGAAACAAAGAGACAGTCTTGCCGTAAACAAGCAATACATATCCTCGAAACTAACACCTATGCACGCTCACAAGTCAATGGAACAAAGATTTAAGAAATACAATTAGGATTTAGGAACCCCATGTAACTTCGAAAAACACTAAGAATCCGTAGGCCATTGTTGGTGTTGAGCCATTTACTTTTTTTGTTTTTAACTGATCCAGTGATCCTGTATGCAGTGGCGGAACCAGAACAATATTTGAGGAGGGGCAAAATACATCAGTAAAAAAAATTATTTATTGACGTTTGAACTGCTATTTTCGGCTATACGACTGAGAGGAGTCAATTGTATCATGCGACTCTGTATAGTTTGAAAACGTTTCAAAAGGATAAAAGGAGGTGCAGGGTTAAAAGGGTAGTTTTCTTTTTTTAAACTTTAGTAAGTTTAAAATAAATAAAAAACTCTTTAAAACCCACCTGGCCCTACCCACTTGCGCTGCTGCAGACTACTGAGTGTTGTACGAATAATGAATATCAGAATATGAATATATGATATACATATACCTACCCCCCCCTCCCCCAGCCTTGGGGGGGCATATGCCCCCTCCCGCGCCCCCTCGTTCCGCCACTGCCTGTATGAATCTCTAACCTTTTAAGTACTTAAATTTTCATATAACAGAGTTGTACAAGTAAATGAGTACAATATGAGTGATCCACCAGTTTAAAAAGAAAACGTTTTAAGGAATGACAAAGTTTCCAAATCTTCCATCACTAAATCAAAGTATTATAAGAATGTATTATTTAGATGAGAAATTTAGAATATCATAAGAGTTGGTTGCTTGATAATTTTTTTTTAAAGACTCTTACTTTTGGTCATCCCCACCCGCAAAAAAGAAAAAGAACATGCCAAATGAACTCATCTACTAAGGAAATTTTATGCTCTTAATATTAACATGAAATTTATTTCCTTTCTACTAGAATAAACAATTAGCAAGCAAAAAAGCATATATAAATGTACTGCAATATTAATCACAAAAAAAAAATCAGCGAGCCGTAAGCATTATTATAGTTTCTAAAGTTAAAGAATACTTCCAAAAAAAAACACCAACAAAATAATTGCTGTCAATTTATGATTAAAGAGAAAATTAATATACATGGTTTGCCAAATTACCTTGAGGATACGTAGTACACGTGAAACGCTTTGCTTGATCAACCGTTGCTTTATTTCTTTGCAATACATCAGTCCCACTGTTTCAACATATATTTCAGCATCCTCACAATCATCAATTTCAAGACAAGGTAAACCAGGTTGCTGTCCTGTGAATTTATCGCCAAAGAAACTGCTATTTTCCACAAGAACACTCTTGTGAACACTCAACTTCACAGTAAAACCCTGCTTCCCGAGCAATACTACCTTCAGATCACTGGTACCAGGTTCTCCAAACTCAATTGACACCTTCCTCGGTAAATTTTCGATCTTGGGCCGAGGAGTGCTCTCAGGAATCAGTGTAGCATTAAGAACAGGTTTATCAGAACCTACTTTCCTTTGATCATCAGGACCAAGTACTGACTTTGATGCGGTGGGTGCTGCCTTTTTCTCAGTTTCTGGTGTTTGTTTCTTCTGAACAGAGTTCTTGGGTGCTGGTGGGGATAATTTAGGTTTGTTTAAAGGATTTTGCGTTTTGAGGTTCTTCTGAAACATAACAGGAGATGGACAGCACCAGAAGCCTTCTGGGGTAACCGCAATTGGAACATTTCTAATCTTAGTTTGACCCTGTTCTACCTTTGTAACTCTAATTTCAGCCATAGTTAACTAACTTTTTGGATTTAAACTAAAGTTTATGTGGCATCACACTGAAAACAAAGATGTGATTCCCAAAGGATTACAACAAGTACCTAAACTGAAAATTTTGAAATATACAAAAACAGAACAGCATACCTAAATCCAAACCCTAAATGGTCATAATTTCAACAGAAGGTGGCCGATTTTTCACAAAGTTGCTTGTTATGCAACTTGGAACAACTGAAATCGACACCAGCTCCAGCTACCTAGAAGTTAGAAACCCTAATTCGAAGTTACAGCTAGGAACGAATATTTTTTTAAGAAAGTAATCTTTAGTCAGCAAGAATGCAAGAAAGTATAGCTTCAGATAATAATAATAATAATAATACAAAAAACTATCACCTCCATAAACACAGCATTCAAACTATAAAGATTCCTTTCTCATAGCCCTAAATAAACCCCACCAACATACAAAACTCAAATTCCAGAATCAAATGTGTGAATTTAAAAACCCACCTGCAAGAATTTCTTGAAACCCCCCAAAACAACAAAGAGTCACCAGCAAGAAACTGGAGAAAAATCAGAGAGTTCTCTGAAACCCCTTCACTTTATCTATTTATATATGAACCAAAGAGCTGTGAAAATGATTGAACGGTGCTCCAATGTCAAGCATCAAGGGAACCATCAAGAGAGATTTTACAGAGTGGAATGATGAGACCACATATGTATATATATATGTGTGTGTGTGTGTATATAATAATATGTCAAGACAGAACCAACTGACAAAAAAGTTAGGAGGAGAGAGAGAGAGAGGTATTATGGGTTTTGGCTCACTGGGTGTGTCTAAGCAATGCTTTTGATTTTTATGAGTGTGGGTCTGAGAGTTCCATGTCTTCGCCTCTGCAAAAAATATTCTCTATTTTCTGTTCTCTCTCTCTCACACACACAGAGACAGACACAGTTGAGTGGTGATCAAAGGACGGAGAGATAGGGGGAGAGACAGGCATGCACTGTACTGGCTTCCCTTTCAATCTTGTTTTTGCTTTATTAGCTGTTTTTTAAATGTTTCTGTTGCTTTTTTCTGTAGCTTTTGATTCTTTATTGGGCTATCGTTTCAATTAAGGTTCTTTTAAATGACTGAAACCTCCTCGGTATAGGGTTGGATAAAGTTGGATGATGGATTGCAGTTTAGACCGTGTTTGGAAAATGATATTTGATTTTAAAAGAAAGTTGAGCTAGACAAGACAGATGGATGAATGAAGGGATATGGTGGGACTAACCTTGGAATAACTGGTACTCCAAACATAGTCCTACATTCCAATGCGTATGGTTGGGTGGTTCAAAAGAAAAAAGATTTAGTCGTGAGTAGGTTTGATCATTCAATTAGATATTGATTTGGTAACAACCAATTACAACTAAACTCAGAGATTACCTTATTCGTAAGATGACCCGAATAATGTTAAATTATTTTATAAACATTTTACAAACGGTTGATATGTCAAACTCCACTTCTGTTTTTTATGTAGGGGCCGAAGATTACATTCAAGTAATTTGTTGATCAATATGCTAAGGTGGAATATATCACATCAACAATTTATAAAATAATTTGTGTCCGTAGCACTACTACTCGATAAATCGTTTTCCCCTCATACATCTGTTTAATGAAAGCCATGCGAGTTTTACCCGACGAAAGCCATGTGAGTTTTACCCGACGTACTCATTGTGCTCTAACAACCAACAAAAGAAAATTATGCATTCTCTCTCTCTCTCCCCCCAAGGAAATATATATATATGATGATTACAATTTACACGGCTGATGTATATCCAAAGGGAGAGCACATCCTCTATCCTCAAATTTTTTATCCCTTTGTGTCCCACCACTTAAATGTTGACACATATCCTCTTACTTAACACCAATTAACTCTAAAATTTAAAAAAAGACAAGTGTCAACATTTAAGTGGTGGGACACAAGGGAACAGAAATTTGAGGACAGAGGATCTGCTCTCAACCAAAGGATCTAGTACAAGAGTTATGGGCTCATACATATGTCTGTGTAAGGTGTGAAGGAAGGAAGGAAGGATCATCAACCAAAATTATTTTCCATTTAGACACTTTTCCTTCATTTGTCCTATATAACTTATAGGGGGGACCGGGGGAGGGAGAAACGGTGATGATGAGGGAAGTTGTGTAGTTTTTGAAATGCTAAACAACTGGTGCTGGCGTGAATATGATTTTGACTAGCTGCTACTTAAACTTTTTGTTTTGTGAATCATTCAAAGCAACTGTGCACAATGGGTTGGTTCCTTGCTGTAAAAGTGCAATAATAGAGAGCTTGCAAATGATGATAGAGTGGGATAAAGAGAGCACGTTTTGATCATTATTATATTGGTCCACCACCACCTAGCCAGCCCCTTTCATATGATCTAATGATCTATCCTCCTCCCAACTCCTCGTGTGGGTACTGGGTAGGATTAGGCTACTAAAATCTTTCGCATCGGATGCCCATAATCTATGGACCAACAGGCCCCCCCTTCCCACGTGCAAGCTTACCAAATATCAATTTAAATACATAAGCACCAGTGGTGATCGGTTATGGATTCTTTCAAGTTACAAGAATAATTGGATAAAAATCTCATTAGGTAATAGTTCTGACCCTTGTCTTATAGATCCATAGATCCATGAGGTCAAGGTTCAATTCTTCGGGCCGGAAAAACTTATCATCAGGAGGCTGCTTTCTAATTTACTAGTACATACATATCCATACTGACTTCCCTGAGCATGAACTAGTTTTAATTAAATAAATAAATAAATCAGCCAAAATTAAAACAAAAATAGGCTTCATCCCCATCTATCTAAGCAGGTTTAAAAACCAGAGGTACAATCTACTGAAGAACAGAAGTCGCACAAATTCTTGCAGCTAAACAGCCTCGAGCTTGGTGATGAAACTCTGCAGGTATTTTAACTGGCACACAACAGACAAGCGTAAGTAACCTGCTGTCTGTCGATAGTAGTTAGAGTAGCACGAGGTTCCCGGATTAGGACACCTGCTGCTCCCCCAATGACTAAATTTCCTTTGCTTCTACGTATAAACTTGATCAAAGGTTCAGTAAAGTCGACCCTTGCAGTTGGGAGCTCCACAATGGCATGGGCATCCTTCTCCAGGGAGAAGCTTGTAATGATAATCATATGTCAGCTCTTCACCAATACCTATCTGCTCATCATAATATATAAGAGAGGATACAATGAGAATAGACGGGAAAGGTGAAAGAAATTAATGCTTGTGTTATTTTTTTGTCATCAGACAGAGAAATGGCAGAAAAATTACTATCAGAAATACAAAGGATCAAAGCACATGAATAAGCATTCCAACACAGAAAACCCTTTCCAACCTCAATCCTAAAAGCACTGCATCTTAGAATTTATATTAATTAATGTTCACATCCACCATTCTGCGTCTTTTAGCATATGGATTAATAAATGATTAAGGAAACAGGGAACAAGTTTTCTTACATCTTGACCGGCATAGAGACCAATGTGCGCAAGCTTGCAATCCATGCTTTCCACGAGAACTTGGTGATTAATGAGATTCGGCAAGCAGCTACAAGTATCATTATATAAAAAGAGTGAATTTCAAGCTCTCATTATGCTGAGGGAAAAGTAGAATAGAATTGGATCAACTAACAGAACAAATGTGTCCCTTTCACTATATTCCTCCTTTTCTGGATAAAGCTTCACTACCCTTTTTATACAAGTAGCTCCAAATAATTAGATAATAGATACCAAGTCTATTTCAGACATGTGATAAATTATAAATTTAAAAGAAAAAATAAGACCTTTTCACACAACTAAAAATTCTCCAATCTATAATTAAGAGAACCAAGAGGTGCATACATCAAAATCTAAAACCAGAGTACCAGTCAAACAACTAATACCAATTAATTGCACAGCTGTGAAATGATTTGACACTACAATTAAAAATTCACAACTGCACAGAATAAAGACACAATGAGGGAGAATGTGTGGGAAACACAAGACTGGTGATAATTATTATAGACTTGGTTTCACCCCGCAACTTTAAACACAAGTGAAAAAAAACTTGAAGCATGCCTCAATGCTACAACCACCAAACCTAGAGCTACTTATGTGCGCACACCTATATAACTGTCATGACTCCATGTAGCATGCTCATTTGAAAAGTAGAACCTCGCAATGAAATTCCCAGGATCTATTGATTAAAAGAAAGAATATGGAATTAACAATAAAATAGTTTAGACAAAGTCAAGTGGATCCTAATTATTGAGGATTTAATTATATAGAAATGACAATTAATTTATTTATTTATTTTTAATGATAAGTTATATAGTGAGGGCAACATTGGTAAAGTTTGAGGACATTTACAAAGAACTAGACAGTGTCTAGCAAAAACAGAAAAACAAAATATGAACAGGGAGGCACAGATATAGGTGGATAAGGGAGATGGAGTAGACCTCAGCAAATGAAGTTGCATGGGAGCATTGCAGTCACACATGATTACAATAGTGAGGGTGGAGGAAAGGTGAACGTAGACAATCAAGGTTTCAAAATCTTGAGTAACCCATGCAACAGGGGAAAGCTTGGGTTGCAAATAATTTAAGGAGATGAGATAAAAAAGCTACTAACTTGAAGAAGAAACTGAAATACTAATTTTATGGTTCCAACTGTTAACTGTCTCAAACATGCGACATATTAAGGATAAGAAACCTACAATCCTGCTATGCAACTCACTCCATAATATCCCATGAATGTATGCAGTTAGCCAGTTACAATTTTTCTTTTTTCCTGATTTTTTATTCGAATGAGGTGCACAAGCCAGGGATAATCAAATCCTAAAGATAACTTCAACTCAAATAATTGATGGTGGAAAAACTAATCTACTTTCCCCACCACCTGCCCCGCCGTCCCACCCCCAAGGGGGGAAAAAGTACTATGGACTCCCAAGCTTCTTATAAAGTTCTTCCAGAGAATATTACTCCCTCTGTTCCAAAGTTAGAGATAAAATTTGATTTTTGTAGGTCAAACGACGACATATTAAATTTCAAATTAATGTGAATTTATTTAATTTTAGTTGATTATTATGATTGTATAGTATATAACAAAAACTAATATTCACAAAATTTATTTTATTCTAAACTTTTATTAGTCATACTTTTGTTTGTGGCATCCGGCTCGGAAGTTGCTTAACAGAACCGTCTATTACAACACTCCTGTCATCGCCAGCGAAAGACGGTCCCCGAATGTCCGGATTTCAAGAAAGAGCAATCTACTGTATTCTTTAACTCATGTCTGACCCGAGCCCAAAGAAGGAAAAAAACGAACGTATTAAATCGAGGAGTTCATTGGCCTTAATAGTTAAGGAGGATGGGGGCCAACCTCTTTCCCTCCAGAATATAAAGTAACAAACAAGACCAAAACCCCGTGTGGACTATGAACCAACAAAAAAGAAGCCTAACCAGACCGGTTGACTACGACTGTTAGGCATACTCTACAATAAGGTATTGATCACTTTCGTACTCAGCTTTATAGCCATATCTTTAACCGCCTTCTTAGGGCTAAAGTGAATTTATTTAATTTAGTTGATACAATTATTATAATTATATAGTAAATTTACAAAATTTATTTTATTCTAAACTTTTATTAGTCATACCAATTTTGAAATTTAATATGCGTCATTTGACGTCAAAAGTCAAAGTGTATCTCTAATTTTGGAATTGGCGTCCTAACTATTCTGATTTCTGGGTGAAGGATCTCCCATTTGATGGGTAAGCATACTATAATAATTACTAATTAGTCAGGCTACAAAAATGGAATTCTGCAGCATAAAATCCAAAAACGTTGATTGAGAAAAATCTTCTTTCACCTGTGATTAATGTATCGTGAAACATTTCCATAATTTGTGGCATCAATTACATATGGGACCTGCTCCTCAATTAATCTGCTCATGTCATTACTGTGAGCATCAATCTCATAGAAATAGCTGCAAACTTCTCCACCGTACCTGATAGTCCAAAATAATTCAAAATCCAATGAGAAAAAATAATCACTAAAATAAATGTGATATAATATGAACAAGTTCGGACAGACAGAATTTCAAACCTATTGCGCCTCTTGGTTGCTTCCTGCTCATCTATAACCTCTCCTATATACTCGCATACAAATGTACCACGCAGAATCGGTTCACCTGCCCTGACTGCCCAACCCTGCAAGTCAATACGGCAAGAATGAAAAATAATACGCTTTAGAATCACATTATTATTTTTTTGACAAGTTTTAAAATCCTTAACATTATTTTTTGACAAGTTTTAGAAACATAAATAAATGAACACTGTTACCTTTCCCTCAGTTTTGAAGACTTCCAATTTCACTCGTACCCCATTCTGCAAAACTCTGTTCTGACAGGTTCTACTGCAGTTGCACTTCTCATTGCATTCATAGACTAGGTAACCCTCCTGCCCGATCAATACCAGTTCAGGTAAATGATAGAAGGTTTATCATAAAGAACAAGCATTATAAATAGATAACAACTAACAAGAACCCAAATATGGCGTTCCTGCCACAGCAGACAGGAAATTTTCAGCCTCGAAATATGGAAGGATCTAAGCTTTTAATTTCTGGGCCAATGACATGCTAGATATAATTCAATCACATGCTTTCCAGGAAATCAATCTAGAGAGGATTCGGATATACCCATCAATTACCAGACCAAGTGAGTGCTCCCATTGCGTTTGATGTAATAAAACAAACGGATAATCAATACATTTACTAAATGATTTCAACCAGGTGGTAATGAAAGAGGTAGTTATTGTATCAGATGAACCCATTTACATGAAAAGTATGCATTTAACTCATCCTTATATCTATTCAATTGGTTATGAACATAGAACATAAAACTAATAATCTGGTCTGTATAACATTTCAATTATTTTAGTAACTAGAATAAAACATATATCAAGCGGCAAGCCTAGGGGAGGCCATTTCCCCACTGAAGTTTAAATTTTGATCAACACTACAGGGATAACACACGAATTTTGCAATAACTAATCCATATACTCCCTGTTATTGGAAATTTTGAGTTTCTAATTAAGTTGGCCCCCGGTGTCAAATAAAAGTTAGAAGATGTTACTGTTACCCATGTGATAAGATACAAAGTACTGGTTACACATTTGCTAAACAATGATTTTTTTTTAATTTTTTACTCCAACTATATCTTTTAATCAAGACGTGTGTGTGTGTGTCTTAAAATCAGACAATTAATTACATCAACTAGAGCATTTAACTTTTTGCTACACTTAGCTTTTTAATTTAAGTAATATAAAATAATTCTCAGTTATTTAAGTAATATAATTAATTTAACACTTAGTAGTCTATATTTTAATTTTACAAAACATACACTGAAAAATTATGGATGTGTTCTAAAATGAGGTATAATTAGTGATTCCCAACTTATTTAGACCTTTTGACATTAATGACCAAACATATTTTTTGATCAAGTGCCTAGCTTCTTGTTATTTTTACCTTTGGGCCATGTCAAGAAAATGTGTGAGGTCCTCTCTTATATGTATGAATAAGTAATGTAATACCTCCGTCCAAAAAAAGGCCTACTATTTTGTTGACTTTTTTTATTAAAAAAAATATATTAAGGTTTGTAAAGTACACTCTTAAACATAAGTTTTTCCGATAATAAATTTAAGTCGTCAAAGTGTGACATTGAAAAAAATCATCAATGAAGTTGTCTAAGTGTGTATATACAAGCCTTAATATTCATAAAATACAAAAAAAAAACGAAAAGGTAGACTCTTTCCTGGACGGAGAGAACACTTATTATCTTCTATTAACACACTTACATTTTAATATTTTTATTTGCTGCAATCCTACTCATAAAAGAATATCATAATTCCTTTGGATCGTGACTATGACCAAGTATTTATACACAAATAAAAGTAAGGATATTTACAACAACTATGGTTGAAACTAATCAGTGATACTGATTATGTTTTTAGCCCTTTTTATAGTGTCTCTCTCCGGGTTTTTCCTTTTCTCTTTACTCCTTACTCTTGATTTGCTATTCCTCATTATCTGTGGAATTCATTTTCAGCCTACCCCAAGCTAGTTGGGATAAAAAGGTTTTGTTGAGTTGAAATTGATTATGGTTAAAAAAAACTAGTCTATTAGGTGAAAGCCAATCAACCAAGGAAAAAAACCTTACATCCTGTGTGTCAACCAACTCCACTATCAAATGGCTTAACCTAAGTCAACTTCTTTGTACTCCAGTCTAATTGCTAGAAAGTAAAACAATTAAAGTCGGCTCAAAGAATTGGTGGTAAGTGTTGTCGAGAAAGAGAGCTGGTTACGGGGGAAGGTAACCTCAAAATGTTGATAAAGCATGAAGTCTGATTCGCTTTTACATATGTACAGGAATTTCTGTTTCGTTAAATAATGAGTAGCACTATCATTTTCCACAAAATATCGACGATGGAAAAGTAGGCTACAACAACATTATTAAAGTTGTTGCCTTATATTAGTAAACTAAACACATTATCAAAGTATCTTTACCTCCAAAATGATTCGGCCTCTCTCATCATAAGGGAACCTGCCATTCATGGGTTTTCCATGTATGTCCTTTGCATCTTCGTAGTCATTATCAAAAAGGTACACATGATCACAAGTTCCAGAGGAGCATGTTGAATGTGCACAAGCACATCCTAACTGCAAACTCTGCAACTAAAATAAACTAATCAATACATAAAATATCAAAAAAGTAAACATTAATTAATAATCCACAGGAAATTAGACTCTAAAAGGCAGAAACTAACCAAATTAACAATTTAAAATCAAAGTAATACATATACATGATTTTCAAATAGATTTACTGAAATAAAACTGTTATCAGGTTTAATAAAGTCAACTTTATCCCAAGGAGGGAGAAAAAGAAGGGTCCCAATTCAAGCGCTAGTGGTCAGGTGATGTGGACATGAACAGATGCATTCCCCATTAAATAAGAACTTAAAATATCCAACTCATGATACAAATACATAAATACTTGAATAGTACTAGGCTGCTTGAAGGTACCTCTGCTTCAACACCAAGGGTTTGATAAAGCAATGGTTTCATTACATATGTAAATCCCTCCCAAGGCATAAAGTATGCAGTAGTTAGACTATCAGAACCATCTTCAAGGACAGGAAGAGAACCCAATAGATTTTCATCCACGACACAGGCAATTGAAACTGATTCTTGTCCAAAGCTTATGTCGTCACACAAGATAATGGTTCTCAGTATAGGTTCTTGTCTGAAGTGCCGAGAATCAATGACATAATGGCATTCATCCATTTCCCACTCAACAATCATAGCATCCGGAGAGAGTGTAGATATGGGTCTCACTACATCTGAGTGGGGAAATAATGGAGAGACCTGAAGATGATCTGTGATTCGTTTACATCCTTTAGGACAACTAAACCCCTCTTGATGCCAATTGACTAGAATATTATGTTCACTGCAAAGTTTGGCTGCCTTCAGGTACATACGTTCAGGCAAGATTCCATATTTCTCCTCCAGCAAGGCCTGAAGGCTTACTTTACAACAAGCAGATCGAGCTACTGACAAAACTTCGAAGTTACTAGGCCGTGGTTTTGTTTTTGTAATCTCGGAGAACAGAATCCTTGCCACAGCTGAGCATTGAGATTCTGTCAATCTACCTAGACTGTCTGCCTCAGCTACATGAGATTGCACTTTTAGTTCCTCATTGCTAATTGAACTGGATAACTGGATGCTTTTCTTTATACCTGCAACAACCCTGTTCCGTACCTTATATGAAGCTGCTCCCAAACCTTTTTTAAATCTAGAACGGTTAAGTCTCCCTGATTTTAGTTTATAAGCATAAAATCGAGTGCCTCTCTTTGGAAGGCGAGGACCAACTGGATTTGCCCCCATCATATGAGCAGCTTGATGATGGCGACCAAGATCAGGTAGCAAATCAAATTTAAAGCCACAAAACCTGCATATGAACTTTCGTAAACCACCTTGATTCTCATAGTTAACATTCTCCACACCTGGTTTGCCAGGCTCGAGTTTGTGAGAAGAATCTTCACCAAAAGATATCAGCTTATGCTGTTGAGCAGCGCTAGACAGACTGAAAGTAGAAGGATGAACTGAGAGTACATGTGACCATAATTGTTCAATATTCCCAAAATGACTTCCACAAGGAATGCACTGGAGTAGCATACACTGTTCAACAAATTTTGCATGGTGTCTCTCCTGCACATGTGATTCAAGTACTTTCTTGTTAGTAAAATCATCCAGGCAGATGGCACACGCATAACCTCTGAAAAGCCATTGTGCTTCCTTTCTATGAGTGTTCATCCAGTGTTCGCCAAGTGATTGGTCATCACAGAAATTTTGTGAGCAAATTTTGCACTTAATCACTTCTTCATTGTCATGATCACTTGCATTAGATATTGGGATCTGAGACTGTTCTACAGAAGAAAAATTTTGGGTTTCTTTGTCAGCGGTGAAGCCCCAAATCCTTTTAAGTCTCTCTTTTTCACTTAAAACCAACTTCATCAGGAATTCTCCGACACTATCATTTTTAGAAGCTTCAGATATAGCCCATTGGAGTTGAATTTCCTTAGGAACTGGGTTTCTGAGGGAAAGGATACTTTTGAATAGCCTGTAGAACAGTTCACATGCTTGGTGTAAATGCAACTTTTGCTCGCGTGAGTAACAATCCCTCAGAAGATCCATAAACACTTCCTTAGAAATTATCCTACTCTTACCATTCCTGGCACGTTTAAGCCAGCTTGGTAGGTGTTTTTCACAGTATAACGAATGTCTCTTGGGACTTTCCAGACAAGGGTCACTGGCTTCCTGGGAACAGGAACCAATGCAATGCAGCATTTCAGTGCCATTATCCTCTTTCCTCAACTGCTCAGGCATCACAATTAAACTTCTTTCATTGAAGCCTTCCCGACCCATGACTGAGATTGGATCTACTTGAAGAGGAGTTTCAGCTTCTCCAAACAGTACAATATCTTTGCAGTTAGTAGTCTCTGATCTGTGTATACTCTCCTCGTGCTTTCTCTTAAGTTTGTTATCGGGTGAATTCAACATCAACCTTTGATCATTTTGGGGTCGGTGTTTCTTGCAAAAAGAAGTACCAATTAGAGCACGATGCTTGCATTTAGTACCAAGAACAGTGGTACCTTCGCACATCTGGGCATCAGAAGTAGATGCTTGTACTTTCGCAGAGTTGCCAACAAAGCGGGAGGCCAAATGCACACAACAGTAAACATCACCATCATTAGCCCACCTCACACATTGCCTTCCCTTGGATTCAATAAAAGCTATGCACTGCCGATTCTTACATCCAGAATCCAAGGATTTTGTATCCCCTCCATTTATAGGAGTAATGACTAAATCTTTGGTCGTCTGAACGACCTCAGGAGTTCCAGCTTCAATCACAATCTCACCCCATTTATCAGCTTCATTACCAGGGGAGTCTGACTGAACAGCTCCCTCCAGAGAAACTTCAGCTCTAGAAAGCTTGATTTCTGAAGTAGCAGCATCAAAAAATTCAGAGTCAGTCTCAACATTAATAGACTGATGTGAACACTGGGTTCCAACCTGTAAGGTATGTGCCTCAGCACGACGAACTACCAGCTTGGGCCTCTTCTTGCTTATCTGAAGCTCCACTGCTGAAGGACTATCATTACATTGCTTTTCCATATCTCCATTATTGGATATGGGATGTGACATTGAAAACGATTTCATAACCTCCTGTTTCCAGGTCTTCCAATCAGAGTTGAACTCCGGCTGTGCATCTCCATTAAAGAGCAAGTGTACTTCGTTCCACATAATAGAATCAACTAACTCCTGAATTAGAAGGAAAATATCATTAGCTAATGATGGGGATCACAGGATTCACATTCAAAAGCATAAGGGTCAATTCATTGTCACAGGTATGATGCACAGGATATATAGCATCGTCATCTTTTCTCTCTTTAGGAACACAGGAAAATCAGCACAATTAACAAACTTCAAGTATTATATTATTAAAAAACTAGTATCCCTGTTCTTCGAAGACAGACCTCCAAGAATTAGCTACTCAGCAATATAATCAAAAAGGAATAATATAAAGCATGGAGATTTCAAAGAAATTGTGGCCAGACTGCTTCTAGCAGTGGCCTATCACATCTCAAACAGAGTGATAAATGATATATATATCTCCCACCCTCCACGACATAAGTACCCAAAAAAAATGCCTCTAAAAGGATGACTTAAGTATATCATTTTGTATGACAAAGACAATAGTACCCTCAAGTAAGTGGGGTCCATCACATCACATTCTCCTCTAAACTATGTAGGGTGCCTATTATTTTATATCTAAACATCACCATTTAGTACTTGAGCGAAGCCATTATATTGTATTTGAAGGGTAAAATTGGAACATACACTTTATTCTTTCCTCAAAACTAGTTTCGTTAACATGAATGAAAATTGTACTTGTGTCATCCTTCAGTTGATGGAGGTAGTATATATTTCTAGATAAAAGAAGTTTTATTATATAGAAAAGTGAGCACAAAGAGGGAGAACAAGGAGACCTCCAAAGAACTTGATTAAGGCGCCACTTGTTAATGCTTTCATAACTTATTTTGAGAAACAATAAAAGTAACTTCTTAATATTTCCCTTCTTCTGCATTTTGCAACGGAGAGAAATGAGTATAAGAACAAAACTACAATGAAATAAATGCAATAAAGTGATTTAATCACTAGGGCAATGCGCCTCTGGTTTCAATGGAAACGAATAGAGAACAAAATGAAGGGCAACTATAGATGGTCAGGCATTCAGCTCGAACCACTTATTGTCAGTTAGAAACCCAATATTCCAACACTAAAGGTTGTAGCCCTAGTAAACTGTATTTCAACACAACTGCTGTAAACCAGGATTAAGTTTGATCATGTTCAATTTGCTGTTCAGTTAGACAGAAATAATTAAATTCTAAGCACAACTGGCTGCTCTTTCGCTGCAATATCCACAGACCAAAATCATATATTTTTGTGATCATATTTAAAATAAGTGATCAGTTGACTTTAAAAAATATAATATATGTGTATATATATTAGGTTAATAAGAGGAGAATGATTAATAGAAATCAAGTTATCTATACATAACTAAAATGCTTAGAAAATAAAATAAGTAGCATCGTCAAGAACCCAGTTCAAAGTTCCCTATATGGCATGTCCAATGAGAGAATATTATTGTACTTCAACATGGACCCAAGACAGGAAAAGGATGCCAAAGGCCATGTAACACAAGTAAACCCAACCATAAATTAAGATTTGATATTACCACACACACCAAGAAACTAAAGTTAAAAGGCCCGGCCCAACGGGAAGAGTTGTATCTTCCCAGGTGTAGTTCAATGGAGACAACGGCAGACTGAAGTCAATAAGACAAAGTGGTGGAGTTGATAGGATAGTGATGAAGGTGAGACATTCCTAGTGTTAGCAGCGTGATAATTGGCATTGATGGCGTAGTTAACTTTGTTCCACTATAAAAATAACTTTTTCCCCTAAGTACAGTAAATATTCAAACAGTGAGTTGCAACCCAACAGTTTCTGCACACAAGGAGCAGAAAGCATTAAAATAATAATTAATTACAATGGGCCCGTTAGTTTCAGCTTATTATCTTTCTTATTGCAAATTTTGGTAGTTTGTTTCAGCTTATTTGGGTATAAAAAACAATGTAAGCAATAATCTGACCAGGGCAACTTTTTGAATTATTTAAAAGCTACTTATCTGAGTTCATATATTTTGGACTGTTCTATTCCCATAATACTATAGTAAAGCCAAAAGTAACCATAAATATTATTAATATCGTCATTTTCCACAAAATTAAAACAATTCTAGAAGTTATTTCAGCATATATTTTCTGCTAATACAAATACACCTTCTGATTATTTCAAAATTTTCACTTATAAAGCAATTATAACCTGAGCAAAAATTATCTTTTCCGCAATTATCTTCAGGCTTCAGCTGAAACAAACAGGCCCAATGTGGACCATTAGAATTCAATTAGCAGATTTCGAGCATGCATACTAACTATAACCATTTGATTATTTTGACAAATGAAACACCAAAGGATCTTCAGTTGAAGATATGAAAAGGAAGAAATCATAAATATTATTATACAAAAAATAAGCAGCCAAGCAGCATGTACCTCCTTCAGCATTCCAACAGATTCTGCACTATCAGCATTCTGGCATCTTTTTACCCAGGACTGCAAAGAGTTTTGTGACCAGTAAGAGCTTAAGTAGCACTGCATTATCACCTGTATTAACTAGAAAATTATAATTTGAAGAGAGAAAAACAAAAAAAAAAGTAAGCACAGAATAAGACCACTGTCAAATTCGAGATAATAACTTCATTTAGGCTTTTAAATCACCATACCTTGAAACTTACCTGGAAAAAAGAAACCTACAAAGCATGGTGATGGGAAAGAAGAAGAAAATATGAAAGAATAAATAACCAAATCTTTGTATTTCAATTTTATCTACAAAGGAGGGAGTTTACATTCTGAAGTTTCAAAAGCAGACTTCCAATATCAGAGTAATCTTTACAGCGGGAAGCCTCCATTGCAAATTCCTTCCAAACAGTCACATTGCGAGCAGTCTTTATCAGAGCCTAAACGAGTTTGATTGAGTCACAAGTGAGAATAAAGATGAAGGAAAAGACAAAGGAACAAGGAAAAGGAAGTATGAATGAACGAATAAATAAAAACTCAGCTGCACTCACAAACCTCACTATGTAATTGATTGATGATATTTATGATACTAACAGCAAGCTTTTGCATGATAAACCGGCCGGGCAACTGTCAAATCTTTAACCATTTTCACTCCAACTTCGTGTGTCCTATATGGGATGGGCTCTGGAAATTCATTTATTGGACGGACGAGAAGCACATCTGCCCAAGAATAATTTCTTGTGCAGGGGAAAAATATAACAAGATACTTTTTGCGGTCATGAGTAGGCTTCGCCTTCAAAGTTGATAACGGCCAGTCAGCCCTTGCACATCGGATTCCTGCTTGCCACATCCCTCTCCACTATAATTGAAAAACAGATATATTAAGGCGTAAAAAATAAATAAGATCGCTACATATTACCATACTTTTTGCACATGATAGTTAAATGTACAACAACAATTGATCAAAGGCATCCCATAGAAATAGACATGCATTAACGCTCTGTTTCTAAGTTTTAAAATAGACAGAAAAGAAAAGAAATGGACGGAAAATTTAAGTTTTCTTTCCAATTCCTATGTTTCTGAGTTTTTTAATAAACGGAAAAGAAAAGAAAAGAAATGGATAGAAAACTTGACCACTTTTCCTGCCAAAGTTTTCCGTCCAAAATTGACCTGATTTGGACGGAAAAGAAATTAGAATAAGTAATATTTTTATAATTCTCATATTATCCTCAACTTTCAATATAATAAATTTTAAATTACAATGTCCTCAATTTGTTTTTATCTACTAAACCTAATCTGATAAAGAGAGATTTTTTTGCGCGAACGACTTTTTTATTGCCACGAACGATTCAGGTATCCAACCATCCCTGCATATGCCATTTTCTAATAATAATTCTAACAGGCCATTTTTGCATGCTTTTTTTATTTTTCCATAAAAAACCAAACTTGAGATTCCTTTCTGGACAAATCTCGATTGATATCCACCGTCATTCCTCGTTTAACATTTGGGCCCTCATCCGTGTCAAATAGAAGACATATCCACGTTGAAATTTATCTTAGAACTGTACAGAGCATGAAGCAACGGAGTTGGTAAAATTCTTCTCTGAACAGATGAATAAAATGACTTTGTAGAAGTAGTTTTTGTTAAACATTTATTTGGATTTTTTTATTTGATTATGGAATTTTTTTTCTTTGATTAAATTTATCTTGCATATTTTTATTCATGGTTCAATGGTTATAATTTATAAAATGATAAATTTGTAAAAGTGATATTATTCTTTTCTTTTCATTGGAACTCGAAAGCGCAAGAAAAGAAAATTTTAAAATTTTCTATTCTTTTCTATTAAAAATTTAGAAACAACCCAAGGAAAACTTCAAGTTTTCTATTCTTTTCTTTTCTGTTATAATTTAAGTTTTCTATTCTTTTCTTTTTCATCCAAAACTCAGAAACAGAGTGTAAAAGTTGTGCGTATAGGAGACAGATGATGGGATAATCCTGACAGTATTCTGAACTAACTTGCCTTTCAGTTTTACCATTTCAGTACAACACAAGTCCTGAAAGGTGGGGCTGGCTTTCAATGCTACCTTGCTAGTCCTAAGGATGAATTTTCTTAAGACAGCCCTTAAATCAATCGTACACCAATACCAACTTCATAAAACCACAAACTAATATACACACTAGCGGAACCAGGGGCTGGGGGGTCATATGATCCCCCCCAATATTTTTTGTATATGTTTGACTCCCTTATACAAAAGTACTTTATATTTATGCTTCTGAGGTCTTTGTATTTGTTGTCAACTTATTCTTTATTCCTTATGTTTTACAACTTTCAGTTTCGGTAAGTCCTTTGATTTCGTGTAGACTAAACGCAATTTTTGGAGGTCGAACATTACATAATTATAATTAGTCACATTTATAGCCATTAGGACTTCATGGATTCTATTGCCTTGGGCCTTGGTCTTCCTTAATTTTTGGGATTTCCCTCTTAATGTAATAGTTACCAGCTTTGGCTTTCAATTAGAATATTTTTTTGGTCTTTCAACTAGAAAATCCAGTTGACTAAAAACTTCAAAGTTTGATTAATAGTCTCATAGTTTGGGGAAAATTAATATATATATATATATATATATATATATATATAAATCCATTAGACTCACAACTCAAAAGTTGACAAGGGTTGAAATAGGATGTTGTGAAATACTATAATTAGGCAAAATGAATTTGAAAGAAGCACTCCAAGCGTCAATAAATAAATTTTTTTTTACTGATATATTTTGACCCCCCTCTAAAAATGTTATGGTTCCGCCACTGCATATACATGGTGAACAAAAGATAAATTAATGCAGATGATTTGCAAAAGAGAAAATCTTGTGAAAGAAATGGCTCCATAAGATCTACCTTGACCCATACTGCCATGGGTTCATCTTGCTCAGGCCACTTGAGTTCTGAAAGCGAGGAGGTCCCCACCCTGCTGCTACTTAGCAATCCACTTCCGGTAGTATCCATAGGTATTTGAGAGCCCTCAGAAGCCAGGCTACCTCCAGTGCACTGATCCTGTGAATCTTTGGAATCATGGAGATCACAAGAGAATTTTTGTCCATCCACATCAGAATCAAAATAAGAATCTACATTATAATGCCCTGATGCAGGTAATTCATCAACTGTCAATCGACCTCGACCCTGTTCAAATTGAGATCCTTCCACATTAAGCGCCAAGTTATCCACCTTAGCATCTGTCACTTGAACTTCTCCATGATCAATGCAGTTTGATTCTCCATCACATACAAAAGTTGTTCCAGAGCGTTGTTGAGGGCAATCAGATTCTCCAGCGTAATGTACATTAGAACAAGGAAGCACTTCCATAATTTCACACTAGATCTTTAAAAGGCATGCATTGTCCATATAATCAGTCAAATCCACTCAATTCTCCTGTAAGGACAAGTCTAAACCATTTGGAGGATCAGAAAAACATAGATGAAATAGTTACCAACTTTGCAACAATCAGGGACAGATCTATATACAGAATAAGAGAACTTTCTTTTAATTCTACGTCCAAGTCAAAGTAACATATTTAACCATGTACACAAGTGTGCATGAACTCCATATGCTAACAAAGAAGATATACTAATGTGTAACATACTCCCTCCCATTCTTTTCCATTTGTAATGTCCCAAAACGGTCGCTTCCACGGAGGCAGCTAGTCGCATTTTCTGATTCCGTTGGTTAGTTCAAATCTGGATGGAATGGCTGGATATATAACTACAGAACACTAATCATTAATCTAGAATTTAGCTACCTTTTTCCCAATCTTTTGGGAAGTATTTTTAAAAAGAATAGATAAAAATGTTGGATATATATTCAGTTACCCATTTAGATAGATAGAAATCTACTCATCGCGACTAATTTTGGGTTTCACTTTAGATGTTCAAGTGAATGATTTTCAATTTGGCTGGGTCTGTAGAGATTACTTTTGGAATGTTATTTCATTTTGACAATTTCTTAATGTGCGAGCAAAAATCAAATGATGCTACTAAAGTGTGATAGAGGGAGTAGTAATTAGTGAAGAATCCCAAGTATCATAATACTTAAAAGTACAATAATTTAACAGAAAATTACTAAATAAGTAGAGGAAGATTGAATATTCATATCATGCTGAATGTCTTGTTTCACCATTTTATGTTTCTAGCATTGTGTATCAATGAACTGTTTTGTCTAACCCATCTTTACAATGGATTTTACTGATCCACAATTTACTCAAATGTGTTGATAACATTTTAAATTATCTACGATGGTCATGAATTTTACAACAAAAAAATATAAATCCCAATACATGCGTGCAGGCATACAAATTGCAAATTTAGGCCTAAAGTATTGCTTGGCTCAACTATAAAATTAAAAAAAAAAAATCAATGCCAAAGTTTTCAATAGAAAAGTAGACTGAACCAAAGCACAAGCAGTCTGTTTTACACAAATATGAAATGTTGTGTATCACATAATCAAATTTCTAATAGAAACGGACCAAAATCACAATTGTAGGAGATTTATAAATGTTTAGTATATCTCTTTCTTGTGCGGCTAGAAAATCAGATGCTATCGCTTACAAATTGGTTCACAACATGAAGTTGTATGATTTCACCATCAAAAATATCATTAAATTGTGCATTATTAAGTATGTGACACCCATAACCTCTCCCCCCCCCCCAAAAAAAAAAATATATATATATATATATATATACTTTTTTAGTGTCCAAAGAAAAAATGAAGTTGTTAGCAAGTCATTAATTAACCTAACCCCGCGGAGGGAAAAATGTACTCAAAATGTTAAATAACTCAACCTGATAAAGTTATAATATATGATATTGCCCTAGAGAGAAAAAAATATATAGTGAAAACAAGCTTAGTAACTTAAATGGACAAACTAGTTCAAGGAAATGCATGACTATAACTTGAGATGAAATTTTTTACAGAACTCAGTAAACATAGTCATCGAAAATAATTAATTAACCTTCACCAGTTCATGATATCAATTTTTGAATCTAACCAAGTGAAAGTAAAAGAGGCCAACAATATCTCCACAGCATCTTTACAATTTGACAATCAAATCAACAGCCACATGGAACAGATAAAGCCCTGGCCCTGTGTGTATAGGGTTGTACTATATTTTTATTTTTTTTTGCACGCTTGCTAATACTGGTTTAAAACTACAAAAATTAAATAAATTTTGATGTGTAAAGCAGAAAAAGGAAATTTCATCAAAATTGGTTTATTTATATGTATATAGTATGTATCTGGAAATTAGTTGTTTATAAGGATAGACCCCCGACATGCAAAGACTGTAGCTTTCTGCAATAAATTGTGCTTCATAACAATAACACCATCAATTTTCAGAACCATTATAATCAAAATTGTAGCTGTCATTGCATAGTAACTGTCAATTAAAAGGTCCAAGTGAACAAAGCCAACAAAGTAAAATCTCACATTATCCCAATCCATGGAATTATATAATAAAGATCCTAAAAAAAATTAACAAGAAATCCAAGACTCCACCGTAGATCATCAAGGTCTAAAACATGGCTCAACGTAAAGCTCAGACTGGTGTGACCTAGAAACAAAAAGGTGGGTCCAAATCAAAAACCCCCACCATTGACCCATGTACCAAAATCAGAATCAAAGAAACGTTAAACCCAGATAGAATAATTAAACACATAAACAAAGGCAATTAATTTCAATTTTCCCCTGTGATTGGGTAGCACTTGCTAGTGTTTTTCTTTATTTGGGCATTTGATAATTTTTGGGTTGAAGGCGGGGAAGCTAGCTAGGGTCACAAGAACATGACTACACACATACATATATAATGTATATTTTAAGTATGTTACGTACATAAAAAAAAAAAAAAACCATGTCATGCCTAATTAGGGGAAGAAATTACAGATAAACTAGAGACGTGATGTGTAGAGAAATTGTGGGTAATGTACCTTTTGCACTGAAGATCACCTTTCCCATTGTTGTATAACTTGTGTTGGTATAATACAATAGAAGAGGTGATTGATTTTGTACTATGTTGGGTTGGGGTCTATATTTTTTATTTATTTATATATATATTGGTGTTTTTTTTTCTGGCACCTCGGCGTTATGTATTGGTATTGGTACTTGCTAGTTGTAATAGATGGGTGATTTTGTTTTTCCATGAAATAGGTTTAGTCCCCGTCCAAAACCTAAGCGCAGAGAGAGAAACAGAGGAACACAGAACAATAGGTGTGTCATATGTCATAGGATACTTCTTTCGGCCCATAAAAATAATTTTATTTGTAAATTTTACAATTTTAGTTTTTTTTTCATATTTATACTCTACATAAACTATACTATTCATATTTATGATTATTTTTTGGAAAAAAATTAATGCAAAGATGATATCACACCATCATATATGATATATTTATCTTATAAAGCGGGTTCGACGTCAGCAGGATAACTATGTCATATTTTTTTACCTTTTTTGTCCATATAAGTTTAGTTATAGTACTATTTTATTTTTTTATATTAATTTTTTTTATCTTTCTATTTAGTTTTTCAAATTTTATAAATATTTTATTTTATTTCACGTAATTTATATTCACAACGCATATGTCACCGGGTGGTAGTTTACATAGTTAATGAGATAAAAAAAATCATATATTTATCTCTTATCGTAAGTACAGACCCTACACGTTTTTGTCTTATATATATATAATAAATATTTGTTACTCTTTGCATATATTTTTAATTGAAATTTTAGTAAAATATAAATTAATAAAATGTGATTAATACTATGTTTAATTTGATTGAATTTGGTATCAAATGTTAATAATGTTCGTTAAAAACAACATATATAAAATATATTATGAAAACTTATGTTGTGTTTGGTTGGTGGAAATGGAATGGAATGGAATGGATTGGAATGGATTGGGAATGGAATGACTTAAAACATGTTTAGTTAGTCTATTAGAATTATCGTTCTATTCCTTTAGTCATTCCCTTCCAATTCTAAAAGTTATTTTTCATTCATTTCTAAATAGATGGATTTATCTCATTCCTAGGCCAAACTCCTTCTCCTCTTCTCTTCTCTATCTCCCATCCCAACCCTGCCCCGCCCCGCCTACCCCACTCCACCCCCACCCAACCTCACTCAAAAAAAAAATATTTACTGATTATATATACCCTCCCCACGCCCACCCCCCCCAGCCCCCCCCCCCCCCACGCCCCCCCCCACGCCCCCCCCCCCCACCCCCTCACCAACTAACCCACCCACCCCCAATAAAAAAATTTACTGATTATATATACACACCCCACCCCGCCCCCTAAACCCCCTCCCACCTACCCCCCACCCCCCACTCAAAAAAAATTATTTATTGATTATATATACCCATCCCAACCCAATCCCACCCCACCCCCCACCCTCACTCAAATTTTTTTTTACTGATTATATATACACACCCCACCTCACCCCCGCCCCGCCCCGCCCCGCTCACCCCATCCCACCCCATCCCACCCCACCCCCACCCCCACGTCTACCAACCGCCACTAAAAAAAATATTTATTGATTATACATACACACCCCACCCCCGCCCACCTTACCCGACCCCCACCCACCCCCCAACCCACTCAAAAAAAATTACTTATTATATATACACATCCCACCCCAACCCCACCTCGCCCCCCCTACGCCACCTCCCACCACCCCCCACCCACCCACCCACACTCAAAAAAAATTTATTTACTGATTATATATACACACACCACCCCACCCCCACCCCGCCCACCCCACTCCCCCCCCCCACTCCCCCACTCCCCCGCCCTCGCTCAAAAAAAAATATTTACTAATTATATATACACACACCCCATCCCCACCCCATCCCGCCCACCCTACCCCGCCCCCCACGCACCTCACTCAAAAAAAAATTAGTTACTAATTATATATACCCACCCCACCCCGTCCACCCTACCCCCCACACAACCCACCCCCGAACCCCCACTCAAAAAAAAAATTTATATGTGACTAGGACTATTTAATCTTAGGATTAATAGTATTGGGATTAAAATCCTTGCACACAAACATAGCTCTAAAGTAAAATGGTAATTTTATTCCCGAAATAATGAATGGACAAATTAAGCATAAAAATGAGAATGACAATTCCATTCTCATTCCTATTCCCATTCTATTTCTTAAGCCATTCCATTTCTTAAGTCATTCCATTTCATGCATGTCAAGAAATATGAACCAAACATAGCATAAGTCACTAGTTCTTTATTGAAATTTATAAAAGACATACAAAAAAGGGAAAAAATCTCTCTAAAAAAATGACAAGAGTGTGAATTTAAATTGAATATTTTTTAAGAAAGGACATCGATATGTTTTCTTTGTAATAATTAATGGGGTTGCGTCTAATAAGAGTAAAATAATTTATTTTTTGTACTAGTCCTAAAATTAATTACATGCATTTGTTTTCTTTTTAGCCTTAGTTTTGTGGCAAAAATTTGTTATTTGTATTTGTTACGTGCAGATGCGCTACGGCGTGAATAAAGTCCACGGAAGGTACAATTGAATCAACTAACCACTAGATAATAACCAACGGGGTTCTCAATCTCATGGATAAATTGGGTGATGTTCTTTGGATCCGAATGATTCCAACCCAATCAACATTTAGACTTTTGTCCCATTACTAATTGGGCCTTTCAAGAACGGGTTGGACTAGTAGGGTCTTTTGAAACCATTTCGTATCAACCAATATTTTAGGATCATATCAATATATATGGTGCATTCAAAAACAATATATATATATATATATATATATATATATATATATATATATAATACCACAAACACATTTAGTTAATTTTGTCATTGACACAAAATTATGTAATTTTAAAATTTTCATCAAAGACAATATTTTTATTTTACCAATTTTAAGTTTTGTCAATGCATCATTTTATTATTAATAATAATATATAGTAGCGCATTTGATACAACCAGAGTCGCACAAAAGTACAAAATTGACAAAAAAAAAACAGTCGATTGAAAATGGAAATTGTTATTTTCATAAGGAAATTTTGATATTTTTACAAGATCTTACCTATATAGATGTGGGTCTGATTTACTATTCATGTGAGATAAGACTTGTGGAACTATCAAATTTTCTTGTGAAAATATCAATTCCCGTTGAAAATATGTTATATAATAAGTCAAAAGAGAATCATGTTAATCAAATTGATTTGGTTGATCATACAATTATTAAATATAATTATCATATTAGTCATAAATAGAGTATTGGAAAAATCTTAGTATTATTAAATAATGAACAAATTAAACATTTTATAGGTGAACATTATCATGTATTAAAAAAGAAAAAGAAATCAAAGATCCATTCGATAAAATAAAGATTCGGGTTTACATAAAATGTAGTAATTTTCTGTTTTGGAAAAGGGCGGGCAGAGTGAAATACATTAGCCTGCCTAATACAGTATGGGTGGGAGTGGGGGAGGGGGGGAGGGGTGCCTTTTTCTATTTACTTTTACTCGTGTAGTCTGTAGCATCCAACATATATATAATTGGCATTGACTTGGTTGTCCAATTGCCTTTGGAAAGTCGGTCTATTTGTTGGGATTCTACGCCTTCCCCTCCAATTACTTTACTTTCTATAATAATTCATACTATAATACTACTACCCCATGGCCATATATATAAGCTAATTCAGAGTAATATATGAATTTAATTCATAGTCAATGGATTGGTCCTGTATTTTCTTAAACTATTACTACAACAAGAGCAAGAGCATGCACATGGGAGGATCTCTCTTTCAAACTTATTTTGGCCTTCATAGAATTTTGTTATTATTTGTCTTCTTCCTTCTCCATCAAACTTGAACTGAATGTGTGTTTTGAATGATTCTTGAGAACTGTATATAGTTTAATAAACATATCCAAATTAAAGACACACGGGTATCTAACCTATTCTATTCTTGTGTTTAGGGAGGAGGGATTAGCATTAGTAATTTAGTAGTACTACATTTGTAAAGAAAATCTAAGTACTCCCCATTCATGGATCTTTGTGTACTTAGTTTCTAGTGAAAAATGGGATGTTGTTTTTTGTGATCCGGGATTAAAGAATATCATTAATGCAACTCATTTATTCATGAAATTACAAAGTCTGTCTGTCTGTCTGTCAAATTTCATTTAATAATTACCAAGTATTTTTTTTCTTGCAAGCATCTTTCGGTTAAATTTGACATTGGAAACTTCCCATCTGAATTAATCCTATAAAAACTGAAACTAGTAAGATAAAATACAAGTTTCAAATTATTAAATTTTCTATCCTATCATGATATATTATATCATACGATGATATATCATCCCATCAGGCTCAGGTAAATGAACTTTGTTTCTAGGTAGGTAGGTAGGTTACATAAAGACAAGAAGAGGACTTGACGACCTGACCTTACTACATAAACTACACAAACTTTATTATTGTAACAAAAACTCTATGTAGACAAAAATTAGATATGAACGTATTTAAATTTTATTTATTTATATTTTGACCTCCAATGATAGATAAAAATATAAATAGATGAAATTTAGATACACTCGTATCTAATTTTCATGTTCACCTAAACAAACTCTTATTGGAATTGAAAAAGGTCAAGACTCAAGACTCATCAATCATATTTTATTCCTGGATTCTGTGACAAACGTTACTCACTTTTATACTTGAAGACAATGAGGGTATATACATCTCAATCAACAATTACTCTCTCTCTCTATTGTGAACAAGTTTTAGACAAAAGAAACCCCACAAACACAACCTTATTCCGTAATAGGCAGGCAGGCAGGCATCCAATGTTTCATTTCTTTTGAGGTGAGCCTGCTTTTCTTATGAGCTAATTAACCTAAGAATAGAATTGAATTGAAGTCCTGATTACGACTCACATGCGGACATAACCCCTTTCCTTTCTGATAGACACATAATTCATACATTTTATTATCCCTAATTTTGTCCTTTTAATTATATTAGTTTATTAAATTAATATGTTTTATTTTATTTTGTAGGGTTTAATATTTATTGCAATAAAGTCAAAATCTTGGTGATCAAGTGATATTTAATGCTCTTATTCATGTAAGAAATATCCAAGAAGAATCCTACAAGGAGAAGAAAAGAGGTGGAATAATCTTGGTGTGCAAATCAAATCCAACAAGAGAAAGAAAAGTCTATCTAGAAGATCTCTTTGAGAAGTTGATTGCCACTAGGAAGTTAAAACCTACATGGGAACAAAAGTGTCCAAGTTCAATGTATCTAAATTAGGACACAAAGTTATTTTTCCTATAAATAGGTCTCTTGTTTTAGAGAGAGGGGGGATTTAGGTATTGTATTACTCTAGGTTAGGAGTAGGAGTAGATTAAATTATTTCATTGTACGCTTGTTAGAGAATCGTCAATAAAGGGAGTTTTCTTATTTATTTTTAATCTTCTTCTCTTCTTTATTTTAATTAGTTAATTTATATTTTTTATGTCTAGTTAATTTCTTTAATCTAGGATGAAGATGAAATTAAATAATTATTCATGATAATATTTTTTATCTCTTCTATTATTTATGCTTTTATGTTTAATTGATTTTGCCTTCATGTTTCGTTATTGGAATACCTTCGTTTTATAGTTCATATGTGATTTTAAATTAATTAAGAGGTTTTGATAGATTATTGTTAATACATGAGTTTTTCATAATCCATGCTTGCTCAAAGAAGTTTTGATGGGTTATAGTTAATCCTTAAATTTTCATAGTCTATGCTTACCCACGTTAATTATAAAATTACTAAATTAAAGGGAAGGGAGATCAAAATCATAATTAAGTTATAAAAATAGAATATATTGAATTATATGTTATGTTTATTATTTAATGGATTCGGATTCCTAGATTGTTTTTTTCATTATTAATTTTCATATTCTAATTAATCAACTCTCAATATTTATTTTTAATTTGCCTAAAATAGATATTAAGGATATATTAAAATTAATCTAGTCTCTGTGGGTTCGACCTGTACTTGCCAGTTCTTCAACTTGACACTGTGCACTTGCAGTTACATATTTTTATCACATCAAGTTTTTGGCGCCGTTGCCGGGGACTAGACTTAATTTTATATTCCTTAATTTTTATTTATTTGAGTTAGTTTATTTTTCTAATTTTTTTTTTATTGTTTTTAGGATTATCGAAGCGAATCAACAGTGCGGAAAGACAAGACTATTGCTGTGCTTTTTCTGGTATTTTGTATCTTAACTCAAAAAAAAAAATTAAAAAAATAAGTAGCTTAGTTTTTCTTTCTTTTGTTAGTTAGAAAATTAATTGTCGCATTCATGCATTCACTCACTTAGAGCACATCCTATTTAGGTTTTTTATTTTATTTTATTTTATTTAACCCTAGAATTAGGATTCTTATTTTATTTTATTTTATTTTATTTTTTTCGTGACTTTCGTGGTTAGTTGTTTATTTGTTTTGTGATTTGTGGAAAGATGGATTCTTATTATAGTTGGAATAATAATTTTGCTTGGAATCAAGAACCCTATGAAAATTTTAATACACACCAAGTAAATCAATTTTTTCCAACTTATGAAAATTCTTATCTAAATTCATATCCATATCCATACCCATATTCGGATCCAGAACCTCAATATCCACAAGAATTATCAAATGAAGAAGAGGAAAGACTTAGTGTCTTAGAGAAAACTATGGAAGTTTTAATGAAAAATCAATTTAGCGTGGATCAAGCTATATCTCGTCTAGAAATTCAAATGAGTCGATTAGCCACCATAATAAATGAACAAGAGGTGGGTGAATTTTATAGTAACTCTGAGGTTAATTTTGAAAATTTTGATGGTTGTGAAAATGATGAGAAAAATAAAAATTTTGTATTCAATTCTACACAGTTTGAGTCAAGCGAATTTGAGGAGTCTAAAAATTATGAGTCTGTACTTAAAATTGATCATGTCACATTTAATGAGTCGGATAAAAAAGTCTATAAGCCTAAAGCTCCATACCCTGAAAGACTTATTCCTAAAAAACCACCTAGTGATATTTTAGACCAACCCATTAAAATAAACATGATCCAAGAGTTGTCCATGACCCAAGAAATAATTAAAAATAGACTCTTGATTGAAAAAGATCCAATTAATTTTTTCTTAAATCATCTTGACCAAAATTGGAATGAATCTGAATATTTAGATAAGGTCAATGAGCTGTTGAGATCCACTACAAATAAGTCAACTAAACTAGAACATGTATGTGAACCAATTCTTCCATCATTTGAACATGTTAGTGAAAATTTTCTTGAGATAAATTTTAAGCATAATTCTAATGAAAATTCTGACTATTTTCAATTTCCTAGACCTCCTGAAAATCATGACAAATTCACACTCACTTACCCATTTGTATCATTCATGTATAGTCATATAATATTTAAGATTTATAAAATTCGTAGGTATGTACATTTGTTTTCTTTCTCACCACATTTTCTTGCAGAACAAATGCCCCGCATACAAGGTACAATTCTTTCACATCTTTGTTCTCTTTTCTTCATTTGCATACATTGAGGACAATGCATGATTTAGGTATGGGGGGGAGTTTGTTTGTATTATTGTATTAGATATTTTTGTTTTGTTTTTCTTTTTAGGAAAATATTGTTTAAAAAAATAAAAAATAAAAAATTTGAAAATTTTGTTTGACTTTTTATGGATTGAATTTATTCTAATAAGTGTTCGTGGAGTTAAAAGTCATGAGTAAGATTGAAAGATTTAGAACTCTTAAATCTTTGATGAGGTACGAAATCTTAATTTGAAATACCATCTGGAATAATATTGATTTCAAAAGCATTTTTGCACTTCACGATTGCACTAACTCTTAGTTGTGGGTATAAACTATGATTCGAGTAATTTCAAAAAAAAAATGAAAGGAAAAAAAGAAAAAAATTGAAAAAAAAAAAAGAAAAAGAAAAAAAAGAAAAAATAACTGCTTCAATGTCCATTGAACGAAATAACTGGGTATCCAAGCCTTATGAAGCATCGATATTCACGCTGAAAAGTGTGATGGATAAAAGCAGTTTGACTAGTCTAATTTTGTGGCCTTTGTTACTCGAGTTAGTAAGCCCTTAGGGGTGTCTCTACACCTAGTGCCCTAAAGTCAACTGGTTTGGGAGTCATTGGTCCAACGCTCGCTACATGAGTAACTCTGAAAAGCCTAAGAAAATGAGACATTGCACAAGTCAAGAAAAAAAGTCAAGAAAAAAGAAAAGAAAAAAAAAATTTAAAAAAAAAAGAGAAAAAAAGAAGAAAAATGAGTTTGCTTGATTTTCATGGTAAAATCCCTACTAAGAGTTACATCATACACACATGCATGCATCACATGGAATTAATATTATGAAGGATGGTGTCTAGAATGAAGATTGAATATTTTTGATAAGGTGAAAGTGTGATTTTGAATTTAATTTTGCTTATGTATGCCCATGGATATTTAGAAGTTGTAATTCAATTTCATGACTTGTTGAACTCAAAAATATTTTTGAATTTTGTGGGTATATTCACTGTAAACCCTCACGAGACAAAACTCGTCCACTTGGGGTAACCTTGGGGTTTAAAGGCTTATTGCACATGCTAAGTGCAATCGTGTCTCCTACGAAAATGGGGTAGTATAATTTTTATTTTTATTTTATTTTATTTTATTTTTATTTTACTCGAGGACGAGCAAAAGCTAAGTATGGGGGTATTTGATAGACACATAATTCATACATTTTATTATCCCTAATTTTGTCCTTTTAATTATATTAGTTTATTAAATTAATATGTTTTATTTTATTTTGTAGGGTTTAATATTTATTGCAATAAAGTCAAAATCTTGGTGATCAAGTGATATTTAATGCTCTTATTCATGTAAGAAATATCCAAGAAGAATCCTACAAGGAGAAGAAAAGAGGTGGAATAATCTTGGTGTGCAAATCAAATCCAACAAGAGAAAGAAAAGTCTATCTAGAAGATCTCTTTGAGAAGTTGATTGCCACTAGGAAGTTAAAACCTACATGGGAACAAAAGTGTCCAAGTTCAATGTATCTAAATTAGGACACAAAGTTATTTTTCCTATAAATAGGTCTCTTGTTTTAGAGAGAGGGGGGATTTAGGTATTGTATTACTCTAGGTTAGGAGTAGGAGTAGATTAAATTATTTCATTGTACGCTTGTTAGAGAATCGTCAATAAAGGGAGTTTTCTTATTTATTTTTAATCTTCTTCTCTTCTTTATTTTAATTAGTTAATTTATATTTTTTATGTCTAGTTAATTTCTTTAATCTAGGATGAAGATGAAATTAAATAATTATTCATGATAATATTTTTTATCTCTTCTATTATTTATGCTTTTATGTTTAATTGATTTCGCCTTCATGTTTCGTTATTGGAATACCTTCGTTTTATAGTTCATATGTGATTTTAAATTAATTAAGAGGTTTTGATAGATTATTGTTAATACATGAGTTTTTCATAATCCATGCTTGCTCAAAGAAGTTTTGATGGGTTATAGTTAATCCTTAAATTTTCATAGTCTATGCTTGCCCACGTTAATTATAAAATTACTAAATTAAAGGGAAGGGAGATCAAAATCATAATTAAGTTATAAAAATAGAATATATTGAATTATATGTTATGTTTATTATTTAATGGATTCGGATTCCTAGATTGTTTTTTTCATTATTAATTTTCATATTCTAATTAATCAACTCTCAATATTTATTTTTAATTTGCCTAAAATAGATATTAAGGATATATTAAAATTAATCTAGTCTCTGTGGGTTCGACCTGTACTTGCCAGTTCTTCAACTTGACACTGTGCACTTGCAGTTACATATTTTTATCACATCACTTTCCATTACTTCTCTTCATTTCGTTGAATTTATTTGGATATATATATATATATATATACACACATGGCAATACCCATTCCATACAACTTCTACACTTCTATGTTATACGAGAAAAATCACATTTGATAACATTAGTAGTTAATCTATTATTTTTTATTTTTTTTTAAATATTACTTAATTATAGAATTGTTGTTTTGAAAAATTAAAATAAAATAAGACCAAAATCAGATAAAGACCAATTTTTTTGGGGAAAAGAGTAGGGCTATTGACACAACTTATTCTACAACTATTTTACAATTTGCTGATGTGACATACTCCACCTCAGCATATTGATGAACAAATTGTTTTAATATAGTCTTCGGCTCCACGTAAAAGTTGAACTGCAGTATGTCATATCAATAAATTGTAAAATAGTTATAGAATAAGTTGTCTTATGTAGTACTCCCTCTATAGTATAGTTGGGGCATTATAGTAATAGTGTGGTCCACTACACCAAGTAAGCTATATATATATATATATATATATATAGCCGGTAATGGACAAAGTTGAAGGGAAGATCACCAACTCCCACTAGCTTTCCAACAAGAGAGAATTTAGGGATTATGGTGTTGTAATTTTGTGAGGATTCACCAAGATCCTCTTGGCTCACTGGTAAAAGAAGGACGACAAAACTTTGAGTGTAATTGTGATTTTGGGATCCATTCCTGCCTTCCTACCAAAATTTCAGTAAAAATTAGCAAAAATAAATAAATAAATAAATAAATTTGTGAGGATTCATCTTAGCAACCAACTCTCAACCGTTTAAGCTCGCCCTCATTAACAACTACCTAGTCCTCTCATTCTATCCATTTTATATGTCTTTAATTTGGTTTGATTAAATTTATATGCTTTTGGACAATTTGACATTTTTGGGGGTCTTAGTAGGAGACTTCCGCCCACGAGTCTTGGTTCACTTCTTTTTACGCCAAAAAGTAGTTCCCCATACTCCAATGCTCTAAAGCTAACAGATTTAGGTGGTCTCTTCCCAGAGAAGACACAATGGTCAAAAGGCTAATCTTTTCTTAGCCGTTTTTGTGGGTTTTTTGTTTGCATTTGAGCTCTGTTGTGTTCATACCCTGTTCTTCACAGTAAACAATCAATTGATCATTGTTACTAGTTGGTGTTGTAATGCAAGAAAACAATTGGGGGGTTTTGACTCCAAGCAGAGGTTTTTGAGGACCCATTTGGTAAGTTGGACCGGTGGGTTCGTTTCATCTTCCAAACATCTCATCTGGGTACTCGCTTGTTTGCCCTAAAGATTGAGGTGGCAACCGGCAAGCGTCTTTTTTCTTCTATTTTTCTCAGTTCTTCACTTGAATTATATTTTTCCCCTGCATTATTAGCTGGTAATCTTTACTGAAACAGTGAAACAGAAGAGTTTTGGGTTTGATATGCAGCGATGGGTTTTGAAGGACGCGGCACTAATAATATGCTTGGAATGGGAGTGATTTCTGTACACAAACGTTCTCAGAGGTAATCATTAACCAGCTGATTTCTTCTTCTTAGTGGAGGATAGACCGTTTGAAGCTAGTCATGCTCTCATTAATAAGTACCAACCAACTTGACGCATGTGCCATCATATTATATGTATTTGTCCTATTCTTCCCGATCCATTGATTCATTACTTGTATTAAGGAGAAAAGCGTAGGAGTGCTTATGAAGTGTGTGAACATTTGAATCTGAGGTTCAGGCTATTATGTGTTCTGCTCATATATATTTATTTATATATGTATGTATGTATATGATCCAAGTTCTTGAACATTAATCACACCGCCAATTAGTCAGGTCAGAAGTTGTTTCATGGGTCATGGGAAAATGATTACTACATTTGAGGTGGGTCTTCTTCTTTTCCATAAGTTTGAAGATTGTGCCGTTGCTTCATATTGTACAAGTGTAAAAACTAAATTGGAAGAGGGCAAAGATGCTGTGTTGCTTCATTTGCTGTTTTTATGTCTTTGACTCTTTTTGTTGTTGTAATGCAATGGCAGCTTTCTTGACAAGAGAGGACTTGAGGAAGATAACCTAGATCATTCCCACAAAACATACTACCGTTTAAAGGTGGTAAGACCATTTTTGCCTTTCTGTTTTTCGATTTTACCAACTCATACTTCATAGTAGAGTGAAACAAATAACTGTAGGGAGAATTGAAGAAAAAGTAGTGTTTGTACCCTCGAGCAGAAAGCTCACAACATCACACCCTGAGATTATCCTACAACTTGCTTTGATTACTTTATTTTGTGTATGCTTAAGTGAAACAGTTGATTAGAAAGCTAGCTAGAACTTTGCTATGATGATCTTTATTTCTTAACCTCTTCCCTGATTATCTCGATTTAATGGGAAACTAGATAATTGCAGTAATTTCATGCAGCACATTTTTTGACAAATCGATGTTATTTGGTACCAGGATATGGGGCATTCGAAAAGCTGCACAAGTACCAAGGGGAAAACATGGCTTAATCCCGAAGTTCGAAACTCGTTGAGGCAAGAGGTACAGAAACAAACATTTTTTTCTTTCTCCCCGATCATAGATGAATATCTTACAAAGATTTATAGTAAGTTAGAAACTTCCCTAACAGTGACTCAACAAATGGCAAAACCCATCATATTTGTACCAAAGGTGCATGATAACTAAACATTCAGATCTTAAGCTCAATGATTGTAGAGATTTTTAACCCTCAAACAAATTCCTTTTTTGCCAATTGCATAAAGTGCAATTTTGGAATTCAGCTTATCGACTATTTTTTAAGTGATTTTATTTCATCTTCTCTTCAGATACTCCAGCTTGAGAAAAGATTGCAAGACCAAGTTGCAGTCCGAGGAGCTCTAGAAAAAGCACTAGGTTATAGGTCTATATCTCATGACTTAACAAATGAGATCTCAATGCCTAAGGTAGCACATTCTCTCTCTCTCTCTCTCTCTCTCTCTCTCTCTCTCTCTCTCTCTCTCTCTCTCTCTCTCTCTCTCTCTCTCTCTCTCTCTCTCTCTCTCTCTCTCTCTCGTATAAGTAAATTGATTTCATTTCAGAGTCAAAAGGATACACAATGAGTATACTCAAAATTCTTGTCTTCATGAATGGATAGGAGCCTTTTTGTTGATTCTATAGGTCCCCCGGGACCCCCCCAACTTGTGCATGTACATGTTAGCGACTTAACCTATTAACCACATTATTATCACTGCAGGTTATCCTTTGTATTACATTTCTTAAAGTAGTAATAAAGTAATTTTCTTTTGACTCTGAAGAAAAGTCCATTTGCCTTGTGTTTTTTCCCTCTAACAAGTGTGCATGTATGTTCAACATCTTGTGATTTTATGACACATATATAAAGCTTGCTATATCAGTTTAGATTCCGTCATTCACTTATTTTTGTTATCGCAATGTTATTAGGGCTTTAATTTATTGTGGTTGCACTGAAAAGTTAAAATTGCTTTTATGTGATCTAGGCGGCAACTGAACTGATTAGAGAAATCTCAGTACTAGAGTTGGAAGTTGTGCATTTGGAACAATATCTTCTCTCGCTGTACCGGCAAGCATTTGATCAACACGTATCCTCCATGTCTCCAACTACCAAGGATGAAAAATTAATATCACCCATAACTTCTCCAAGAGGGAGGTGTGTAAAAATATCTAGAATTGATATAACATCGAATAGAGAAAATCCTGCACTTCAAGCTGATTGTCAGTCAATTATCAATCCACAAAAGGATCTTTGTGGTGTAGAGAGACTAGTAGATTCTGGTGTTCATCGCTGTCACTCGTCACTATCTCAACATTCAACTTTATCAACTCGAACTTCTCCTCCAGCCGAGCCTTTGGGCAGAGAAGTACGTGCTTGTTATTCCCAGCCTTTTTCCATGATGGAGGTAACTTATTTTATAACACATAATCTTGAAAATTTCAGAAGACAAACCTTTTGTTTGTCAATTACCAGTCACATATCTATGTATGGGTAGGGTTAGGTGTGATTTGACTTTTTTTTTATTTTTCGTGAACTGTGATGCTGAACTCTGTTATTTGTGTTAATTTTGAATTGCAACAATTAAAGTGAAAATGATTGTACTTGTGAGTCGACTTTTTTAATGGCTTCTCTACAGTATGCACAGAATACTTCTTCGAATATAATCAGTCTGGCTGAGCATCTTGGCACCCGTATTTCTGATCACGTGCCTGAGACGCCAAACAAACTTTCCGAGGATATGATCAAATGCATTTCAGATATATATTACAAGCTTTCTGACCCTCCTCCTGCGAATCATGGGCTCTCATCACCTACATCATCATTATCATCGATGAGTGCATTTTCTCCAAAAGATCATTCTGAAATGTGGAGTCCAGGGCTTAGGAAATATTCATCTTTTGATGAGCGGTTAGATAATCCTTTTCATGTGCAAGGGCTTAAGGAATTCAGTGGACCTTACGGCACGATGGTTGAGGTGCAGTGTATATATAGAGATGATAAAAAATTGGGTGATGTTGAACACATGCTACAAAACTTCAGGTGATTGTTTCTGAAACACCAATGCTGCGAAAATATCCTGTCGAAGTAACTCCAGCATAGTGAAAATTATCTGGAATGTCTGATTCCCTGCAGTTCCTTATGCTTAATGGGTTGTGTTTTTGTAGGTCACTTATTTCTAGATTAGAAGAGATAGATCCCAGGAAGATGAACCATGAGGAAAAGCTAGCATTTTGGATTAATGTACACAATGCTTTGGTGATGCATGTATGATCCTAATAAGGACATAAATGTTACAACTTGTTCCCTTTGGTTCCATTTTTAGTACAAGGCTATAATAAATTTCTTCTTTCCAACAGGCATTTTTGGCATATGGTATTCCACAAAACAATGTGAAGAGACTCTTTCTTCTCTTGAAGGTAAGTCGTGCCTCATTAATTTCTCTTCTAAGGAAATTTTAATTTGAATCAGTGTTTTACTAGCTGGTTGGTTCAGGCTGCCTACAATATTGGAGGTCACATAGTCAGCGCAGATGTGATACAAAGTTCTATCCTGGGATGCCGAATGTCTCGTCCTGGACAGGTAGATTGCATGCTGTGGTTTTCAGTTTTAAACTTTTATATCCATTATAATGAGATGCTGGAAGTTTTGGCATCTTTGTGGGAAGCATTTGTGCCTAAAGCAGCATGGTTTTCTGCACATGATTGAGTTCTATGATGTGATTTTTGGCCCATGATGGCCTTTTCTTGGTTACATATGTGGGCCTTTATGTTGTATCAATGCTATTTTTCTGCCGTTCATTTCATGGGTTCTCAGTTCAGAACTGCAAAAAATATTATAAACAATCTCTTTTTTTTTTTTGAACAATCTGGAATAATCTTTTGACAAATTTAGCTCGGTTCAATTTTTAATTTATACCTTGTGAGATTTAACTATATTCATGTTTGTAGTGGTACTGATTAAGCTTGCTTCTGATTCTAGTGGCTTCGCTTGTTACTATCTTCAAGATCAAAATTTAAAGCAGGAGATGATCGGCAGGCGTACTCAATAGAGCATCCAGAACCCCTTCTACACTTTGCTCTTTGTTCTGGAAGCCATTCTGATCCAGCGGTACTTGTCCATAATCTGTTGTCTTTTAGTTTTACTATCCATTATTTTGTGAATTACAAATTAAAACAGATTTTAGAATTTCCACACTTGGTAATTCTTAGTAAATGGTTAAAATAACTGAAGATTTTTATTCATCTTCGTACTCGTCTATACTCACATACTCATAGTCTCTCACTTAAGTCATATTGTGCTTCTTGGTCTCCTACAAGTCTGCAAAAATCATTTCCTTTGGCTGCTGGACAAAGCGCGAAAGACCAATATCCAAAAAACAAAAACTTAATCCAGGACTGACAATTCCATTTGTGATGTGTTACACGTTCCATCTATTTGGTACTGCTTAGTTGGGGCATAAGAGTGTCATTAAAAGTTTGCAGTGCCTAGTTCTCTGCTTGTAGTGGAAAATATACAATGCTACTTCCTTCAAACTGGGTGAATGTATTACTTTCATCTTTACATTGATTAGGTTATGCTTTTCTTAACGGGGCGGGTCTTATTTGTTTCAGATTCGTGTGTACACATCCAAGAGAATACAACAAGAGCTGGAAACTGCGAAAGAAGAGTACATTCGAGCTACCTTCAGTGTAAGGAAGGACCATAAAATCCTAATACCAAAAATTGTGGAATCCTTTGCCAAGGATTCAGGTTTATGTCCAGCTGGTTTAGTGGAGATGATCCAGAAGTCTTTGCCGGAATCTCTTAGGAAGAGCATTAAAAAATGTAAAACGTCAAAGTCCCGGAAGATCATTGAATGGGTTCCCTATAATTTTGCTTTCCGGTATCTTATTTCAAAAGAGCTGGTAAAGTGATTGCTTGCGCAGGCTAGTTTCTTGTCGTTCAGCTCAATAGCAGTTTCTCGTATTATGATAGGGGTTTTGTACAAACGCAATAGATTATCAAGCCGACAGAGAAATGGAGAATACTTACTTGGGCATGGGGCTCACTTGTATTTTTTGAGTATATGTATTCTCCGGTGAGTATATAATATTTATTAGGCTACCATTGCAATGACAAGTGTGTTAATTATGTACGATTGCTGTGAAAAGTTAGCACTAGTGGACTGAATGCCTGCCTCTATATAGATATAGAACACAGTTCAATAGTCCAATTTCTATAAAGGATTTCCTTGGATGCATACATTATGTATTGCACTATTAAACATGACTGATCGTATGCTTGTTTTTATTGTATGGTAGTAGTTCAATAGGATGTTACTGTAAATACAGCAAATCCTTAGTTTAGTAAGGCTTCTCTCCAATAATATTTCCAGGAGGATTATAGAAACATATGGTTAAAGAAGAACTGCCCTTAGCACATGACGCTTGTGCACACCCCAATTCCAATGACTTCTTCCAGACCACCTGGGTGTAGGAACCGCACTGATAGGGCCGGTAGGCAAGAGTTGTTTGCATAGTTGTAGGACTGCTTCTCGGCTACCCAGAATTCAACGACGGATTGCGGAGTCTCGGCCAATCCGCTGGCTCTTAATTGATTCCCACTATACTTGCTGCTGCTGCTGCTTAAATTTGCAAAGTTGCAAGCCTGTTTGTCTCTTTGGTATCGAACTCGTTGGCTCGCAGCATTGGCTAGCATCCCACTCCACTTGAGAGGTTCAACACCCACTTCAGCCCTCGCCTTGTTGTGTGCGTTAAGGTACGCCCGGGCGGCAGGATTGAGTGGAGCTGCGGGTGTTGTGGTGGATGCCGGGGGTGGTACACCTTGCGCTGAGCTGTGGAATATGGGTAGAGATAGTACTAGCAGTGATAGTAAGACTTCGGCCATTTGTAAAACCCTACTCGTAAAGCAGTGGGTGTATAGTTTACATATTTATAGCCAAAGTTTAACCCCAAAAAACTAAAATAAAAATAAATGGAGTTTGAAACAAATTTTGTTAAAATCTGGTGAGTGATTAAGGAAAGTGCTCGTGCAATGTTCTGTGAGCACGTGAAATGTTGTTTGGATTATTAAGAAGTTGAGGACATCAAGTGTGACTTGTTAAATGAAACTATACTATTTATTTAAGGATACTTTGGACTGCTTGTTTGCCCTATATTTTGTAATGGACAGTAAATTAAAGTTAATTGTCCAAGCCCAACTAAGTGTAGAAGCCTACACTGAACAAATTGGTAATCAAGCAAGAGTGGGCTTTAAGTCAAAAAAAAAAAATTAAAAATGAGGATGGGCTTTCTTATAAAATTGTAATCACAAACTGCGACCAATTGATGTGCTTTTCACTACTCTACTAACTATAACGACGCTCAGTTTGTTAAGGATTCCAAAAGTTTACCAAAATTAGAACGAGAGTTTGCTTGTGCCGAATTCCATTTTATTTAAATTATTCATTGTTAAAATCTATTTTTTACCTAAACCTTATTTTATAAAAATATAACTTATTTATAGGCAAGGAAAAATTTATACATGCGTAAATTGAAGGGATTATAACTTTCTTTTGTCGTGCTCGTGAGTTTTAGAAAAGAATGGAAGGGATGAAATTTTAATTTTATTTATCCTTATTTGTGAGTTTATAAATAAGGAAGGGAACGAAAATGTTTTTTTATTTTTAAAATATATTATAATTATATTACCCTTACATATCACTTTATTTATATTTATTTAAATAATGAATAAGATATATATTGAAGATGATGACCATCATCTCATTAACCGGCAGCGAAAAGAGACTAAAAACTGCATAAATTTTTTTTTAAATAATTTTTTTTAGATTATATAAAAAAAACTCTGATTTTGCTTAAGCATGCACGCAGACTAGCTGGGAATTGGGATAAGAAGAAGGTATATAGAAGAACATTGACAATCAGTGACGGATTCAGAATTTGATATTAGTGTAGGCAAAATTATGTTTTATAAATATTTTTTTACTTACATTGTGTTAGTGAATTTTAAATGGAATAAAATAATTATAAAACTTAAGTTTTTTTTTATCCAGTCATGTGTTTTAGTGAGTTTTTTTTACTGACTAGTAAAGAAAAGAATTGGGCTAAAACTAGGTTATTGTTCTTGCCAAAATGTTTTGTCCAAAAATGAACGAATTTAAACAAAAAACTAAATAATGTAAGCAAATTTTTTATAATCTCTATTGCACACTTTTCATTATACACAATAAAACTAATATAATAATTTATTTTAAATATAAAATTTAAATTTATTTTATATTATAATAGTTAGGGATAAGATTGTCATATTATTTATTTAAAAAAATTCTTTTTGATAATATAAAATATTTAACTTTATCATCCCTCCAAATTTTCTCATTTTTGAGTCAAAAATAAAATCAACTTTACTTCGAAATCTTCTCATTTCGTGCCTAAAAAAAACTCACAAACATAAAATTTGAAATTTTTTAAATTATTTTCCCTTCCCTTCTCTTTCTTTCTACTCAAAAAAAACAACTTACAAACATTCGTAATAGTACAGTTTTTTATTCAAGAAATCCTACGAAGTCCAATGTTAGATTGCCGGTGCTCACTCTCTTTGCCATTGATAAAGCCACAATATTTATTTTAAGGTGGTTGAAATGACATTGTCAAATAAAAATTATATAATTACAAAAATGTAGTTAAATGTATATTTGTTTTGATAACAACATTTTCGGTCTAACAATGTTAATTATAAATTTTTACGGTCAATTGTTTTTAGAACTAACTATTTGCAAACCACTACAACTAATTTTAACATTATATAATTGCACACATTTTGACATAAAAATTAACAATCTTTTGGGTGTTATATCTATCTATGTTATCAATTGCTTATAGTGTTTTTGGTATAACACTTGTTTTCCCCCTATTTTTGCCTCTATAATTTTAGTTATATTATTATTTTTATTTAATTTTTTAAATATTACTCTATAATTGATATAAACAAGCGTGCGTCACTCGATGCCGCTTATTATTAAAAAAACAATGCTACTATCACATAATTTTGAGTCATAAAATACTCGCATACACACATATATATATTGTGAATTCTGTGTGACATGCAGAGTTCGCAAATATATATATATATATATATATATGTATGTACGTATCATTGATCCTGTGAAAATGCCTTTCATCTTTCGAAAATTTTCAAAAGCTTTTTGAATCCGTTTTCGTTTTGTCTAAAAAGCCGGCCAAAGGTCAGGTCGTCGTCATATATATATATATATATATATATATATATATATATATATATATATATATATATATATTATTTTGACATAAAGTTGGGTTGGAGTAGTACTGTGGGGGTGGGGGTCCTGTCCAGTCCAAGCAAAGATTCGCCTCAGTTCATTACTCATGACGTGCATTTGAATTTTGAAGGGAAAAAAGGCAGCACTTTGTGGAATCTGCTTTTATAATAATAATATATATATATATATATGGATAGTAATTCTTCAATTCTCAAATAAAACGAAATTGTGATGATAACTCTATTTTTTCCTATCTCTATGATATTCTTTATTTGCTAAATTCATTCGATCGATATTTGTTCTTGTCCGTTAATAAAAAAATAGAAATAGTGGAAGGTGTGACCCACCCACAATATCACAGCCCACAACTGGATTGAAGGGAATCTATCAATCTATCTATCTATCTATATATGTCCTGATTGTTCAGGTACGTCCTCCATGACCATGAATATATATTGAACATTATTAAAGCTACTCAGCTAGTAGTACTAGCACGCTTTGGCTTTGGCTTTGGCTTTGGCTTTGGCTTTGGCTGTGGTAAAGAATAGAAGAACGGTGCCGGTGCCGGTGCCGGTGCCTTAGATTATTTATTTATGGAATTAGCTAGGTAGGTTAACTCAAACCAAACACTTATTAATTCGATGGTCCTTTCACTTCATGCTACTACTGTAAGTATAAATATATGGATGACCCCACTGCAATACTATTCTCTAGCTAGCTACGACATATCGTCATAAACTTTAAATTAACATCATAACCCTATCATAACTACACAAATTATTGGAGTGACTATATAATAAGGATATATGCATGATTAATTAATTTATTGCTCTTGATTGACATGCAATATAAACCATTACTTCATGCCCGTGGCGGTGCCTTATATAGATAGTGTTTACCACTTTATTTATATATAGATAGATAGATAGATAACAAAGAACGATGCTACAGAGGTACTACTGCAATTTATTAGTAATTGATAAATAGGAGAAACACTACTCCAATTAACAATTATTTTTAAGTTTCAAAAGTAAAAAATAATCTTATAACGAAGGAAGAGGTATAATTTTATTTTAAAAACTAAGTAAGTACGTATAATTAAAAAGTTACATTGATTAACAACACAAATATTGTAACCAAAAAGACGATATGATGATCTACAAGCAAGCAATTCCTTACAACAACTTGCATGTTTAACAGAATGGTATCGGATTCATTTTGATCTACTTGTCCTTAATTAAGTTTTGTATATAATAAAACACCGTAATTCAAACTGAAAATATATACCGACGGAGATCCTAATTTAAATAAAAAAGAATTTTTTGTATTTTTGCTTTTATTTGGAACCTTAGTTTTTATCTTTATACATACATACACACACACATTAAAATATGCTTTAAACTGAACTGCGTAGAATAGTATTTTCTTTTAAAAGAAAGAAGATATAAATGGCACGGGTTTTAAAATTTAAAGTTACGTAGCATGCACGTATATCATGCACAGAGTCAGAGTAAAGTACAATCACTATATATTCAGTAGAATATATCGGAATACGTAGTACGTAGTAGTACATAATAATAGTAAAATAATGCTACTATCACATAAAAATTATCACATAACTCTTACATACACACACATACATACTGCGGGTCCCGCATAATCAAGCGAGACCCGCAGTATGTATGTGTGTGTATGTGAGAGTTATGTGATAATTTTTATGTGATAGTAGCATTGCTCATAATAATAATAATAATAATTATGACCTCATAAATTGTGCAGGCTGAAAGCCAGCCAATAAGTCTAGGAGAACATTGTTCTAGCCGTATTCTAGCGATATTTTTTATTTTTTTGTAACTTCTAAAAAATATATAGTATTTAATTTAATTGATTTTTTTTACAAAAAATAGTATTTTAGGTGTAATTTGAATATATAAAAAAACAGGGTCTGTACACCTAAAACACTATTTTCTGTAAAAATTTCAGTAGAATTAAATACTATATATTTTTTGAGAGTTATTAAAAAAAAATGTCGCTAGAACAATATCGTCGTAAAAGGACTCAAAAGTCAGCTCAGTCAAAATGGTCCAACAAATATTCAAGAAGTCTAGGGCCACCGGGGTGGCAACCGAGAATTTTTTTTTGACTCCCAAATAATTAATGTGATTTATTGAAATTGGAATTTTTATAAAATATAGTGATTTAACTTGTACAGTCCTGTTTTTTATATGTATTCAAATGACATCTAAATCACTGTATTTTATAAAAATTTCAATTCTAATAAATCACATTAATTATTTGAAAGTCAAAAAAAAATCCCAAGGACTCACAAATATTTCATACATACTCTATATTATTCTATTCTACTCTACGCATGTAGTATGTACTATGTAATATATTAATTTCAATAATATTTCATCCGTGTTTCCTCCGTCCCACGATCATTGATCAAGCAGTATGATTACTTACTCTAATTAATAGACCTGACAAAATACTCTCTACGTCCTAAAATAACTGCTTAATTTTGATTTTTTAAAGTCAAATTGACTATTTTTTAAAACTATTTTTTGTATCATTTTTACAGAATATAGGTGCAGAGGTTATAACAAAAAAAAGTATATACAAGTTATTACTAATACCAATTTTTATAATGTTAAAAATATATTTATACATGCTTAATTATTAATTTTAAAAAAAGTCAATTTGACTAAAATAAGTCAAAATTTAGCAGTTATTTTGGGACGGAGGGAGTATGGTTTTTGGTTGGTTTTAATTTATAAAATTTGGTTATGATTTTATTTAAGAACTAAAATTACTTTAATTATATTTAATATGAGTTGTGTGAGTTAAAATCATATAATTATGAGTCACATATACGTTAATTCATATTTTAAATTATAAATTATAAATTTACAATTACTATGATTATTGAGTTGTCTCATAATTTATCCTAGCTAGCAATATTAATTTACCAGCGAGGTCCATAATTAACACTGGCATGCACTACAGTAAAGGGTGTAAACGAGCCGAATCGAAGCGAACAAAGGTACTTGAATTCAACTCGAAATGATAAATTCGTATTCGAATTCGAATTGTATTTGAAAAATTCTACTCCGATTCGACTCGACTTGAATATTTACTACTCGAATTCGATCCGACTCGGCTCGAATTATAATCAAACTACTCGCGAGCTTCAAATTCAAGCTCGAATTCGAGTCTCTACATAATAACTAGTTTTATAATAAATATAATTATAAATTGAATTTGTTATTTTACTTAAAAATGAGAAAATATATTTACTATTATTCTTTACAAATATAAAATCACAATTAAAATTAAATAATAATAATAATAATTAATTATTCTAATTTGATTTAAATTTGTATATATTATAAGAGAATGTATCGAGTATCTAATCGAATTTGTATCAATCGAGTATGTATCGAATCACACTCAAGAATTCGAGTAGTTTGAATTTTAAACGAGTCGAGTATAACCTTGCTCAGATTCTACTCATATTTTTATTCGAACTATTTTTAATGCTCAGATTTGGATCATATTATTAACGAATCCGAGTCTCGCTTGTATTTTTTCGAGTCAAGCTCGAATCGAGCCCCAATCGTTTGGCTCATTTACAGCCTTAACTACAGTGTTGGCGTTGGTTCCTTCTTAAACATCAATATTTCTAAAATTCTTCCTCTACAAATTTTTATACACTCTAAAATTTTTAAATTTTCCCTCTAAATTTGTTGAACACTCACTTTCTTTAAAAATTCTTTTGCGCTCAATATTTTTATATATATATTTTTCTCTCTAAAAATTATATACTCTCTCTCTCTCAAATAGTTATATTGTTATGACTCAATAAAATAAATTACTTAATATAGTTATTTTTTATCTTCCTTTTAACTATTTCTCTCTAAAATTTTTGTACACACTCTCTTTAAAATTTAATTACTTATCTAAGTTTTCTGTTGGACAAAATTAACCTTTTTTTCAAACTCATGCACCAATTAAACCTGAGAAATAATTAACCCAAATTCAAAAATTCATCAACGTCAATTAGAAGAAAAATACCTAACACGTATAATTAATGTAGAAGAGATTAAGTGGCCTAGCGCCAATTTTAACATATGTACGAAATATAATTAGAAAACATATTTATTTAAAAAAGTCTCTTCGTCCCAAAATAAAATTTTCTTTTCTTTTTTATTTTCTTTAATTATCAAATATTATATATAAGCATTTATATAGTTGCATTCTACCTTATACTATTAAAAAAGTCCAATTTGTATTATTTTTTTCCAGGAAAAAAGTACCACATTCGTTTCAAAATTAGAGATATATTTTGATTTTTTAAAGTCAATTCGCAAAATTCTAAAATTTCAAATTGATATAATTTCGTTCAAGTTTTGAAAACAACAAAGATGATAATTAATAGTATTTTATAGTTAGTTTACAATTGTTATATTTATTTGTATTAAAATTAAATAACTTCTTATCAATTTTGAATTTAAAGATTTCGTGAATAGACTCAAAAAATATCAAAATATACGTCTAATTTTGAAATGGAGAGTAATATTTTTATTGATCTCGGTATATAATGACATAGTGTCATAATAATTTTATTATTATTATATTATTATTTTTAAATTTTTTATTGAACATAAAATAAATATATATTTCTAATATTTATAAATTTAAAAATTAAATTATTTTGGTAGAACGAAAAAAAAAGTTATATGTATACTTCAAAAGCAGCATTAGGCTCGAGTTGACCTTGGAAAAATGGGTTAAAAATGGTTCATCCATTTGGGTCTATATTTTTTTTTAAAATATGAGTCCAAATTTACCTAATATGGGTTGACGCTAAGAGTTAACCAACTATATGGGTTAATAAATTTATTTAATTTTATTTAATATGGGTTGACGCTCAGAGTTAACCAACTATATAAGGTTTTCACTTTTCACTTTTCACATATGTTTTCGTCTTATATGTATATAAATAATTCTACTATCACATAAAGTGGTTTACATAAATCTTACATAATGTTTATGTGGTTGTATATAATTTGTTGTTGAATTAAATGGGTCATATCAATAATAAATTATATACTGTCACGTCAATAATATGTAATATTTATATAATTATTTTATGTGATAGTAACGTTATTATATATATATATATATATGTGTGTGTGTGAGAGAGAGAGAATATTTAAGAAATATCAAGTTACATGCATGTCAAAATTATATGATTTCCATGTAAATATATACTACATCCATTACAGCTGTAAAGAGGTATATATGCAGCTGCATGTACCCTGAATAAATCTAACCTACCTCCACCGCTTGAAAATATATATATAACCCTACCTGCCAAGGATTCACTATTACTATTTTCTGTCTCTTACGTCTCATTTCCGCGTTATTTTAACTGCATAATTAATAATTCCACCAAACAACACATGATGACAACAAACTCTCGCTCACTCACATATGAAAGCCGATTTTTTATGTTATAGCGACAAAAAAAATCGTCGTTATATCCGGTTCGTCATTAGTTCGCTTCCTATGGTTCGTTAGAGAGACGGACCCTATATATATATATATATATATATATATATATATATATCATAAATCAGTAGTCCAAGCTTAAAACAACTGATGATTAATTCTTATCTCGTATCCTTTGTCTTTTAATCATTACTCCTCACTGTCTGAGCCAGTCCATATATATATATGTATATATACGTTCATACAAAAAAAAAGATAAAAAATTAAACGATTTTTAGTTCAAAAAAATGACTTGTACAAAAATACGAGCACACAAATTATTCATAAAAACTGTACACACAATATATAAAAAAGAGATAAAATAGGAATCAGAATCTATTATTGAATATTTGACATATTTTTATGGGTAAACAATATACGAACCGTACTTCATCAGTTTTTTAGTATACAATTTATGCATATAGTATTATTTTACAAATATTTCTTAATTTTGATAGATTATGTCCTTAATTTTACATTTTCAGATACCTACTCTTAAGACGGAGTTATTATATGGAGTATATATTATAGGAAATTGATATTTTCACAAAAAAAATTAATATTTCTACAAAATTTCACTCACATGCATATAAGTCTCGTTTACTATTTATATGAAAAAAATCTTATAAAAATATTAATTTATCTTATGAAAATATCAATTTCCATATTATATAGCTCTCACAACGTACCGTAAGCAACAAACAAGGTTCGGCGATGGATATGTGGGAGAATAAAGCCACCCGCATCCTTTTCACGCAAGCTACGTGTTCAATCCGACTCTTCCCTTTATCCAATTAATTAATTTTCATCCAGTAAATCAATAATTAATTAATTACTACAGTTTTTGGGGAAGGAAATGAAATAAAATAATGCTACTATCACATAAAAAATTATACATATTATTCACATTATACATATAAATATATTGCAGGTCCCACATGTCAGGCGAAATCTCACAACATATATATATATATATGTGTGTATATGAACATTATGTATAATTTTTATGTGATAGTAACATTGTTCAATGAAATATCGAGTATATTTGTCTCTAAATCAATAATTAATTTAATTAATAGTCTAATTTGGTACGTAGCACTTGATTCCATTTAGGGGTAAAACTGTAACAACACCCCCATGAAATATGGGTTGGCACTTGGCAGGAAAAAGTAAACACCGGAAAGAGGAGCTGAGCCACCAGCTCACCACCGGAGACACCTAAAATCTAACTAAAGAGATTACCCTCAATTCTACAATATTTACAAAAACAACCTTCATGCTCAGTTCCTAATTCCTATTCTGGTATGGCACTTAACAATTCCGTGAAATTATTTCTTCTCCTCCCACCGCCACCACCACCGTTTCGGCTTCTTCTAAAACCTCCACTGCCGCCGCCATCTGCCACACGACGTGAAAACTTTTCACCTCCGGAAATTAGCATCGGTGCGTAACATTTTCTGCGGCAACCACATTTTTCGCCGCCGCTCTTGGTCAATGCGGAGCTGGCTTTAACCGCCAATGCGGCCATCTCCTCCGCCTGGAGCGGGTGTCTCAATTGGGTCAACGGGAGCTCAAAGTAAAGCTGACCCGGTTGCAGCTCATCGTCGTCTCGGATGGCTTCGACGACGTCATCGAATTCCATCTCGTCGGAGTTACAAATGAAAGAAGAAGGGCTCTTTTGTAAAACGTATGAAACCTTGACTGGGTAGGAGTACTCTTGTAAACTTCCGTCTTGTAATATAAGCTTGGCCGTGGCCACCGATGTGGATTCGCAAGAACTGCAAATCCCCATTTTGTTCTTTATTTGGTTACAGCCTTAAATAATTTGTGCTTGAATATTATATATATATAGGAGAAATGTTTGAAGAACAAATCTTCGAAGAAGAGATGTATCATGTTGAATTGAGAGCTGAGAGGATATATATATATAGTAGAGTGACATTGTATACTCTCTCCACTCGTTAAAAGTGTGTTTTTGATATTTTTTCATGATCTCCATTCATAAGGTGAAATTTTTTATTTTTTTTTTGAAAAAATTATGTGAAATTATCAAAAATACATGTGAAAATATCAGTTTTATTTTAAAAAATAATATATTATTTATTTAATGATATAATTATTACAATAATAAAATTACAATGACGAATAAGAAGACATTTTGTATAAAAATAATAAAATTATGAGTATAAATTTAAAGATACTCTATTAATTAGTATTAAACAAAAATATTAAAATAATTAAAAAAATAACACTAATTTCAAGGGAACTGCCAAGGAGTACTAAAAGTTGACGAGCAAGCCAGCTGTGAATTTAAAATAATGTTATTTCACGTTGTTTTGTGAGATATCTCTTATAATAATAATATTTTAAAAAATTATAAAACATTCTTTTATACATAATATACGAGCGAGTACCTTCAATTACAAATAACAAAATCGTTTTTGTATAATAACTCATACAATGTACTTTATTTTTTTTCCATAAAATTATTTACCATAACACATACAATATGCGTGTGGTATCATTTGAGATAGTAAAAAATTTAAAGTTGTAACACTAAGTTTTGTCTTTTCATTTGGTTTCTTTGTTGCCAAGCTGTAAACTTGTGGATGACAGGTTGTATCGTGGGAACAGTAGGTTGAAATTAGGAATGAGCTAGGGATTCATTGATTTTACGTACGAGGGCTTTGTGGTTAAAACATGTAGTATATTCAGCAATGCTACATATATGTATATTTGTGTGTCCAGCATGTCAGACAAGATTCACAATATACATGTGCGTGCGTGTATCTGAGTATTATGTGACTCAAAATTATATGATAGTAGCATTATTTTAGTATATTACTATGACATATAATAAGCATTTTAGAAGACGCTTAATTATCATCAAGTCCAGTTGAACTTTTGGGGTTACTTGACCAATTGAAACTATGTTTGAGTATTGAGTGATGGGGATGGCCGGATGGGAATGGGAGGAGAGAGTGGGAGGAGAGAGAGAGAGAGTACTAAACGATTGTGTTAATGATTTTCCTCCCAAAAAAATGATAGGGAATAATTTTCACTAGAAAATTAAATGAATTGAAAGTTATAGAAAACGTTAAAATAACGGACTTATTTCTCAATAATTTATTTTTGTAAATATTTTTTTGGACAAACTTCTGAAATAAGAATAAGGAATAATTTGAGGAATTATTCAAATTAAACAACGATAAGAAGGTTGTCTCACACCCAAACTAACTTAAATAAATATGAGATGTCTTCATCGATTAATATGAATCAAACCTTCTTCTACACGAACAAGCAGTGGCGAAGCCAGAATTTTTTGTCAGTGGGGTCGAAATTATTACTAAGCTAAAAATAATTTGGTGGGGGTTCGGGGGCAGCGCCCCCGAGCCATTTTTTTTAATAGTTTATACTTTTAGGTCACATATATATACATACTATATTACAATGAAAATATAATGAGTAATAATATATGGTATGTATACACTATATTGATTCATAATAGACTTTTTTAATCACAACTGTTTATAAGTAAGTAATTCATTATTTACTTTTAAAAATAATATAAATTAGATTATTATTTAGTTTAAAATATTATAGAGATATATACATATATTGAGAGGATATGAGTCATATGTGGTTAAAATTTGATTGACAAAGTTATAAATTTTCAATTTGACCCCGTATAATAGAAAATTTATAAAATTTTAGTGGGGTCAATTTATATATAATACTTAAAAATTTTAAAATTTACCTTATATCATAAAACAAAAAAAAAATTCAGTGGGGGCGATTGACCCCACAGGTTCCCACGTGGCTTCGCCACTGCGAACAAGCTAGAAAAACTAAAATTAATATTGTTAGGTCGTGAATAATTTTGTGGGAAACTTTTTAATATTTCATATTAACTTCAAAAATAAATAGAGTGATATATTTATAAATTTGATTATATTTATAATGGACGTTTATTGGCACATTTTAAAGGTGTGATAGAAAGAGAGAGAAATGAAGTTTGAGCAATGTTCACGGGTAATTAGTAGAAGGAGGAGAGTGGTATCGGTGGATGTCAAAGCTGGCGGACCGTCAGTAGAGCAGGGCATGAAGAAGGCCACGTTAAAGATAAATGGGCCTAGGGGTGTGTAAACCCAACAAACCACCCGACAACACCTTCCGTATTTGATCTGTTACTGTTGGGATTCTGACACTCCCCGTTTATCTCGTTTTTTTTGTTTTTTTTTAATAATTAGAACATAACATGTCGGATGATCTGCATGAGAATTGAGTTATACATATTTCATATTATAATTAAATGTAAATTTTGTTCATAATAATTACACTTTTTTAAAATAAAAAATATTAGTAGTATTTTTTTAACACGATGTGAATATTACTCTTTCCGTCCCAAAGAGACGAGTTAAATGATAAAATATTTTGTCTTTAAAAGCATGAACAAAGTAAACAAGTGAACTAGATAAATTTTTGCATGTACTACTATTAATATACCCAAGACAACCCATCATATATTACTTGCACATTGATTTTTTCTCTCCAAAACCCAAAACCCAAAACCCAAGAATAGATCTAAATATTTGACTGCCTTAAAATTGTGAAAAAAATGTTCTCCGCTCGTGTTTTGGAGACAGAGGGAGTAGTATTAAAGCACTAATCTAATGTATGACAATTAAGAAATTAAAGCACTAATTTTCTCATCTAAAAAGCTTCATAATTTTTCAATTTACATGCAATAAACCAAATCAAATGAGACAATTTATTGTGGGGCATGAAGGAGTCTTTTGGTGTCTTCCCATCTCACTTATATAGGAGTAATGAGGAAAGAATTCACAATTAAGTGACCTACCCGGCTAGCTAATCTTCTATATATATACTCCCTCCCTCCTTTAATATAAATAATTTTAGAGTTATGCATAAGTATTAAAAAAATAATTGTATAACATTAAGTATAATATCAATTGTTTATAGTATTTATATTAGAAAAAGATAGTATTATTTATTAGACAAAAAATAGTGAGAAAATCAAAGTTATATTTAATATATGGGGGTAATATTAGAAACTAAACAGTTAAAGCATCTCCAACGGTAGTAATAACCACTTTGGGATACTCAAATAGGTGAGCCACATCAGAAAAATCCTCTCCAACAGCCTCTTCAACTGAAGTTATCAAATCTGCAACCTCCTTCTCACTCTTCAAATTTGCAATCTCTTTCTCATTCTTCAAAACATTTACTTTGTTTTGGGAGATTCAAAATCATATGAAAAATACTAACAACATTTATTTTGCTTGTTGGGTTTGATGTATAACTCATTTTAAAATTTAATACCATTCTTTTTTTATTATTATTTATTAATTATTTCAGATGTTATCATTTATTATTGTTTTAAGTCCAATACTGCATTAATTGAATTGAAGAGACTGATAAAACACAAACTATGAAAATAACAAATAATACTCTTAATATTTATTTAAAATTTTCAAATCACTTATATTAAGAGACAAAAATAATTTACCTAAAAAGATTTATATTAATGGACGGGACGGGACGGGACGGAGGGAGTATGTTGCTAGCTAGCTGTATGCATGTTTGGTCTTCACTAAATCCATGGGATGGCCTTTCTAAACACCTTCCTCCTAAAGTAAAAGTTAAAGTATAATTGCCGGGCGCTTTTCCACTTTTTCGCCCCCCACCCTGTTTTGTTTTGGCTTATTAGTTAATCACATGCAGACCTTATTGCTCTTTTAGCTTGCGTCTCATGCATAATAATTGCATGCTTTTAATGTATTCTTTTTAAGTTGTACTAGTGGTAGTTTATATATGTATGTGCTTCCTTAGTTAATTAATGACGATGATTGAAGATGGGCCAGCTTGTGTATATAGTTATCATCTATGAAGCTTCATCCGCATAGGGCATGGCAACTCGAAAGCCACACGATATGTCGGTTTCTAAGTTCAATTATGGTCGCTAGCTAATTAATTAAAGACTTACTATAAGAAATCTATATAGATTTGTTGACGCTTGACCCAAATAATATACTCCATTCCTACTTTAATATAAGTAGTTTAATTTAGAGTTGTGCGTAAATATTAAAATAATATTTAAATAACATTAAATATAATATTAATTGTCTATATTGTCATTATATTAAAAAAAAAATCTTTTCTAAAACGACTTATATACTTTTGTTAAAATTTATTTAATTTTCTATAATGAAAAACTGATTCTTCATTTCATAAAAAAAGTGAATAACCTCACAGACCTTAATTATATATATATACTAGCTGTGTCCCATGCCTCCGGCACTACATGGACGGTGGGATTTATTTCAAACTTTGAACGGCCCAGATAATTTATTGAATGAGCGAAAAATTCAAATTCATTTGTATTTTGTTAGATATATATATAACTCTCATAAACTTCACTTCTTTTTCTTGTGTATATTTAATTTTGATGAGCTTCGTCTTGGAGAACAGATAGTAGTACTATGTTCTATCCGAAGCCATGCAGTATAACTTGGTACTTAATTAATTCATGCATGTGAGCGCTTAAATATACGATACACACCTGCATAAAACCATTAACTAGTATATATACGTACACATTCCAAATTATATATTCCTTCTCAATTCTACGAATAGTGTACCATTTGTTAATATTTTTTATTCTACAAATCAAAAGAATTTGTTGTTTAGAAATAGTAGTATTAAGTTAAAACGTGAATTAAAAAGGGTATATGAAAATAGAAATATGGTCATGCCATTAAATTAATATGATTGAATTCGTAACTTTAATTGGCTTCATGAGTGTCTTTCAAACATCAGTTTATAGTAGTAGTATTTCTTTACGTAATTAGTTTTGATTAATAAGAGAATTTACAAGGCAGTTGGGCAGTGGAGTCAAATTTTCTATACACTTAAACCTCTTCATCCATTCTTTTTTTTCCCTGAAAAAGACTGATACGCATATTAATTCGTTATAGGTTTATTAGGGAGCAACAAAAACATAGCAGGGATGCATGCATGCACGCACGTGTGTTTAATTATTTGAGTTGCATATATCATGTTTAATACGAGATCTGTCTTAATTATTTCCACCACCTCTAGCCTCTAGGAATATATATACTTGTTAATTCATATATAGAGATGTAGGCAGGGGCGAAGCCACCTTGTGGACTGTGGGGTCAATTGACCCTACGGGAAAAAATTTATTTTATGATATATGTTAAATTTAGAAGAAATTTATGTGTAATGAACAAATTGACCCTACTGAAATTTTATAAATTTTTTAATATATGGGGTCAAATTAAAATTTTTATAACTTTCTCAATTCCATATTATTTCTACTCCTTTATGCATGCATTTTCCTTTAATATTTTTAAAATAAATAATAATCTAATTTAGATTATTTTCATAACATAAGAAATTTAAATATTTATTAACAAATTTGTGATCAGAAAAAAGTATTAGGGGTCAATAAGGGGTGTCTATATATATATATATAATGTTATTACTTGTTATATTAATAATATGGTAATCAAATACATGTTTTACATATACAATGGGTCCGAAAGCACAAGATTATCTAAAAAATTGGCTCGGTGCGCAGCCCCCGAACCCCTTGCAAATTATTTATAGGATCACAATTTTTTGACCCTACTAGAATAAATTCCTGGCTTCGCCACTAAATGTACGTGTGCCATACATATATATATATATATATATATATATGTCTGAAACCAATTTCAGATGTGGACAAAAGCTCTGTCGGGATCACAACCTGGAAAGATCTGAAGACAGATATTTGTATATATGTATTAGCTCAATCTTGATTTGATTAAAGAGTATGATGGTGCGCGCGCGCATGGAATGCTCAAGCAGTAGGGCCACCAACCGGCAAAATAACGCAAATCCTACTTGCCACGAAATTGAGTTGTGCACTGCAGGGTTCCAAATTTCTGCATACAGCATGCCGGCCGGCCGGCCCTAGCTTCCTGCCAATCTTTTAATATTAAATAATAAATAGGTTGGATGCAATGGATGAAGAAGCTTCATGAACATTTTGATGCTATTTTTCTTTTAGTCTAGTCTAGTCTAGTCTAGTAATTAATAATTAATCAATTAAGTGAAGGTACATACGTTCCTTCCGTCACCAACCAAATTTAATTTTGTCCTGTCCTCGATCGATCACAAGATTCTTTCATCTTCATGATAATGCATGTTAATTAACCTAGCTAGCTATGTCAAGTCGATCGATCATGGGAGGAAAAAGTAAATATGATCTACTGTCGTCTGTCCGTGTCGTTAATTATGCTGCCATGTCATTGTTCTCAAAATTATTATATATATATATATATGGGATATGATCCATAACAAATATTTGCTATGGATGAAAAATAGACAAATAACATCTTTACCATCCATTACATAATTTTAGGGTTGAGATCTAATTAAATAAATTGTTGTCCGCTAGTTGAAGTAGCGGACAGGATTAAAACCAATTCCGAACAAGTATGCCTCCATATCAAGCCATTTACGTCTCTGGGATATCCTCTTCCGATAGTTCAACTAGCGGAAGCCTGTTAACTAAACCAAATATATTCTAGATTATTCAAGAAATATCTTAATTAATATTAGTACATGAATTGGTGATATCTAAGTACATGAATGTATTTGAATTGTCTTGGAACATGTAATGGTTAGGTTCATGTACATGAATGTGGTCATGTAGTAATTATTATTTTGGATCTAGAAGTGTCCTATGAATCCTATAAATAGTCTTGTATTTTGTTCATTTGAATCAAGTGAAATCAAAGTGTTCTTATATTCTCCAAAGTTACATTTCACTTCCTCCCTAAAATATATTATCTTCCTAATCTTCCATCAATCTTCCAACAAGTGGTATCAAGAGCTAGTTAAAAAAAAAGGGGAGCATCCGGTCAGCCTCATCCAACACAAGGTATTTTTTGTTGATTTTTTTTTAAAAGCAACGGGGTGATGGCAAATTCAAACAATCTAGTCTCTCTAATTACTCGTTTTAACGGAGAAGACTTTGATTATTGGAGTCATAATATGAAAGTACTATTAAAGTCCTTCAAGTTGTGGAGTATTGTTGAAGATGGTTATGAAGAACCAGAAACTGAAGAGGGTTTATCACAAGCCCAGAAAAATAGTTTGAATGAGAAAAGGGAGAAGGATAACAAGGCGCTCTTCCAAATTTATCAAGCAATTGAAAGGCCAATTTTTGATAGAATTTCGAAGGCTGAAACTTCAAAAGAAGCTTGGAATATTTTGCAATCAATATATAAAGGTGAAGAAAAGGTAAAAAAGGTACGACTCCAATCTTTGCGTCTAGAATTTGAGAAGTTGCAAATGCAAGAAAATGAAACTATTGCTGATTATTTTTCAAAAGTTACTTCAATTGTTAATCAAATGGCAACTAATGGAGAAATTTTACAAGATCAAAAAGTTGTTGAGAAAATTCTTCGGAGCTTACCACAAAAGTTTGATTTTATCGTGGTAGCTATCGAAGAGTCCAAAGATGTGTCAAAATTGTCTTTGGAAGATTTGCAGGCTTCTTTAAAGGCACATGAGTTTCGTGTTAATCAAAGAAATCCACCTTCTAATGATCAAGCTCTCAAGTCTGAAATTATGGGAGGCCGAGGTGGTCCACGTGGTCGCGGCCGTGGAGGAGGTCGTGGACGTGGAAGAGGTGGCTTCCAAGGAAACAGAGGTAGAGGCTCCAATTTTCGTGGCAATGGAAGAGGATCACAAGGTAACAATAATAATTTTAAGGAAGAGTCATTTGAGTATTCAAACAATTCTCAAAGAGGAAGAGGTCGTGTTTTTAATCAAAGAGGGAGAAAAGGATATATTGAATGTTTTCATTGTCATAGGCCTGGTCATAAAATCAGTGAATGTTGGTTTGCACCATCTAACAAACAAGAATCGGGATTGGTGCATGAAAATGAATCAGTTGAGAAAGATTGTTCAGAGTCATTATTAATTGCTTGTCAAGAAAATAATAATCATGTTTGGTATTTGGATAGTGGTGCGAGCAAACATATGACAGGGGATAAGGATTTATTTTCTACCCTGGTGGAGTCAAATATTGGGCAAATAAAAATTGGTGATGCTAGAGCCTATACAATTAAAGGAGTTGGAGAAGTCACTTTCAAAACAAAATCTAGAATATATTTGGTTTAGTTAACAAGGCCTCCCGTAAACCAAATTTATTCTTCACTCCGAGCTTAGCGATTTGTTCCAGGCATTAAAAGCAATTTGCTAAGTACTGGACAACTTTTGCGAAAGGGGTTTGCTATATTCTTTCATGATAAATTGTGTACTCTGTCAAAAAATAATCAGGTTGTGGCAAAGATTAGCTTGGGGGAGAATAATTTATTTCCACTTCCTCTCCAAGTGGAAAATTTTCATTGTTTCGCTGGTTTTAATGAAGAAGTTTCCAAGTTGTGGCATGACAGGTATGGCCACTTGAATTTCGACAGCCTAAAATTGTTAGCAGTGAAAGGAATGGTGAATGGATTACCCCAGATTAATAAAACGGAGGAGACTTGTGAAGCATGCCAGTTGGGAAAGTTGCACCGTAATTCATTTCCCTCAAAATCTTCTTGGGGTGCAAGGCAACCACTTGAACTTGTTCATTCAGACCTGTGTGGACCTATGACAGTATCATCTTTTGGAGGTAATCGATACTTCATTTCTTTTATTGATGATTACACAAGAAAAGTGTGGACTTATTTTCTTCATGAAAAATCTGAAAGTTTTCAAGCTTTTAAAAATTTTAAAGCAGAAGTTGAAAAATTTTCTGGTTGTCACATAAAGACTTTGAGAACAGATCGAGGGTCAGAGTATCTTTCAAATGATTTTCAGCATTTTTGTAAAGATAATGGCATAAGGCATGAATTAACAGTTCGCTATACACCGCAACAAAATGGTGTTTGCGAAAGGAAAAATCGTACAATCATGGACATGGTTCGATGCATGCTGAAAAGAAAAAGGTTGCCACGCCAATTTTGGGCAGAAGCTGTTTCTTGTGCGGTTTACTTGATCAACAGGTCACCAACAAAAAGTTTAAAAAATTGTACTCCTCATGAAGCTTGGTATGAGAGAAAACCAAGTGTCCAACACTTGAAGATTTTTGGAAGTGTAGCTTTTGCTCATGTACCAAATGCAATAAGGACAAAACTTGATGACAAGGCAGAAAAATGTATTTTTGTTGGATACAGTGAAAAGTCAAAAGCCTACAAGCTGTATAATCCAAAAACAAAGAAAATTGTCATTAGCAGGGATGTAAACTTTGATGAAGAATCTTTTTTCAATGATGCTGACATAAATACTGCAGATGAGGTACCATTGCTCGTAGAGGATTTGGAAGGTTGTAGCAGTATGCCAAGTGAAGATGATTCATCCTTGAACCCAACTGATGTTTCATCATCCTCAACAGGAGCGTCATCTGATAGCAGCCCCGAAGCAATCAAGACAAGAACTTTGCAGGAGATTTATGATACTACGGAGCCAGTAGATGCAGGAGCTATTTTCTTTGCCTTCTATGCAGGAGAAGATCCAATCTCCCATGAAGATGCAACAAAAAAAGAAAAATGGAAACAATCCATGAAGGAAGAAATTATGGCTATCGAAAGGAATGACACATGGGAGCTCGTCAGTTTACCACCAAACAAAAGATCCATTGGAGTCAAATGGATTTTTAAGACAAAGTTAAATTCAGATGGCTCCGTCAATAAGTACAAAGCGAGGCTTGTTGCAAAGGGGTATGCACAAAAGGAAGGAGAAGATTTTAATGAGGTATTTGCACCTGTTTCAAGACTTGATACTGTTCGTTTAATTATATCACTTGCTACTCAAAATAATTGGAAGTTATTCTAAATGGATGTCAAATCGGCATTTCTAAATGGGTTTCTTGAGGAAGAAATTTATGTTGATCAGCCACCCGATTTCGTGAAGAAAGGTGAAGAAGAGAAAGTTTACAAGTTAAAGAAGGCTTTATATGGTTTGAGACAGTCACCAAGGGCTTGGTATAGTCGCATTAATTCTTACTTTGAGAAGAATGGTTTTCAAAAATGTCCTCAGGAGCATACTTTATACACCAAAATTAATCCTTCAAAAGGAAGATTTATGGTGGTAAGTCTCTATGTTGATGATCTCATTTTTACTGGTAATGATATGGAGATGCTTAATGATTTCAAAGCTTCAATGAAACAAGAGTTTGACATGACTGATTTGGGAGAATTACATCATTTTTTGGGCATTGAAGTTAGTCAGTCCAGTAAGGGAATTTTTATTTCTCAAGGGAGATATGCAAGGGAAATTTTGAAAAAGTTTAAGATGGAGAATGCTAATTCTGTTTCAACTCCATGTGTTACTGGGCTTAAGTTAAGAAAGAAAGGCGAAGGAAAGCTTGTGGATCCAACTATTTACAGGAGTTTAGTTGGAAATTTGATGTATTTAACTGCCACAAGACCAGATTTAATGTTTGTTGTTAGTATGATTAGCAGGTTCATGGAGAAACCTCACTCAGAACATTGGGAGGCAGCAAAACGAATTTTGAGATATGTGAAAGGTACAGTTGATTATGGGATTTTTTATGAAGCTGGTGTTCCAGTTAGTCTTACTGGTTTCACAGACAGTGATTTTGGAGGTAGCATTGATGATAGCAAAAGTACTTCAGGTTATGTTTTTAATATAGGAAGCGGAGCTATTTCTTGGAGTTCAAAGAAACAACCAATTGTTGCTCTTTCAACAACTGAAGCTGAATATATAGCGGCTGCACATGCTGGATGTCATCTAGTTTGGTTAGAAGGAATTTTGAAGTATCTCAAGCAAAAACAAGAAGCTGATCCAACTTTGTTTTGTGATAATACTTCAACAATTTCAGTTACCAAAAATCCAGTTCTTCATGGAAAGACAAAGCATATTCGCATTCGATATCATTTCTTAAGAGAACTTGTGAATGATGGAATTATTAATATCAAGTATTGTAAATCTGAGGAGCAGGCAGCTGACATTTTTACAAAGCCGGTTTCTGGAGAAGTATTCAAGAAGCAAATCGCTAAGCTCGGAGTGAAGAATAAATTTGGTTTACGGGAGGCCTTGTTAACTAAACCAAATATATTCTAGATTATTCAAGAAATATCTTAATTAATATTAGTACATGAATTGGTGATATCTAAGTACATGAATGTATTTGAATTGTCTTGGAACATGTAATGGTTAGGTTCATGTACATGAATGTGGTCATGTAGTAATTATTATTTTGGATCTAGAAGTGTCCTATGAATCCTATAAATAGTCTTGTATTTTGTTCATTTGAATCAAGTGAAATCAAAGTGTTCTTATATTCTCCAAAGTTACATTTCACTTCCTCCCTAAAATATATTATCTTCCTAATCTTCCATCAATCTTCCAACAAAGCCGAACTAGATCTCACCTTTGGGAAAACCTCTTCTGATCGTTCAACTAGCGGATATAGAACTACATCACTGCTGCGATTCATCTGTCAACTACTCCACCGGCGATTTCCTGCGATTACCAGCGATTTCGATCGATTCTTCTGTATGATTCAATATGGGTTTCGTAATTTGGGAAATCTTAATCCTCTGTTTGCTTGCGAGCGAGTCCTCTGTGCGATTTCGAGCGATTTCTTTGTAAAATCGTCAAAAGTTGCTGCGATTTCAATTTGGGATTCGCAATTACTGAAATTGTCCTGTCAATTAGTACGAAATCGCTAAAACCCTGTTGCGATTTCGAATTAACCACTGTCAAAACCCTTATGCGATTCCTATGTTAAATCGTCAGAACACTGCTGCGATTTTCATAGTTCTAATTGTTTTATTTTCCTTGAAAATATGAGTCGGTATCTTCATTTTTGATATAACAATAAGTCTTGGCAGACATGAAAATTGGACATTCCCAATTTTTTTTTTTTTGGTTTTTGTTGTGACTCCTAAAAAATGTATAGTATTTATTCTAACTAGAATTTTTACAAAAAAAAATATTTTAGGTGTAATTTGAATACATATACAACAACAGTATTGTACAGTCTGTATAACACTGTTCTTGTATATGTATTCAAATTACACCTAAAACATTTTTTTTTATAAAAATTTCAGTTGAAATAAATATTATACATTTCTTAGGAGTTACAACAAAAATAAAAAATAAAAAAATTGAAAATGTCCAATTTCCATGTCCCCGTAGAAGGACTTTTGATATAATTCAACTGCGATGGAACCTGGCATTTCATTCAGAATGCACACACTGAAATTTGTATATCATAGGTTGTTTTGGTCACGTGACTCTAGAAACTATTGACAAGCGTGCATTAAGTAAAGCCCGTCACCCGGCCCAAAAAATCTAGCAGTGAACCCAAAAAATTTCTATTTAAATTTCAAACTTCTATCCCAGTTCCCATAGGCCTCCGGGATCCGTCTAGGCGAGTCTACTATTGTTTTTTGTTAGCCATGACATGATGCATAATCTATTTTTGGTAGTAAAATATTATTAGCTAAAATCACACAAACGTGTATCATATCCCATTTATTATAACACATTGCTTTCTTGTTTTCTGGAGTACTTGCGGGCTTTGGAAACTTTACAATAGGCCCTATTTTCGTGCTCTAAAAGTCATAAATTGGTCTAGAGACGGACTAGATTAATTCTTTTAATGATTTGTAAAAGGGCCCAAGGAAGTTGAGCAAACAGATCAAAGGTCTGACACAGTTTTGGGCTTATAGGACTTAAAATAAAGAATTGATATTTTCCCAAAGAAATTTGATAATTTCTCCTCACACGAATAGTAAGCATGCGAGAGAGAGAACCTTGTGAAACTATCAAACACTTTGAGAAATCCTCCCATGTCATAAACAATGCAGTACTAAATTTCTTCTGCATCAAAAAAATGAACACGAAAGGTTGCATAAATACCCTCAAGTCTTTATGTGATCTGTTAACTGATCAAATTATGTCTTTGGTCATCATAAACCATCAATTCATGAACACAGTCATCAAACTCAACAGAGCTGATTCCACTGCCCTTTTTGATACCATGCTCATTCATTAGTTTTCTAATCCTTTTCATGTCTTCCCACCTTTGAGCTTCACAATATATGTTTGAGATGAGAACATAAAGCCCTGCACTATATGTCTCCAACTCCAATACTTGTTTTAGAATTTGCTTTGCTATCTCGATATTGCCATGAATCCTGCACCCGCCAAGCAGAGCACCCCAAATTACAATGTCAGGCTTCATTGGCATTCTTCCTATCAACTTCATTGCTTCTCCAAAATGCCCTCTTCGACCAAGTAGATCAATCATACAAGCATAGTGCTCGATATCACATCGTACCCTATATATAGAAGTCATTCTGTCAAAGTAATACCGTCCCCTGTCGACGAGACCACAGTGACAACAAGCAGAAAGCAACCCGGTGAAGGTGATCTCATCAGGGTATGTCCCACCGCCTTCCATTGTTTCAAAGAGTTCAATTGCTTTAGATCCATGCCCGTGTATTGCGAGGGACCCTATCATAACATTCCATGACACTAAATTCTTGTCTGGCATATCAAGGAAGATGGATAAGGCAGTTTCCACATAACCACATTTTGCATACATGTCTACGAGGGCATTATACAAAGTAACACTGAATACAACATTCTTATTACAGATGTAATCATGGATTTTCTTTCCCGTAGCCAAATCACCAAGTTGACAACAGGCTGAAAGAACACTAACTAGGGTAGTCTCATCAGGAACAATTCTTGAATCACACATTTCGCGAAACAGATTCAAAGCTTCAGTGAAGCAACCTTCTTGAATATAGCATGAAATCATGGAATTCCAAGAAACCACATTTTTCGAGGGCATTTGATCAAAAAATCTCTTGGCAGCTTGGGTGAGCCCATGTTTAGCATATGCAGTAACCATGGAAGTCCAAGAAACCACATTTCTATCAATCATTCGGTCAAAAAAAGATTGAGCTGTATGCAGATGCCCACACTTTGCGTACATATCCACAAGAGAATTCTTTACGTAAATATCCGTCTTAACCCCATTAACCTCGATATACATATGCACAAATCTTCCTAATTCTGCATCACATTTTTCTGAACAAACAGAAAGTAGGCTTACAAATGTAAAGTCATCAGGTCTCACCCCTAGTTTTCTCATGTCTTTGAACACCAAAAACGCTTCCTTGAGACAACCCATCTTAGAATAGCCACCTATCATCGAATTCCACGAAACCAAAGTCCTATCCCTAATACCATCAAAAACTTTATGGGCACAAACACTCATCCCAGAACCAAAATAAACACTAATAAGTACATTTTGCACAAAGACCTGGGACCCAAAACCCAGTTTCATAACCTGACCATGGACTAAAACCCCTTCCAAATACATTGCTTGGGACGCACAAACCTTGAGAACAAAAGGGAAAGTGAATTCATTTGGATAAATCCCCAAAGAATGCATTCGTCGGTATAGGAAAATAGCTTTTACTGGGTCATCACTATTTGAGTAGCCCCTAATTAAACTATTATACATGTATCGGTTTGGTTCAGGAATATGGTCGAACAGAAGCTGTGCGTATCGAATATCACCGGTTTCAGATATAGCACAGAAAGATATTATTTTGCTGAGCGTAAGGGTTTGTTCGGTCAGCCTATGGAGAATGATTTGGGCGTGAAGAAGTTTGAGATCTCTCATAGATGAGCATTTCTGAAGGAGGCAATGGAGGGTTTGGTGAGAAGGAGACTTGAAGCTGCTGTTGCTAAATATGGCAGTGGAGTGTAGGCTTCGAAGAAAAATGAGGAGTTTATTATGGCGGGTAAAGAATTTGAGAGTAGTCAACATTTGGTTTGGTTTTGGGTCGATATTAACGAACCCAACTACTTTTTAAATTTATGCAAGCTCAGCTGTAAGAAAGACCGTACGCTGTCGTTTGACGGAAGAAATGACTTCCGTGAAGAGCCAATTCTGGTACTCGACTAGCCCCAAAAATATTCAAATTTCAGTTTTCGACCAAATTCGATTAAATATTATGATTATCCCAGCATTCTTAATTTCACTGAAATGCCAGTTAGGTTGTTCAAATGTCAATTCTTAAGATGTTCAATTCCCAGTTTCTGACCAAATTGAATTCATTTAATTACCTCAAGTACTTTGTTTTTACCTATAGAATTTAATATTTTTTTTCTCTTTCAAATTGCTATGTATATACTCGTTACGTTCAAAATTAGAGATATATTTTTATTGTTTCAATCGATATGTCATCATCGAAGTCAGTCATTTTATAAATATATACTTAATTTTGGGAGAGTAGTAGTTGAAATCTAAATGTCATTGTATATGCATCATTGTCCAAAAAGAAAATAAAAATCTTGGAGGTGATGGGATGGCAATATTGACAAAGACTTGATCAGTATTTCAACCTCAATATATACTAATCAATAGCTTAGGCTTAGGTGCTGTTTGTTTACCACTTATTGTCTCTTAATAGATATACCTCTTATTCGGTCAGAGCCAATTCTTGTTTGGTAGTAATATTTTTTTTGCCTCTTAATCGGTAAGACTCAAAATTAAATCTTAACAATTTAAGGCACATCTGGACGAAATTGACTTTTTTTGGACAAAAATGACCTCTTCAATATTCCAAAATTCCTCTTTTATCTCCAATAACCCTAATTCAAGCAATTTCAAAGTGGATAAGATTTCAACGAAGGATTCAGGAAGTTCATGAATTAAGATTTTTATGGAGGTTGATTTGAATTTTGGGTACCATATATTTTTGAATCTAACATCTACTTCCTTCTTCCTTCATCTTCCAATAATCCGCCATTAATCTGTCATTAAAAACTCCATATATACCCATACCCAAAAGAACAAACATCAGATCTACAATTTCACCAGATCACATCATACATATATCCTACAATAACAAACCAGATCTATAATTTCACCATGAATAAATTTTATTTTTAAAAAAAAATCAACCAAACACAAATCCATGTCTTTGATCTACTTCGTCATCTAGCCTAACAATATCCGGACAAGAAGAAAAAAAGAGAGAAGAAAAAGAAGAAATGAGAAAAGAGAGAAAAAGAAGAGACGGAGAGAAGGATGAGAGAGAGAGGCAGTGGATGGGGAAAAACCGGGAGCTGAGGGAGACTTTAGGGGAGTGAGGGAATAAAGGGAAGGGTAATTTTAAGGGAAGCGAGGTTTTTTTGCTTAAGGGTTAAAATAGTAAAATACTCTTATGTAGACATTTTGAAAAAATTAATTATCAAACAACATTTCTTCATTCAGATACAACTCTAGACAGATGTTCTATATTATTCAGATGTCTAAACTATTCAAATATTAATATTCAGTTTTATCAAACACAACCTTAGCCATCTAATTCTTGTTTGATTGGGATTCAACCACTACTGTGACGCCCCCAAACTCGGGTACTTAAAACCCTTATTCGGTGCTTCACGATATCAAGCATTCAACATAATATAATAACAAGCTTAATGAAATTACTACATCAGAGTTCTACTAGACCCAGGTGCGTAGACCTTTAAGTGCTTATTACATGATAGTTAAATATTTACAAACATATTAACCATCTATTACATAATATTTCATCTACTCGGTAGCTTTCCCTTTTCCCTTGTCCCTACTAGACCCTTCCTCCTGAACCTGATTAGCTGAAAACATTTTTAACAAAGCAAGAATGAGCATTCAATTGCTCAGCAAGTAATAACATTCTTTAATATCTTCACAACAAATAAATGTTTTCTTTGAGGCATGCTTTGACAGTGAAACAAAATTGTAAAGCAATTAAATCTTGAATCATTCATATTCCTGAAATATTATATAAATATTGAACAGCCGAGAGGTCACAAGACCATGAACAAGCTTTTTCTTTTCTTGAAAAGGTTCTATCAGAAATTTATCTGTGAATCGTCTTATCTTACGGGCACGGTGGGTGATTAGCCCGTTATGCCCTGTATTGATCAATACTATCTTATTCAGAACAATTTTCATGTTCAACGTCACCACTCCCAGAGTGCAATATAAAATATCCCATTTCAGGATTTGTTCATTCTCAGACTGGATTCCAAACTATAACAATATAGCTGGATAACTTAAATCAATGCACAATAATATTTCAAGACTTATTATAAAGAAATTGAAATATTTTACATCTGTGTCTGGCCAGAACAAATGGCTCAGATCTACCTTCAACCTGTTCATGCATATTGAATTTCATTTGATATACATGAAAATACATCACCTATTCTTTTGAAGCTGATTGGAATAAAAAGGTCTTATTACCTTGTATTATTCATAAATAAATGACAGACAGTTCAGAATTTAGGGAACCTGCCCATATATGAATAATTCCAAAATACTTGCTCAATATAGAGTAAGACATAGATACTTGCCTTGTTCGTAGACTAGGGATACGATTCAGCTTAACTTGTGTGTTCTCACAAATCCTACACAATTATTTGCATTTACAAGCATATTAGCCCAAATAGCCAAGTCATATTACTTGTATGTTTGCATATCACATAATCACACTGATCATGTCTTTAGTCTGTATTCTTACATTTGAGATATTTCTATACATTTTTCAAATACCTCATTTATGCTTTCAAGACAGCCATTTCCTTCCATAATAAGTTTGACATAATCCCAATTCATGAATCTCATACAATTTCTATTCATATTCCTTTTGTATCTTATTATGTGAATATGACATAATTTCCTTCATAGCTTATATATTTAAAGTGAATACATAAAGTATTCCATGAATTGACTATAATTGTACATTAGAGTTTTTAATTTGCTTTGCAAACTTATATTGACAAACTATTTACTCAAACTCATTGCATTTCTAAGCTATGCCAAAACAGCCCACTTATAGCATTAGCAACCCTTAAAGGTACTAACAACTCAAACTTGGCTTAGCAATTCCAATGAGAAGTCTAATTACGCCAACCGCTATCTCATAGATTATAAACTCATTTATAGTGAATTACATGTCTTGGGTGTAACGAAAACTTGTTTGGGTAATTAATAGCTCTCAAAATCATTTATAGTTTCATTTTGATGCGTTATTGTGTTATAAATACTTGCTTTCCACTATAACGCCAAAACAGTCCCTTACTTGACTACGTGCATCAAACAGCACTGCTATTACATAACAATTCCATAGCATAACTCAGTTTAGTTTAGCAGCCCTCTATTGACTTTCTAGGCCAGCAGCCAAGCTTGGCTTGGCCCTGTGAGGCTTAAGCAAGCTTGGTGTGGCCATATTTGGCCATGTAGCCCCAACCCCAACATAGCAGCCCATAACTTACTAGATTTCCTTCATTAGTTTACATCTTTTAAATGATTCATATAATTGAGTAGTGGCTTCGTTATATATTCTACGTGCGCGTGTATTTAGGAGTTAGAATTTAAGCTTTATAAGTAAACCCTCAAGTTGCAACACAACGCCAAACATGGCTCACCAAGGCTGCTACAGCAGCTACTCGTTGCTGCCATAAGGTAGCAGTCCCTTATCCTTAACCACTACTCTGTTAAACTTTTATTTCTTGTATGCTTAGCTTGCTTATAAGAAATTTGAAACTAATATAGTTAATACCCCTACTTAAGGTTGTTATGGCACTCCCATGACATCAACTGCTGCTGCCCATAGACAGCAGCCCTCCACTTCTTACCATCTGCTGCTTGCAAATAGGCAGCAGTTGCAGCCCTGCTTTGCCACGTTTTAAACCCCTACATTAATGATCCATTTACATTAGGTTTTGGATAATACATAGCTAGTATGTACACTTATTATAAAGTAATACCAGTTGGGCTATCTTAGAAATTTAATAGTGCAGATTGAAAACCCGAGAAAGGTCACAACCGATGCCAAACACAAACATTGCTGCTACCGGGGCAGCAACCTTACACTCTGCTTTGCAAACTTACATTCCTTAGGTTATTAGAGAGTCTTGACTTACTATATATGTTATAGACATTATCATTCAAAGTTTTCAGCTGTACTTTCTTTAAAATTAACACAACCAAAGCTAACCCATTGGCTCTGCAGCGCAGCGCAGCACATCGCTTGGCGCTGGCTGCTGCTGCCTGCAGCAGCCTCGGCCGCTCCAACCTCTACTCAGCTCACCCTTTTTGCAAGTTTATAACCTTTAATACCTAAGCTTGTTGGCATCCATTTTTAAAGGCAATGAAGATGCCATAGCAGGCTATAATAAAAACTATTAGGCTCCCCAATTTGAATACCCCGAACTGCCCAAAACAGAGTCCCAATTAACTTGGCATATTCAATTCTAACTTTTAGTTATAACTGAAAACTGCATATTGTTTACATTTAATATGTTAAAACACTTTAACTATCATCATATAGGATTCCCATATCTAGTCCAGGCTTTTGTTTTGGCTAACATTTGATTTTCATCTAAAATAGTCCATTAACTACTTTTGTCAAGCACTTGGAGTGCACTGTTTTAAAACCCTCTTATCATAGCCATTTATTTGCATTGTAAACCCATTTTATCCTCCTTATTGCTCCTCAGCCCAACCTGATCTCCTTTAGCTCTAGTTTCCAGCCATAACAGTTCATTATACAATCAATTTTCTATATAATTAACCCATACACATAAACTAGTTAGCTTATTCTTTCCAAGAGAACCATACTTTTGATTTTTAACTATTTCAATTCTTTGTTAGCTTGTGTAATCATCATTAGCTAATCGCATAAATGTTACCCATCCACAACTGACATCAATACATAATACTAACTGTTTTCACTTTAAAACCAAATAACCCAGTTGCTCAATACTTGCATCTATAATAATAAAGAAGATAGATTATAATACCTTTTACTAGCTCACGTACAATCTCCTGATAGTTCCCCAGCTGAACTCCACTATTTCAGCGAAATTTGAAAGCTTAAACTCTTATTTCTCGTCACTTGTGCTAGCCGAATTGAAGGAGCTACAATTCTGGAGAAAGGATTTGGCGGGTGAGGATGGGAAAGAAAAGAGAACCCAGCTCCTACATCTTACCCAAATTCTTACTCACCAATATAGCCAAGCCAAACTGTCAGTCTATATCAACTGAACAATGACAGCTCAAGCTTACATTAATAACACTCTACTTCCTCTCTTCCAGCTCATGCTCTCCTTTCTTTACTAGTCACAAACTAAAACTGCTGAGTTATAAGGCCTATACGGCTATATCTATATTGTATTGGCAGCTCCAACTAAACAAAATAACTTAACCTATAAAATTTAACAGCCCATGCTTAAACACCCAGATTATGCTTAAATTAAATAAGGCTTTGTTTGGTTGCAATGGTTTTATTACCCATTTATTTCCCCTCATTACATATATATTGTATAAATAGTTTACTTTATACAATAATCACACTTTTCATAATATTTATTACACAATAAAATAATATTTAGTGTGACAATTTCTCTCCTATTAAAATAATTTAACTTCATTAAATTATTCTAATATTCCTTATTCATATTACCTTATTTCCAAATAAAATAAGCTAATATGACAAATGCGATGATTTTCTTATATTAACACATCTCCTTAAAACATGATAAAATAAAATAAAGATTTTATTTATTAACCTTTTATTTTATTTACTTAAGAAAAATGAATCATTACAACTACCAGGGACAATATACAACCTATAGTTTCAATTTTTTATTTTGTGAGAATCATTTTAAAAAGTTCAGCCTTTCATCTTTCCACCACAAAGACACCAATTCACCAACACCTCCTGCGCGCAGCCTCTTCTTTCTGTGGAATAACAATGCTAAAAGCAATACCTCAGTCACAGTCTGAGCAATAATAAACTAGTCCTGGTTTAAGTGGGATCCATCAGAAGCCATAGTAACATATATATATATATATATATATATATATATATATTCTTGATTTCTCTGGTGTACAGACAAATTCATGGAGAGAGGACTTTACAATTGATCAACACTTTGCCCTCCTTTATTAACAACATTCTATGATACCCTTCAAAATTTTCACACTATAACCAATTTACTTCTATATACCTTATAATAATATTTTCTGAAGGAATTTATAAAGAGGGGAGAAGCCAAAGATTACAGAGGGACGAAGCTAGCAAAAGACTCCAAGACAAGAAGGCCATAGCAGCAGATAACTGGTATCTGAGGCATAACTTTCCAATGCAAATGGCTGCAGCAGAATGTCCAGAAGTGATCATGAGATCCGTCACACTAGCTGTTGAGCAAGCTGCAGCCAACGACAGAAATGACAGAACCTGTGATCGATTATTCGTCAGTACAAGAGAAATATCTGCGATGATTCACAAGGAACTTGATCAATCTATAGAGTCACATACCCAATCTCCTGTAGTGATGATTGACATTATTCCTACTTGATGAGGCGGACGCTTCACAAAGACAGAGAACGCATCGACCATTGCTAATGTCAAGCTCCACGGAATCACTAAACCCATGATTGTTACTAGAAAACTGCAGAATATCCCTAAGTGATGAGTAAATCACCAGATAATTATAGAAAATGAGAGTTAATTTAGAGTCATATTTTAGTGACGCGACACAATTAATGTGTACAAAAAAACAAAGGCGGTAATAAGATGGCAGATAATAGTTGAAATGAACTTCTTTACAAAGGTAAGAAGAACCTCCTAGATGCTGAATTTTAATCAACCTTCAGTTTGAGTTACCAAGATAAGGATGATGTCTCCAAGCATGATGTGGTTCTAAACAATCTTAATCTGGATGTTTAAAAGTAGGTATTTATTTCTTGCTCCACCTGTGAACCATCTCTACAGTAATTGTGTAACAAATTCCCAAAGATACATATTCTTGTTATTTATTATTACAATCATATTCCGCTAAAAAAAGATCTTTCTTTTATAACTCAAATACAACCTTCTCAGCTGCGTTTGGATTGAAGGAATAAAAGTAGGAATGGAATGACTCATTCCTATGGAATAAAAAAAATTATGTTTGGTTGCGATTGGAATGAATTGAACCATCTTCTTTTTTTTTTTGCTATTTTCGACTGAAATTTAACATTCTTGCCCAATATTTCATGCCCAAAGACTTGTGAATAGTTTTTTTTATCATTGAGTCGTGAGGGTCTTGGGGGAGGGAGAGTATGCAATAATTCATTCCAACTAGAATGGAATGAATCATTACAATCTCCATTCCATTCTTTCAATCCAAACGAAACATAAGTAGGACTTCTAGCAAATGAATATCAAAGTAACTTCTCATTCTACTCACAAGCTCGTAACTGCAACATGGTCAGAGTCCAATTATTTAGCTTCCCCCGTGCTAGGGTTCCACCAATTGGAAAAACCAAGAACTGCAGACCCCTCCTTTATTTTCAAAAAAGAAAATCCATATGCCCTTTCTATTCTCCACGCAATTATGAGCCATTCAGAGTGCACTCAATTGTGTTATAGGTGAGCTGTCAATATCATAGTTTTCTTCTCCACCCAATAAAAAACAAGAACAGTAGTTCATGATTTTACAATCACACAATTTGAATTATGATAAATCCCATAAACAAGTGGCTTCATGATTACTAAAATGAGAGTCATGTTTAAAAGTTCAGACGGCTTTATCACAATTGTACCTTTATTTTGGGTGTGGAGTCCTAATAACCTCAGCTATCAAACTCGATTACATGATCATCAAACTTTGAACCTTTCAATACGCCACAACTAGCTTCATTAGACTTGATCGTAATAAGGATGCCTATAATTGATTACAGAGCAATTTGCTTTATGATCAACCGACAGTTGAAAAAAAAAGAGGAAACAAGGAAATGGGTGGGTAGGAAGCTTTTGTGATATAAATGAAAACCTATTAAAGCCAATTAATTAATGAGAAATGTTTTAAGGAAAAGTAGCAGAAAAAAAGTTACCAGAAGGAAGTGTAACTGTAGAATTCGATACGCATACACATGAAGAGTAAAGAAGCGATAGAGAAGAGGGCTTGACCCAGCCTCAAAGCCAAGCTGGCACTCGTCCCCAAAGCCCCTGGGAATTCTTCATCCATCTCCAATGGTTATTATAATTATTGCGCTGGATTTCCTTTTGTCGTCGGTGTATAATTCTGGTACAGAAGTCGTATGAACCCACCTCCCCCTTGAGGAAAAGGCTAGTCGTCGCAGCCATTTTCAATACTCTGTATTTGTTGCCATTCCACGTTTCTCATCAAGGAATAAGGAAAAGTTGAGAGGAATCGGAGGAACTGCGGGAGAGAGAGAGAGAGAGAGAGAGGAGAATTGAAGTTTCAGTAACAGTTTGTAGTTTCCTGAATTGTGAATGAATGGGAATTTAATTGTAGAGAGAAAAGCGAGTGATTATGGCAAATTTAAGGTAGTTAAGACTTTTCGTCTGTATTTTCTCTCTCTTTAATCAGACGAGACGAGACGAAAAGAAACTACGAACTGTTACGCCACGCGCCTAATATTATAAACTGTTACTATCTTCTTTCCATTATAATCTTCCGATTTAGATAATTTTATTTTTCTTGAATTATTTGATTTTTTATATAATTTAAGATAATTAGTCATAATTTTTTTAAAATTATCTCTCATAACAAAATATTATAGATGAGAAAAAATGATATAAATATATATTATATAATAAAGTATATTATAGACAATTAATACTATATTTAATATTATATAATTATTTTCTTAATTTTACACACAATTTTAAAAAATCATATTATGGCACGGAGAGAATACAAAACATGATAATACATATTAAAAAAATTCCTTAATTTTAATATTAGATAATTAATATTGATTTAAAATATTATTACTACTCATACATTAATTAATTATTCTTTCTCTCCCCTCTCAATTATTCTATTGTTTAGGGATAAAATAAAAAATATTTTTTTAAAAAAAATATATGTAAAATATTTATAGTATAATAATATATATCATCTAAAACGACTTATATAATAAAAATGAGCGAGTATTAGATTTTAAATAAGTAATGGTAAGATTTTCCTGCAAAAATTACTACAATTTTTCGCGCGCGTTATCCATGTCATAATACGGGGCCACTCAATCAGGTTCCGTTAAATCTGACACGTCAAAAAGGGTCGGAGGTGGTTCACCCAAGTAAGGTCATGTTATAGGGTTAAATATTTTTTCAGTCACTGTACTATAAATCAACTTATAAATGAATAATTGGTTTTTTTTTCTTACAGTCAAATAACTGTACTCGATTTTTCTAACACAAACTTAAAAAAATCGTTAACTCTGTTGACTTTTGACGGAAAATGACACATCAGCTGCTGAGTTGTTAAAAAAAAGCCTATGTGGCAGTTAGTATGCAACGTGGCAGTGATGATGTGGATTTGGAGAAAAATTTTATGAAAAAATAGAAAAAAATATTTAAAAGTATAATATAAATTTAAAAAATTAGCCAAAAAAATAAGAAAATAAATAAAAAAATGTATTTACTTATTTTTGTAATTAATATCAAATAAATTTTTATTTATAATTAAGCCATTTATAAAACTTAAAAACTAAAAATTTGCTAATTATTTAGTTATTTTTTATATAATTAATAACAAATATAATTGAAAAATATATTTAATTATTTTTTTTATTAATACCAAATAAATTTTTATTTAATTCTTTACAAATAAAAATAAAAATCAAAAAATTTTGTCAAAAAATAATAAAATAAATGAAAAATATATTTTATTATTTTTGTAATTAATATCAAATAAATTTTTGTTTAATTATTTATAAATATAATTAAGGAAATTATAAAATAATTGAATATATGGATCTAAAAGGAAAAATTTATACCAAATGAATTTTTATTTAATTCTTTATAAATAATAATATAAAATAAAAAAGTTTGCCAAAAAAATAAGAAAATAAAGCATTTAACCCAACAAAATATAAATCAAATTAATATATATAACAAATAAATAAATTAATAATAAAATAAATAAATAAAATTAATATCAGGTTACTCTGTTTACCGAAAATCTCTTTCGTGGGATCCGAATTGATATCGGGTTTTCTCAAGAGATTATTTGCTCCAAGTTTCAGTTTCAAAATCGATTCTCTACTGAAGTGAAAGATTCTCTCCCGCAGCGGCTCATCGCCGAAGAAAGTCGCGGTTGGTCCGCCGGGAGGCAACGGCAGAGCCACGGGTAAATTAAACACCATGTCGCGGCAGTAATCTGGCGATTTCGAGATTTTTTTCCCGCCCTTACAGACCTCGGCGAATGTATTGAAAAAATTCCAGAAGGAAGTTCTGTAAGACTCCAACTTTTATGAATAAAGATTTAATTTTCTTTATATATTATTTCGAAATAGTAAGGTGTTGATTTGATAAATATGAAAGTTATGGGTGAAATGTGCAAACATTTTTAAAATGAGCAAGTGGTTATAAAATATTCTTGTTGTCGGGGAATATTCGTTTGGTCGTGGAATATTCTTGTTGTCGGGGAATATTCGTACGACGGAGCAGCTATTTGTGGGCCCCCACAACGGAATAACTGTCGGATATAGAAAGCGACAGAAATAACCTTTTTACAAAATAACGGCGTGGTTGTTACCGTTAGTACTGTTGAAATACCTGGTGGATAAAATACAGTAATACACGGTGTTGCATAGTAGCACACGGTATTGCACATTATTTTGAATTATTGAGTCTTACGTAAGAAGCCATTACTCAATTATTGTTACAGTAATTACTGTTCAATATTTTATATTATTGACTCAATAATTGCTACGTTGATATTTTACATTATTGACTCAATAATTGTTACATTGATATTTTATTGACTCAATAATTGCTACGTTGCCATTTTATATGATTGATTCAATAATGACTACAGTTGATATTTTGTAGTATTGATTCAATAATTGTCGTTGCACAGTATTTCACGTTATCAACTCAATAATTCATATTATTTGAATAATATTATTAGATAGCATTATTGACAATGTCTAAGGAAGTTCTGTCTAGGAGAGGTTATTTAATTGCGCGCCAGTAAGGAGAAGTCCTTATCGGAAGGCCCCCTCTTTCTTGGGAACGACCTGGTTGTTAATATTGTAGTTCTATAATATTATTTGTGAATAATTAATTATTGATTTATATGATAAGGAAATATTTATTTGGTGGATATTAAAGAAGGAATTGACGCTGATGAGTTTTTATCAATATTTTGGTGTGAGAAATCATCTGTTTTTGGATTTCGGATAATTTATGTTTGGAATTTAGAAAAACTTTCTTCTGCAAAGTTGTAGAGAATTAAATTTCCTATAGAAGGACATAGAATTTGTATTTTTCTGACAAAGGGGCTATTTGTTATGAATTATTGAAGTTTCGGAAAATATATATTTTTTATGGGCGGGCCCCACTTTTGTTGGGAAAAAATTTTAGCCGCCAGGCGGCGAAAATTTTGAAAAAATAATAATATTTTATTCATTTAGTCTCCTTTGGCATCCTAAGCTTTTCCTATAAATAGGGTGCTTAGGTTAGAATTGAAAATCACACCAGAATCAGAAGTTTTCTCTCTCTATAATATCGAGCGTATTTTTGTGAGTATTTCAATACTTTGAGTATTAGTATTCAGCGCAAGTTTCCTTCGGTATTATATCCGATATTCCAGTCAGAGGTACTATCTTTTTGAGGTAAGGGATGTTATTTTCTTTCGTAAATGATATTATTCTTTTCAATATCATTATACAGAAATATTGTCATGAATTTTATGTTGAAATTCTTACTTTTTTCGTCGGGGTTACTATTTACGTATACGGCACTATTCACAGAAAAATTAAATTTTTTTTTATTTGTCCAAATTATTTGTTAAGGTTACTATCTTTGATTGTATCCAAGTTTTGAGCTCTATTCTTGAATTTTGCTCTATAATTGATTGTTACGAGGTATTTTTGAATTGGATATACTAAAATACGAATCCTTAGTCTTTGTCTTTTATCTCACTGGATTCGTTTTTTTTAAAATATTTTTCATCATCCTCAGTCCTAAAAGGTGATGTAACTGAATATCTTCGGCCTATAGAGCAAAGATGAATGATTACTTGATGAATATCTTTGGCCTGTAGAGCAAAGATAAATGATTACCTGATGAATATCTTTGGCCTGTAGTGCAAAGATGACAGGTGTTGAGATGAATATGACCACTGATGATACAAATGAATATCTTTGGCCTGTAGTGCAAAGATGAATATTTGATTCGAGATGTATATTGATTGATGTTACAGGGATAAAATATTGATGATGGACTTTTAAATCATAGAAGATAGTAGACTTCATTCTCTGCTTAACTCTTCTAATGATTTGTTATTTCCACTGCGAATATTGATCTAAGATTGGTTGTCCATTATATTTTATCTAATTTAATGAAGACTAACGATAATTTATTTTCCATTATCTTAGTCATAATATTCTTTACTGAGCTAGTTGAGCTCACCCTTTTCATCTGTTGTCCTCTTCAGGAAATTAGAATGTTGCGGGGGAACTAGTCGGGGGACAGAGTGATGGTCCGAGTTAGAGCAGTAGTAGTCCTCACTATTTCTGATAAATAGTGTGATAATAATTGTAATGAGGACTTATTTTGAATATTAATATTTTCTACATATTTGTATTGACACTCACAGTTGTGTGGTCGTATTTTGCACGACCGTATGATATAAAGTTTGTATTTGAATTCTGTACCATGTATTTGGCGGCTCAGAATGGGTTGGGTTGAATGGACCTATTCTGGGGGCGTCACAGTTGGTATCAGAGCTTAGGGATATGATCTCTGGTGGAGATCGGGGAATAGAACTAGGAGGGGAGAGACGAGTAAATCATTCGCTAGTGTGTCCTACTTAAGCTTATGTGGTATTTAATTGGTCAGTCGGAGCATAGGGTTCATATGTGGGATGTTATTTGTTTAATTAACCCTTGTTTTATGGCAGTATTTGAGAATGGCAGCTGAGAATGTTAACAACGAAGTGAATGAGACCGTGGAGACACCTTTAATCGTTAACCAGGAGAACGTGCAACAAGAAGGCAATGTTCATCCTGAAAATAACGCTGGTCAGACGATAAACGATGAGATGTTTAGGAGTTTTTTGCAGTTTATGCAAAATCAGACGAGGGAGACTCGTGTGCAACATACAGGTGGAGATAATAACAACACGCGAGCTGTCACTGCTAAGCAGTTCAAAGAATTGGGACCACCAGAGTTTCTGGGAAAGCCAGATCCGATCAAGGCGGAGACGTGGATTAAATAAATTACCAAGATATTTGATGTATTGGGATGTACGGAGGAACAGAAGGTTCCATTCGCCACGTTTATGTTCCGTGGAGAGGCAGATTACTGGTGGGAATCCGTGAAGCGTACCCAGCCTGCCGCACTCCAGATGTCTTGGGAAGCGTTCCAGAAACTGTTCAATGACAAGTACTTTCCTGAAAGTATTCGTCATATGAAGGAGGTAGAGTTTATCCGACTGGAACAAAATAATATGACGGTATCCAAGTACGAGGCTAAGTTCGCAGAGCTGTCCAGGTTTGCACCTCATTTGGTGGAGAATGAGGAACGTATGACGCGGATGTTTCTAAGAGGTTTGAAACCCGAAATACGTCAATACCTCATTTCTCATAAATTTTCTTTATATTCGGATGTAGTAAACAGGGCCCAGTTATTAGAACGAGATAATGATTATGTTCAACCGAGGGACCACAACCAAGGTCGTACCGGTGGCAGTAGTCATCGGAGCAATGACAACCAGCGAGGAGGAAAGTATGACAGAAGCGGTAACCACTCCAGTGGTTATCGTGGCCATGAGAGTAGAAGAAGCGAATCGGGAGGAGATTTTAAGAAGAGAAGGTACAACAATGAGAACGCGAAGATGTCAACATCAGCACCAGCATCAACTGTTTCGAGGGGAGGAGAACGACCACCGGTAGTATGCTATATGTAAGACCCCAACTTTTATAAATAAAAATTTAATTTCCTCTATATATTATTTTGATATAGTAAGGTGTTGATTTGATAAATGTGGTAAGTTATGGATGGAATGTGCAAATTTTACAAAGTAAGCAAGTGGTCATAATATATTCGTTGTGTCGGGGAATATTCTTTTGTCGGAGAATATTCGTACGACGGCGCAGCCATTGGTGGACCCCACAACAGAATAATTGTCGGATATAGAAAGCGACAGAAATAACATTTTCACGGCAAAACTTTTACCGTTAAACTGTTAAAATACCCGGTGATAAAAATACAGTAATACGCATTGTTGCAAAGTAGCACACGGTATTGCACAATATCTTTGATTATTGATGCTTACGTAAGAAGTCACTCAGTATTTAATAATTGCTACAGTAGTTGTTGCACAGTATATCATATTATTGATTCAATTATTGTCACAGTATCATCTGCACAATATTTTATATTATTAAATCAATAATGGTCAGTCATATTATTTAAATGATATTATTAGATAGCATTATTGGCAATGTCTAGAAAGTTCTGTCTAGGAAAGGGGTTAGTTAATTGCGCGCCAGTAAGAAAAAAATCTTTATCGGAAGGCCCCCTCTTTCCTGGGAACGACCTGGTTGTCATTATTGTGATTCTGTAATATTAATTTATATAATAATTGATGAATGGTTGATAAAAATATTTTCATTGTGTTGGAAATATTAATGTTAGTAGAAATCGACATTTATTTCGATAATAGTTGATTTTCGGATGTTAAATTGACCTAACGGAGAATTAATCAGATAAATGAGCAATTAATGGGTGGTTAACATGTGGGACCCACTTATTGGTGGATAATAAATAGTTGGTGGGTAGTTGCAGGGGTGGAGGTGCAAGATTTATAAACTTGAGGGACTAAATTAAAAATTTAGGCAAAGATGGAGGTACTAAAGTGTAATTGTCCAACCTTTTTCTAGCCTATAAATAGCAAGCTAATTTCATTCATTTCTCACCATTCTTGAAGAACAAAGTTATTATAGTGAGAAAAATTATAGAGAGAAAAAGAAGAAGAGTATTCTGCTACTACACTACTCCAGTATCCAATCTTCTACTGAGGTAAGGGGTATTATTTCTTTTATATTCATAAAGAATGCTATTTTCTTTCAATACTCGTAAAGGTTGTTACTCTATTCTTTATTGATCTGTGGGAGTAACCTGTCTACGCGGATTACCGCATGCATGGTGAATAACCCTTTGTATTCATTCTTTATTGATCTGTGGGAGTAACCTGTCTACGCGGATTACCGCATGCCTGATGAAAACCTTTTGTATTCATTCAATTCCTTAATAATCTGTGGGAATAACCTGTCTACGCGGATTACCGCATGCGTGGTGAATCACCCTTCGTATTCATTTCTATTAAATTGTGGAAATGATCTGTCTACGCGGATTACCGCATGACGGGTGAAAATCCAATTACAGTTTCGTATATTCATTCATACTCGTACGAAATATTATTTCACTGGAATATTGGTCTGAACTTGTTATGAAATTTTTATTTTTTTTTATGACAAGTTACTATTCACGGATTACTATTCATGAGTTACTATTCACGGTAAAAAAAAAATATTTTTTTTTTATCTTTGATTGGATCCAAGTTTGAAACTTCATTCTTGAATTTTGCTCCACAATTGATTATTACGGAGTATTCATGAACTTGGATAAATTAAATTACGAATTCCTAAATTTTGTCTTTTATCTCACTGGATTCGTTTTTATATTATTTTTCATCATCCTCAGTCTTAAATGATGATACAAATGAATATCTTTGGCCTGTAGTGCAAAGATGAATGATTATTTGATGAATATCTTTGGCCTGTAGTGCAAAGATGATTACCTGATGAATATCTTTGGCCCGTAGTGCAAAGATGGACAGGAGTTGAGATGAACATGATCACTGGTGATATAAATGAATATCTTTAGCCTGTAGTGCAAAGATGAATATTTGATTCGAGATATATATTGATTGATGTTACAGGGATAAAATATTGATGATGGACTTTAAAACATAGAAGATAGTAGACTTCATTCTCTGCTTAACTCTTCTAATGATTTGTTATTTCCGCTGCGAATATTGATCTAAAACTTGTTGTCCATAATATTTTATCTGAACTGTTGAAGACTAACGATAATTTATTTTTCATTATCTTAGTCATAATATTCTTTACTGGGCTAGTTGAGCTCACCCTTTTCTTCCATTGTTCTCTTCAGGAAATGAGAATATTGCGGGTACTAGTCGGGGAATGGAGTGATGGTCCGAGTTAGAGCAGTAGTAGTCCTCACTATTTCTGATAAATAGTGTGATAATAATTGTAATGAGGACTTAGTTTGAATCTTAATATTTTCTACATATTTGTACTGAGACTCACAGTTGTGTGGTCGTATTTTGCACGACCGTATGATATAAAGTTTGTATTTGAATTCTGTACCATGTATTTGGCGACTCAGAATGGGTTGGGTTGAATGGACCTATTCTGGGGGCGTCACACTATAAATGCGGGAAAGAGGGACATATCAGCCCAAACTGCCCACAACAGTTCAAAGGATGCTATAACTGTAGAAAAGAAGGACATATAGCTCGAGATTGTCCTGTTGCGAAACCAAGTTCAGCGGGGGTGATGATTCCAAAGGCGGTTGCAGACAAGTCAAAGTCGGTGATTCTTGGAAGAGCGTTTGTCGTGACAGCCCAAAACGCGAAGAATTCACACGAGGTGATTACGGGTAAGCTGATCATAAACTCTTGCGAAGTTTATACCTTGTTAGATACCGGTGCTATCCATTCTTTTATTTCACCTACTTGTGCTCAACGTTTGAACTTGACTTCTGATAAATTAGACTTTGACTTATCTGTTGAAACTCCGTTAGGAGATACCTTTGTTACATCTACAGTTTACAAATCTTGCTTGATTCAGATTGGTACCCTTACCTTACCTGTTGATCTTATATCTTTGAAAATACTTGCATTTGACGTAATTTTAGGAATTGACTAGTTAACCACTTACCATGCCAAAATTGATTGTTTTCGTAAGGTTGTTAGTTTTCATATTCCTAATCAACCTGTTGTACGAATTCAAACCACCAAACCACTAAAATCAGTCAATATCATTTCAAATCCCAAGGCTATTCGTTTATTGAAAAACGGATGTCAAGCTTTCTTAGCTCATGTCACTGATCTAAACCAGAATACATCAGATTTGAATAATATTTCCGTTGTTAATGAGTTTCCTGATGTATTTTTCGAAGAACTTTCCGGTCTACCCCCAGAACGTGAAGTTGAATTCTTTATTGACCTTGAGCCCGGTACAAAGCCCATTTCTAAAACCCCATATCGAATGGCTCCTATTGAACTTCAGGAGTTAAAGATTCAATTACAAGAGTTGTTAGACATCGGTTTTATTCGTCCTAGTACGTCTCCTTGGAGTGCTCCTGTTTTATTCGTAAAGAAGAAAGACGGGAGTATGCGACTTTGCATTGACTATCGGGAGTTGAACCATGTCACCATCAAGAATAGGTATCCGTTACCTCGTATTGATGACCTGTTCGACAAGTTGCAAGGAGCGCAATTCTTTTCAAAGATCGACCTTCGTTCTGGATATCATCAGTTGAAGATTAAAACTGAGGATATTCCAAAGACTGCTTTCAGAACACGGTACGGGCATTATGAGTTATTAGTCATGTCTTTTGGATTGACTAATGCTCCTGCTGCTTTCATGGATATGATGAACCGTGTATTTAAGGAGTATTTAGATCAATTCGTTGTTGTCTTTATTGATGACATCCTCATCTATTCTAAAAGCCGTGAAGATCATGAAAACCATTTGAAGTTAGTACTTCAAAAGCTTCGTGAGAACAAGCTATATGCCAAGCTGAAGAAATGCGAGTTCTGGCTTGAGGAAGTAGCATTCCTTGGGCACGTGGTATCGAAACGTGGAGTATCTGTGGACCCGGCGAAGATTGAAGCAATACAAAGCTGGGAGCAACCTAAGTCGGTGACCGAAGTACGAAGCTTTCTGGGCTTAGCTGGTTACTATCGGAGGTTCGTAGAGGGATTTTCTCGAATCGCTACTCCATTAACTCAGTTGACCCAGAAAGATACGAAATTCGTTTGGAGAGAGGAATGCGAGAAGAGCTTCCAAGAGCTCAAGAGGAGACTTATTTCGGCACCTGTTCTGACAATACCATCTGGTTCGGATGGATTTGTTATTTACAGCGATGCTTCGGGCAAAGGGTTAGGATGTGTTCTCATGCAACATGGGAAAGTCATAGCCTATGCCTCGCGACAACTCAAAGAATATGAGAGGAATTATCCTACTCATGATCTAGAGTTGGCAGCAGTCGTTTTCGCGTTGAAGATCTGGAGACATTACTTGTACGGAGAGAAAGTGGAGATTTATACGGATCATAAGAGCCTTAAATATTTCTTCACTCAGAAGGAACTCAACATGCGGCAACGACGTTGGCTTGAGCTGTTGAAAGATTACGATCATACTATCCAATATCATCCTGAAAAAGCGAACGTGGTAGCTGACGCGTTGAGTAGAAGATCATATGTGGGAACGAGTGCGACGATGTCAAGTATACGCGTAGAACCAGCTTTGATTGATAAAGTTAAAGCTGCTCAAGCTACGGATGCGGAGCTGATGAAGATGAAGAAGAAGGTGCAATTCCAGAAGCGAGAATCGATGAAGATGGAATACTTCGAGTCAACTCCAGACTTTGTGTTCCTAACGATTCCGACTTGAAGTATAGAATCATGATGGAGGCACACAACACACCGTTTGCGATCCATCCTGGGAGTACTAAAATGTATCGTGATCTTCGACATACATTTTGGTGGAGCAATATGAAGAGAGAGATCGCGGAGTTCATCTCGAGATGTTTAACTTGTCAACGTGTAAAGGCGGAACATCAAATGCCGAAGGGTCCATTGCAACCACTGGAGATTCCGAAATGGAAGTGGGAACACATTACGATGGATTTCGTTACGGGCCTTCCCAAGGTTTCTCAAGGCTTAGATGCGATTTGGGTTATTGTTGATAGATTAACCAAGTCTGCTCATTTCTTACCGATACGAGAGACTTATTCTCTTGAACGTCTTTCTCATATGTACGTGAATGAGATTGTGAGGTTGCATGGCATGCCAGTATCCATAGTTTCGGATCGTGACCCCAGATTTACTTCACGATTTTGGATCAGTTTGCAGAAAGCTATGGGCACGGATTTACGATTCAGTTCGGCTTATCATCCTTAAACAGACGGACAATCGAAAAGGACTATCCAAACTCTTGAAGATCTATTGAGACTCTGTGTTCTAGACTTCAAAGGGAGTTGGGATAAGTACTTACCATTGGTGGAATTCTCCTACAACAACAGTTATCAGGCAAGTATAGGCGTAGCTCCATTCGAGGCATTGTATGGGAGAAAGTGTCGCTCTCCAGTATGTTGGAACGAGGTGGGTGAAACAACATTGTTGGGACCGGAGTTAGTACGTATGACTACAGAAAAGATCCAAATGATCCGACAACGTATACAAACAGCACAAGATCGACAAAAGAGTTATGCGGATCTTCATCGAAAGGACGTGGAATTTAATGTTGGGGACCATGTATTGTTACGTATTGCTCCGTGGAAAGGAGTTACAAGGTTTGGGAAGAGAGGAAAGCTCAACCCACGATTCATTGGTCCATTTGAGATTCTTGATCGAATAGGAAATGTGGCTTATAGACTCACTTTACCTCCAAACATGTCTCGTGTTCATAACGTGTTTCACATATCCGTGTTACGTAAATATGTGAAGGATCCAAACCGCATTATTGAGTTAGAACCAGACGAGATAGCCGAAGATTTAACGTACGAGGAGGTACCTGTCAAGATCTTGGATAGGAAGGAGCATGTCCTACGCTCAAAAATTATATCTCAAGTTAAAGTTTTGTGGAGAAACCATGCAATTGAGGAAATGACCTGGGAGTTGGAATCGGAAATGGAAGCGAGGTATCCTCACCCTTTCGACATACCAGGTACGTATGTCAATTTCGAGGACGAAATTTCATAAGGAGGGGAGGTTGTAAGACCCCAACTTTTATGAATAAAGATTTAATTTTTTTTATATATTATTTCGAAATAGTAAGGTGTTGATTTGATAAATATGAAAGTTATGGGTGAAATGTGCAAACATTTTTAAAATGAGCAAGTGGTTATAAAATATTCTTGTTGTCGGGGAATATTCGTTTGGTCGTGGAATATTCTTGTTGTCGGGGAATATTCGTACGACGGCGCAGCTATTTGTGGGCCCCCACAACGGAATAACTGTCGGATATAAAAAGCGACAGAAATAACTTTTTTACAAAATAACGGCGTGGTTGTTACCGTTAGTACTGTTGAAATACCCGGTGGTTAAAATACAGTGATACACGGTGTTGCATAGTAGCACACGGTATTGCACAGTATTTTGAATTATTGAGTCTTACGTAAGAAGCCATTACTCAATTATTGTTACAGTAATTACTGTTCAATATTTTATATTATTGACTCAATAATTGCTACGTTGATATTTTACATTATTGACTCAATAATTGTTACATTGATATTTTATTGACTCAATAATTGCTACGTTGCCATTTTATATGATTGATTCAATAATGGCTACAGTTGATATTTTGTAGTATTGATTCAATAATTGTCGTTGCACAGTATTTCACGTTATCAACTCAATAATTCATATTATTTGAATAATATTATTAGATAGCATTATTGACAATGTCTAAGGAAGTTCTGTCTAGGAGGGGTTATTTAATTGCGCGCCAGTAAGGAGAAGTCCTTATCGGAAGGCCCCCTCTTTCTTGGGAACGACCTGGTTGTTAATATTGTAGTTCTATAATATTATTTGTGAATAATTAATTATTAATTTATATGATAAGGAAATATTTATTTGGTGGATATTAAGGAAGGAATTGACGCTGATGAGTTTTTATCAATATTTTGGTGTGAGAAATCATCTGTTTTTGGATTTCGGATAATTTATGTTTGGAATTTGGAAAAACTTTCTTCTGCAAAGTTGTAGAGAATTAAATTTCCTATAGAAAGACATAGAATTTGTATTTTTCTGACAAAGGGGCTATTTGTTATGAATTATTGAAGTTTCGGAAAATATATATTTTTTATGGGCGGGCCCCACTTTTGTTGGAAAAATTTTTTTAGCCGCCAGGCGGCGGAAATTTTGAAAAAATAATAATATTTTATTCATTTAGTCTCCTTTGGCATCCTAAGCTTTTCCTATAAATAGGGTGCTTAGGTTAGAATTGAAAATCACACCAGAATCAGAAGTTTCTCTCTCTCTATAATATCGAGCGTATTTTTGTGAGTATTTCAATACTTTGAGTATTAGTATTCAGCGCAAGTTTCCTTCGGTATTATATCCGATATTCCAGTCAGAGGTACTATCTTTTTGAGGTAAGGGATGTTATTTTCTTTCGTAAATGATATTATTCTTTTCAATATCATTATACAGAAATATTGTCATGGATTTTATGTTGAAATTCTTACTTTTTCCGTCGGGGTTACTATTCACGTATACGGCACTATTCACGGAAAAATTAAATTTTCTTTTATTTGTCCAAATTATTTGTTAAGGTTACTATCTTTGATTGTATCCAAGTTTTGAGCTCTATTCTTGAATTTTGCTCCATAATTGATTGTTACGAGGTATTTTTGAATTGGATATACTAAAATACGAATCCTTAGTCTTTGTCTTTTATCTCACTAGATTCGTTTTTTTTAAAATATTTTTCATCATCCTCAGTCCTAAAAGGTGATGTAACTGAAATTTTTTGGCCTATAGAGCAAAGATGAATGATTACTTGATGAATATCTTTGGCCTATAGAGCAAAGATAAATGATTACCTGATGAATATCTTTGGCCTGTAGTGCAAAGATGACAGGTGTTGAGATGAATATGACCACTGATGATACAAATGAATATCTTTGGCCTGTAGTGCAAAGATGAATATTTGATTCGAGATGTATATTGATTGATGTTACATGGATAAAATATTGATGATGGACTTTTAAATCATAGAAGATAGTAGACTTCATTCTCTGCTTAACTCTTCTAATGATTTGTTATTTCCGCTGCGAATATTGATCTAAGATTGGTTGTCCATTATATTTTATCTGATTTATTGAAGACTAACGATAATTTATTTTCCATTATCTTAGTCATAATATTCTTTACTGAGCTAGTTGAGCTCACCCTTTTCATCTGTTGTCCTCTTCAGGAAATGAGAATGTTGCGGGAACTAGTCGGGGGACAGAGTGGTGGTCCGAGTTAGAGCAGTAGTAGTCCTCACTATTTCTGATAAATAGTGTAATAATAATTATAATGAGGACTTAGTTTGAATCTTAATATTTTCTACATATTTGTATTGACACTCACAGTTGTGTGGTCGTATTTTGCACGACCGTATGATATAAAGTTTGTATTTGAATTCTGTACCATGTATTTGGCGGCTCAAAATGGGTTGGGTTGAATGGACCTATTCTGGGGGCGTCACAAGTTCCGTCAACGACGGCATGATTGACAGTGCAACAAATGAATAAGCTGTCGGCGAGCTCGGTGACTTGCACGGCGGCGATCGCTTGTAATGGCCGGCGTAGCTGAGAGTGCTGTCGAATGCGAAGATGTTTGAAGCAGCGGTGGATGTCGGCGAGAGGAGAGAGAATGGAATTGGTGGAGAGATGCTGAGCTTTGGAGTGGATGAAATCGGCACCAGCGTCGTTGCAGAGGATACGAACGTGGCCGTTAGGGTCGGTGGAGAGACGGCCGGCAAGGGCAGGGAAGTGGGTTAGTTTTTTGGAGAGAGAAAGTTTAAAGAGAGAGATGAGGGGTTCGAATTCAATTAGGGGCTGGGATAGTAGGACACCCTTTTGGATGTATTGACATGAAAGCATGTGCAAATCTGAGACTGAGAGTTTTAGGGATTTAATGGTGGATTTCTGTTCGGGATAAATTGTGCATTTAGAAATGAAAGCAACCGAAGACGAAGGCAGTTTTAAATATATATATATATATATATATATATATATATATATAAAACTTGTGGGATTGAGATTTCTTTTTTACAACCATTCAGATCTTAACTTTGTTTCTTTTCTATTTTCTCTATATTTCACTGGATTTGGTTAGAAGAAGATGGATTTAGTGATGATCTCCAGCGCCGGCATTGGATGTGTTCGGTAAGAATGGAGTGGAAAAAAAAATGGAGCAGACAGATCAGTCGCCCAAATTTTCTTTTTATGTTTTTACATTAAGCTTTAATTTGTTATTTTAGTTTGATATTAATTTCTTTCTAATTTTGTTAGTAATTTGTTTTTAAATATTATTCATAACTTGTTTTAAATTTATAAATTATTTTGTTTTGTAAAATATAATGGCTATTTTGGTAGTAATTTGTTTTTAAATATAATAGTAATTATAATAATAACTATAATTATTATAATTATGATATATTTTTCAATTATATTTGTTATTAATTATATAAAAAAATAACTAAATAATTAGCAAATATTTAGTTTTTATGTTTTATAAATGGCTTAATTATAAATAAAAGTTTATTTGATATTAATTACAAAAATAATTAAATATATTTTTTATTTATTTTCTTGTTTTTTTGGCTAATTTTTTAAATTTATATTATACTATAAAATATTTTTTTCCATTTTTTCATAAAATTTTTCCTCCAAATCCACATAATCGCTGCCACGTCGCATACTAACTGCCACATAGGCTTTTTTTAACAACTCAGCAGCTGATGTGTCATTTTTCGTTAAAAGTCAACAGAGTTAATGGTTTTTTTAAGTTTGTGTTTGAAAAATCGAGTACAGTTAGTTGACTGTAAGAAGAAAAAAATTCAGTTATCTATTTGTAAGTCGACTGACTGAAAAAGCATTTAACCCTCATGTTATATGAGAAGTTTGGGGCGTCCAACTATTATGGTAGGAAATTAATATTTTCATAATATTTTTTTGAAATTTTTATATGAAAACTGAAAAGTGTCGTTATAAATATATAATTACGGTGAAAATCATCGTTATAAGATTTATAGAGACGATTTTCATTTGAAAATATTATTTTTTGTTATGAAAGACGGCTGACGTTGCAGGTAAGAAAAGGCCGTTGACGAAGTCAATAAAGGTGTCGACGAATGATGAAAGGAGGTGAGGGATTGTTTTTGCATATTAAGCCTTCTGTGGATTCCATGTCTCTATGTTGAATTAAATTTTGCAAGGGAGGAAGAATGATGATAGAGAAAAGGGTTGGAGCAACTTGTTTAGTAGAAAAAGGGAGAAGTCAAAAATATGAATACAAAGTTGCCTAGTCGCAAAATTTGTCCCGGTGTCAGCCCGTTTGTGTATGTGGCATGTCGGTTAATGAGATGGACATAGTTGAGCTGCAATTTATAACGTCGGGGTACTTTTAGAAGAAAAAAATTATGGACTAACCGAGATTTCGAACAAAATAAGAGGGTCAATTTTACACCTTACTAGAGGTGAGAGGACAAGAGAGGATGAGGTGAAAGTTAAATATGTCGCCAACCCAATCCCATAAAAGAAGGGCACTAAAGAAAGACAGACCCCAGCTAAGCCCAACTACTTCTAACTTCTAGTGGGTTTGAAAGGCGCATGCACGAACGGCGATCACTGATTCTATACTCTAAAATCTTTCATACCTTTACCTTTCTTTGTTTAATTTAATACTCCGATCCGTATATATATAATTTTATCTTTCCGTTTGGAAAAAAACTTTTTTTATGTAGGGAGAGGGAGAGGGAGGGAATCCTATAGTCTGGTGGATTTGACTTTGTGCCTTCCTGAGAGAAGCAAAAAGGGGCAGACATATTTTCAGGGGCCTTAATTTGCCTTCTCTTTTCTTAATTAGAGGTGGAGACCCAGACAGCTCACATTCTTAAATCGTGGGTGGGTGGGTATACAGGATATCATCTATTCTTGCCAACTCAAATCTAAGCATTACAAATTATGATTGATAGTTTCAGTTCACCAATTACAATACTCCAGTAGTCAATAGTACAGAGCTTTTTCTCTCATGTCCCCCCCAAAAATAAAGATATGTAACAGTACAGAGCATTAGTGTTTCCAAGTCTAATCGTTTTCATCTTAATACTGATGGGAAATAGTCTTTGAAAGGGCGTTGGGTTTGTGTGTTTGAGCCTTATAAATCGTATTTCTGAGTTAAATAATTTATGATTCTAGACGAACAAGATTTGTTTACAAACCTACCTTATGTGTAAGTTAAATAAGTTGTGCTTTAAGAATAATATGATTATAGATGAATAAAATTTGAAATTTTTGTTTCAACTCCAAAAGTAGTGAACCAAAATACGTCAAGTATTACGCTTGCAACCCTTGAAGTTTCAGAAATGATTTCCCGCCTCCAATGACCTGCTATTTATTTAATACGGCTCTGAGCCGTGCTACTCATTAATTATTACGGTGCAAAGGGGGTTCAAAGATGATAACTAATAGTACTACTATGTTTTACATTAGTTTCGAGAGGATTAGCTTGAAGAGCTTTTATCCTCCCTAGGATCTCAACATGTTTTCATGTGTAAAATTGGAGAGGGGAAATTGCCTACCTGCCTGCCTGCCTGTTCATGGAACAGGAACAGGAACAGGAACAGGAAAGATGCCAAGTTGGTGTCAAAAGATGGCATTTCTGACTTCTGAGAATCTCCACGGAAAAATACAAGCAGCTGTGTGAGCAGAAATATAAAATATATGGTGTACAATCAAATGCAGATCCATTATGCAGTATTTAACTTCTTTCAGACTAGGAGTTTTAAGGATTGGCATCTTTGCACACACAGAATAAATGAGCAATAATAACTGCTGCATATTCCAGTTTTGTTTCTTGAAAGTAACCTGCACACTCACCCTCAAACTTTATGCTTCATTTCTTAGCTATACCACAACCCAAGAATCGCAATAAGATGCATCATCATTCAAGCTTGTAAAGTTCATGCATATCATCATCATGATATGTTACTCGGGCAATTTTAAAGCACTGTTATATATAGAAAACATAATAATATACACGCAAGCTTTATATATAGGGTCAGAGGAAAGTTGATTGACACCTTTAACTTGAACAAAATCTGAAGCAAGAAACAAATTACATGCATGCATTTCCCCTATGAATCAAGTTGAGCGTACCAGACCCCTTGGATTTTGACATCCTTTGGAACCTTGGCTCCCAAATCAGTATCAGATGGCTGAAAGCTCTCAAATACTCCAATCACCTCCCCAGTCTCGGGCTTGCTACCGGTGACACTGAAGGTAATTTTCCCTGTGGAAGATGCCGTGTTCTTTGTATTCTCCTTAGCAAGCTCCTCCTCATCTCCTCTCCCTCCAGCTGGCAATGCAACAGCGTTGTCATAACCGGTGGAGCCACCCCTGCCCTTTGGGTCAAGGAAGGAGGAACCCCTGTAAGATGGCACCAGAAACTCTCCCGAAAAGCTATCTGGTTTGCCAGATGCTACTAGCTGCTTAATAGTAAATAGGAAGGGCACCCGCTCTCCTCCAGGAAGCTGAACTGTAACAGCGGCATAGTCAATTCCATCTTTCTCCTCAAATTTGACGCTCCCATCTGAGGATACCTCAAAGGGTCCCTCAATCTCGTCAAGGGTGTAGGTTAAGCGGGTCATGAGCTTAGTCTTTTGGAACTCTGGTGGGGCATTCTTGCCCACACTCTCGGCCTTAACCGTGAATGATGTGGGTTCCAAGCAGAGCTTCTTGGCATTGTATTTCCCAGGCTTGAAGGCAAAGCTCGGAGATCCACCTTCAATTGTTGGGCACTGATTAGCAGTGCCAGTTCCCTTCACTTCTAGGTACGTTTTGCTCTGGATTTCATCAAAAGTTAGCCTCTTGGGAACACCTTCACCACTTGCACCCTGCAGAATCCAAAGGATATTCAATCCAAGCCCATGTTTAATCTCATATTATAAGAGAAAGCCTCGTAGACTTTGATCCGAATTCCCTCATCAGACTATATTACAAGGCTAACTTTTGATCATGAATTAAAAGAATTGAGCAGGTGAAAATTGGGATGCATAATGAAACATTAAATCATGCACAATTGGATACCTGATCAAGAAAATGAACATTTTTAACCAACATACTTACCGAGACGACAAGAGCAGAAGTAGCAAGAGCAAAACCGGCAATCTTAGCGGCATCAGCACACTTGTGAGCAAAATCTTTGAGATCGGATTGCAAAGAGCAACTGACCCTGCCGGAGCCAGAGGATTCGACGCCGAAGGCTTTGCAAAGGCTCTGAGAATGCCTCAGTTGTAGAGTGGGTCGACCCACCTTGGTGGGTTGCATAAACGTTGCAGCTGCTTGCAGTGAGGCCGCCATTGTTGTTTCTTCACTCTAAATCACACAAACACACACACTCTCTCTCTTCTACCCTTGTGGAAGTAGAAGTAGGAACTGAGTTTGTGTGGAGCTGAGGGACAACCAATATTTGGTGGCTTTGGTTGGAGTAAGATAAGGGGATTAGGATAAGGTGTTATTTCATTGGCTGCTCTCACCTCATGTCACCGTTTTCATATTTTGCCATGTGGATATCTTGAAAGTGTGGCCAGCATGATTTTTGGATAAGTTGATCAATTAGACAATAAAATGCTGACATGTAGACGAGACTATATGTGTGTCAGCATTCTATTGACCGATTAACTAACTTATACAAAAATAAAATTCATGCTAACCGGATCCGGATATCTTGGTTTTGAGGATAAAGATACTAATATAATATTCATTACTGGACAGTAATGGACAAATAATGTTTATACTGGAGATATTAAAAAAGAAAATAAGGATTGGATTCTATATTTCTATTCTATGGAGTGTTGCACCAAGGTCAACCATTCCTCGGTGTAGTGATTAGTTGGTCAAATTTTATCTACACCCTACCTATGGGTGTGATTAGCATTAAATAAATTTTAATTAATTAATCAATGTAATATCGACACGTGGACTAAAAAGTAATTTCTCTTTTCGTATCAACCGAATTCCCTATTTAGGGAACATCTCTAATCTTCGTCCCCAATCTAGGTGTGATGAAATACCCCTTAAATATGTGAATTCGTTGTAGGATCAATGTATCCTAAGTTTGAAGAATCTTACCTACCTTCTATTTTTTGCACAAAAAAAAGTGTTGCACTGAGCGGAAGATGTAGTAGTCACATTTATTTGCATCCCATTGCAATTTTTATTCTAATTAAGTTGAGAATTATTGTTTATTATGTCTGAAATCCACCTATATATTGCGATAATTTTTTTATCAATATATAAAATTGATAAAAGTTATAAGAGAACCCCACTTATTACACATTTTTAAAAAAATATACCACTAATATTTAATCACGTAACTTACAACCAAAAAATCGACGTAAACATTCATAACACATATCATTTTCTTGTGTCTAATATTTAATTTAGAGAGAATAAATTTAAGAAGAAAAAAAAGTGTTCCAAATTTTTTAAGAGAAAAAAAAGGGTGTGTTTGGAATTTCAAAAAGGTGAGAAAAAGAAAAGTTACAATATTTTGGTCAAAAAGTTTTATTATCTTTTCTGAAAAGAAAGTGAGACTGAGAGAAAGATCTATCTAATAAAACACAAGTGTTTTTAAAAAAAAAAACCTTTCCTGTTCAGCCTATTACAAGATCTCGACCGTCCAAAGTTGGGATAAATCTAATCCTTTAAACACATTTTCGTTGGCTAACCCTAAGCCCAGAATTTACTTTCCAGCTTGAACCCAAACCCCCAATTTCAACATTAAAGCTTCCTATTCACCAAAACCCAAACGCACCACCGATCCACAGCCACAGCCTCCGGTGCTGCCGGAGAAGAAGTCACTGGCCGTGGCCACCGGAGAGCTCTTCCTCGGCTTCGCGTCGCGATTAATCAAGAACCGACTTGAGGCAAAGGGCGAGGACATCAATGCAAATGACGAAAATGTTAGGATGTTTGGGGATGATTTTAAGGAGGGAGAAAATTACTATTGGAGCAAAAAGAAAGAGGGGATTGCGGCGGTTTTGGAGGACCCGGTGCAGCCGAAGGTGGTTTGGGAGCAGAGACTGAAGGATGTTGAGGCAGAGAGGGGACGAAAGGCGGTTTCGAGTCCCGGGTTTAGTTTTTCTGCAGCTGGGCTTTTGTTTCCTTATCATCTTGGGGTTGCTCAGTTTCTTATTGAAAAGGGTTATATAAAGATAAAACCTTTCTTAAATTATTGGGAAAATTAGGATGACAATATGTTTTACTATGCATATCACTGTAGTTAAAATTGAAGTTATCTTTAAGCATGTAATAATGTAAGTCTGTTTTTTTCCTAACTACTTCACTACATGTACTAACTTTCCTAGTTGAAACTGTTCTGCATTTGGTTTTGGTGCTCTGCTTATCTGTTTGATATTTTAGCAACTTTGATTTCACAATAAGGTTAAATGTGAGAAGGAGAAGGAGGGCAGACATTTCTACACACAAACAATGTTTTTCTGGTAAATAAATTACTACATTTACTACTGAACTTGGTTATTTTGCAAGCAGTTTGATTTATATCGTGAATTGAAAGTCATAGTTTTTCTATATGCCTGTGAATTGCCTATTCATTTACAATTTTTAATTTATGTTACTTCCTGGATTTATTGTAAGACCCCAACTTTTATGAATAAAGATTTAGTTTTCTTTATATATTATTTCGAAATAGTAAGGTGTTGATTTGATAAATATGGAAGTTATGGGTGAAATGTGCAAACATTTTTAAAATGAGCAAGTATGTTATAAAATATTCTGGTTGTCGGGAAATATTCGTTTGGTCGTGGAATATTCTTGTTGTCGGGGAATATTCGTACGACGGCGCAGCTATTTGTGGGCCCCCACAACGGAATAACTGTCGGATATAGAAAGCGACAGAAATAACTTTTTACAAAATAACGGCGTGGTTGTTACCGTTAGTACTGTTGAAATACCCGGTGGTTAAAATATAGTGATACACGGTGTTGTATAGTAGCACACGGTATTGCACAGTATTTTGAATTATTGAGTCTTACGTGAAAAGCCATTACTCAATTATTGTTACAGTAATTACTGTTCAATATTTTATATTATTGACTCAATAATTGCTACGTTGATATTTTATATTATTGACTCAATAATTGCTGCATTGATATTTTATTGACTCAATAATTGCTACGTTGCCATTTTATATGATTGATTCAATAATGGCTACAGTTGATATTTTGTAGTATTGATTCAATAATTGTCGCTGCACAGTATTTCACGTTATCAACTCAATAATTCATATTATTTGAATAATATTATTAGATAGCATTATTGACAATGTCTAAGGAAGTTCTGTCTAGGAGGGGTTATTTAATTGCGCGCCAGTAAGGAGAAGTCCTTATCGGAAGGCCCCCTCTGTCCTGGGAACGACCTGGTTGTTAATATTGTAGTTCTATAATATTATTTGTGAATAATTAATTATTGATTTATATGATAAGGAAATATTTATTTTGTGGATATTAAAGAAGGAATTGGCGCTGGTGAGTTTTTATCAATATTTTGGTGTGAGAAATCATCTGTTTATGGATTTCGGATAATTTATGTTTGGAATTTGGAAAAACTTCCTTCTACAAAGTTGTAGAGAATTAAATTTCCTATGGAAGGACATAGAATTTGTATTTTTCTGACAAATGGGCTATTTGTTATGAATTATTGAAGTTTCGGAAAATATATTTTTTTTATGGGCGGGCCCCACTTTGGTTGGAAATTTTTTAGCCGCTAGGCGGCGGAATTTTTTTTTAAAAATATATTATTTTATTATTTTAGTCTCTTTTGGCATCCTAAGCTTTTCCTATAAATAGGGTGCTTAGGTTAGAATTGAAAATCACACCAGAATCAGAAGTTTTCTCTCTCTATAATATCGAGCGTATTTTTGTGAGTATTTCAATACTTTGAGTATTAGTATTCAGCGCAAGTTTCCTTCGGTATTATATCCGATATTCCAGTCAGAGGTACTATCTTTTTGAGGTAAGGGATGTTATTTCTTTCGTAAATGATGTTATTCTTTTCAATATCATTATACAGAAATATTGTCATGGATTTTATGTTGAAATTCTTACTTTTTCCGTCGGGGTTACTATTCACGTATACGGCACTATTCACGGAAAAATTAAATTTTCTTCTATTTGTCCGAATTGCTTGTTAAGGTTACTATCTTTGATTGTATCCAAGTTTTGAGCTCTATTCTTGAATTTTGCTCCATAATTGATTATTACGAGGTATTTTTGAATTGGATATACTAAAATACGAATCCTTAGTCTTTGTCTTTTATCTCACTGGATTCGTTTTTTTTTGTGTTTCATCATTCTCAGTCCTAAAAGGTGATGTAACTGAATATCTTTGGCCTGTAGAGCAAAGATGAATGATTACTTGATGAATATCTTTGGCCTGTAGAGCAAAGATGAATGATTACCTGATGAATATCTTTGGCCTGTAGTGCAAAGATGACAGGTGTTGAGATGAATATGACCACTGATGATACAAATGAATATCTTTGGCCTGTAGTGCAAAGATGGATATTTGATTCGAGATGTATATTGATTGATGTTACAGGGATAAAATATTGATGATGGACTTTTAAATCATAGAAGATAGTAGACTTGATTCTCTGCTTAACTCTTCTAATGAATTGTTATTTCCGCTGCGAATATTGATCTAAAGATTGGTTATCCATTATATTTTATCTGATTTGTTGAAGACTAACGATAATTGATTTTTCATTATCTTAGTCATAATATTCTTTACTGAGCTAATTGAGCTCACCCTTTTCATCTGTTGTCCTCTTCAGGAAATGAGAATGTCGCAGGAACTAGTCGGGGGACAGAGCGATGGTCCGAGTTAGAGCAGTAGTAGTCCTCACTATTTCTGATAAATAGTGTGATAATAATTGTAATGAGGACTTAGTTTGAATCTTAATATTTTCTACATATTTGTATTGACACTCACAGTTGTGTGGTCGTATTTTGCACGACCGTATGATATAAAGTTTGTATTTGAATTCTGTACCATGTATTTGGCGGCTCAGAATGGGTTGGGTTGAATGGACCTATTCTGGGGGCGTCACAGTTGGTATCAGAGCCATAAGTAAAGAGCCCTGAGCCTCTATCTGGTGACTTCCTGTGTATGGGGATGCACCGAAGCCAGACTCTCCGTAGGGGACGCCGTTCTGCGGTTGCAAACTGATAGGTATCATTGTGAGGTGCTGTCCAAGGTTGGGACAAGAGTCACAGTTGGTATCAGAGCTTAGGGATATGATCTCTGGCGGAGATCGGGGAATAGAACTAGGAGGGGAGAGACGAGTAAATCCTTCGCTAGTGTGTCCTACCTAAGCTTATGTGGTATTTAATTGGTCAGTCGGAGCATAGGGTTAATATGTGATATGTTATTTGTTTGATTAACCCTTGTTTTATGGCAGTATTTGAGAATGGCAGCTGAGAATGTTAACAACGAAGTGAATGAGACCGTGGAGACACCTTTAATCGTTAACCAGGAGAACATGCAACAAGAAGGCAATGTTCATCCTGAAAATAACGCTGGTCAGACGATAAACGATGAGATGTTTAGAAGTTTTTTGCAGTTTATGCAAAATCAGACGAGGGAGACTCGTGTGCAACATACAGGTGGAGATAATAACAACACACGAGCTGTCACTGCTAAGCAGTTCAAAGAATTGGGACCACCAGAGTTTCTGGGAAAGCCAGATCCGATAAAGGCGGAGACGTGGATTAAACAAATTACCAAGATATTTGATGTCTTGGGATGTACGGAGGAACAGAAGGTTCCATTCGCCACGTTTATGTTCCGTGGAGAGGCAGATTACTGGTGGAAATCCGTGAAGCGTACCCAGCCTGCCGCACTCAAGATGTCTTGGGAAGCGTTCCAGAAACTGTTTAATGACAAGTACTTTCCTGAAAGTATTCGTCATATGAAGGAAGTAGAGTTTATTAGACTCGAGCAAAACAACATGACGGTATCCCAATACGAGGCTAAGTTCGCGGAGCTGTCCAGGTTTGCACCTCATTTAGTGGAGAATGAGGAACGTATGACGCGGATGTTTCTAAGAGGTTTGAAACCCGAAATACGTCAATACCTCATTTCTCATAAATTTTCTTTATATTCGGATGTAGTAAACAGGGCCCAGTTATTAGAACGAGATAATGATTATGTTCAACCGAGGGACCACAACCAAGGTCGTACCGGTGGCAGCAATCATCGGAGCAATGACAACCAGCGAGGAGAAAAGTATGACAGAAGCGGTAACCACTCCGGTGGTTATCGTGGCCATGATAGTAGAAGAAGCGAATAGGGAGGAGATTTCAAGAAGAGAAGGTACAACAATGAGAACGTGAAGACGTCGACATCAGCACCAGCATCAACTGTTTCGAGGGGAGGAGAACGACCACCGGTTGTATGCTTTAAATGCGGGAAAGAGGGACATATCAGCCCAAACTGCCCACAACAGTTCAAAGGATGCTATAACTGTGGAAAAGAAGGACATATAGCTCGAGATTGTCCTGTTGCGAAACCAAGTTCGGCGGGGGTGGTGATTCCAAAGGCGGTTGCAGACAAGTCAAAGTTGGTGATTCCTGGAAGAGCGTTTGTCGTGACAGCCCAAAACGCGAGGAATTCACACGAGGTGATTACGGGTAAGCTGATCATAAACTCTTGCGAAGTTTATACCTTGTTAGATACCGGTGCTACCCATTCCTTTATTTCACCTGCTTGTGCTCAACGTTTGAACTTGACTTCTGATAAATTAGACTTTGACTTATCTGTTGAAACTCCGTTAGGAGAAACCTTTGTTACATCTACAGTTTACAAATCTTGCTTGATTCAGATTGGTACCCTTACCTTACCTGTTGATCTTATATCTTTGAAAATACTTGCATTTGACGTGATTTTAGGAATTGACTGGTTAACCACTTACCATGCCAAAATTGATTGTTTTCGTAAGGTTGTTAGTTTTCATATTCCTAATCAACCTGTTGTACGAATTCAAACCACCAAACCACTAAAATCAGTCAATATCATTTCAAATCCCAAGGCTATTCGTTTATTGAAAAACGGATGTCAAGCTTTCTTAGCTCATGTCACTGATCTAAACCAGAATACATCAGATTTGAATGATATTTCCGTTGTTAATGAGTTTCCTGATGTATTTCCCGAAGAACTTCCCGGTCTACCCCCAGAACATGAAGTTGAATTCTTTATTGACCTTGAGCCCGGTACAAAGCCCATTTCTAAAACCCCATATCGAATGGCTCCTATTGAACTTCAGGAGTTAAAGATCCAATTACAAGAGTTGTTAGACATCGGTTTTATTCGTCCTAGTACGTCTCCTTGGGGTGCTCCTGTTTTATTCGTAAAGAAGAAAGACGGGAGTATGCGACTTTGTATTGACTATCGGGAGCTGAACCATGTCACCATTAAGAATAGGTATCCGTTACCTCGTATTGATGACCTGTTTGACCAGTTGCAAGGAGCGCAATTCTTTTCAAAGATCGATCTTCGTTCTGGATATCATCAGTTGAAGATTAAAACTGAGGATATTCCAAAGACTGCTTTTAGAACACGGTACGGGCATTATGAGTTCTTAGTCATGTCTTTTGGATTGACTAATGCTCCTGCTGCTTTCATGGATATGATGAACCGTGTATTTAAGGAGTATTTAGATCAATTTGTTGTTGTCTTTATTGATGACATTCTCGTCTATTCTAAAAGCCGTGAAGATCATGAACACCATTTGAAGTTAGTACTTCAAAAGCTTCGTGAGAACAAGCTATATGCCAAGTTAAAGAAATGCGAGTTCTGGCTTGAGGAAGTAGCATTTCTTGGGCACGTGGTATCGAAACGTGGAGTATCTGTTGACCCGGCGAAGATTGAAGCAATACAAAGCTGGGAGCAACCTAAGTCGGTGACCGAAGTACGAAGCTTTCTGGGCTTAGCTGGTTACTATCGGAGGTTCGTAGAGGGATTTTCTCGAATCGTTACTCCATTAACTCAGTTGACTCGGAAAGATACAAAATTCGTTTGGAGCGAGGAATGCGAGAAGAGCTTCCAAGAGCTCAAGAGGAGACTTATTTCGGCACCTGTTCTGACAATACCATCTGGTTCGGATGGATTTGTTATTTACAGCGATGCTTCGGGCAAAGGGTTTGGATGTGTTTTCATGCAACATGGGAAAGTCATAGCCTATGCCTCGCGACAACTTAAAGAATATGAGAGGAATTATCCTACTCATGATCTAGAGTTGGCAGCAGTCGTTTTCGCGTTGAAGATCTGGAGACATTACTTGTACGGAGAGAAAGTGGAGATTTATACGGATCATAAGAGCCTTAAATATTTCTTCACTCAGAAGGAACTCAACATGCGGCAACGACGTTGGCTTGAGCTGTTGAAAGATTACGATCATACTATCCAATACCATCCTGGAAAAGCGAACGTGGTAGCTGACGCGTTGAGTAGAAGATCATATGTGGGAACGAGTGCGATGATGTCAAGTATACGCGTAGAACCAGCTTTGATTGATAAAGTTAAAGCTGCTCAAGCTACGGATGCGGAGCTGATGAAGATGAAGAAGAAGTTGCAAGAAGGTGCAATTCCAGAAGCGAGAATCGATGAAGATGGAATACTTCGAGTCAACTCCAGACTTTGTGTTCCTAACGATTTCGACTTGAAGTATAGAATCATGATGGAGGCACACAACACACCGTTTGCGATCCATCCTGGGAGTACTAAAATGTATCGTGATCTTCGACATACATTTTGGTGGGGCAATATGAAGAGAGAGATCGCGGAGTTCATCTCGAGATGTTTAACTTGTCAACGTGTAAAGGCGGAGCATCAAGTGCCGAAGGGTCCATTGCAACCACTGGAGATTCCGGAATGGAAGTGGGAACACATTACGATGGATTTCGTTACAGGTCTTCCCAAGGTTTCTAAAGGCTTAGATGCGATTTGGGTTATTGTTGATAGATTAACCAAGTCTGCTCATTTCTTGCCGATACGAGAGACTTATTCCCTTGAACGTCTTTCTCATATGTACGTGAATGAGATTGTGAGGTTGCATGGCATGCCAGTATCCATAGTTTCGGATCGTGATCCCAGATTTACTTCACGATTTTGGATCAGTTTGCAGAAAGCTATGGGTACGAATTTACGATTCAGTTCGGCTTATCATCCTCAAACAGACGGACAATCGGAAAGGACTATCCAAACTCTTGAAGATCTATTGAGACTTTGTGTTCTAGACTTCAAAGGGAGTTGGGATAAGTACTTACCATTGGTGGAATTCTCCTACAACAACAGTTATCAGGCAAGTATTGGCGTAGCTCCATTCGAAGCATTGTATGGGAGAAAGTGTCGCTCTCCGGTATGTTGGAACGAGGTGGGTGAAACAACGTTGTTGGGACCGGAGTTAGTACGTATGACTACGGAAAAGATCCAAATAATCCGACAACGTATACAAACGGCACAGGATCGACAAAAGAGTTATGCGGATCTTCATGAAAGGATGTGGAATTTAATGTTGGAGACCATGTATTGTTACGTATTGCTCCATGGAAGGGAGTTACGAGGTTTGGGAAGAGAGGAAAGCTCAATCCACGATTCATTGGTCCATTTGAGATTCTTGACCGAATAGGAAATGTGGCTTATAGACTCGCTTTACCTCCAAGCATGTCTCGTGTTCATAACGTGTTTCACATATCCGTGTTACGTAAATATGTGAAGGATCCAAACCGCATTATTGAGTTAGAACCAGACGAGATAGCCGAAGATTTAACGTACGAGGAGGTACCTGTCAAGATCTTGGATAGGAAGGAGCATGTCCTACGCTCGAAAATTATACCTCAAGTTAAAGTTTTGTGGAGAAACCATGCGATTGAGGAAATGACCTGGGAGTTGGAATCGGAAATGAAAGCGAGGTATCCTCACCTTTTCGACATACCAGGTACGTACGTCAATTTCGAGGATGAAATTTCATAAGGAGGGGAGGTTGTAAGACCCCAACTTTTATGAATAAAGATTTAGTTTTCTTTATATATTATTTCGAAATAGTAAGGTGTTGATTTGATAAATATGGAAGTTATGGGTGAAATGTGCAAACATTTTTAAAATGAGCAAGTATGTTATAAAATATTCTGGTTGTCGGGAAATATTCGTTTGGTCGTGGAATATTCTTGTTGTCGGGGAATATTCGTACGACGGCACAGCTATTTGTGGGCCCCCACAACGGAATAACTGTCGGATATAGAAAGCGACAGAAATAACTTTTTACAAAATAACGGCGTGGTTGTTACCGTTAGTACTGTTGAAATACCCGGTGGTTAAAATATAGTGATACACGGTGTTGTATAGTAGCACACGGTATTGCACAGTATTTTGAATTATTGAGTCTTACGTGAAAAGTCATTACTCAATTATTGTTACAGTAATTACTGTTCAATATTTTATATTATTGACTCAATAATTGCTACGTTGATATTTTATATTATTGACTCAATAATTGCTGCATTGATATTTTATTGACTCAATAATTGCTACGTTGCCATTTTATATGATTGATTCAATAATGGCTACAGTTGATATTTTGTAGTATTGATTCAATAATTGTCGTTGCACAGTATTTCACGTTATCAACTCAATAATTCATATTATTTGAATAATATTATTAGATAGCATTATTGACAATGTCTAAGGAAGTTCTGTCTAGGAGGGGTTATTTAATTGCGCGCCAGTAAGGAGAAGTCCTTATCGGAAGGCCCCCTCTGTCCTGGGAACGACCTGGTTGTTAATATTGTAGTTCTATAATATTATTTGTGAATAATTAATTATTGATTTATATGATAAGGAAATATTTATTTTGTGGATATTAAAGAAGGAATTGGCGCTGGTGAGTTTTTATCAATATTTTGGTGTGAGAAATCATCTGTTTATGGATTTCGGATAATTTATGTTTGGAATTTGGAAAAACTTCCTTCTACAAAGTTGTAGAGAATTAAATTTCCTATGGAAGGACATAGAATTTGTATTTTTCTGACAAATGGGCTATTTGTTATGAATTATTGAAGTTTCGGAAAATATATTTTTTTTTATGGGCGGGCCCCACTTTGGTTGGAAAATTTTTAGCCGCTAGGCGGCGGAATTTTTTTTTAAAAATATATTATTTTATTATTTTAGTCTCTTTTGGCATCCTAAGCTTTTCCTATAAATAGGGTGCTTAGGTTAGAATTGAAAATCACACCAGAATCAGAAGTTTTCTCTCTCTATAATATCGAGCGTATTTTTGTGAGTATTTCAATACTTTGAGTATTAGTATTCAGCGCAAGTTTCCTTCGGTATTATATCCGATATTCCAGTCAGAGGTACTATCTTTTTGAGGTAAGGGATGTTATTTCTTTCGTAAATGATGTTATTCTTTTCAATATCATTATACAGAAATATTGTCATGGATTTTATGTTGAAATTCTTACTTTTTCCGTCGGGGTTACTATTCACGTATACGGCACTATTCACGGAAAAATTAAATTTTCTTCTATTTGTCCGAATTGCTTGTTAAGGTTACTATCTTTGATTGTATCCAAGTTTTGAGCTCTATTCTTGAATTTTGCTCCATAATTGATTATTACGAGGTATTTTTGAATTGGATATACTAAAATACGAATCCTTAGTCTTTGTCTTTTATCTCACTGGATTCGTTTTTTTTTGTGTTTCATCATTCTCAGTCCTAAAAGGTGATGTAACTGAATATCTTTGGCCTGTAGAGCAAAGATGAATGATTACTTGATGAATATCTTTGGCCTGTAGAGCAAAGATGAATGATTACTTGATGAATATCTTTGGCCTGTAGAGCAAAGATGAATGATTACCTGATGAATATCTTTGGCCTGTAGTGCAAAGATGACAGGTGTTGAGATGAATATGACCACTGATGATACAAATGAATATCTTTGGCCTGTAGTGCAAAGATGGATATTTGATTCGAGATGTATATTGATTGATGTTACAGGGATAAAATATTGATGATGGACTTTTAAATCATAGAAGATAGTAGACTTGATTCTCTGCTTAACTCTTCTAATGAATTGTTATTTTCGCTGCGAATATTGATCTAAAGATTGGTTGTCCATTATATTTTATCTGATTTGTTGAAGACTAACGATAATTTATTTTCCATTATCTTAGTCATAATATTCTTTACTGAGCTAGTTGAGCTCACCCTTTTCATCTGTTGTCCTCTTCAGAAAATGAGAATGTCGCAGGAACTAGTCGGGGGACAGAGTGATGGTCCGAGTTAGAGCAGTAGTAGTCCTCACTATTTCTGATAAATAGTGTGATAATAATTATAATGAGGACTTAGTTTGAATTTTAATATTTTCTACATATTTGTATTGACACTCACAGTTGTGTGGTCGTATTTTGCACGACCGTATGATATAAAGTTTGTATTTGAATTCTGTACCATGTATTTGGCGGCTCAGAATGGGTTGGGTTGAATGGACCTATTCTGGGGGCGTCACATTTATTATTCCACTAACATTAAATTTCTTAGATCAATTTTGGGATTTAAATGAAATGGAAATGACGAACTTCCATTCGGGGACAGAGGTACTGTAAGGTTATTAAGTTAAAATGAAATGAGAAATAAATAATTTGAGTACCGTTCTGTGACTGTTAAGGTGGATAATTGAGATTCTCGAGTGTCCTAACATTTTAAGTAGAAGCAGCATGCATAAGAGTCAATTTTTATCTCTTGGAAGATATTTGTTCAATTTTCTTGAACAATTGCACTGTATAACAGTGAAAGATGAAAAAGTTTTTCCTGAAAATTAGAAGTGTTTGATTTCCTTTTTACAACTGAAGACAGTAATAATAAAGATGAAATGGAGCAGCTTAGGGCCTCAGTTGATTTTCTTGTGGATCTCTGTGAAACTGCTTCTTCTATCCAGGTGTGTGAGTCTATGTCTTATCTGTGTTTCCCTTTGTTGATGACACTATGCGCTCATTTAAGTAAATATATTTTCCATTTTTGTTTACATTAATTTTTTTTATTGGCAGATAAAGGAGCCTAAATTTGTGAATTGGTCGCACCAAGCTGTAGACTTCATTCTAGGTATTTGATAAAATTTGAGTCGTTACAACATGACTTTTCCTCTAAAGTTTATCAATTTTTATGTAGTTTTCAAAATTGGAATTGACTCTCGCCTTTATTATTACAGCATTAGTATTATCTGAATCATTATGATTTAAACTTTATAAAAAAATATCCTGTCCCATAGTCCCATTAGAATATTGCTTTCAGTATACTGAGAAACTGAGGATGTAAATCATAATTATATGTAACATAATTGTAGATAACTTCCCGAGTTTAAGACTTGCATTGTGGTGGTAAGGCTGATGTCTATATAATTTTGCTCGGGGAATGATGCCTATTCAAGTGCATGAAAACACCTCTAAGAGGCGGTCAAAAAGTTAATTTATCTGGTATTAGATCAAAGAATGGTAAGAAATAATAGAATAATTAATAAATCTCCAGTATCACATTTTATTGGAAAATGGTGTATTGGTTTTTAGTTGCTCCTGTTTGTAGTTGCTGTTGTTTGGTACCAGTTATTTTGACATATATGAGGTCAACACAAACGATGTGTTCCCTTCATTTAAAGTAGATTTTGTTTATGATCTTTCCTCTTACCTTGGTTGCAAGAATTCATATTGTGATAACCTTCAGTAATGTAGAGTAGTTTCACCAACCAAAATAATAACAATTTTAGAGTAGTTTATGACTTTATTCTGCTTGAAATATTTGTTATCGGGCAAGCATACTCAGGGAGGAGAAATAAAGAATTAGTGATATCTATTCATATCCGAATTCAGTTGGTTTAGGTTCAATCTGCAATACTGGCAATCAATCTTCAGTGCTTTTTTATTGGGCTCTCTTTACGCAAGGTTGCCCTTTTTGATAGAATAGGCTTGCGGGATAGCAAACCCCCCCTCCCTAATATTTTCATCCATGCCCCCTGAAATTCAAACAATTTTTGGATAATAGTATATTAGAAAAAGACAAGGGTAGAATGCTTCAATAGATTCAATGTTGACATGCAGGACTTGCTCACTTCATGGGATCAATAAATAAATGAGGTGCTTAAGTTGGCAACTTTGTTTCATTTTGTACAAGATTGTTGTATTGACATATGTTTTGCTCTAGCAGGTAAGAATGCTGGAAAAGGATAGCTTTCCCAAGAAGATTGGAAGCACGAAATCCTAATAAGAACATCAAACAAAGGTAATTCATGTTCTTTGGCTTTGTTAATATAAATTGGATAAAAACATGTTTAGTTATGAACGATAGTATATAATTGATGTACTTAAACTGTGTTGGGTTGTGAATTGATAAGTGGGAGTATTGTATATGCTCTGGAGGTATAAGGATGGATTTCTATGGAGAAATTTGGGTTAAGCCATGTCTAAGAAGTTATGAAATTCTGAGTTTTATATAGTGCATGCTAAGTGTTTGAGAATTTGCCTCAATGAGGTAAACATGTGTAAAATCTAATAATTTCCCAATCCTTGGGACTAGGAAACATTTATATATGTATTATGTTGTTAACTAACATGATTGGGTAAATCAAAGTGAGTTCAAAAGCCAGTTATGTACTTTGAATCAAACTTGAATTCTATGAAAAATCTGTGGTGATAGAGCTTGAGCAAGCCTTTGAAATTACATCTTAAAGAACCCAAATTGGTTATGTTATATTTTTATAAAATACTATGTAGTACCGTCTTGGTTGTGTCCAAAATTCAGAGCAATCGGATGAGTAGAATGTGAGATACAAAATCACAAAGTAGCTAGATAAATAAACCAAGGTGCAGAGTTTTTGGGCCTGGAGTTCAGCGCGGTCGGCTCCGAAACAGTTCATTTTCAGCTCGGTCGGCTCTGAAACTGGCAGATATGAGAAAAATTATTTATTTTCTGAAATGGTTTATGTAGAGTCCAACATGGGAAGTATAATGAAGTATAGAATTAACCTATTTATAGAATGATGGATCAAGTTTGAAGGTTGATTAAAGATTTATTAATAAATCTACAGCACATAACGTGATAAAATCTTAAGAAGTTAAGATTATAAAAGTTTAAAGAGCTTATGTAAATTTCTGATTTTAAGACATATTTATATGTCAAATGTACAAATTATGTATAAAGAGAAGATAAATTTTGGAAATGGGATAAAGATTAACAAGTTAATCTAGAAGCATTTTAAATCTCGAATGAGGTTAAATTATCAAATTAAGTATATGTGTGTTTATTCTTCAACTCTATACTGTGATGATTTTCATGGGAGCTACTTACCTCTTAGTATACTTTGTGTCTGGCCGATTCATCCCCTTTTCTTTTGCTGTATTAATAATTTAAAAATAAAAAATCCTTCAGCCTTAGATCTTTATATTCTTGAATTTGTACGAAATTTAGCTCAATTTTTGTGTGTAATTTTTGGGTTTATCCATTTTTTGTTTATAATGAAGCTGTGATTTCTGGGTCTAATTGGGATTTTGATCTGCGTTACAGATTGTGGGCTCCACCCGAATCATACGGTCAACTCATGTCAAGGCAACGGCGTGAACAAGAGCTGCAGATCATCTCTGAGGACTGTGATATTAAGAAGAAGTGTGTAAAAGATTAATGCAATTTTTATTGTCAATATTCAGTTTTTATTACCTAGGCATACTCATATTTTAAGTCAAAGTTCAATTTTTTGAGTATTTTTTTAATCTGGGTTTGTGTGCCAACAAGTATAAATGCTGAATCTTTGATTGTTTTTAATGTATTAGAAATTTGAAGAAAATAAGGATGTGATGGGGGAAGTTCACAAAACCCATGAAGTAATACAGTGAGTTCTGAGTCCTTCGTGTTGTAATTTTGATGGGTTATTTTGTGGTTGTAGTCAGAAATGTGTTTGTGAAATTATTGAGATTTGTATTGATTATTTGGTTAACTTTTTGGGTCAATTTTGGGAGGCCTGACAGATCACTGGACAAGTCTATTCCGATGCTTCAAATGGAGTTGGCAGCAACAAGGAGTACACAAGATATTGGGAAGTCTGATAGAATATCTGCTTCTTCTCATGTGGGGCAACCAAAAAAGATGGAGTTGGCAGCAACAAGGAGTACACAAGATATTGGGAAGTCTGATAGAATATCTGCTTCTTCTCATGTGGGGCAACCAAAAAAGAAGGCTTTCGTAGTTATTGGAATTAATATTGCTTTTAGTAGTAGAAAGCGGCGCGATTCCGTTCGACAGACTTGGATGCCTCAAGCTAATACTTATTTACTATTTCCCAATGTTGGTTGCAGATCTTAATTATGTGGCAAATCTAAAAAAGATCTGTTTATTAAATAAAGTTGTGAGATGTCTATCTTGATTAGAAACCCAGTATATTAGAGAGAGGAACAAATTTCAATCTTGATTAAATAAACCCAGTATATTAGAGAGAGGTACAAAGATCTGTTTATTAAATATAGTTGTGGGATGTCTACCTCTCTCTAATATACTAGGTTTTCAATCTTGATTAGAAATTTTCTAATTTACAACAAATAATTACGAATTTTTTTAATTTTCATCAATTAAATACTCTTTTCACATTGTCAACTCACATTTTTTCATTTAGATTCATCTTTAGGTATTAAATAATTACACGAATATTCGTACTGTCAGAGATACGGATTAACCCTAGTAAATAAATAAAATGGGAAAGTAAGATTTATTTTATCCTGCTTCTCCACTGTGACTAAACTTTTGTACTCTTGCTACAAGAGCAAATTGACACGTGCTCTATAACAATCTTATTTAAACAAAGGTTTGAATGTCTATATTTTTTATATATTAAATACTCGATTTTTTTCGGAATCGTTCACCTAAAAATTATATAAAATTAGTTTATGACTTTTAAAACTCCTGTTTTGCGTTCACATGAAAAACTATAGAAAATATTTGAAAATTAATATTTTTGCATAAAAAATAATATTTTATAGGAGTCTTTTTCACATAATATGACTTGCTTACTATTTATGTAAGAATAATTATTTAAAAATATCATATATTCTTTTCATATAAAAATATCAAATTTCCAAAATATTCAAGTTTGAGGTTAAGTACACGAGTATTAAATAATTAAAATATTTAACTGTAATTTTGACCCAACTAAAGAGCACTCTTCACAATCAATCAAACTTGGGTAATAATAAAAAAAGAGAGTAGCCATCCGTTGCAAAATTAATAGTTTTAGTTAAAAAATTTAAGAATATATCATTCTTAATTATATGCTTTAATTTCTTAATATAACAATTGTTAATTTAATAGTAGTGCTATAATAGTTAAATTATGTTATTATAGTTGACAATATTACATCATTATACGTAGGAATGGGCATTTAATTCGGTATTTTCGATTTTTTGAGTAACCTCTAATAGGTATAAAACGAAACTGGTTTAGGTAGGTGTTTGTTTAGCTCTTATTGCCTTTGAATGGACCGCCTCTGATTCGGTCAGAGGCGGTGTGCTGTTTGTTTGTTTTTTTTATCCTCTTAATGCCTCTAGATGGTTAAGCTACGAAATCTAGTCTAAATAATTAAGAGTCATGTCTGAATGAACATTGCTATTTTTTAGACAAAAATACCCTCCTTCAATATTATTATTCTCCTTTTCTATCCTCCACCACCACTACCAGATCTCACCACTGGCGCCACCGCCGCCGCCACCACAACCACTACCAGATCTACCGCCACCGACACCACATAATCAACTCTTTCCTTTCCTCTCATTCTACCCCCTTTTCCCTAAAACCCCCACTCCCCTCCGCCAAAGACATTGTTGAAACCCTAAGGTTCATTCTCTCTCTGTTCGATTTTCGGTCTCCCCAAGTAAGATGAAGATTTGTTTACAGTGCTTAAACATTTCAATTGTCCGATAAAGTTGAATAAATCTGCTGTGAAGAATGAAGATAATAGGCTTTTGAAGAAATTGCAAAAGAGATAAGATTTAATGGAAGAGAATGTAAATGGATTGGTGAGAAATGTGAAGGAACTGGAGGGGAAACTGAAGAGATTGAAGGGAAGGGGGGGGAGGAAAAAGGGGGGGAGGCGAAGGGAGGTCGGCGGGAGCAGGGGGAGAGGGGAGGGGAGGGGAGGGGAGGGGGGGAGGGAGGGAGGGAGGGAGGGAGGGAGGGGGTGGGGCGGGGGAAGGGGGAAGGGGGAAGGGGGAAGGGGTGGGGCGGGGGCAGGAGGTTGGGGAAGAAGGGGCAGTGTTTTTTTTATTTTATTTTATAGTTTTGTTTAAAAGGTTAAAATGGTAAAATACTTTTATTCAGACATTTTGAAAAAATTAATTATCAAATAATATTTTTTCATTCAGATGTAATTTTATTCAAATACTCTATATTATTCAGACGTCTAAACTGTTCAAATTTTAACACTCCGTTTTATCAAACACCACCTTAGTACCGTTTATTCAATAATGGATTCGAAAAGTCATTTTGTGTGTCCGATATGAACTTGACCGAACCGACTATACGGATTAACTTTATTCTGCCTTCTATATTCTAAATTCCGTCTTTGGCATTTTTCCTTTCCTTTCCTTGAGTGCAAGCAGATGAAGGATGGGGTGAAGAAGCCATATATTATATATATATATATAATAAAATATATGATAGTATATGTGTTTCAACCCACAGGCGGCAGGAATCAAACAAGATAAAAATCAAGACATCACCATTCAATCATAACAGTATAGTAAGCAATATCTTTTAAATAAATTAGAAGATTTAAAATTGATATAAATCTATTTTACCCATGAGCTCTAACACAGAATCATAGTTTGAAATTTAGGATTTCACTTACCGAATTAGAAAATGAATATGAGAGAGAGAGAGATTGGGTGACATAGCCATATATATAATATAATATATGATGTGGGCAACAATGATTTTGCAGTCAAGAACATCGTATATATCCAGAGCTTGATAAGCAGAGGCCATGACTCTGCATCTTCAGTGGCATATTTGTGTGACTGTGTCCTCTATCAAAGCCTTCCCTTCCAAGAACCTTGTTATTCTTATCTTAAAAATCAAACCCAAAACGAAAGGTAAAGAAACTACAATATCCTCTGTTTATTTTGCTATGCTTTTTTAGTTGCTCACTCAACCGGTACAAGAATGGGTAAAAACATTTCGGGATATCGGTCTAACCGGTATTAGTATCGGTACATAAATTCGGGCACTTTTGGTATCCGGTTCGGAACGGTTCAGGCCAATTTTTTATCGATGAACATTCCTAATTATACGAGTAGAATAAAAAAATTGTGAAATAAATTGTACAAAGGGCCAAAGGGGGACTGTGTTTGTGCTAATCTTTTTTTTTGGAAAATAATATATATTACAAATGTTTGTCTTTTTGATTGCCAAGACAAGTGTTAGTGATAACTTTTTAAGAGTGATGTACAATAAGTAGAGGCACTTTTATACTTTCTATCAATCTCATACGAAGTATGAGTGTTCCATTTACTACACATCTCTCCTAAATAATTATCAAAAACTCTTATACAGGAAAGTGACAATCACAAATATATGTATAAATATTAGCAATATATATTATTATTTTATTTTATTTTGAAAATGAGGGAGGATAAAAGAAGTGAAGTAAAGAGAAGTGGCTCAAAAGTGCTTGAAAACAATCATTAAGAAGTCGGTAACCCTGAATGAGTAGATGCATAATAAAGAGGAGTAATGCTACTATCACACAATCAGATCACATAAAGCTCACATAAAGTCGGGCGGCACCCTTTGATTTGTTGTTGACTCAAGTGGGGACATGTCAACAACAAATCAGGGAGTGCCACCCGAATTTATGTGAACATTATGTGAGCTTGATTATGTAATAGTAGCATTATTTAATAAAGAGTGGGATTGATTTTCTCTTCATTGCCACATTTCCCTTTACTCTTCTTCAAATCATTGCACACCAAAACAAACATGACTTCAAAAATGAAATAATTACATAAAATGATCTCCAGATTACTAAGAACTTAAGTTAATATAATAATAACAAAAGATTTCACATTTTCATCTTAAAAATGTTTAAATCAAAAGAGAGCCTTTATACTCCTCCTAATCCCTATAGATTCATCATACTACCTCTATCCCATAATATATGGCATTTTAGATGATTTTATTTTTTTTAAAATTATTTATCGTTTTATATAATTTAGGAGAATTAACTACAATCTTTCTAAAATTACCTCTCATAGGAAATGTTACAGATGAAAGAGAATGAGATAAGTATGATTATTATGGGAATTTAAGGGTATTATAGACAATTGATATTATATTTAATATTATACAATTATATCTTTAATTCTTGTGCTCAACTCTAAAACGTCGTATATTATGGGACAGAGGGATTATATATTAAAAAGAGAACTGATACTTCCACATGTATTTTTGATATTTTCACATGATCTTCTCTCATACAATGGGTTTCCACTTTCATGTGAGAAGAAACAGTGTGAAAATATCAAAAACACATATCAAAATAGTGTTCACCTGTTAAAAACTTCCAAAAACCGTCTTTTTCATCATCATTATGCCCGCTCCTTCCACAAATTCGTCATTTGTTACCATAATCAAATACCCAAATATACATACACACACATAGTTTATATACTCGTAACAAATATCAATAAAATTTATCATTTTTATACGAGAACAGAAAAAGAAAAAGAAAATTAAAAAAAATGGGAGAGGAGAGGCTTTCTCTCAGACAAATGCCTCGAAACACAAATCCCCTTTTTTAAATTGAAAATTTAAAACATTATTGAAATCAATCAAAAGAAGCAACTAAGCCGGGTAAAATAATTGCCCTAGAATCATCATGATACCTGGAATTAACGACTAGAGAATAAAAGACCCACCAAAAGGAACCAGAACGTTATGTACTACTTATAGGCCTGAAAGCTTGACATCATTTCTACCTCCTCAAAATGAAGTTACTAATATAACATCCTCAATAGGATTTGTCAAGAGCCCGCTCCCTACTACCTATTCAAGCCCGATTCTTAATATAAGAACTAAATGATGTTTGGAGAGATCCCAAATAGATCGGCCTGGTTATAATCCTAGAACCAAAAGTTGTAGGATGAATTCTCATCTATCTATATTATTAAGGGACAAGTTCTGCTGATACATTGGTGTTGCCGGCTCTTATACTATTATATGTATCAACTCAATTTGACGATTCTACAAGACTTTCTTCACATGAATTGTATTGTAAATGAAACACGTATTCACGTGAGCAACGCGTTCAGAAAATAGCAATTCCCTTTAATTATGTGTTGACGTAAGTAGTCAATAGATCAAATTCATGGAAGAGGGAGGGAAGTTGTTAGACCTCCCAGTTTCTTTAATTTTACTAAGATCTGCTGAATTTTGATGCCATATGATCACACCAACACAAACTAAACTAAAGTAACTAGAGGATATTCCCCAACTGACTATCAATACTAAAAAAGAAACATAGAATATTTTTTAGTTGAATTGTGTGTGAATGAACGATATATGTACTACTTCTTTTTATATATGGCACCCTTGATATTTCAGGAACTGGCATTGTTAGGCAGTAAGTAGCTAGTTGTGATACATCTGGGCTGGGCACCATATTTCTTCATGGCTCTAGGAAGCACATACATAATCCCAACTAAAAGTAATTGCACTTGCCCTTTTTCTTTCTTTTTTTTCGTACCAAATGGAGCATATTACCTTTTCCTCAAAAGACGTGCAACTAGCACCCAAAATTAAAAACCAAATCAAATCAAATCAAATCATTGGGGAAGCTTATATATCAGACAACTTTTATTCAAGCTCTTTATAACGTGTACCTGCATACCTGGCCTGCCCTGGAATGAATAATCCATCATAAACTTGCACAATAACGCAACAAAATAAATAGAGAGAGAGAGAGTGAGAGAGGGGAGTATATTAATATTAAGACCAATGTTATTGTCAAATAATTTGGATCATATAAAATTCACATACATATATAAGTATATTTATGAGTTCTACATGTCACGCGTGTGTATGTGAACATTATGTGACCCAAAATTACGTGATAGTAACATTATTTTAATATTAATATATCAGGGTAAAGAGGATGATTAATAACAGAAAAATGAAAAATAGTACTACTCCGCTAGTATTATTGATGACGATGATTTCGTCCTCTTCTGGTATTCACAGCCGTTGATTCATGCGAATCACACACTTGCGTCTTAAACTTACACCCAAACTTCCTTGTGAGTGAGCTCCTCCAGTTCCCTCCTTCACCTTGTGGTACTTTATCAATCTTCTCAATCGCCTTCTTCATGGTGGAACACTCACGCTCCAGCTCCTGCACTCGCGACCTCATGCTATCCATGTCCAGCCGCAGCACCTGATTTTCCCTCACCGTCGCCCTCCATGTCACGTCCCTATCCTCCTCACGTCCTCCCCCAACGACCTCCCCTTCTTCCTCGTGTGGAACATTCGTCAGCCTTTCCGCATCGGTAGGACCCATATCAGCGGCCATAAGAGTTCCGGCGATCGCGTGACGGAGCTGAAGCTGCTCGAAGAACAGAACCTGAACCACCGCTCGGAGCGGAAGCCGCTCGTTTTGAGCCGCGTGAGTGCACGCCTCTAACGTCAGCTTCTCGCATTCCATTACACTGCATATCTTCTCTCTCTCCACCTCGGCTAGCCATGGATGAGCCTGCAAACGCGTTGAACTGAATTATTAACAACTGTATTGTATTTACAAAACGCGACACTACACGATAAACACATTGTCGTATTGGGTTCAAGTAGTAGTATAATGTAGAGACAAAAAGCTAGACATACTTTGAGATAAACGTCGACAGCTCTGTAAAGACCGTCGTCGAAGAGCCTGGCCTGCTGAGGCAAAGCAACAGCTAGTTTATAGAACTTTTCCTGTTTGAGATTCGCATCTGAAGCAATTTCAGATAAGTAACCGTCGATCAATTTTCCGACTAGCATCAAATCCGCCGATCTAACGCTACTGTTATCCTCTTCTGTATTGATTCTACTCGAAAGATTCTCTTCTAATTCATCCAGGAAGTAGCCTAATATCCTTTCAACACAATCCACGTCGTACAGCGTCTCATTGAGATACGAGTAACTGGGTATGAGAAGATCGTCGAGCGTTGCTTGTTCGAGTTGCGATCCGATCTTCTTTTCCAGTGCATCTCGACAAGTCTCAGTAGCGTTCAAAATGTTGGCTGTCCTCAACAATCCGAATAAAAATCTAATCGATGCGGTTGAAGACGCTACAGAAGAGCTCTTTTCATGTGGAAGATTTGCAATTATTGTCTCCAAAAGCTCTCTCTGTTCATCCTCTGAAGGAGGTGCAGAACCAGATGATAATTGCTTCCGACTCGAACGAGAGATACCTGGAATGTATCTCTTCCCGTAGGCAATCAAGCAACTCTCGATAATATCCGGACTCATGAGATCCCGGGCTCTCATGGCAGAAATCAAACGCTTAAACAGCTGCAAGCTAAGATGGCTCAGTTCATCGAACCACGTGTTGATGATCCTTCTTCTTCCAGCTCCAGTTTCAATTAGAGAACCGGAGGCGGCTTCATTTACCGGCCAGCCGAACAGAGACGGATCTGCAGTGGAAGCCCTTGCAGCTATTGAATCAATGCATCTACCAACAATGCCAAGCGTTTCTGCTTGGGGCATTAGCCGCTCGCAAGACTTGAGAGTTTTAATCGAGTCTTTTAGGCTTTTGAGAACGGATTGCGAAAGAAATCTCTCTGATTTAGAAATGAGGTTATCTTCTGAGTATTCATCGGTCATATCTAAGAACTCAGCGGCGCAAAGGAGAGGGGCGACGTTCGAAGAAGACAGCTCGATTTTGACTCCGTAACAGAACTTAGCGGCAGTCTCGAATGTATCAGAACCTCCAGGAAAATCCTGGAGAGTGATGTGGCAATACTCTTCTCCATCTTCTTCTTCAATCTCTGACTCAGCTCCGCCATTGTCATGTTGTTCTTCAGATTTTGTTTGGAGTCTAGTAGCAGTAGGATTTGTCTCTTGCTCTGTTATCATCTCGTGAAGTTTTCTACTTTTAGACATCAGGGGAAACTGAAAAATCGCAAAACAAACACATTCAGTTACTTGACAAACTAGAAGAACTGAACAAACGGACTTTAATTTCAGTTCAGAGTTAAACCAAATCTAACCGACTGACCTTATGGAGATGGAAGGTCATGTCTCCGACCTCGATTACGACGTCGCTTGGTAATCCGGTGGTGCAAAACCTGAACACAAACAACCGACCAAACAAAAAATAATAATAATATGCAGGGTAGGGAGAGCTAAAGAGTAACTGAATAATGGAAATTTGCATACCATGCTTGTCCTTTGGAACTCGGCTTCTCAGTAGCCATTAATTTTTTGTCTGTAAAAAGTATAGAGCACAATTCAATTGGAGATATTGAATTAATTAGAACAGATCCATCAATATCAAAGAACAGCGGTGAGAAAAGGGAGAGGAGAGAGAAGATCAGAAGAACGAAGGGTTGTGATTGTGTAGGAAGAAAACGAAGCAGTGCGTATAAAAGGAGGAGAGGGGGAGGGAAGAATGTGAAAGAGAGAGGATTTTGATAAGCTCAGAAGGGACAAATGGAGTTTTGAACAAAAGTCGGAAAAGTGGATCAAATTTGGGAAGAAGTTTGGGCAATTTCTTTCCTTGTTTTTGAATCTTCTCCCTTTCTCAGTGTTTCTAGAGGATGAGTTATTAGTTATTATTAGATCCTAAAACAAAAGAAAAGTGCTTGACTTTAAATTACTTGTCTCTTTTAAAAACTGGACTGGACTCGTATTAGTATTAATAATTTTTTAACGTGTGGGCACGTATTAATCATACAGTTTAAGAAAATATTGTCTTTAATTGTATACATATTTTCTTGAATTAGTGCAAATGCAGAAATCAATACAATATTCCCTTGAACTATGTGTTTAGGATAGCATGTGTTCCTAAAAACACATGTTAAGAGGACTCTTAGTATTATCAGCAAAAAGATTCAAAAACAAGCATTGTTTGGGAACTGTTTGTATTGCTTTTTCCTTGATTAAATTAATATACAAATAACTGAATTCGAAACTGGATTGAATAATATGGCCCATGAGGACGACCTTTGGGTCATTTGAATTCCCTGGCATTCTGAATAATGATACCTCACCTAATATTGAACTAACACGAAAATGACATGAAAATGTGCAACCGTTTTTTGGGACTACCACTACCCATATGTAATTTAAAATAACAATACTCCATGTTAAGACAAATGATATGGGTTATATTATTAGTATTGAATTGAGAAGCTTCATCAAAGGTGCATGTAAATCATATAGGTGTGTTGTTAATGTCGATGATTCTTTAATTGTTTCAGCCAGCTTTCTCTTCTGTTGAAACAAGTGTTGCTCTACTCAAAGCTCTAATTGTTTACGTAAAAAAAATGATGGGATTATAAATTATAATGACGGTACGTAATGTTGGGGCCCATAATTCGACCTCCTGGTGCAGCGGTTCCTCCATGAATGACTACATTGCTTTGAGGCGGAGGTGCTGCTCACATTAATCATTATTCACATATATAGTATGACAGGAGTTGGAGTTCAACTACTACATTAATTCCAAAATGTTTTCGATCCTCCTCTGCCTCTGCCCATTTGATTTACTTCTGAATTCTCATCATAAATGAGGGAAGGAAGGAAGGAAGGAAGATAGTAGTAGTATTAAATTGCCATGTTAAATGATTGTCAGGAAAGGTTGGTGGTGTTGGTCCCTCGTACACATAATAATAATTCGGCCACTTGTTATTAATTCAGTATAGGTCAGGTGAAAGAAAGAGAGAGTAATCATGCATATCATATCATATTCCGCCTTAATTACTGCAATTCAATTCATGCGATTTAGAGAGTTTCCTGCTAATCATTCAACAAAGAGCATGAATCAATTAGTATTATTTCGGAGGGGAGGAGGGGGGAGGAGGAAGTACATATATAGCTTTTTGATTTTTAGTGCGACTCACATTGATTGTCTTTTAGTAGTATTGCCCTATATATGCACAGTTGCTTCCCACTAGCACAAATTATTTATGAAAAGCCACTCATCATATACAAACAAACAATACTCTTGTGCTTTCATATGCATGCATGCATGAATATTCTTTTTTTTATAAAAAAACAACAACAAAGAATTACTTAACAATGTAAAGGTTGGATGAAAAGAAGAGCCCACAAAAACCATAACAAAATAGCACAAACCCCACGAGTATTATAAGAAAGAAATGATGGGTAGATTAAAGAAATTAGGCTCTTTTCCCAAAGCCTCAAAACATACATTATTTCAACCCACCAAATACTGCTTACCTCCACCGCAGTCCAAGTCAACGCTCAATATTGACTTTCTATCACATTATTCTTACTTACCACATACTACTACTATTACTCACTATATATATATATATATATATATATTGGATACCATGCATCCACCTAATACAAGCTTTGGTTCTCTCCCTTTACTTCAGTTATTTATGCATAGACTTCAACCACCACACAACACTCCTCCTCCTCCTCCTAACCAGCATCCAAAGCAGCATCACTTCACCTCACCTGCATACAGAAACAAACATACACTAAACGTTATCTATCAGCAACAATCATTAATTCATATTCGACTCTCTCTCTATACATGCATGCATGCATGCATGGATAACATGCTTGATGGCTTAATTCAGCTTCCTTCTTTTGGCAACATTTTCTTAATTTGTATATAAGTTTTTTAATTAGAAACAATAATGTTTCATGCATGCCAGATTTATATATATATATAATCTTTCCACTATATATTGTGCAACATAAAAAATCCGTAGCTAGAGCTTGCATAATAAAATTTCTGGCTTCGCTCCTGCACGTAGGTAGGCTACCTGTAGTGGTGGAAGTTGAGGCTGGGGGTGGGGTTTCAGAAGGGATGACAACTCCAGGCCATGAGCGGCACATGCAGTGCATGCCTTTCTCAATGGTTGGATAAAGGGTGGTTAGGTGCTTGCCGCATCCTCCCCACGAGGTTTTTCCACATCGCTTACATTCCACCTTAAAACACATTCTCGCTAATGATTGATTTGTGTGAGTTTTGGTGCTACTGCCTTTTTTATCTCATCCAAATCCAGTTATATAATACTAGCATTAATTAGTCAAATCCACTTTGAAACAATCGACTTTTTCTGTTGAAATTAACGCCTTCCCTTCTTGGAAATCCTCTCCCGCCAACCATGTTTGAATAATCTAAGATTTTATTATATTTCAATCCCCACATCAATTTGCTTAAACAGCTGTCAGGATGAGGATGAGGATGAGGATTCCATACATTACACTTCTCGCACAATATATTTCATTTTTCGTTTTTCATTTTCCCAACACATTAATTAAGGATAAAAATAATACTTTTAGCGAAGACACTAACAACAGTACAACTATTAGCCACAACTAAACATAATGTTATTAGTATTTTTTGTCACTAAATTTGTCTGCACATAAATTAGGTTGAAAAGGTAATGAAAGGGATTTGGTCTCATTCTGATTACAACTCACCTCGAGTCGACTCATTGCAAGTTGGTGTTCCTATGTCATTTTTTAAAAACAAAAATGTCGTTACAACTTTTGCAATCTCACAACGTACGTCATAGCCAACAACCTAGGAAATTAAACTTATCCAACTGAATTCGATGGATATCCGTAACAACCTAGAACTAAAAAACTAAATAAAGAATGATGGATATAAACTTATGAAATCTCTCACGTGTGCATTTACCTTTACCATTACCATTACCATTACGGGAAGAATTTAGCCCAAGGAAACATACCTAGTAATATATATCATTTTCCTTTCCACATTTCTTCCTCACCACCCCCACCAATCCAACATAATTCTCCAAAACATTAATAAAATAACAAAAAAATAAATTATAAAATAAAATCGTTAAAACGCCCCATAGTTATCTTCCAAGCATTTATAAGAAAAATAAAGACCGGAAGTTCGTACCAGAATCATATATTGAACAAGTACCACAAACCTACATACATTATAATCAGAACTAAGCTGCAACAATGGGTAACAGAAGCTAATACACTTGATCCATCCTTAATCGACTAATTAATAGATGGTTACATCCCCCGTCACAACAAAATAACATCAGTTCACACCAGATCCTCCAGATAGACTTCCCAATGCAAAACATTCAAGAGGCTTTGCCATTACCTTTATCTGCTGGTGGATCCATCGCAGGTTTTTTCATTGGGTTAGCCTCCGTTGAGCCCGAGTTCATCAACACTCGCTTGACTCCTCTTCCCACCACACCAAGATGTGTTACTCCTGCAGTCCCATTTGTGTGAGCTGTGGATATAGTAGGAGAATCCAGATTTCCAGTGCTAGCAGTATCCATCTGTGAGGAGTTCATAAAAGTAGAATAAGCACCCTTTTCATGGCCTTTGGCATTGGCAGTCACCATCCCCAGTATATCTGCAAGTATAGGTGTTGGGGGGTTTGAGACAAGCTGTTGGAGATCTTCAAGCTGAAAGTATTAGAATCACAGTTAGAAAGGCAGTGAATATGTTATGGTAATACTGTTAGCATCTTTAGAGTATGCTTGTTGACACTTGCCTTCCTTTCAAGATCGCCTAATAGGCCAGTGAGTGTTTCAATCTCGTCTTTAACTGCAGCACAATCAACCAATGTACTAGAAGAGAGTTGGACATTCTGGTCTGATTCAACAGCAACTGATGCTGTAGAACTCTTTGCTTCATCCATCAGTCGTTGCACCCTAGACTTGCAAACTGACATAGCCTTTTGGCAATATGGAATTGCTTCCTGAGCTTTTGATCCGATTTCTAAGCACAAGCATATCCTAAAATTTCTGAATTCTCCTGTTAAGGTGGTAATTTAATAGAGAAATGGGTAAAATTCTAAATTTAATTTACTAGACAACTGATAACCATTGCAATCATAAACAATAGATAAGACCTCAGACAGAAAAAGGATTTTAGATTTGAAACTTAGAAGGATACAGTGAAGCAATATGTCGACTATCTGGTTCAACCAAACGTTCCAAAATGGATAACGCTTTCAGGTAATCACTAGTGGAAGATTCAATATCCTCTGCACAAGCAGAAAAACAATAGGATGTTCAACCAAATAAGAAGCTTGCCAAAACGAGAAGAGTAGTCTTCATCGAGTCCTGATGCAACTGTAGTACTAAAAATCTCAGTTCAAACAAATTAACAGACCTCTTTCCAACGCAACCTCTGCCAAAGCAGACAGTATATCAACTTTCTCCATTGTGTCGTCCGGGTGTTTTTCAACAATTGCTCTGGCAACATCCAGCATTTTCCATGCCAAATCCAGGTCAGATTCATCCTCATCTGCTTCAGCAAGGTCCTCGGTATCACTTTCATCGTCGGCATCTCCCCCATCATTCCCACCATCATCTGTTCTCCAAAAGGAAATTATAAAATAGAACCAGATTAATATGTGATTCATACTAAACTTGTCATTCCCTGCAAACAGACAGATGCATCCACATACATATCATGATTTGGATAAAACCAACTTTATCTATTAACTAAACCAAGTCAATTTTGTCAGCTCTTAACCCTAAAGATTAAATCAACTTCTTACTTATTCTAAATCCTTTCCCCATTGTCCCTACTATGGGACAGTCTTCTAACAAAAGAGCCCCGTACTCTTGCACCAACTAGGTGTAGAACACAATTAATATTGTAATAAAATGAAAATATATTACATGTTTACATCTTTGGATTAAAGTGAGTGATGACAGTCTTCAGAAATCCAACACTCAAAACATATATAATTTTAAATCCATATAAATAGCACCAGATGGGCAAAATGCATCAAGATGCAACGTGTTAGTAAACACTATCCACTTCACAAGTATCTTTATTTCTCTTTCTTCTATCATTCTTAGACTATCAATCCCCTATCAGGAACATGTATACATTTCAATACTAGTAAAAATGGAACTCTTCTAATAAAAGTTAATGTATCTCAACACCTTCCCGACATCAAATAATTTCATAAATGATTCACTAGAAAGATCTCTATCATAAAATACAGACACAACCTACTCTAATTCCTAAATAGGATAAAAATGTTTATATTTCTCAAGCTTTTGTGTGTCTATAATGATTCTAACTACATATGGTTTAATGGTGAAGAGAAGTAATTTCTTTTAAGGCTTTAGATCTAGATGCGCCTTTAGTGAATTCTCTTACACATTTTAACAGTAACAACAAGTGAATGATATAACTTGTATTCAGTATGCCCATTAGCAATTGTTGTAACCTCAAATAATCACTATTTTGTATGGAAGCATTTGTTGCTATAATGTGAGCTTGCAAAAATCAAAATATTTAACAGAATATCTCAAGTACCAATACTAACCATCATTGGGTGCTTCCTCCTGATGATTTGAACTCCCATTTTCTTCAGCATCAACTGAAGCAGTGGAAGATTCAGCACTTTTCACACTTTTGACAGATTCATCTTTAGCAGAATCTTCTTGAGATTTGTCCTCTTTCTTTGGTACAGAACCCAATATATCAGCCTCGTCCTGAGCTTTATACAGCAGTGAGCATCCATACTTATAGTATGCGTTGACACATTCAAGAGCAAGTTCCCCATAATGTGAAGCCCTAACCAAATGGAAACCATAACCAAATAATTGCATCAGGGATCCATGTTCACAGGAAAAGTAAAAAATAGATATAGACATGCTCTGCAATCCACACAAAAAGAAAGCAATCCAATCTTAACATTTTGATTTTTCTTTCATCATAGATATCCCCAAATTTCATAACTGTGTTAATAAAAAAAAATTGGGCTCCATCAATATAGAATTCCTATTGTTTACAATCTCAGTTTCCAAGTGCTAAACCAAGTAAAAAATTCTTGGTCCAAAATAGTATCAGTGTTCTAAAAATCCCCCCTAGGTCCGCTTAATCCCCAGCTGGGCTCTAGACGTTACTCTACAGCCTCAATTTTGGTTGGGCGCCTAGCCCTCACCTAAGTAAAATCAAACCTCTACTGCATCGATTTAAAGTCTTTGAAACTCTAAAATACCTGAAATGATTTGTTAAGCCTTAAAAGATTATTTTTATGGGTAGTTTTTCATGTAAAATTTTAAAAATTACATCTACTATATGCTTTGTTAACTATAAGTATATAAAATAGAAATATAAATAAATGAGAGAACCTAAGAAAACGCCTAGTCCACCTAAGAGTCCCTTCTGCCGCTTAGGTCTGCCTATCGATTTTTAAAACATTGAATAGTATTGTCAGAAGCCCTCAATTATAGAATAGTGGATAAAATTTAGTTAGCATACCTTTTAAGGTGAGTTTGGATTTAGGTAAATTTTATGGGATGGGTGAGGGAATTTGTTTCAAGACACAAAGAACATAAAACACTCACATCCCGTTAATAAACACCAAGAATAATTCTTCACATTAATCACCAGGTATCCTAGTTATACTACTACACTACAACACAAACAAAAAATTCTGCCTAAGCACAGGAGTGACCCAGCACCAACAAGTTTTATTTTAAGACCCTAAACTTCAGATTTTATAACTTAGACTACAAATTACAACGTGAGACAGGTAATGACATTAGATATTTTAGAGAGAGAGAGAGAAAGAGGTTAGAAACTAAAATTAGTGCTTAACCTCAAATAATACAAACTTAATCAACTATTAACTAAGACATTCAAGTTTCTTGAAAAATATCATCATTTTATCATTGATTCAAACAGAAACTAAAAAGGAAACCAAAAACAATTGGCAGCAAGCAAAACCCTAATAAACCTGATTTCTAGGGCACGACTGTAGCAGTCGGTGGCTTCAGCATAATCGCGTTCTTTGTCAGCCTTGGATCCTCTCACCATCAACTCTTCCGCGTACTCCAGCGATTTCTCGTGCTCAGCATCGGACGTGATACCTGAAGTCTCACCATTGTTGTTGTTGCAAGATGACTCTATTCCTCCTAAAGCGTTCGATTCGATGGTTGCTTCTACAGAAGCTTTGGTTTGTTCCAGATTGGGGGTTAGGGTATCTGATTTCATTACCTCGTCGGCCATGGGTTTATCCTCGAGTTGGAAATGAAACCCTCAAATGTAGCTCTCTTCCTGTGCTTTAAAAATACGCTCGACTAAATTGCAAATCTGGCTCTCCTATTTATTATATTTTTGCAAAAGTGATCCTTAGATTATTTTCTTAGCACAAGCTTCCCTCATACATACATTAGTTGTGCAAAATTATTCATTCAAGCCCATTCGTCAATAAAAATTTGAATTTTTTTAAAATTAATTTTGACGAAGAGTGCTAATATATTATTCATGCCTAAAGTAAAGTTATTATGAGACTTATTTGAGATACATTTGAGAGTAACAAAAATCGCATTTACGATCGAGAAGTGACAAATATGAGCTAAGATATCTCAAATTAGGATTTGAATTAATCTTAATCAAACTATGAGTTTTAAATTAGGGCTAAAATTTATCTCAACCAATTATTTTGTAAAATTAAAATTACAAGTAGTCATTAGAGTTTAAATTAATGTTGCAAATGAGGCGAATAATTTGACTGCTACCTTGGAAACATGATGACACACATACTAACATTATAATAACCTTAATTTATGTAACAAAATAATAAGTTAACATTTTTTTGTCAAATTCAATTAACAAAAATTATTTTATTATCAACGGAAAATGATAGAAGAACAATTTTACATGATTAGTGTTTTTATGAGAGAAACTTGTGCTAAAAAAAATTAGTTTAGGGAATACTCTTGCAAAAACATCACAAATAGAAGAGTTAAATTTGCAATTTAGTCCTTCATGGCTGAAAAATGAAAAAAAAATGCACATGTCATACAAAAATGATGAAAATTTGGGGGATTGTATATACTATTGTGCTATGAAGGTCCACCTTAACAAGTTGGACCCGACTTTGCTCTCATTTACGGGTAGTAATAATTGGAAAAATTGGTTCCCCTTGTTAGTAGTTACTTCCCTTTTCGTATTTCTACTTTTTTATTTAACAAGTAAATTACTCGTAAAAATTGTTACAAAGAATCAAAATAATGTTGTTGCATATAACGATGATAAATTTGTGTTGATATTATGTAATACATAAAGAAATAAAAAAGAGACTCATATTTTATCTTATCGTTTAGGTTTATCACGATTCAAATTTGTCATGAATTAGTTATCATATAATTAATTAAAATATTTAATCTATTTGCTCTTTTTTTCTAAATCGATTGTTAAAAGGTTGTTTGATAATTCTTTTTGTGCATGGTAAAATTGAAAGTAAAATTATTTTCAAAGAAAAAAAAATGAAAACGTTAAAAATTTGTTCCTTTAATTTGTTCATCCATCAAATCATATTACCAACAATTCTTTTTACCATACTTTGATTTTATTTTTATTAATTTTTTGTTGGCATCTATCAAATTGTGTTACTTGATTTTTGTTTTCAATAAAAATAGGTGAAAGAAAAAATATGTGAGAACAAAAACATGAAAGAAAAAATAGTTACCACTTATCACTTGAGTCCTTGTCATTTCACAATTTATTATGAATTCACATAGTGTGCATAATTTGTGAAATATTACATGTACTAGCTGTGTCCCGTGCCTCCGGCACTACATCGACGGTGGAATTTATCCCAAATTTTGGACGGCCCAGATCATTTATTGAGTGAGCGAAAAATTCAAAATCATTTGTATTTTGTTAGATAAATAATTTATTTGACATGGTTAAATTTCAAATAATTACAAAGGCATGTTAGTTTCTAATATAATAAATAAATAAATAATAATGTTGAAATTAAAAATATATCTTAAACTTAATAAGATTTTATTTAATCTACTTGTTGTAAATTACCTAAAACATTTAATTAATCATCACAATTATTAATTTTAAAAGTTAATGAAATTCGCATAGTCAAGTAAGTTTATATTCATTATAAAATTTTGTATTTTAATTTTAAAAAAAAACTCTTCTAGGCAGACATAAAAATTAGATATGAATGTATTTAAATTTTATATATTTATATTTTTATTTATTATTAGAGGTCAAAATATAAATACATAAAATTTAAATACACTCATGTCCACATAAAATTTTTGTTTAAAAAATTATCTCTATTTTTGAAAGAAATTGAAGTAGCATCCAGGGTTGAGTAGTTAGGCAAGTAACGGTTTATTAGTAGTCGTCATTAGGCGGGCCCATTCAAAATGCGTAAAATATCTTCACTATCTGCTAATGCGCAAGAGAAAATTATAAAGACTGGGTAAAAAGAGATTACAAGCTCCTTCAATGGCTGTTGTGGCTTCAAATCTCGTCGGTCTCCACACACTGAAGCCTTATTATTTTCAATCCCGTCCATCTCTGTACCTCATTAAACCATCTCTTCACTCGCAGACTAAAAAGCTCAGTTGCCGAAGGATATACTGCCAAACGGACCCTAATACGACCCAATCGTCCGCACAGGTATTATTTCTATTTCATATTGTTGTTCCTTTAAAATACTTGCATTTTTTACTTTCAATTTTACTGAAATCATAATTTACACTTTGAATTCAGTCCAATTGTTTGTTGGTTGTGCCCTTTTATCAAACTGTTTTAACGGTGAATATGCATGCATACAAAGAAAGTGGAACATACTCAATTGTTAATACATCTTATGCAGGAAAATCTGCCTGTAGGGCCTGATGTGGACAATGATGGTAATACCAACAATGATACCGGTTCTACTACAATGGATACTGGATTTCCTGAATACCCAAACAAAACTTTCAATAAACAGTTAGCATTTGTTTCTGTACTTGCAGCCGTAGGACTTTTCTTATCGGGTCGCCTAGATTTGGGTGTTTCTTTAAAGGACCTCTCTGCTGCAGCATTACCCTATGAACAGGTCTTCTTGTTATGCTATGCACTCCTATTGCTTTGATGTTTAATTTGTTCATGTGTTTTGATATATTGTAAGTATTGGGATGGATATATTTGGAGGAGCATGTTGAGGGGCGGGATGATTTTTAGGCATTCCCCCCTCCCGAATTCTTGAATTGAGAGCTAACTCCTAATCGTGAATCAGGGATGCTTAATTTCCATTCCTCTATGCAGTTCTATAGATAGACCACCACAACATGCTTCTTTTATTATTCCCTCCAATCCAAAATTTCAAATACATTTCTAAAATGACGATTTTTGAGGAAAACTTTATTTTCTCAAACATATCCCCAACATTAACTAGAAATATAGTAGTGATCGCCTGATAGTACTCAATTGACCTAGAATTAAGTATGACATGATAGGAACTTTATGGCACCTTTATAGCCTAAAAATAAAAAATGTATCTCTAATTTATAATGGACAAATAAAGGAAATTTATCTTTAGTTTTGAAATGGAGGTAATACATTATTTTCACCAATTCACTTTGGACATTTTAAAGCCTTAGTGTTATTACCACTGACCTTTGCCTTCTAGCATAATCTTTTCTTTCTGTGCCTTACCTACAATTTATTTTTCCTTTTATTTGGTGACTGGTGTTTCGTCTTCTTTTTCCGTTTTGGGTTTGAAGTTTGTATTTGATATATATGTGGTATTGTCATCTTCTGACGTATTTTGGGCTTGTTATGCAGGCTATCTCAAACGGGAAGCCCACTGTTGTGGAGTTTTACGCAGATTGGTGTGAAGTTTGTCGTGAACTAGCTCCAGATGTATACAAAGTTGAGCAGCAGTACAAGTAATTTTTCTTTAGTTCTTATATCATACATATATTCATTATAAATTATCTTCTCAATGATTCTGAAGGTTCAAAACATAATTTTATGTTGTTTGTTTTGGTACCTCATATGATAATGGCCATGATAAGCTGTTCTCACTAAAATTTTGGATTTTTCTTGTTCACCTTAACCCTCATAATTGAGGATTGTTCTTCATATTAATTCAGGGATCGTGTGAATTTTGTTATGCTGAATGTTGACAACACAAAGTGGGAACAAGAGCTTGATGAGTTTGGTGTTGAGGGTATCCCACATTTTGCATTCTTGGATGGAAAAGGGAATGAGGAGGGTAATGTTGTAGGCAGGCTTCCAAGGCACTACCTTCTTGAGAATGTGGATGCCCTTGCTTGTGGAAAAGAATCTATCCCTCATGCCCGTGTGGTGGGACAGTATTCAAGTGCTGAAGCCAGGAAGGTGCACCAAGTAACTGATCCAAGAAGTCATGGTTAGGCATCGATTGTATATATACTGAAGAAACATATTCAAGGTTTCATTAACCTTCTTGTGGTTTTTACTCTTTTGAATGCAGTTGTAAATGAGTTCTGTTTATTAATATTTTTAGCTTGATTTCATTTGGCATTCTGTCCGCACTGAGAACTTTCCAAGCAAGGATAAAAAAAGTCACCACTCTATGCATGATATTAGTATCATCATGAAGTTGTTCTCTCAATTCTAATGTAATGGGAAGCTCGTGATTTGTCAAGGGGTTTGTTTGTAACCAATCTTTCCGTGAATCCTTTTATTTTATGTGCTTTGTATGCTTCTCTTTCAGATAATCCTCCAAGGCTCCTGCTCAAGTTAGATGAGCCACAGTTATGCTCGAGGAAGTTACTTTTTAAGGGATTTTCCTAACCTTTGAATGGGAGTACATTATAAATCAAAAATATGATATGTATATGTATTGATACTGGGCATTCAAAGATTGAAGAAAAGTTATACATGCTAATTACAAGGTTGGCAAGATCTATGGCATTCCAGTTTGTTTGAGTCTGGTGGAAATGAAATGCCAAGAAAGATTGTTGAAAACTGATTAAAACTTTTTCCGATTATTTGCATTTGGTAATTTTGATTAACACATTCAGTCAGTCAGTCGTACAAAAATTGTGTCCTCTGCTTCACCGTGCTACAAGGATAGGACTCCTATCCGCCCTTTTATGTTCCCATCAAATTGTTCTTGTTCTTGTCTGTGTAAAATGTGGATATTTGCAGACTACTTGCAAGTTATAGCAGGCTATGGACATTAGAATTGGATTACGAGCAAACAAAAAGTCTGCATAATCCAAGTTTATCGTGCCCCTGCTTTATGAAAACCTTTGATTTGGATTTAAACCCGAGTACACTTTCAATGATGACAAAAATTACCGAATGTTATGTTGGTGTACAACTATCTATATAGCTAGATAATTTTTGTCGGATCATTGTGCAGTTCGGCAATTTTAATGAACATAAATGAAACTACTAGTACTAACTGAGCTGCATATGCATTGGAAAGAATTTTGAAGAAACAACAACTTCATTTAGATTCCGGTATGAATCCCACACATTAAATACTGCTCCCTCCTTCAACCAATCATACAATTTACAGACTATCATTCTTTATTTCTCTCAGCTTCATGATGTTATTTGTTTGTAGAACACACCTCTCACATATGGCAAATGTCAAATAGGTGGAGAAGATGCGAGTTTCACTTCTTCGTTTATAGACACACTATACTTGGTTTTATGTTCTGCTTTTTCAGTTGGGGTTTAGCTTTTAATAATTCTAAATTTTTGTTACGTCTAAACACATGCCTCGTCTATTGGAAATAACAGAGCTACTTCTTTGTACTTAAAAGACTTGTAAATAACACATTTGTAGTATTAAAGAGTACAGAGGCCATCTAGCATATTTAGCAGAGGGACTGGGTAGATCATATGGCTGGAACGAGGCAATGCAACATCAAAGAAGTAATGGCTCTCTTTTTAATTCACCATCCACAACAGCAGCTGCTTTGGTTCGCCTTCAAGATGATAGATGCCTTGATTATCTGTTCTCCCTCTTGAATATCTATAAAAATGCAGGTAGATTTTTCTTTCCTTAATTGTATTCCTAAAGTAACCTATTTTTTCCCTTTCCCTCGGTTCCTACAACTTTTCCGCTAGATATATATATATATACACATAAACCCATTTTTCAGATGAGGTAGAAGGTGTTTTAAGTGATGCATACAGGTAATATCCAAAAGTAATTAACTTCTATAACTTAATGAATCTCCTGCATTAAGGAACTTAACATAGTTTTGCAAACAGGCGGTGGATGCAGAGGCATGAAGAGATATTTCTGGATGTGTCTTGTTAGGGCAATAGCATTTCGACTTCTTGGAATGAATGGATATGATATTTCATCAGGTGTGTATTACAAGCTTCAAAGTTCAAATGGTATTTACTTGTTGAATGTGGACAACGATCAAACTAGAAATATTCTCGGTTCAGGTGATTTGGCAGAATTTGATGGAAAGGACTATTATTTCGATTCTGTAAGCCCACAATTCACAGATACATAGACAATTCTTGAACTGTACAGGGCTTCACAGATCAAAGTATTCCAGGAAGAACGCATTATTGAGAAAATACGTGTCTGGACAAGTTTCACTAAATCAGACATTTGACAAACAAAGATTACACAGTGAGGTGATAAAACCTATAACAAAGTATTAGCTTTTCCTATCTGTACTTTTTGAGTTGATCTTATTTTATGTCTTCAGGTGGAGTATGCCGTGCAATACCCTAATGGCAGTATGGAACGGATCAAACACAGGATACAATTAGAGCAATACCATCTAGAAAATATTCGGCTTCTCAAAACATCTTACAGGTATACCACCTCAACTCTAAAGACATTTGGATGAGGTCTATTTTGAAAAACAGATTATTAGATGATACGAATTTAGCATTTTCTTCACTCCAGGTGCTCCAGCATTGATAGCAATTAAATTAGAGCATTTTCAATTCAAGATTTTAACTTTTGTCAAGCCATGCTCCGCGATGAACTTGGGAGTCTTGAGAAGTACTGCCCGTTTGATGAAAATATACCCTCTATTAAATACATTACCGGATTACTAATGCACCGGGATAGGAATATTAATCCCAATTGTCTTGTTTGTTTGACTAATAGCTTGATAGTCTTGAGATTTGGGATTATACATCGCCTGTTGGTTTCTGTTCCAAACAAGTTGAGATCTTATTTTCTGCACTTTACGACACACTGAATGAGCTTGCAGACAAAGCTTCCATAGCACAAGGACGATGTGTCAAACATCACCTTTTTGATATAGTAAGGAGTCTTGAGCACAGATTTCAGTTTCACCTAAACACTATATTCAATTCTTTCAAAACTCATGAGTTTACACAATTGATGTGCAGTGGCTATACCATCTCAAATCAATGATGAGAGAGGCAGAGTGGGCGAGAAACAAAAAAACACCCACTTTGGAAGAGTACATGTCAGCTGGGCATGTGACTGTAGTAGGCCTAGGACCTGTTGTTCTCATAACACTATATTTTCTAGTTACAGAATTGCCGGAGGAAGTTGTAACAAGTAAAGAGTATAACAGTTTGTACATCTTAACCACCATAATTGGCCGTCATTTCAATGATCTTGTATCTGCCGAGGCAAAAAAGAATTCCATGAGCTGAGTGTAACTGCTTAGAAATTTTATCTTATACCTTCTGTTAAATCAAGTAAAATATTACTGGCAGTAGTATCACCCTAGTTAAGATCTTGATGAAACTGTAATATCGTATCTGTTTCAATTTTTTATTTCATAGAGAGACATCGTTGAAGGCAAAAGGAATAGCATATGGTTATTATATGTAAATCAAAGTCGTGGGGAAATCAGTGAAGAAGAGGTTATGACGAAAATGAGGAGAACCATAGAAAGTAACAGGAGTAAACTACTACAAATGATCCTTCAAACGAAGCAGAGCTTGGTTCCAAAAGCTTGCAGGGATTTGTTTTGGAAGGCAAACAAGGATTTGTAGTTGACGAAATGAATTTATTCATTCTTGACAAAATCGAAAATTTTGACTGATATGTACTGAAGCTGATCAATCAGTGCTTTTCATGACATTTCATATTCTGATGTTCATCTGCAACTACCCTATTTGATAGAACATGACCACGATTTTTATATTCTCCGGGGCAAAGACATGTACACAGTATAACTTCAGAAAAATCAACTCCTTTATAGAAAATAATTTGTTATATGATATGACTACTACATTCTATCTGTCTGTACTTGAAAAAGAATTATAAACAGCAGTTTGTAGTGTCAATCTTACATCTATGAGAAATTTATAGGCAGCAGGTAACTGATAATTTAAAAAATATATCTATAATATTCACAAGTTGAGATGAAGCCACTCACACAAGATATTAACAACTTTTGGTCACCGAATAATATTGCCCAGCAAGCTATTTGTTGATGGCGAGCTCTGTTCAGTTGACCCAACGTCCTGCAGAGAAACAGGTGAGCTATCCTTCACCTTTTCCATTGTAGTCAGACAATCTAGTGCCCTATTTGTGACAATCACCCTTCGACTTCCAACCCCTACTTTCTTTACTGTCATGCTACCTACTGACTTCTCACTTCCATTAAATGGTGATGAACAAGAGGATGCCACTGATGATCCCATGCATATATTCTCCTCCATTGGTGCCCAACCACTAAGTCTAATCTGCTCTAGCTCATCTGCAACTTCCATCATAGAAGGTCTCATGTCCCTATGAAAAGCAAGACATCTAAAAGCCAACTCTGCAACCTTGTGAATAGATGAAAGAGTCCAAGCATCCCTATTTGGCTCAAGGAATGGATCTATTATCTCATCCACACAACCTTTTCCAATCTTGTCGCTTGCAAGTGCAGCCAAATTAATCTCAGTGGGAGGTCGAGAGAAGTCAACCACCTTCATCGCAGTTACAATCTCTACAAGAACCACCCCAAAACTGTAAACATCACTTTTATCAGAAAGATGGAAGTTTTGATGGTACTGAGGATCCACATAGCCAGGAGTCCCTTGTGGGGCTGTCGAAATGTGAGAATCATCTGTCATGCCAAGTCTGGAAAGGCCAAAATCTGCTACCTTTGAATTGAAGCTGACATCTAAAAGTATATTACTGGATTTAATGTCTCTGTGGTATATTGGGGGATGCATATCTGAGTGGAGATGAGCAATTGCATGGGCAGTCTCCGTCGCAATGGTAAGGCGTACTGTCCATGGAAGGCCCGCACCCCTTTCTCTTTGTAGATGTTGAGCTAGAGTTCCATTGGGCATGAATTCATAGACAAGAATCTGTTCACCGTTCTCAATACAGCAACCTAAAAGACGAACTAGATTCTGATGGCTCACAGAGGACAGAAGCTTTATCTCATTCATGACCTGTTCAATGTCCCGATGTCTTAGTTTCTTAATGGCAACCCACTCATCATTATGGAGCTTTCCAGCATAAACTGTACCATAGGCTCCAATTCCCAGCCTTTGTTTCTCAGAGAACCCATTTGTTGCCCTCTCAATATCTTTGTAGGGGAAGAGAGGAACAGTAGAGCTGCCTGTGGCTTCTGTTAGAAGGCGCTTTGCACTCATTTGGTTTTTCAGAGAAGCAGATCGTCTTCGGACACAATAACAGATGAGAGCCAGAGAAGTCACTACACAAGCTCCAGCAACAACCCCTGAGAATAAAATAAAGTGGATAATCCTTAAAAATTGTGGGAGGAAAGATAAAAATAAAAATAATAAAATCTTTGGCAATAGAAATTGGGAATAGCCTGTAACACTGTTAGTCTTGGCATTTGAGAGGAAAAGATGTTACCTCCTATCAAAATGCCTACTCTGGCAGCTCCTCCACATCGACCAGACATGTATCCCGAAGCATTGCAGTTTGAAACTGATTATGAGCAAGTCAACATTATATAAAATATCGATCAGCAAAGGTGACAAATGCAAAATATAGCATCAAAACTGCAACTGAAACACAAGTATGTAGCTAATAATTGAAAAAATAAATTTTATTATCAGAGTATGTTTTTATGGGGGTCTTCATCTTGAATACCGGAATGATGACTTCTGGTAGATATCAAATGTGCAAAAGGTTAGTGCTAATAAGAGTGTGGGAACATGAGTACACTTCAAATGTTATAATTTCCTGACCGGATAAACTCACAATGTACAATTCTTCTACTTATATTTTTACTCTGCTACAGGGTGGGGTGGAGGGCCGGGGGATGCTATATTTTTTATTACAAAGATCGGAAATGATATATGTTGCTAGAAAGATATGTTGACCTTTGTTGCCAGTAGAACCATGATTTAATTACCCCATGTATTTGCTTTAATTAATTTTATAAGTTATGTCATTGTATCTACTCAAACATGTTTTTGTCCCAATATGATCTCGAAGGACAGACTAGACTCTATTTGCATACAACTGGCGAAAGGGGTAAAGATTTCAAATTTACTTATCGAGGTTAGGATTTTAAGTTTACTTATCAAAGTACAATTGATCTTCAATAACATGTCTTCTCTTTCCTCCGACTCTTCCTTGTTCAAGATTAGTACTACTCCTTTTCAACAAAGCATGTGCTCCGTAATCAACTCACAGAATAAAATGATCATTGGCGGATAATATGATTTGCGTAAAAATAAGTGTTGCTAAAACAATTAAAAAAAACATGATTAAATATACATTTATTCTGATAACATCATTTTTGTTCTGACAATATAAACCGCCTGCAATATTTTTAAAACACAATTTAATTAGTTCCATCAGCAGAATTCATTATAGGAAAATTCTCTTCTAGTCCTGGTACGGGTAAATTTCAATTTTTTAAGCCCAAATTGGCCATAAAATCCCCAATATTTATAAGAAATAATCAGTTGACAATTTCATTCTGACCAAATTTTATACTACTATATTGCCATTTTCACCGACAAGTGACTTGAAGACTTGGTGGCCCAAAAAGTCAAAAACTATAATAATACCCATATAAATTCCGGTAAGGATCTCTCTTCATAAGTTGGATCAATTAATCACTAGACTTTTTGACAAAGCATGTGACTGTGTGAGTACTAGATTGAATGAAACAGCGGGAATCCCAATATATAACCTTTAACTTTGTTTTAAATCATACATATATTTTATAAATAATGTTACTATCACATAATTTTAGTCACATAATATTCACATACACACATATATATATTATGTGTCCTGCGTGACATACAAGGTCCGTAAATTTGTATGTGTGTGTATATAAGATTTATGTAACCCAAATTATGTGATAGTAACATTGCTCATATTTTATTATAATACCTCCGTCCTATAATAAGTGCTTTTTTAAGCTTAAATCACACATACCAATACACAAACTAAAATAACAAAAAAACCCTTAATATACTTTGTTTGTTTTGTTTGAGACTTTTTTTGTTGCCTTTTAGTATCTCTTTCTCTTTCTTCAACCTTTTAACTTCTCAATAAATACCATTGGTTGCATAAGGGCATATATGAGAAAATATTATAAAAATTGTATTGGAATTCTAACACATCATTTATTTTGAAAAAAAATATTAAGCCTAAAAAAACACTTATTGTGAGACGGATGTAGTAATATCTATTTATACTTAAACTAATGAGAATATAATACCTTTATTATTAGTGGTAATAGTAATATAGTTTAAAACGATAAGTTTTTATTTAATCTTTTAAATAATTATAGACAAACAAACATAATATGAGATTATTTTAAATTATCCATGAATAATTTCAAAAAAAATAAACATGTGATTAAAATTATTTAATCATATGATTAGTAATCTTAAAATTATATTCCTTTCGTCCCTTAATATAAGTCGTTTTACAGTTGTGCACAAGTATTAAGAAAATGATTGTATAACATTAAATATAATATCAATTGCCTATATTATCCTTCTATTGAAAAAAGAGTGTTATTTATTGGAAAGAAAATAGTGCAAGAATTAAAGTTATATTTAATACTTAGGGTAATATTAAAAACTAAACAATTAACGCTTACTTAAAATTCTCAAACGACAAATATTAAAAGACAAAAATATTTTTTAAAACGACTTATTTTAAAGGACAGAAGAAGTAATTCATAAAAATATAATTCCGAGATTATAATAATAGTAAACAAACATTCCATAAGAATTAGGATTACTAGGGTCTAGGGTACACAACAGTTAACACAAGATCATCTTAATTTTATCAAAAAAGATTTGTAAAAGATTAGATGGTACTCCCTCTGTTCCTTAATATAAATCATTTTAGAATTATGTATAAGTATTAAGAAAATGATTGTATAATATTAAATATAATATCAATTACCTATATTATCCTTTACTGAAAAAAAGAGTGTTATTTATTAGATATAAAATAATGAGAAAATCAAAGTTATATACTTATATTTAATACTTGGATTAATATTAAAAACTAAACAATAAATGTTTATTTGAAATTCTCAAACGACAAATATTAAGAGACAAAAATATTTTTCTAAAATGACTTATATTAAGGGACGGGTGGAGTAAAATAACTCTAATTTTATTACCACCACACCACATTTCCAAGAAAATGTCCATAGCATAACTGAGGTGGAGGTTAACGAAGACCGAAAGAGGGAGTGGGAGAGATCAGAATGCACCCCGGTTTTAAATGAATTTGTTTAGCATGAAGTTATTTTTTTGGTAAGTTGGTCAATTGGTCAATAAAATACTGACACACATACAGCCTCGCTTGCGTGTCAATATTCTATTGGCCAATTGATCAACTTATTCCAAAATAAATTTCATGTAACCACTTTCCATTTTAAATGTATTGCCCACACTCAAATGAAGTTAGGTTAGGTTATCGACCAAAACTACTAAATGGAGTAAATAAATGCACAACCATATCTACATAAATAAATGTAAAAACACGTAAGCTTTAAAATGTAAATACAGGCGGCATTGAACTAACCTTTCCGGCAACCGTCGCCCGCGGTAAAACCGTCTCCTTTAAACCCTTCCTTACACCGACAACGGAACCCCATCTCTTCACCGCCAAGCGCCACGTTTACGCAATTCGCCTCCCTGACACAACTACACGACCCTTTCAGCCACCACCCCAATTCCACCGACTGAAACTTCAGCTCCACCGCCGAGTTCATACTCCTATTCTCAATCGAATCAACCGCGATCGATGTGAACAGCACCGTACAATTCGTTCGCTTCAAATTCTCCAAAGACATGAACTTCAGTCCTATATCTTTTTCTGAATAACAGCTAATATTGCCGGAGTCCGATTTACATCCCGGAACAGAGAACCGATCTTCCAACAAACTCCCTTGTATCACGCAGCCGTTCAGCTGCGGCCTACAGTTCCGCAACAGAAAGTTGTTTCTCCAAGACGGCGCGTAATTGTGGTTAAAAAATCGATCCATCTCGTGGATATGACGGTTGCATTTTGCTGGTAAATTGACGAGTATATTATCAATTGTTATATTCTGAACCTGGAAATCGCCGATTTGGATGTACTTATTGGGCGTGCAATTAAGACGAATTTCACATCCTTCAGTAAACCCAAACGGATATTGAACGCGATTTTCTCTGCTAGTAGTTCCACAGTACCGATTGCAGGCAGCTGAGTTATTTGCTTCAGCCGAGGACACCACAAATATTGTAATGATTAGCGCGATTATTATCATTTCTGAGTAAAAATGAGCTGAATCGAACTTAATCACTGGGTTTGGCAGTGAATGTGTAAGGGGATAGAAATCAACTGGTACATAAAAGAAAGATCGTTTTTTGAGAGGTACACTTGGTTGTTATTTAATGGCGGTACGGTACCGGTAAGTAATTGGTCTGTGATTTTCAAGTGGGTGAGGGATCTGAGGCCCCATTCAAGTGCTTAAAATTAAAACCAAACGCGGTTTTCTCTCAATCTGAAAGTTGGGTTTGATTAGAAAGTAGTAGTATATTAGCCAAATTCAGAGTGAACTTCTTGCTTTTTCTCTGCCACGCCCATCTTCGATTCGGAATCACATATATACATACATACACTGTGATGTATTACCACCATCTTCCACTCCATCGGAATGTATATTTGCTTTTGTATTCTTTTAAAACATTTTGTCATTAAATTTAAATGTATTTATTTTTTAAAAATAATTTTCAAAAGTCAAACTTGAAAACGAAAAAGTATATTAATAACTAATATAGGTTGGCCGCAGCCACAGCCCACAAGAGTGTGTTAATTAGAAGCGGTCAAGTAATTATGAGATTTTCTGGTTGATAACTTGTTATATTACACTATGAGGTTAGGGAATTATAAGTTTAAGATAAATCAGCCAAAAAGGTTGATTGGCGAAGCGAATTATAGAATCGTTTGACTAACTAACACCTACTCAACGTGTGGACTGTAAACACCATGCAGTGCCCCTTCGTTGCTGCCTATAGGCTATATGTAATACCCGAAAAAAAAAAAATAACATTTAACTTTAGATTTTTTTTTAAATATTTTAAATGGACCTTGTTTTTTATTTGGGTTTGTCTTTTTATATATAATTGAGTTTTTTTTATGTTCGGGTCAAATATTGTATTTAATTTATGTGGACTACAACTATTAAAGAATTTCATTAATTTAGGTTTTAAACTTATTGGGCTTAATTTGTATTTGGATAATTTTAAAATCCTATTATAATTAGGGGAAATTAATAAATAAATAATAAGATATATTAATAACAACTAAACCCTAATGGTCCTTGCATATCTAATACAAACCGAGGGGAAGGGATGAAACGGCGGAAGCAAGAAAAAGGGAGCGAACTAAGCAAGTAAGGTATGTAAATTTGTTCTGTATAAAAGCCTTAATATTTTTCCATGATCACCTGAAAAGTTTGAAGAAGCTAGCATTGTATTATAATTATTATTATTATATATATATGTGAACGGAGGTGGGATCCAGATTTGGTAAAATAAAAGTTTCATATTATTGTTTTTATTTACTGATGTAGTGATGCTATGTAGTGAAGTTATTATAAAATATGCATGTAATGATTAGATGGAATAATAAAAGTTTGAGTTTTGTTATATAATGCATTCTGTTAATATACATATGTATATAGGTATACGTTTTACCGCACTGGTTTGGAACGAAGGTGTAAGAAATAATTTAATTGTACTATAAATTCTATACATCACGTAATTTAGATCAGAAAGTGTGAATGCAAGTATATATATATCAGAAAGGGGGGGGGGATCACTAGCGATAATAATAATAATAATAGTAATAATAATTCATTAATTATATTTATTTATTATTTCTATTAATTAGTTCGAACGGAGGGAGCCTAATCGAATTATATTTGGAATTCTAATCTGGGTATTACATTGCTTAATCCAGGTACGGATTTCGTACTCCTTAGCGATTCTCTTATTAAATTTAATTTGTTCGTTTTGTTTCTCGTTTCGAAAATGGTTATTGTTTCTCATGATCGTTCGTTCTCAAATTCTTGTGGTAGTTTCGTCTTGGTAGTGATACTTAGAACTCGTGTTTGTACTCTTTGAATTGGGTTAACATATTTAGTATTTATTTTAATCTTTTAGAGATGTACATGTTAGCGTATTTTTGGAGTTTCGTATTTATATTTGTTTCGTTGGTACATGTATATACTAGAACCCCTTGTGTTAATAATGTGTCGCATATGTTGTGACATAATATTATTGTTAGAATATACCGTAGGGTATACCTGAGCTATAACCACATGTGGGGGTACCACAGGCATGCCCTCTTGGCACTCAGGCATGACACCTTCCGTGGCGGTGTGATCAGTCCACGGCGTCTCCGTTTTGTGCTCCGGTGGGAGTTGGCCATTTGGTGTTTTGTTGTGGGAGGCGTATGGGTCGACCCTAGTTTTCTGTTATGTTCTGCGGAGTGGACGATGTTTGTGCCAAACACGCCTTCCGATTTTGCATGCATCTGGATTGCGCAGTCCGATGTGTGATTGCCTGTGTGGCATTATTTTGATTGCCTGTGTGGCATTATTTGACTTGCCTATGTGGCAAGGTATATTTCTGTTTTGTTTTGAGTTCGATATGAAATAACAACCAACCATTTGATTCAACCTATTATTTCATTGTGTTAATTTTGTTCGTTTCAGTTCAGTTCAGTTCATTTATTGAGTTAGTTATTTCGTTTCATTATTCTTGTATTCTATATCCGTACTGGGCGTTTGGCTCATGCTGTGTTTTTCCTCAGGCAGGTATTCAGGGGAATCAAGGGCAAGTGTGATGAGAGCTCCTTTCAATCCAATGATTTAGATATTTTGTTTAGGTTTGATAGATGGTTTATTTGGAGTTGTAATAATTATTTCAGATTATGGTTTGGGCCAGTTTGACATTTATTCTGGTTTGACCTTGTTGATATTTATTGGTTTTAAATACTATTCTTTTGTGATTTAAAGCTATAGTATTGTTTTCTTTAGCTCTGTTGTGTTTTGAGTAACCTCCCTTTTTATTTCGGAAAGGGGGTGTTACAGAGTTGGTATCAGAGCTTAGGTTCTTTCTTGTAGAAAACCTATTTAGGTTTGACCTGTGAGTTATGGGTAGAATTTTGGGGTTAGGTTTTGTTCAGTTTGATTTTCTGTTCAGCTATATTCAAATCTGTCTCTAATCTATTTTACTGATATTCGTTGATTTGTTCTTAGATGGCTCGTCAATCCACTAGAGTTGCTGGGAGGAGAGGTAACAATAGGGGAAGAGGTGATGGTTAGCCCGATGAGCAACCTAATGACCAGATTAATGCTCAATTGACTAACTTGGTGAATCAGGCGATTAATCAGGCTTTACCGCAGTTGGTGGCACAGGTGGTACAGGCAATGCAGCATCCTCCAGAAATTCCTGAGCAGGGGAACTCGGGAAATAATGGTCCGCAGGCAAACGAAGAGGAAGGGAATGTGGATGGTCTTGATCAACATGTGGTTCCAATGTACGTATGGTTGGAGAGGTTTCAAAAGCAGAAGCCACAGTCATTCAGTTCAGCTCCGACTCCAATTGATGAGGAGAATTGATTGCACACCTAGAGAAGATTTTTGATGTGTTAGGGTGCTCGGATAATCAGAGAGTATTGCTTGTAGCTTACAAGTTAGAGGGGGATGCACAGAGATAGTGGAAAGCGATGAAAACAACAAAGAGTGATGGGTATGTGGAGACACTTCGATGGACAGAGTTTTGTGAGGTCTTTTATCAGCAGTACTTTCCAGCTGCTGATAAAGAGGCCTATGCTAGAGAGTATCTGTCTATTTGACAGAAAGATGATGAGTCCATCACAGATTTTATGACAAGGTTCACCAGGTTGGCAGGCTTTGCGGAAACCTCTGCAGGGACTGCAGCGGAACAGGCGAAGAAGTTCAAGTGGCGGATTCATTATAGGTATCAGCAACATCTCATTAACACCAAGTTTGTGGATGTATCGGCTGTGGCTAATGCGGCCAAGAACATTGAGATGGAGCGACAGGACTTTCGGTCTTCTAAACCGGAAGGGAATCGGAAGAGGGACAGAGATGACCAGCAGGGTCAAGCTTCGGGTCTGCATGGGAGAAATCCAGGTGGTCAGTGGAACAGAAACCGTGGTGTCCAGCAAGGGCAGTGGCGTGGTCAAAATCAGAACATGAGAAATCAGCAGATGCCTCAGCAAGGACATAATCGTCAGCTTCAGCTACCTTGGTATGGACAGAATCCGCAGCAAGGGCAGAATCGTCAACTTCAGCTACCTTGGTATGGACAGAATCCTCAGCAAGGGCAGAATCGTCAGCAGGGGAAGAATCAGGGTCGTTATCCGGGACCAGCTGGTGGGGTTAACCCAAATCTTATTCCGATAGTTCCTTAGTACCATGTGTGGGGCTAATCATCCGGAAGAGACAGTGTCATAGAGTTACTGGTGTATGCTTCTTGTGTGGGCAGATGGGTCACATGGCTAGAGATTGTACCGGGCCACGTGGTAATGGTGGAGGCGGTGATCATGGTGGCAATGGTGGTCAGCGTCAAGGTGGTTGAGTGTTTGTCTTGACACATAATCAGGCGGCAGGTGCGCCAGGTACTGTTTCTGGCACTCTTTTAGTTAGTAGTTGTGAGGCTTCTATTTTATTTGATACTGGTTCTACTCATTCTGTTGTGGCTTAGTCTTTTGTTCGGCACCTGGGTGTGCCATCTCAATCTTTAGATTTTGTTATGTCTATTGCTACCCCGATGGGGACTTCTGTTATTATTTCTGATTTATATCGAGGGTGTCCGATCAGTTTTGGGGATAATATTCGTAGTACTAATCTCCTTCCAATGTGTATGCACAATTTTGATGTTATTCTCGGGATGGACTGGTTGGATAAGCACCAGGACACTATCGACTACCAGGCGAAGAAGGTTATATTTGGAGATGTGAAGTCTCCGAAATTCGTATTTCAGGGTTCACAGCCGAGTAGAGTGGTGAAATTGATTTCAGCCTTGAAGGCTGGGAAGTTAGTGGCAAAAGGTTGTGAGGGGTATTTGGCATTTGTGAAGGATACCTCTAAGGGCGAGTCTCGTATTGAGAATATTTCCGTTGTTCGTGAGTTTCCCGATGTGTTTCCTGAGGAGTTGTCAGGGTTGCCACCGCAGCGGGAAGTTGAGTTTACTATTGAGCTCGTTCCTGGTGTGAGACCTATTTCTAAAGCGCCGTATCGGATGGCACCATTGGAGTTGAAGGAGCAGTTGCAGGAACTGTTAGATCATGGTGTGATTCGGCCGAGTGTTTCGCCGTGGGGTGCTCCAGTTTTATTTGTGAAGAAGAAGGATGGGTCTATGAGGTTGTGCATAGACTACAGAGAGTTGAACAAGATTACTATCAGGAATCGGTATCCTTTACCGAGAATTGAAGACTTGTTTGACCAACTTCGGGGGGCGAAGTATTTTTCAAAGATAGACTTGAGGTCGGGTTACCATCAGTTGAGGGTGAGAGATGAGGATGTCTCCAAGACAGCTTTTCGTACTCTCTATGGGCATTACGAGTTTCTGGTGATGCCATTTGGGTTGACTAACGCTCCGGCAGTGTTTATGGATTTGATGAACCGGGTGTTCAAGGAGTACTTGGACCAATATGTTATTGTCTTTATTGATGACATTTTGGTTTACTCCAAGTCTAGGGAGGAGCATGAGGAACATCTTCGAACAGTGTTGGGAATTTTGCAGAAAGAGAAATTGTATGCTAAATTCTCTAAATGCGAGTTTTGGTTGGAGCAGATTGCATTTTTGGGCCACGTTGTTTCTGCTGAAGGCATTAAGGTGGATCCTACGAAGGTTGATGCTATCACTAAATGGCCGAGACCTACTACTGTGACAGAGATTAGGAGTTTCTTGGGTTTGGCAGGGTATTACAGACGATTCGTGGAGGGATTCTCCTTGCTTACCTTACCATTGACTCAGTTGATGAAAAAGGGCACGAAGTTTGTGTGGAATGAGGAGTGTGAGAAAAGTTTCGAGGAGTTGAAGAAACGACTTGTGACAGCTCTTATACTTACATTGCCTTCGGGAATAGGAGGTTATCAGATTTATAGTGATGCTTCTAAGAAGGGTTTAGGGTATGTTTTGATGCAACACGGTAAGGTGATTGCTTACGCTTCTAGGCAACTTAAACCTTATGAGGTGAATTACCCCACACATGATTTGGAGTTGGCAGCGGTGATCTTTGCTTTAAAGATTTGGAGGCACTATTTGTATGGAGAGACTTATGATATCTTCACCGATCACAAAAGTCTTAAATACATTTTCACTCAAAAGGAGCTTAACATGAGGCAGAGGCGTTGGTTGGAGCTTCTAAAGATTATGATGCAAGGATTCAGTATCACCCGGGGAAGGCAAATGTGGTTGCAGATGCTCTTAGCCGAAAAAGTTCAGGAAGTGTAGCAGCTCTTATTACACAACCTCAGCTTATTTCGGATATGGAGCGACTAGAGTTGGAGTTGTATGTCCAAGGTTCAGATGGGCATTTGGCAGGTATGAGAGTGGAGCCCTCTCTTATTTCAAGGGTTAAGGAAGCTCAAAAGGAAGATGGGAAATTATGGAGTATGGCACAGAATATGGAAGAGGGCAAGCAGCCCGACTTTCGTATTGATGACCGATGGTGTGATTTGGTTGGGTGAGCGGTTGTGTGCACCGTCTGATCCAATCATTCGGGAGTCGGTTTTGGCGGAGGCTCATAGTTCGCCATTTTCTATTCATCCAGGTTCTACAAAAATGTACAGGCATTTGAAGGAAAATTTTTGGTGGAATGGGATGAAGCAAGACGTGGCTGAGTATGTTGGGAAATGTCTCACTTGTCAACAAGTGAAGATAGAACATCAATGAGCTAGTGGTTTGCTGCAACAGTTAGACATTCCAATGTGGAAATGGGAAGATATCATGATGGATTTTGTGACTGGTTTGCCAAAGACTTTCAGAAAGAATGATGCCATTTGGGTTGTGGTGGACCGGTTGACTAAATCGGCACACTTTTTGGCCATCCACGAGGGCTACACGGTGGATAGGTTGGCATAGATATTTCAGCAGAAGATTGTTAGACTTCATGGTACTCCGGTGTCTATTGTTTTGGATCGGGACCCACGATTCACTTCACGATTCTGGAAAGGGTTTCAACGAGCTTGGGGTACTCGGCTCAACTTTAGTACTGCTTTCCATCCGCAGACCGATGGACAATCTGAACAGACTATTCATGTGACGCCCCCAGAATAGGTCCAGTCAACCCAACCCTATTCTGAGTCGCCAAATACATGGTACAGAATTCAAATACAAACTTTATATCATACGGTCGTGCAAAATACGACCACACAACTGTGAGTGTCAATACAAATATGTAGAAAATATTAAGATTCAAACTAAGTCCTCATTACAATTATTATCACACTATTTATCAGAAATAGTGAGGACTACTACTGCTCTAACTCGGACCATCACTCTGTCCCCCGACTAGTTCCCGCAACATTCTCATTTCCTGAAGAGGACAACAGATGAAAAGGGTGAGCTCAACTAGCCCAGTAAAGAATATTATGACTAAGATAATGGAAAATAAATTATCGTTAGCCTTCAATAAATCAGATAAAATATAATGGACAACCAATCTTAGATCAATATTTGCAGCGAAAATAACAATTCATTAGAAGAGTTAAGTAGAGAATGAAGTCTACTATCTTCTATGATTTAAAAGTCCATCATCAATATTTTATCCCTGTAACATCAATCAATATACATCTCGAATCAATATTCATCTTTGCACTACAGGCCAAAGATATTCATTTGTATCATCAGTGGTCATGTTCATCTCAACACCTGTCATCTTTGCACTACGGCCAAAGATATTCATCAGGTAATCATTCATCTTTGCTCTATAGGCCAAAGATATTCAGTTATATCACCACTTAGAACTGAGGATGATGAAAAATCATATAAATAACGAATCCAGTGAAATAAAGGAATATTAAGGATTCGTATTTTAGTTTATCAAAGTTCAAGAATATTCCATAATAATACTTTGTGGAGCAAAATTCAAGAATCAAGCTCAAAACTTAGATCCATTCAAAGATATGAACCTTAACAAGCAATTTGGACAAACAGAAGAAAATTTTATTTTTCCGTCAATAGTGCCGTATACGTGAATAGTGCTTGTATACGTGAATAGTAACTCCGACGGAAAAAGTAAGAATTTCATAATAAAATCTATGTCAATATTTTGGTATAATGATATTGAAAAGAATAACATCATTTATGAAAGAAAATAACATCCCTTACCTCAAAAGAATAGTACCTCTGACTGGAATATCGAATATAATATCGAAGGAAACTTGCACTGAATACTAACACTCAAAGTATTGAAATACTCACAAAAATACGCTCGATATTATAGAGAGAGAAAACTTCTGATTCTGGTGTGATTTTCAATTCTAACCTAAGCACCCTATTTATAGGAAAAACTTAGGATGCCAAAGGAGACTAAAATAATAAAATAATATTATTTTTAAAAAAAAAATCCGCCGCCTGGCGGCTTTCAAAATTCTGAATTTTTCAACAAAAGTGGGGCCCACCCATTAAAAAATATTTATTTTCTGAAACTTCAATAATTCATAATAAATAGCCCCTTTGTCAGAAAAATACAAATTCTATGTTCTTCCATAGGAAATTTAATTCTCTACAACTTTGTAGAAGGAAGTTTTTCCAAATTTCAAACATAAATTATCCGAAATCCATAAACAGATGATTTCTCACACCAAAATATTGATAAAAACTCATCAGCGCCAATTTCTTCTTTAATATCCACAAAATAAATATTTCCTCATCATATAAATCAATAATTAATTATTCACAAATAATATTACAGAACTACAATATTGACAACCAGGTCGTTCCTAGGAAAGAGGGGGCCTTCCGATAAGGACTTCTCCCTACTGGCGCGCAATTAAATAACCCCTCCTAGACAGAACTTCCTTAGACATTGTCAATAATGCTATCTAATAATATTATTCAAATAATATGAATTATTGAGTTGATAATGTGAAATACTGTGCAATGACAATTATTGAATCAATAATACAAAATATCAACTGTAGCCATTATTGAGTCAATCATATAAAATAACAACGTAGCAATTATTGAGTCAATAATATAAAATATCAACGTAGCAATTATTGAGTCAATAATATAAAATATCAACGTAGCAATTATTGAGTCAATAATATAAAAAATTAAACAGTAATTACTGTAACAATAATTGAGTAAGTGCATTCTCAAGTAAGACTCAATAATTCGAAATACTGTGCAATACCGTGTGCTACTGTGTAACACCGCGTATCACTGTATTTTAACCACCGGGTATTTCAACAGTACTAACGGTAACAACTACGTCGTTATTTTATAAAAAGGTTATTTCTGTCGCTTTCTATATCCGACAGTTATTCCGTTGTGGGGTCCACAAATAGCTGCGCCGTCGTACGAATATTCTCCGACAACAAGAATATTCTACGACCAAACGAATAATCCCCGACAACCAGAATATTTTATAACCACTTGCTCATTTTAAAATATTCGCACATTTCACCCATAACTTTCATATTTATGAAATCAACACCTTACTATTTCGAAATAATATATAAAGAAAATTAAATCTTTATTCATAAAAGTTGGAGTATTACAATTCAAACGTTGGAGAACATGTTGAGGTCTTGTGCACTTGAGTGGTCAGGTAATTGGGATGATTATCTGAGCCTAGTTGAGTTTGCATATAACAATAGTTGGCATGCAAGTATTGGGATGGCTCCGTTTGAGGCGTTGTATGGTAGGAAGTGTCGGGCACCAACTTGTTGGGATGAGGTTGGCGAGAGAGCCATAGAAGGGCCTGAGTTAGTCCAAATCACTACGAAGAAGGTAGCGGTGGCTAAGGAGAAATTGAAGTCGGCTCGATCACTGCAGAAAAGTTATGCTGATAAGCATAGGAGGACCTTAGAGTTTGAACCTGGTGAGCATGTGTTCCTAAAAGTTTCTCCTTGGAAGGGTATTCGACGATTTGGTCTGAAAGGGAAGCTTAATCCGCGTTATATTGGCCCATTCGAGATTCTGAAGAGGGTTGGTGAGGTTGCATATCGGTTTGCCTCCACAGCTAGCTGTGCACAATGTGTTTCATGTGTCGGTGTTGAGGAGTTATAAATATCATCCGTTGCATGTGGTGCAATATCCGTTCGATAAGATTCGTGATGATCTTACTTGTGTGGAGCAAGCCGAGGCGATTTTGGATCGTCAAGAGCGGGTTATGAGGAGGAAGACAATTCCGTTCGTCAAGGTTTTGTGGAGAAATCATTCGGAGCGAGAGGCTATGTAAGACCCCAACTTTTATGAATAAAGATTTAATTTTCTTTATATATTATTTCGAAACAGTAAGGTGTTGTTTTGACAAATATGAAAGTTATGGGTGATATGTGCAAATATTTTAAAATGAGCAAGTGGTTATAAAATATTCTTGTTGTCGGGGAATATTCGTTTGGTCGTGGAATATTCTTGTTGTCGGGGAATATTCGTACGACGGCGCAGCTATTTATGGGCCCCACAACAGAATAACTGTCGGATATAGAAAGCGACAGAAATAACCTTTTTATAAAATAACGGCGTAGTTGTTACCGTTAGTACTGTTGAAATACCCGGTGGTTAAAATACAGTGATACGCAATGTTACACAGTAGCACACGGTATTGCACAGTATTTCGAATTATTGAGTTTTACGTGAGAAGGAACTTACTCAATTATTGTTACAGTAATTACTGTTCAATACTTTATATTATTGACTCAATAATTGCTACGTTGATATTTTATATGATTGATTCAATAATGACTACAATTGATAGTTTGTATTATTGATTCAATAATTGTCACTGCATAGTATTTCACATTATCAACTCAATAATTTATATTATTTGAATAATATTATTAGATAGCATTATTGACAATGTCTAAGAAAGTTCTGTCTAGGAGGGGTTATTTAATTGCGCGCCAGTAAGGAGAAGTCCTTATCGGAAGGCCCCCTCTTTCCTTGGGAACGACCTGGTTGTCAATATTGTAGTTCTATAATATTATTTGTGAATAATTAATTATTAATTTATATGATAAAGAAATATTTATTTTGTGGATATTAAAGAAGGAATTAGCACTGATGTGTTTTTATCAGTATTTTGGTGTGAAAAATTATCCGTTTGTGAATTTCGGATAATTTATGTTTGGAATTTGAAAAAACTTCCTTCTACAAAGTTGTAGAGAATTAAATTTCCTATAGAAGGATATAGAATTTGTATTTTTCTGACAAAAGGGGCTATTTATTATGAATTATTGAAGTTTCGGAAAATAAATATTTTTTTAAAATAAAATAGTCGGCCCCACTTTTGGTTGGTGGCTGATGGCTTTTGTTTTTGGTCATGAGGCGGCGAAAATTTTTAAAAATAAAATATTATTTTATTAATTTAGTCTACTTTGGCATCTTAAACTTTTCCTATAAATAGGGTGCTTAGGTTAGAATTGAAAATCACACCAGAAATCAGAAGTTTTCTCTCTCTATAATATCGAGCGTATTTTTGTGAGTATTTAGATACTTTGAGTATTAATATTCAGTGCAAGTTTCCTTCGGTATTATATCCGATATTCCAGTCAGAGGTACTATCTTTTTGAGGTAAGGGATGTTATTTTCTTTCATAAATGATGTTATTCTTTTCAATATCATTATACAAAAATATTGTCATGGATTTTATTATGAAATTCTTACTTTTTCCGTCGGGGTTACTATTCACGTATATGACACTATTCACGGAAAAATTAAATTTTCTTCTATTTGTCCAAATTGTCTGTTATGGTTACTATCTTTGATTGGATCTAAGTTTTGAGCTTTATTCTTGAATTTTGCTCCACAAAGTGTTATTATGGAGTATTCTTGAACTTGGATAAATTAGATTGCGAATCCTTAATCTTATCCTTTATTTCACTGGATTCGTTATTTATATTATTTTCATCATCCTCAGTCCTAAGTGGTGTTATAATTGAATATCTTTGGCCTGTAGAGCAAAGATGAATGATTACCTGATGAATATCTTTGGCCGTAGTGCAAAGATGACAGGTGTTGAGATGAACATGACCTATTATGATACAAACGAATATATTTGGCATGTAGTGCAAAGATGAATATTTGATTTGAGATGTATATTGATTGATGTTACAGGGATAAAATATTGATGATGAACGGTTATTTCCGCTGCGAATATTGATCTAAAATTTATTGTCAATAATATTTTATCTGAATTGTTGAAGACTAACGATAATTTATTTTCCATTATCTTAGTCGTAATATTCTTTACTGGGCTAGTTAAGCTCACCCTTTTCATCTGTTGTCCTCTTCAGGAAATGAGAATATTGCGGAAACTAGTCGGGGGACAGAGTGATGGTCCGAGTTAGAGCAGTAGTAGTCCTCGCTATTTTTGAAAAATAGTGGAATAATAATTGTAATAAATAGAGAATGAATTTGAATATTAATATTTCGTATTATATACGATTTGTATTGACACTCACAGTTGTGTGGCTGTATTTTGCACGACCGTGTGATATAAAGTTTGTATTTAAATTATGTACCATGTATTTGGCGACTCAGAATGGGTTGGGTTGACTGAACCTATTCTGGGGGGCGTCACAGGCTACATGGGAGATGGAGGAGTCTATTCGAGCGGAATATCCTCATCTTTTTGATAATTAGGTTCGTTCTTTTCTTTTAATTCTGGGGGCGGAATCCTTTTAAGGGGTAAGTGATGTAATATCCGGAAAAAAAAATAACATTTAACTTTAGATTTTTTTTAAAATATTTTAAGTGGACCTTGTCTTTTATTTGGGTTTGTCTTTTTATATATAATTGGGCTTTTCTTATGTTCGGGTCAAACATCATATTTAATTTATGTGGACTACAACTATTAAAGAATTTCATTAATTTGGGTTTTAAACTTATTGGGCTTAATTTGTATTTGGGTAATTTTAAAATCCTATTATAATTAGGGGAAATTAATAAATATGTTAATAAATAAATAATAAGATATATTAATAACAACTAAACCCTAATGTTCCTTGCATATCTAATACAAACCGAGGGGAAGGGAGGAAACAGCGGAAGCAAGAAAAAGGGAGCGACCTAAGCAAGTAAGGTATGTAAATTTGTTCTGTATAAAAGCCTTAATATTTTTCCATGATCACCTGGAAAGTTTGAAGAAGCTAGCATTGTATTATAATTATTATTATTATATATATATATGTGAACGGAGGTGGGATCCAGATTTGGTAAAATAAAAGTTTCATATTATTGTTTTTATTTACTGATGTAGTGATGCTATGTAGTGAAGTTATTATAAAATATGCATGTAATGATTAGATGAAATAATGAAAGTTTGAGTTTTGTTATATAATGCATTCTGTTAATATACATATGTATATAGGTATACGTTTTACCGCACTGGTTTGGAACGAAGGTGTAAGAAATAATTTAATTGTAATATAAATTATATACATCATGTAATTTAGATCAGAAAGTGTGAATGCAAGTATATATATCAGAAAGGGGGGGGGGGGATCACTAGCGATAATAATAATTCATTAATTATATTTATTTATTATTTCTTTTAATTAGTTCGAACGGAGGGAGTCTAACCGAATCATATTTGGAATTCTAATCTGGGTATTACATTGCTTAATCCAGGTACGGATTTCGTACTCCTTCAGCGATTCTCTTATTAAATTTAATTTGTTCGTTTTGTTTCTCGTTTCGAAAATGGTTATTGTTTCTCATGATCGTTCGTTCTCAAATTCTTGTGGTAGTTTCGTCTTGGTAGTGATACTTAGAACTCGTGTTTGTACTCTTTGAATTGGGTTAACATATTTAGTATTTATTTTAATCTTTTAGAGATGTACATGTTAGCATATTTTTGGAGTTTCGTATTTATATTTGTTTCGTTGTTACATGTATATACTAGAACCCCTTGTGTTAATAATGTGTCGCATGTGTTGTGATATAATATTATTGTTAGAATATACCGTAGGGTATACCTGAGTTATAACCACCTATGGGGGTACTACAGGTATGCCCTCTTGGCACCGAGGCATGACACCTTCCGTGGCGGTGTGATCAGTCCACGACGTCTCCGTTTTGTACCCCGGTGGGAGTTGGCCATTTGGTGTTTTGTTATGGGAGGCGTATGGGTCTACCCTAGTTTTCTGTTCTGTTCTGCGGAGTGGCGATGTTTGTGCCAAACACGCCTTTCGATTTTACATGCATCTGGATTGCGCAGTCCGATGTGTGATTGCCTGTGTGACATTATTTGACTTGCTTATATGGCAAGGTATATTTTTATTTTATTTTGAGCTCAGTATGAAATAACACCCAATCATTTGATTCAGCCTATTATTTCATTGTGTTAGTTTTGTTCGTTTCAGTTCAGTTCAGTTCATTTATTGAGTTAGTTAATTCGTTTCATTATTCTTGTATTCTATATCCGTACTGGGCGTTTGGCTCATGCTGTATTTTTTCTCCGACAGGTATTCAGGGAAATCAAGGGCAAGTGTGATGAGAGCTCCTTTCAATCCAATGATTTAGATATTTTGTTTAGGTTTGATAGATGATTTATTTGGAGTTGTAATAATTATTTCAGATTATGGTTTGGGCCAGTTTGACATTTATTCTGGTTTGACCTTGTTGATATTTATTGGTTTTAAATACTATTCTTTTGTGATTTAAAGCTATAGTATTATTTTCTTCAGCTCTGTTGTGTTTTGAGTAACCTCCCTTTCTATTTCGGAAAAGGGGTGTTACTGTTAGAGTTTATGCCCTAGAGGCTAATTCTTTGATGTAATTGCTTAAACATTTTTTGATATTATATTTGATTGAATAAATGAATTATTTTATTATGGTTTATTTACTGCGTTATGTAAATATTAACATAATAAAAGTCCTTAGAATAGTGATACAAATTATATGGCTTCAAGTATGTGACTTGAACATGAGATCATATAATTACAATTAGTATCATTACTCTTAAATGTCCCTAGTCGAGTGTCATTGTTAATGGGACAACAATGATATATTGAGACTAGTATGTGGATTGACTGATGGCTAAATCTCATTGGTCATAAATATATGAGATATTGAATCAATGCATAGGTACATGTTAGAGAACAATGTACTGGACAGACCCACCATGAGAATTCTACGTGGAGCATTATGCAAAGTGTCATAAGCAATTCTCATAGTGACAATGATGTAATGATCCTCCGACCTGAAATCACTATATTACTACACGAGAATTTATGTACTTTGATATCATCAAAGGCCACCTTTAATAGGGTAGACGATAAAGGTGATTATTGGGTACATCATGAATCGTGTGAGGAATATGAGTGATCTAGATGGAATGTAACCCTCCTATATATTAGGGGTGATATCCATAGGCCTCTTGATTGAGTAGGACTATGAAATACATGGCCATGCTCAAATAGTGATTTGTTTCATATAGTCTACTCATCGATCAAGAAAACTCAGATTAAATTATGAAGAGGATGACACATTCTATGCCTCGAGTTTAATCTAGGATGTCAAGGTTAAAAAGATTAAATTACAATGAAACATTGGTCACGAAAAGGTTGTATCGAATCACCGATCTTATTATTATTTGGGTAGCAGTGATGCATTACTAGATGCTGCTTGTGACACCCCCAGAATAGGTCCAGTCAACTCAACCCATTCTGAGTCGCCAGATACATGGTACAGAATTCAAATACAAACTTTATATCATACGGTCGTGCAAAATACGACCACACAACTGTGAGTGTCAATACAAATATGTAAAAAATATTAATATTCAAACTAAGTCCTCATTACAATTATTATCACACTATTTATCAGAAATAGGTGAGGACTACTACTGCTCTAACTCGAACCATCACTCTGTCCCCCGACTAGTCCCTACGACATTCTCATTTTCTGAAGAGGACAACAGATGAAAAGGGTGAGCTCAACTAGCTCAGTAAAGAATATTACGACTAAGATAATGGAAAATAAATTATCGTTAGTCTTCAACAATTCAGATAAAATATTATTGACAACAAGTTTTAGATCAATATTCGCAGCGGAAATAACCAGTCATCATCAATATTTTATTCCTGTAACATCAATCAATATACATCTCGAATCAAATATTCATCTTTGCACTACAGGCCAAAGATATTCATTTGTATCATCAGTGGTCATGTTCATCTCAACACCTGTCATCTTTGCACTACGGCCAAAGATATTCATCAGGTAATCATTCATCTTTGCTCTACAGGCCAAAGATATTCAGTTATATCACCACTTAGAACTGAGGATGATGAAAATAATATAAATAACGAATCCAGTGAAATAAATGATAAGATTAAGGATTCATATTTTAGTTTATTCAAGTTCAAGAATATTCTATAATAATACTTTGTGGAGCAAAATTCAAGAATGAAGCTCAAACTTTAGATCCAATCAAAGATAATAACCATAACAGATAATTTGGACAAATAGAAGAAAATTTAATTTTTCCGTGAATAGTGCTGTATACGTGAATAGTGTCGTATATGTGAATAGTAACTCCGACGAAAAAGTAAGAATTTCATAATAAAATTCATGACAATATTTTGGTATAATGATATTAAAAAGAATAATATCATTTACGAAAGAAAATAACATCCCTTACCTCAAAAGGATAGTACCTCTGGCTGAAATATCGGATATAATACCGAAAAAAACTTGCACTGAATAGTAATACTCAAAGTATCTAAATACTCACAAAAATACGCTCAATATTATAGAGAGAGAAAACTTTTGATTCTGGTGTGATTTTCAATTCTAACCTAAGCACCCTATTTATAAGAAAAGCTTAGGATGACAAAGTAGACTAAATTAATAAAATAATATTATTTTTTTAAAAATCTCCAACCGCCGGCTGCTCTTCAAAACATCAGAATTTTTCAACAAAAGTGGGGCCCACTTTTAAAAAAATATTTATTTTCCGAAACTTCAATAATTCACAATAAATAGCCCCTTTTGTCAGAAAAATATAAATTCTATGTCCTTCTATAGAAAATTTAATTCTCTACAACTTTGTAGAAGGAAGTTTTTCCAAATTCCAAACATAAATTATCCGAAATCCATAAACAAATGATTATCCACACCCATAATATTGATAAAAACTCATCAGCGCTAATTCCTTCTTTTATATCCACAAAATAAATTTTTTTTTCTCATATAAATCAATAATTAATTATTCATAAATAATATTACAGAACTACAATATTGACAACCAGGTCGTTCTCAGGAAAGAGGGGGCCTTCCGATAAGGACTTCTCCTTACTGGCGCGCAATTAAATAACCCCTCCTAGACGGAACTTCCTTAGACATTGTCAATAATGCTATGTAATAATATTATTCAAATAATATGAATTATTGAGTTAATAATGTGAAATACTGTGCAGTGACAATTATTGAATCAATAATACAAACTATCTACTGTAGCCATTATTGAATCAATCATATAAAATAGCAACGTAGTAATTATTGAGTCAATAAAATATCAATGTAACAATTATTGAGTCAATAATATAAAATATCAACGTAGCAATTATTGAGTCAATAATATAAAATATTAAACAGTAATTACTGTAACAATAATTGAGTAAGTGTCTTCTCACGTAAGACTCAATAATTCGAAATACTGTGCAATACCGTGTGCTACTGTGCAACACCGCATATCACTGTATTTTAATCACCGGAAATTTTAACAGTACTAACGGTAACAACTACTCCGTTATTTTGTAAAAAAATTATTTATGTCGCTTTCTATATCCGACAGTTATTCCGTTGTGGGGACCACAAATAGCTGCGCCGTCGTACGAATATTCCCCGATAACAAGAATATTCCACGACCAAACGAATATTCCCCGACAATCAGAATATTTTATAACCACGTGCTCATTTTAAAATATTTGCACATTTCACCCATAACTTTTATATTTATCAAATCAACACCTTACTATTTCGAAATAATATATAAAGAAAATTAAATCTTTATTCATAAAAGTTGGGGTCTTACAACCTCCCCTCCTTATAAAATTTCGTCCTCGAAATTGACGTACGTACCTAGTATGTCGAAAAGGTGAGGATACCTCGCTTTCATTTTCGATTCCAACTCCCAGGTCATTTCTTCAATAACATGGTTTCTCCACAAAACTTTAACTTGAGGTATAATTTTAGAGCGTAGGACATGCTCCTTCCTATCCAAGATCCTGACAGGTACCTCCTCGTACGTTAAATCTTCGGCTATCTCGTCTGGTTCTAACTCAATAATGCGATTTGGATCTTTCACATATTTACGAAGCACGGATATGTGAAAAACGTTATGAACACGAGACATGCTTGGAGGTAAAGCGAGTCTATAAGCCACATTTCCTACTCGGTCAATAATCTCAAATGGACCAATGAATCGTGGATTGAGCTTTCCTCTCTTCCCAAACCTTGTAACTCCTTTCCACGGAGCAACACGTAATAACACATGGTCCCCAACATTAAATTCCACGTCTTTTCGATGAAGATCCGCATAACACTTTTGTCGATCTTGTGCTATTTGTATACGTTGTCGGATTATTTGGATCTTTTCTGTAGTCATACGTACCAACTCCGGTCCCAATAATGTTGCTTCACCCACCTCATTCCAGCATATTGGAGAGCGACACTTTCGTCCATACAACGCTTCGAATGGAGCCACGCCTATACTTGCCTGATAACTGTTGTTATAGGAGAATTCCATCAATGGTAAGTACTTATCCCAACTCCCTTTGCAAGTCTAGAACACAGAGTCTCAATAGATCTTCAAGAGTTTGAATAGTCCTTTCCGATTGTCCGTCTGTTTAAGGATGATAAGCCGAACTGAATCGTAAATCCGTGCCCATAGCTTTCTGCAAACTGATCCAAAATCGTGAAGTAAATCTGGGGTCACGATCCGAAATTATAGATACTGGCATGCCATGCAATCTCACAATCTCATTCACGTACATATGAACAAGACGTTCAAGGGAATAAGTTTCTCGTATCGGCAAGAAATGAGCAGACTTGGTTAATCTATCAACAATAACCTAAATCGCATCTATGCCTTGAGAAATCTTGGGAAGACCCATAACGAAATCCATCGTAATGTGTTCCCACTTCCATTTTGAAATCTCCAGTGGTTGCAATGGACCCTTTGTTACTTGATGCTCTGCCTTTACATGTTGACAAATTAAACATCTCGAAATAAACTCCGCGATCTCTCTTTTCATATTGCTCCACCAAAATATATGTCGAAGATCACGATATATTTTGGTACTCCCAGGATGGATTCTATACTTCAAGTCGGAATCGTTAGGAACAAAAAGTCTGGAGTTGACTCGAAGTATTCCCTCTTCATCGATTCTTGCTTCTAGAATTGCACCTTCTTGCACCTTCTTCTTCATCTTCATCAGCTCCGGATCCGTAGCTTGAGCAGCTTTAACTTTATCAATCAAAGCTGGTTCTATGCGTATACTTGACATTATCGCATTCGTTTTCACATATGATCTTCTACTCAACGCGTCAGCTATCACGTTCGCTTTTCCAAGATGGCATTGGATAGTATGATCGTAATCTTTCAACAACTCAAGCCAACGTCGTTGCCTCATGTTGAGTTCCTTCTGAGTGAAGAAATATTTAAGGCTCTTATGATCCGTATAAATCTCCACTTTCTCCCCGTACAGGTAATGTCTCCAGATCTTCAACGCGAAAACGACTGCTACCAACTCTAGATCATGAGTAGGATAATTCCTCTCATATTCTTTGAGTTGCCGCGAGGCATAGGCTATGACTTTTCCATGTTGCATGAGAACACATCCTAACCCTTTGCCCGAAGCATCGCTGTAGATAACAAATCCATCCGAACCAGATGGTATTGTCAGAACAGGTGCCGAAATAAATCTTCTCTTGAGCTCTTGGAAGCTCTTCTCGCATTCCTCGCTCCAAACGAATTTTGTATCTTTCCGAGTCAACTGAGTTAATGGAGTAAAGATTCGAGAAAATCCCTCTACGAACCTCCGATAATAACCAACTAAGCCCAGAAAGCTTCGTACTTCGGTCACCGACTTAGGTTGCTCCCAGCTTTGTATTGCTTCAATCTTCGCCGGGTCAACAGATACTCCACGTTTCGATACCACATGCCCAAGGAATGCTACTTCCTCAAGCTAAAACTCGCATTTCTTCAGCTTGGTATATAGCTTGTTCTCACGAAACTTTTGAAGTACCAACTTCAAGTGGTGCTCATGATCTTCACGGCTTTTAGAATAAATGAGGATGTCATCAATAAAGATAACAACGAACTGATCTAAATATTCCTTGAATACACGGTTCATCATATCCATGAAAGCAGCAGGAGCATTAGTCAATCCAAAAGACATGACTAAGAACTCATAATGGCCGTACCGAGTTCTAAAAGCAGTCTTTGGAATATCCTCAGTTTTAATCTTCAGCTGATGATATCCATAAGGAAGATCGATCTTTGAAAAGAACTGTGCTCCTTGCAACTGGTCGAACAGGTCATCAATACGAGGTAACGGATACCTATTCTTGACGGTGACATGGTTCAACTCCCGATAGTCAATACAAAGTCGCATACTCCCGTCTTTCTTCTTTACGAATAAAACAGGAGCACCCCAAGGTGACGTACTAGGACGAATAAAACCGATGTCTAACAATTCCTGTAATTGGACCTTTAACTCCTGAAGTTCAATAGGAGCCATTCGATATGGGGTTTTAGAAATAGGTTTTGTTCCGGGTTCAAGGTCAATAAAGAATTCAACTTCACGTTCCCGGCGTAGACCTGGGAAGTTCTTCAGGAAATACATCAGGAAACTCATTAACAACAAAAATATCATTCAAATCTGACGTATTCTGGTTTAGATCAGTAACATGAGCTAAGAAAGCTTGACATCCGTTTTTTAATAAACGAATAGCTTTGTGATTTGAAATGATATTGACTGATTTTAGTGATTTGGTGGTTTGAATTCGTACAACAGGTTGATTAGGAATATGAAAACTAATAACCTTAAGAAAACAATCAATTTTGGCATGGCAAGTGGTTAACCAGTCAATTCCCAAAATCACGTCAAATGCAAGTATTTTCAAGGATATAAGATCAACAGGTAAGGTAAGGGTACCAATCTGAATCAAGCAAGATTTATAAACTGTGGATGTAACAAAGGTTTCTCCCAACGGAGTTTCAACAAATAAGTCAAAGTCTAATTTATCAGAAGTCAAGTTCAAACGTTGAGCACAAGCAGGAGAAATAAAAGAATGGGTAGCACCGGTATCTAACAAGGTGTAAACTTCGCAAGAGTTTATGATTAGCTTATTCGTAATCACCTCGTGTGGGTTCCTCGCGTTTTGGGCTGTCACGACAAACGCTCTTCCAGGAATCATCGACTTTGACTTGTCTGAAACCTGCCTTTGGAATCACCACCCCCGCTGGATTTGGTTTCGCTATAGGACAATCTCGAGCTATATGTCCTTCTTTTTCACAGTTATAACATGCTTTGAACTGTTGTGGGCAGTTTAGGATGATGTGTCCCATTTTCTCGCATTTATAGCATACGACCGGTGGTCGTTCTCCTCCCCTAGAAACAGTTGATGCTGGTGCTGATGTTGACGTCTTCACGTTCTCATTGTTATACATTCTCTTTTTAAAATCTCCTCCCGATTCGCTTTTTCTACTATCATGGCCACGATTACCACCGGAGTGGTTACCGCTTCTGTCATACTTTCCTCCTCGCTGGTTGTCATTGCTCCGATGACTGCTGCCACCGGTACGACCTTGGTTATTGTCCCTTGGTTGAACATAATCATTATCTCGTTCTAACAACTAGGCTCTGTTCACTACATCCGAATATAGAGAAAATTTATGAGAAATGAGGTATTGACATATTTCGGGTTTCAAACCTCTTAGAAACATCCGCGTCATACGTTCCTCATTCTCCACCAAATGAGGTGCAAACCTAGACAGCTCCGCGAACTTAGCCTCGTACTGGGATACCGTCATGTTGTTTTGCTCGAGTCTGATAAACTCTACCTGTGACACCCCCAAATCCGGTATCTTAATTTCTACAGGATTTGGTGTTCACTGTTCCAATATCATACAACTATCTACCCATAAATAATGAAATTCATTTATTAGATAAATAAATCATCATCTTACATCATCTGAAATAAAAATACATCATAAATCTCAGGTTATACTTAACCTTAAATATCTGTTGCAGAAACGTAAATAAATAAGTCTTAAATCATCACACATAAATCTTAAACTTTAACATTATTCATGACAACACAAATCTTCATCACTTGTTAGCTTTTACTTTGCCCTTGCTACTAGAAGGTACATCACTTCGTTCATTATTAGCTGCAATGTTATTATGCAAGAGTGAGCACGGATGCCCGCAAGTATAAAAATATGACAGAATAATAACATGCGAGTGAAAGAACTCTGAATAACAGAAAGCTCAACATTTGAATCACGAATATTAATCAAGAGTCAAATTACTTCTCAACTTTTGAATCAAGAATATTAATCAAGAGTCAAATTACTTCTGAGGGTCATTAAGACCTTGAACCGAGTCTTAGGTTGTCAAGTATATTAACCTTTCCAACCTTTAACAGTCACAAGACTATAGACTTTACTTCTCGTACTTAGGGAGATCAGCCCTTCGTATTGATACTGTGCACACTATCTTAACGCCTTAAGCATCTTCATTAATTCCCTATATTAGGGTTGTTCATCTCAGTTTGACATCAAAATCCGCACCAAATAAAGTTAGTTTGGATAACTCAATAAATGATATTCAAATTGAATATTAACTTCTCAACGTATACAATCGAATAAGTATTTTACACTTAAATGATACTTTTAAAAGAATCATGGCATCTCATGTGAAATTCTAAACTTGAATATTCAAGAGTAAGAATTTGCTCAACAATAGTAATTAAGCATAGCAATTGCTTAATTTAAAGAGTTTAGTTTAGGAGACTTACCCAACAATAATAGTAAGTTAGGGATAGAAAACTTGCCTCGTGCGCAAGCTACAGTTATTACTCACTTCTTTAATTACTCTTACCTATCACACATTTACAATATCAATTAATCACAGGTTCGATATGATTATTGATTTACAATAGTATTCTTCAAACTCATTATTAAGTTTTCAAATAATGGTTTACGTTGATTAATTAACTTGTTAATTAATCACGTAACTTAAGTTATTAACTTGTATTAATAACTCATTACATATATAACATGTCTACATGTTAATTAGATTTAAAATAATGTCTTAATGTTTATAACACATTATTTAACCTTTACAAATAATAGTTTAAGTCACGTAATTAATTTATTAATTAATTACATAACATAAATTATTAAACTCATATCAATATTTTATTATATTTATACAACATGTGTTCATGTTCATTAGACTCAAAACACATTTCAAAATTTTCCAACACTTAGCAATTTTTTTCAAAATTTTCGGACAGGCGCGGCCGCGAAAATTTTGCCTTGCAGCCGGCGCGGCTGCGAAAATTTCAAAATCTGAAGTTCGCGAACGAACACAGATTTTCTCCCAATTCACATCATTATACTGATTTATAATGTTACTCATGAAGTATAAACTTCACAGGAACATTATATATCACTTATAACATGTTCTTAACATTCCAAGTCATGTAATTACACAAATTAACATATTAATTTTCACTGTTCTTCAAAACTTTCAAGAGTTTAATGAAAAACATAAAAAAAAATCTCCTTACGGATTCGTTACTACACCGAATTCATTTATTTCAATTCCATTTTCTTTGTCTTAACATATACAATCATATTTATGTATCTATTTAAATATAAACATATGATTTAATCATTAATTTAACCCATATGGGTTATTCACCCATATTCAATACTCTGTAATTTCATAAAATCCATTTATTAACAAAGTTATTTGGTGTGGTCAGTGTAAATCATGGATACATGATCTAACACATAATACCAACATATATGATTACATATATAAACATATCTTGGTTTAATTTTTTAAAATAATTCTTAACAGAGAGTTTTTATAAAGACGTATAAAAACTCTGTAAATATTTGAAAAACCCAATTCAGGCCATATTATATAAAATTGATCCTTTAAAACATGATTATATGTTAGAAAAACACGTTATGATTCCATACCCATATAGATAAAGTCATATCGTAACCCAATTGGAAAACTCAATTTTCACAGAAAACTCAAATACGTAAATGAAGACTTTGAAAAAAATATAACTTTTAAAAACTTAAAAAGGAAGATTACCCTTTGTTAGTATGAAGATAAATCTAATACAATACTCAGGATTCCTCAAACCTCTTTCTCTCTTCTTCTTCTTCTCTCTGAAGATTTCTAAGTTTTTTTTTATTTCTTTCTCTGACTTTGAACAAAATGAAAACAATTCCGTTTAACAGGATAATATACGTATATATAATATATCCGTTGTATAACAAACGGACTAACTCCCCTTAAGGCCTTGTTTGGCTACACCCTTAATTCCTTTTTCATTTATTTTAATTAACTAGTTTAGTATATAGTTAATTGTAACACTTTAATTAATCAATCAATTTTATTTAAATCAATTAAATAAAATATAATAAATTTTACATTAAATTATATTGTCACATAATTAATATTTTTATTTATTAATTATGTTAATTCACTAATTCTTTAATTAATTATTAAATTAATTAAAGTAACATATGCTTATTTAATTAATTCAATTAATCAAATAAACTTAATTAATTAAATACTTTGAACTATTAAATCACTACACATTAATTTAATTAATGTAACACATATAATTAAATTAATCTACCACAAATTCATGAATTAATTATTTAACTCAATAATTAAATCATTAAAAATATTTATTTATTTTAATAAATATTCAAATATCTTTACAAAATTCTCGTTCGTCACACTACCTCCTTCATATGACGAATACTTTCAGGAAAGTACTTGTCATTAAACAGTTTCTGGAACGCTTCCCAAGACATCTTAAGTGCGGCAGGCTGGGTACGCTTCACAGACTTCCCACCAGTAATCTGTTTCTCCACAGAATATAAACGTGGCAAATGAAACCTTCTGTTCCTCCGTGCATCCCAAGACATCAAATATCTTGGTAATTTGTTTAACCCACGTCTCCGCCTTGATCGGATCCGACTTTCCAGAAACTCTGGTGGTCCCAATTCTTTGAACTGCTTGACGGTGACAATTCGCGTGTTGTTATTATCTCCACCTGTATTTTGCAAACGAGTCTCCCTCGTCTAGTTTTGCATGAACTGTAAAAAACTTCTAAACATCTCATCGTTTATCGTCTGACCAGCGTTGTTTTCAGGATGAACATTGCCTTCTTGTTGCACGTTCTCTTGGTTAGTGATTAAAGGTGTCTCCACGGTCTCATTCACTTCGTTGTTAACATTTTCAGCTGTCATTCTCAAATACTGCCATAAAACAAGGGTTAATTAAATAAATCAACATATCACATATTAACCCTATGCTCCGACTGACCAATTAAATACCACATAAGCTTAGGTAGGACATACTAGTGAAGGATTTACTCGTCTCTCCTCTCCTAGTTCTATTCCCCGATCTCCGCCAGAGATCATATCCCTAAGCTCTGATACCAACTGTGACGCTCCCAGAATAGGTCCAGTCAATCCAACCCATTCTGAGTCGCCAGATACATGGTACAGAATTCAAATACAAACTTTATATCATACGGTCGTGCAAAATACGACCACACAACTGTGAGTGTCAATACAAATATGTAAAAAATATTAATATTCAAACTAAGTCCTCATTACAATTATTATCATACTATTTATCAGAAATAGTGAGGACTACTACTGCTCTAACTCGGACCATCACTCTGTCCCCCGACTAGTCCCTACGACATTCTCATTTCCTGAAGAGGACAACAGATGAAAAAGGTGAGCTCAACTAACTCAGTAAAGAATATTATGACTAAGATAATGGAAAATAAATTATCGTTAGTCTTCAACAATTCAGATAAAATATTATTGACAACAAGTTTTAGATCAATATTCGCAGCGGAAATAACCATTCATTATAAATATTTTATCCCTGTAACATCAATCAATATATATCTCGAATCAAATATTCATCTTTGCACTACAGGCCAAAGATATTCATTTGTATCATCAGTGGTCATGTTCATCTCAACACCTGTCATCTTTGCACTACTGGCCAAAGATATTCATCAGGTAATCATTCATCTTTGCTCTACAGGCCAAAGATATTCAGTTATATCACCACTTAGGACTGAGGATGATGAAAATAATATAAATAACGAATCCAGTGAAATAAAGGATAAGATTAAGGATTCGTATTTTAGTTTATTCAAGTTCAAGAATATTCCATAATAATACTTTGTGGAGCAAAATTCAAGAATGAAGCTCAAACTTTAGATCCAATCAAAGACAGTAATCATAACAGACAATTTGGACAAATAGAAGAAAATTTAATTTTTCCGTGAATAGTGTCGTATACGTGAATAGTAACCCCGACGGAAAAAGTAAGAATTTCATAATAAAATCCATGACAATATTTTGGTATAATGATATTGAAAAGAATAATATCATTTACGAAAGAAAATAACATCTCTTACCTCAAAAGGATAGTACCTCTGGCTAGAATATCGGATATAATACCGAAAAAACTTGCACTGAATAATAATACTCAAAGTATCTAAATACTCACAAAAATACGCTCGATATTATAGAGAGAGAAAACTTCTGATTCTGGTGTGATTTTTAATTCTAACCTAAGCACCCTATTTATAGGAAAAGCTTAGGATGCCAAAGTAGACTAAATTAATAAAATAATATTATTTTTTAAAAATATCTCCAGCCGCCGGCTGCTCTTCAAAACATCAGAATTTTTCAACCAAAATGGGGCCCACCGATTAAAAAAATATTTATTTTTCGAAACTTCAATAATTCACAATAAATAGCCCCTTTTGTCAGAAAAATACAAATTCTATGTCCTTCTATAGGAAATTTAATTCTCTACAACTTTGTAGAAGGAAGTTTTTCCAAATTCCAAACATAAATTATCCGAAATTCATAAACAAATGATTATCCACACCCAAAATATTGATAAAAACTCATCAGCGCTAATTCCTTCTTTTATATCCACAAAATAAATATTTTTTTCTCATATAAATCAATAATTAATTATTCACAAATAATATTACAGAACTACAATATTGACAACCAGGTCGTTTCCAGGAAAGAGGGGACCTTCCGATAAGGACTTCTTCTTATTGGCGCGTAATTAAATAACCCCTCCTAGACAGAACTTCCTTAGACATTGTCAATAATTCTATCTAATAATATTATTCAAATAATATGAATTATTGAGTTAATAATGTGAAATACTGTACAGTGACAATTATTGAATCAATAATACAAACTATCAACTGTAGCCATTATTGAATCAATCATATAAAATAGCAACGTAACAATTATTGAGTCAATAAAATATCAATGTAACAATTATTGAGTCAATAATATAAAATATTAAATAGTAATTACTGTAACAATAATTGAGTAAATGTCTTCTCCTGTAAGAATCAATAATTCAAAATACTGTGCAATACCGCGTGCTACTGTGCAACACCGCGTATCACTGTATTTTAACCACTGGGCATTTCAACAGTACTAACGGTAACAACTACGCCGTTATTTTATAAAAAATGTTATTTCTGTCGCTTTCTATATCCGACAATTATTCCGTTGTGGGGCCCACAAATAGCTGCGCCGTCGTACGAATATTCTCCGACAACAAGAATATTCCACGACCAAACGAATATTCCCCGACAACAATAATATTTTATAACCACTTGCTTATTTTAAAATATTTGCACATTTCATCCATAACTTTTCATATTTATCAAAACAACACCTTACTGTTTCGAAATAATATATAAAAAAAATTAAATCTTTATTCATAAAAGTTGGGGTCTTACACCGCTCACTGTTTATAATTTTATAATATAATTTTAAAATTATTGCCAATATAATAATAACATATAGGGTCACACACTTAGAACGTAATTAAAAGGGAATTAATTTAAATTGTATGGATTTAAATATATCAATATGATTGATAGTATTTAAATTACGAATTTAAATTAATAGGATAATTTGTATATATATATATGTATATTAATTAAGTAAGACTTAATGATGATATAATATATATATATATATATATATATAAATTCGAATTTTATTTTTCTAATTGGATTAGGTTTTGGTTAATTCCTTTAACTGCTATATATATGATATATCAGCTGTTTAGGGGATAATCGATATCAAAACCCTAGCCGCTCTTAGAGAGAGACTAGAGAGAAAAATTTTAAAAGTCCAGATCTTTGGCGGCTAGTACCGTAGCTTTCCTTGCTGCAGATCGTGTGACGATTCGCGGGACGTTGGTGTGGATACCGTAGAGGCGCAGTTCTGTTGGATTGCGTTGAGGATTCGAAGCAGTTCTAGAATCTCCTATCGTCTCCGTTCAGGCTTGAATAATCGGTAAAACAAATCTTAACCTCTGAATCAATATGTTTTTCGCATGGATCCTGTTTTAGGGTTTCGAAAATTTTTTAATTTTCACTGCGTTTATGTGCCGAAAACCCTACAGTGGTATCAGAGCTACTTGCGAAACGATTAATTCAGATTACGTGTTTTAATTGTATTCGTTATATATGATATATGATGATGCATGTTTACCGATCTGAAATTGAATATATGATATTCTGCATGTATGCGTATTCTGGAAATCTGCAATATATATGCATGTATATGATGTTATGATAATCGTATCCTAGAAGGTGGAATAACAATTCAACTTCTGTTCTAATTGGATTAGAAACATGAAGATTCGATTTAATATGATTAATCGAAACTGGACATATATGATATGTTCTGGGTGTATTGTTATTATGAGTGTGTTGACGGATTGTATATGATTCTGGAATTGTTTCAGAGATTCGTATGAAAAAATTCTACAATACAGATTCTACAATACAGATTGTAGTACAATTGTCAAGCCTATATTTGTTCTAAGTGATAACAACTCACTATTTGAACCTCAGTTTATACTGCTGTGTAAAGATGATAAAATGAAAGAAGATGGAGACTCTACAGTTTCATAACTAAATTGTGAATTAAGCATTATTTACAAAGTAAATGATGTAATAATCACATCAGTTTTAAAACTCATTTATATCCCATAATGATTAAACACAAAACTGTTTAAACATTAACGAAGTTTATTAATCTGGTTCAATGCAAAAAAGTAGGCTCATGGCTCCTAGCGACGATGCGTACGTGCGAAGTGCAAAGTGCGCCTAAAGCGCCAATGCGACTTTGCGACCCGAACCCGACCCCCGGCCCCCGGGTCGCAGGACGCGGGCGGGTGGTGCTTTGCACCACGTCATTGTGACCAAATCCAAGCCTTTCCTTTAGTACCACAAGTGAATTAAACGATTCCACATATACTTATAAAGTATTAAATAGTTTTATTCCTACTCAATGTGGGACTTAAAAAAAAATAATTTTCTTAAACAACAATGAACCTTTTCATGTACTCCACTTTGGATACAATTAAAACACAATATATAACTCTCACTTGAACCATATATTGCTCTCTATTAATCTCCTTGTAATAGACTATCACATGCACATTTAATTTAATATAAATTCAATCAATTAATGGGTCTAAATAAATTCCCAAATTGATCAAAACTCATGTATTGAAAAGGTGCAATTAACAATCCCCCACTTGTTTGAAAAACTACTTTTCTTCAAACAATTCTTTATCTATCAACTCTAAGGTTTGTATGCATAATAGAAGGTGTGACGAACATTGAACCTTCTTTTAGTATAAACAACTCAAAGTAATATCAAAATAGATGGTGTCCGTAGATTGAACCTCTATTTCAAATAATATGACCGGAGCTATCATACACACACAAACCTCCCTTTACGGTGAGCATAATAATCGCTTTGCGCTATTAAAGTCATGCGCACTATCCTGTTTCTTGAACCTCTAAGAGAGTAAACCATAACTCTCTATAAGAAGCGGCTTCACTTCTAGTTCATATAGGCAAAATGTTTCTCTAGCACTCCTGTTGCTATAAGTGCAACACTTTGTTAAGAGCATAGCTCATCCTCGGTCGTGCAACAGACGTTACTATCATATACTACATATGAGACCAAATTGATAGTAACACAGCCAACAACTGTGACTTATTTTTCCCATTGAACCTATAAACTAGGGGTAACCTAGTAATAGGTTGGGTTCCCATCACCCTTGGCTCAGAATGGTTTAAGTCCCATATCTCGTGTAGTCAAACTTATTAAATCTCTCGTCAGAGGCTTAGTAAGTGGATTAGCCAAGTTTTTACTTGACTTTACATAGACAATAGTTATGATACCATCATGTATCAACTGTCTCACAAATTCATGTCTTAGACCAATATGTCTAGACTTACCATTATAGGTACCACTATACGCTATTGTTAGCGTAGCTTCACTATCACAATATAGTGAAATTGGAGGCATTGGATTTGGCCATAGATTTATATCTAACAACATATTTCTAATTCAATCAGCCTCTTTTCCTGCTTGAGCCAAAGCAATAAACTCTGACTCCATAGTAGAGTGAGAAATACAAGTTTGTTTCTTGCTTGCCCAAGAAACAGCACCACTGGCAAGAGTGAAAATCCACCCACTTGTAGATTTATTATCTCCCACACTATTAATCCAGCTTGCATCAGAGTATCCCTCTAAAACACTAGGGAATTTATAATAGAGCAATCCTATGCCACTGGTTCTTTTTAGATATCCAAGTACCCTTCCAATAGCTTTCCAATGATCAATATTAGGACTGCTCGTATATCTACTAAGTTTAGAAACTGCAAAGAAAATATCTGGCCGAGTACAATGCATAGCATACATAAGACTACCAATGGCACTTGCGTATTCTAGCTGTGCAATAGCTCTACCATCATTTTCTTTGAGTTTAACTCCATTCTCAAAAGGAGTATTCACCTCTTTGAACTCGAGATGACTAAACTTAGTTAATATTTTTTCAATATAGTGAGATTGATTCAATACAAAACCCCCATTATGTTTTTTAACTTTAATGCCTAAAATAGTATCTACTTCACCTAAGTCTTTCATCTTAAAGACAGAGAATAAATACTTTTTAGTCTCATTTACTCCAACCATATTCGTACTGATGATCAACATATCATCTACGTACAAACAGACTATCACCATATAATCAGAAGTGGTTTTGGAGTATATGTACCTATCTGCACTATTATATTTAAACCCAAAGTTTATAATAGCAGCATCAAATCTCTCGTGCCACTGTTTTGGAGCCTGTTTTAGATTATAAAGAGACTTAACTAATTTGCATACTTTAGCCTCACTTCCGGGAGCAACAAACCCTTCGGGTTGTTCCATATATACTTCCTCATTCAAATTGTCATTCAAAAATGCGGTCTTTACATCCATTTGATGAACGTAAAGATCAAACAATGAAGCTAAGGCAAAAAGAATTCGAATGGAAGTAACTCGTGCTACCGGTGCATAAGTATCAAAATAGTCAATACCCTCTACTTGTCTAAAACCTTTTGCTACTAATCTTGCTTTAAAAGCAGAAATAGTACCATTAATGTTATACTTTGTTCTAAAAACTCATTTGCATCCTATAGGTTTAGAACCTCTAGGTAAATCTGTCAATACCCAAGTATTATTTCCCATGATTGAATCCATTTCATCATTTGCAGCTTCCTTCCAAAAAGTAACATCCCTAGAAGCCATAGCTTCTTTAAATGATTTAGGATTAGTCTCAAGACTATATACATAGGGTATTTCATTTACCACCTCATTATTTTGGTCCCCTTCCACCAAAAATAATAGAGACTGTGATGAAATGAAATCATCACCTAAATCTTTATCTTTTCTAGCTCTAGTACTCCTTCTAGGTCCACTTGGTTGAATTGGAACACTAGGTTCTTCAACCTCAACATTAGACCTTATAGGACCTCTAGGCTCATCAAATTTAGGCATATCCAAATTCTCAACATCTTTTGAGAATTTATTTTCAAAAAATTCCACATCCCTTGACTCAGTTATAACATTAGACTCTAAATCAAGAAGCCTGTATGCTTTACTACTCTCAGCATATCCAACAAATATACTTCTAATAGCTCTAGCTCCTAATTTAGTCCTTTTAGGATCAGGAACTCGAAAATAAGCTATGCACCCCCACACTTTAAAATAATTTATGTTAGGTTTTCTGCCTCTCCATATTTCATAAGGACTAGTTTTAATTACAGTACTAGGAATCCTATTTAAAATTTGACAGGTAGTTAGAAGTGCTTCACCCCATAAATTATTTGGCAAACAAGCATGATTTAACATACAATTAATCATATCATGAAACACTCGATTTTTTCTTTCTGCTAAACCATTTTGTTGAGGTGTATATGCTGCACTTGTTTGATGTATAATGCCATTTTCTTCACAAAATGCATCAAAAGCATTCAAACAATATTCCATGCCTCTATCAGAACGTAAAATTTTAATTTTCTTTTCAAGTTGATTTTCTACTGGTTTGGGATCTTCTGGAATAGGCTGAAGGTTAGGGTCCAAAACATACGTAATCTTCAAAACAGTGAGAAGAAATTTCAGTTTATCTTGCCAACAACTGAAATTATTTCCATCAAAACGATCACATAAATTCTATTACATAACTCTCACACACACACATATATACTGCGGGTCCCGCATGTCAGGCGGGGACCCGCAATATGTATGTGTGTATATGAGAGTTATGTGATAATTTTTATGTGATAATAGCTTTACTCAATATAGAATACATTTATACTTAATTTTTAACAATGAAGTTTATTATTTAAAATTAATATCATAATTATAATAGGGTTCTCTTAACATATGTTCTTAGGGCACATACTAAATACATTGTTCAAGAGAATATTCTCTTGAACTGTGTGCATATTCTCTTGATTTTTGCATTTGCACCAAGTTCAAGGGAATATGCACATAATTTAAGAAATATTTTCTTGAATTGTGTGCTTTTAGGACACATGTTAAAAAAAATTCATTATAATATTATTGTTATCATTTTGAGGTATATGTTTTTTTTTGACTAACATATTGATCCAAAGTTAAAAAAGAAATTAAAAAAAGGACCATGGCTACGGGTGTTTCTGAAAAAGAAAAAGAAAAAAAAAATACAAATTATACATACTACCACATGATACTATCACCTTATAGAAAATAGAAAAGGAGGAAAGAATATTAAAACAAACATTTTTAGGTTCAGCAGATAAAGTCGCTTCCACATGATATTCGGACAGGTTTCTAAAACCCTAACCTAAAACCCTGATAAACTCTCAATTCTCAATTCGGGAACAAGGTTTCGAATCTTAGTTCACAATCAATGGCGAAACGTGAAGAAGAGAGTGATTCCGACGCTCCCGAGGAATTCACATCCGAGCAGGTTCTCTCATTCTCTGTTTTCCATTAAAAAAACTCCTCTTGAATACTTAAAATCTATTGCTCATCCCAATAAAAAATTAACTGCTCACATCACAATAATATCATGCCTCGCAGGGAATACAACAAGATGAAGAGATTACAAAAGTTCGAAGAGAAAATAAGGCTAGGTATTGCCCCTCTCTCTATCTCACTTGCACATATACAAAAGAAAAGAGCTTTTGCATGGAATTAGACTGCTGCTATGAATTGGTGAAATTTTCAGTTTGTTTTGGTCTTCTGTACACCATAAAAGTTTATAATTTTGTGGAAATAAAAGGCTTCATAATTACATGTATAATTATTTGACTTTGTAATAAGACAATTCCTTCTAAAGATTTCAAGATGCATTTCTTTCCCCTCTCTGAGCGTGTGTCTATATGTTTTTTCTCTATTAGTAAAACATCACTACTGTGGGGTTTACTCCAGACGCACTTATGTGCAGAAGATCTAAAGCCTTCCCTTTTAACAGCTTGAACAAACCGTATAGTCCCTCTATCTCATATCTAGGTTGGAATAGTGAAACTACCTGGGTTGCTACAAGCTTAGTAATCAGAACTGAACCAGACCTTGAATTGGCCAAGGGACTGGTTCATGGTTCATAGCTCAACTGGTGGGTTAACCGGTTCAACCTCATAATAATTAACTAAGAACTATTAATATCGGTATAATACATTATGACACAAATAACACAAATCTAGCATGGTGCAGTAGTCAGGCGTACCAGCTTTCCTACATGAGATGTGGGTTTGGATATTTATGCTCTTGCTTTACGATAATCTTTTAGACAAGTGCTTAAATCTGACATTAAATATTGGTTTTAAATAATAGGGTTCATTATGGATTTCCTGATTCATGCTACGGTTTAGCTGGTGCATCTGGTCCATTATGGTTCAGCTGCACTTCTGATCCATTTACATAACGGGCAGGTCTAGGTTCTTGTTCCCAGTTCAACCGTTTGGTTCATTCTGGTTCTAGTATCTATGGCTGCATGACTCTGATCTACACACTAACATAAATAAAAGCTAGCAGGGGATATCTGCAAAATGCTAACTAGTCACCATAATGTCGCATTATTTGATCTTGGCTACCTTTCTCATTTTTATTAGAAAAACATGCTTGTAAGTTTACCTTGTAGTAGTGTCTTTTACAAGTTATATTTGAAACCAGGGACTGAATCCTACCTATACTAGGGATGCAGGGTGGGTTGGCTAAGGTGGGGATAACCCTCTATCTTGTAGTCCCACTATTGCCAGAAAGACAAGTGGAAAATTTCTAGTTTGTCATTATAGCTTTTAGCACCACAAGACCGAAGAGGCAACTGCTTGGTATTAACTATTATGGGCTCTCCACATTATATCATGTTGCACACCATCCCATAACTCCAGGATGGTCTCCACTCTCCAGATAATTGAGCTTGCACTTTGTTGGGGGGGGGGTAGATGCAGAGAAAGTCTAATATAGTTATTAATTTGCGGGAACCAATTCGTAGAACAAAGACTCGGTGGGCACAATCATTTGTTGGTTGCATCATCTTTAAATTGACGTGTTATCCTAAAAAAGAGCAAATGGTACTCCTTTTGTGGAACACAGGCATGGTTTTCTTACTCTCCAATCATTTCACTAACATTTTCTGAGACCTTGCTTTCTTTCCAGTATCAAACCCTGTCAAGTTATTTATATATTCCCCTGGCAGCGCTCCCCAAGAAATCTGTTTTCACTTTTCATTTAAGCTCTGCTTCAGCCCCTTATCTATCTTGTAGTTATTTGTTATTTCCAAGTAGAGGGTGGGAGTCTGGGTGGTGGGGTTATTGAAATCTTTCCCCTTCCCCTTCCCCTCCTTTCTGAAAAAAAAAACATTGAGCTTTTGAAAACGAAGTCTTTTGTCATTGTATTGCTTTGTTTTTATAGCAATTTTCCTTCAATTCCCAGTTACAGAACTAACCGAATATGGTTATCAAAAAATCTAACAAAATATGGTCTTATTTGGAACCACTATATTCTGCATAACATGAATTAACTTGTCTCTTGTAGGGTTGTCCGTGAAGGAAAGGAGCGTCGCAGACAATGGGCTCAAAAAATAACACCACGATCATCACGTGGGGATAATAGCATACACAATGTAACAGAAACGCCTCAGGAGTCTGATGATAATCAGGGAATGCTTCCGGATGACATTGTCAAACTACTTGCAGCTCAAGAGAAGTATGTTATCCTATTTATTCTCTCTCTCTCTCTCTCTCTCTCTCTCTTCCAATCTCGATTTCATGTGTGCTCCAACTCTCAATGTAAGGTCATAACCAAAAAGACGTGTTTCTGCAGGAAAGTTTTCTTATCAGATTCTGAGGAAGAGAAGACTGAGAAAGGTCGTACTCCAAGAAAGAAAAAGCCCAAAAGCTCGGGGTAAAGGTTATTTTCTTGTGAATGAATAATTTGTTTAGATGTGCAGCCACCTAACAATCATTTGGTTTGACAGGCTAGAAACTGTAATTTTGAAAGAAATACCACCTCCTCAATGCATACAGAACTCCTTGGAGTTTTTGAAGAAAAGGAAAATGCAGGTTGCAAGATCGTCTGCAGTTTTGAACAACTCTAACCAAGCACTACGACTCATTTCAACTTCTGGATTGCTGAGTAAGAAATAATTAACAGTGATTATTCTAGCTCATATGTTGATCTGCCTTCTTGATGTTTGTTGCACCACGGTTCCACCAGAAGCATGACAATGAACGTTACTAGAACAGAAGAGCATTATAGGTTAAATGTTTTATATCATCAAAATGATCAGTTTGGAATCATTGTTTGCATCATTTGTTCGTTACCTTGGACCTCTTGTAACAATCTTTTAAGCCATTCTTATGTGGATGTGGACATGGATTACTCGATCTATGTTAAAGAAACGGTAAGGTGATGTAGATGCATTTAATGTCCTCAGCATGGGACACAATGAATTGCCAACACAGAAGTACTGGACTCCAGCAATGGTAGTAGAATTAAAGGCTAGCTATCCAACTACCCTTCAGGTCATTGGCTAGGTATCCAGGATATTGCTTAGTACTTCCAAGTAATTCCCGCCACTGTTCAATCTTACTCTATGCTCCAATCAGATGCACCAGCAATATAAGAGTAGGTAATGCTCAATCCAATAGATTAAACAATGGTCTGGAGATTTGCAGATTGATCTTGGTGATATTTGCATTGTTTTAGAGAGGTTTTTATGTTCAGCAGATGAGACGAAGTGAAAAGGGAATAAAAAGGAAAGCTGGGAAGATTTAATTATAGTTGTTTTTTTTAGTGTGAGAAACAGCACCTATGGGATGGATATTCATCCAACTCGTCTGTTGTTGTTCTCTTTTTAATGTGGGATACAGTTTGTTTGCCCATGTATGTAGGTCGTATAAATATAATTTTAGGAAAAACTGAAAAGTAAGAAATAATCTGTCTCATAGCATTGAGAGAATAAAGCGACTGCAAGTGATGTAGCACGGCCCAACTTGGTCTGAAAATGAGTTGGTTTAAGAAAAGCTTGCCTTATTTAGAGCTGGTTCAAGATTAGCTCCTTAACATTGAGGAAATATACAACTTCACTTCCTTGAATATAAAGACGATGTTAGGGTTCAGGGTTCTCAAGTGTATTTCAATTAACACACCATTTTAATGGTTTATAATGAATACTAGATGTTGGAGAAGAAGTGTAAATTTGACATGAGATGCAAAAAACAAGACCTAAAAATTTGAAATCCCTACATTATTTTAAATTAATAAACGTGGTTTGAACTTTATATATTAAGCTCCTTGAAGAATTAAGCGAAATGTCGAGTCGCTCGAACTTTCATCAAGCGTCATTTTATACTAGGATCTAGGGGGAACGGGCGTTAAAAACAGATCAATAAGGTAGGTACACATACATAATGTGTACGTGGTGTATTATAATAGAACACGAATTATTTAGTACATAGTTATTTAAAAGTAATCCTTCTATTGACGTGTGAAAATTTTGAAAATAAACACAAAGAAGATAACAGTTCAAACACAAATCAACGTCTTATATAACCAACAAATGTGAGAGAATAATAGAGAGAAAATATGGGTTAAAAGAGAGTGAAAAAAGAAAAGGGAGATAACACAGCGGGAGAGAGAGAGAGAGAGAGAGTTGAATATAAATATATATACGCGCGCCATACGGCTTCAACAAATAACCTTCAAGTTCCCTGCTGCTTCTGCTTTCTACAACAAATAGATAATAAAAAAAGAATGGGAGCTAAAAATTAGATATTCCCGCTTTCTGTTTTTTGTTTTCTGGCAGTTATTAGGAATCAGAGATGCAGCTGAAAATTGTTATTATTGGTCATTTGTGTCGAGAAAAGTTAACAAAAAGCCACTAACTATTCGCCTTGCTATAGGATTAGGAATACTACGGCACAACCGTCCGTCAAGGTATGCAACTACACCTGACAACACAAACTTGCCTATACCAAATTTCCAGACAATCTTCCCCTTCTGTTCTTTGCCTGTAGATACTGGGACAATGGCTTTCCCATCATTTGTTTCCAATTTTTCTTTCCACTTGACTCTGGCCATAAGCATACCAGCTTGCTTTCGCAACCCCCGGATCATAAAACTCACAAACAGATGCTCACACAAGGTCAGAACCGTTGGTCCGATTTTCCAATCCTGCAAGTTGAAGTTGCCGTGTTAGTTATTTTGGAATTTGGCGAGTGTGGACCGGAGGGCACCGAGTTGAGATTTGATTGGACTAAATTGAGTTTTCTTCCCCATTTGTTCTGGCAGGTGGCAGCCCAACAATGTAAATCCAAATTCCGGCTTCTGACAAATGGGTACATGTATAATTGCCTCTACTAAAGGAGCAAGTCCAAGCCAAATTAACTAGACTAACACAAGAAAACACTCCAACTCAAATTGTACAATGAATCCTATATACAATAATCACTATAAACCATTTAACTTCCAGATGCCAACTGCTCTAGGTGACACTATTTCTGACTATATGATTTTACTTATATTCTAAAGAGTAATGACTAATGAGAAGTGTACCAAATTTGATAACCCCAATGATGTGCCACTACCACTTCAGTAGTGACTGGTCATGTCACAAGTAATAAAAAATTATTAAACTTTCATTTGGGGCCCCAAATTGATTATCCATAGCATTACTCTTATTTTGAAGCCTAAAAGAATATTTCAAAGGAGAACCCATCGTGATTAATATAGTGAGACTTACACTTTCTCCTCGAAGATGGTGCAAGTGATGAGAGGTTGAAGAATCCCCTTTCAACAATGCCTTGCTCACTAGGAAGCCTTTCACACGGTCCACAATCTCCTCTATAAGAGAACTGTTTGGGGGGAGGTTTTTTAGGATGACCTGTTCAGCCCATTGCAAAAATAACGTTACTTGAAATCACAAAGGTTAAGTAGGCATACTACAAGTGAGCAAATATTACAAATATGTAGGCCAAGCTAATGGTTAGTAATCCAGAAAGCTTTAAGGTATAGTAGTGACACCACTCAATATACTTTATCATGTTAATCCTGCACAAAGATTATAAGCTGAGAAACAGACGTATGGAGAAGAACAAAGACACAACAGAACAATATATACTATATAACAGTTTAGACCATGTATAATGTAAATATATATATATATATATATATATATATATATAATTGTAATATATCTATATAGATAATAGGGGTAAATATTTCTAATGCTTTTGGTAACAATTGATGTCCGTGGAAGATGAACATCAAGAATATCTTACATATATAAAATATACTTGCTACTCTCATGTTATCCGCCTGATGTCATAAATTTCACCAATGTTAGAAAAGCATCAATTACATAATTGAATGTGCTGACTTTCTCCATAGATAGAGACTTTTATCAAGTGTTGGACAGAGGCTTTTATTAATTGTTGGGAAGAGACTTCTGTTTAGTTCTTAATGATACAGGTCATGTATTGAGGAGCATGCGTGTCTAAAACTATGATGAATTTTTTTGTAGACACATCTAGGAGCTTCACATGGTCTCATTTGCTGGTATTCTCCAGAAAAGCTAGTGTTTGAAACATGGGTGACACAGATATGTTTCCTCTTTCCATTAAAAGTAATTGTTCTCATTCCAAGTGCTTAAACTTGATCCTTCTCTAATGATGGGAAAATCAATAAGTAATAAACATATTGACTGCATGGTGATGTGATAGGTCACCAAATCTTTCAAGTTTTATTTTGATGATAACAAATTAAGTAAATAGGTCAAATGGGTAGAATCCTCTCCATAGGATTAAAATATTAAAATGTTTTAATTTTTCTCATTTTACCTTGACCAAAATATTTTTCTAAATCCTTATTGAATTTATTTTTCTTAACCTTGATAATATAATATCAAGTGTGAAAGAAATTAATTCATAAAGTAAAATTTCCAAAGGCAAGGAAAACTCCTATTTTTTTTCAAAATGATTTTCAAACTAAAGCTTTCAAAAATTATTTTGAGCAAAAAGAAAAATAACAAATACAATATATATATATATATATAGATACACGTCGGCTCTCTCCAGCGAACTCAGGGGGGTGAACCAAAAAGGAACAGGCTTTAGCGCCGGACAAAACTGTAGCTAAAGCATAAAAAAACAGTTTTTTTATGCTTTAGCGACGATTTTGTTCGTCGCTAAAGACGGTTCGTTTTTGGCTCACCCCCTGGGTTCGCTGAAAAAGCGGACTGTATATGTATATATATATATATATATATATATAAGCCTAATGACAAAACTATCCTCCCAAGTACGGTCGAAAATTAATTTGTCCCTCAAAGTTTGAAAATCGTCAATCAAAACCTCCAAGCATTTTAAAACAGTTTTATTCTCTTTTGGTGGGTCCGACCAATTTTTAGTCGGAATACACTTTGACTACGAATTGACCAGTACTAACCGTATTTGACAGTATAAAATCAAAAATATACTTGTATTTCTCAACAAAATTGAAGAAGAAAAAAAACAAATAACTCAAAAATAAATAAAATTAAACATAAAATCAAAACCCATTTCATCTTCATCAACTGAGAACTCAGAAAATCTTCAAACCAAAAACATAAATTACACTGTATATTACCTTCTTCTTCCCAAACCAAAATATCACCAAACAAAATAAGTAACCTAAATAATGCATTTTAAGGATTTTATTTTCTTAAAACAAAATCATTAACAAAATCAATTTCGGGTGTTTAGTTCCATTCCATCTTCTTCTTCCTCATAGCAAACCCTAAGTTCATCAAATAAAACCCAATCAATGAATTTATGTTGAAATTCCAACCTAGAAACTCTTAATACCAACCAAAAAAACACGAACTAAAAATCAAAAGTTCCAAATAAGCCGAATATAGGCATTAAATTCATCAAACCTCATCAATCGCGCCAAACTTCACTACAAGATCCGACCGAATTGAAAAGTATAAAAGGAAACGGAAAACATGAGAAGAATAAGGCAGCCACCATCGCTGCCGTGAAATCAAAAGCAATGAATGCAGGGTTTTTGGGGTTTTTTTTATTTGGGAAAATTTCTTGAAGAAGCAAAATAATACACATCGACTTCTTAATTTAGTTTTTGGTGAGCATTGAGATGAATTAAAGGGATGATGGGTTAGAGCTCCTCATTGAAGCTCAAATGGCCGACAAACATGCTTTAACCTCATTCTCTCTCTATATTTATAAACTAAGTTTTCTATTTCTCTCATTTGCAAAAAAACTGAACTTTTAGGCAAATAAAAGTTCAACTTTTTATGTTAATGTTTTTGGAGTTTATATATAATCTCAAAAGATTACTTGGATTAGGACAAATTTTCGTGGGTATATACTGAAAAATCCACAACTGTGAAAATAAAGTATGATGAATTAGCTGTTGAAATTGCATTGAAATTAAAATTTAGTTTTAATGTTTAATTTTATTTAGTTTTAATGCAATTTGACTATAATGTTCATTATTTCTATAATGTGAATTTAATTTTAAAATTAAGTTAGTTTTAAATTTTAATTTAGTTTTAGTTTACTGTTAATTTTTATTTTTTTTATAAAAAAGAAATATACATTTATTTGAAAAAAGTAGATATATTAAGGGCAATATATATACACTACGAGTATAAAAATAAAGTCAAAAGTGTATTCCGGCTAAAAATTGGTCGGACCGACCAAAAGGGAATAAAATTGTTGTTTTAAAATACTTAGATGTTTTGATTGACGATTTACAAACTTTGAGTGACATTGATTTTCAGCCTTATTTGGGGAACAATTTTGTCATTAGGCCAATTATGTATATATAAGCATATTATATATATGTATATTGTGTGTGCATTGTGGCATATGTGTGTTAATGTGAATTAGTCGAGGCTTTTAGCCTTTGACCGTGCATGTGAGGAGAGAGAGACCAGGGCCTTTTGGATTTGGCCTTAACCAAATATTAGAAAGTTAAAAAATTTTTGGCCCAATCCGTGTGCTCCATTAAATCCTAACCATTCATTTTGCTTCAAACAATCCGGGCCATTAAATTCAAAATAAAATTTTAAATTATTTTTTTGCCCTTAACTTCAAAGTTCTATAAATAAGAGAGGATTTCATTCATTTAACTTACCAATTCCTAAACAACAAAAAAAACTTACTCTCCTTGTCTACATTCTCTTTAAAGAAGCTTTACTCTCTCTTCTAACAAAGTTCTAATTTTCTGAAAATTGGTCAAAGTATTTGAGATAAATTATTGAATTGTTTTACTTACATTATCTCATACTTGTTTATAATTATAAATATTCAAATATAAATTATTATACACATATATATCTATATTTCATCTTTTCATATCAAACTAAAAAGTCAATACTTAGATACCGGTATTCGGGAATATTTATTAACAAATAATATTATATGAACGGTCTTTGAAATCCAAAGTGGCCTTTTATCGATATAGATAATTTATATAAATATTATAAAATATTTATATAAATATCAGATTGTGAAACCAAAATTTAGTCAGTCCTTAGATACCGATATTCAGAAATATTTCTTAGCAAAAAATATTATCTGAACGGTCTTTTGAAATCCTAAGTAGCCAAATTTTCACAACGCAGATCAAATATATTAAAGATATATCTTTAAGTGAAATGAATTTATTTGATATATAAAGTATTATTTAATTGATTAAATTGTTATACTTGATAACTGTCATCACAAGTATTTTGCACACAAACGCATTTATTTATAAAATACTTGTTGCATAATATAAAAGTTACTTAAGCTTTTATATCAGAAATTCATGTGAAATTATCTCCTTAAAAAGAAGCATATCACTTACTATAGAAGTTATTTAAACTTTTATATCTGAACTCAAAGGTATATCTGTTTAACACAGAAACACATTCTTTATTTATAAAGAAAAAGAAAATATTTATAAAATTGCATTAATCTGTATATCTGCTTACACAGAAGTTTTTCACACAAATATAGAAGTCTTGAGCTTTTATTTAAATATCTGATCTTTAAACTATTATCTGCTTATTTGAGAAACATCAAATATAAAAGTTATTTGAACTTTTATATATATTTGCTTACCTTAGAAGCATAATCAAACCAAACTTTTGTAAAAAGAAAAAAGGGTAGAGTTAGTTTATTTTATGTTTATGTGAGAAAGACGAGTAATTCTTTACCCAAGACCAGACCAGAGTCTTAGAGATGTCAACTGAGAGTTGGATCTCTAGTGTACTTGTGAGGTGAGGAAGAGACTGTCGTTTCAAGACCAGATCCTAAAGTAACACTGAACTCAAAGGAAAGATATAACTAAGCTTGAGGAAGGAACTGTGAGCTTGCTATCCGAGATAGCTAGTTGTGAATAGTTGTAAGTTATAGAATGAGTATTTATTACTGGGAGTAATAAGATCTCAAGTCCTAGAGAGGAGCTTGAGATTGGACGTACCAACATACCCGGGATGTATGTTGTAAACCAGACAAATCTCTGTACATTGTGTAATTGAATTTTTACTATCTTGCATATTAATTTCTGACACTGAAACTTAATTTACTAAATTCAAAAAAACCTAAGATAAATTTTTAAACAGTAATGATCTATTCAACCCCCCTTCTAGATTATTATTGGACTTTCAAGATGAAAAAGTAAAATAATATGAGAACGAAGATAATATTTAAGAACTACCTGGTCATCAACAACCCTCACTCTAAGATATTCTTGTTTGTATATTGCATCCAACATAGCTTGCAGGTAACCTTCAATATATAACTGCATAATTCAAATTAATAGCACTGGAATTACATGATACTGAAAAATTCGATTACGTTAAAATGAGTAAAACACTATATACATACACACACGACATAGTAAAGCTCTGTGTTCAAAAGGAAAGACTTCCAGAACTCTTTCTTTTCCCCCTCCCCCTGCCGCCTTTTAAATTGGAGTTAGTTTTACAACTTTTTACAAGTATAGCCCTGGTTTCTACTAATGCGTTATCCTTGTACACTTGTTCTATCTACTCATTGAAAGGATCATTGTATTACATAAAATTTGCAATAACCCTACAACGGTACATTCAGCAATTTTCTCAATCAGACACGTTAAATTATGTATGAATCTGAGTTTTTCTAAGGAGGATGACAATCAAAAATAAGGCCAGCACCAAAGTATACATCATTTACGTGTGCATATATAATATATATATAGAGAGAGACATGCATTTACATAAAGTCACCTCATCAACTCCTGGATTTCGATCAAGCTTAATCTTTCGATCTGGTCCACCTTCCAGGAAAGCACTCCCTAGCACCGCCGGTTCCATAGCCAATTTAAGTATTCCTTGGTGGAAGCCACTGACCTAAAGAAAAACAGGGAATGCAAATTAGCTAGCTTATAATTTCAGAAATATACATTTCTAATCCCAGAAAGACGCTCCGTACCATGCCATTAAAGCCACTTGTTTCTGCTCCCTTCAGAACTGAGTCAGATATTTCAGTGACTGCAGCGAAAAGTATATTTGACCCTGCTGTCTTCAACTGCATAATCAATGTGCAATAACATTTAGGCAACTGCACCTTCATCAGTATATGAAAATAAACGAATGAAAACTTACAGTTTTGCCCAGATCACCAAAATATCGTTTTGTCCCTGAGAAGCCTTTACCATCAATACATTTACTGATGAGCTTGAATGTACCTGGAGTCAACAGCTCAAGCATCAAGCAATAATCACAACGTGGGAATTCTAAAGCATTGCAGGGGAAGAGCATCAAACAGCGTTTTGGTTTGTCCAAAAGCCTATAATGCTTCTCTTCAACACTAAAGTTTAAAAATTAACAAAGGGAAATGGGGTCTACACTTTTTGCTTTTGGCATATATCCTTGATATGCATGTATTTTGCTGAAGCATATATTAATTTCATATTTTCCCTTTTATCCCCAGTTAATGTCCAAGTGCAGCTGTTACAGCCAAAAAACTACTAGAGAATCTATCATAGAGAACAAAAAAACCAGGCCAGAATAAAAGAAATAATGTCACGAGGACATAACGAATAACAAAGCCCATGTATTCTAGCAAAAGTAGAAAATCAGAATCAAAAATGAAAGTTACTTCATTAAGATCAAAAAATGGAGATGTTACATTAAAAAATCACCATTCAAAATCAGATTCAACTCATAGCCCACCCGGTCTACAAATAACTAAGAAAATCTGAAACACCTCAAGCTGTGCGCTTAAGAAGCACTTAGACGCACCAAGGATGTCCACTACAGTTATGAGCACACAGCCACTCCATTAAGCAAAATCAAAGGTGATTCCAGAAAAGAAATTGAGAAATGAGCACACAAACTCTGAGAGAGACTGACCTATGGTAAGTCCAGGGAAATTGATCAAGCCACTAGAAGGATCAAAAAATACATCGAGAGAGGACGAAGCCGAGTCATCAAAAATGGAAGCAAAAGCTGGTGGAAGCAACGGGCTTCCTTTTGCAATATACATTGCTCTCATAGCATACCTAGAAAACCGCTATGTTAGACATTAACATCGATAATATAAATAACAAAACATATAGAAGTAACATCATATACTCACCATGAATAATGTTGTGCACATTTGATAGACAACTCTCGTATGGTAATCAATGCATGAGTAACCAGGACCCCATTAAGTTCTACAGTCTTGTTCTTTATGGCAGGGATCTGAAAGCAGAAAGAGAGATGGGTGAAGCCCCCAAAAAAGGAAATTACTGCAGTTCTGCTTGATACAAAGCCATGAACAGATGCTTTATTTAATTTCAGAGTGTAAAGATTCAACCTTTATTACACTATGCAGTAAAGACCTCAATGTCTCCTGGGTTGAGCTGTAACTGGAATAGAACTCCCCTGGAAGAAAGCTTGCAATGATCTTCAAAAGCGTACACAGCAAGTGAGATAATGCCTGAATAGTAAAGTTAACTCAATTAAAATATTTGAGGTCTTGTAAAGAATCTAACTTCAAACCTTTATTGGGTGGATCTCAAAATGATCAAAGTAGTACTGTTGACTCGGGGTATTTGGGTCACTGAGGGATGTCCTCCAAAATGGAACGATTCTCATTAGAGTCTCCTCGTCAAGGTTCAAATCAAGTGGCTGCAAATAATGAAGTTACATAATCAAATATTGCAAAAGGCAGTTCATGGTGCATGTGCTATTGTCAGCAAAAATTTATAATACACTTATTATTATTATTATAAGCTGGCATTTCCATTTATTATTACTTTTGGATAGGTCATCTCTAAATCAAACAGCGAAAATATGAAATAGTTGAGAAAAGTAAATGAAAAGAATATAATTGTACTTCTTTAATATACCTGAAGAACAATTGATGAGTACTCGACTTGTTTAACTTCGGAACTGGATGAAAGTAAAATGATTACTACACGAAGCATGCTATCATTTCTGTCGGGGTATTCTGACTGATGCCTACGGATCATAGATGCAAAAGGAGCTCCTTCCCATTTTTGATCCACACTCAGAGACTGAATTATCATTTAGATTAAAGAATTATTGTTATTGTAAGAAATCAAGATTGATTCCAACAGTAACTTTGTTATTTCATAAAAGCACATCGGACACAAAATTCACAAGAAACTAACTACAGACGTAAGTGTGACTACGTATGGGGAAAAATTACCTGTACCCTGATCCGGTTAAAATTACGCTGATTAGTAAACAACGAGTCCATATCAATATTCCAAAGCCTTATAACGATGATTGGCGTGTAAATGGGTAGCTCACTTGTGTCTCTCTCCTTCAATTAAAAAATAAAAGATAGATGAATAAATTAATTATCTTATCAAATTATAAAATTATTGCATCTGTAACATAAAAGCAGTATAGAAAGACACTAAGACAGTTTACCTTCAACCTCCATATTGCAATCTTGAAGGTAACTATCAAATATGGATGGATAAATATATCTGAAAATGACTGCTAAACGCCACAAGTAACAGATAAAAAGGTAATTATCCACTGATACCTACTGATCTCTCCGTACGTTTTCTTGAAAAGAGATCCGATCCAAATTTGATTGATAAATTTCTCTTTTGCACAATTTTATCTAGAGATGTGGATATAACCATGTCAAGCAGACAATGTAGGATGTCTCTTCCTTTTTTAAAAGCTTAGTCATTCTTAGACTCCAATAATTCCAGTAACCTTGTTACTGAATTTCCAGAAACCCAACCCAAACACCTCGAAGATCTTGCAACCTGTTCCCATCAGCAAAGTCACATTCCTAGAACCAGAAAACCTTGGAAATTTTTTCTAACCATAATAAACAAAAATATTAACTGTAGGAAATTGAACCCAAAGTTTTCTGAAATTCATAGTTGTCACGACGCCTAGGCAAGACACGGCAAAAGTTAACCGCTAGGTCGCCTAGGCGATAACGCGCCCACCATGGCATCCATATGGCGACAAGTCGTTCACAGTGTACAATTTATAGATTATTTATTTTACTTTAAAAGAACATTGATGATTGAACAATGAATTTTATATACATTAAAACTCAAAACATATTTACTAACAATATGGAATTAAACACACAATTATGTCAACACATGTAAAAAGACACTGCAACTATTTTTTTTAAAAAAATACAGGGACCTAGCTGAAAGAAAAATATACAAACAAGGTGAAATTTGTAAAGTACAAAACTTAAGGGCTGAACTTAATAGATTACCAAACTATAGGGAAACTTCAATGAATTTTTTCCTAAATGATAAGAAGAGAAGTATCATGTCCGATCGTACATTAATAGAAATTAAGGAAGCAATTAGAGCGGAAAAAAAACATCGCAACAATCCAGAAGGTGTGAGAGAGGGAAAGACTTGAAAGAGAAACGAAACTCAAAGAGTTGTTGTCGGCGTGCGGAGTGACCCCTCAGTAGGCGACGTTACTGTTGCGTTCTGCTGCTGCGTGTGTCAGTACGTGTGTGCATAGCTACTGCTGCTGCGTGATGTTGTTGTTGCAAGTCGAAGTCATGGATACTGGTTAGGGTTTCTTCTCTACCTCTTTTGATCGCGATCGGTAGAAGAAAAAGTTGCAGAAGACTTGGGTTCTCTTTTCTCCTTTTAAGTCCATGGGTCATGGGTGAAGTCCGTGGTCCACTGCACGCCTTGGCGACGATTTATAGATGCCTATCTTCCAAGGTGAGCGCATTTGGCAGCCTTCCCCAAGACGAGCGTCGTCATGCAACTTGTTGCGCCAGGACGCCTAGGCGACGCAGCCGAAATCGTACATCATATGGTTTCATCTCTAAAAACTATCGACATTATTTGAATATGTCGAGGCTTAGTTAAGTTTAAGGTTGTACTCTCCACAATAAAGTTGAGCACCATAAACTGCCTAGGTAAAAATCTTGCTTAACATATGGGCTATAACACCACAACAATATATCCCAACTCTTGATCAACTTTAGCTTTAAAAAGCTCATCATATTATAATGTCCAGCAGATGACCGATTGTGGAAAACAACATTAAGAATTACTTCAATAAAAGAAACTGCAAAATTCAAAATCTTTTTTCTTGCATGGAGTGAAGCAACAACATAAAATACCAAAAAATAAAAACAATAGGATGCTAAAAACTGTTCACATTACAAAAGCGTTCTATAGTGTAACTAACCTTCTTTGAATGTTCAAGTATGCGGATTGCAAAATTAGACACACTTAGTTTCATCTTTGCACCAGAGGAAAATGTTGTATCTACTTTGCGACTATCAGAAAACTCGCAAATGCGCAAAACTCGTGTTGGGCCATCTGCATATATTTCATACCCTGGAGTTACAATCTCTACACCATTCAATTGAACAAAACTACTTTTCTTGTGTCCTTGCTTTCTTTCCAATGGTAACTGAAACCCCAACCCTCTTTGTTGCCCAGCTCTATAGAATGGTTTCCACGCTCGCACCTTATCCAAATTGATTTCACGCAATAGATGCACATCTACAGGAGAAAAAGGCAGATGACCAATAATGCAACATATCTTGAATTGTCATTAATTAAGAGATCACCAAACATGACATACTATTAGCATTAGAGACATAACAAATAGTCTAAAACATTATTCCATTCATGATTCCCAACAAAGCACTATAGTTCGTAAACAATTCAAGGATCTCATAAATACAGGAAATGACACATTTCATTAACATACACCGAAAACAAAAGTACAATCAAAAACTAATTTCATTGTATTTAATGATGCCATAATACCTAAAAAGAAAATAATTTAACTCTTGACTGGATTGCATAAGTACGTACCAAGAAATACAAATTGTCAAGACATTAACTGCATTTTACAACAGTGTTTCACATAAATACCAATTATTGATCGGGATATAATTTGTACGTTGGATGGAAAAATAAAGCATATGAACCGAGGTCCATGTTGGCCCATAAAAACACAGATTTACACCACTGAATAGCAAAAATGGGAAGCCAGTGCATGACAAACTTTCTCACTAAGTTTGATAAGCTATAACATTTAAAAAAGAACAAAAAGTTACACCCTATGCTGGTGCTTGTAAGATGTCAAATAATTGAAATGAATATTAATCCCAGAGCGTGCTTGGGGTTAGTTAAGAAACCCATATTATCAAGAGGATAACACAATAAAACACTACACTGGACCGAGTAACAAAGCATATGTACATTATAGCTTCATAATACACACTACAACTATTTTCCATAAAACTGCATCTTGAAAAATACCATCAAGAAGCTATTATTCGGAGGACAGAAAGTAATTTGTCTTACGATATTGGCCTAGAAAAGATCAAACAACCCTCCATTAACAAGTGATTTTTCATGGAAAAGAATGAGCACTTCCGGCTTTAATACACACTGACGTACTTTCTTGCAGGAAAAAACAAAAAATAAAGAAAATATCTCGCTTGTATTCGAAAGTAACGGCAACTGGATGTTCCTTGCATGCGTCAAAATTCAATTAAACCTCCTAATTTTACCATTACCAGAAAATCTTTAATCAAAAAGCCTGTAAATCAAGTAACTTCAATGTCACTAATACACAATGTTCCAAAAGTCGCTAGTCCGTCCCAAGTCAGTTGGCTACCGACTAGCGACTAGGGGATTAATCGGGGATTAATCGGCTAGTTGGATTTTTAATTTTTTTTAAATATATATTCTCCTTCCTCTTTCATAAGTTTTGAGTAAGTAGAATAACATAAATAATACAAATCATCAAATAAAAACATGGAAACTAAGTAAAACCAAATAGTTCGACACTCTAAGTTCAAAACCAAACATTTCACATGGCCCCAAACATTTCAATAAATTAGGGTTTAAATTTTAAACATCCAATAAATTACACTATGGCCCCAAACATTTCACATGTTCTGTTTTTTATCCCGAAATGTTTCGATTTGCCCCGATTTGTTCTGATTTTCAGACTAGGTGACGTAACCGACTGGGCTCTAACTTGTCCGACTTGCCCGACTAGGCGCCGACTAGGTCCCGACTAAGTCGGCCAGCGGCTAATTGAAGGACTAGGCCCTAGTCGACTCGGTTACCCTCCGACCCCGACCTAGTCGGCCGACTAGGTCGACTTTTAGAACACTGCTAATACATTATCCTTTTTTCCTTCATATCAATGTTGATAATACAAGATAGACAGATGAGCTATTCCTCAGACATTTTTCACTTTTCCCATCATCTACAACTAGATTTCCGTAAAGGCTGAGAACACGATAGACGTTTGATTCTTATGATTGTATGTATCAACATAATAAACTGTACGAGCACAGTCCACGGTAAAACCAAAGGGCTACAGGGACTCTGTTTTGAAAATGTAAGTAATTAAATGTCAGCCTCATTAGGTACATCAACATAGAGAAGAAGGCGGTAATAAATTGAACTACAGAGGAAAATATAAAGTGCTTCATCATCCAATGGTCAGCTGGAAAAACAAGAGAATTTGTCCGTCATCTGGTGTTATATCCATGGTAAAGTGATGGTAGCAAGAAAAATTTAGAAGATGGAATCTAAAAAGTCTATAAAGTGATGGTAGCAAGAAAAATTTAGATGATGGAATCTAAAAAGTCTATCAAAGATGGTACGCTTTGTCCCCAAACATCATTTAAAAGGCATAAAAATCATAAGTAGAGTGTGAGAAGAATTCATAATTACAAAATATAAAAGAATGTAATAAGAGAGAAACAACTACCATTTATTTGGATGACCAGCTTATGAGGAAGACTCAAATCATCCCAGACATAATTAATAGTACCCCTAGCTTCAAGAATCTCTGGTTCCGATGAACCCTAGAAATTCACCAACAAGAACTTAAGATGGTATTTTATAAATTTAATTTTCTAACTATGCTTACGACTATTCAGATTATGTGCATTATATATTAATTAATTATTAAGAAGTATCAGCACAACCTTCTGATAATAAGTTATAGATGCATCTTCTAAGCAGTTCTCAATCCGATATGGTAGACTAGTATTTGGTGGTCTGTTGAAGTGCAAAACAAGAGTGGAATCTTCTTCAATTACATTAACGGAAGAAAATTCCTGTACATTTTTATCGAGGGTTGCTACATGACTGGATTCTAGTACTGGGAATTTTTTTGATCTTTTAAATTTCAGAAAAAATCGTCCCAGTGAAGCAACACATATTGGGCCCGACCAATCAAATCCACCTTCTTTTGGCTGAAACTGAACATAGAGTAACGAGTCATCTCGAGCATTTCTATGATTTCTGAGAAAGTTCTCAAAGATACTAATTTCTCTCTTTTTGCTTGTTCCATTCCGCAGCTGTATCACTGTTTTCTGTTTGCTGTTGACAGCAACTACCCCTTGTATGTCATCCTACTTAAAATTAATTTGATTAGGGAATAACTTAGAAGATAACTTAGACACATTGAAAATGAAAAAGGTACCTCTAAAATTATTAAAATAGATCAAACCTCCAAGTAACATTGACGGACATTGATAACTTCCTCTGATTCGTTGGATACAACATATCGCGGATTAATAGATACTATTCGTGATGGAACAACTACTTTTCCCATAGATGGCCTCAAAGACACACCCAATTTTGTAATATATTTGAAACCAGAACCTTCTTCTCCTTCCAGCTCAATCTCCGTCAGGCCTGATAAAGCATCCAAGTCCAATAGTGCATCAGCTGTTTTCCCCTCTAACAATATTATGCGCACCTTGTTGTACCTATTGTTGGGAACAACAGTTGAATGAGATATAGATATATCCTCAAAACAAAGAAAAAACCGGAAAAAAAAAAACAACAAAAGACCAAATACTGTAAAGTAAAAAACAATTACTTCATCTAACAAGAGCGAGATTAAGATTGCAAGTTTAAACAAATTTATTACTTCATAAACCATGATCTAGTTGATTTTGCAGGCAGAAAAGATCCCAGCTCTGTAGGAATTTCAGATCCAAGCCTTCCAGCTTCATCCCTGCATATGTAAAGATTACTGATTATATTATTTTAGATAAAAGAAGAAGATTGGTATTATGATGAGATATGCGAATTAAAATATTACTAATCATACTGAGGACAAGTTAGCCACAAACAACAACAATTTTTATGGTCATGAATAAGAGAATACTACCTAGATACAGGCTTCTGATTAGGTCCAGAACAGAACAAAAGAAAATTGGTATCATTCTTCAAGGTGTACGAAGTAAAGATAGCAGCCTGGAAAAAGAAGATCATATGTAGCTTTCCGACTGGAGGTCTGATTATCAAATAAATTCATAGATAATTACCTCTAGTATGCCATTGTCCATGAAAGACAATCTTAAGAAAGCAAAATACTTTCCACTGCCAAAATCTAACTCAATGTCCAAACTATTAATGTCATGTTTCTGCTTCTGTAATTTTTTAACCCAGTCAGCACTATTTACTGGTTTGCAGCTTGAGCTAAATACAGTCAAAGTAACCGTAAAATATATCGTGGCAGGGTTAGCATATAAATTAGTAGTTGATCCACAAGGAATAATTGCCTGCTTGCCTATGTTGTTGCAGCTGATATTGTTATATGGATCTGCAACAACAAAATAGTTAGTAGCAAAAGCATTTGTACTATGAAGATACTATTTTGGAGATTTTTTGTTACCTTTATCAGTCAAAACTACTTTTATCTCTGACTGCAGTAAGTTGGAAATCTGAATAGTAGGAAGAATAAATATTTCCCTCTGCTCTTGTAACGCTACTGGTGAATTCCTATTTCCAAGGGCATATCCTGTGCTATCAGGTTGTATAACAGGAATATCTCTTCCAATGCTCTGAATTAGAAAATGTATGTCATCAACGTGTCCCTCTTCCGATTTCAGAGAACAATGTGCAGTGCTAAAGGAACATTTAACTGACTCAGAGAAAGCCTTCCGAACTTGGTAGCCTAGTTTATCAAATAATCCAGACAAAAGAACGGCCTTTCCTCCTTTAAGGTCATCTGACCACTCCGCTGACTGTAATTTTCTGAAGTGTCTCAAGTCATCCGTAATTTCAGGTCTAAAAGAAAATAAAAAGTTGCCTGCGAGTCAATTAGCATCAGATATAAATTTGGGGTAACACAAAGCAACACAAAAAACAAAACCGAACACATTCTCACTTTTGTCGACAGGAATTAAGAAAATGCGTAATTAGATAGCCAAAGCTAAAGATAAAAAACAATGCAGATTGGATACTTTAGAAACTTGAGCATCGGGAGAAGTCCATAGTATCCACAAGTATAGAAGATCCCATCAACACGTAAGAATTGCTTCAAAGACTGAGCCATCATAGTGCATATAGTTACTTAATGGGACATTTTTTATGTTCTTATAGAAAGAAGAGATTATCAAACGTTGATTACTCTAACTGTGTTATCACATTCAATGATACAAAGAAAACAAGGGAAATGGAGAATTTGTGGATTAAATTTGTTAGAAATAAACTGTGCCTTAGACATTCAAATGACCAAGTTTCCAGTTTTGGGGGCATTCATCCTGGTAAATTTGGAAATACTTCAGCAGCATCAAATATTTTAGATAAATTTAAATTATATCAAAATAATTTCTTATTGTTTCGAAGTGATCTTGAAGCTTTATGTGATGTGATAAAACTTATCTTTGTGGGTTATTCCAAAGGGATTCCAGATGGAATTCTTGCAATTACTCTTTTTGGCTTCTGTTATCCTTTTCTTTTGGCTTCTGTTATCCTTTTCTTGAAGTACAATTCATCGCAGGGATTAAATATATCTTCAGGACTTCATTCATTAAACCGTATTTTATTCTCCCTTTGTAGCCTTCTTGTTAGCAGCTATTTTCTTTACAGTTTAATATCATGCGAAAACGGAGCCAATTTCAGCCCATTTCAGTCTCAAAAGCCCTCACATGCCGCTTTCTAATACTTATTTAAGGGCTAAACAATCTAGTTTCCCTTAATAGAAGGGCACCATAGAAGAGAATCTACTTTTCTAAACACCCCTACACCAAATTTGTAATACAACTATAGTCAATCATTTCAAACAGCTACTACAATCAACAAAGTCGAGAGTTGTAGTCATCTAGTGCCATTTAAAAATAAGGAAACACCAATACACCATTGCAATTTGTTGATCAATATTACAACTTTCTTAAATTGGAAAAGATTTTGCAACTGTGAAATTTGGTCCAGCCCAATGGGAAATAAGCAAGGCGCCAAACTAGAATTTTCTTAATTGGACAAAGAAAAAGAAAAGCCCAAACATTATTTTGATAGGCAAAAGAAATAGGTCAAAACATACCGACACTTAAAGACACCAATGCCTTCTTTAACCCGCCTGACAAATTGATAGCACCGAAAGCTGCCAAAGAATCATCAATAGTATCCCCGGTCTTAAGAATCACAAAAGCAAATTCAGCTTCCTTGCGCTGAGGCCGTTGAAAACGTAACTCCATAGAGAAATCAGTTTCATTGTGTATTCTTAATAAAGGAGAAACCACAAAAGACAACCCGTCCTACACAATATCAAAGAGAAAAATGAAAGGCTAAACAATTATAGGAATTTCTTCACAGGCCTCCAATAGATAATCAGCAACATAAATTTGAGAACTTGCCTCTCTTTTTCGTGAAATTTCAGCCACGATAAATGGTCCAGGGTAAGTTTTTGAGGCTGTGCAAGGATGTAAGTGAGTAAAATTTAATTTCAGGTAAAATTAGAATTCAAAAATATAATAAGATCACGACTGACAAGGGAACCGATAAAAAGAAGTTAGTTGTGTATTCAGTTAAAGCACCCAACTCAAAACCAATAGGCTATAAGTGGAGTAACCCGCGGGGTTATATAGTATCAAGACTTAATGTGCTCGATTTGGAACTTTGGTTACTCTCAACACGGACTCAAGTGTTGTAATTTTGAGTCAAAACCATTGACAATTTTATATTGGGCAGCACGGAGCATGCGAACCACTTGGCCTTGCAAGTCTTTAAATTAGATCTTCTTATAACATGTTGAAGCATCAAACTTAAACCCAATTGTTTACAATTATAGTACCCCCATGGTTATACACCGAGTCTCAAGACTTAATCTCCTGATGTGGGACTTCGGTTGTTCTAAACAGTTTCAGTTATAGACAAATCACCGGTGAGTATAATTATTCAACGAGTTTTCCTTAAAAGTATAATTCAACGTGTCTTCCTTAAATTAATGAATTATTTCCTTAAATTAGTGAATTAAGTTTGTTGATACATCTCTACATGATCCGTACAGATCATCTAACGTTTCAGGATTAATGTCTCATTAATTAATTCTGTGATGGCTGAACTCATTGTTTTGGGCATGCCACTATTTTTTGAATCCACATTCTGAATTTTCATTTAATATTAGAGCAGTTTCTTATTCAAGATATAGGAGGGTGAATTATTATGTCAAGTACGCATCGGCTCATTTAACCTTCCAAGTCTAAAATTCATGCCAACCTCACTCATTAAGTTCTCAAGCGAAGTCGAGCTTGGTTCTTGTTGAGTTGAGTCCTAGTAGCCCATGGTAGCTCGACCTATTTGCAGGCTTATCAGAAAGTAAACCACAGAAATTTGGTTTCAGTTTGCAGCTTCCAGAAGTTTTTCACTTGTACTTGGCTATATGCATTTCTTGATATCAGCAAGCCTTATACTGAAATACCATGACTACATTTATTGAACTTTTGGGGGATATACACATTTTGACAGGGGAAAACCTATCAAATCACCAAAGTCCAAATGATGTGACATAAAGTAAAATCTGCACTGTAAGGAGTAAATTGGCAGTGTTACATAATCAAAAGCATAATAATAATTGAACAAGTTATTCCATGACATTTCATGAGGAGCACAGAAACCGACCGCACCTTGTGATGAAACTATGCGCGTTCTCCAAGCAAATGTTCTGTCTTCCAAGAGTGAAATATGAATTGGAGAAGTTGAAAAGGATCCCTGCTCCGTAAGTTGTATTGTGACAAGCGATGCATCGGAAGGTTGATTTACCAAAGCTAAGTGCCTTACAAAGGTAATAATCATGATCAATAAAATCTTAATCCACTGCACAAGTATATAAGTAGAGTCCTCCACAAACAGAAGTGACTATCAGCAAAATACAAAACAGTAATAGTAAAACATTTATAAATAGGCTGTGTCCGAGTACAGACTACAGAGTAAGGAGTAGAAGCTAGTTGCATGGATAAAGAGATGTAATCAGCGTGTAAAAAGAATTGAACCAGAAGCATAAAAATAAGAACCAACTAAAGAATATAGCGTGTAACTACCTGAATCAGCTAATCTATCCTCTTTGACATTCAAGCTTAAGGGACACCAGCTTGTCAGTACAAATCATGACATCTACTGCCACGTCAACTCACACTCTCTGTGGCCTTCTTCTTGTCTTCTGGCAATAAAGACAAGGACTTATGATGTAAGTTATTTTAATAGTTGTCTAATCCCCTATTTCTTCGGGGAATATAAAGCGAGAAGATCTTACAGGGAGCTAAGCCAAGCAAATCCTAATGTTCTCAATAGAACAAATAGTGGACTTAATCTTCTGCAAATAACCAAATCAGCACTCCCTATACAACTGTCACAACTTCTACAGGCGCATACCTCATTTCCTTCGGTGGATTTCAGTCTTCAAGTGATATAAACCCAACAATATATTTCAAGAGAAGAAATAAAAGAAGACCTACATAAATTGTAATACCTAAGATTTATCAACAAAAGAAATTGTAATACCCAAGTCCCACAATGGAACATGTGGGATGGATGACTTGGTATATGAGACCTCAACTCCATTACCAAGAGTATCAACATCTTGTCATGACTATTGGTCATGGGTGACCTTGTGTTAGTGTAACACCGAGTCCCATATCGAAAAATATGGGAAAAGGAAAAAAATTGTATGAATGTAAGAAATTAAGTTACTAACTGATGCAGGACAAATTTAGGATGAAGAATTAATGGAAAATAAACTAACATTTAAACTCCACATTTAAATCACTAGGATCTCTCAAGTGTATCAACAACATGAATCAACACTAAGATAAAAATACCTATGGTATGAATAAAATATTTCTACGGTATAAATGATAATAATCACTTCAATATCAATAGTTTATCGTTTCAATGACATGTGGGGATTACTACACTATTTAAAAAGACTCAAAACCCTAATATTACTTGAGGAATAATAAAAGTACTAAATGACTAAAATACTCTTATTAATAATTCTTAATCACTAATTAATGTCCTAAATCCCAACTAATAAATAAATCACATCAATTACTCTTACATTAAACATAATAAAAACGTTAAATAATAAATATAAAAACTTTGCTCTTCACTTGTGATCCCCGTCATTCTCCCCTTGTTGGAGAAAACTCGACCTCGAGTTTTATAACATGACATAATAATCCATGAACTCTCCACCGAAAGAACATTTTGAAACACCTTTGACAATATCATCACGCGATAAGGCTCAAAAATTGTTAGGAAAATAACTAATGAGAGCATTGCTATTGCATTCAAAGGCACTTGAAGTAGATTAACCGGAATGATAAACTCAACATTATCAACTTGCACTGGATCAGCTTCTCGAACCATCTTCTCTTCGGTAATGAACAACTCAAAAGCAACTTCAGAATGTTTCTAATTTGTTGTTCACACATAATCTCCGGTACAACTTTTGGAACTTTAAGAATTTCCATGAACACGTCACAACTGTCTGTAGCCCCGGAATTGTGAACATCCTCTTTTTTTGATCACTTGCTCTTTCTCTGCTCGAATATGTGTCAGCAAGTCAATAAGGCCATCTTTTATAAAAGATACGTCACCTTTTATAAAAGAGATTTCATCTTTTATAGAAGAATATATAGAAACAACTTCATGTGGAGCCTTTTAAAGTTCTTTTGCTTTAGTTTGTTGACGTTTCGCTGCTTTAGCCTTTCTTTGTTCATCTTGATACCGACGTTCCAATTTTCCAAGGTTGTCTTGTACATCAATCATATCCCATCTAAGCTCTTCTTACTTGAGTTTCAAATATCTATGCCCACATATATTAATAAGGTAGTGACGTAGTGTATTCGGTCACTTTCATCGTCAAGAAACCAAATATACTCATTTGCTTCGGCAATCAATTCTTTAGTGACTCGAGACATTGGGTTAAAGAAATAAAATAATGACTTTTTTTCCCGACTCAAGGCCTTTACTGAAAAGAAAATTAGAATAAGGGCTGAATTGTAAAGGCTGAAAATTAAGGGGTTCTTATAGGACATGCAGGGGTGACTATGTGAAGTTAATAAACCGAAGGATTGTATCTGAAAGTTTGGTTAAATTTGGAGTGCAATAAAAAAAAGTCAAGATATTTTGTTCTAACAAGCTAACTATTTAAGGGCAAAAGGGTAATTTGGTAGAATTTTAAATAGTAAGATTTAGGGTTACCATCACTTTATCTTCTAACCAGCAGAAAAGAAAGGAGGTTGCAGCAGCAGCTTGAGGGCAGCGGCAACATGGAAGGAAACAAGGCAACAAGGTGGAACAATCCCTTCTACATTTTTTCGCTTTTTTTTCCCTTGCTTTCCTGGGTTTGCTCTTGTGAAGCAAAATTGTTGGTATATGTTAATAATTGCGTGAGATATAGTGGTGGTGTAAAATGTATTCAAGTCGTGGAAGTTGGTTGGTGCCTAACTTTTCCGACGAGTGAAAAGTACCACACGGTGAACCGTACCAACAATTTATTTTTTTTTACTAATTATGATTCTACATCAGGCTGGCTACTGGTATTGGGTTTATTAGTTGCAGGTGAGTCGAAGGCACAAATTTGGTGTGTGTTTGATGGTCATGGGCTGTTGTTTGGTGTGGTAGCGTAACTGGTAATTATGTTGAAGCGAAGATGATGAACATTAGATCTAACGTGAATGGTGATTTATTTTTTTTTGAATACCCAAGATCTTCTAAAAATCAAGAAATTAATGAAAAAACCTTAAGCTATAATACCAAAAATGATGCAGGACAAATTCTGAATGAAGAATTAATAAAAAATAAACTATAATTTAAACTCTACATTTAAATCACTAGGATCTCTCAAGTGTATAAACTCCACGAAACCTCTACGGTATGAATAAAATACCTCTACGGTATAAATGATAATAATCAACTCAATATCAATAGTTTATCGTCTCAATGACTTGTGGGGATTACATCAATAGTTAAAAAGACTAAAAACTTTAATATTACTTGGGGGAATAATAAAAGTACTAAACAATTAAATTACCACTGATTAATGTCCTAAATCCTCACTAATAAATAAATTACATCAATTACTCTTACATTAAACATAATAAAAACTCTACATAGTGAATATAAAATTCTTTGTTTTGCCCTTGACTTGTGATCCCCATCATTAACTCCACAAATTAACACTAAGCTAGATAAAATACCTTTAGGGTATAAAAAAATACATATTCGGTATAAATGATAATAATCAACTTCAACATTAATAGTTTATCGTCTCAATCACTTGTAGGGATTACATCACTGTTTAAAAAAACACAAAATCCTAATATTACTTGGGGAATAATAAAAGTACTAAACGACTAAAATACCCTTATTAATAATTCTTAATCACTAATTAATGTCCTAAATCCTCACTAATAAATAAACTACATCAATTACTCTTACATTAAACATAATAAAAACTCTAAATAGTAAATATAAAATTATGTGCTTTGCTCAACTTGTGATCCCCGTCACTAACAATAATACCTTCAGTCATGAGCTTGTGGTGGACTAAAATGACTCAAGAAGATACTATTAGGCTAGTGGTTTAAGGTTTTGTTTGGATAGAGTTAACTCGATTCGAACTTAGGATTTGACCTAAGATTTGTTCTGGACTCGGGATTTGACTCAGAGCCGACTCTAGAAAGCTCGAGTCGGGTTGTCGGAGGTGGAGACATGAAAGCTAGTGGTATTATCTCACATGGAGAGAGGTCCGGAGGTGGGGATACGAAATCAGCTAGTATTATCCTATAATGGCTAGAGAGGCAAAGATCTGTGGGACGTGTGTGTGTGATCGATTCTGACGAGAACGTCAGAAATTTAAGTGGTGGAGTTTGTAACACCTCAGTCCCACATTGAAAAATATGGGGAAAAAATATCTTAAATTAAGTTACTAACAATAATATCTTCAGTCATAACCTTTTTGGGTGAACTTGTGATGAGCTAATATGACCCAAGAAGATACTATTGAGTTAATGGTTTAAGACCTCGTTTGGATGGATTTGATTCGATTCGATTCGGACTTGGGATTTTACCCAATATTTGTTCCAGACTCGAGATTTGACTCATGCCGTTTCAATTAGACCCTGTTGAGTCAAGTGCTTTTGGGACAATGTATTGAGCCTTAATGCAGATAGTTTTGCGTTCAAGTCGTTACGAGGATTTGAGATAGGTGAGATTTTTGACCATGCCACTCTCCTTTATTGATGTTTGGCACATACCCGTGGCTGAAATACCTTGATTCTTCACAATAGCATAAGTTAATCCTAATAAGTAAACCCTTTCAAAGCTTGTCCTACATTAGAAAACCTTAAACCATTCTGCTCCGCCAAAATTGATGTAGCCTCTTTTGTCAGATACACATGACTAAGCCAATTTAACAATTTCTGTAATCTTCCACTCAAGTCATCTAAATGTATAGCTACAAACCATATTTCACTCTAATTCTCTTCTGATCTTCACCTCCTATATGCTTAATATATGGCATCTTATTTACTGTTCATAGCTGACCTAAACCTTCTTTTTTTCTTAGCCTTTGTTCATATTTGGTTTCTTTTTCTTAGCCTTCTTATTTTTGGCTTCATGAGGTGTTTTCGGGTTTTATTTTGCATTTTCTGAACTTCTTAGGAGAGTTTACCTTGAAAGATTAGTGCAGATAATTTTTTGGAGGCTCTTTATGCAGGGTTGAGATACTGCATTGTTGGGGCATAAATGTGCCTTCTATTCTCCTATTCCCTTTTATATTGTCGATGTACTTGGTTGCGCCCCTTTTGGCACTTCTAGTGAATTTATTTACTGGTCAAAAAATAAAATAAAACTATGAGATAACATGACATGCAGAAAACGTAGTACTTAAGATGAAGTACCTTAAGAAAATCATACTAGTCTGCTTTCTGGCTACTGAGGCATCTTGGTTTTCATGAAAATGACAACAAAGGGTCACCCCCGACTGGTTTTCAACCTGCCATTTTAGGAACTATCAATATGCATCTTGAGGATGCTAGTTAACACTTAACAGACATTATGAAGTGCATAAAGTTTTCATGAAGACATCAATCAGAATTAGTTACTAGTGGATCTGCTAAAAATCTAGTTTCATGAAACAAGAACTCTCATAATTCTACTAAGCAAAAAAGATATTTCGAACCTCATCTCTCATCCACTCAGCTCAATATTTGTGTCAATCAGCTATACTAATCTATCAAGGGCTTGATTATACTATGGATTTATTTGCTATTATTTCATGGTTAGTTAAGAGTGACCTTCCATTTCTCCCATGAACCAATTCTGCATATAGAAGGAAGACAATTATAAAAAGCGTGCATCCAGATTTACACCAACCTAGACGTTCAATCCAACAATGAATCAAAATACATGGAAAATAAATAATATAGTCGGCAAGATTTGCATGGAAATGTAAAAGAACATACATAAATATATATATACACATGAATTCAAAAGTAGCACAATTTTTCGAACTTGAAGAAAGTCACAAAGCAAGCATTGTTTGAATCAGTTATGTAATGAATTACAACCTTGCAGCAGTTGGCGAATATCACAGAACTTCTTACAGCAAAGGGACCAGCCATATTTAACTTTCCAATGACGAAGAGAAGTATGTCCAATGAAAGCTCCGTCATTGATATGTCCAGCTGCCAATGTCATAATATGAATTGGTAAATAATATTGTACAGAAATTATTAAAAGTAATATCTTAAGAAATAAGAGAAACCCCCTCCATCCCATTTTAAAAGAAAATTTTCCTTCATTGGAATTACCAAATTAGATGACAAAGTTACAAAAAAAAAAAATAATATGCTGTAAAATGACACTTGAAAAATACTAAAATAGCAAATAGAAAGTGAATCCATCATTTAGGTTTTCAAGAAAAAAAACAGAGATGCAAGTTTTGATTGACATTTTCCTGATTTACTTCCATTACTAAGCCTCCATTGCACATTTGTACACATGTTTAACTCACAAGTGAAATTCAAATTTACTCCAAATTCAAGAAGAGTAATTTTGGAAAATTAAATTCTTTTGTGATTATAATTATATAAGTGCCTTTCTATATTTCTATTAAACTTTGTGCTACTCAAAACTTATCTTCTATAGTGGGACGGAGGGAGAACCCAAACAAGAAAAAACTGGTACTTCCTGACCTCTTTAATTCTGGCATAAAAATGAACAGGCACTGCAGGCAAAACCATTTCTGAACCCTGATTTTGAAATCTAGAGCGATAGAAGATGCTTAAATCAGCAGGATGGAGAAGTTCCCTCCTGCAAATTATATGAAAAAAGATGATACACAAAGTTTGCATGTTTTATTTAAGTTGCAGGAAAAGGTAGACAGCAAGAGCACATCAAACTTTGATGTTAAATGTTGTAATACAGGAACACGCACCACAAATTTCTCTGTGCATCAAAGTAATATAGCACAACGTCTAATCTGCTTATGATCCTAGCTTTACTGTTTAAAATCTGCACTATGAGTTCCGGAATAATTATGGATACTTGGAGCAGTGGGATCTTGTCCTTTGTATCTGAAATTTCATGAACGATCGTCAAAGTAAGTTTGTCAACTTCAACAATGATGCCTGTTGGACTTCCAGTTCTATCTGAGGTTCCTTCATCATTCAAGTCTGAAGTTTGTCGCAGACTAGTTCTGGAAGCCCCCATCGAGAAGCTATTTAGCAAAATAGTATCACGAGTTAGATAGAAGTTCTGGAAAACTTTCCACTTGAATGGATTCCCGGGCTTGCTCACAAACTCTAAAGTACCATCAGCAAAAGCAATGGCACGGTCATTCTTCCTGTTGACAAGGTGAAACGTATTTTTTGCTGCAGGACTGTAGGACTCCACCTCAGTATCACCATCATAACTTACAGGCTTAAAAGGAAGTATTTTCCAAAGTGCCCACCCACTATCAGAAGGGCTGGAAATGTCAACAAATCCAAATCCTGGACGATAGTTTAATCTTAATGGTTCCCCTGAACCATTTTTAGCATGTAATGAAGTCAAGGACACCCACAAAACTTGTGACTTCCATCTCCTTTGATAGTTATACTTCACCTAAAGCATAAATTTGACGAAAAATAATTATTATGGTTAGTGGCCAGACAGAAAAAATACTGCATGAAGTCAAGAAAGGAGCCAAAGGAGGTATATAGGGCATTATCTAGCACAAAAGTATATCTTATTATCTTTTCAAACAGCCAATAGCATTCCCCATCATCCATAATAGAATCTTTTTTAATAAAAGAAAAATTTTCATAAAAAAGAAGAGGGAATACAATGTTAAAATAAGGGTTCCAGTACAATAATAGTGAGTAGCAAGGTAATGACTAAAGCTACCATGAACAATAAGGATACGGTTATCACAATGCAACCAATACGACACTTGTGCACATGAAATTTAAATACAGCATATTTAAGATCGTGTTATTACGGAATGAATTACTCGTGTCCAAATATAATTGCTTAATAAGTGCACCATTGATAAGATATTTGCTACAGGGAACGTAAATTACCACATATCCACCTCAAAATGTTACTGACTCACTACAATATCACAAGTTAATAGGGAACTTGGTAGTATTGGCTTATTGGCAGCTGTGAAATTGATAAACAATGAAAAGCTATCCCCGTTTTGAATTATTTTCATTTTCAATACGTCTGATATACACAAAAGAAAAACATGGAGGTGTCAAAAAATGACCATTATATTTCAAAAGCTGAAACAAGGGCAAGGGTGGGGGACCTAGATAATAAATTAATAAATAACTGTCCACCTCCAAAAAACGATCCAACAACACTGAAATAGATAATGTACAACTACCCTATCAATACAAGTGATCCCAAAATTTCAGATAAATAAAACCACCAATCCTAATATGCCTCACTAAGCCAAAATGCAGCAAGCACCAAAGAAGTATGGCATTTAACTAGTTATACACACCCTATTTTCAAAGATTCTACAGTTCCTTTCCCTCCAAATGGTTTAAACTTGCGATGTCAATACAGCACCAATCCCCAACTTTTCATTTCTTGACTACTTACCTACTTCTCTCCATGTCTTCATGAAAGCAAAGACAGACCACAGCTATAGGACTAACCATGCCAAGTGATTTATAGAAGTGGACATTGACTGGAAATTGCTTGAGAGAACTGTATTAAATGGTTGCAAACAGTAACATGAAGGCAAACTCACGCTGCCAGTGAAGAAACATTTCACCGTTCATGGTATTGTTAATAGAAGGGAAGACCAAGATTACAAAGATAGATTGATAACTTGTATGCCAAAGGGATATAGCCCCAATTAAAACAAATTGAAAAATGTGATTCACGTAACAGATTCCCAGTAACTGCAACGAAGTATTGAGTTGAGGTATATACATCATGAATGAACTACCACCGTTAGTCAAGGTGTAGGATGCGAGTGGAGTTACCAAAGCAGTAGGTGATGGGGACGGAGGTTCTGGGAACAATGGTAAATATCACACACATAATTCTCACACAAAACTCAATCAATTCTAATCATTCAATGTGTCAAAATAATAAAAGTACATCACCATTTATAATACTCCTAGACAACTTTTCTAACTTAAATTGGACTCTAACAAGATAACTACAAATTAAAGAAATTAATTAAAATATAACTTCTAATTTATGGGCTTCCAAAGCCTTTTCGTTCTAACCAACTTTCATGAGCTCGTAAAATTAGTAGATGGCAACATTAAACCATTTCATAATGTGTGTAAGTAAGGATTGTACCCTGAAAAGAGCCCTCTCTCCAACAACCGAATAATGAATTGCACCAACTAAACTGTAATTGTTTTGAGCACCTTCAACTGTAATATACATGTGTTGGTGGATATCTTGGAGTGCAACAACAGTACCTGGATACGTAACAAATCTTGTTTACCTCATTTCAATTATTAGTTATCATAAAATTAATTACATATATATATAATAATTTTTTAAGGAAAAAAACTCTCATATCCATAGGATATTGATGATAGAAGCACAACAAAAGACTGCCAGGAAGTAAATACCATCAGGGACTAATTCTTCAAAACTTCTTTCAGCTTCCTGATTTCTAGACCAGTATCGTTGCCCTACGTAGTTGTTTGTCTCTTTATTGAAAATTGCAGACAAGGATTCGATTGCAGAAAGAATCAACTGATGCAATAAAAGCAAGTTAAACTAAGTGCAGCGTGCCAACAGTACATTGCAAAGTATAAAAAAGTAAATCTTTTTACAAACAAATAATGTATGTGTGACCCCATACTTCTAATATTGACTTGGCTATACTTACTTTGCAATTATTAATACTCTGTGTTCTGATAAAGGCTTTGGTTTCTTAGCCAATATAAAAAATTTAAAAATAATACAGATGCTTAGGTGAAGCATATTGTGACAGCAGTTCGCATCTTTATGGTGTGAAATTCGTAAAAAAAATACTATTATATTGCCCACCTGTATCTCACGCAGAGAAATTGTCATATCAAAACCTGATATAGAACCACCGCCAAACCAAGTTTGATTAAAGAGAAGATGACTGATATCATCCCTGGGCAAAGGCTTCTCAAGTGCAAAGGAAGCACCTAACTGTTTCAAGATGTAGTTTTGAGGATTTGAATAAGAAACTAGGGATCCAGTTTTATCCATATACGACTCTGTTGTGGAAATAGAAGGGCTTGAGGAGCTTGCATCATCCACACCTGAATGAACCCCATCCATATGCTGGAATGCTATAGTAGGATCTCCAGCAATACCGGGAGAAGACAGATTGCTTGACATGACAGAAGAAAATTGAGAAATTTGAATTTCACTGCTTTGCTGTTCCACACTTTCACGAAGGATGTGAGAAAGAATTGACAAATGGGAAAGACGAAATAAGAATTTTTTCTTATCAGCTATTTCAATATTCAAATAAACATCAGCTTCCAAAAGAAATTCCTGAAGTGTGCCTGCATAAATAAAGACAATTAAGCATGTGGAACATAATTCAATAACATACAGCAACAAAAGGAGAGACGCTTATACCAGATTCATCTCTTGCCACAAGTACAAGAGAAAATTCAGAAAGACCTATAGTCAACTGGTCCAACTTCTCCCAATTTACATTTTGACGTATAGTTTGTCTCTCTTGCCTAGGATGATCATCCCCTGCAGCCATATTCTCACCAACTGCAGCTCTAAGGTTTTCCACAGGTGGTCGTGCAACAGGCAAAAGATGTCTGATGAACTGTTGATATGAGCTAAAACATTGGAAGAACATCACCATTGCTTCTGTTTCGAGGAAAATAAAGCCACCCTGTCCAATAAAACTACATGTTAATACATTCATAAAATTAAAAGTATTGAACTGGCACAGTTAGTAGTAACATGATAGAAGAAATTTTAAGTATATATATACAACAGCAGTTCAGAAGTCAGAGTTAAACCTACCAAGAAAATTGAAACTTCTGTAATGAGGACGTGATTGTCATTAATTTAATTTTCTGATGGTATTACCTGTGTTTGGCAAGAGATTTTCTGACAATCTTCTCCAATAGAAAGTGATGCCTCAAGCTTATTCATTTTATGTGCTCCAACCAAACTATCCTTTATTTGGCTTCCTGCCAAATAAATTTCACTGAGTCCAATATTTGCGAGTACCCAATGACTTGAGGCTGGACCTATGCTCTGTCGAGCAACATTGAATCTCTGACTAAGAGTGGAAGAATGAGTCCTTAACCCTTCAGTATCGGTTGTCAATGGGGATTCCTCTACCATGTGTGAAATCTTACTATCACTGTGCACGCCTCCACAAGAAGAATCACTCTGAAGGGATCTCAACCTCAAAGTAAACGTGCAATCAGAGATAGACAATTCCTGCAAGCAATTCAGAGAAGGCAGCAGCAGGCTGCTAAAATAAAATTGATCACAGCTTTTCAGGATCTCACTCGCAAATTTAAAAATAACAGCCCGAAATCCAGAGAAATTTGCAAGAACTTCCACTTTCCTTTCTTTGCATGAAAACTTTATACATGATTGCTTAATAGAAATGCACACTCCAAAAGTAGGCACCTCATGCATGGCCAACTCTTCGTTGCCTACGGCAACTTTCATAAAATCCGTACTACTGCTTTTTCTGGAATTGTAAAGGACTATATCCATTGACTTGAGCTCATATGCGCAGTTAATAACAAGTTGAATACTTGATAAGACCAGACTCCCCATTTTTCCTCCAGTCATTAATTTCCCCATACTTTCAGAATGAGCTTGCACCATCTCTTGTCCTACTGAATCTTCAAAATTTACAGAACCAACTGAATCAAACATTACCAATGCATTTGATAGAACAGAAGTTAAACCAACAACTACCTGCCAGAAAGAAAGTGTTTAGACATACAGATAACTGTACCGTATTATAGGATAATATAGCAAGAATGATAAGAAAATACAAAGAGTAAAAAAGAAAAACATTCTTATCATAAACATACACTTACATTACCAACCACTAAAAAATACAATTAAGTTGCGTTTACAATGTAACAATATCAATATCACTTCATATGTCACTTTATAAGAGGTGGTCAGGGAATTCCTCAAAAAGATTCCAAATGTTATAAGAAATACAATTGGTTTGGAGGAACAATAATGAAAATAAATAAAACAGAACTTGGTTGATGGCCAAAAAAAAACTTACGTTACAATGTAACAATATTACTTCGTAGGTCATTTATAAGGGGTGATCAGGAAATTCCTCAAAAGGATTCCAAATGTAATAAGAAACACTGCTTCATTCCATTGTTTTAGCACTTGGTTGATGGTCAGCTAAAGTAAGAAATACTAGATATTTCAGAACTTCAATCATATACTGAATATATAGGAACTTTTCTTCTTAGAAGAAACCGTCAGAACAGTTATGTGATATATCAATTCAAAAGGTCATTTGAAACTTCAGAATTACTTTGTTATAGCGTTCAAGTAATAGAAGTACACAAAAAAAAAGGAAAAACTGATTAAATTACCAACACAAGGTATAAAAAGAAACTATCGTAATTGAAGGATATAGGATAAACTGAATCACCTCAGCTAAAACAGTGAATTCATCGATAAATAACAAAACTACAAGCCCGGAAGTGATCCCACGCATTGCTGCTGAGAAAGCAACAACTGTTGCACCAAGTGAATAAAGCTCCTTCCTGCCATAAATATAACGTCCTTTTAACCATCAATAAATGAAAAGGGACTAGTGGTTGGATAATTAATAAGAATCTTCCAGATTGAGGCACCAAAGTTCCAAAAGGAAGAGCGAAGTGAAGAAGTAAAAGCAAAAGGCTCAAACCCTACCTTATGGATGATAAATGAAATGTTGTCGGGTTCAATACAATAATTTGGTGCCGTTGATTTTCGGTTGAGTCATCAAGGTAAGCATTTAACCCGTCTATTTTTAGGTAACCACTGAGTGAACTTCGCGCTAGACACCCATAATTTTTATTAGCTGATATAGGAATGTAAGTTATCTCAGGTTCCTTCAGCCTAGGGCAATTGGGTGCTTCATCATGCATTGATGGGCCACCAAATGTTGATGCAAGATCAGAAATTAGAGTCGGCTTAATAGCAAGTTCAAAGTAGTGGATATCAAATACAAGATGAAGATCATTCTGCCTGTTATTCAAATTTACTTCCTTACCATTAAAGCCCTCCTTTCTCAGTGATATCTGTATGTGAGGACCAGCGATGAACACTCCTATTTGAAAAAGCTTTGCTGGAAGCATTTTATACAACTCCATCTCAATTCCACTAGCATATGAATTGTATTTACTATCCCAATCCCTCATTGGCGTATCCTCACACGTCACTGGAGTATGTACAGGAGCATTTACCTTCCAACTGCTGTCTCTCCAGCGAAGAGCACGCTGTATCTGCTTAACAATTAGAGCTAGTGATAGTATTGCAGAATAACCCAAGATTAAGTTCAATTTTCCGACTACCAAACAGCAATTCCAAGACCCAGAACTCGTACTTTTGAGGCCTTGATCTGTCAAAAAGCTTTTAAGCTCACAGAGAATGAATGGATGTTCAGAAAGCGAGAGTTTACTATCGTCAAATTCTGCACAATTTTTCCATGTCAACCACATTTCTTGCACAAGTCTCCCCAAAAATAGGACAGAAGCCGATTTAATATCATCAGTAGAACCAGTTGCAGTATTTTCAGTAAAGTCAATAAATTGCGCAGGCTGACCCCATAAAATAGGCACCGAATCATGAAGTTTCTTATTCCTTCCTTTAAGATAACTGCCATAACTGTTTGAGTTATCTCTCACAACAGATGAAGACATAACCTTCAAGTTCCCACAGGAGAAAGACAAAAATTGTTCATAAACATTCTCTTTGTATACAAAGAAAAATTCATCAACTGAAACACAAAATGACAGCAAATCCAAGTATGAGAACCCAATATCTGAGGCTGATCTTCCAACAATAGGGGGGTGAACTGCATTTTCTGGAGAAATGGTGATTGAAATTCTTCCAATGTTTACACTGAAACAATGCTGAGGGCAAGTATCATCAGAGACAATCCGATGTACATAATTTCTTGGATGGCCAGCAAAAAAAAATTGCAGAAGGAATTGTATAATTGAGTAAAACATGCTTCCAATAGAACTCCAAGCAACGGCTAGTAATTGCAGTAACTTCTGAAAAAGACTAGAGCGACTACTGACTGGTAACTCAACAGAACTATCTTTACACTGATTAACAGTCACTGCAGCTCTGCAACGGACTAATCGTCGTGCCAGCACAGCAGCCTCCACAGGCAGCTCCTTCTCAATTTCAGAAATTGTCTTCCACTGTTGCTTAATTGATCTTGAAAATTTTTTGTCTCGATACATCATTATAGCAGATCTTTTTATCATATTGTCAGCAGGATATCCAACTGATGAGAATAAATGCTCATAAGCATGGACATAACGCATCCATAGACAAACAACATTAACTAATTTCTGAAATGACCATCTACGGGAAGGAACCAAAGAACTAATTCTGCTTGCAGCTATTCTCCATAGTTGCTTACCAGTTTTTGCACATTTGGATTCTTTGGCTGGCACTTCATTCAATGCTGTTATTGTGAATATATCTGATGGAGAAAATGTAAATTCTAATTCTGGAACAGAAAAGTTGAAGTTAGTAAGCTGAAGATCTTTCAATACTATGGAAGGTTGCAGATATGTTGAGGAAAAAACGTTGCTGATGTGATCTTTACTCTTTAATCCAATTGTAAAGCCTCTAACTTCGAAAACGAAATAGTTCTCTCTAGAAGGTAAAACAAGTGAACTGACAACTCCTCCGAGTAAACATCCATGATTGCTATATCGAGATTCTATATCAAGTTCCCCCATCTCCAACAAACATGAAAAGGAATTATTTGAGCTGGGACATTGCACTAACAGATGAATATGACGTATCCGTAGATGACAATGTGCAAGTATGGTGTTCAGAATAGAAGATTTCCAATTGCTCAAACAAATGATGTTTGAAATCCTTTCCATGGCGTCATGCAATGCACTACCCTGTAATTCATAAAGACCCAGTGGCCATGGTTGAGCTTTCAAATCAATCAAACACTCAGATGTTTTAATGCATATCCAAGCAGATTTGGAAACCATAGTGTGGTTAAACTCCCTTTCTTTTCTTTCTTTTTCAAAATAGAAAAAAAATTATTAGAAAGAAAGAAAGAGAGCATTGATAATCCCTTAATAGATAAGGGACAACTTATCTCATACAGACTAATTAAAGAAAACTTTAATAACCAAGTGATACTCTTCCGAACATAATCAATGTAAGATCAAAGTATACGACAACATAGGCCAGAGTCAAATCAACACTGTTTATAAAGAAGTCAAATCTTGGCAGGAAAACCATATTCCAATAGTTAATTTAACGGTTGTTAAGGTTTTTGAAGTGATCTTTTGGATTTGTTTTATCTCTCATATCATTTTTTTGTTATTTGATAATTTGCTTTTTCAAGTTGCTTACAAGTATACTTATCAAATGGCAGTTAAAGTCTCAAATGTACCTAGTAAATATGGTCTTATGCGGCATGACGAAAGCATTTTCCCTTTGAAAGGTATGGAGAGTTTTAATTCAAACCATGTTTAGAACTAAGAAAAAGTGAGGAAACAAAAGGGAAATGAAAACTACAGAGAAAGAAGATTCATTACACTAGAAATTAACACTTTACTTCATTTTAGGTATTGTACGATTATGTAAATTTTGAGTTTATTAGATATTTTATCTTACTCTACCTTTCATATAGTTTTCCTTCTCCATTCCTTTCCTTTTCCCTGTTATTTCGGAATTCCAAACAGAGCCTTAAGAAACTTGATATTTTTGCCTATATATTCATTTGGATCCCCTTTTTCTTGACTTGTACTTTCTTTTCCCTTTCTCTTTCTCAAACTACTTTTTTTTTATCAACCACTTCCATTGAAGTAAACAGAGCCCATAAAGAGTGAGTACATGCTCATAACCAGTATTATACAAGCATGAACTCCGCCTATACTATCATACTATAATAAAGTCCAAACATATAACATTAAACATGATAAACACCCATTTCCTTTTCTCGCAAGAATGAGACAATCTAACATAAAATACATTGTTCATGCTACCAATATACTTTAGCTGTAGCAATATGTTGCATTTATTATGTATGAGCATTGGGGTTCTACTACCCAGCCTACTTGTTTTAGTTTACTTATTTTCTCAGTTTCTCTCCTAGATTAGGTACATGTGGCTCATTACTCTTGCTTTCTTCGATATTTAGATTCCTGATTGCTGCTAATACTTAACTTTTGCATTGGAATGCCTCTTCTAATAGGTTCCTTTAATATACTCAACCACGAAACAAAATACTCACTCCGTTCCCAAAAAAAGTCCCATTTGCCTTTTTTTTTTGTTCAACAAATCGAGTCCACTCTTCCGTGATAGTAGTATAAAATAACACATTTTCAAGTTTGCCATTATAATTTTATTATCATGCCACACTACAAATCTAACAATTTATTATTTTTAACAAAATATATCTTTAATATTCGAAAATTTTACAAACGAGACTCTCTTTGGAAAAAGGATTAGTACTAGAATAAAGTGTAATCGCTAATACCTCTGGATCAATTTTAGACAGAACCTTCTTCATATCCTCCATCGACGTGTCAGTTGTTTGCCCCCTCTGGTTCACCCCTCTCTCCTTCACTTCCCTTCCACACAGAAGCCCAACAGATTAATAGAATTCAAATATATACAAAGATACACCTGTGCAAAATACATAATATAATATATACATATATATATATATATATTATACTCCATGTAATTGAGGGGGAGTTGTAATTGAGGGGGAGTAGTGGCATACCCTTCTGATAGAGTAACATGGAGGCCGTCAACAACAATTGTAAAAGCAGGGGCTGACCAATTGGATACTCTAAGGCTTAACTCATCAACTCTGAAATCTGTAAATAAGAAGCGAGCCGAGTCGTCGAGTAACTGATTGAGAGCCGAAGTGTCGAAGATGAGGTCTTTGGCAATGCCTTGAGAACGAAGAAACCCTAGTTTGAGTTCAAGTTCCGGTTCTTGTCGCAGCCATGGGTGTAACAGAGCCGCTAGCTTGCGCTGCATCCAGTCGTTGAAGAACATGGTTAACTATTGAAATTCCAACTCTTAGGAATTTAATAGAGTGTGTGAATGAAAATTTGCCATTGAAAGAAACTAAAAATTTCCGGGAGAGAGAAAGTTTCAGAGATATTGAATTGAACGATGGTATTGTCTCAATTATTATTTTGGGGACGAAAGATAAAGTGTGATGGTGTCGGTGTCGAGCGATAAAGTGAAGAAATAAATGTTCGCGGGGTTTATGGAAGACTGACGATTGGTATCAAATTAATTTCTGGCCAAGGGCGATGCAATAAAAACGACGTCGTGACAAGCGTTGAACGCTCCTGCACGGAAAATGTCGACTATCTAAACATTAATGAATTTTATACTTGCCTCGGAGCCAGAGCCGGTTCGGAAACAATTTATTTTAAAATAATTTAAAATATAAATATAAATATAAATTAAGATATAAGTTAATTTAAGTTGTGATTTATAAATAAAATTATTCGGTATTAATTTGATTTATAAATCAAAAATGAAGTTAAAATAAGTTATAAGGTGTTCGGCTCATAATAACTTATAAGTTAAAATCAAATGTCAAGATTACTAAAATGGACATTAATAAAAAAAAAAAAACAAAATAGACATTACATTTGATCAAACTAACTTTTTTTAAAATGACTTATAAATTATTTTAAAATAAGTTATAAATACTTGCTTATTTTTTTTATTTAAAAATTAACTTTTAAGTAAAAAAATAAGTAATTGTCAAACAAGAAAATAATGACAAGTGACTCGTAAGTTGATTAAAAATTGAATTTTTAGATCTTAATTAAAAAGGTTATTACAAATTTACAATAGGAAATAGGTATTTGTTCTCTTAGACAAATTTACGTTTTATACGAATTATAATTATATTGTATAGAATAAAATCATTTTACGAATACATATAGTTCTTCATTTTTCATTTGATACCAAAACATAAATCATTAAAAAATAGATATAATTGCGTCTGAAATTCCAAACATGTTAAACTGTGTAAAACTACTTAGATCATTGTTTTAAAGATGTGTTGTCCTAACAAAGGCTTTTTTCAAGGAAATACAGCGTATAATCTGTTTTCATTGTGAAAAGGTAAAATCATTACAAAACCATTGAAACCATTTTAACATAATCATCCTCTTAATTGAAATGGAATCCCTACTAAATGTATACAAGCCAACTCAAAATACAATCAAATGACACCATTATTTTTTTATATTAAAAAAAAAATGTTGACACGCCATGAACGTCCAGAAGAAAGACACCAAATAATTGAGAGATCTTTTATCCAGACCGAAAATTGGACCCTAGTGTATTTAAATTTTAATTATTTGTATTTTTACCATCTATTGAGGGTCAAAATACAAATAACTAAAATTCAAATACTTTCAGGTCCAATTTTTATGTCCACATGGAATTTTTAAAAAAATTGAATACATTTATGCCACAGCTATACATTGACCACAGCCTATAGCCCAAACTGATGAAATAACTACCGCCCTTATTTTTAATTAGTAATTACCGATTTTTTTTTATATGTATCAGATTAATTCTTTAACCTTCTTCCCTAGCCATTAATCAACTCAATAAGTTAGTACATGAAAAGTCCGCCCATTCATCATCTTTTACACCTTAGCTTTTTCTTCCTCCTCCTATTTATAACCCATCTATAGACTATATCTATATATATCGACCCCTTTATTTTCTCTCTTAAACACCTGCTTACCGTTTTTCTTATGACTCGGTGTTCCTCGATATATCTTTAATTATTCATAGATTTTAAATTCTGGTTTTGATGATAGATTAATAACAGGTACATGTAATTAGTTTCTGATTCTGAAATAGAGAAAATGAAAAGCACAAGAAAAGAGAAAACGGTGGCACAATTAATACAGAATTCAAATGAAGAATTAGAGTTTGCATTCGGAAACACGAGTCCTGATCATAACATTGTTGCTCAAGTAGTTGATGCAGAAAGTAACTCTCCGCCCCCATTGGACCCATTCTCAGAGGATCAAACCCCTTCGTTCCCATCTGCATCTCTCTCATGGGACCAAGCCTCATCTCCATTATCAAAATCTCCATGGTCCTCTCAAGTTTTATCCACAAATCACGACCACAATTATTCATACACAGGCCTAATGGGCTCGCTTGTCCGCGAAGAAGGCCATATTTATTCATTAGCGGCAAGCGGAGATTTATTGTACACAGGATCCGACAGCAAGAACATCCGGGTCTGGAAGAATAAAAAGGAATTCTCCGGGTTCAAATCAAATAGTGGATTGGTTAAAGCAATTATCATTGCTGGTGAAAAAATATTTACCGGTCACCAAGATGGTAAAATTCGCCTGTGGAAGATCTCTGCCAAGAATCCCAGCATTCACAAGCGGGTAGGATCTTTGCCCTCATGCAAGTCCGTTTTCAAGAGCTCCATGAATCCGAGCAGCTACGTCGAAATCACGAGAAAACGTAATGCCGTATGGCTGAAGCATTTTGATGCGATTTCGTGCCTAAGCTTGAACGAAGATCAAACACTTTTGTACTCATCTTCTTGGGACAAAACTTTCAAAGTTTGGCGAGTATCCAATTCAAAATGCTTAGAATCTGTTAATGCTCACGACGACGCCGTGAATTCCGTTGTTGCAGGATTTGATGGATTAGTATTTACAGGCTCGGCTGACGGAACGGTGAAAGTGTGGCGCAGAGAGTTACAGGCCAAAGGAACCAAGCATTTCTTCTCACAGACATTGTTGAAACAAGAGTGCGCCGTGACGGCATTGGCGGTGGACCCTTCGTCTTCCTTCCTTTACTGTGGCTCGTCCGACGGGCTTGTTAATTATTGGGATCGGGCCAAGCTTTTGTCGCATGGGGGATTGTTGAGAGGGCACAAGCTTGCGGTTTTGTGCTTAGCTACAGCGGGTAATTTGGTGTTTAGTGGATCGGCTGACATGAATATATGCGTGTGGAGGAGAGATCATGAAAGTACTGATCACACGTGCTTGTCTGTGTTGAGTGGGCATAGTGGGCCGGTGAAGTGCTTAGCGGTTGAAGACGACGGGGAAGTGGCCGGCGGTGGTGATAGGCAGTGGATTGTTTACAGCGGCAGTTTGGATAAGTCGGTGAAGATATGGAGGGTATCGGGTCAAATGGTACACATGCAAACTCCCAAAAAACCGGAAGCTTTAAGCTCACCGCCACAGGAAATTCCTTCGGTTCAAAGCTTTAGCTCCTGGGGCAGAACAAGCCAAAGGAAGAAGCCGTGATCAAGTAAAAGAGGAAGAAAATTTTGAATCAACACAAGTATGTGGATTAATTGTTTTTAGAAATTTTGTAGATTAAAATTGTAATTGTAGACTACAAAGAAGAAGTTTTATTAGTGGATGTTGAATTTAATGTGTATCAAATGATTATACAAATTGTAGTAGTATCTGATTACTTAATTTGTTATTTATTTGAGCTGCTGGACTAGATTATCTGCTCAGTTAAAGACATATTACGATGTTAGTATCAAGGTTTTTAGAACCGGATCGTTCATCGAATAGGAAAAGGTCACTGGTCCAACTAGTGATCGAACCGTTATTGACTAAGTGACGTCATAAATATATAAAAATATATATTATTAGTAATTAGTAAAAAATTTAAAAATCTTATTTTTTATGAACTAAAACATACTATTAAAGATGAATTATAATATTAATAAAAGTGATTACTTTTAATATTAAAAAAAAATTGGTAAAAAAAATAAATTTCAAATCAATTAATCGAGTTTACCGGTTGAACCGGTAGTCAACGAGTCAACCGGAATTTTAACCAAAATCGGGTCATTTGTCCAAATCGGACCGAAAGACGGACCGATAAACCATTTTTTAACCGTCTGACTGTCCGTCCAATTCGAGTTTTAAAACACTAGTTAGTATAATTGTTGTATTTCATAAAACTATATTGACTGTCGCATTCAGAGGAACCAACCCTTTTAGCTAGGTTGAATTGCTGCCAGAGTTTACTTATTCATCCACCTCTTAGAAAATAACAAAAAAAAATAAAAAATCATGCTGCATAAACCTAATGACTATCACAATATTATGGACATAACAAATTTTTCCACCTGCATTGATATTAAGTTCAACCTTTGTTACTTAATTAGAGTATTAAACTTGTAATTAGCAACTGCTTATATACTTTCCACCTCTATGAAGTTTTAGGGGAGACACTTGTGTATTTGTTATATAGTACGGCCCTTTAATATATGTCCTTTTATATGATTTTTTTTTAATTGTTTGTCGTTTTATATAATATAGGATAATTAATTATAATTTTTTCAAAATTACCCTTCATGTGAAGATGTTACGGATGGAAGAGAGCATGAGATAAGTATGATAATGAGAGGTTAAGGGTATTATAGAACATTTACACTTACACTTCCTCAAAATGTATTTCGTTGGAACGGTAAATATAAATCTTTCAAAATGAAATACCTTAACTATATGCTTACATAAAATTCTTCGAAATTCGAATAATTTACAGTTACACTTCACATCAAATTCAAATTCATCTTCCCCTTCAATGAAGCAAACTTTGAAGTTCACAATTTTTGGGTGATCTTTTTTTTTTCTCCAAAGTAACAAAGTTGTTTCACTTCGTAATGGAATATTTTATCATGAGATTCGACAAACCTTGAATCGCAATACATTCCGCCATCCGCCACTTCTGTTTGAAACTTTATAAACTTGGAATTGGTATAAACCTCTTTGAATTGTTTTTCAATGACATGATGTGTAACACAAGGTACATGAGAAGTCAAAGAATGAGAGTCTGCTGCTATTTCTTTTTGCACTTTACTCTTTAACGCATTATCATATTGGTCCACAAATTCTTTCAAGGAAGTTTTGGCATTGATGGCATTGACAAATCCATCAAAAAATTCATTCATACTTTCACTTCTTTGTGTCGTAGATATTCTCGCCCAAAAACTATCTTTGACAAAACAAGGAACCCACCGGTGCCTTTCATTATACAATTCTTTCAACCACTCAGTTGTTCTCAAGATCATAATTTTCTATCATTGTCTTCCATTCACATTCAAAATCATCCACACTCAAAGAATCATAAACAACGTTATGTAACGTAAATTTAATTGATTCATAATGCTCATACTCTTTTAATTTTTCAGGAACCTTCCTCGGTATATGCCACAAGATGGTGAGCATTGGGAAAAACTATCTCAATCGCAGTTTTCATCGCTTTGTCTTGATCAGTGATAATGGCGTGTGGAGCTTTTCTAGACATGGAAGAAAGTCACGCATCAAACAACAAAACAAAAAAGTGTTAGTATCTTCATTTGATATCAAGCCACAACCAAGTAGTACGGATTGTCCATGGTGGTTAACTCCAACAAAATGAGCAAACGACATATCGTATTTATTAATCAAATAAGTGGTGTCAAATGTGATGATATCACCAAACTCCTCATACGCAGCTCTAGACCTCGAATCCGCCCAAAATAAATTTCTGATCCGATTTTCTTCATCTGGGTCTATCACAAAGAAAAAGTTAGAATCCACTACTTGAACTTTAACAAAATAACTTTGAAGTGCACTAGCATCACCCTTAGCAAGCCTTGACTTTTTTAATTTTCCATATAATTTTCACAATCTTTCCTTAAAGAAGGCATTCGATTTTCTCAATACTCAATTCTAAGTGAATTATAACTTTTATTCATTGGTATCCCAGCATCATTGTTTAGCTCAAGTATCCTCTTTATATAAGGGGTCACATATCAATTACACCGGTGAAAGCGAGACTTACTTGGACTTAAACCATGATTGTGTGCTAGCTCCAAAGTGGTTATACCCCAATTTTCATCATTCAATAACCTGGCACAAATCTTAGTCTTATAACCTGCTTTAATAACGGGATGCGCCGATGCGGATTTTAAAGTAATCTTTGAATTCTTCTTTGGCTCTCCATATTTGTGGCATACAACTGTCAAATATGTAACCACTCCGTCTAATTTTTTAGTACTTTTTTTAGTCATTCCAAATCCTTGTTGCACACCATATTTTCTATAGTATTCATAAACATCATCAACATTGCCAAATACCGTATGTAATTTGGGCTCTTCCACTATTTGGTTATTTCGTTTTCCATTCTCTTTTACTTCATCATCCCTTTCGTTGTTAGACATATCATCTACACGTCAATATCCATATTTGTAGATCTAATATCTATTTATGATTCCATTGGTAAAACTTGCACATTACTATAAAAACTGAAAAGGGAAATTTTTAAACATTTGTTAATGTATGCACTTTAAGAAAAGAGTAAATATTGAGCATCAACTAGATAATGTCATTTTTTATCTTAATACAGAACTAGGATGAAAACCAAACATTTTCAATACTTTTGGTTGTAAATGAAACAATTTCCATACTTCGTTCCAATAAGTGATTGTTTTAATTGCACTTCATATTTTGTTATAAAAACTACAATATAAGTAAATAATCAAACAGAGCAAATTGATATATGTACATAGGCTACCTGTTCGTGAAAGAGAGGGCGAGAGTGTTGAAAATGTCCTGCTGCTCAAAGGAAAAGGCAAGGAGGTAGCAAAAATTTGAAAAGGGGGTTTTTGCTCTTGCTGGTTGCTGCTGTTTTGTTTTAGAAAAAGGGAGAAAAAAAAAGTAATGTAAATCGACATTGGTACATGCGTATCGGGATTATTAGAGTAAAAGTGGTGTTTGTATAGTGTTGGGCCATGAATATCTCGGGTTGGTCAATTCTTATTCATTGTGGGCTTTCCGGGTCAGACCCATTTTTACTATTGGAGTATTGGGCCATTGTCTAAATGGTTATTTAGATAAACTTTAGGTTGGAGCTGATAGTGGATAACAGGTGGCAGTTTATAGACTAAAGATTACCCCTAATCTGTGGGATTAGCAGGCGGCTGATTGAGGTGATGGGCCCAGCCGTCTTAAGCCACCTTCATTAATGAGGAGTTGACATAATGTTGACTGGGGGAAGAGCAAGTGGTGAAAAGTCTGCAGGCAGCCAACTGACGTAAACATCGGGGGAAAACATGCAAGGTGGTGAGACAGTATATGAGGACAAAGCACTACATGAAGAAGAAAAAGGAACATATTTTTCTCTCAGAACACTAAAGCACACAACCTCCATTGTTAAACCATTTTTCTCAAAATTTGTACTTATTCTCACACCGGAGCGATCCCCGACGGCCCAAAACCGTCGAGATCCGGTGCTGACGTGTTCATTGTGCAGGATCAAATGTGCTTTTCGTGATTGAGGCGCGTGGCGAGTCGGTGGTGTTAACATTGGCGCTAGAAGGAGGGCTTAGTGTTTCTGTTTTTCAATCACAACGTACTGAACAACTTACCTCGGAAGCTATAGTAAAAAGTAAGACGATCACGGCTGAAGGACAACCAACGGATGCCAGCTCTTCTTTGCAAAGAATTTCGGTGAAAGACAGATTAGGACCCTCAAAAAGCGTTCATGATAGACTTGGGTCACAGAGGGTTCTAAGAGATTCTCAGGCTAGAGACCATGGGGATGCCAAAAGGAAGTTATTTTCTACTGCTAGCAAAGGTTCCGATAACGATCGGAAAAAGATGATGGACACACCACTTAAGGCCCGGCATCGAGAAGGCCATACGGACAAGATTTCTATCTTGGCAAAGAAGGCTCAAGAAACCGACACGGCTTTGAAAGCCCTTTTGCAACAGAGGGAGGAGATTTCTAAACAGATGATTCTTATGGCTGAGAAAAAAGACGAAGCTTTCAGTTACACTCGACCGGAGAGATGGAGTAGATCACATGGTCGAAGAGCAAGGAAGAATGAGTATACCAGTCGAGATGACATTGAGTCTTATAGTCATTCTCCTGATAGGAAACCAAGTATGTTACAAGAATATTCTCCCAGAATTTCGAAAAGGGCACCTCGTATTGAGTATCATAGAGAAAGTAGAAGGGATGAACGACGAAGTCGATCAAGAAGTCATTCTCTAAAAAGTCCAAAGAGGATACACCATACATGGAGTTCTTGGTCCAGCCAAAGTACAAGACGAAGTCCTTCGGCGTCATTTAAACCGGATGAAAGAGACCGGATTAGACATAATAAAGCGAAATCTCCGGAGAAGAAAGCTACTTCTTCGCCCGGGATGGTGGAAGACCTATCAAAAGAAATAAGAGAGCTTTGAAAGTAGCTAACGGAGATTCAACAAGGAAAAAAGGCTTCGGATAAAAAGGCGTCCCCCTTTTCATCTGAAATTCTTAAAGAGAAAGCGGATCCCAGCAAAAAGTTACCTCATATGGAAAGTTATGATGGTTCTGGAGATCCGTTTGACCATAGCCAAGCATTTGATAGATTGATGGATTATTACGACTATTCAGATTCAGCTAAATGTCAGACATTCGGGTTGACCTTAAGAAAAGATGCAAGGCAATGGATGGGGACTCTGGCTTCGGATTCGATTACGTCATGGGCGGATTTGTGTGACAAATTTCATGCTCGCTTTGGGAGCAATAAGAGAAGAGGAAGACCCACGGGATCGTTGGCCCAAGTAAGGCAATATTCGAGTGAGACTCTGGGGCAGTATGTGAAGAGATTTCAAGAAGCTGTAGGGCAGATTTCAGATCTTAATGATCTTCAGGCGGTAGGGTTATTCCAGAATGGCTTAGATCTGGTGAAATCGGAAAAATTAGTAAAAAAGCTGATGTTCAAACATCCAAAGAGTCTGGCCGAAGCGTTTGAAAAGGCTGAAGGTTTCATCGTGGTGGAAGAGGCAATGGCTAGCTTGAAACAAAGCTCTTCGGAAAAAGTAAAGGAGAAAGACAGGGAAAAGCCTGACATTAATCAGAGAAGAAATAATACCGGCAATGATCGATCCGAAGGGAATCAGAAAAGGTATAATAGTAACTGGATGCCCAGGGGAGATCGTCCACCCATTCCGACTCAAAAGGTGAACAAGGTATACACACAACTTAACACGGATCGGGCCACCATTTTGGAACAAATTAAAAACCAACCGTACTTCGAAACGCCCAAAAATAACCTTCGACCAGGGTTCGGAGATCCTGCCTTATATTGTAATTACCACCGGGCGGTTGGGCATGATACAAATTCCTGCTGGAGTTTGAAGGAATTTATTGAGAGAAAAGTTCAAAGTGGTACTTTGATACATTATGTAACAGGGCGGGAACAACAAAGGAATCAACCGGAGAATAAGGAATTGGCTCAAGTCGCCCAGCCTGTTCAACCAGTGCCAAACCAGGCGGTGCGGCATGTTGTGGATGTGATATCTGGGGGGAACACAGGAAAGGTTGCAGGTAAGAAGAGACGAGGGTATCTGGACTCTGTGATGTCTTTGGCAGATAAGCCTACGAAGGTCGAAAGGGCATATCCGGGTTCCATAATTTCCTTTACAGATGAAGACTTCCCTACGGAACCTATCGAACCACATGAAGGAGCCTTGGTAATCACGGCCCAAGTAGGTTCTGTGGATATGAAGAGGATGATGATTGACAATGGCTCTTCGGTGGATATATTGTATGTTCATGCTTATCACCGAATGCCTGCAGATGGCCAGAAGATGGAAATTGGGCAGGAGGCCCCTCTGTATGGTTTCAGCAACGATCCCGTCAAGGTAGCAGGAACCATCGAGCTGCCAGTTGTCTTCGGGACAGTTCCCCAACAGGTTCAAATCCTCTGTAAATTTTATGTTGTACATATTGATTCTGCCTACAACGCTATTTTGGGGAGACCTACTTTGACAGCTCTACAGGCGGTTACTTCAATACCCCACTTTAAAATTAAGTTTCCTACATCCCACGGAGTTGGCGAAGTGGCGGGGGATCTGGACTTAGCAAGGAGGTGCTATCGGAATGCTCTAATCACTTCGGGGGTAGGAATCAGTAAACTGAAGCATACAATGGCCATTGAGGTGGAACCATTTACAGAAAGCGGAACCGAACCTTTAGTCGTGCCCGTTGAGGATACCGAAGAGATCGAGTTGATTCCGGGGAAGAAAGAGAAAACAGTGAAAGTCATTTCGGGACTTCCAGAACCTTTTCGAACAAGCCTGCTGAAGTTGCTTTGGTGCTATGCCGATGTCTTCGTTTGGATCCCCAGTGACATGCCGGGAGTAAGTCGAAAAGTAGCGGAGCACAGATTGCAAGTGGATCCAACTAAGAAGCCAGTTAGACAGAAGAGAAGACTCTTCGCATTGGAGAGACAGAAGATAATTGATGAGGAGATCACTAAGTTGTTGGATGCAGATTTCATCTTCGAGATCGATTATCCAGAGTGGATGGTCAACGTGGTTCTGGTACAGAAGCATAATGGCAAGTGGCGAGTTTGTATAGATTACACCGATCTGAATAAAGCCTGCCCGAAGGATTTCTATCCTCTGCCTCATATCGACCAACTCATTGATGCAACTTCGGGGTATGCTTTTCTTAGTTTTATGGATGCTTTTTCAGGTTATCATCAAATTTCTATGTGTAAAGAAGATATACCAAAGGCAGCTTTCATTACTCATCGGTCGGTGTACGCCTACAAAAAAATGACTTTCGGATTGATCAATGCGGGAGCTACATATCAAAGGATGATGAACCATATATTCGAGAAGCAGCTAGGCAAGAATATGGAGGTTTACGTTGATGATATGATTGTTAAAAGCATGTCGGTTCGTGGTCATCTGGATGATCTAGAAGAATGTTTCCAGACGGTGCGCCGTTATGAATTGAAGCTGAATCCTACTAAGTGCACTTTCGGACTGGGGGCAGACAAATTCTTGGGATATTTGGTCAGTAAGAGAGGTATCGAAGCCAATCCAGAGAAGATCCAGGCTATCTTAGACATGAAATCACCCCAGTCATACAAGGATGTTTAACGTTTAACTGGTCGAATAGCATCGTTGCGACGATTCATGTCTAAGTCAGCAGAAAGGTGCTTGCCGTTCTTTAACACGTTGAAAGGGCCGAAGAATGCGAAGACCTTCCAATGGACTTCGGAGTGCGAGGAAGCTTTCCAAGGCATCAAAAGGTACTTGTCTTCGGCACCTCTGTTAGTGAAGCCAGTTCCTACGGAACCTTTGTATTTGTATCTGGCTGCCAGTTCATTTGCCGTAGGAGCAGTTTTGGTGCGGGAAATTGGGGGTAAGCAGCACCCGGTTTACTATGTAAACCATGCCCTTAGGGATGCAGAAACAAGGTATCCAGACCTTGAGAAATTTTCTTTTGCTTTGGTCGTTGCTAGTAGAAAGCTTCGGCAATACTTTCAAGGTCGGACAATAGTGGTGTATACAGACCAACCACTGAAGAAGGTGTTGGGGAAGCCAGAGGTTTCGGGAAGGCTTGCTGCGTGGACGATGGAATTGTCCCAGTTCTTCATAGAATACTATCCCCGGACGGCTATTAAAGGCCAAGCCTTGGCTGATTTTGTGATAGAATGCTAGTTTCCTGAAGCTGATGGCAGCATGATCGAAATGGAAGGATCTCCGGATACGGTGGCCATACTTCAGCAGGAGCACGATTCTTGGACTTTATATGTGGATGGATCTTCTACTTCGGATCTTGGTGGTGCCGGGATAATTCTGACAAGCCCGGAGGGATTCAAAATACAGTAGGCCGTCAGATTTGAATTCAAGGCAACAAATAATGAGGCTGAGTACGAGGCGGTATTAGCAGGATTGCGTTTGGCTCATAGTCTGGAAGTTCAGAAGCTGATCATTTACAGTGATTCTCAACTGGTCATCAAGCAAGTTTCGGGGGAGTACGAAGCTCGAGGCTCTAAAATGGTTAGATATCTTGCAGAATTGAAAGATCGACTTCAACACTTTGGCTCATGTGTATTTAAAAGTGTTGGTCGAACTGATAATTTCAACGCTGATGCATTGTCGAAACTAGCTACTACTGAATCAAGCGCCTTTGAAGGAATCGTTTACTTGGAAATCCTGAAACAAGCCAGCATCCAGAAAGAGGAAGTAACGTGCGTAGAACAGTCAAATTGTTGGATGACTCCATACATAAACTATTTAGCAGATGGCGTACTACCTTCGGATCAGATGTTGGCTAAAAAGGTGAGATACAAGAGCGCAAACTTCATACTGATTGATGGAGATATGTATCGAAGAGCTTATTCCTCTCCATTACTGAAGTGTCTGGTCCCGTCTGAAGCTGAATATGCCCTTCGGGAGGTCCATGAAGGTATCTGTGGTGATCATATGGCCGCGAAGTCGTTAGCATATAAAGTACTTCGTCAAGGTTTTTATTGGCCGACAATCTTCAAAGAGGCTACTGATTATGTGAAAAAATGCCCCAAATGTCAGCTGAATAGTTCGATCCCACATCAGCCACCAGAGGATTTATACTCGGTTTTATCTCCTATACCCTTTGCTGTCTGGGGATAGATATACTGGGTCCCCTTCCAAAAGCAAAAGGCCAGGTCAGTTTTGTTATAGTAGCAATTGATTATATGACTAAATGGGTAGAGGCGAAACCCCTTCGGCTGATAACAGAACAAGAATGCTTGAAGTTTCTCAAAGAGTCAGTAGTATTTCGATTTGGAATTCCTATGGTAGTAATTTCAGATAATGGACGCCAGTTCGTGGGGTCAAAATTTGAGGCGTTCTTGAAAGAGTTAGGGATTCAGCATCAAAAGACTTCAGTTGCCCATCCACAATCTAATGGACAAGTTGAAGTAACCAACAGAATACTCCTGAATGGAATCAAGAAAAGGCTGGATGACGCCAAAGGAAGATGGCCCGAAGAATTACTTAGCGTGCTATGGGCTTACCGAACTACACCAAGGACTACGACGGGAGATTCCCCATTTAGACTAGCATACGGTACTGATGCTTTAGTTCCGATAGAAATTGGATCTACAAGTCTTCGGGTCAGTCAATTTAAAGAATTATACAATGATGAGGGACTCAGAGCTAACTTAGATCTGATCGAAGAAGTTCGAGAGGCAGCCTTGATAAAGTTGGCCACATATCAACGTCGTGTGGCTAAATACTACAACAAAGGTGTAAAGCTTCGAAGATTCGAAGTTGGAGATTTAGTTATTCGGGAAGTAGAAGCTTCTACCCCTCAAAATATGGGTAAACTCATGCCAAATTGGGAGGGACCTTATGAAGTCATCAGCGTATCAAAGCCCGGAACTTACCGGTTAAGAACTTTAGATGGGTCTGAAATCAAGAATACTTGGCATGCCGGAAGGCTCCGCAAGTATTTTCAGAAAGGCTAATATCAAAATATGGAAGTCTGTAACTACAACGACAATTATTAATAAAGATGGCTCTCTTTGTCTCTCCAATAGAAGTTTTTATTCACCAGATATAAGGTTGGATCCCTTCGACTCCTCGTAGCGAAGCGGAATATATTTTGGGTTGAACCTGTTCGGCTCTCGGAAAGAACGAGGTTGCCAGCTTGGTATAAGGACGAATTCCTTCGTCTCCTCGTAGCGAAGTGAACTATTAATGGTCCAACCCGTTCGGCTCTCGGAGAGAACGTGGTCACCAGATATAAGGTTGGATCCCTTCGACTCCTCGTAGCGAAGCGGAATATCTTTTGGGTTGAACCTGTTCGGCTCTCGGAGAGAACGAGGTTGCCAGCTTGTTATAAGGATGGATTCCTTCGTCTCCTCGTAGCGAAGTGAACTATTGATGGTCCAACCCGTTCGGCTCTCGGAGAGAACGTGGTCACCAGATATAAGGTTGGATCCCTTCGACTTCTCGTAGCGAAGCGAAATATCTTTTGGGTTGAACCTGTTCGGCTCTCGGAGAGAACGAGGTTGCTAGCTTGGTATAAGGATGGATTCCTTCGTCTCCTCGTAGCGAAGTGAACTATTGATGGTCCAACCCGTTCGGCTCTCGGAGAGAACGTGGTCACCAGATATAAGGTTGGATCCCTTCGACTCCTCGTAGCGAAGCGGAATATCTTTTGGGTTGAACCTGTTCGGCTCTCGGAGAGAACGAGGTTGCCAGCTTGGTATAAGAATGGATTCCTTCGTCTCCTCGTAGCGAAGTGAACTATTGATGGTCCAACCCGTTTGGCTCTCGGAGAGAACGTGGTCACCAGATATAAGGTTGGATCCCTTCGAATCCTCGTAGCGAAGCGGAATATCTTTTGGGTTGAACCTGTTCGGCTCTCGGAGAGAACGAGGTTGCCAGCTTGGTATAATGATGGATTCCTTCGTCTCTTCGTAGCGAAGTGAACTATTGATGGTCCAACCCGTTCGACTCTCGGAGAGAACGTGGTCGACCAGTTATAAGGTTGGGTCCCTTCAACTCCTCGAAGCTGAAGCGGAATATCTTTTGGGTTGAACCTGTTCGGCTCTTGGAGAGAACGAGGTTGCCAGCTTGGTATAAGGATGGATTCCTACGTCTCCTTGTAGCGAAGTGAAATTTATCCTGGGTTGAACCTATTCGGCTTTCGGAGAGGGATGGGATTATCCAAACTGTTATGAAGCCGAATAACATTATAAAGCTCTTCGGAACTAATATTATAAGATTGGTGGATTATTTAGTCTAACAATGACGTATAGTATTCTCCGGTAATGAGTAAGTTTCGTCTTACATTGTTGTTTAATTTTACTTGAAGTATTGAGCTTAAATCATATATCGTTTAAACAACAGTACAAATTCGACTTAAGAAAGGAGCAACAAGGAATAAGATATATCTCATTAAGCATAATAAAGTCAGTACATTGTCATTAAAATCTATACCAGTCTACAAAAGATAAATTTCTGTCACCATTACTCCTCATCTTCATCTTCGGAAGAATCAAGGAGCAGCGGGTTTACAGCAACGGCTGCTAATTTAGCTTTACCCTTGCTTCGGGCTGCTTCGTAACCCTCCGCGTACATTTGAATTATTTCGTTAGTTAAAGAAGGAGATTTCCGGTACTCAGCCTGAATCTCCTTGCGAAGTTCCTCAGTGAGAGGAGGACCCATCAACCTTAGATTACGAAGCTCCTTCTCAGCTTTTCCTCGGAGATCCAGATGATATTCTTCGGATTTCTTAGCATCTGACACGATTAAGGCCAGATTTCAGTTATTCTCAGTTAATTGTTTATTGGACCGCTGAAGTTCTTCATTCCGTTGCATGATCGTGTTTTGAGAAGCTTCAGACGCGGCCAACTGCTCTTTCATCTTTATGAGGTCATTCTGAAGACCTTTGCAATTGAAGCGAATATTTTCATGATCGCTCCTCTCCTTGGCCAATGCAGACTTTAGAATGATGTTTTCTCTTCGGGCTGCCTCTTCCTCGGCTTCGGCTTTTTTGTACTTCTGATAGAGACGCCCGAAGATCCCATTTGCCTGCAGACATTCTGAATTAATAAAATACTCGAAGAATATATATCTATGAGCAGAAATGGTCAAAAACTTACTCTAGCCTGATGGGCCAAGCCTTCTTCCAGCAGATCGGCTATGGTACTGTTGCCGAACCTATGGTTGTCTGTATCCAGAACGAAAGAATTATAGAGATGCAGGGGGAAGTCTTCATTCTGGTCAGGCCATAGGCTAGGTGACCGAGGAGCTCCAGATGTTGAACCAAAGAAAGGAGGACTAGGTTCAACCTCAAATTCGTCAGGTTCTGTGGGCGAGAGTGGACATGGATGTAGATTCGATTTGGAAGGAGGCACTCTCAATTCTTCGGTTGTGAGAGGTACAATGTTGACTTTAGCCTTTCGCTTCTTGGTAAGAAGAATCTTGGCATGATCAACAACGGGCATGTCAAGGAGGCTCTCGGTGAGGATAGGAGCTGAAGTGTGTTTAGGCTTTCGGGCGGCTCTCTTTTTTCGGCGAGGCCGACCAACCTCTTCGGCCGGGTTTAATTCGGCTACTGATGGGTCGGTGGATTGAAGCTCGAAAGCTTGTGCTTCGGTTTCTTGAGCTTCAGGAAAATCTTGAGCTGAGGGGGCAGACAGAGATTGCTCTATATCTCTTCGGTCAGGAGATGAAGGCCTGATCAAGGATACTGTACACAAAGAAAAATATTTCAAGATAATGATCAGAGAGAAATTGAGAAAATCATACAAAATTTGGGTTGGAAACTTACGTTTATGATCGAATAACCAAGCGTGATCGCCTAGAAGGTTGAAGCTCCATTCCTCCATGGGAAGCTTCTCCATGAGCTTCGCTATCTCCTTTATGCGATCGTCTGGGAGGTCGCCTAGGTCCGCAGTGGCATGCTCTGAAGTGGTCCAATCGGGAATAGATGATATTTCAGGTCCTTTGATGAAGAACCATTTCTTGTTACTCGAAGATGTATCCATTAGAGGGCGTTTACTGAATTTAGAATTAGGTCTTGGGGCTTGTTTACCCAGAACCTTGAAACCCTGTTCGCGAGATTTGCCAAGAACGAACAGGTTGAAAAAAAAAGTCAATAGAGGGAGGAACCCCTGATTCACTACAGAAAGCAATAAAAGCTAGAATGTGGATGTAGGAATTGGGGACCAGTTGGGCAAATCCCACACCCATAAACCCCAGAAGGGTAACGATAAAAGCATGAAGAGGAAATCGGATTCCTCTTTCTAAGAAAATGAGAGGCATGGCGGTCCAACCGTCGGGACGATGATACATTCGGTCGGAGAGGGTAGGCGCTTTTAAATGATGTGTATCTGGAATAAAATAACGTTCTCGGATGGTTTTGAGATCATTTTCTGTTAGTTTTGAAGAGCTGTTGGCGATGGGGTGCTGCTCCTCATCCTCGAATTTAAAAGGGGGGGTACAGAAACAGGAGATATAGGATTTTTGCCGGATGCTGGTATAGACCTAGGGTTTGGCACAGTCGGGATGGAAGATGAATAAATCTCGGAGGTCAAAGCAGCGTTTTCTTTGTTTTGGGAAGCCATTGTTGACAGACAAGTTAATAAGAAAATCGGAGCAAGAAGAAGAAGAAAGCTGGGATATTTCGAATTTCAAATGGACGGGTAAAATTGTCTGATTTGGGGGTTTGAAAATCTTATAGAATTGCCTTTCTAGAAATTCACGAAGTCCAAAGGCTGCACATTTAATAGAGATAATGATGGGGAAGATTAACCGCCGGCGTGTCCTCTCGGAATTGAGAAAATATCATTTATTTTTGAAATTTAAAGAAATTGGTGTCTGATTTTGGGTTCGAGGGGTCTGCATTCGAATATGGGCCTTCTATTAATTGGGCTTTGCTGAGTCTGTGCGGATTCTCCTTAATAATTGGCCCGGGTTCCTATACTCTTTCATTAAACATTTTGTTTAACGAAAAACTAGGGGGCAATGTTGGGCCATGAATATCTCGGGTTGGTCAATTCTTATTCATTGTGGGCTTTCCGGGTCAGACCCATTTTTACTATTGGAGTATTGGGCCATTGTCTAAATGGTTATTTAGATAAACTTTAGGTTGGAGCTGGTAGTGGATGACAGGTGACAGTTTATAGACTAAAGATTACCCCTAATCTGTGGGATTAGCAGGCGACTGATTGAGGTGATGGGCCCAGCCGTCTTAAGCCACCTTCATTAATGAGGAGTTGACATAATGTTGACTGGGGGAAGAGCAAGTGGAGAAAAGCCTGCAGGCAGCCAACTGACGTAAACATCGGGGGAAAACATGCAAGGTGGTGAGACAGTATATGAGGACAAAGCACTACATGAAGAAGAAAAAGGAACATGTTTTTCTCTCAGAACACTAAAGCACACAACCTCCATTGTTAAACCATTTTTCTCAAAATCTGTACTTATTCTCACACCGGAGCGATCCCCGACGGCCCAAAACCGTTGAGATCCGGTGCTGACGTGTTCATTGTGCAGGATTAAATGTGCTTTTCGTGATTGAGGCGCGTGGCGAGTCAGTGGTGTTAACATATAGATTTACTCTTTATATTATATTTAATACTATACAATAATTTTCTTAACATGAGTCATTCACAATAGAGTATGGACTAGAGGGTGTTTGTTCACAACGTAATATGGACTAGAGGGTGTTTGTTTAGAACTAAATGAAGCGGATGGCTGAATCGATAAACTATTCAAGGCATTTATTTTGAATAAAAATGGTCGATTCAGTCCATTGTGGATAATTTTTAAAACAAAAAAAAAACTTAAAAACTAATAATCCAATTTATATGTGTTATCCTTGCAAATAAAGACTCAAATAATTCATTTGTCTTGATATCAGCAAGTGACTTACCCACGTCCGTACACTACATGTAGACTTGAATGCCGATAATCAGCTAAAAACCAAAACAGGTCCACACTCGATCATCCCACATGCCCACTCACCCACCCACACACACCACATGTCCCTCGAGTTACAATTATACATGCACAAAGAACAAAAAAATAATAGGAATATAAAAATGCATAGGAAAAAAGGTTACAAAAACAAGCAAGATGCCGCCCAAAAATAAAATCAGTGTCCCTTGTCCTACTGCTGTTTTCATGCCTTTGTTTTCTTTTTCCCCTTACCCTTCTTCCCAACAAATTTTCCTCCGTCCCCAAACGGCATACCACCTTCTTCCCTCTTTGAATTTCCCCTCCGCACTTCGTCATCTTCCATCAATCCGGTAAGCAGCAACTTCAGTTCCGTTTTCACTATTAGTTTTTTCCACTTTATTTTCCTTTTCTGTTTTAAACATTTGATTTATTCAGCTTACTATTGCCACAAATTAGGGTTATGTAAAGGCATATTTCAAAACTTGATTAGGCTTTGATTAGTAGTGCAAGAAAATGCCGCCTGGAAGGGGGAGTGTTGTTGAGGATGGAGTCCCCTACTCATTTGCCCTGGAGTACCATGGCCCACCTATAGTTCATGATCTTCCCCGAGCGGTTCCTATCAGAGTCGATAGAATTCCGGTGGCCTCTGTTGTTTCTCAACTATCAGATTTTTCTGATAAATTGGTGTTGCCGGTTGCCCAACCAATATCAGCATCTGATATTGCTACAAGGTTTTCCAAAGAGTTTAAGATAAGTTCTGAATCTACCATTTCTCCTACATCCGTGATTTCCTTTGAGCAACGGGACGGAAGTGATGATGATTATGTGTCCAAAGAACTAGCATTTGGTTCTGAAAATAGTATTTTTCCAAATCACGTGACTGCACTGGAGGAGAGACGTGCAATTGATGGTAATTGTACTATATCCGGTGAATTAAGTAGTTCAGGTACTTTGGAGTTGGGTGATGGACGTTATGGGTCCAGTGAGTTTTCTGATGTGATAAACAGTTTGACTGAGCTGGAGTTGGCCTCCATTAGTCATGATCACTCACTTGAATTATTAGCTGGGGTTGGGAGCTCTGGGACATTGGGATTTTCGGATAGCTTTGACAAATCAAGAGAGTTATCGGGGAGCTCGTTGGCATTTAGGGTTTCCAGTGGTTGCAAGGAGAATGTAGATCTTAATGATTTAAATCAACCTGATTGGGCCTCGACTGAGTCAACAATGAGCTCAGAGTACCCATCACCTCCGGTTTCTTCTCATAAAATTGGGAATTGCATTAATGAAGCTGTTTGTGATGAAAGACGAGCCCCAGTTGTTACTTTTCGTGATATTGTGTCAGTTGAAGGAGATATTTCTGAGGAATTTAGTTGTAATGAGCCTGTGATTGTTCGAGTAAAGAGAGAACCTGAGGTCAGGGTCAGGAAAGGTGCATGTTACCGATGTTTTAAAGGATATAGGTTCACTGAAAAGGAGGCCTGCATTGTTTGTGATGCAAAATATTGTAGTAATTGTGTACTGAGAGCAATGGGGTCTATGCCTGAAGGAAGAAAGTGTGTTACCTGTATTGGATACCCTATTGAGGAGTCAAAGCGAGGTAACTTGGGTAAATGCTCTCGAATGCTCAAGCGACTGCTTAATGACCTAGAGGTTCGACAGGTAATGAAGACAGAGAAATTCTGTGTCGTGAATCAATTGCCGGCAGAGTATGTTTGCGTGAATGGAAAGCCTCTTTGTAGCGAAGAGCTGGTTATACTACAAAGCTGCACAAATCCACCAAAGAAGCTAAAACCAGGAAACTATTGGTATGATAAAGTATCTGGTCTTTGGGGAAAGGTAAAAATATTATCTCTGGCATTTTTCTCCTCAAGTCTGTTTCATTATTATGGAACTTGAGTGGTTATGCTAATTTTTACAGGAAGGAGAGAAGCCTTTAAAAATTATTAGCCCTCATTTGAATGTCGGCGGTCCCATTAAGGAGGATGCTAGCAATGGAAACACGAAAGTATTTATTAACGGTCGTGAGATAACAAAAGTAGAGCTTCGGATGTTACAGGTCCGTAGTACAAAACATGAAAACTTATTTTTGTTAAATTTTTAAATGTTCTGGTACTGAGACTATTATTTGAATTTTGCAGCTCGCAGGAGTCCAATGCGCTGGTAACCCACACTTTTGGGTGAATGAGGACGGTTCATACCAGGAAGAGGGACAGAAGAATACAAAAGGATATATATGGGGAAAGGTGTGTTATATACACGGAAGTTGATGTGTTTCTTGTCCACTTCTTTTTTGAGCATTTTTAAAGTCCAAATTATTTTCCAGGCAGGAACTAAGCTATTCTGTGCTGTATTGTCACTTCCGGTTCCTTCTAAGTCCATTTATTCTTCTGGAGAACAAGCGAGTAATCCGATAAGTCAAACAGTGCCTGACTACCTTGAGCAGAGAACACTGCAGAAGCTCCTTTTAATTGGATTTAGTGGATCTGGGACCAGTACGATATTTAAACAGGTAATTCTTATTTAATAAAACTGAGTCATCCTCAGACATCATTTTGTGCAGGTACACCCGACTAATCAAACAGCCTAACTCATTTTGTTTTGTTGTGTTTTTTAGTCGTTGTAAATGGTGATATGCTGACCATTTTATGTTGTCATGCCCTTCATTTTCTCAAGTAGTGTTGTTAACTTTATTATCAATTTTGACTTCTGCTATGTCTTGTTTGAGAACCATGTATTTATTCGTTTAGGGGATTGCCCCTTTGTTCGGGTTTTTATAGAATGAGGAAACAAATGTTGGTTAAAATGTTTGATTCAGACCCTTTATTTAGTGACATCATAAATTGAATGATGATTTGAAGTATGCAATCCTACTTTCCTTGGATTAGATGGTTTCTTGATGAGTAAAATTGTTGGAAGAAGGTAGTAACCTAAACAGAATCCATCATAGAAAAAGGTGAAATATTGAGCTTGTTTATGTACTCTGTCTGCATGAGATCTTCCACTAGCAGCAACCTACATTAGATTATAGTAAGCGCTACATTAGGTGTGTGGGTGCTGAAACTAGGGCTGCTGTAAACGGATATTTTCGGATGCGGGTATAGGTATATCCGTATATGTATCCAAAAATAAATTTTAATATTCGTATTTGTATCCGGTGGATATAAATATGAAATATCCGTATTCGTATCCGACGGATAATATTTGAATACGGATATTATCCGTATCCGTTTTGTATAATATAATATGCGTAATATATTAAGCATCCGCTTATCCGTATTTGTATCCGCATCCATTCAAAATAAAATTTAAAAGTTTCATTTTTTTTAATTCTTGCATAATGTTAAATTAACAACAAAAACATTCACTTAATCAACTAATAATTAGAAATGATATATAATCAACTAAATAAATAATAAAACTAGATATAATATCCATATGTAACTTTTTAAAATCGTATATCATAAACTAGCAATAAAATATATATAATCAATTGATGTTAACATTTTCATATATTGTATATATATACCAATATTAAATGAGAGATTTATACATGTATGTGTATACATGTATATATAGTTGGCAATATATATATATATATATATATATATATATATATTGATATTACAGATACGAATATGAATATATCCATATTTGTATCCGCTTTGGACGAATACGAATACGGATAATATTCGTTTTGACACATACAGATAATATCCGCTTTGATGCGAATATGGATATGAATTTTCAGAGCGAATATCTGATATTTTGGACTCCATTTACAGCCATAGCTGAAACCCCGAGAGAGAGAGAGAGAAACGTAAAAATATTGAGTATCACATTGCATGCTATCAAAATGACGTAGGATACATCATTATTCGTTAAATTATATTATCTGTTATCACGAAACCAAGAAAGAAAAGTAAAAACAAAGAGATCACCATTCCATGCTATAAAGATGTAGGATGCTACATATGTAGATGTGGTCTATAGTACCATGAAAAAATGGAGAGCATAATTTAAATTTAATATAGGCTTGTTTATTCAATGAAAGATGGGCATGAAACACCCTTGGAGTTTATAGGGATTAATTTTGATTCTCTCTCAGTATGCGTGTTTGTATATATACATCTATATCTTTATAGGTGTACTTGTGTGGTAACATGTTCAAAATCTGATTCCATTTCATTTGGTCTTGATTGAGCCATGCTTATAATGCTGGCATCATTTGTTTACTGTTTAAGATATATCTACTATGCTACTTACGGAGATACCTGAAGATACTGGTTTGTTTTTATATTAAATTTGTTTATTAGGCCAAAATCCTGTATAAAGACATTCCTTTTGCGGACGTTGAACGTGAAAATATCAAATTACTGATCCAGACCAATGTCTATGGGTATCTTGGTATACTCCTTGAGGGCTGTGAGCGTTTTGAAGATGAAAGTTTGAATGTGATGAGAAAAAAAAATTCTTCGGATAGTCCCGTTCAAACAGGTAGGATTTCATATTGTTCTTTTCTTGTTTTTGCTGTTTTTTATTTTATTTTGTTGTTGTTGTTTTACCACCTTGAATACTTTTTTCAATTATAATAATGAGATTTGAACAGAAAAACGGAAAATGTTTTTCAAGTCTTCCTGCAATTTCTAGAAATTTAAAAATTCGTGCATTGAATTCACTCATGATTTTTCACTCCATTACATTTGAGTGAGTGGGGTCTGTTGAAATCCGAAGTCCCACATTGGGAAAACTAAGCCTCAAGACTCGCTAAATAATCCTACGAGATTACTCCTGTCATGAGTTGGATATTCAACATGATAACAAAGTATACAATTTCATTCATGTGAACGGCTCACGTGCTTTGTGCTACCCAATATTAATTTGACCATGTGTAATGTGTTTAACTCAAATTATGCCACGCTGGAGAGGGCGTATTGAGATGCAAATCCCAACACTCGGGCAAACTAAGTCTTGCGACCCACTGTATTATCTTGGGATCTTGGGAGTCTACTCCATTCATAGCCAATTGGTTTTGAGTTGGGTGCTTTAAAAGTCTTAACATAAGCCTGATCCTAAAACTCCCCAGCTTGCCTACCTGGAGCCTGAGCTGAGCCTCTCCTCTTAGTTCAAAATTTTGATTTGTCGTTTGCAAGTATTGTAATCTATTTTGCTACATTTTAAATAAATCATACAACCTTTTAAAGAATAGGTAGAGCGGACTGCAGAAGAAGTTTGTTCCTATATTAAACAGTCTCATTACCAGAATGCTATAAGAACACGTCTTTACAATGTTGTATTTATGCTGAAGATATTTTCTCGTTGACAACAGGGGATGATGAGAGCATTGATACAACTATCTACTCCATCTGCCCAAGGCTGAAAGAATTCTCTGATTGGCTTCTCAAAATAATGGTGTCTGGTAATTTGGAAGCCATTTTCCCAGCTGCTACTCGGGAATATGCACCGATAATTGAAGAATTGTGGAGAAGTGCAGCCATCCAAGCAACATACAGCCGGAAAAGTGAACTGGAAATGCTACCTAGTATTGCTAGTTATTTCCTGGAGAGGGTATGATTATGCTTCACCATTCAGTGCAGTTGTTAAAAGATGGAGATATTTTTTTTATTTAGTGATGAGTTACTGCTATGCAATTTCACTTGAAGATATGCAGGGCCGGTGATCTATTGTAGTCTATATTTGACATTTCTAAATTTTCTGTTCCCCAGGCTGTTGATATATTGCGAATAGATTATATACCTTCAGATGTGGACATCCTATATGCTGAGGGTGTTACTTCATCAAATGGCCTTGCTTGTGTGGACTTTGCATTCCCCATGCCAGCATCTGATGATAGTGTTGACACTGCTGATCAGCATGATTCTCTGCTCAGGTAGGCACCACTTCTGCAAGCATCTGTACTATAGGTTTGTAAAAAGGTTCCTCAAATTTTTGAGTCATCATCATCATTATTATCAATCAACTTTCATTTTAATATTTTCTTGTTTTATGTTCGTGTTTCTTGTTAATGCTCTTTTTTTCCCTTCCTCGTAACCATCATGTCAGAAACCGTGAAGCATAAAATTGAACTTTGCACTATTATACCAAAATAAAGTGGGTGTTTTAAATGAGTTGACAAAAAGACGAACAGATTTTTTTATGTATCCTGTGGCCAAGAAATCTGAATATCCCACATAGTAAGAATTAAAACTAAAGAAATGTCCTAGTAGATGTTGGAGAGCAATTGGAGCATATGCATTAAAACCTAAAGCTGCGCACAAATTGCGGAGCTACCACACCCAGTCAGGTTTTTAATTTTTATAATTAATATGCACTTCTTAAATATGACCATGATATCCTGCATGCAAGGAGAGATGACACATTTTCCAATAATGTATATGTGACGCCCCCAAATTCGGACCGTCACTGGTCTCTCGAATTCGGCTCGTCACGTACCACAATCTAATGCCATAATAATAATACTACGACTAAATGTCGCATTGCACAGCGGAATAATACGAAAATACTACTATCGAATAGATTACATTTAATTAATATAATTTATTCACGTCCCAAGGTCTCGTAACTTAAACATCGAGTACATAGCTTAAACATATCTTAAGCATATATAAACCTAACTAATACATAACAACATAAGTTCTTATTACAATCATAAGGTTCTACGTAATATTAAGCTACTCTGTACCTTTTCCCTTGCTCTTGTCGGCGCCCGAAGGTCTGCCCTGCTCTGTCTTAATTGAAATGTTTTAGGGAAAGCAAGAATGAGCAACAAGTTTGCTCAGCAAGTAATATAGCAATAAGGGGTGAGTAATATAGTTTTCAAATCTCAAAAGGTATAACAGAATATGATAGTTCAAGGATAACAAGAATATCAACAGTTCTCAATAACAGTCGTTAAGGACAGAAAGATATCAATAAGATCCAATGCTAAATTGATTCAAGATTTCAAAGATAATTGAATACTGAGCAGTCACTAAAGACTATGAACTTCTACTAGAATTAACAGAAATATACTGATAATTCAATAAAACAAGTACAACAGGTGATCAGCCTAAAGTACCCTATATTATGCATAACATTCAATCGTACTCAAGTGCGCACGTCGGTCTCCCGACAATATATTTTTCCTTCAAAAAAAGTTGTTCATCTCAGTCAATATAAGAATTCCGCACGATTCAATTGGTTTGGACAGCTTTTTAATCATGACATAAGTCTAGCCAAATCAAATGGCATAGACCACTCTTTCAAAGTATATAAGAACAATCACAAGTTCAAACTCAAGATTTAAAGTTCGAAGAATATAAATCGACTTTTATCTTATCCATGAAGTATATAGTTATAATACATGAATCGCAATTCCAAAAGTTTACTTGTACGACAAAAATAGCACAAGCTTAATGAACGCTCAATAAAGGGCAGGGTTAGGAACTTGCCTTGAGCGTAGTTTACCAAAGTATAGCTTATCAACACTTTTCGAATCCTATTATAACATATTTACGTATATAGGATATTCATTAGCTCGGTACATTCGATACATCAACTCAACATGTAAGTTAAATATACACATATGATTCTAACTTAGTCGTATAATCTTATACGTACGTCATTACGTACTTTATGCACACATAGTACCACATTCGTTAGTAAGACACCATGAAATCACATAACATGGTTCGTAATCGTTATCTTTACACTTGAAAGTTTATAAACACTTTATCAATTCAATATGGTTTCATCATAACATGCTCATTGTTACTTAAACACTGTACTGGACATGTATTACAGATTAAGGTAACAACACAAGTATGCACTAAGTTCAGATTGCAATTAAGCAGGCTTTGGTATTTCTGCATACTGGCGCAGCCGCGCTTGGTTTACACTAAGGAGTGGCGCGATAGCGCTACTCCTGGTGCAGACCAAGACAGGGCTGATCCTGCAGAAACCCAATTCATTACACTATGCATATATATGAAGGATTATGCCAAACACACATGTCGGGATACTTATAACTAGTTCGACCCCATATTGTCTTTAATACAATTTGCTATCCATTTTTGTTCAATCAAAGCGTTAAATGGTCAAATAACGAAGTTTCTCACGTTTAATCGTTACTCTTATGTTATGAGGTTTCTACGTCTCAATTATACATGCTCATGTTAGTTTAGTCATGAATTTCAAGTTATGAGGTTTCTCCTTCTTTAACACTTGTCTTATTTCACGTTCGATTAGTTTATCATGCATAAGACTAGTTAGGCATACATTTTGACCATGTCTAGAGGCATATGAGATCCTATCAAGATGGTCAAAATTTTTAGAATACATGCAATGTATCTATCAACGAAACTAGTTTTCAAACTATTAAGGTTTCTTTTGAAAATCTTATGTTAAACCATTCCACATACAATGTAGCTTCACATATCATATGTCATGCTTTCTTATGCATAAGTAGATCACATAGACATGCTTACAAGTTCATGACTCAAGTGTATATAATTTATTAAGCTTGTATGTGAAGCTCTAAGTTTTCATTAGCATGTTATCAACATCATCTAAGCATGCAAAACTACTTCACTTAATATACATCATGCTTGCATATACACATATCAAGGATACGTAAGCACGTTCACAAGTTCTTCACTCAAAAGTGTATATGGTTTATCAAGTCCATATTGGAAACTCTAAGTCTTTCCTTAGAGGGTTCTCAAAGCTACTCAAGCATGCCAAGTAAATCCACATGTCTTATATCATGCCTTCATATACACATAAATAGATTACATAAGCGTGCTTGAAATCTTGGAACTTAAAGTGTTCTAGTTTGACAAGTTCGTTTTTGAAAACTTCAATATCCCTTTGAAAAAATCAAACTTTGATAAGTGATATTGTGAAAGGTCACCTCTGTTAGTATGTCATGGACAAAAATAAGCATAGTGAAGTTATAGTAGCATGCTTCACATTTCAGAACCCACAAAAGTCATTTTCTGATTCTGCAGAAGGGCGCAGCCTGCGCCCTATTTGTACCAGGGAGTGGCGCGGTTCCAGACCAGAAGGCTCTCTGCAATAACAGAGCTTTCCACCCATTTCAGCAATCCTTCATGAATCACGCTAAGAATCAACTACATTACGTTTATAACATGCATACTAACTTAACTAACATTCTAGCATCCTTTCACATACTCAACTACAACTAATTCATGCTAATTCCTATGAATTGAATTTCAAAGTGGGTTCAAGCATTATACCTTTTTAGCTTCAAATTGCACATGGCTTGCTCAATTTCAGATTTCTCTCTCAACTCACTCCTTTAGCACTTGGCAACAATTTCTAGCAACTTCAAAGGAGAAGATTGAGCTTGGTATTTATAGAGGAATTCCATATCCATACAAAGCAATTGTTCCAAGGTTTGAAACAATGGAGGAAAAGAAGAACTAGAGGATTGAGGGGAGTTGATGGAATAGTGTCCAACTACTACCTCAACCCACACCCCTTGTTATCATCACCATCATTGCTAGCTAGTAAGTTGACATGGTGAGGTAGAATAGGCCATTGGTCCTTTCACGTGAATGAGAAATGGGGAAGAAATGGACACTCAAAATGGGACAAGAAATAAGAACTCAGCATTTTACAATTTAGGAATGAGATAATGCTACACACTAATGGTTTATATTCATATATATATATATATATATTATACTTACACAATTGTACACACATGTATACCTAGGTTTAATTTCTTTGGGTGTACCCATGGACTTTAAATGCCACAACAATATAATATGGTAACAAATTGGGGTACATGTATACACATTAATATATAATACATATACATTTTAATAATACCAAACTATTATTTAATCGGGTATTATCATATTACATTAACTCATATATTATTCAATTATAAAATATTGAAATATTCATTAGTCAACAATTGTTTACAATATAATCATGAGGTACTAATTTAATGTCCCTACACTCACATTGTCACACAACCTCATGATGTAATCTTATTTAATCTTAATATATAGTTCTCGTATATTGTATAGTCACACATAAGTGTTACATTGCATTATATAATATAGTTGTAACCACTATATTTCATATGTTTAATTATCGCATACTTTGCACATAACAATTAATATAATCTTGTTATATTAATAATTTACTCGTTGATTTTAATATTCTCAATAACAATTAATCAATATTAATTAATTACTTATCTTATCAAGTAATCCCTCATTGATAATCTATTAATCATAATGATAATTAATTAATCATACATTATTAGTTAATCATTTTAATCGTTAATCTCCCATCATAGCATATAATAGTCGTGCTTATCTTGATTATAACTTATCTCATCTCCTTGCTACACTAGGCAATTCATATAAACATTACGTTAAGCTTCCCATCGAATTCATTCTCGTGCCACGAAGGGCATTTTACGGGTTCATCAAAATTCCATATCCTCTTAACTATCATAATTTCAATTCGAAATTAACTGAATTAGCTCATCTCATAACATATAATCATTTATATTCAAATAAATATTTATTTTCATTAATATATTCATTTAATAATATTCAGAAATTCTCGGGTATTACAGTATACTTATCTAGATATACAAGAGGTAAATGATTTTTTTTAAAATTTATTACTGACATTGTGTACATTTGTCCTGGTTGTGGTTATTTAGTTAATCGTGACATTATGTTCTCCTTTCTTTGGTGCTAAGATTCAGTGCAAGGAAGAGGTGGTTTAGTGATTCTTAACAGTAATTTTCCTTTCTTTGGTGCTCAGATTTCAACTAATCAGAGTACAAGCAAGAGGCTTCGGGGAAAATTGCAAGTGGCTAGAGATGTTTGAAGATGTTCGAATTGTCATTTTCTGTGTTGCCTTGAGTGACTATGACGAATTTGCCACTGATGGAAACGGGGCTTTAGTGAACAAGATGTTGCTGAGCAGGAGGTTTTTTGAAACCATTGTTACGCATCCAACTTTTGATCAGATGGATTTTCTTTTGATACTAAACAAATTTGATTTGTTCGAGGAAAAGATAGAACAGAGTCCTTTGACTTGGTGTGAATGGTTTGATGATTTCCATCCACTGATAAGCCATCATCATAGCTCCAAAATCAGCACCAGCAACAACATCAACAATAGCCCTTCTCTGGGTCAGCTGGCTTCCCATTATATTGCAGTTAAGTTTAAGAGGCTTTACTCATCTCTCACTGATCGGAAGTTGTATGTTTCACTGGTAAAGGCTATGGAGCCTGATAGTGTTGATGATTCCCTCAAATATGCAAGGGAGATTCTGAAGTGGGATGAAGAGAGACCCAACTTCAGCTTGAGTGAATACTCGATTTATAGCACAGAGACAAATTCATTCTCTCATTGAAGTCTATATAATATAAGAGAAGGCTTGTAAGTGGACCGTATTTCATTTCAAGAATTATTGCCACTGGCCAACTGTACATAAAAGGGGCATGTAAATGAGCCAAGAGAAAAGTTTGAACTGGGAGCTGATTATTGGAATTGTTTTGGTCTTTCTGTGAATCTCTTAGTGGGGCTCCTACCTACGGTCATCAGAGGTACCATTCTAGTGGAAGTTGATCCGCTAATAAATTTTCAGACGCGGTGGTGGTAACATTGTGGATTTGGTGTCTTGTAATATTTGTCAAGCTATTGCTTTTTTGGTACTGTAGTCTTTATAGAAATCTTTGTTTAGGTGCCGGTGCCGGTGCCACCCAGGGGTTAAGATCAACATTTTCAAATGTAAAATATATAATATGAAGGAGCATTTGATTTTAGAATGGATATGATGTTTATCTTTTTCACTATTAGTTAAATGCAGTTGTGCAGAGCTTCTGTTAATGTGCAAGAGTCCGGTTTCTCGTTAATTTTTCTTCATTTGGGTACAAGTACATGCAGAACTTTTTATTTCTTATTGAATGGTTTGACTTTGCAATCCCAACTTTTTGGTCTTTTCGGGTCATCTTTGAGAATAAGGCTGGTAGCACTGGCTTATTTGACTCATCATCCCTCTCGCAGTGGAAGCTGGATTTTGATTCTCTGCCTCCTTTATCCTTTTTACTTATTCAGCCCCAAAAACTAGCAACTTGCATCTTTTGCTTCTTGACATATGACAATTTACAGTATATTTAAGGGCAATTAATCAGGTCGCAATAGATTGTCTAATGTTACTGGTTGAAGCAAAGCATATGCAACAATACATTGAAGAGTACTAGTGTTCTCTGTCGAGATTTTCCTTTTGCCTTCCACCAAAACTTTTTGACTCTAGTTGATTTTTGATATATGCACCTTCTCGCTTCCTTTGTCAAGAACAAACTCAAATATTAGCTTTTGGTTTTCGATATTCACTTTGTTTTGATTCATGAAAGTAAACAAGCTTGAAATAACGATCCTACCATCACTGTGCATATTGCATGATATAGGCCATGTCTTCCCATTCTGATCTCGCAAATTCATTTTTTGCTTCAACTTAATTTGATGCTTGGTCAGGACTGCTTTAGGAATATTCTGCAACCGTAAATAATGTCTCGTCATGAAAAATAGCATTCTGAAAATGCAGGGAAACAAAAAGGACTAGAAAAATACATGGTTGATCAGCAATGCTTCTAAAATTTATAACATAAAGAACCCAAAAACTGGGAACTAATTCAGGTATATGTTGACATGATAAACATTAGTAATAGGAGGAGACAATGAAACGTAGTAGAATGAAATGAAGGTCATTTATAAGATCTGCTTATAAGGACACGGATTTTCAGTTTTTAACAGCCGAAATTCACCTATTAATTTCTTCTTATTCAAATAGATTGCTAAAAGAAGTGTTAGAGCATCTCCAGCAGGCCGGAGATGCTCAATTCCTAGACTAAATTTAGTCTAAGACTCAGAATTTGCTCCAGCAGGCAGACTAAATATAGTCTAGGGTATTTTCCGGCAACACAAAGAGACTATATATAGGAACTTGGTTTGGTGGACTATAAATTTTTAATATATTTAAATGGGTGAGATGCCTGAAGAAGAAGAAGAAGAAGGAGGTGAAGAAGAAGCTTGAAGAAAGAGATGAAGGGGAATTATCTGAGAAGAGAAGAAAAGATTATACCGTAGAAGAAGATGAAGGGCAGAGGGGCTATTTTAGTGAGTATTTTTGTAAATATCTCTTTAATTTATTTTTTAGATGAAAAATCATGGTCCTCCGATGTATTATTCTTCATTATTATATGAAGATTCCTCACTTGATAATCCAATTTTTTTTGAATTCATTGATTATTTTAATATTTTTATATTATAGTCCACATGATAGTCCATCTGTTGGAAGGATTGAAGACTAAAGGACATTTGCTGATGTCATATGGACTAAATATAGTCTAACAGATAGTCCATCTGCTGGAGATGCTCTTAAGCCGGCCCCTCAAACATTTCATAAAGATAAGAAATTAACCAGAGATTATCCCCCTGTACCTCTTTTCAAGCTCTAATAACCAAGGAAAGCAGCATCCATATTCCATATAGTTGCTTCATCAATTAATCAATGCTCCAAAGAGCAATATAAGGAAGTACAGCTAAAACTCAACAGGACTAACTTATATGTTATCTATATCAAAGAAGCAGTCAAAGGTCCAAACGTTTTAACAAAATGATCCACTATATATAGTCGGAGACGTAGGTCCTTTTTGCAGCCAATGATATCCAAATATAGTGCGAGTGAAAGAGTAAAAATCATTTTGTATCACACAGGATGCAGATAAATGTGAAATCATGTTTAACTCACCAAGACATATGGTCTCGAGGGGCAAATATATGCACAGAAACTAGGATTTTTGGGGGACACTTGTTCAGCTGATTTGAAAACCTTGTGCTTTTCATCACCCGTTGAACTGGTTTTTGGAGATTTGCGCCGACTTGCTGCTCCACCACCTGTAAATCTGCATTTAGTATTTGGAAATTCCTAACTGCAAGCAAAACCTCAAATTATACAAGCTGCAAATTACTAACCTTTTGATGTTTCAGGCCTTGAAGGGATTTTTTTAGATAGTTCTGCTTGGGTCCTTCTTCACTCTCCTCTTCCACCTTTACACGCACAAAATCTTCTTCCCTATTGCATCCGTTTCTACCAAATATTGTAATGGTAAAACTTGATGAGCTTTCGTCATATTTAAAAATGAAGAAGCTGCCAACCTCTATAGACTTATCTCTCACAAAGTTTTCCCAGCCATTGTGGATGAACAAGCCATTTTCAGCTTTTTCCATGCATGCATGCCAACAATTTCCTCCAACATCTTTAAGAGTAACCTTTTCTGGTATTGTTTCCTTCAAGTGCTTGATAAAATCTTGAGGTATGCGCTGCAAATAAATGATTCAATGGATGAAGTTAGATTACTCAAGACATGTAAGGAAATGATAATACCACCGCGCATAGTCTAGCTTATACTGATTAATCTAATGGACAAAACAATGATGAAATGGGAGTTCTTTCTTCATCAAACAGCTGTAAGACTCCATTTAGTTGATTTTAAAGATGGGACTACTGAATTTCAGCTTCATCATTTCCCATCTATTGGATACTGATTTTTTGTTTATGATGGCATATTTGGTCTCTGTAAGACAACACCACAAACTTGCTAACTAGCTAGACGGCTTCATGACCATGTTTAGAAAAATGGTTAATTGCTTATGTTGCATTTTACTTTTTACCTTAGTTCTGTTCTTGATTAAAATCAAGAAACAGGAAGCTCAAGTGGATAATACTACTATAACGAAATTGTGACGCTAAATTTGAAGCGTCATTTTACACTACCATAAAAGAATTGAAACATTTTTTTTTGTAAAAAAACAAACAAATGAGACTCTTTAATTATGTGGGAGACAGGAGTATAGAGAGAGAGAGAGAGAGAGAGAGAGAGAGAGTACATATACCAGTTTGTGAGAGTTGTGATCAGGGAGAAAAACTTGAAAGAAACCAGGCGTTTGAGTATCAGAGGAAGAAGGGTGGTTTAGAATATTTGGTGGAGTTGCCATTATGCCAACAAAATCCAAAACGTCAGAAGGAACCAGAAAAGAGAGAGATGGCGATGCTGAAAAAGAGGAAGAGGAAGAGGAAGAGAAATGGTGATGAGATAAAGGTGGTCAGTGATCAACGTGAAGTTAATTTGGTCATTCATCAATTAACCAATTTATCAGTGAAATTAATTTCATAATCCGTATTCAAATGTTTTGTAGGCAGTTTTTTAAAAGTTACAAACTTTTTGTTTAAAAAAGAAACTGAATCTCTCTTCCCGGTGAACTTTTAGTTTTAGTCCGGGCTCGGGACTTTGCCCGGTGGACTTTGGTTTAATATTTAGGGAAGTGGTTACTATGAAGTTTATTTTTGGATAAGTTGGTCAATTAGTCAATAAAATGTTGACACGCAGGCGAGGCTCTATGTGTGTCAGCAGTCAATTGGTCAGTTGACCAACTTATCCAAAAATAAACTTCATGTTAACGAGATTCAATATTTAATAAAAATTACTTTTTCTAGTACATTTTTAGAAAAAATTACAATAAAAGTGCGTTCAAAAAATATTTATAAAATTAATATATTTATAATATTTTATTTATAAAATTAATGCATTTGATATAAACTGTCAGAACTCTCCACCCGACAGGTCCACGGTGATCGACTACCGGTCCGACCGGATACTCTGGCGGTAAGTCGGCAAAAGCAGCGGACAAGGAATCAATAGCTTTATGTTCTAGTTCTTCAAATGTATTTACTATAATACCCTTAGTTTCTTTATATCTACATGCGTGATGTGAGAACCAAGAGCACCCGTCGTCGTCATTTCGGTTGAGAAAAAAAAGTAGGACAGATTACAGTGAAACCTTAAGCCCCTTTCATTTACGGCGAAAACATTTGTGTTTTAGCAGGCGCGGCGGGAAGAAGAAGAAGAAACAGAAACACAAGCAGCAACAACAGCCGCCATGATTTCTTCATAAACCCTACCAATATCTATCTTACTCTTTAACTCTACAAACCCTACCTTTTCATTTTTCACCCTCTCTCAGTAGCCAAACCTTCAAACAAATATAATCAATTCAGTTTTATTGGGTTATCAATTAATTTAAGAACAGTTTTCAAGTGTTACTAGGTTTTGTTTTCTTCAACATGTGCAACCATGAACAGTTTTATTGGTTCTGCAATAGTCGCCGTCGGTACATTTTTTTTTTTACATAGTGCAGTTGGTAGCCAAACCTTTCTACCAAGGTAACCAATTCAGTTTTATTAGATTACCAATTAATTATAAAAAATTTAATAACAGAAGGTAATGTATGTATGATCAATTTTATAGTGATGGTAATATATGTATGATTAATTTATTTTTTTTAACAGAAGGTACAGATGGTATCCGAAATGTCATGTTAGAGTTCTCATTTATGTAGCTGTTGGTTACTTATAAATAACCTTTTAAAAATAAATTTATTTTGAATATGGTGCAGTTGGTAGCCAAACCTTCATACAAAGGTAACTATTTTAATTTTTGTGGGTAACCAAATAGTCATAAAAAAAATTCAGAACAGTAAATGTTACATCTATTTGTTTTCAAAATTATGTTTGTGGGGCGAATCTTCTCCTTCTTCTCATTGGCGTTTTGGACAACGATTTTGAGTTCTTGAAGGGTTTCAGGCCAGAAGAAAATCTGAGTCTGGACCTCATACAAAGGTAACCATTTTAGTTTTTGAATATGATGCAGTTGGTAGCTAAACCTTCATACAAAGGTAACCATTTTAGTTTTTGTGGATAACCAAATAGTCATAAAAAAAATTCAGAACAGTAAATGTTATATATATTTGTTTTCAAAATTATGTTTGTAGGGCGAATCTTCTCCTTCTTCTCATTGGCGTTTTGAACAATGATTTCGAGTTCTTGAAGGGTAGCGGCGGCGCAACCAAGGACGCGACGGAGGAGAATGATGAAGGGGAGGAGAGAGGAGGAGGTGAGGGAGATGAAGAGAATGGACGGTGAGGGAGATGAAGATTAGGATGAGTCAGGTTCTAAGGAGAGAGAATATAATTTTTGATTATTCCATCCTTTTGATTTGAATTATAGATTTGTTTTGGTTGCTAGATCCCAAAGATTTGGTAACTGCCGTATATGACGGTTATTGCTCCTTGATTTTAGCTTTTTTATTAATGTAAAATTAAATGATACAAATTTGTTGTCCTCTTTTTGTAATTATTTTGTGAATGCACTAATGTTATAATTATTTTTTATTTGTTGTATATTACTGTAAAGAATCCTAATATTTACTCCTTCCCAAATAGAATTATAGATAAACTTAATTTGGTCATTGACCCATACAGTATCGATACGTGAAGTTAATTTGGTGGGTGAAAAAAAGAAAGAGGAAGAGGAAGAGAAATGGTGGTGAGATAAAGGTGGTGAGTGATCAACGTGAAGTTAATTTAGTCATTGACCAATACAATATCGATACGCACAGCGGGAGACACTGTATTGATCAATTAATTAATTTATCATGAAGTTAATTTCATAATTCGTATTCAAATATTTTGTGGGCAGTTTTTTAAAAGTTATAAACTTTTTGTTTAAAAAAGAAACTGAATCTCTCTTCCCGGTGAACTTTTAGTTTTAGTCAGGACTCTGCACAAATATTAAAGAAATAATTGTAAAGTATTAAATATAATATCAATTGTTTATATTGCCCTTGTACTGAAAAAATAGAGTGTTATTTACTCCCTCCGTTCCTTAATTTAAGTCGTTTTAGAAAAATATTTTTTTTCCTTAAAATAAGTCGTTTGAAAATTTCAAGTATGCATTAATGGCTTTGTTTTCAATATTACCTCAAGTATTAAATCTAACTTTGGTTCTCTCACTATTTTTTGCCTAATAAATAACACTATCTTTTTTCAATACAAGGACAATATAGACAATTGATATTATATTTAATTATTTACAATCATTTCCTTAATACTTGTGCACAATTCTAAAACGACCTATATTAAGGAACAACGGAGGGAGTATTAACTAGAGGATAGTGATAAAATCAAAATTATATTTAATACTTGGGGTAATATTGGAAACTATGCAATTAATGCTTACTTGAAATTCTCAAACGACTTATATTAAAAAATAAAAATATTTTTCTAAAACGACTTATATTAAGGAACGGATGGAATAGAATTATAGATATACGGATTTTTACCCTCTGTTTCTCCTAAAAGAAAAGGATGAAAACTTAATTTATAATGAAAAAGTAAAAAATTTAAAATTTATATACTTTCTTTCATATTGTTACAAAATTTATTTAAAAAATATATAATTTAAATTACTAGTTGTCCTTATATTAGTTTTATTATGTTTATAATTTAGAGTGATATAATAGGAATTATAAAAAATAATTTTCTATTATTAAGTTTTTCATTCAAATTAGTTCATTTTTGGACGGAGAATTTTGACCGGAAAAATGATGCTTTTCTATTTATTAAAAAACTCAATAACAAAGGAATCGACAAATGCTTTCCGTCTATTTTAAAACTTAAAGGATGCACTCCTAATATTGGTGAGTTGTGGTGCGGATTGTGGAGTTAAAAATTATAGTAAATAATAATAATAATAAATTAGTAATCTAAAAATAAAAATACATCTATAATTTTAGAAGTTGGAATAAATTAAAAAAAAGAAAATATAGATTAATTTTTTGACTGGAGGGAGTATTCAATACTGGCCTTCAAAATAAGACTCGCTTAATATAAAAATTTAGGATACATTTTAATTTTTTAAAATCAATTTACAAAATTTTTATATTCAAAATCTATACTAATTTATTTGATTTTAATACAAATAACTATAACTATTATAAAGTATAAACTACATAAAAAATACTACTCTCCCCGTCGCAAATTAAGCTCACATTTTCATTTATTTTGCCTACAGCTTCTAAATTTGTAATACTTGTGCACATATTATCTGTCTGACTTTATATATGCAATCATATTTATTGAAAATAGAAACTTTTAATGACAGAGATAACGTAAAATAGTTCAAAATTAACCCAAAAAAATAAAATAAAATATATGCCATTCTAATAAAACCATTTTTATAGTTCAATTAAATCATGATTTAATTGAACATCTACTACAATATATATATATATATATATATATATATATTATAAAATGAAAATTAGCAGGAACTAATTCAAGGCCTCATATATATTTTATTTCCTAAAAATTGAGAGCTTGAGCACAGAATCATTTTTATTGATCAGCTCGAACACACAAACATCATCCAGCTGCAAAGAGTTATGCCTCACACATCGTCTCCAACAACCTCCATTCAACATACCAGCCACCAATCTGAATTCCCATGAATTATCCAACGCTTCAATCCTCACTTTCTGAATTTCCCTTTTCAAATGCGTTGACAAACTTGTAGGCAAATTTTGCTGCACATATAAACCAATACATAAATTGCATGTCACTACTATTTATTGTACGTATACAGAATGTATTATTGTTTTTCAAAGCGCATTTAACTAACATTACGTAGAAATGTATTAGTAATGCATATGATCTTTTAATTTTGGGAGGTGTTGCACGAATTTTCAAAGCATGTTTATTATAGGAAATTCCTATATTAATTGTACAATATTTGGACGTTCCGAGGCATACTAGGAATCCATTTAGCAAAAGTTGGCCGCATCACACTTTTGAATGAAGGATATTTGGATTTGGACAAAAATTTAGTGGCTGCTTCAATTGCTTTGTCGGCGGCTTTACTTGCCAACCCTAATCCACGGACTCCTTTTCCTGGAAAATCACACATAAGTGACACGACAGAAATCAAAATGTAGTGTATCTATTGGTTGGGATCCGGTTACCATGAAGTTATTAACTTCATGATAAATTGGTCGATTGATCAATACAGTGCTGATGTAAGACCCCAACTTTTATGAATAAAGATTTAATTTTCTTTATATTATTTCGAAACAGTAAGGTGTTGTTTTGATAAATATGAAAGTTATGGGTGAAATGTGCAAACATTTTTAAAATGAGCAAGTGGTTATAAAATATTCTGATTGTCGTGGAATATTCTTGTTGTCGGGAAATATTCGTACGACGGCGCAGCTATTTGTGGGCCCCCACAACGGAATAACTGTTGGATATAGAAAGCGACAGAAATAACTTTTTTACAAGATAACGGCGTAGTTGTTACCGTTAGTACTGTTAAAATACCCGGTGATTAAAATACAATGATACACGGTGTTGCATAGTAGCACACGGTATTGCACAGTATTTCAAATTATTGAGTCTTACGTGAGAAGCCATTACTCAATTATTGTTACAATAATTACTGTTCAATATTTTATATTATTGACTCAATAATTGCTACGTTGATATTTTATATTATTGACTCAATAATTGCTGCATTGATATTTTATTGACTCAATAATTGCTACGTTGCTATTTTTTATGATTGATTCAATAATGGCTACAGTTGATATTTTATAGTATTGATTCAATAATTGTCACTGCACAGTATTTCACATTATCAACTCAATAATTCATATTATTTGAATAATATTATTAGATAGCATTATTGACAATGTCTAAGGAAGTTCTGTCTAAGAGGGGTTATTTAATTGCGCGCCAGTAAGGAGAAGTCCTTATCGGAAGGCCCCCTCTTTCCTGGGAACGACCTGGTTATCAATATTGTAGTTCTGTAATATTATCTGTGAATAATTAATTATTGATTTATATGATAAGAAAATATTTATTTTGTGGATATTAAAGAAGGAATTGGCGCTGATGAGTTTTTATCAATATTTTGGTGTGAGAAATCATCTGGTTGTGAATTTCGGATAATTTATGTTTGGAATTTGGAAAAACTTCCTTCTACAAAGTTGTAGAAAATTAAATTTTCTATGGAAGGACATAGAATTTATATTTTTCTGACGAAAGGGCTATTTATTATGAATTATTGAAGTTTCGGAAAACAAATATTTTTTTAATACATGGGTGGGCCCCACTTTTGTTGTTGGTTGAAAAATTTTGATTTTTTTTTCTTAGCAGCCGGCGGCGGAGATTTTTTTAATAAATAATAATATTTTATTCATTTAGTCTTCTTTGGCATCCTAATCTTTTCCTATAAATAGGGTGCTTATGTTAGAATTGAAAATCACACCAGAATCAGAAGTTTTCTCTCTCTATAATATCAAGCGTATTTTTGTGAGTATTTTAATACTTTGAGTGTTACTATTCAGTGCAAGTTTCCTTCGGTATTATATCCGATATTCCAGTCAGAGGTACTATCTTTTTGAGGTAAGGGATGTTATTTTCTTTCGTAAATGATGCTATTTTCTTTCGTAAATGATGTTATTCTTTTCAATATCATTATACAGAAATATTGTCATGGATTTTATGTTGAAATTCTTACTTTTTCCGTCGGGGTTACTATTTACGTATACGGCACTATTCACGTATACGGCACTATTCACGGAAAAATTAAATTTTCTTCTATTTGTCCAAATTGCTTGTTAAGGTTACTATCTTTGATTGTATCCAAGTTTTGAGCTCTATTTTTGAATTTTGCTTCATAATTGATTATTACGAGGTATTTTTGAATTGGATATACTAAAATACGAATCCTTAGTCTTTGTCTTTTATCTCACTGGATTCGTTTTTTTTAAATGTTTTTCATCATTCTCAGTCCTAAAAGGTGATGTAACTGAATATCTTTGGCCTGTAGAGCAAAGATGAATGATTACTTGATGAATATCTTTGGCCTGTAGAGCAAAGATGAATGATTACTTGATGAATATCTTTGGCCTGTAGAGCAAAGATGAATGATTACCTGATGAATATCTTTGGCCTGTAGTGCAAAGATGACAGGTGTTGAGATGAATATGACCACTGATGATACAAATGAATATCTTTGGCCTGTAGTGCAAAGATGAATATTTGATTCGAGATGTATATTGATTGATGTTACAGGGATAAAATATTGATGATGGACTTTTAAATCATAGAAGATAGTAGACTTGATTCTCTGCTTAACTCTTCTAATGAATTGTTATTTCCGCTGCGAATATTGATCTAAGATTGGTTGTCCATTATATTTTATCTGATTTATTGAAGGCTAACGATAATTTATTTTCCATTATCTTAGTCATAATATTCTTTACTGAGTTAGTTGAGCTCACCCTTTTCATCTGTTGTACTCTTCAGGAAATGAGAATGTTGCGGGAACTAGTTGGGGGACAGAGTAATGGTCCGAATTAGAGCAGTAGTAGTCCTCACTATTTCTGATAAATAGTGTGATAATAATTGTAATGAGGACTTAGTTTGAATCTTAATATTTTCTACATATTTGTATTGAGACTCACAGTTGTGTGGTCGTATTTTTCACGACCGTATGATATAAAGTTTGTATTTGAATTCTGTACCATGTATTTGGCGACTCAGAATGGGTTGGGTTGATTGGACCTATTCTGGGGGCGTCACAGCTGACATAGAGAGAGATCACCTCCCGACATGCGTGTCGACACTGTATTGGTCAATTGATCAAAGTTAACTTAATGTTAACCACTCCCCCCATTGTTTGTTAGTGTTAATCATATTAGAGAGGAGAACAAACTGCAAGGAGAAAAGAAAATTTTTCCTTGCCTTTGGCTTCTTGAATTGAACCATGTGAATCTAAGTCATCCTCTAACTTTATAGGCCGAACGCCAGTAGATTGATCATCAGTGTGCTTGGTTTTCATCCTCTTGTTTGATGAAGCGTGTGCATTTTCTAGCACATTAAGGTTGGCTTGTTCAATACGAGTGTCACTCATTGAATATTCTACCTCGGAAGCACTTTTGTCAAATATAATTACATGGAAAAGGGAATTCCCTTCATATCCAAACACTAAAACGTGCCCAAAACATATAGAGTAGTATGTCCTGAATTCTTGCCACCCATTGTGTAGCCAAACCTCGCTATTATTCCTTTCCAGTTCCACTTGCCAAAATGCACCATTTGGAGCTTTGAGGAAAACACTATCCGCTAGGTTCTTTCCGTATTTACTTACAAACTCTTTGGGAATCATCTGTAAAAACAAAAAATTCCAAAGTAAAGAAGCAGGTAGTAACGATGTACTAAAAACTCTTGATTGCTGCCATAACTTAAATGTATTCTAGATTAGTTGACTTGTAATGGATGGCTTCGCTCACTCCTTAGCTTCTTGGTCAAATCCAACCTAACCAAACCAAGAAGCCAAAGTTGTTCAGGGCAGGTAAGTCCTGGAGCAGTACCATAATATGCAGGCTTATTATAACCTATTATTAATTGTATATATACAAGTTTGAAGAAAAATGTGCAGGGAATTCATACAAATGGGGTGAGGGTGGTGTTCAGTCCCAATTACTGATCAGTTCTTACTTCTTAAGGGTTCCTAAATCAGCATCAGACCATCAGTAAAAATCCAACTTTTTCTTGAAGTTTTTGTTTTTGTTGATCATAAGATACTAAGCCAAAACAATACATGGGCCGAGCCCTATTTGTTAACTAGGAATCTATTACTACTTCATTTTTTTGGGATCATAAACTAAAACCCATAAGTTTGCAATCGAGTAAACAGAAGAATTCATTGGTTTTGGTTTTTAAACATCAAAAAATTCAATGGTTTCTAAACAAATCAAAAGCAGCTCCCAGATAAACTCATAGATGTACTTCTTGTCGTCTCTTTCTCAATTATATAAACATGTATATATATATATATATAGGGTTGGCAAATACATACCATCTTACTATCTGAAACAATGTCTGAGAGAATAATCTTGAAAGAGTAGTGTGCCTTCACCGGAGAATTAGTCCGGGGCGAGGCCATGTCTGTCTCTCCACGGAAACTTAAACTCTACTGGTGTCTGCCTCTGGGATTTGGACATGTGAAAAGAATGGGGACGTTTGGTTTAAAGGCAACGACCCTTGTAATTCAAGAGTAATTTTAGTCATTAACCCTGTAAATTTAATAAATTGGCTGAGACAAAGCTAATAAATGGTATACTCCTTTTTGTAGAAGGAATCTACGATACTAATAATTAGTTGAGACAATTAATAAGGGTAGTATAATATTTTTTATAGATATTAATTACTTTTTTCTGTTCTTAAAAGATTGTCGTTTAAGGTTAATGCACACAGATTAAGGAATATAATTAATACCTAGCGAAAATATTATACTACCCTTATTAATTGTCTCAATCAATTATTCTATTCTCAATGTTTCTTATTTAATACAACCAATTACTACTTGGATTATAACATTGAATTGAATAAGAATCTTTGGGAAGGGAAGAAATCTTTAAATAGGAGAAAGTTTTAAATAAGGGTAAAGCAGAAAAAAAATAGTTAATGTATATTGATAAACTCAAAACGACAATCTTTTTGGAACAAAAATTACTACCTCCGTCCCACAATAAGTGCTTTTTTAGGCTTAACATTTTTTTTCAAAATAAGTGATGTGTTAGAATTTCAATACAATTTTTATAATATTTTTTCATATGTGCCCTTATGCAACCAATGGTATTTATTGCGTATTTATTAGGAAGTTAAAAGGTTGAAGAAAGAGAAAGAGAGACCAAAATATAATAAAAAAAGTTTATATTAAGGGTATTTTTGCTATTTTAGCTTGTGTATTGGTATGTGTGATTTAAGCTAAAAAAACACTTATTATGGGACAGAGATAGTACTTCCTAAAACGATAATCTTTTAAGAACTGGAGGGAGTATATTTTTTAATCTATATGAATTAACCTTAAATAATAATTTTTTAAGAACAGATGGAGTAAATAGTAAAATGGATGGTGAAGCACAGTGAATATAGTAGTAAAATTTAATAAACCGGAAAGTAGTTGTATTCAGCATCAATCAACAAAGAAAATGATTTTAATTTCCATCAACACTTGTCTATCCATATTAGTCTGATAAGGCCTTTGAAATTTGAATTTTAACTATATGATTAAGAATTTAGTATATGATGAAATGGATAATAAAACAAACTCTATCCCTATCCCTATCCCTATCCCTATCCCTATCCCTAAAAAGTAGTACTACTAAATTCTTTTGATAAACTCACTTGTTCACAAAACCAATGTCAATTTTAGGACCTACATCTTCTACAATTCTACAAGTGAATTGTTCCAACTTTATACCCCAATTTGACTAATGAATGTATCAAAATTTTGAGACCTGTAACTTTACATGGTAACTAACTAACTAACTACCAATTACAGTAAAAGACTTAAAAAGAAGTTAAAATTTTATTTAAATTGTGTATAAACTTGGGCCTATGACTGTAACTTGGGAGAGCATATGTAATCTGAGTGCCAGAAATTAATTACAGAGTATAAACTAAATAAAAAATACTACTCAACTTAAGCTCACTTTTTCATTTATTTTGTCTCAAATTAAACGTCCAACTTCTAAATTTGTAATACTTGTGCACATATTACCTGTCTGGCCTTATATATGTAATCACATTTATTGAAAATAGAAACTTTTAATGACAGAAATAACGTAAAATAGTTCAAAATTAACCAAAAAAATAAAATAAAATCCATGCCATTCTGATAAAACCATTTTTATAGTTCAAATAAACATTATGTTGCTAAATTAATCATTCTCACATTCTACAAACTAAGGCACTCCAGGTCTAGTAATAATCATGATTTAATGGAACATCTACTACAATATATATATATATATATATATATATATATATATATATATATATTATAAAATGAAAATTAGCATGCACTAATTCATGGCATCATATATTTTTTCTTCTGAAAATAGAGAGCTTGAGCACAGAATCATTTTTATTGATCAGCTCGAATACACAAACATCATCCAGCTGCAAAGAGTTATCCCTCACACATCGTCTCCAGCCTCCACTCAACTTACCGGCCACCAATCTGACTTCCCATGAATTATCCAACGCCTCAATCCTCACTTTCCCCATTCCCCTTTTCATATGCGTTGAAAAACTTGTAGGCAAATGCTGCACATATAAACCAATACTACTATTTATTGTACGTACGTATACAGAGAATGTATTAGTAATGTGTATGATCTTTTAATTTTGGAGGGTGTTGCACTGTTTATTATAGGAAATTCCTACATTAATTAGAAATTGTAAGGGCATACCAGGAATCCCTTTAGCAAATAAGTTGGCCACATCACACTTTTGAAGGAAGGATACTTGGATTTGGACACAAATTTAGTGGCGGCTTCAATTGCTTTGTCGGTGGCTTCGCTTGCCAAACGCAATCCAGGGACTCCTTTTCCTGGAAAATCTCACGTGACAGAAATTAAAGTATATCCATTGTTAATCATATTAGAGGAGAACGAATTAACTGCAAGGAGAAAAGAAGAAGTTTTCCTTGCCTTTGGCTTCTTGCATTGAACCATGTGAATCCAGGTCCTCCTCTAACTTTATAGATTGCTCATCAGTGTGCTTGGTTTTCATCCTCTTGTTTGATGAGGCCTGTGCATTTTCATGTATTAGGTTGGCTTGTTCAATATGAGTGTCACTCATTGGATATTCTATCTCGGAAGCACTTTTGTCGAATATAATTACATGGAAAAGGGAATTCCCTTCATATCCAAACACTAAAACGTGCCCAAAACATATAGAGTAGTATGTCCTGAATTCCTGCCACCCATTGTGTAGCCAAACCTCGCTATTATTCCTTTCCAGTTCCACTTGCCAAAATGCACCATTTGGAGCTTTGAGGAAAACACTATCCGCTAGGTTCTTTCCGTATTTCCTTACAAACTTTTTGGGAATCATCTGTAAAGATAAAAAAAATATTCCATATTAAAGACGCAGGTGTGCTAATGCTTGCTTGCTGCCATGACTTAATGTATTCTAGACTAGTTGACTTGTAATTGATGGCTTCGCTCACTCCTTAGCTTCTTGGTCAAATCCAACCTAGCCAAACCAAGAAGCCAAAGTTGTTCAGGGCAGGTAAGCCCTGGAGCAGTACCATAATATACAGGCTTATTATAACCTATTATTAATTGTATATATACAAGTTTGAAGAAAAATGTGCAGGGAATTCATAAAAATGGGGTGAGGGTGGTGTTCAGTCCCAATTACTGATCAGTTCTTACTTCTTAAGGGTTCCTAAATCAGCATCAGACCATCAGTAAAAATCCAACTTTTTCTTGAAGTTTTTGTTTTTATTGATCATAAGATACTAAGCCAAAACAATACATAGGCCGAGCCCTATTTGTTAACTAGGAATCTATTACTACTTCATTTTTTTGGGATCATAAACTAAAACCCACAAGTTTGCAATCGAGACAGAAGAATTCATTGGTTTTGGTTTTTAAACATCAAAAAATTCAATGGTTTCTAAACAAATCAAAAGCAGCGCCCAGATAAACTCATAGATGTACTTCTTGTCGTCTCTTTCTCAATTATATAAAGATGTATATATATATATATATAGGGTTGGCAAATACATACCATCTTACTATCTGAAACAATGTCTGAGAGAATAATCTTGAAAAAGTAGTGTGCCTTAATCGGAGAATTAGTCCGGGGCGAGGCCATGTCTGTCTCTCCACTGGCGAAAGTTAAAATCTTTTAGGGACTGGTGTCTGCCTCTGGGGTTTGGACATGAGAAAAGAATGGAGACGTTTGGTTTAAAGGTGGCAGCAACCCTCGTAATTCAAGTGGACAGAATGGAGACGTTTGGTTTAAAGGTGGCCGCATTCCTTGTAATTCAAGGGTGATTTTTGTCATTAGCCCTGTAAATTTAATAAATTGGATTTCTTTTTCTTTTTTTTTAAATTTTTTCTTAATAAATATTAAATACTAGTAAAATGGATGGTGAAGCATTTAATAAACCTGAAAGTTGTTGCTCCGGCAATTAGTATTCAGCATCAATCAACAGAGAAAATGATTTTAGTTGTATCCATATTAGTCTGATAAGGCCTTGGATTTTCTTATTTGAAATTTGAATTTTAACTATATGATTAATTTAGTATATGAAATGGATAATAAACAAACTTTATCCTACTACCAACTTCTTGTGATAAACTCACTTGTTCACAAAACCAATGTAGTGTTTGCTCCGACCAAATATGACAACTTTCAGTCCCCTCAAACATGAAACATGAACCACAAGTTGCAGCAAGTAAAATGATTGATTCATTCTTGTTTCCAAGTTAACACAATTAATTAAGCAATGACGAACACAATTCCATTAGTCTAGTGATCGTATTACTACTACTTACAAAGTTCCTGAACACAAAATACATACTACTCCACATTCCATAAGAAATGCAGGGGGGAATGCATATGATTTATAAGCTTGCTTTGCTCGTAAACAACTAAAGCAGTAGTTATACTAGAGTTATGGTAGCCTCTGGCTGTTCAGGGGAGAGGAGGTCTGACTCGCCGACTTCTTGAGCACCTGAACTTTAATGAGATCACCTTCATTTCTGATACATTTGAAAAGACAGGTGTCCCCCTCTTTCAAGTTGTTGGCCTTTCGAACATCAGCCCACCCATGAGTCAAATGTACTCTGTTTTTGGCCCATACCTTTATAGCCACCGGCCACACTCTCCCTTCCGGATCTCTCACCACCGTACCTCTCTTTTTTGCTAGTCCAGTCTCTCTCACAAAATGGACCGGAAGAAACTGATAATTTATTATGAAAATATGTCGAGCCAACCAAATTTCATATAATTTTTTTCTTTTTCTTATAAATTTACAATTAGATTTATGAACTGATAAGGATTATCTAGCAACCATATGCAAGGAATGGGATTGAAATTTTAAATTGCGGTAGAAAAGAGGTACATTTCTTTTAATCTATCAAGAATCTCATAAAGAGAACCTCTTACTTTATAAAAATAGTATATCTCAAAGTTTAAAACGAATGAGAAATTAATTTAGAGGAAATTGCACCATATAATAAGATGATACTTCTTAATGTACTCACCAGATTCTCTTGGCTGGTTTTCTTCAGAGCAGAGACAAAACATGGTTGATCCTCTATTTTGGGAGAAGGGTAGGCCTTAGGCTCGTCGTCATCGATCTTGATCTCCATGTCAGTTTCTAGATCCTTCGTGTTATAACGAGGTTTCTTTAAACGTTCAGTGTAAGAACCTCCTATACATGCAATTAACGCCGCAAAAGTTCACATAATCCCAATTGTAAAAACAAAACAACAAAACAACGAAAAACAGAGGATCTCAACTGGGATTGCTTTTTTCGACCGGTTCGATTTTAATCTCCTCACAAATGTTGGGATGTAACTTTTTTTCACAGCAAGTTGGATCATAAATCGTAACTTGAAGTTTGAATCATCAATTAGGCAGAAAACAAGAAAATCATATTCTTGTAATTTGTGAAAATTGACGAATTCGAGCCAGCCGTTGAGGAAGCAGTATTTCTGACCAACTTCTTTAATCTCCACTTCCCATGATCCTCCGCATTCAGTTTTGAGTACAGGGGTACTGGGAAGCTTCCCTTTTAGTTCATTCACAAATGCCGGAGGAATTGGCTGCATGTTTATACATGTAAAAATGGCAACAACTACAAAACATGCAACATATATATAGATATATATAGCCAACAAAAATATCTTCAGATTTAAAGAAAAAACTCACTAGTTTGTTTGTAAAATCATTGATTAGGACCTTGAAGAAGGAAGGGACAATGTTGTGGCTTCCTCCTACCCATTAGATTAGCTAGCTAGGTTTGTGCTGAACAAATTAGAAGAGGGATCGGAGGACTGAGGTAGCTATATTTTGACTGGGGAAACTGCAATTTTGTGCCTAACAAAAGCAGAAAATATAGAAAGAAGGGGAAATTAAGAGATTAATCTATAACCCTGCACGTGTATGAATTCCTCTGTATTGGGGGGACACTTGTTTTCAGTTTACATGCCTAATCAGAAGCTGGACTGATCTTCCTTTGTAGGATTTCTAAGTCTTCTCCGCCATTAAGCACTGTATATGTATTACTATATTCTATATGGCGCCATGAGACTGAGTGTACGTTAGCACCTCTCTATTATACATTTTCTTCTTTTCTATTCAATACATCTTGACAGTTTTATTAATAATGATTAAAATATATTATAGATAGTTGATCAAAATATTTTTATTATTAAAAGTCTAAAAAAAATCATATATTGAATTTTTGATAAAAATATTTCATATATTTAATAAAAAAGTATCGAATTAATTTTTATTTAATATAATATATTAATTTACTGATATGAATTTTAATTATATTATTTATAATTATAAAAATAAGATGTATTAAATGAAATTTAAAATAAATTATAAGGGAAGGATCCGTTAGCACTGGATGTGTCATATTTTCACTTTTTTACTCGTATGCTATCGTACGCTTGAAATATTTACTTTGACTTGGTCAAATTACCATGGGACATCATTTGTTACTCTTACGGGCTACGTTTGTTTATAAAAATTACATTTAGAATAGAATTATTAATTTCAAGTGTTTTATTTATTTTTAAATTTGAGCTTGTGACTATTAGTTTTGAAATTATAAAATAATAATGGATTATTTAATACAATGTTCTATCTAGGTATTATAATCTCTATCATTTGAGATTAAAAATTACTAGATAAAATTAACCTCAATATTTTTTTAAAATGACCATCATATCCTGCAGTCTCCATTATTAATAACCGACAACTTAAAACTTATTTGTACAAATACTATGTACCAGTAATCTAATACACGTAATTTAATTATTTGATATGTGTAATTTAAAGCTTACGCTAAGAATAGACCTCCACCCCACCCCTCCTCCTCATCCCTCATCCCTCATCCCTCCCTTCATAAAAAAAATAAAATTTATTGCTTATATATACACCACCATCCCGTCCACCACCCACCCACCCCCTCAAAAAAAAAATTACTAATTATGTATACACAAACACCTCCACCCCCACCCCACCCACCCCCACCCCCACCCCCACCCCACTCTACTCCATAAAAAAAGTTAATATTTATTGATTATGTATACACCTCCACCTCTCTCCCCCCTCTCCCCTCAAAAAAAAAATTTGCTGAATAATATAACCACTTATTTAAAAGTTTCTAATTAATTATTTATTATTTTTTAATGTATAAAAATTGAAATTATAGTTTAAAATATGTTATTATTGATAAGGGTATAATAGTATAAACGATATTTTTTAATCCAATCCTTTAATTAATCCAGAAAAAAATAAACATAACATTGAATTATTTTAAGTTATTCCATAAATAATCTCATAAAAAACAAACATATGACTAGGATTATTTAATCCTATGATTAATAGTCTTGGGATTATAATCCTTGCAAACAAACATGGCCTTAGAACATTAACAACAATTTTTCTAATCAAATCTTTATCCCCAATTTGGAAAATACATCAACAAATTATTATTCAACAGTTTCCTTATTCCTCAAAAGTAAATAAAAACATGTGGTTATGAATAATAAAGATTATATTTTACCATTAAAATTTACCTCTTTTCATTAATAGATTTAAAAGCTTGCTATTTTTTGTTTTGCCAAGTCATTATATAACAAACTTTGATAATTAAAAAAAATTCAAAATTTTATTTTCCAAGTAATTATAGTGAGTTATAAACATATATGTTAGTAAGTTACACCTAGGGGAGTAAATAAATCGAGTCGAACTGAGCATTAAGTTGTTCAAATTTGATTCATGAAATAATGTTTCATTGATACTCGTTTAGCTATAAAGTCAAACACGATATTGAATCGAGTTCGAGTAGTTTGAATTTTTCAAGCGAATATGATTTGAGTATTAATAGAAAATTATAATTTTAAGATATTTGAGTAATTTATCGAACTTTAAAATTTATTCATATTTAAATCATTTATATTTTGAGTTGAACACAAATCGAACTTTTAATCGAATGTGTACAAATTAAACCTAAACTATTTTGTTTCATTTACACCATTAGTTATATTAGGTGCCTTAATTTAATAACGGGTAAAATGTATAGTTGGCCCCTGAACTTTAGGTCTATTTGGGTATTGAGCCCCCTTCTTTTGGTCAACGCAAATCGAGCTCTTTTTTATTCGAAAATTTGGGTATTGAGCCCCCAGGCGCCACATGTGACATGGAATATCTGACATGGTTTATTTTTCAAATTTAATTTTCACGTGTTGCTGACGTGGCCGTTTTAGACTTAAATCCCAAAAATATGGCCAGCCCATGAATCGAACCCAAAACCTCAAATTTGAAATTTTGGTCATCAAACCACCTGAGCAACATAAAATTTATAGTCATTCTAACAAAAGAATTAAGTTTTATACCAAATCAATTCATTTCTCCCAACAAAATATTAAAAGGATAACAAATTAAATAATCAACATTAATTTAAAAAGTAAACAATGAACATTAATTAAAAAATTAAACAATTAACATTAACAAATTTATAGATTAAAATTTAAAAATTAAAATTAAAAAAATTTAAAACTAACTTACAAATTTTAAAAAGAATATATTTAAAAATAAGCTTAAAATTAAAACTTAAAAATATCCCATATTCAAAATATCACTAGAAATTATATACCCCTGCTTGAATCAATTCCCAGTTGCCCAACTCTGTCTTCAAAAGTTCTGTCTCCCCTTAAGAACAGAGCTTAGCTGCAAAAACCATATAAGATAAATCATATCTAAATCCAAATCCGGTTGTTCTAAATCCATATCTAACGATTCCCCGTCGCGTTCCATTAATGATTTAAACTCATCTTCCAACCGGAACATCGCTTGCTGGAGCAAATCCTCGGCGCGGTTGAGGGAGGCGGCGACAGGCTTTTCGGCTGCTATGGGCGTCCAGTCAGGAATAGCGGCGATATCTGACGATCTAGGGTTTTGAGGGTTTGATCGAGTGCGGCGAAAACTCTGGCGTAATCTGCCGTCGAAATTAGGAGAAGATCTGGAGGATATCATCGGCCATTGTTGGCCTAATTTCAAAGCTTTTTCTTCCTGAGATATTCTGATCTTTATACATGACTACAAACGACAATCACCCATTTTTGGTGCAGTTTCTGTATTTGATGTTAACATCAATGACAGCCACTATTAAACCCCTCTAATTAAATTTAAGATTATATGGCTCTTTCAACAGAAAGTCAAGATGGGTTGTTGCTCTTTTACTAATATTTTCTGAATTTTGGCTTCTGGGTTCATTTGAAGTGGGATTTTGAGCTCTGAATCTGATGAAGCTTTGGGATGCTTAGTGTGGAAGAGGGTTTAGTCGAATTGAAGGGATGGGAAATGGGTGGGGGGGGGGGGGTTGGACGTGAGAATCATGAAGTATTTGTTTATTTATTTGAGGTCACTTGTCTGCTCTGGCTCGTGTTGAAGAAACCTAGCACTAACAGTATGCCAGTAGCTGAAATCTCACGCACTAGCAGTATGTCTAGTTTTCCCAGACGCCCCTTTTCCATGTAATGAAAAATCAGAGGTGGAAGACATTTTTGATCCTCTATACTATGTGTGTTCTTGGTGTGTTAGTGTGTGTGTTTGAATTTGTATGTGTGTTCTTGGTGTGTTAGTGTGTGTGTTTGAATTTGTATGTGTGTTGGTGTGTTAATGTGTGTTTTTGAATTTAAAAGTTGTAAAATATGTTTAATGCAGCATGAAAAAATAAAATATGTTTAATGCAGCATGTGTTAATGTGTTAGTTGCATTTTACCTTGTAGAAGTTATAAAAGAGAGAATTTTAATCTTAAGATCAATTAAGTTTATAAAATTAAAAAATAAAATAAAATAATTATAATAAAATATTTTCTAGGTTTGTGTTTTTGTTAAAAATTATAGTATATTAGAGTTTGTAAGATTTTATAATATGGGAAAAAGAATTATTTTGTTATAAAACTTAATCCTTGAACAAATTTAATAGTTAGGTTATGTAGCTCAGTTGGTTTGATATTCCAAGTGGGAGGTTTTGAGTTCGAATCATGGGGCTGGTCATATTTTTGAGATTTAATTGTAAAACTGCCACGTCAGCAAACACATGTGGAAATTTAATTTATAAAATGCTGATTTCAAATATTCCACGTCAGCGTCTGGAGTGCCACATAGAAAGTAAATGCCCATGGAGTGCCACGTAGGAAATAAACGCCCATGTGGCGCCTGGGGGCTCAATACCCAAATTTTCGGATAAAAACCCATGTAGCGCTTGGGGGCTCAATACCCAAATGACCTTAAGTTCAGGGGCCAACTGTGCATTTTACCCATTTAATAACTCTATTGATTTGGGTCCTTCGATTCAAACAAATTAGTACATTGATAGCAAAATAAAAAAATACTTTCTTTTTTTTGTAAAGGTTATTTAAGGATTTTGATAATATAATTATTAATGATAATTTATATTTTCACAAGTAAAAATAATAGTTTCATTATATTTATGGGTCTCACAATTATGTAAGAGACATTGTGAAAATATAATATTAAAAAAATATCAAATTTTACTCGTAAAAATATAAATTATCATATTAACAACTTATATTATTACTTTATTTGACATCGAGATAACATATACGACCAAAAGATAAAACACTATCTAATTTTATCTTTCTCTTATAGTGTAAAGTCATGTTAAATAACTTACTAACATTTATAAATTCAAATAAATTTAATTTTATCTATAGATATATAACCATCCTATACGATCAGTCTATATATATATACTAGCGATAACCCGTGCCTAAAGGCACTGTATAATTCAAAAAAAATAAAAATAAATCATGAACACAACAAAATGAAGCACTGAATATGGACACACACTAAACTAAAAGCCTAAATTAATTCTTAACACACCCGCACTTTCCATACATACTTCACAAAGCATTTAAATGAAAATTCTTATGAAGACAAATTTCAATTAATACATAAAAAATATCCAACTTTAATAGTCAAATTCTCAAAAATTTAAACTAAGTTTAACTATATTCAAGATTTATTTTTTATTATTTATAAGCCTTTTTGATTGATTGTAACTTTTTAAATAGTAACTTGACAATTGAAAATTATTGTTTGCTTTTTTTGTCGCACGTATATGGCTATACAATTTCGCAGAGCCGTAACTTGATACAAAAATTGATTGCAGGTCGTTATATAAATTTAGGATTAGCTTAGCAACGAAGTTTAAAAATGAAGAACCAAGACAAATAAGAGATGGAGAGGTCAAACAAATATGGTGACGAACGACTAATAGTCAAGTTATATGGTCAATTTTACAATTTGCTAATGTAACACATTGCAGGATCAAGTCTTTATGAATTTTCATCCATAGATATATGGATGACCCATGTAGATTCCTTCATTAGATCAATCAAATAATGGTAAACAACTATAAAAGGACATGCAGAAACAAAACTTTTTAAAACAGCCAAAGAAAAAACACATCCATCCAAAAGGAAGGCACAAGAGCACACAGATGAGGTCACCCACAAAAAACTTTTCCAAATAAGGGAAATCGAAGTGCCTCTTCGACACGCTCTTTATTTGGGTGAAGGACCTGTGCTAGCAATTGCTCTTTTTCAGGGCCATCCAATTGCTATGATTCTACCTCTTGGAAAAAAGAGTTGTCAGGGTGAAACTTGGACCATATTTCAGCATAGGAACTGGTTTGCACAGCAGACGTGTATTCACGAGAGAGATTGAATGTGGGAGAAGTTTGAGAGTTTGACTTTGGAGTACCCTCATTTGAGTTTCCTGCAATACAATTGACAGTTACAAAAAATGTGTTAAGAACTTACTTATTGTTGCAGTGTAAGAAAATTAAAAGAGCTAATATGAAATGTACCTTGCAAAGATGGTGAAGGATGAAGATTTGGGGTTGCTGTAATACCCGAGAATTTCCTAATATTATTAAATAAATATATTAATGGAAATGAGAATTTATTTGAATATAAATGATTTTGTGTTATGAGAATGATTAATTCAATTATATTAAATTAAATATCTATGACAATTGAGAAAAATGTGGAGTTTACGATAAACTCGTTGAGAGCCTAGTGTGGCACAGTGATGGGAAATATTAATATTATTGTTAATTAATCAACGAGATAAATAGTTTATTTATTTGACATTATGAATAATAAAATAAATAAGTGAGTGATTAATATAATAAGATTATATTAATTGATATGTGCAAATGTGCAATACTTGAATATATAAAGTATATGGAATACAACTATATTATATAGTGTAGAGAGACACTTAAGTGTGACCATGCATGTATATACATAAACTATGTTATATAATGCAATGCGAATATATTACACATAGAAACCATATATTACATGAAGCATAATGTGATTATGCTAAAACTATATGTTATGAATGCATGATAATACTTAAGTGACAATAAATATGTGGGTATACACTGTATAATATATCATGAACATATTGTAAACTATTAATTTTAATAAAGTGAGACATCATGAATATATGGTGAACAATTTAATAATACATGAGATAATGTAATGTGATAACATCCGATTAAATTATACCAGTATGATAAAAATATACATGAATTATATGTGTACAATTCACACTTACTACATTATGTGAATCCATGTTAGTATCATTAGAATTATATTGTAACTATAATTGTGGCCTAATTATATAGTATATATACATGTAACATATTTTGGCATAAGTGTTGTGTATATATACAAATTCTAGAATGCTGATATATGGCCTTGTCCCAATATGATAGTCACTCTCCTTCTCCTTCACGTGTATGGCAAAAAGGCTAAGGCCTATTCTCCCCATTCTTCTCCCAAGCTTAGCTAGCAATAATTATATGAGGAGTGGCTCTAATGATGGCTTTCAACAACTATCTACCAACTTCCTCTTATCTAGCATGCAATTCAAATTTCTGTTAGTTTGAAATGGTAGGAAATTGCATTGTCTGTATTTTGTTTTCTCTATAAATATGGCTTCCTTCCTTCTCATTTCACCTTGCTGAGATTTTGTTTGAGTTGATAAGTTGAGAGCATATACATATATCAGTATAATAGCATTGTGAGATAGCAGCAAGCTTAATTCATAGCAAAGGTATAATTAAATGATTCATGCTCATTTTTCTGTCAAAAATTTCAATTTCTGATTATGCCAAATTGGACTATAATTGGATTGAAGGAAGTTTGTTTAGTTGCTATATGGCTTATATACATGTTTGAACTGGAATGTAGTTGTTTAAAAACTGTTTTCGTGAAGCCATTTTGTGAGTTGGGCTAGAAACTTCCGTAGCTGCCTGCTGTCTGGTGCGAACCAGTAGTGGCGCAGCTGCGCCGGTTTAAGCCTGGGATGCGGCGCAGCTGCGCCGGCACCCTGCTCCAGTTTTCTGCAATCTGCTTAAATCCTGTTGTGTGTTAAGTAATTGATATGGCTTAAACCAGCATGCTAGCTTGTGTAACATATATATATATAAACATAATGAGGCAATGTAAGCATGTTTTAGTATATTAGCATGCATGGTTAACAAAACAACATGTAGTTTGGAAACGCACTTAAAGTTTTCAAAGGGAACATAAGGTTTATAAACGGACGTTAAACATATATGACGCATGTTAATATTCTGACTTTCGAGACACGTTAGTACCATCTAGAAACACATGAAATGAATGTTGACTTGTGTATACGTGTTTCATAGTATGACGTGAGCATGCTAAACCTCGATCAGTAAACATTTCGAGCGAAAATATAAGTTTTTAAAGGCAAACCTTGACATATAAAGATCATATATATATTCTGATTTTCGGGTATGTTTATATGGCCTTGACATACATGTCGGACACATTAACTTACGTATATAAATTTCATAATGTAGCATGAACGTGTTAGAGCGTATTAGCAAACTTTATTAATGAAAGTATAAGTGTTGAACGTGAACGTCGACATGTTACATTGAGATTTGAATTTCGATACTTATGAACATGTTTGATAGAACTTGTAGACTTGCTAAGGTATCATTCATGTTTTCCTACTATGTTACATGTAGTGAAATCAAATTTGCGTAAATAAAGCATGTTTTCAAACTAATGATAATGATAGTTGCATATATGTGATATGAAAACTCATGAACATGTTTAATGCAAGTTATGTGAATAATTTAAGTGTTTAAAAAAAAGCGAGCATGTTAGACCTTATGAGTTCGTATCCTTGAATGGCTTTAAGTTATTGAAAGTATTGACTTAGAATCCATATCATATATATTTGAAACGAGAAAAGGTTGTACAAACATAAAAATATCTTTTAATATGTTTATATGCTATGTGGTGTTGTTGGCTTGCATGACCGGACAGACACCATAAGGCACAGCTCAGCCTTGGCTTGGCCAGAAGGCTGCGCAGCTGCGCTGGCCCTAGGCTTAGCCATGGCGCAGCTGCGCCGGCCTGGAATCAGAAGCCATGCAGTTTGACAATCTGATTTTTGGACAGATAGCTTATATGATGCCTACATTGCTAGAAATGGTTTACACCCTACTGATATGTGTACATAGGTGATGATTAAGTAACAAGATAATGTTTAACTTATATAATGGAAGCCCATGGGTCAAAGGATCATAGCTACTTGAACATGATGAGTTGCTATAATATCATTTATGTTATAACTATGTACTTGATTCGTAATAACATATAATCTGATTTCATGTCATATGAGAATAAGTATGACATGTGACTAAGATAGTAACATGTATGTATATTGAGTAATAAGTTGTGTAACGGATGTGTTAACTAATGAAAATCCTATACATGTAATACATTATAAATAGGATTCCAAAGTGTTGGCTAGCTTTACGTGAATAAACTACGCATAAGGCAAGTATCTTAAACCCTTGCATTACTTTATTCAACGGATATCGTAAGCGAGTATCTAAAACTTATCTCTTTGGATACAAGTATTCTATCTTTGTATATTGCGAACTAGTTTCCTACTTAATTGTTTGAATTGAATTAGCATACTTGAACTCTTATTTCATTAAAGCTATTATTCATGTTGAACTTAGTATTGTTCTTGAATATTGTGAAAGTGTCTATGCCATTTGATTCGGCTAGACTTATGTTATTGAAAAATGACCCAAACTAATTAATTGGTGCGGGATCTTGTATTTGACTGAGAAGAACAACCTTCTTTGAAGGGAATATATAATTGTCGGAGAACCGACATGCACACTTGAGTATGATTGATTGTTATGCATAACGATGGTACTTTAGGCTGATCACCTGTTGTACCTGTTTTTATTGGATTTTCAGTTTATTACTGTCAATTCTAGTAGAAGTTCATAGTCTTTAGTGACTGCTCAGTATTCAGTTATTTGAAATCTTGAATTGACTTATTATTGAATCATATTGATATTATTCTGTCCATAGCGACTATTATTGAAGACTGTTGATATTCTTGTTATCCTTGAACTATCAAACCTTGTTATACCCTTTCGAGAATTAAGAATTATATCACTTACCCTTATTATATATTACTTGCTGGGCAATTTGTGCTCATTCTTGCTTTCCCTAAAATATTTTAGTTAAGGCAGAGCAGGGCGAACCTTCGGGCGTTGATAAGGGCAAGGGCAAGGCTACCAACTAGCTTGTCTCTTTTATGTTTTTTATATATTTTAATGTTGTATTAAGATGATGAAGTAAGACTAGATTCGATTATGTTTAAGCTTAAGTTAGATTATGTAATAAGTCGTTAATTGATATTATTATGTAATCTATTAAGTACTGTAGGTTGCGAGACTTGGGGGAATAATTATAATAAATCATTGTAAATTATTCTAGAATAGATTTTCCGCTGTGATTGTGTGATATTTAGTTATTATTATTGCGATGTATTACCATGAGCACGTGATGAACCGAATTCGAGAGACCAAGTTGCGGTCCTGGAATTTGGGGGCGTCACAGTTGCTGCTGCTGTTGTTGGCCTCAGACAGTGAAGCATTTGGTGATCATAACCCCAAATCAGGACCCGTAAGAATTTTTGTAAGTATGCAAATGTCCAGTAAACAAACACAGTACAACTAATAATCTGAAAAGCACAAGGTCAATCTTTTAGTCATCCCTCATTGCAGCATAAAAGATCAGTTCAATAAAAGATGGCACACTGAAAAATGAATTGATATGGACCATATGGTGACTAAAGTTAAATGAGTTTACACGAAAGCAAGGGATATCCACCTTCTGTTAGAACTGAAATCTATGAAGATGAAAGGGACAAAACACACAAAATTACCAGACAGGTAGTTTATGAAAATTAGAAAGCTTTAAAGCTGTTCGCACAATAACTTTCTAAAGTATTTGCATTAAGAGTATATTATACACTTATAATTAATCCTAAACTCGTGAAAACATAAGCTCAAGACCGTTCCTACTCACTGGTTATTGATCCTAGAAAATATAATATACCAAGTCTTCATCATCCTAAATTCCAATTTAAGGAACAACAAAGTAACAAATTTATCCCAGTATCTCAGACACTCAGATGCTAAGCAGAGCATGAACCTTTCACAAAAGTAAAAGTTCAATATGTCCATCTCATACCCAGAAATCAAAAAAATATCCAAAAAGTAACATTTTTTCAGTTTGAACCACTCTTTGCAATGCCCCCTGAACAAATATAGAATCCACATAAGGGCTAGATTAATTAGCAATTCTTCTCAAAAGTGGGAAAACATAAAGCAATTATATAAAAAAATTCATAAATACCCATATCATTCAAGAGAAACATTCATAAATGTCAATCGATTGCTTGTCAGGTGAAAAAAATTGACAACAGATCCCAAAACTTACCAATTAAATCTACAATTTCAATATGACTCAAGCACCTGTTTCTTACCCTGCAGTATATTAGCAACTACATGTGCAACAAAAGGGAATTTGTAACTATCATCTTTTCAAATTCTCTAATCATTTAGGAAATCAAATTGAAGGAATTAGGAGTGAAAATTAAACATATGAGATAAACAAATTCCCTTTTTGGTATAGATTTGAGAAAGCTGAAGTGAAAAGATGAGAGACATTGGACAGACAAAATATATAATGACGTTTATAAAGCTTTTAAATGGAACCTCTGTCATTGAAAAGCCAAATTTATCCAACTTCAAATAGCTACTATAACCAAAAACTGGCAGCAACAGCTCCCCGGAACAATAATAGGGAATGAGTACCTTCAACACATGGAGGCAACAGCTCCCCGATTTCTGTACTCTCATCTCTCCGAATAATGATATTGATGGCCTCGTTAACACGGTCCCATAAAGTTTCAAGATCCATGTATTCAACCTAAACAATGCAAAATTTAGTGAAAATAAAGACACAGAGCAAAAAAAATCCAATAAATGTAAGCCAAACCATATCAATTACCTTGGAATTGGCTTTGGAGTACATGATTTCTTCAGCTTTAAATACAACAATAGGTAGCTTCTCTTGCCATTCTCTATTCTTTTTAGTAGCAGTGGAGTGCCTTTCATTGACAACCCTGATCAAACACATGGTGTGCATAAAAAAAATCCCGCAAGCACCTAATCAATAAAAAGACCTAGTTACCTGAACATCTGTTGAATGATTGAACCTCTATTGGGTTGATGCCTATCACTGTGCCAAGCCCTTTTGGCGCATTCATAAGGTCTTGGGCATCTTCTTTCATCAACAACTCAGACAGCAGATTATGTATAATCTAGGAGGGAGAAATCTAGGTTTAGGTAACAATAAAGCAATTTTCTTTACGTAGGTATTGAGAGTGTTATGCGATTTCCATCCACCACTTTCAGCAATCGTACTTTTTGAGAGAGAGAGAGAGAGATGCTTCCTTTTTATTACAGAGCTTTTGTCTGTACTTGTTTTTTTGTGTTTGGACATAGACTTCAGACTACTCCCCTGAAATCAAAAGTATATTTTAACAAATTCACAATCAATATTTGTCCAAGCCAATTTTCCATATACTTGAAAATGATGAGAGATTGAACCTGATCCCATATATTGTACTTAGAACCCATGAGGTTGGAAGTTACAATCCCGACATAACTATCATTCTTCATACATAAAATCCCTTTTGCACTTTAAGCAACTATAAACTCGAACCTTCCATTATGCCTTTTGTGAAGAGCCACTGCAAGTTTCGATTCTGTCGTCCATGACCTTCCTGACATTTTGCAAAAAACAATCAACAGACTCGACCATAAAAGGGTTTTGTCAAATGTAATACATATAAATAGAAATTTAGGAGAGCAATCCCAGAAAGTAAAAGGATTATTAAAATGTGGCATTAATGATACAAAAAATGAAAAGAAGAGGCAAATACACATTTAGGAGAGCAATCCCAGAAAGAACAGAAGGCACATCTAAAGACATCTTCCATGTCCATCATACATATAAATAGAAATTCAGCCCAAATGTTGACGAACACAACCATTTAATAGCAGAAATTCAGGCCAAGTGTAATTAGGGATGATAACAAATAGTTGTTTTCTTAAGGCAATGCCCAAAAGAATTCTATTAAGAAATAGAGAACTAAACAAAACAGGATACTCTCAATACTTAAGTGTTAAAGATGCCACTACTCATTTTGCCAAAATGGCAACACAGATAACCAAAAAAGGGTAAAAACAAACTAAATCTAATTCATTTTGCTAAAAGAACTGACTACTGATCCACTACATCCACTACATCCAAGTAATTTAACCAGATTAAGAACCAATTTCAGAAGTACTACGGGATGGTAGCAAGGTGCTACTTTCACTTATTTCAATAATACCATGGTATCCACGATCCAAATTTACATCGCCCTTATAGGTTAGATCTCTACAACCTACTGCCGCAAGTCCATGTAATAATTTAATTCTATTTTTATCCTGACCTCATTAACATCGATGGACTCTAATACATAGATCTTAGTGCACATACAAAAAGTGGAAAGTGTACATGTACTACTACATCAGGTCTTTTGTCTCATCAACATATACTCCAAAAGCATACAAAAAAATTGGATAAAAAATTATCTCAAAATTTGTAAATGAAGAGGACATTACCTGAAGAGCACACGATAACCAGTAATTCACAAAATCAAGACATTACCCAAATGGCAAACTAAAAATCTCAACTCACACTAATCAATAATCAACAAAATCAAGATATACCGAATGCCAAAAAAAAAACTCAATCAAATACCACACACAAACAGATATATATATACATAATCATACCCGAAGAACCAGTGTTGGCAACAACAGCCTGCATATACCTATTAGGCATTTCACTTACAGCCCCAATAATGGAACCTTGCACCAGTGCATCCGCCACACTGGAAAGGCCCACAGCCGCTACAGCCACATAGAACCCACTATACAGCCCAAGATATATCCCTTAATGTAGATTATATCCATCAAGACACTATCAGGAGCTCCACGACAAAAAGAACCAACCCCACGTTGATTCTCACAAAAGAGTTGGATTTACCATGTAAACAACAGTGAATACTCGATCAACAGGGGCTTCTGGGTAGAGGTAAGAGAAGTAATCAACGGTTGTGATGAATGCGTTCCATGGAAGGAGTCTTTGGGTATTTTATTATGGGTGTTTTTGCTTGGGAGAGATGATGATTCTGAATCACCGTTGACGGTGGTTGCGGCGGCGACTACACCCATCGGAGTGAAATTCTTTTTCTCTCCTCTTACCTCCCGCATTCGAAAACTGGGAGGAGGGAGAGATATAGAACAAAAGAAATAGTGAGAGGGAATGAAACTGAAGAGATTGAAGAGGAGGAACGCTATCTTTTATCTTCAACTATAAGAACCTTTGGTCTCTAAACAATAATAACCAGAAGATTAGAGGAACGCTAAGAGAAGCACTAAAATTGAATCAAAATTATATACATACAAACAGTTTCACCAATCACTTGCTAGTATGGGCACTAATTTACCTTGGGCACATTTAAGAACTCGAAATATTCAATATTAATCTTACATCTTCGATTGCTTTGACTTATCAAATCTTTGATTGCTTTGGGTCGTAAAATTTATAAAAGTAAGCACGCTTGCCAAATACTCCTTTCGCCCCAAAATATAGGATCAATTTTGACTTTTGAATTCAATTCAAAATATTTTTAAACTCAAAATTGATATGTAGTCATTTAATTTTAGACAATACAATTAATAAATACATGTTTTACTTTTTACAAACATTAAATTAATCACATCAATTTTGAATTAAAAAACATCTCATATTAACCTTAAAAAGTCAAACTTTGAACTTACTTTCGAACGGAGGGAGTATAAATAAAAAGAGAGTTCCTAAAGGAACACATTAGCCTAAGGCCTTGAAATAAACTATTTACAACAACAAAATTTTCAGTCCTACTGGGTTTTTTCTATTTCAACTGTTTTTTTCCTATTCCTGGTTTATTTCCGAAACAACCTAATCTATGAAAAGAAAATCAATTTTTGTTCTAAAATATGCACATTATAAATACTTAACTGAATGTCATCCTCAGGTTAATTTTAATACTTAATAAGTAACCCAATTCCCAAAACTCAAAATCATTTTCAGTCTTATTTTCGATGCAAATCAGTCATCTTAGGACTAATATTACAACAATTCTCGATCAATTAGGAGATAAAGCTTTGATTTTTTGCCGCATAAACAATCCTACATTTTCTCATCAACCAAATAGAGTCTAAATTTGAAACCAAAAACAGACCTTGTTAGAATTCCTCTGAAGATGATTAGCCAGTAACAATCTGTTCTCTGCATCTTGCCACAACCTAATCCAGCCAATCAAAAAATAATCACATTAGCAATTCATACATCTTAAATATCCACACACAAATTTAATTAAAAACATTAAATATGATAAAAATGATGTATCAATATATATATATATATATATGTATATATATATGTGTGTGTGTGTGTATGCAAGTATATAACGAACCGGCTAACGATGTAGAGCCAAGCGAAGCAAGAGAAAAAGGCTAAGAAGATTGATGATTTAGAGGACTGGAGAGACTTTGCTGATGATCTCCATTTTCTATCTGGTTTCCCAGACGCCGTCGTTGGCAAGCCCTCCCAATAGGAAGAGCTGTGTTCACAAAAGAAAAAGTGAGGGGGAACGAAACTGAAAAGATTGAAAAGGAGGAACGAAACTGAAGAGATATTTAGAGCAAATATAGATAGATCTCTCACCTTTTCATCAAGCTCTCAACCTCCTTGTCCGTAACCTGACCTCCAAACACCAACTTGCTAATTCCAACCGACGGCTGTAATTTCCCCCAAAAATTTAAAAATCTAATCTGATCAAAATACATTTCCACAAAGCAAAATTAGCAATCTATTTAGTGTTTTTGACCTAGTGTGAACAGGCGAAAGAGCGAGGTGCTGTCGTGGGCGAATCGACGGGAGGGTTTGCGGTGAGTAGATCATTGCTCTACTTTTTCTCTCTAGTAAAGGAAATTTAAACCGGCTTTCTCTTTCTACTCTTTCTTTGGGTTTGTAATGGCCGATGGGTGTGATGGGTGTGAAATGGAGTGTAGATTTGGGCGGGATTTGTACGTGTGAGATATGTCGGGTGGGAAATGAGACCGGAACAGGGAATAGCCGGTGAAGAGGATGTAGCTAGATGACGGAGACGGAGACGGAGAGTGAAGAGATACCCACCCCTTGTATTAGCCATTGAAGTAAAGGAAAAGAGGCGAAGAAACCCAGTTTGTGGGTGAGGGAGAACCGAGAGTGAGAGAGTGAGATAGTGAGATGATGGACGTGCGTTTGAGAGAATGTAGCGAGACGAAGGAGTTGAGAGGGATCGAGTTGTTTGGGGGGAATTCGAAGTCAAATTTTATCTCTCAACTCTGTGTGTAAAAGAATAGAGAGAGATAGAGAGTTTGAAATTTGAACAGGAGAATGAGAGAGAGTTGCTGACGTAGAACTTGGATGTGACACTTATATTATAGATATTTGAAATTATTTAAGCTATAAATGGATACCTAAAATAATTTTGAAAAATTTATGTTTTTATGTTTTCCGGGTAAAAGAAGCATGCGAAGTTGGTCGTTCAAACAACACTCGGATTCTCAGTCCCCTCCCCAGTCCCACTGGCTAGTGTTAAAACCCTCGTGCCTAATACATCTCCGTTCTTTCCATCTCCGTCATCATGCGCCACCTTCTGGCCACTCTCCGAAACCCTCACCGCCATCTACGCCGCCCTTCTTCCCCAATTTCCCCCCTCCGCTCCGCCCACTATAAACCCCAAAAACCCCAACCACCACCGGCCCCACCCACACCACCAAAACCACCCAAAAAATCAGCCATTTTCACTCTCCACAACCAAACCTGGGAAGATCAATACAGCTGGATGTCAAACCTCAACGACAAAGTAGCAATGCGCCACATGGACGTTTACATGGAACAAGAAGAAAAGTACACTGAAGCCGTGATGTCCGACACCGAACGCCTACAGTCCAAACTCCAGTCCGAAATGGCCTCCCGCATCCAATCACACCTCTCCACACCTCCCCTCCGCTTGGGACCATGGTAAAATAAGATTGTCTTTAGACATAAAGATTAGCAAAATAATATTGATTAATTACTATTTAGAGGTGAAGTTTTAAATCCCTGTAGGTTGTATTATCGGCGAGTTGAAGAAGGGAAACAGTATCCGGTGCTCTGCCGGAGATTAGTTAGCTTAAATCAGGAGTTCATTTCAAATAAAAGTCCTTCTGCTGGGTTTGACTTTACTTCGGGGAAGAGGATTGAGCAGAAGCTGCTTGATTACAATCAGGAAGCTGAAAGATTTGGCGGTATCTTAATTGTGTATTTTCTGTTTGATGTAATGTTTGAATGAAATGGTAAATTAAATAGTGGCTTATTTGTGCTAATTTTTTAGGTTATGCTTATGAGGAATTATCAGAAGTATCGCCAGATCATCGGTTTCTTGCGTACACTATGTATGACAAGGACAACGATTACTTTAAGTTGTCTGTTAGGGATTTAAATTTCGGTTCTCTTTGTAGTAAGCCTCAAGCCGACCGTGTCTCAAATTTGGCATGGGCCATGGATGGGAAAGCATTGCTTTATGTTGTCACTGATCACAATAAAAGGCCTTATAGGTCAGTCTGAATACGTACACTGTTAAGAAATAAAGGTGATTATGTTTAATTTATTTCTCTCTGTTTTCATCCGTTGAAAGTAATGTTGTTTAATTTTCTTCTTGTTAGGATATATTGTAGCATTCTTGGTGCGGATAAAGATGTATTGCTTTTAGAAGAGCCTGAAGGAAATGTTTTTGTAACCATAAGAAACACAAAAGATTTTCGTTTCGTAACTGTAAATACTTTCTCGACAACGTATTCAAAGGTATGTATATAACACCGGTCAGCATGGTGGATTTTTTTTCTATATTATTTCTTGTACCAACTATCATATCTTGTGACCATGGTTTAGGTCTTTCTGATAAATGCAGCTGATCCATTGTCGGGACTGACACTAGTGTGGGAATGCGAGGCACAAACCCACTGCATTGTGGAGCATCACCAAGGGTATCTGTATCTGTTTACAGATGCTGCTAGAGAGGGTCAACCTTTGAATTACCATTATCTCCTGTGCTGTGCTGTTGACACATCTTCAGGTCCAAAAACGTGGGAGGTTCGTACACATTGACGATGCAACAAGTCTACATATCTATGTTACGTGTTTTCTAAGCTTTATTTTATTTGAAGATTTCGTCTATAAGTACTTTCTGCTTGATTATAACTTTTGTTTGCTCCCTCTGTCCCATTTTATTTGTCGAAAGTTGACTTATATGGTCATATAAATATTTACCATTTTTAGATTTAATAATTAAGCATTCATTTAAATCTTCAAAACTACGAGGCCCGAGGTTTGTAGCAAATTATATATTTATTATTGTATAGTATTTTTCGTATATAATTCTTTTAATAAAGTACAATTTATTGATTCTAAAGATAGTTTATTTGACTATAAAATTCAAATTTACCATTTAAGGGATGAGGGAGTATTGTACTAGATCTCTTTGTGACCGTCTTATTTATTTAATTTTTTTTTTCAAGCAGAATGTAATTATTGATGACCCAGATTTGATTATTGAAGATGTTGATTTCAGTGACTCATACTTGGTACTTATTGTAAGGGAGGGTCGAAAATTAAGACTTTGTTCAGTTGTTCTGCCTCTGCCAAGTGGGAAGGTAATAATATGTTCTATCTGTGCACTTCTGAATTCATGCATTTTACCATTTACTGTTGAATAGTTCACAATTTCTCAATATTTTCAAGTGGCTACAAAAGGGAAAAGAGATAATAATAATAATAACAAAAAACCTTGTAGGAGGACTTTGTGAATCCACTTTCATCCTTTGCTTCAAAATCTTATTTCCTAATCTCTTTTTTTTTTTCTGTGTAAATGAATAATTCTGTTAAGTAGGTTCCTTGATAAATTCAGCTCGTGAAATGGCTACTCTAGCGGTCGAGCATTGTCAATCAACTCTGGGTCCTATATAATTATAAAAATGATCACGATTTAGTTATATTTAGATTTTTATAGTGAGATTGCTGGTGTAGAATTAACCTTCTAGGTTTTGTTTCCTTATGTATGGTAGCTGTTGTTTATCCATTAAAAGGTTGCTGAATCTGTTAGTTATGAATAGAGGAAATGTTAGCTTGCTTTCTGTCAGTCTCACTCCTACCTTTTTTCCTCTTGTTGTGACAGGGACCAGTTCATCTGAAAGAGCTCAACCCACAATATCTATGCCTTCCAAGTTATGTTTGTCAAATCTCACCTGGACCAAATTATGACTACTATTCCTCAACTATGCGCTTTACCATATCATCACCTGTGGTACGTGAAGCATGCATGACCCCTTTTTTGACGTTTAGATTGTTTATCATGCTTTCTGTGGAGCATTAATTACCACTTGGTAGTGTCACAACTAGTTGTCTTATATTATTGTCCTTCAAAGCGTCAACAAAAATGAATTTTTAGGGGTTTGGAAGTCATTAACTAGTAACTTCATAAATATATCTTCAAAACGAACTTGGTTCAGTATATAAGCTATTTTTGTTTTGTAATCATATAGGTTATACATCTATATCTAATGGAGACTCATGGACATTTATCAAGCTAAAAAGTTGATTAATAGTCCGCTCTAACCATACTAAAGGTGCGGTTTTGTGTCTTAATAATTCCTAATACTACTCTGTAATTTAACATAATGTGGCATAAATGGGAAAGGGGAAACTGAACGATACTTTTAAAGAACCCCAAAAGGATATGTGATGTCGTTGACTTATAGAAATTTGTTGTATGTGTTTTTAACAGCTATATTGAAAATATTATAGTTTTACGAACTACTGAATACCGCTATAAAGATATATGATAGTGACGAAATAAGAAATTTAAGAATGAAGTTTGCTATTTAACTAGATTTGTCTTGATGATTTCATGTCATAATAACTTTTAGATTGTTTTGAGAAATCATTTAATCAACTTAACATTAATTTTAATTAAATACTTCATCAAAGTTAGATTTTCAACTAATTTTTACTGCAGATGCCTGACGCAGTGGTTGATTATGACTTGTCAAATGGAGCTTGGAATATTATTCAGCAGCAAAATATGCTTCACGAAAGAACACGTGTTTTGTATGGGTCCGCTTCTTCTGTGAGCAACCTTGAGATTTCATCAATCTCCACAAGTTCTGGCCATTTAAATGAAGTTAATTTTGAAAATGATCACTTGTGGAACAGCCTCTCTGAATATTATGCTTGTGAACATTATGATGTTCCTTCTCATGATAAAGTTGTGGTTCCTTTAACTGTTGTATACTCGCGCAAAAGGAAGAAAGAGGCTCAAAACCCTGGCTTACTTCATGGGCATGGAGCTTATGGTGAGTTACTTGACAAACGGTGGCGCAGTGAACTAAAGAGCCTTCTCGATCGTGGTTGGGTTCTTGCATATGCTGATGTCAGGTTTGTTTCACATATATTACTAATTTAGAAGATTAAGTTTGCTTGGTATAATTTATAGAAATTTTTCTGGGAAATGTTTCTGGTCAATCTCTACTATGAAACTCCAACAAACATTTAATTCATGTATCCGTCAGATTTGGTAATTAGTATCCTTTATTAAAATATTGTACTGGTTCCTTTATTAATTCGTGTATTCGTCAGATTCGGTAATTAGTATCCTTTATTAAAATATTATACTGGTTTCTTTCTTACTTTTTTAAATTGTTGGATGGTCTAATTCACAGAGGTGGAGGTGGTGGGGGTAAAATGTGGCATCAAGATGGTAAATGTACAAAAAAACATAATTCCATTAAAGATTATATCTCATGTGCTAAATTCTTAATTGAGAAGGAGATAGTGCAGCAAGACAAGCTTGCCGGTTGGGGATACAGTGCCGGAGGATACTTGGTTGCTTCCGCCATTAATTGTTGTCCAGATTTATTTCGTGCTGTAGTTCTGAAGGTGCCTGTCTCTTTAACTAGTTTTAATTTTTAATTTTTTTGATACATGGTTCTTTAAGGAGACCTGAAATCTCCAATAGGTTTATGTATGTACTCTGTCAATATTTTCAAGTATAAAAGGAAAATATAAGCAGAAGTTTTTCTATTTTAAAATATTATCTGCAAGGGCACATTATTCAGTCCTTTGCCTAGGACTGTGAAGTACCCCCAACACCCCCCTCTCGAGTCTATGTTTTTAAAATAATGTTTGTAAATGACTTTCTATTCTTTTTTCGTTTTTAGGTTCCTTTTTTAGATCCGAGTAACACTCTTGTCAATCCTATTTTACCACTTATGCCGGTTGACTATGAAGAATTTGGGTATCCTGGAGACATTGAGGACTTTCAGGCTATACGGAGATATTCTCCCTATGATAATATTCCAAACGGAGTTCTTTATCCGGCTGTTCTAGTCACCTCGTCGTTCAATACGCGGTAAAGTTCCATTATTTTGTCAGATTCCTTCAGTTACCTACTTCACACTGTATATCTTATCTTATGGCTTCATTATAACAACATAGTTTTGGATTAGTTTGTGGTTTTTTTGTTGGTGGGGTTTTGTAGCTTAGTTGTATGTTTTGAGGGGAGGGGAGGGGAGATACAATCTGTAAGTTAGATCCCTGATGAGTGATGGCTGATTATGCTTTGTTACTCTTTTTTTGGGTCAAATGGTGTATGGTGGTGACTGGTGAGTTATATTCTTTTTATTAAGTTTATTGATGAGTTCGTGGTAAAGTAAGTTTTTATGTCCCTGAACATATTCTGGCTGTATAGAGTTTATTTTTATTTTTTTTTCAGTCCCTTTGATGGGCTTTTTTGACAGTTGCGAGTCGTTTAAGCTTTTTGTATAGTCGCTGTTTCTGTTTGTATGTGTTGCCTCTCATTCTCTCTCTCACACACTCAAACACAAACACATCTGTTTTCTTGTCATTGGTGTCCGACTCTAGGTTTATAGGATCACATCATAGACTGCGCAGTGATTTGGTATGCATGTTAACGGAACTTAGCAGTCTTCATGGATTATGCCTCGTACATTATGTAATTATATTTAGAGAAATTTAGAATTATTGGGGATTATCAAATGTGGAGGGTAGTTTTAGGATGCAGAACTGGGGTGCTAGGAATAGATTTCAAGTTTGGGCTTTACGATGATTCTTTTTGCTTTTGTAAGTAGAAATAGAAGCTCAATTTTATCAACTTTGTCCCCAAGTTCCATTCCCTCAAGTCATAGGTTTTCTACATGACATGAACACACAGTTGCAATTGTAATTCGGTAGAAATAACTCTTTTCTATCAAACATATTACTGTTTGTGCATTCAGTTGTGATTTTGTTTGCAGATTTGGAGTATGGGAAGCAGCAAAATGGGTTGCACAAGTGCGGGAGCGTACTATCTATGATCCTAAACGTCCAATACTTCTTAATTTAACGACGGATATAGTTGAGGAGAACAGGTATCTACAGTGCAAGGAGTCGGCCTTAGAGAGTGGCTTTTCTTCTAAAGGTGATGGATTCATAAAATATGCTTTTACTTGTATGACCTACCTACCATATGTTGTATATCATGATGATCCACTCAGTTGGGGTGTGGATGTTTGTCAATGAATAGATTCCATCGTATCATCATATTATCATATCCCATAAAGAATAGGGCGCAGTGCCATATCCACCCTACCAACTTTGTTTAAAAAGGTCCCACCCACCAAAAGCATGCATTCATACTGAATATCCATCCAAAAGGGATTCTAATTTCTATCTTGCATGGTTGCACCCCCATAATGGCAAACAAAACTTAATGGTTATGGCCCAATATCATCATATTACGTAAAACAAGCATAAAAAGCTCCTTCTCCCAAAGCCAGCCGCGTTATCTTGATTTTCTCCCCTGATAATGATGATAAAATTGGTCCGCACCCATCAACGGTCAACCCCACATATTAAGTAGAATAAGAAAGCGACATGTTATTTATCCCTAAAACCCCACAAATAAATAAACTTAATAAAAAGAACCACCACCACCACCTAAATTTAAACTTTTAATTTCTGTAGTATTAAACTACCAGGCTGAAATATGTGACCCAACAAATAAATGAAAGATGATAACACTAGTTATAACCACCGTCGTGCTTTGACCAGCTGCCTGTCATCCCTCTTTTGAATGGATATTAAAAAGACTGGAAAACTGAGTGCATACTAATAATTCCTTAAGAAAATACCAATAGCAGCACCTAAAAAGTCAACTGTTCTTGGCAAACCCAGAATTTCATGGGCAATATTCTCCTCCTTTTTTTTCAAGGACATGAGAATGTTCCCAGCTAATTAATAAAGAAATTGTCATTTACTTAAACCTTTATTTTCCTTTTCAATCGAACATAAATTATGTTGTGGGACCCAACCAACACCTTTTTCCCCCCAAGCAAAAATAGCTGAAAGTCAAAAATACAACCGACCAGCTTGGCGTATAAAAGATATTCCCTGTCCATCATACTCGTCATTATAAAATTCAATTGTTTGTTGGAACAAATTCATTTTATTTTTTCTTGTATAAAATTTCAATTATCCAACTTTCCAAGCAAAATTTCCTCTAGTGGAGAATTGGTCACAATAATTTTGATTAAGCTAGCTAGCTTTGAATAAGATACTGCTTGGCTTCTTTTAATAATGGGATTACAACTGTGTCATATTAAGGAAGGAGATGTGAATGGGACTCCCAACTCAGAACTATACTTCTAAAGAGAAGCAGCTTCATCATCAGAGATTAAGAATACATGTGATGCCATCACCAAGTTTATTTTAACAAATTATTCTCTTATTTCACCAAATCAATAACTTAATTTATTTTACTTATATCAGCATGTTCACCCCCATTCTTTTGAAATTAGTAAACTATACAAACAATAATGGTATTTTTAATTCAATCTTTCGCTAACACGCAATAATTAATTTTAGTACAAGATCCTTAAGTTATATTATCTGTCGTTTGATTAGTTAATACATAGATATATAAATATATATTAACAACTGATTAGAGTCAACTGGTACTCAATAATCTCTCTTGTACTTAATCATGCATCTTTCTCATCCTCATTGGATACCCTTTTACTAAAAGTTGCACCGAGACTAAAAAATAATGGAAATTGCAAAAGAGGCAAAATAAAATGACCATTATTAACTTTCTTTTACTATGAAATCCAGGGAGATCGGCAGTCATTGCCCCTGCTGCTGCTACTAAGGATCCAATTATCAATCCTAGATTTTCAAGACAGTAAATGAGAAAAAGCTAGTTGAATTGATGATGATATAGAAGTTTATAAAAGCCTGAAAGCTAACAATACAAACTCAATTTTTTTACAAAAGTAAGAGCAATCAATCTGGTTTACATCAACAAAAGATTGGAGGAGACCGAGGGAAGTCGTTTCCCATTTCGTTCTGCTTTGACTTCATCATGACTTTTCTGAGATCATACAAGTTTCTAAAAGCTAACTCTACAAGAAATTCAAAATGAATGAATAAATTCACCTGGTTGTCGCACAGTGTCTGGTAAGAGCAAAAGTATTCAGCTGAACAGGACAACGATTCAATATTGAACTATGAATATAAATTCATTTCCAGATGAACCCATCTATCTTTCTTCAAAATCGAGGCAAAAACATAAGTACCTGTTTCGGGCCTCACCCCTCTTCATCTTCCACGACAGTTGCTAGTCCACCCTCTTTGACAAATGCTGGATCAAGAAACTTTGCCACAAAGGCCCACAGCTTGTAAACATCATCAAAGTTGGTCAGAAAGCCAAGAGAAGCAGTGACTACCTCAACTCTAATAAACCCATTTTTTCCATCATGCTGGCCATGGCCATTTTCCATCGGCCTACACAGAGTAGTATCTTGAAGATTCGGACCACCGCGTTGCTGTCTTGAGCTATCTACAATCCTTATATGACTAAGGATACCAATGCCCAAAGAAATACCATTTGCCTCGGCCAACTTCTGAACAACTTCTGGATTAATTAGACCCCTGTTTCTGTCTCTCAAATTGAATGCCACCGATGCACCCCTTTCATATTTAATTTTAGGCCCATAGATGTGAACAAGTGGCAGAGCATCATCCCCATTTGATTCAGATAATCTTAATTGCAGTAACGAGGTCACAAGCCAATTGATCAAATATCGGAGCCGGAGAGTGGTCTTGTTGAGGCCTGACATGTTTACATGATCGAGGTGCCTGCATTTTATCTCAGGCTCTCTTCTCCCCGAGTCTTGCCCATCGGCATATTCATCACTCATGTATTCTTCATCATCCAGGCTCGTCACAGAGAATTCTCCACGTTCAGAAGGATAATTCAGTCGCGCCTTACGGTCGTCTTCCATACTAAAGGACACTCTTCTTCCCCTACTTTCAGGCTGTTCAATATCTTCTACACCAAAAAATCTACCACCAGAAAATTTGTTCCCTTCCCTCCTTCCAAGTAACCTGAACTCACCTTCTGTCTCTCTTCGGATAGCACTCTCTTTTGCCTCGGGACAAATTTCAGAGTGTGAGCCATTGCCAAGCATACGTTGCTGATAAACAGAAGATCGGTCATGGAGACTAGATACCTTCGCTCCTGAATTTAGCAACTGAGCAGGATTGTTGGCTTCATGTTCTTCCTCAATCTCATGAAAATGCTGATGATCTGAATGATTTTCACTGATCTGTTTAGATCTTGTTTCCACGTCATGTTCTTCCACAGGGATCTCCTTAACATAGTCCGCTTCTTGAGATACCGATCGAATCGCAGCATCAAACGATAGCATGTGACCATCGTGATGCTCTTTGTCATATATTGGGCTGTCCGATATCTTTGAAGATCGTCTTGGAGAAATTTGTTTGTTTTTCTGCCTGCCACTAAACCAAAAGGGTGGTAATGGAGAGGTTCCCTTCTGTTTGCTTGGCTGGCCAGTATAATCAGACCCCAATGGACTCTGACCCAAATCAATCCACAAGGAGTTGTCTGATGACTCATCCTCACTAAAGACTGGACTCCTCATCACTTCTCCAACAGAAATACTCTCAGTTTCTTCAAATATGGTGCTTGCCCCATCTCTGTCAGAGCTGTTATCATGATCCATCTCAGTCTCAAATACATCCCTAACCTGAGCAGAAGTATATGCACCAGAAAAAGCAGGCAGGTTAGCCCCTGCCTGAGTTTCTGAAGTAACTTCACCATTCCCACCAAGCTCATCACCTTCAACTCCACCCAATCCAGGGAGACCATCAATTGAATCACTAAGGTACAAGGGGAAAACTGGGGTTATTTTCACTATACCAGACCCAGCATGCCCAGACTGATTTTGAAGGCTTCCCATTGCAGATTTTTTAATGAGAAGGCATCCAAAGCCAGTTGGGTCATACCCGAATACCCTGTAAAATGAGGTAACAATGAAGTCCGGCCGGAATAAAGACAATCCAAGAGAATCCATGTCCTTAGGACCCAATGCCCCAGCATCAAGTAAGACATGCCAATTGTTCTGCTGAGCCAGTGCCATCCACTGATAAGAATACTTGGCCCCTGTAACTCTAGATTGGACAGGGAACACAAAAAGACCAGTTGCTGAATCCTTCTTCCTCCTCTTTTTATTAGAAATCTGCTTCCTCAAATCAGTTGAACAGGGTTTGAGGGTTGGCCATTTAAACCAAGCACTGTAAACTTTTGCACCTTTCTCTTTAGCACACTGAGCCATCCAATTCACAGACTGACTCTCGTGATCAAACATGGTTAGCAACTTTTTGTTGGTGTGAAAAGGGTAGGATTCAGCTAACAATTTAAAAGCTGAACCTCGACTCACAGTAAAAACAAGACCATATTCATTCTCAGGGATGTTCAAATAATCCATTATCCTAGTCTTTATATCATGTTCTACAGTGCCTTTATCAGCACCTCCATAAAGAGCATGATTGCCTAGATTAGCAGTTATCTCAGACAAACTAAATGTTGAAGACTCCCAATAATGAACAGTCTGCAGGAATGAAAACAGCCCAAATCCACAATAGTCAAGGCATACCTTAGGCACACTATCAGATAGGTGTGCATACTCATCCAACCTCAGCTGATCGATCTTCTCTGATGACTTGAACTTGGGATACATTGTAAGGAACTTTGAGAACGACTCATGGAGGTCAGGAATAGAGTCTTCGGATTCAAATGTGCGCTCTGCAGCAAGAGCGGTGGCTCGGAGAAATTCCTTCTGAGCATTAAGCCTAGCAAGTGACCTCGATCGGCCCAAGCCCTCCTCTTGATTGTCCATGGACTCTGAGTCCATGACTTGGGATTTAACAAGAGACCCATCTTCAGATGCTTCCTCAAGAGCCTCCCTTAGCTTGTGCTCTTGCAATCTTCTGAGAACTGATGGGTTTCTTTTGATTCCCTCTGTTGAGTGGTCAGACCCATCCTTTCTTCTGCTCTTTTTGTCCAAGATTATAGAAGCACAGCGAGAAATTGGCTTCCATAGTGAAAGATGCATGAAAGCTTTTGTATATAATCGAACTACTAGAAAACCCAGAAAGATTTAATTGCAAAAGCTCCACCAGAATAGAGGATTTTGTTCAGCTCATCCAACCCCAAATGCCAAGAAAGTATTTTTAAGTTCAAACCCTAGACTGAGAAAGCAAAAGGAATCAGACTAAAAGCAGTCCCAGAATAAACCTTTGCTTTCAAAAAACAAAATCGTAGATTACATAAAGGAAAGCCCCCCTGAGACTTTGCTTTAGGAAGAAATTCAAACGCACGCAGCAGAGATTGGGCAAAAGAGCTCAACTTTAGTTGATCTAAAACCAGTTAAAGAAAAGCCCTAGATTAACCTTCTTCAAGACTCGGAATAAAAGAGGGGAATAGAGTACGAGTTTGCAGATGAAAATGCGTGAAATCAGTATTCCAGATGTAGGAGAGAGAAGAAAAAAACACTAAAACCCAAAGAAAATCAAGACCCCCTAAGATTCAAGAAAAGCCAAGAAAATAAAACCCCGTATTCATAGATAGTCCAAACGTTGACAAATTGCCAGAAAGAGAGGAAAATCAAAACCTCAGACACTATACCAGGAAACCCAGATCCCAAAATGTGACACCGCATAAAGTAGACACCAAATAAGAGTAAAATGGTGCAGAAAAATGGTTCCACTCCACACAACAAAACAACACAGTTTTGAATTGTTGTGTGAAACACCTGAAAGAGCTCCAAGCTCGCCCTCTAAAACTCTTTTCTCTTCTCCTCTCCTGTGTCTAACTGTAGCTTCGCTGCAACCCAATTAAAAGCAAACCGTCCGAACCAATGCGCATTTACTTCAGTTGTGAATCCAAATAGCTCTCTCTCTCTCTCTCTTGATTACCCTACCCTCCACTGCGGTTCTATTCTCCCTTCTGTCATTGACCGGACCCCATTTCATTTGAGGTCTAATCCTATACATACATACATACGCCACCTCATTGTAAATTTTGTTTCAATTGAAAGTAAAAAAGTGGTCCATTATTTGTTTTTTTTTTAGTTTTGACCAATAAAAAAATAATAAGAAAAAATTAAATAAATAAAAAGTACTTCCCCTCCATTTCAAAGGTACAAAATACATTTTTTTCCCTTTTAAAGTCAATTAGTTAGATTACAATAATTATATTCTAAAACTTATAATTTTGTATTAAAATCAAATAAATTTGTATAGATTTTTTTAATTTTAAAATTTTGTAAATTAAAAAATATAAAATATATTTCATTTGTAATTAAGGGAATATATATTTAAAAAAATTGTGAAGTTGCCCGGTTAATTGGTTTTTGGATTTACTCAACTGATGTATTTTAATTAATTAAAATATGGTGAAATAATGTGTTCAATATTATTTAATAAAAATGATAAAATTATGTTTTCATTAGTTGTTACAATCTGTAATATGCGACAACTATAGTCATATATTTCCTTTTTATACACTCTTTGTATTACCTTTATTATATTATTAGTTTTTATATATGAAGGATCAAACCTAAAACCACTAAACTAAAATTTCATTTGCATTATACATTATTAATTAATTTCAATTACATGTCCCTTTAATTGGTTAGTAAGTGTAAGAGCCCAAATTTTATGAATAAGATTTAATTTTTTTATATATTATTTTAAAATAATAAGGTATTGATTTGATAAATGTGATAAGTTATGGGTGAGATGTGCAAAGTTCACAAAGTAAGCAAGTGGTTATAAAATATTCGTGGTGTCGGAGAATATTCGTTTGGTCGAGTAATGTTCTTTTTGTCGGAGAATATTCGTACGACGACGCAGTTATTGGTGGACCCCTACAACGGAATGAATGTCGATATAGAAAGCGACAGAAATAATCTTTTTATAAAATAACTGCGTAGTTGTTACCGTTAGTACTGTTGAAATACCCGGTGATTAAAATATAGTAATACGCGGTGTTACACAGTAGCACACGGTATTGCACAGTATTTCGAATTATTGATTCTTACGTAGGAAGGCATTTACTCAATTATTATTACAGTAATTACTGTTCAATAATTTATATTATTGATTCAATAATAGCATAATATTTTATTGGTTCAATATTTGCTACGTTGATATTTTATATCAATAAGTGCTACTTTGCAATTTTATATTATTGATTCAATAATTGTCATTGCACATTATTTCAAATTATCAAATCAATAATTCATATTATTTGAATAAAATTATTAGATAGCATTATTGGCAATGTCTAAGGAAGTTCTGTCTAGGAAAGGGGTTGATTAATTGCGCGCCAGTAAGGAGAAATCCTTATCGGAAGACCTCCCTCTTTCTTGGGAACGACCTGGTTGTCAATATTGTAGTTCTGTAATATTATTTGTGAATAATTAATTTTTGATATATATGATAAGGAAATATTTATTCAATGTGGATTTAAACGGAGGAATTTTTAACATGTGACATTTGTTGAAAGTTGGTATTTTATCTTGTCCGATAAAATAATTCATTCAAATATATTATTATAATATTACATTATAGTAGTATGATGTGATTATATAATAGTATGATTTTTATAATTTGAATGGTAACATTATTATAGTAAATTCATGGTATAAAAGTTAAACGAGGTGGAAGAGTGCAAATTGAATTTGAACTCTTATGATGCAAACAATGATGTCATCGGAACGATGAGGTAAGCAAGGATGTCATCGGAGCGATGAGGTAAGCAATGATGTTATAGGATCGATGATGTATGCGATGATGTCATAAATTATAGCGAAAAGACTATTTTACCCTTACTCTGTCGAGCCTATAAATAGAAGTCCTATTTCTTCATTATTTCTCACCTATTCACTAAAGCTATAGAGAGAGAAAGTATAGAGAGAATAAGAGTATTCTGCTATTACACTAGTGCAGTTTCCAAAATTTTAAGGTAAGGTGTATTAATTCTTTCGTATTCATGAAGAGAGTTATTTTCTTTCAATACTCTTAAGAGTTGTTATTCTATTCTTTATTATTCTGTTGGAATAACCTGTCTACACAGACTACCGCATGCATGGTGAAATCCTGTTGTTATTCCATTCTTTATTACTCTGTGGGAATAACCTGTCTACGCTGACTACCGCATACCTGGTGAATAATCCTTCGTATTCAGTTGTTATTAAATTGTAGAAATAATATGTCTGAGCGGACTACCGCCTGATGGGTGAAAATTTAATTGCAGTTTCGTATATTGTTTCATTTCGGATTTCTAACTCTAAACTTACTACGGTAAGTATTGCTTCTATAATTCCTGAAATGATCAGAAATTTCTTGAGTTTTGCGCTTCATCTAGTATCATTTCACCGGAATAATTTTCTAAACTTTCTCGTGAAATTCTTATCTTTTCATGTCGAGTTACTAGTTACGAGTTACTATTCACGGGAAAAAATATTTTTTTTCTTCCAAATCATCTTTGATTGGATCCAGGTTTTGATCTTCATTCTTGAACTCTGGATAAATTTTCTAATATTTGTCTTTTATCTCACTGGATTCGTTATTCGTATTATTTTTCATCATCCTCAGGTCCTAAATGGTGATATAACTGAATACCTTTGACCTGTAGTGCAAAGATTAATGATTGCTTGATGAATATCTTTGGCCTGTAGTGCAAAGATGAATGATTATCTGATGAATATCTTTGGCCCGTAGTGCAAAGATGGATAGGTGTTGAGATAAACACGACCAACTGGTGACACAAATGAATATCTTTGGCCCGTAGTGCAAAAGATGAATATTTGATTCGAGATGTATATTGATTGATGTTACAGGGATAAAATATTAATGATGGACTTTTAAATCAAAGAAGATAGTAGACATCATTTTCTACTTAACTCTTCTAATGAATTGTTATTTTCGCTGCGAATATTGATCTAAAACGTGTTGTCCATAATATTTTATCTGATTTATTGAAGGCTAACGATAATTTATTTTTCATTATCTTAGTCATAATATTCTTTACTGGGCTAGTTGAGCTCACCCTTTTCTTCCATTGTTCTCTTCAGAAAATGAGAATATCGCGAGTACTAGTCGGGGAATGGAATGATGGTCCGAGTTAGAGCTGTAGAAGTCCTCACTATTTTTTTTTAAAATAGTGTGATAGTAAATGTAATGAGGACTTAGTTTGAATGTTTATATTTTTTACATGTCTATATTGACACTCACAGTTGTGTGGTCGTATTTTGCACGACCGTTTGATATGAAAGATTGTATTTGAATTCTGTACCATATATTTGACGACTCAGAATGGGTTGAGTATTGAACCTATTTTGGGAGCATCACAGTAAGTATTGAGTTGGACTTAATTTGGTTTAGTGAATAGTTGAGCATAAAACTTAAACTTTAGTATGAGATTATTAATTTATTCAACTTTAACTTTAGTAAATTAAGTGTTTTTGTTATTGTTTGTATAATTTCACAATTTAATTGTGAGTTTCAAAATAACACTTGGCTATCGTCAATTATACGTTTAGGCGACTTTTTCTTTATATTTTATGTCTACAGTATTATGATTTATTTTTAATTATGGTAAACTAAAAGTATTTTAATCTTTTGTGTTATATCAGTCCCTACAATATCATCCTTAAACACGAGCAGTGAAATATATTATGTGTTAACTGTTATGAACGAGTTACTTAAATACTCCTTCTCTAACCATTGGTATCAGAGTTACAGAAAATTGATCTCGACCCGAAGAGTATATACGATGGCTTTAATTAGAGTCTCGATCTAATGACTAAAGCTTTTGAAATTGAACTAGAAATTGTGGTTTGGTTGTAAGGGCAATGTTGTCCTAATAATCATGGTGTTAAATGTTAATTGTGCCAAAATCATGCAAATCACTCTCACCCTATTCTTTTCCCTCACTCTCTCAGTCTCTCTCTTTGGATTCCGTAGTAGGCACAAAGCACTAGAGATTGCCACGAAAAGGAAAACCCAAATAAAACTTTTTATAGACTAATCCATTTGACTTTACCATTAAGTCAAACTTCACATTTTACAATTTGCAATTCAATAGACGCATCTCTATGTTCGGATTATATTCTAGATACTCCATATCTTAGGATTAAATCAGAACCAACCCAAACAGGTTAATGTCATTGTTGAGCTCATATTGTCGTTATTCGTTGTTTGGATACCTGTAAACAAATAAGGGATCGATAATTTTTTGTCATAAAAAAAAGAGTCAAAATAAGTGGTTGGATAACTGGACACATACATCCTTAATGTACTAGTATTATTATGCAAAGGTAATCGTTAAATCCACAACACATGTAAATTTAGCAATGACGCATACATATGTGAACTTTTTTATCTTTGGATTAATTAGACTACGAAAATTTATGAATTATATTTATGAACACAACTTCTCCCGCTCGTAAATAATTTTAGAAACAAAAGAGATTCCATGAAATTGTCATTTTAGAATTAATTTAAGAATATAAAGTGTTTAAAAATATTAAACTAATATAAATATAATAAATAGTTCAATAACAAGCAACATAATTATAATTTGCAAACATAAGTAGACTTTCCTGGACTGGACATCTCACTCGGAAGAAGCACACAATGTGATTATATTAAGCTTTCTTTAAACATACATTAAAGCTTTCTTTGAACTTTTATCAATTATATTGTCTAACCCTGATGTGATTGTTTTGGTATGAAGTTTGTTAATGATAAGTATTCTTCTTTCAAGTCTGACAAATGTTAATATGCATAGGCAAAAAAATTCGGAAGCAGCTCAGTATTTTGAGACTTAGAAAATGCATACAAGTGAACTCATGAAGAAGGGATATAGTTTCAGAAGTAAGAATCTTTGTTCCCACATCAAAGCAAACTGAGAGACAGATATTTCTAGAATTGAACCATTAAAAAGGACAGACCAACTGGTACAAAAAGAGTTTCATTTGAATATTACACACAAAAAGAGTTTGATAAGAAAACTTTGTTCGCCTCACCTGCGACGCAACCTTAAATCTTCTAGCAATACTGACAATTGTTTTGCCTCTGCTTCGCTCTCTGATGTACTCTTCATTTGCTTCTTAGGGTCGAGAGTTTCTTCACTTTATCACGTATGAACCCCCTCTGCGTCTCTGCCTTAATCTTGCACCAATGCTGTCAGGTTCAGTGCAAGTAGAAGTTTTCCTCTTAGACCCTACAGCAACATTTTTTGATGCAACACTGCTATCACAATGTTTGTTATCCAAAAATTGCACACACTCTTCCTTGGTTGTAAACACATCATCAGTTTTGTTGTCTTCAGCTTCAGGCTTTGGTAAACCTTGGTGATCATCAAGTGTGAGTTCAGCAACTTTTGTAGGGCTTGTGCTACTATTAGGTGCAACATTGACGTCCATACGTTCTTTATCTGTTGAAGGAACCTTTACAGACTCTGGGCTCGTTTCAGCTCTAACATTGCTTTCACCATCTTCATCATTTAAAAGTTGCATCATCTCCTCTTTCTTGCCTTCAACAAACTCACCATCTGTTCTAATGTCTTCAGACTCAGGCACTGATGATCCTTGATCATCAGCACTACTTTCAGGTGCGAAATTTCCAACACCATGTTCTTTATCTGAAATTTGAATCATATCCTCTTCCTCACCTTTGTTGTGATACTCATTCATTTTATTGTCGTCTTCAAATTCCAGCTTTACTGATTCTTTGAGGTCATTGTTGGAATCAGCAGATTCCTTCAACAAGGGTGTTGCTTCCATACTTGAAAATGGCAGTGATCTTTTCGCAGAAACTGGAACTTTAGTGCCTGAATCCTTCACCAAATCAGTAGCGCGCTGGGTTTGGATAAGATAATGTGCAACTGACTTGAAACCCAGATTTGAAATCTGAAAAGTGGAGAGAATGAGTTTAGAAAATCATAAAAATATACGTGACCATAAACAATGTTGCAAGAAGTACCTTCTTATACATGACGCCAGTGGGAGGCCACCCTTTTGCTTGCCGACAAAGACTGCAGTTGCAAATTCCTCGACAGACGGGACAAATCCAGTCTGGGTTCTGCTTTGCTTCAAGTACATTCTCCCCATATCTATAAAATGATTACATTTATACCAGAAGGCCTTACAGATTACATTTCTCTATTTGGAACATTCGCGCATGATCAGATTTGATCATAGCATTACCTTACAAAAAGTAAAGCAATAACATTAACACGTGGCAACTTTAAGGTCAAAGTTCAAACTATTGCCTTGGTATATAACTTCCATCATTATTTTGATCAATTAATGGAAGATATTTCACTATTGAAAGATACATAATTTTAAGTTTTAAAATTACTTGGGTGCAAAAAAGCTGATCACATTTTGAGCATTTAACAATAAAAGCAATGGCAAACCAGATTCATCATGTATGTCAAGGTCAATCACAACTAAGTGGCCAATGCAAGAGATCGAAGAAGTGGCTTATAATCATCTTAGGTTGTTAAAAGAATGAAAGAGAATTGCTAGAATTGGCTGTTTACAACTATAACAAGTAATTGAGCACTGGCAGGAAATATAAAATTATCTTGGGTTGTTAAAAGCCATGGGCAAACCAGATTCATCATGTATTGCTGGTCAATCACAACTACAGTGGCTGATGCAAGAGCTCGAAGAGGCAAGTGGCTGGTGCAAGAGAAGAGGTGGTTTTATAATCATCTTAGATTGCTAAGGAATTAAAGAAAATTACGAGAAATGGCCGTTTACAAGTATAACAAGTAATTGAGCAGTGCAGGCAATTTCCTAAAATTATCTTAGGTTGTTAAAGAATGAGAGAAAATTAGGAGAATCCAGAATCTAAATAGGAGAAATTAAAGATTGGTCAACTGGCTGACCAGTAAAAGTGGATATTTCATATAGGTTTGCAAGGAATAATAATATGTCTTCATATAGGTTTGCAAGGAATAATAATCTGTCTTTATGTCAGCCAAAGTAATGAGGGACAACTTCCCAAACCATTGTATCAATGCCGGTGTGAAAGGAGTTTGTTTTTGTTTGATGATGTATAAGTAACTTTATATGCTGAGTTCTTTCACACCCCCATCCCCACCCCGCCTTTAAAACCTACATCACTAATCAAAATAAATCGTGTCAATCAATTTTTATACTAAAGAAAATGTCGAGATATTTAAAAGGCCAACAGGTTTTCAAGTTGACATAATGAAGCATCATAAAGCACTATAAAGCATCATCAAACATAAGAAAAGACCAAACTGTGATATTTATGACAGTGATATTAATTTTGTCTGCAAGTTATATACCTCATGTACAAGCAATCTCCACAAAACTGTCCTTGGATCTTGTTACATTGGCTACATTGCGTGCGGTTACCAAGAGTTTTCTGCCTGCAAAACAAGGTGGGCACTTCATAAAAATGGAAAATTATTTGATTACTGGTCCATTACAAAAGCTACATGAACCCTTCCTGGCATATTGTTATATTAAAGTTTCAAATGAAGGGAAGTAAATAATGGTGTAATAGTCAAATGGAGAAAACACTCTAGCAATATACCAATACCTGGATTTCTGATCCTCGGAACAGATCTCCATTATGGTATTACATAAATGAAGATGACAACATAACACCAATCTTATCAAACCTTATATGTGAAAGAAAGAACTTCTAATAAGTCTACACATACTTATTGGGAAAAGAAGAAAGATAAAGACTGTCATCCTTTTATTTTATGCATGACCTTGAGATATGAACTGGTTGAAAACACGTCCAGAAATATGAATTTAACTTCTCAACAAAGAAAAACTGCAATAATGAAAAACATTTTAAGCAACATAGAGCTATCTTAAAAATAATTATAACCAAAAGAGACATGAACCAATTTTACAAATTTGAGGAGACTATCCCAAACCTGCACTGATGACATGTCTTTCCTCTTATTGGATCATAAATTCTTTTCCCATCCTTGCCATATCCATCCACGAACAAGGTCCAACTCATGTTTGTGTCACCTAATAGCTTTTCATGTTCTTCTGTGTAAATCTCTGGTTTAGAACCCTCTCTGAGCAACTCGGCCTCTGTTTCAAACGAACCTTTCTTTGACAAATCAGCCTCGGAGTAGCTGACTGGGGTCACATTACCCAGCCTATATTCCCACCAAAAGGAATAGGAAATTTTAAGGAGATCATAATTTGGTAGGAAATTCCTATTAAAATACGGCTACAACTAGCAAAATAAACTCTCACAAATGGCGAATGAAATAAATTCACAGAAAGTAAAGCTATTGCTATTGCATATTTAATAACTAATTATCTTCCAAATTAAAAGGTCGACAGAACTGCTTCACCCCCAAATAAAAAATAAATAAATAGAAGATATTCCAGCATTAATTAACGACGACCCAAATCATAATCCACAGAAGTTAAAAAAGAAAATAAAAATACTCATGGCTCAACATATTCACTAAATACATTGAAAAGCCAATTAAAAGTAGAAAAATAATGGGCCAAGATAACAGTACCTAGAAGAGCGACGGACGGATCCAGAAGGAGGTAAAGGAGAGAGACGCTGAGGGGTTTTTTGAATAGAGGGACTATTATTGTTATTCTTGGGGTTTAAGGGTTTTGGAGTACTTTTAAGTTTGAGAGAGAGATCGAGAATGCCAAGTTTTTTCATCCTCTCAAGATTTTCTTTGATTCTTTCCTCCCTGAACTTTTCGTACCCACAAATCTTCTGGTTTTGGGTTTGACCATCTTCGTTGATCTGAAGAAGTTTAGGGTCTGCAGAGGTTTCTAAGCTTCGAGATCTCTGTCCCATAACCACCATTGTTACAGTGCTACTGTGGTCTCTGAGTAATTTAGACGCAAGTTCTAAGGACTCTCCAACGGTCGATTTCAATCGAGTATTGTTCCATGAATTATGGGTATTTGAATTTATTTATTTTTTTAAAATTTTTGGACGGGAATGGGAATTTGTGATTGTAGTTGGCCTCACTTACTTTCGGTTGGGCTATTTTCTTCTTATTAGTATAATTTTGTAAAAATGATACCCCCATTGCTTTCTAAAAGATTATCATTTTAGAATAAAAAATTTGTTCTTAAAAGATTGTCGTTTATAATTTTTTTTAAAAATAAATTATTTACTTTTCTATATCACCCATACCTTTTTTCATTGTCTTAAGAAATTCTCTCTCTTGTATTAATAATTTTCAACTTCCCTATGAAGGGGTAATGATAGAATTTCACACAAATTTTAATTATTAAATGATAATATTCAATGACTTTCTTAATCCATGTGCAAAAATCTTAAACGACAATATTTTAATAACAGAGAGAGTATATATTATGAATTCATATATCTATTTTTTGGTGTTAATTATGTAGAGAAGTATGAATAGTTATTTTTTGTAAAAAAAATTGTGATATGATGTGGGACAACTTTATAAATTTTATCTGATCTCATATATCAAAGTATTTTTCAAATGTAATTCGGTACTCAATGGGTGTAAATTCATTTATTATTTATGTGAAAGATATCTTATTTTAACTAACGACATTATTTGTGAAAATAACAATTATTTTATATGAAAATTATTCAAAAAATAAAACATTGCAGAATATAATTTCCATAAAGACTTTTTTCAGAAATTTTATTCTAGCTTTACCCCAATCACATTCACAGTCCACTTCAAGCGTATATGGATACAAATTTTAGGAACAATTACATATAATAGTACATTTTACTAAAATATTACAAAAAAAATGCACAAACAAAATAATTACAAAAAGAGTGCATATGCAATATTTAATTACAAAAAGAGTGCAATTTTATCCTTTTTATTTAGTTGACTAATTTAATGAGTTATTGATAATGATCCATGATTGTAGAGATTTAAATCTTATCTCTCTCTCATCAACCTCCATATTTTTATCTAACGAATCAATGGAGTAACTGCCTTCTTCTTCCTCTTCGGTCGTCGCCTTCTTCCTCCTCTTCCGCAGTCGCAGCCTTCTTCCTCACCTTTGCCCCCGCCACTGCTCCACCGGCAACCGCCCCACCCCCGCCCCCGCCACTACTCCTCCCGTCGCCGCCCCACACCCACTCTTTCCCCTTCCTCCGCCTCCCTTCTCCTCCCCTCGCCCACGCCCCACCCCCTCCCTCCACCTCCCACCGCCATCCCCTCCTTCCCACCCCCCCTTTCTCCTCCTCCCCCAAATAGATCCAAGGTGGCCGTCGGTGGGGGCCCCGCCACTGGCAAGTCGATGGAGGTCCTCCACCACCCGTTGCTTCTCCTCCACTACCGGTCCATTCTCCAACTCCACCGGTAACCAAACCTTCATACGTTGATAACCAAACAGTCATACCAAGATAATCAAACCTTCATACCAAGGTAATCAGACCTTCATTCCAAGGTAACCGAACCTTAATATGAAGGTTTCTTTAATATGAAGGTTCGGTTATCTTGTTATGAAAGTTTGGTTACCTTGATATGAAGGTTTGGTTACCTTGGTATGAAGGTAACCAATTCAGTTTTATTAAGGTTACCAATTTATTTTGAATGTGATGCAGTTGGTAACCAAAATTCATGTATTTGGTTACCAAATCTTCCAATAAGGTAACCAATTTAATTTTATTTAGGTTACCAATTTATTTTGAATGTGATGCAATTGATAACCAAACTTCATGTAGTTGGTTACCAAACATTTCGATAAGGTAACCAATTCAGTTTTATTTGATTACCGATTTTATTTTGAATGTGATGCAGTTGGTAGCCAAACTTCGTATAAAGGTAACCATTTTAATTTTTGTGGGTAATCAAATCGTTAAAAAAAATTCAGAATAACAACTCCGGCGATATAGCGGTGGCGGCGGCGGCGGCGGGAGGTGGGGGAGGAGGATGATGAACAGTAACTCCTTCATAATTTTTTGTTTTTAATTTTCTCATTTTGATTTGAATTTTGAATTATGGATTTGAAATTGTTGTTAGATCCAAAAGATTTGAATTTGAATTATTAGTTATCCTTGATTTTAGGTTTCCTTATTTAATTTGAAATTGAATGATTTGAATTTTTTGCACTTTTTTTTGTAATTATTTTGTGGATGCATTTTTTTTGTAATTAGTTTGTAAAGTTGTTGAAGAATTGTGTATTATTGTTACTATGAAGTGCTGCTATTCTGTTCACATGCATACATACATACGCTTGGGCTTCCAGAAAAACGAACCAACATCTTAAATGGTTCGTATCAAAGACCAGCTTCAGTCCAACCAATGTTTTACAAGGTCCATCTTGTTCAATAACTCTGTTTCTGAGTCTGCTTCGAAAAAGAAAAAGGAATAGAAAACTTATTTTGTTATGGAAAAGAAAAAGGAAATAAAATTTAAATTTAAATTTATATTTGAGTTATTAAGTTATCCTTATAATATTAGTCTTATTATGTTTATAATCTAGAGGGTATAGAAAAAATGATCTTAGTTTTTCAACCAAATCTGTCTATTTTTAACTAAAAAGTTGGACAAATTCCCCGTCCATTTCTTCTTCTTTTTATGTTCATTAAAAAAATCAATAACAAATAAATTTGAAAGAAAATTAAAATTTTCCATTCATTTTTTTCAATCCATCTTAAAACTTTGTAACAAAGTGTAAACACAAGAGGCACTAATTAATGATATGAATACTTTGTAGTTACTGCCTTGCTGGTTACCGTGTTTCACACCCCACGGTACACCAATAATTGTTACATTCTTTTTTCTCCTTCACCAAAACATGCCAGATTCATTTTGTTAAAAACATCCCACTTTTCGACACCAATTTTTATGAGTGTGTATATATATATATATATATATATATATATAACATTTTTATTATTCTAAATACAAGTAAAACAATATATTTTGTATATGAAATTTCTTAACATGTGCCCTAAGGGCACATACTAAACACAGTTCAACAGAATATTCTCATGAATTGTGTGCATATTCTTTTGAACTTAGTGTAAATACAGAAATCAAAGGAATATGCACACAGTTCAAGAGAATATTATCTTAAACTATGTGCTTAACATGTGCCCTAAGGACACATGTTAAGAGGACCCTTTTTTATTCGTAATCCACCTATTTTATTAAAAATACCAAATGTTAGTAGGCTTGACAATCTAGTTATTTATCAATCCATTTTAATTTTAATTGGAATCAATTGAATTAATTAACTGTTTTTATTTATTTAAATCGGGTAAAGTCTTTTTTGCGTGCTACTGATCACTCCATTTTCGTCCTTGACTATTTTTTCTCACTCATTAAACTTAAAAAATGAAAAGGAGAGACGACTATTCTTCTCACTCTCTAAAGTCTGAGTTGTTGATTCTTGATTGGTGGGGTAGTAGGGTACCAAATCTACCAAACTGCTCCTGCACGACTAACAAAAGTTTTAAAGTTTTACAATAAAAAATGATTGTGAAATCAAATGATTTAACTCTAACTAAAAAAAACAAATTAAGTTTATCTAAAAAAAATGATTTTAAGGGGAAAAAACAACTTTAATACAAACAAATTCTTTTAGCTTATTTTCGTATCTAGTCTGACTGAGTGTGACACCTTAAATATAATTTTACGTTTTACATGTTCAATATATTATTGTCAATTATCTAATATCTAATTACATGTATTACATTAAGCGATCATTGTGATAATCACGCTTGCATTTAGATTCCTAACCAAATGTACAAAAATTTTAGAAAGAGAAAATTTAAAATTTGTACAGAAAGTGTATAAATTTTTTTAGAGAAAAAGAATGTATAAAACATTAGAGATAGATAGAAGGTGAAGGAATATAGGAATTAAATATCATAAATAATTTATTTAATTAGGCCATAATAATAGTAAACTTGAAATACGAGACGATGTAACTATATGATTCTAACCGACATTAAAAATAAATAATATGATTTTAGATCTTAAATGAAATTATAACCAAATTTTATAAACTAAAACTAACATATAACCATATTTTGATAGACCTAATAGCTTGTATTTTGTTACACAAAAGAGTGAGTATAAATAAATAAATAAGGTTGGATGGCTGAAATTTCAACCCGGAAAAACTAAAAAAGAAAAGGAAAAATGCAAAAGTAAAAGGGATAGTTACATGTTCTTGAATTGGCCTATAATTGGTGGCCAAGTCCGTGATCTTGTCTTTAAATTAGTAAAGTAGATTTTTACAAGCAAATTAAGAAGAAAGAAACAGAAAGACATCCAAAAGTTAAATTGCTTGCGGTACCAGATGCTGCAACTTCCTACACCAAACGACACCTATATCTTTCTTCATCAAATTAATATTATGATTAATATATATATATATATATACACTCTCTTTGACTCCAGGTGTAGGGTTTTACTTGCTGAAAAAGAAATTGGTCCAAGTCCACTGTGACGCTAATGTGGCTGACCTACCCAGCTCTCTTGAATTTCCACAAACACCTAGCTACTCTTTTCTTCTGTACATAAGAGATTCATACCAAATGCATGTAACTCATCTACTCATTAATACAATCCTGCAAGTTTCCAACCCCATTAATTAATTAAATTTTCCACATTTTCTAATCTAGTGCCAAATTAATTAAAAAGGGTGTCCATATATAACTGACCAATCTTGTTCCCAAACATCATATCATATATATTTTAGTTAATTAATTATTATTAAGTTTTGGAGTTTTTGAAGCCATGGCCGCAAGAAATGATCGCATTTTGGCTTTGGTTATTTTCATCATCATTAATCTGAGCTTATCCGGGAAGGGTGATGATGATGATGATGAACTCAAAAACGGAGCTTCATTTATTTTTGGCGATTCTTTAGTAGATGCAGGAAACAATAACTATTTACCAACTTTGTCCAAGGCTGATATCAAACCAAATGGGATTGATTTCAAAGCTTCCGGAGGGAACCCCACAGGCCGGTATACTAACGGAAGGACCATCGGGGACATTGTTGGTAAGTTATCTATATATAGAAATGAAATGCCAATTACGTATATATATATATATATATATATATATATATATATATATATGGATTAAAGTGCATGTGTATATATTGTGTAAATTAATTTAATAATTTGTAACTTCAAAAAAGACAGAAATGTAGGAATGAATTAGGTGTATGTATGCAGTATTATATATTCAGTTATGTTTCCTGCCTGCCTGCCTGCCTGCAGGATTTATATTTATTTTCTAGCATGTAATTTTTTTCTTAGGGGAGGAACTAGGACAACAACACTACGCTGTGCCATTTCTGGCCCCAAATTCTACGGGAAGAACTATATTGCATGGAATTAATTACGCATCAGGAGGTGGTGGAATTATGAATGCCACCGGAAGAATATTTGTAAGCAAGCTAGCTAGTATATATTGAAGCCTTGATATCCATAATCAATGAATGTTTGATTGTTGTTTCATTAATTAAATTGGGATGCATGGTATAACATGATGATATTTTATATATTTTGCATGTTTAATTTGCAGGTGAACAGGCTTTCAATGGATATACAGGTTGATTATTTTAACATCACCAGGAAACAAATTGATAAACTGTTGGGTGCATCAAAGGCTAGAGATTTCATTATGAAGAAATCCATTTTCTCAATCACAATTGGATCCAACGATTTTCTGAACAATTATCTACTTCCGGTCCTCTCAATTGGAGCGAGAATTTCAGAAACCCCAGACGGTTTCATCGATGATCTTCTTTCTCATCTCAAGGCCCAACTTACTGTACGTAATTATATAAATAATTAATTAGACACCCCCCCCCCCCACCCCAAACACCCAAGATCAATACGTACTCAAGTACTGACAATTTTGAATTTTAATTAATCCCTTATAAATATTTAAGGCTATTTAATTATTTATATATTTTTATTTGACATGCATGCATGCATGCAGAGACTTTACCAGCTGGATGCAAGAAAATTCATTCTTGGAAATGTTGGACCACTAGGTTGCATTCCCTATCAAAAGACAATTAATCAACTAACTGAGAATCAATGCGTGGAATTACCAAATAAGCTGGCCCTTCAATACAATGCCAAATTAAAAGATCTAGTTGCCCAGCTTAACGATAACCTGCCGGAAGCAACATTTGTTCATGCAAACGTGTACGACCTAGTAATGGAAGTCATAACAAACTACGATAAATATGGTGAGTACTTTTGTATGTTTGTTTTTTCACTACTATATAGTAGGAGTACTGTATTGATTGATCATAAATAGGAGTATATATATGGTTTATAAATTTTTAGGTAGGTAGGAAATTAAAATTATGTGGATGGATTTGTGGTGCAGGATTTACAACAGCAAGTAGAGCATGCTGTGGGAATGGGGGTCAATTTGCGGGGATTATACCCTGTGGACCCACGTCTAGTATGTGTGCTGATCGAGACAAACATGTTTTCTGGGATCCTTACCATCCCAGTGAGGCTGCAAACCTTATTATTGCCAAGCAGTTGCTCGATGGGGACGCCAAGTACATCTCTCCCATGAATCTCAGGCAACTCAAAGATATATAACTCATGTAATTTCATTTCATATACTATTTAATTTGTGGCGCCCTACTTCATTCTTCTTGATCCATTAGTATTACTATTATATATTTTCTTTACTTTTCTTATCTTTGTAATGTACGTGTTTCAATAATATATTTGATCATAGAAACGTACGTACGTGTGGTGATATATAATGAGAAGAAGATAAAGCTATTGATCAGGAAATTAACTACATTCATATACGTACAAATCATATATATATATATATATATATATAGTGTTTGATTATTATTTTTTTAATCAAAAACAGTTTATAAAGATATTTTTGGTAATTTTTAATGCTAAATATAAATGCAGTTTCAAAGACACAAAACTTTATAGTAGTTAACGGTTACATGGACAAATTAAATAGAGTACTTATGTCACTTGTTTTAATTCCAACATCTAAAATAAAACCAATTAATTTATCATAATATCAAATGTAAGGAATAATTGACAAAATTAGTTTACAAAAAATGTTTCATCACAAAATAAGAGTTCATGGCTCAACATGTATATTTTTTTTGGATGCATTGGAAATCCTTGAAGGTATTAATGGATCCCCAAGCTAGTTGGGTTTCGTTTCTAGAAGGTTGGAAAATGGTGTTGGCCTGTTGGGACCGATAATCAGACACACTAGTACTGGAATTGTTTGGTAGTAAAATATAATATTTGATACTCCCTCGCCTCTTAAAAATTGGTTTACTTTGATTTTTTTTTGATCAAATTGACCAATTTAATTTAAAAATAAGAATTAAACATATTTATTTATATTTTCAAACTTTTGAAAAATTGGTTTAATTTTTTTTTTTTGGATCAAATTGGCCAATTTAATTTAAAAGTAAAAATTATGCATATTTATTTTTATTTTCAAACTTATAATTCAATATGGTTTCATATGGTTATAATTTCTCCCCCTCTATTTAAAAGAAAATTAGTATAAATTTTGCTACAAAAATGGTCATTTTGACTAAAAAAAAATCAAACTAAACTAATTTTTGAGAGACGCGAGAAGTATTACATTTGATACTACGTCATCGCATAGCATGGTATCATTATTTAATAAAATAATATAATCTGTTTTATATAAACAGTCCTGTTTACCAAATTTATAAATTATATATTTATTTCATGTTTATATATACCTCTAGATATAAGGATTGTTTAATTAGTAGAGGTATAAACTACGACGTTTATTTAGAAATATTTACAATATATCTTGTTACTTATTTAAATTGTAATTAGTTCATTAATGATGGACTTATTTTAATAACTCATCAAGTTAATTGTATGATAATATGATATATATGAGCATGCATGAAGACTTGTTCGATATCTTTTGTTCCAACAAAAGGATTATGTCATGAGATAATTTTTTTGGTTAATTTTTTTATAAATAAATAAAAGGTCCCAGTTAAAAACAAAAGAGAAGAACAGAAAAAGGAAAGAGAAAAAAATAAAAAATATATATTTACAAAATTATCATGACATAATATTTTTGGTGGGATAACAGATAAGACACTGTTTGGTACATACTCATAATTTCACCTATCCGGATTGGTAGGAGGGAACATAAGATGGTAATGAGTTAAAAAGTAGGGTATAACTTACATAGTAACGTAATATCCAAAAGCAAGTTGGTGATTAGAAAGTTGATTCTCTAAATTAGATGTTAATGTCAAAATCTCGCCATACGCCTCAATCATAAAAAACGCGCCTAATTCTGTACAATGAACATGTCAGCATCGGATTTCGACGATTTTGGGCCGCCGGGGATCATTCCGGTGTGAGAATAAGTACAGGTCGGAGAAAAGGTTTAACAATGGAGGTTAGTGTGCTCTAGTGTCTGGAGAGAAAAAAGAAGATGTTCTGTTACCTCTTTTGTGTAGTGCCTTGTACCCATATATCATCTCACTAACTTGCATGTTTTCTCCCAATGCCTACGTCAGCTGGCTGCATGCAGACTTTTTCATACTTGCTTTCTACTCAGTCAATATTATGTCAACTCCACATTAATGAAAGAGGTTAAAGACGGCTGGACTCATCACCTCAATCAGCCGCATGCTAATCCCATAAATTAGGGATAATTTTTAGTTCATAATCTGACACCTGTCCCCCACTACCAGCTCCAGCTCAAACTTTATCAGAATAATCATTTAGACAATAACCCAATGCTCTACGGGTAAAAATGGGTTTAACCCGGAAAATTTAAAACAAATAAGATCCGACCGACCCAAATAATCATGGGCCAACACTAGACAAATAGCTAGGCCAAGTAGGCAGGAGGGGAGGGGAGGGGAGAGGAGGGGAGGAGAGGGGAGAATCATATTCGTAAGGGGAAAATGCCAAAAAGAAAGAAAACGAAGAAGAAGAGAAAAAAGGAAGGGTCGCATGCATGCATGCATGCATGTTAAAAATTTGTCTGGTTATAATTGGCAACTTAATGAACAGTACGTAGGTGTAGTGATAGTAGGAAACACCAGGCACACTGTTTCTATTCTTACGTACTGGCATTCGGACGGAGCAATATATAGAGAGAGAAATAGAGATTATTTGAAAATGACCCATCAGTCATAGGCATCATTCATCCCCTGCATCGGCTACACTCAAGAAGAGATCAGAGCCACGCATGGGCTGATCATTCAAATTTGGTGCCCAATTCTTAATTGCTTATTACTCATTTTACCTTCATGGTAATCTACGTTATAATAATTCAACTTTAATATATAATATATTTGGCCTTAAGGCCTCAAAAGAAATCTACGAAAGAGACGAAGAAGGAAGTTTGGAGTTGAATTTAGTCTTCTATCAAGAGATAGACTTGAACATCTAATCAGTTAATTTATAGAGCGTAAAAATATTTGATCTAACAATATATTTATCGATATATATATATATATATATATATATATATATATATATATCAACATGCACTATTGAGAAAATAGAAGAGACAAAAAATACAACAGTAAAACTGGAGTCCTGCATTGCAGGCCAAGGTGAGTGAGTAAGTGACAGTGAGAGTGGTGGGATATGCATGTCAGTCCGACCGTCCGTCCGTCCGACCAGTTGATTGACAATTATTAGACGCAGGCAAGCAGGCAGGCGGGTAGGTCAGGTGTCGCTGCTTCCCAATCCCATTAATTTCCAACTCCACAGTACGTTCGTACCGGCCCCTCCATCCTCCCTACCGCCTATCATCACTACCACCGTTGGATCAGGTTTTTTTAACGGAAGTGATGGATGGGATAGGAGGTTAATTTGGTCTGAGGATGCATGCCCATCAACAAACGGGAATGCATGCGTGATTGGTGGAGCTAGAAATCTGGCAAATTAAGACCACTGTACGTACGGAGGTCATGAGATATATGAGAAAGAAATAAATTCAGAGAACTGGATGGGATGGGGAATCTGTGAAGAGAGAGAGAGAGAGAGAGAGAGAGAGAGAGGTAGGAAAACGACGGATCCTTAATCAGAGGCGGAGCAGGAGCAGGAGCACCCATCCAATAATTGCACCCCACGCTAACCCGACATTACTCATCATTCTGTCTACTACTACTCTACTTCCTCGTCTCATATATCCATCCACTAATCTGATTAATTTTATGTATATATATGTTCAAGCTGCATTGCTACTAACGTCCAAAATAAAAAAGATAAAATTAGAGTCATCTCCCAACAGTTTAAACTTTGTAATTTCATTAGTGCGCACACGTGATAAATAATAATCATATTTTATTACCAACAAGTTTAAATAATGTAAAAGCTTCCGTCCTATTTGTCAAAGTTAGGGGAAAACCCAATCAAATCAACTAGCTAGTAACAATCTTGCTACACGCCTATATAAGCAATTAATAATGACACTTGACCATTTCATTCACATAATTAGTTGTTACTGTGTTACAATATGGTATTACAGATCGCATTTAGAATAATGTTAGAGGCACAATTTATTTTATAATTTGTTGATATGTCATACTTCACTTCAGTTTTTATATGGGTCCGATTGAAGATTACATTGAAGCAATTTGTTCATTAATATGTTGAGGTGGAGTATGTCACATCAGCAAATTATAAAATAGTTGTAGAATAAATTGTGCCTCTAGCATTATTTCCACATTTATGCCACCATGTAACACCCTAGTCTCACATGAAAATATAGTAAATTTTTTTGTCTCCATATAAAGAAATAAGTTACTACCAATCGTACCTTAAATCATGACTTTTGGGTGAGCCTGTGATTAACTAAGATGACCTAAGAAGATACTATTGAGCCAGTAATTTAAAGCCTTATTTTGAAAAGATTTGATTCGATTCGGACTTACCCTCCAAGTTTTCTATGTATCAAACTATGAGATACTTTGAAATATATACAACACAGTCATAAAATTTTAGCCATAACTAATGGGGATGGCCACCTAGGTAGATAGAAAAGTGAATCCAATCTATCTTATAAAAATAACGCCCAACATTAATTTATTGTCATTAAAATTATTTTGTTTCTCACTAATTTGCTATTCTATTCCTTGGCGATTATGATGCTGTATTCACCCCCTCGTCACTTAGGGAAAGCAAGAGATCGTTTAGTCCTCCAATCTTGTAATACACGCTCTCACGGTGGATTAAGGATTTTTCTGTCGGGAAACACTTCTAGTGCAAGTGTTAGTATTAAGTAGAAATGATAAAATATCAACTGTATGAACAGGGGGGTTTGTGTGTGCTGAGAATAGTGTTTACACTTTTTACCGGGACATGAAGATTGCTTTTGTGGTCATGTGATAGTAAAATATGTCCCTTTGGTTTGTCCTATGCAACCGTGGACATTGCGTCTGCTGCCAGTGGCCGGCCATGCTGTCACTCTAGGTGTACGTGTAACCCTTGGGCCCAAGACATGGATCATTGGCCTTTGGCCTTTGACATCAAACGTGGGCCTTGTTTTTAGTCCACTCAGGGTCCTGGGTTGGGCCTCCGGCCCAATCCTTTATAAGCAAGTGACTTGGGCCAACCTTAACCCTAGGCATTTAAATGTTAAATAAATTTGTATTAGTTTTAAAATTTAAATTTAATAAATTAATTTTAAAATTTTCTAATTAGAAATGAAAGAAGTTTTTTTATACAAAAAGTACATACATACATACATATATATATACACGCACGCATGCATGTTATGTTATGTTGGCCAATATTATGAGGAGGAGGAGCTAGCTAGGAGACCAAACGAAAGCCTATTCTCCAGCCGAGTGTCTATTTACGTACAGAAACTCTTTATAAAGCTGCTTGCTTTTTACAAGTGAGCCTAGCCTCCACAACTCAGAACTCAGAAGCTCTTCTTCCATCTGCAGGAGACAGAATCTTTCTTTTTCTCTCTCTCCTTAAGCTCGTCCATAAAGTCCTACTTCTACAATCCAAAAAGCTACCAACACAACCCACTCCATTCTTATTCCCCATCAACACCTTAAGTACTTCTCTCTCTAAATCCACTTTCACAACATTATTCTACATTTTATCAAACACCAAAAAACTGGGCTACAAGTAAAATTAATTATGCCATCCGAATCCGGCGACCGGCGAGCCATAAAACCACAGCCTGTGGGTGGACCGCCTCCGGAGCCAGAGCACCTCCCCTGCCCACGCTGCGATTCAACCAACACAAAATTCTGCTACTACAACAACTATAACTTCTCTCAGCCCCGCCACTTCTGTAAGGCCTGCCGCCGATACTGGACCCACGGCGGCACCCTCCGCGACATCCCCGTTGGCGGCGGTAGCCGAAAGAATGCCAAGCGCTCCCGCCCCACCTCCGCCGTTTGTTCCATATTTGGCCCCTCTGCTCAAGACTACCACCACATGACGGCCACCGCCACCCCAATTTTCCTCCCCCTCTCCTGCGGCGATCATGGAGGGGCCGTGCCGTTTGTGAGTGATGTGAAGCAGGGAATTAACATGTGTGGGAGTTTTACTTCGTTGTTGAGTACCCAGGGGCCTGGGCTTTTGACAGTCGGTGGGTTTGGGGTTGGAATTGGTCATGGATACGAAGATGCGGGCTTTGGCCTTGGAAGAACTGTTTGGCCTTTTCCCGGGGTCGGAGATGGCGGGGTTACTGGTGGTGGAAACACGTGGCAGATTGAGAGTGGGGAAAGTGGGTTTGCTAGTGGGGAATACTTTTCTTTACCGGATCTTGCTATTTCCACACCCGGAAACGCCATGAAATGATATGTTAATGTTCTGTGTTGTGGATTAAGCCATGGTGGTTAGAGAGTTGTTGATGTAGTAGTAGCCAACTTAACAGAGGTTATGCGTTTTGCATGTATACCAATTAATGTGAAAATTTCCTTTACTTTTGTTTAATTGGTTCTTTTTCATCTCTGTTGCATATGAGGCAAAGAAAAATAGAAATAGTAATGGTGAGAATGGGACATGGAGATTCAAGTCTCGGTCTTAACTATCCACCTAAAACCTTAATGGCTAATTTTCTTTGAACACTAAGGTAACGTTTGAAGATTATAATTTCGGAATTATAATTCATGGGATTATAATCTTAAGACTATTAATCCTATGATTATAATTCCGGGATTATAATTATAATGTCAAGACTATTAAGTTATTTTATAATTCCGAGATTAATAGTTCAAAGTCTAAATTTAAAAATAAACAAGATACTTGAGATTAACAGTCGTATCCCAAATATAATCATTGCAAATAAACACAGTCTTAGAATTTTCGTGGCAAAGAATCTTAAGGGTTAAGAAATGAAATAAAAGGAAAATAAATTTCTAACTTTAGTTTGTGTGCGCTATAAAATATAGTTAATTAGCTATATAATTGTCAACATTTCTGTGATGGATTAATTATTGGTAAGGTAATTGAATAATAGAAAGTTTTATTAAGTTTATTGGACAAGTTGAGGTTTTTTTTTTTACTAGTAGCAACTTTCTCTAGCAATCATACCGTTTTCTCAATTTTAAAAACTCACAAAGTGCAAGTGATAAATAACAAATTTTAATTTAAGGCACGGTGAAATTGTTATTTTGACAAATTTTGTTCTCGTTGTTTGTTATTCATAAGAGAGATTTTATAATTTGTTTTAAAAATGATTTATAGAGATTACACATCTCTATCCTTGAGTAGTACCATATATAACGACAGAGATTATATATAAAAAATGATTTATAAAAATATTAAGGCTGTCGTAGACAAAATTAGACATTGCTTTTTAAATTATATAATTTTGTTATTGTAAAGTTGTGGCAAACCTTACTAACTTAAAGCAAACAAGTTAAAAATGTTATATGTGACTTTAAAAGGTATGCGACAGAGGACACAAAATATTGAAGCTAGATAAATAAATACAGAATTTATGAATAAATATATTGTGGAAACAGTACTATTTTTAAAAATCATTTTTTGCTGACATTAATTTCCTGCAGTTATAGGGGTATTTAAAGGCTTGGCCGCTAAAGTAGATCATAAGTAAACGAGTAACATTATTTCCTCCCTCAGAGTCGGTCTTCTTCTTCTGCACCTTTTTGCCCATCTTCTTTCAACATGTGACTCATAATTTCTATGTTCCGTAAAAAAAAGTAGACATACTTGTTTAAAAAAATTTGCAAGATACATAAAATTTAAAATTATTGTGATTCGTATAAATTTAAAAAACAATAAGTATTGCAGTAATTAAACAAAACAAAAAAATCTAGGGTTGTATTGTTTTGTGCTGTCCACATTTCAATTCATTTTTAACCGCGAAAATAATTTGAGAGACATCCTCCAGATTCCGAAATGAGCCCTAATAAATCTCAGAAAGATTCATAAAATAAAAAACTTGACGGCAATGGCGTTCTCGTTTATGCCCCAGCAGCAACAACAACCGTCACTGTTCCAACCTCAGCCTCAACAACAGCAACAGTCACCATTTCAGCAGAGCTCCCCGTTCCTTCAACCCCAACAACAGCAGCAACAATTACAGCATCAACAACAACAACATCAACTCTATCTCCTTACCAACGAAAAGGCTCCCGCTAGTTATGGAACTAAATGGGCCGACCTCCACCCTGATTCTCAGAAATTCCTCCTCAAGATCGAGTACGTTTTAAATTAGGGCTCATTTGGTAGTTTAAGTGTTAAGTGTGAGTAGCTAAATGTTAAATTTACTAAAATTTATGATTTTTTTTTGGGAGTATATTAATTTGCTAAGAGTTGAATTTACTAAAAAATATGATTTTTTGATCAAGTTTATTAATTTGTTAAGATGCTGATATGTGTGGATAGGGAGAGAATCTTGGAGTATAGAGACGAGAGCCAATGGTTGGATCAGTGTAGCCGGCTTTATCAATCTTTAGTCTCGAATGATGGATTCGAGCTCGATGCCAGTCTCATTGTTCAGGTATTCACTCGTTGATTAATTAGTTCCATATATATTTGGCTGTATATAGCCCAAAGGCTCCAATAGCCACACTTTACTGTTAACTTGATTGGATTGGCATCACAAGGTGAGATGAAGAAGAACTGTAGGTTCTTTTAACTAAATTATTAGTGGTTTATCTGTGTGGGAGTAACAGAACATAAGGAAGGGATTTTCTGTGCTAATTGCCAATTATGTGGATAGCATTACACAATGCAAAATTTCCAGAGCTAGAAAAATATATTTCCAGTTCTTTCTCCAAGTACGGTTATAGATGTTACAAATTTAGTAACCTGATAATCATTGAAACACAATGATCATGGTATAGATGTATGTTGTTCAAATGAAGTATTCCTATAAAAGCACTGGGGAAGGCAACAGCAGGTAGAGAAAAAAAGAATTCATTGCAAAGCAACTCATTTTCATTGGCGAGGTCATATAACTACGGAGCCTGACCAGAATTTAATTTATAATTGGTTGAAACTTGAAAGTATAAGGTAGGAAAAAGTAAAATATTAACCAGAGAGTTGTATTCCAGCTTTTTTAGAGCTGCTTCAAGCATCCCTTTATTTGAGCTAACATCATCAGATTTACTTTTATGTGTTCTCGTTTCTTTGAGAGTTGATAATTAACACTGCCACTGTTAAAGAGAATGGTCATGGACAAAAAGGTCACCGAGAGTGGGAGTTAGAGGCGTGGTAACATTTGCAGTTGGGGATCTGGTTTCTAATATATGATTATAACTCCGAACAATTACATCTCCTTAATTAAGAACATAAACCTATAAGACTAGGCTGTCTACTGTACTGTTCTAAATTGGTACTATGGCTGAGGGAAAAAGCGACTCTTATTGCCTTGGCATTTTGCTAACCTAACTATATGATATGCTTTTTCTTTGATGTGAAATAATAAGGATGAACTGCTGAAGTTTCTACAATAACTTTTCATCAATCTTAATAGCTTAATGTGATTTAGATATCACTTGTAATTAATAGGAATCTTCACCCCTTGGTTTTCTGGGAGGCCAGTGCTGCAGTTGCTATAGATTTTGTAATTGCTTCATTTTCTTGTGAATTCTAAAATTTGTTGTACGGTGATGAATATTGCTAATAATTGCTTCAGGAACTTGTTGGAATGAGTACATCAATGGAACGGCAAAAAGCTGTTCTTCAAGAGCTAATGATTGTTGTGAAAGATATGTTACGCAACACAGAGGTTGCTGTACGTTCTTTCATGATGTTACATCCGAGGTTTCTTCATCCTAATGCAGGTGCTGCTTTGAATGCCACATCATCATCTCACGCTTCAGGAACAACATTGACTCCAATTGCAAGTAGTCAATCAGTAGTGACAGGCATCGTGCCAGTTTTTAATTTCTATAGTGGGCTCCCAAGGAAACCCTCTCCATTTTTGCAGCAAACTATTGCAACATTTGAAAAGTATATTGGTGAGTCTCGTCAGTGGATTCAAGAGTTAGAGCAGTTGCTTTGCTTAGATTCTTACACAAACTCTTTCAACTCCAGCTCCTCGGTATTGCAGTCACTTCCCAAAGTTATGTCAAATGTGCATGACTTTTTTGTTCATACGGCAGCAAAGGTATAGGAAATTACCAACATTTCACGTTACTTTGAGGTGTTATTCAATTTAATTTTTTTATCTTTCCTCCTTTGTAATTTGTGATTCAGGCTATATATGATTAATTAAAGTTAATAGAAACGGCTGGCCTGTTTTCATTGCTACAGACTTTTTATCATTTTGGAATTGTTATCTCCATCTACCTTACGGAATTTCCAGTAAAATTCATTTTGAGACTAGCACATATGTCAATATCATCATTATACATAGAAAAAAATACTCATAGACTATGCTGTACTTGATGCATTGCTACTTCTTTTGTGCAACCTATTTTAGTTTTTATAGGAATGTGCTGTTTTTATGCCTGACATAAATTATTTGTTGTAGGTTGAGAGCATTCATCAGTATATGGAGTCCATGAAAACTGCATATCTTGCTGATCAGCGTCGTCGAGGGGATGTAAATGATCCATTTCTTGAGGCTGATAGAAGGGAAACAGCCAAACAAGAAGCTGCTGCTCGCAGGGTGCATCCAACTCAGCATTTGCCTGCAAATTCACAACAATCAAAGCAAGTTGCTGGATTAATTGCCAGCTCAGCAGCACCTGGGATTACTGCTGCCCCTCAGACATCCACAGCTGTTTCATCTGCACCATCTGGAAGTGGGTCCTCACTTTTTAGTACTCCATCTGCCTCCACGCCATCATCTTCTCTGTTCTCAACTCCTGTCACATCTGCCCCAGTGTCCTCCTTATTTGCATCATCTGTTGCCTCCCCCCAAGTATCACTTTTCAGCTCATTCTCTACTTCGGCTCCCTCTTTTACTAATACTGCTCTGTTATTTGGTTCAACACCTACTGCTGGAGTGTCTTCTTTTGCAACACCTTTCGCTACAGGTATCTTTATTTATTTTATTTTATTTTTAATTTTAGTTTTCTAGTTAGCATCAATTTTCTGTTTATATCCAAGTTATGTTAGAACTATTAATTCTTCTTTTATTAATATAAGATTTAACAGAACCGTAAAAAACTTGGGGCACCTTTGGGTACACGTGAAGTATACAACAAGAACCTACTTAAATGACTTAGAAACACCCAAATAATTTATATAATTTTGGCATGACTTGATACATAATAGTAAGAATAAAAGATTTGTTGGCATGACTATTTATCACTGAAGTGATGTTCTCTGAGTACAGGTTCAAGCATAAGGTTTGGTACTTTGAAGTTCATCTGAATTGAAACTACTTAGTGTGTGTTCCAGTTGTATTTCTATCTTTAATATCTATGCACATTTTCACCATTTCTATAAAACATGCTTATTAATCATTATGATTTCTGGTTGGGGATGGGGGCAATTAATTTGAGTTTCTGTGTCACTCTATTTAAATGAATACACAAGTAGACGGTCTGCATTTTGGGGTTGATAATACATACATCAGAAGTCTATGGTGCCAGTATTAGTTGACATCAGATGAGAAAATGTTTGAAATATTATCAAAATGAGTGGGCAGGGTTGGTTTTGTTTGAATTGTTGTAATTATACCAAGTTGTTATTAGAATGTTTCTGAGGGGGCACAATTCTCTATAACATCTGTTTATTGTTACAAGAGCTTATAAGAAAGTACCCATACTTAGTTCCACATGTTCAGACTGTATTGTGCATGTGATGTTGAGCAATAATGAGACTTTGAGGGGACCTTAATAAAACAGAAAAAGAAGGGAGACCTTAATACAACAACACTTTCTGATTTTGATGGAATATCAGAGCTGTTGATGAATGTGACTTCCTGGTGTTTGCTGTAGACGATATATGTTTTTAAGCAATAATCCTTTGTTAACATAACTTGCATATCATATTATAGAGAAAAACTTAAATCTGTAACTATCACACAAACACACACAGATCTTATTTATAATCTTATGCCTGTAACTGTGAGGTGTCCTTTACTGTCGTAGGAGTTTGAAGATTTTAATAATGTTATAGGAGTACTTTTTAGAATGTTATAGGAGTACTTTTTAGGTATTCACTTCCTTCTTTGCATTTGACATTTCCTTGGCCTGATCTTTTATTTATTATCTGATCGATTTTTTTTTGTTTCAATAGGGGCTGCAACAGGATCAGGTGCAAGCTTTGGGACTGCATCTGTAAATAGATTTTTGATCCCTGCTCCTTTTACTTATTTTGGAATATGTGTGTGTGTGTGTGTGTGGGCTTCTGTAGTTATGCCTTTCTTCAGGTTGATGTTTGACACAACGTCAATTACTCATGGTACCTCACTCTGGTCTCAACGAAATTAAACTGTTGCCAAAAAAGATTCATATAAAGGAAATTCTTCATGGCTGACACGGTCTCCCCTTCCCTAATTCACTCAATCACAGGTCTTCTTTTAATATTTACGATTTAGCAACTGAAACTGCTGATCACAGACTAAAATACTTCTAATATAAAGACAATTGAATGTTGGCGTTTTAAAGGCATCAGGTGATTGTAAAACATTAAACGATCTGTTAATTGTTGTATATTTCAGTTATCTATCAAAGAAAAGTGTCTTAAATTCCAGTTCATGTAAATAAAGGATTTGGGCAGATGTATAAATGAAGAAGTTTGGATGAAGGCCACTTGAGTGAGTTGACACTTGGCAGCTACTGCTGTGGACCTCATGATGATCTTTGGCAGCTAATATAGTTGGTGATGGCTCGAGTGACAAATGTGTTTGTTGTCGATGATGCCAAACTCTAGTAAGATTACAAATTTACAGGTGTTGACAATTGTCACTTGTTGGTGACTAGTCTGTGACTGTACCATTTGGAGTATTTAGTATTGGCTCGAAAAACAAGCGGGTGGGGAACTAGTATTTGCAGCGGCAATTAGAGCAAGTACTCCATCCGTCCCAAGGACTGGAAATGAGTAACAGAAGGACATGGGTTTACATTCCACCCATTCTGCTACAATTGTCGTAGTTAAGTGGTCATAAATGTTGGTAAACTTTTGCTATGACTTGCACTGGAGCTGTTCTTGGCTGTTGTCACAAGTTTAATATGTTTCTTGGAAAATGCTTATTTGAATCATCTTTTTCACAATTCTTATTTCATGCAGAAAACAAGAGCTAAAAGTCGCGCTGGCCGACGCTAGTTACTCTATCTGCAGATCATGAAAATGGAGGCAGTCTTACATGCTCAATTAATGCCTTGCATTTGAATAAACTTGTATGTTACCAACAGCTCTGCTCTTCAAAAGTTCTGCAACATAAGCTACTTTGTTCTGGTTTTAATGGATCTTCCAAAACCGTACTGAGCTGGTATGTTTTGATCAAATTCATATTTCAGGTGCAAGCTGGATCTCACTTCCAGTTTCTTCATTTCCTTACCAAGATTTGCTTTATCCGGTGTCAAGCGGGAAATTTTCTGTTTTGCTGGATTTTTGAAGGTCTAGTCCTGTAGATTATTGGCAGGAAAAATTTGCAATCGTTTTCATGTTCTATGACAAATCAGATGAAAAAGAATTGAATTGGATTTTGTCTTTGTTGTATGAGCCCAAATTGCTAATTGTACTTGTACCTGATTGGATCAATTTTGACTTGTTTTTTCTTTCTACTCAAACCTCCTCATGCCATGTAACATATACAGTTTCCACTGTAAATATGATCAATTTTGAATGAGAAGGTTTGTTAATGAAGAGGAGGATGACATAAAAATGGACCGTTAGATCGAACCCGCCAAAACAAGCTAGCCTGAAGGCTCGCTGGGTGGTATTCATAAGCTAAATTCGGTTGTCGGCCTTTGCAACGTAGTGTTTGTGTTTGAAATAAACTGCCTGAAAACAAAACAAAACTATATAAGATATAAGATATTCCATCTCTTCTGTATAATATAACTAGTAGTTTCATTTGTAAAATTTATTGATATTAAAGGTATATTTTTGTTTCATGAATATCTAAAAACTAGTAAGTTGCTAGTGTAATAATGTGATATTATAATAAAATTATGGTAATAAAATTAAAATAATTGTGTCATTTTAATATTTTATACTACTATGTCGCAAAATTGTGAATTCTTTATATAAAGATAAATTCTTTTCAAATGAGTAGTTTTTCTTTATACTATGTCGCTATAGTTTTTCCGTAATTGGTTGAGGACAGGCGCCGGAATATGATTCCCCAACCGGAATTCTCTCGGCTCTGCCGACTAGTCGACGAATCTCTTCGTCCACACACAGACACAGTCAGTACAATCATATCTTCATTCTTCTTTGTTTCTACCTACTATTCATTTATCTGTATCTTTATATTTTGAGTCGAAAATCTTTTGCAGGGGCTATCTGTTCCATTAACCAAACAGAACGAGAAACACCTCTTAATCACTCTCTCTCAAGTTTCTCGTCAAATTAAGCTGTGGACAGATGAACTTGACGTTTCTGATTCGGCCACTGTTAGTCTTTCACTGTCTTCCCCTTTTTACCTCCTTTTTCTCAATATTTTATTTATTTATTGGAATTTGGTTAACTAGTTTGAAAATCAAACTCATAGATTTGTGAACTTCAAATTGCGCAGGAAAGGATGGCAAAACCTTATGTTAAGGGCGAATATTCAGTTTCTTCGACTTCACATTCTGAAGATCACCATTGTTTAGCTAAGACAGTCGGTGAATTGGTATGCTCTTGATTATGATAAAAACTGAATTACACATGTTGAATTATATGGAATTTATGACTAGGACTTTATTAGTAAATTATTACTACTGCCTTAATACTCCATTGGTCTCAAAACTGGAGTGTACTTTCAAATTTAAACTGACCAATATTGCAAATTACTTGAAATGTAGAGAAGATTTGGTACAGCTTTAAAATAGACTTTAATTTAAAAGTATACCGTCAGAGTCTCATTTTGGGACAGTGGGAGTATTTGACTTCGGGAACCAGCTTACTATAACTTTTGCATACACTAGGAGTAAAATTTTGGGATGCAATTGTTTGCTCCTTAATGTTTTTGTTTCTGAGTATAATTTTGAAGATAGTTGAGAATCCCAGATTGTTGATCATTAAAAACTTTTGGACATAATTGGCACACACACGTAGATGTATTATATCATTTTTTTCTGTTAGTGATTGTGAACTTATGGAAATCACTAACCCGTTAGTTTGCACCAATTTTTTAATATTACTTGGGAATTTTAATTGATTCTTATTTGGTTCTTGATATAATTAGCCTTTTTTGAGTTTTGAAAAACTGTCTAGTCAATAGATAATGTGTTTAATACTTGCCCTTGTAAATATACGTCTTCTTTTACAGGTATTATTGCTGGCAGTAGAGAGTCGATATGTTCAACATATAGCAGGAAACGTTCTTGTGGTCATTTCTGAGTTTGTGGCTGCTTCTGTATGCAAGAATTGCTGCCTTGAGTGTATATGCCTTAGATTTTTCATTGTGATTCATTTTCTTATTTCTACTTCTTTATACAGGGGAGCTATTGGGATGAATATATGCATTTGTTGTGTCTTTGCTTGGAAGTGTCAATTTGTGATTGCCTACCATCTTCGGAACCCCCAACTAGATACAAGGATTTAAATTGTGATTCGTTGACTTCCATTGAAGTGTTAAAGCTGGCTCTGAAAACTACAACTTGGTCTAAAGTGGCTGGTATTATCTGTGTTTTACGCAATATACTGAAACATTTAAAAAAAGAATGTGATGATCAACTTTTGAAAGTGTACTTGGCTTCCATCAGAACTTGTCTTTCAAATATACCATGGGACTTGTTGAATGAGATTCATCTTGGTGGTAAGTCTTTGGGGATCTCTGGCGGAGATGCTTCACTTTACACTAGTATTGAGCCACTAAATTCAAGGTTTTTGTTAGGTGGAAATCTTGTTCAGTTCTTTTGTTCTTTGGTTGCACAAGGCGATTCATCCGAAACTGCAGTTGCTAAACTAGATGAGCAATATGTTACTTGTGAAATCAGCAAAATCCTTCCTAAAGTTTTAGCCTGGTGCCTTCGCGAACAGGGGGAGTGTAATATCACTCGCACCTCTCAGTACTTTAGACACAAAATTTTGGTATGGATTTACGTGAACTGCTTTTTTTATGAATTGAATTTAAACAGCTATATTCTGGCATTTTTTAAATTAGATATAGAATAGAAAATTTAATGGTCCTTGGTGCTTGTTGAACCACATAAAGCCGTCTACTTTTGCACCAAATCTTGTCACCTAAGTAGTTTTTATGATGAGTAAACATCTTATAAGTTGGAAATTGGTGTAGTGAAAAAAAATTCTTGTCTAAGATTACATTGTTGACATTGATAAATTGTTTTTATCTAGAGGAAAAATAAAAAAATTGATAAATAGTTTGCTCATAGGATAAAATCCCTAAGTGGGACCTGTAAATTACCCAAGCACGCTCAAGGGCATACCTGCCTAATGCTTTGACTCACGCCTAGGCAAAGAAATATTGCATCTTGCTGCACCTTCAATGCCTTCAACTTCGAGTTGCTTGAAATGGTGATAATTTCTTTTTCTTTCTTTCTGGAATTGGTAACTTAAAGAAAAGGTGCAATTCTAGGGATGAAGCAATTTTTTTACTTTTCAAGTATTGAACGGTAACATCCAGATAGTTACATGTCATCCCATTCTCTTTAAAGATTAATATTTTCCCCTGAAATTTCATATACACAAAATTTCTCAGGGGGGTAATTTTCAAACTTTCCCATAGGATGACTCTGTCCTTAGTTGTGGTTGAGGGACATAAGACACAGACTTGAACCTGAATGAAGTTAAATTGCATTTTATTAATCTAATGCAATTATATAGCTTTCTATTGAGGCCAATAAACTCATATAGGAGTGTTTAGTTCAATTTTGAGTTTGCTATTTTGCTGATCTTCCATGTGAACCATTGCTAACTTCAATGTCTGTTCTTTCTGATCTATATAGCTGTATCAAAATTCATCTAAACAAAACCCTGTTATCTGTCCTACATATGGCGACTTCTGAAATGTTTCTGGCACATTAAGAACTAGAGCAAATGATATCATGTTTACTTGTTTCTCTGCTCTTAAATATGTATGTTGCTCTAACATATCTACTGTCTTGGTGTTACATAAATTCTTACCCTACATTCTTTTTCCATTGTTCCAGAAACTTTTGTCAACATTATTTTAGTGTTATGTATGAAGAAGTTTTTGATAAGCATATAATAATCCTATATTTACTCTAAGGCTGCACTAATTAGAATCTACTTTGCAGATGTTAATGATCAGGCTTAGTTATCGAATCCATTTGGAGCATCCAGTTCTTGTCTCATGGTTGAATATTATCCACAAATATTTCCAAGATCTTTTATCAACACCACTAACTAAACTGGCGTCTGACCAGGATGACTGCTTAGAAGGTTCACCATTTTTGGTGAGTTTTCATGTAGGAAAAAAGGGTATTTCTTCTTGCCATTTACAAAGACTTGCTGTTTTCCTTTTCCTGAGGTGTTCCTTGAGTTTGATCAATCAAAGTGATAGGATTGAGGAACAATGTGTATGTGCAAATATGAACTCATGCTTAGTGTTTGACCAAAACTGGGGCCCTGCATGCTGTAGTAGAAATCAAGGTTTCTTAGAGCTTTATAAGTGGCTTCAAAAGCATCTTCCTTACGATATCTTTCTGGACAATGATATCTACTTTGAAAGATGCACAAGCTTTGCCTTATCCTTCCTCCAGCTATATATGCATGAGGTTGTCTTCTTGTTCCTTAAAAGCTAATTCTGAAAACTTGTTGATATATATAGATCTGTTTGTTGGATATGATCTATCTATGTTTTGACGTTCTTTTGGCTTGTTTTTGATTCCGTTTAAACTTGTGGAAGCTTATTTGTTAAGGTAGGGTTATTTGTTTCTATCTGGTGTTGTTAGTTTACTTATTTGCTTGCGGTTAATCACATGCTATTCTCTCTGAATCTGTTTGATGGATTATCGTCTATTTACCTTTCGCCATTTCCTATGGTTTATGTTTGATTTCCTGAAAACTTGCGTGAGTTATGGTGAGATCTTTGCTTCTACCTGGTGCACGTTTACTTATTTCCTGAGGCAGACTGTGAGTAGGATACATGCAATTCTTATTTCCTGTGGCTGTAATGTGGCAGCAGTTACACTTTGTTATAGGTTTGATGGTCTTCTTTTTATGGAAGACCAGAATCTCCTTTTTAGATACAAGTGTAAGAACATGTTTGTATATAATCAGGTTATTTCAATGAGGGGGAACTAGTTTGTTTCCAAGACTGAAATTACCCATAAGCATATAGATATATAAAGGAAATTACCAAAACAAAAGGACATGTAAAAGTGCTTTTATTATTTACCTCCCAAAAATAATACTCCTATTAAAATGCTCTTGTCTAGTTTTTATATATTTCTTGAAATTCACCGCTAAATTATAAGACTTCTCTATTCTGATGCAAAGGTAACTTATCCTCAGATGAATTTCCCAGCAAGCTACTTGAAAGTGTCAAGATCTTTGGTGTAATACCCGGTAAAATTTTTTTTATATATTTTTAAAACATATTGTTTGGATTTTGTCTTTTATTTGGGTCAAACTAGTTATTTAATTTATGTGGGCTAATAAGTATTAATAAGTGATGGATAATTTAATTTGGTAAAATTGGGCCTTAAAACTAATTGGGTTTAATTTATATGTGGGTAATATTAAATACTATTATGACTAGGAAAATTAATAAAATCTGTTAATAAATAAACCTAACTTTACTGGCATTATACGAGTTGGAGGAAGATTGTGAGAAAGGGTTAGCATCCGCACAAAAAAAAGAAAAGAAGTGGGTGTGGTGGCATAAGAACCGAAGAGGGGAATTCGTCAAACTCGATATTTGTCAGAATCAATTTAGTAAGTTATTACTATTTTTTTAAATTGTTAGATCTATTATGTAAAAAGTTCATTGAATGATGAGAATATGCATAATGCTTATGTAAATTTGATACATTATTAGCTTGTTGTAGAGTATGGGCGCTAAATATTAATTAAATAATGAAGTGATTCACATGAGCACTGAGTAGTGCTCTGATTTGTATACCTGTAATCATACACATCAAGTGTTTGAAGTGTTTATAACTATTGTTTAAAGTGTCAACGACAAATTTCTTTTAACAAAGTATGATATTTGCAGTACATCAACTAACTAGAAGTTTTGAATTGCTAAGATTAATACTATATATATATATATATATATATATATATATATAAATATTCATGGCTCTGCCCAGAAAGGCTAGTGGGCCATTTTAACTAGGATATGTATAGTGTCAAGCTTATAAACCGAATTGATAAATCGAATTGAAAACTGTGTATGTTAATTCAAACTAATTAATTTTGCTGATAAAGTTATAAAATTTACTTAATAATAATTTAGCAGTATTGTGTTATTAATGATTAGATTGTAATAAAATTTTATTTTATATTATTAGATCAGATTGAAAGAGACTAACATAATCTTATTTAAATTTCTGGGTATTACATTACTTATTCCAGGTACGGATTTCGTATTCTGTCAGAGAGATTCTATTAATTTGTTCGCTTTGCTACTCGTTTAGAAATTTGGTATTGCCTCTCATGATTATTCCTTGTCAAATTTACTATGATAGTTTCATTTTGGCATTGATTTTTGGAACTCATATTTGTACTTTTTAGACTAGTGCATCATGTCTAGAGTTTATTTTGATATTTGTAGAAATATACATGTCAATAACCTTGTGATGATGATTCGTTTCGGTTTGATATGTACATATTAGAACCCATTTGTGTTGGTATTATGTCGCATGTGTTGTGACATTATATCTTTGTTAGAATATACCGTAGGGTATAACTGAGCTATAACCAACTGTGGGGGTACCATAGGCATGTTCTCTTGGCATCGAGGCATGACACCTTCTGTGGCGGTGTGATAAGTCCACGGCGTCTCTATTTTGTTCTCCGGTGGGAGTTGGTCATATATTGATTTTGTTGTGAGAGGCGTATAGGTCGACCTTAGTTTTTTGTTATGTTATGTTATGCAGATTGGTGATGTTTGTGTCAAACACGCCTTTCGATTTTACATGCATTTGGATTCGCGATCCAATGTGTGTGACTTGCCTATGTGATAAGGTATATTTTTGTTTTGTTTTGAGCTCGGTATGAAATAACACCCAACCATTTGATTCAACCTATTATTTCGGTGTGTTAGTTTTGTTCGTTTCAGTTCAATTCTTTAATTGAGTTAGTTATTTCAATTTATTATTTCTGTATTCTATATCCGTACTGAACATTTGGCTCATGTTGTGTTTTTCCTTCCGGCATGTAATCAGGGGATCAAGGGCAAGTGTGATGAGAGTTCCCTTTTATCAAATGGTTTAGATATTATGTTTAGGTTGTGATACATTGATATTTTTGGAGTTGTATTCAATATTTTATATAGTGGTTTGAGCCTGTTTGGCATTTAGTATGGATTGTCTTTTGATATTTATTAGTTATGAAAAATATTCTTTTGTGGCTTAGAGTTTTGTTATAATTTCATCAGTTATGTTGTGTTTTTGTATAACTTTTCTTTCTATTTTGGAAAGGGGGTGCTACATTTGGATCTCTTTGTTCCTTGCTCAACTTCTGGTCTCGTGTCTAATTCTCATTCACCTTTTACTGTAGGATGACATCCTATTCAAAGTGCTCCTGCAACTGTTTTGCAATCCTTTCTCAGAAAGACAGTGAGCAATACCAATACAAGCTTATTGTTATTGTTTATTGCTAGTATTCTCTGTGGAATTCTTAATTTTTCTTTCATGGTTGGGTAATAGGGTTTGCAAAGCAGAAAAGACTTTTCAGGAGGTGAAGCATGATCTGCTTTTTCTTGTTTCAAACCTTTTAAATCCCATACGCCTTTTCCATCTCTTCCTTGCAGAGGTAGGTTCATTAAGTTCATATATGGGAACAATCAAACCATCCCTAACCTTGGGCATGTGTATTTACTTCATTATGGGTATAGAGAGTTATTCGATTCTGATGCTACTATATGGAGAAAATATCAGTTGCAACTATATTGATTTAAAAATGCTCTTCTGTTTTGCTGACAGCTACACTATGACCATCAAGTGCTTCTTGATTACCTCATTTCAAAAGATACAGGAGCTAGTTCAGCTGAATATCTTTTGAGGTAATCATTTGACACCTTAGTTACCTGTTACCTGCTTTAGTTTTATTGTGTAATTGACATGTCATTGTCATTGATATGCAATTCTAGTAAATATTTTAAGGACATTAATAGTTGACGATGGTAGTTTCGAAAAGCTCCAACACAACAAACTGCTATACATCAAAACATAATATTTAATATGATTATTTTGAAAAAGCTCTTTTCTCATACTAATGTGTTATATATACATACATATAGCATTGTGATGAATTTAATGTGCAGCTCCAGTACTTGTTTCTTATTTTATTTTTAACTTTATGTTCACAATTTTTAGATGCTTGCGTACAGTATGTGATTCGTGGGACTTTTTTGCGGAGTTTTCGTTGGGGGAGGATGTTATAAATCAGGCACATCGCAAGAAAAGGAAAATTCTAGTTGATGGTCTTGATTTTCAGAAAAGTCTATCTTCTGCACAACATGAAGGTGATGTAGCTCCTCTGTCACTTCAAAAGGGAAGCAAGAGAGAGCATAAATGTGGCAGCAAGCAGCGTGGAATTAAAAGACTACCATTTGAGGATGCAATGGAGTGCTTGCTTTCACTAAAAAACTCTGTGGTGAATCTACATCAAAAAAAGTTGTTTCCATATAATCCAAATGTGCTTCTGCGGCGGTATGTTTCTTTCTGCTGTTATAGGAACTACCTTCTTTGTTTCCTCTGAAGCTACATAATATATACTGAATGTCAGTGTATTTTTACACCTGTTGAGTTTTTGCATTTTGTTGGAGGCACTGTATCCCATAAATAAATATTTATTCAAATTCATGTACTACTTCGTTGCACGCGCACACATGTATGTAGGTAGATAATAGATGATCTAGAAACGGTTCTCATATATGCTGTTTGCTTACTGAAGATTATAGTAAGGCAGAGGATTTTTGACTTCCAGTGTGAGAATTATTTCTAAGTTGTTTGGAATCTATTTCCTCTCTTATTAACTAGACTAATGAGCTTTGGGACCCATGCTGAAGTTCTTGCTCTCCAATTGCAGTTTGAGAAGATTTGAGGAGCTTTGCTTAAAGCAAAAGAATATGCTAGAGAGTGAAGTAACTGCTTAGGACAATTATCAACTTCTTGCCGACCATAGTTTGTCTGAAACTGATATTTTTACATGACTTTTTGATATTTTCACATGAAAACTGTCGCAATACATTTATAGCGACAGTTTTCATGTGGAAATATCAAAAAGTCATATTACGACTGTGCTGACAGCTGTTCTTCATGGAAACCTGGTTATGATGCAGAAATCTGGTCTCTTCTAACTAAGATGGACATTATCATATGCAGAGGTGGTTGAAATATATGGGCAATGGAGGCTCAGATTTTTTCTCCTTGTAATTTGGACTTCAAGACATTATAGGCAAGGCCTTCCTTGAACTCATCCTATTCACAACTGGTAGAAGGTTGATTCCCAAACTCCCTCAAAAAAGAGAGAAGGAAAAGGAAAGAGAGCAAGAATTTATTACTCCCTCCATTTCATAAAAAATCCTATGTACAGATTTTAACGGTACATCTTTGTTCCATGTTTATCCTTTTAAAATTATTAAGTGTTTAGTTTAGTAATGATAACATGTAATGAAATTATGATTATAAACTTGATAACAATGTGTCATCCTTTACCATTAAGGGTGTAAACGAGTCGAATCAAAGCGAACAGAGAGCTACTCGGATTCGACTCGAAATGATAAATTCGTACTCGAATTCGAATTGTATTTGAAAAATTCTACTCAGATTCGACTCAACTCGAATATTTACTACTCGAATTCGATCCGACTTGGCTCGAATTATAATCAAACTACTCGCGAGCTTCAAATTCAATTATAAATTTGTATATATTATAAATTTGAGTATCTACATAATAACTATTTTTATAATAAATATAATTATAAATTGAATTTGTTATTTTACTTAAAAATGAGAAAATATATTTACTATTACACTTTACAAATATAAAATCACAATTAAAATTAAAAAATAATAATAATAATAATTAATTATTCTAATTTGATTTAAATTTTTATATATTATAAGAGAATGTATCAAGTATCTAATCGAATTTGTATCAATCGAGCATGTATCAAATCACACTCAAGAATTCAAGTAGTTTGAATCTTACACTAGTCGAGTATAACCTTGTTCAGATTCTACTCATATTTTTATTCGAACTATTTTTAATGTTCAGATTTGGATCATATTATTAACGAATCTGAGTCTCGCTCGTATTTTTTCGAGTTGAGCCCGAATCGAGCCCGAACTGTTTAGCTCGTTTACAATCTTATTTACCATCAAAAGAAATGTTTTTTTTAGAACAGAAAAATTAATAAATGAAACTCTTTCTGTGGGCCGAGAGAGGTCCATTTTATTGAATTAAAATTATTTGAGTCTTTCACTCTCTAAGAATGCATAACCCTTTTTTTCCCTCTGCAATTATTGGTTGGATGCAATGCAGATGTAGAAAGTTGAAATTTTATGATTTTTTAAGCAAGAGTAATTAATGTAGTGCTGCAATAAAAATTACTCTTCTCCTTGTTGTGGTGGGGCTAAGAACATAAATAATACGTGGACTTGGACTATTTGGAAAATCAATTGTAAAGCCCACAATTACGGTTGTATTTGGATGTATTAGAGCATGCAGACGTAGTTGCAAATGTCACTAAATGGTAACATCCCTCAATAAGTAATTATAATTAGCAACTGTGGAAACACATGTAGTACACCTAGATGATTTGTTGGACCCTTTGGAATCAATCGCAAAGTGTAATTAAATTTGAGAATTTAAAATATAATTGAGTTTGAGAATTTATTAATAGTTTGGTCTTGAACTTTAATAAGGGTTAATTACATTTATGTCCTTCAAAGTATCATCTCTTTTACACTTTTGATCATAATATTTAACATTTTATATTAACATACTCTAATTACACTTAAATAAACAAAAGTGATCCTAAATTCATTTTTGGTCAAAAAAATTGCCTGAGTGCTGACGTGTCACATGGAAAGCCATATTTTTATAATTTTTAACGTATCTAAGTGTATTTTACCATTAAAAAAAATTAATACATGTATATACTTATTAAATTCGTATACTTATATTAAATCCGTATAATTTAATTATAAAATTATAAAAATTATAAATACAATTTAAAATTATAAAAATTATAAAAACAAATTAAAAATATTAAGAAACAAATCAAAGATATTTGAATACAAATTAAGGATAGATTAACAAAAAAATTTAAAAAAAAATTAGCCACAAAAATTATATCCAAATTGATAAAACATTTGGGACTCTAAATTATACCCAAATTAATAAAACCTAAAAAATTATAAAAATAAATTAAAAACATTAGAAAATAAATTAAAAATATTTGAATACAAATTAAGTGTAGATTAACAAAAAAAAAATAAAATTAACAACAAAAATTATACCCAAATTTGATAAAACCTAGAAATTTTTAAACAAACACAAACAAAACACACATCCCCAATTTCGAATAAATAAATTCTTGAAATTCAGGTAGATGGGCGGGATTTCACGGATTACTCGTTTTGGGGATCGGTTGGGATGTGTAGAGGTGAATCAGGTTTTGAGCTTAAAAGATGCTCTTACCGAGCTGATGAGGTCTTTGGAGTCGACGACTGTGAGTGAAATTAGGCTCTGGTTGTGTTGATGGTAGTTGTATGGATTCTGCAAGTACAAGCTCCCAATTACTCATTGTTGAGTTTGATTACAATTGTTGTTATTCTTGCTTTGAATTTTTTTCTTGTTCTGTTTCTTGTTTCTGTTCAGGCCAATGATCCAAACTTACCAAATCAGCCATTGAAGATGACACTGGTAATGAATGAGTAATTGTACTCGGAGTATGCTAATATAAAATATTAAACATTAAAGTTATAATTGTAAAATGGGTAATATTTTGAGGGATAAAAATGTATTTATCTATTTTAATAATGTGTTGGCCTTTATGAGTATATAAAAATATTATTTGGTGTGTAAATTATTGTAGGGTGGATGAGATCTTATGAATAAATTTGTGAAACAAGATCAAATCAGGATAAATTCTAACATTTGAAGCAGATCAAATAAAGATGGAAGATAAGAGAGAGAAGCATTTTGTGCTGGTTCATGGATCCTGTCACGGTGCATGGTGCTGGTACAAGCTGGCAACGCTGCTCAGATCAGACGGCCACAGAGTCACCGCCCTCGACTTGGCAGCTTCTGGAATTCACCCAAAGCAGATGCAGGAGGTCCATTCGATCTCCGACTACCTGGAACCGTTGATGGAGTTTATGGGCGCTCTGCCGCCGGAGGACAAGGTGGTGATGGTGGGGCACAGCATGGGTGGGGTTGGCTTGTCCGTTGCTATGGAAAGGTTCCCTGAGAAGATTGCTTCTGCCGTTTTCGCCACTGCTTTAATGCCAGGTCCAGGCCTTAACTACCTCACCATTTCTCAAGAGGTACTAATTTCCTCTTGCTTGATAATTCCATGTTATAGAGTCCAGAGATAAATCCAAACACATATTTCCTTTATAAGCACGCTAGATATATATATTGTAGAATCACTTAATTATCTTTATATTATTTTCATCCTTATTTTCTATTATCCCTTGAAGCATTCCTTCGGAAAGGAAAGGAAAACAAAAACAATAAAAAATACCGGTTTTGTTTTTTTCATGTGTTCCGAAAATATTGGTCCCAGCGGTATTCATTTTTCTAGAGGAAATGTTTTTAGAAGTATAGATGATTGTATTTATGTGCAAGTTTTTCTCATGTATGAATTATTGATTTCCTTTGTGTTTTTATGAGTTCCAAAAGTACAAATTAATTGGATCCTATTAATTAGGGAAATAATATACTACTTAGTTCATAGGATATGTGGATTATACCCTGCTTATATCAGGAATCCAGCTTATTCGACTTTGCCACACCCTGATAGTGATAGGTACGTAAGAGAGACAACCACACAATGACGACATAAATATAAAATGACAATGATCAAAATCACCACAAACAAGGGCAGGGGCAGGGCACCTAAATCCTAATCATTTGTAATTACCTAGCTAGCTTTGTGGATTTCATGCACATTGTGCATTTAAGAAGGTTAAGGTACAACAACATGCATGTGTTAAAAGTGTATACTTATTATAATATGTAAAGCTGGCGGTTGAAATAATAATACATTCTGTTTTCACTATTATATATCAGCCTTTTTGTTGTTGTTGTTGGACAAACGTACGTATAGATCCAGAATAGAATGAATGGCATCTTCATGGACAGCCAGTTTACATTTGATCAAGCCTCGGACAAACGTCATGCCTCTGTCCTCTTTGGCCCCAAATTGCTGGAATCTAAGTTCTATCAACTCTGCCCACCCGAGGTAATAATTAAGTGGTCTGGAAAGATGGACATTTATGGAAATTTCCTTTTACGTATGTATGTATGTAGCATGCATGCATGATAAAATTAAATTTGGCAGGATTTGACACTAGCAACTTTGTTAGCCAGACCACATCCTTCGCGTATGGATGCAAAGCCGTCTGAAGAATTATTGGCGTTGACGAGAGAAAACTATGGTTCGGTTCGTCGAGTTTACGTTGTGGCTGAACAAGATATAATACTTGCCCAAGAGGTCCAAAGGTGGATGATTGAGCTTAATCCACCAGATGAGGTGAAGCTCATCCCCGGTGCAGATCACATGCTCATGCTCTCTAAGCCTCAACAGCTCTCCTCTTGCCTCCAGGAAATCGCCCACCACTACTAGTCTACTAGCTTAGCTACTACGTCTTTTGAATCTTCTACTATCAGTTGGGCAGTTCCATGTTTGATCAAAACAAGGACTAATAATAATAGTAGCTACTATTATGTTTTGGCCAAATTTGTTGTAAAATGATATACCTCCATGGCTACATTCCATAATAATAGTCCTTTTAATTTCGTACAAAACAACTTTTGGTTGCCTAACTTTATGAATTCCTGCCTTTCATTTTCCAATCTTTTCACCATCCAATCACACTTTATTTCTAACAAAAATAACTCAATCGGCCGCCGAGGCCTTAATATTATGATGGGCATCATATCCAAGGCCCTTGACCAGCAGTTCCATTGTAAAAATGTTAGGGATAGAACATTATTCTTAAATACATAAATGTGTTATTGGACCGATCGATCAAGAGAATTAATTCCTTGTAAAGTCCACATGCAATTGCGATTGCATTTGGATGTATTAGTGCAATGCTCGCACCCATCATCATAAAATAAAAACATCATTAGTATTATCGGTGGCTAAGTAATTATAAATAGCAACAATGAAAGAAAACAGATGCAGGATCAAATAAAGATGGATGATAAGAGAGAGAAGCATTTTGTGCTGGTTCATGGAGCCTGTCACGGTGCATGGTGCTGGTACAAGCTGGCAACGCTGCTCAGATCAGACGGCCACAGAGTCACCGTCCTCGACATGGCAGCTTCTGGGATTCACCCAAAGCAGGAGCAGGAGGTCCATTCGATCTCCGACTACTTAGAACCATTGATGGAGTTTATGGCCACTCTACCGTCGGAGGAAAAGGTGGTGATGGTGGGCCACAGCATGGGTGGGGTTGCCTTGTCCGTTGCGATGGAAAGGTTCCCTAAGAACATTGCTGTTGCCGTTTTCGCCACCGCTTTAATGCCTAGTTCAGATCTTACCGTAGTCACCATTTCTCAAGAGGTACCTTCTTTTCCGTGCCTAGCTAGCTAAAAACGTTGATGGAACTATAAAAATCAATCAAACATTGACGGATTATTCTTTATTAAACATCGACATATATTTGTCTTAAATTTGTTTTTGACAACGTCGTCCTATATCTAGTTATATATATATATATATATATATGATTGCATGTATTACTTATCATCATATTTCTTTGTTTGTTCGTTACCATTATTCCTTGTACAACTCCTTAAAGATGTCATGCATGCATGCCACTAAGGAATTAATATTTGTATATATAAATTTTATGCGTGGAAAAATGTATAGATCGAGAGTAGAATGGATTCTTTCATGGATAGCCAGCTTACATTTGATCAAGGCTCAGACAAACGTCCAACCTCCTTCCTCTTTGGCCCCAAGTTGTTGGCATCCCATCTGTATCAACTCTCCCCGCCCGAGGTATGCAAGACCGTACGTAGTTTAGTTTTTTTTAATATATATATATATCATTATTTTCTTTCCAGAGAAATATATATATATATATATGTGTGTGTGTGTGTGGTTGCTGAAGTCACTATTCCAGCAACCAATATGTTAGCCGTTGATCAAGAATATGGAAAGCTAAAATTGAAAGAGGAACCTGGCAAACCGCTACAGCTTGTGGCGGTTGAACTATCTATATGTACCGGCTTCTATTTTAATAATAATCAAATATGTGGGCCTACTTTGTCAAATAGAAAGATAAAAAACGAAATTTATATTTTTATATACCAACCGCTACGAGCTGTAGCGGCTTGGTCTTTAATTTTATTTTTTTTACTATGTCTTCCGTTGTTCCACTTATTAAAATAAAGTTAAAAAATAATTTTTTTTTATATGTGAAACAGCTACAAGCTGTAGCGGCTTGGTCTTTAATGTTATTTTTTTTTATTACATGCCTTCCGTTGTCCCACTTTGTCAAACTAAAGTTAAAAAATGAAATTTTTTTTATATATATACCAGCCGCTACGAGCTATAGCGACTTGGTCTTTATTTTTATTTTTTTTACATACCTTATTTTGTAGCACAGCACATGATCAAACTAAATTCAAAAGGGAAAGCACTCTGTCTGACCCTCTCATGTACTCCCTCCGTCCCTTAATATAAGACGGTTTAAAGAAATTTTTTTGTCTTTTAATATATGACGTTTTAGAATTTCAAGTAAGCATTAATTGCTTAGTTTTCAATATTATCCCAAGTATTAAATATAACTTTGGTTCTCTTACTATTTTTTTCAATAAATAATAATATTTTTTTCAATATAAAGACAATATAGATATTTATATTATATAATTATTTTCTTAATATTTATGCACAACTCAAAAAAATCTTATAATATCAAGGGACGGAGGGAGTAGTAGTTACGGAAAGTACTTATCCTGTTGATGATTAATATGCCGTGTGAAATTAATGCCATGTGAAATTAAAATATCCAAATTGATATAGTCAGGTATCTTAATTTCAACACTACTGAATAAAAGCATAGGGAGCATTTGGTTGGCTACAAGTTGTAGCGGCTGGATATATATATATATATAATTCCTTTATTAACTTTAGTTCGACAAAGGAAGGCATATAAAAAAAAATATAAAAAATCAAGCCGCTACATCTTATAGCAGTTGGTATATATAAAAAAAATTATTCTTTTATTAACTTTAGTTTGGCAAAGTGGGACTACGGAAGGCATGTAAAAAAAATATTAATTAAAGACCAAACCGCTACAGTTTGTAACGGTTGACATATAAAAATACAAATTTCATTTTTTATCTTTTTATTTGACAAAATGGACTCACATATTTGACTATTATTAAAATAGAAGTCGATACATATAGATAATTTAACCGTCACAAGTTGTAGCGGTTCGTCAGATTTTTCTTTCAATCTCAGCCTTCCATGTACTTGATCAACGGGTGACATGTTAATTGATGGAATAGTGACTTCAGCAACCGATTGTAATGGATTGAAACCCTATATATATATATATATATATATATATATAGAGAGAGAGAGAGAGAGAGAGAGAGAGTTAATTATTAAGTATCTTTTTAATGTTCACTGGCTACCTATTAATTTACCCAAATACCGGAGGCATTTTATTTTAACGTTCACGATCTCTGAAGCAATCCTTGGTGACGAAATTCTATATATCCTTGTTATTAATTTCCTTTTCACCAATGATAAAATTTTATTTGCAGGATTTGAGTCTTGCAACTTTGTTGGTTAGACCATATCCTGCACGTGTTGATGCAAAGCCATCGGAAGAATTATTGGCGTTGACAAAAGAAAATTATGGTTCGGTTCGTCGAGTTTATGTTGTGGCTGAACGAGATATAATACTTCCCGAAGAGGTCCAAAAGTGGATGATTGAACTTAATCCAGTGGATGAGGTGAAGCTTATCCCTGGTTCAGATCACATGCTCATGCTCTCTAAGCCTCGGGAGCTCTCCTCTTGCCTCCAAGCAATCGCTGAGTACTACTGATTGAGAAAGAGCGGAGGAGGAGGAGGAGGGGAGGGAGGGTCTAATACTTTTTGCAAAGGAGAAAGATCATACTACATTCACAAATAATATGCGCCATGAAGTCCATGGTCCAGCTACATGTATTAGAATCACCATACAGCAATACGACAACTCAGGCAGGGAAAAATAGAAAGGAAATCGTCAAAGGGAGGATATTGAAGATATATATGAAAGCAGTACACAATTTACTATGTACATATGAACAACTTTTATATTGAAGTGAATCTACTTATCTCAGCCAACTTTTTCCATGACCATTTATCGACCTACTATATATACATCTTATGAGACGTGGGAGAGGAGACATAGGATCATCAGCAGTAGTCTGAGTCGAGTCTTTTGAGAATCAGCTGAGCATGGTAGGATGCCCAGAATGGAGCATCCTCTTAAACATGTCCATTCCAAATGCAGAATCTGATGAACTAGATAAACCAGCACCCAATTAACACACTAATTCCATTATTAGTTCAAGATAAACTGAGAACATAAACAGTGGAAACACAAAGATAAGCAATTTAAATTATTATAAAAACTCAACAATTTTCTAAGCAAAGCAATGAGTTTAAAGATAAAACTAACAAATTTTATAGAATGAAAACAACCACCGGCACAAGCAATTGGGAGGCAATCTAGCTTAGAAAAGATTACGACGTCATTATCACTACATCAGAAGTACAAAAGGAAATAAAAATATTGACACCAGACTCGCTTCTAACCCTAGTTAGACACCCCAAAGATAGGGAGACAAGACCGCAGTGATCTGGGGCAAACAGCTAACACAATCTTAGAAGGAGAAGAAAAAGACTCGTTTTTGTTTGTGGCAGGTAAATGTAGAACAACTATCTCAAAGGTGCTATAAAATGGAGGGATGGTGTCATACCACTGCATTCATCATTTGCCAAAAAAAATACTTATCTTTTCTGAAATTCAGGAAAAGTAGAAATGTTCACTGTACAGTTTAGGGGCTTGTCAGAAATGAAATCAACAGTTCATGCTTGAGATATAATAATTCAAGAGTGAAATATACATGACAAATGACCAGTTCAATTGAGGGGATGATAGTTGCAACATCAATTTCAAGAAGTGTCAACATCAATTTCTCAGGATTAAAAGGAAGACCAATCTAATCTAGAAGCTGCAACTATCACATCTCACAAACTCAACCAATAAGTCACACAGAGAAATAGGTTTAGACACACCATTAAACTTTATAGACGCAGTGTCAAGAAATAGATCCATGCTCATAATCCTGTAGCATCAAGTTGCAAAAAAAAAAAATCTAGGCATAATTACTTTAAAGGAAAAGTGCATATTTCACGCAGAGACTGGCCATGAATCCAAAATCCTTTGCCTCGCCTAAATACGAGTTAAAGACATAATTTTCTCATAGAGAAATAAGCGTTAAGCTAACCTCACAATACACTCCCCACCCCTCACCTCCCTAAAAAAAACTTGAAGAGGAAAAAAAAGGTGAAGCTTTACCATGTGAGAAAACAAGAGGAAAAACAAACTTAAATTTCATTCTCCAGCTACGCCAGTTTTTTGAACATGAAGTGTCAAGTATTGAACAACTTTTGACTGCTTTTGAAAAATTTAAGCCCAAGGAGTGATTATCCCACAGGCAAGGCTAAAAGCACAAGATGAAAAGGCTTATAACATTTAGCAAAAAAAACAAAAAAAAAGGCTTATAACACAGGACGATGACATTTGAATTTACAACGAATCAGAGATGCATCAGAAGGAAATTGACTCACCTTGAGATAGTGATTTCAAAGGGAAATGAGACACCCTCGACATTTGGTATTGGGGGAACGTGATCCCTTTTCTCATTCACAAATTTGATTATCTGAAATAAAACCTCACGAACAGATGCTTCTAGCGCTGCACGGCGAATACTTCTCTCTTCCAATGCAGTTTCTGAATATAGTTGAAGGGAGAAAATAAAGCCAAGCAAAATATTTATCCAAGTAATAGTGAAGCAGTAACAAAAATATGCAGCAACGCACAATTACTAGTAACTCTACATACCTCCAGGATCTACAACTACTTTGGAATGATGAGACTTGCCAGAATGTGCTTTAGGGTGCTGTGCAACATTTAAATTTATATACCACTGTTCCCAGTGCAGGCGTTCAACTTTATTAGTGAACCATGTCGCTGGTTTGTTTTTCATTTCATAGAAAGATAAACATATCTGCATCACTAACAAATCCATTAGTGAATATGTTACTCCCTCTGTTCCACAAAAAAGATTTACAAACGTTAAGGAATTCCATGTTTACCCTTTAAATTTATTGAGTGGTTAGTTTAGTAGTGATGGCATGGTAAATTTGAGGACATTGGCCATTTATACTACCATCAATAGAAATGGGACAAATAAGAAAATTATGGTATGTTGTTTAACAATTATGTAATTGAAGAAATAAAAGACATTATGAGATGATGATCAGGTCTTTTCATACAGAAAGGAAGCGTGAAATGTTAAACATGAGCATAGGAACATGTTGGGCAAAGAGAGCACATAAACTTACAAGATGCGAACATCAGTAATGTCTCAGGAAGTTTAGGTGTTTGATTAACACCAGTTATTAAAATTCAATATATTTGTGATTCATGAGAGGTGGGAATCATAAATTATACTCCTTTCGCCCAAAATAAATGTGCCCTAATTTGACTTTTATGGTCCAATTGACAAATTTATAAATAATCATAAAGTATTCAATATTGAAAACACAAACATTGGGGTCAGTAATAAACACTACGTAGTTTTGTATAGTTATAGACCTTTAGTCCCTCTGCCATATTATAAGAATTAAGAAATAATATTTCGATATTAAAATATTGTCAATTCGAGCATAATAATCAAATTAGGACATTTTTTTAGACAATGGAGAATGTAGGAATCTTCACTGAAATGATTTCCAACCAAGTCTTTGACCAAGGAACAGAAGAATTCCCACTACCGCTGTCAGGCCAGCCTGGGCCACGATATGACACATCAAAAAAAATGCAATAACTTAGAATTTAAATTTTATACCAACTGCTCCCACAGAACACTATCATACACAACGGTCTACAGTCCACACACACATTGCTTAACATACACAACGAAAACTAAAAGATTGATAGGTAACCATATATCATTGATAAACCAAAGATAAGCTAATTAAAGGTGGTACTTGGGAGACTGCAAACCTGATTTTTCTTGTTGGGGTGTTTCTCTACCCTATCAATGAACTGGTCAATCTTCTCATCTATTTTCTTTTCAAGTTCAGCATCAGCACATTGCACCTATACAATAAAAGGTTGCAGTTTTAAACAACAATGATACTAGGATTACGTTATCATATAATTTGACTTAATTTCTTCAATGTCTAAGTAACTATAAACTATAAAGTTGAACACATTCAAAGTTCAAACAACAGTAACCACAAAGAGATGAACAAACAATTCGCTATCAATTAAATTTACATAGTAATAAAAGCATATACGCTTCTCATAGAAATTTGGCAACATGGTCATCTGCATTTCAAAACTATATGTTCCCTTAATTACTATTTGAATGCAAATGCTACAGACGTGTGACAGCCTTCATAATAAAGAGGGAAAAAATCAATCAGAAGCTTATTGTGGCATATTACTAATGTAAACCCAATCCAGGCTACCATTCTATAAACTTTCTTCATAAAGTGACTTTGTTTTTGGAAATCATGGGTATCCAAATTTCTAAGAAACCCACTCTGATTGTCACTATCCAATAATATTTCACTTGTGGATAATGGATCAACCTATAACAAGTCTCGGAGATATTCTCATTTAGCAGTATCTTAAAAGATTCATATTGTCCAAACAAGTCTCGAAATTTAGTTTTCTTTGACTTGGCTAGTTTCTTCATAGGCAGTAGAGGTTCAAATGGAGAGACTCAGACAGCTCGGATGGTGAAAAATCATATGGAAAAGAGCATGGACATCTTAGAAGCCAACTCTGATATCAGAGAAGAATCATTGTGAAGGAAAATAAGATTGAGTTCTGTGTACTTATTTCTTTCTGTTAGCAGAGAGCGAGGAAGCTGCGGAGCCAATGCAGACAAGGAAAGGCCTAGAACACATGCTTGGAACCCAATCTTGAGTTCTTGACCCAAATAATAAACTATTAAGTCAGGCATATCCATTCATATTAGTCCTGAATATTTTCTAATGTGGGAATCCTGCCCAAAGTTACCTTGAACACATAGTTTTGGTTAATGGAATGGGAGAAACAAAAACAGGGAAAGCCATTTACCATGGAACACGGTATGACAGGGTAGGAGAAGCCATTAGTTTCCCCAAACGAATTTACACAAAATCAAGGAAAAAGTCCAATATCACTTACATATGTGATTTCGAAGAGTTCCAGATCAATATCCTTGGGCCGCACCAGACCTAAGGCCCTGTGGAACAAAATAGTGTGTAGAATGCCTGCACCAATCTCCACAATAAATCAAACAGATAACACTCTCGGCACTTATTAACAATATCAGATTGTGGTTTATGCTACAATAAATATAAGAAAAAAAAACAATTTACCAGCTAACTAGCAATCAGAATAGATTATTTCGACTAGTTTGTAAGAGGACGATGAAAAATTACTACGAAGATGGAGTGAGATTCTTAGAGGTAAAAGTCAGAAAAACATGTCACAAAGCACCGTATTACCACCAACATAATATTTAAGTTAGTTAGCCATCAGTTTAGATCACCAGTCCTAATTCAGCCAAAGTTAAAAGTATGAGAATCAAATCTCAACTTATTCCAACAAGTAATGGAAATGTTGCCAACAATAGTATTAAAATTTACAATGTCACATACTTCCTACCAAATACCAATAACATATCTCAATGCAAACAATAGTATTAAAATTTACTATGGTCTTAATTCATCATAAATATATGAATCATAAATACTGCAACCTCACAATTTGAAAGATACTCCCGTGCACAGAGTTTAAAATCATAATTGGATGTATAATCAAATTCAGTCAGATAAGGATGGAAAGCAAATTAAGGTCATATAGTACAGCGAGATTATTATCCAATTAAATACAACAAACGAACAAAAAAAATCTACATATTTGTAAAATCTGGTAGTCAAACAAAGTAAGCCGCTAATTCCAGGTATTGACTTACATCGCAGAACTTCCCGTATCTCAAAGTGCTCCACATCCTACAATCAGGTCAAAATTAAAAATTTCAAGACGAGTTAACAAAGTCCTCGGCAGTCTACAGAATTCAAAATATATGATCTCCAATTGCGAATAGCTAGAAGTAATATTACGATCACAAAACTACTTAAAAAAAGTGTGCAAGACACATAGAAAGGCTTACCAGTTCTTGGAGTTGACAAACTTCGCAGTTCATCACAGTTGTTTGAAATTTGAATGAAACACTAAAGAGGAAAGGAAAAATTGAGTAAACTTGATCGATGAATTAATTTTAGCCTGAAAGTTGATCGGAGGGAGATAGATGAACCCTAGAACATGTTCTCCACTTTGGGGAGCTGATTCGTCATCGTTTACGGGTGGAGCTATGTGTGAAAGACGGAAGAAAACGATTCGATAGGATGGTAAAGTATAAGTTAAAACTTAAAACAAGTGTACGCAACGGCGCCGATTGGGAATTTACGATAACAAACGTTATTTAGCGTGGTAATTACGTCCACAAAATATTAAGCGAGTAACAAAGTCGAAACATGGACCAATAAACGTTAATTTCATACTAAAATTCAATTCGAATTGTATTTAAATTTTTTTATTTAAATTCGACTCAACTCAAATATTTATTACTATAAATCGATCGGATTCGGATCGAATTATATTCAAATTAATCTATCAATTTCAAATTCAAGCTCGCATTCGAGTCTCCACATAATAACTAGTTTTATAATAAATATAAGTATAAATTTAATTTATTATTTTACTTAGAAATGAGAAAATATATTTATTATTATATTTTACAAATATAAAATAACAATTAAAATTAAAAATAAAACAAAGTAATAATAATTAATTAACCTAATTTAATTTAATTATATATATATATATACATTATGAGAGAATATATTGAGTATCTAATCGAATCTATATTAATCGAGTATGTATTGAACCATAATTAAGAATTTGAGTAGTTTGAATTTTAAACGGGTCGAGTATAACCTTACTCAGATTATACTCATATTTTTATTCGAACTATTTTTTATACTCAGATTTAATCATATTATAACGAATTTGAGTTTCGCTCGTATTTTTTTCAGTCGAGCCCGAACTGTTTGGCTTGTTTACAACCTTACATAAAATAGTGTTCCTGCCTCGTTTTAGGTGGTGTTTAATTGCATATTAACAACACACCTCTTAGGTTATGTTTGTTTGCAAAGATTATAATCCCAAGACTATTAATCCTAGAATTAAATAATCATAGTCACATGTTTATTTTTATATGATTATTAATGCGATAACTTAAAATAATCTCATTTTATGTTTGGTTTTTTCAAGATTAATTAAAGGATTGAATAAAAAATATTGTTTGGATTATTATACGCTTAATAATAATGACATATTTTAAACTATAATTGCGACGGCCCCAGGATAGGTTCAGTCAACCCAATCCATTATGAATCGCCAAATACATAGTACAGAATTTAAATACAAACTTTATATCACACGGTCGTGCAAAATACGACCACACAACTGTGAGTGTCAATACAAATATGTAAAAAATATTAACATTCAAACTAAGTCCTCATTACAATTATTATCACACTATTTATTAGAAATAGTGAGGACTACTACTACTCTCACTCGGACCGTCACTCTGTCCCCCGACTAGTTTTCGCGACATTCTCATTTTCTGAAGAGGATAATAGATGAAAAGGGTGAGCTCAACTAGTCCAGTAAAGAATATTATGACTAAGATAATGAAAAATAAATTATCGTTAGTCTTCAACAATTCAGATAAAATATTATAGACAATAAATTTTAGATCAATATTCGCAGTCGAAATAACAATTCATTAGAAGAGTTAAGTAGAGAATGAAGTCTACTATCTTCTATGATTTAAAAGTCCATCATCGATATTTTATCCCTGTAACATCAATCAATATACATCTTGACTCAAATATTTATCTTTGCACTATGGGCCAAAGATATTATATTCATTTGTATCTCCAATGGTCATGTTCATCTCAACTATAAGACCCCAACTTTTATGAATACAGATTTAATTTTTTTTATAAATTATTTTGAAATAGTAATGTGTTGATTTGATAAATGTGAAAAGTTATGGAAGAAATGTGTAAATATTTTAAAATAAGCAAATGGTTATAAAATATTATTGTTGTCGAGGAATATTCGTTTGGTCGTGGAATATTATTGTTGTAGGGGAATATTCGTACGACGGCGTAGCTATTTGTGGGCCCCACAACGGAATAACTGTCAGGATATAGAAAGCGATAAAAATAACCTTTTTATAAAATAACGGCGTAGTTGTTATCGTTAGTACTGTTAAAATATCCGGTGGTTAAAATACAGTAATACGCGGTGTTGCACAGTAGCACACGGTATTGCACAGTATTTTGAATTATTGATTTTTACGTGAGAAGGCACTTACTCAATTATTGTTACAGTAATTACTGTTCAATATTTTATATTATTGACTCAATAATTGCTACGTTGATATTTTATATTATTGACTCAATAATTGTTATATTGATATTTTATTGACTCAATAATTGCTACGTTGCTATTTTATATGATTGATTCAATAATGGCTACAGTTGATATTTTGTATTATTGATTCAATAATTGTCACTGCACAGTATTTCACATTATCAACTCAATAATTCATATTATTTGAATAATATTATCAGATAGCATTATTGACAATAGTCTAAGGAAGTTCTGTCTAGGAGGGGTTATTTAATTGCGCGCCAGTAAGAAAAAATCCTTATTGGAAGGCCCCCTCTTTCCTGGGATCGACCTGGTTGTCAATATTGTAGTTCTATAATATTATTTGTGAATAATTAATTATTGATTTATATGATAAGAAAATATTTATTTTGTGGATATAAAAGAAGGAATTAGTACTGATGTATTTTTATCAGTATTTTGGTGTGAAAAATCATCCGCTTATGAATTTCGAATAATTTATGTTTGAAATTTGAAAAAACTTCATTCTACAAAGTTGTAGAGAATTAAATTTTCTATAGAAAGATATAAAATTTGTATTTTTCTGACAAATGGGCTATTTATTATGAATTATTAAAATTTTGAAAAATAAATATTTTTTTAATGGATGGGCCCCACTTTTGTTGAAAATTTTTGATGTTTTGATAGCTGTCAGGCGGCGAAATTTTTAAAAATAATAATATTATTTTATTAATTTAGTCTACTTTGACATCCTAAGCTTTTCCTATAAATAGGGTGCTTATGTTAGAATTGAAAATCACACCAGAATCAGAAATTTTCTCTCTCTATAATATCGAGCGTATTTTTGTGAGTATTTAGATACTTTGAGTATTACAATTCAATATTACTATTCAGTGCAAGTTTCCTTCGATATTATATCCGATATTCTAGCTAGAGGTACTATCCTTTTGAGGTAAGGGATATTATTTTCTTTCATAAATGATGTTATTTTTTTCAATATCATTATACCAAAATATTGGCATGAATTTTATTATGAAATTCTTATTTTTTCGTTAGGGTTACTATTCACGTATACGGCACTATTCACGAAAAAATTAAATTTTCTTCTGTTTGTTCAAATTGCTTGTTAAAGTTCTTATCTTTGATTGGATCTAAGTTTTGAGCTTCATTCTTGAATTTTGCTCTACAAAGTATTATTATGGAATATTATTGAATTTGAATAAACTAAAATACGAATCCTTAATCTTGTCCTTTATCTCATTGGATTCGTTGTTTATATTATTTTTCATCATCCTCAGTCCTAAGTGATGATATAACTGAATATCTTTGGCCTGTAGAACAAAGATGAAAGATTACCTGATGAATATCTTTGGCCGTAGTGCAAAGATGACAGGTGTTGAGATGAGCATGACCACTGATGATATAAATGAATATCTTTGGCCTGTAGTGCAAAGATGAATATTTGATTTGAGATGAATATTGATTGATGTTACAGGGATAAAATATTGATGATGAACGGTTATTTTCGCTGCGAATATTGATCTAAAATTGGTTGTCCATTATATTTTATCTGATTTAGTGAAGGCTAACGATAATTTATTTTTCATTATCTTAGTCATAATATTCTTTATTGGGCTAGTTGAGCTTACCCTATTCATCTGTTGTCCTCTTCAAAAAATGAAAATATTGCGAGAACTAGTCGGGGTACAGAGTGATGGTCCGAGTTAGAGCAGTAGTAGTCCTCACTATTTTTAATAAATAGTGTGATAATAATTGTAATGAGGACTTAGTTTGAATATTAATATTTTTTACATATTTGTATTGACACTCACAGTTGTGTGGTCGTATTTTGCACGACCGTGTGATATAAAAATTTGTATTTAAATTCTGTACCATGTATTTGGCGACTCAGAATGGGTTGGGTTGACTGGACCTATTCTGGGGGGCGTCACATCAACACCTGTCAATCTTTGCACTACGGGCCAAAGATATTTATCAGGTAATCATTCATCTTTGCTCTACAGGCCAAAGATATTCAGTTATATCACCATTTAGGACTGAGGATGATGAAAAATAATATAAATAACGAATTCAGTGAGATAAAGGACAAAGATTAGGGATTCGTAATTTAATTTATTCAAGTTCAAGAATATTTCATAAGAATACTTTGTGAAGCAAAATTCAAGAATGAAGATCAAAACTTGGGTCCAATCAAAGATAGGAACATTAACAAGCAACTTGAACAAATAGAAGAAAATTTAATTTTTTTCGTGAATAGTGCCGTATACGTGAATAGTAACCCCGACGAAAAAAATAAAAATTTTCATAAGAAAAATCATACTTCGTGAATAGTACCGTATTCGTGAATAGTGTCGTATACGTGAATAGTAACTCTGACTAATAAAAATTTCATAATAAAATTTATACTAATATTTCGATGAAATGATATTGAAAGTAATAACATCATTTACGAAAGAAAATAACATCCCTTACGGGAAAAAAAATATCCTTTACCTCAAAAGAACAGTATTTCTGACTGAAATTTCAGGTATAATGTTGAAGAAAACTTGCACTGAATAACAACACTCAAAGTATCTAAATACTCACAAAAATACGCTCGATATTATAGAGAGAAAAAATTTCTGATTCTGGTGTGGTTTTTAATTCTAAACTAAGCATTCTATTTATAGGAGAATGGAAGGACACTATTTAGAAAATAAAATCACGGACTGCACAATACATTCACGGGCGACAAAGCCTTCGGCCGAATTTCTAAAAAAAATTAATTTACTATGCAGCACTATGCAATAAATATTCTAATAAAACGAAAAATTTAAATAAAATATAATATATTATAATAAAATAAATTTTATAATATATATATATATATATTAAAAAAAAACTTACCTGCCTTATATATATATAAATATATATTAAAAAAAAACTTACCTGCCTTATACGGCAGGTAATCTGATTATATATGTATATATAAAATTTATATAATAAATATATAAAATTTATATATATAAAATAAAACTTATAATATATATATTTATATATATTACCCTCCATTCACGTAAACTCCCCCTCCCCCATTTCTATTTTCATCACATGTGGGCTTCACCCATAATCCATCCAACATATGGGCTCCACCTTATATATATATATATATATATATATATATATATATGTATACTGAATAACTTTCTATCGATTATTGAAAAATGAGTAAATAGGGGGTCCAAAATAATACGCCAAACTTACAACAAATACTGATAAAAATACCTCAGCACTAATTCTTTCTTTTATATCCACAAAAATAAATATTTTTTTATCATATAAATCAATAATTAATTATTACCAAATAATATTACAGAACTACAATATTGACAACCTAGGTCGTTTTCAAGAAAGAGGGGGTCCTTTCGATAAAGATTTTTTTTACTGGCGCGCAATTAAATAATCCCTCCTAGACAGAACTTTCTTAGACATTATCAATAATGCTATCTAATAATATTATTCAAATAATATGAGTTATTGATTTGATAATTTGAAATACTGTGAAATAACAATTATTGAATCAACAAAATATTATGCAATTATCAATGTAGCAATTATTGAATCAATAATATAAAATATTGAACAGTAATTACTGTAACAATTATTGAGTAGTGACTTCTTACATAAGAATCAATAATTAGAATTACTGTGCAATACCGTGTGCTACTGTGCAACACCGCATATTACTGTATTTTAACCACTGGTTATTTCAACAGTTTTAACGATAACAACTACGCCGTTATTTTTAGAAAACTCATTCATTGTCGTTCTCTTAATCCGACAGTTATTCCGTTGTTGGGTCCACAAATAGCTGCGCCGTCGTACGAATACTTCCCCGACAACAAGAATATTCCACGACCAAATGAATATTCTCCGACAACAATGAATATTTTATAACCACTTGCTTATTTTAAAATATTTGCACATTTCACCCATAACTTTCACATTTATCAAATCAACACCTTACTATTTCGAAATAATAGATAAAGAAAATTAAATCTTTATTCATAAAAGTTGGGGTCTTACAACTTCCCATCCTTATAAAATTTCGTCCTCAAAATTGACGTACGTACTTGGTATGTCGAAAAGGTGAGGATACCTCGCTTTCATTTCCGATTCCAACTCCCAGGTCATTTCTTCAATTTCATGGTTTCTCCATAAAACTTTGACTTGAGGTATAACCTTTGAGCGTAGAACAGTGTTCTTTCTTATCCAAGATCTTGACAGGTACCTCCTCGTACGTTAAATCTTCGGCTATCTCGTCTGGTTCTAACTCAATAATGCGATTTGGGTCTTTCACATATTTTCGAAGTACGGATATGTGAAAAACGTTATGAGCACGAGACATGCTTGGAGGTAAGACGAGTCTATAGGCCACATTTCCTACTCGGTCAATAATCTCAAATGGACCAATAAATCGAAGATTGAGTTTTTCTCTCTTCCCAAATCTCGTAACTCCCTTCCACGGAGCAACACGTAGCAATACATGATCCCCAACATTAAATTTCACGTCCTTTCGATGAAGATCCACATAACTCTTTTGTCGATCCTGTGCTGTTTGTATACGTTGTCGGATTATTTGCATCATTTCCGTAGTCATACGTACTAACTCTGGTCCCAACAATGTTGCTTCACCCACCTCATCCCAGCATACTGGAGAGCGACATTTTCTCCCATACAATGCCTCGAATGGAGCCACGCCTATACTTGCCTGATAACTGTTATTGTAGGAGAATTCCACCAATGGTAAGTACTTATCCCAACTCCCTTTGAAGTCTATAACACAAAGTCTTAATAGATATTCAAGAGTTTGAATAATCCTTTCCGATTGTCCGTCCGTTTGAGGATGATATGCTGAACTGAATCGTAAATCCGTGCCCATATCTTTCTGCAAACTAACCCAAAATCGTGAAGTAAATATGGGGTCACGATCCGAAACTATGGATACTGACATGCCATGCAATCTCACAATCTCATTTACATACATACGAGCAAGACGTTCAAGGGAATAAGTCTCCCGTATCGGCAAGAAATGAGCAGACTTGGTTAATCTATCGACAATAACCCAAATCGCATCTATGCCTTGAGAAACCTTGGAAAGACCCGTAATGAAATCCATGGTAATGTGTTCCCATTTCTATTTTAGAATCTCAAGTGGTTGCAATGGACCCTTCGGCACTTGATGCTCCGCCTTTACACGTTGACAAGTTAAACACCTCGAGATAAACTCCGCGATCTCTCTCTTCATATTGTTCCACCAAAATATATGTAGAAAAATCACGATACATTTTGGTACTCCCAGGATGGATTGTAAACGGTGTGTTGTGTGCCTCCATCATAATTCTATGCTTCAAGTCAGAATCGTTAGGAACACAAAGTCTGGAGTTGATTCGAAGTATTCCTTCTTCATCGATTCTTCCTTCCGGAATCGCACCTTCTTTCTCATCTTCATCAGCTCCGGATCTGTAGCTTGAGCAGCTTTAACTTTATCAATTAAAGCTGGTTCTACGCATATACTTGACATCATTACACTCGTTCCCGCATATGATCTTCTACTCAACGCGTCAGCTACCACGTTCGCTTTTCCAAGATGGTATTGGATGGTATGGTCGTAATCTTTCAACAACTCAAGCCAACGTCGTTGCCTCATGTTGAGTTCCTTTTGAGTGAAGAAATATTTGAGGCTCTTATGATCCGTATAGATCTCCACTTTCTCTCCATACAGGTAGTGTCTCCAGATCTTTAATGCGAAAACGACAGCTGCCAACTCTAGATCATGAGTAGGATAATTCCTCTCATATTCTTTGAGTTGTCGCGAAGCATAGGCTATGACTTTCCCATGTTGCATGAGAACACATCCTAACCCTTTGCCCGAAGCGTCACTGTAAATGACAAATCCATCCGAACCAGATGGTATCGTCAGAACAGGTGCCGAAATAAGTCTCCTCTTGAGTTCTTGAAAGCATCTTCTTGCATTCCTCGTTCCATACGAATTTTGTATCTTTCCGAGTCAGCTGAGTTAATGGAGTAGCGATTCGAGAAAATCCTTCCACGAATCTCCGATAATAACCAGCTAAGCCTAGAAAGCTTCATACTTCGGTCACCGACTTAGGTTGTTCCCAACTTTGTATTGCTTCAATCTTCGCCGGGTTAGCAGATACTCCACGTTTCGATACCACGTTCCCAAGGAATGCTACTTCCTCAAGCCAGAACTCGCATTTCTTCAGTTTGGCATATAGCTTATTTTCACGAAGCCTTTGAAGTACCAGCTTCAGGTGGTTCTCATGATCTTCACGACTTTTGGAATAGATGAGGATGTCATCAATAAAGACAACCACAAACTGATCTAAATATTCTTTGAATACTCGGTTCATCATATCCATGAAAGCAGCAGGAGCATTATTCAATCCAAAAGACATGACTAAAAATTCATAATGCCCGTACCGAGTTCTGAAAGCAGTTTTCGGAATATCCTCAGTTTTAATCTTCAGCTGATGATATCCAGAACGAAGATCGATCTTTGAAAAGAATTGTGCGTCTTGTAACTGGTCGAACAGGTCATCAATGCGAGGTAGCGGATACCTATTCTTGATGGTGAAATGGTTCAACTCCCGATATTCAATACAAAGTCGTATACTCCTGTCTTTCTTCTTTACGAATAAGACAGGAGCACCCCAATGAGACGTACTAGGATGAATAAAATCGATGTCCAACAACTCCTGTAGTTGGACCTTTAACTCCTGAAGTTCAATAGGAGCCATTCGATATGGGGTTTTAGAAATGAGTTTTGTATCGGGCTTAAGATCAATAAAGAATCCAACTTCATGTTCTGGGGGTAGACCGAGAAGTTCTTCAGAAAATACATCAGGAAACTCATTAACAACATAAATATGATTCAAATCTGTCGTATTTTGGTTTAGATCAGTAACATGAGCTAAGAAAGCTTGACATCCATTTTTTAATAAACGAATAGCTTTGTGACTTGAAATGACATTGACTGATTTTAGTGGTTTGGTTGTTTGGATTCGCACAACAGGTTGGTTAGGAATATAAAAACTAACAACCTTACGAAAACAATCAATTTTGGCATGGTAAGTGGTTAACCAGTCAATTCCTAAAATCACGTCAAATGCAAGTATTTTCAAATATATAAGATCAATAGGTAAGGTAAGGGTACCAATCTGAATCAAGCAAGATTTATAAAATGTAGATGTAACGAAAGTTTCTCTAACGGTGTTTCAACAGATAAGTCAAAGTCTAACTTCTCAGGTGTCAAATTTAATCGTTGAGCACAAGCAGGTGAAATAAAAGAATGGGTAGCACCGGTATCTAGCAAGGTGTAAACTTCGCAAGAGTTTATGACTAGCTTACCCGTAATCACCTTGTGTGAGTTCCTCGCGTTTTGGGCTGTCACGACAAACGCTCTTTCCAGAAACCACCGACTTTGACTTGTCCGAAACCACCTTTGGAATCACCACCCCCGCTGAACTTGGTTTCACTACAGGATAATTTCGAGCTATATGTCCTTCTTTTCCACAGTTATAGCATGCTTTGAATTGTTGTGGGCAGTTTGGGCTGATGTGTCCCTCTTTCTCGCATTTATAGCATACGACCGGTGATCGTTCTCCTCTCCTAGAAATAGTTGATGCTGGTGCTGATGTCAATGTCTTCACGTTCTCATTGTTGTACCTTCTCTTCTTGAAATCTCCTCCCGATTCACTTTTTCTACTATCATGACCACGATTACCACCGGAGTGGTTACCGCTTCTGTCATGATACTTATCTCCCTGTTGGTTGTCATTGTTCCTAGGACTGCTGCCACCGGTACGACCTTGGTTGAACATAATTACTATCTCATTCTAACAACTAGGCCTTGTTTACTACATCCGAATATAGAGAAAATTTGTGAGAAATGAGGTATTGATGAATTTCGAGTTTTAAACCTCTCAGAAATATTCGCGTCATACGTTCCTCATTCTCACCAAATGAGGTGCAAACTTGGACAACTCCGCGAACTTAGCCTCGTACTGGGACACAGTCATGTTGTTCTGTTCTAGTCTGATAAATTCTACCTCCTTCATATGACGAATACTTTCAGGAAAGTACTTGTCATTGAACAGTTTCTGGACCGCTTCCCAAGACATCTTGAGTGCGGCAGTCTGGGTACGCTTCATAGATTCCCACTAGTAATCTGCCTCTCCAAGGAACATAAAGGTGGCAAATGAAACATTCTGTTCTTCCGTGCATCTCAAGACATCAAATATCTTGATAATTTGCTTAACCCACGTCTCCGCCTTGATCGGATCCGGCTTTTCCAAAAATTCTGGTGGTCCCAATTCTTTGAACTGCTTGGCAGTGACAATTCACATGTTGTTATTATCTCCACCTGTATTTTGCACACGAGTTTCCCTCGTCTGGTTTTGCATGAACTGCAAAAAGCTTCTAAACATCTCATCGTTTATCGTCTGATCAGTGTTGTTTTCAGGATGAACATTGTCTTCCTGTTGCACGTTCTCCTGGTTGGTGATTAAAGTTGTCTCCACGGTCTCATTCACTCCATTGTTAACATTCTCAGGTGTCATTCTCAAATACTGTCATAAAACAAGGGTTAATTAAATAAATTAACATATCAACCCTATACTCCGACTGACCAATTAAACATCAGATAAGCTTAGGTAAGACACACTAGCGAAGGATTTACTCGTCTCTCCCCTTCTAGTTCTATTCCCCGATCTCCGCCAGAGATCATATCCCTAAGCTCTGATACCAACTGTGACGGTCCCAGAATAGGTCCAGTCAACCCAACACATTCTGAGTCGCCAAATACATGGTACATAATTCAAATACAAACTTTATATCACACGATCGTACAAAATACGACCACACAACTGTGAGTGTCAATACAAATATGTAAAAAATATTAACATTCAAACTAAGTCCTCATTACAATTGTTATCACACTATTTATTAGAAATAGTGAGGACTACTACTACTCTCACTCGGACCGTCACTCTGTCCCCCGACTAGTTCCCGCGACATTCTCATTTCCTGAAGAGGACAATAGATGAAAAGGGTGAGCTCAACTAGCCCAGTAAAGAATATTATGACTAAGATAATGGAAAATAAATTATCGTTAGTCTTCAACAATTCAGATAAAATATTATGGACAACAAGTTTTAGATCAATATTCGCAGCGGAAATAATAATTCATTAGAAGAGTTAAGTAGAGAATGAAGTCTACTATCTTCTATGGTTTAAAAGTCCATCATTAATATTTTATACCTGTAACATCAATCAATATACATCTTGACTCAAATATTTATCTTTGCACTACGGGCCAAAGATATTCATTTGTATCTCCAATGGTCATGTTCATCTCAACACCTGTCAATCTTTGCACTACGGGCCAAAGATATTCATCAGGTAATCATTCATCTTTGCTCTATAGGCCAAAGATATTCAGTTATATCACCATTTACGACTGAGGATGATGAAAAATAATATAAATAACGAATTCAGTGAGATAAAGGACAAAGATTAAGGATTCGTAATTTAATTTATCCAAGTTCAAGAATATTTCATAATAATACTTTGTGGAGCAAAATTCAAGAATGAAGATCAAAACTTGGATCCAATCAAAGATAGGAACCTTAACAAGTAACTTGAACAAATAGAAGAAAATTTAATTTTTTCGTGAATAGTGCCGTATACGTGAATAGTAACCCCGACGGAAAAAATAAAAATTTTTATAAGAAAAATCATACTTCGTTAATAGTACTCGTGAATAGTACCGTATTCGTGAATAGTGTCGTATACGTGAATAGTAACTCTGACAAGTAAAAATTTTATAATAAAATTTATACTAATATTTCGATGAAATGATATTGAAAGTAATAACATCATTTACGAAAGAAAATAACATTCCTTACAAAAAAATAATAATATCCTTTACCTCAAAAGAACAGTACTTCTGACTGAAATTTCAGGTATAATGCTGAAGAAAACTTGCACTGAATAACAACACTCAAAGTATCTAAATACTCACAAAAATACGCTCAATATTATAGAGAGAGAAAACTTCTGATTCTGGTGTGATTTTCAATCTAAACTAAGCATCCTATTTGTAGGAGAATGGAAGGATATAATTTAGAAAATAAAATCACGGACTGCACAGTACATTCACGGGCGCCAAAACCTTCGGCCAAATTTTGAAAAAATTTAATTTACTATGCAATAAAATATTATAATAAAACGAAAAATTTAAATAAAATATAATATATTCTATTTATAATCTAATAAAATAAAATTTATAATATATATATATATATATATATATATATATATATTAAAAAAAACTTACCTGCCTTATATGGCAGGTAATCTGATTATATATGTATATATAAAATTTATATAATAAATATATAAAATTTATATATATAAAATAAAACTTATAATGTAAGACCCCAACTTTTATGAATAAAGATTTAATTTTCTTTATATATTATTTTAAAATAGTAAGGTGTTGATTTGATAAATGTGAAAAGTTATGGGAAAAATGTGCAAATATTTTAAAATGAGCAAGTGGTTATAAAATATTCTTGTTATCGGGGAATATTCGTTTGGTCGTGGAATATTCTTGTTGTCGGAGAATATTCGTACGACGACGCAACTATTTGTGGGCCCCACAACGGAATAACTGTCGGATATAGAAAGCGACAGAAATAACCTTTTTATAAAATAACGGCGTAGTTGTTACCGTTAGTACTGTTGAAATACCCGGTGGTTAAAATACAGTAATACGCGGTGTTGCACAGTAGCACACGGTATTGCACAGTATTTCGAATTATTGATTCTTACGTGAGAAGGCACTTACTCAATTATTGTTACAGTAATTACTGTTCAATATTTTATATTATTGACTAAATAATTGCTACGTTGATATTTTATATTATTGACTCAATAATTGTTACACTGATATTTTATTGACTCAATAATTGCTACGTTGCTATTTTATATGATTGATTCAATAATGGCTACAGTTGATATTTTGTATTATTGATTCAATAATTGTCACTGCACAGTATTTCACATTATCAACTCAATAATTTATATTATTTGACTAATATTATCAGATAGCATTATTGACAATGTCTAAGAAAGTTTTATCTAGGAGGGGTTATTTAATTACACGCCAGTAAGGAGAATTCCTTATCGGAAGGCCCCCTCTTTCTTGGGAACGACCTGGTTGTCAATATTGTAGTTCTATAATATTATTTGTGAATAATTAATTATTGATTTATATGATAAGAAAATATTTATTTTGTGGATATAAAAGAAGGAATTAGTGCTGATGTGTTTTTATCAGTATTTTGGTGTGAAAAATCATCCGTTTATGGATTTCGGATAATTTATGTTTGGAATTTAAAAAAACTTCCTTCTACAAAGTTGTAGAGAATTAAATTTTCTATAGAAGAATATAAAATTTGTATTTTTATGACAAATGGGCTATTTATTATGAATTATTGAAGTTTCAGAAAATAAATATTTTTAAATAAAACGGTGGGCCCCACTTTTGTCATTGCTTGGAAAATGCTAAAATTTCTTAGCAGCCAGGTGGCGGAATTTTATATAAAAAAATATTATTTTATTCAAAAGTCTACTTTGGCATCCTAAGCTTTTCCTATAAATAGGGTGCTTAGGTTAGAATTGAAAATCACACCAGAATCAGAAGTTTTCTCTCTCTATAATATCGAGCGTATTTTTGTGAGTATTTTGATACTTTGAGTGTTAGTATTCAGTGCAAGTTTCTTTCAGTATTATATCCGATATTCCAACCAGAGGTACTATTCTTTTGAGGTAAGGGATGTTATTTCTTTCATAAATGATGTTATTTTTTTCAATATCATTATACCAATATATTGGCATGAATTTTATTATGAAATTCTTATTTTTTCCGTCGGAGTTACTATTCACGTATACGGCACTATTCACGAAAAAAATAAATTTTCTTTTGTTTGTCCAAATTGCTTGTTAAAGTTCTTATCTTTGATTGGATCTATGTTTTGAACTTCATTCTTGAATTTTGCTCCACAAAGTATTATTATGAAATATTATTGAACTTGAATAAACTAAAATACAAATCCTTAATCTTGTCCTTTATCTCATTGGATTCGTTGTTTATATTATTTTTCATCATCCTCAGTCCTAAGTGGTGATATAACTGAATATCTTTGGCCTGTAGAGCAAAGATGAATGATTACCTGATGAATATCTTTGGCCGTAGTGCAAAGATGACAGGTGTTGAGATGAACATGACCACTGATGATACAAATGAATATCTTTGGCCTGTAGTGCAAAGATGAATATTTGATTTGAGATGTATATTGATTGATGTTACAGGGATAAAATATTGATGATGAACGGTTATTTCCGCTGCTAATATTGATCTAAAATTAGTTGTCCATTATATTTTATCTGATTTATTGAAGGCTAACGATAATTTATTTTTCATTATCTTAGTCATAATATTTTTACTGGGCTAGTTGAGCTCACCCTTTTCATCTGTTGTCCTCTTTAGGAAATGAAAATATTGCGGAAACTAGTCGGGGGACAGAATGATGGTCCGAGTTAGAGCAGTAGTAGTCCTTACTATTTTTAATAAATAGTGTGATAATAATTGTAATGAGGACTTAGTTTGAATATTAATATTTTCTACATATTTGTATTGACACTCACAGTTGTGTGGTCGTATTTTGCACGACCGTGTGATATAAAAGTTTGTATTTGAATTCTGTACCATATATTTGACGACTCCGAATGGATTGGGTTGACTGGACCTATTCTGGGAGGCGTCACATATAATATATATATTTATATATAATACCCTCCATTCACGTAAACTCCCCCCTCCCCCATTTCCATTTTCATTACATGTGGGCTCCACCCATAATCCATCCAACATATATATATATATATATATATATACTGAATAATTTTTTATCGATTATTGAAAAATGAGTAAATTGAGGTCCAAAATAATACGCTAAACTTACAACAAATACTGATAAAAATACCTCAACACTAATTCCTTCTTTTATATCTACAAAAATAAATATTTCTTTATCATATAAATTAATAATTAATTATTCTCAAATAATATTACAGAACTACAATATTGACAACCAGGTCGTTCCCAGGAAAGAGGGGGCCTTCCGATAAAGATTTTTTCTTACTGGCGCGCAATTAAATAACCTCTCCTAGACAGAACTTCCTTAGACATTATCAATAATGCTATCTAATAATATTATTCAAATAATATGAGTTATTTATTTGATAATTTAAAATACTGTGAAATGACAATTATTGAATCAACAAAATATTATGCAATTATCAATGTAGCAATTATTGAATCAATAATATAAAATATTGAACAGTAATTACTGTAACAATTATTGAGTAGTGACTTCTTACGTAAGAATCAATAATTAGAATTACTGTGCAATACCGTGTGCTACTGTGCAACACCGCGTATTACTGTATTTTAACCACCGATTATTTCAACAGTTTTAACGGTAACAACCACGCCGTTATTTTTAGAAAACTCATTCTTGTCGTTTTCTTAATCCGACAGTTATTCCGTTGTTGGGTCCACAAATAGCTGCGCCGTCGTACGAATATTCCCCGACAACAAGAATATTCCACGACCAAACGAATATTCTCCGACAACAATGAATATTTTATAACCACTTGCTTATTTTAAAATATTTGCACATTTCACCCATAACTTTTCACATTTATCAAATCAACATCTTACTATTTCGAAATAATATATAAAAAAAATTAAATCTTTATTCATAAAAGTTGGGGTCTTACAATAATTTAAACTTATTTATCATCTAAATAAACATATAATTATAATGGAATTGATTTCTAAAAAAACATATAATTATTTAAAAAGCCATAAAGATACATTTGAATGCTACTAAAACATTAACTAGTCTAACAAATTAAAGCATTTAACTAGTAAGAGATTATTATTATTAGTCTAACAGATTAATAATAATATTAATAACAAATTAATAGCTAGATTAATAATAATAATCTAGTTTATTTATTTAAATGCTACTAAAATATTTAACTAGTTTAACAGATTGTTATTATTAATCTAACAGATTAATTATTATTATTAGTTAAAATATTTAACTAGTCTAACAGATTTAGTCAAATTTGATTGATCAAACAAATTATTATTTATATTCCCATGTCTATTGTCAACTATGACAGATGAAGATGTTTTGGTTAATATTTGTTTAATTTATCTAAATATCAAATAAAAGTTTGAAAGTTTATTGGATTTTATGCACAAAAATAAAATAAAATAAGGAAATAAATCTACTCCTTACATTATTGCAATGACTTCAAATGGTGCATCAGTTCAATAGTCTACTTCTACTTCTTACAATATTCGTTTATTAATCTATATTTAAATAAGTTATAATTTATAGCAGTTTAAATATAAATTATTGAACTGTTATAAAAATTTAAATAATCAAATATCTTTTAAATTATAATATTTAAATATTATAAAAGTTCAATAATTAATTTTTAAATATTTAAATATAAATATTCAGCATAACTTAAAAAAATTTAAATATTTTAACTTAATGGTGCAACAGTTCAATAATGTAATGAGTATTATACTGTTGAATCTGCTAGAATAGTTTATTGGATTTTATGCCAAAAAAAAAAAAAACGAAGCAGATTTTGAACATTTTAGTCAAAATTTGTTTTCACCAAAAAAAGAAGATAGTTTGATAAATTGATAGAAAAGGATATTATGATAATTTTTTTAAAAAAAATCGAGTTTAATTTTGTTTAGCAATTTTAGCCCAACAAGCTTTCGCTGCGCCACTTTATTAGAACTTGTTCATGAGATGGTTAATCAGTCCTCGTCCTCGCTAAGATTGCTCGATCAACGAACAGCTACGAGAATTAATGGTCCAAATTCGTATTATATAAAACCTAACTACACAATATTATTATATTTTCTTATGGTTTAAATTTTAATTAAAGAAGTTATTCTTTAAGAGTGTGATTCTATTTCTTTTATTTTCATTATTGTATGTAAAATATTGTAACAACATAAATCTAAAGATATTGCATTTGGTATTTTTTTTGTCAAATAAAAAATTATCTTAGACTTTAGCTATAAAAAAAAAAATACCCAACATATATATCTACATTAACATTCAAACTTGAGATCTAGTTGAAAGAAGAAAACAAAAGACCAGCACACGACAACAAAGGAGAGGAATGAGTACTACTACATTCTTGATCGGTTCTTTGTTCTTCAAATTCATGTGTGGCCACTTTCTTCTCAATGGAAGTGATATTTGAGCATGATTATTGCTAATATAGTATTCTAAGCAAGAAAAAGCATAACACGACAAGTAACTTTTCCTAAATTAATTAATCCCATATATATATATATATATATATATATATATATATATATATATATATATATATAGTCATGCATCATCAAATTGGAATATAAGTCTTTCTTGTGTGGGGTCCGGGGATTAGAGATATCAACCACCAGTACTCCAATCTTAACCCTTGCTATATATTTTCTTACCATAATAGCCCTAGCTAGTAGAAATATATAACACATGTAAACAATAAGAATAATGCTAATATCACATAAAGATGTAACATAAAGGTTATATATTATTGAGGTAATAATATGTGATTTGTTGTTAAGTTAAGTGGATCATGTCAATAATAAATTACATACTGCTACGTCCTGCTACGTCAGCATTATATGAGAGTTATGTAATTATTTTATGTGATAGTAGTATGACTCAAACAATAATCAAGTTTTTGGCAGGTATATCAGGGGGACCCAATAAAGATTTTTTGATTCTTAATTAATAGTAGTACAAAAGGATGGTGGAAATTGTTCACCTCATCATTTCATTAGCAGGCTGTCTTAATTTGTAGGAAATTAATTGTTCGAGAATTATATAGGAAGAATGGACCTCCTCCTGGCTAAACTAGCTAGCTAATTATTCTTAAGTGGAGTGGAGTATTTGTTTTAGACGTACTAACAATGGACATTAGCTAATTACCACCATAAATCCCTTTTGTGAATGGGTCCAATAATTAATCAAGTCTATTTGAAAATTGAAATCCAACTATATATGCACCATGATCAATCTTAATTGGGATTCAGATTTTCATGCATTTGTTTCAAATTTACCACCATATAGTAAATCATAAAAAATAAATAAAAAATCATTGAGACTCGTGTCTGTGTAATCCCATAAATTAAGGACGCTAGCTAGACTTGTGCTATTACAAATGCAGTAAAATATAGTATGATAAAATTATACATGCATGCATGCATATGGTAGTTCGAATTAACTTTTTGATGAATCCGAATCCCTTAGCTTGATGACCACCTTTCTACGTACGTGTCATATATATATATATATATATATATATATATATATATGATTAACCATTTAATTTATATATATGAACTGATGAATATATTAGTACGTACGTGGGTGGGTGAAGAATAATGGTGTACGTTCAAACAAATTTCAAAATTAAATGCCAAAGTTGATAGAGACGACTCCAATCGGCCGGTTCGGCTGTCAAGGGAATTGGTCATCTCGTTCTGTGTACAGTTGTAACTATTAGGAGCTGGATTTATTATCCCATCCCACCACTAAGGGGGTCGATCTGTCCACAATACAATACTACTATAATGGGAGTAATTTCCATATGACCGCAAAACCAGTACAATTAGGGAGGAGCATAGTGCGGTTTGAAATTCAAATTGTATATGAAATCGTTTAGGTGCGATTTGATAATTTTAAAATCGCACATAAAATTATTTGTGATTGGTGCGATGTGATTTGAATCTTACGGTGCTGTTTCCTAGGGCAGAAGTGTCAACAAAGTTTTCACTCTCCTCAACACCGATCGAGCCAGAATAATGGAAGACATCAAGGACAAACCCTTCTATGAGCCCTGCAGGACGAGGCCGAAGCCTGGGAGGCGCAGCAAAAATAGGTATTGCAATTATCATCATAATGCGGGCCATACGACAGAGGAATGCCTGGATCTGGGGGATCTCATCGAGAAGAACATTCAGAATGGGACGTTGGTTCAGTATGTGGCCAGCAGGGAAAATACCGGAACTCAACCAAGAGAAGATGACAGGACTCAGGCCCGAGAAACACAGCCGAATCAGAACCAGCCCGCTCGGGGGGTGATTGATGTTATTTCCGGAGGTTCGGTAGGGCGCGTGACCTGACGGAAGAGAAGTGAACATCTAGATGCGGTCTTATCGGTTGTTGGGTCCACGGTAAAAAAGGAAAGGGCTTTCCCGGGGGCAGTTATTTCCTTTTCAGATGAAGACTACCCTTCGAATCCCATAGAGTCACATGATGGGGCATTGGTGATAACAGCTCAAGTCGAACCAGTGGATATGAAGCGGATGATGGTAGACAACGGATCCTCGGTCGACATACTATATACACATGCCTATCAGAGGATGGACCTAGGGGGAAAGAAGATGGAACTGGGGGGAGAAGGACCATTATACGGATTCAGTGGCGACCCGGTGCATGTGTCGGGCACCATCGAATTGCCGGTTAGGTTTGGCACAGCTTCTCAACAAATGGAGGTTATGGTCAGTTTCTTCGTTGTCCAGGTGGATTCGGCTTACAACGCCATATTGGGAAGACCGACCCTGGCAGCCTTGCAAGCAGTCACCTCCATACCTCATTTCAAGATCAAGTTTCCAACACCGAGCGAGATCGGGGAGGTAAAAGGCGACCTAGATATTGCCCGTAGGTGTTATCGGAATACATTGATCTCTTCAGGAACCGGGGTAAGTAAGCAGATGCAGACGATGGCTATCGAGATAGAGCCATTTACAGAAGGTAGCGCAGAGCCACTTGCATTATCAGCCGAAGAAACAGAGGATACACAACTGATCTTAGGGAACGAGAAAAAAATGATAAAGATTGGCTCAGGTTTGACAGAATCCTTCCGGACCGGGTTGATCGATATGCTTCGGGCGTACGCGAATATTTTTGCATGGGTACCCAGTGATATGCCCGGGGTGGACAAGTCAGTAGCCCTACACCGACTGGAAGTGGATCCCAATAAGAGACCGGTTATACAGAAGAGAAGAATTTTTGCCCCGGAGAGGCAGAAAATCATCAATGACGAGGTTGCTAAATTACTGGAGGCAGGGTTTATCTTCGAAATTGAATATCCGGAGTGGCTGGCAAACGTGGTGTTGGTTCAGAAACAGAATGGGAAATGGAGAATCTGCATTGATTACACAGACCTGAACAAGGCTTGCCCGAAAGATTTCTATCCTTTGCCCAACATTGACCAATTGATTGATGCCACTTCAGGGTACGACATGTTGAGCTTCATGGATGCTTTCTCGGGATATCATCAAATCTCAATGGCTAAGGAGGACATCCCGAAGACGAGCTTCATCACGCATCGGGCCATTTATGCATATCGGAAGATGACCTTCGGACTGCTCAATGCAGGGGCCACTTATCAGCGAATGATGAACTATGTGTTTACAAAGCAGCTAGGCCGAAGCATGGAGGTCTACGTAAACGACATGATTGTAAAAAGCGTGTCAGTCCGAGATCATCTGGTGGACCTGGAAAACTGCTTTGAAACGGTTCAAAAATACAAGCTTCGCCTGAACCCAACAAAGTGTACCTTCGGATTGGGATCAGGAAAGTTCCTGGGTTATCTGGTTGGCAAAAGGGGACATCGAGGCAAACCCGGAGAAAATCCAAGCGATACTGGATATGAAATCCCCGAAGTCGTATAAAGATGTGCAGAGGCTGACAGGTCGGATAGCAGCTCTTCGAAGGTTCGTATCAAAATCAGCGGAAAGGTGTTTGCCATTCTTCGACACTCTAAAGGGGCCAAAAAATGAGAAGAGTTTCCAGTGGACCTCCGAGTGCGAAGACGCCTTCCAGGGGATCAGGCAATACTTGTCCTCGGCACCTTTGCTGATGAAATCGATCACCTCGGAGCCACTATATCTATACCTAGCCGCAAGCTCGATGGCGGTGGGGGCAGCACTGGTATGGGAAAAAATGGGAAAGCAGTTTTTGGTCTACTATGTCAGCCACGTCCTTCGAGAAGCAGAAACCCGGTACCCTAACCTGGAGAAGTTCGCCTACGCTCTGATCATCGCAAGCTGGAAGCTTCAGCACTATTTCCAAGGTCGGCTGATGATAGTCTACACAGATCAACCATTGAAAAAAGTACTGCACATGCCTGAAGTCTCGGGCAGGCTTGCCGCATGGGCAATGGAACTAACTCAATTCGCCTTAGAATACCATCCCCGGACGGCAATTAAGGGACAGGCCTTAACGGATTTTGTCGTGGAGTGTTCTTTTACCGAATCGGATGTGGTTTCGGTCACCGAAGCTCGATCACTACAAACGGTCTGGACTCTCTACGTGGACGGGTCATCTACCTCAGACATTAGCGGAGCGGGGGTCATTCTGACTAGTCCCGAAGGGTTCCGGGTCCAACAGGCCATTAGGTTTTGATTCAAGGCCACCAACAACGAGGCCGAGTACGAAGCTATTTTGGCCAGACTTAGATTAGCCCGATGCCTGGAGGTGCAAAAGATAGTGGTGTACAGTGATTCCCAGCTGGTGGTTAAACAGATATCGGGAGAGTATGAGACCCGAGGGGACCGAATGGCAAAATACCTGGTAGAGGTAAAGGACGAACTCTCGTACTTCGGGTCATACAACTGTCTAGGGATCGATCGGACAGACAATACAGTAGCAGATTCCCTAGCCAAACTAGCCACAACCGAAGCAAGTTCTTTCACCGGATCAGTATACTTGGAAGTATTAGACAAACCTAGTATTCAAAGGACAGACGTACTGACCCTGGATCGGCTCGACTGTTGGCTTACGCTTTACATCACTTACTTGGCCGAGGGGATTCTGCCTTCGGATCGCATGTACGCTAGAAAAATCAAACACGGGAGCTCTAACTTCGTTCTTATTGATGGGGATCTGTACCGAAGGGCATTCACCTCTCCTTTACTGAAGTGTCTGACGCCTTCGGAAGCTGAGTACACACTGAGGGAAGTACATGAAGGAATCTGTGGGGGTCACATGGGGGCCAAGTCATTGGCTTACAAAATTCTGAGGCAGGGATACTATTGGCCGACCATCTTCCAGGAAGCAAAGGACTATGTCAAAAAATGTCCTAAGTGTCAGTTATATAGTTCTATCCCACATCGACCTCTCGAGGAGTTGTATTCGGTCTTATCCCCGATTCCATTTGCTATGTGGGGGATTGATATCTTGGGACCATTACCGAAGGCCAAAGGGCAGGCCACTTTCGTAATCGTCGCAATCGACTACATGACAAAGTGGGTGGAAGCCAAACCGTAACAGAAGATTACCGAACAAGAATGCCTCAAGTTCTTTAAGGAGTATGTTGTTTACCGGTTCGGCATTCCGATGGTCTTGGTCTCGGATAATGGCAGACAATTTATGGGGTCAAAGTTCGAAATTTTCCTAAAAGAGTTAGGCATCCAACACAGAAAGACTTCAGTGGCCCACCCCCAATCCAATGGACAGGTAGAAGTCACCAACAGGATCCTGCTCACAGGAATTAAAAGAAGGTTGGATGAATTAAAGGGAAGATGGCCCGAAGAACTACTCAGCGTCCTATGGGCGTATCGGACTACCCCGAGGACCACAACAGGGGACTCACCGTTCAGACTGGCCTATGGAACTGTTGCACTGATACCCGTTGAGATCGGATCACCAACACTTCGGATCAGTCAGTACCAAGAATTATACAATGATGATGGTTTACGATTGAATCTAGATCTGTTAGATGAGGTTCGGGATTCAGCATCAATAAGACTAGCTATATACCAGAAGAGAACGGCCCGACAGTACAATCAGAATGTGAAGCAAAGGAGGTTTGGGGTCGGGGACCTGGTTCTTCGGGAAGCAGAGGCATCAACCCCCCAGAACACGGGCAAGTTAATGCCGAACTGGGAGGGACCTTATGAAGTAACTGAAGTGCCGAAGCCGGGAACTTATCGGCTTCGAACATTAGATGGTACAGAGGTAAAGAATACATGGCATGCTGGAAGACTTAGAAAATATTATCAGCAAGAGTCATGTAATTCTTTACTTTTGCTTATGTAAGCTGCTTTATACATCAATAAAATAAAATGGATTTCTCTTCGCAAAATTTTTTGATCTTCATTTATATTCTAAAAGTCTACAAAACAACTTATCGGACAAAGTTACACGCAGATCCGATCGGGCAAAGTTAAAAAAAAAAGAGACAAAAAATTACAAGTAAAATCCTAAACTACGGATCAGGAGCCTCGCCATCAGCATCATCTCCGGCATCAGACTCTCCTTCGAAAGAATCGAGAACAGCAGCATCCAAACCAGCGGCATCCATCTTACCTCGAGCACTCTTCCGATGATCATCATAGCCTTTAGCAAACTGGGCCATGACCATATCACGGAGTTCGGGAGACTCTCGGTATTGTTGAACAGCTCGCTGTATGGCTTCGTCACGTTCTGACTCTAAAGACGAATTCTCCCTCATCAACACTATCTGTTGGGAGTATATTTTGAAAATTTAACTCTGGAGGATTAGAAGGGCTTTCTGCTGGTCCAAGTCCCTCTCCTTCAGAAGGGTCCTCTCCTCGAGGAGCTATTTATTATGGCCGTCAAGGGCAACGAACTCCTTCTGCAGATTATGATGGAGCCTCTGGTGTTCGTTGGCTTGACGTTCGGCGAAGGTCACCTTATTATGGGTATCGGCATGATTTTCCTTCTCTTTGGCCAAATCAGCCGATAACCCCCAAACTTCCGCCTCGAGTATCTCCACCTCGGCTCGAAGCTGAGTCTCCTTCCGGGTAGCCTTAACGACCGGGGGGATAGCTCGGGACAGAATAGCGTTAGCCTACATCGGGGAAAAAGAAACAAGTCAATAATGGACAGGCATATATTCATAGGACACAGAGTCTAAAGCCTTCGAAATTACCTGACACTGGGCCTTAATATAGGAGACCAAGAGGCCCTCGGTAGAATGCCCCTTGAACCGAGCATTATCTCCAGGAAGTTTGAAATGATCCAGGGCATCAAAGGGGAATACTTCAGAGGGGATCTTTGGCCAAAAGCTTGTCGGAGGCGAACCCCTGGATGAGCCGGACGCAGAGGACGGGCCGGCCTTGGGAGAGGGATCGACCTCAGCAACAGGCGTAGGCACCGGGATGACCTGGAGATCAGGCTCATCCACCAACTTCTGCTTCAATCTCTTGGGGCGAGGTTCGACAACTTTGTCTTCGGTCTCCTCGGGATCCTCAAGGACTTTCACTTCACAAGTTGGTGGAGGAGCTGACTCCAACACCTTCGGCTTCTGAGAAGATGGCTTGGGGGGGACCTTGGTCAGAACCATCTTCTTTCCCTTTTTCAGCAAAGCCACCTTCTCAGCCAGAGACATCTGCGTGATATCCTTCGGGGGAGCAGGAGAGGAGTCCACGGAGAGCTCAGAGATTGGCATTGTCTCCCCTTCGGTGACACCATCCCCAAGCGGTAGGTGGATCAGGCCCGACCGAACGGGGAGAGGGGAGATAGACTCATCGATGCCCTTCGAATTGAAGATGATCACTACAAAAGGAAAATACACATATTAGAAATTAGGACAAAACAAAACAGAAGGGAAGAAAAAGACAAGCGAGATCGAGAGTAAAAGCTTACATCCATGCTTGTACAGCCAGACCTCATTGGCCAGAGTATCCAGGCTCCACATAGTCTTCTTCACCTTCCGGTAGAAGGTTCGGAACTCATCTCTTTGGGCAGTTGGAAAGGTGGTTACTTTCACAATGGTGTCATCGGGAGACGACCAGTTCGGAAGTAACTGCAGATCAGTCCCCTTGACGAACATCCACTGGTTGTGCCATCCCTTATTGCTAGAGGGGTTTTTTGCGAACGTAGCTCGGCCAGAAATCCGGTTCAACTGACGAAAGCCAGGCTCCTTGGACTTGCCGACCGAAAATAATACAAAGAAGAAATCAAGACCGGGGGAAACCCCTAGTTCTTGATAGATGGCGATGAAGCTTACTAAGTGGATATACGAGTTCGGCACAAGCTGTGCGAACCCGATCCCCACAAAGCAGAGAAAGGACACAATAAACTTGTGAAGTGAAAAGCGGACCCTATACCTCAAAGCGTATGTCGGGACGGCTACCCACTTGCCTTCGGGGCGCCAGAACATCCTCTCATCGGGTTGTGGCACCCGAAGCTTGTACTCTTGAGGAATGTTGAAAAGTTTTCGAGCGTCAGAAAGTTGGGTGGGAGTGATGGCGAATTTGTTGTTGATATGGGGGAAGTCCGCCTCAGATCGGTAGGCAGCCCGAATCCCAGCCTCGGTACCATCGGCGGTGTCACCAACAAGAACTTTCGGCAAATCAACCAGCACCAAATTAGTGCTCGCGATGGTGACGGTGGCGGCCATTTCAGCAGAAGTAGGAGTGACCTCAATGGTGGGGGTCAAGTCGGTGGTAGAAGCAGCTGGAAGGATGCCGAAATCAGCCATTAGAACAAAAAGTCGGTGGAAATGAGGTGATCTGAGGTGGTAAAAAGCCTGATTGGAGTAAGAGAAGTCTCTCGCCGAAAATCGTGCTCACCGAAAAGTCTTTTGAAATGAGCTTAGAGAAAGAGAGTTCGTAAATAGTGATTGTCGTGGGGTGGGGAGGTATTTATACTGATGCGGCACGAATCTTAATAGGCTGCTAATAATGACGTTGGGCCGTTCATTTCTTGTGTATCGTGTACTGCATTAATTAGGTCGGTTGGATTACCCAGGCATATCTTCAAATCTCTCATTAAATATCCCATTAAAGGCTTGTTATAATGAGAGACTGGGGGGCAATGATCGGATATAATCCACCGATCCCTACATGGACAGAAGGCCTGGGCCGAGAGGAGCTTACCGGGCCCAATGGGCCGAAGCCAGGATTGGGGTAGCAAAGTTCGGGATCGGGTATCTGAGCTCTTTGGGCCAGAACCCAGACCCAGCTGGTATTATCCGGATAGGGCATCTTAGTCCTACGAGACCGGGGCCCAGACCAACATAATAATGATCGGGATCGGACTACCGAGCCCTTCGGGACGGGGTTCAGACCACTTTGTAAGGCCCATACCGAAGGTTATTTCTCGGATGGAGCCCGGAGCAATAAGGAGTCTAAAGGATTATGGGTTTTAACCCTAATCCTATCTCAATACCAAATCTTATAAGCAAGTGGTTGGATAACCACCAACTTGTACTTTTAAAGGAGATTGCGTTGGACCCAAACAATGGTAACTGCCATGTTTAGGAGTCCTAATTCGACTGGGACATGGACTCTAGAGGCGGTGAGAATGACTATAAATACAAGGCTTGACCTAATGGTAAAAGGTAATATTCACTTGAGCACTATACACCACTGCCTCCATTGTTAACCTTGTGACCAGCCTGTACTTATTCTCACACCGGAGCTATCACCCGGCGGCCCCAGCCGTCAAGCTTCGTTTGTGACGTGTTATTGTGCAGGTTTGAGCGTGCAGATTTGGTGATTGAACGCGCCGGCAAAACTTGACGTTAACAGTACGGTTTCGATTTCAAAATCAATTGAAACAACAAAATTTTATACAATTGAAATTAACAATTTAGCATCGCACAATATTAAAATTGTAAAAGAGATACAAAGGCATCAAAGTTTTTCTCTCTCGTTCTACTCATGATTGCCTAATTTCAATAACTTCAATTCTTTTAACCAGAAAAGATATTTAATCCAAATATAATTATATATATATATATATATATATATAATTTATGAAGTATATATACATATATATGCTCAAGCACTGTGTAGTCCAATAATTTTTTACAAACAAGGGATAATTGTATGAGATTTGTATGGTGACATCATGTAGATCGATACCATCCAAATTCAAAATTAGTAGCTTAATTTTTATGGGAGGTTCATTACACAAGGTTAATTGAAACATCTCTCCTATAATAGTATTGTATAATTAATTAATTTTTATTGTGCGGTTTGATTTCGGTTTTATGCGTGAGATTTTGGCTAGTAACTAATCCGAAACCGTAAATTTGGTTTTTCAACCCACCTAAACCGCCACATACCCCAGAACCGTTGGTACGATTTTAATTGGTGCGATTTGTGCAATTTTTGATGCGATTTTAGTTCTATTTTGGTTCCTTACTCAGCCCTAAGTACTATACTCTCATGCTTCACTTTTACATTAAATGCATGGTAGGTCGATCCTTTAACCGAGGAGTATTACTACTTAGTAAGTTATATACAAATGATATATGATGTCTTTGTTTGTATTTCTCTTAAATACAGCTGTGTACGTACGTAGAGCCACAAATGTATATTCTAGTCAACGCTAATGGACACCAAATAAACTTCTGAAATAAAGTCCTATCCCCAAATAAACTCTTGAAATCGATCGGCAGCAGCTTGATACTCTTTCCCTTACACAAAACAAGTTTTTAATTTTATTAGTTCTATTTTATTCCAAACAAAAAATAATACTCACACTCCATCCCCCAAAAAATAACTAAAGATACAAATTTTGTTCTACTTAAAAGGATTAAATAAAGTACATATAAAATGAAGAGTAAATATGCAATTTAGTAATAATAGTATAAGATAACAAAATGTTCTCAAGTTTCTCATAATAAGTTTATCATCATTAATTATCACATTACTCAATTAACAAGTTATAATTCTTTTTAAAATCATGCATGAAATAAAAGAATATCCTTAATTACTATTTACAAAATTTACGTGAAATTTGTACTAATAGATAGGAAGGTATTTGATTAGTAAAGTTTTATTCCTTTGGCAGGGCCAAATCGAAATAAAAATAAGGATATTTCTTTCTTCTTTCTAGATCTGCAACATACACTTCATCTCTCATCTTTTTATTATTATTTAATTTATTTATGTGCATCGCTGAACGTAGTACCAAATGTGTGGATATATAGATATATCAATAATTAAAAATTCTTGTGGAGGAGGGAGGGAGTATTTGTGTTACCAAATCTTAAATTCTTGATAACAGAAATTTTGAGTTGGCATGGGGGCGTGGGAGGGATGTCAGAAACAAATTCTTTGTGTCAACACTAGTCCTTAGCTTTTGTAAGTAAGTAATTGCTCCTCAACCAATTGATAAATAAATAAAGAAATTTATTAACATGTGTTCTTAGACACATGCTAAGCACACAGTTCGAAAGAATATTCTCTTGAACTCAGGGGCGGATCCAGCTTGGAAGTTCAGTGAGGGCAAATTCGAATTTTTTTTTTCTTAAGAATAAAAATTTAATAAAATAAATCAAAAAACTAAATAATCCTCAAATATTGTTTACAATAACATTTTTCGAGATTTCATTGCTTGAAATTGTTGCATGATATCCTCATTTTTAATAGTTACAAAAATATCACGCTCAATATATAGATTCAAATTTTGTACGTTTAGTTATTGTAACCCAATTACATATATCCATGCCTGATAATTAATAAGTATTTAAAAACTAATTCAACATCAAAACAAGATCAATATACAATATAAATAGTCAAGTGTAATTAACACCAACAATAAACAATTTCAATTAAATCACTAACAAATAACAAGCAACATTACAAAATAAATTATAAAATTTAAAAAAACTAAAAATAGAACTGTCTTTTAGGAAATTATAGAGAGGAATAATGTGGGTGAGGTCCATGAGGGAATGTGGGATTGGTCCTTTAGGAATTATAATAGTTTTTAAATCTAAAATATAAAATTTTATTTTAACACCCTCCTAATTTTTTTATTTTTAATATAACCCTTCAAAATTCAGTGGCGGCAATTGCCCCCCCTGCCCTCACACAGATCCGCCCCTGTTTGAACTGTGTGCATATTCTCTTGAATTTGGTACAAATATAAAAATTAAGAGAATATGCACACAGTTTAAAAGAATATTTTTTTAAACTATATGTTTAACATGTACCCTAAAGGCACATATTAAGAGGACCCATAAATAAATATCAGTGGGCAGGCAAGCAGGCAGGCAGGCCATATGCCGCTCCCCAAACTTTGAAGAATAACTTTGCTTTGTATAGAACTAGCTAGATCGACATGATGATCTCTGCTAGTCCTGCACCTAGCAAGGATATTTTGTCCATCTTATATGGCTAGCTAGCTAGCTTTTGTCAGCTTCAACCTCCATTGGACTTCTCATCATAGCTTAATTTCCTACTTAATTGACTCTCTCACTCGCTCACTAGCTAGTTTAAAATATCAAAAAAAAAAACAGAGTAACGAGGAGTAATATTAAAAAATTATCATTAATTCTTTTAAATTTGAGCAAACGCCAAATAATTAAGAACAAATAAAAAATTCTAAAATGTCAAATAATTAAGGACGGAGGGAGTAATATTCTCACTAGCTAGTTTGAGAGTTTCTTCAAGATGGGTCCACTTGGAACATCTACAGTTAAGAATCATCCTTGTTCATTAATTTCTTTCAACTGAAAATTGCATATATTAGCAAAGATTTAGGCATAAATTAAATATGTTGCTGATGATGTTAAAAGTATCATTTGAACAAGTGTAAAAGTGTTATTGTAATAAATTAAATACATATTTACTGTAGCAGCATTAATATTGTTATTTCATTATTATTAGTACGTAGTCTAAAAATTTAGAATATATAGTATTACTTTTTACAAGAATATATAATGAATGAATCATTAAATATAATAGCGAAATCTAAATTTAAATATAGAGTCCTTTTCACTTGTGATGCATGCATGGTTGAATGAATATATTAATTTTTAGTAAATACAGAATTCATGTTTGAGTGAGTAGTTATATTCCGGCATGAGTACGTATTAGAATAAGGAATTTCTTAACATAAGCACAAAGTTTAATAAAATATTTTTTTGAATTATATGCATATTTCTTTGAAATTGTTGTAAATGTAAAAATCAAAATAATTTACACATAATTCAAGTAAATATTTTCTTAAACTATGTGATTAGCATATACCCTTAAGACACATATCAAAGACCCTTAAAAGAATCCTAGGATCCCAGAGAACATCCAAGCCCTAAAGGCAAAGCTTTTACCGTGCCATACAAAATTCTAGGAGAACCTACCTACCCAGCTAGGTAACTAGGTAGGTACAAAATAGAATAAGCATGTAAATATATAGCTAGGGCCTAGGGACATGTTTTTGCAACAATGTTACTTAGTACTCTCTCCGTCTCAAAATAATTGTTTAATTTTGATTTTTTAAAATTAAATTAATTATTTTTTAAAGCTATTTTTTATATCATTTTTACAGAATATAGGTGAAGAGGTTATAACAAAAAAAAGTATATACAATTTATTACTAATACCAATTTTTATAATGTTAAAAATATATTTATACATGCTTAATTATTAATTTTAAAAATAGTTAATTTGACTAAAAAAAGTCAAAAATTGAACAGTTATTTTGGGACAGAGAAAGTATCACATAAAAAATGATAACATAAAACTCACATACACACATGTATATTTCTGGACCGTGCCAGATATAATTATTTTTTATGTGATAATAGCATTATTTATGTTTTTGTTTGCGTATGGATGATTATCTGTAGTTTGGTACTTCAAGGGGCTATTTTTTAATCGACTAACTACCTACCCTGAAACCCATAAAACGACACTGCCATTGCATGTGCTGGTCCATGCCCTGCGATGCGTACAAAATTAATGAACACACAATCTAACTCAATATCCCAAACAAATTACTTCTACTAATTAATTACTCCAGATACTACCTACGTACTACTACTAACAAACTGACGCTGAATATCTAACTTTGATACTACTGGTAATTATATTTGAGAATTAAACATGGAACCTATTAAATTGAATATATTTTGTTGTACTAAGTTAGATATCAACATCGATCTTCAGCCTTAAATCATGTAGAACTTTGATATCATATATATATATATATATATATATATATATATATATATATATATATATATATATATATATGCAACAATTATCAATTAAACTAAGAAATTTGGTAAATGAGATTTTATTATTATTTGTTTGAAATTGATGAAGGATTTATGGAATATACTTGTATTATTAAAGGCAAGCAAACAAACAAAAACCTCCCCACGCCACTCCACCCCACGCCACCCCAACCCACCCCACCCCGCTTCACTTGAAAGAATGGAAAAAAGGGAAGGGTAGGATAAAAGCGGAGTTGCCGCTTAAGAGGAGACATGAGGCGGGCCCATAACGAATATATATGCATAATAATGCTCTATAAAGTTTACTCTTGTGTGATTGAAAATATATACCGGGAAGACTGAATCACTACTATCATATCTCTCCCCCATGCATAGATAGATAGGTGATATATATATATATATATATATATATGTCGTAAAACATCAAATTCACAGTCTCAGTCTCGGGTATATAGCACCCGCTCCAAATTTTATATATAATAAGGTAGCAAATGAATTAAGTTTTGATCTCGTTTATAAACTAGCTTAATTACCATGTTCAAGTTATTGACAAATGTCAAAAGTCTCGTAATTTATTATTTATTCGATATGAAATTTGAACTCACTTGTGATATTCTAATAAGAGTGTCATGTGAATAGCTAAGTGATTAGGTGAAGAAAATGTTGAGTCAAACTTTCATATTTTAGGTAAATTTATTTAAATTAAAGTGCAAACTAATTAACCCTATAATGTGTAATATTGATCAGACTGTTGTTTTTCTAAAATATCATATATATATATATATATATATATATATATATATATATTGTTAGGATTGTATCTTCGTAGAGTCAAGATTGTTATAGAAGACATGACACGGGTGATCTCTGTCCTTAAGGTCTTTATCGCCCCCACTACGATCGGTTTACTATGAGTTGCAGACGATATATCTCCAGGATATATGTCAAGCCTTCGTGAATAATCCGTAATAGCAATTCACATAAAATTTCAATTAAACACTACTTTGTAGTAGTTGTTTATTTGTAAAAAGAATTAGAGATGATAGAAGAGAGAAAATACATATGTTAAAAGTTGGTCTCTTATATGTAAACTTATATATCATATGCATATATCTATCTTTTATATATATATATATATACATATTAACATTTACATATAAACATATATACATGCATATATATTGTAAGTTACATATTATAACTATTAAATTATATTTAACTACACTTATTAGTACTAAATATATAAGATACATATTAGTAATAATTAGTAGTTAAATAGTTCTCATTATTTTTTTTTGCTCCAAAATAAAATTAGACTACAGCATTTGAACTAGTAATCCTTTCTATTAAATGAGACTAAGAAAAATAATTTTATCAAACAATTTTGCATCTTATTAAATGTTTCACTATAGACACAAATCAAATGATTTTTACACAAATAACTGAAGTTCTCTCTTATTCTCCTCAAATAGGAAAAACGAATTACACCTTTATATTTATTTTAATTATATTTACTAATGAATTTTATTCAAGTCCAAACTTAACAATGATTAAGTTTTCAAAATATAAAATAAGATACAATTTCCATCACATATATATATATATAGTGGGAGTGAAATAAAAGGAGAAATATTTTTATATATAAAGTGAATTCAAAGGAGACCACGTACCACGTCCCCTCCTTCCGCTTTATAAGACACATAGACTGATCGACAGAAGATAAAAAGTAACCCTACCATAGTAGATGGAGTACCTGCAGGAAAGAATCTTACAGGGAGGTGAATGGAAAAGCAGCTGATAGTGATACAGGCATGGCAGCAAGATAAAGAAATTAAGTTACACCAATTAATGGAGTAATACTAGCTCTATTAATTCCTTCTAAACAGAGTATCATTTGGTATTTTATTTAAATTAATTTGTCAACTTTTAAATTTCAAAATTAATTAATGTGAATTTTCTTGATTTTGATTAATGCAATAATTATTATTATATATTTTTTTAAAAATATTACTCCCTCCGTCCCAAAATAATTGCTTAATTTTAACTTTTTTTAGTCAAATTGACTATTTTTTAAAACTATTTTTTGTACAATTTTTGCCAAAATATAGGTGAAGAGTTTATAACAAAAAAATAATAATATAATTTACTACTAATACCAATTTTTATAATGTTAAAAATATATTTATACATGCTTAATTATTAATTTTAAAAATAGTCAATTTGACTAAAAAAAGTCAATACTGAGCAATTATTTTGGGACGGAGGAAGTATTAAGTATAAAATTGTGATTTCAGAAATTAAACTTAATTTACATCATAATTTAAAATTTGAAAAATCTTACAATTTAAGTAGGATAAAAACTAAATAAAAAACTCTTTTAATCGAGCATTATATAAACGTACATTAGAGCCCGAGGATCGAGGGATGTATAAGGGTTGGCTGTCGCACATGAGGGACGTTGAGGGGACGACGACTAGATAGACGTTTGACCGGACTGCCCGAGAATGCATGATCCATCTAACGTCATTTTCTACTCCCTTGCCAGTTGCCCCCCTCCCCTTATATTCTCAGTTTCTCACATAATAATGGAGTAATAAAGTTAGTGACTGATGAGTGACTCCAATATAGTAGTAATTTTCTTCTTCTTTTTTTAGTACCATTAATTCGTTACAACCACATGAGGGGGGAGATTTGAACTCAGGTCTTTGCTGTGACAAAATTAGAGATATATTTTGAGTTTTTAAACTCAATTCACGAAATCATAAATAATAATAGTAACTTCATATTAATTTTAATTAAGTTTTAGGAATTCGCGAATTGACTTAAAAAGGTCAAAAGAGAGTATATAATTAGTTGAATTCTGTTGTTGTAATAACTACTAACTAACTAACTAATTATGTTTTAAAATGTCATAAATCTTATTGACCAGTAATTTTCATTAATCTCATATCCCTTGGAACGAAAAATAGGAAGATTCTTAGTCAAGGGAAGGTTGGTTGAGTGGGGCGGCCGGGTTCATTTTAATTAGTGCACTAGCATTCGGTTATTTAAAGTGAACAATGTGTGACTGCTGAAATTAACGGGTCGCTCGATCCGGACGGCACGCGCGATCAGATGAGTAGGAAGTACTGTTGGTGTGAAAACGTGCATTAATCTCTGATGAAAAGTGAAGTATATAAGCACTAGCTAGCTAGTACGTACGTAGCACAATCTTTTAGCGAGTACTCCTGCATGTGTATAATTATACTTGTACTATGGTTGGACATGCATGCATGCATGCAGGCATGGATCCAGTTACAAAATAATTAATGCAGATTGCAGACATAAAGAAAATAGAATATATACACAACATGCATGCATGCATAGCCGTCTCTGAGAACGGGTGTGAGGGTCGATTAGAAGGATATCAATTTTTTTAAATATAAATATATATATATATATATATATATATATAATTTTTAACATTTGATTAAAAATTTTGGCTCTAGGATACTAAAAGAAGTATCTTTCAATAAATATATTCTCATATATTTTGTTGTAGTCGAAATTCTCATGTATTTTGTTGTAGTCGAACTTCTCATGTATTTTGTTGTAACCGAACTATTATGTTTTAAGCTTCGGAAAGACACTTTTTTTGAATACAATTTGTACTTTTTATTTATTTATTTATTCATTTTTTTGAGTGAATACAATATTTCGAAGAGGGTCTCGTCTTCATTTTTCGACCTGAAACACCAAAATCTTAATAACGGCTCTACATTCATGGGATTTTCCAGTTATAAGAAACTAATTGAATTGGCCTTTTCTTTACTTACTAGTGGAAAACAAAACTCTGGGTAAGTTTCCTTCCAACGTCAGTTTTGATTTCCAATTCCCTTCATATTTCTTTTTCTATATACTTCCACTTCCCGCCCCCTCTTTATTCTCTCTAATTATCAGCAACTCATACTTAGACCAAAAGTAACTTCTTTTACACACACATACAACACAAATATTGCATGTATCACTAGCTAGCTAGCCAACGCCAACCTTTCACCAATTAGATCAACCGGCCGGCCGGGGATGGTTCCCATGTATGCACCAAATATATAAATATGTACGTGTATATATACACACATATTGCTAGGTTGTTGATAATGTCAAAAGTGTCACTAATATATATATATATATATATATATATATATATATAAATGTCAAAAGTAAGCGTCATGAAATACATATTTACTCATAATAATTGATATGACATTATGAATAGTTAGTTAATATTAATTGACAAAACAAAAAAGAATATTATCATATCAACAAGTGTCGATTAGAAAGTTAGGTATTTATAGAACTAATATAAAAGTGTCGCTAAATGTTTATTTGTCCAGATAACATCATTTTTTGTTCCGACAATATAAACCGCCTATAAATAACCTATATATATCATTCAATATAATATATATGATGAAGTCTCATAGTATATTTATTTCCATTCATGAAAGCCCTATATTCTCGATAATTTTGTATTACCATAATTAATGAAATTTTAGAAATAATAATACTTTAACACAAATATTTTTTATTCTTGGGGTCAAATTTATTTTTATGTTTGAGCACTTTTGTCTTGAAAAATGAGAACTATCTTTTTCTGTTTATTTCTTGAAATTACACAATATTATTTTTCAATGATTTTTTCTTCTTAATATTAAACTTAAAAGTATAGTCAATAGTAGAAAAATACGTCAAAGTATGTCTAATCCTTTTCTTTAGGACCAAGTGAGAATGATTATCTAATCCTTTTGATTACTATTGGAAAAAAAAGGGATTACCATATAAACAATAGATAAAGGAAGTAGCTATTGAAGTGGAAGTGACTGAGATTGGCACTCTTCACACGGTCACACGCAATAATTTCAGAATCACTATACAAATATTATGATTGAAAAATGGTTCCACACACACGAAACATGAAGACCCCCTTTCCCAACCCCAACCCATACCTCCCGTGATAATTTAATAACTAATAATATTATAATCACACATATATTATATAAAAGACGAAAAAATAAGAACACATAATATACTTAGATTCATCAATTTAATTAATTTTGCTTGTCTAATATATTCATAAGATGTCTCACACACTCTTCAATAATTCACACATCAAATAATATTTTTATACTAACTAGAAATTAAAAACCCTAGCTAGTTGCTATAACATAAGCTTCAAACATATGACACCCAATACATTAGTAAATCTCAACACCTTCTCATACAATTATTACCATTAGTTGAACCCGTAAAAGTATGAGTCAATCTCAACACCTTCTCATACTACTACTACTATATATGTTTGTGTATCCTATTATTGTAAGCATTTTAGTTTACATTCTTCTTTTGGTATAAATATCAAAAGAAGGAATCTTGTTCACACATAAAATAAGTCCTTCTTTAATATATATTTTCTTTGTTCGTACTTCTAGCTAGCCAACATGTAACACCCTAGTCTCACATCGAATGATATAAAAAAAATTGTCTATAAGTTAATACGAATATTATCTTTACGTCATTACCTTTTAGGTGAGCCTGTGGGTTCTGAGATGACCCTAAGAAGATACTATTAGGGCTAGTGATATAAGACTTTATTTGGATAGATTAATTCAGACTTAAAATTTAACCTAAAATTTTTTAGACTCGGGATTTGACTCGAGTTGTTTCACATTGCATTAGCTGAGCACATTGTTTGAATTTGTATTATATGCCGAAACACTGTTTTCATTATCAGTGGCAAATGGACAAATGTTACATGCAACTTGCTTAACGAATTGTCTGATATATGTTAGTGTTGGTAGGTAAAATATGTAGTAGTAGTTTTTTTCTTCGTTTTTTTTGACCATTTGTAGAATGCTCCTCAATCTAGAATGAGAGTTTCATTTTAACTTTTTTAATCATAGTTTAATTTAATAAATTAAGTAATAAGATTTGCTTAGGATATACTTGAGAATTATTTTTTGAGTAATATTTTGTAATGTCAATTCTAAGAGAAGAAATGCACAATAGTAGTTGTTAACATCTTTTCTATACTTATAAATTTTATTCTTTATGTGAATATAGTCAACAAAAAAAAAATTAAGTGATTGCGCCTTTTTTCTTAAAAGTATATCAAATGTTGGAAACAATTAACCTGTTATTTTGAGAAAAACGTACCATTAATTCGTGTTTTTCTTTCATTTTTTTAAAATTATTTTAACTTTTATCTTTTTATGGCTTTTATACCATCCATAATTAATATGATCCGAGTATCAATAAAAAATTATAATTTAAAGAGGTTCAAGTAATTTATCAAAATTTAAAATTTATTCATATTTAAATTATTTATATTTTTAGTCGAACAAGTACGAATAGATGTCGAAATTTTTAATTCATTTTATAGTAGTGTTAATAGTACGTATGTATGCGCGAGCGCTGGTGTGGGGATAGACAAAATTGAAGCCATAATAAGTTTGGGGACAGGAGGGATAGTGGGAAATCAACTTTACACGTGATTAACCCTCTCCTTCTCATTCTTCTTGAAAATGTAATCATTAATTTTGAACAACCACCTTCGATCTTCGAGGGAATAGAAAGCCCCAGCAAAGGAAGAGCAGATCCTCTGTCCTTAAATTTTCTATCCCTTTGTATTCTATCATTTAAATATTGATAATTTTTTTTTTTTAATTTTAGAATTAATTAATATTAAATAAGAGGATATGTGTGAATATTTAAGTGGTGGGACACAAATGGACACAGAATTTGGAAACAGAGCATCTGCTCTCCTAGCAAAGATCGATTAATTATTCCTTTGCAAAACTAACTTGATTGCAACATTAATCATATTATATAAATAAATAAATTATAGTAACAATAATAATTACTCCTCCCACTTTCAGATTAATTTATACTAACCTTTATATTATTATAATTAACACGAATAATCGAGCGGAATGTGCAGCAGCACTTTGATTCTAAATTAGAGACTAGCTAGAATTCAAAATTTATGTACTAGTCAATTTCAAAATTTGACAAACCCATGCATTGGAAAGCACAAGACCACTTGTTGCATCTCAATGTATATATATATATGTCTAGAAGGACATATATATATAGCAGGGTTTGCAATTAATTAACTCATGGACTAATCATGAGTTTGCAATTAATTAACTCATGAATTACTAAAATTAATTTTTTTTTTAAATTTTAAAGCATTATATACAGTACTAACATAAAAAATTAACGTGTTCTCAAAAGCAGAAAATTCCATTGATTACTTCCCTCCAAAAATCACGAGCAACTAAATTCCAAATACAAATCCACTTTAATTTTCTTAATTACTCTCGCTAAGCTTGTATTGATTTGGTTATATATGTATATATATATATATAGTAAAGGGAGGTTGTGTACCCCTCAGCCCACTCTACAATATTTACATTCAAGAAAGAAAAAAAACTTGTCATGCTAACAAAGTCAAGTCTTGTTTCCACTTAGTTCTCTCTCATTCTCATCATCACATATATTCATCTGATCTCACACACCAACCAGGCAACCATATACATGTACAACAAAACCAACTTTCTTTAACTTTTAGTAAAAATAAAGAAAGAAAAGAAAGGAGGGAGACTAATATTCTTTGCTTTTCTAATTGTTTTTGGATCGTTGTAGATCTACAAAGAAGAATTGAAAGAAAAAAGATGATTCAAGAGCTGTTAAGAGGTAGTGGCACTGCAGCTGGAGGAAGACTATTAGGATCAGGAGAGAGAAAAATATCTGCTACTCCTCCTTCTCCCTCTAATTCTTCCACCACCACCACTCCTACACAAGAAAACAACCAAAATCAGCTGAGATGCCCTCGATGCGATTCTTCAAACACAAAGTTTTGCTACTACAACAACTACAACCTCACTCAGCCTCGTCACTTCTGCAAGACTTGCCGCCGGTATTGGACTAAAGGAGGTGCCCTTCGTAACGTTCCCATAGGCGGCGGATGCCGGAAAAACAACAAGACTAGTAGTGTTGGTGTTGGTCATGTTATCATTCCATCATCACTTGGAAAACCTAGCACCGGAAAGTTAAAGACGCTAGTGTCATCATCAGAGATTGGGAAATCTTCAGGTTTTTTGAGTGGATTCGATCATGAACTACTCTCGTCGAATCCCAATATTCTATGGGCCTCACAGCAGAGTGGCCATCATCTTCTGGCCATGCTTAGATCAACCCAAAACCCTAACCCTAACCCTAACCTTAATACACTGTTGAATTCTGTTGGTGTGAAGGAGGAGGGATTTTTTCATGAACCCCACGTGATGAGCTCAGATCAGCCCGGGGTTGCACTCAATGCCCGATCCGGTGGCCTTGGCTTGGATCCTTCTATTGGTCTGTGCAGCAACTCCTTTTGGAGAAGCAATAATCAAAATCAGCAACAACAAAATGATAATTTCATACTTGGCGAGGTTCAAAATACCGGAGGAATTCCGGATCACCAGCTGTATCATCAAAGGCTAATTAGCCTGAGATCATCTTCATCAGCAAATTATTATTCAGATCATTCAGCAGCTGTACTTGTGGGAAATGTGATGACCTGCGGCTCTTCTTCATCTAACTCATCTGCCATTTTGGAGTCGGCTCCAGTTGCCGGAGGAGGAGATCAATTAGCAGGTCATCAGAATTACTGGAATATCAATCCATCGCTTTCGTGGTCGGACCTACCCACAACTAATGGTGCATATCCTTAAGAGCCTCAGCATTATTATTTTAAAAAAATTTTAAAAAAAGTTCTTCTTTCTTCATTTCATATGTAGCTAGGGTTGAGTTGTCATTCCGTTCTAGCTGTTTGTTTGGGTTGTGGTATATGGTATGGTTTTAGCTGTTTCTTCTTCTTCTTCTTCTTCTTCTTCTTCCTCTCTTGCCTTTTTTTTTTCTTTTTTTCTGTATGTGTGCTTGCTAAGGTATGTAATTGGATTCATGATCGAGGGTGTGCCAACTAGTTTTCGAAATGGAAAATGTTAGTTGTTTCTGAGTGCTTCTTGATAGTACTGGAGATTGTGAAATGTATAGTTTTATATTATGTACGTAGTACTATATTATGGAGTAGGTTTAATTATTCCTGAAAAGAATGGTACGTTGGTCTTAAATCTTCTAGATAGGTGAGCAAAGATTTCAGCTTTCAAAGAAGAAAATGAGAATTCGCGTGAATATTATATTATATTACTCCATATACTTTCTTTAAGTGGACACAGAATGAATTCAATAGCTAATTTATATGTATGCATGTATGTATGTATATATTCTCTTGGTTAACTCAAAGTTTCAGGATTTAATTAGTTTTGATTAATATATATATGGAGACCAGGATGTTGATGGTGGGAGCTTAGGGAATGGCAGATGAAGATGAAGATTCGTTGATCAGTATATATATATATATATACTACATTTGGTTATGAGTATGTGATGAATGGATTAGGGGCTAAATTAAGCTGCAGGCTGTTGGAAAAGAGCTTAATTACTAATTAACACACAAATTTGATTCTTTCAGCTGGAAGGATTCCATTTGCAGCCTTGTGTATACTAGTATATATTTAAATGTAGAGAGAGAGAGAGAGAGAGAGAGAGAGAGAGAGAGAGAGAGAGAGAGAGAGAGAGAGAGAGAGAGAGAGAGAGAGAGAGAGAGAGAGAGAGAGAGAGAGAGAGAGAATAAGGGGGTGTTTGATAAAAACTGAATGAATTTGAATCTGAATCTGAATGAACTGAATTTGAATCTGAATCTGAATGAGCTGAATCTGAATAAAAAAAACTGTTTGATAATTAATATGTCTGAAACATCTGAATAACAGTCTTTTACTATTTTACCCCTCTTAAAATAGTAAGGGAGGGATGGAATTGGAGAGAATGTCTATTTGCGTAAAAAAACCTTATTCAGCCCATTCAGGCCAAATTTTTTAAAGGAATCGCTCAGTCCTATTCAGCCCAATTCAGATTTTCAAACTCGTAAACAAACACTCTTACTAGCTGATTCGCTCAGTTTTTTTTCCATTCAGACCCATTAAGCTGCTATCAAACAGCCCCAAGATACTAGTAATTCTGTCTGCCTTTGCCTCTATATATGCTTTTCTGGAATTCATCTTCTCAAGATTTATTCCCTAGCTTCAGCCCTACTACTAACACTCTCTCTCTCTCTCTCTCCTCTTCTCCTTGCATTTGACAGGCGTTTCTCGTGGTGAGAAGTTTGAAAATGTAATTGGAGATCGAGATAATTAACCATTTCACATGCAATTACAATAAGTCTCCATTATAAGTAGAAGTGCTGCAACTATATGGTAATATTCCATTATATACTTAAAAAATTTGTAATTTTGTTTTTCTAACCTAGCTAGGTATTAAAAGAAATTAGTCTAACATTCGCTTACCAGTTGTTAGTCTGGTGACAAATTTAGCAATGTGTATCTCAGTTTGAATTCAAAGTGTAGGTAGGCAGGTTGTATGTATAAAAATTAACGACGGGAGCTGGAGATAAAAAGTTGAAAACTAAACCTTTTTATTAACTAGTACTTGACTAGGAAGAGATCCATCCAATCCATCAATGAGATATATAAAAATGTTTACTACTACTTCCCTATTCTTAAATCTTTTCTGTATTTCTTTTTCTTTTTCTTTTTTTCCAACAGTAACACCCTCGTAACTGAACCAGAAAAAGGAAAAGGAAATTCGGAGCATAAAAAATTAAAAAAATAAGATGGTGATTTTTTTGGTTCTACTACTACTGCTGCAATTTTGCAGCCTTGCCGCAAAGTAATGCATTTGGTGGGATATCATACTCAGTAAACACGCTTTTTTCATCATTCCAGACTCGGAGATATAACTGCTGCCCTAGATACTGCCTTGGCCAGATTGCAGACCTTAAGTTCCACATACCCTTATTGTCCATCGACACCAATATTGCACTCCAAGAAAGAGGGTATACCTGCAGGAATAATTTAATATGCATGCACACATTCAGCAAAAAAAGAGAATGAAACCAAGACAAGGGTGAGGGTGAGGCCGTGAGGGTGATGTTTACATTTGTCAAGACCCCCCCGGCCCCATTCTCATATAATGGAGGAATACAAGAAATATCTTTCAGTTACCTGCACAGTATATCTGGTGGTAGCATCAACCAGATTGTAGCGTTTCCTCGAACTAGTATTCCACTGCCCAGATCCAAATCTGGATTTAAAAGAATCAATAGCAGATGGTTGATAATTGGATAGTACAAATAATAATATAAGAACTTCGGCTATATATATATATACTAGAGCAATTCTTCATAGACAAGGCATCTTATCGAATATAGAATTATTCTTGGTACGTATGATTAATCAGAGAGGAAGATACATGCATGCTATGGCCAGTTTGAATTACTTAGGACAATTTTCACTCAACTATAATACTGTAAGGAATCCTAAAGAACCCAATTTCTCTGCATACACTCAGGTCTACAGTTGTCTAGTAGTGAATCAGGTCAAAAAATAATAAAAGTGACTCCCTGTACTAAAATTTGGTTTAGACCTAAATAACACTTCGTGGATGCCAAACAGAAAATGGAAAATAAAAAACCGAAATAGGGGCATACCCGACTGTCCAGAAGTCATAACCATCAAAATGATAAGACTGGATAGTGTTCTCATTGTTTTGGAAGATAATTTCGACAAAGTCATGAAGCAGTATGTTTAGAACAGAGGTGCCAATAACTGCGTTGCCAGCAGGAGCTTCAGTGGGGTGCCTAGGTGTTTGTACGAGACCTTATTAATTGCATAACGGAGCTTGCCATTTATTACAGGTGCTGAATTGGCTAGCACAAGTGTCCTGACTACCGGTATGGTTCCATAGTGAAATGACCCTTGAGGATTGGGCCTAGCTGCATTTGCAGTCAAATTCCACCTTAGCAGAAGAAAGGAACAGGTTAGAATACATGATGTACAACTAAGGCATATATTTAACTAGTGGTACTGGAGAAAAAGGAGACATAGTACCTAATGGTCCGAGCTTGCTTCATAGACCAGTGAATATGATATGTGGGACCAATGGGCAAAGGTCTGGAGGCTGGGGTACTTGAACCAGCATAACGAAGAATTGCAGTGGAATTAAGAATGGTCTTTGTAAAACGAGTTGAAGCAACTATAAAGTAGTCTTTAACGCTTCCATGTAAGGTGACCATTACAGATAGAGATTGGCCAACATGAATATCAAGCGATTCATATACTTCCTGCATGGTATGAGCTCCTTCTACTTCGATCAATGTCAATGTATGGCCCTGAATTCTAAAGTTGATTGAAGTTGTTAAGCCCACATTTGACACCTTAAACAAGTAGGATTTCGCTGAAACACAAACAGACTTGTAAGTTAATGTATGCATAGTTTCATTTCATTCTAAAAGTCTTTACATTAAACAACTAAAGCATAAGGATTCTATAAAGCTGATTGCTCTAAGGTGAGGAATTGAACGATAAAAGCGTTGGAGGATGGATACCTTTTTCACCGGTGAAGACAGTGGAACGAGGAAGCCCATTTATAAGAAAACCATCAGGGAAAGGTAAAGGATGTCCTGAGCTCAGGTTTTGTTGTAACACCTGAAGCATGAGATGTGCAACAATAATTAATTATGTTAACTACTAGGTTACTTATATTGAAATTTAAAACTTACTACAAAACTGATATTCATGCCTGTCATATTTCAGTGTCATGAACTTCATTTATTACATGCATTCTGCTAGTTTTTCCTAAACAAATTTTCTAAGAGCATTCAGTGCCTCAGCTACCATCTCATACTAAAGAACAAGTTATTTTATAATTCAGAATTTGAATCTATATGGCAACTTAGGTGCAGCAGGGCGGTGTCAAATGACTCCACTTCAGAAAAATCAACATCCAGAAGATGCTGACCATCACAAAACTACTTGTGGAAAACACCTAGACCTAGTAGACCATATAAAGTAGCAAACACATAAATGAGGTTTGTAAATTCAGCTACAGCTCTGCGTCAGAAGCCCCATCCATAAACATTTTCAACTACGGGTAAGTATTTGTATGACAATTATGCATATCTGATTTCTAAATTAATTGATATCAATAAATCAATTAATAAAAGCATAAAGTCAATAATTACGAACCCTGTGATCAGACTTCCACCAATCATTAACAAGTAAATTGAATTCCTCAGCAGATTTGGGATAAGGTATTGATATCACAGCTCTTTGCCTAATAATGAATGCCCCAAAACCACCTGCAGCTCTATGCATCAAAGTTGAAGGGAAGTACGAGAAGGTTCCAATCTGATCTTTCATTTGCATCTTGTACGTCCAGTTTGAGTTTGGAGGGATTGGGCAATTTGTTCCAAGCACTCCATCTTGCCATGAGTCCTTTCTCTGTTTCACTCCATTCCTGGTTTTCCATCACAAAACCATTGAAAATGTGCCCAATAAATTTTTTAAACCATATATTTATATTTGTAATATTGAACACAATGTGCAAACGCACACAGATAACAAATAAAGGTACGTTTGGAACTCGGAAATCTCGAGAAGTAAAGAAACGAAATCTAAAAATTTACTAGAACATTATTAACCATCTATGACACTACATTTTAACATTGTTGAAGAACAGATGATTAGATTTATGTGCATTAAGATAGTTTTTCTTATTTTAATATATATATTTGTTTTCCTTTTCCTTTCTTTTCCTTCATATTTCCAAGTTCCAAGCGTACCCTAAAGGAATCAACCCACCTACATGTTCTTTCTATCCAGTAAACTTTTACACGTGAAACGTAGAAAATGTGGAAGATAGCACATGAAACTTACTTTGTTGACGAATATACGAGCTTTATGATGAATTATTCTTTTATGGTATTCCCCTTTCCGATTTATAATAACTTGACATAGCCTTTACCTCTTCATGTTTTCCTTTCTTTTGGTACATTTTCCACTTTCCAACAAGATAATACTCAAGTTTTAAGTTCGTAAATGGCTGGAGTACTGTGAGCTATCAATTCTATCTGACAGAGAATTGTGCTATAGGGAGACATTGTTATTTGCATTCAACTATGCTCAGTTGACATTTTATAAACAATTATAGCATTATAACAAGCTACAAAACCAAAAATTGGACATACAGCATACACAAAAAAGTGATGGCATAAGAGAAGGGATGGGAAAAGTAACCATGTGATGAGGAAAGGCTGATCCAACTTATTAATGACAGTAACAAGTACATTGTCATTGGTGATGCTGTCAATGGTGGGCCCGGGAAATTGGCCATTGATTAGGATTCCCTACAAAATCCAATAGGAAAATTAAAATGAAATGTGTTCTGCAAATTAAAGGGAAAGCATATAGGAGGGAACATAACAAATAGCAGATAGTAGCCATACGTACCCTTTGCTTGACACCGAGAGGAGAAATCAGTCCATATTTAACTTCCCATGTGAAATATCTATAAGGATCTTCAGCCCTCACACACAAGATACTCAACCAAGCCACTAGTACAAGGAAAAAATACTGGAGAATGGCCCGTCTCATTTTATCCTAGTATGCCCCTTCAACAATCTAAGTTCTGTCCCAACAAAGAAATGGGGAAAAATTCCAATTAAGAATGAATTTTCTAACAGTCTCATTTGAAAGAAAAATTTAAGTCAAACCCAAATTCAAAGAGGGCTAGTCAAATATTGACAATCAAAATGAAAATTAGAAGTAACCAACTTATGCCATTGTACATTACATAACAGCGTAAAATAATGTGTGCATTACTATCTATATCACAACTACTTGAAAATTTTGAGCTAGCATCTTTAGGAGAACAATAGATGCTTACCAATTAATTGAAGCAGTGGATAGAATGATCCCCTCAATTGATTGAGGAAAAGAAAGAAGTGAAGAGTTAGATTGCCGATCAGGGGCAAGTGGAAAGAAGAAGTTATATAGAGAAGAGAGCAAATTGGTTGTATGTGGTGGGGAGCTATAACATGGACTTGTTTATTGAGAAGAAATGCAAGCAGCTCCATTGCGGCGCACTTTATGCTCAATATTGTTGCTGCTGCTGCTGCTGCCATCCTTTCTGTAATATCTTGAGATCTAATTGACCAGAATTTCACGTAATTCGTTAAACATTTAAAAAACAAAGTATGATCAGATGGGAGTGTGACTGTATATATGACTCTGTATATATATTTTTCTTTGTGATGATGTATGTATAAAAGTAGAGGCTAGAATCGTCGGTGAAAGCGGCGACAAGGACGCAGCGGAGAACGGATCATGATTAAATGCGAGACTTAATTGGGTGTTAAATTATACTACTAGTAATTTAATATATGTGGAAACGTAGACAAAAATGGAGGGAAAAAGTTTAAGGGAGAGAGATCACATGAATCAAAGACAACAGGGAGGCTTCTATGGATCGGGTCTGAGACTCTACTGTTCTCTATTTTTCTGATTTCTAAAATTTAGGGTTTCAATATTTGGCGGCAAATGTATCAACCTGCCCTCACTGGAACTAACTTCCTTCTACCCTTGCTCTTTAGTCTTTCCACTTTTTTCCCACTCTTCTATGCTAAGCATAGAAGTTTGACCTTCTTTTCTTTCTCTCTATTATTTTCTCTCATTAAATTTTTGTTTCTTACGTGGTTTTCTTTACTTAATTCCATTTATTTATCGGGTAACACATATGTTGCATGTGTAAATTATAAGGAATAAAATTATAAAATTCAAAAGGCTAAATAAATAATTAAATTAAAAAAGGCAAAATAATAATATATCTAAATTTATAGGGACAAAAGAGAAAGAAAAAAAAGTCTTTAAATCGATGCTATTTTTTATTCAATAAAAGAGTCTTCTTTTTAATATTAATTACTCTCTCCGTCCCAAAATAACTGCTCAATTTTGACTTTTTTTAATCAAATTGACTATTTTTAAAATTAATAATTAAGCATGTATAAATATATTTTTAACATTATAAAAATTGGTATTAGTAATAAATTGTATATATATATTTTTTGTTATAACCTTTTCACCTATATTCTGTAAAAATGGTACAAAAAATAATTTTAAAAAATAGTCAATTTGACTTTAAAAAATCAAAACTAAGCAGTTATTTTAGGACGGAGGGAGTAATATACAATGACAGAATGCTCTCAAATTTGTCATCGATTATAATTTTATTATCATGTTATCATTATAAACCTCTGATAAAAAAAATAACTTTTTATTTTTAAACATGTAACAAACATATATCGTTAATATTTATAAATTTTGTAAATGAGATTCTTTTTGCGGAAATGAAGGGACTAATACTGTATCTATTCTATAATAACTGTCTTTTTAGATTCATGCACATAAATTAAGAAACTCATTTAATACTATCATTTTAGAATTAAAATTTGTAGAAAATTTCATTACTACCCCTTTATGGAAAATTGAAAACTATTAGTACAAGAGAAAAAATTTCTTGGGACAATGAGAAAAGTTAGGGGTGATATAGGAAAATAAATAATTTATTCTCCTAGAAAATTGTAAATGACAAAAAATTGGAACAAATTTTTTCTTCTAAAAAAACCAATTAATATGGAATGGAGGTAATATTAGTAGTATTTCTTTTCTTGGAAATTGCTCATTATCCTAGGTTATCTTGCATTCAACTCCAAGTGCCAGTAAGTAACATCTTGTCTAGCTTCAAAAATCAAATGATTCCTGGCTTCCTGCATGCATCGGAATCGGAAAGTTGGAGAACATAATTTGTGTTTAATGATAGGAGTAGTTTAATTACCATAATTAATTACTAGTATACCTCCATTGTCAACATTAGCCTCGTATTTAATTCAACAAACACCCCACGGTTTAAGGATCTGTCTCGTTAGAATTTAACACCATCAATAGTGGCGTAATTAGTAGCATCGATTGTCCAACTTTAAAAGATAATAATGTATCACTAAGATCTTCCATTTTGGTAAATACCATCATTTTATATTTCTGCATTCTACCAATCAATTCCCTTCCTAATTCATGTGATCAGGACAGGACGAATCTTAAACATACTTTTTAAATAGCATAATTCTTTTAAATAACATATAGTACTATTTATTAAAATTACGTCGTTTTGAAGATTCTTTTAAAAACAAATGGAGCCGCGGATGATATTTTTATAAAAAAAAAAAGCCAAGTGTGACCACTCTCTTTTAATATTATTTTATTTTTTTAATAAAATCTTCAAAATAACATAATTTTAATTAAAATATATTATTTAAGAGAATATTCTATTTAAAAGGTATGCTTTAGATCCTCCTCTTCATGTGATAATACAAAATTAACGTTGTTTTTTTCTCTAGAATTTAGACGACCATTCTTTAGTACAGAACTCATCTTTTGGAAATGAAAGTAGTAATTGGTTAAGGGGTTGGTTGGATCCACAACACATACCCATCCACCCTAAGGTGACCGGCCCAAATGGTTTGCACTTTTGTTTCCATAGTCAAATACACCAAATTTGGAAAAATTAATGATTTAGTCATTGTAGTCAGTAAATTTTATTTATATAATATTTTATTTTTAATTTTTTAAATTATTTTATTAAATTAATTATAAATTTACAATTGGGTCAGTCCGGCTCACTTTTGTTAAATTGATTTGGTTTTTTTCCTACATAGCTTTTAAACAAAAAAAAGGAGAAATAAAGGAAATGACATGGCCCAATCCTGGGATTTATCTGTTGATCTAGTCAAAATCTGGTTCGGACTTTTGGATTAATATCGTTGGATTTTGACTTCGTCTAGCTCCTTTTTGTAAATCAGATTTGAATCTTCGGCGATTGCTCTGTCTAATCTGGATCCTTTGTATTTCCTACTTATTTATCTTCTGGGTTTAGATTTAGATGTTTGTTGATGGTTGTGTTGTGAATCATCGTGGTTTTTTGTGGGTTGCATTCAATTTATTTGTTGGGTCTATTGATTTGGGTCCCCTATTGTTACATCTCCTTTGGATTTGGGTCTTTGATCTGTGTGATTTCCCACTCTAGACCTCATGCTTGGTTTCATTCGTTCATGTTTAGCTTTGGGATGTGCTTTTTGTGTTCTCTCGATGGTTTCTACGCCGGATTTGCGTCTCTAGTAGGTTGCAATCGGAATCTGGGTTCAATTGGATTTGTTTTTCGATGGGTCCAATTGAATCGTCATGGATGTCATTCTGGTACCGATTTATTTTCTGATGGTCATAGACGAATTTTATGCCAGAATTAGAGCGGAATCTATGTCTGATATCGTCGAAACATAGTCGTTGGGTGCACTACAAGTTCGTTCGCCAGCTAGTTGTCGTGTGTGGGTCCACCTGGATTGGGCCATGTCATTTCCTTTATTTCTCCTTTTCTGTTTAACAGAGTGAGTCGGAATTAACAGACCGGCTCAATTATAAATTTATAATTAGTACAGTGAAGTAATTTAAAAAATTAAAAGTACAGTAATGCAATAAATAAAACTTGCCAAGTGTGAACAAATCGTTAGTTTTGTCCACCAAATTTCATATACATATTTGGAGGCCTATAATACATTCACAATGGGGAAAAACTTGATACATCACTATAACCAGTTTTTGCTATTATGTTACTAAAAGCTGGATACAATTAGTTGAATAGAGGTTACAACCACTGCAACTTTCAGAAACCAAATCTAATCGAGCAACTGTGAAAGATGGATATAATAATTTAACTAAACTGTTTGAGATATACAGATCAAGAAGCAAAACATATCTTCTCGCCATCTGCAGTCCAACCCTCTATACAGATCAAGAAGCAAAACATATCTTCTCGCCATCTGCAGTCCAACCCTCACGACTGGAGAACAGAATGCTCAATGAACCGCCACTACGGATGCCGGCCAACAGCTTTTCCACAAAGTAGAGCATTCGGGGGAATGTCATATTCGTTGGCAAGACTTTGAACTCGGTCGTAAACCCTAAGATAGAACTGTTGTCCAAGATACTGCCGTTCCCATATGGCAGACCTCATATTCCACATGCCTTGGTTGTCCAAAGAAACTAATATAGCACTCCAAGACTTGGGATATACCTGCAAGAACATGCATCAAGATGGTGAGAAATTTTTCTACATTGACATAAAATTTCGACAACTATCCTAGTTGTAATTAAAGCAGTAATGACAGTTTGTATAGCCACGAGAAGAGGTATAGTTTTAATCCTTTATCATTAACATTACCTGAACAGTATGTCTAGTATGAGCATCGACTAGATTGTAATTCTTTCTGCTAGCTTTTGTCCACTGTCCATACCCGTAACTGTATTTGTTGCAATGGAAGCACCATTAGAAACTCATTAATTACCTCACCTGAAATACTGAGTTCAATGATATTTCATAAGCAACGAGACTTACCCTACAGCCCAGAAATCATAGCCATCAAGATGCCAGGACTGCATGGCTTTCTCATTGTTCTGAAAAACAACTTCAAGGAAATCATGGTGGGAAGCAGGCATAACTGATGTAGCGAAGAAGGCAGGACCGTCGGAAGGGAAACCTTGAATGGAATCCATACTGAATACTCCAGGGATGTTATAGTAATCAGCGAGTTTCAAGGGGGTATCAGCATTAATGTAAGAGACCCTGTTGACAGCATATCGTTGTTTGCCGTTGATTAGAGGTGCTGAGTTGGTCAATACAATTGTTCTCGATGGTATAATTTTTCCATAATGGAATGAACCCTGCGGGTTTGGTCTCGCTGCATTTGCCGTTAAATTCCACCTTCAAATAATACAGACGTGGAAAATTAGAACATACTTCCACGTACAATTTAATCTCCAATGACTCTGAGATCACATTTGATGTGATAAAGGACTTGTGGGTTTAACAATGCTATGGATGCTATTTAGTAGTTTGATGATATGATAATGATGAGATATGTTTCGATGATATTAAATGATTTCATAATATGCAATTATGCATAGCATTTTCACCTAGAAATCCATCTTGGTGAGAATATACAGCGAAAGAAATTGCAGCCATATATCAACAATATTTCTGAAAATTGAGTGCAACATTTAAAATAAAAAAAAATTGACCTCGTAATATTTAATTCAGTAGTTTTGGATATCCACCGAAGCCTAACGGATAATGATATTTACTCGATCTAAATTCACATTAAAAGTATATGAAACCAAGTCAGTTGTTATTTACAGATTCCAAATGAATCCTTGAAGTAGTCTTTAAAAACTACATAGCAAAATGTCCCAACTGTTGAATACTGTATACCTGAAGGTTCTGGCTTGCTGCATAGACCAGTGAATATGGTAAGTCGGACCAGCAGGCAAAGGTCCAGAAACTGGGGTCTGAGAGTTGGTGTAGTGTAGTACTGCAGTGGCAGTAAGAACACGCCTTGTAAACCGTGTTGATGCAACAATATAGTAGTCTTTTGGTGGCTGATCTAAAGTAACTAGGACTGACAAAGATTGGCCAACATGAACGTCAAGAGACTCGTATATGTTCTGAATAGTGTGGGATCCTTCAACCTCAACTAGCTTCATTTTGTGTCCCTGAATCCTAAAGTTCAAGGAGGCTGACAAGCCCACGTTTGAAATCCTGAACAAGTATGTTCTACCTGAAAAAGCAAAGCAGTGTGTAATTGTCAAAACATACATTTTGAATTGGACTTGATCACCGTTTGGAATATGAAACAGGCTAAACATCTAGTAATACTATAAAGGTTTATTGGTTCAAAGGATGAGGACCTTGATCCCCGCTGTAGGAAGACTGAGTTTGTCCATTAATAAGGATTCCATCAGGGAAGGTAAGAGATTTCCCTGAATCCAAATAACGCCGTAATCCCTGACAGCATGAACACTTATAGTTATAAATCATATGTAAAGATTGGGAAAAGCAATGAGAACAGAGTTTGCATGCAAGAAATTTCCTCAATTAGCATCTAGAATTTAGTTACTACTGATTTATTGCATCACAGAGAAGTAAACCCTGATATATCTACAAACCATTTCTTTATAACATAGAGACCATTTTGCCTTGGTTTCTTACCAGCTAAAAGATGGTCCGAATTATGAATTTACGTTTTAAAAAATTACAAAGCATATGAATTTGTTAACTTCACAAGAGAGATCGAAGTCTTCTAGTATATCACGTACATAAGAAGAAGAAAGTCTCAACGCTGTTATAGAATTACTCCATATACTCCAAAAACAGAGATTTTGACTTTTCCATTTGCGAAATTTTAAAATTCAAAATCGGTATGAAAGTATTTGATTAGTATAAACAACTATTATTATTATCATTATAAACTAACTAAAAAGAATTACCGATTACCATATTTGTTGCTATTTTAGTTTTGAACTTTAATTGCCTAATGGAACTACATGTGGACCTTAATTGCAGAATTTAAAAGTTGAAACTCAACCACATATTATCCAAAGTAATTAACACTAACAGTGCTTTTCTGTTCTATTTTCTTCTTTTAACTCTTCCCTTTATATTTACCAGTTAGTGTTTATATTTAGCCCTACGCTGCAGAGTGTTTAACAAACTAAATCTAGACAACATAACAAGGGCAGATTAAAATTTCCTTTTTTTGAGAAAGAAATATGAAATCAAAACAAGTATAGACAAATGAGGTACATGCATGCTCCTCACCTTATGGCTGCTCTTGTACCAGTCACCAATAAGTAGACTAAAATCTCCAGAGGGTAAAGAATATGGAACTGGGATTCTAGGTCTTGCATAGACATTCAGTGCTCCAAACCCACCAGCAGATTTATGCATCAAAGTTGATGGGAAGTATGTGTAACCTCCAATCTGATCTTTGGCTTGGAACTTGTATGTAAAATTAGAATTTGGAGGGATGGGGCAATTTGTCCCCAAAACCCCATCTTGCCAAGAGTTCTTCCTCTGTTTAATTCCGTTCCTAATTATGATAAACGAAACTCTTTGTCAGACCAAGTCCAAAAGAATTAAAATATAATGTGCTAATAGTACATTACTACAATTGCAGGATTAATATGTACATCAGTCAGATGTACAACTGCTCTAACCAAACTCATGTTACCCCAACAAACATGGTTTTTGTCAGTTAACTTATTTCAGTAATGACACTATTGTCATTTAACCATTTCATCAAGCAAATATCTACGTCTTTTTGGGATGGTTGCTGCAGTTGATTGAGACAACCATAACTATATATATATATATATATATATAACATCAAATTACGGATCCGGAGAGAGACGCACCATGTCAAAAGAAAAGGTTCGTCCAGCTTGTTGATGAGGTTGATGATGATGTTGTCATTAGTGACAACATCAAGTCTAGGTCCAGGAAATTGACCATTAATGAGGATGACCTTCACATTCCAACCAAATTCATCAAATTCCATTGTGAAATAGTAGTAGTAATAGCAAAAAAAAAAAATGAAACGCATGTTGGTCACCTGTTTAGGGACACCAAGAGGAGAAGCTGTTCCATAAGTAACAGTCCATGTAAAGTATCTATAAGGATCCTCTGCTTTCACGAGAGAAATGCTCAAGAAACCCACAAGTAGTACACAAATCAACTGAAGCAAAATTGTTTTATGCATGGTAGCAGAATAAAGACCACCAAGCCCCTATATCTGCAAAATCCCACTTTTTACATCAAACACCCATCAACTTTTTTAACAATAAAGTAAGAAACCGGCGACCATTATCAACTGTGCATGGGAGACCTAAATTAAGAAGAATATGACAAAATGTGAAAGACCCGGATTAGAAAAAGGAAACGCATAACAGAAGCGAAAGAAAAAGGAGCATACCAGGCCTGACTGACTGATTATGTTGAGATTAGTCTACAAAAAATATGTTTAGTTATTTTCTTCTAAATTGGAATGGAAATGGAACGTGTAACTTGCTATATATATATTGATTGAATGATGAGAGGCGAGAACAGGAAGGAAGAGCTTCAAAAGCAAGCTACTACACTGGATACGCCTGCCCCCACCCCAGCCAACTTTCATCACGCGTTTTCAGGTAATGATGAATTGCTTCATAATTCATAAACAAGAGTGGCCATATATACTCCATTTTCACATTTCCCTTGTTCACTTTCCCCGGATAAAAGCCTAAAGTAGATTTGTTTACTTTGACCCCTTAATTAAAAATTTAAAACCCCCAAAATCTCGCCGTTTTTTATTGCTGTCATTTCTTCTCTTCTCCTCTCTTTGGCGGATGGAAACACTAGTGAATCAACTACTCCGGGAGCGGTGAGTCTGATTAATTGACTGATAAAGTGTCACCAAGATCGGATACTGATATATGTGTACTGTTATATTAATCAATTCATCAACTTATCATGAAATGAACATAATATCGTGTATTCAAATTACACTAAAATCACTGACTTCTGTAAAAATTTCAGTTGCAATAAATATTATAAATATTTTGAGAGTTAAAAAAAAAAAATTAACCGGTCACTATATTGATCATTACTATCCGGTCGCCCCAGAAGGATTGTTTAAAATGGGGATCCGAGCCCTGTCAAAATTACAAGTCACAAGGCATGGATCATCTATTCTTGGTCTTGCTACTACTCCCAAATCCCATCATCCCATCATCCCATCATCCCAGGCTGGTTTAATCTTTTCGGTCTTCAATGTCTGTCTAGTGGCGTTTAACAAGCTTACAAATCAAACTAGTAGCCAGTAGGACGGACTACTATATTTTTATTTTCCTCAAACCCAGCAAGTAATCCAGCATTGCACACTCGAATCGTTTGGTTGACATATCGAATAGTTGACTCAACATGTAGCTTCTAGTGAGTTTCATGAATGTGTATAGCATTTTTTATTTTAACTTATAAAGTTAATATTTTTACAAATGATAATGATAATATCCTCCTCACATGAATATTAAATAAGTGAAACAATTCCCTTTTAATTTGCTCATAATATATATATAAAATTAAATTTTCTTTGAAATGAGAGTTTCATTTAATTTTTTTTAAAATAGTTTAAATTTTACCTACGATACAATTTGACATAAATATAACAAATTCAGAGTGAACTGAATAACAAACTATCTAAATGATCTTTTGTTATGGGGTTGGAGGTAATCGAGTTTGTTGACAAAATGAGCAATAACTTCATAATAATGTTGGTTAATCGCTTAGAAGAAGATGCAAGTATTATGATGCCCCAAACACCCTTTTCTCCTCATCTCAGTTAGTACTACTTACGAAATCCAGCCGCTAAAAAAGTAGATATATATATATATATATATATATATATGGGGAGGCACATCCGCAAACGTTGTGCGACCGTATAATAATTATGCAGAGACTTAAAAACATAATACTCCTGCCCGCATAATAATTGTGTGAATTATTTTGAATATCGTGCAGATTGAATAAATTAGATTTGAATGGGAGTGTCATTGTCCGCATAGCCTTTAAATCTTGGAACAGGACAGCTGGATCACAATCGGATGAACAGAGATTCCCATCCAACTTTGGACCTGGATGGTTGGTCAAGTTGACTAAAATGAGTTAATAGTTGGCCATAACTTAATAAACTGAGTTTAAGGCGACGAATTGTGGAGGTTTGTTACGTGGAACAAACACTTCACCTTTTTGTTTTTGTATCACAACTCTTCGTTTTTCAAATCACATATTTTCTCCTCGTTTCTTTCTCCTATAAACCATTTGATACAAAATTAAAGAGGGTAAATACAATATTCTTCTAAAATTAAGAGTTTGATGTAGAGGATTCATGAAGTTGCAATTCAATTGAAATATACGATGAAAAGACCCATTCATTGTTTAGGTCATGAACATTACAATATATATATATATATATATATATGACCTTAAAAATGGTATCCATGTGTCCTATAAAAATTGTTGCTATTATTTATTGAAATAATAACTTTATAATTTTTTAAAAAAAAACATTAAAAAACATTAAAAATATTATTTCTAACTAGCCAGTGCTTCACACAAGCCGTCAAACTTGTATATTTTATAATATTACGACCGATGAATGCATGCCAAATGGCCAATGGGGGGTTATTACAGTTGGGATGTCAGATTCATATATTATTGTTATAGTAATTTCTTAATAATTAAAAGCTTATTACATAAATTATAAACACAGGATGATACAACCTCAAGTTCAATTTCCTAGAAGAAGAAAAAAACCCTTAAATTTGATATCCCAATGACTATGGTAAGAAACGAGATTAAGAAAATAACAAAACGAAAGCCAAGAATGGGCCTGATTTAGTTCTTTTACAATGATTCCCGACTGCAGTCCACTGAAGATGAAAGATAAGCTGGACAGCAGCCCAACCAGACTTTGGGCTATTGGCAGAAGTTGTATATTATGAGTATATTTCTATAGTTTTTGTACGTATATACATACGTACATAATGATAACCACCACGATGTATGTACTAGTACTAGTACTAAAAACAGGGGAACTAGCTAGCTAGCTCTTGCATGGTTTCCACGTATCGCTTCGATAGATTAGCATGGCACGTGTGGAGCTCCAATCTACACAGCTCGACACCTCTACCTACCTACCTACCTATACCTCCAATAAAAATGTCTTTCACTTCAAATAGAAATAGTACTGACTAGTAATCTTTTATTATTTGTATGTGTTGGATATTGGGTATTTAAATGGGTCAATCATGGAGGGTCCGATCTAGTAGATTTGTTAACTGACCTCCACACGACTTAACGTAATAGGATCGTGAGGACGTAGGGAAGTGGTTCAACCACTCCCGTACGTATTAAATACTCATATTCGATCAATCAATTAACAAGCGATTCATTTATTCGATTGGCCAAAACACAAAGCTCTCATACAGAGACCAAACCCAAATTGCTACGAACTGCTATGATCTCATACGTAGCTCAGAGACATCGCTGGTTACAGAAAATTGATAATTGCAGGAAGTTTTCCGCGTTTAAGGTTTTCACGCTATAAGAGGTAAACCTTTGTCCTTTCTGTTATGTGTAAATATATGAAATAGCATACGTATAAAATCCTTCATTGGTATCAGAGTAGAGATTAAAGATCTAAAGTATGCTATATATGATATATTTACACTTTATGCCATGATTGCATGTTTAAAAAGCTTGAAAAACATCATTAATGGCAATTATAGTTACACTAAATGTTAGAGGCTAATATTACAGTATATTGTAGCCTAAACACAGTGTATATAATCTGCATATTTTGGATTTAATTGAATTTGTATTTTAAAATTAATTTTAAACCCTAGTTTACGAATAGATTTCTTTGAACAGTCATAACTTTTTCTGTGATTGTCCGTTTTGAATGATTTTGGTATGTATGCGTTGTACTCGTTGTAGGCTTTCCAACGATATATTATGAGCTTAAATCGGAGTTATATGGACTGAGATATGGCTTCTCAAAATTTTGGGTCGCACAATGACATTTCTGTAAATTATTGTTGCTGGAGGTTGAGGATGAAGGCGACCAGCGCGCCTGACCCTACCCGACCCGCAGTTCCTACCCGATTTGACAGATTTTTCATATTTAATTTTCAGAAAATAATTTCTTAATTATTTTAATCATAGAAATTAATTAATAAATAGTAATTTTGATTAATAAATTCTGAAAAATTAACATAAATTAATTATTAGTATGTAATTGCTGTTTCCATGGAATTTTGAATTATTGCTGCTTTTGATAATTTTGGTTAATTTTCTATCTATTGATTAATGGTTTATTAATTATGAAATTTAGCAAAGTTATCATAAAAATTCCAGGAAAATTACAATGGTTATTTTGTGATATTAGGTTACTGTTGTGATTTTTCAGATGGAAAATGACTGATTTTGATATTTTTGGTTAGTTTCTAATTAATTATGCAATAGTTTATTAATTATGATAATTAGAATGATTATCAAAAAAATTCTAGAAAATTATAGTAACATTTTTATGATGATAATCTACTGTTACAAAATATTTTTGGAAGAAATTAAAAGATTTGGATATCTTTGGATAATTTCTATCTATTTATGCATGATTAATTAATTGTGATAATTAGCAAAAATATCAAAATAAATTCCAGAAAATTACAGTGATATTTTGTGATGTTAATATACTGTTGAATTTTTTTGGATACATTTTAATATTTTTATAGCATACTTGGTTTATTAATTGAGTATTAATGTCTATTATTTAATTCCTTTTGTTAATATTGTTGGAATATTAATATGTGATGCTTGGAATTAAATTACTATGCTATAATTACAAGTATAACCCTATTCTTAGTGGGAGTGATTTAGGTTGTAGTAATTTAATTAAATTATTCCCTAAATTACACATCTTGTGCGCTGAAAAATTAAATTTAAATAATTAGACATTTATACGGATTGTGATTCCTAAGCCTGGCGAAGTCTCCCTTCCATATTTATGTTTTATTATTTTTATGTTAATTTGGTTCATGCGGCAAAGATATTTTATATACTGTAGTGAACATTGAATATCTCTAATAAATTCTCATATTTAAATCAAAGCAGAAAATGGCTTCAAAACACATTATCTGTAATACCCGGAAGAAAAAAAAATTATTAAATAATAAATGGATGACATTTAAAATTATATTTAAATATATTAATTGAACTTTGTCTTTTAATTGGGTCAAAGTCATCATTTAAATCATGTGGGCCAATGTATTAATAAGTGTTGGGTAAATTAATTTAATAAAATTGGGCTTTTAATTTATTGGTTCTAACTTATATTTGTGTGTGGTTAAAATCCTTGTATAATTAGGAGAAATAATAAAACAATAAACAAAACCTAACTGTTTTATTATATCTATACGAACTGAGAGAGAGAAGGAAAGAAGCAAGCTGTGGACGGGAAAACCAAATAGGTGGTACTCGGGAGTCACGAACAAGACAGTATATTTGACAGGTATGACTATAACATGGGAATAATCATTTGTGATGCATATTATTAGAAACTATTATAATAGTATATAATACCTACAGTATAAGCCTAATAGATATAGTAATTGTAGAAGATATCATTAACCAAGTTTATAATTAATAAATTGGTTATAATCATTACTACACCAAGGTTATCATGTGTGTAACATCAGTATGCATTTTGTGAATACTATTTAGATTGGTGTAAAGTCAATACTAAATGTTTTATTAATAATGAGAAATTTGGCTGCTTTTGAAATTGGTGGGAATTGGTGTTGCAGGCCGCATAGTACAACGAATGATTTGTTAGATTTAAAATTTTAAATATACATAAACATAATAATAATAATAATAATAATAAATGAGTTTAATTAAAGGTTTAAAAATAGAAATAATAATTTACAAACGTACTTATGTAATCATTATTTTGTTTAATTAGTTCGGAAGGAAGGAGTTTAACGAATAATTTTTGGAATATAATTTTGGGTATTACATTGCTTAATCCAGGTACGAATTCCGTACTCCTTCAGCGATAATCCTTTATTTTTGTTTTTTTTTTGTTTTTGTTCGTTTTGCTTTTCGTTTAGAAGTTAGTTATTGTTTTGCATGATTGTTCGTTCTCAAATTCATGTGATAGTTTCGTTTTAATATTGATTCTTGGAACTCGTGTTTGTACTCTTTGAGCTAGTATATCATCTTTAGTATTTATTTTGATATTTGTAGAAAGTACATGTTAATATATTTTGGAGATTTTGTGTTGATGATTCGTTTCAGTTTAACATGTACATATTAGAACCCCTTTGTGTTGATATTGTGTCGCATGTGTTGTGACATTGTATCTTTGTTAGAATATACCGTAGGGTATACCTGAGCTATATCCACCTGTGGGGGTACCACAGGCATGTCGTCTTGGCACGAGAGGCATGTCACTTTTCGTGGCAGTGCGATCAATCCACAGCATCTCCGTTTTGTGCTCCAGTGAGAGTTGGCCATTTGGTGTTTTGTAGTGGGAGGCATATGGGTCGACCCTAGTTTTTTGTTCTGTTCTGCGGAGTGGCGATGTTTGTGCCAAACACACTTTTTGATTTTACATACATTTGGATTCGCGGTCCAATGTGTGTTATTTGCCTGTGTGGCATTATTTGACCTTGTCTGTGTGGCATTATTTAACCTTGCCTGTGTGGCAAGGTATATTTATGTTCTATTCTGAGCTCGGTATGAAATAATACCCAGCCATTTGATTCAGCCTATTATTTCATTGTGTTAGTTTTGTTCGTTTCAGTTCAGTTCAGTTCATTTGTTGAGTTAGTTTTTTCGTTTCATTATTCTTGTATTCTATATCCGTACTGGGTGTTTGGCTCATGCTGTATTTTTTCTTCCGGCAGGTAATCAGGGAGATAAAGGGCAAGTGTGATGAGAGCTCCATTCGATCCAATGATTTAGATATTCTGTTTAGGCTGATAGATTGATTTTATTTTGAGTTGTAATAAATACTCTAGATTTGAGTTTGAGTCTGTTGGCATTTATTTTGGTTTGACCTTTTGATATTTATTGGTGAAATATATTCTTCCGTGGAATAGTGTTTTCGTTCGGTTTTGTTGTGTTTTGAGTAACCTCTCTTTCTATTTCGGAAATGGGGTGTTACATTATCGCAGATCTTAACCAAGGAAACAAACTAGATAGAGATAACTATGACGTGTGGCACCGGAAAGTCAGGATGGTCTTGGAGGAGCAAGAGGTTGAAGAAACCCTGCTGTCCAAGATGACAAAGCCGGAGGGTGAAGATGCAAAAGATCCGGTCAAGATTGCAGCCTTCGAAAGTTGGAGCAAAAAGGACCGTATCTCTCGCATAACGTTGTTGAGTTGCATGAACAATGACTTTCTGTTTGAGTATGAACAATACTCCACTGCACACGACATGTGAGAGGCTCTCAAAACTAAGTTTGGTGGCACCTCGTTGACAAGGCTGAGGGAATAAGCCATAAGGTTCGATGGTTACAAAAAAAAAAGACAACCACACTATGAAACAACACCTTCGAATCATGGCCAATATGATCTGGGAATTGAAAACCGGTGGTACTCAATTGTCAGACGAACAGCAGATTTTAGCAGTGGTTCGATCCCTTCCCAATAATTGGGAACATATGCGGGTCAACATGACTCATAACGAGAATATCAAGAATTTTGATGATATTCATCGTCACTTTGAGCTCGAGGTTGAGCGACTTGATGTTGTCAAGACCTCCAGGGCATATGTGGCTGAATCAAACTCTCATAAAGGGTTTAAGCCAATGAAGGGAAGAAACCTGCTCATCCTACTGCGCCTAGAGTGGCTGCGAGTGGGGGTGTTGCCAAACGAAAAAGAGGCAAACGAGGTTCTGGTAAGGATAAAACCAAAATGACATGGCAAGGCGGGACACTTCGCTCGTGAATGCACTGAACCGAAGAAGGTAATTCCTAGTCCTAATCTATCTATGTGCTTAGTATCAAGTACTGTTTTTATTGCTCATTCTCTCCATATGTGGATTGTAGACTCCGGAGCAACGGACCACATAGCTAGAGACCGGAGTGGATTCGTGGAATATCGCCGCATTCCAGTTGGCAGAAAAAGTATACATGGGGAACGATTCTAGTGTGGACGTGCTAGGTATTGGCACTTACAAATTGGAAATGCGAGAATGCTCAGCATTGATCCTTTATGATGTACTTTATGCACCGGATGTCCTCCGGCAGAATTTATTTTTTGTTTTATCAGTACTTCGTTTAGACTATTCTGTTAGTTTTGAGAACAATTCTGTAATAATTTCGCATGGGACGAATGTTTTTGGATATGGTTTTATGATGAATGATTTTATGATTTTGGATACTATTGATTCTAGCATTAATAGTAGTGATTCTTATTCCTTACTTGTTGAAAATGATCATGATAATTCAATTCAATGGCATGCTAGATTAGGCCATATTGGACAAGATAGAATGGCAAGGTTAGCTCGAGCAGGTCTTTTAGGCCCACTCGCTAAGGTCAATCTACCCACATGTGAACATTGTTTGGCAGGGATATCAACAAGAAAACCATTCGGTAAAGCCACTAGGGCAGAGACACCATTGCAACTCATTCACTCAGACATCTGTGGCCCTATGAATGTAAAAGAAAGGCATGGACGTTCTTATTTTCTAACAATGATAGATGACTATACACGCTTCGGGTACACCTTCTTGATCTCTCATAATTCTGAGGCATTAGATTGCTTTAGACGTTATTTGATTGAGGTCGAGAATCAGTTAGATAAAAGTGTTAAGGCACTTCGAACTGACCGAGGCCGCGAGTATCTGTCCGATCAGTTTAAAGAACTCTGTGAGGAAAAAGGGATAATCAGGCAACTGACAATCCCTAGAACTCCGCAACAAAATGGTGTGGCGGAGAGGAGGAACCGGACATTATTAGACATGGTTAGGTCTATGATGGCGCAAGCAAATTTGCCTATCTCCTATTGGGGTGATGCATTGTTGATTGCGACATATATACTTAATCGTGTGCCTTCGAAATTAGTTAAGTCCACCCTATATAAAATATGGACCGGGCAGAAAACCCGAATTGGGCGGAATGCGGCCTTGGGGATCAGCTGCTTACGTGCATAACACTTCTCATAAGCATGGGAAGTTAGGCCCGAGGGGTAAGAAGTGTATCTTTGTAAGATATTCTGAACACTCCAAAGGCTATGTGTTTGTTGAAGAGCAGCCTGATGGTACTGTATCTGAGATAGAGTCACGAGATGCGGATTTTCTTGAGATGAATTTCCCTAACAGAGGTGATGTGACCAAGGAGATGAACCTTTATGAGATGAAAGAAGATTTAGGCGCCCCAACTCGTACAATAGAAGTCGAAGAAGTTAATCCTCAAGCTCCTGTAAAAAGTGGGAGTGATATACCTTCGAGTAGTTCTCATCCATCAAATGAAGAGTCTCTTATTTCTCAAATGCGTAGAAGTCAAAGGGGTAACGTTTCACGTCGTCTCTTTGAGAATGAGGGGAATGCCTTTGTGGCTGATGCGCAGGACGATGAGGAACCTCGATTTTATCGAGCTGCTCTTTCATCTGCTATGAAAGATAAATGGATGATTGCAATGGAAGAAAAAATGGAGTCCATGAGGACTAATCAAGTCTAGGACTTGGTTGACCTTCCACCAGGGCTAAAGGCTATTGGGAACAAATGGGTTCTTAAAGTCAAACACAAGGCAGATGGTTCCATTGAAAGGTACAAAGCTCGTCTTGTAGCCAAAGGCTATACCCAGCAAGAGGGAATTGATTACAAGGAAACTTTCTCACCAGTTGTGAGGTTTGCCTCAATTCGCCTCATCCTAGCGATTGTCGCGCATTTGGATTTGGAGTTATATCAAATGGACGTTAAGACAGCTTTTCTCAATGGAGATTTAGCTGAGGAGATATACATGGATCAGCCAGAGGGTTTCGTCATAGAAGGACAAGAGTGCAAAGTATGCAAGCTCAAACGTTCTATCTATGGTTTGAAATAGGCGTCCAGACAATGGTATCTAAGATTCCATCGAGCCATCATTAGTGATAGGTTTACGATGATTGAGGAAGACCATTGTGTATATATCAAACGGTCCAAAGATAAATTCCTTATCTTATCTATGTATGTCGATGACATCCTTTTAGCTGGGAACGATAAGGAGATGATTGTCGCCACCAAAGGGTGGCTGTCCTCTAACTTTGAAATGAAGGACATGGGGGAAGCGGCTTATGTTATCGGAGTTAAGATCCACAGAGATCGCTCAAGAAAGCTTCTTGGTTTGTCTCAAGAGACTTACCTTAAGAAGGTTCTTGAGCAATTCTAAATGAACAACTTGCAAACCCATAGACACTCCTATCTCTAAAAGCGACGCTATTGGACCCGAGCAATGCCCTACTTCTCCCGAAGAAATTAAGAAGATGTCACATTACCCATATGCCAATGTTATAGGAAAGCTAATGTATGCAGTTGTGTGTACTCGGCCTGATATAGCATATGCAGTCGGTTATCTCAGTCGGTATCAATCAAACCCTGGGATTGCTCATTGGAAGGCAATCAAGAGGATCTTACGATATTTGAAGGGTACTTTGGACTACATGTTGTGCTATGAAGGACCGGACATGCGCTTGATTGGTTACTCCGATGCCAGTTGGGGAGGTAACCAGGGGATACGCAAGTCGACCTCAGCATATGCATTCTTGCTACATGGTGGTGCCATTACTTGGTGTAGCAAGAAACAGACTTGTGTTGCTCTTTCTACGATGGAGTCGGAGTTTGTAGCTTGTACGTTAGCTGTTCAGGAAGCCATGTGGCTAAGGAGATTTTTCGAGGACCTTGGAGTCGTCTCTCATACTTCGGATCCTGTGACTGTTTTCTGTGATAGCACGACGGTCTTAGATTACACTAAGGACTCCAAGTATCACTGGCAGGACGAAGCACATTGACTTGAGGATGAACTTCATCAGAGAGAATATAACAAATAATGAAGTGATATTGAAATACATGCCCACTGGACTTATGATAGCTGATCCTTTGACGAAGCCGATTCCTAAATATGCACTTTGTAGGCATGTTAGTTCATTAGGGTTTCGTAGGGTTTGATGTATTTCCCTTTTCCTAGTATATCACTCATCATTTGGCTTATATTAGAGATATTCATTGTTATTTCGAGATTATTTATCAATTATGCGATATTCATTTGTTTCGACTTATGATTGTGTTCTTTTAGCGCATATGATAAATTTTAGATGTTCACACAGTTTATTATGCATATTAGATATGCACACACTAAATATATGTCAACAGGTTGATTGGCTCACTCACACGAGCAATCACCCTTGGCGCTTTGAAAAGTGAGCAAGGTTGAGATAGTTCATAGTTTGGCGCTTTGATTAGCGAGCTGTTGATGCTTTAGATAGCAATCAATTGGCGCTTAGTAGCGAGCAAAATCAACATGAGGTCGCCTTGGCATGAGCCAAGATGAGGTTAACTTGGATTAACCGAATATAGTATGCCCCACCATCTATATTAACCTGTACTGATAGCCGGATACGAAATTTTAGGTTTGGCGCTTAGAAAGTGAGCAACCTGAAAATTCGAGTTAGGCGCTTATGAAGCGACTGAGCCAAGATCCGTACGGCATGACCATTGGACATATGCTTATGTAGATGAGATTGTCTACCGTGACATGATAACCGGACGCGAAGTTTCAAATGTGGCGCTTAGATAAGCGAGCAATTTGAAATATTGGAAGGTCCGCACAACAAGGCTATAGAATAACATATTGTGAGCGAGTTACATGCGCTCAGCGACCACATAAGGAAGGTGAGAGAATGAATCCCTGTTTTCTCACCGTGTGAGTCCTGTAGGACAAGTTTTTGTTCCTATATAAAGTGCTCTTTGTGATCTTTGACTATACTGCAAAGACATGGATTAATGTTGCTACTTTGGTTTCTATTCATAAGGTCAGGATTGATGAGACTATAAGGACCGATTCTGGGAAAGCAGTTGATTCATTTTTTAGTAGTATTATGGCAAAGGGAAGATAATTTGATTTCACCTCGTTCTGAACTTATTGTCGACAACTATAGCGCTTTGATAGCGATATAGTAATAAGTGAGATACGAAATGGACTTGGGCCCAAAGGTGGTAAAGTAAGGCTCTCTGAGGGATTAGAAATACTTAACCTAGTGAAAATTTAAATGTGTCTGGGGTACTCTGAGTTTATGGATTGTAGCCTCTACGTGAACTAATTGAGTTTGACGTGAGAGCTCCCGTACTGTTTTTCTTTAAAAGGGTAGATGTCTCTATGTTGGCCTTAACGGGTTTGATATAGAGCTCCCGCATTTCAGGTGAACTCAGTGGTCGCACGGTTCGGCAGTTAGAGGTTTAGATGTTTTGGTTCGAGCTGGTTTTGGCAAATATGAGGATTACATCGTCCCCGCCATGGGCGAGTGGGAGATGTTGGATATTGGGTATCCAAATGGGTCACCCATGGAGGGTCCGACCTAGTGAATTTGTTAACTAACCTCCCACACGACTTAACGTGGCGAGATCGTGAGGACGTGGGGAAGTGGTTCAACCACTCCCGTACATATTAAATACCCATATTCGATCAATCAATTAACAAGCGATTCATTTATTCGCTTGGCCAAAATACAGAGACCAAACCCAAATTACTACGAACTGTGATATAGTGCTCTGTTCTCATACGTAGTTCAGAGACATCGCTGGTTACAGATAATTGGTAATTGCAAGAAGTTTTCAGTGTTTAACGTTTTCACGCTACAAGAGTAAATTTTTGTCCTTCCTGTTATGTGTAAAGATATGAAATAACCTACGTATAAAATACTTCAGTATGTATATATTTACTATTAATTAGCAAAACAAAAACTTGCAAGCTCAAATGAAATCTTAGAAGAATTGGTAGATATATATTTTTCGATTGAGCAATGCTACTATCGCATAACTCTCACATACACACATATACATAGTGCGGGTCCCGTCTGATTATGCGAGACCCGCAGTATGTATGTGTGTGTATGTGAGAGTTATGTGAATGAATTTATGTGATAGTAGCATTATTTTTTTCGATTCATCTTCTCTGTCAATTGTCATATCAATCAATCAATCTCCTCATGTCCGATAATAGAATCAGTACGCAGGCGATTAATGAGGTCCAGAGCAATAACCGATGTATAGTGCGAGATATATACGAATGGAGGAGAAAGGATTTGAGTGTAGTTGTACTCCTGGTGGCCACTGCAACATGGGTTGTCCTGGAACTCTATCAATTCAACTTCATCCCCGTTGCTTCTTGCCTGGCTATGTCCGCCCTTACTGCCGCCTTCATTTGGGGAAATATTCTTAGGCTTTTTGGAAGGTACTTAAGTAATTAACCGGCCGGCCCCTTCATTCCTTAATCTCACTGGCGACCTTATTTAATTAATTATATATATATATATATATATATATATATATATATAGGGCTCCGATCCCGACCCCGACCCCGACCCCGACCCCGACCCCGACCCCGACCCCAAGCGTGTCAGGAGTGAAAATTTCAGAGGAGACAGTAACAGAGATGGCGAATTCAATACGAGAATGGTGCGAAGAAGGGGTGCGGTGGATGTTTCGAGTGGGTGCAGAAAAAGAGTGGTTCGTCTTTGCCAAAACAGTAGCTGCTTTATGGTTACTTTCTGTGGTTGGAACTATCACTGGCCTAATTACCTTTCTCTACATAGGTACGTACGTACGTACATGATAAATAAATAGTATATAGTTTTATTTAATTAGTTACAAAAGTATGTGTACCAAGTCTCTATTTAACGAAAGCATTAATTAGATTTTCTTCATATATATGAAATAAAAAGTTAATTAACAAACAAAAAATATGATTTTCTTGTGGTTTGGTTGTCATGCATGCATGGCATGCAGGAACTGTGTTGGGGATGACTGTAACAGTACTCTATGCCAAGTACGAGTACAAGACAAGGGAGTATTGGGAGCGTCTGAGGGAGCAGTGCAAGAGGTTTTACATGGTGATTGATGAGAAGGTTCTAAGGAAAATAAAAGATAGGATGATGGTAGGACATAATAATCATATCAAACAACATAAAATGGAGTAGTACGTAGCAGCTATATATTAATTATAATTAGTAATGTTTAAAGTTTTATTTTATTTTTGTTGTAATAAATTATATTAATATCTTGTTGTAATTTTGTGTATAGATAGATAGATGTATTGTTTATTCACAATGGGTTTTGATTGCAATATATCCTCTCCTCACTAGCTTTTTTTTAGTATATATTTAATTTTGGGATAAAACGGATATTAATCAACAAAGATTCATTTAATAAGCTATTTAAAAGTACTAGTTATGATAGAGTGCAAAACAGACATATATAGTGCTAACTTTGAGCTAGTTATTTGACTAGTTGAGTCGCCCATAAAATGGTTCTTCGGTGCTGGTCCGTAAGGTCCTGCTTTATGGAGTATTATATTTTTCCTCGCGTAATTGTCAGTGACCTGCTCTTACAGCCCTCATTTATGAAGTGTTGCAGAGTTTATGTATGAGCTCCCTCCCTACTTAAAAACAAGTGGATCCGTGGCGCAATGGTAGTGCGTCTGACTCCAGATCAGAACTTTGCGTGTTCGATTCATGTCGGGTTCAATTCCCCCCCTCCCCCCACTGTGAACATCCACCTAACTAACTAGGCCAGAAAAATAGTCCTTTTCAGGCATTTCATCAAACAGCTTCTCCAAGCTACCCCCCGCCATAACAGACAGATGTCCTAATATCAGACAGATATAAATACAAAGGACAAATTGCCAATCTTCATAAACGCTTGTTGACTTAATCAGACTTGTAGAAGGGTAGAATATATTGGCGCATGCAGAAGGCAGAAGGGTGGTCGATAAGGTTTAGTATCTGGATTGCTTAATTCTCTCGAACGCTTGTTTTCACATAGAATGGAAATGGCTTCCGTGAATTTTCTAAAATTGCACAAACTTAATTTTTGCTTCAAATGGGGCCGGGTTTGAAGAAGAAGAAACTCTTGATGCATGGTCCTTTCAAATGGGGAAAATAAGCAGCAGGTAATGTAAGGAAAACTTCACTGCAATTTTAGGGCCCAGCCGGAAACTTAACGGTGGTGTTACAGCTGCCACTCCTCCTATCACTTTTTTACTACTTTTGACACCCAATCAAGACTTCAATTTCTCAACTAGTACTCCCTCCGCTCCTTAAAAAATGCAGTTTTAGCAACAAAAAAAAATTGTTCCTTAAAGATTGCAGTTTTAGGAACCCAAAGCATTCTTTTTTCAAATATGCCCTTGTTTTAAGTAATGCACTAAATGGGGAAGTTAATGCACTAAAGGAAGAGAAAGGCTAGCTTTGTCATTTTATCTCACTTATTGATTTGTGCGCTTTTAACTAAAACTGCACTTTTAAAAAACGGAGGGAATACTAGTTTTCAGTGAACAAAATAGAACACAAGACTTCAATTTTTTTCGTCGGTTTTTAGTTTGGATGATTTTGAACCCAAAACTAAATAAAATAAGCAAATATTTAATAATCTATGCCCAGTCCGTCTGACTACAAACACAATAAAATTTAAAAGTACTAATTAACACTTAAATATTATTTTTTCTTTTCTATTAAATTTAAATAGTTTACGACATGGCACACACTAAATTAAAATATTTTTATAAAAAAATTCCTTTGTTTGTCTTTAAAATATTGAGTTCAACTTTTAATAACAGTCGTATAATGAAAATTTTGAAAATATTTTTTTTGTTCAAAATATAGGATCAAGTTTGATTTGTTTGAATCAATTTGAGATATTTTTAATTTTAAAATAAATCATACAATTATTAATTAGTACCATTTAGATGAAATTAAAAAATAGTAAAGTTCATAATTTTGTTAATTATATTGTCTAAAATTAATTAATTTATACTAATTTTTGTATTTAGAGATATTTTATATTAAATTCAAAACGTCAATATAAAAATAAATAAATAAAAAGATGAAGAATAGTAGTATAGTTTTTACACAAATTTTAAAAATAAAATAAAATAAATGAGGAAAGAGGAGAGAGAAAATTAATTTTTAATAAGTAAAAAAAATTAGAGTAACTCATTTGCATGACTAATGCGCATCTACGAGGGACAAGTGTTAAAAAAAAGTTTAGGAAACATTTGTGTTAAGAAAAAAAGTGGAAGGAACAATTTAACATAAACATACATGACAAATAAGAGGATCACATTTACAATTTAATCTTCATATTTGATAAAAATAAAAGTGAGACAAGGATCCTAAAAGAAGGATAATGAAAGAGAGAGAAAGTTGTATTCAATCCACAAAAATGGACAGCAAAAGTTTAACTGTTTAAAAAGTTGTATTCAATTTAATTTAAATGATTTATTCTTTTATTTTTGAATTTAATATTCACAAATTTATGTTAAATTATAATTATAATAGGACTTTTCTTTACCTCCACACAAATAGTGGGGTAACCCTGGAAATTTCATGCTTTCTTCCTTAATATGCTTAACCACTACGCAAAGCACACTATAACACTACCATCATCATTTTTCATATGCATTCCACAAACTCAATTCCAATTTTATTTTATTTTTGGAAGGAACAAATGGCCGGCGAAGCAGCTCTGGGTGCAGTATTTGGTGAACTACTGCAAGCAGTAATTGATGTGGCCCAAAAGACGGTGAGTTTCAAGTCAACGCTTAGGGAGCTGAAAGATATTCTGGATAAAATAAAGCCCAGGTTGGATGAAATTGAGAAGCTAAACGTGATACTGGATGGTAAAAAAGAAGAGACCGATAGTTTGATTGAACAATTGAAAAAGGGCACAAACCTCATTCACCGGTGCTCTTCGGTTCCATTATGGAAGAGAAGCTATTTCTCGAATAAGCTAATTAAATTCAAGGAGTCCCTTTTAGAGTTTTCTCTGATTGTGCAGTTACTGCAGACTGTAGACAGCAAGAAGATTTTGGTGGGCGTGAATGGGATTAATGGCAAACTGGATCACTTAATTTCTTTGCAAAGTAATAATGGGGGTAATTCAAATTGGTTTTTGGGTTCCTGTGATGTTCCGGGCCTTCCTGATTTTATAGTTGGGCTTGACGGCCCGCTTAAAGAATTGAAGATGGTGCTGTTGGAGGGGGAGGCCTCGGTTGTGCTGCTTTCGGCTGCTGGAGGTTGCGGAAAGACTACATTGGCAAAAATGCTATGTCATGATGATGAAATCAAGGGTGTCTTCATTTTCTTGTTAATAATCCTTCATTTTCCAAATTAGAGATATGTTCTTGAACGTACCCTAATATTTTGCTAAGAATTTAAATTTAGTAGTGGTGACGTTATCCTAGAAATGATAGAGAAAAAGGCAATGACAACTTTGGCCATTTTGCAGTCCTAAAGTAGTGTCTTTTTTATAAACGGACTAACAAGGAAAATTTATCTCTGATTTTGGGACGGATGGAATGTTATTTAGAGTTTTTTAATTCATGTGCATTGACATTAATCTATTAGGTATGCCTGAATCAAATGAAAGTTTTTGAACCTCAACTGTTGTGACTTGAAGCTTTAATAATTTCTTAAGCTCTGATACAAGTTACGGTTTGGAGATTTATACTTGGAATATGATATACATTGGCTGCATTGGTACACGTGTAGTTGGTATGAATTGTGAAAGCATAGTTTTTCTGAGTTTTAGATATTCTTTTAGCCTGCCTCGTATACTAATATTTGTCTTTGGGACAGGGAAATTTGGAAATATCTTCTATGTGACTGTTTCAAGAACGGCAAATTTCCAGGTCATTGTTCAGAAAATAATTGAGCATACGGGTTGTCATCCGCAGTATGAGTTTCAAAGTGATGAAGATGCAAAAAACCAATTGGAATCCAGGCTGAAGCGAATAGGATCAGGTCATATACTGTTGGTATTGGATGATGTGTGGTCTAAATCGGAATCCCTCATTCAGAAATTCATGTTCAGAATACCAGGATACAAAGTTTTGGTAACATCAAGATTTATGTTTCCTGGACCTCATTACATTTATGAGCTGAATATGTTAAATGATAAAGATGCAACAAGTCTTTTTAGCCACTCAGCCCTTGCACACCATGTGCCATCTGATCTTCTGAAAGAGGTAATACCCAAGATGAACATAAATGAATTATGAATCATGACTTACCTATCTAATAAAAACATATGCAGTATCCCTTGCAGGTTTGTTTGTTGAATCTATGCAACTATTTGTTTATATTCTAAAAAAAAGTAATTTAATTTTCGTTTGGCATTTTAGTTTGTTTTCGAAATTTACTGACTCAATCTGGTGGCATTACTTGTAGATAGTAAAAGGTTGTAAGGGATCTCCTCTAGCCCTTACAGTGGTTGGTCGGTCACTCTACAGTCCTGATGAGGTGACCTTGAGAAGCAGACTACAGAAATGGTCTGAAGATCGATCTATTCTCAATTCCAGCAGAGATGTGCTTGTTTGTCTTCAAACCAGCTTAGATGCTCTGAATGAAATGCCTATAGTGAAGGAATGTTATCTGGACCTCGGATCATTTCCTGAAGATCAAAAGATCCTAGCTACTGCACTGATGGATATGTGGGTAGAACTGTACAACTTAGACGAAAAGGGCATGCATACCCATCAAAACCTCATTGAGCTGTCGAGGAGAAATTTGGCTAGTCTTGTGCCTTTGAGGTATTTTTCTTCCAATTATCCAACTGATTTTTTAAAAATAATCTCATTTTTCGACCTAATTTGTATGATTACGGCTAATATGAGTATGACAATAATAGAATGCGGAGGTAACACCAGTTTTGCTAAAGATGAGGGGAAGTCATTCACAAAGTTTTAGCCAATAGAAATTAAAATAACGTATACACTTCTAAGTACTATTGCAATTTATGCTCCAGAAAACTACCATTCTTCTGTCTGTTTTCTCCAAAAGCATACATTGGGAAGGCTAAATATTGCAGGGGACAAGATTCTTGTTGCTGAGCTAAAAATTTTGGTAGCATTGTCACAAGATTTAAGTCCAAAGACTGAAAAAGGACTACCTAACATTTAAGATTGCCTAAGTATCAATGAATGGTTTGAGAGGGTTATGCCAAAGAACCCACGTAGTAAGGATATAATGCTGTATTGATAATTGTTTTGGGTTGATGAATGATGCTGTATATGTTTTCCATTAAACAGCTCAATGTTCTGTTAAAGTACAAATCAGCAGTGGCTTATTTAACTTTTTCATGAACAAGCCTGTGTATTTCTTTGTAATCTTTGGAGAAACTTAGATGATGAAGGCTAAATTTCCATTTAGAAACTACATGTGGAAAAATATGGCCAACAGAACTTTAATATACTGTTCGATTCCAGGAACCATTTATATTTATATTGATCACATTACTCACAGATTCTTGACACTTTTACCAATTTAATTTTCCACTTAATGGTCAATCAACTTAACTCTACTGGCAGGAATGATGGAAATGAGGACAGCGGCTACTGTAATGATAATTTTGTCATGCAGCATGATCTGCTGAGAGAGCTGGCTATACACCAGAGTAGCTTAGACCCCATAGAACTGAGAAAAAGATTAATTATTGACGTAACAAGGAACGACTTCCCCAAGTGGTGGATTGAGAAAATGCACCAGCCCTTCCATGCTCGCCTCTTGTCTATTTCTACAGGTTCGCTTTGCTGACATATTTCTCTTCCTTGTATATAGATGATGGTTGATGTTATATACTTGTCAAAATAAAGATGATAGCTACTGTTACATATGAAATTTAATTGCAGATGAAAGTTTCTCTGGAAGCTGGTACGGCATGGAAGTACCTGAAGCTGAGATTCTAATACTGAACTTCAGGTCAAGGAGCTACACCTTACCCCAATTCATGGACAAAATGAACCAGGTGAAGGTTCTGTTGGTCACAAACTACGGTTTCTGGCCTGCTGAACTAAACAATTATCAGTTGTGTGGTCATTTATCCAATCTAAGGAGGATAAGGTTGGAACGCGTTAAAATTTCTTCCCTTTATACATCCTTACTTGGAATGATGAACTTGCGGAAGATATCATTGACTATGTGTGAGATTGGCAAGGCATTCGAGAGTGGTACCACTGAGATCCCCAGCGCCTTGCCAGGTCTTGTGGAGATTGAGATTGACTATTGCGATGATTTAGTGAAATTTCCTGTGAAACTATGCAATATTGCTAGTCTTAAGAAGCTCAGTATCACTCATTGTGGTGAGCTGGTCGAACTTGCTGAGGAAATCGGGATGCTGACAAATTTGGAAGTAATGAGGCTCAATTCGTGTAGAAAGCTGGTAGAGCTACCAGAGTCTATTGCACACTGCCAGAAGTTGATCTCTCTTGATGTATCTGATTGTTGGGACTTGAGTAAAATGCCAGTACGAATGGGCGAGTTATGTGGCCTAAAAAGGCTCTACATGAGAGGTTGCCATGGATTATCAGAGCTGCCCCCGTCAGTAAAGGATTTAAGGCAATTACAAGAAGTGATATGCGATGAGGAGACGAGAAATTTATGGAAACCGCATGAGGGTCATCTAGCTAATTTGCGCATAAAGGAGGTAAAAGAAGATGTCCACTCCAATCTTATGAGAGTGATCTCATTTTCACCAATTAAGCTTCATTGACAAAATGTTGGAAGTTAGCGTTCCCACTTTCTGGGGAGGTCCTTTTTATTTTTCGGGAAAATATGATTTATGTATAAAACTAAAATTACTGGGGGATTCTACTGTAATAAGTTGTGTTCTTTTTTTTCTTGTTTTGTTTCTTCATGGTTGTAGAAAATGATTTTGCTTAGGGCAGTCTACTGGGTCTGTTCAGCTTTCATAAACTCTTCGTCATTATTATACAATTTGGAAGAATGAGTTAGTTTGTCCTTGGGAGCCTCGACAGTTTCTCGACTGTAAACACGAATTATAGGCGTTTCTGCCATATGAAAATGAAGGTGTTATTTACATTATATACCAAGTTCCCTAATATTTCTTCAAGCAAAAACAAATGCAATCCTTTTTTTTTTCATAAAAAAGAGTTTCATTCAATTATATTTACAAAATTCAACATTTTAATTTTATATTTTTGCAGATTGACAAAAAAAAAATCAAATGAGACTTCTTTTTCTGTTCTGTTTTTTTTGGAACAGATCGAGTGGTAATTAGGTACATGAAGAATTAATGTGTTTTGTTATTTTAGCTATTTCCAAGGCTGTTAGGCATGTGGATCCGTGGCGCAATGGTAGCGCGTCTGACTCCAGATCAGAAGGTTGCGTGTTCGATTCACGTCGGGTTCAATTCCACTATTATTTTTATAACATCGCCAAACCCACCTCTTTTTTCCCCCACATTATTTAAACCTGGGCAACCCAACTATTTTTCTCCCACATTTTTTATAACTGGGCAGATCACCTCGTCTTCAAAATATTAGATATTTTAGAAGTGTAATTGATTAGACTTTGGGCACTTTCTACGATAATATTTTTTTCAGGTTTCAAACTTGAATCCATTTTATTTCCGAGACATTGAACACATCGAGTTCCGCTGTAGCAGCAAATGGTGAACAAGAGGTTTATGTTGCGGCCTAATCTGCTCAACTTCTAACAGCATTAATTAAGCAGCAAAGAAAAGGGGTGAGCAACAGGTTTATACAAGACCGGAAGCATGGAGCAGCAGCTAGTTGGACCAATTGTGAAAAGGAATTCCTGTTCGTAGTAAAGTCTAGTCGCCAGTGAATACACCAAGATTTCATGTCCCAATGAAAAGTACTTGAAAAAAGAGTTGAAAAAAGAACAACCAACGGTAAAGGAGTAAACAAAAATATGATAAGCCGCGACATAAATGTTACAATCTTCATATATACCAACAGTAAATGGAAGTATAACAAACAACAAAAAGCAGAGCATCAATGCAAGGTTTATCTGTTGCCAGAAGCATCGAGTCTCAGCAACCTGCAACTGTAACTACAAGCCTACCACCCTTTTCGTCAACCCCACTTCGCTCTCAGCAAAGCAGTTAACTCAAGACTTTCTTCCATACAGCAGGGCCTCTAGGCTGCGGATTATGCACATGTCTACAAGTACCTATAGATATCTAATCTAGTTCACCAAATGTCTACCCGTGCTTCTAATTTTGATCTTCTTGTGCCCAAGAGAGTTCTTCCTTGGTTGCAGAATCCCTTTTTTTTTCGACGGACGCAAAAGGATATCAGATAGCATATATGACCTCTCCACTGCTGTCAATATCAAGGCTCTCAGGATCAGAGTCCAAGTCGTCCATGATATCGTCCATTTCCAAGCTATACAGACCAACTGGTGGTACAGTTGCCTCAGAGATTATCTGCATGATCACATCAATGCTCTGCATGGGTTGCTCAGGCTCTTCAAACTGGTTGCTTATCATCTTCTCATCCATGAGATCTGCAGGGAGGTTCTTTAGAAACCACTCATGGTTCCTGATATCTGGGATGCTGATTCTCTGTTGCATGTATATGTTATGTTCAAAGGCGTGAGACTTGCATAGTGCCTAAACTAGCAAGTCTAATAAGTACAAGCTTATAACATATTAGCTAGAAAGTTGGTACATATCAAGATTTTGATGAGTTTGGAAGGAATTCACTGAACATCTCCAAATAGATTCATGAAATCTGCTACAAGCTTATAGAATCTTCCAGTAAATTTTGTTCAGTTTTTAACTGCATTAGAGTACCGACACTTATAATGTAGGACCCAATTTGAACAGGCCACTGTATGGATGGATAAATACTGTCCCAGAAAGATATAATAAAACCGACAACTTTTCCTAAAGGAGTTCCACTAGTGAAAGTCCTAGGGGGTCCACTGGTACTTGTTTATAATGGGATTCAGAGGTCTCTAAATTCTTATCAAGGTGAACTAGAATATAGTCTGCTTCTAATATAGGAATGACAACAAGTTCATCAAGACAGTGTCTACTAACCACTGGAAGGCCATTTTTGTTGATAATTCTTGCAACAATGTAGATTATTAAATCCATTTGAATGAAAGAAATTAAGACCAAAGTAGAAATGATATACAGAAGACAGATGATTCAGCACAGACCATCCGGTTTACTATATCTATATATATATATAACAAAAGGCATACTGGATGACCTCGGACAGATTGCAGCTAAAAGGCAATAAAAGGAAATTTAAATTAGAAAATATTACTTCAATCTTTTTGCCCAAAGATAAGAACTTGTAACAAAAAATTTAAAAGCACAGTACATAAAAATAAAAATAACAAAATCCCATAAAAGAAAGCATACATGAAACTTAAAACTCTAGTGTAGAAGAAATAAACACATACCCTTATGACTAGTATTTCAAGAACTCTGTCTATCATTGTGGATTAACCAAAGTGTGTATGCCCATGATACGGCCTTTATCACTAAATGATTATGTAATTAACAGTAAACTATATAGAAATTTAGTTATGTATGATATTTCGAAAGTACATCCCTCTTTTAGCCAAATGAGAAGACCTAAAAGAAGTTCCTACTCTAATGCAGATATTCACCATCCAGCAAAATCGAGTGCATTCATGCAACCGACATTGACACTCATCATGAATAAGCTCGAAAAACAATAGTAAACTTATGCCTGGGAAATGTGGCATCCTTTTTCAAGAGTAACAGCAGTGGCAAATATTAAGGCTAATCTGAATGCCTACACAACAAAAGTATTTTAAGAAATAATGTGACTAACCATTGCAGGGTCCGCAACAAAGATCCTAGAGATCAGGTGGCGATATTCAGGAGATGTTTGAATAGTCTCTGGAATGGAGTACTGGACATTCAGAATTCTCTGCAGAAGATGAAGTGAAAAATGCCCTCGTTAAAATAAAACATGTGGATGAGTGAATTCAACTATTAGTCTGATCGCGATTGAAGTCACTATGACCTCAAGTTATAATAATGTCTAATAAATAAAGTACCTGTATCGTCTTCCTGAAGTCTTTTGGCTCATCAGGGTCCTCAAATGGATAAGCCCCAACCAGCATAACATATAATGTCACTCCACACGACCACACATCAGCAATCTGAGATAAAGACGGGTATGTAAATTAAGAATATTATACAGAAAAAATATGAGCCGACATCCTAAGAAGTTGAGTACAAAGAGGACTATATGCACAAACATGAACTCAGAACATTTCTCTTTTGATGAGTTGATTCAGATGCAAACATGTATATAACTGGTCTCGGGCCATCTATTGATGAACTGATAAGGCTAAAACAATCAGCATATAGAAGTGATCATTTTCCTGCTAAGGAAGATGGAAAAAGATTATTTGGATTGAATACTAGATTCTTCAGGTAGAATTTGATAGTTCTAGAAGAAAACAATGCATGTATAATACTCATCCCAGCCCCCACCCATCACTTCCTCTCTCTTTCTCTTTTTCTCTTCAGAATGCCTAGACAAGCTTTTATTAATATCTAAGATTCACATTTATGTAGCCACTTGGAGGTGCTACAAATAGTAACACGAGCTCTTGTCAATGCTAGAACTTGCATCAGGGTTCCTTAAATATAATAACACCAGTGGATGGAGCAATAGTGGAAAATCTGGCTATAAAGGAGAACAGGAGATGTCAAAAATGTGAGTCTGTTCTATTTTATTGCTATTTTAGTTGAGACTACTTGTAGCAACCGCGTTATTAGAACATGACAGGAGATTAGAAAATGTGAGTCCCTTCTATTTAATTGTTATTCTTTGTTGAGACTGGAATAACTGCCACACTAGATCAATCTGCAGAAGCAACCTTCCAGCCTGTACTTTGTTGGTCAATAAAGCATCTAATAAGATGAGCTTCTTTTAGCCAAGGCAATGATATTACTTAGAGCTTTCATTTAGTAATTTCACATCTAATTACGCAACCTTTTTTCTTCTTTTCTTTTTTGGCATACATATCTTAAGCACACTTTTGTTTTTCAATAATGAATACTATTACAAGGCTCTTAACTAACCAAATGCTCTCAAACAGAAAAGTTTTCATTATAAATTAGAGATAAAGATAATCATGTAGGACTTGGGCTTTTAGCATCATGTTGTCATCTCATCATATCAATTTGGAATATTTTTCCATAAATATCACAAATTTTTCGATAATAGAACACAAAAGAAAAAAATATATAATAAAGAAAATGTAAATTTACATGCATGAACTTATAATAAAAGACAATTTTACAACTTTTTGTATTGTCATCCTAGAATTTTGACAAGTATTGTTGAGCACGATCCAACAACCACCCTCCCCCCACAAACGTGGGCACCTATTGTACATGTGCAAGATATTAACTATGTCCCATCTTGGTGTGTTTTAGGGTAATTTTCATTGTATCACTCTCTTATCCCTGTAATGTAATAGTTTTTGAGATATGTTTGTAATCACAGATTTAGAAACTGGAAGAGCGGGCACTTGTAGTAAATATAAGTTTAGTAAGTACTTTTTCTTTTATCGGGTTTTATATATATAGTGGTAGTGACATATAATGGTTGACTTAATTAGAATAGGACATGGGCCTCTAGTTGGAGATCGATACAACAAAGAATTACTAGAGAAACAAGAAAATCTTATTCAGCAGAGACTTGTGCACCACTACTAAAAACACTGCAGCTCAAATCTTCTTATTCAACATGTACACCCTTGGTGAAACCTTCTAATACTTGCTTACTCAAGTTGCACGATCAAGTGTAAAATTAAATCAACCCATCCATAGATTATCTGAAAGTGTATTAGAAAAACAAATAAATGGTTTTACCTTGCCATCATATTCTTGCCGAAGCAATACTTCAGGAGCAATGTAAGCCGGAGTTCCCACTGTTGATTTTGGTTGTGAATGCAGCACAGAAGACTGAAAAGCAAAAACAATCAGAAAGAAAAACATATAGCAACTAACCTCAGATAGCATATATAAAGGCTATGCAAAGATAATTCAAATGACTAGAGCTCACAATATTCAAAAACTGTAAAGAATTTCACCACCCGAGAGAAGGTTCCTAGAATTATGAGTGTAACACGTGCTCTTACTGCCTTATATTGAAAATTTTAACAGCAAGTAAAGTCCCAAGAATCAAGATAGACATCAAAACAAATAAAGGGAATGAAAAACAACAACAACAACAACAACAACAACGATGACAAGGTTACCTTGGAGTACCCAAAATCACATATCTTCAGGCGAGGAGCCACGCTTCCATCCAACAACGTGTTTTCAAGCTTCAAGTCCCGATGACATACTTGCTTTCAACGAGAAACAAAATGCACATAAGTCGAATGCATAGTCAGGAAGATATATAGAAATGAAGAGAAAAACATTTGAAACAGTAAAGATTTGGATACCATTGCATGGCAATAGCTAACTCCAGATATAAGTTGTTGAAAGAAGAAGCGAGCCTGCAAGTAAAACCCAGAACACGTAGTCTACAGGCATAGAACAATAACTACAGCAAATAGGTGTACCAATTACAACTAATGAGATAAAAACCTCATCCTCACTGAAGCGTCCAGCATTGCAGATTCTCTCAAAAAGCTCTCCTCCAGATGCATATTCCATCACAATAGCCAGATGAGTTGGTGTCAGTATAACCTACATTACATAGGCAGATAAATTATAAACCATGTCCTCCTTTGACCTGCAAAAACAGGAAAGGGCAAATTGGCAAAGCAAACCTCTTTAAACCTAACGATGTTAGGATGCCTCAGAGACCTATGATTGATAATCTCCCTTTGAACATTTTCATCTATCTGCAAAAAATACAGACATACTTAGCAAACAAGACATTCCCCACAATAATTCTAAACTTTTAGAGGAAAACAAAATCATAAAAACCTTGTGATGAATACGTTCATGTGCAAGCACGTAAGGGTGGGCGTACATGGCGCATTGTAGGCGCGGAAAAACAGTGTTAGATGTACAACTGTGCAATTTTAATTTGTTGCCATTTTCCAAATACTAAGCATTTTTCTGAACAATGTAAAAAATAGCCACTCCTTGTAGCAACTGATGAAGTATTTCATCAGATGATATTTACACTCTTTTAGATTTCTCACTTGAATAAAGAAGATACAGTTATTTTGTTCTAGCAAACTCAACATAGCTGATGCAATAATTATGTAGGCCTAACATACTACTTCAGTTAAACTTCTACTTGTAGTTTTTACTGCAATGGCAATCATGAAAGAATTTATACATTTCAAATTCACTAAAAAGCTTAACAGAATCAAACCTATTAATTTAAGTAACCAGAAACACCCGAAACGAACATTCGGAACACCCAATTCAAAAATAAAAATAAAAAGGCATATCGTCAAAAGCCGCAAACTTTCCAAATTTAACAAAACATCAATAAATGCGACCACGACTAAACGTATAAAATTCACCATAAATTACACGAAATAAAAGATACTCCCTGACACATAAATTAAGAAAATTATTTAATAGTAATAAAATTTATTTAAAATTTCATTGCTACCCTTTATGAAAAATAAAAAATTATTAATAAAAGAATTTATTGAAAGAAAATAGGAGTAATATAAAAAAAAAAAAATCATAAATATTTTGAAACAAATTTTTTCTTCTAAAACTTTTAGGAACGGAGGGAGTAAAACGTCAATAAGTACTGGTCAAAATTACGAAACTGACCTTGTCGCCTCTCTCGATGTACTTGACTGCAACCAGCTCCTTGGTCTGCTTATCTCTCATAAGCCTTGCAATTCCAAAATTACCTGAGCCGATATCTTTAACTAAATCATAACGATCACTATCGTGCATAATAGGCATATCCATACCCGGACCTACTGGAATCGCCGCCCGATCCATTTCCAATGCTCTCAGATATCGACCAACAAAGATTTCCGAATCACATTATAAAACTGAAAACCGGCGTTGTATGATGATCGTGATCGTACTAGATCATCTAACGCCGATCAGTACCAGAGGAACAGTCCAATTAGCCGGCGTATAGTATATATGCAGATGATTCTCCGATATTTTCTAATGTAATTGAATATAGGGTGGTGAGAGTCGGTTGCTTTCTCTATCTAAGAGAGAATATCTGGTCGGCGACGGATTAATATCTGCTGTCTGAGTATTACATTGCTTTTGATTGGATAATTTACAAAGGGAAGCGGTGATGTTGACAAGGCAACATTGAGTGGGTACACCTGCGTAGAATACGAGACGTCGTCGTTTGCAATATCTAGACATTGTATACGACGCCGTTGTTTTTAGTTGCCTGGTAGGCGACAATTGTCAATTGGATTATGTCCCCACTCCCTTCCCTTTGTCATCTTGTCATTCTTTATTTGGATTAGTTATGCGTTCGTTGTCTTGAAGTGACAAATAAAATCGATAATATTTTTGAGTAATTCTGTAAATACAACTTCATTTATATTTAATGAAATTGACAAAGGTTATTTATATTTTATATACAGAATTTTTAGTTGACTAAAAAAGTGGTGGACGAGTAAAAAGAGAAGTTAAAATATTTTTTTTTAGGATAATGTCATAGTTTTAAATTTTTTGTCTCAAATATTATATAAAATAATTTTATATCATTATATTAATTAAATAAATTTCTTGTGATTAACTATATCATATCATAAAGTATCCGTTATCTTATTCAGTACTACACAGAGGAGAGCAGATCATCTGTCTCCAAATCCTCGGTCTCCTTGTGACTCACCACTTAAATGTTGATACTTGTCTTTTTTTTTAATTTTAAAATTAATTGATGTTAAATAAAAAGACATGTATCAACATTTAAGTAGTAGAACACAAAAAGACAAAAAATTTAGGGACAGAAAATCTGCTCTCCTACACAGAGTATTTAAAAATTTTAGAGTCCTAGCAAAAATAACAATTAATTATCATATACTACTGTCTACTAGTTAGAAAATCTAAAAGTCAAACCCCCTCATTATTGGTATATGCAAAGATGTTTTAAAATATTATTCATACAAAGAACGAGTAAATAATTCCACATCAAAAAAATATCAATGGAAATTTTTAACCACAATCCACATTTAATTATATACACCTTTATAATAATGTATAAATGGTTAAACACGAGGCGAATAAGACCTAAACTTTTTATAAATATAATTTAAATTTTCGTATAATTATTATTTTGAATAATAAGATGTTAAATTGATAAAATAATAAAGTTAAAGGTGATATGTACAAATTATAAAATAAAAAAGTATGATAGAGAATATTTGCTTTGTAAAATAATATTTGTTCTGTCAGGGAATATTCGTTCTATCGAGAAATATTCGATAAAATATGATAGCGCCGAAACAACCAATTATTGATGGGCCCTACAATGACATAACTGTCAGATACCAAAAACGACATAAATAACTTTTCTAATAAAAAATTGTCAACAGTACTATCACTTTTAACTGTTTAAATACTCGGTGATAAAAAACACGCCATATTTTGCAATATCACACGATATTGCACAGTAATTCACATTATTGACTCAATAATTGTTACACTAGCAATTGCATAATATTTTATATTATTGACTCATGCTGTCATGCATAATTGTCACAGTAACAATTGCACGGTATTTTATATTATTAAATCAATAATTATCACGACACAATAACTCATATTATTTGATATGATATTATTAGACCAAATAGCATTATTGACAATATTTAGAGAGTTCTAACGAGAATATGGATTGTCTAATTGCGCGCCGTTTCTACAGAAGTCACTCCTTTCTTGAGAATGATCTGTTTGTCAGCATTGTGAGTGTACAATATTAATTGTGAATAATTGTTGAAAGATTAAAAATGTGTAAATAATTAATGAATAAAAGTTGTTGATTAAAGATAAGTATAATAAGTGATGTGTAGTAGATATTTATTCAATTTTTGATTTAAATAGAGAGGTTTAGCATTAGGCGTTTGCTGTAAGTTTGACTTATTTTTTCATAGTACCCAAAACTTTATTTCTTCTGGGACCTACAATTATCTTCTCCAACAATAATATTAATTAAAATACACAAGAATTTTGCTACCTCTTTAACCATGTCTCACTGCACTTGTTTCAACCCATTTGTCTCACTTACAAGGTAGGGCACGGGTGGGAAAAGTTATCTAATATATTATAATTTGATATGTTATAATATATATATATATATATATATATATATATATAAAGTTATCTATTTTATTATAACATGGTATGTTACCATTCTCCTATAAATAGGTTAATTGGTTGAGGAACGAGGAACACACCAAAAACATAAAATTCTTCAACTATAATATTGTGAGTGTTTCTTTTGAAGTCTAAGGATACTCCAAGTGTTGTTAAAGTCAGTAAAAGTGCAAGAAATGTTCATGTTAATCTCCTTCATAACAAATGTGAAGACCCCAAAATAGGTCCAATCCACAACCCAACTCATTCTGGGTCACCAATAAATATATAGTACAGAATTCAAATACAAATGTTCAAATTCTAACTTTTAAACTGTCGTACAAAATACGACCAAAGTTAAATTGTGAGTTTCAATACAAATACAATACCTACACTCTAAATCAATGATACGTTACATAAAGGTACAGTCAATAACTGTTTCAGAAATTAAAATCTTTGAAAAATACTCAAGAAAACCTTCGTACATGGGAGGGCATGCATCTAAGTTAAAATAGATATCATATGACTTGAGAATTATCCTTGGTTGACCCAATAGACCCCCAAAGAAGAACAAGAAGATTACTATCTTGTTCATTCCAATGGTGGGTATTCTCTTGCCATATAATTATCTCAATTGTCTAAAATTGAGAATTATATTTCAACCATACTCCAAGATTATATAGGTAGTGCTCATAGATATAATCAGCAAGTGGATGCACACAATTCTGTCTTATGATAACACGAAGTCGTATGTGGTTAGACATCTAGTATGATGGTGACAACACACCCTTCCAAAGTTGGGTTCACCTCACCCTATTCGATTCAACAAAATCAACTGTTAAATGACGTATAAAATACGACACACATATTTAAAGTTCTCAAAACAATTATTTTTATACTGTTTTATGTGAAACTTCAACAGTTATAGACCATCGTTCTATTTCCCTGTTATCTCCGCTAGACCCATCTACACTCTTATTGTCTGAAATGAATTGTTAAGCAAAAGGGTGAGCACAAATAGCCCAGTAAAGAATATTATGACTAAAGATAATTAATTTATCAATAGCTTTCATTAGTAATGAATTAGATATTCAGGACATATGGTAGATGATAAAACTTTTCAACCATAGTTGCAGCGAAACGAACAATCTATTAGAAGAGTCAAATAGACCATAATGTCTATTATCTTCTCCATATTAAAAGTCCATCAATAATATTTTATCCCTGTAACATCAATCAACAGTTCATGTCCATAATCATGTAAATAATTCATGATCATAATTATGTTAATAAATTCCTTTTCGTACCTAGGACAAAGATAATTTTCATTACATGTCTTTACCTGTAACACCAAAGATCATGGTTATACCAATTCATATTCACAATCATGTAAATCAACAGTTTCTCCTTGCCACAAAGGCTTAATAGAACTTTCACTCAATGTTCTTGCCACAAAGGCTAAAGACACTTAATAATCGTATCACCTTTACACCCTACACCCATAAACATTCAAACGTAATAATCATGGTCATGATCATACCAATAATCTATCCATCTTTGCACTACATGCCAAAAATATTCATTTGTATCATCAGTGGTCATGATCATGCCATACACTTGTCCATCTTTGCACTATGGCTAAAGATATTAATCAACAGTTCATCTTTGCACTACAGGCCAAAGATATCATTCAACAGGTCATCTTTGCACTACAGGCCAAAGATATCAATCAACAGTTCATTTTTGCACTACAGGCCAAAGATATTCATCAATTAATCATTCATCTTTACACTACAGCCCAAAGATATTCATTGATCAATCATTCATCTTTACACTACAGGCCAAAGATATTCAGTTATATCACCATTTAGAACTGAGGATGATGAAAAATAATATAAATAACGAATTCAGTGAGATAAAGGACAAAGATTAAGGATTCGTAATTTAGTTTATCTAAGTTCAAGAATACTCAACAATAATCAATTGTGGAGCAAAATTCAAGAATGACGTTCAAAACATGGATCCAATCAAAGATAGGAACCATAACAGACAACTTGGACAAAGAAAAAAAAATTAAATTTTTCTGTGAATATTGTCGTATTCGTGAATAGTGTCGTATACGTGAATAGTGCCGTATACATGAATAGTAACCCGGACATGAAAAGAGAAAAATTTCATAATAAAATTCATACCCATATTTCTGTGAAATGATATTGAAAGAAATAACATCATTTACAAGAAAAATAATATCCCTTACAAATACGAAAGAAATAATACCCTTTACAAGTATAAAATCACATCCTTTACGAAAATATCATTTATCAAAATATCCTTTACGAAAATAATATCATTTACGAAAATAATATCATTTACGAAAAATAACCTCCTTTACGAAACATAATAACATCTCTTACCTTAGTAGAAGTTTGGATACTGCAATAGTATAGCAGCAGAATACTCTTCTTCTTTCTCTCTTATTTTCTATCTATAGTTTCTCTCTGTATAACTTTGTGAATTGGTGAGAAATAATGAAGAATTGAACTTCAATTTATAGAAGAACTGAAAGTGGCCCTTGGCTTTAACGAAGGGTCAAAATGACTCCTGATAATATTGAAGAGACAACTACTATTTGCGAAGGGCAAATAACTCTTGAAAAAAGCGAAGAAGCAAGTAACTCTTGAAAAAACGAAGAGGCAAGTAACTCTTGAAAAAACGAAGAGGCAAGTAACTCTTGGAAAAACGAATAGGCAAGTTACTATTTGAGTTACTATTTGCGAAAGTGACTCTTAGCAATGTGAAGAGACAAGTAGCTCTTGGATGATCTGTGGATCCTACGGGAGAAATTAAATTCACTGAGTAAATAAAATTGTGGGTCCCGCAGACAAGCCAAACTTACAAAACGTCACATATCACCATTATTTCCTTCGAGTGTCGGCAACTTCTTCTAATGGTTATGTTACTCATCACACAATTAATCAACACTTTTTAATCCTTCCATAATTATTCACAATTAATATTATAGATTTACAATATTGACAACCAGATCGTTCCCAAGAAAGAAGGGGCTTTTCGATAAGAATTTCTCCTTATTGGCGCGCAATTAAATAACCTAACCGCTTTTCTCGACAGAACTTTCTAGACATTGCCGATAATGCTAATCAATAATATCATTTAAATTAAATAATATGTGTGACAATTATTGAATCAATAATTATAAAATACTGTGCAATTATCACTATAGCAATTATTGAATGAACTACTAAGTGACTTCTTACGTAAGCATCAATAATCAAAAATATTGTGCAATACCGTGTGTTACTGTGCAACGTATTACTGTATTTTTATCACCGGATATTTCAACAATTAATGGTAAAAGTTCTGCCGTTATCTTTAGAAAATTTATTCTTGTCGATTTCTTCATTCGATAGTTTTTCGTTATGGAGCCCACCAATAATTACGCTGTCGTACGAATATTCTCCGACAAAAAGAATATTTTCCGACCAAACGAATATTCCCCGACACAATGAATATTTTATAACCACTTATTTATTTTATAAAATTTGCACATATATCACCCTTAACTTTAATCTTTTATCATTTTAACCATTTACTGAATAATAATAATAAGAAAAATTGAATACTTCTATTTCATAAAATTCGGGGTCTCACAACAAGCAATATCTAGTCTTATACTAAGATAAAAGATATCATTTTTTCATACTCTTAAAATTATGGCAAGAAATTACTATTCATTTTTATAGCCTTATCATTAAAAAGTGATTTTTTTGAAATGATTATAATATTATTAATAGTTTGTACTTAATCTAACTTTTTTTTATCTAAATCTTCCTATTAAATTTTCATCGTTATATTTGAACTGTGAACCTTATATTTTCTTGAACTTTATATTTTATCAAGAATTCTAATTGATTTTCTGGATATTGTGTTAACAATTTAGACTCAGGATAAATTAAATTGAAAATCGCTAATGCTTATTATATATTTCGTTATTCTAATTATTTTTTTCTATCATTCATATTATTGTAATTTGTACTAATCATCAAGACTAATTTATTGTAAATGTCTTTGGCCTGGGTGTAAAGACAAAATAATTGTTGAGTGTCTTTAGCTTGTATGGTAAATGCACGGGGTGAAAGTTTTCTTTGGCCTAGGTGTAAAGAGGAATTATCGATTAACATGATTATCACCATGAACTGTGAATTGCCATAATCATGACCTTTGGTGTTACAAGTAAAGACACGTAGTGAAAATTCTATTTAGCCTATGTGCAAAGAGAAACTGTTGATTGACATGATTAGGATCAGGAACTGTTGATTGGTATGATCATGACCATTGGTGTTTACAGTTGATGAAATATTGATGTTAAAAATTTTAATTGGAGAATATAGTAAACATTGTGATCTATTTGACTTTTATAATTGATTGCTTATTCCGCTGCAGTTATGATTGAAAACTTATATTATCTTTAACTCTCTAATTATTATTGTTGAAGGCTAATGATAATTTATTTATCTTCGTCATGATATTTTTTATTGTGCTATTTATGCTGACCATTTTGTTTCATAATTTATTTCAAGAAATGAAAGTGTAGCTGAAATTAGCAGATATAACAGGGAAATATAGTGATGGTCCGAGTTAGTAGTTGTAGTAATTCTCAATACATCGTAAAATAGTGTGACAATAATTGTACTGAGAACTTAGAGTTTAGGCTCGTTGTTTAGTGATTTAACGAGCGGACTGATTTCAGCATTAACAAATTTAATTTAGTGTATATCTCATGTTGTTTTTTATTTCTTCACCAGTAAGAAAATGTTTTGTCATGAAAGATGTCCAACCACGTACAAAAACCTTTTATCATAAAATATAGTTGTGTGTATCCGTTTTCTGACTATATTTTCGAACACTATTTATATAATCTATGAGTATGGTTGGAATATAATCCTTAGTTTTACGCGATGAAGATAACTATATGGGAAGAAGATGTACATCAATGGAATGAACAGAACAATAACCTACTCGTGTTTTTTTGGGGACTAATGAGTCAACCAATACTAATTATTCGTTCCTATGATATTTATTATAACCTAGAAGCGTGACCTCCAAAATACGAGGGTTTCCTTGATCATTTTCTAAATATTTTAATTCATAAATCAGTTATTGATTGTATTTATATGTAAGGTATTTTTGAAATTTTCATAGTGAGGTTTTGAGTGTGAATATTGTTGTGCTATATACGACATTGTAATACTTTTAAATAAGAGAATATGTGTTTGTATTTTATATTTTGACTACTCAAATTGAGTGGTATAGACCCGAATTTGAAAGCATCACAAGACGTATTTTAAAATAATATATAAATGATTATGTTAGGACATAGGTTCAAGTGGTCCAGCCCAAGTCATATTGGCCCAGACCCAAGAACGATAAGATTCGACTCCATCGGGAGAAGCGTGTTTGAGAAGCCAAGGGTGCACTTCTTGTTCGAGGGCCCCATATCATGACCATATTTTGAGTAGTGTGAAAGTAAGTGATGAGATGTCTCTGTTAGACCCATGCTTTGGTACATGACGTGAAGACTTAAAGAGGACAAGAGTATGTTGGGAAAAGTACGCCTCAAATAATCTCAATCCCAGGAATTACTTTTTCGTATTTGTGCAATTAAATAGGAAATCAACAAAATCAATTATGAGAACAAAATAACAAATAACCATCCACAAGCAAGACACCAAATTTAACGTGGAAAACCCTTAAAGGGAAAAATCACGGGTCAAACTCCGAATCTCCACTATATCACTAATAATGGGCTTACAATAATTCTCCTAAGTTTTATGCCCTAAAACTTGAGGTTACACAATAAATCAAGAGAATACAAATTTACCTTTAATTAGGTTGAGAAACCTAATTAACTTCACCACCCAAAAACACTCCAAACAATAAAGTCTTCAAGCTTTCTATTGAATAGAGATGGTGCCGGATACCCACAAACTGTAATTCTCTCTCTTTATTCTTTTGGTACCTTTTTGCTACCAAGCTTCTCTCATATATCAAATAAGACTCCCCCATAGCCTTATTTATAATACTCTTTCTAATTCATTCCTATTTTGGATTAGAAATAATTTATTCTCCTAATCAAATTAGGGATCACATCTCCTTATCAAATTAGTTTTCAATAACACTTTTACTAATTAACATAATATTAGTAGGTTCTCTATAATTTAATTTCAACTTGGATTCTAATTCTTATGGGTGAGGACCCACACCCAACAATCTCCCCCTCCGAACCCATGAGAGAAGGGATCACCAACCACAACTCCTTACTCGGAGTTAATTCCAACGAAGTCTTGGCTCAACTCAAGCTTCTTGGAATTTTCAACTATCTTCATAACAGGCTTTGTCTCATCGGCATGGTTCTTCTCGATGGGAGGATCTAACTCAAACTTGACAGATTTTTGCTTGTCAAATTCATTCACAACCGCTTTGTACCCTGATTGTGAGCTGTCACTTTCCTTCTTCACTTTAGGTACCCATTTAAAGCGAAGAGCTTTCCTCTCGTGGTTCTCATGCAAGGCTTTTCTCCCATCTCGCACGGCTTTGTACCACACATTTTTTTCGCTTAACTCCCCTATCTTCAACACCTCTCACATGCGCTGTCTTCCTTTCATACATGGACTCCAATTTCTGCCAGATAGCATAGACTTTAGTTTTCGTGGCAACATGATGAAACACACTTTGATCAATCCACGATTTAATTAGACTAATAGCCTTCCTGTTCATTTTGTTCCACTGCGCGTCACTCTTGTTTGTGGGCTTAACTCCATCATTCTCAAGTGGCTCGTACAAATCCTTACAGTAAAGTAAATCCTCCATTCTTGGCTTCCAAATTGCATAATTTGCAGCCTTGAGATTAATCATGCAACCTGCTGTCCAATCCTCCATTTAATTCGCACAAGAAAATCACAAAAATAACCAAGCTCTTGATACCACTGTTGGAAAAAGTACGCCTAAAATAATCTCAATCCCAGGAATTACTTTTCTTTCTTTGTGCAATTAAATAGGAAATCAACAAAACCAATTATGAGAACAAAATAACAAATAACCATCCACAAGCAAGACACTAAATTTAACGTGGAAAACCCTTAAAGGAAAAAACCACGGGTCAAACTCCGAATCTCCACTATATCACTAATAATGGGCTTACAATAATTCTCCCAAGTTTTATGCCCTAAAACTTGAGATTGCACAATAAATCAGGAGAATACAAATTTACCTTTAATTAGGTTGAGAAACCTAATTAACTTCACCACCCAAAAACACTCCAAACAATAAAGTCTTCAAGCTTTCTATTGAATAGAGATGGTGCCGGATACCCACAAACTGTAATTCTCTCTCTTTATTCTTTTGGTACCTTTTTGCTACCAAGCTTCTCTCATATATCAAATAAGACTCCCTCATAGCCTTATTTATAGTACTCTTTCTAATCCATTCCTATTTTAGATTAGAAACAATTTATTCTCCTAATCAAATTAGTGATCACATCTCCTTATCAAATTAGTTTTCAATAACACTTCTACTAATTAATATAATATTAGTAGGTTCTCTATAATTTGATTCCAACTTGAATTCTAATTCTCATGGGTGAGGACCCACATCCAACAGAGTAGTGAGATAATAAATAGAGATCTCAAGTGATAGAATGAAATTAGATACTTTTTACACTTGAAAACTAAACATATTGATTACTTAACTCTGTGCACTATTCACTAATATTTGCACATGAGCTGTTCACGCGAAGGCCCAAGACGAAATACATCGTGAGAGCGTTTATGCTAGTACAGACGAATAGGAACCCACAACTGGAGACTCTACATGAGGACATGGTCTTCATCAAATTAAATATGAGTTATTATCAACATTAATTACTTTATCAAAATTAAATAAATATATTTTTCAAATAACAATATTTTATTACTAAATATATTAATATATAAAACATTTATCTAGATTCCAATGTTCCATACCATTTAAATTTTATTTTCATTTTAATTTCATGCAACTTTCTCAACATTACTCTCTCTGAACTTATTAAATATTAGCATCCATTGATATGTATAAATTATATGAAGTAAAATAAAAAAATTAAAAAATTTAAAAATTAAATAAAAATATATAAAAAAATTAATACGAAAAGACAAAATAATAATATTGTTAAACTTTTACGGGTAAAAAAAGAGAAAAAAAAAATTGTGACACAATTATATCAAATGGTCATAGTCACTTTATAATATATATATATATATATATATAGGGAATTGAAATTTTCACAAGTTAATTTGATATTTCTACAAGTGGGTCTCATTTTTAACTAAACCTGCAGTAAACTAATTAATGATTTAGTTCTTATGTCCAAATTATCCCCACTTAATAAATAACTAAACATCTAGTTGCTTAACTTTATTTGAAGATAACTTTTATTTATTTAATTATTATGATAGTAATAATATTAATAATAATTAGAAAATAGTTAGGAAATAAGTGAGAAAAATTATTTACACATGAAAATCAGGATCTAAGGCTTTCTCCTACCAGGAAAAAAATTATTTTCAGAGTTTCTATTATCATATCATATTACTAAATTAAGATTTTTATGAAATAAATTGTATTTAAAATGTGTAAACCTTATATATAAGAATTTGTAAAAAATAATCTTATAAGACTGTAAAAATTAATTTAAGTTTGACATTGGAACTGCTCATCTGAATTAATGTTATAAAAATTGATGTAATAAGATAAAATAAAAATTTTAAATTATTTATTTGTTCGGAGTTTTCGGACTATAAGACATTCATGTTTTTATCATCTTATGATCTATCGGGCAGCCTAATATACATTTTATACACATGGGAAAAAACTTATATATAAAGTTTACACATTTATAAAAATCTTAAGTATAATTTGTTTCATAAAAATCTTAATTTAAGTATAATTTGTTAACAAATCTTAATATAGTAATATGATATGATAATAGAAATTCTGAAAATAATTTACACATTTAGTAATATGATATGATAAAATTTACATAGTCTTATATATGAAGTTTACACATTTTAAATTTACATAGTCTTATATATAAAGTTTAAATTTACACAGTCTTATATATAAATTTACAGTCTTATATATAAAATTTACACATTTTAAGTATAATTTATTTCATAAAAATCTTAATTTAGTAATATGATATGATAATAAAAATTCTGAAAATAATTTTTTTCTTTGGTGGGAGAAAGCCTTATATCCAAACTTTTATGTGTAAATAATTTTTCTCACTTATTTCCTAACTATTTTTTAGTTATTATTAATATTATTATTATCATAATAATTAAATAAATAAAAGTTGTCATCAATTGAGTAACGCTAATAGTTAAATAAAGTTAAGCAACTAGATGTTTAATTATTTATTAAGTGGGAGTAATTTTGACATAAGAATTAAATTTTATAATTAGTTTACTGCACAAAGGGTTTGTTTAGTTAAAAATATGATCCACCTGTAAAAATATCAAATTAACTTATGAAAATATTAATTTTCTATATATATATAAGTAGGAAAAGTGCCATATTAATTTAATGAAGTTGTCCAATAAAAATGGGTCAAAAATGATAGCCCCACTCTTTTAATATGGTATTACTCTACTACTAAATTTGTTTAAGCCATTGCGTGTTTATAGTTCATTTAATGGACGGCCATTTTCCACAGGTCGACTTGTCATAAATCAAAGTCATATTGGATGCTACAGTTAATTTTAATTACTTTTTTCTACATCAATTTGCTTTGATGACACGTAGGAAAGGCAGGCGCTAGCGGCAAAGGAGTAAAGTCCAAATCATGAATATCTTAAAATTAATAGTGATCTAAATATGTTAATAAATATTTTATTATAAAGAGATCAGTTTTAAATAGGATTATAATTATTAAATATATTTTTACCATTTAAAAAATAATGACCACTAAAATTGTAACACAAAATACTTATGTTTAATAAATGGTAAAAATGTATCAAATTATTTTATTTTTAGAGTAGTGATGTAGTTTAATAGTATAAATTATTGATATATATATATATATTAATTTCTCTTACTTATTAAAATATAAATGGTAGTGATATATGCACACCCTAAATTATTAGTTGCATACTTAAATATAAGTAAGACACTAATTTGCCCTTAATAAATGAGACCTAATTCAATTATTTATCAACTTTCAAGTTTGACACATTAACTATAAAATAAAAACAACTTAAATAAATAATTAAGATAGTCAAACACTACATAATTTTTATCCGAAATTGAAAACAACTTAACCTCATAATTCTCTCCTTAAGAAATATAAATATTCATGTATTAGAAGAAAATTACCCCACCACAAAAAAAAAGTCCTATTTTTTTGATAGTAATATATAATAAACTACTGTTCACCATACACTCATTCATCAGCTCAATTATTTAGTATCAAATAATAAGTTTATTTATTATTAATATTAAAAAAAGAATAGGATGACTTTTTGTGTGTGTCTTTTCTTCTAAGACACTAACATTTATATCTTTGGGAAAGAGGTTTAATTTTATATTTGGGTGTACAAACTACTCACTTTTTTTTAATTCGTCGTTTTAGAGAATAAAATTGTTTATTTATAGATTTTAAGAAACTACTATTAATGATATAATTTTTCATATTATTCCTATATTAAATACTAACTTGTTTCTCTTTCATCCTATTCAATTATTTTTAGAAGGGTAGTATTGATATTTTATAACTATTTTGGTCAATCCCAATCAAACAAAACGTTTATTGGGATTGACTCATACTTTTGCGGATTCGAATAATAACCACTACACCGATGAGCTGACAGGGGTTACAAGGGGACAACGTCCCTTCAAAGTCAAGCGCAAAGTGTAATTGAGCTTGAACATTTATTAGTAGTCTAATTTTGAGTTTTACTAATATATTAGGCCTTATGGGTTTGAACTCATGTTATAACAATTATGGTTTTCTAATTACTATAAAACATTGTTTGGTGTTATAGATTGTGTGAGACATCTTATGAATACATTAGACAAACAAAACTAGTTAAATTGGTGAACATGAGTATTTCGTGTGTCCTTATTTTTTCATTCTTTATATAATATCTGTGTGAGTGTGCTATTATTCATTCTTAAATTCTAACAGCATTAATTACATTTTTTAATATTTGTAATTTTTTTTAAAATGATAAGTAAAAAGGAATCGAGTGAACAACAATTTAGAATATGCAGGTATTATCACCTAATATAACTATTTGACGTACATTAGAAAGAAAATAGTAGTATATGGGAAGAGAGCCAAACCCAAATCATGAACAAAATATTGGGAGCTAAGGAAGGTTTTACGGTTCCAAGAAAGAAAGCAAGTGTATTGCCAAATGACAAACTAAAAAAATTAACAAATGTTGGAAACTATAATTAAGAAAGAAAGCAAATGTTCTAAAATACAAGATTGCTTACTTTATAAAGTTAGATTTTTAGAATGAAGTAAATATTACATATAAATTTACAAATTTTACGTATATTAAATATATATATATATATATATATATATATATATGGGAATAATGATCGTACACAGTTGTATATGTTTTATTTGTGAACAGTTTGTCAAAACAATATCGTTTTGGCAAATTTATTTTTGATTTCTGATTTGGGAGGAGAGTCTGTTTTTTCTTTAAAAAACAGACTTGCTAAAACGACGTAGTTTTGAAAAATTGTGCACAAATAAAACAAACACAGTTCTGTATGGCCATATTGCCCTATATATATATATATATATATATAAGATATTGGAAAAAAGACAAAAAATGAAAAGTAAATTATGTTTGTTCTTTCTTGGGATTGGACTAAAGCCATGGGCTCTTCATATGTCTAATGATGGGCTAGTAGCCTATTGCATGACATGTTACAGATTTCCCATTTCATTTTCGTTTCATCATGTCTTAATACTACAAAGGATAAGGGCCTAAAGTAGTTTATGTCATTTGGACTTTGGTGGAGAATTGCACTTTCTATGTTTGCCCTTTAATATATCTAATATTAGCCGGAGGAAGTAATTTGCAATTTCTTGCAGTAATTTTTTTCTCTTAATTATGACTCTTCGTCCTATGCGTAGGTGGGAGGACAGAACCTGAAAATATTGAAATGTATATTAGAAAAATAAATAAAAGAGCAAAGTGTGGGCCGAATTACCCAAATAAACATACGGTCTCAAAATAAACATACAATCTTCAAATAATCTAAACCTAACTACCAGAATACCAACTGCACAAACGAAACCGGAAGAAAAATAGTATTGGAGTCGGAGCTTGTCTGCCGGCTATACGAGTTTCTTAGTGCGTCGGACCTGAACACGACGAACACCGCAATCGTTCGCCGGAAACTCGAGGAAGATTTTGGATTCGACTTGTTAGATAAGAAAACTTTTATTCGAGAACAAGTTGATCTTTATCTTCAAAGCTAGCTCGAAAAAGCACAAACAAATGGAAAAAAACAAGAAGCAGAAGATACAGAGGCTGAAGAGGAAGAAGGAGAAGAGGAAGAGGAAGTGGAAGAGGAGGAATAAGAAACCAGTAATGGCAAGGCTTCAGCCAAGAGAAGGTTAGTTAATTTAGTAACGGATAGACATTGTTACATTGACTTTTTTTGCTAACGAAAAGTAATTTTGGGAATTATGCTAAGCTATTTGGTGGTGAATTTGAGCTGCAGCCTGCAGGAAGTGAAAGTTGGTCCTTTTTATTTACTGTCAATGTCTTCGCTATTTAATTATGCGAGACAATTCCAGAACAGGCCTAAATGTAAACAATTCCGTCTGACTACTAATCAGGGGTCATCTTTGTTCTGAAACTTATGACAAATGAGTAATAGATGTTTCATTGGTCAAGTTCACAAGGTAAAAAACATACATAGTTGGGACTTTTCTCAAGGTCATAAACTTAATGTCTGGACAATTTGACTGTCTTTTGAAATTTGAATCTCTCAGTGATGCACTGCATATGTTTGGTAATGTAACCCTTGTTGCTTAGCTTAGTTATTTTTTTTTCTTTCAACTTTTAATTATAGTTGTTATTACTTCTTACTATTATATTTTCTAGAAGATAGAAATCAAAAACGCAATATGTTGGGGCCCGAATATTTGAAGACCCAAGACCCGGATTGGGCTTGGTTGCGGATGGGCCTCAACCCAAACTATGGTTGGGCCATAGTGGGTCTGGTTGGTCCATGTTGGGGGCACTCCTAATTATATGGAGATTCTACTTATGGAAGGAAGAATCATGCAATGATTGAACTTCCTATATCTTGGGAGATTTGATACTATCCTATTATGAAAAGGATACACGGGGAACCCTAATCCTATATGGACGTGGATTCTAGCATGGATGTGATACTATAAATATAGGGCTTGACTATTCACAAGGTACACTTACACTTTATTATTCCAGCAATAGAGTATTTTATACCTCCATTGTTAAACCTTGTCAGCTTGTACTTACTCTCACACTGGAGCTATCTCCCAGCGGCCCCAGCCGTCAAGCTTTGGTGTTTACCCGTTTTGTGCAGGATTGGACGCGCTTGGTGATTGGAGCGCGTGGACGAATCTTGCCGTTAACATTGGCGCTAGAAAGAGAGCTTTTTTCAATCACAACTAGCAAATCACCACGCCGGAAAACATAGTGACCTGCAAAACAATTTTTGATAGGGAACAGTCGTCGGTGGCGGTGTCCACACAACCGAAGGGGTCGGTGAAAGATCGGTTGAGGTCATCTAGCATCCATACATGGCTTGGCCCTCAAAACAACCCCACCGGTTCTCAGGGAGGAGGCCTGCACGGAGCCCAGCGAAAACTGTTCCACACCACTAGCCAGGATAGGCACCCCGCCTCGAATCCACCTCCGGGAGGACCGTGAAGCGGCCGTAGCTAGAAAGATGAGAGAGATAGAGGACACAGAGCAGACCCTAAAGGTCCTTATGATTCAAAAGGAAGAGTTTGCTAGACAGGTCGTGCACATGGTTGAAGATGAGACTTCTAGCCACCCTAACCACTCGGGGCGGGGGAGGTCTCCATGCAGAGAATCCCGAAGGCATGACGACCACACAAGGAACACCGAGAAAAGGCTTCGGAGCCGTTCTCGGGAAAGAAGCAGATCCGGAGATTGCAGAACCGAGGGGCTTTCGCGAGCACATCGCTCCAACAGTCCTCGGCGCGATGAACGGAGGTCACAAGCAGATCATCACAAAAGATCGAAGACATGATAGCCCCCGTGGGAAATGGTCTCATCAGGAGGCCCAATCATCATTCCAGAAGCCTAAGGACAATCCTCACGATAGTCCTCGGCGTAGTCGAGATAGAGACCACCGAAGCCCCCCCCGGAATCACCGGGAGGATGAGAAAGACTGCAGGAGCCATTGAGACTGGAAAGATCTAAGGGAAAAGTTATCTCCGAAGAAGAATTCTGACCCAGCTCTTGCAGCGGTCGAGATATTGACCAAAAACCTGGAGGATATGCAAAAGCAACTGATCGCAAGCCAGCAGGGGAAAGTGACTTCGGGAAGAAAGGGCGATCTCACCAAGAGACTGCCCTACATGGAGAGTTATGATGGGTCGGGCGATCCGTATGAGCACAGTCAAACATACGACAGGTTGTTGGACTACTATGGCTACACCGATGCGGCAAAGTGTAATACCTTCATCACCACTCTGAGAAAGGACGCCCGGCACTGGATGAACACACTGGCCCCGAACTCAGTCTTGTCATGGGGAGAACTATGTGATAAGTTCCATGCTCGGTTCGGGAGCAACAGGAAAAGGGCAAAGCCAACTAGATCGTTGGCCCAGGTTAGACAGCATTCCAACGAGACGCTGGGCCAGTACGTGAAGAGATTCAGAGAAGCAGTCGGCCAGGTGGCCGATCTCAATGATTTGCAGGCCGTAGGGCTCTTCCAGAACGGATTGGACCTGGTCAGATCCGAAAAATTGATGAAGAAACTGATGTTCAACCACCCGAGGAGTTTGGCCGAAGCCTTTGAAAAGGCGGAAAGCTTCATCACTATGGAAGAAGCGATGGAAAGTCTGAAGCGAGGCTCTACAGAGAGGCCTAAGGAAAAGGAGAAGGAGAAAAGCAAGCCCGAGGAAAATTCAAGACGTTATGGGGGTAATAAGTCGGGCAACTACCAAAAGTGATACGACAATAACAGGGGGTCGGGTGAGAGCCGCCCTCCCCTACGAAAATATCAGGATAGCAGAGTCTACACTCTGCTCAACACCCCCCGATCGGCCATCCTAGAGCACTTGAAGAAACAGCCGGGTTACCAGAAGCCAGACGACGGCTACAAACCCATGAAGGAAAACTCCCACAGATATTGTGACTACCACGAGTGTATGAGACATTACACCGAAGACTGTTGGGGTCTGAAGGAGTTAATCGAGACGAATATACAGCATGAGGGTTTAATCCGATTTGTGTCGGGAAGGGAAGAAGAAGCACGGCAGACGACAAAGGCTCCGACCCAGGCTGATCAGCAGCCCCAGCCGAACCCGACTCAAGGGGTTCGCCATGTGGTAGATGTCATCACGGGTGGCATGATGGGAAAGCTCTCGGGCCAGAAGTGGCGCAGCTATTTGGATTCAGTAATGTCAGTGGCCGACCAACTTGGAAGACGAGGGAGGCCTTTTTCGGGTTCAGTTATATCCTTTACAGACGAAGACTTCCCCACCGAACCGATCGAGCCGCATGAAGGAGCCCTGGTAATCACAGCACAGGTGGGGTCGGTTGATATGAAAAGGATGATGATAGACAACGGATCATCAGTGGATATTTTGTACGTTCATGCCTATCAGAGGATGAGCCTGGACGGAAGAAAGATGGAGATCAGACAGGAATCTCCACTCTACGGCTTCAGCAACGAGCCGGTCAAGGTTGCTGGAACTATCGAGCATCCAGTGATCTTCGGTACAGCTCCTCGGCAGGTGGAGATCATGTGCCGGTTCTATGACAATAGAGATTGAGGCCTTCACCGAAAGCACTCAGGAGCCATTGGTCACGCCGGCAGGAGAGACCGAAGACATAGAGCTAGTACCAGGGAAGACGGACAAGATAGTGAAGATCGGGACAGGGTTACCAGAACCCTTTCGGACCCATCTGGTGGAGCTGCTGCAGAGCTATGCAGACATCTTCCCGTGGGTCCCCAGCGACATGCCAGGGGTGGATCTGAATGGTGCCGAGCATAAGCTTCATGTGGATCCAGCAAAGAAACCAGTTCGGCAAAAGAGGAGGATCTTCGCCCCTGAGAGGCAGAGAATAATTGACGAGGAAATAGCGAAGCTGTTGGTTGCAGACTTCATATTTGAGATAGACTATCCGGAGTGGATGACAAACGTAGTGCTAGTTCAGAAGCAGAATGGCAAGTGGCGGGTCTGCATCGACTACACTGATCTGAACAAGGCATGCCCGAAGGACTTCTATCCTCTGCCGCACATCGACCAGCTAATCGATGCCACTTTGGGGTATGCACTGCTTAGTTTCATGGATGCATTCTCGGGATATCATCAGATCTCGACGTGCAAGGAAGACATACCGAAGACGGCATTCATAACACATCGGTCGGTATATGCTTACAAGAAGATGACCTTTGGCTTATTGAACGCGGAGCCACCTACTAAAGGATGATGAACTACGTTTTCCGAAACCAGCTGGGAAGGAGTATGGAAGTCTACGTAGATGATATGATTGTGAAGAGCATGACTGTCCGAGGACATTTAGATGACTTGGAGAACTGCTTTCAGACAGTTCGACATTATAATCTGAGGCTGAAACCTACAAAGTGTACTTTCGGCATGGGAGCAGGGAAATTTCTGGGGTATATGATCAGTCAACGAGGGATAGAAGCCAACCCCAAAAAGATCAAGGCCATCCTTGATATGAAGTCTTCACAGTCATTCAAAGACGTCCAGCGTCTGACGGGTCGGATAGCAGCTATGAGGAGATTCATGTGCAAGTCGGCAGAAAGATGTCTGCCGTTCTTTGATACTTTGGAAGGGCCGAAGAAAGCAAAGAGCTTCCAATGGACAGCTGAATGTGAAGACGCGTTTCAAGAGATAAAGAGGTATTTGTCTTCGGCGCCTTTGCTGGTGAAACCTGTTCCTATAGAGCCGTTGTACTTGTATTTGGCGTCAAGTTCGTTGGCAGTAGGAGCTGTCTTGGTGCGGGAGATCGGGGGTAAGCAGCACCCGATTTATTATATAAACCATTCCCTACGGGATGCAGAAACAAGGTACCCGAACCTAGAAAAGTTTGCCTATGCCTTAGTGATAGCCAGCAGAAAGTTTCGGCAATATTTTCAGGGTCGGTTGATAGTGATTTATACAGATCAGCCGTTGAAGAAGGTCCTGGGCCGACCAGAGGTCTCGAGAAGGCTCGCAGCATAGGACCATGGAGTTGTCCCAATTCATATTGGAATACCACCCTCGGACAGCCATTAAAGGACAGGCGTTAGCAAATTTTGTGGTGGAATGTTTCCTTCTCCGAAGCGGATGATAGCATGAGACAAGCTGAGGGGATCGATCAGATGGTTGCAGTTGTTCTGCCAGGACAGAGTGCTTGGACCTTGTACACGGATGGATCAACGACTTCGGATGTTAGTGGAGCTGGGGTCATCTTGACCAGTCCCGAGGGGTTTAAAGTCCAACAAGCGATCAGATTCGGATTTAAGGCCACGAACAATGAGGCGGAGTATGAAGCAGTTCTGGCAGGGCTTCGGCTAGCGAAAAGTCTGGAGGTGCAGAGGTTGGTTATCTTCAGCGACTCTCAGTTGTTCGTCAAACAGGTCTCTGGAGAGTATGAGGCCCGAGGGTCTAGAATGGTGAAGTATCTGGCAGAAACAAAGGATCGGCTGCAGATGTTCGAATCATTTGAATTCCAGGGGTAGATCGGTCAAATAACACTATAGCCGACGCACTTGCAAGGTTGGCTACAACCGAAGCAAACACCTTCAGCGGGTCGGTCTACCTGGAAATCCTGAACAAACCAAGTGTCTGATGTCATCAGAAGCAAAATATGCCCCTCGAGAAGTTTATGAGGGAATATGCGGTGATCACATGGCGGCTAAATCTCTGGCATACAAAGTGCTTCGGCAAGGTTACTACTGGCCTACAATGTTCAAGGAGGCTACTGAATACGTGAAGAAATGTCCTAAGTGCCAGTTGAACAGCCCTATTACCCATCAACCACCTGAAGAGTTGTACTCGGTATTATCGCCTATCCCATTCGCTGTATGGGGGGTAGACATCTTGGGACCTTTATCGAAAGCAAAGGGGCAAGTGAGCTTTGTGATCGTTGCCATTGACTACATGACTAAGTGGGTAGATGCTAAACCACTTAAGCTGATTACAGAACAAGAGTGCCTGAAGTTTTAAAAAGAATGTGTTGTGTTCCGGTTCGGCATACCTATAGCGGTAGTTTCAGATAATGGCCAACAGTTCGTAGGATCAAAGTTCGAGTCATTCCTGACCGAACTCGGTATACAGCATAGGAAGACCTCGGTGGCACACTCTCAGTCTAATGGGCAAGTCGAGGTCACTAATAGAACCCTACTGAATGGAATCAAACGAAGGCTTGATGAAGCGAAAGGAAGGTGGTCCGAAGAACTGCTCAGTGTCCTATGGGCCTATCAGGACCACTCCTCGGTCCACTACGGGTGAATCCCCATTCGGTTGGCTTACGGTACAGATGCTTTAGTACCGATAGAAATCGGTTCCACTTCCCTTCGGGTCAGCCAGTATAAAGACATATAGTGAAGATGGACTTCGGGCTAATCTAGATCTACTGGATGAGGTCAGAGAAGCTGCCTTGGTGAAACTTACTGCTTACCAACGCAGGGTGGCTAAGCACTATAACAAAGGCGTGAAATTGCGAAGGTTCGAGGTCGGGGACTTTGTTCTTCGGGAAGTAAAGGCCTCTATGCCTCAAAATCAGGGGAAATTGGTGCCAAACTGGGAAGGAACCGTATGAGATCATAGAAGTACCGAAGCCTGACACCTATCGACTTCGAGCATTGGATGGGTCAGACATCCAGAATACTTGGCATGCCGGCAGACTCAGGAAATACTACCAGTAAGAAGAATCTTCAGTAGCATAGGGTCTTCAGTAGTCCAGAAGTCAGAGTCAAGGGTCTGTAATAGTGCCAGGAATTCATCAATAAAAGAATCTTTTTTCTCCAACAAAGTTGTTCTATGTGTTTATGATTGGTCGATCAGCGGACCAGATTGTGCCTGTCTGACCAGCGGATTAGGTTTTTTGGTGCTAAGGTGGAAGACCTTCGTCTCTTTGGAGCGGAGTTTAAATTTTCCTGATGTACCTTCGACTCTCGGAGAGAAGGTCATCGGAGTGATCACGGTGGAATTCCTTCGTCTCTTTGTAGCGAAGCGAATGTTTATTCCCGATGTGCCTTCGGCTCTCGGAGAGAAGGTCATCGGTGGGGCTATGGTGGACTTCGTTTAGAAGCAAATTTTCCTGGTGTACCTTTGGCTCTCGTTGAGAAGGTACATCAGAGTGTCTAGAGTTTGGGTTCCTACGCCTCTTCGGAGCGTCTTGGAACATTCGTAGTGTATCTTTGGCTCTCGGAGAGAAGGTCATCAGAGTGACTAAGGTTGGGCTTTATACACAAGCAAAGATTTTCTTGGTGTGCCTTTGGCTCTCGAAGAGAAGGTCATCAGAGTGGCTTAGGTGGGCTTCGTTGAGAAGAAAATTTTTCTTGGTGTATCTTCGGCTCTCGGAGAGGAGGTACATCGGAGTGACCAAGGTGGAATTCTCTCGTCTCTTTGGAGCGACGTGAATATTTTCATGATGTTCCTTTGACTCTCGGAGAGAAGGACTTCAGAGGTTTAAGGCTGGATTTATTTAGCCCTGGGGGGCATTGAAGACTTTTCATGCTTTAATTACTTGCGATTATTTCATGAATTGAATGTTATAAATGCTTAAATGCATGTTGGAACTGAAGACAAAAAGATAGATATTTTTCATTGATTGAATTTTTGAAGATTACAGGGAAATTAAGTTTATACAAGACTCCTACTCCGAAGCCGAAGGGTCATCATTTGTGTCCTCTTCAGAGTCGGAAGTATCTAATAAGGCAGGATTCACAAAGCGTTCGGCCATCTTAGCCTTGCCTTTAGTTCGGCAGGCTTCGTAACCTTTGGAATACATCTTCAAGATCTTCTCGTTCAGCTCGGCCGATTCTTTGTATCTTCCTTGATGGCCTACAGTTTAATCTCTTCGGCGATAGCTGGCGCGGAAGCTTTAAGATCAGACAGTTGTTTCTCCAGAGTTGCACTCCGAAGGCGAGCATCTTCTTCACCTTTTTGCAGAACGGAGTTTGTCTGCTGAAGCGTTTGGACGCTTTGATTCAGCTGCTGGATCAGGAACTGATCAGCCTCGGCCTTTTCTCCGAGGGATCGGCATTTGGCGTCGGTTTGGGCAGCATGCTCTTCCAAGTTAGCTTTCTCCACCTGAAGTGTAGAAGCCTCATGTTGGAGTTGGAGGTTGATGCGTTTGGTTCGGGCATGAGCACCTTGTTCTTGGCGAATAGCCAGCGTGAGGGTCTCTACTTCCTTGGCATATCTATTCATTTCGGCTTCATGCTCTTTCTATTTATCAGCAATCCGACCACAGAGAGCGTTGATTTGTAGGACACAAGTTATATTTAATCAGGGGGATTGCTAGGTGACTATTAAATTAAGGAGGATATCAGTAGCTTACCCGGCCTTGCTGGATAAGGCCATCGGCGATGAGGCCTTGGTAGGGGACTTCTTTAAATCAGTCCTCATCAGCAGGAAGGACGAAGCTTTTATAGGCCTCGGGGGGATAGTGTTGAGGGTCGCGGGAGAAGAAAGTCTTTTGACTTGGTGTAGCAGGAGGAATAGGATTGAGTGGTTGAGAAGAAGAGGGGGGCCCTGCATTATGTGGAGTTTCAGGTGGAGGTGCGGAGGTGGCAGTTTCTGAAGTTGTATGTGTTAGATCATGGCTGGAGGGGGGAGCAGGGGCGGCTTCAGATGAAGAAGCGGCTGTTGTGGAGGGGGGTACTCTCAGCTCTTCGGCAGTCAAGGGGGTTATCCTGACCCGTTTTGTTTTGGAACGGAGGATTTGTCCTCTCTCTTCCTCGGGTAGGTATATGATATTGACTGGAATAATGGGGGGAGGACCGGTTTTTCTTTTAGCAGGCTTCTTCGAAGCTCTCTTCTTCTGCCGAACCTTTGTAGAGGCTTAGGGATTGGCGGCTTCGGATGGGATCTCTTCGGTGTTGGGTGTCGTGGAGGTTTGGGCTTCGGTAGAAGCTTGCGGCTCTGTGGGTTCTTCGACAGGTTTTCAGGAGCTTCTCCCCGAAAGGTACTCGTCTAGGTCACGACGCTCTATATCAGTAGGTTGGATAAGGGATACTGTAGTAACGCAAGAGTTAGCATTGATTAGCGAGATATTCAAATTGTTTGGTTTTTGAGGAAGATGGATTCGAAGAATTACATTGATAATCGAAGAGCCAAGCTTGTTTGGTTAGTATGGTATAGCTCCATTCTGTGTAGGGTACCTTCACGATTATATTGGCAATCTCTAGAGCCCTATCGGAGGAAATGTCGCCCACGGGGGGATTGGATCGCTTGTGTGATGCCCAGCCTGATAGTTTGACGGTGTTCGGTCCTCGGACGAAAAACCATTCGGAGTGCCTTCCTTTGTTATTAGAGGGGGTGTCTATGAGCGAACGTTTGACTGGTTGGACGTTCGGCTTGTTGGGTAGTTTGTTGAACTGTCTAAAGCCTTCTTCTCGGGAGGCAGACAGTTTGAACAGGTTGAAAAATAAGTCGACCGAAGCTTGAATTTGGGCTTCGGCATAGAAGGCAATGAAGGCTAGGATGTATATGTAGGAGTTTGGCACAAGTTGGCCGAAGCGGATGCCAATATACCCAAAGAGGGTTAGGATGAAATTGTGGAGAGGGAACTGAACCCCCTTCTCTAGTATGGTCAGGGGGACGGCGATCCAGCCGTTGGAAGAGTGGTACATCCGGTCAGTGGATGTGGGGGCTTTCAGGGAATGGGTGGATGGAATCTGGAATGATTGACGTATGGTATCCATATCGTCGGGTTTGAATTTTGAGGGGGTGTTGGAAATAGGGAATTCAGAGGCGTTGGAGTACTGACGTTGGGCTTTTTCAGTGTCAGTTTTCCGATGGGTTGGTTGTTACTGTGGTGGATTCAATGGTGATGACGGCGGGAATGGCAGTTTGGGCAGTAGCAGGCACGGTTGGGGCCGGAATGGATGAGAAGGAATTGCAGGGATGGGGCCGATGGTGTTAGGGTTGGAACCGGAGGAGTTGATTGGGGATGACATTGTTGCGTATTCGAAAGCTTCAAAGGAATGGATTACTGTTTGCCGGAGAAGAGGAGTTGAGAGAGATTTGAGAGTTTGAAATCGGTAAAGTAGATAGTGGCTGATGTTGGGAGGGTTTTATTATGTCTTTCCAACAGCTATTACCGAATCCCAAGGGACGGCGCAGTTAATGGGGGGTAATGATGAGACACGTGAGGATACGAAGGGTCGAGACAGGGGGACTGTTTGGGTGCTCCGGTTGCTTGGTTATGGGTGGGTTGAATGGAGCTGTTGGGCCATGTATGGTGGGCCGGTGCTGTCGGGTTTATTCCTTGGGCTGGGCTCGATCAGAGAGTATCAGTCCTTGGACTTATTGGGCTCGGTCAGAGAGTTCTAATTTTTAGCCATTGGGCGGGACATTTTGTATGGTAGGGCTATATACTCTTTCATCAAATGTTCCATTTAATGAAAGACTGGGGGGCAATGTTGGGGCCCGAATATTTGAAGACCCAAGACCTGGATTGGGCTTGGTTGCGGATGGGCCTCAACCCAAACTATGGTTGGGCCATAGTGGGTCCGGTTGGTCCATGTTGGGGGGCACTCCTAATTATATGGAGATTCTACTTATGGAAGGAAGAATCATGCAATGATTGAACTTTTTATATCTTGGGAGATTTGATACTATCCTTTTATGAAAAGGATACACGAGGGAACCCTAATCTTATATGGACGTGGATTCTAGCATGGATGTGATACTATAAATATAATGCTTGACTATTCACAAGGTACACTTGCACTTTATTATTCCAGCAATAGAGTATTTTATACCTTCATTGTTAAACCTTATCAGCTTGTACTTACTTTCACACCGGAGCTATCCCCCGGCGGCCCAAGCCGTCAAGCTTTGGTGTTTACCCGTTTTGTGCAGGATTGGACGCGCTTGGTGATTGGAGCACGTGGACGAATCTTGGCGTTAACACAATATATCCTTAAAGTTTCAAAAAGTAATTACTGATGTTTGTGCCTTTGTGGTTGATAAAATAAATGATTTTTTTTATTTTTTTTTGAAATTTAATGGCTAAGGACCTCAGATTTGTATAGCCATCACAGAGAGTCTGTGAAAGGCATAGCAACATATGTGAACTGTCAATTAAACCTCATAGGAGAAAGAAATCTGTGGATAAGATATCTAACTGCAGCAGAAAAGGGAAAAGAAATTATATTATTTATACTTTCTTGACGAGATTTCTCATCATCGCCATACGCTATCTTTGAAACTTTATTTATAGCACTTGAGAGTCCACTGTGATCGTATTTAGAGCATTCCATTGAAGCCAAGACATACTGTATTACCAATAGCTCCCATATCCTAGCAATAGGCTGTTTTGGTACTCATGGATGAATAGAGACAATAGACTTTTGCTGTTTGTTGAAAAGAAGGCGTTGCCCAATGAGAGGCATTGCTCTTGTTGGTTTAATGTCAGAAATTGTCCTGTTTTATGGGTACGTCCTGCTTTCACCTTTTGAGGTGGTGTCCAATATCCAAGTGATTGACATGTGAATGAAATGTTTATATTGTATAAAAATACAGAGAAACAAATCCTTAGTTTTTGAGCTTTTCTGAAAAGTAATGTTGTTTGTTGGGTTGTGTCTTCTCTGCAATCCCGTCCATCACTCATTGCCACATATTATTGATCTTGGATGAACAGCGGGTCCTTATCTATATTTCTGCATTAATATGTAGGTTTCTTGCCTTTCACACTTCCTCCTCTTTCCTGCATTTGTCCTTGAGTTCTGTTACATATACAAATCTTTCACTTGTTATCAGGTCTAAGAAGCAGAATAAAAAAGTGAAAAAAAGAGGTGGAGGTGCATTTACAAAACTATGTAGTCTTTCTCCACAACTTCAGAAATTCACTTGAGTGCTTGAATTCGCAAGGACAGTGGTACCTTAAAGTATTGCAATTCTTTTTCCTTTAATATTTAAAAATCTGGATTATGGAGTTACAGATTTCTAACATAATCTCATTGTCTTCGTCTTAGGTTGTAAAACAACTTTGGAGCCATATTCGAGAAAATAATTTGCAAGACCCTTCAAAGAGGAGAAATATAATTTGTGATGAAGCATTGCGTAATTTATTCAGCGTGGATTCTATAAATATGTTTCAAATGAACAAGGCCTTGGCTTAGCATATTTGGCCATTGGATTCTGATGGTAATACCTTCTAGTGCTTTATTTTGCTTACTTGTGAGGTATATCTTTAGATCTAAAATATCGTCTAGTTAAAAATCATTGGCTACGACTATTTGATGTTTTCTGCCATTAAGTTCTATTTGAGACATATGTTTGAGCTACTATGCAACCCCCTCCCTCACCCACATTCTGTTTCTGAAGTTCTGAGTTTAATTAGTTTCAAACAGCTGGCTGTTCATGGTACTTGACGTTTACTTTCCTAGTGCACAATACGAGATCCAGCAGATGCAGAATAGAGATTGACACGTGATTCTTTGTGAAGGAAATTAGAATATCAGTACTGCCTTTAGCAATAATGTTGCTCGGGATGAACATAGATTTTTTTTGGTGTGGTGTGCTTGCTAAGAATGGTTTGATGCAGTTATTTTTGTAAATAATTGGCTCTTTGATGACTAAAGTATGCAAACCTGGTTGTGGCATTGAAACCATAGAGTACAATTTGATACATTTTATCTACCTGAACAACACTGGTGCACATATGAAAGATAGGTTTTGAATATGAGCATGAAGTTTAGTAATGATCTTGCACCAGACGAGTGAACGAGTCATGGACTGAAGGGTCATACAGTGTCCAAAAGAAGTCCTGAGATTGTCAAACAGCAATAGACAGTCAAGGATTTTCGAGTGTGTTAATCTGAGTGAGATTTTTCTTCATGCACTTGATGCTGACTTGCTGACACCTACTTTGAGTGGATAAGAGAATGCTTTGTTTTCTTTGCCACAAAATAAAAGGGGGAGTCCGATCGATTAAATGGTTTCAATGGGTGAGTTTTAGAAAGGAGAGACTATCCTAAATTGTACATTTAGATAAGATGTGCTTCTATGTTCTCTAGATTGCACAACATCTATATATACTGCTTATTGCATATTCCATGATCCATGGCACTTGACTCTGGAATCAGCACAATTTGCCTCAAGCGTGTTGTCCATGTTACGCAATTTATACCGGTGTACAATCTTAACGTGGTTATTATGTGTTCTTCTCTGTGAATATATGATTTCTCACTGTCATTACCTATATATCTATCTGGGGAGGTTGTCTTTTTTAATCCATTTCCCAAATTTCTATTCACTTCCCAAAAAAGGAGGGAATTTTTAAAAGAAACATATTATAGATGAATATGGTAAGTCAAACTGTGTATTTTGATGATGTTCCCAGAATTAACTCTATTCTTTCCTTTATTTTTGAAGGATCCATCTGATAAGAGGAGAATAATATCCGATGAGAAGCTGAAAGAACTTTTTGATGTTGACACCTTCACCGGATTTACGGTTTCGAAACTTCTCACAACTCATTTCATAAAGGCTGAGCAGTGAACGCCCCTCACTTCTGTTTAGTCCAAGAGAATTGGAGTTTTAGATTCTAACTGTTTCTATGTAGTCCTCTGTTTTGTATCCATTTTGACAGTCCCGCAAAGGAAGAATAGAGAAATCAGAGAAAGGAAAAGAAAAGGTTAATTGTTGCTTTTCAGTCTTTTGCCCTTAAGAATGTTTACCCTATCCATGAAAGCATGTCTCTAATTTTTGTTTGTTGAAATTTTGGAATTTGACGCGGTCATGTAGTCACAAACTTGTCTTCTTTGCTCAAAGGCAAACACAGAGAGAAAGACATCCACATAACACTAGAGTTGTTATATAAAGGAGGGTTGCAATTACTTAATTTAAGTGGATCTAGACACAAGGTTCTATTATCTATACTATACTCCCTTGGGTCCTTGTAAATAGGGTCCCAAAACTGATGCTGTCATTATTCTATTGGTTGTAACTGTAGAAATTGAGAAATCAGTTAGACGTGCAATTCCTATATATATATATATATATATTCAGTAGAATTATATGGCACCATTGTTATCCCTAATCACACTGCATTCTGTTAGAAAATTATTTTTATTTCGCATCATGTGATGTGATGTGATGCGAGGAATATTTGTTTATGATGTGTTTTACCGTAACTGAAAATTACCATCATTCACTGGAAAATCAATCCATTAGCCCACTAACTATTCAAGGTTTGCACCGAAAGCTTTGCGCCTGCCCTACTCGCTAGCAAGGCGAGCTATCCGGGGAGGCTGACGCCGTTGAGGAAAGAATTAAGTTATGTAAAGTCGACCACTTCTTCGTCGACAGCGTCATAGGGGTACGATTGGAATCCGAAAATTAACAAATTAGTCTTTCTTCTATTCCTCTGGTCCTGTGGCCGGTGTCTACTATCGTCTTATGCAAATTGGGTTAATTGATCTTTTAATCACTATATTAGGAATCGATTTTCATTGTAGTTATAAATTTATTTTTGTTATAAACGCATTACTATACTCGAAAAAATTATAAAATGATTATTGCTTAAAATTTCTTCCAAATAAATGAACAGAAATGTTAACTAGACTAACAATTCACAGGTGTTAATAATGTGACATGTCATATGAATCGGGTTAATTGATGTTTTGGTCATTGTACTAGAGGTCAATTTTTATTTTGGTTACTAAATTTTTTTTGGTTACATTCTCGTTATCGAATTACCAAAAATATTACAAATTAGTGATTTTATAATTTTTCATCTAAAATATTAATGAAATAGCTTACTTGGCAAACATTTGACAAATAGATGTGAAATATTCTAATGAGATAGCGTGTGTGGGTTAGTTTGTAGAAATAAAATAAAATACACACCTAAAAGAAATGAAAAAAGAGAAAGTCATACTAATTATTTTAATATTCCATAATATTATAAGAAGATAATTAAAGTTTTAAGAAAAAAAGAACATAATTTAAAGAAATAAAAGCAATTAAAAATCAAAGTTTATCTTTCTCTTCTAATCATGAACGACGGACTTATCGAAAAAAATGGTGTTCTACACCTTATTTACATCAACTCTTTCTCTCAACGTAGACCAAGTCTGAACTACAAACTCTCGTCAAAAATCTAGTTTAATAAATAGGTCCTTCTTATACCTTTGACCTCTGTAGTTGCTGGAAAAGAAAAAAAAAGGAGAAAAGAAGAACGACAAATCTGAGGGGGTTTATGATTTTGTAATAAAATCACTAATTTGTAATATTTTTGATAATTCGATAACAAGAATAAACAAAAAAAGTTTTGGTATTCAAAATGAAAATTGACCCGTAGTATAATGATCAAAATATCAATTAACTCGATCCGCGTTACCTGCACATAATTAACACATGTTAACCGTTAGTCTAGTCAACATTTTTGTTTACTTTTTTGGACGGAATGTTAAACAATGACAATTGTGTAATCTTTTTTAAGTATAGTAATGTGTTTGTAATAAAAAAGATTCGGTAACCATAATGAAAATCGACCTATAGTACAATAATCAAAACTTCAATTAACCTTTGGTTTATCCCCAATTTCATTAATTATAAGGGCAAAATTGTCTAAAAATTTAAGATCGTCATATGTCCATCTTTATTGTTTTATTAATATCAATTGTCCAAAATTAATGTCTTAAAAAATATTAAATGTGTTAATAATAGTATACCGACACATAAGTAACAATGTACTGTCGGCATAGGAAAGTGCTATCTCCATAGGATCAGATAATGTGGAGGTAGTCTCCGTGTTCTTACTTTTTGACTTCAACTTATGAATAATATTATATGCATCAATTGTATACAAAAAATTGTGTGCTAAGAATAATACTTATGTATTATTTAATAATAAAAATACGTAAAACATCTAATTGTAGGTTCTACTTTTATTTTCTTTCTTTTTTATACTATGTGTGCAACCCTTTTTATATATAATTGAAATTTCAAATCCATCCTAAATAGTTGTTATAAATCACAAGATCTAATAAACAAGATTTTTGTGAATCATAACTAGTTTAGTTGACAAAAAAAGAAAAAGAAATAAAAGAATATGCATTAATTAAAGATGGAATGTTAAGCAATGACAATTTTGTAATTTTTTAAGTATAATAATGTGTTTATAATAAAAAAAAATTAGGTAATCACAATGAAAATTGACTCATATATAGTACAATGATCAAAACATTAATTAACCTGATTTTAGTTTATCCCCAATTTTATTATAAGGGCAAAATTGTCTAAAAATTTAAGATCGTCATGTGTCCATTTTTATTGTTTTATTAATATCAATTGTCCAAAATTAATGTCTTTAAAAAATATTAAATGTGTAATAACAGTATATAATCAGTTGGTAGATATATGTAGGGAAGTGTTATTTTCACAGGATCAGATGATATTTCCACAACAGGTAGTCTCTGTGTTCTTACTTTTTGACTTGAACTTGTGAATAATACTATATGCATCAATTGTACATAAAAAGTTGTGTGCTAAGAATAGTACCTATGCATTATTTATCAATAAAAATGTGTAAAACATCTGATTGTAGGTTCTGCTTCCTATTTTCTTTCTTTTTTTATACTATGTGTGCAACCCTTTTTATATATAATTGAAATTTCTAACATTACTCAAATCCATCCTAAATAGTCGTTATAAATCACAAGATCTAATAAACAAGATTTTTCATCTGAACAAGCAATTAAAGGTGAAAAATATGAACCATAACTAGTTTAGTTGACAAAAAAAGAAAAATAAATAAAAGAATATGCATTAATTAAAGATGGATAGAGATGACATATTGTTGATCCAACTGCTTCCCACTGACTTTTTGGTTCATTTTTGCTCGAATTTTTATTCCGAAACTGATTTTCCATCTAAGACATTAATTTGTTTTAATCCAATAAAGGATGAATTTTGAATATCTATAAAAGAAAATTAGATAGATAACAGTTTTTTTGGTATATACGTATCATAGAAAGTTAGAAACTGTAGACAAAAATAAATAAATAATTTTCTTAGTAGAAAGAACTTTTGTCAAATATCCCACATTGTAAATTTCCAAAATTTTGGGTTGTTTATTTCTTAATTTCTTAACATTTTAATGCCTGTTAGAACTTAATTTTAGAGCTTAAAATTGCGTATGATAATATCAATGAAATATTTATTTATTTATTTATGTTGTCAAAACAAATATACATATACAGTGACACTCTTTTATATATATATATTTCAACAACACTTTTTATTTTTAACAACACTTATATATTATCCCAACATCATAAATATTGTTGTGATACTATCAACAATCTTAAAAATTAATTAAAAGTTGTGGCAACAAAAAAGTAGAAATGACATCTGTGCTTATCTGTTGAGCATCACACGTAACAAGTCTCAATCTCTCGAAAATCTTGAAATTTACTTGTATGATAAATATAATAATTATATATATATATACTCCTACTAGTTTTTTAAAAGTTTTAATTAGTTACACAATCTATTCGTACAGCCCCGTGGATTCCGAAAGTAAACTCTGGAAAGAGACACTGTAATTCACTTAGTACTGATTTGACCCAAAAACGCTAGGACTCGAGTGTGTGAAAACCATGGAATCTTTTTGTCAATACCACTTTTGTCCCTAATTACTACCACTATATATAAACGTGGTGTTTATTTGGGAAATGTGACAGAGACACATACGTATATTGGAGAGAGAGAGAGAGAGAGAGAGAGAGAGAATGAGTGCAAAATTGCCGAAATTAGACTTTGAATTGAATTCCAATTTTGCCCTTGTTAACATTTCTGATTTTCTGGCAGATCTTTCTATGATCAATGATGCTTCAAATAAATTAACGAAGCTCAATGATTATATTGATGAATTAGAAGTTGAGCTAAAAAAGATTGATGGTTTAAACCGCGAACTGCCCCTTTGCATGCTCCTGATGAACGAAGGTAAATAAATATATATATATATATGTGTATATATATGTTGCGTAAATTAAGATTTTTAGATATAAAGGTTTGTTTTCTAATTGTAATTTATTTATTTATAATTTGCAGGTATTGAGAGATTAAAAGAGGAGAGAATGCGTACGGAAGCAGAGGCTAGGCCCCTAACAAGAGAAATTTTGCCATTGAAAGGTGGTGATAATTTCAATGAAGATGCAGGGGTAAAAAAGTCAAGTAATTGCACTGACTGGATGAGCTCTGCTCAACTTTGGACACCTAATGTTCAGTCTGAGAATCTTGATATGAAGAAACAAGATTTTGCATCAAACCTTAAATCGGTATATTTTCATTTACGCTTGGTTTCGTTTACGTTAGTCGTTAATTAGAATTTGTAGGTCAGATCTTGAGTAATTTCTTAAATAAGACGATAAGACGAGACAACGAATATACAGGGAATTATCCTTTAGATTCGGTTCGGATCGACTGGTTTAATCGATTGAACTGAAAATCAATTCTATGTCCGGTTCGATTTGACCTGGTTAAATCAGTTTGGTCAAAATCCGGATTGAATCGGTTGATCACCGGTCGAGCCGGTGATTCAACAAGTAAAATAGATTAATTTGACCCGATGAACTTTTTTTTTTTTTAATGTTTTTTTTGTACCAAATTTTTTAATATTAAAATTAACCACCTTTAGTAATATTGAAACTTAACTTTATTATGTTTTGATTCATAAAAAATGAGATTTTTTTAAAAAATTTATTAATTATTATTAATATATAATTTTATATATTTATGACGTCACTAGTACAATAGCGTGGATTTGAGAACATTGATCGTGTCTTTCAGTTGGTGAGAGACAAAGTTATGAGCATGGGTTCAGGTACGATTGAAGTGAGCTTATGCTCATAGCCTCATACTTCATGGGGCCAAGAGCGTATGTACTCACGGTCAGATCCGACAATCCGATTATTTGGTCAAATATAACTCCAATTGTAGAATTAAAGGTCTTCGGGAATGAATGTGCATACCCGACCCATGATACCCTATATTAATTAATTATTTTAAAAAATAATTCGTTTAATTAGCAAATTAAGTGGGGGGTTTAATCGATTTTGTTTTTTATTTTGTTGATTATCAGGATGTGAAACAAGAGAATGTCTCAGCATGTAAGAACTCGTATGATCAGATGCGTAGAAAACTGAAAATGAGCGAAGGGTTTTCTGGAGCAATTCAAAGGCAATCAAGTCTGATTATCAAGGAAAAGAAGAATGCTTTGACTGCCCCTTTTTCAAGGGGTAAATTGGGTCCTGTTGATATGAATTTGAAACGAAACATGAACGAAGCTAGTAGTACTAGTTTGCCCGCCTCTCGTGTTCCAATGACTGGATTGAGTCCATTCATTGATATGAACTGGAAACGAAACATGAGCAAACGTAGTACTGGTTTACCTACCTTTGTTTCAGGGGTTGAATGGGGTTCAATACATATGAATTTGAAGCAAAACATAAGCAAAACAAGTACTGGCTCATCCTTGACCACCAACCCAGGGAAGAAACCGAGGCTGTGCCGGTCGCCGGAATTACATAAAGCATTTTTTGATACAGTTCAACGACTTGGAGGTCCAAATGGTAAATATAATTCATTTTCTGTAAAAAAAAAATAGGGTGTTTGTTTGAATGCAAGTGTGTTGCGATTTTATTATAGAGTTGGATAATTTGGTGCGAACTGAGAACTACTAACCATTTTCTGGTCTGGTAAGTATATATTCACATAATATAAAATTAGTCGTACGTTACTTTTGGTTGTTTTAAATAGCTAGGTCTTGAACTAACTTGCTAATATAACTGATCTTATTTATATGTGAAATTCATTTGCAACAAATTATACTCTTATTATAATTCTTTCAGATTACAATTTTAATATATATCAGTGTGTTTTGGACCGTTTGATCAAAAATTTATATGCCGCTTTTTTTTAAGATCATTCTTTTCTATACGGTTTGCTTGAATAATACGAGGAAGAAATGAACAAGGAGTTTTCAACTAATGAAGATTCATTAGCTTATATGCACTGAAATGCAGCCTTTTTTGCAGGTCAGCTCTTCATTTCATAACTAAATCGATACTTATAATCTATTCTTCTTTATCTTGCAGTGTCTACATCAAAACAAATTGCAGAAAATATGCAGGTAGGTGGCTTCTCCAAGAATGAAGTTGAAAGCAATTTGCAGGTAATTAACATTTTGACAATATAATCTCCCTCCACTTCAGCATTTAATTTCTTGAACAATACATTTCCATCATACTATATAATCTCCCTCCATTAGAATCTGATAGCTTTTTCATTTGAACTGTTATATTTTATCAGAGCAGTGAAGGGCATATTGGGGGATTTCAAAGGCAATTATCTGGTGTGATTATCAATGAAAAGAAGAATTTAATAGCCGTTGATGGTCCGTCCAGTTCTGTTCGAAGGGCTGAAAAAAGAAACATCCCCAGAACAAGTTCCTACTCGTCCTTCAACGCCGACCCACTGAAGAAACCAAGACGTTGCTGGTCGAATGAATTACATACCGTATTTGTTAACGTACTTCAACATCTTGGAGGTCCTTATGGTAAGAAAATTTATTTTCATTACAAATTAGTGTTTCTTTTTTGTTTATTTATATTTGAATGTAGGGGTAGTATATTTTCATGAATCATCTTCCGCTCGGAATTACTCTATAATTAATTAGTTAACTACATTTGTTGTTTTAAATCTGTCTAAAACGGATAATCTTATTCTTCTTTGTATGTTAATTTTTTTAAGGGGATGCATGTTAGGGGTATGTCTTAAATTTTTGGTCTAATTTTTTTCTCAATATCATGTTATTTGATACCAAAAATTTGAGACGTCTAGTATTACTCGTTTTTTAAGATCCTCATTTTCTATAACAAACCGATTTTACCTAAAAATATAGAAGTAGCTAGTAAGAACAAAGGATTTCAATTAATAACGAGAATAGCCCATTCATTCATTAGCTCATCTGCATCAAAAACTGATAGATCTTTTTGCAAAAATTGTTAAATAAAATCTCTCTCCGTACGTAATCATGCTTTGGTGGATATATGCACTTGTCTGTTTGTAATTTGAATTAATGTTTAACTAATTCCTGAACTAGTACTATACACACACATAGACATATATAAATATATATTCTCTATATATGTATCTATTTTGCAGTGGCAACACCAAAGCAAATTAGAGAACGGATGCGAGTAGATGGCCTTACTAGCAATGAAGTGAAAAGCCACCTACAGGTTAAATATGGAAATACAAACTGATCTCCCAATTAATTCAGCTTGTCATTTTCAGGATATATAATTAATTGATTAATTGCCTCGATCGTATTCTTACTTATTACTTTTTAAAATGAAACGCATTTGCATGCATGCAATATATATACAGAAGTACAGGTTTCATTTAAGGAAATCTCCGGAGCGTTCAACTGCCTCAGCAAGTTACATATGGCCTGGTCGTGGCTGTCGACATGCAAATATGTCCAAAGGAAGCACTACCCAGTCTGTATCCCTCAACGGATCTGCAAAACAGGTGTCCACTAGTGGTGCTGCCGACAATGCTCCGAAAAATACTGCTGGTACTGGCCGAGACGTCAATGCGGCAAAAAATAAAGATGACAAGAAGTCAGAAGACCGCCATAATTAGTTAATTAGAGTACTGATCATGGTGGCCTGGCCTGAATTTTGCAGATTTACATGCATGCATGCATGGTCATCATAACTCATACATATAGGGGAGATCAGCTAGCTAAGAGGCTTTTACTTATGTTCCTTAATTTCTTCAATAAAACCCTTAATTAGACGAGAATGAATGACGATGGATCAATTAAGTATTTTCAATTTTTAATTTTCAGTTTACTTATTTAAGTAGTAATATGTTCCATTAATTTTATCCAAATCTCATCAAATATGGTTGAATTGGGACTATGAATTCAACCATTTGGTGCTTTAATGTATGACGATGGACATGGAGTATATATCCGTGGTCTAAGTTCATCATCCTAAATTACGAGCACGTGCACATAATATATATATATATATATATATATATATATATATATATATACTTAAATGTTTTATAATATTGCGGGCGGAAAATGTAACTTTAGTACTTGAGACAAATCTATCAGATAATTGCATAAATTTATGAAAGACTTGATTCTTTGCAGTTTCTGTTTCAACTACAAATGTACGACTTTTTATGGTAATTTGCAATGAATTGAGAAAAAAATGCGTTTCATTTAATACTCAATAGGAGGAAGGAAATTCTTTCTTTTGTCTGTGCATGTCATGGTTGATAGTATTTGTTTTTTTTAACAAGCAAAATCAAATCCTTAACAAAAATAAAATTATTTCACTTTTTATTTTGTCTTTTTCTTTTAAAGTATTGTAATTATTACATCGTGGAGCTTATATTCTATTCAAACCTGATATCCTATCTACTTAGGTGTCTGGATTAGTGTTAATGAATATAGCGGAACGATATATGCAGATAGATATTCAAGTACAAAATTGAAGCAATATAAAGAAGGCAAACAGAAAAACCACAAAATCAAGATTTTTACATGGTTCAACCTAAAACATTTAATATAGTCGCCTAATAATTCACGTCCAATACCAATTGGTATTGGAAATTCTTTTTATTAAACTTATTATTCAATTAATTACAAATACTTCATTGAACAAATAAGCTATGTTCTTTGCTGGACACGACTGCTCCTTTTGCACGACTGCAACTGTTTTGCACCTCTGCAACTTTCTCACCACTGAAACTTATAGAACTTCCTTTGTACCACTACTGGATCTATCAAGCCAAACAAGACTTGAATTCAAGTTTTGATAAGAAGAAATATAATTACAGGACTCACTATGATTTTCCAGTCAAAAGAGATTAATAACAAACAATTGATTACCGGAAATAATATTCTTTGTAAGCTCTCAATGAAAAGTTCTATGTATTAGTCTGACTATTGCATGAAGAGTAATGTGTTCTTTTGCCAAACAGAATGAGTATATATAATATGAGGTTCAAGGTCTCTAAAAAAATTGTTAGCATAAAATGCCCAGATCTTGCTTTGGAATAGAACATGACTTGAGCAATGAGATATGATCCAACGGGTATGAGAATAACTTTCCAAATCAATTTTTCAAAGAATTTTGATTTTCAAAATACATCATTTTGAAAAACTGAATTGAAGGAAAGAAAACAACAAACAGATATTTTGTATGAATATTCAGATAGAGTCCTAATCAGATTACTTATTATGTTTCCTTAATTTCAGTGTTTTAATCCATGTCAAATTATAATATATATATTTCCAGCAATTAAATAATGCCTTGAAATTAAAATACTTTAGAGTAAAAAGTCTTACATGATTCAATAAGAGATTTCTTATGACGAATTAATCCAGCATATATAACTCCACATTCAGCAACACCATATATATATATATGATCAGATCAATTCATATATATAACCCAAACCTGTACATTCAAAATGACTCCGTACAAACCATATCATAAATCATAAATGAACATCACCTTGGTCTTTACCATCATACTAAACAATCAATAATTTTGAGATTACATTTGAAACAAAATAATATACTCCTTGTTTTTGTCTATTTGTAGTCATATTCTTCGTCACCATACCAAAAACTGAAAAAAACTACTTCTTCCAGTCCTAAAATAATTGCTCAATTTTGATTTTTTTTAGTTAAATTGACTATCTTTAAAATTAATAATTAATTATGTATAAATATATTTTTAACATTATAAAAATTGGTATTAGTAGTAAATTGTATATACTTTTTTTTTGTTATAACCTCCACCTATATTTTGGACAAAAATAGTACAAAAAATAATTTTAAAAAATAATCAATTTAATTAAAAAAAATTAAAACTGAACAATTATTTTATGACGGAAAGAGTATTATATAGTATAACTATAAAATTGAGTTTGAATTCGTACGATAGCAGATGGCCCAATGATGTTACTAAATCCCGGTGATCAGGGCGGGGCAGGGGTTATAGGTCACGTCACGTGCAACTCCGTATATCAAAAGTCTTCATTTTTAGTCCTTCTATGGGGACCGGGAGGGAGCGATCGGATTGGCGATCGGTTTAATTTTTTTTTTTTTGCTTTTGACTATCAAAGACGGTATAATTTTGTTTTTTACATGTATCTAAATGATAATTAAATTATTATATTGTGTAAACATTTCAATTTTAATAAATTATATTAATTATTTGATAATAAAAAAAAAATAATAAATATAATTCAGCAGGTCGCCAACCCGGTTGCTCCCTCACGGTTGCTCTAGACTTATTGATTATTTTACCTCGTAATAAATACTACTAATATAAAATACTATTTCATTTTTGGACAGAAATTAATGGGGGTAAAATAAAAGCCTTTCTTCCACTAAACTATTCAATAATCAATTCCATTTTCTTAAAAAAAATATGTGACATATATTATTAAAATTAATATTACAAACAATAATTATCTATATAATTTACAAAAAAAATATTTGAAGGGACATTGCTACTTAAAAAAATATAAGGAGATTAATTGTGGTCAACCCATGCAAATAACTCCCTCAGATTCCATATACTGTACAATACTAGATCAAATAATTCCCTTAATTTTTTTTGTAAATAATTCTTAGCGGACGATGTAACATAATAAATTTGAAAATAATTCTTATATGATTTATTCTCTGAACGAGCGTAAATAAAATAAGAAATAAAAAGGCAAGTTAGAGTTTAAGAAAAGAATAGAGAATAAATTGATGATGAGGGGTATGGTAGTCGTATATATATATATATATAAACTAGTCTAGTAGGAGTAGTAGGCAATTGAAAATTAGAAGGCCTGTAAAGTACGTATAAGGATTTGAACACTAAGTAGTATAGCTGAAACCAATGCACCAGCTAGCTTAGCTAAAAAAAATTATATGTACTGCCATGCACCTGATGATCCAATATATCAATACAATATACTCGCTAAGTGGAGTTGTACTGCTGGTAATTTGCTACTTCTTCTTCTAACTCTCGGATATACTACCTTCTCTCCATTTCTGTACCCTTGTCTTGTATACATCAGCTGGAAAATAAAACAACAAACAATAATAAAATAATTAAAAAATATTCTACAGGAATTGATTATAAAATGACATGCATCTTTCACAGTAGAATAAATAACATACCCATAATCCTAATAAATTACCAAGAAAAAACAACAACCGTAAACATCCATCGCAATTATATATAATTCAATACTGGATAAGATTTCAGTCTTCCATTAATATAAACATAAATACTACTTCATCCATCCATCATCACTTATCATTTCATTATCTTTGCTCCGTCAGATGTCATTCAGCGAAATAAATAGGAAAAGCCAAAATAATAAAAGGAAACACAGCGAGCGAGATATACACCCCAAGTCCAGGCCATGCTAGAGGTTTAAACACCACCACCTATAGCTAATAAATTGCTTTTGTGTAGTAAGTATAATACATACATCATCACTTTCCATTGTTTGGTCAGCCTAAAATGTCTTCTACTCCGCCGATCAAAACAGGACGTACGCTAATGTTGTCATTTGTTTACACATTGCAAATTAATAAACACATCCTCATTCGAGACTAATATATATATATATGTTTGGCTACAGAGCACAGCATTTCTAGTGTTTAAGCCACTTGTTCGTTTATAAAGAATTTATTTTAAACACATTTAATGTTTTGATCTTAAGATTATAGAGAACAATTTAAAAAAAAAAAATCTTTTGGAGTTATTTTCCAGGAATTCTGATTAAAGCTAAAACCAAATTTAAACAAAAAATTTCTTAAGTTTCTTCCTCCAAAAACCATGTAAAGCAAATTTTGATCTTTTTTTGAAAATCCTAAATTTACGTCAACACATTTATTATACTTTTTGCTAATTTGGCTCAAGAAAATATCATATCGACCAAACGATCACCTTAAATGCAATGGGGGGAAAAACCAAAGCAGAAAATTAATGTTGCAAGTGCTTAATATAGGGTTGCGAGGTACGAGAGTCATGATGACTGAAGATGACATATCTGGGCAGTGAAAAGACAATAATTCTCTTAACCACCCCTACTGCTCCCCTATGCAATAAAGTGTAGTTTTGGCTTTCTACTCCCCCCACAGAAGAATATCGCCCAATTCATGTTAAGAAACACAAACCCAAAATTTTAGCACATAAATGAAATACCCAGAAAAAACCCATCAACCCATATACGTACATAATAAGTATTATATAGGAAAATAGAGCTAGTAGTGGAAGAGACAAAAATGATGCTATGAAGAGATAGTAAAGGGGAGAGAGAGAGAGAGAGAGAGAGAGAATGTACCTTAACTAGAATGAAAAATTCGTGAAAAACTTTTAACAGGACGGACCAATGTTCCTACCCTCCTCACTTCCAGCTCTATGCTGCTGCTGCTGCTGCGGAGCCACCTGCGGTTGCCCCAGCGGCTGGTTTTGCTGCTGCTGCTGAGCCAGATGTTGTTGTTCAAGTAAAAGCTGTGACTGAATTTGATGATGGTGATCAAAATGAACCCGTGGTTGAATTTGATGGTGGTGGTGAGAATGATCCGGTGGCTGATTTTGATGATGGTGATGAGCATGATCCTGTGGCTGCTGTTGGTTCTGATAAGGATTGTCATATGAACCCAAAGCCAATGACGGTAAAATGGTCAAACCACCCAAAGCCATCTGATTGAACCCACTCCCGGTGACCTGCCCTACCGTATCAAACCCGGCGTTCAATCTCACAAACTGATCAGACTGCTGAGCCTGCTCCCTCGCTGCAGCCAATGTCACAAGCTGATCGGACTGGTGAGCCTGTTGCTCATAACTCCCAAACATTTCCGGCTGCTCCCTCGCCGCAGCCAATGCCGCAAGCTGATCGGGCTGGTGAGCCTGCTGCTCATAACTCCCAAACATTTCCGGCTGCTCCCTCGCCGCAGCCAATGCCACAAGCTCATCGGACTGCTGAGCCTGCTGCTCATAACTCCCAAACTTTTCCGGCTGCTCCCTCGCCGCAGCGAATGCCACAAGCTGATCGGACTGGTGAGCCTGCTGCTCATAACTCCCAAACATTTCCGGCTGCTCCCTCGCCGCAGCCAATGTCACAAGCTGATCGGACTGCGGAGCCTGCTGCTCATAACTCCCAAACATTTCCGGCTGCTCTCTAGCCGCAGCCAATGTCACAAGCTGATCGGACTGCTGAGCCTGCTGCTCATAACTCCCAAACATTTCCGGCTGCTCCCTCGCCGCAGCCAATGTCACAAGCTGATCGGACTGCTGAGCCTGCTGCTCATAACTCCCAAACATTTCCGGCTGCTCTCTCGCCGCAGCCAATGTCACAAGCTGATCGGACTGCGGAGCCTGCTGCTCATAACTCCCAAACATTTCCGGCTGCTCCCTCCCCGCAGCCAATCCCACAAGATGCTCAGACTGCTGAGCCATTTCCTGCTGCTCCCTCGCAGCAGCCAATCTCATAAGCTGATCGGACTGCTGAGCCTGCTGCTCATAACTCCTGAACATTTCCTGCTCCCTCGCCGTAGCCATTCTCATAAGCTGATCAGTCTGCTGAGCCTGCTGCTGCTCATAACTCCTAACCATTTCCTGCTGCTTTATCGCCGCAGCCAATCTCACAAGCTGATCAGTCTGCTGAGCCCGCTGTTGCTCATAACACCTAAACATTTCCTGTTGCTTCCTCGCCGCAGCCAATCTCACAAGCTGATTAGTCTGCTGAGCCTGCTGCTCATAACTCCTAAACATTTCCTGCTCCCTCGCCGCAGCCACAGCCACTAATTGCTGAGCCTCCAGCATCTGCCGATGGTGCTGATCGTGAATTACAAACTGTGCGGCTCCGGGCGGCTGGCCGGCCGGCAACCCCGGGCATCGGTGCCTGCATATTGTACTGGAAAAACGGCCGGCGCTGTCGGGTTATTTGCGTGTGGCTGGATGAACCCGGGATGCTGGAGCTGGAGCTGGAGCATGGGTAACATTGCCGAAGGCCCAATGTAATTAGACAACTCTTTCTTGGCAATGAATAAATCCTGATGGATTAGCTTCAGTCTGTTCTGCAGAACAGAGATTAGGCCCACGCAGCCATATATGGGGTCGCGAAGGCGAGCTTCGGCCTCATAGACGAGGGAAGTGACGGCTTCTGCACGTTGGGTGCTGTGTAGTTCGTTGAGGAGTTTGGCGACATTGCTTGCGCCAAAGACTTTGTGAACATTGGCAAATTTCTGAGGCTGGTCCGGTGGGAAATGAGGTGCAAATACACAGTCTTGTGTGCATTTTCGTCGGAGTAACTTGCAGGCCGCACACGGGGAGTTTGATGATGACATTTTTTTTCTCTTTCGAATTGGTCTTCAGAACTGGGCACATTAAATTTCACAATTTGTTTAAAAAATGACGAATGATGAATTGTTAGAGCCAGAGGGGAAAAGTTGACTAATACTACTAGTATATAAGAGGAAAAAGAAGGTTATTATAATGCTGAATTGGGGAGCGTTATTTAAACCTTCGAATATCGAAACCATTTTGGTAAGTCAATAAACACTGGTAAATACTACTACTGTAGTAACACTATTATCAAACAGTTAATTACTTATAATACCGTAATAAAATAGAAAAGGCGGGTTGACAAAATAATATACCATCAATAAAAATGGTTAGAATTTGAAATGGCAGCATTTTCACACACACATTCATGAGTATATAGCGAGGTAACAAGAGATGAAAGAGATAAAGGGTAATATATCCTGAAACTAAATGGCGAAACGATTTTAAGAACAATAGTGTAGCTTCAATTTGACACGTTGTTAATTCTTGGCATTGTTTTTCCATTTCTAAAGCGTATTTTAAGATGAACTTTCTCTCTCTAACTTCATCAACTTGAAATGCAAGAAACTCCGATCTTTCTAGATCCGTTTCTTGATTCTAAAAAAATAATATAATAATTTTTTTTCAATATAAAAATCAAATCGGAAAAAAATCCAAACGGAAGATCTTTTCCTTTCGAACCAAACGTTTTCAAAATCATAAAAATAAAAAACAAACAGTGAATCATTCATAATCTGACCTTAATTTGATTTCATTCAAAACTTGTTTAGATCACAGTGTAACCTCCCTTCTCTCTCCCAAAATCAACTGCATAAAAAAACACAGAAATCTTGAACTGTGAGGAAGATAATCTTATGATATCACGTTTAAAAAATGAATGAATGATGCTTAATTCAACCTTACTTGAAGAGAGAGAGAAAGAGCAAGAGATGGAGAGAGAAAGGGCTAGGGCTGGAGTGCGAGAGCGCTCGGCCCGATCTTTATATTCCAGAATCCCAACAGAAGAAGCAAATGAAATGATTACACGAAAGTAGATGAATTCTGAACACGAACTATCGAGCAGAGAATTAGAGAAGAGGGAGACCAAGAAACATGAAATTACAATATACTATTACCAACAGAAATGGCTTCATAAACAATAAAGGATAATCCATGGGCTCGGCGACGTCATTTATGGTCTACATATTATATATATAGATCCCCTCTGTGTGCAGTGTGCGTGTTGGGGTTGGTAGATGGGTGATTTAGGAGAGAGAATCCACAACGTGTGGTCTATTCTCTACCGTCGAGATTTGAAATTGAAATTATTTCTATCGCCTGATCAAAGATTACAGAGGTTTCTTTGCGTGCGTGCGTGTGTGAGAGAGAAATAGAGCGAGGTCCCTCTTATTATTCTGAACAATGATTAATTAATTATTCAAAAACCTTTCTGAGTTCCCTCTTTATCCCTGTACTATTTCCATCCATCGCCTTCGACTACTCTTTAACACCAAGGAAAAGGTCCTTCAACTTTCATTTACTGACAAAATTGTCCTCAATCTTTCCTCTTATTTATTTATTTTTTAATTCTCTTGATACTAATTGCAATCAAAGTTTCAGCTTAATGTATGTCTTGGTTGGCCCTAGGCGTGTAAATGACCATAACACATTATTGAGTTGCTCATATTTTATTCATAAAATTTATCAAGTAGTAGTATAAAATAAGATTTAATTGAGGATAGTTTAATTACCGAGTTAGATGCAATCTCGAATCGAGCCCAAAAATTTGAACTTTTCAAGTGAATATGATCTGAGTATCAATAGAAAATTATAATTTGAAGAGATTTGAGTAATTTATCGAATTTTAAATTTTGCTCATATTTGAATCGTTTATATTTCGAGTTAAGCTCGAATCCAACTTTTAGTTGAGTTAGAACGAATCAAGCCCGAACCATTTGGTTTATTTTACGACCTTAATTGACACAACTCTAATGCTATATTTTCTACAAATCTCCATATGGGCAAAAGTATATGACAATTAAGGGTTCCTTTGGTAAAATTGAATGATTTCTTGTGCTGTAAAATTTAAAAGACAACTTTTTCATTTTTGATGCCAAAGTGAAATTAGCTTCTACTTTTCTTAGAGTAGAAACCGTTGTAGTTATTAAACAACATTTTTTTACAACTTATTTCAAAAAAAAAAATGGAAGTAGAAGTAGAAGGAGAATTATTTACCAAAAGAACCCTTAATTAGTAGACCAAATCTATTGTGTTCATCAAAAGACACAAATTCAGTATACTAGTTTAATAAAATAATGACCCATATAAATTATACGTAATTAGTTTTTTTTATCTATAATGATATTTATGATTGGTTAAGTCTGTTATAGAATAATTCAACATCACTCTCTTTGTAGATCTCTCTCCAAGTACATGTGGATTGGATAATGAATTAGATTGATTAAGGATATATTTGAAGGCTTACCCCAAATAGAATGGCTCTTTGACAATTGATCCAGTCAGCATATATATTCCATATGTACTCAACGAGAGCAGATCCTCTGTCATCAAATTCTCTGTCCCCTTGTGTCCCACCACTTAAATGTTGACACTTGTTTTTTTTTTTTAATTTTAGAATTAATTAGTATTAAGTAAGAGGACAAGTGTCAATATTTAAATAAGAACAGAGAATTTGAAAACAGAGGATCTGCTCTCGTACTCAACATCATCTAATTGAATGCCAACAGTTTAATAATTATAAATGCAACTTCGCATTATACGCAATTAAATTGTCCAAAGTTGATAGCGTGAACATAAAAAATTACTAGTTCCAGTTTATCCCCTAATAAATACAAATTTGTAATTTTTCTACCCACCTTTTCTTAATATTCTCCTACGTACCCCTAAAATTAAATTGTAATACACACTTTTTTAAACAAAAGTTGCATGATTCCATTTAAGATGGCGCAAATCAATTCAATGTTAATTTGTAATATAATATAATATTTATGTGTTACGACTTTATAATAGGAGTAAGAGATAAGAGATAAGAGATAAGAGATTAAGTACAACTGCCGTTAGAATGACTGTATCAATTGATTGTAACTTAATATTACATATTATTGTTATTCTCATACGGAGATTCTCATTTTAATTACTCATAATTAGATATCTATTATGCTTCCAAAAAATATCTCCTTTCACCTTTTAATTATAAGATTATTATTAATTTTTAAAAATTAAAATAAAATATTTTTAAATTTAAAATTAAAATAAATCATTAAAAATTATGAAATCAATAATATTTTTAAAATAATTTATAATACTTATCATTGTATCGATAAAAATTTAATTATTATTTTTGTTAATTTTGAGTTTGAAATTTTCTTAAACTTACTTTAAAAAGTTAATAACCAACTTTTATTTTGAAACGGAAAGAGTATTAATTTATTATCTTTTGGCAATAGACCTAGAAAAATCGGCTCAAGTCCGCAGGACTGGGTTTTTGGCTTGACATTTGCCGTCAATCAAAATTTGGGCCGTTTTGGCCCTCCCGCCGATGGCCCGGCCCTTTTGGGCCAAACCAAGAAATGTGTCAAAATATTTGCATAAATAAGCCTAGGTTCGCAGGGCCAGGCTTGGCCGCAAGTCACGGGCAGAGTTTTGGGCTTCACTTTTTTAACCCATCAAAATCCAGATCATTTTGGCCTGACCTGACAATGACCCAACCCATTTAGATCAGCCCGACCCGTTTGCAAGGTCTAGTTGTCAACGAGATTTTAACTCAGTTGTATAACAACTATCTTGATATATTTATGCTATGTTTCATAATAAAATTTGGTAGGAATATTATTCTTAACATATATATGTTTATAATGTTAATTAGTTATGTTAAAAATATAAAAAAATGATATATTTTACAACTTTATATTTTAATTTTTTTTTACTATCAATCACGTAAATAACCATCAATAATAATATTTTTAATCGCAAACATAATACAGTAGACGAATGATCATTCTATAAATTATGATAATTTTCGACTGAATTACGATTATGTAGTATGTGCATACTCAATATGTAAGAATTAAAAAAGTCACACTTTAATTTATTTTATCTTATCGAATATACTTTTACGTTGGTCACAATTTAACTTCGTCAAATATTTGTCCGACATATATATCATTTTTCTATGGTAGATTAATCTTATAAGGAAAACGATATATAAGTATTATTGATAATTTTTTTAAAAAAAATGTGTAATAATTAAGGTCTTTTTACAATACTTACAATCCTATATATATTGATATGTTATTTAATTATAATTCGACATAAATTTATCAAAATATATTATTTATTTTATAATTTATCCATTCTAATAAATATACTAACATACGTGTCAATTGTTAATTTATATATAAAAAAACTTACTGTATTCTTGTAATTGGACGGGGAAGATGAAGAATAGCATCATCCGAACACTGAGCTGCACGTTCGACCATGGCCAAGCTTAAAAATTCTCTCATTTTTCTCCCACCAACCAAACGTCAGCTAGTTCCAGTCAGCACTAGTTTTAGGGCATATCCGTCAAATCAAAGTCGATCGATGTCTGTCGCTATTAATTCTCCCGCACCAGTTACAAGAGAGAAATTTAGAACTGGCAACCTACTTTACCGGTTTTTGGTGAGGTGGACGATCAAATCCTGTAGCATATTAAAATGGGTGCAAGTTATTATTATTCTGTTTGAGGATACGGATACTGTAGGAGACGATTTCCAAAAAATTAATAATTTTTATTTTAAAAATTATTATCCGAAGATATTTCTCATAATTTAGCATAATTAAAAATTATATTACATACCTTGTGCTTGGTGGATTTTTTCCCTCCTGATCTTTCTCCCTATAACCCTTATTTTGATATGACGTACTTTTTCTGAGTGTGGGCTCAAAATACTGCATACTGATATAATATATAGAGTCCTCAACTCCGTGATATTTATCAGGATAATTTAATATATAGAGTCCTCAACTCCCTGATATTTATCAGGATAATTTGAAAACTTTTCTTATATATTTTATCCTGCTATTTTGTTATATCTTAATAAAGACTAGAGTGGGGATCAAGTAAGATTCTACAATTCTAGCTCCAATATAATACTAATTTCTGATTAACTCTTTAATCAAGTATAATTATATTTATTATAACTAATTCTACTAAATAGTTATAATTGCACTCTAGAATTTATAAAATTAAAATTAATTAATTAAATCCTTCCACTATTAGTATATTGCAAAATACCCCTTCTATAATAATATCCATTAACGTAGCGATAGAAAAAATCGTCGCTATAGGATCTATAGCGACACTTTTCATGTGAAAATATCAATTTTTAATTGTAAGAGAAATATATAAATTTATATTATTAAGACCTGTCTCTTAATGAAAAATTTAAATCTATATATCCTCTCTAAATATTGTACTCTCTATATTCTAAATTTTAAGATCATTATTAAGTATTAAAAAATTAATTTGAGATATTTTTAAATTTAAAAGTCATTCAAATATTTTATATTTTTAATTATCAAATAATTTTTTAAATCCAGATATTATTTTATTCAAGTAATCTAATTTATTAAAATATAATAATTTTTTAAATTTTATTTATTTAATTTTATCAAACATGACCTTAATTTTATGAATAACCGTTAAGCTTCTCTAGTTCCCTGAAACAGACTGCCATCAGGTATAAGGCAGCCACTCCTATACAGGCTAATTAAGTCAGCTGACCGGCTTGGTCAGTCACATGCTTCTTTTGTTTTTTTAATGAAATTGTGTAAGAACAATTAATCCTAAAAAACATGAGATATGAAATAGAGGATGAGAAAGAGTGGAAAATAAAAAGGATAAAAGATAATTATGATTTTTATAACATAATATTCTATTCGTTCTAAATTATAATTAATTAATTAAGATTACTATTAACTTTTGAAAATAACATTTTCAAATTTTACTATTTTAACACTTGTGTTGACAAATTGAGAATATTGATGTTTTCTTTGAGAAACTTGTATTATTGTATCTAAACTTTAAGAATCTATGAGCGAACTTGAAATAAAACATAATTTTACTATTTAGCACTTGAGTTGACTTTTGTAATTAAATATAGAAATGAATATATGATGAACATGCAACAATTCGCAAATATTCTAGAAAGTAAACAAGTTAGTGTGATTTATGAGTCCCTTCTTACTTTTGTTAACCAAATGTTGGTTTTTGATTCTAAAAGGAGAATCACCCTTGTTATATGGTTAAAAACTCTCCCCTGTTCAGTGTATTTGCATGTATGATTAATTTAATTTTATGATGTGATGTTAATATAAGTTTATTTTATTTTAAAAAAGAAAGAAAAACAATTGATGAGAAGTAAACTTAACTTTTCACCATTGTTCCAATAAATTATTAATGTTAATTATAAATTGTATTTATGTTGGTCCCACGGGATTCGAGTTTTTCCATGTGGCCGTATATTTCAGTCAGGAGTTTGATTGTTAAAAGAATCTACGTACGATTTCTAATTCTATTTAGCTTTCTATTTTTATGTGAATAGTTTGGATTAATTTTGATTTTTCCACTTTGAAGAGATTGAGTTTTAATCATGCATGGTAACCAACATAATAATTAAGAAGTCTTATTTCTACTCAAGGACGGGCGTATTGAGGATGGTGTGAAAATGCTATAAATACATGGTTGTAACTTAATTCACAAATAATGACACTTTATTTCACAAAAGCACTAAAATTATAACGTGCCATCATTGTTAACTTATTATTTAGCCTGCTCTTATTTTATAGCTCCGGCCCCAATCGTCTAACTACTCAGTTTATTTTTTTATTTTCTGTGTAATATTTAAATCTTATTTTGTGATTGAACGATGGAATGGATCTTGGCTTTAACCATTTCTAATGGTAAAAAGATACCAATAAGAAAATTAATGGATAGGAAAAGTGAAGTAGACTTTCAGCCTGATTGGGGAGCCGGGATGCATGTTAAGGAGAGAGGGAGGGGGCGAAAGTGGGACTATGTTTGGGACAAAAAGGAAGGATCAACGGGAATAGTAGTGGCGGAGGGATGTAACTAGCCTGGTATTATATACACTCGGACTGAGACTGACCTTATATATATACTCCCTCGTTCCTTAACAGACTGTAATTTTAGTAAAAAACATACAAATTAATAAGTGAAATAAAATAACAAAGTTAGCCTTATTAATAAATAAGAATTTTAAGTAAGCATTAATTGCTTAGTTATTGTTTAACGTAATAACTCTTTGCTGCAAAAATTAAAACAAGGGCATATTTGAAAAAAAACATACAAAAATTATATTGGATTCCTAAAATTGTATTTTTTAAAGAACAATTTTTTTCTTTAAAACTGCAGTCAATAAGAAACGAGAGAATATATATATATATATATATACACACTTCTTCACCACTCTCTCTCTATCTCCCTCTCTCTCTATATATATATACATGTATGCATGTGTATACTCCCCTCTCCGTCCCGATTGAAAACAGTGAGTGATCAGAGTGTGACAGTGTGTTGGTGAGCAAATAGCAATTGCGTGCACAAAGTTTCATCTTATTAAATGAATGCATGTATAACTAGCCACCGTCGCCCTCTCTCCATACAATACCTACAATTATTTCCATTCCTTTTGTTTTTACATGCATTTCTCTACTTATTACTCTTCTTTAATTGCAAAATTACAAACATTTGTTTACATTTTCTATTATTCTTTATATTTATTGTAATTTAATAGTGATATATATCATGATATAAAGTTATGATAATAAAATAATACCGTACGTGAAATATTATATAATTAATAAATAAAGATATAAAAACTCTTTTTTGACAAAATAATAAAATATTAATTATATAAATAAAGCTATATTTGTGCATGGTAAGGAGAGTATTTTAATTGATTTCCTTCTTATTTTGAAGTAATACACTTTATTTAAATAAAATTTAATATACGTTTAAATTACGCATATTTTGTATTATGAGTCACTACTGTTTGTGAAACGGAGGGAGAGAGGGAGTAGATGTTTATAATTAATTAGATATAAATTCGCGCTTTACGGCGGAATTATGCATTTTGTTAATAATAAATTAATATATATAATTAATAAATTAAAATATAATAAAAAGATGGTAGATTATTGTGCGATTATCAAATTTTGGTAGTATATGTTACATAGAATTGGGTAAAAAATTTGTGCGCAAATACATATTCAAGTATAGAATTAATCTGATCACTAAATCCCAGGTTATTATATAACAGTTGTGTGTGTGTGTGTGTGTGTGTATATATATATATATATATATATATTAATTTCTTGATAAAAATATTTATAATGTAAAGAAATTTAGCTCTTATATAAGATAAAAACAAAAAGAATTAGAGTAAAACACATACAAAATGGATAATAGCTTAGTAATGATAATATCATAAAGTAGTGATTTTAAAAGATAATAATTAAATTAGAAAGGATAATATTATAACAGTTGACATTAACAAACCCGTTTAAATTTGTAGTGATTTAGGAGATTATAAATTCAAAATCTAAATTTGGGATTAAAATAGTAGTGATTTAGGAGATAATAATTAAATTAGTAATGATAATATTAGAACAGTTGACATTGCCAAAACAATTTTGATTTGTAGTGATTTAGGGGATTATAAATTCAAAATATTAATTTGGGATTAAAAAGTTGTGATTTTAGAAGATAATAATTAAATTAGTAATGGATGAGCACATTAATTAGGTAGGACATGTGTTGTTATTTGGGAATGACAATTGTCATGCAATGGTGTTATGTACTGTAATTTCGTATATTTAATAGATTCACGTGTTTGTCGGATTGAAAACTAACATAACATAAAGGAATTTAGCTCCTATATTAAATAAAAACGAAAAGAATTAGAGTAAAACACATATGAAATGGATAATAGCTCTGTAATGATAATATCATAAAGTAGTGATTTTAAAAGATAATACTACCTCCGTCCCACAATAAGTGCTTTTTTAGGCTTAATATTTTTTTTCAAAATAAGTGATGTGTTAGAATTTCAATACAATTTTATAATATTTTTTCATATGTGCCCTTATGCAACCAATGATATTTATTGTGTATTTATTGGAAAGTTAAAAGGTTGAAGAAAGAGAAAGAGAGACCAAAAGGAAATAAAAAAGTCTCAAACAAAATAAAGAAAGTATATTAAGGGTATTTTTGTTATTTTAACTTGTATATTGGTATATGAAATTTAAACTAAAAAGCACTTATTATGGGACGGAAGTAGTAATTAAATTAAATAGGATAATATTAGAACAGTTGACATGTGACGCCCCCCAGAATAGGTCCATTCAACCCAACCCATTCTGAGTCGCCAAATACATGGTACAGAATTCAAATACAAACTTTATATCATACGGTCGTGCAAAATACGACCACACAACTGTGAGTGTCAATACAAATATGTAGAAAATATTAAGATTCAAACTAAGTCCTCATTACAATTATTATCACACTATTTATCAGAAATAGTGAGGACTACTACTGCTCTAACTCGGACCATCACTCTGTCCCCCGACTAGTTCCCGCAACATTCTCATTTCCTGAAAAGGACAACAGATGAAAAGGGTGAGCTCAACTAACTCAGTAAAGAATATTATGACTAAGATAATGGGAAACAAATTATCGTTAGTCTTCAACAAATCAGATAAAATATAATGGACAACCAATCTTAGATCAATATTCGCAGCGGAAATAACAAATCATTAGAAGAGTTAAGCAGAGAATCAAGTCTACTATCTTCTATGATTTAAAAGTCCATCATCAATATTTTATCCCTGTAACATCAATCAATATACATCTCGAATCAAATATTCATCTTTGCACTACAGGCCAAAGATATTCATTTGTATCATCAGTGGTCATATTCATCTCAACACCTGTCATCTTTGCACTACAGGCCAAAGATATTCATCAGGTAATCATTCATCTTTGCTCTACAGGCCAAAGATATTCATCAAGTAATCATTCATCTTTGCTCTACAGGCCAAAGATATTCATCAAGTAATCATTCATCTTTGCTCTACAGGCCAAAGATATTCAGTTACATCACCTTTTAGGACTGAGAATGATGAAAAATATTTTAAAAAAACGAATCCAGTGAGATAAAAGACAAAGACTAAGGATTCGTATTTTAGTATATCAAATTCAAAATACCTCGTAATAATCAATTATGGAGCAAAATTCAAGAATAGAGCTCAAAACTTGGATACAATCAAAGATAGTAACCTTAACAAGCAATTTGGACAAATAGAAGAAAATTTAAATTTTCCGTGAATAGTGCCGTATACGTGAATAGTAACCCCGACGAAAAAAGTAAGAATTTTAACATAAAATCCATGACAATATTTCTGTATAATGATATTGAAAAGAATAATATCATTTACGAAAGAAAATAACATCCCTTACCTCAAAAAGATAGTACCTCTGACTAGAATATCGGATATAATACCGAAAAAAACTTGCGCTGAATACTAATACTCAAAATATTGAAATACTCACAAAAATACGCTCGATATTATAGAGAGAGAAAACTTATGATTCTGGTGTGATTTTCAATTCTAACCTAAGCACCCTATTTATAAGAAAAACTTAGGATGCCAAAAGAGACTAAAGTAATAAAATAATAATATTATTTTTAAAATTCTCCAGCCGCCGGCTGCTACCAAAAAAATCAGATTTCAACAAAAGTGGGGCCCACCCATTAAATATATATATTTTCCGAAACTTCAATAATTCATAACAAATAGCCCCTTTGTCAGAAAAATACAAATTCTATGTCCTTTCATAGGAAATTTAATTCTCTACAACTTTGTAGAAGGAAGTTTTTCTAAATTCCAAACATAAATTATCCGAAATCCAAAAACAGATGATTTCTCACACCAAAATATTGATAAAAACTCATCAGCGCCAATTCCTTCTTTAATATCCACCAAATAAATATTTCCTTATCATATAAATTAATAATTAATTATTCATAAATAATATTATAGAACTACAATATTAACAACCAGGTCGTTCCCAGGACAGAGGGGGCCTTCCGATAAGGATTTCTCCTTACTGGCGCGCAATTAAATAACCCCTCCTAGACAGAACTTCCTTAGACATTGTCAATAATGCTATCTAATAATATTATTCAAATAATATGAATTATTGAGTTGGTAACGTGAAATACTGTGCAACGACAATTATTGAATCAATACTACAAAATATCAACTGTAGTCATTATTGAATCAATCATATAAAATGGCAACGTAGCAATTATTGAGTCAATAAAATATCAATGTAACAATTATTGAGTCAATAATATAAAATATCAACGTAGCAATTATTGAGTCAATAATATATAATATCAACGTAGTAATTATTGAGTCAATAATATAAAATATTGAACAGTAATTACTGTAACAATAATTGAGTAATGGCTTCTCACGTAAGACTCAATAATTCGAAATACTATGCAATACCGTGTGCTACTATGCAACACCGTGTATCACTGTATTTTAACCACCGGATATTTCAACAGTACTAATGGTAACAACCACGCCGTTATTTTGTAAAAAAGTTATTTCTGTCGCTTTCTATATCCGACAGTTATTCCGTTGTGAGGGCCCACAAATAGCTGCGCCGTCGTACGAATATTCCACGACCAAACGAATATTCCCCGACAACAAGAATATTTTATAACCACTTGCTCATTTTAAAAATGTTTGCACATTTCACCCATAACTTTCATATTTATCAAATCAACACCTTACTATTTCGAAATAATATATAAAGAAAATTAAATCTTTATTCATAAAAGTTGGGGTCTTACAACCTCCCCTCCTGATAAAATTTTGTCCTCGAAATTGACGTACGTACCTGGTATGTGACGCCCCCAGAATAGGTCCATTCAACCCAACCCATTCTGAGTCGCCAAATACATGGTACAGAATTCAAATACAAACTTTATATCATACGGTCGTGCAAAATACGACCACACATCTGTGAGTGTCAATACAAATATGTAGAAAATATTAAGATTCAAACTAAGTCCTCATTATAATTATTATCACACTATTTATCAGAAATAGTGAGGACTACTACTGCTCTAACTCGGACCATCACTTTGTCCCCCGACTAGTCCCCGCAACATTCTCATTTCCTGAAGAGGACAACAGATGAAAAGGGTGAGCTCAACTAGCTCAGTAAAGAATATTATGACTAAGATAATGAAAAATAAATTATCGTTAGCCTTCAACAGTTCAGATAAAATATTATTGATAACATGTTTTAGATCAATATTCGCAGCGGGAATAACCGTTCATCATCAATATTTTATCCCTGTAACATCAATCAATATCCATCTCATCAAATATTCATCTTTGCACTACAGGTCAGAGATATTCATTTGTATCATCAGTGGTCATGTTCATCTCAACACCTGTCATCTTTGCACTACAGGCCAAAGATATTCATCAGGTAATCATTCATCTTTGCTCTACAGGCCAAAGATATTCAGTTACATCACCTTTTAGGACTGAGGATGATGAAAAATATTTTAAAGAACGAATCCAGTGAGATAAAAGACAAAGATTAGGGATTCGTCATTTAGTTTATCCAAATTTAAGAATAATCCATAATAATACTTTGTGGAGCAAAATTCAAGAATAAAGCTCAAAACTTGGATACAATCAAAGATAGTAACCTTAACAGACAATTTGGACAAATAGAAGAAAAATAAATTTTGCCGTATACGTGAATAGTGCCGTATACGTGAATAGTAACCCCGACGGAAAAAGTAAGAATTTCAACATAAAATCCATGACAATATTTTTGTATAATGATATTGAGAAGAATAACATCATTTACGAAAGAAATAACATCCCTTACCTCAAAAGAACAGTATCTCTGATTGGAATATCGGATATAATACCGACGAAAGCTTGTACTGAATAGTAATACTCAAAGTATTGAAATATTCACAAAAATACGCTCGATATTATAGAGAGAGAAAACTTCTGATTCTGGTGTGATTTTCAATTTTAACCTAAGCACCCTATTTATAGGAAAAGCTTAGGATGCCAAAGGAGACTAAAATAATAAAATAATATATTTTTAAAAAAAATTCCGCCGCCTGGCGGCTAAAATTTCAGATTTTTCAACCAAGAAACAAAAGTGGGGCCCACCATTTTATTTAAAAAATATTTATTTTCCGAAACTTCAATAATTCATAACAAATAGCCCTTTGTCAGAAAAATACAAATTCTACGTTCTTCCATAGAAATTTAATTCTCTACAACTTTGTAGAAGAAAATTTTTCCAAATTCCAAACATAAATTATCCGAAATCCATAAACAGATGATTTTTCACACCAAAATACCGATAAAAAACACATCAGCATAAATTCCTTCTTTAATATCCACCAAATAAATATTTTCTTATCATATAAATTAATAATTAATTATTCACAAATAATATTATAGAACTACAATATTAACAACCAGGTCGTTTCCAGGACAGAGGGGGCCTTCCGATAAGGACTTCTCCTTACTGGCGCGCAATTAAATAACCCCTCCTAGACAGAACTTCCTTAGACATTGTCAATAATGCTATCTAATAATATTATTCAAATAATATGAATTATTGAGTTGATAACGTGAAATACTGTGCAACGACAATTATTGAATCAATACTACAAAATATCAACTGTAGCCATTATTGAATCAATCATAAAAAAATAGCAACGTAGAAATTATTGAGTCAATAAAATATCAATGCAGCAATTATTGAGTCAATAATATAAAATATCAACGTAGCAATTATTGAGTCAATAATATAAAATATTGAACAGTAAATACTGTAACAATAATTGAGTAGGTTCCTTCTCACGTAAGACTCAATAATTCGAAATACTGTGCAATACCGTGTGCTACTGCGCACCACCGCGTACTGTATTTTAACCACCGGGTATTTCAACAGTACTAACGGTAACAACTACGCCGTTATCTTGTAAAAAAGTTATTTCTGTCGCTTTCTATATCCGACAGTTATTCTGTTGTGGGGGCCCACAAATAGCTGCGCCGTCGTACGAATATTCTCCGACAACAAGAATATTTCATGACCAAACGAATATTCCCCGACAACAAGAATATTTTATAACCACTTGCTCATTTTAAAAATATTTGCACATTTCACCCATAACTTTCATATTTATCAAATCAACACCTTACTGTTTCAAATAATATAAAGAAAATTAAATCTTTATTCATAAAAGTTGGGGTCTTACATGGTATGTCGAAAAGGTGAGGATACCTCGCTTTTATTTCCGATTCCAACTCCCAGGTTCATTTCCTCAATTGCATGGTTTCTCCACAAAATTTTAACTTGAGGTATAATTTTCGAGCGTAGGACATGCTCCTTCCTATCCAAGATCTTAACAGGTACCTCCTCATACGTTAAATCTTCGGCTATCTCGTCTGGTTCTAACTCAATAATGCGGTTTGGATCCTTCACATATTTACGTAACACGGATATGTGAAACACGTTATGAACACGAGACATGCTTGGAGGTAAAACGAGTCTATATGCCACATTTCCTATTCGGTCAAGAATCTCAAATGGACCAATGAATCGTGGATTGAGCATCCCTCTCTTCCCAAATCTCGTAACTCCTTTCCACGGAGCAATACGTAACAATACATGGTCTCCAACATTAAATTCCACGTCCTTTCGATGAAGATCCGCATAACTCTTTTGTCGATCCTGTGCTGTTTGTATACGTTGTCGGATCATTTGGATCTTTTCTGTAGTCATACGTACTAACTCCGGTCCCAACAATGTTGTTTCACCCACCTCGTTCCAACATACTGGAGAGCGACACTTTCTCCCATACAATGCCTCGAATGGAGCTACGCCTATACTTGCCTGATAACTGTTGTTGTAGGAGAATTCCACCAATGGTAAATACTTATCCCAACTCCCTTTGAAGTCTAGAACATAAAGTCTCAATAGATCTTCAAGAGTTTGGATAGTCCTTTCCGATTGTCCGTCTGTTTAAGGATGATAAGCCGAACTGAATCGTAAATTCGTGCCCATAGCTTTCTGCAAACTAATCCAAAATCGTGAAGTAAATCTGGGATCACGATCCGAAACTATGGATACTGGCATGTCATGCAACCTCACAATCTCATTCACGTACATATGAGCAAGACGTTCAAGGGAATAAGTCTCTCGTATCGGCAAGAAATGAGCAGACTTGGTTAATCTATCAACAATAACCCAAATAGCATCTAAGCCTTGAGAAACCTTGGGAAGACCCGTAACGAAATCCATCGTAATGTGTTCCCACTTCCATTTTGAAATCTCCAGTGGTTGCAATGGACCCTTCGGTACTTGATGCTCCGCCTTTACACGTTGACAAGTTAAACATCTTGAGATAAACTCCGCGATCTCTCTCTTCATATTTTCCCACCAAAATGTATGTCGAAGATCACGATATATTTTAGTACTCCCAAGATGGATTGCAAACGGTGTGTTGTGTGCCTCCATCATGATTCTATACTTCAAGTCGGAATTGTTAGGAACACAAAGTCTGGAGTTGACTCGAAGTATTCCATCTTCATCGATTCTTGCTTCTGGAATTGCACCTTCTTGCACCTTCTTCTTCATCAGCTCCGCATCCGTAGCTTGAGCAGCTTTAACTTTATCAATCAAAGCTGGTTCTACGTGTATACTTGACATTATCGCACTCGTTCCCACATATGATCTTCTACTCAACGCGTCAGCTACCACGTTCGCTTTTTCAGGATGGTATTGGATAGTATGATCGTAATCTTTCAACAGCTCAAGCCAACGTCGTTGCCGCATGTTGAGTTCCTTCTGAGTGAAGAAATATTTAAGGCTCTTATGATCCGTATAAATCTCCACTTTCTCTCCGTACAAGTAATGTCTCCAGATCTTCAACGCGAAAACGACTGCTGCCAACTCTAGATCATGAGTAGGATAATTCCTCTCATATTCTTTGAGTTGTCGCGAGGCATAGGCTATGACTTTCCCATGTTGCATGAGAACACATCCTAACCCTTTGCCCGAAGCATCGCTGTAAATAACAAATCCATCCGAACCAGATGGTATTGTCAGAACAGGTGCCGAAATAAGTCTCCTCTTGAGCTCTTGGAAGCTCTTCTCGCATTCCTCTCTCCAAATGAATTTCGTATCTTTCCGAGTCAACTGAGTTAATGGAGTAGCGATTCGAGAAAATCCCTCTACGAATCTCCGATAATAACCAGCTAAGCCCAGAGAGCTTCGTACTTCGGTCACCGACTTAGGTTGCTCCCAGCTTTGTATTGCTTCAATCTTCGTCGGGTCCACAGATACTCCACGTTTTGACACCACGTGCCCAAGGAATGCTACTTCCTCAAGCCAGAACTCGCATTTCTTCAGCTTGGCATATAGCTTGTTCTCACGAAGCTTTTGAAGTACTAACTTCAAATGGTGTTCATGATCTTCACGGCTTTTAGAATAAATGAGGATGTCATCAATACAGACAAAAACGAATTGATCTAAATACTCTTTAAATACACGGTTCATCATATCCATGAAAGCAGCAGGAGCATTAGTCAATCCAAAAGACATGACTAAGAACTCATAATGCCCGTACCGTTTTTTCTGAAAGCAGTCTTTGGAATATCCTCAGTTTTAATCTTCAACTGATGAAATCCAGAACGAAGATCGATCTTTGAAAAGAATTGAGCTCCTTGCAACTGGTCGAACAGGTCATCAATACGAGGTAATGGATACCTATTCTTGATGGTGACATGGTTCAACTCCCGATAGTCAATACAAAGTCGCATACTCCCGTCTTTCTTCTTTACAAATAAAATAGGAGCACCCCAAGGAGACGTACTAGGACGAATAAAACCGATATCTAACAATCTTGTAATTGAATCTTTAACTCCTGAAGTTCAATAGAAGCCATTCGATATGGGGTTTTAGAAATGGGCTTTGTAACGGGGTCAGGGTCAATAAAGAATTCAACTTCACGTTCTGGGGGTAGACCGGGAAGTTCTTCGGGAAATACATCAGGAAACTCATTAACAACGAAAATATTATTCAAATCTGATGTATTCTGGTTTAGATCAGTGACATGAGCTAAGAAAGCTTGACATCCGTTTTTCAATAAACGAATAGCCTTGGGATTTGAAATGATATTGACTGATTTTAGTGGTTTGGTTGTTTGGATTCGCACAACAGGTTGATTAGGAATATGAAAACTAATAACCTTATGAAAATAATCAATTTTGGCATGGTAAGTGGTTAACCAGTCAATTCCTAAAATCACTTCAAATGCAAGTATTTTCAAAGATATAAGATCGACAGGTAAGGTAAGGGTACCAATCTGAATCGAGCAAGATTTGTAAACTGTAGATGTAACAAAGGTTTCTCCTAACGGAGTTTCAACAGATAAGTCAAAGTCTAACTTATCAGAAGTCAAGTTCAAACGTTAAGCACAAACAGGTGAAATAAAGGAATGGGTAGCACCGATATCTAACAAGGTATAAACTTCGCAAAAATTTATGATTAACTAACCCGTGATAAATTCATTCGGGTTCCTCGCGTTTTGGGCAGTCTCGATAAACGCTCTTCATGGAACCACCGACTTTGATTTGTCTGGGACAGTCTTTGGTGTCACTATCCCAACTGGTCTTGACTTTGCTATACAGCTCATTCCACCCTCAACTGCTTCGTCACACTGCTGATCCATGATCTGAATCATTACTCTTCAATCCATATCGAATTGGGGTTGACCGCTATGCACAGGGTAATTCCAAACTCGATGTTTGATTCTCCCAATTGCTGTCCAAAAAGTAAAATCCATTTCGTCTATTTTGGCCTTCTTAGATCGGACGTCTCTTTCTAAAATATCAACGCGTCGTGCGGCTTTTACCCATGCATCTTCAATTCTCACTCGTTCTGTTGCTTCTTCTTTCAGCTGATCGTTGACATTTGCATTTTCAGATTCTAGCTCTAATATCATATGTTCTGCCAGAGAGAACTTCTGTTCAAGCCTCGCATAACGAGTAGCAAAATCTTGAATTTCTATATCCCTTTCTTGAATTATTGTATCCCTTTGTTCCACGGCTGTCTGTCGTTCTTCACCCTGCTCTTCTAACTCAAGAATACGATTTTGCAGTTCTACATTTCGATCATAAAGTTCTCCTAATAAATACTCCTCCTCAGGTTCCTCTTCTTCCTCACTCTCAGCTGCTACCTCTGCGACTAGCTCGGGTGCAACTATTAATTCTTCACTCACCACATGGATATTTCTAATTTCTTCTTCTTCTGTCATCACATTATCCTGGTTGGTGATTAAAGGTGTCTCCACGGTCTCATTCACTTCGTTGTTAACATTCTCAGCTGTCATTCTCAAATACTGCCATAAAACAAGGGTTAATTAAACAAATCAACATATCACATATTAACCCTATGCTCCGACTGACCAATTAAATAACACATAAGCTTAGGTAGGACACACTAGCGAAGGATTTACTCGTCTCTCCCCTCCTAGTTCTATTCCCCGATCTCCGCCAGAGATCATATCCCTAAGCTCTGATACCAACTGTGACGCCCCCCGGAATAGGTCCATTCAACCCAACCCATTCTGAGTCGCCAAATACATGGTACAGAATTCAAATACAAACTTTATATCATACGGTCGTGCAAAATACGACCACACAACTGTGAGTGTCAATACAAATATGTAGAAAATATTAAGATTCAAACTAAGTCCTCATTACAATTATTATCACACTATTTATCAGAAATAGTGAGGACTACTACTGCTCTAACTCGGACCATCACTCTGTCCCCCGACTAGTTCCCGCAACATTCTCATTTCCTGAAAAGGACAACAGATGAAAAGGGTGAGCTCAACTAACTCAGTAAAGAATATTATGACTAAGATAATGGGAAACAAATTATCGTTAGTCTTCAACAAATCAGATAAAATATAATGGACAACCAATCTTAGATCAATATTCGCAGCGGAAATAACAAATCATTAGAAGAGTTAAGCAGAGAATCAAGTCTACTATCTTCTATGATTTAAAAGTCCATCATCAATATTTTATCCCTGTAACATCAATCAATATACATCTCGAATCAAATATTCATCTTTGCACTACAGGCCAAAGATATTCATTTGTATCATCAGTGGTCATATTCATCTCAACACCTGTCATCTTTGCACTACAGGCCAAAGATATTCATCAAGTAATCATTCATCTTTGCTCTACAGGCCAAAGATATTCATCAAGTAATCATTCATCTTTGCTCTACAGGCCAAAGATATTCAGTTACATCACCTTTTAGGACTGAGAATGATGAAAAATATTTTAAAAAAACGAATCCAGTGAGATAAAAGACAAAGACTAAGGATTCGTATTTTAGTATATCAAATTCAAAATACCTCGTAATAATCAATTATGGAGCAAAATTCAAGAATAGAGCTCAAAACTTGGATACAATCAAAGATAGTAACCTTAACAAGCAATTTGGACAAATAGAAGAAAATTTAAATTTTCCGTAATAGTGCCGTATACGTGAATAGTAACCCCGACGGAAAAAGTAAGAATTTCAACATAAAATCCATGACAATATTTCTGTATAATGATATTGAAAAGAATAATATCATTTACGAAAGAAAATAACATCCCTTACCTCAAAAAGATAGTACCTCTGACTGAAATATCGGATATAATACCGAAGAAAACTTGCGCTGAATACTAATACTCAAAATATTAAAATACTCACAAAAATACTCTCGATATTATAGAGAGAGAAAACTTATGATTCTGGTGTGATTTTCAATTCTAACCTAAGCACCCTATTTATAGGAAAAACTTAGGATGCCAAAAGAGACTAAAATAATAAAATAATAATATTATTTTTAAAATTCTCCAGCCGCCGGCTGCTACCAAAAAAATCAGATTTCAACAAAAGTGGGGCCCACACATTAAATATATATATTTTTTGAAACTTCAATAATTCATAACAAATAGCCCCTTTGTCAGAAAAATACAAATTCTATGTTCTTTCATAGGAAATTTAATTCTCTACAACTTTGTAGAAGGAAGTTTTTCCAAATTCCAAACATAAATTATCCGAAATCCAAAAACAGATGATTTCTCACACCAAAATATTGATAAAAACTCATCAGCGCCAATTCCTTCTTTAATATCCACCAAATAAATATTTCCTTATCATATAAATCAATAATTAATTATTCACAAATAATATTATAGAACTACAATATTAACAACCAGGTCGTTCCCAGGACAGAGGGGGCCTTCCGATAAGGATTTCTCCTTACTGGCGCGCAATTAAATAACCCCTCCTAGACAGAACTTCCTTAGACATTGTCAATAATGCTATGTAATAATATTATTCAAATAATATGAATTATTGAGTTGATAACGTGAAATACTGTGCAACGACAATTATTGAATCAATACTACAAAATATCAACTGTAGTCATTATTGAATCAATCATATAAAATGGCAACGTAGCAATTATTGAGTCAATAAAATATCAATGTAACAATTATTGAGTCAATAATATAAAATATTAACGTAGCAATTATTGAGTCAATAATATAAAATATCAACGTAGCAATTATTGAGTCAATAATATAAAATATTGAACAGTAATTACTGTAACAATAATTGAGTAATGGCTTCTCACGTAAGACTCAATAATTCGAAATACTATGCAATACCGTGTGCTACTATGCAACACCGTGTATCACTGTATTTTAACCACCGGGTATTTCAACAGTACTAACGGTAACAACCACGCCGTTATTTTGTAAAAAAGTTATTTCTGTCGCTTTCTATATCCGACAGTTATTCCGTTGTGGGGGCCCACAAATAGCTGCGCCGTCGTACGAATATTCCACGACCAAACGAATATTCCCCGACAACAAGAATATTTTATAACCACTTGCTCATTTTAAAAATATTTGCACATTTCACCCATAACTTTCATATTTATCAAATCAACACCTTACTATTTCGAAATAATATATAAAAATAATTAAATTTTATTCATAAAAGTTGGGGTCTTACATGACATTACCAAACCCATTTAGATTTGTAATGATTTAGGGGATTATAAATTCAAAAATTAATTTGGGATTAAAATAGTAGTGATTTTAGAAGATAATAATTAAGTTAGTAATGATAATATTAGAACAGTTAACATTATCAAAACAGTTTAGAGTTGTAGTGATTTATGGGATTATAAAATCAAAATATTAATGTCGGATTAAAAAATAGTAATTTTAGGAGATAATAATTAAGTAACGATGATATAAAAATCATTTAAATTAAAAAAGTAGCGATTTAAGAGTTTGTATATAGTTATTTATATTAAAAGTCACCTACACACGCGATGTGGGTATTTTTTTTTATTATAATATAAAAATATTGTTTTTTAAAAAAAAATATTCAAAAACAAATCGTGTTTAAAATCATGTTTGGTCTGATATTTTTATTTTCTCCTCCAAAGTATGTCCCGCGTTGAGTTGGATTATAATCACATAATATGTATACTACTTAGCAAATTCGAAAAGATTCTATTAGTTACTTACCTTAATAAAATATAAAATATATTGGTAATTTGGCAAAAATCTTATATATATACTTTTCAAAATGTTAAATATAAAATTAGAAAGGATAATATAGAACAGTTGATATTGGCAAAATAGTTTAGATTTGTAGTGATTTAGGGGATTATAAATTCAAAATATTAATTTGGAATTAAAAAAATAGTAATTTTAAGAGATAATAATTAAATTAATAATGAATGATCACATTAATTAAGTAGAATATATGTTATAATTAATAAATATCATACAATGGTGTTATGTACTATAATTTAGTATATTTAATAAATTATAGCAGTAATTGAGTTAGATTTATCGGTTGGGATTAAGGAAGCTTATCGTGTACGTTACGTGCATGGATTTGACATCGTAATGCCAAACCTGTATTAGTGTACTTACATGGAAAAAGTGTTATATACACGAGTGCTTTTTACATGGACATGTTTATTTGTCTAGAATATTGGACATTTTTAAATTATTTTTCTGTTTGTGATTTTCAAAAATTATATAGTATTGATTTTAAATAGAATTTTTTAAAATAAAATATTTTAGATATAATTTTGATACATATACAAAAATATAGTTATACGGACTGTATAACCTTCTTATTGTATATGTATCCAAATTATACCTAAAATACTGTATTTTATAAAAATTTCAGTTGAAATAAATACTATACATTTAATTTTGTGAGAGTCACAAGCAAATTTTTTGTTTGAAAATGTTCAATATTCTGGTCCAATAAATATGTATGCCAAGATTTATTGTACATATACGGGGTAACAATGATCAATATTCAGACAATAAGTCTTCGCGGACAGGTTTGTTGGACATATTTTGTATATATATTCAAATTATACATAAAATTTTATATTTTATAAAAATTTCAGTTGAAATAAATACTATACATTTTTTGGGTGTCGCAAGAAAAAAAAAACAAATTTTGACATCTCTAGCTGTTTGTTTGATCCCCACTAGGCACTAGACCACTGGCCCACTAGTACTGTTTAATTAGTTAGTTATTTCATGACCTGAAAAGCCTCCCTCCACACTGTCTCACCATTTCACTCAAAATTAAAGCGTCTTGAATTCAAGTCTTTCAACATTCAAAGTTGATATACTTCTTTATCGGCTTAGTAGTAAAGGGTAGTACGTGGAAATGACTGGGCTCTTAACTTTTAAGGAAGGGTTTATCAAGCCTAATTGTCATTATCTTTTCCTTTTAAAGCGATATCATATTAAGTCATTTTCATACGTATGCATACATGTATATAATTATGAAGAATGATATATACTAGTTAAGTGCAACATGCGAAGTACGAATTTATTTTTAATTTTTAATTTTTAATTTATTTATTATATATAATAATTATAAAATATTTTTCCGGTTTTCAATTTAATTTATTGTACAATAATTATAAACTTTTATCAAAGACTTGTAATTGAATGTTAGTAATATATTTTTTTTGTTATTTTTAATTTAATATTCAGCTTATCTAGTTTTAAAATTTTATATTTAGTTTTTATTTTACATCTTTTGAATTTATGCATAGTTATTTAGAGTTCAAAAATTAAATGAGTGAAACTTAATAGCATAAAATTGGTGTTTAAGGAATTCTATATGACATAAAATTGTTATAAATTAATAAGTTACCGTCATGATTTTTTGTTTTTAAGGGTAACTTAAATTTAATAAATATATATAAGTGAGATTTGTTTCTAACATTGATTAAGTAAAGGTTATTAAAGTTTAATCATCAATATATTTTGTAATATATATTACACTTTTTAATATTAATATTACTTTCTCATAATATTTTTTTTATATTTTTAATATATAGTTATTTAGGAATAAAATTGTTGTATAATAATAAGTTACCATTATGACTTTTAGTTTTAAAAATTAACTAAATTTTAATAACGATATATAAGTTATAATTATTTTTAACAATAATTAACTAAATGTCTCATATATTAATTATTATGTAATCATAACATTTTTCCTATATTTTTAATATTTAGTTATTTAGAGTATAGAGTTGAGTAAAGTAAAATTCTAAACATGTTTTTTAAGTTCTGATTTATTGAATTACTAAATAATTAAAGAACTATCAAATAAAATTATTGTTGAATAATAAGTTAGTATTAAAATTTATAGGACCATAGAAAGATTTTTTGTTCTCTAGCATTAACTATTTATTTTTTAATAGTGAATAATTTCCCAGCTTAACTTACTAATTGCATATAATTTAGTTTAATTTTATTATTTCATTGTTTATTATTAAAATCTTATGATGTTATGCCATAATCATATTTTATTGGGGTTGGAAGACAATTACCCCTGAATCAGATAGATTCATATATGAAAGAGGTTCATCAAATAATATAATATTAATTATAGTAGACAATTGGATGTGATTTGTATTTATTTTATTTTTTTATAGGTCAATGTTGTAATCATCTAATAACAATAGTGAGTTAATTTGTGAAATTTAATTTTTCTCATAAACATCATATATAAAACAAAAAAATATTAAAAATAATGTTATTTATAAAATAAATCTTTGTTTTGTATTCTTTTAAAAAACTAAAATACTATCCACTTATAAAATACTATCATTATGTGTTTTTATAAGTTAATCCTAGTTAATTATTACGATTGTATGTTTTAGTATAGCTATGTTATAATAATTATGACGTTTACTAATTCAAATTGCTCTAACTTAATATAGCTTACTTATGTTTCAATATTTTAGTTTGTTGATAATTATGATATAATATGAATTATTGATTTGATAATTAAAAATACTGTGTAATGACAATTTTTAAATCACTAATATAAAATATCAACGTAGCAATTATTGAATCAATAAAATAAAATATTAAACAGTAATTACTGAAATAATTATTGAGTAATGACTTCTTACGTAAGAATTCATAATTCGAAATACTGTGCAATACTGTGTGCTACTGTGCAACACCGCGTATTACTGTATTTTTATCACCGGGTATTTCAACAGTTTAACGGTAACAGTTTTACCGTTATTTTTTATAAAAATTTACTTCTATCGCTTTCTATATCCGACATTCATTCCGTTATGAGGTCCATCAATGACTGCGCCGTCGTACGAATATTCTCCGACAAAAAGAATATTTCTCGACCAAACGAATATTTTCCTACACAACGAATATTTTATATCCACTTGTTTACTTTGTAAAATTTGCACATTTCTCAAATCAATATTCATCTTTGCACTACAGCCAAAGATATTCATTTGTATCACCAGTTGGTCATGTTCATCTCAACACATGTTCATCTTTGCACTACGGGCCAAAGATATTCATCAGGTAATCATTCATCTTTGCACTACAGGCCAAAGATATTCATCAAATAATCATTCATCTTTGCACTACAGGCCAAAGATATTCAGTTATATCACCATTTAGGACTGAGGATGATGAAAATAATACGAATAACGAATCCAGTGAGATAAAGGACAAATATTAGAGAATTTATCCAGAGTTCAAGAATGAAGATTAAAACCTAGATCCAATCAAAAATGATTTGGAAGGAAAAAAAAATTACTGTGAATAGTACCCCATAAATAGTAACTCGTGAATAGTAACTCGACATAAAAAGATAAAAATTTCACAAGAAAGTTCAGACCAATATTTTAGTGAAATAATATTAGATGAAGCGCAAAACTCAAAGAATTTCTGATCATTTCAGGAATTATAGAAGCAATACTTACCGTAGTAAGTTTAGAGTTAGAAATCTGAAATAAAACAATATACGAACTGCAATTGGATTTTCACCCGTCAAGCGGTAGTCCGCTCAGACAGATTATTTTCATAATTTAATAACAACTGAATACGAAGGGTTATTCACCAGGCATGCGGTAGTCCGCGTAGACAGGTTATTCCCACAGAATAATAAAGAATGGAATAACATCAGGATTTCACCATGCATGCGGTAGTCCACGTAGACAGGTTATTTCAACAGAATAATAAAGAATGAAATAACAACCCTTACGAGTATTGAAAGAAAATAACTCTCTTCATGAATACGAAAGAAATAATACCCCTTACCTTAAAAATTTAGAGACTGAACTAGTGTAATAGCAGAATACTTTTCTTCTTTCTCACTTATTCTCTCTATACTTTCTCTCTCTATAGCTTTAGTAAATTGGTGAGAAATAATGAAGAAATGAGCTTCTATTTATAGGCTCGGCAGAGTAAGAGTAAAATAGTCTTTTCGCCATAATTTATGACATCATCGCTTACATTATCGATCCTATGACATCATTGTTTACCTCATCGCTCTGATGACATCCTTGCTTACCTCATCGCTCCGATGACATCATTGTTTGCATCATAAGAGTTCAAATTTAATTTGCACTCTTCCACCTCGTTTAACTTTTATACCATAAATTTACTATAATAATGTTATCATTCAAATTATAAAAATCATACTATTATATAATCACATTATACTACTATAATGTAATATTATAATAATATATTTGAATGAATTATTTTATCGGACAAGATAAAATACCAATTTTCAACAAATGTCACATATTAAAAATTCCTCCGTTTAAATCCACATTGAATAAATATTTCCTTATCATATATATCAAAAATTAATTATTCACAAATAATATTACAGAACTACAATATTGACAATCAGGTCGTTCCCAGGAAAGAGGGGGCCTTCCGATAAGAATTTTTTCTTACTAGCGCGCAATTAAATAACCCCTCCTAGACAGAACTTTCTTAGACATTGTCAATAATGTTATCTAATAATATTATTCCAATAATATGAATTATTGATTTGATAATTTGAAATACTGTGCAATGACAATTATTGAATCACTAATATAAAATATCAACGTAGCAATTATTGAATCAATAAAATAAAATATTAAACAGTAATTACTGTAACAATTATTGAGTAGTGACTTCTTACGTAAAAATCAATAATTTGAAATACTGTGCAATACCGTGTGCTACTGTATAACACCGCGTATTACTGTATTTTTATCACCGGATATTTCAACAGTTTAACGGTAACAGTTTTACCGTTATTTTTTATAAAAATTTACTTCTGTCGCTTTCTATATCCAACATTCATTCCGTTGTGGGGTCCACCAATGACTGCTCCGTCGTACGAATATTCTCCGACAAAAAGAATATTCCTTGACCAAACGAATATTTTCCGACAAAACGAATATTTAATATCCACTTACTTATTTTGTAAAATTTGCACATTTCACCCATAACTTACCACATTTATCAAATCAATACCTTACTGTTTCAAAATAATATATAGAGGAAATTAAATCTTATTCATAAAGATTGGGGTCTTACAGTTTCCATCACAACTTTGGAAAAATGGCGAGCCTTAAGCCAACTGAGGGCCTCTCTACAGGAAAGGCTTCAGCAAGAGCTGGATCTTGAGTGCAATTTAATAAACCATTCTTAGCAGCAACAAACGATCCAAACTCATCCCTAATAATCCAACCAAAACCCACCTTATTCTAACTAGGGAAAAGAGCCGCATCAAAATTACACTTAACAAATCTAGGCGAAGGCTTGCACCATGTAAGAATACGAACCTGATTATAATTCCCTCAATGAAGTGCAGCAGTTGAAGAGCGAGCTTGCCATTGGGTGTGGACTGTCGCAGCAGCAAGCAGAACAGATTGGGCAGACCCTTGTTTTTGATTCTAAACCACATCGTTTCGAGCTTGCCAAAGAGACCAAAGCACCATTGTAGCTGCCGAAACAAGGTCGGAAGTGAGGGTTTGCGGCAGATGTTTAAACCAGGAAATGAAGTTTGGTTGAGGAGGAAAAATCAACCCACATAAGGATCCTCTCCACACTTGTTGAGCAAAGGGACATTGAATAAAAAGATGAAAGATACTCTCGGGGCCGCCATTACACATGACAAACATTGTGTACCTCCACCCTTCGATTAAGCAACTGAGACATGGTAGGTAACATGTCTAAACAACAACGCCAAACAAAATTACGAACCTTAGGAGGCACATTCAGATTCCAAACCTGCTTCCAACTAGAAAAACACTGCTGGGCAGCAGAGATGGGCAAATGACAGGTTAAAGCTCGATAACAAGCCTCCAAATCGATCCTTAGGATTGCTTTTCCTGATAATTGAATGATTGAATTATATGGTATGGTGGGCCAACAAATTCTGATGTAAGAAGAGGCTTGATAGCTGAAAAGATTGTTTTACAGGTTAGTAAATAAAATTTGTTTGTTATGGAAAAAAAAATCTGTACCAATTGTATAAGTTGTTTGTTCTTTTTGCAGGTAGGGCAGAGATTTGACCATATTATGGATAGCCCAGCCCGAACGTAGATATGGGGTAACTAGTCTAGGCCCATTTTCACTTGCATGTTTCCAAGAAGCCATGCAAACGTAATACACATTGGGCCGCCTCTACCTTCTAAAGATTATCAGCCTGTCATAGTTTGTATTGGCTTCAAATTTCAAGTTATTTCACTTGCCCCGTTTCCCAGATAAATAAAAATAATAATAATCCCTTCATCTCAAAATTAGATATACATTTTGATTTTTCATTGTCTTCATAAAATTTTAAATTTAAGCACAAAAACTATAATTCCTATACTCTAACTAAAAGAAATATTAATAGCCCTCGTAATTGCTATTTATGCACCTTTAAAAGGGATTTATATCAATTTTTGAATAATCACATGTCTAGAATCTAGCAATTAAGTTTCAATTAATCTTCCTATTTATTAGTAGTTAGGAAAATATAGAATTAAAAAAACAGGTAGACGTTCAATCTTAATATTGGATTTATAACTATAATTAATTTCTTAATTTGACACTGAAAACATAATTTCCCAGCCCATTTGTCAGTGTGTAATTGAAATCCAGATGAATTCTAGAACCATCTTCTGTTGTGTAACACATGGGCCTGCTGACTATTACTTGTAAAAGCCTGGTAGAAAAAGACATGTAAAAGTCAAGTGGCCCACAAAGTAAATCCAAGTCCGGAACTCATATATATTTTGTGGAGCCCACGGATGGTGGCATTTGACCATCTGGGTTATTTCTTTGATCATGAGACCACCAAACTTTGACGACTTTCAATAGTCCATGAATATATAAAAAATGAGTCCGGTTGTTTATTTGCCGACAACAATAGCGTACGGAGTGAAATTGACCTGGTCCACTGCTCCTCATTTTTAGATTTGTTGAAAAACAATACTCACTCCGTTACTTAATATTAGATCGTTTTAAACATATGCACAAGAATTAAAAAAATAATTAAAAAATATTAATTATATTATCAATTGTCTATAATACCCTTCATCTCACTTATCTCATACTCTCTCTTCATTAGTATGGATCAAAAAATTAGGTAGAATAATAAGGGGCAATTTGAGAAAAATAGTGATCAATTCTCCTAAATAATCACAAACAACAAATAATTAGGAATAACAAAAAAAGTCTAAAACGACTTACATGTAGGAATGGAGGGAGTACAAAAATGCGCCAACCGCCTGGCAACAGACTGGAAAATACAACTAAAGTTAGTACTCTCTCCGTTCTATATATATGTTTTTGAGTTGTGCACAAGAATTAAAAAAATAATTGCATAGTATTAATTGTCTATAATATTTTTTATTATATATTTATCTCATACCCTCTAATCTGTAATATTTTTCAATGAGATGTAATTTTAAAAAATTATGATTAATTCTTCTTAAAATATATAAAACGTCAAATAATTTAAAAAAAAAAATTATCTAAAACGTCAAAAGGAGTACGTGCTCGGTGCTAACTGGTATTTTCTTGTCCCTTTGAGAAATCTACTCCCAAGTGTCGCGTCTATTTTTGTTGCATGCTGGGAGTCTGCATGTGCTTGATATTTTTCTTTGCTTTTTATAAAAATTGTTTCTCATATCTTATTTTAAATTAAGCAGAGTCAGTGGCGGAACCAGGACCACATTACAGGGGGTCAAAATCTCTAAGTAAAAAAAATTATTTATTGACGCTTGAATTATTTATTTCGGTTATACGATTGAGAGGAGGCAACTGTATTCTGCGACTCTGCATAACTTGAAAACGTCTCAAAATTTGTTCGTTTTCAATTGTTGAAAAAAATATTCTTTTCAATATAAACTATCAGACTGTCATTCATCCACTCGTCTCCCATTTTATTACGCAAGTCAGTCTTGACAATTTTCATCGCAAAGAATACTCTTTCAACAGTAGCAGTCGCAACTAGTAAAACCAAAGCCAATTAGAGATACAATTTGATTTTTGAAGTCAAACGGCAATATATTAAATTTTAAAATTGGAATGACTCATAAAAATTTGAATGAAATAAATTTTGTGATTAATAGTTTTGTTTTATATTATACAGTTATAATAATTGTATCAATTAAAATTAAATAAATTCACATTAATTTAAAATTTAATATATTATCATTTTACCTCAAAAGTCAAATTATATATTTAATTTCGAAACAGAGGGAGTAGTAATTAATAGTCTGGTTGCATGGAGGATTTTCGTTCAATTGTTTATAATGCATTCACTAAGGATAATTGTTTAATTGTAACTTTGTGGTCTTATGTTTGATTTGTAGAATCAAAATAGTGAATATAAAACAAATTTAAAACAATTTTTTTAAAAATAGAATTATATTTGTGGAACAGATGATATATTAATTATTCAATTGGTGCTGAAAACATAATGACTAAAATGTGTCCAGATAAATAATTAATTACTCTTTGGACTTGTTTTAATAAGATTAATTTAGGGCCCAAACCTAACTGCTATAGACCTTCTTATATTCTTTGTGTATAAAGGAAAACTTGAGATATATTAATGAAAATTGTATTGATATGGTTCGTGGTCGATGATCAAGATGGATTTCGAAGAGGCTATAAAGTCCTTGGGAATAGTTTTAAAGAAATCAAAACGATATTTTGATTATTCTTAAGTACTTCATAACTATTGTACAGTTATTGAAGACCAAAAGATATGATTCTTGATTTTGTGGTTTCAAGATATACTATTTAACTTGTTGAGCTGTTTATGCTCATTCTTGCTTAAAATTAAATGATTTCTGCTAAGAACGAACGGACTGAAAGATCCGATAAAGACAAAGGCAAGTCCAAGCTGGACAAGTAGTGACCCTTTGTAATAGCATTAGTATTAGTATTCTATTTACTGATATTATGACACAAAACGATATATTGGTTACGAATACTTGGGAAAGGATTAATAGTATGTAATAATTAGTAAACTTATGCATTGATATTGATGTCCTCAATTGAATGTATGAGTAAATTGTAGCACCGTGTAGCATCATATCTTGAGTTTGAAGGTACCCGAATTTGGGGGGTCACAATCTCTCTTAACAAGTGCTGTAACCATATCACTCAGATCAGCATCGAAGAACCCTTTCCAAACTCTAAAATTTTTAATCCTTCAGATATCAATAAGAGAGAGAGAGGAAGTTGATGATGACAGCCGAGAAAAATTGCTGATTTTTCCTCCCGGGTGGTTTCATGAGGATCCTTATATGCCCCGTCTGGTTTCATCGCAAGTCAGTCTCCTCCATCCTCAGGTGGCACCGGAATTCTAGGGGGGTCATATGCCCCCCTGGTTCCGCCTCTGAGCAGAGTTATTATATTTTACAACTAGTGAGATTTTTATTTTAGTCAATTAAATTACAGGTTTATATGTATCATTTATTTATAATTTTTACTTCCGTTGTTAAATTCGATCTTGTAAAAATTAAGTGAACCAAAAGTAAAACTGAACTCCAAGGGGTTAAGTGGTTAAAAAAGTTTGTTTACTTTCTTAATTTTCTAAGTTGGAACTTTGGGGTCAAAAGATTTATCCTGAATGCACCAGATCCATGACGTTGAAACACAAGAAAAAATAAAATAAAAATAATTATGACTTGGAGTTGGGTTTATAAAAAATTCATAATTTTTTTTTTTGCTTATTCAAGCTAGTAGTTATACCATTGAGCAAAGAGAGACTTGGTAAAAAAATAAAAAAACATTCATAGTTATTTGAAGGAATGATTTGGTAGGAAAAGAGTCTCTGTCTTCCTCTCTCTTTTATTACATGACTATCTTAATCTTCTCCGATCCTCCCTATATTTATTAAATAAATAAAATTGTGGGTTATGTTTTTAATTATCATCTAGTATAAAGATAACTTTCTAAATTTAAATTATTTTGACTGTGATCTGTAACCAACTTAAATTCAGACTTTCCACAAAATTCTATACTCCTTGATATAAAGAAATTTATATATTCACTGAAGAAAAACAATGTTTTTCCACCTTGGAACACGCTCTTATTTTTCAGTCTACAAAAAACGTTAGCATGGTCGGTGTAGTCATGCACGTTGGATAATTGGACCATTAATTTAATTTAATTTAATTTAATTACAAGTACTCCATATTGAATAAGTAAACAATTAATTAATTAATGTTATTATCAAGCAAGCATAGTAGTGGATTTCGTTCATATGTCCGTCCAACTAAAAGTGACGTACAGTACTAGATCTTCTTCTTCTTCATTGGCAATTGGCATGCATGAGGGAACAACAATCCCATCTTATTTTTTCGACTAAGCCTTCTGTCTGCCATTTTGTTTCTTGTATTGTATTACCTAACTTGGTCGGCTTATTGCTTAAATTAATAGGTTTTACCCCGTACCTACAGATTTTCTTTTTCTTATTTTGTGATACTGATACCTTCTCTGTTTCACAAAAATATTATTATTTCACGTTGAAGTTAATTATTTTTTAAAAAATAATAAATTATAAGCTTAATTTATTTTAGTTTTTAATCATACTTTTTGAGTAAATTTACTAAAGTCAAATAAGTTCCATCGCATCAATTTAAACTTAATTAAAATTTGTAAATTTACAAGAAAAATAAATTTTAATGAATCCCTTTTAGTGACGGTGTTTTAGCGATGGAATTTCGTCCCTAAAAGGATATTAGCGACGGAATTCCATCGCTCATGTCCAAGGCAGTTTTTCTGTCGCTAAAAATATTTTTTCAAAATATATAACAACTGAAACTCATTCGCACCAAATAGAAAAATCGAAACCAAAGTACGTACATATATATATAATCAAATCCAATGAAACCTAACTACATAAATGTACAATCAAAGTACCAAATTAAAGTCGAATTACAATAAGATCCAATAAATATCTAAATATACGTGGTACAAAATAAATGGAAAATAACAAATACTCGATCCCAGATAACTAGCTCATAGAGTCCTTCTATGGGGACCGGGAGGGAGCAACAACAGGGTTGGTGACCGGTCCAAAAAAAAAAAAATATTTTTGCTTTTGACTCTTAAATAATTAATGTGATTTATTGGAATAAATTTTTTTACAAAATGCAGTGATTTAAGTGTCATTTGGATACATATAAAAAATAGGACTGTACAATTCTGTTTTTTATATGTATCCAAATGACACCTAAATCACTGCATTTTATAAAAATTTCAGTTTCAATAAATCACATTAATTATTTGAGAGTCAAAAGCAAAAAAAAAAAAAAAAAAATTGGACCGGTCGCTCCCTCCCGGTCGCTCTAGACTAATTGCTAGCTCATAATGTATCATTGTCTAAACACTCCTTTAACAACAGAAAAAAAAAACATGTTCAAGATTTAATAGTTGGTCCATTCTTAGCCTTGGTAAAATTCATCTTGTTGTGATAGAAATGAACAAGAACAAATAAGTTTTAATTAATGTAATAAAGATATCAATTATTGTTCCAAATACTCTAATATAATTTAATAATAATTCTAACAAAGAACTTATGACAAATGATAAGATTAGCTCGTTGTGCTCGGGTTCCTCCCCGGCCCTTCCTACCGTCGGGGTTCCTCCGGTCCCATCTTGTCGTCGGGCTGCTGTCACTATTACTTCTGCTAAATTATATATATATATCTAGACTCAAAGTAATTAGATGGTAAAAAATTATGTACAAAGAAACGTAGGATTAGTAGCCTCCTTTTCACTTGTGATGGAAAGGACAACCTCTAGTACTTTGTGTTGGGATTGGCGAAAAAAATGTAACTATAATTGTTATCACAAAAAGATAAGAAATTATAATTCAAAAAAAGTGACAGTTTCTAGTCGATTTTTTTATTATTATCTCTATTTCAATTTTTAATTAACTAGCAAAATCATATAGAAATTTGGCCTGAAAGATTAAGGTTTACTTACCTCCTTGTGATTTTGATATTTCGCAATAGTATGGGTTTTGACAACACTGCAAAAATGACATAGTATTAGAGTTTATATGCAAAAAATTTATAAACATGCAACTACTTTAGACTCTAGTGCACTGACTTCAACTAGTTTTAATAAATATATACGGAGTATTTAAGAGATATGCTTTAAATTCGTTCTGTACGACTCAAACAGTAACCTCACCATTATATAGTGAAAAGTTGATGGTGATGAACCTAAAAAACAAAACAAAGAAGGCAAATCAACTAGATCATACATCCATGATGGCAGCTTGAACTCTCGGATAAATAAAATTTTAGATCATTTCTCAAAATGGCATCATAAATGGTGAGTTGCAGTGGGGAATAAATAAAACGAAGAGTTATATATATAGCCCCTTTTCCAATTAAGCAAATAAATAAAAAGCATAAAACTCGTGAAGATCCAAATATTCCTAAAAAGAGATATCTATTCCTTTTCATTTCAAAAATAATTTGATAGTCTTTCAATTTCCTAAAAATAGAGCGTCTGACTTGTCTGAATAAATATGCTTTAGTTTACTTAATCTATTTGATTATAATCTATATGTATTCTGACAATACAAAAAAAAACTGATAGAGAGAACGAAAGTACAACAGGAACAAATAGTCGGATGTATTGCATTTCATCATATACTTGCATAATTGTATAAATCATAGGAAAATATGTAATAACGTGTGCTTATATGTTAACTCCAATTTAAAGCGTTGTCACAATTTTGAGAGAATAATAGTTAAATTCAAAATACTGCTTATATTTACTCATCTAACTCTAAATATACATAGTAAAACGTAAGTCAACTCACGAAGAATTACATTTTTTTTATCTTATTGACCTTGCCGAACCGAAACCTTCGGATATAAATTTAAGCAACTGATATTTTTACATAAAAAATTAATATTTTTACGTGATCTCTTTGATATGAATAGTGAGTGGGTCTCACTTTTATGTGAGGGAAATTTAGAGTAATGCTAGAGACAACTTATTCTACAATTATTTTACAATTTACGGATGTGACATACTCAAACTCAGCATATTAATGAACAAATTGCTTCAATGTAGTCTTCGGACCCACATAAAAACTGAGGTAGAGTGTGTCATATCAGTAAATTGTAAAATTAGTTGTAAAATAAGTTGTACCTCTAGCATTATTCAGAAATTTATATCAATTTAACATATAGAAATATAAGTTTCCTAAATCAATTTTTAAATTTTACCCTAACTTATTACGTGCAAGCAGAGTAAAATGGGAATTATCGGACTCCAAAAGGACCCAAACCAAGTCCATTCCATTATTCTAATTCAATAAAATAAAATAAGCCCATTCTATTATTCAACAAAATTCGTAGACAATAATGTTTAAAATTAACCGTCAGGTGAGCGTGAGGTGAGGGGATCTACTATAAATATTTAATACAATTCTTTTCATATTATTTTATCATTATTGATTTTTAAATCAAATTAATTAAGAGATTTTTAAACTCAAAATTGCTATAATTGTTTTTAAAAATTTAATCAAAACAATGGTCAATTTTGAGTTTGAAAATATATTTTAAGCTGACTTTCAAGAGTCAATAATAATCATATCATTTGAAACGGAGGAAGTAAAATATATTTATTAGTAGCTATTAACATTTTAATTATTTAACTTTTAAAATTTTAATTAAGATTTTTTAAAAATGTAAAATTGATACAAATTTAAGTAATTTTAGACACTATGATAAATATTACTATAAAGTATCTATAAAAAAATACTATTACTTATGTGTTCTATTTTATTAAAATTTAAATAAAGCATATCATTTTCATATTTAGTGTTTTAAACTAACTTTTTTAAAGGTGAAAAATAATCGTACTCTCTACATCTCAAACAAAAAAAATCATTTATAAAATTATCGAATATTAAACATTTATTTTTCTTTCGTGCATATCCTAAGACTAATAAGTTGTTAGTTTTTCAATGTAGTATGTAAATCAATTTACATGACAACTCAAGGGCGTCACACTATGTTATACTATTATAACTAAAAGATAAAATTTTATAAGATTTGTTTTAATTGATATATTTTTTTTGTTATTAATAAAATCTTAATATAGTGATTAAGATTGAGATTCTATAATTTGTCTTAGTTCGATTATCATTTGTATTAGTTTCGTTAGTTGGATTCTCATGCATTTGTGTTAGTTTGGTCTTTGTTTCGACTCTCATTTGTAAATTTGAGACAAATAGTAAGTTTCTTTATTAATATGAGGCATGATAATAATCTAATTTGCCAAATTTAAAGTAGACTTATAAATTTGAGACAAATTTAATTTATCAAATTTAAAATTGTTAATAAATTCAGAAGCACACCATAATAGTATTTTTTTTCATTCCACGATAATAATAGTTTTAGCTTTATGCATACAAATTAAGAAAGTCAATTAATTTCACCTAGAGGATTAAGTTTTATGTAAAATTCTATCGTTATCCCTTTGCCTTTATATAGAAAGTTGAGAACTAATAAACAATACATCAAAAAAGAAGAAGAGAGAACTAATAAAATGAGAGACAAACTTTCTTCAAAAAAAAATAAAAAATGTAACGATTATAGAGAAAAATAAATAAATAATTATCTTAGAAATTACGAATAAATTAAAACAAAAATTATCTATTTTAAAATAACTATTGGAATAGAGATATTATGTACACAAAATACCTGAAAAATAAAATAAAAGAACACTCCAATTATAGTAATAAAAAAACAAATAAGTACAAAAGATGAATAAAACAAGTGGGACCAAAAATAAGGATAAAAAAGGTGTGTGATTTGAGAGAAAAATAAAGGACGGGAAGGAGGCTTGACTTAGTAGAAAAAGAGGAGGGAGGAGGAAATGCCTTGACCACCACCACCACCTCATCATCACGAACTTCTTCTTCACGGAGACACAGTCTTCTCTCCTAAACCGCGTTACATTTCTATAGCCCGCCTTCATTCTCCCGCCCCCCTTCTGTACAAAATTAAACACTTATATAAACAAACACACTCAAAAATTAAATTAAAATTCATACGGATTTACAACACCTGAACGGAGCCCATCGGTGATCATAATTAAACTTCCGGTCAATGGCCGCATTCCCGGTTAGAGTTTCCATTAACAACAACCAATTTTCCATTTCAATTTCTACGAGCAGTATGAAGAAGGCTACCAATGCATTGTAAAATTTACAAATGCATTGGTGGCAAAGTGCCTTCTCTCCTCCTCCCTCGTCCCCGTCTTCCTCCACCGACATGAATCTCCTGGACACCTACACCGGCCTGGACGATCAACCGAAATTCTCCCTTTTCTCATTCGGTGGCCGTGCCTTTGGATTCCGCTCTCACCAACGCCGCCTTTCTCGCTCCAAGAGGCTCCAAGATATTAGCCAAGACGTTCCGTCTGCGCACCAGCTCTCTCGCTCCCCTAGCGGATGCACCGTGGCTCCGCAGCCCTTGCCTCTTCCCGAATTGGCGGTTCTGCTGCGTCAAGATGTGGCCCACGCATTGCCGCCTTCCAATAGCACGGCCAGTGTTCGTTTGCCGTCTCCTAGGACGAATAAGGATCAGGCGCCGGCTCATCCTTCCAAATGTAGAGGAGGAGAGGAGAGAGAAAAATCGTCGGACGCGCTGAGAAGAGATGCACATGGCAACGGCGATGCTGTGACGTCAACAGCTGGATTTGCGAGGTAAATTCTAAAATTATTTCAAACTTATTTATTGCTATTTAAATGCATTGTATTGTGTCTGCTAATCATTCACTTGCTTTGGAATGACCATGCTCTTCTGACTAATTTTGATGTTGCTCAAATAATTGTCTGAATTCATATTTACAGTATGTGTTTTTAGTGGAGTACTTGTTATTAAGGTATTTGTGCTTTAAACCAAATTCAGATTATATTTATAAACTCGTACCAATTTGTTATGCATACATAATATGCATTAAACGAAAACTCAATAATAAGTCTAGAACGACTGGACTGGAATAATTTTACAAGTAAGAAAACTCAGAGATCATGCGATCATCTACGCAGAATAACATGATTAGTTGAGTTGATTTGGAAGCCTCTTCATATGGAACCTGCAGTCAGCAATCAGATGTTAGTGACAACTACATATTTAGGTTTTAAAAAAAATGTAGAACCTAATTACAATCAAATCTGTGGAGAGTTAACCAATAGTAGCATTTGCAGCAATTAATTTTGATACTATGTTTTACTGCTGGCCTCTATTTGTGAATTGTATTTCGTTGGATTCAGTTCAATTGGTTTTACCCACAATGCCATATATTCTGGCATTTTTTTAACTCTATGTTTGCTCCCCTTTTTTCGTGTTTCAGTAAACAAGCTTGCCAAGATGCTCGAAGGAGGACAGAACATGTTGAAACTCTGGCGTCTAGGAGGTCACCTAAAAGACCATATGGTGCTGAAAAAAGTCCAAATAACTGCATGCTCCCTAACAGTGTTCCAAGTAGTTCGTTTTCAAGTCCTTCACTCAGCCCACATAGAAGTCCTGGTGATCCTTTTACATCTCATCACACGTCTCCTCAAGTGTTTCCAGTTTGGTCTGCACCAGAGCTGGCTCCCTCAGATATGAATCTAGGTTTTGGACATTCTTATCAAATGCCTTGCGATATAACTGCAATTAGTGTTGATAATTCACCCCTCCATAATCATAGACTAAGTTTTGGTCATAATGCCACAAGTCCTAGTGGATCTGTATCACCGTTGCATCCCAGATTATCCACCGACACTCCAACTGCACGACGTGAAAGTAATGCCCAGACTAATGTGCACCCTTTACCTCGCCCTCCGGCTGCTGCCATGCTATCGCAACCAGCTCCCAGTCCCACAGTTACAGCTAAACCAGAAAGAAAGAAAATTCAGTGGAAAAAGGGAAAACTTATTGGGCGTGGGACATTTGGTAGTGTTTATGTTGGCTCCAATCGGTATGTAGAATCTATGCATTTGTTCATTAAGTTATTTTGCAGAGCTTATCTTATTATATTCGTTCATTCAACAGAGAAACTGGAGCATTGTGTGCGATGAAAGAAGTTGAATTATTACCAGATGACCCAAAATCTACAGAATGTATAAGGCAATTAGAGCAGGTTGTACTATATGTTTATTATATTTTCGTATCTTTTCTTCATTTCTGTAGTTATGTTTGGAGAATGTCTTGTGACGCTTGTTCTCCTTGACTTATGTACCCCTTCTCTTTCTAATTTTTTTTTTGTTTTTGTTTCCCTATACAGCTATACTATTTTATTTTTTTTGCTAAATTACAGCTATACTATTTGAACTTGAGTGAGCCCTATGCAATTTTCTACGAGATGTGTGTGATAAAACAAGAATATTACTAATCACAAAGTACAGGTTTCCAATGTTTTATTAGCCATTTTGGGAAATTATTACCAGCTCTAGAATATGTGCATTGTAGGTTGAAACCACATAGTTAACTCGTGTAAGTGTCTTATGTTTACACTTTTTAGGAATTAGCTCTGACCCATGAATTTTAAATATATCTCTGCTTGATCTGGTAAGGAGTTTTTAAGGATTTGCTGGGATATTTCCTATGGATTTTTGAATACACTGACTTTAAGTTTTTTCTTTGTTAGTTTCCTTTTGTTTTCCCCATTGTTTTTGTTGAATTGAAATTTTTCGTACATTAGTTTGCTACTTTCCTGCTTTCCCTACATAGGGTTTGAAATGGCCGTCAACTATAAATGAGACCTTAATTTATTTTAGAAGTTCAAAGAAATAAATACATATTTTTGATAGAAAGAAACATATATATTTGGTGTAGAATAGATGTCCACGAAGAACTTTTATATTCTCGATGTACGTTATTGGTTAATCCACTTCTTAATGAGTCATAGTTTGTCTAACTAAAAGTTTAATTCCGAATGATATTAATTTAATGCAATTTTCTCTTTGATTGTTCATTACATGCATTGAGATCTTTAGGGTAAAATTATTACTCCAACTCGGATAAACTTTACTTACAAAATAATTAATTTGTTGATACTCTACTCTGTCCACTGTCGCAGGAAATTAATGTTCTAAGCCAGCTAAAGCATCCGAACATTGTGCAGTATTATGGTAGTGAAATAGTGAGTGATTCCCTGTTGCATGCTGATGCTTATGTTTGCACTCAGTAGTCTCTGCTTACCTATGGTAATGAGAATTTAATTTTGTGCACATGCAGGTTGGTGATCGATTTTACATATATTTAGAGTATGTTCACCCTGGTTCTATAGTTAATTATATTCGTGACCATTGTGGAGCAATCACAGAATCTGTTGTACGCAATTTCACTCGTCACATTCTTTCTGGGTTGGCTTACTTGCATAGTACAAAGACAATACACAGGTACTAGTCTTCAAAAAAAAAAATTTGATTTTCAGTATTCAATTTTCAAGAGTATCAATCTCAACTACAACATCCATTATACTTTTTCATATGTAACCACAAATGTAGAAAGCATTTGTGTAACCGCTGTTAAGATATATGGGATTGACAATTGACATGAGCACCTTAATGTTGCTGGGGGTGCATTCTTGAGTGCCAAGTTTGATGATGATTTCAATTCGTAGGGACATCAAAGGAGCTAATTTGCTTGTTGATGCATATGGAGTTGTCAAGCTTGCTGACTTTGGGATGGCAAAACATGTAAGTTTTGAACTTTTAATTATTGAAATTGTGAATGGTAGACTAAGAGTACTAAATGAAAACATTTATGGATCCATAAGTATACCTCGTTCCTTGACAGTAACTGTGTGCTAAAAGTTAAGTATCCAGTTGAGCTATGTAAAGTTCTAAAAGGATTTGAACCTAGGGCAGGTCTGCAGTTATACCTCTATGGAAAGAGAGTTAATGGATGTTAGTTATCTGCATATCTTGATATAATTATGTTCATACTGTAATCTATGAAAAAAGAGTTGATGGATGTTAGTTATTTGCAGTTCTGCTTATCTTGATGTAATTTGTTTATGCTGTAATCTATTCTATTTGGATATATTATACGGTACTTAACCTATAGGTTTTAGGTCTGTTGTTGGATAGCTTTGATGGCTTTTTCCTCATAGATCCCTGTGTTATTCCCCCCTTTTATTTTCTTTATAGAACCTAACTTATTTGAATATATGACCTTCTCTAGTTGACAAGAGGAGTAAGATGGATTAGTTATATTTGCATAAGAAATGGAAAAGGATAACTAGAGAAGGAAATGTCATGATTAATAGGGGATGGGGATTTGAGAACAAGGGTAAATATCACACAGATAATTCTCACACAAAACTCAAAAATTCATATAATTCAATGTATACATCACTATTTATAATACTCCTAAACAATTTTCCTAACGGACTCTAATAAGATAACTATAAATTAAAGAAACTAATTAAAATACAACTTCTAATTCATGGGCTTCCAAAGCCTTTTATATTGTTTTAACCAAGTCTTGCGCCGGGCTTGTCCTACATCAATGATCTTGGTATAGTGCCCACTTCTACATTCCCCCTTTATTCTGCATCACGGTATTGAACCAAACTCCCCAACACTCCCTGGAAAGGTATATTTATCACTATGTGCCATTGACTTGTATGATGGATTGGCCATCTACATGCTAACAGTGATAGATAGGAAAGGTCTTGTATCTTGATTGTTGATAATTTTTTTAGTGGTAAGTGAGTGCTCTGTGGTGTCTTTATCATTGTTAGTTGTTTCCGTTTGTCTTTAATCATTTTGGGGATTGAAAGATGGTCTTGTTACACAGCTTACTGAACAAGCTGCTAATCTTTCTCTGAAGGGAAGTCCATACTGGATGGCTCCTGAGGTATGTTCTTGTTGCAACATCATAGATTTTCAGTGCGCACAGTCCTGCTGCTCCATACTAACAGCTCTTTTGCTCCCTGCAGCTCTTACAGTCTGTGATGCAGAATGATTCTAACCCTGATCTTGCTCTAGCTGTTGATATTTGGAGCTTGGGATGTACTATTATTGAAATGATGAATGGGAAACCTCCATGGAGTGAGTGTGAAGGGGTAAGCACTTACTGTTACTTGATGTGCTTTATTTATTGTGATTTGTCCATAGAAACTCAGTATTTGTATCATCAGATTCATGTTGATTAGCTTCTTGCTGCTTCCTCCCCTACCCCCAGAACCAGATTGTATCAATGTACTGAATGGGATGTTACCCACTTACTGCACAAAGATCAAAAGTTTCTCTTTCCATGCATTTCCTTAATATGTACATGTATATATATACACACACACAAACACATACAAACACTCACACAATAATTTTGATCCCATTAAACAATCAAAATAAAAGAAAAGCAAGTGAGAAGGGTGTATGAAGAATTTGGGGCAGAGCACATCTGAAAATACTATTGTCTTGAAATTTGTCACCATAAACGCAAACAAAAACTTTAGCAACAAAATATATAGATATGGTATGGAGTAGAAATCAAGGGGAAAAGAAACGGAAGTTATTTTTTATATTCTCAATTATTGTAGATTACATTGCATGGGTGAAAAATAGGGGATGAACATAAAGACCACTCGTTTGTGCTATGCAACTAGTAAGACCCTAAACCAAAGTCAAGTAATTGGAACTATTAGTTACTAAAACCATTGAAGAATCAAAAGATATCAGATGAGAATTTTTGATGTGGAGCTGATTTCCTGGAGAGCTATACATACAAAATATATAGATTATAGAAAAAAGGCCATCTTCCTTTGTTTCCAACTGGTGTACGTTAATTGATGCTGTATCCTTCCTAATTTTTTCTCGGGGCACGGAATATTTCCGAACTTACCTTCCACACAACCAACAAAAGACAACTAAATATTTGTTTGGCATGTCATGATTTTCTTGTGCGAGTATATTGGACTTGATGCATGACATCTAATTCTCTCCATGTAAGGGGAAACGTATGGTTTATCATTTATGTGCCAATCTTTTCTTTGTTTCATTGCAGAAACTAATACATCATGATTTTCATATCCATTTTTCGCATATAACTTAAATACTTATATACTTCAAGGGCTGTTTTTTCCATGCATGGGCCATATGCCCCAACTTGTTGTATTTCCAATGGACTTACTGTAATATTAATTTTTACTGGCTGACTGCATTAATATAATACATTAGTCACCCGTTTCCTCTGTTATATAAGCTGGTTCCATTTGCTTCTGTTACTACAGCCTGCAGCAATGTTCAAGGTTCTAAGAGAGACTCCACCCATACCTGAAACATTGTCCCCCGAAGGCAAGGATTTCTTACGCTGTTGCTTTATAAGAAATCCGGCAGAACGGCCGTCAGCTAGCATGTTGCTAGAACATCGATTCATGAAAAACTCACAGCAGCCAGATTTTTCATCTTACAACCAGGCACTTAATGGGATGAAACTGTTGGTAAATACAATTTCGTATTGCATGGTTTTTATTTATTTATTTATGGATCATGGCAAAAAGTAGTATAACATTTTAACTCTAACAGGATAAAGCACATTCTCAAGCAGAGCGTCCCACTCCCATCTACAAACTTGATCATGTCCCAGTATCGACAGGTGCACAGAGCACCAGAGGAAAAGTGGCATACAGGTAAGAGTTTCTTTATCCATTCCCCTTTCTTTCAAATTCTGAGCAAGTTTTGCATGATTGTTAGCTCAAGCTCTATGCTTTGATTCTTTCTACAGTGAGACGGGCCAAAGATCTAGCGGTGAAACTTCCGAGTGGACAGTGGCCCCCCCGTCATTCTCCTCGTTCTACTCTTGATCCCCTTCTTATTTTATCCTCTTCAGGCTTGGGCCAGCACATAGATCATTCCCCAGTTCCATGAAGCAGGTTGTTAGGATTAACCGTCCCCAATGACCTTGAAGTGAAGTAACTACCATGTCTTTTATTAGACATGGTTTTGCCTTGAAGGTCCTTTGGTTCAAGACTGACTTCCATGGTCACACTTAGATTAGCTCGGAGTGGCTTCCCATTTCCCAGAATATTTCCTTGGGACTGGTAAAATCTAGAATCAGGCTTTGTATAATTTTTTTCCCCAGCCAATTGGAGGAGTTGTCTTTTCATGCATTTTCGATGCATGTAGGTCGGAGGCAAGCTGAACGTTGTAGATATCTTAAGGTTTCAGTTATGTATCTCATGATTTTCTTAGTACTGGTTCTGCTATTTATGTTTCTTGTAATAAATTTTAGCACAGCAATCCCTAATCCATGTAAATATAAATGGAAGAGTTAGACATAGTCCCTCCTTTTATATGCTGCTGGCCTGGGGATTCTTGTGATTTTTTACTCGTCTATTTTTTTTAAATTCTAAGGTTTGACAATTTTTACTAAAAATATGCTCCAATGGTCCTAAAACAAGGAGAAGAAATTAACGAGTTGTTGGTCCGCAGGCTTACATTACCTTACACCCGTAACTACAGTCCAAAATCAAATCCTCGGCCATAATTTGAGGTTTTTAATTCCTGATTTGGTGAAAGCAAATCCTGATGTTGTGAAAGGTAAATAAATAAATAATAATTAAAGCTGAAAAAAGACAAAAGGCTGATTTAAGTGGCAAATACCTCCTTACCTTGTTTGGCAAATTAATTTCCAGTGCAATCACGTGATTCCGTCCTCATCTTCCTCTTCCCACCCCATTCACCATTCACCATTTTTTATTTATTTTTTTTGTCTTCTATCTATAATTCTATATAGGCCGTTTATAAGTCGCAACAGTTGGCCACACACACATACATACAAACAAAACCCTCTGCCTCTAGAGAAATTTTCAGAGAAAAAGTAGGAATTAAAACAGAGAGAAAATGGAGGCACCTACAATCCAATCCATAGATAACTCCAGCGGCAGCAAAACCAACCTTGCTGAGGACGATGAACAAGACAAACTCATCAATCAATGGTAATTAAGTAGCTCTCTCTTCATACCCATTTATTTTTATTTGATTTTTTCCCCCACAATTTCTGAATTTTTAATTTAATTTTTTGGTTTTATCTATTTTGTTGGTGTTGCAGTTGTTCTTGCTTCTATGATTGCTGGGACTACTGTTTTGACTACTGGTGCTGCTAAACACCCGCTAGATAGATTCATATTTGGGAATTAGTATTATGGTTGTATGTATGATTTAATGAGGAAAATTATTGAGTCAAGTATAAATGGTTGTTTCTTCTCTTCTCTGTGGCCGTTATTAACAATCGTTTTCGTATCTCGAATCAATAAAATTCCCTTATTTTCATGCGCTGAAGTGGTGACATTTGACTTTCTCAGATTCTTAAATGTCCTTGTGAAGCCTTTTTGAAGCTACTAAGGATTTCTTCTGCTCAAAACATTTAGAAACAACAAAAGATTTGTAGGCTACTCTTATTTTCGGCCCAAAATAATGGAGGCTGTGTATTTTAAAATTTGTACGTTGATGCAGAAAATTTATTTCTTGCTTAGGAAACATGACCAATACTGTGTCACCACTGTATTTGGTGAATTGACCATGGTAACCGGACCCGGAAATATCACTACTCTGTTTTTAGACCAAAAAGGAATATTATAAGCTTGTTCAGTAGTATGCATGCCAAAACTTTTATTTCTCTATAATGTTGTAGGCTCTCCACAAAAGCCAGCCTGCATATACTTTTATCCTTTCTTTCATGTCACTATCTTGCCAGGCCAGAGCTTATGTTTCTGAATGAAAAGAAAACGAACTAGCTTTCCTTGTTTATTAAAAACTTCTATCCTGGATGTGAATTATAAAGTGAAACAATCAATATATCAAGAATAGTCACCAAATTTTACTGCATTTCTTCCATCTTTTTCTTCCCTTCTTATAAAAACATATTCTAATTGATTCATAAGAAGCAAAAGATGAAACCTTTACTAGCCAACACCACCTCCCCTTCATTTGTATTGGTCCACCATGATCACTGCATCCATCTAATGTCTGCTATCAAATATATATCCAAGTCGCCGGTATCAAATTCAGTGTATACCTAATTTCCCACTCATCTAATAGGGCATATAATAAGCTGTCACTTTCTTGTGCGTAAATATCCCCCATGATTTTATATGAGAGATTAAGCATATATATAATCTCAAATTTAACATGCATATGACTTGAATGAAACCTTTATTAGCATCTATCTGGCCTTTAGGCCATCAAGAGTGAGTGTGTCGTCATCATCTCAGTGAAACCTAGTCAATTTTGCTGGTCTAATTAATTTATCTGCATCCCACTAGTTGACAATTTGCTGTTTTCTGCACCGGGAATTTTTATACTTCAATGCGAGTCTGACCGGTTTCTTCACCTAATTGAAAATTGTGGAACCATACCAAACTTAGCTAAGAAATTTAGACACACATCTTTTTAGTGGCTCTGCCACTTTCAAGATAACATAATACTAATTATACTAACCACTAAATTTCTCCGTTATAAATTGGTTCAACTTGCTACTAATTATCACACCCTCGTTGAGAAATATAATTGTTCTTGTGACACTAGAGACACTAAAGAAATGGCTCCAAGTGCCTCCAATCTTCTCTTTATTTTCGTCTTGTTTTTGGGTCATGATCTTGTAGACAGCCAACTCGATTATAAGTTTTATGATGCCGCTTGTCCCAGCTTGTCAAAGATTGTAAAATATAGTATCTGGCCAGCCATTGCCAACGATACCAGAATGGCTGCATCTCTTTTGCGCCTTCACTTCCATGACTGTATTGTTAATGTAATCAGATTGTCACGTTTGCTTTTTATTCTCCTGCAAATTTCCTCCTCACTTACTGGCAAATCAAAATAAATTCTACGAAAGCTATACATTTTAATTACACCTCTTAAAACTATTTTTCAAATTGGTTGGGAATGTATTCATGTAATGATAAGCTTATCGGCTGACATATGTGCTGATAACAGCTGCAACTATAATTTGAGTAAATGCCAAATTGTCTGCCATAAGTACTGATTGCTTATTGCTTTCTATAGGGCTGTGACGGGTCTGTGTTACTCGATGCTACCAGCACATTCACTGGTGAGAAGAATGCAAACCCTAACCGGAATTCTGCCAGAGGTTTTGAGGTTATTGACAAAGTAAAGGCAGATGTGGAGAAAGCTTGCCCGTCCACTGTTTCTTGTGCTGATATACTGACTCTTGCAACCAGAGAGGCTGTTTATCTTGTAAGAAACTTGTTTTAAGATACATATATTCCTTTGTTCTTCTTCTTCTAAATCAACATTTTCACTACCATTTATTAACTCCTCACACATCAGAATATGTGGTTAGGACCGAAGTGTTTATAAAATCTCAACCTTTCTACCAAGGGTACCCACAAGTCATGACATTTTGGGAAAACTTGTATACTGATCCTTTTAAGAGAATTTCTTTTTAAATTTCTTAGGTTGGAGGACCTCCTTATTTTGTCCCCTTGGGACGCCGTGATGGCGTTACAGCGAGTGAAAGTGCAGCAAACAGGGATATTCCATCACCATCCGAGCCTTTGGAAAACATTACTGAAAAATTTACTTCTAAAGGTCTGGACATAAAAGATATGGTTGTTCTCTCAGGTAAGCATGCACGTTTTATCGAGTTATTTATATGCTGTTTTCCTTGTAAACTAGTAATAATAGCACTTATAACATAGAAAAGAAAACATTTTACATCTCAAGTTCTTAGTTTACATGATTTTTATATCTATCTATTACTCTTGTGTTATGTTTCAGGTGCACACACAATTGGCTTTGCTCAATGCTTTACATTCAAAAAAAGGCTATTTGATTTTGATGGTTCCGGAAATCCTGATCCAAACCTTGATACATCACTTCTCAGCAATCTTAAAAATGTATGTCCAAATCTAGATTCTTCCGACAGTAACCTGGCTCCACTGGATCCAGTGACAACTAACAGATTCGATAACATGTATTATAAGAACGTGGCAAACAATTCCGGCCTCCTCAGGTCGGATCAAGCACTTATGGAGGACAATAGGACTGCTGCCATGGTGATTAATTACAGCAACTATCCCTATTTGTTCTCCAAGGATTTTGCATCATCCATGGTGAAACTTAGCATGGTCGGTGTGCTTACAGGTAAAGATGGGGAAATAAGGAAAAACTGTAGGGTGGTAAACTGATAAAGCTACTCCCTAGCTAGATCTAAATTATGCTGTGTTGAGTAAATTTTATGCATGAAAAGGCCTGTGATATGGGCATGTTTGTGGCATATCAAGTCATATACACCAATCTGATGATGTATAATAATAATGCTAGTAACTTCATAAGTGGAAAGTGCTTGCAAGATAGTTTAGAAGCTTCCTAGTTATATGATCCAGTTATATTTAAATTTCTATTTGCTCTACAAGAACACCAATATTTGTTTTGCAAACATATGTAGTTGTTCCTATACGAAAAAAAAACAATATTGGTCACTTGCATATTAATTCATGAGCTTGTGGGACCATTGTAATTTGATTTTTGGAATTTTTAAGAGATGGTGTGTACTATCTAATTATTTTTTAAAATATTTAGGGCCTATTTTGTATATCATGGACTCGCTAGTTAATTCAGAACTAACAAAAAATTGAAGAGAGATAATACTACTATTGAAAAATATAGATTAGGCTTGTGGACAATATAGGACTATCACACATAATTTACTAATTAGAACCTTAATAAATAGCTGGTTCTTTAATTTGAACAAACATTAGGGTGTAATCGAGTCGATCTGAACCAAACAAATAACTGCTCGAATTTGACTTCGAAAAATCAAATTCACACTCGAATTCGACTCGGATTCGAATTGTATTTAAAAAACTCTACTAAGATTCGACTTGACTAGAATATTCATTACTCAAATTCGATCTGACTCGGATTAAATTATATTCAAACTACTTGCGAGTTTCGAATTCGAGTCTCCACATAATTTATAATAAATATAATTATATAATAAATTTATTAATTTACTTAAAAATGAGAAAATATATTTATTATTACACTCTACAGATATATAATAATAATTAATTATCCTAAATTGATTTAACTTTATATATATTATAAGAGAATGTATCGAGTATCTAATCGAACATGTATCAATCGAGTATTTATCGGATCACAATTGAAAATTTTAGTAAGTTTAAATGTTAAACGAATCGAAGTAGTTTGAATCATATTATTAATAAATCCGAGACTTACATTGTATTTTTTTGAGTTGACTCAAATCGAGCTTAAACACACAACATAACTCAATTTAATTTAGATTTTTATAAGATCGAGTTTTTGTCAGGTAAAATTGGATTAGGGCCCAAACGGTGACATCACAGGTAAAGCTGTGAAGAGAAGAGCAACAGGCTAACAGCCGACAAACGGTGGTGTGCTCCTATCACTTACCATATCACAAAATTACGACTTTTGCCTCCACTACATAAAATTATACGAATAAATAAAAATTAGATAGAAAAAATTGGACTCAAGTGTATTTAAATTTTATATATTTATATTTTGATCTTCAATAGGGATAAAAATTTAAATAGGTGGAATTCAAATATAGTTGAATCTAATTTTTCTGTCCAATTTAGAAAAGTCTAGGGGGACCGGTTTCTACCGACCGGTCTAGCGGCCGACAATTTTTTTTTATGACTCCCAAATAATTTATGAACCAGGATCCTCTCCATTTTAAGTGAATGGAGACTCTCCATTTCATGGTTTATATTTAAAATGTATTGGAATATGACATCATGCTGACAGGAAGAGAAGAGAGCATATTTTAAATCTGGACTATGAGATGGAGAGTCTCCATTTATTTGAAATGGAGAGGATCGTAGTCCACCATTTATAATATTTATTGAAACTGAAATTTTTACGAATTCAATTATTTAGGTGTCATTTAAATACAGATAAAAATAAAATTACACAGATTGTATAATTCTATTTTTGATATGTATCTAAATAATACATAAATCTCTGAATTCTAATCATAATAAATATTATAAATTGTTCGAGAGTTATAAAAAAAAACCCATCTCCAGAAAGACTAGTCCAATTTTATGTCCGCGAGCTTTTCGTCCACGCCTTCACCACCTGCCAATCAAATCAATGTCGTGCACTTTTCACTGATCGGGTGATATTAATGCTAGATTTCGATCCAACGGCTGACACGCTTTTACATCACATACTGCTCTGTCCCATTCTATCAAATCCACTGTACCCCGCGGATCATCACCCACATTACAAGTTTACAACCCTCTTTGTACGCTTGTACCCCTCGTTGGTCTTTACTCCAAAATAAATACCCGGGGTTTAGGGTTTTACTCTCTTCAATCGGTGTTGAAGAAGTTTAATCAAAATACATTTAGAGAGGGAAAAAAATGGCGGATCCGAATCCAAGGTGTTTCATGGACTTGAGCATTGGAGGAGAAATTGAAGGGAGAATAGTGATGGAGCTTTACAAAGATGTTGTTCCTAAAACTGCCGAAAATTTCAGGGCTCTTTGCACCGGAGAGAAGGGCATTGGCCCTAACACCGGCGTTCCCCTCCATTTTAAGGTTATTCTTTTTTCCCTCTCTCTGTATGTGCCTATGTATATGCTTATCTTCTATATACAAAAGTATCCATGTCAAATCTGTTTTGATTTAATATAAATCAGTAATGCACGGTTAGGGGTTTGACATTGTTTTATTGGATATTAATGTTGATGTCATTACTTCTAGTTAAAGCTAGAAACTTACTATGTTTGAAGCTCTTAGAAAGTGATGGTAAAAATACGAAAAGAAAAGTAAGTTAAGAAAGTATATATAGTTGTATTTTCTTTATTTGTATTGGTTAACACGTGTCAAAAGTTCTAAGGGCTCTGTTTTTTTGGATGGAGAGAGTAAAGTCTATTAATACTTTTCATTGCACTTAGTAGCATAAAAGTTGTGTGCTTCTTCTTGAGGGGGGATAAAAGGAGAGATTTTATTAGAAGGAAAGATATAAAATAGTGAAAAGAGAGGGACAAGGAGACCAAACCTATAAAAGGGGTTCTAAATATAAAACATATTAAAGGAGGGCAGCTCTCCACTCTCTACAAAGATCAGACACAGACTGCCATTAAAAGCACCATGGCAGAGGTCCATAAATATAACACTAGTCCCACATCTAAAAATATAGAAAAATTTGTCTATATAAGGAACTAAGTTATTAATAATAGTATCTTCAGTCATGATATTTTGGGTAAATCTATGGTGGGCTGAGATGACCTAAGAAGATATTATTGCGCTATTGGTTTAAGGTCTTGTTTGAATGAATATGATTCGATTCGGACTTCGGATTTGACCCAAGATTTGTTCTGAATTCGGGATTTGACCTGGGTTGTTTTATATGGTATGAGAGCCGAGTCTTGAAAGCTCGGGTCGGGTTATTCGATCCGATTGTCGGAGGTGGGGACACGAAGACTAGTGATATTATTTCACAATGGAGAGAGGTCCGGAGGTGGGGACACGAAACTAGCCGGTATTATCCCACAATGGCTAGAGAGGCAAACATCTATGAACCATGTGTGTGATCAGTTCTGACGGGGATGTCAAAAATTTAAGTGGGAAAGTTTGTAACACCCCAGTATCACATCGAAAGATATGGAAAAAATTTATCTATATATAAGGAATTAAGTTATTAAAAATAGTAACTTCAGTCATGGCATTTTTGGTGAGTCTGTGGTAGGCTAAGATTACTCAAAAAGATACTATTGTGCTAGTGGTTTAAGGCGGCCTTGTTTGGATGGATTTGATTCGATTCGAATTTGGAATTTAACCCAAGATTTGTTCCGGGATTTGACCCAGGTTGTTTCTATACAACGAAGCAGTATTGGAAATAAGTGGTCTCTGTTTATACTTTAATTTGAAATTGAAAAGCATGGTGATACTTCTTGAAATTTTCGTTCTCCCTATAGCTGATAGCTTGGTTCTGAAGCAAAGCAGCTCCAACTTTTTATTTATTATTTTTTGAGGCTTTGCATGAGTTCTTCTTGGAGGAAAGTACTTGAAGTATCAGAGTTGTATAGATCTTGCTCCCTTCTCTTATCCTGTGGTGCTAGAACTCTTTTGTGAATGTTAAATTGATGCATTCTGGCTGATTGTATTCCTCTCACCCTTATTAATGACACTAATCTATTAAACTCTATGTGTTTGAAAGCTGTTTAACATCTGTTATTTAAAACTAAATGATCATAGATTCATACGTAGAGATAACTACCATGAAATGTATACTTAATCCTCATGAGCATGAATATATCACTTGAGGGCTATTGCAAGCTGCCTTCTGCCAATCATGTAGTCATTTTTGTCTTAAATTATGTTCTCTGGAGTTCTTTCGCTAATCATAGCTCTGCAATCATAGCAGGGCTCCTGTTTTCATCGCATTATCAGAAGCTTTATGATACAAGGTGGTGACATATCTGCTCGAAATGGAACTGGTGGAGAATCCATCTACGGGTTGAAATTTGAAGATGAAAACTTTGAACTAAAACATGAAAGAAAAGGAATGCTATCCATGGCTAATACTGGTCCTGATACCAATGGTTCTCAATTTTTCATCACCACTACTCGCACATCTCATTTAGATGGAAAGCATGTCGTGTTTGGTAAGGTAATCAAAGGAATGGGGGTGGTTCGTTCAATCGAGCATGTTACTTCTGGAGAGAATGATAGCCCCACTCTTGATGTTATAGTAGAGGATTGTGGGGAGATTCCTGAGGGAGCAGATGATGGGGTATCTAACTTCTTTAAAGATGGTGATACTTACCCTGATTGGCCAGCCGACCTTGACGTGAAACCAGATGAAGTTTCTTGGTGGATGAGTTCTGTGGACTCAATTAAAGTTTTTGGAAATGAACAGTTCAAGGTAGATGCCATCTAGACATGCTTTCTGACTTTTTTATTTTAGGAAAACATAACTTTAACTTCTGCAGTCCTGACTCATACTATAATCATCCATACTAGCTCACTCATTTAATATGAACTTCAGTTCTGGATTATTATTTTTTGCAAATGTCCTCAATTATTATGTAGTTTATAACTGATTAAAAAATGCCTTCTTACCCTAACTTGTTTTTTTGCCTCATGGGTTATGCTAGTAGTATAATTCTGACAGCATCATAGATTTGACAGCAACATATATTTTTGGTTACGTACGCGCTATGAATTGTAATTTTCTTCTCATCAATATAAGTTGTTCATGCTGTTTTTGACACAGAAGCAAGATTATAAGATGGCTCTTAGAAAGTATCACAAAGCTCTCCGTTATGTGGATGTTTGCTGGGAGAAGGAAGACATTGATCAAGGTGAACCAACGAGCCCCACTTTAGTATTTCTAATTTCTGGTAAGTAGAATTTAGTCTTGCATGTGTTGTGAATCCCTAATGGCATTATTTGTGCAATTGACAGAAAAAAGCAACGCTCTAAGGAAAGCGAAGTCTCAAATATTTACAAATAGTTCCGTAAGTTTCCATATATCTCATCTCTAGGAAAGGCTTTAGTTTTTGAATTATGATAAACATTTGGCTAATGTTTGTTGAGTAACTGATATGTTAATAATTGTGGTATGATATTAGGTAAAGAAAAAATATTTGTTAAATTGGAGTATAGTAAAAACTTTTTTAGAAGCAGGCTCCTAAAGTAGTTTGATTTTATGGATAAATATACTCATCTTGACTAATTTTTTTCTTCCCTCCAAGTATTTTCAATTTCAGTGTGCTGCCTAAAATTGTTTGTGGTGTGTTGCTGTTGTTGGAAACTTGTATTTAGGATTTTGCGAATAAGTTGAAGTGTAGGAAAAACGGTATGGGAAAATTGTGCAGGATTTTGTGAGACAAAGAAGTTCAGGGTGTTTTTAATTTGTAAAATTCAAAGTTAAAGAGAATGGTGTTACAACCGATATTTGTTTGGTATGATATGATTTGGGAATGAAATTTGAGGCTGATTTGGGGATTAGAGTAGCAAGTCATCTAGTGGCTTGAAAGAGGAAAAGAAAGAAGTATAAGCTTATAATCTCAACATCATAATTCAATATTGAGTAAATTGATCTTGATTTGGGGATTAGAGTAGCAAGTCATCTAGTGGCTTGAAAGAGGAAAAGAAAGAAGTATAAGCTTATAATCTCAACATCATAATTCAATATTGAGTAAATTGATCTTTCACCCTAGAGTCCTAGACTAGTGTCACTAGACAAGACATGTATAAGTATCCAATAACATAACTAGGGATGTAAATGGTAACTAAAAAATTCGTATTCGTCTGCATTTGTATTCGAAAAAAAACGGATATTATTCGTATTCGAAAAAAAACGGCAAATAAACGGATACGAATACGGATATAGGCGTATTCGTATTCGTTTAACATCCGATCGTAAATATATCCGACAGATAGTTGATATCCGGATTCAGATTCGTATTCGAAATTCGTATCCAAATAACTTATATATATATATTAATTATTATATAATAAGCAAAATAATTTTTTTAAAGTGGCATTCCTTATATAATAATTAGTTTTCTTTATCATACAAAAATTATTTTTAAAATATATAATTTCACTTTTAAAAAGTAGGAAATAACACTTTTATTCTAATATTAATAAACTGAAATAAATTGATTTAAGTATAGTTAATATATTTTTACTATTATAAAGTTAAAATATCTAAAATGTATCATTAACCAAGAAAATTATATACTAGAAGAACAAAACTATAGTTATTAGCTTGTTATAAGTGCTTTACTTTCAAAACTTATTTGCAATGTTGGGAGGCGGGAACAATGAACAATATAATTTTATTGTTAAAATGTGTTAAGTCCGAATTAATTTAGAATTAATAAGGGGGTTGAATATTTAATTCACGTTTATGAATTTTTGGGTGGAGGGAGTATTTATCACTTTTATTTGCCCAATTATTTAAAAATTAGAAGTCCAAATATTTAAAGTAAGTCCAAAGTAAATTTGGGTCAAGTTGGATTAACTAGTTGTCAGTTGTCACATATACATTATAACTTGCACTCTCCATAAATATAATGAAATAAAATAAATTTTTTATAACTATGTAAATTGTAATCTATGTATTGAGGATAAATTATAAATAAAAGTCTCCATAAACATATTATTAAAGTTTTAATCAAGTATTTGAGAAAAAATAATTAAATATTTAATGTAAACTTTTGAATCTAATTATAAATTATAAATATTCATACACACTACAATATTACTCCACACACATAAAATGGATATCTAAACATTAATAAGTAGAGCATTCATTTTGAAATTTAGGATTTCAAAAATGATGAAAACTTATTTGAATTGTAATTTAGAACATTGATTATTGTATTTAAATATTTATTAAAAATAAATAAATTTACATTCAGTCATTAATAAATTATATTTTAAAACTCATTATTTTTTATTCTAGTTATAGTTAGGGCTGTAAATGGTAACCGGAAAATTCGTATTCGTCCGCTTCCGTATTCGAAAAAAAGCGGATATTATCCGTTTTCGGTTTAAAGTTATCCATAAATAAATTGATACCGATACTACTGTATCCGAATCCGTATATATCTGTTTACACCCCTAAACATAACTCGACCCATAATAGGACTGTTTTCCTGCTTTGTGTCCTAAGTATGCTTAAACATCTTAAGAATCGAAAAATAAGTTACCTCCAAATTACTCTTGGTTCTCCTTATTGTGCAAAATTTTGATGGCTTTTTCCTGGTTCATTCTCTGTTTTGTGCGTTAAGGTTGGATGGTAATACTATTACTTTAGCTGTCATACTTGGCACTTGACCTAGGCAATGATAATTAGCTTGTGAAACAATGTTATAAATGCATATCAGGTGCTTCTCTGTTCCCTGGTTAGTAGTGATAGGACGGGGATTTTGGGATGAATGATAAATATCTCACAGATAATAATCTCACACAAAACTTAATCAATTCAAATTATTTAATGTATCAAAATAATGAAGTACATCACTATTTATAATACTCCTAGACAACTTTCTTAACTGAAATTGGATTCTAATAAGATAACTACCAATTAAATAAACTAATTAAAATATAACTTCTAACTCATGGGCTTCCAAAGCCTTTTATATTGTTCCAACCAAGGTTTTCAAATTCGGACCGTTCATCGAAACGGAAAAGGTACTGGGTGGATGGATCACTGGTCCAACCAGTGGTCGAACGTTATTGACCTAGTGACATCATTAATATATAAAAATAATAAATAATTAAATATATTAATTTTTATTATATATTATATATAATATTTGTTGAGAAATCAGGCTCACACAAATACACTAAGATAAATACAAACACAATACTGTATGAGATATAAAATAATAACACAAGAATTTTACGTGGAAACCCAACTGAAAAAACCACGAGGAGAGATCTCAGAAATTCACTATGAAAATAATATGGAGATTACAAACTCTCTACTGAGAAATAAACTAACTGTTTATTTCTCTCTACCTCTCTAGCTCTCTAATGCTCAAACTTGAGCTTTCTCTCTCTAACTCTCTTTTGCTTTGCTAAGTTTGATATTGCTCTCTTTGATGGTGTGCATTTCTCTTAAGCTTTGGTTGCCTTTTATAGGAGAAATGAAGGGTGGAGAAGTAAATGAGGAAGGTAGAAATTTAAGAAGAGTTGGTGAAATGTTGGTTGTTGACCAATTAATGTGGGTGAGGACTTTGACCAACAATAGGAGGCAATATTCAACAATATTTAATAAATATGTAAAATTAATCAATTTATCTACAAAAAATAAACTAAACCTATACAAAAATTCTATTATCTCTAGATACATACTTTCCTTCTTTTATTATATATCAAAAAGGAATATGCTTTTGGCATATTCTAATTGAAGTCCATGCTCCCTTTCTTTTATCTGTCAAAAGGGAATATGTCAACATCAGTTCTAATTGTTATTATTTAATTATTTAAATGCTCTAATTGTATAAAGGCATTTCTTATTCTGTTTCTTATATACTCCCTTTAGTTTATCATTCCAAGTTTCCAACAGCAGTACACACACAAATAGTGAGATGCACATTCATGATCCAATGGTTGAGGAGCCGATATAAAACGTAGCTTTTGATTTTGATTTTAATTTCAACCGTAATCTTCTTCTTCTTGAACTTTGGGATTTCTTAGGCGATTATTTCGACCGTAATCTTCTTCTTCTTTTTCTTAGGCGTAATTTTTCTGTTTTGGCTCAGATCTGGATATAAATAATGGGTTTGAAAAGTGAGTAAATTTGTGTTATTTATTAGAGTAAGCCATACATGATTATTTTGGGCGCAACGGAGAAGATGAAGTGCAGAGCTGAAGCCCTTTTTTTAAATTAAAGTAGGAACAGGTCCAATCCGCGAACCAGTTACCGGCTCGCTAGGTCTGGCGGTTCAACGGGTTTGAACGTTTTTTGGACAAAAGTGGTTTATTGGTCCAAACCGGACCGGAGGACCGACTGGTTCCAGTTTTTCCCGATTCGACCGCCGGTCTTGTCCGGGTCTGAAAACCATAGTTTCCAACCAACTTTTACGGGCTCGTCCTACATCAGTCCTACTCCGTTGAGAAAAACGTAACTCCGTCGAGTTAAAAACATCAATACAAGAATACGCATGCTGAATTCTTTGCAAACTTCAAGTTTGACATGTCAATAGCACAAGTAAAAGTGAACTTGGTATTGCCTTTGATAATCGAATAGATATTAACACAAAATCATGTTGCGCATGATGATCCCATAGACATTTACGCCCTAAGATAATTTGACAAACCTTAAGGGGTAGAACATCACACATAACGGTATCCTTAAGCTTGCCAACGAAAAATGTAACCAAACACTTCCGGTTAACCCACAACTTTGTATTAGTAATCCATGCAACATCATATGGCTCCGGGTGAGGCTCAACTTTTAACCCAAGTTTCTTAACTGCTTCCTCAGAGATAACATCCGTACAACTTCTAGTATCAATCACAAGAGAACATACATGTCTCGCACACTTGACTCTCATTTGAAAAATTCGCCCACGATGGATTTTAAGAGCATTCTTATGTTGTTGAGCAATAAATAAAGGTCGAAAAACACCTAAACATCCTTCCAAATTAACATTACCTTTCAAATCCTGCTCATCGGGCTCATATTCGACGTCTAACGGCTTATAAACCTCTTTGTCTAAATCAATTTCCCCAAACTCTTTGTCAATAATAACAAGTTGCCTAGAGGGAGAAGAGACAACATTCATTTTCGGGGAAGGACTAGCTCGACAAAGAAGTTCGAACTAGCACGAGTAGGCTTGCTAGTAGTTGAAGGGTTCGTTGCGATCTTTTCGCGTGGCTATTTTTAATAGGCTCCATAAAAGAATGTTCACTCTGAGTTTGGATTGGTATTGGAGGCCTAACAAAATTTCTTTTCAAATTATCCTCCACTTGGGTGGCAACTTGAACGACATTATCCTAAGAGCTTACTTGAAGCTACACCGCCTGCAATCTCCAAATTCAATCGACGATACGTAAAGATTAGAACTTCTTCAACCTGTAGAACATTGAAGTATATTCGGCTACGGATTTACTTTCTTATACCAACTCAGTTAATTGCAAATAGGCTCGCTGCATATAATCAGAAGGTACAAAACATCGGGTTAGGACAGTTTTTATATCTTCCCATCTTCTCGCACCTATATATAAATTCCGTTGATGTTGATCCCACCAATAGTTGTCCCTTTCAATTTTGCGTCATCAAAAAAAAGTTTTCTCTCGTCAGTTAGCTCATACCAACGACAGAAGCTCTCCAAACTATGAATCCAATCGAAGAATGTTTCGGGACCATTATCGCCATTCAAGTCTCCAACATGTAATTTTGCTTTTCTATCCACTGCATTCATCTTAGGATTTGGAATATGAGGATTAACTCGTGAATTAGGGTCATGTTGATGTAGTCTCATATGATTAAGATCCGGGATGGAGTCTTTAATATTCTTATGAACATCTTCTTGTCCCTTATCGACGCGTTACGTGAGTACGTCAACTTTTGCTACAAGTACTGTAATAGAAGCTTGAACATTTGTTGCATTGGCAGTGTCATGAGTGAATCTTCAATTCTTTTAATATGCTCATTTTGTAGTAAAGTTTGGCGTTGATTTCTCCTGCATTTACTATGGTTCCTGCAAAAAAAAAATAGAACTTTGTTTCCCTTTTTTAAAATTTAATTTATTATTATTTTTATTTTTTAAAATTTTATTTTTATTTTTTAGGGGTTAAGTTTTGAAAATATAAAGAAACAAGAGTTGAACTGAAACTAATGAAACTTCAGGGGCTAGAATTGAAGAAGATGAAAGTACATGGAATGATATGTAAAATTTTAGGGGTATTTCAAATTTAAAAAAACTTGGGGGACTAAAATAGAAAACTATAAAAACTTGGGGTACCTAATTGTAATTTACCAGAAGATATTTATTTTCTTAGATATGGTCTCTCTGGTCTTTCTATTCTTTATGCTATGCAAGTTAAAGGTTAAGGAGCCTCGAAGATGAAAAGCTGAAGACTTATTCGACCAAGATGAGGACAAGGACGGTGGCGGTGGCCGGTGGGATGCGGGGGCGGCTCTAGCGGCAAGGAATGGCGGCACTGCTATTTTACTTCTACTTCTCCATTTCCTTCTCTTTCCTCTATTTATTTATTTTCTTCTCACCTATGTAGGTTGCTATTTGGGTAAGGTTTTGTCGTTACGTTAAAGCTTATGAATTGTGCAACGGGTAAATAATTTTTGACTTTCTGGGCAGCAGCTGGTTGTGGGATTGTGAGTGGTTCGTGGGCAATAGATTTGGGATTGCTAAGGATGTAATGGGTATGAGTGTAGTGGCTAGGGTTTGGTTTAGGGGTGCACAAATGGCTTGTAGCCTGCGACCCGACTTTGGTTCGGCCTGGGCCCGGCCTGGTCACAATCTGGCCTGGTCAAGGCCCGGACAGGCTAGGCCCGGCCTGCAAGGCTTTAAACAGACCATGATTTTCTGGCTCATGCCTGGCCTGACCTGGCCTTTCAAAAAGCCAGACTCGGTCTAACCTGCAGGCTTGTCCGACCTGAAGCCTGAACTGCCTAAGGCCTTGCCTGGGCTATGGCAATTGGACCTAACTAGAGTCTATTTAACTTGTGTAAGCTGCCCAAGGCTAGCAAAGTAGCAAGCCTGGCTTGCCTGAACCGCCCAAAGATGAATGTTTATTTATAATGTCAACTGCCTAGTAATCATTTGAAGGGTAGGCAGTGTGGGACTTAACAAAAGCTATCACCCAAAGATGAATGTTTACTTATATTGTCAAATGCCTTGTAAACATTTGAAGGGTAGGCGATGTGGGACTTAACAAAAGCTATTATTCATCAAGACAACTGTGAGATCCAAACAAACTGAACAAATAATGCACTCAGAACCAGGCCCAATATATGCTTTCAAAAGTTTCTTAAAATCATGACAACTTAGTGGACTCGGAATCATTCTTGGGCAGTTGACAGCCAGTAATGCCTAAAAGTTTCTCCTTCTGGAGTTATTCAAAAAGCCATGTATTCGATTTTGTTGCACAAGAATTTTGCTTTTATCAATTGCTGTTTTGGAGATAGCAATGGCTATTATTGCTTTTATTTAAAAGAGATTCAGAGTACTTCTCCAGACCTCTAGGAGCAGGTTGAAGGTTGTAGTTATTGAAGAGATACGCCACCAAAGCACTGAAGCTTCGCTCATATGTTCAACTACTAAAAATCATATGGGACAAGAAATAGAATTTTTGGTGTAACAAATATCAACTGGATGAATCATTTCTACATAATACTTTGACCTTCATTTATTACTGTATGGTCTTTTTCAGCTTAAAATATTCGCAAGCCTAGAACAGACTCTTTGATTAACAAAGATTCCTTCTACAGATCTTGAAACCTCTAATAATCCCAAGTAATAATACACTTCATTTCACCCAGATCTTTAATATTACTAAATTGATTATCAAGTAGCTTCTTTAAAGCTTCAATCATTCCTATGTTATCAGTAATAATAAGTATAGTATATCATCAACATACCCCTCCTCGGCTCCTCCCACTGCTGTAAAAAGAACCATAAGTCTTTTATGTGAATAGTTAATAATCTACCTTAGAGTGACAGACTCCCCCACATTGACTAATGTAGTTTTCTTGTCCTATTTGTTGTGTTCTATAAATAGAGAGTAGTTCAAGATGAATTTTTCCTTAGAGTGACAGACTCCCACATTGGCTAATGTAGTTGTCTTGTCCTCTTTGAGTTCTATAAATAGAGCGTAGTTCAAGATAAATTTTTGAATTAAAACATGAAAGTTCAAATGTTAAATTAAAACATGAAAGTTCAAATGTTAAGAAAATTGGTTTGCAGTGGTCTGAGCTGGGCCTTGCTTGGGCCTGGCCTAGTCTGCAGGCTTCAACACGCCGCATTTTATTGTGCCAAATCTGGCCTGGCCTACCAGTTCGAAAGTCAAGGCTTGACCTGGTCTGGTCAACGGCCAAGGACTGTCAGGCCCATGCCGGATCAGACCAGGCTGGCCTGTTGTGCATCACTAGTTTGGTTATATTGGGCAGTTTTTGGCTCAAAATGATGACACTTATTTTGGGACGGCTAAGGATGGATTGAATTTAGCTCTGATACCAAAATGATGGGGACGAGAGTTTTGGGATGATGGATAAATATTACAAATAATCTCACACAACTCGATCAATTCTAATTATTCAATGTATCAAAATAATGAAGTACATCATTATTTATAATACTCTTAGGCAACTTTCCTAACCTAAGTTAGATTCTAATAAGATAACTACAAATTAAATAAAGTAATTAAAATATAACTTCTAACTCATGGGCTTCCAATGCCTTTTATATCGTTCTACATCAACTAGATGCTTGTATGTAGCGTGTAGGATTTCTCTTTAATAAGCAGGATTTTTGTGGTTTTTTTTTCCGGAGTAGAAAGTACATTGAAGTAGCTTTATCCAAACTCAGGCACTCAAAATTTCATCCATCCATATAGAGATAGCAGTCTCCAAGAAGACACAAGGGCCACTATAATTTATAAGTCAGTGGCAGATCTTATCTAACATTCTGCGGAGAGAGTAAACTATTACTTCTCTTATTGTTGGAACTAGCTGAAATGTGACTTCTGATATTACCTGCAAGAAATGAAGTGATCACATGGTTTTGCATAATAGTAGCCAAGACAAGGAATCATACATACTGAGTTACCTTTGGAGTATGTATAAGTACAAATATTAAGTTGTTTTCACTTCCATTCAAGCTACCTTGATGTACTAAAACTTTAGAAGCATCTGTCTTTTTAATGTATATTTATGTTGTTATTTATTAATGCTACCTTTAGTTCTTCATTTTCTTAGTCTAATAATGTTCACAGCGTGGCTCTCCCTTTTATTTGCCAAATGATGTGTCACATGTCTGCTTTAGGCCTGCAAATTGAAATTGGGAGATCTGCAAGGAGCATTGCTGGACGCAGACTTTGCAATCCGTGATGCAGAGGATAATGTGAAAGCTTATTTCCGCCAAGGCCAGGTTGGTGACCTCACTGAGAAAAACATAGCGTTGAGTATGTTGTTGTGCATTATTTACAACATTATATACACTTGCTAAAAGCAAAATTAATAGATATTCTATACAATTTTTACTCATTTTTTTCTCAAATATGATATATATATATATATACATGTATATATGTAACTACTTTGAATAATATTTTTATTTATTAGTTTGATGGGAATACTCTTTGAGACTTTGTAGCTTCCTCACAAAACTGTTCAATAAGATAAGTATATAACAAATCTTGAACTGGGACTAAATCAGATGTTGTACACTGAGCAGATTGGGAGATGTAGATCTTGGGGTTGTGAGTATAGCAAGTTTCAACAAATGACGCTGTGTCTAGAGTTGTTTCATTGTCTAGTAATTTAAATGTTCCATCTCATGCATGTTGGTGGCTATATATTCAAAGTATGTCCAGTCAAATAAGACGATAATATTGCTGCATGTCGATTTTGACATTCGTGTGAACTGGGGCAAAAGATGCTCCACAAAGGCACAAACCCACCAAAACAATAAACATAAAAAAGGATAAAGGATGAAATAATATAATGAAATAAAACGTTACAATGTTGAAACTGCACTGGCAGATTAGTGAGTTTCTATTCCGAGTGCTAAACACTGTTCTAATACATGATGCGCAGATGCAGTAATAAGTGCTGCAGCGGAACTATTTAGTTTTTTTTTCATTGTAGGGTACATTATTTTTGCTTAGTGGTTCACAATTCACCGGTAGTATGTAACATGGACTCTCACCCAAATGTCAGAAATCAGAATTTAGCAAGAGTTCTATAAATCTTTGTGTGAAACAACTCTAGACATGCGATGATTGTGTTGATACTATAATGCTTGTTTGGCTTCCTCACGCAGCAATCAGCTTGTTCGGCATACAAAACGCACTACCCAAACGTTGGTGGGCCCAGTGTTTGAGGTGCGTTAGGAGTCCTTAACGCAACGTCAAAAATATTGATGTTGCGTTTTATTCCTCAAACGTAGTAACTAAAGACCTTTCTTGCCCTTGATCCCTGCTCTGTAAAGCCCTCTTCTCCTTCTCACACTTGGTAAGTCAAAAATTCATAAATTGAAACTCCAATTTCATCCTTCAGTTCTTAATTTGACAATTTTTTTGAAAATTGAAAGTCCAACTTCTGAGTATTTTTGAAACTTCTCACCCAAGCCTTGAAGTTTGAAAACAGGGGAATGGGTGTAGTTAGAGAATGAAATAGACAGAAGAAAAAACAATGATAGGAATGGTGGCTGTATTGACGTGCATGTATGAGGGAAAGAAAATAGCTTTTGTGAAGAAATTTTGAGAAAGAAAGAAAGAAAGGGTAAGAAACCCACCTGTATTTGCTGGAAGAAGAAACCCAAATGAAGATGATAAAACGAAAAGCATCAATATAAAAGAACACTAGTGAGGAGAGAGATGGTTTTTCTAATTAGTATTATTATTAAACTTATTTTATTAACAAACTAATAATAATCATTATGATAATTTAATAGTATAGAATATCAAATGAGAAATAACATTTTATATTATATTAATTTTCTTTTCATAAAACTATTATTTTTCATACAATTACATATTTAATTTATATACAATTATTATCATGTAGTAATTTATGTCCCTTTTAGTCATTTTGTACTATTTTACTTGCAGCGTTTGTAATTTTAGCCGAACAAGATCATAATTTTTCAAACGCAGCTACCGCTGTAACCGCTATCGTTGTCATGTAAACGAACAAACCAGTAGACATGCAATGATTGTGTTGATACAACTCTAGACTTCAGCTGCGTTTGCAGTTACCGCTGTAACCGTTATCGCTGCCATGTAAACGAACAAACCCATAGACATGCAATGATTGTGTTGATGCAACTCTAGACATGCAATGATTGTCAGAACAATGATTGCATTTATAGAGCAATCATTGTATTGATACTTGATACTATAGATGATATATGTACACAGGAGAAGATCAGTAATAGATTGCTCTATAAATCATTTGTTATTTTTTACTTCTGCACTTTTGTTATGTGCATGCGTGATTAATTGAAAAGCTACTACATTGGTTTATGTGATATTCTGGTACAAATCATGCCGTATTTCTCTTCCAAACACGTGTTGCTCTTTTCCACTACATAAGAAACCTTGCACTTGTTCCTATAATTTCCCATGTGATATGTCCTAGTTAAACCGTACTGTAGCTTCTAAAGCTTATCCAGCCTTAACGTCATATTTAACTTATAATGGTTTGATTTTTCCACTTTCTTATTCTTCAGGCATACATGGCACTTAATGATATTGATGCTGCAGTTGATAGTTTCAAGAAGGCATTGGTGTTGGAACCAAATGATGGTCAGTTTCATTATTTGATATTCTTGTCAAATGCATTTTTTTTGGGACCAAGTTTGTTTGTCATGAGACTGACGGAAGCTTGGAGAAGTTGTGGCCCAATTTTTAGTATTTTTTTTCAGTCTATAAAGTTGGTGTTAACCATAAATCAATTAAGGTTTTGGATTGTTGAAGCTCTTCAATAATCATTTGTTTCCTACAGAAAGACTGTAGATCATAGGATGTGATTCTGTGATGTTAGATAATTTTATAAAGTGATCTTCTAGAGAAAGGGAAGTGACTTTGGTTGATGATAGGATGTGATGTTGGGAGATGCGGGTTAAGGTTTTGTTGCTGAAGTTTAAAACCAGTATAGAAACCTGCAAGAGCCTGTGAAAATTTGTGACAAGTCTTAAGTTCTTATTAGTGCTGTAAAAACTTAGGAGCTATCTTGTGCTTTTTATTTTTCAGGTGGTATAAAGAAGGAGCTTGCTGCTGCCAATAAGAAGGTTAGTGAATTCAATGCTACAAATATATATTGTTCTCCTCCTTGTCCTTTTTCCTGGATCCTTCTACTGCTTGAGGTTTAATAATTGGAAATTTCTGCAGATTGCGGATAGACGTAACCAGGAGAAAAAAGCTTACTCAAGAATGTTCCAGTAGAGTTCAGGTAGTTGTGGTACACTAGATACCTTTTATTAGTGCCTTCGAATTATATCAGAATTCATGTTTGTATTCCATATGTGGTCTTGAAGGTGGACTTCTTACTGTGTGAATGAACTTACTTATGGAATTCATTTGCATGTGTTAGGTTATATAGACATCAGTTCAGGCTTCTCACTTGCAGACATAGATTGGCATAGGAAGCATCAGGTACTAAGATCACAACAATCTATTATAGATCAGGTTCCTGCAATACTAACTTTCGTGTACCATCAGCAATTTTATTATAAATGGAAGTCTTTTTTATCTTAATCCCAGTGAGTTTAATATTCTTTTCTTTTCTTTCTTGTTAAAAAACAATATTTTTTAATCAATTGTTCACTGTTTTCACTACATATTTGCAATAAGTTGATTAGATCAAATTTTACAGTAGCAATGAACTGGATGCTCGTCTGTACCATGTCTTCTCTCATGATATTTTCCTTTTCCAGTTTCATTTTCTTACAGAGTTGTGCAGAGCGAGAAAACTTGAAGAACCTTTTGAGACAAGAATATGAGAAACTCAAAGCTTGAACCCATTTTTGCTCCGAACATATTGTCAATCTAGGGTTGTAGCATTTTATTGTAGACTTCAACTAAATTGCTACCTTATTAGCACGTCTGAAATCATCCAAACCATAATGTTATCTTGCGCACAAGAAAGGTTCTTATTTGAACAAAAATGGATGGTTTCTTTTCCTGCACTGTTGTTCTTTTGTTATTACTTTTTGATCTTTTGAGTTGTTGTGGATTCCGTTGACTCTTAGTGATGAGTTTGGCTCGGGCTTTAGGGAAGGTGTTCTGTATGCTGTTGACTCGGTCTCCCACCTCGATCCTTGACTCATCTTCCTGTCTCGTAATATTTTCATTGCCATTTATTTCATCTTTTATTTTCTTCTTCCTTGATCTGCTGTCCTTGTATTGCACTTGCAAACTCGTTCGAGCAAGTTCTCGATTTTTCTCGGCTAAAAATCTTTGTTCATGGCTAAAGAAACTCGCCAATCGGCGAGTGAGGTCTCTTCTTGAGCTTGTGTTGTTAATGCATTATATTCTTCCTGGGTGAGCTGAACCGTGCCATTGTCTGTCTGTGAACAACTGATGTGGTGAAGTGCTTTGGCAGACGATGCACCAAAAGCTTCCGACTCTATCCTTATTGCTGTAAGAGTAAGTTGCAATGTCTGAAGAGTCTGCTTCCTCAGCCGTAGGACCTGTTTAAGTTTTGATCTTGCTCTGCGTTCTTCATCTGTTTCCAGCTTGAGTTGTTCCATCTCTTTGCGTAATTTATCTGAGAATTGGTTTATTTGGTCGATTGTTTCTCTGATTTTGACATCCTCCTCCTTTCTTGACCGGATGCTGATTCTGGTGTTCTCGAGCTTAGATTCAAGCTCTAAAATGACCGTATTAGATTTAGTAGCTCGGTCCTTTTCGTTTGCAAGGTCTGTTTGGAGCTTTTCAAGCTCATCAATGAGTGGCCTGGAGTCCAACCATGACTGCGTGGCATCATCTTTACCTTTCTGAGGTCATCCTTTGTCTTGAATAATTCTGCCATCTTGATTTCCAAGACATTGTTGCAAGGATCTTGTGATCCTCTGGCTTTATGAAGGTAGTAGCTATCCGTTGATTTGTCAAACTCCATTTGCTCTTTCTACACAAGGAAATGATATTTGCCACCTTGTTCTGCTGTCTCTATAAATTTCCTCGTTTCATTATTATTATGTTTTTGCTGTCTATATCGATCCGTTTTAATATATAAACAAGTTTATGTTCATGGTTTTGTGAAGATAAATTTTAAAATATTTGTATATTGCTTTGTTCTTAACGGCATGTTTGTGAAGATGTCCCATCTGCTAATTTTATTCGAAGTTGGCGGGCTAGTAATTTGGCTACTAACTTTTCCATATACTTCATAACTACCGAGGAAATGCCTTGCTGCAAACGCCTAATTCCGTCCTTTTTATCTTGTTCTGAATTATTATACAACTTAGATGAGCAATGCCTGGCCGATTATGGACAATTGCGACAATAATATAGGACACTTTGGATCAACAAGTCAACTACTCAAGGCTTTCCATATGGCGAGAAAATATTGGCCAGAATTTGTTGGTGGTTTGATCTTCTGAGCACAGCCTTTTAAATGCATGCATACTCTGTATTTAGGCGTCATTTGCTTTATTTCTTAGAATGACTGATTGTTTATATTTTTTTTCCTTCTTGGGGGGCAAATATCATCTAGATGTGTAAATGCTCCGACCAAAATTTGGACTGAACGTTTTATATCATACAAATTTTTTTTAAAAAAATCATGTAATGTGCACTACAAAATTTCTTATTCGAGTAAAAACCGATGGTTTCTTTTTCTCGACTGATTTCTTGTCAGCTCTACTAGTTTCTGATACATCTATTAGTTGTTGTTGGCTTCTTGGACTGGTCTCGTTCACTAATTTTCCATTTCCCGCTGAATTAATAATCCCTGAATCTTCTTTTTCATCCTGTTTTGCAACATTTCCAGTATCTCCTGTCGTTTCAGTGTCCGGGTAATAAAGTTTTTCCAATCTTTTAAACGCCAAGTCTCGGCTGTCCTGTGCTGCAAGTCTTTGTTCTGTGGACACCAAAACTCGCCAATCGGTAAGAAAAGTCTCTTCATCAGCAGATCTTGTTAATGCATCATATTCTTCCACATCGAGTTGGACTGTGGTTTTGTCACTCTGTGACCGGTTGATATGCTCAAGTGCTTCTGCAGCTGATGCACCCACAGCTTCTAGTTCTAACCTTATTGCCCTACGAGCTAGTTGCAATGCCTCAAGAGTCTGTCTCCTCATCGGTAGGAATTGTTTCAATTTTGACCTTTCACGACCTTCTTCGTCTGTTTCCATCTTCATTTGTTCCATCTCTTCTTGTGTTTCATCCAACTCGTCTTTTATTTGGTTGATCAATCAATCCTCTAGCCTCGCGTTCTTGCTCCCTTTTCGAATTGATGTTCATTACGGTGGTTTCAAGTTGTGATTCAAGCTCTGAGACAACGATATTAGACATGGTAGACCGGTTCTTTGCAATCTCAAGGCCTTTTTGTTGCTTTTCGAGCTCATCAATGAGAGGCTTGGAGGCTAACCATGACTCTATGGCATGGTCCTTGGCTTGCGCGAGGTCTTCCTTTGTCTTGTGTAATTCTGCCATCTTGGCCTTCAATACGATGCTACTACATCCTTCCATATATGTTGCTTTATCCAAAAAGCTTTCTGTTCTTCGATCATGATGGGACTCCATTCCTTCTTAAATATGTTGTTCTGATGTGCCTAGCGATCTGATGTTTATTGCAACTTGAGGTGGATTTACTGTCTATTTATATGCTTGTTTTTTTTTTCTACTTGTCATTTTTTTGGGGGTTTTGTGGGCGTCTCTATCATTCAATTTGCGGGAAATGACTTGTGACACTTGTTTTGGATGGTTAATATAATGGGTATTTGCGGGAAATGACTTGTGACACTTGTTTTGGATGGTTCTATCCGTGCTTTCCAATTGAACGGCATAAACGTACAGCTTGCCATATACTACTAATGTACATTTGCAGACCTAAATGCGCAACAACAAATGATTTCTACAACTTACTAGATTGTGGAACTGTTTCATAATATATTGATGATAGCATGGAATTTAGTCATTTTTCTTTACTTCTCCCACAGTTTTTTCCTTACGTTGATTCTCAGTATATTTGTTTAAGATCCATGTACGCAGTACAACTGGTATCATTTTAGTTTGGAGTTGTGTATTTGAACTAATCTTCATCATCCATTTCACTCGGATTATTTATTGTATTAACTCTTTTATTTAATACCCTGTGGATGGATTCTGTTTGTCAACAAGATATAAGTTGGCTGCCAAGTGCCAGTGCAATCTAGAGTAGTATATAACAAATGAACACTGAGCTTACTATTATTATCTGACAAAACAAAAAGATACATGTTCACAAGGGGCATATAAAAAAGATTAAGGCCCCGACTAACTACCACTATCATGATACAATCAAGCAAGAAAGAAAAAGAATCACAGCCTTAATCATGGCTCTGTTATTGTTTACAGGAAGCAAGAGAAAAAAATAAATAATTAAATATCAGTTTTGACAGATGAGAAAAAACCTCTTAGTGACATCATATTATGAGATTGAACTAATTGGCTAGCCTGATCTTCCTTTCATCCGAAAGCAGCTTGGCAAATCGAGTGAGAGCATCAGAGTTAGTGCCCTCACCCACCACACCCTCAAACAATCCAGTATCCAAATTCACCCTTGACACCGGCTTCTCTAACAACTTATTTCCAATCTCAACAAGTGTCTCCATATTCTTGGGGGTCGCAATATCAACTGAAGCTGCATCCCCGGTCAAGTTATCATCCTGAATACGGAGATAGTTCCTCTCGGCGCGAAGGGCTTGAAACAGAGAAGAAACCTGAATGTCCACCATATCACCGCTTGCAGCACTATAAACGTCGATCAACGGGGTGGTACCATTGTCAAATACCCAATTGAGCAAGCCCCATCTTGAAACTAGGGTGGCATTGTACTTCTCTTCTTGCTTGGCTGTGCCAGTGCCAAGTGACAGAACTAGCATCCTTTTTGTGTCCATGGGTTCGAGGTCAACAAATTGAAAGTTTCCCTTCAAGATTTCATTGGTGATGTGTATTATAGCCACCTGAGTCTGAGGAGTCATTTTACAAACACTATATAATTAGCTAGCTATATATAAGCAAATTGATCAAATTAAGTAGATTCAACTTGTAATCAATGAATTACCGGATTGTTTGCAGCAACCCCGCCATCAATGAGATCAAAACTGCGAATCGTGCCGTCTTCATATTTAGTCTCAAAGTAGTGTGCGGGTAAAAAGGTGGGAGCTGCAGATGTGCCAACGCAAATATCTGATAAGAGTGCATTCTTAGAAGAGTTTGCTTTTGCCTGTACAAAAATTCAGTATCAAATTAAAGTGATGCATATTAGTAATTAATAATGTGAATTGTAGGGATTGGGATAAGCATACATCATCAGTAGAGAAGATAATTGGTTGCAGGCGTTTGATGTCAAAAGTAGGTATAATGGCATCTGTAAGAGTCTGGTTCATGGTCATGTTGCCTAATAATTCCTTTACTATTGATCTCAGGTACTTCCCATCATACTTGGGCCCTGTCGCTGAGGTAACTAAATTCCTAATGGAATCCAGGAACCCTGGGTTGCTGAACGAACAACACAAAAAATAAATTAGTTAGTTAATTCCATCAACTATATATATTTTATATGTATATTTATACACACACACACACATATTCGTAAAATCTTATGATGCTTCAAAAAGAAGGAAGAATTAATACAAAGGGAAAAAGCTAATTAATATATATATATATATATATGTATGTATGTACCTGTCTTGTGGGAAGATCTTGGGTCCGTGGTTGGTGTAGAAGTTGTTAATGTCTTTCGCAGCAAAGAGAGGGCGGTTGTCCTTATCAGGAGCTGTGAGCATTGTGGTTACCAGCCCACCTGTGCTTGTTCCGGATACCACATCAAAGTAATCTGCAATTCTTGCACTCGGCCCATCCAGTTCCTATATATATATATATATATATATATATATATATATTCCATGCATATAAATTATACTGGTGAACAATATATATATACCAATAATACTAAGAAAATGAAAACTGCAAAACAATTTGTTAAAAAGAAAAAATATATAACTTTGCAACAATAAGAAAATGGAATGATTACGTAGCCAAACACTTAGACGTTTGGCAGACGGTGGTTTACTGCAGCCAATGTTGATATTTTGTGGGGGTTTTTTCTTCCATATATGTATAACAAGCAAGAAATTAAGCAAGCAGAAGCAGTACCTGAAGCTTGGATTCGAGAAAGGCAAGAAGGGTGCCGGGGATGATGCCTCTAATGCCACCTCCGTCGATGCTCAGCACCGTCACAATCTTTCCCTTTGTTGGAGGAGGAGGAGGAGGTTGGTTTAAACGACATTCAAGTGTTGTTAACAAACTAAATAGTAGTGAAATGATCAAGATATTTCTCGTCTTCTGCATATTTTCTAGCTTTTATATTAATTAGTATAAGGTTGGTTATATACGGCAATTTAGGGATAAGGAAATGAGTTGATTAAGCAGCACGAATTGCCCAGTACTTATAGGCAGAATCATAGAACGTGTGTGTGTATATATATATATATATATATATATCCCATGTGTTTGGCAGACACGTTTAATTAATTAGTGAAGATATGATAAAAAAAGAGAGTCCCATATTCTCATTAAATGGCAAGAGAGACTAGTCTGGATGCAGCGTTTTCATAATTGTATTGCGTGGACGTACGCGTCATCTAGATGCTTTAATTGTTAAGTAGAATTAATCTTTTTTTTCTATCAAACTCGTGTGTCACCAATGTAAGAACTAACAAGGACGGACGACTAAAATATTATTTGAATGCGTCGTGAACGTAATGCGCGCGCTAATTAAATATAAATATATATATATAGGACGTTTTTTAATTATGAACTCAAAATTATTGTTCCATATTATAATATGTACTTCAACTTTTGCGGCACTCCATATATAATTATCAGGTAATTATTAGGCACTTGTTTTTTTTGGGTGTGTAGAGATAACGGTATAGTAATAAAAATAATTATTATTATAATTAAATTAAAGAAGACGACACTGTATTATAATCACGTTTATTTTTCCTTCCTAAAAAAATGAACAAACAAGACAAAAAGGGGACGACTATGAACTCAAATTTCAAAACAAGGAAAGGGGGGTCAATCATCTCTCTCTCTCTCTCTCTCTCTCTCTCTCTCTCTCTCTCTATATATATATATATATATATATATATATATATATATATATATCATGGCAAATTTTATTGAAAAGAGCTAGGAGGGTCCCTGGGGATAACAAAAGGAGGTTGTATTATGAGCGCAGAGACAGGTAAAGTTCTTGTAACAAACAGTAATTAACACGCGTCTTAGCACAGTGGTAGATGGTAATATATATAAATATATATATATATATATATATATGCACTCCAGTCAATATTAATCGAAGCTATAGACTTCCCATGCAGCCGACGAAGAAGGTAGGAAGAAAATAATGGAGTGGAGCCGTGGAGGAGATAGACACGAGGATAAGGAATTAAAGTTATTTGTACGTGGAGTGGAGTAGTATTAGATTGACCAAAAAAACTTGACTCTACAACAGTTGTATTGTATTGATCAAGTCGTATTATTTATTAAGTCAGCCTACAATTTCCTCACTTTAATGGGCAGATCAGATGTGATAAAATTACAAATAAATAAAAAATAATTGAATATTTTCCAAAAATCAAAACACATTATAAAAGTGAATAAATACATTCATCTAATATAATATTACCTAAAGAAAGTCAATTTCAAATTAAACCGGCTTTTCTAGTTTTGAGTTAAGGTTGAGATTTGAGAATGATATATATGTCAACAACTATGGGACTGAAACCAAGGTAAAAATTTATAGGATCAAATAGAATAAATTAAAATGAAATTATAATTTCACACACATTAATATTATTCTTGTAAGATTTTAAAAGAGAAGTGGGTGGTGAGGCTATCCAATTTAAAATGATTATAGACATGCATCATAATTATTCCTCATAGTAACTTGTTCCAAATAACATGAATCATAACTTATGCAAATGCTATCCAATTTTGCTAGCTAGTTAGTTGGTCATATATATATATATATATATATATATATATATATTCGATCTCTGCGCTCCAATGTAAAAAAATTTAAGTTTGAAATCAATTTAATTACAGAAAAGTTTTTAAATTTAAAAATAATAATACAAATACAAATTGTCTGATGGTGATGATCAATGGATCATAAAAACCTGGGCCGATCGATGCCTGCCTTTGTTGGGGACAGCATTTCTGGCTAGTTGATCCCCACCCAGTACTCACCACTCCAACATTGCTATATATTAGCTGCATTCTTTCTGGACAATTGCTGCATGTATAAGTTTCCCAGAAATCTAGCATTGGCCGGACAAAATTTGTATTATTATCTTCATTCTAACATGCTCTTGGGTTTACAAGATGCATGCATGGGACTTCTCTTAAATCAAACTTTACTGGCTTGACAGTTATTTGTTATGGCCTAGTAGGAGGTTCATATTGTTTATTCTTGGCCCAAAAATATATTCAAATTAAATCCGCCCGCGATGTCTATATGTTTGGTTCACGAGTAATTGTTGTCGTACTAGCGTTATCACAAAATATAGGAATAAATTTTAAAAATAAATTGAAGATTTTGCAAAAATTAAAAGACATTATAAAGGTGAGTAAAAACAATATTTCTCTATCTATCTATCTATCGTCTGTATTCTATATTCTAGCTGAGAGGAGAAAACTAACAAGTATTTTTAGTATAAACAATTTTATGAAACTTTTTTGTTTTCAAATTTACGAATTAAATAGGAGCAGTTACTTACTTCCCTTTTTTTTTCTCAATAATATTATAACTCAACCCCGCTACAATATTCGTGTAAGATTTTAAAAGAGGAGTGGGTGGGGCGCACCTAATTTAAAATGCTTATACAAATTATTTCTTGTTTTTTTCTTCTTCGACTTTTAGATATATAGCAACTTGTTCCAAATAATATGAATGCTAACTTAAGCAAAAATTATCCAATTTTGCTAGCTGATGACGTGCAAATATAATATAATAGATTCCCTGCGTTCCAATATTAATATACTCTTTCTATTGTAAAATTATAGATAGATAAAAAAAAAAATAGTCCGTTCTAAAATTAGAGATATATCTATTTTTATTTTAGGAATATAAAGTAACATGGTGTTCTTAATAATCTGTCATTTTTTTTTACTATCACTTTCAATATCAAACCACCACAGCTAAATTACTAGCTAATACTATGGCCATATTTGAGAACATAAAATCAATTTAGAGAAAATTTTAAATTTAAAAATAATTATTATTAATAACTTTTAGATTACTTATAAACTCGTTATTGTAAAATATTTTAAATTGACTTCAAAATATAAAAATGAGTCATATATATAAAACAAAAGAAGTGTTAAATAAAATAAATAACTATTCAAACGGAAAGAAAAAAATATGACTTATGTTTTAATCCTAAGATCATATATTTTATATATTATTTCCTCCGTTCCAAAATCAGAGATACAATTTGACTTTTAAGGTCAAACGACGACATATTAAACTTCAAATTGATGCGAATTTATTTAATTTTAGTTGATACAATTATTGTAATTGTATATTATATAATAAAAGTCATGAATCACAAAATTTATTTTATTCTAAACTTTTATGTGTCATGTCAATTTTAAAATTTAATATGGTGTGGTTTGACTTTAAAAGTCAAATTGTATCTCTAATCTTACAAACATAGCGACAACTAACTTTATTATTTGTAAATTAGTTGCTTATTTATTTTTATTCCTTGCAAGATAGTACTACTATTATGCAAGAACATTCTATTTGTGTCTGTTAGGCACTTAGACTAGGAAGTATGGGGGTTGGATTCCAAATCATTTTATCATAATATAGCCAAATTGAGTTTGTTGAGTTTAAAACTTGACCCAGGTTAGAAAGAAAGGTTTATAGGGTTTAGAAAGAAGCATTAGGCATTAGCTTTATCAAGTCCATAAATAACGTGGGCTGGCCCAATTTTGCTATATATCAACACGAGCCTAGAAAGTAGGAAGGAAGATGTTATGTTATGTTTCCCATATATGAGCGCAGTACGCACCTGGCCTAATATAAAATCACGTCGCCATTGCCATTTCTCGTCAGAGTTGTTTACTCATCCTTGGTCCACACCATCGGTAACCGGATGCGCAAAAGTTGTGAGATTTAGTTTCACTCTTCACCCAACTTACCTCCTCACTACTGTTCAATCAACAATGGCCGGTACCGGTTCCGGTTCCGGTTCTAGGTCAGACTTCAATCTTATATATATATATATGACATAGTTGGTTTTTTGAAACATTGTGTAGAAGAAGGCTAAGCAGAATTGATGATTAAATATAATCACTAAATACGAATTTGAGAGAAGAACTTTATGATAAATGTTTTTTGTTTAACTGAATTTGTTTGCAAATAGTGATGGTAAATTGAAGTCTGCTGATCGGGATTATGCCGAGATTATTGTGATACGTCATGGTGAGACAGAGTGGAATGCCGATAATAGGATTCAGGTCTGTTTTTTAACTTTACTAGCAGGACTTATAACAGCTTTTTGGGGGGTTATTCACTACTCTGGTTTCCTTCTCATTGCTTAGAATTACAAGTTTGTTGAAACCTGTATTCATTATAAATATACTCCTATATGTAGTATAACTATAATCTAATAATCCGTTAAACGTGTGCATTATTGAAAATGTGTTGTCTTTTACCTATTATTGAAGCAATAAAAGATTTGGTATCTTATTGTTTGAAAAATAACTCCTGCTTCTTAGGGAAGGAGAACTCTAGAATTGTGACTGCCAGAGTATTGATATTGTGGCTATTCAAAAGCATTACAACTATGTACTACTGAGATATTTGTTCATCCTTTTCTGATCACTAATGGGTATGCTTATGAATTTGAACTTGGTTTCTGGTAAAATTTAATTTCTTTTTTTCGTCCAGGGACACCTAGATGTTAAACTAAATGAGGTTGGGAGACAGCAAGCAGTGGCGGTAAGTTATGACCTATACAAATCAGGCTTTCTATGCTATTGGCATGTGTTTTTTCATGGAAAAACTATCTTATTTTCTTGAAGGTGGCTACCCGACTTTCCAGGGAGCCCAAAATTTCTGTAGTATACTCCTCTGACTTGGAACGAGCTCATGAAACAGCAAAGATAATTGCAAGCAGTTGTGGCGGACTTGAGGTATGAATGTATGATAAAAATTACTTTATTATGTACCATTTTCTCATGTAAAGATACAAACCTTATACGGAATTGGTCTCATTCTTGTTTGCTTGAAGGTGGGGTAAGTTAGATGACTTAATGTTGGGGAGTTTGGGAGTCCATAATGAAGGCTCTAACACTAATTAAATCCTATTTGACCCAAAAACTTAAGCTAATAAGTCTTGGCCCAACCTTGTATATTAGTTTATATGAAGCCTTTAACTTCAGACTTGAACAGTGATGTGGGACTATGCCAACTCACACGTTATCTGAACACTTATTTATTTATTGGAGAGACAAACCTACATATTGGGAAATAAGTCAAATAACATAGTAGGCTTTTGATAGCCAAATCAGCAACTTGATAAGTAAAAAACATTGTGCAATGTTGCTTTTAATTTGAATTATGTTAAAGATTATTTCATTTTATGTATTGGTTGTTAGAGTTCGGGAACCACTTGAAAAATCCCATCAAAATCAAAGGCCTACTAGATCAAACCACCTGCACTTGAACAACTAGATGAGAATTATTTGATGTTGGAATAAGGTGATGTTCCAATACCAAGTGTTTAAAGAATGTGCTATACTGCTATCTCATGTTTGTCGACTCATTAAAATTCTTCAGTTTTACGTAAACTTCAACCTTAGGTTTCTTCGTTATCACTTTTCTCGCAATCTCATATTATGTGTTCGCTCCTCTATCTCAAATTTAAGATTGAAATATCTGAAAATAGGAAACCCATTCAAAGACTTAAGATTCTTAAGTTTAAGATGCTTTACAATGAGAATCCATGCATTAGCTATTTTTATAATAACTTGGGATGTTATATGTCATAAAGCCAAATGTTTTACTTTTACCTCTAACTAAGGAACTACAAAATTCATTACGGAACTTTATAATTTAATGCATATTGGTGCTTTTCTTTCAGGTTATTAAAGATCCTGACCTGCGGGAAAGACATTTGGGTGATCTTCAAGGTCTTGTATTCCATGAAATAGCAAAAATCAATCCTGAGGCACATAAGGCTTTTGTATCTCATAGGAAAGATCAAGAAATTCCAGTAAGTACTCTGCAAAATACTTGTGAACCAACCCCATTTTGTACTGAGGTTTATATTATGACAGCTCGCTCAGGCCAGAAGAGGTCGGTATTATGCTAGACTGATATTGGCTGCTATACTACCCAACCTCTCAAGTCTTTGATGCCAGCTTATATTTCTTAATATCAAAAGTTGATCTTTTTTCAACTTTCATTGTTTTGTGTCGTCTTAGATCATAAAAAAAATCCTCATATTGTGAGAGTTATTCTTTTATAAGTTAACAATCATATCATATTTTTACAACTCAATAGCTTGCAAGACTGATGCAGTGTTTCTCTATAAAACAGTAGTTTCTTTTTTTCTTCATTTCTCTACCATGATGCTTGAGGTGATTGTAACATGGCAATATATATTCTATTAAATATTGCATGGGCATGAAACTGAATTGCATTGGGGTCTCATTAGACGATCCATTACTTTGTTCCACATGCAGGGTGGTGGAGAAAGTATCAATCAACTTTATCAACGTTGTACATCTGCTTTGCGGAGAATTGGGAAAAAACACAGAGGTATAGGTGGACAGTGGACTCATAGTCAAATTGGTAATAGTGTGTACATGATTTATGATTGTTAATTCACATTGCAGGGGAGCGAGTTGTTGTCGTCACTCATGGTGGTCTCATTAGATCACTTTACAAGCGAGCTTCCCCAAATGGACGATCTGTAGGGAAGGTATTGAATACATCTGTCGGTGTACTTCACTTGTCTGATGGTGATGAATGGATCATACAAACCTGGGGCGATGTTAATCATCTTAACCAAACAGGATTTCTCGAGTCTGGCTTTGGTGGGGACAGCACTTCTGGTTAGTTGATCCACCCAGTACTCCAAGATTGGTATTAGTCGTATTTTTATTTGATGAAGAACCTGAACCTACTACTTCAAGCCTCTCTGATTGTTCAAGCCATAGCAGCAGCCTTTGAAGAGGTTTGACTCGTACATACATAAATCAAATTAAAATACAGAGGGCGCAGATATTGTTTACAAATTACAACTACTGCAGTTGCATCCCACTTTGCTATATTATTATTATTATAATTTTATAATAAATTACTCTTTCTGGCCTGGCCAATTGCTGTATAAGTTGCCCAGAAAGCTAGCATTTGACAAAATTTGTATTATTATCTAAGAGAGAGATCTAAATGAATGCACTGGGGTATCATTCTATCAAGCTCTTGGGTTGACAAGATGGACTTCTCTAAATCAAACTTTACAGGCTTGACAGTTATTTGTTATATGGCCTATTCCTAATATGGGTTCATTCAGCGTATTATGGAAGCTTGAACATTACGTATGATAGAATTGATAATGCCAGTGGTCATTGCTTAGCTTGGGATTTATGTTTATATATTTGGTAGTGCTTTTTTCTCCTAAAAAAAAAATTATATTGTGAAATCCCTTGAATCGGATGCTTTGAATGAGAACTGCGTTAATTTGCTGCTATCTTGATGTCTACATCACTGTATGGAGGGATTAGAAAGTCTGCTACTAAATCATCAACTAAGGGGTGTTTGATAAAAATTAAATGAATCTGAATGAGCTGAATTTGAATTTGAATTTGAAAAAAGTTGTTTGATAATTGACATGTCTGAAATATCTGACTAACAGGTTTTTATTATTTTATCCCTTTGAAAAAATTCAGAATTGTTGTAAATTTATTTAATATTACTTAATATAATAATTAATATTATAAAAAAATTAAATATAAAATACTTTATTCAGTCATTATTCAGCCCATTTAGTCAAAAAAATGGGAGTTTAGCCATTCAGTTCAAATCATCTGAATGGCTAACTGATTCAGTAATTCAGTCTTAAATAAACAGCCCTTAAATCTGTTTTATAAACCTACTTTAAAACTTAACACTGCAAACCTATTAATATTTATTATTATATCAATTAAAATTAAAAGATATAATATTAATTTTAAATTTAAAAATTAAATAATAATCTTATATTTTAAAACATAATGTGTGCCATCAATAAAGAGAAGTGAATGGGTTAGCTTGGCGTCTAGAAGAAACGCCACTCACACTCACTTACTTTGTTACCAAAAGTGAAACTTGGTCGAGAGAAAGAAACCCCACATACACTTTTTGCCTTTTGAGTGGGGACAAGTGTTATGATTGGGAAGATTGACTTGACTTTTTAATTTGCTTTGCTTGGTGGTGGTGGTCGTCGTGGTGGTGGTGAAATGGTGGGGATGGGACCTGCAGGACTCATGAAGTTCCCCACTCATTCTTATGCTCCTCCATTTCTTCTTTTCCATTAATTAATGTCGCATAAATTGTACTCCCTTTCCTTTCTAAAAGATCATCGTTTTAGAAAAAAAAAATTATTTCAAAATGTTTATCGTTTACAACTTTCTAGAAGAATAAATTATTTACTTTCTTATATTACTCATATCTTCTCTCATTATCCCAATAAATTTTCTTCCTTGTATTAATAGTTTTTAATTTTTCATAAAAGGGTAGTGATAGAATTTCAAATAAATTTTACTAGCATTAAATGACTTTCTTAATCCATATACCAAAATCTTAAACGATAATATTTTATAAACGGAGGGAGTAGTATTATGGCATAGGGGTGTCAAAAATTGAATTCATCTGTTTCCCACTTTCTAGGGGCTACATTACTTTAAATCACTCCAAATATTAGTACTATACTCCCTCCGTCCATTAATATAAGTCGTTTTAGAGTTGTGCACAAGTATTAAAGAAATAATTGTATAATATTAAATATAATTTCAATTATCTATATTGCACTTGTATTGGAAAAAAGAGAGTACTATATTATTTATTGGGCCAAAAATAATGGGAGAACCAAAGTTATATTTATTACTTGGGTAATATTGAAAACTAAACAATTAATGCTTACTTAAAATTGTAAAACGTCTTATACTCTCTCTGTTTCTAAAAGATTGTCGTTTAAGATTAATGCACACAGATTAAGGAATGTAATTAATACCTAGCGAAAATACTATACTACCCTTATTAATTGTCTCAACCAATTATTCTCTTCCCAATGTTTCTTATTCAATTCAACCAATAGTACTTCTTATTCAACCAATTACTACTTGGATTATAGCATTGAATTGAATAAGAATGATTAGGAAGGGAAAAAAGCTTTAAATAGGAGAAAATTTTAAATAAGGATAAAGTAAGAAAAAAATAACTAATGTGTATTTTAACAGCCCATATTTTTGTATTAAGAGGTCATTTGAATCGTTTAAACTCATATTTATATCTTAACTATTCAGAAGACCTCTTAATACAAATATGTGGGCCCTTAAGAGATATTAAGAGGTGGACTGTTAAGATTCATTAAGATACAATCAAATACCACCTAAGTAAAGGCGTTTTCGTCTTGCAATTCGCACGGGTAATCCAGATGTCCGCCACGTGGGAATAACACCCACTACTCACACATGAAGATTAATGATATTTAATTATGAAAATTGATATTTTTATATGTATTTTTGATATTTTTATATAATTTTTTTTTCACCTGATAAAAAAATAGTTCTCAACTTCATATAAAAAAAATCATATAAAAATATTAAAAACTCATTTGAAAATAATTTTCCCTTAATTATCGAATATTCTAAATATTTTGACTATTTAAGGAGACTGACTAACCGATGAGAAGATCTATTTTGTTTTTCGGTAAGGCCATTTCCTTTTTTATCACCTTCTACATATCCTTATTGAGTAGTGCTAGAGACACAACAAATTCTACAATTATTTTACAATTTGATGATGTGGCATACTCCACCTTAGCATATTGATGAACAAATTGATTCAATGTAGTCTTTGGCCCTACATAAAAACTGAGATGGAGTATGTCACATCACCAAATTATAGAATAATTGTAGAATTTATTGTGTCTCTAGCATTATTCATCCTTGTTATCCCTTCCTCCCTCCCCCTCGCCCCAACCCCCTCTCTCCATCCCTGTCAATATTAGACCAATAAATAAATTTAGAAGTTAAACCTATAAAATAAAAACTAAAACAAACAGAAAAATTTCAATTCAAATCAAGTCAGAAACCTGAAAATTCCTTCTGGTGAGTTGCTTTCCATAGTATACTTAACCGTTAAAAAGACGGTGAACTTGCGGGGAGGCGAAGGAAATGGGAATTTGCACTTCCAAACCCTCCCCAGAGTCCAATTTCGCTGATCAGCATAATGCTATTCCGGCGAAGGACAATCATATTCCAGCTAAAGACACCCCTAAACCATCTGATAATGCTCAGAACCACGGCAATGACAAGCAAGAGACGAAGAAGAAGAAGAAAAAAGAGAAGAAAGAGGAAGCCGAAGTAGGTAAGAAATCTCCATTTTTTTCCTTTTACAGTCCGAGTCCGGCGCATTATTTGTTCTCTAAGAAGTCTCCGGCGAGAACCCCGCCGAATGCGAGCTCCAATTCAACGCCGAATCGATTTTTTAGGCGGCCATTTCCACCGCCGTCGCCAGCGAAGCACATTAAGGCTGTGTGGGCGAGGCGGCACGGCTCCGTGAAGCCTAATGAGGCAGCGATACCGGAGGGGAACGAGGTGGACGGAAGTGCGGGTTTGGATAAGAGTTTTGGGTTCTCGAAGCACTTTGGGAACAAGTATGAGCTTGGGGATGAAGTTGGGAGGGGGCATTTTGGGTATACGTGTAGGGCGAAGTTCAAGAAGGGTGAGCTTAAGGGACAAGAGGTTGCTGTTAAGGTCATTCCAAAAGCAAAGGTTCGACAATTTTCTCATAATTTACTCTGTTTATTTTCAATTGTGCTGTACTTGAGATCAATTTCAAGTGATCTGTGTGATTTATTGATCATTTACCTGAATTCTTGCTATAGGCATCAGATCTGAAGGTAGTAGTTAATTTCAGTGCTACTAATTGATGATCATCAAATGATAAACAGGTTTTATCTGGTTTGTTTCGACTAATTTGACATTTATGCATATTTTTTATTGCAATAAAAGGGTCATTAAGGAATATATTACTGTAATATGTTATGTATGGTTGCAGAGGCGAACTTGGTCACGCAGTTGACATCGACATAATGGAAATACTGTAGTTTTCTATTTATAGTGGTTTATTATGGATGCTATGAAAAGGAAGGAAGCTCACAGTCATTTTGACAAATGTGCACCTTTTTTCAGTGTTCTAAAAATCGCTAGGCCGACCTAGGCAGTGGAGGGACACCTTGCGCCTAGGTTGCGTAGGTGGTGCCTAGGTGTTTTCCTAGGCGAACTAGATGTTTCCTTATGAGTTTTTAATTTAATTTTCAATTATATATACTTGTTATAATTTACAATGCGTATAGTAGATGTAATGTTTTTAAATTTTACATGAAAAATTACAACAACAAAAAACAATCGTTTAAGACATAATAAATTTATATTAGGTAATGTTGAGTTTCAAAGCCTTTCTTTATTCGTGCAGTAGAGATTTGATTCAAAGCCAACGGAGACAGTTCACAGAGGCAATAGCAAGTGGACAAGGAAAAGGGGGGGGAGGCATGGTGCAAGAGAAGAGGGTGTGCCGTTTGGGCATGCTAGATTAAATAATTCTAGTAGGTGTAGTTCAAACCACACCTACTAGAATTCATGCACTATTTAAAATTTATATGCAAATTTAAAGCGAATTTATTCCAAGTTCAAAAAATCACGAGTGAAAAGTGGAATTTTTTTCATGGATTTGGCGACTATGGCAATAATAACAGGATAGCAATATTTTTACCAAGAGATTGCACTAATTGAATATGGGCAAAGTTATGAACTTTAATTTTTTTAATACATAATAGTTAAGGAAATCCTGCACTGATGAATGAGTGGATGGATTTATAGCGTAGGTGGACATATCTACGTTAGTATATCTATAAATTGCATCATGTTCTTGATACTTATATTATTTTTAATTTTTTTGCTGATTATTTCCATTGTCTTTTCCAGATGACTACGGCCATAGCTATTGAGGATGTGAGAAGGGAGGTGAAGATTTTGAGAGCTTTGACAGGACATAACAATCTTGTACAATTTTATGATGCTTATGAAGATTATGATAATGTCTATGTTGTGATGGAGTAAGCTTTTTCTTTTATATAAAGTTGTCTCAGTTCCATGGTGAATGTAGGTTTCTAAGATCTGATTTATTTGCCAGTGATGCATTTGAATAGTATTCTCTTTGTGTCAGCGAGACCGTTTTTATCTTTTCTTTATTGAACTAAATGCAGCTATAAGATATCTAAAGAAGTTCATCCCTCTCCCTCAGAAAAAAAATTATGAAGTAGAAGAAAAGGAAATGAAAATAAAATAAAATGCTACTATTTATGCATAGAACAAGTTTACTTTTATTATTATAGTATATTGTCATAAGCTTAAAATGTTTGAGAAGCATGTTCTGCTTATTTTTTTAAGCATAACTGATGATTGATGGCACAATTTTCAGGCTATGTGAAGGAGGGGAGCTTTTGGATAGAATTCTTGCAAGGTATTTCTGTTACTATTAGCTAGACTAAAGAACTTAGGGTTCTATTGGTGTACCAAAATGATTTTTTTTAAAGAGATTAAATTCCTTTGCAATTCCTGGTATATGAAACTGTTGTATCTTTGTCCTGCAGGGGTGGAAAATACACAGAAGATGATGCTAAGGCCGTGATGATACAAATATTGAATTTTGTTTCATTTTGTCATCTGCAGGGCGTGGTGCACCGGGATCTTAAGCCAGAGGTGAGATATAGCTTGTAGCTCAAACCACCAATACATGCATTGAATTTAAGTCTGCTGGATTATGACATGGTAATGACTACTTTTTTGTTTATTGGGATGAGGAGGACCGTTTCTTTATTGAGTTGGTCAATAGCCAAGCTTTGTATACTTTCTTGATTGGCAGGGTGATGCATGCCTATGGTAAATTTGAGAGTACAGAAACCATTAGAGAACCTAGACTAACTTCCTTTTTTATTTTAAGTTTGATCATTTTTGCATATCAAAACGATTTTATGTTGAAGTACCGATTGAGATTTCTTAAAAATCCTGACAAATGGTCTAAAGCAGGATGATAATTTGTTGGTGCAATCACTTTTGCAGTGGGTTCTACAGATTGGCTATATTTGACACACACACACTCGCACGCGCGAACACTGGCTTTCCGGTTCATTATATTGTAGGTTTGTATTGTAACTTTGAAAATGTGAGGGAATGGAAATGAAAAATTAAAGGAAATTTAATCTAAAAAATTATTGGAGCTGCATTGATGGTCCATTAAACTACACTTTAATAGGATACTTAATATTAGATTTTCTAGAAGTATAAATGTTAAAGACTTATTTTTGTTAAGATACTTTTTTACTTTTCTATTTTTCTTTTCCTATTCCCTTCCTACTGCTCGCATTTTCCATTTTCCAAAATGTAGAAATTTTGCCACCTATTATTTATTAATGTTCTAGATCTTCTGAGCAGTATATGTTAATAATATTATTATCTTATAGTGCATGTTTTATCTGTATCTGCCATATTCATCTGATAGTAGATAATTCCTGGAACAGAATTTCTTGTTTACATTGAAGGATGAGGATTCACAACTGAAGGCCATTGATTTTGGACTCTCAGATTTTGTGAAGCCAGGTATATTCCCTCACCCCCTCTTCTCTCTGTGCTAGCTCTGGGAATCGGTCAGTTTTTCAATATTTTAAGTGGGTTTCAGATGAAAGGCTAAATGATATTGTCGGCAGCGCATACTATGTTGCTCCTGAAGTTTTACATAGATCTTACAGTACAGAGGCTGATGTCTGGAGTATTGGGGTTATATCATATATCCTATTATGTGGCAGCCGTCCATTTTGGGCTCGAACTGAATCTGGGATATTTAGAGCTGTTTTAAAAGCTGATCTCAGTTTTGAGGAACCACCTTGGCCTTCTCTATCTTCTGAGGCAAAAGACTTTGTCAAACGTCTATTGAATAAAGATCCAAGAAAAAGAATGACTGCTGCTCAGGCCTTGAGTGAGTGTCCCATGTTTCAGTAGTCAAGTCCTTAGTATTCTGCTGTTAATGTTCCTTGGATGATATAAGAAGTTTTATTCTTCAGGTCATTCATGGATCAGAAATAGTAATGACATTAAAGTGCCACTGGACATACTGATATTCAAACTCATGAAGGCTTATATGCGTTCATCTCCTCTTCGTAAAGCTGCTTTACGGGTGTGTATATGGTGTTACATCAAAATAAATAATTTTTATTGGTCTGTCAGGATGATTTGAAGTAGGTGGTTGGAAGAAAAATAGTTTTGAGAAGTTGCTTATCTCCGGGAAAATTTATTTATATTTACTTCCGTCTAAATTTTTATATCTGCTATTTTGAATCTGTAGAATCAATTAACATTTGAGGTCCACCTCATGCATTTCAGTTTTGATTTGGGACTGGAATTGGATATTTGTAGAATATACATTTTCTTAACTTTCATTGGCGTTCATATGGAACCTATTCATGAATATTTTAAACCAAAGGGGTAAGGTCTGTTGAGCTTGAGTAATATTAGTACTCTGATGGAAATTGATTCTGAAGTCTGAAAGTTTTTGGAAATCTGGAATTGTTATCCCATCAATTATGCAATATTTTTGCATTTGTTTATGTAAACGATAGAAACATAGCCAAAGGCAAAAGTGACATGTTGAAGATACTTTTGCTTTGCACTATACATTTTTTTCTTTTACTAATTGTCAGATGTAGGAATGGTGAACCTTCCTTCTCATCTATTAATTCTGTTGGTTGAAAGGGAGAAAACTATAACTTATCCAAAATGGACAAAAATGGGAGAAAACTACTACGTATGAAAAACAACACTGGGCTGTACTGGGCACCTACTTCTGTAGACATAGGTATGACTTCCTTATGGTTCAGTCAATATATTGGGTGCTACAAGAGACGATTTTATCCTCATTTGGATAGGACATCATTGTTGAGTTACTTCCTTGAAGACTAGGATAAATTTGTAGAGATGTCATCAGGTCTTACTTCTTAGAGGATGCTTCAAGATTGCATTGTGCTTAAGATATTGCTGTATGGTCATGAAATAGTTGCAGGCTATGGTTGGTTATTGATTCGGTTTCCTTAAAAAGTGTGAGAACATTCATGCTTCAGTAATTCTGTGTCACACAGTTCTGCTGATTTAATTTCATTAGTTCTTTTCGCAGTATAATTCTTGGTTTGTTTCTTTGTTTCGCACTTTGATGATTTATCTTCTCTGTACACATTCTAATAGTTCCTCCCCCGCCCCTATTGTTTGTCAAAATCTGGCAGGCTCTGTCTAAAACGCTGACTGTAGATGAGCTATTTTATTTGAAGGGGCAATTTGCATTGTTGGAACCAAACAAAAATGGGTCCATATGCTTGGAAAACATCAAACAGGTTGGTTTCATGCAAGATTATTTAATTTCTTTGAAATATTTGATTTCAGTGTTGCTCTTACATTGTATGAAATGGCCAGGTGTTGATGAAAAATGCAACAGATGCCATGAAAGAGTCTCGTGTCCATGATTATTTAGCATCAGTATGTCCTTTGACTATTATGAGACTGGCTTTCAATTATTTATCCAAAATTTAAAAGTAAAACTTGATAGAATCACCTAAACTATTAATTCCTCTATTATTTCAGCTAAATGCACTTCAATATAGAAGGATGGAGTTTGAGGAATTCTGTGCAGCAGCTTTAAGTGTCCATCAGCTCGAGGCTCTTGATCGATGGGAGCAACATGCTCGTTGTGCCTATGAACTTTTTGAGAAAAATGGTAACAGGGCTATTGTCATTGAGGAACTGGCTTCTGTAAGTGGCTTTATTCTTTCTAGGCAATAAAATTATTTTCAAGTGCAAGAGATATTATTCCTTATGCTGGTGTTGGGAAACAGTACTTGCCATTTGTACTGCTGCACTCATAACTATGCTGGGCATCAGACGAGTTTAGAACAAGACTGATATATGTTACTTTCTGAATATGGTTTCAGGAACTCGGTCTTGGCCCATCCGTCCCTGTTCATGCCGTCCTGCATGACTGGATTAGGCACACTGATGGAAAGCTTAGTTTTCTCGGCTTCGTGAAGTTGTTGCATGGTGTGTCTAGCCGGTCCCTTGCGAAAACCCAATAACACTGAGCCCACCTCAGCTGCTGCTTATTTGTTCCCATGTAGGCCAATAAATATGCAGATAAGAGGTGGTGAAGATTCTCTCATCCAGATGTCATTTTCCAAGGGTTACACCTCCGCTGATATTGGTAATGTGGTATGGTTTTCACCAGGCCTGCTATTCTGGGATGGCCATAACTGTGCTATTTCAACTATGACAAGAATGGTGTCCCACTGTAAAGCTATAGGTAATTGTTCAATTGCAGGTGAGAATATTTCTCAGCTGATTATTGGACTCTTATACCTGATATCCTTGCCATATTGGACCATACTGACATGAACTTTCTATTTAGGAGATCACTGTCCAAATTCCTTGTCATTTGCCTCCTCCAAATCTAAATGAGGACTTCCTATACGGTCTGTTATGAACAAATTATACTTTAATCGTCTAGAAGAAGAAATTTTGTTGAATAATGCTGTTGACCTCGCAGAAGAAGAAATTGAACATTGAAATCCCATGAACCTACATGTAACGGCTTCACATTGGTAAGCTAACATTTGGCCCTTGTTAAGCTGTATGATCCCATAACAAAGCAATGAGTCGACAGTCAAAGTTGCACCAGATAACAAAAGTGTTGATTGATAGTTAGAAGTGTTAGGAAAATCTCAAGGATTTCGATCAAATTTATGAACAAAATTTTGGGGTCGCTGGTTTGTGGCCTCTACCACTTAATTATCCTCGTGATCTACTTGTATTCAACCATAGAAAAACCGGCTCTTACTAAGCCATCATCTTAGTGGCTGGGGTCCACTAGATGATGCTGTACGATCCAAACCTGACACGCTATGAGTGCTTTTTGACGATGTAACATACGAGAGCAGCTTTTTTATTTATTTATTTATTTATTTATTTATTTCTTAATTTTTATATAAATAATGCTACTATCACATAAATTATTTCACATAACTCTCACATACACACACATATATACTGCGGGTCTCGCATGTCAGGCGGAGATCTACAGTATGTATGTGTGTGTATGTGAGAGTTATGTGATAGAATTTATGTGATGGTAGCATTGCTCTTTTTATATTTTCTCCTTTTTTTCCGGTGGACCAGAGTAAATGGAGAGAGATTCAGATTCAACTACAAGTCGTGCGAACCGAATTAGAACACGAGAACCTCTAACTAACCATGCAAAACCCTATCCTACCTATTACCGAATCCCATATATATATATGCCTTTCTAATTAATCAAATAAATATCTCTTTTTTTCCTACTGTATTTGCACTAATTTGTGCAATAACCTATTAAATTTTAAAATTTTATATTTATCACATTTAATTAATAAAAATTCTAAAATTAGGTCATTCCGTTAGATAAGTCAAACTAGCGTTAATATTTTCCTATGTGCTGTCTAAAAATTAAACTAAAAAAAATGATAAAAGAAAAACTAACCGTCACATAGACATGAAGTGACAAGTTAGGAAATTGTGAACAACATCAATGGAGATTCGGGGGAGAGAAGAGGAGTAACATCAATGGAGATTTGGGGGAGAGAGAAAGAACATCAACGGAGATTTGGGGGAGAGAGTATTGATCCAGGAGGTGATTTGGGGTGAGAGAAGGAGGTAGATTTCAACTTTCATGAAGAACCAATTAAAAGAGAGTGGTTAGCATGAAATTATGTTGATCAATTGACTAATACAATGTCGATACGTATTGGTCAATTGACCAACTTACTATGAAGTTAACTTCGTGGTAATCGGATCCCAATTAAAAAGAGGCAGGCCAGTGAAGATGAATGAGAGAACTGTTTTTTTTTTTGAATAAGTCCACAGTTTTTTTCTTTCTTTTTTTGTCTCAATTATCATATTTTTGGTAGCTAATTTTTTTATCTGACGCGTCTCTTTTTAGTTTTCTTAGTCATTCTTATGATTTGTAATGTTTTTCCCACACAGCCACGTAGATAATAAACAAACGTCCATGTTATTAATTTAACCCAATTTAATATTTTTTATTAATTTTATTTACTAAATATAAAAATTAAATGTTCAATGGCCAAGCGGAATAAATGTTAGTTTTGCCATAAAAAAGTATCATAAAATACCACTGCTGCAAGTAGAGATTATTAGGGAATAATCTTTTTTGCTATTAAAAAAAAGAAAAAAGGAAGCAAAAACTGATTTCTTAATCAGGAAACGAGACATGCATTGATTTTCATATATATCTATTAAATTAAATCACACAGTCGACTAACAACATTACTAGAGGTCACACATCCACCGGAGTACTGCCGGACTCCCTAGCTAGCTTCTAAACAAACGGAGTAAATTCTACTTGTAATCAAATGATTGATCAAATACACATTTACAGTAGTAGTTTATTGGAATTGGATGGAAGAAGGAAGTTTTAAGAGAATCATCGAGCACTAGTTATAGGATTGGAAGGATGAAGGTCGATCTCCTGGGTCCAAGCAGCTCGGTCCTGAATGTGCAAGTGCCAATAAGTCTGAGCCAGTGCATCAGGGTCCATCCACCCATCGCCCACTCCTACTCCTACTCCTAAGCTTTGATCCCCAACTGATGATGTCGAAGATGATGTTCTATAATGAGACGCCGTTGATGACAATATTGGATTTGCCTCCCCTGCTCCATTCATATTCATTTCCACCAGTTATTGACCCCCCCTCCCTCTGCTAGCCAGCTAACTAGCTAGTTTCAGATTTTATAGATCATCAAATGCTTTCATATCTGATGTATATCAAATAAAAACACATATGCATGTATACAAACATCCATCCCTTTTGAGAATCGCCTTTGTCAAGAGAAAAGGATGGCAAAATTGATTCTAATTTTTGTTTGTTCTAAAATACCTGTCTTATTTTATCGCACGCTTATGGCCTAAATATGGTAGAGAAAGATGCCGGCCGGCCGGACCTGTCTTCCTTTCATTTAATAGTCAGATTCTGGTTCCTTTCATTTAAAAGTCAGATTCTAGACCCGTTGATAGAAGAATCCGTCAGTTTCATAATTAAAGATTAATTTATAAAAAGATGATTATTAAGAATAATTTTTATTTTTTACAATTTATAGTACACATGTAACTAAGATTAGAAGTGGTGAAGATTATATAATCTAAAAAATTTAAATTTATATTAGTTTTATAACATACAGAAAAAAAATCAAAAAACATCTATAATTTTAGAACCCAATGGAGCATATTAGAATTGGGATAAAAAATAAATAAAAAAAAGGTCAAGGAATGGGGGAAAAAGCAAAAGAGGGGTAGTGGGTAATTAAATTAAATAACCTGGGTGCGAGGGGCGGGGGGGGGGGGGGGGGGGGGGAGAGGAGGCCGTGGATGATAACGTGAGCAACGTGAACTCCCAGAGAGTGAAACTCCCTCGCAAGCATTGTGATAATCCCCTCAGAGCAAACTTCCCACAACCTGTACTTACATTCATCAACTTATTCATATATATACAGATAAACAGGCTGGGAGTATTAATCATAATCATCAGTAATGAAGCTAATAATACATATAGAAATCAGAGAAACCAGATATGCCATTTAGAGAAGCAGAACATCTGATGAATAGAATCGTCCCTCTTCCCCTCTCCACCATTCCCAGCAATACCTTCAGTAGGTAATTCAAATCCAAACCCAATATTTAACTACGTCTCTATTAATTACTTGGAAGAATTAACAAGAAGCTTACCTGTTAGGCGCAAAGGAAAGCGCCTAAGGAGGAAATTGCGAGGGATTTCTGGAACGAATCGAGGGGAATGTCGGTGAAGTACTTGAACAACGGAACATTTGTAGAAGATGATGAATATGAAATGGGGGAGTGGTAGGCGTTATAGACCAAAACCTCCACAAAGCCCAGAGAAAGAACACCTTCAAATGCCTCCCGCACGCTTTGGGACTCGGAGCAATCGATTCGGATTGCAAACACCTGTGCCTTTTCTTCCCGAGCTATCTCATCCGCGAATACTGACAATCTTCCTGTTTAGTTTATACATATATATACATATAATTAGCGATAATCTCAAGTGATGTTAATTAATATATATATATAGAGAGAGAGAGAGCGATAATGCGTGCCTAGGTCGCGGGAGAGAATGGCGACGGTGTAGCCTTTGTGAGCGAACTTGCGGGCGATTGATCTTCTGAGCCTCGGCCCAACACCCACAATGGCGGCGATGCCTTTGGACGACCTGGAACTCGCCATCCTCCGCATCTTCTTCAACTATAAAGCTATCTATAACTAGGCAAGAGTAAGAGAATTTAAATGAAAAACGAGTCTTTTTGACTTTTCCTTCAATTAGGACTGTCGAACCGGATGCCAACAACTTGGTATTTATTAGTACTTCTTTCTTCAGCACAAAGAGTTCATTTCTTATTTGTTTTGTTTCAAAAAATAAATACTAAAATTGTGAGATGATTATTGATTTTTTAAATTTAATTTAAGATATTTTTAAATTTAAAATTGAGATGATTCATTAAAAATTTTAAAATGATAAATCTTAAAACAATTTAAAATTTTTACAAAATTTATTATTTTATTAACTAAAATTAATAAAATCTTATATTTTAAAATAGAGACAGTATATTATGTACGAAATAATAAAATGTCTTCACAAAAAGACTACTCATATTTTGAAATACTAAAAGTTCATATAAAGTTAAAATCATACAAAAACGTATACAACTTTTATCTATTAGAATGAGACTAGCGACAACTCTTAATTTTTTTGTCTCAAATAATAATGTGTTAAGTTAGGTATTACCCTCTTCTTCTTTTTATCGGATTAGGTCAATTCAAATTCAAAATAGACCCTAACTTTTTCAGGGTATTTTTTAGGAATTGATATTTTTACAAGACATCACTCACATGATGTGAGTCTGGGAGTCTTGTGAAAATATCAATTCCTTATTATTTTTTTTGGAGCCGGAGATGGCAAAATTTTAAGACTCATATTTTTTGTGCAGCATAGTTATAATATGTATTCCTCCAAACAACGACGACTTTTAACTCAATCGGTATGTTGTGGTAACAATACGCATATTTATGCGGCTGATATATATTATATATGTATATATCTCCATTTTTCAAGTTCCAAAAGATAGCTAGTTGCCGTTCGACTGCTCCATTTGCTACAATTCTACCAGAGCCCACAGATTTAAAACCAGAAAATATAAGGGAATCGAACAGGAGTTTCAAAATACACATGACCCTGCTTAATTCTTTCCCTTTTAATAGTGCTTTGGACCATAATTTATTTAAAACTGAGTTGTTTTTTACTAGCTCGACATTTCTAGGTTTTGGAATTTCTTGAAGTAGGAAGCATTTTTAAAAACTTAAATGCTTTTTATAATAAAAGTTATATTTGGGAGCGGAGCTGTAATTATTAACAGGAAGAAATTAATATGACAATTACTTTTATTTGGATATATATATATATATATATATTTGAATGAGTTCGGTTGTGGGGAAGTTGTGGCTGTACGTGTAGCTGATGATGACAATATTCTGCTGCTGCTGCTGGTGGTATAGCTGGGGATGATCAGGAGGGGAATTTGAAGGTCTTAAACTTTACTAATAAGATTGTGTTTTGATCTTTTAAAGGTTTAATTTGTGCTAGTTCAGGCTCCACTTGTTCCAAATCAAAGATCGGATGGATGGAGTGAGCTAGTGTAATGAAAATCTGATATATATTGTAGGAATATTTAATGAATCTTATTACATGTTTACACATAATAGGAGAACCAAAGACATAAATACCTCTTGTAGCGTGAAAACTTTTAGTGCGAAAAACCTCCTGCAATTGTACGTCCTCTGCAACCCAACGGTGTCTCCGAACTACTATACAAGAACGGAGCCCAAATCCTTAACAACTAGAGTTTGGTATGTGTTGGGAGAGATTACTGACAGTATATTATTTCTACGTTTTGAGTGTTAGTCAATTGATGAATTGTCCTTTATTGAGGATAGGAGACATGAGTATCATTTATAGGTCGAAGTGGTTGAATCACTCCCTGCAATCTCTCCAGCTTTTGACTTGATCAATTTGTCAAGTTGACTAATAAATCAAATGAGTCGAACTCTTCACGTGCTCCCCATTTGAATACCCAAAATCCAACGTATATAAATTGTACAATATTCACAATGTAATTTATATCATACATTATCACTTTCATGTATGTTATGTAAACACTTGGGCGAAGTCAAAACTGTAAATTCTAGGTTCTAATATATACTGTATAATTTTTTAAAAATTTATAAATGAGACTATTTATATATGAAACTAAATAACTAATAGAATTATTGTTGTAGTTATTTACTTCTTGCTCACCCTCATTCAAATAAAAACATAACTCTACTGGACGTGCCATGAAAATTTAATACTGTACAAGGTAATTTTTTTTCATCTATCATCACTTTCAACTATACATCATGTCCACGGAAACGTCAAAAGTATAAATTAAGAGGTCTAATATAAACGGAAGAAAACTCTTTTCCCCTTTCACACAAGTTATTGCAGCGGGCATCACCGGTGGTGGTGGCGGAGGAGGACTAAGACCGGCCTTTAGAGACTATAGTTGTTAATTGTGGTTTCTAATTATGTATGTATGTATGTAGGGACTTAATGTTGACAAATTAATGCCACCAATCTCCTACATGCAAATGATTAGGCCTGACAATTTCTTCTGAACTGATCGGGTAATGAGATCTGATTTTTCAAACCTATATCGGTTAAGGTCAGATGTGGGATAACATTTTACTCTGCCCTCGATGCGATTATATGTATATACATATAATTTATTTAAAATTAGCATTATATATATATATATAATTATGTACTTATTTATGTTATTTTATTATAAATTCATAACATTCGTAATATAATATGTTGTTAGTCATAAAAATATTGCATGTTGTTTGATTTTAAATTAAAAATAATCGTACAAAGTAATATAAAAATAATTAATTTGAGAAAAATGAGAGTAACCAGGTAATCCGGAATCGGAGTCGGAGAGATTGCTCCATATTAGCGAAACGGACATGGAGAGAATTCTTCAAATCATATCCATCCCGTTGTAAGGCCTACAAATAATTGGAGGGCAGAACTACCACATTGCTGATCATGATTGAAGTTAGTTAGGATCCTTTTTTTGAATTAATTGTAGTTAGTTGGGACTTGGGACCAGATTTCGTTTATTATTTCTCAATAAACCCAATAAATAATTAATAAGCTGCCCATATGTGTTGTTTCATACAGACTCACTCATCATTTTTCAGGCGAGATCTACCTATCGATCGCAAGTTGTATGTTCAAATTTGATATCTATCTTATTGTATAATGCAAAACGGAGTACGCCCCGAGTGAATTATGACTATTTTTTCTTTGAAACACAAGTAATATATAAGAAAAAAAATTAACAAAAAAAAATAATATGTAAGAAAAAGTTAAATAACAACAAAAAAGAATAAATTAATGTCATTCGTCATCTTGTTTATTATTATTATTATTTGTTTTTTTAATAATTGAAGTTAAATTTTGAATACATCATGTAAAGTATATGAACAAAACTTTTCATACACTAATAAGATAAGAGTATTTAACATTTGAGGATTATAAGGTAGTGACACGTCACTAATAAAACATATGTTCGAACAATTTTTTTTATTATAAGTTTTATTAATTTGTAGCAATTGCATTATCTTTTGTGTAAAATTTTATGACATTGCGAGCATATAATGTATTCTCAACTTTACATGTATCTCCAATCCTATGAGATCACTGGCGTGCTGATTTAATTTAGCTAGTTAATACATGTAAGTTTTGAAAATTACTAAAAAGATAGTAATTATAATTTTTTGTAATATTATCTAAAAATTTTGTACTAATTTTGATTTTTGAAGTATTATATAAATTAGTAACAAACAAAAAAATATATATCCTTAGTTTTGAAATGATAGGAGTATTCAAATTCATTATGGTTGGGTAAAAATAACTAGTGTTAGATACTACTTCTACTAGTATTAAGATATATTGATTGAATAAATTTCTTAAATGACGTGTCAAAAAGTATGTTAACTGATGTATCATCAATACTTTGATTGAATAAGTTTTTTGTGATTGACTATATATTTTGTCTTATTTAATGTCACGTTATTTGATATATATTTAATGTTACGTCATTTGATATGGTACAGATAATTATACGTCCAAATTAATTAAAAAAAAAAATTGATGATTATAATGACATGCGTTATCTCTATTGTTGAAGAGGTAGAAAATTTTTGAGGATGCATTTGTCCAAATATTTAAATTGTCCACCCATATTTCTAAATTCTAACCCTATAAGTTGCGGAGAAGATGGAACAATGAGATACGACCAATGGGCCATTGGACTCTGTTGGGTCTGAGCCTTTTCAATAAGGCGCTATTCGCTGAGTTGAGATGGGCTTCACAGGGCAATAATAAGGCTTTTTCTTGATCATCACACTAGTATAATTTTCGGAAATTCTTCATCCAACACAGTACTCGAAAATTGATAATTGATTCAAACTTTGATCATTCCATAAATGTCTCTAATCTTTCTTGTTCTTCACATGAGCTTCGATCCTCCGCAATAGTTTTACAGGTCAATATATTCCTGTCATTATTCAGTGTCACTCCGATCGGATCTGTTTCGGTCTTCGTTTGGCGTTCCTTTTTTCTTTTTCTATTTCGTCTTCTATTATTTATTGATGCCGTTCAGTATTAAGATTGATCTGAATTGTATGTGTGGACTAACATCTCTCTAAACTTGGATTGGCATCACAAGTGAAATTGAAGAGGATCGATGGAGTGGGCAACAGTGCAGCATCTAGATCTCCGGCATGTCGGCCGCAGCTCCAAGCCCTTGCAGCCTCACGCCGCTGCATTTCACCCCTCTCAGACACTCATTGCCGCCGCCATGGGAACCTACATCATTGGTAAACTTATCGTTTCTTATTATGGTATCTTCATGTTTAAAGTTATTCGTGAGTGATGAAATTTCAATATGATGTTGTGAATATTTGTAAAAATACAGAGTTTGATGCGTACACTGGGAGCAAGATCTCTTCGATTGACATGGGTGCTGCTGTTGTCCGTATGTCTTATAGTCCTACGAGTGGGCATACAGTTATTGCTATACTGGAGGTCAGTTTCTTAGCTGTGTAGTAACCTTTCCTTTTAGGACACTTTTTGATTGTACTATCAGACACTCTACATCAATTGCAAAGTTAAGTTACGTTTTTTGATAAATTGGATAATGCAGATATTAGACTAATTTATTTACTTCAGAAAGTCTCTGTTCTTTTTATTTATAATTTTTCCAATCAGTGCCCTGAGCTGCCTCCAAGTGCATGCAATATCTGTCAATGTTGCAAACTTGGTAATCCCATATTAAACTATAGGGGGGCCAATTTTAGTGTATAATACACGTTCATGTGTTGGTATCTTAGTTTAACTGGTTTTGTGCAATATCAACTTGCTCATTAAGGTCTCTATGAGAATTTATCTCCTATCATTGTAAAGGTGTGTCTGCCTAACAATGAGGATCTTGTTGAATTCATACATGTTACAACTTACAACTAGAAGAAGTGAGAGTGTAATACAAGTGAGAAAAAAATTCCAAATGCCATTAACCGTGCGTTTAAATTTATTGAATACGTATGCATCAAGTAAGAATGTTCTAACCATCTTTGTCTTTTATTAGAAAATGATTCCTCATTGGTACTCCCTATCAAATTGTACACGATAAATATATCAATTTCATAAAGATATGATTATTTTTTGAAATATTGGAGAATTTGTTCCAATGAACCTCATGTTGTTTGATTCTTCTCAATCAATAATGGCTTTCCCCATCCTAAGACTTTTTAAAGAAGGATCCATAGTCTGTTTCATGCCTTCTTGTTTCATCTCTCCCAACCACTTATTTGGGCACTCTTTTAGGACCCTATATAAAAAAATCTGTTATTCAATGCTTCAAGAGGCAACTCACGGGATTGAAAGGCCTTTTCCGAAGAGGGGAGTGAGACTGAACCTTGGTCAAGTGTTCACTGCAATATCTTCTATCTATATATAGATAGTTAGATAGATAGATAGATTGAAATCGGCCAATTGTTTCTCTTACTCTTTCAACGTAGTATGTCTCTACCTGCACCTTTTGTTATATGTGAAGACAATTTTGATGCTCCTATGAGGAATTTCATTTTTTTGAGGTTCTATAGCTGATTTAAGTATCATTTATTTATATGGAGACAAGTTTATAGGCTTTGTATCAGCTATCAAGGAGTCCATTTGATTAAACAGTGGAATTCTTTAACCGTTCTTGTTGGAGAAGTGGTTGAGGAGGTAACCAAAGGAAGAATTGCGTGCCTGAGTTGTTAGACCAACTTTCCTTTTAGAGTTGGTCTTTGAAAAGCTGTTGAGAAGATTAGGTTGATTCCAGTAGTAATTTTGTTTTCAGGATCAGGATGGCTAGAGGAATAATTTTGTGCTGTATGTGGTGCTGTGAGAGGCCTTTGTTGTGTGAGATCTTCCCACTGTTACTCAGAGTTGCAGTTGATAGCAAGTACATAGTGAGTACATAGTTACTAATTATGTATCTATGATTGAGAATAGTCAATGCCGAAGTAATAGTTCTCTACACAATCTCATGATTGGGAGTCGGAGGATGCTCAAGACTTCAGAGGGTTGCTGACATTTGAGGCAAGCTTCCTGCCTAGACAGGAATATTCTATTAGATAGAAAGGCAATGGCACTTGAATGCTTTGTTGAAGTCCTTCTGTTATATCGTCAATATGGAAGGTACCATTTCTTTCCCTTGAAAGGGCATGTGAAAAAATCACACAACTCAAAAGGTGGCCAAAATTCTTTTTGTGTGGGACACAGACTTCATGGTAAACCTATTCTGCTGAAGTTAATGTTATGCTAACATGTATATTGATCATTCTTGGTGTTGATTGCCATCGATATCATTGATGAAGTGTGAGAGCACGTGACTGTGCATTGATGATCTCCTATCCTTTCGTCTGGCTCTCCAATGATGACTCAGACTTCCAACACTTGCACATATGATGGCTCTCCGGTTATCCGGTCACGAGTAGGTCCCTCAGGTCGTTGGTCTTTTGAGCCTATATGACAACATGCATGTTTACAGACATGCAAGTTTTGATACGAAGAAGTGTTGCCTATAATTGATGGGTCAGGTGCTAGAGTTACCGTTCAATGAACAGGTTGATTTAATAAATGTCTGTTGGTAATGAGCAGAAGTTTTAAGTAGTCCTTGCACGCTGGGATGGCTGTAAGTGATTAAAGCTAGAGCATACATCGAAACTACTATTTCTGGAAGACCAGTTGTGTCTCCTCTAAGCACTTCTCCTAACCTTCTACCAAATCCACTACCACCATCATGAACTGATGAAATCGTCACATCTTTTTACAAATGAAATAAATGCCTCATTGTTGGTTGTACTTGTTTCATTGAAATCACAGCCCTGTATACTACAGTAACAGACAGTAGTAACCTTTCTTTTGTTCTTTTTCTCCTTCTACTCCCTTTCTCTTCCTTTTGCTTTCGTCATTCTCTGCGTTAAGTATAAAATATATTATTTTCCTATGTTCCTATGATTCAGACAACATCAGATAGGAAGTGCTGAACTTGGAAATCAGTTAAATTCTTTATTTACAAAGATGGGTTTCTTTGCTCTTTCACATTTAGATGCCTGGCGTGGGATTATGTACTGGAAAGGATAATTGTGAGCAGTGGCGGATCTAACAAGGGGCAGCATAGGCAGCTGCCCCTGCTGGAATTTTTTTATATAAGTATAGGGGTAGGGCAAATATGTAAATTAATAAATTTGAGGGGGTAGATTAATGGAAGAGTTAAATTTGAAGGGGCAAAAAAATTTCATAAGCTAATTCTAAATACAAGTAAAATTTATTTAAAACCTATAAAAAGATACCAAAAGTAGTTTATGCTTTGAAATTAATTCATGGTTTTGTTTGAATATAGAAAGAAAATTTGATTTGAGACTTTGAGCATTTAGAGAATCATTCAAATTGAACTATGACAAGTAACCGAAATAAGTTTCTAAATTGTATCTAAATGTTTTTTATTTGAAATTCTTTTTTTAGTTTGAATTATGAATATTTATTACAATTTATAAACATTATTATAATTACTTAATATTATTTTAATATTATGATTAGTTCAAATTTTTTTATTTAACTTCAACAAAAAAATTAATTAAAATCCGCTCCTGCTGAGCAAAATTTCTGAATCTGCCCCTGATTGTGAGAGGCCATTCGATATATGATTTATATGAGCTTGTCTGTTCTTTTCATTAGGCGACGTTTGCTTTTGTTTATGATGTTTTTATTTTATTTTGTAGGATTGTACAATTCGATCATGTGATTTTGACACTGAGCAGACTTGTGTGTTGCATTCACCTGAAAAAAGGATGGAACGGATCTCTTTCGACACTGAAGTCCATCTTGCTTTGACACCTCTCCTACCTGTAGCCTTTTTTGGTTTCCATCGTAGGATGAGTGTAACAGGTTCGTCTTTTAATGTTTATTATGTATGAGTTCATTTTGCTTTGTTGCTTTTGTTTCTTTTTCTTTTATCTGTCATGCGGGAGATGTCTAGTTTTCAGAAAGAAATAAATTAAAAAGAAGAAAAAAAAGTCAGTTCTAAAGGAACCATTTTCGAATGAAATATAAGAACATCTTGCATCTTGGTTTATGAGATTTTTAATCAACTATGTGGAGTAAGTGAAAGTGTGAAACCAACAATTCCAATAAGGTGTTCTGCCCCTGATCTTGTGGGGAGTAAGTTGTAAAGGAGACAACAGTCCTGATGTGGCATGCAACCTTGATTCTTATATGGATGTCTTTTTTGTATTTTATTCCCTCTGTACCCTCCCTTTAAATGTAAATATATTCAGTCCCCGATCTTGTAGGGAGTAAGTTGTAAAGGAGACAACAGTCCTGATGTGGCATGCAACATTGATGCTCATATGGATGTCTTTTTTGTATTTTGTTCCCTCTGTACCCTCCCTTTAAATGTAAAATATATTCAGAAACAAGCAGTTGTTTGGGGATTGGGGATAAGTGATAACATAGGTGAGACAGGCACTGACATTGTTATTTAAGGGGTGAGGCGCATCAAGGCGCAAAGGTCTCCTTGGGGCCTAGGCGCGACGCGAGGCGTGTGCCTCATCGAAGAGAGGCGCACATATTTCTTTTTAATATATATATATATATATATATATATATATATATATATATATATATATATATACACACACACACACACACACACACAAACATTTAATCATATCATTTATGTATCAAATTTATCAACCATTAAGTAATTTTACAAACTTCTAAACATGTTCAAAAGTTTTATAACAAGTTTAAGGACCATACCTATATAGTATAGAGATACACTGATATAATCATATCATAATTACATAGTTAAATACTTACAATCTTACATGTATATACTTAAGTAGTAAACACTAAACAACAATATAAATGCATATTTAAATATTAGAAAATTACTTATAAGTTATATTCACATTTAATTATTGAATAAGTTAGTAAACACTGGAATAGTAGTGTAGTAAAGTACCCAAAATTTCTAAAATAAATTGGGCAGCTAAACCCCCCTGGTGTTTTGCAAAATAGCTTTTTTTGGGCAAGAGAAGAGAAAAAAAGGAGAAGAGATAAGGAGAAGGGAGAGACTTACCTAGAGAAGGAGGCTGCAATTGATGGTCTAGATTGCTTAGGGAAAAAAAGTTACATAACTTCGATAAGGCCTGCGCGTCACGCGGCTTGCGTGCCTCGTGGTGCACCTCGAATGTGCCTCATTGAAAGAGCCGAGCCTCAGGCTAGGCACCTAACGTGGGCTGAGGTGGGCCTAGGTGCGCCTTAATTACTACATTTATTATATTGTTTTTGGAAACGTTATAATAACGGCAATGTAGTTGAAGTCTTGGTGTCATGTTCGATATTGATTTTGTAATTGGAGCTGGTCATGCAGAGGCGACCTTCATGGCTATCGTAGTGGTCCGATCAGAGGTGCTGGTGAGCCAATTATGGATGTGTTTATTGCAAGAGCAAAGAAAATTATTTAGTTGTTTTGCAGTGGGGGTGCTAGTTGTTGGTAGTCAATTGATCAGGGCAGCAGTTGGCCTCATGACTTCATCATGGTGAGATGATGGTGATATTATTAGAAGCTACTGCTATCATGGCTGCAACAGTTGAGGGTGTGATACAATGGTTACGACTTATGATGAAAGAGGTTGTGGTGGTAGTGTGTCCCCTAAATTCAAGGATTACCTCCAGTTTTACTTCTTTCTAGAGTTTTTCCTTCTCATCTGTTTTTGCCTTCGTCACTATTGTGTTTTTATTTTAAATATTTTGTTCCGGTGCTGTTGTTTGTATATGTATTGTGTTGGAATGTAATGGCGGTGCATTAAAGAATGTGGATCTAGATAGAGGGGAAATGCTATAGCACTCTGAATATGGATCTAGATAGAGGAGAAATGCTATAGCACTTTGAAGATGGATCTTGGTAGATCGTGAATGCTATAGAGGTCTTACACTTTATAAGTTATTGCTAATAAATCATTAATTTGAGGTTCTTTATGTTTACTAATTCTCTGCAGTTTTTCTGAGTGTCTGTTTTTCTTGCATGAAGTTGTTGGAACTGTTGAAGGGGGGAAGGCACCAACAAAAATAAAGACAGACCTGAAGAAACCAATTGTCAATCTAGCTTGTCATCCTCGTCTTGCTGTGTTGGTAACATGTTTACTTTGACTCGGATAATTTTCATTGTTATTTGGTCTTCACAGAGTATTGCTGACAATTTTCTCCTTTTCCCCCCCACTTTTCAGTATGTAGCTTATGCAGATGGTTTGATCCGTGCATACAATATCCAAACATATGCTGTCCTTTACACGCTACAACGTAATATTGGAGCAACTTTTTTCATTCCTTTCCTTTAGATTGATGAATACTGCTCCCTTTAAAGCAAAAAACTTCTAATTTTCGACTAACTATTTTTGGTGTACTTATTGCAGTTGATAACACTATTAAGCTCATTGGCGCCGGTGCATTTGCGTTTCATCCAACATTGGAATGGGTTTTTGTTGGTGATAGACGGGGTACGCTTCTTGCATGGGATGTATCAACTGAGAGACCTATTATGATTGGCATGTATGTGTTGTCACTATTTTTGAGCAATATTTAAGAGTTACTATGCTTTTATTGTACTTCTCTGTCTCCATTTAGACATCGCAATTGGGATTTCATGCATTTTAAGAAACCTAAGGAAAATCTTTGAAGTTTATGTAATGTTCCAAATTTAACCTTTCATTGACTCCACCTTCACTAATGAATTTTTAAAATTGATGTGTGGTGAGTTGATGTGACCCTTAATGTTACTAGAGGTTGCACACGAATAATTAAAGGTGAAATTGTTGTTAGGGGATCCAAATGTAAAGGACATTTAAAATGGGATGGATAAGTCACCATTTTTGGCATGCAGATAATAAGGATGACTGACTAACAAAAGTAGTTTTGTTCTCCATTATCCGTATACCATAAACAATTTTACTACATGGAATATTCATGCAATGGCCTTTGCTAAAAAGAGTCACTCGATGACCGGCAAACACTGGTTCTGACAATAGTTGTCAAATTGTGTTGGTCTTCACTCTCATCCTCTGTTCCAGGGAGATGGCAAGTAATATATGTACACATGTTCTTGTAAGATGTAAATATGTAATTGTATAAATTTATATAATCTGCACATAATATGGTGATGATTACTCTCTCGTTCTCATGCCTTCTTTAACCAAGTATTTTCCTTCTTACTTTGGTTATGGTAGAATATTCTTTTTTGTTCTTTATTAGCCATACTTATTTACATACTAAGATGAAGTTATCTTGAGATTTAAGTAAAGGGGGCTAGAAGGGTTGAGCACCCCCTTTGATCATAAGTGCAAGAGCTGTGGGTTGTGTCATTTCAGGAGGGAACCAGGCTTAATATGAGCTTCAGCAGGCTTTGCCCTATTGCGTCCAAATTTGATTTTACCTGAGAGGATTTGAGCTTAAATGTGTACAGTCCAAATTTCTTTTTGAATTCTAGATTTTGGAGTACAATTACCGGTCCTCCCTTACAGTCCTGGTTGCTATATTGAAGTAAATTCCGTGAGGTATAGGGTTCAAGGGCAGCTGTTGCCAAGCTGTCCATTATCAACAGAGTACTATTACCAAGTCATCTATTTCCATTATTCTGCCTATAGTTCAAAAGCCACAATATCTTCCTTCTAAGTTCTTCACTCACCCAAAGAAAGAACAAAAATTTTAACAGGTTGGCATAATATTTGACTAACCTCTGCAGTGTTGTCAACTAAGACACAGAATATGATAAACTGAGATCTTGAGCAAGCATATTGTGAAATTTGTAAAATATTAAATTCTTTGTAGCTTGCTTCCCATTATTCTCCCTACCAGGAAGAACTCCTTTGGAGAATGTTGCTTAATGTTTGAACAAAATTTTACTGACTTGCTTCTTGCATAGTTGTTGCCGCGCAGTAGCGAGACGTGGCGGTAGTTGACCGCCAGGACTCTTAGGTGATAAGGCGCCCGCTATGGCGTCCGTATGGTGATAAGTCGTTAACGATGTGCAATTTATATATATGTTTATTTTACCTCAAAAGTATATTGAATAATAAAATTTTTATCATATTAAAACTCAAAACATCATAACTAACACTATGGAATACAATTAAAAACACAATTATATGAATACTAGACAAATTCAAAAATAAAACAATTGACACTGAAAACTAGTAGAACAAGTCAACAAACACTACGTAGAAAATAAAGAATCAACTAAGTCAACACCCATCACACATTACAGGTCTAACAAGTAATAAAATTACAACATGATGGGCCATCTACCAAGGCGTGAGCCTTGGCTGCCCCGCATCCAAGGCGTCACCGTTTCCTTCTCTATTGTCAGGACAGGACGCCTTGGCGACGACATGGTGATGCCATGACAACTATGGCTACTTGTGAAAGTATGAAGCCAAGAGACTTTATGACAAATTTTGGACTATGATGCAACTTTGTATACATTTTGGCTCATCTGCTATAAGTGACATCCGATACTATTATTTGGCGCGCGGGGGTGGGGGGGGTGGGAAGGGAGAGATATTTTGTGTCTTCTTCCTTTGTTTACCCCCTTTCAAAGTTTATGCTTTATTATCATGTCATCTTTCTGGAGTTTTGACGACTTGGTTTTCTTCATTTCCAGTATGCAGGTAGGTTCTCAACCAATCACATCAGTTGCTTGGCTCCCAACATTGCGGGTACTTGTCACTTTATCCAAAGATGGAACTCTACAGATGTGGAAAACACGAGTTATATTGAATCCTAATAGACCTCCAACGCAAGCAAACTTTTTTGAGCCTGCTGGTTAGTTAAAGTGCTTATTTTATTTCCTTCTCCATTATAATAGTAATTGTTTTGATGTGATAAAGATGTTGTACCATTAAGCCATAAATCAATCTAATAATAAAATTTTCTATTTCTAGAATAGTAAAATTTCTTATTCTATCCAAAAAATAAAGTTTAGAATGTGATTCTCATATCTAAAGAATGCCTTAGTAATTTTGAATTTTGAAATTAACATAAGTTGAGCAATTCTAAATAACTTGGATGGGAATAAATCGTGTTGTCAAACTAAAGCTAGGATATCTGCTAATTAAATTTTGGAAAAGTCAAAAGAGAAGAAAGAAACTGTGGGGTAAACTGCTTCACTCTTACAGAGAGAAGTCTACTTTTCTCCCCCATGATCTTTCTAGTCTTATTTGTATCTGTTTAATACACTCATGATTATTTTTTAACTTCTTTATTGCAGCCATTGAATCTATTGACATCCCTCGCGTCCTATCTCAGCAAGGTGGGGAAGCTGTTTATCCCCTACCGCGAATTAAAGCTTTTGAAGTTCACCCAAAATTGAACTTAGCAGCATTGCTGTTTGCAGTTAAGTGTGGCAGTTTATATTTTAAGTGTCTGACTAGTTAGTTGATGTCTGAAGAGCTACTGGCCGCTTTGAAACAGAATATGACAGGGGGTGACAATTGGAAAAATAGAGCTGCAAACACTAGGGAAGGAAGGAAACAACTTTTTTCAGTGTTACAAAGTGCAAGGGGATCCTCAGGTGATTTATATACATCTTGATATTCACATGGGGGTATTATGCTTTTCAGCTACTTGGCAACTAACTCGTTTGTCTAGAATGAATTTGATACTTTCAGTGTTCTAAAAATTCCGGCTTAGGTCCGATTAATCCCAGCCTAGGCGCTAGGCGGTCTTCTACCGCCTCGATTTGGCTTGGCGCCTAGGCCACCGCCTAGGCAGAATCAACATATACTTTGAAGCTCTACAATAATTGAAATGACTTTTTTAAGCCTTAAAAGATTATTTTTATGGAAATTTTCAAGTAAAATTTTAAAAAATTACATTTACTATATATTTTGTACAGTATAGCAAGTATGTATAATAAAAAATAAATAAATGAGGCCGTCTAAAAAACATCTAGTCCGCTTAGGAACATGCCTAGGCAGGCTAGGCACCCTAGACACTAGGCGCCCCCTCCGCCGCCTAGGTCCGCCTAGCGACTTTTAAAACATTGTACTTCTTTGGGTTAATTATTTTGCGAATGACATCATTTTATCTACTACTTTTCATATAGAAGCTTTATTTCTTTTTGAAGGATTTTAATTAGTTAAAACTTTTAACAGGTTAAATATTTACTTCTATAATTAAAGAGGATATGACCTTTATGATTTAAATGGTGCAATCATATTTCAACTGGAAAGATTTGTTTCTAGTGTCTGCCATCATTTCCCTTTCACCTTATTTGAAAATTCACTGGGTGCTTAATTGACTAGATTGTTTAATTTTGAAAGAGGTCTTATGACTAGAAAATGAAGTTTCAAACTAAAAAAAATATAAAATATGTGTTTGTAAAGTACTTGTTTAGGTTAAACAGTAAAGACTACTAATATTCTTTAATTCCTTGGCTGTTTAGTGTAAGGCCCAACAATATATATCATAATTAAGTAACTTTAATACACTCATTTATGTGCAACCCAACTTGCATGTGGTGTAACAAACCATAATGCATCAAAATGCACAAATTAAATAGATTGCAACTACACTAAGCTCATAATGGGGGTAGTGGGTACCAAATGCAAGCTGGATGACCTGAATCTTAAACGTAGTGAAAGCAGAGTAGTAATACCATGTTAAGTTACCAATTTCCATATAGATTTTTTTTCTTGAGTAGTAATACCATGTTAAGTTACCAATTTCCATATAAGTTTATTTTCTTGGAGAATGGATCCAACAACGTATGACATGCCTTTGAAGAATTGCATTACTTGTGCTCATGACTTACCATGGATATCAACGAGTTCAGAGTTGAGCCATTGTTGTAAACATCGTGTAGGCTTAGTCAAGTAGAGATGATGGAAGCATTTCCCTAGAATATCCAGAATTGGGGGTATTGGTTTTGTAAGAGCAAACAACAATCTAAACGAGTGAGCAAAGGGACTGCCTAAGAACTTAGCCCCTAATGTTTTTAATTTCTATGCAACTATTAAAAATACAATATCTTGATGTATGTGTACTGTAGAATGAGACCCTTGTATAGGTGAACTGGTGAAGCAATACATCTGCTGTTATTTATCATACTGTTACAGTGTTTTTCCACATCCTGAAAATGAACAGATAGAGAGCTGCTTACTTTACAAGCTTGGCAGTATGTCTTGGCTAGACTCTCACAGTACCCTTACTATCTCAATAAGGCACAATGTGTCCTTTTCCCTACTACTGTCCTCTTATTATTTCTTTTCAATGTCAAGGTCTTACAGCCGGACTTTAGTGAAAGATATCATTAAGCCTGTACTGCTAGTTCTTTAGTAGCATCATACACCGTAATTTCCCAAACATTATGATTTAATGTGCAACAAGCTCAAGATAGGTTATCTTGCTTGGCATTTCCTATGGGCTACATTGCTCCTGGTCACACCTTTATATAGACAAAATGTTAAATGAGACTTGCTAGTATAGTTGTCATGGCGTCGCCTAGGCGACGTCTTGGTGCTAAAGAAGGGCAAGGTGACGCCTTGGCTGTTGAGCCGCCAAGGCTCATGCCTTGGTAGCTGGCCCAAGTTACGTGATCAAGTAATGTTTTATCTATGATTATTAGACTTGTAATGTTTGATGGGTGATGACTTGGTTGATTGTTTATTTTCTACGTGATGTTTGTTGACTTGTTCTACTAGTTTTTAATGTCCAAGTGTTTTATTTTTGAATTTTGATTGTGAAATATTCATATAGTTGTGTTTTTAATTGTATTTCATAGTTTTAGATGTTATGTTTTGGGTTTTAATGTGTATAAAATTTTATTGTTCAATATACTTTTGAAATAAAATAAATAATGTATAAATTGCAAATTGTTAACGACTTGTCGCCATACGAAGGCCATGATTGACGCCTTATCGCCTAGGCGTCTTGGCGGTCAACTACCACCGCGTCTCGCCATGGCGCTGTGACAACTGTGTTTCCATGTGGCAGACTACTCAGAGTCACATCACTGGTGTATGTAAATAAGTATTCTTGTCTTGTCACTCTGTCTATATTAATTAGTGTAACCTGAAATTTGGAAGAAAACATGCATCTGTAAAGCAAACATGAGCTAATGTTTCTTAAATTTTTTGCTGTGGACTGAATAAATTTGCAAATTGACATGCAAACATATTCTTGTTCGGATGGTATCAAATGGATGTTGTATGGGATACATCTTTTGTAGTCAGGTCCTAATTTTGCAAAATGGAATATTAATGAATAAAGACTAGAATGTAATAAATTCAAACTCTTAATGACTGCTTTAGAATGGCCACATGTACTTACCATAGAATAAGAACTTGAGATTGTTTTTCTCTAGGCTTTAGAATGAGATCAAGAAAATCCTAGTAGAAAAGGAAAGGAAGATACCGTGGTGGATATGCCCTATTTTCACTATCAAAACCTTTAAAATAGTCTAGTGACCTTTTTTCTTACAAACAGAAATAATGCTAAATTAAGGGTTTTTGCTGGTGGAAAAGAATTGAAATGAGTTCATTAATCCTTATTGGTTCAAGATTCTTTTAATAGCTGTTCACTTGATTCCTTGTCAGTGTTGACTATTTTATCTGTTCATGTGAGTACGGGCAGATTTTGTGATTCAGTACCGATACAGTTGCTGTGAATATAGTCAACTGGAAGTAGTACATGAAAGTTAATGCAACATCAATGTTAGGGTCGTTCCTTTCCCTTTGCCATGGAACAGGGTTTCTTTTCTTGTGTTGCTTTGGGCATTGGCTTCTTTGTGGGGATTTTTGTGAAGGTTCTGTTTCAGAATTCCATAGGGACGGTTTTGATTTATTAGAAACCTGTGTTTTTCCCTCCTGTTGTAGTACTCATTATCCTCCTATTCCTCTGTTTCCCTCTTCTTTTTAATAAAATTTCTTATTTCTGAAAAATATATCTCAAGGCAAAGGAAATAAGTGCAAAGAAATGTGTTATTTTGTTCTGTGTTATAAATTTGATAATCTTTTGATAATATCTTCACCAAGCTAACTCTAAGTTGCTTAACAGCGTCTGTCTTGAAGGAAAAACTTTCATCCCTCGGCTCGTCAGGAATTTTAGCTGACCATCAACTTCAAGCGAAAATGCAAGAGCATCACCTAAAAGGGTTAGTGGGGAACTCATGTATTTGTTTAATTTTATATTTCTGCGAAAGACAGGCAAGAACACCGGATTCTTGTTTAAGATTTTCATTTATTTGTTTGATTTTCTATCAGAATGTAAATAATTTGTGTGACCAATTTTTTTTTTTTTTTTTTTTTTTTTACTTTCTCATCTGGATATAGAATTTTAATTCTATTTCTGAAGTGTAATTAAGGGCTGCATCTAATATAGTAAACTTACATAGGTTTGTCTTAATAGGCATATTTATTGTTAGAAACTGACAGTTTTTGAGTAAGTAGTGATATTCTTTTTCAAGTCTTAGGTTTTTTCATGTAACTGATGCATAAGGATTTGCAAATTTTATTGAGCTCAAACCTTTATAAGAGTTCTGTCTCTTCTCATAGTGGTAAATTGTTTTAGCAATTTTGTATTACCAGCATGTGATAATAATGAAACATATCATTTTGCTATTTTGTTGTTCTTTTTGCCAGCCAAAATCAGCTTACAATCTCTGACATAGCACGGAAGGCTTTTCTTTACAGCGTATGTTTCTTCTTGTATAATCTAAGAACCTTCTTTTTTAAAATAAATATTTTGCTCTTCAATTTCTGTATGATGCTATTCTAGAATGTCCTCCCCCCCCTATAAAGGAAGAAAGTTTAATTAGAATATATATATATGGAGAGAGATAGAGAGAGAACAAAATACCAAGAGGAGGATGAAAAATCCTCTAAATCTGAAAATTTGGAATATCAGAAAACCCTTATAAAGGAGCTGCCTGCCAGTCCCTCGGTAAATTTGAATTTGGAATCCCATCAAAAGCACTTATAGATGAAGTGGATAAGTCTATAGTAGGATGCAAGTGTGAGGGTGCAAACTGGGTAAGGTTTGCTGTAGTATAAGGAGAGGCATTACATCCTAAATAATATGGCTCCAGAAATCTAAGGTTGAGGGACATAGTATAAGTCTATCCTATGTGGAGAGAGGGAAGATTAGGCTAAGATAGTTAGTTCTGCCAATGCTAGACTAACAGTAGCGTTGGAATAGTAAAGAGTTGTTGTACTGTGAGCTCTTTGTGCCAACTTGCAATTTTAAACAAAAGATGTACTTCTCTTAGATGTTTGTACCAAACAGCAGCTCTCTATTTATAGTGTTCAGCTCTTAGAAAAAAAAACTTATTTTCCTGTGGGTAATTATGAGTATTGGGTCAGCTATAGAGGTCCATGTTTGATTACGTCATTTTGTACTATAATTTTAATGTATCGGTGAAGTAGTATGCAGCCAATCTAAGGAAATTATTACTCTTTTCATTTCATCACCTTTGTTTTTGTTATTGATTTTATAGGTTTCCAAACCATAGTTTAAGATCCATCACATTTTAGTATATCTTAATAGTACGTAGAACCTTTAGAGCTGGGATGCAATTGAAGTTCAAAAGATTTTAAAAGCTGAAAAGAAATTAAAACTGAACAGAAATGAGTATTTTTTGGTTTAAGGAAGTTGATGTTGTTGACCAATCCATCTCAATTCAACCCTTGATGTCTCAAAGAAACCTGACTTGGTTTCTGTCCTGGTCTAGTTATTCATTAGAAAGTTGGTCTTCCCTAACCTATTAATAAGTTCCATATGCTATATTGGCTTCTTCATTTTTATCAAAAAACCTGGCATCTTTAGTTTTATCAAAAAATATTGGCTTATGTATTTCTATCAAAATATTATTGGCTTCTTTATTTTCATCAAAAATATTGGCTTCGTTATTTGTGAATTCATATATGCTTGATGTATTCAAGGTCCCTATCCTTTATTGTATCTGTGATCCTATATTCCTTTTTCCAATTCGAGGTGTGTGGACTCATTATATATTGCCGATTGTTACAGCATTTCATGGAAGGACACACAAAAAGTGCTCCGATTTCTCGTTTGCCTCTAATCAGTGTCGTAGATACTAAATATCGTTTGAAAGACATCCCTGTTTGCCAGGTAACTCATTATAATTCAGTAATTTGTGGTTCATGTACTCTTGATACTTAAGCTTGAAATTGTTTCTGATAAACTGGGTTTCCACTGGCAGCCATTTCATCTGGAGCTGAATTTCTTTAATAAACAGAACAGAGTTCTTCATTATCCAGTCAGGGCTTTCTATGTGGAAGGAGCAAATCTTATGGCGTATAATTTGACTTCTGGAGTGGAAAGTATTTACAAGAAGCTCTACATCTCGGTAGGATTGAACTTCATGTTCTTGAAAACTTTGGAACCCTATACCGCATCTATCTATAATTCATGTGTGGATTACCTTTATCTTAAGGGAACCATTGTATTTCTTTTTCAGATTCCCGGAAATATTGAATTTCATCCAAAGTACATTCTTCACAGTAGAAAGCAGCACTTATTCCTTGTGGTTCATGAGTTCAGTGGCGTCTCCAATGAAGTAGCCCTTTATTGGGAAAATACTGATTCACAATTGGCTAACAGTAAAATAAGCACAATCAAAGGTTCATCTTGTCTTATACACATATATTGTTTGTTTTTATGCTGCTACAAGACTTTTAAATTTGTTTATGACTACAAAGGAATAATTTTTCATCCATTTTTACGAATTGCGTAGGTCAAGATGCCGCGTTTATTGGTCCCAATGAGAATCAATTTGCAATTCTTGATGAGGATAAGACTGGAGTTGCTCTATATGTTTTGCCAGGAGGGGCTTCAGTAGAGGTTGGCGAAAAAAACGAAGGAGCCATTGAAAACCCGACTGCAGATACTGATAATAGTTCTGTTAAGGGTCCATTGCCCTTTATGTTTGAAAGTGAAGTCGATCGCATCTTTTCTACTCCAATAGGTGCTTAAAGATACAGTACTTGATGTTTAATGTAATTTATTGACACTCGGAACAATTCTGATCCCATTTTTCTGTATTCTAGAGTCAACTATAATGTTTGCTTCTCACGGGAACAAGATTGGTTTGGCAAAGCTTGTCCAAGGATACCACCTTTCAACTTCTGATGGCCGTGATGGCTATTATACATCTACAAAAACTGAAGGGAAGAAGTCAATCAAGTTGAAAATGAATGAGATTGTACTCCAGGTAACTAGTTCAGCTTTTTACACAAGTTATGCTACCCATAGTTGAACAGATGAAAACTTTACCCTCTATCTGTGGCTTAAACTTAATAGACTCCATCAAGCATTAATCGATCCCAAAAAACTAATAGTGGAGTGCATGCTCAAATCCAACATCCCCACCGCTGTCAAAACTATTTCCTCTAACTGATAAATCAAGAAGTCTTAGTTATTGAGATCATACCTTCCAGTATCCAGCTTGCAGAAATCTCCTGGGGTGCCATCACGAAGATTGTCCTCCACACATATTAGCCACTAATTTTGCATCAAGAATATGCCTTCCACTAACAATGGCATTTTAAGTCCTTGAAACTATCAAAGCCGCCACCCTCCTCAAATGGATGGAGATGCCTTTGACAAAATGTTAAACACTCCTCACCAAACTGTGATACGATAATTAACATGTCAGTTTTTATTTGTTATTATTCTTTAGAATTTTGTGTCATAGTCGTATCGCCTCCCCCCTTCCCCACTTTTGATTAGTGAGTTGTATTTGTATCTCTTATCCATTTCCATGACCATAAAACTGACTTCAGTTACCATAGTTAAAATATCACAGTTTTTTATCTCCTATTAGTCTATAAGCTTTGTATCTATAGTCGTATTGCCACCCCCTGTGCCCTCCTTTTCATTAGTGAGTCGTATTTGTATGTCTTTGGTTTTGAAGGATATGTCTCATTTTCTTTCACTTGAAATAACGACCCCGTCGGCTCGACATTTTTGCAAACACCGACCATTTCCGTGATAAAAGTAAGACCCATAAAGCTAACTTTAGATGACCATAAACAAGCTAAGCAAGATCCAGAAGGCCCTGCCTCTAAACCAAGCTGCATTTCTGGTAGTATAAAGGTAATCCCTTCAGGAGACGGTGGAGATTCATCAGAATTAAATTCTTCTCGGTTTTTCAAAATTTTTGAAAGTACGTTTTATTCACCAATCGCCTTAAAAGTTTTTCGACAGTATTTTTGTTGTCTTCTTTTATTTTCTTTCCGTATTAATTTTGTTTTGTTTATTACACACTGGAGTGTATCAATCTTGTCCTTAATTTTTCTACAAAAGCAAGATTGATTATTTTAGTGAAATAATACAATGTCGATTTTAAAATTTTGTTACTTAGAGAAAACTTGATGGTAGAGTATGAAGTTTGATTTCAAAGAAAATAAATGTGTAATTAATATTACCCATTGTACTGAAAACGTTATTTGCCATGCAAAATTGAATTCATCATGCTAGTTTAGCATTTTACTTAATAATATTACCAAATTATGCAGGTAATATGGTGTGACCATTAAACAGTAATATGATTGTTTTTCAATTTATTTTGTCTCTTTTAAGTGAATATGCTTGTGATATAGCCCTACCACAACTGAATCTGACCTCTCAAGTTGAATAGCTATTTATAGACTTACGCAGGAGTAAATCATTATGTTCTTTTTGTAATTCGGTGTTGAGATTGAATGTGTAAATGGCTATAAGCTGCTAATCATTTTTAAACTGCTTTCAGATTCACTGGCAAGAAACTCTCAGGGGCTATGTTGCAGGAATATTAACTACACAAAGGGTGCTTATCGTCTCAGCTGATTTAGATATATTGGCTAGAAGTTCTACAAAATTTGATAAAGGGCTTCCTTCAATATCCTCAGATGCAACACTTTCTAGTGATTTTTCTTTATATAAAAAGTTACTTATTTTGAATGATACAATATAACTAGGTTCTCATTTCATCTGGGCTCTTTAACTTATTATCACTTTAGATCTCTTCTCTGGGTTGGACCTGCACTTCTGTTTTCTACTGCTACTGCTATCAGTGTGCTTGGGTGGGATGGAAAAGTGAGGACCATCCTTTCTATTAGCATGCCTAATGCAGGTGCGTTTCTTACGTTTGCTTCAAATGCTTAGGCTGTTTGGTTTGGTGTTTGAGGTTCTTTATTCTCTTTACTGTTTTATGTCATCAAGTGGGATTCCTACTCTTCTAAGCTTGATAAAACTTCTTATATGCAGTGCTGGTAGGAGCTTTAAATGATAGATTGTTGCTTGCAAACCCAACAGAAGCAAGTCCCAGACAAAAGAAGGGGATCGAGATTAAGAACTGTCTTGTTGGGCTTCTTGAACCTCTTCTTATTGGCTTTGCCACAATGCAACAAAATTTTGAACAGAAGCTTGACCTGTCAGAAATACTGTACCAAATAACGTCAAGGTTTGCCCTGCCCTGATTAAATTTAAACCGACTCTTAAATAACATGGAATTACACTTGCCTTCCATCTTTGTTCGTGAAAGCTTTTGACATCTGACGTCTTATGTATAATTTCTGAGTGAAGGTTTGACAGCTTGCGGATTACTCCCAGATCTCTTGATATTCTTGCAACAGGCTCTCCAGTGTGTGGGGATCTTGCTGTATCATTATCACAATCTGGCCCCCAGTTCACTCAGGTGTTCTATCAATAAAGCACTGTATTGAAATTTCGTTAAGTATATAATAGTTTTTATTCTACTTAATTTGTTGTTATTGAACCTAGGTGTTACGAGGAAACTATGCTATCAGAGCTCGTCGTTTTTCGACTGCTCTATCTGTTCTGAAGGATGAGTTTTTGCGTTCAAGAGATTATCCGCAGTGCCCTCCAACTTCCCATTTGTTCCACCGATTTTGCCAGTTAGGATATGCCTGTATCAAGTAAGCTGCCAAGACAAGACTTTTTTCCAAATTTTTGCATAGTCGTATATTTTGTAAATCATTCAGTTGCAAGTTGGTCGTTGACGCTTTTCATGTGTTCTCTTATATGAAATGCCTACTTCGTGACCCTTTGCTCATTTTTCAGTCGACCATTTTGTTGAAATCAGCAATAACTGACCAAGCTATAAAAGACATAATGGTTCATTGTTTCTAGTCTGGCTGCTATGTTTCTGTGTAGGTTACATGAATGCAATTTAGTCCAGTCCTGCTTTACAATTTAGGATCAATCGTAAGTAAAGATTAGAGTGCTATGAACTATAATTTTGGGGAGACGACAGAACCATATGTTTATCAGTTGAACAGATGTGTACATGTCTGGACATGGTGAGATAAGCTTGGATGCTAAGAGCCATGTCCTAACCACCAGATGAGAACATTAGGTCCTGTTCCAGGAGAGAAGTGAAGGATAAAACTTCATCAAAATAACAGAGAAAATGGAGATACCTGTGAAAGCTTCAGCCTCCTTGCTGCAATGCGACTAAGCCACAAATCTCCTCTTTCTTCCTCTTCTTCGACCAGCTCTAGTTCGAAAAGATTTTCCTTTAATTGAATAGAATCTATTTAAGCTTTTACATCTTTTTCAAATTGCTTATATAACTTAAGGCTTTTTTTATAATCATGTACCTTCTCATGTGATATTTAACCACCTTCGTCCTTAAGTATATGTTGTTTTGGTTGTACATTTTCTGAAGGTATCTTTAAAAGATCTCTGATTTTATAGATATATTCCCTTATAGTACAATTTCTATAAATACACCATATCCTCCATATATAACCATATGATGTCATATTTGGCTTGAACTCTTGTCACAATTTTAGGAGATTGTAAAGACATTCTTATAGAAGGTAAGGCACAAATATCACATATATATATATATATATATGTGTATGGCCGTGTGCTCCTGCACTGGTTTTTTGAAGGTTCCTGTGTCTCACACTCCCCATGCTATCTTTTGACACTCACATTTTCTTTTTAAATATTATAGGAGATTGTTATTGGCATTAACATTGTTCTTAGATTTGATTTAAAATTTTTCCTGCAAATATAGAATTTTTCTGATATTCTCCCGCTAATTAGTAGACAAAATTTATCATGTGTAATAATTAGTTAATATTAAAGTTATCGTAGTCCTGCCTTTTCTTTTATAACTTTGTAACAGAAATTCAACATTGCAGGTATGGACAGTTCGACAGTGCAAAAGAAACTTTTGAAGTTATTGGCGACTTCGAGAGCATGCTTGACCTATTTATTTGCCATCTTAACCCTAGTGCGATGCGCCGTCTGGCTCAGAAATTGGAAGAAGAGGGAACTGAGTCAGAATTGAGGCGGTATTGTGAAAGGATATTAAGAGTTCGCTCTACTGGATGGACACAAGGCATTTTTGCCAACTTTGCTGCTGAAAGTATGGTTCCCAAAGGACCGGAATGGGGTGGAGGGAATTGGGAAATTAAGACGCCCACCAATTTGAAGGATATACCTCAATGGGAGTTGGCAGCTGAGGTAATGCCGTACATGAAGACTGATGATGGCACTATCCCATCAATTGTTACAGACCACATTGGTGTTTATCTTGGTTTAATTAAAGGTAGGGGTAATATTGTTGAGGTGAGAGAAGATAGTTTGGTCAAAGTACTCAAGCCTGAAGGCAGTGAGATTAAGGCAAATGGACTTCAGACATCTCTGGTTACTTCTGCAGCTAATAAGTCCAAGGGGGTGCCTGATGGTGATTCCAAGGGTGACTCCTTAATGGGCTTAGAAATCCTTACTAAGCAGTTTTCAGGTCCGAGTGCTGTTGATGAACAGGCTAAAGCCGAGGAAGAATTTAAGAAATCACTGTATGGTGCCGCTGATGGTAGCAGCAGCGATGAGGAGGGAACTTCTAAAACTAAGAAACTGCACATAAGAATTCGAGAGAAACCAGTTGCTTCTGCTACAGTCGATGTAGATAAGATTAAAGAAGCCACTAAACAGTTTAAACTTGGTGAGGGATTGGGTCCACCAACGAGGACCAAGTCATTAACTGGTGCACCTACAGATTTTGGTCTGATTATTCCTCAACCTGTTCCTACTAACTCTGGAACTATGTCAGCTTCCACCATTTCTGCACCATCTGATCCATTTGGAACAGACTCATTGACACAACCTGCAACTTTATCACCAGCTGGTCCTATGCTTGTGGGACCTGGAGTTGTTGCTGGACCCATCCCAGAGGATTTTTTCCAGAATACAATACCATCCCTCCAGGTTGCAGCATCACTGCCTCCTCCTGGGACTTTCCTATCAAGAATGGATCAAAATTCTCAAGGGATTGAAAGCAAAAAGGTTCCACCTAACCAGATTAGTGCATCTGTCGCGGTTAGTAGTCCAGCTGATGGTGGTCCATCACCAGTAACTCAACATCCTGTTTCATTTGAGTCCTTTCATCTTCCAGATGGTGGTGTTCCACCGCAATCCATGGGGCAGCCTTCTGGTATGCAACAGTCTCAGGCTCTGGCACCGCACGTTCCAATCTCCTCCCAACCCCTTGACCTTAGCTCTCTTGAAGGTCCAGGTTCAGTGACTGCAGGAAAACCTTCTGCACGTCCACCTTCGCCAACATCTGTGCGTCCTGGGCAGGTAAAATGTTTCTTCTCTGCATGCATACTTTTTCCCGGTTTGTAGTGAATATAACATGAGTTATTGGTTGAGGCGCACTGTATTTAGTTGTGTCTCGTTAATTGTTACCTTGCAATTTATCTTAGTTTCTTGCTGATGTACTTGTATGATTCAAGAATTGTGAAGAATCTGGATACTAAAAAATCTTTTTAGTTTATCATGTGATGGGATAACCTTACTGAACCATGAATGATAAATCATAGAGCAAACCGCCAAATCGGAAAAATTAGGTGCTATCATATAGCTTTGTATCGGCTAAGTTCACGAGTTGGATCTGTTCTAAAGGGTTGTACCTCCTTATCATTTAATTTTAGTTTGTCATGCGATGGCACATGGTTGTAATACATCAAGAGCACGCTTGATTGGGGGATTGGAAAAGATGGTATAACAATATACATAATAATAGTATGGGATAACTACTAATGTTTATTATATATATGTGCTTTTGTATTCCCGTTGTTTTGTTGAAATATAAATAAAGGGTGTATCACCAGTGTTCTAGAAAGTGCCCTAGACGGCTGCCTAGGCGTCAGCGGAAGCAAAAAGACTCAACATGGTACAAATCACTCACTCGGTGGTCCAGGCGTACTTTTTTAAAATAGGTTTTCCCCTTTTTATCTGTTGACTAAGCCCTTTCACTTGGCTACTTTACCTTTTCACCTTCATCGTAACTCGCTAACAGGGAGGGAGACCAGGGAGAGGAGAGGAGAGAAGAAAAGGGAAAAGATAAAAGAATATAAAGAAAAGGAAAAAAAGAAGAAAAGGAGCACTCACAGATGGTAGAAAAGAGAAGTCGCCTATCTGTGAACATCGAGTCTGTGTATTGTGCACATTAGTTATTTGTAAAATGAGACCACGTGAACGAGAGATTTGTGCCTCCTTTCTTTCATTTATATTGGAAAATTACATTCAAATCCCTTTAAGTTTTACACATCTCAGTCCACAGTACTCCAGTTCTATATTTTTTCAACAGCAGTCTCTGCACTTTAGTTGTACACACACATATATATATATATATATATATATATATACACACATATATATTAAAAATGCCTTGGCGGCCTAGGTGTTAGGCCCTCCCTCTGTTGCCTAGGTCAATTAGCATTTTTCAGAACGATGGGTATTACCTAGTTCTTTTATATATTTTTTGTTTGAGAAAAAGATAATAGATATTATAACACAGAATATCCGTTTGTAAGCAATAGTTCCCCCAAAACCACCTCCCAAGGTATTGTTAATAGCCTCAAAACCCATGCAATTTATTCGTAGGTAGTATTAGCACTATAAGCTACACTTACCCAAACAAGGTACTAATTCAAAATGGTTAATAATACTACTATCCCTGCTATTTGTTCCTCAGCCAAACATGCTCCAAGGATAAGTGGCCTCTAATCAAGAAATCAATAACCACATACTACAGATCCTTTCTGTTACGTTTTCTATATTTTCCCTGTGATAATACTCTCATAATGGTGTCATAACGTGGTAATCCAAGCTCATGCAATTTGTGTGAAAGATATCAATGAGTTATAATATGGATCTACTCCTTAATTGAAAGATATTTTTTCTTTTTGAAATCTAGACAGGACAATACTCTAGCAATTACTTATGTGATGCAAATCAAAGTGGGACGTGAAGGGGTTTCTTGTGAGGATATGATGGGTAGTTGGAGTTCTCAAGTATGAGGTTCTTGTATATAGAATATCTAGTTATCTATTTATTCTCTGAGACATGCATTGAGTCACAGAAATTTTAGGCAGTGCTTCAATGGGGCACTTGGGAAAGAGATTTGAGGCTAAAATGGACTTCAAAGTTTGTAGTTTAAGAACCACTTGTTTAGATATCTAGAAACAAGCATTCTTGAGTTAGCCTTATGATTCTTTGAAGAATATTTGTCAATCCAAGTATAAATACAAAATACCCAAAAAAGGGGGGGATCGGGGTTCATCTAATAAAATTTATTCTTTTATTGAAAAAAGAATATTTGGTTGCACTGTTTTAATTTTGAACTTTTAATGAAGAATTGAAGATCTTTGCCCATAATGTGTAATTGTCTACTTTTGATGTGTTGCCTAATATGTGTCTGACTGCACTTGGGGATGATTCCTATCATATTTTACCTGAATTGACATACTCCTCATTTTTGTATCAGATCAATTACCCACAAAATATCTCGACAACTTAAGCATGGATGCTAACATGATAAATCTCTACTTTCACCCCATTTAAACATTGAATTTAATCCATAAACTAAATGTTGTTTATGTATTCCAAATCATCTATCATCATAATCATATTTAACTGTCTCCTAAAATGTTAAAGAAGCATCTAATATTTAGAAAGTCCTGCATGCTGTTGTTAATATGTTAAAATTTTATATTCTTTCATATTTTGAAAATTCTCTTGCCAAAAATATGTATGGAAACTCCATACTTGCTTCTTCTTGTTGATGTAGCCAATTTGTGTATTTGTTTTCTATGATTTGCTGTCAATTATTTATCGACATACCACATGTCTAGAATTATTTCTCTACCACAATTTTATTTTATTTTAAATGATGTTTGATTTGACTAATCTGTACGAGGACCAGTAATGGTGTGGAAGTTTCTGTAGTAGACTTTTTTCTTTTAGTTTCCGGGTAGCTTTTTGCAAGTTGAGTGGACTGTGGAGGGATCATCTTGGTGTCAGTGCTCTATCTAATTGAAACTTAAGCCTAGATTTCTTATCATATTCATTTGTTATTTTCTTGTTACAGGTTCCTCGTGGGGCAGCTGCTTCAGTTTGTTTCAAGACTGGACTTGTCCATCTTGAGCAGAATCAACTGTCAGATGCATTATCCTGCTTTGATGAAGGTTTCCTGGCACTGGCAAAGGATCAATCTCGTGGAGCTGACATTAAAGCTCAAGCAACAATTTGTGCTCAGTACAAGATTGCAGTTACTCTTCTTCAGGTATTATTGGTTTGACTAGTAAATTAGGTTTGCAAGTTTTTCTCTTTATTTTCCCCTCATTTTGTTTTTTTACATTAAAAATTTGTTCCTTCAAAACAGTTATGTTGCATTAGAATTGAGCACTAAGAAACAGTGGTTGAATAATGTCTTGGAGTATGGGGAGTCCTAATGCACCTATTGAACCAAACTTACCCAAAAGCTTAAGCTGGTTGGTCTTGTCTCACATTTAAACACCAATACACCGAAACTTTGAACCGTGGGTGGCAGTGATGTATGGTGTGTGATTTCTCCCTAGGGCTAAGCAATCAACATAATTCCAACATTGGATTGCATCAGTTTATATATGACATAAGAAACCCTTACTTTATTAGACTAGGAAACCTAATTAACTAAGGAGATGAACTCCTAATAATAATCTAAAATAAACTACTATAACTAAAAGTTATACATATAATATATTAATCTTTTAACATAGTTGTCAAGTCGTTAAGTTGAAGCGAGTCGACGGCCGACTACTTAAGCGACCAGTTGACTAGTCGCCCAACTAGTCACAAGTAAAGTGACAAATTATTTGCAATACTCATTTTATACATATATATATATATATATATTGTTAGCAAATGTCTCTATATCTACAGTTGTAATGTCAGTTGATATAGTAGTTAGGAGGGTATGACATGGAGCATGGGCTCCTAGTACTTGTTAAAAGGTTTCTCCTTGTATAAATAAGCCTAATGTAATCTAAGAAAGATAACACAGAGAATACATTCTTACATGGTATCAGAGCTGTGCTCCATTATCAGAGCATTGATCCTGAAACCCAACTGCTTCTTCTTTCTCCCTCCATTCAAACTGCCGATCATTGATTCTCATAAAAACCTTGCATGATCAGTTTTGTTGGAGAAATTGAGGCCATATTAGAGTTCTACATCGTCGGGCGATCAGATTGAAGCTTTCAATTTTTTGACCCACCACCACAAGCGCCGCCACGTGCCGACCCACGCGTCGATTGCCGATGCCACGCGCCTCCTCCTGTTGGCGCGTGTGACTTTTTCCGGCAGCTTTTTCCGGCGCGACTTCTACTAGCTTGGTCGATTCTCTCTTCTTTTCATCTATAGAGGTTGTGTGGAGTGAAAGTCAAGTTTGCTTGTATATTGCTCTTACAGTTTGCTCGTTGGCCTTCTTTGTTCACTGTTTGTTCACTGTCCACTGCTTGTTCACCGTCCCTATAGAGGTTGTGTCGTTTGTACTTGGAATACTAGACTTGGTTGAATTGTTTGCACTAATATACTGTCCCCACTGCTTGTTTGTACTACTATTGTTGCCTTAGTGTTCAATATTACCTCAGAATTCTAGCGTAGACTCAGTGGTCCTATTGGGTAGTACAAATAAGTTTTGTTGAGCCTCAGATTCACTGTCATTTTGTTGAGCCTTTAGATTATCCTAGTTTTATATTTCCGTGGATAATTCTTGTCACTCCTATTACTATGGCCGAATTGAGTTCCATTCATAATGCTGATACTACAGAAACAAATAAAGGACAGTTAATTAGAAACAATCATCTCAATTTTGCGTTGGCTCTCAGTCCTTTTAAATTAGACGGATCCAATTATTTGGCATGGTCTCAAGCATGTCGTATGTAGGGCTGAGCAAGTAACCAAATTGAAACCGAAACCGCACCAAAAACCGCACGAACCGCACCAATTAAAACCGCACCAACGGTTCCGGCGCATGTGGCGGTTTTAGGTAGGTTGAATAACCAAATTTACGGTTCCGGTTTGGTTACTAGCCAAAATCGCACGCATAAAACCGAAACCGCGCCATGTGTGTGTATGTTTGTATTATTAGTAAATTCTAAAGTTACTTTTCACTTGAACACGCTCAGAGAAAACCCCAGTCTTGCATTGTCATTTTTTCACCAATTAAAAGAAGATGGTTAGAGGTTATAGAGTCAAAAATTAAGTATTTGGGTTTTGGAATTTCTTATTTGTTTGATGCGTTACTGGAGGGGCTTATAGCTGAGGGGTCAAATTCGTTGGTTCGAGCACTTGATGCATTGGTTAAGGTCTATACTATAGTAGTAATAGTCTAATAGATTATTTTTCAATTTAGGTACAGTTAGGATTATATTTTATAAGTCCTCCCTGCAATATATAAGATAGAATTTCATTCTATCTCCAGTATATATTTTTAATTTTTGGGGAATTAGATATACCTTCTTACTTGTTATCGAATATATGGTCTCTGTTGTTTTATATAGCGTATGTTTTAGTTTTAAAGCATCATTCCTTTATTATAAACTAAAACTATTTTATGTGTCTCACTGTTTTATGATTTGATGGTGAATTTGACATGTTTGAGAGAAGGAGCTTTGGTTCTATGCTTGATATAATTCCCATTGTCGACTTTGTCACTAAGTTAGTTTCTCGATGTGAGCTGTGTTAAATTAAATTGAAGGCTTAGATTTTTTTGTTGTTTGAATTGGTTTTGGATTCGAAACCGCACAAATTGAAACCGCATCGCACAGTTTAAAATCGCACCGAGCCAATCACAAGTGGTTTCGTGTGTGGTTTTAGATTTGTCAAACCGCACCTAAGCGGTTTCGGGTGCGGTTTGGACTTCAAACCGCACCATGCTCACCCCTAGTCGTATGTCAATTGAGGACAACCGTATGCAACATTTCATCAATGGGACAACTACTATGCCTGCACAACCGGGGATGACCCAAGAAGAATGGAACTCTGATAATTGTCAAAACATGGATTTTTTATTCTATGGAACCAAATATGCAGAGTAGTTATATGTTTCGAGGCACTGCCTATGAGCTTTGGGAGGCTATTTCCCAAACCTTCTCTAGTTCTGGTGATATGTCTAAGGCATATGACATTCGTTAACAAATTCGTGAGCTGGGTCAAGGGGAGAAGCTTGTTGCACAGTGCTTTGCAGAGATTAATGCCCTTTGGCAGGAGCTTGATCATTATCGGGTTTTTTTAGCCAAATGTACATGTACAGAGGCTACCACAGCTTATCAGAAGTTTGTTAGCGAGGATCGAGTTGTTGATTTCTTGGTTGGTTTAAACATTGAGTTTGATCAAGTTCGAGCCCAACTGATTGGTCAGACACCTTTTCCATCACTGCGAGAGGCTCATGCTCAGGTCCAACAAGAGGAAAGTAGACGTCGGGTGATGGTTCTCAATCTCCATCCTATAGACAAATCAGCCTTGGTTGCTTCGAATCCTAAGCCTGGCATTCACATTCTATCTCCTATTGAGGAGTCCCGCGACTGTGACTACTGTGGGGGAAAAACTCATACTAGGGATCGCTGCTATAAGCTTCATGGGCGTCCTAAAGGACGTGGAGGACGGTCTGGCCGTGGACGTAGATCCCATGCCTACATATCTACTCCACTTCCTATTGACACACCCAGTACTTCTGAAACTACTACTGCCCTCACCCCTGAGGAGATCTCAGTTTTTCGAAAATTCTATTCCCAATCTACTCCTCTTTATGCTCCGTTAGGTATACATTTTTGTACTTTACATGTTTCATCCACATGTCCTAGTTGGATCATAGACACAGGTGCCACCGAGCATATGACTGGGTCATCCAACCTCTTTACTTTATACACGCCTTGCTCTGAAAAAGACAAGACTCGGATTGCTGATGGCTCCCTGTCCTCTATCTCCGGGCATGGTTCTGTCGTTTGTACTTCTTCATTAACATTATCATCTGTTCTTCATATTCTTTCGTTTACTGCAAATTTACTATCTGTCCAACATCTTTGCAAATCTCTACAAGTTCTGTAACATTTTTTTCAACTCATTGTATTTTTCAGGACTTGGTGACGGGGCAGCAGATTGGCAGTGGTAGTGCAGTTAATGGTCTCTACTATTTAGATGTTTCCTCGTCAAAGTGTGCTCTACTCAGGCTCTACACTCTACTCTTTACTCTCGTCTGACCTCTCTCCATCAATGGCATCGACGTTTGGGACATCCTTCATTTTCTGGATTGGAGTCTTTATTTCCATCTTTAGTCGAACAATGTAACAAAACTCAGTTTTTGTGTGAACTATGTGAATTAGGTAAACACAAACGGTCTACTTATTATGTCATTCATAGTAGACACTCTGAGCCTTTTGCTATTATCTATTCTGATGTATGGGGATCCTCTCGGGTTGTTTCCTGTTCTGATTTTAGATGGTTTGTTAGCTTTATTGATTGTCATTCTCGTGTCATTTGAATCTATCTTCTGCGATAAAAAAATGAGGTGTTTGATTGTTTTTAGGATTTTCACAAAATGATTCGGACTCAATTTGACGCTGAAGTCAGGATTCTTCACAGTGATAATGGTCGTGAATATAGTAATAATATTGTGTTTGCATCTTACCTCTCTCAGCATGGCATCATCTTTCAAACCTCTTGTGTCAAAACTCCAGAACAAAATGGTGTGACAAAGAAAAAACCGACACTTACTAGAGGTTGCACGATCTCTTATGTTTACCATGAACATCTTTAAATTTCTATGGGGAGATGCAGTTATGACTGCTGCATTTCTTATAAACCGTCTTCCTTCTAGGGTTATTGGGAACAATAGTCCCATCTCTTTTATCCGACACCCGACCAGTCCTTCTCCTTCGCCTCGAGTTTTTGGTTGTGCTATGTTCATGATAAATCTCTCACTCGGGAAAAATTAGATCCCAAAGCCCTTAGGTGTGTGTTCATTGGATATTCTTCAACACAAAAAGGTTGTAAATGTTATCATCATGCTTCTCACAAAGTCTTTGTCACCCGTGATGTAACTTTTGGGGAATTAGAACCTTTTTATGCTTCTACCCCTTCTCCTCAGGGGGAGAATTTTGTTGATGAGGAGAAGCTTCCCTCTGAGACTAGTATTCCAAGCCCTATTTTTCCTGTTACTATTGTTGTTCCTGATAATTCTACACAGGGGGAGTTACAGAGTGCCAGACAGAATGAGCCTGAGTTTGAGGACCTATGCTCGAAAAGGCAAGCATAAGGTCACCATTTCTGCACTACTACACCATCCTTGCTCCGAACCTAGTTAGAATAATGCTAATGGTGAGAATCCTAATCCTACTTATTCTTCTGATAATACTGATGTTCCTATTGCTCCTATTAGGGGTGAGCATAGTGCGGTTTGAAGTCCAAACCACACCCGAAATCGCTTACGTGCGGTTTGACAAATTCAAAACCGCACACGAAATCGCTTGTGATTGGTGCGGTGCGGTTTTAAATTTTGCGGTGCGGTTTCAATTGGTGCGGTTTCGGTTCCAAAACCAATTTAAACAACAAAAAGAAATCTTCAATATAATTTAACACAGCTCACATCGAGAAAAGGGGGATTCTTTTTTAATTCATCTTAATTTTGTATCTTGGAAAAGTTTTTTATGGTTTAGGAATTCCAGTTCTGATGTCTTTATTTAAACATGTCTAATATTTTCGAGTCTGGGATTCTAAAATTTGTGCTTGTTTATTCAAGTAGTTCACATGGCATGAATGGCTTTTCTTTTCCAACATATTTACGTTGCAATTCACAAAATGCTAGATTTTATTTGAGAATGCATCATTAAGAGGAGAGTTTTATTTAATTGAGGAGCTCTTTTTGAATGTCAAAATTTTGTATGAAGTACCTAGAAAGGGCATAAGAATGATATGTTGTTGCAGATCTATTGTTTAACCAGGAGGGGTACTGTTTTTTCTTTTCTTTGTTTTTGGGACCAAAATCGTATATGGGAAAAAGAGATTGCAAGTTTTTTTTAAAATTATTATTATTTTTATTATATATAAACAATTATCCGTTCCAAATTATAAGACAATTGCTGATTTTTAAAATTCAATTTGAGGCATTTCAAACTTAAAAGTTGGATGATTGTTTAAAAATTATGCAATAATAAATTTTAATATGAATAATATTTTTTACATAGTTTTAAATATTTTAATACATACATACACACACATGGTGCGGTTTCGGTTTTATGCGTGCGGTTTTGGCTAGTAACCAAACTAGAACCGTAAATTTGGTTATTTAACCTACCTAAAACCGCCACATGCGCCGGAACCGTTGGTGCGGTTTTAATTTGTGCGGTTCGTGCAGTTTTTGGTGCAATTTCGGTTCCAATTTGGTTACTTGCTCAGCCCTAGCTCCTATTATCTCATCTGATGATACCAATATTCCTATTACTCTTAGAAAAGGGGTTAGAGCTTGCACTCAACGTCCTATTTCTAATTTCTTAGCCTATAATAAATTATCTGCATCCTATCTCTCCTTTGTTTTCTCCTTGTCTTCAATATCTGTTCCTTAAGGGTGGAAAGAAGCAATGTGCAATGAGAATTGGAAACATGCTATGATTGAGGAGATGAATGCCCTGAAGAAGAATGATACATGTGAACTAGTTACTCTTCCTTATGAAAAAAAACCAGTTGGATGCAAGTGGGTATATACAGTCAAACAAAATTCTGATGGGACAGTTGAGAGACTCAAAGCCAGGCTAGTTGCAAAAGGGTACACTCAAACTCATGGGATTGATTACCAGGAGACATTTGCTCCTGTAGCAAAGATGAACTCTGTTCGTACCATAATCTCATGTGCAGCAAACTTCGGTTGGGATATTCAGCAATTAGACGTAAAAAATGCATTCCTTCACGGTAACTTGGAGGAGGAAGTGTACATGGACTTACCTCCTGGTTTTGCTTCATCCGTCACTGTGGGAAAGGTTTGTAAGCTACGGAAGGCTTTGTATGGTCTGAAGCAATCTCCTAGAGCCTGGTTTGGTAGATTCCACAGAGCAATGATAAGGTTTGGGTACAAGCAAAGTCGAGCAGATCATACTCTTTTTGTCAAACAAATAAAGGGTAAGATTACCATTCTTATTGTTTATGTTGACGACATTGTGGTGACAGGGGATAATAAAGAAGAGATAGCTAATCTCAAAGTGAGTATGACCAAAGAATTTGAGATCAAAGATCTTGGTCCTTTGAAATATTTCCTTGGTATTAAAGTTGCAAGATCTTCAGCTAATCTCAAAGTGAGTTTGACCAAAGAATTTGAGATCAAAAATATTGGTCCTTTGAAATATTTCCTTGGTATTGAAGTTGCAAGATCTTCCAGTAGGATTTTTCTATCTCAACGGAAGTATGTCCTTGATCTTTTATCAAAAACCGGCATGTTAGGATGTAAGCCTGCTGATTCTCCAATTGAAGTTAATCATCGTCTAGTAGGCGGCACAGGACCTACGGTTGATAGAGAAAGATATCAACGTTTGGTGGTACGATTGATATATCTTTCTCATACTAGACCGGATATATCTTATGCTGTGGGGATAGTAAGTCATTATATGCATGACATAGTTATCAAGTCGCCAAGTCGAGGCAAAGCGGTAGCCGGGAGCTTAAGCGCTTAGTCGACAAAGCGCCCGACTAGTCGTCTGCAAGTCGACAAGTCGTTAATAATGTAAATTTTATACGTATAAAATTATATATATATATATACCATTTATATGAATATTTATATATTTATATTTCTAATCAACCAAGTACCATTCCAAATATTCGAGTGTTTATTGCAAGTGCCTTGCAATAATTCACACAACAAGAACAATTCAGTAGTACCATAAACATTTTTTCATTTAAAAAAACACTGTAATAGTTGCATAATGCATACACATTAAAAGACATCACTTTTCTTTATAAATAGCCTCAACAGTCAACAATAAATAGACTTAGCAGTCAACAATAAATTGCCTTCTATTCAGAGTTCACTTTCATTTATTAAGTATTGCTTCAGAGTTCAGATAAACAATAAATAGCCTCAACAACAGTCAACAATCTGGAGTGCAACCAATATACCAAATATAACAAATAGGGAGGCGGGAGCAGTAGGCTAGAAGAGAAAAAAAATACCAAATATAACATTCCAATTTCCAGCAGACTAGTAGAGAAGAAGTAAAGCATTCCAGCAGAGAAGAAGTGGAGAGGAAGATTAGAAGAAGAGAGAGTATTCCAGCAGAGGCCAGAGAAGAGGTCAAAAGCATTCCAGCAGACTAGCAGAGAAGAAGTAAAGAAGAGAAGCATACCAGTAACTGTAAGTCGCCGGAAAGGGACGCCGGAAAGGGACTGATCCGATTGGGTAATGGGTATGCTCTTTCGTTTCTCCCTTTGATTCGATTCAGTCGAAGTTCTCCCTCTCTTTCATTGTTTGTGAGGGATCGATTAGGGTAGTAGCAGAATTTAGGCTTTTTTTTAACCCAGTTATGCATTGGGTCGGGTCAAACCCGCTCCAGCAAGTCGCCCGATTTTCCAGTTAGTCGTTCCAAGTCGTTAGTTCAGCGTCCAAGTCATCTGCTGAGCGGTCGACTATGTGCTCTGCCACTAAGTCGTCCTATCGGCTTGGATTTTCTGAGCGACTAGACGCCTAGTCGTCGCCTAGGCGACGACTAGTCGACGACTTGACAACAATGATGCATGATCCCTGACAGTGTCACATGGAAACGGTTTATAGAATTTTGAGGTACCTCAAGTCTGCTCCTGGAAATGGTTTATTGTTCGCACTATATAGTCATATGAGAGTTGAAGCTTTTTCCGACTCAGATTGGGCTGGTTATATAGAGGATCGTCGTTCTACATCAAGTTACTGTTCATTTGTTGGAGGTAATCTTGTTACGTGGTGCAGTAAGAAACAGTCTGTGGTGGCAAGGTCTAGTGCTGAGGCTGAATATCGAGCTATCCCCTTGGGTATATGTGAACTAATGTGGCTTCGAACTTTGCTAGAAGATTTGGGTGTTACAACTAAAAGGCCTATGCAATTATTTTGTGATAATAAGGCAGCCATTAGTATTGCAAATGACCCAGTACAGCACGATAGAACGAAGCACATTGAGATTGATAGACACTTCATCAAAAAATAGTTAACCAATGGTCTTATTTGCTTACCTTTTGTAAAAACAAATCATCAGCTAACTGATATTCTGACTAAACGTCTTAGTAGTAACATGTTTCATCCATTGTGTTTCAAGTTGGGTATACGAGATATCTATACACCAACTTGAGGGGGAGTGTTAGCAGATGTCTTTACAGTGTCTCTACAGTTGTAATGTCATGTCAGTTGATATAGTAGTTAGGAGGGTATGGCATGGAGCATGGGCTCCTAGTAATTAAAAGGTTTCTCCTTGTATAAATAAGCCTAATGTAATCTAAGAAAGATAACATAGAGAATACATTCTTACATATATATATATATATATATTCAAATTACAATTAACATATAAAAATTACAATTTTACAATTAAAATTATTAAATATCACTGATAATAAAAAATAAGCCCCTATTAGGATCCTTGCTCATATCACAACTTTCGGCTCTTGATGTTTAGATATCTACATAACACAATAACGGAATTAAGTTGTTGGCCGATGTTTTTTGCTATCAATATTTATATCGTGCAAGTTCTCTTTTTTCTGCTGCCAATGTTTTTCCTTAGTCGAAGTAAACCCTTGGTCGCATACTTGTTTGGGTATATTTATTAGATCTTTAATTGGGTAGGTCACTTGGTTATGGATCAATTGGAATTTGGAATTAAGTTGGATAAATTAAAATTTTTGTTTGCCCCAAGTCATCCGACTATATACCAAGTTGGGCAAATCGGCGACTTGAACCAACTTGACCACGATTAACTGCTCAAGTTGCACGACTTGGCTCCGGCAACCAAGTCGAGTTGTCTGCTTACACTTCTAAGGACTACTAATTGTCTAGTCGTCACTTAAGCGACAACTTAATAACTATGGTCTTTAATAATAATATAAATAATTACTTAATAATCTCTTAATTCCCTTATTGTTATCCGCATCAAATATACACTTAGCACTCATCACTCATCTCACTGAAGCTTGTGCATTACTTTAATAGTTACCTGAGAAACTACTAATTGTCTAGTCGTCACTTAAGCGACAACTTAATAACTATGGTCTTTAATAATAATATAAATAATTACTTAATAATCTCTTAATTCCCTTATTGTTATCCGCATCAAATATACACTTAGCACTCATCACTCATCTCACTGAAGCTTGTGCATTACTTTAATAGTTACCTGAGAACTATCAACACTCCACACATTGGGACCTGCATATTACTTGAGGAATTACTTGAACCAGCCAAGGTCATGGACCATGACTCTAACACCAATTTGGTTGGGAGAATTTGTTGGGGAGTATCAGGAGTTCATAATGAAGGCATAATACACCTATTGATCCCAATAAGTTAGTTTTGGGCTTAACCTTCTATATTAAGTTTTCAACTTCACTTGAACACTGATATGGGACTATACTAATTAACATGTTAGCAAAACAAATCACCCCTTGTGTCCAACATTGACAAACTGCTCCACCTTGAGTGTTAACGTATACCTCTCAACACAATAAGGTTTCCATATTACTTTCTTTACTTCTTTCGTCCCATCAAGTAAATACCAAGCAATTACTTAACACTTGGCGTGCTGAGGTTTGCAAATTACTTGATAGTTTTCTATAATCATAATCATGGTTTTGTGGCTCCCAGTAATGGATGAAGGCACTAGTTCTTTTGTTGAACTCAACTAACCTAACTAGACCTTCTTAATTAATAGTTGGATAAGGCCTTCATATGGACTTCCTGGCTTGGCGACAAATTGGTACGAGGGCCACGACACATAGAATGTGCAGAGTGTTGAGAGTTTACTGATAACTTCTTAATTAATATGCAAGCTTTATCATTGAGAGTATACGATGGAGGAAGATATTGTGACGATTTGTATTTATGTAGTGTAATTCATAATTTTTATATTTTAGTTGTTAGGAAGATATTAGATGCATGATTCTAGCAATTAGTATATCAATTAAGATTAGTTAGGCTATAATAGAGATTTTAAATTAGTATCAATTAGGAATATTCTATGCGTAATTTTAGGGATTTAAATATGCATTTAATTTTAGTTTAACTTTCCTTTTCAATCGTAATTCACCCTTACTATAAAAGGGCAACCAATATCTAATGGAAGATATTTTTTTGTTGAATAAAAATTATCATCGGGTTCTTTTCTTTCTCTGGTGGATTCTACTTATTTTTCTTTGTGGATTCAAAGGGCCCTTAGTGGATTCTAGGTTCGTCAACTAGAACGATATCTAGTATTATTCAACCACTTCCGTTATGCTTCAGTATATGTTGACACTCGAGGTGGCAGTGTTCTAAAAATTTCCGCCTAGGCCCCGCCTAGGTGCTAGGCCCCCCTGGCACTACACCTAGGCCCAAAGCGGCAAAAAAATTCATCTAAAAAATTAAGCGGGGCCTAGGCGGAGAAGTTTTTTTTATTTTAATAACTACCCAAACCAGATTTTGATATATTTATTTTTGTAATAATTTATCATATTCATAATGCAAGTTGTAGCATATCAAATCACAGCAAGAAGTGAACAACATCAAGTCAAAATGGATAATTTTATTGTGGTTGTAATTTTTTGAACTTGTACCAACTTCAAATTATATAAATGATGATACATTTGTAATATTTAGTTTAATTCAATATAATTGTTAAATTTATGTTTAGTTTCTTAAGTTTTAATATTAAATTGAATTCTTGAAAATTTAAATTTTATTATTTAATAGCAATCTTGTTTATGAATAAAACTAATACGTTAAAGATATGTTTGAACTTTAAACGATTGCATATTTGCATGTTTGTGTTTGCACTTTGACATTGACAATATGGATGTGTTTGAACTTTAAGCAAATGCCTTTATTATCTTTATTATAGATTGTTTTGCTTTATATTATTGTTTTGTTTGGATAAATGTAAGATAGAATATTAAAATTCGCTTAAAATAAAAAATCCCGCCTAGGCCTCCTAGGTGCTAGGCCCCCACTGGCCGCCCGCCTCCCGCCTAGCGCCTTTTAGAACATTGCGAGGTGGAGTAGTTGTTGGGACTCACATGTGAATGCAGAGTTTGCATAGTCTTGCAATGACGTTCGAGTGTAAAGTTGAAGGCTTATCTCAACAAAGAAGTTGATGAAGCAGCATTAAGCTTAATGAATACCGGTGTTCTAAAAATTTCCCCTAGGTCCGATTAATCCCGCCTATGCGCCAGGCCTCCTTGGCGCCTCGCCTAGGCGCTAGGCCCCTCTGGCACCTCGCCTAGGCCCAATGCGACAAAAAAAATTAGGCGGGGCCTAGGCGGAGAGTTTTTTATTTTATTTTAATAACTACCCAAACCAGATCTTGATATATTTATTTTTCTAATGATTTATTATATTCATAATGCATGTTGTAGCATATCAAATCACAACAAGAAATGAACAAGATCAAGTCAAAATGGATAATTTTATTATAGTTGTAATTTTTTGAACTTGTATCAACTTCAAATTATATAAATGATGATACATTTGTAATATTTAGTTTAATTCAATATAATTCTTAAATTTATATTTAGTTTTTTAAGTTTTAATATTGAATTGAATTCTTGAAATTTTAAATTTTATTATTTAATAGCAATCTTATTTATGAATAAAAGTAATATGTTAAAGATATGTTTGAACTTTGAACAATTGCATGTTTGTGTGACATTGGCAATATGAATATGTGTTTGAACTTTAAGCAAAGGCCTTTATTATCTTTATTATAGATTGTTTTGCTTTATATTATTATTTTGTTTGGATAAATGTAAGATAAAATATTAAAATTGGTTTAAAATAAAAATCTCCCCTAGGCCCCCCGGCCGCCCGCCTCCTACTTAGCGCCTTTTAGAACATTGATGAATACATAAGATTAGGCTGACCTTTTAGATTCAGAGTTACAAGTTTAGAATAATTGCTTCTACTGAACTTTTTGAATTCTGCTGAGTCCTTTGATTAGAGGGTTTCTCCTTTTTGTCGGACTGGCTAACGGCCATTATACATAGTCATTACCCAGAAATCAACTGCACATAGCAAGAGTAATCCAATCTAACTTGGGACATATAAGTAGTAGTAACCAGTTACCATTTCCAACCTTAAAAAGGCTGTTTAAAAGCTTACTAATTTAAACAAACTTGGTCTATAGTCCTCAATTTGACATTCTAATTATTAGCGTGGTAGCTTTGGTTGAATTTAATGTTTACCTGAAATACATTGGTTGGGGTTATTTAAAAAAAATGGTTGGGGTAATATTGAAGTAGTAAATGGTATTCACCATCATTGTTGAAGCTCTGCAAGTCTTCACCATGGATAAATGGCATAGAATGGCCTTATGTTTATTAATGAGACATACTTTGTATTTACTTTCTCCGTTCCACACAAAAAGGCCCTTTCAAAAAATTTTAGACTGGAACTAAAGCTCTTTTGTCTCCGATTCTTTTTAGCCGAACTACCTTTCCCTCTTGCATACAAATTCTAGGGGTGCCAGGTCCTGCATCCACCAAATATTTTTTTCCCTCAGGCATAAAACTTCAGATTTTAAGGCGTTTCCACTACATAAGAAAAAACTTGAATTAGATCTTGGAAATGATAGACTTGGTACTCGTCAGTCGTCGTAAGCTTTTTTCCCCCTTCCTGATTATCAGAAGCATCCAGCAACACCACACCAATAGATAGAAGTGATTTGTCGCTTCCGCCTTTTTAGGCTTCACAATAGCTCCCTCCTATATAGAATGAAAAAAAAGTTCTCCCCCCTCCCGCTCAGTCCAATCCGGAAATCATCTCCGTGCTTTCCGAGAAGTGACAAATATTAAGGATATATAATTGTTCCATGTATACTCCTAAAGTAATAATTGTTATTTTAGTAGTTTGGTGGTATGCTAATGAAATTATGATGGTAAACTTCAGGATATATTGTCATTTTATACTACTATCATTAAGACACTTGTCATTTTGTGAATTTTTTATTAATTATTTTACAAATGAGACTTGTTTTGTGGAACGGAGGGAATATTAAGTTATCATGAGCTTGCAAGTCAAATATCCTCCCTGGTTATCAATGATTCAAATATATTGATTGGATGCCTAAATGTGTATTGTTTAAATTAACCACAGGAAATAGGGCGACTGCAGAAGGTCCAAGGTCCTAGTGCCATCAGCGCAAAGGACGAAATGGCAAGATTGTCTCGTCACTTAGGCTCATTGCCTCTGCTGGCAAAGCATAGAATAAACTGCATTCGAACTGCTATCAAAAGGAATATGGATGTGCAGAATTTTGCTTATGCTAAACAGATGCTTGAGCTCCTCCTATCGAAAGCACCTCCGGGCAAGCAAGATGAGTTGAGAAGCCTGATTGACATGTGTGTTCAGAGGGGTTTGACCAACAAGTCTATTGATCCGCTTGAAGATCCCTCGCAGTTCTGTGCTGCCACACTCAGCCGTCTTTCGACCATCGGATACGATGTTTGTGATCTCTGTGGAGCCAAATTTTCGGCACTTTCTACACCCGGCTGTATCATTTGTGGTATGGGAAGCATTAAAAGATCAGATGCACTTGCAGGACCTGCTCAGCCAAATCCATTTGGTTGAGGTTGACTATTGGGCAATGTGGAACTTGTTAGGATTTTGAATCATCATGTTTCCCCTGAAGGGGGTTGCCTTAAAAAGATTGCCAAATTGGTAACATTATGTCTAGGGAGGAAACAGTATTTAGTGTATAAATTTGTGTGTTAACAATCCCCGACATTTCCCTGTAGTTGAGTTGTATTACAGAGTGTTAAACAACTCTTGATGTTGTATGATTGATAATGAAACATGAAATTAATTCCAATTCTTTCACATTTTTCCCTTGTATTTGAAGGATGCCAATTCAGATTAGCAATCGTACTGGGAAGTTTAGCACTAACAAATGAAGTATATTGTTGGAGTCCGGACACGTTATTTTGACCTCAACAACGAACAAATTCAGTACGAGTATTCATGATATCGTATTTGATAATTTTAACGTGTACGTGATTGAGCTGGAGACAGGTCAGGATGATCATGACAAAGGACGGACATTTGTGCCCACGTTCCGCATAGGACAAACTTAAATTCCAACCGTCTCTTCTTCTCTTAACTTTTCCTTTTTCTCTTCACAAAATCTACAATCATGCATGTGCGCTCAAGTTTTAATCAACTTCTGTTTCTCATATGGCCATGGCTGTTGAATTGAATCTCAATTTTGTAGATCCCTTTTATAGGTATATCCGTTCGTCTCCTTTGATATCCATTTATTGAACGGACCAAAACTAAGAAGAAGGAGACCAAAATTGGATAGGGGCTCTTATGGCGTAGAAGATATGGTTAAGTAGATCCACATATATGTTTGAAAGGAAGAAATGAAGGGATTTGAAATGAGGATAAGAAAAGAGAAGTATTGATGAATAGTTGATTGTTCTTAATTTTGTTTTGGCCTTATAAAATAAACGGAACATACATATACATATTATATATAAATCCTGCCAAGATAATGTATGGTAAAACAATCGGGAATCCCCCTCCCACTGCACTGCTGCAGACCTCAGAAATTACATTATGTTCATATCTGATCAAAGTTTATATGGCAAAGGATACAGCTTCAACAATTGCCCAAAAGAAAAGGAGACTAGTAACTAACTAAATGAATTTCTATTAGTGTGTAATCCAATTTTAATGGACCAATCACCACACCCCCAAACACAATTTGCGGGAGAAATTTATTCCGACCTAAATGAACTACATTATTATGTATGTACACTCACTCACTTCTTACACTGTGTTTTCTCTCTGCCATCCATCCCAAAGTTGAGAGAAGCTTTGCAGATGGATTGATCATTCATGGGTGTATAAGGTACCTGAAGCTGAAATCATACGGCATTACTTGTAGTAAATGTGAAAGGGGTTCTCTCCCTCTTCTTCTATCAAGAACTCTAACCGTTTCATTTCTGAGTTCATTGGGTAGCTGGAGGCATACCCAATCCAGCATAGCATCCAAGTCCTTTGCAAAGTCAAGTAGATACCAATCCAACAGCTTTGGGATTATTAATTTCTCATCTGTTGAAATTCCAACTGCTGCTTGTAAGTAGTCTCTCTTTGCTGCTTCCAACTCCTTGTCAACCTGAGATGCAGTGTACACCCTCACCTTCATTTAAAACACCACGTCTCATCCATCACAAGTCTGAATACTAGGCCAATTTTTTAAAGCAGTGAAGTATATAATTAATACAAACATTAATATTACCATGCATGCTATGCATTTTCCAGTTCAAAAATTTCTAGAGAACTTGGTCAGACGAAAAAATAATTATGAAAAGGTAAATAAATAAAGTTATGCAAAGGTGAACCCAACTTACCGCAGGAGAAGACCTGCTTCCACAAGAGAGGGCAAATTTAACCAAGGGTTCGGACCAATCAAATCCAAATATGCTGCGAGCCTTCATCTCATCATTTTTTTCTGATTTTGGAGAATTCTATATATTGAGAACACAGAACCAAGTCAGAAGATGAACTTTTCTCCTAAAACTTGTTTTCCATTCTCTCACTGAGGAAACGACTTACATATTTTAAGTGATAAGGCAGCCTCAAGATAAAATGCTCTATTGTGATTGCATTTAGCAAATGTCCACCCACAGTTAATGTTGCCTGGAGGAAGCACATTTAAAGCTTGGTCATGGGCAACTTCATATAAGAAGAGTATAGGACCCTTGTCCGTAAAATACACAATATGGTCTTAAAAGTTGGTTATAGTTCCAAATGCAATGATTTTCCTGATTTCATCACATCAAAAAAAGTAATCACAAATAAATTTGTTGGAGAACAAGTAGAAGCAAGACAACATGCTACATTGTGATCGGAATGAAAAACAAAGATTAGGTCTGACTGACTGATTCTTTTAGAGGACATCAGATTTGAATTCAAGCAGATATAAATGCATTTGTCCAATTTGATAAGTCATTCATAGAAAAAATGAACAAGATCTTGCCTTCTGCATCAGTGCTACAACCATATCAGGAGTCTTAGGTATCCCATGCTCTAAAAAGGCCTGAAACGTTGATAATAGAATTACATTACACTCATTTTGGAATAAAATATGGTTAAAGAACTTGAATCTTAAAATGTCCATTTGATGAGATGAAGAACCTCTTATAATATAGAAAATCAAATGCCTGATGTGCTGTATTGTTAAATTAATGACAGAAAAACTCTTACATTCATCATGCAGGAATTGTAAGTGTTTATCCAGAAAGCGAGCTTCTGCTGATGGCTTAGACCCTCTAAATTGACAGAGGCTAGCTTGCCAAGGAGGAGCCTGAAAATTAAATTCAGATAATTTACAAGACTAGTTGTGCTGATACAGGAGCAAATATAATCAGCCAAGAAACTTACTTCAGTCTGTGGATCAGAAATGATGCATTTGTTTTCCGTTTAAGATCAACTGAGCAAGCTTCAATTGCACAAAGATCCTTATACGGACCAATATCCCTTGCTCTTGATTCTGAGCATATACCATACGGATCCCGAAACTCTGTTTGCCAATTATATTCATCAAAAGCCAGCGTCACACCAGAGGAGAAAAATTCTGATTCCATTGTTTTTCCTTTTGACGTGCTTAGCCTCAAGAAAATGCTACACAAGCACTTTAAAACATCCTCAGATACTTTGTTTGCTGTACTACTTTCAACTTCCGGAATTCTATCATCTGAAGAACCGGAAGAGCTTTCTTGTGCTCTTTCCTGCTCTACTAACCTATACTGTATCAGGAAAAGCACAAGTGAGATCAATTTGACTATTAGGGAGACTACTGTAACAGGTGCCGTCATAAAATGGAATCAGTAAACCAAAAATATTTTGTTGGTAAATACCTGCTGCAGCTTCTGAGAATCCACACATTTTTCTACTGATTTAGGCTTGATTGGTGGTTTCTTACCCAGGGTTCTGACTGTAAGGGTGTTTTTGGCAAGAGATCGCTTACCCTTTGTAGAATTAGCGCATGATCGATTCTCTTTTCCTAGCCCGTCTTCCAAAGAGGAATTGAGTATCTCTAAATCTTGTCTGCCATTCACTGGTCTGTCAGATGGTAGTAGTTTTCTCCTTGAAGTAGTCCTCGAAAGAGAGGGTGAAGGCTGTAGTTGGGTAGAAATATCGGAATTGACTTCATTTTGGGACAAAGATCTTGAATGCTTCCCTCTAGAACTGGTGACCAAAGAATTAACAGAATCCTCGGCACTCCTCCTGGAGGAAGTGTAAATAGCTTCCTGATACAGACCCTGTCTAAAATCCACAACCTGTTCTTCGAGTCGAACAACCTCCTCCTCCAGCACAGCTACTTCAGCTAGAAGCTCTAGTGTCTGCATCTCAAAATTAAGAATTGGGAAGGCTGATTAGGATGTGGATTCATACACATTTCAATTTTGTCATTTTGGTAAAACTATAGAAACAAAGTAGCATAGCAATTCTTAAGGTCTACTGGAAAAAGTAAAAAGAGAGTGGCAGATCTAATAGAGTGAGTGTTGAATTAGAAGGGTATACTAACATATGGAGGGAGATAAGGAGGAAGACGAGGCAAAGCTCCTAAAGGCCTATTGAAGGCCCTCTCCAGTGCCCTGTGAACATTTTCTTCATGTCTTAGCTTCCTCTTTAGATTATCAACCTGTCAATTCAGGAGAGGAAAAAAAAAGGAGTTCAGTATTTGGCGGACAAATGAAGGAAACAAAAAAGAGAGAATAAAAATAGTAATGGGAATACATCTTGAAGCAAGGCCAGCTTTCTTTCTCTACTTGATCGCCTTATATTCATTGCGGCCTGTGATTTAGTCCCCTGAATTTCCATCTTCTTTTCCTATATATTCATACAGTCGGTTTGTTTCTGTGAAGTAAATAAACAAAAATAACAAATTGTTTGGTTGCTCGAGAGAGTGTGGGAGAAACCCATTTCAGATTTGGATCAAAAGTTATAATTCATGAGTGGGTCAATTCACAATCTCCCACTGTAGAGAGATTGTGGAAAGATTTGATTTTGTTTTTGTTGTTGTTGTTGTTGTTTTCAAATACAAGAGGGAAAAGTATAGCTTAAATCGAATTTCTAACAAACAATATTCGTTTTGCAATCTTTCAAGCTAGAAAACGAGAGCCACCTGAAAAACCAAACACAAGAAGAAGTAGTGTAGAGATAGTTGAATGAACGGAGCTTTATTAGAGGAGTGAAGGGTGGTGCCAAGGCTGGTATTCATCTTCTAACTCCCTCCCTTGAAAATACAAAAGCTGATAAAACAATGGGGAACATCCAACCCCAAACACACACACAGAGACGGAGAGAGAGAGAGAGAGAGAATGAGAGTAGAGAGTAGTGTAGAGAGAGTTGAATGAAAATATATAATGCGCTCCTCGGCACGGCTCCTCCTAATCCTATATATATATATATATATATGTGTGTGTGTGTGTGTGTGTGTGTTGTGTTGTGTGTTGTTCGGATGATGATGATGATTAACCATCCATCTATCTATCCAACCAACCAACATGTACGTACGTACTCCAATGGCCCAATGTGTCTTTTTTGTAAATAAAAAATAAATTGTGCATAAAAACAACAAACACTTGTGAAGGGAAGGGCGGTGATCAAGAGATAAAGGACGAGATTTTCGAGCTTCAACGTATAAAGATGGTGCAGTGCAGTGCAGAATAGTAGTAGTAACGGAGTAGTAAGAAGCATCATGGTGGTTTAAAATATTAATAATAAATAATTGAGTTAAATTTACTACAATGAAGTTTAACTTGAGTAAATTTTATTTTACACCAAAAATCAAGTGATAAATTTTTGAATTAGTGTTTACCCTTTGCAGTAATACTTATATGAAAAGGTAACCAAGAGTTTAATTGTTTCAAAAATAAATATTGGCTCCAATTAATTTAAGATATAAGATCACTTACTTTTTTATGAAAATGTGAAGACCAAATTAGATATATTATGTCGTTTATTAATATCAATAAAATGGAATTCTTATTTTAAACTAAAGACTTATTGTGGAACAAGGAGTATACAAATAATTGTATGCTAATATTACAAGTAAGAGATGAATTTCATTGTGTATAATTTTCTAATAATAGTAATAACAACAGATTTTCTTTACTGTTACTAGAAAAATAAAAGCTAGTGGTCGGTCACAATGAAAATTTTCATGCGTTATCTTTATATCATAAATAACTCTATGCCGACAGCTAAATTGGATAGGATAATTGGATCGAAAAAAATTTGTTCCAGGAAATAATTGGACAGTACAATTCATTTGTTCGCTGGAACAAATTCATTTTATTTTTTCGATCCAATTATCATGTCCAATTTACCTGTCCGTATAAAAATATTCTTATATTATTGTGATTGTACTTGTCCAATATCTATATCTATATTATAAAGCGTTCATGGCGTTTTTAGTGTAATTGGATCACGTTTTTCTTTCTTTTCTCTTCTGACCCTACAACTTTAATTATATTATTATTTAATCCAACATAATTTATGCACGTAACGTCAGTGCCTGTGTGCTGTGTATGTTAGTTTATAATATATGGAATTTACTATGACTCCTATTACAAATTAAACATATATTTTAACTTTATAAAGGTAATTTGTGAAATTTTAAAACCTATATTTGATATGGTTTAATTTAAGTTTCAAAAATAAGAAGCACGCGAGTAATTAAGAATATTTTTAGTCATTATACGATGTTACATTTATTTATATTAAAATTAAATAAGATTATTGTCAATTTGAAATTTAAAAATTTATTCGTTAAATATAAAAAATTAAAATATATTTTTAATTTTGGGATGAAGTAAGCAATTTAATACGATATTTGGTTTAGAGAGATTACATGCAAGTGATATTTTGCATACTTCGATGATGTGACGATTTCAATTTGCAGACTGATGTAATCCACGATCCCAATGTAACAACTAATTGAAACTTTTAGAGTCATGCCAATTTAAAAGTTTTATTGATGTTTATATTATTTTTTTTTGATAGAATATATGTATCATATTTATTAAATTAATGTAATAATAGAAATTATTGTCAGTGATATTAATTATTTTTAATAATTAAAGAATGTTCATTGTATTCACTTTTCAAACTACATGCACATTTTATTTCAAAAAAAATTATATTCAATTAAATTTGAATTTCAAGACAAAACGTACATTATTTTGATGGGACCATATATTAAGGATGATCAAGAAAAATTAAGGATGAAATTAAGATAGATTTGAATTTCAAGACAAAACAAACGAGAATAGAATCATATTTTGCAAAATTAACCTAGATATATTTGTAATTTAAAAGAACTATTAATTTATGATTTTGATGGGACCATATATTTATATAAGGGTCCTTTTAAAAATTATTATTTTATTATTTTATCGAAATTATTAATTTATCCTATTAGCCCAAGTCGGGACTAGGAAAAAAAATATTATTTTAGAGAGATTATTAATTTATTGAGTATTAATTTATAGAGGTTCTACTGTATGTTATTATTTGACCTCAAAAAATAAATTATATTTCTAATTAATTTTGTTAAACATAACTTTAATTTTAGTGATTTTGACATCTCTAATTAAAAAACATATGAAACATGGAGACGTCAAACGGTGAATTAGAATTCTCTCTATTTCAAATGAAATGGAAAGTCTCTATTTCATGATTCAGATTTAAAATGTGTTGGAATATGATATTATACTGATAGGAGAGAGAAATAATAATGAAAAATATATAAAAAATGAAGACTTTACATTTTATTTGAAATAGAGAAGATCTTAGCCCAGAAAACGGTAGCCATCTACGTACTCAACAAATTACTCATTCCGGATAATGAGATTTGTATTTTTGAAGATTCTTTGTAAAATTTTATAACCCATTAGTAAAGAAATACTATTGAACAATTTTATATTTAAATATATCTCATTCAAATTTTAATAGATTGACACAAAAATAAAATAAAATCAGGCATGAGTATTAATTTGACGGGTCGAATTTTTGAGTTCTCCAAATTGATGGAATCCAGTGCACATTGAGTTTTTATATATTTTTCTTACCTTTTACTACCTAGTATATCATCACTACTATAATATCAAAAATATAATTAAACCTCACAAAACAAGCCTCACACCTCACTAAATAAATTCGTTTGAGTGAGAATTGAACTTGAGACTTAAAACAAGTTTTTTATAATAGAAGAAATAAACTCAACAATAATTAAATAAATGAAAAGAGGAAAACAAAGGAATTTTTTTAACACAACTGAGATATATACTTCTGGTTTTTAAAATAAAATAAGAAACTGATTTTTCTATTAATTGCAGAGGTAGCTTAGAGTATACTTTGAGACATTCCCAATGCAATAAAAAAAATGATAATAAGATTATTGGTACTGCTGCTCTGGTTTATAACACTGGTTCAGCAGCAGCACATCAAAATAATGTTACTATCACATAAAGTAGCTCATATAAAGTCGGGTGACATTCTCTGATTTATTGTTGACATGGCCCACTTGACTCAATAACAAATCAGGGATGTCATCCGATTTTATGTAAGTTTTATGCGAGTTACTTTATGTGATAGTAGCATTACTCAGCACATCAACATACAAAATACTCCCAATGCAATAAAAAAATCATAAACAAAGATCAAAAAAGAAGATTAGGTGCATGGATTTAATCATACAGGAGCATCCGAGCATATTATATTACGAAGCACGTGAGTTCATCTAATTATGCATATATTTATAAACAGTTTTAATCAAATAAAAAAATACACTCAACTCTCTCTCTCTCTCTCTCTCTCTCTCTCTCTCTCTATATATATATATATATATATATATATATATCTATATCACTACATTCATTAATTCTTATACAGATCGTGAGATCTCCAGCTAGTATCAAAAAAATAAAAACAATGTCTCTCTCTCTATCTGAGTTTGTTCATAAATAGTAGGACAACATATGCTCCACTCCACCTACACCTGGATTTGGAAGGCGAAATTAAACATCATTAAGTTAGCTTTATATATATATATTGTCGGGCGAAAAGAGCTAAATTCGATCTCATGAGAATTATATATAATTGCCCCAACGTACTCAACATTTATATATATATATATATATATATATATATATATATATATATATATATATAGTATCATTCACTTAATAAGAATTGAAGTTATTAGTTGTTTACGTGAATTGTTCAAGTTTTTACGGCTACGTACATCAAGTAGTTATGGGATTCGTACGTGTAATCCATCATGAGACATGAATGAAGTATTCATGAATTTATATATATATATATATAAATGTAGATCGGGATTTACTTTACCTGCATTTAATTTGAATATAAAATTATTTGCATTTGTAATTATATATTGTAATTGCTCAAGTAATACTTCGATCCTCCTCCATTTCACAAAAAATAATTTTATTTATAAAATTAAAAAAAAACTTACGATAATAGTATAAAATGACATATATATCACTTTAGTATAATACTCACAATTACACTACTATATATATATATATATATGAACATCCATATATATATACAGTTTGCCTGCCACCACGATCGGGGTGGTAACTAGTAACTATACACTTGTCACGCTGTGTGTTTGCTCGAAAGGAACAGTGTACAGTGTATTTATCAAGCCTTTCTGTCCTTTAATTTTAGAGGATGAGATCATTAAGTAACGTTGTGATAATGAAAAAGACAGATCCGGCAAACGGGCGGGCTCGGCCCAAACGGGTCTGGCGAGTGGTGGACCGGATAAAAAATGAGCGGTTTAAAAAGGTCTAGGTTTTGTTAGGTTAAAAAATTTCAAGCCCAAAGTCCGGCCCGTGGCAGACGGGTCGGGATCAATTTATGCTTAATTTTTGCTATTTTTTTTGTTTGGCCCAAATGGACCGGTTGAGTTGCGGGCCGGGCCAAAAACGGACTGACCAAAAAGGCCCGAATTTTGCTGGACTAAAAATCTACAGCCCAAAGCCCGGCCCGAGGGCTTGGGCCAAGTTTTGCCAGGTCTAGAAATAATATAGGCAATGGCGTAACCGGGGGTGGAGGGGGTCATACGACCCCGTGGAATCTGAAGCCTATGAATATTGGAATGAGTATAATTTAATTTTTTTTTATTAATTTGGGATGAGTATTATAGGTGTGCTTAAGGCCTATGAATATTGGGATAGGTATAATTTACTATATTCTTTCTATATATTAATGTTTATCTTTATTAATTGATATTTAAATTTTTATACTTAAGAATAATAAAGAAATAATTGTTTAAATATTTACTTAAACAATCGTTTAACAATAAGAATTAAAAGCAAAAAAAAAAAGTAACCATTAATATTATGTCAATGAATTACTTGTCAACTTTTCTTTCTCTTTTTCAGACAGATGGGGAGCATTCTCATGTTCTTCCACCTATAATAAATTAACAATATTAATATAAGATAAAATAATGTTAAATAAGTTTGATAATTAATTAATTAATACTGCACTCATTTGTCTTATTGACTTAATCATTTGTATCAATTTTTTTGTAAATGAGAATAACTTAATTCATTTTCTTACTTTGAGTGACTCTTCTCAATTGTCTATAACGAAGATGACCAGAGCCACAATATAAGGTTTTGAATATATAATATTATAATTTATAATTTATCTATAAAAGTTGCTAATCAATGGACTAAAAATTTCAAAGTCTAATTAATGGTTCAATAGTTTAGGGGAATTAGAAAATATATATATGTATATGTATTTAAAGCCATTAGACTCACAACTAAAATGTTGACAATGGTTGAAATAGGATGTTGTAAAATATTATAATTGGGCAAACTAAATTTAAAAGAAGCACTTTAAGCGTTAATAAATAATTTTTTTTTATTGATGTATTTGGACCCCCACTCAAATTGTTCTGGTTCCGCCACTGAGTATAGGGTAGTGTGCTTCATGCCACTCGGACTAATTAATCATTCACCAAACTTATCACCTACGTACCACTCAAATCATGTAAACTATATATGTATATGTATATATATTTAGTCTTTCTCATATATCTCTATATATATATATACATCTTTAATTTGATTATATATCCATGTAATTTTTATGTTCGATCACCCTATATATAGTTCATGCACATCTTTGATTTCTGCATTTGTAAGTATATATAAACTGCAAAAAAGGATTTATCCTCTTAAAAAGTGAGGCGCACTCATTTGTAAAACCTGCAAAACGGATTTAACTAGTACTACATCGTTCAAAATATATATGAAATCCAGTGTAGTTACCAAGAGTAAAGCTAGCCAAGCCTCCAACATGGATATACAGTACAGTGGGAAGAATTAAGATCGTCAAATTAACGGATGAGAGGGTACGTAGGGGTTGCATCTTCAAATATTAATATTGTTGATCGAAGCATGCCGTTGAAAATAACCACAATAATAACTTAAAATATATAATTAATTAAGGAAGATTTTTGAGATTCGATATTAAGGATTAGTATTGTTACGAAAAGACCTGCAAGTAGCCCAGTTGGCGTAGTCTTTGATGGACATGTAATGGCAATATTGATTTGATTCCTTGATGTTTAATTATTATGATACGTTTGGATGAATGTGTTATTTTGTCTGTGTATGCAGGCAGGGTCCCCATCTTTAAATATACGATTTTTCCAGGCCTACCAAGGGATTTGGGAGGGCGACGTACGTACGTACGCCTGCCTAAGGTAAAAAATGGAAACTAACACGATTATATACTTGTATTTCTATATATACAGTTTGGCCTCCGTGCAGTGCTCGAAAATTAAGCACAATCCCATGTCTGTCTAAAAAGGTTGTGTTACTTGTACTTGCCACTATCAAAAGATGAAAAATTGGATAAGATATCCGGCCCCAAGTAATCACATACTCACCATATACCTACCTACCTACCTATATCAGGGCAGAGCTAGCTAGGTTATACTAGTCGGTAATTAATTAAGTAGTTTACACTTTGACAAGCATCTCATAATGCCAGGCCGCCCCCACCTGCCACCCATATATATATATGAAGACAAAAATTCAATCATGTATGTTATAGTTTAGCCAGATACATGCATGCATGTGATCCAATAAAAGAAACCAGTTCTTAGACTTTGCCTTGCCCAGCCCATCATAATGCAATAAATCAGAAATAAATAAAAGGAAGAAAAAAAAGTCAGATTCAGAATTTATATGTCCACTGTCTATCAGCAACATCATCCAGTACCGGTGGACGGACTACTACTACTAGTCTACCATACACGGTTGTCCAAGTTTTCCAAAAAACAAGCTGAACTCCACTGAGATGCATATGCATATGCATATGCACCAGCTGGTCCCCAAGGAAGGAAAAGAGGAGCAAAAAGCCCATAGGAAGATTAATCACTCGTCGCACTCCTCATTTGCTGGTTAAATGGTGGTCCCCCACCAAATGAAACCCAACATTTGGACCACCGGAAACTCTTCTGCCCACAACTTTAAATTAAAAAAAAAAAAATTAATTCTACAAACTTCCTGACGACGTCGTTTAAGTTGATGCAAAAAGAACTGAGAATCCGGAACACCAGCGGAAGAATCGACAATCATGCGGTTGGAATTATTATTATTATTATTATTATTATTTTTCTGAAAAGTAAAATTTCATTAACATAAATCAGAGGCCACACTTCAACAAGAAAAGAGAGAAGAGATTGACCCCACTCCTCCTGAACAGACTTAGAACCAACTGCTCGTGCAAGAGCATGCGCTACCTAGTTCGCTGATCTTCTCACAAGCACAAAATGACAATTACCAATATCTCTGGCCAGGGATTTACAATCTTCCACTATTGAGCCAAAGTAAGAAAAGTCCTCTTGAGTACCTGTAATCGCTTGGATTACCACCTGTGCATCAGATTCCAAAACCACATTATCGAGTCCCATTGTCTTCAACCAGCTTAACGCCTCAAGAACAGCAATTGCTTCCGCAACCGTAGCATCCAACGGACCATCCACTATTCCATTCTTGACTGCCAACATTCCGCATTCCTTACCACACTGCCATAACCAATACGACTAGCATGAACAAAAAGAGCAGCATCAACATTACATTTATACGTAACGTTAGCTTGCTTTTTCCAAGTCGTGTTAGCATCCACCGCACGTGCTTCACTATTATTGATAATAACCTAAGCCTTCCTCCACTGCTCATATAATGAATCTGCCATGTAAATTACTTGCCCTTCCTGACTCTTGCGATGAAGCCAAACCAAATCATTCCTACTGTTCCAGAGGCCCCATGCAACCATCGCCGCCATACTAGCCTCTTCTCTATTTCTACTAGATAACACCCGTGTCCACCAATCCCTAAAACTCTCCTCAAATCCACTATTATCCCCAATCCGCGATAACCTCCAAACATCTCTCGCGTAAAGACACCTCACCAGGACATGTAACGCATCTTCAGAATTGTTATTTACACCTTGGGCACATATCATTAACCTCAACACGTTTCTTTCTCAGATCTCTCATAGTGGGTAAACTATTTGTGCACGCCCGCCAAAGAAAATGTTTCACTTTTGCTGGCATCTTTAGAGCCCACAACTTGCGCCACATGTTAGAATTATCATGTTGTGACACATCCCTGTTATGACACATTAGACTATGATAGCCACTTTTCACTGTATAGATGTCTCGTCTTTCTCTGGACCAACTCCAACAATCTGACTTCACCCTACGACTCAAAGGAATCTCAAGAATGAGCCTCTTATCCCGTAATGAGAAGAGATCATTCAAAATATCCAAATCCCAGCACCTATTCTCCACACAGCATAAAGACTGGACAGTTATCTCTTCCATCCCCTGAGGTATAACAGTTTCAATATAAGGGTGATTATCATCTGGGAGCCAAGGATCTGACCATACCTTCACCTGACTGCCTGTACCAATCCTCCATCGAGCTCCTGTACGAATAAGCTCCTGAGCTGCCAAAACACTCCTCCATGCATAGCTAGGATTCGGACCAATTTGGGCATCCAAAAAAGTACCCCTAGGGAAATAACGTGCTTTGAACACCTTACTCATCAATGAATTGGGTTCTGTAAGTAAACGTCACCCTTGTTTACCTAGCATCGCAATATTGAACTCATGCAATCTTCGAAATCCCATACCACCCCCATGCTTATTAACACAAAGTTTATCCCACGCCATCCAGTTTATACTTCTTCTTCCCGAACCATTTTTTCCCCAGTAAAAGGAGCTCATCATCCTCTCTAATTCAGCACATAGTAGAGACGGAATCAAAAACAAACTCATCACATATGAGGGTAGCGATTGGACCACAGTTTTTAGCAGTACTTCCTTTCCTGCTCTAGATAGCAACTTATTCCTCCACCCCTGCAACCGCTGCCAAGCTTTCTCTTTTACAAAGGAAAAAACTATCCATTTATTCCTACCAATTAACGAGGGCAGTCCCAGATACTTCCCATGATCTTCATTTCTACTCACCTGTAAAGAGTCACAAATACTCTCCATCAGACTAGGACCCATATTGGAGCTAAAAGAAACCGACGATTTCTGATAGTTAATCATCCGCCCAGATGCCTTCTCATATATGTTCAAACAATTTTTAATCTTCTCACACTCCTGCATATTAGCTCGGAAGAACAAGAAGTTGTCATCCGCAAAAAATAAATGAGAGATCATAGGGGCTGTCCTAGCAACTTTACAACCATGTAAAAACCTCTATCACAATAGTCGCTCAGCAAAGACGACAACCCTTCCGCACATAACAGAAACAGATACGGAGATAGAGGATCTCCCTGTCGCAACCCACGACTTGGGATGATCGGTCCCAACTGGTGTCCATCCTGCACCACCAAATACTCCACAGTTGTAACACAAAGCATAATAAGATCCACCCATTTCCTATCAAAACCGCGTATCATCATATTCTTGAAAAATCCCACTCAATCCTATCATAGGCCCTTGACATATTAATTTTGAGAGATGCCAAACCATGTTTCCCCTGTCTCTTCCGTTTCAGAAAGTGCCCAATCTCAAATGCTACCATCACATTGTCCGTGATAAATCTCCCTGGAACAAAGACACTCTGTGATTCCGATACAACCGAGGAAAGTACCCGCTTCAATCTATTAGCTGTGGCCTTGGACATAATTTTGTAAATAACATTACACAAAGCTATCGGCCGAAAATCCGCCATCCTCTCTGGGCTTTTTGTCTTAGGGATAAGAACAATAGATGTCACATTGATTCCTTGCGGAAGTTGCTGGTTATTTAGGAACCCCCAAGCATGCTCGAGTCACACTATCTCCTACCACATCCCAATACTTTTGGAAAAAAGTAGGGTTCATCCCGTCTGGTCCTGGAGCTTTATCTGGGTTCATAGCAAAGATAGCCTCCTTAATATCACAAGCCTCAAACGGTCTTAACAACTCATGATTTTGTGCCTCAGATACTTTGTTTTTAACTATACCATATATTTCATTGCCATCACTTCCCCGAGAAATAAATATATCCCTAAAATAACTAGCAATAACATTATCAAGACCATAGCCCCACGTGCACCATCTGTCATGCATCCCTTAATTTAGCAATAGAATTTTTCCATCGTCGCGTTGAAGCATATTGATGAAAATATTTGGTATTAGAATCACCACCCTTGAGCCAAAATTGTTTAGCTCTTTGCTTCCAATATTGTTCTTGCTGATTCAATAAGCTACTCAACTCCTCCGTAGCTGCTGCATACAACCTCACAAAAGCTATATCGCTCTTAAACTTGAGATCCTTAATACGTCTCCTGCTCTCCAGAATTCGAGTCTTAAATCTCAACCTGTAGGAATTTCCCCATATTTGGAGATCTGCCCCACAGTGTTTAATACGGTCCAATATATTACATTCTGCACTTGTCGCCCAACTACCACATATAATGTCCCTGCATTCCACCTCCTGAAGCCAACAGTTTTCAAACCTAAACCCTCTTCTTGTTGACTTACTTCCCAAAAAATCAAGCAAAAGTGCCGAATGGTCAGAAGAAGGAGCCTCCAAGTTTTCCACTACTCCGTTTCCAAACTGAGATATCCATGATTTTGATGCCAAAGCACGGTCAAGGCGCTCCTCCACCCACCGAGGTGTACCCCTGCTCCTCTCCCATGTAAAACGATAACCAATCATGCCCAGGTCCCTTAAACCACTATCATCCACAGCCTCTCTGAAACCTTGTATAAGACTATATGGATGTCTTATGCGTCCTCTCTTTTCTGATTGAGCCAAAAGATCATTGAAATCCCCTATGCAACACCACGGCAGACTTGATTGCACACTAAGGTTTCACAGCAAATCCCACGGTTCCTTCCTTCGAGATCGTTCTGGACACCCATAAAATCCAGTCAACCGCCACGGTGCCATCTCTGGAATAGTGATACTAACATCAATATGCTACCTAGAAAAACTAATCAGACTTACCCACTGTCTCTCTTTCCATAACAATGCCAAGCCACCCCCACCTCCACTACTGCTATCTACATTAAATAAACCTTCGTACTTTAAAATATCTCTTAACTTTTCAACATGGGCTCTCCCAACTTTAACTTCCATTAGGAAAATAATTTTTGGTCTTCTCATGGACACTAAGTCCAAAAGCTCCTGAATTGTCCGTGAGTTGCCCAGCCCACGACAGTTCCCACTTAATGTACTCATTGGGTCTGGCGGGCCTAGAGTCCAGGACCCGCCACAATATCATTTTTTGATACCTCCAAAATCCCCTCTCCGTTATGGTCCACTACTTTCCCCATCACTTGCCCAGAATCACTCATGCGACGCCGTTTAGGGTCCACAATCACCACTCCTACGATATCTCCATTATCCACCTCAACAGATTTTGAATTTGAATTGGCAACATCCCGCATATCTTGCACCCCAACAAAATCGCCCCTACGTACGTTCTCTCCGTTACGCCCATCATTAACGCCAACCAGGTCCGTCTTCTCCGCCCCCATCGAAGGACTTGCCTTATCAACATTCATGTCATCCCCCATCGTCGGGCTACGCAGCCAGCGTTCTCCTATCGGATTCACTTCCCGCCGATTCGATGCCTGCAGCCAAACCCCATATGGCATCTCCATTAGCTTGTTTGGACAATCATAAAGCTTTTCCCAGAGCCGCTCACCATGACCAATCAACCCACAAAAGAAACAAAAAGTGGGTAGCCTTTCATACTTAAAGTTCACCCAAAACCATTCCCCACCGGCTCGCTTGATCTTCATCTTCTGTTTCATCGGTTGTCGAATGTCAATGGAAACCCGGATACGCATGTATGACCGCCATATCCCTCCAAAGTTATTCACATCTGCTTCTATATAGGTGCCCACAAAATTTCCTATCTCCTTGCCAACCCTCTCAGACATAAAACCGCATGGAAGATCATAAACCTGTAACCAAAAAGCAGCATGAAACGACGGATGCCTTCCAATCTCCAACCCATTAAAAACCAACAAATGTTGATTAAACGTCCATGGACCCCCTTTGACAACACGATCCATATCCAACTCGTGGAAGAATTGAAAAGGAAACAAATTGGGATTAAGATCCTTAATTCATACACCCTTTACTGGACGCCAAATTGAAGCAAGTGTATTTTTCATTGCCATGAAATTAATCGGCCTATCTGTTAAGAAACGACCAACCAGACACCATTGAAAATCACTCTGAGTGCCTTCATCTGCCGCCTCTTCAAACACAATACCCCATCCTCTTCCTCCTCCAAGGTTAACGTAGAGCAGTGCTCCTCCAACTGATCCACATTGGTGCTTGACGATGCCATAATATCACAAGAGCAAAAAAACCAGATCAAAACAAAAAACCCTACCTTGTCAATAGACAAGACCTTATTATTATTATTATTACCAAAGTAGTGAAAATTGGAAAAGAAAAATTATAAAGATAAAAGATGCATGCATGGTCCCAAAAATTTCTCAAGAATTGTTTCTCTACTTAATGGCCGGCTACCTCATAACGGCAGGCACAAATAAATTTGTTATCTCTGGTCAACATCAGTGTTGATGGAGTCATTGGAGTCTGCCAAATCTTGGGGCGGTCCTCTTGTGATTAAACGACACTTCCAGTGACACCACCACGTTATGTCACAACCACCACAATTATAACATGAAAGTTACATCTTTCCAACGGTCTTTATAATACTCCTTTATCTACAACTATGATTCATAAACTACCTATAAACATAACTCAAGTTGGGCCATGGGAGGCTAGCTTAGATACATGATGATTTGCATAATCAATCAAATGAAATGCAGACAGACAGATTACTGAACTAGGAAATAAGGAAAGCACTCCATAAGCTCAAAAAGTAGATGTCAATGAAAATGAAATTGTTGGATTTCAGCCTTAATCCATAACTTGTTGGGTTTTGGCTTTTTCTCAGTAATATTATCTATTTTTTTCTGTCAAAAAAGAAAAAGAAAAAAAAACATGAAAAGAAAATAAGAGGCAACAGGTTAAACCTTGTTTTCTGATACTGGTAAGTAGTTGAAAACCATCATTTACTTGGCACGCATTTGCCTTTTTGATTCCCTTTATATATATATAGGAGGGGAGGTTTAGGAGAGATGAGTTTGCGCTGTTATGGCGTGTCATGTTATTTTAGTTTAATTTTTGAAAGTATAGCTCAACAATGGGAAGATGTCTCGAGGATGTTTGAGAACCGCTTGCTTGCTTTGCAAAAGAATGAATCGAGTATGTTATGTTGCGTAGACAAGACAGACAGACTTGACTCGGGTTTTTTTCTTTGCATTCAGGTTTATTGGTTGAACCGGGTTTACCACTGATTTTGTAATCTTCTTGTGCTTTAGTTTATTAATACCGATCTTATCCAGAGGCTCTGGGCAATAAAAGGCAGGAGATGGGTTTTTTTTTGGGGGGGGGGATATGGGGGGAGCCAGGCTACAGCCGTACGAAATTGAAATATAATGGATAGACCGGTAAAATATAATCATTTTTAGATAATTTATATTAACCCTCTTGATGGGAACCGACAAATGGGATTTGTGGACCCCTTAGAAAGAAGCTATCAGAGTCGCATTTTGTAGCAAACCTGGACTTAGCATAGACTTCTCCTGACCTCCCTGTTAGATGCAGCCCAAAGAGATGGTCGCCCCATATATCATATTTAAAGTCATCTTCTTTCCCCTTCTTATCCAGTGTTGTTTCAACTGTTGTTGGGTCACCTAGTTTTGATCCTGGAGCCCGTGCATGTGGGGCAATAGGAGACGTTGAAGCCAGAAGGGGAGGAGGGGAAGCTGAAATCGAATTAGGGGCAGACTTTCCTGCTGTTGAAGGGAAGGTTGCAGAAGACAACAGAACAGGAGTAGCCTTTTGTCTTGGTGTAGTAGGAGGCCTCTCTTGAGTAGGGCAAGACATACTACTGCTACCGAACTTCACAAAACTAATGGTCTCCAACATGTTTGCTGTCGAGCCAATTTCAGTGCCTGAAAATTTCTCAGGTCGGCCATCAGCAATGAGGGCAAATGGGTTCCTGGCCTCGGGGCGTTGATCTGAGTCAAGAGACGAGGGCCATGATCTTTTAGGCGTGACAGATGTAACTGGGGACAAGGGCGAGGAAGGTGTAGAATTGCCACTCTGACTGCTTGAAACTTCAAATTGTCCTGCTAATCCTGCCCCAGAACCCTTTTTCTTCCTTCGCCTTTTGCCTTTTTCATTTCCAACTTTAACCGTCAGCTTTCCAGGTAGTGCTGCTTCTTTCAAAACACAAGTCTCCACGGCCACAGACTTGGACAGTAATGAGGGAGGCAGGGTCATTTCTATTTGGGTATCCAAGAAACATTTATTTTGGCTTTGATGACCCAAAGTCAAATTTACAGGCTCAGCAGTTGTCCCCTGCTCTGATGCAACACATTCACAATCAGAACTCCTACCACTAGACTCCGACATCAATGTCTGATCGTCAACCGACCTAGAAAACCCATTTATTTTAGCAGACATTGCAAACTTACCACCGTCTTTCTGATTACGATGCATGCAAGAAGATTTTCCTTGATGACTTATAGCGGCAATTGAGCATTTTCCACTCCTAAACAAAAAATCTTGGGAGCAAAAAGATATCACTTGCGGAAGGATGCGGCAAAATAGCAGAAACATCACTGAAGTAACAAGAATGATTGGAACCCAGGATTTCTTCACTCTCATCCATAAAACTGATCTTTTACAAAAATTGAGCATGGACATAGGGAGGCTCGCTTTCATTGGTATTACAAGAATTCCAGATGCCAGAGCAAGTTGAAGATCCCTCTGTATCATAGCTGCAGAAAAATCTGTCTGATGTGATATGATAAGCTTTGTGGACTCCCCAGGTTCAAGAGCAAAACCTTTACAAGTATGTATTAGAAACCCATCCAATCCACACTCCTTCCCCGAAACTTCAATTCTACTCACCTCCACTGGCAAGTCTCCCGTATTCTTTGCATACAACTCTTTCAAGCGCGGCTGTGAACAAGCATTGTTGTTGCTGTCCGTGCTTTGTGATATGTCTGGAGGGGAAAAATTTAGAGATAGAGGCAAGTTGAACTTAAATTCTATAGTCTGCACCGGATCAGATCCTTCAAACAAAACAAGTGAAAGTGACCCTCCAAATCCTCGCAGAGACAACCATTCAACACCAGAAAGATTGTTCCTTACGAGAGCCGAACTTTTCCACCAACAGCGACTCGAAGGGTGAAAAAAGATTGGACCAAAGGTTGCTCTGCCATACGGATGGACATAGGCCTCTGTTACTGCATTATCTGCGATTGAGAATCCATACCTTGTTGGAGTAATGCCTTTATTATGAACCAAACTACTAGATGAAGAGGGCTGCAGAAGCTCATTTGGGTCCTTGCATTCATCAACAATTTCCCCCGAGTTCAGAATAAGCTGCATAACAACCGGTTGGTGGCTGGGATTTTTGACACTGATCCATTTAGGGTGATGAGTTCCAATTTCAACCATTGGAAATAGAACCTCGTGACTGTCAAGAACAGACATGCCCCTGGCAGTGCCTTGAGATCCCCAGTTTCTCAGTACCAACTCATCAGCTTCTGCCATCTCCAATGCCTACAAATATAAGTACATTGTACTTTAGAACATAACTTCCGCATAGGTATATCTGACAAGTAATAAAGGGAAAGTAAAACAGATCTTGCTTATCATATTTAATGAAAATATAATAAATCATGTGGACCACCAGTAAGTGAATAAATCAATGATTAGCAGGAAGAAATACACATATCATGTCACAGGAAGGCAGAGCAGCTTTGACTCAATGGGAAGACTCAGCTTCTCTACTTTCCTTACAATAGGGCCAACTCCACCTATATTTTGCTGTGGATCATGAAAATTAAACAGCCATCAACCTCTTTTAAAACTGTCACTAACCTTTTACCAAAGGCTTATTGATGCAGGACAAGTTCAGGTTGGTATAGGGATGGTAGAAAGAAGAGGAAAAGGGGGAAAAGAAAAACGCCCTACAATGGGACAAAGCCAATTTCAAATCAACTATTAATTCAACTCAGAAATTCCAACAATAGATAACCATCAGTTTATATAGATATTAAAATATAAAATAAAAACTACTTCTAGGCTAACCTAACTAATAAGGGAACTCCTAATAATTATCTACAAAATAAAATATAGAGAATAATATACCAACTATAACTAAAAGATAATATAGATACAACCATTTTATCCCTCAATAATAATACAAAATAATTAATTAAATATCCTTTAGTTTTCATACCACGTTCCGCATCACTTATGAATCTTTTAATTTTTTGAAGACCCACACCCAAATATGGTAAAATATGTCTATGCTGTGGCAAGTAAAAGTATAGTTTGCACTTCCCAGTAGATGTATTTGTGTTCAATCCTGTCAACTACTAATTTAAGTATAACTAATTCTGTATAGTTTGTAATCCATACGAAAATGCAGCACAGGACTGCCCTTGGCTCAGATGGGCACTTCTATCAAGATCTGATATACTAGTACATAGAAACACTATGTAGTTATGAATTGTGTAGAGTAAAACAGCTGGGACAAGGATCGCAGAGATACTCAATAACCAACAGAAACTAACTTCTGAGTTCGCGCGCGGGCAGGGGGTGGGGGGAGAATCCGTTTCATTTTTTTACAGTTACTCAACTTCTCACAAAAACAAAAAAGATAAGCGACAAAAGTGGTCAAATAACAGCAAAAGAACAATACAAGTAGATTGTGCATGTTGATCAAACATGACAACAATAAGTCTTATAGGTTGGATAAATAAAAAGAATTCTTTCAGGATTCCAACAAAGGACCATCAGATTATAAGTTGCTTTAGATGTCTATATATAAGCCACTAATTAGAAAACAACATTTAAATTAAATTATAAGTTGATTTTCTTAGGGACGACTTCAAAGGAATCCAGAGAGGAGACCCTTTGTAAAATTTTAAGATTCTCTAAGCTTGTCGTTGATATTCATCTTTCTGTTTAATTTATCCTGTCTATATATTTATGGTTTCCTACTTTCCTAGCATACAAATGAATGCACAAACAACATTGCAACAGTTCAAGTTGCTTCACAAAATGTGTAATACACTAACTGCTTCATGGTCAGGCCAGAAATTGGACTTTCTGGATTGCGCATTTTAAACTCTTTTCGGAGAGGTACAAACAAATACTCCCTCCGTCCCGTATTAAACGTCCTACATGTCCCACAATAAATGTCCTATTTCTATATTTGTAACTACTTTTATCCTATTTTTCCACTTATACCCTCATAATCTTTTTTCTCTTTTATTGGAAATTGAAGAAATGAGAAAAGGCTTACATTGGACAATGATGAATTATTATACCACTTTCTCATATTACCAGTAGTATAACATGTCTTCTATTTAATGGCTTTCTAGACTCTTTTTCTCTATTCATTCTAGCTTTTAGTACTTATTAAGAATAATCTAGAGAACTAATTAACATGGGAAGAAGTAATACTTCATAGAAAAGTGAAGAAATACTTCAATTAATAAGTAATTCAAAAGGACAATTTAGGTAAAAAAATATATATTATTAATCAGCGAGCCAAAACTAATTAGGACATTTATTTCGGGACGGAGGGAGTAATAAAGAAAGTAACAGAACAATATTAAGTACCATGCTACCGTCAGTCAAGAGCATATGCGCCAAAACAATGAAACTGATAACAAGTTTCAATTTTAGTCTCTTATTCTTTTTTCCCAATTTTTTAGCAGAATAACCTTCAGACTACAATGTGCATAGCCATGGATTGCCTGCATATGTCAAATTTTTAAGACACAATCTAATCTGGTCACGAAACAACAGCTTCAAAACACTCAGCACTACCAACCTACGATCAAGGTCATCAAACTCTCATGCTCTTACCGTAAAAGTTAGAAATATAGTAAAGCATTTTCTAAGAATTATGCATGGATGATGTTTTACAAAAAACAGGAATCTCTTCCAAATAAATTCTTTTAGAAAATTTCAAATTATATTACTTACTAGTATTGAGTATTTATGCACCATTGCATAAGTTGTCGCCTTTTAGATTTACTTTTGACAGAAAAAAGAATATGAACCTCAAGTATTACAGAGTGCAAGAGACACTGACCACTTGTAGGAGTCATTGGCTTGTTGCAGCTCCTAGAAGTAGAGTAAACTTCACAATCAATTTAGAAACCAAAGTAGAAGATAACAGTCTTTACAAACTTATAACTACCAAGAAGGGGGAGAAGGTTATTAAAGAAAAATCCTTGCAATTTGGAGCATCAACCATTAAATCTTGTAATAACTGAAGATACTGGATGAGAAAAGATCGAGGTACCTTAATCTGTGAATGTGACTGCATGCCACTGTCTATGGATCCTGTTCTTGCAGTGTCATAGACTACATTTTCAGGGTGATGTTCATATCCAACATAAGAATCTAACCCCTGTATTGAACATATACTGATTATATCAATGCAAGGAAGCTCAATCTGAGGATTGCTCGAGTCATTTGTAAGTATCAGCAATTTACAGTTCACGCTCATATTGGGAACTTCAGGGGGATGATCAGGTAAGTGATTGATGATAGGAGTATAAGTGACCACTGCTACTTGTGTGGCAGTGCCAGGGAAAATTATTAGGCCTTCCACATATTTAAACTGGAAAACATTTGTACTTTCCCCAATTGCACTAATCTTGACAACTCTCAACAGATAGGGAGCAGCATTTCTTAACGACAGGGCAACAAGAACAGTTCCACTGTCATCACATGGAATTAGTGATTCAAGGGATACTAAAACAGAATTGCTAAGGATATCATAAGTTGATTCTGTACCCATTTCTGCTTCAAGAGGAACCATAATTATATCAGCCTTGTCCATAGAAGACCTCATTAATTGCATGCATAAAGCACCCAAGATTTCCCCTTGAGAATGATGGAAGTCTAACTCTACAATGGTTTCCGTACTGTGAGGACTAACCTCCCACTTTCTATGGGGCCTCACCGCCATGCCTGGGACATCTACTTGACCACTTTTTACACCTAACCACTTTTGCACACCAGGGATACTAAATTCAGCATAACCATCTAAGTTATTCATACTACAAATAACTTTAGTTAAATGGGAAGTACTTCCTGAAGAAAAAGATATCCAAGCAGTTACTTCCTCCACATAGAGGGTTTCATCAAAAGGATTAAATAAAGACACATTCTTCCTCAACCTTCCACTTGAAGACTTATCCGAGTCAAGTAACGGTTGTGTCCCATATGGGGACTCAATGGCAAAGCCTCTAATCTGGATCAAGAAACCACCAAAGCCAGTCTGCAAAATTACGTGGGCCGAGGACAAGCCTAACCTTGTAGGCAAAAACACAAAACAAACTGAAGCAACTTCACCAGGTCCCAAAGTCATTTCACTAAAATTGCAAGGATAAAATTGAGTGCTTGTACTGAAAGGTTCGTAAACATTCAAAATGCTTTCACTATGCGTATTTGTCACCGTTAAAAAAGCTAAAGAAGGAAAATATAAATACTGTTGTCCCCAATCCAGCAGAGGAGGGCTTACTTCTACATGGAGAGCCGAAGAACCATCCGAAATTCCTGACTTGATTTTGACATAGTTCTTATTTCCCGGAGCTTTCCGATCAAGTAGAATTCCTTTACATGAAGAAATACCATCCTGGTCACAGGAATTGGTTTGACGACATGGCATGTCAAGGGAACCTTCTTGGACGTTCAAAGAGCAAGAAACAACCCCTCCATTTAACAACTTAAAATTATCACAGTTGGATGCCCAGCTTAAATTGGTTTTACCTTGAGTTGATGATACTGCTAATCTAGCATCAACCTGAATCTGAGAATCCTTTTGACCAGTTGATTCAGCAATGCTCTCTTCAGACATTATCCCAGGCAAAGTCGAAGGAAAGCAAAACAAATTTGAATTAGTGCATACGTTCTCAACATTTAACTGAGCCACCAAATTACCCGAAACAATTTCAGGCTCAACATCACCAGCAAATTCATCTTCGTAATCGACTTTGAAATTCTCTTTATAGGACCCACATGCATCATACTTGACTGGATTCTGCACTACATTCATGGCACATGGTCCAGAATTCGTAACCCAAAAGATGGCAAATAATAGAACCACCATCCAGTGCACTGTTTTAACATAATGGTAGCAGAAACCCCTGAATAACAAGTTTCGATTTACATACAGGTAAGTTGGCAAGCCAAAACACTACTAGCAAGAACAGCAACATGAAAACAAGAAATTAAAATTAAAAAACCTCAAAAAATCAGCGAAACCACAAAATCTAATATAGCAAAAGCAAAACAAAAACTCCCCACAAAAAAAAAAAGTTAACAGTAAATATCCATCTACACATCCACGAATTCCTCAGTCTCATTGATTACCAATACTTCATACTTGGTATTTTGCATTAATTGCAAACTCCAACCAAAAGAAATAGCAGTAATAGCTTCAACAAAAAAAAAATACCAACTAACAAACCAATAAATACACCATACCCCGAAAACCGCTACTACCTCAAAGAGTAAAACAAGAAAGACTATACCATAAAAACTAAACACTTACCACAAATCAAAGACTCTAACCTCTTGTCAAAAGGGCTACCCAGAAATCACCTAAGACACAAGATTTACTATAAAAAGTTAAAAACTAAACACTGACCCCTCAAAAATCATTATTTCGGGATTAACGAGCAGAGAACGCTAGCTAAAAATAGATGAAGCATAAATTAGTATTTGATGATCGGAAAGTGAAAATATAAAATGGGTGGTGTTTGAAAGGAGTTAACTGTAAAGAAAATAAATGGGGGGAAAGTGATGGAGTTACCGATGGTCGGACATGGTGCAGAGCTGCCTTTGAGCTCTAATCGTTAGGGCTTCAGTCTCCATCATCTCTCAGAAGCGGAACAAATTCATTTGAGTAAAATTTCCTATTTAGTACTAGGGTTTCTTTTCTCTTCTTCTTTTTTATTTTGGGTTTTCGATTATGGCGAAAATGCTTATAACACAGAGAGACACAAACACAGACACTCTGATAACAGCGAATGAATGGCCTCGGAGAACGAAAGAGAAAAAGGAGAGAAAACGACATTTCCTATGCTTTTACTAGACTACCCCTAAAAGAGCCCAAGCAAACGGTGGCGTTTGGAGACTTGTTTACTTCAGTTAATTTAGCCCTATTAGTAGCTAAAAAGGTGTTAAGGTGTGGGTAAAATGGTAAATGTGAGAGGGAAAGTATCGGTCAGTCATTGAGGGGAGGTGCGAAGACTTTTTGTTATTAATAAAAAATTAACATTTTCATATATTAAAATAATATTTTTATATAAATCTATCTTACATAGAGATAAAGGTGATCCACTCATTATTTGTGTGAGATGAATTATATAAAAAAATTAATTATTTTTTATTTTATCCCTAAAAATAGAGTATTTAAGAGAGAAAATGAAGAGTAATTAATTATTATATGAATAGTAATAAAATTTCAAATTAATATTAATTATTTAACATTAAAATTAATAGACGTAATTATGTCTTAAACTACCTTTATAGGAGTATTAAAAAACAAAGGAGGGGGTATTCAAATAAAATATTTTTGGGTGACGGGACAGTCCTGCTATATTAAATAGAGAGGGTTTTAATACTGTGTATTGAATAAAGTATAACTCCGTACAAGTTTAAATTTTGAAAAGTCAATTTTGTCCTGCTTAATCTTTATTGGCCATCTTCTAGTCCACATTAATAGTAGCAAGCTGAATATGAAAGTTAAGAAGCCCACATGGTAAATAGGTTATTGATTGTCTAAAGTCAATTTTATGCTAATTACTTCTATATATATATATATAAACTAACATGCTAATTAAAATACCATTACGTTCAGTTATTAATTATAAATATATTGAATGAAGATGGTTGATACATGCTAATTAGAACACTTTAATCTTGTTATTAGTTATTACTTTTAATTACCTATGTATATAGCAAAGCTGTATAACACAGTAGAGAAGTTGTTGACTTCTTATTGATAGAAACATATATGCTAAATCAATTCAAATTTGTAGGGGTTTTTTCCTTTTCTTTTTTCCTTTTGATAATTAATCCAAAATATAAGGCCTCAAAGGAAATTTATATGAATAAGTAGTGTTTGTAACAAGACGTTGGAAGATTTTATCTTGAATCGCCTCGCAATATTTTTATAACTTAACTGAGTTGTTTTGATTAGTCACGAGTTAATTAATTATTTAAGACTCCATGCAAATTATAGTATTATAATACAATGTATCAATGTATATCATGTACTCGTGTTAAACTCTTCTATTCAAGGGAAGAAGTGCTCTCTATAGCCTTTATTTACTATGTGTTAAGAAGGGTTATATGATCATTCTAAGGTCTTACATTTATGTACAGGTAAAATATATATGTGATGATTTAATGCATATGTATACTTTACAAATATTCTTGAAATAATTTAAAAATATACTTAATAATATAATGATAAATTTATAGAAATATACATGTATGTATATGCTTTACAAATATAATTTGCATACAAGTACTTTTTTAAAATTAGTTTTTTCTTGGCACGAATATTTATTATTCTAGTCATATAAATAAATAGTATAATTTTAAAAATAAGGAACACCGACCGAGCAATGTTATATAGTAATTGGTATGGTTTATACAAAATGAAAATAAACGGGGGCAACTTATCTGTCAATGGACATAACACGATTATCAGTCTATTCTATAAAACGGGAGGATCGTGAAGTTTAACCACTCGTAATGAAATTAAATGATGAATAAAAAAAAATATTACCAACTTTCTTAATACAAATGTTGTTACTTTTTTATTTGGCTATTGATATTGTTAGAATGGAAACTATATTATTAGAGAGTAAATTAATATATATTTAATATTTTTATAATTTTCTTAATGACACTTAATACTTTATGCAACATTTATTACTGTTTCAAGTTAGTTTATAACAACATTTTTAGACAATATTAAAAAAAATTTATTTTACTCTCTCTCTCTCTCTCTCTCGTCCCCGAGAGCAGATCCTCTGTTTCTATTTTTTCTGTTCCCTTGTGTCTTCCCACTTAAATGTTTACACATGTCCACTTATTTAACACCAAGTAACTTTAAAATTAAAAAAGAAGACATATGTCAACATTTAAGTGGGGAGACACCAAGAGACAGGAAAAATGAGAACAAAGGATCTACTCTCCTCGTCCCCATCCCTTTGAGAATTTCAAGTAAGTATTAATTGATTAGTTTTCAATATTATCTTAAGTATTAAATATAACTTTGATTATTTCACTATTTTTTGCCCAATAAATAATACTCTTTTTTCAATACAAGGACAATACAGACAATTAATATTATATTTAATGTTATATAATTATTTCCTTAATACATGTGCACAACTCTAAAACGATTTATATTAAGGGACGAAGGGAGTACGTGACAAACACTCCGACAGTAAAAATTTATTTATAAGCAGCACCGGCCCTGGCCTAAAGCCCAAGGTGCCCGGGCTTTAGGCCCACTAAAATTGATAAATTTTTAGGGCCTCCAAGAGGTATTTGTGTTATGTATATATATACCCAAACAAAAGAGCTCAGCCCACGTCAGTTTAAATTTAAAGGCCCACAAAAAATTTACCCAATGAAATAGGCCCAAATCTCAATGGCAGACTTGTAGTTTTTGAATCAGAAAGGCCCCTTTCGTATTGATGCTCTTTTATTTAATGAAAGTTCTTGGTTTTTTGTTTATGCCTATCTTAATAGCAATTCGTAAAAGACCCATTTTTGTTGTTATCGCTTTAAGCCCTTAAAAACTCAGGGTCGGCACTATTTATAAGTTGGTTTGATGCGGCTGAACATGCCCTTGGACTCTTGTTAACTTTTAGAGCCTTTCTCCGGCGACCAATAATGAGCGATATGTTTAGCGACCGATCCAATTTTTTTATATTGCCTTTCAAAAAATGTTAGTATTTATTCCAACTGAAATTTGTACATAATTCAGTGATTTAGGAATGGACGGATCTGTGTGAGGGTAGGGGGGCAATTGCCCCCGCTGAATTTTGAGGGGTCATATTAAAAATAAAAAAATTAGGAGGGTGTTAAAATAAAATTTTATATTTTAGAGTTAAAAACTATTATAATTCTTAAAGGACCAATCCCACATTCTCTCATGGACCTCACCCACATTATTCCTCTCTATAATTTTCTAAAAGACTGTTCTATTTTTAGTTTTTTTAAATTTTGTAATTTATTTTGTAATGTTGCTTGTTACTTGTTAATGGTTTAATTGAGATTGTTTATTGTTGGTATTAATTACACTTGACTATTTATATTATATATTGATCTTGTTTTGATGTTGAATTAATTTTTAAATATTTATTAATTATCAGGCATGGATATACGTAATTGAGTTACAATAACTAAGCGTACAAAATTTGAATCTATACATTGAGCGTGATATTTTTGTAACTATTAAAAATGAGGATATCATGCAACAATTTCAAATAATGAAATCTCGAAAAATGTTATTGTAAACAATATTTGAGGATTATTTAGTTTTTTGATTTATTTTATTAAATTTTTATTCTTAAATTTTTTTTTTCGAATTTGCCCCCACTAAACTTTCAAACTGGATCCGCCCCTGGATTTAGGTATACAGAGGACAGAATCATATTTTGTATATGTATCTAAATTACATCTAAATTATTAAATTTTATAAAAATTTTAATTAAAATAAATATTATATATTTTTTAAAATGAAATAGAAAAAAGAAAAAAAAATAGACCGGCCACTCGTTGCCGATCAACGTAGAATTATTATAACTTTTATGTCCGTGAGGATGCACTGGATATGTCCTCCGTACTTGTTAATATGGACATGGTATTGGTTGTGCTAAATTGACACTTGAGGACGGTGATTGCTGAGGAAGATAACGACAATAAATATGGGTTATAACGGAGCATCCAGAAATAGGGGTCGGCCACTAACAGAAGGCGTCAAAGAAGATACAGACAAATTGGCGGCGCCGTCAGAATCCCAGATTCCATTTCTCATGTCGCCATACCGCTTATTTGATACGCAACAAGGACCTTTAACCTTTAGGTGCTGTTTGTTTATATTTGATTGTCTTTTAATGGATTGTCTCTTATTCGTTGAGAGGCATGATACTGTTTGTTTTTTTTTGTTACCTCTGAATGCCTCTTAATAGGTAAGACATAAAATAAAATCTTAATAATTAAGAGGTACCTCTTAATGAAATTTTTTTGATAATTTTTTTTATATAAATATATTCAACAATATTATTCACTCATTTTTATTAAATTGAATATTTAAAATTATTAAATAAAATTTTACCCTTTAAAATGATAAAATAGTGTCATTAAGAGACAACTTACTTTTTAGTTATCAAACAGTTTTTTAGATTCAGACCTCATAACCATTCAGATGATCTAATTATTAAGACATCATAATCATTCAGATCTTAATTCCCAGGTTTATCAAACACAACCTTAGGTTAGGTCCGGTTTGGTCGTCCGGTATTTCAAGTAAATATTAATTGTTTAATTTTGAATATTATTTTAAATATTAAATATAATTTTGATTATCTTATTATTTTTTATCTAATACATAATACTCTTTTTTTTAATAAAGAACAATATAAACAATTAATATTATATTTAATATTTTATAATTATTTTTTTAATATTTGTGCACAACTCTAAAAAGACTTGTGTTAAGGAACATATGGAATAATATGTGTGGTGGTTTATAATTTAGTTCCATATTTGTATTTATTTATTTATTAATAATTTAATCTCTATAAATATTTAATTATTCTTAAGTTGATAATTTTGATCAATTACTTTTTCATTGGACTATATAATCTCCAAAACAAACGTGGGACATATTCATAGGGTTTTATTCTTGTGGCATTTTTAACGTAGTTCTCTCTCTCCATATATATATATATATATATATATATATTGATGAATACATTGTAATATCCCGGATTTTTTTTTTAATTAAATGACATTTTAAAAAAATTTAAATATATTAATTGGACTTTCTTGTATTTGGGTCAAATTGTATTTAATTTTATGGACTACATTAATTGGGCCTTAAAATTTATTGGGTCTAATTTATAATTGTGTAATATTAAAATCCTATTAAAATTTGGAGAGTTAATAAGATATATAAATAGATAAGTAAAACCTAATTTACTAAAACATTACACCTAATTCGTCTGATAAGAACAGGAGAAGAAGAGGAACAGTGGCGACTGAGAACCAAGAAGGAGAAAATTCTTTTAACAATGGTAAGATAAAGCTCTCAAATCAATTGTAAATATTATATGTGTGTACATATAGCTTTTGTTAGATTTACTTTAGTAGTACGGAAGACACCATATATATATATTAGCATCATTGCTTGCAAGAAAAAAAACAGAATTACGCCACAAATTTGTAACTTTTGACACACACACACATATCTATAATATAAAACAGAACAGAGAGAGAAAACATAAGTGTCACATCCAATTCCACGTCAGCAGCTCTCTCTCATCCCCCTATTCAAATTTCAAACCCTCTATCTCTCTCTCTGTTCTTACACACACACAGCTGAGAGGAAGAATAGGGAAAAGATCGGGAATCGCAACTCGGGTTCTCATTGAAGTCACGGTATAATTTCTCAACATCTATTTCTCACGGTATAGAGAGAGACAGAGTCGGAGGCGACAGACAGAGTCGGAGGAAGAATAGGGAAAAGATCGGGAATCGCAACTCGCAAGAGTACAAAGAGAAGAAATTGATCGGAGGGGAGGAGTGGGTGCTCAAAACCCTTCAACACCAGAGAGAGAAAAAACAGTAAACAGTCAAACAGTAGAGGGATCAAGTAGAGAGAGATGCCGGAGGAAACGAATTTAATTGATTACGTGATGGAGGCAGCGTCGGGGCCCCACTTCTCCGGCCTTCGCCTCAATGGTCTCCGATCATCTTCTAATTCCCCTCGCGCTGCTCCTTCCTTTCCAATTCATACCTCCTCTCCAAAAGCCCTAGCCAACTCCAATGCCGCCAAACAGCCATTCGTTATTGGTACTTTTTATTTACATTTTTATTATTTTGGCTTTATAATTGATGAGAAGTTCACAACTAACTGGTACGTGCAATGAATTTACTACGCTTTCCCAATTTTCTAAAGTTTTGGCTGATTTTACGTTCACTTTTGTTGTTTTTAATGGACAATGATGTAGGGGTTTCTGGAGGTACGGCTTCGGGTAAAACAACAGTATGCGACATGATTATTCAGCAGCTACATGATCATCGTGTTGTGCTTGTCAATCAGGTATGATGGACTGTTCTTTTCCGATTTCCGATTTTCAATTTTCTCAACGTTTGCTTTGATTTTTATGGCGGCCTGGTGTTAATTATGACAATTAGCATTTAGATATGTATCAGATTGATTCAAGATAGATGTTAATTTGTTTTAAGTGCTAATGGCTAAAAAGTTGCTGCTAATGTTGGTCTTACAGAGATGTCTAGAGTTATTTCATGCTTTAGGCTCATGAAATTTCTTTTTGCAGCAATTTGTTAATTGCAGAAGGCTTATGTTAGTAGTGCAATAATATGTAACCTAATCGGGGAAAATGAGACCTTCAACTGCATTAGAAATACCCTTACTACAAATTTTTCAGAAAACAAAAACTTATAAAGAAGTACTACTTAGACCTTGAAATTTTCTTCTTTTATGTATGGGAAAAATACTGTGAACTTGAAAGTGAGGTGATCAATGTAGAAGTAATTTATTATTTCAACCAGATTGTGAGTTTGGTACAATAATGTATTCAATTCCATTTGACAGGTGAATCAAGATATTGAATATTTAGGTAGAAACTACGAGAGAGAATTGTGGAGATTTCTATTAAACCATGACAAGATAGATTATCTTCGCCGTGGATGTTGGAAGAGAATTTGTCGCCCCTTGCGAGGGCATATAAAACCTAAAAGCTTGGATTGGATATAACTTTCTTTTTTCTATAATTAGTATTAAAATAACTGCATCTTCAATAGAAGTTGAAGAAAAAGTAGGCGATGTGAGACAGATTAAAAAGTTAATAAAACTCGATTCTTTCTCTTGTTTTCTTCATTAAAAGATGAACCAAATGTTCTTTTACTCTGTTTTGGATACCTTTCAATCTCTCACTTACTAACTAATGTTGTAATGCTTTTGATCTTCTATGAAAAAACATTTTATTTTGTCAGCTTCCCTGATATATAATGTTCTTCTATAGGATTCATTTTATCGTGGCTTGACACCAGAAGAATCAGAACATGTACACGAGTATAATTTTGATCATCCTGGTAATTGAATGTATGATAAATCTAACAGGCATTTTAAAATGCTTTTCACTTATAAACTGAGGTCTGTTTTTATTATTGTTCTTCTATAAACGGTACCACCAGATTTATGATTTTTCTGTTGTCCGTGTCCTCCTTGCTGGGGATGCATTTTGGGCAAAAATTTATGACTTTTTACTTTTATATGTAGACACATTTGATACAGAACAACTTTTAGAGTGCGTTGAAAAGCTCCAACTTGGACAGTCTGTACACGTTCCAATATATGACTTTAAGAAACATTGCAGGTCTTCAGATTCTTTTCGCCAGGTAGGACCTTACTACATGTCAAGTTATAAAAAGTCCATGGTGCTGAACTTGACTGGAAGGATTGCTTGTTGTTCTCTTTTGAAGCAGTTGCCCCAATCTCCCTTTTCTTTCTACAGTATTATTTGTTACTTTTGTTTTCTTTTTCCCTGTTCAACCAAGCTCTTGAATTTGATATTTTGCATACTTTGGAAACAGCTTGTTAGGATTTGACCATGTGCGGTTGATTTTTTATTTTTTTGGGGTAAAAGAAGAAGGCATCCCTAAACCAGAGGAAAGCAAGAAAAAATATTGCTTAAAAATCTTTAAACGTCCAATCTCTACACAGATTAATCGCATAGGTGCCCCTAATGGCAGCAAAAGCAAATAAATGCAAGAAAAACAATGCTATTCTAGAAGATAATTAGCTTCTCTAAACATTCTAGCATAAGGTTAATTCCTAACTCCCATAAATTGAAAGAATTAACATCATATTTTCCACCAAAGAAGGGCACACCCACTCCTCCAGTTCTCCAACATTTAAAAATAAAATTCCAAAAGTCCAGAGTAACAAGAATATACAAAAATAAATGACCAAATGTCTTGTCACGTAAATCACATGCCCGACGTGGGGATTTATAGTGTATGTGATCCCTGCTAGAAATTATTAGTATTCAACTTTTGTAAAGTCAAAGACTATACAAAAGCCTTGTCGTTGGAATTCAATATATATACACACATACATTTATTTTCTTGTTGTTCAATAAATTAATTTTACCAATTGTCTGCTCCAAATTAATCGTTTCTGTTGGGTCATCATTGTAAGACCCCAACTTTTATGAATAAAGATTTAATTTTCTTTATATATTATTTCGAAATAGTAAAGTGTTGATTTGATAAATATGAAAGTTATGGATAAAATGTGCAAATATTTTTAAAATGAGCAAGTGGTTATAAAATATTCTTGTTGTCGGGGAATATTCGTTTGGTCGTGGAATATTCTTGTTGTCGGGGAATATTCGTACGACGGCGCAGCTATTTGTGGGCCCCCACAATGGAATAACTGTCGGATATAGAAAGCGACAGAAATAACTTTTTTACAAGATAACGGCGTAGTTGTTACCGTTAGTACTGTTGAAATACCCGGTGGTTAAAATACAGTACGCGGTGGTGCGCAGTAGCACACGGTATTGCACAGTATTTCGAATTATTGAGTCTTACGTGAGAAGGAACCTACTCAATTATTGTTACAGTATTTACTGTTCAATATTTTATATTATTGACTCAATAATTGCTACGTTGATATTTTATATTATTGACTCAATAATTGCTGCATTGATATTTTATTGACTCAATAATTGCTACGTTGCTATTTTTTTTATGATTGATTCAATAATGGCTACAGTTGATATTTTGTAGTATTGATTCAATAATTGTCGTTGCACAGTATTTCACGTTATCAACTCAATAATTCATATTATTTGAATAATATTATTAGATAGCATTATTGACAATGTCTAAGGAAGTTCTGTCTAGGAGGGGTTATTTAATTGCGCGCCAGTAAGGAGAAGTCCTTATCGGAAGGCCCCCTCTGTCCTGGGAACGACCTGGTTGTTAATATTGTAGAGACATGGTTATACCAATGTAAATTTTAATGCTGCCTTTAATCGTTGACATCTGAAAACTAAGGATTTAACAAGATAAAATGTTAACGATTAAAGGCAGCATTAAAATTTACATTGGTATAACCATGTCTCTACACAATCAATGTTTTCTCGTTCAATATAGGATTTTTCACGTAACAATCTTCAAGTTAGGTGCTCTAAACGAAACATGTAGAAATATCCTAGCAAACACCTCAAATCAGCAAATCAAGCAATAGCCAGGTCTTCATGTGGATCCAGACCTTAACCTCTTAGTGGATGGAGTTCTTTTATTGAGTAAAAATAAATTTATTTTATGCATAAATGCTCAGCGATCTCGTGTTACGTGCCAGAACATATTTGGCAAATGTTATTGTTCCACACAAAGTCCTCTTTTAACGATTGTAGTATAAAATGACACCATATCCTCAAATTTTGCCATTATAATTTCATTATCATACCGCTACTACTAAAGCAACAACTCAATATTCTTAGGGATGAACATGGAACAAAAATAGATCCTTAATATTGTTAGGGTGCCACATTAGGAATGTCACTTATATTAGTTGATCTCTTGCTTTTTATTGGTTTGGGTCCTTAGGAGTAGCCACTGGGTATGGCTTTGGTCGTTTTACAATTACATATTACTCTGTGCTTCTAGTTTTTGAAGCTAGCACTTAGTTTCTATCATATCTTGAAATGAATACATTGCCATTTTAGTTTTTTTGCGATCATTACTGTATCATTATTATATCGCTTGCAATGCTTATTGATTTTATATTTTGCAATATAGTGCCGTCATAGTGGTATCTGATATGGCAAAATTCAAGCCTTTGGGCGGGTGTGAATGGGAAGTGATTAAAGGAAACACCACAATTTCAGCAGACCCTATTCACAATACCATTATTAAAAACTCACCCGTCCAAAAATAAAAGTCTTAGTTGACTTTTTTAACTTTCTTTTATGCTTACCAAGATTTGCCTATAACACACTTTGAGACATAATTTATTTTATTTTTTGAACTCAAATTTTGTTTTTGGAAAAAATATTACAGAAAATACTCAAGTCGTAAGCTAATATACTTAACACTCTGTTTATGAGCCTTTTTGGGTAAGGAAATTTAACCCGTACTATCGGTATTTTTTAAAGTATATTAGCCTTTTCGGGTAAGAAAATTTAAGAAAGTCTGAGAAAGGAATATAACCTTCTATAGCATTTTTTTGTGAATTTGGTAAGAAAAAGATAGACAATGAGGGATGTGTCTGTCAAAATTTGTCAATGTTTTATTATTAAGGGAACAAAGGAAAGTTTCACCAAGTCAATTTTCTTTTCCTTGCAAATCTTACCATTTTGGTTAGGAAAATTATTAAGGAAAGTTGGACCAAATATGACCAACATGGGAATTCATTTCCTAAGTTTTAAAAACTCAAAACCAAGGTGTAAGGAAAAGGGTAAAAAAGGACAAATGGGACTCTCACAGTCTTACTATATAAAAGTGGAGTAACATATTTCTAGGAACTTAATTTTCAATGAAAAACCAAGTTCCAACAAAATTTCATAATTAAAATTTTGAAGACAAGAACTTTAAAATCACGTAACATCCAACACATTCAAACTAAAGAGTAATTTAAAGAAAAGGTCTTTACAATCACGTGACACCATAAAGATAGGGGTAGAACATATTAAATATAGACTTGATATTTGAGCATACAATATTAAGTTATAATTCGTATATTTGTGTAATTAGAGGTAGAACACAAATAAATATCTGAGTATTTAAATTTAAATTTTTAGGACCTAAGAGTATGATGTTTAAATTTAAATATGATGTTTTGGAAGCAAATACCAAATACCAAAACACCGATACCAAACACAGTTAGCTAGGTAAATAGTAAATACGATAATAGTAAATCTATAAAAGCAACAGCATTATGGCACAATTCAGATTTAAATTTACTAAACACCTATAAATCTTTGTCAATTAAATCTATTAAAAGGGTGAGCAGTATCACATGACTTAGGCTACAAAATTCTAGCTAGTGTACTTGGCCAGACAAAGCATGAGTGAATAACATACCAGTATTTTCATTACTTGATTGTCCATTCCTTTGAGTGAATCAAGATACTGGAACTTTTCATCTTTCTTGTTGATAACTGCTAAGCACCAATATGTTTCTTTGTGGATAGGGACAAATATCTTGAAATAAGAATGACGATTTTACAAATAAACATTCATTTCAATGAAACAAACGGGGAACTAAGAAATATAGTGTAAACACAAATTTTACCTTGTCACACTCAATAAGGCAGTATCCCAACTTCCTTTGGGTAGTCCATCTTTTAACTGATTTGAAATCATAACCATTTGTCCCACCTTTTAGCTAGACATTGACAATCAGTTAACCTCAGTATTGAAAATGATTGTGACGCCCCCAGAATAGGTCCATTCAACCCAACCCATTCTGAGTCGCCAAATACATGGTACAGAATTCAAATACAAACTTTATATCATACGGTCGTGCAAAATACGACCACACAACTGTGAGTCTCAGTACAAATATGTAGAAAATATTAAGATTCAAACTAAGTCCTCATTACAATTATTATCACACTATTTATCAGAAATAATGAGGACTACTACTGCTCTAACTCGGACCATCACTCTGTCCCCCGACTAGTCCCCGCAACATTCTCATTTCCTGAAGAGGACAACAGATGAAAAGGGTGAGCTCAACTAGCCCAGTAAAGAATATTATGACTAAGATAATGAAAAATAAATTATCGTTAGCCTTCAACAGTTCAGATAAAATATTATTGATAACATGTTTTAGATCAATATTCGCAGCGGAAATAACCGTTCATCATCAATATTTTATCCCTGTAACATCAATCAATATTAATTTCATCAAATATTCATCTTTGCACTACAGGCCAAAGATATTCATTTGTATCATCAGTGGTCATGTTCATCTCAACACCTGTCATCTTTGCACTACAGGCCAAAGATATTCATCAGGTAATCATTCATCTTTGCTCTACAGGCCAAAGATATTCATCAAGTAATCATTCATCTTTTAGGACTGAGGATGATGAAAAACATTTAAAAAAAACGAATCCAGTGAGATAAAAGACAAAGACTAAGGATTCGTATTTCAGTATATCCAATTCAAAAATACCTCGTAATAATCAATTATGGAGCAAAATTCAAGAATAGAGCTCAAAACTTGGATACAATCAAAGATAGTAACCTTAACAAGCAATTTGGACAAATAGAAGAAAAATAAATTTTTCCATGAATAGTGCCGTATACGTGAATAGTAACCCCGACGGAAAAAGTAAGAATTTCAACATAAAATCCATGACAATATTTTTGTATAATGATATTGAGAAGAATAACATCATTTACGAAAGAAATAACATCTCTTACCTCAAAATAATAGTACTTCTGGCTGGAATATCGGATATAATTTCGAAAGAAACTTGCACTGAATGCTAATACTCAAAGTATTAAAATACTCACAAAAATACGCTCGATATTATAGAGAGAGAAAACTTCTGATTTCTGGTGTGATTTTCAATTCTAACTTAAGCACCCTATTTATAGGAAAAGCTTAGGATGCCAAAGGAGACTAAATGAATAAAATAATAATATTTTTTTCTCCAGCCACCTCACTCCAGCAGCCTCCAAAAGCCATCAGCCACCACACCAACCAAAAGTGGGGCCCACCATTTTATTAAAAAAATATTTATTTTCCGAAACTTCAATAATTCATAATAAATAGCCCCTTTGTCAGAAAAATACAAATGATGTGTCCTTCTATAGGAAATTTAATTCTCTACAACTTTGCAGAAGGAAGTTTTTCCAAATTCCAAACATAAACTATCCGAAATCCATAAACGGATGATTTTTCACACCAAAATACTGATAAAAACACATCAGCACAAATTCCTTCTTTTATATCCACAAAATAAATATTTCCTTATCATATAAATCAATAATTAATTATTCACAAATAATATTATAGAACTACAATATTAACAACCAGGTCGTTCCCAGGACAGAGGGGGCCTTCCGATAAGGACTTCTCCTTACTGGCGCGCAATTAAATAACCCCTCCTAGACAGAACTTCCTTAGACATTGTCAATAATGCTATCTAATAATATTATTCAAATAATATGAATTATTGAGTTGATAACGTGAAATACTGTGCAACGACAATTATTGAATCAATACTACAAATATCAACTGTAGCCATTATTGAATCAATCATAAAAAAAATAGCAACGTAGCAATTATTGAGTCAATAAAATATCAATGCAGCAATTATTGAGTCAATAATATAAAATATCAATGTAGCAATTATTGAGTCAATAATATAAAATATTGAACAGTAAATACTGTAACAATAATTGAGTAGGTTCCTTCTCACGTAAGACTCAATAATTCGAAATACTGTGCAATACCGTGTGCTACTGCGCATCACCGCGTACTGTATTTTAACCACCGGGTATTTCAACAGTACTAACGGTAACAACTACGCCGTTATCTTGTAAAAAAGTTATTTCTGTCGCTTTCTATATCCGACAGTTATTCCATTGTGGGGGGCCACAAATAGCTGCGCCGTCGTACGAATATTCCCCGACAACAAGAATATTCCACGACCAAACGAATATTCCCCGACAACAAGAATATTTTATAACCACTTGCTCATTTTAAAAATATTTGCACATTTCACCCATAACTTTCATATTTATCAAATCAACACTTTACTATTTCGAAATAATATATAAAGAAAATTAAATCTTTATTCATAAAAGTTGGGGTCTTACAACCTCCCCTCCTTATGAAATTTCGTCCTCGAAATTGACGTACGTACCTGGTATGTCGAAAAGGTGAGGATACCTCGCTTTCATTTCCGATTCCAACTCCCAGGTCATTTCCTCAATTGCATGGTTTCTCCATAAAAGTTTTAACTTGAGGTATAATTTTCGAGCGTAGGACATGCTCCTTCCTATCCAAGATCTTGACAGGTACCTCCTCGTACATTAAATCTTCAGCTATCTCGTCTGGTTCTAACTCAATAATGCGGTTTGGATCCTTCACATATTTACGTAACACGGATATGTGAAACACGTTATGAACACGAGACATGCTTGGAGGTAAAGCGAGTCTATAAGCCACATTTCCTATTCGGTCAAGAATCTCAAATGGACCAATGAATCGTGGGTTAAGCTTTCCTCTCTTCCCAAACCTTGTAACTCCTTTCCATGGAGCAACACGTAATAACACATGGTCTCCAACATTAAATTCCACGTCCTTTCGATGAAGATCTGCATAACTCTTTTGTCGATCCTGTGCCGTCTGTATACGTTGTCGGATTATTTGGATATTTTCTGTAGTCATACGTACTAACTCTGGTCCCAACAATGTTGCTTCACCCACCTCATCCCAACATACTGGAGAACGACACTTTCTCCCATACAACGCTTCGAATGGAGCTACGCCTATACTTGCCTGATAACTGTTGTTGTAGGAGAATTTCACCAATGGTAAGTACTTATCCCAACTCCCTTTGAAGTCTAGAACACAAAGTCTCAATTGATCTTCAAGAGTTTGGATAGTCCTTTCCGATTGTCCGTCTGTTTGAGGATGATAAGCCGAACTGAATCGTAAATCCGTACCCATAGCTTTCTGCAAACTGATCCAAAATCGTGAAGTAAATCTGGGATCACGATCCGAAACTATGGATACTGGCATGCCATGCAATCTTACAATCTCATTCACGTACATATGAGCAAGACGTTCAAGGGAATAAGTCTCTCGTATCGGCAAGAAATGAGCAGACTTGGTTAATCTATCAACAATAACCCAAATCGCATCTAAGCCTTGAGAAACCTTGGGAAGACCCGTAACGAAATCCATTGTAATGTGTTCCCACTTCCATTTCGGAATCTCCAGTGGTTGCAATGGACCCTTCGGTACTTGATGCTCCGCCTTTACACGTTGACAAGTTAAACATCTAGAGATGAACTCCGCGATCTCTCTCTTCATATTGCTCCACCAAAATGTATGTCGAAGATCACGATACATTTTAGTACTCCCAGGATGGATCGCAAACGGTGTGTTGTGTGCCTCCATCATGATTCTATACTTCAAGTAGAAATCGTTAGGAACACAAAGTCTGGAGTTGACTCGAAGTATTCCTGTGACACCCCCAAATCCAGGTACTTCAATTTCCACTGGACTTGGTGTTCACTGTACAAATATCATCTATCTATCTACCCATAGTAAATGCAAACCATGAAATAAATAGAAATAATCCTCCCCTTATGGGGTTACAACATCTGAAAATAAATACATCAATCCCAGGTCGTACTTAACCTTAAATCTCAAATGCGGAAATATAAATAATTAAATAAGTCTTACACAACTTTAACATAAGTCTGAAACATAACAATTAAAATAAACAACAAGTCTTCATCACTTGTTGACTTTGCCTTTGCCTTTGCTAGTAGAAGGCTCGTCGGACCTTTCGTTCTTAACTGCAATGTTATTATTACGCAAGAGTGAGCACGATTGCCCACAAGTATAATAATATGACAACAATATAATAACATGCGAGCAAATCAAAGACATCTGAATAAAGAAACTCAACTTCTGACTCGAGGATAAATAATAGGAATCAAAAGAACATCTGAGGGTCATAAGACCTTGAACTATGTCCTAGGTTGTAAAGTGTTTATGCTTTAAACCTTTAACAGTCATAAGACTATGGACTCTACTTCTCGTACTTAGGGGGATCAGCCCTTAGTACCATACTGTGCACAATATCTCAACGCTAAAGCGTAAATAATCCCCTATTAAAGGGTTGTTCATCTCAGTTTTGACATCAGAGTCCGCACCAAAGGAAGTTTGGTTTGGATAAGCTCAATAAGTATTCTAGAATTTAGAACGTACATCAACTATGGACTAGTCGAATAAATAAGGGTTCACTAGTCCTATAAGTTCAACAATATCATCGATATTCAACTTGAATGGTAAATCTCGAGAGTATACAATCGAATAAGTATTGTATAGCTGAATCATGCTTTAAAAAAATAGTAATATCTCATATGAAAATCTCAACTTGAATAAACAAGGATAAGAACTTGCTCAATTTGTAAAAGTAAGATTTGAGTTTAGGAAACTTGCAAAATATTAAACAAGTTTAAGGATAGAAAACTTGCCTCTTGCACAAGCTACAATTATAATTCACGTTCTTTATTAAATCCTACATATCAATACGTTCACAATACACATTAATCAATAACTCGATATACGTATCGAATCACACACATCGGTCTTGAGCACGTTATTGGACTATACAATTAACGAATCAAGTCATGTAATTAACTTATTAATTACTCACGTAATATAAGTTATTAACCTCTTATTATATGTTTAATCATGTCTTCATGTTTATTACATTAGGTTACAATTACATTTCCTGGACTTGAACAATTAAAATCTCATTTTTGGGCAAAATTGCCAAGTGGCGCTGCAGCTCCACCATTTGAACTAAAAATGGCGCTGCAGCTCCACTGGCGTTGCAACCCCAATCTTGGCGCTGCAGCTCCACTGGCGCTGCGGCCCCAATCTTGGCGCTGCAGCTCCACTGGCGCTGCAGCCCCAATCTTAGGCTTAAAGTTGGCGCTGCAGCTCCAAACGCCATTTTCAGAATCTGCAGTTCACGAATAACAGAGAACCAGGCCTAGAGTAAATGCTACCACAACAATTTAATTGCTACCCATGAAGTATGGACTTCATAGAAACACTATACAATATTTCTAGCATGATCTTAGCATTCTAAATCACTTAATTACACAAGTTATAGCAATCAAATTCACTGTTTTTCATACTTTATCATGTTTTGAAGGAAAATCACGAAATTTAACTTTACGGATTCGTTATAACACCGAATCCGTTCGTTTAACTTCCGTTTTGTTCGTATAAACGTGTACAATCATATGTAAGTGCTAATTCAAAGTTAAATCATCGATTCATAGTATAAAAATTGTACATAAGGGCTGTATGGCCATATATACAACTTTTCTACTCTGTGACTTTTGTAAAAATCAAATCAAGTATAATTGTATGAAATTTATCACATTAAATCATGCATACATGGTATAAAACATGTTATGATCATATAATAATACATATAAAATCATATCATGCATTAATCATCAAATTAGTCATTCACTAGAGAACTTTTTAAGAATACGTTAATGGAAACTGTAAGAACTTGAATTTAAAAACGTAGGAGAAAGAATTACCCTTGCTAGTTAGTGATGATGATGCAACTAAATTCTTCAATCTCTTCTCTAACTAATTCTCGAGTCTTTTCTCTCAATTTCTCTCTTTTTCTCTCTAGAACTTAGTGTCTTACAAATTAATTATATGAACTGATATGTATATGTAAATTAATATATTATACGCGTAATTAGAAGTCGTGGGTTATGGGTCGTCAGTTAATCCCATAATGGGTTAACTGGCTCCAACCCCCACTAGGGCTTAGTTTGTTTGTCCCTTATTCCTCCTTTCCATTTAATTTAATTAACTTACTATTATATAGTTAATTAATGTCACACCCAATTAAATCAAATAATGCTATTTAAATTAATTGAATAAAATAGCATAAATCTACATTAAATCACATAGTCACATAATTAAAATTCTTATTTATTAATTATGTCTAATCATAAATCTCTAATTAATTATTAAATTAATTAGAATAACATTATGCTTATTAATTATTATATTAATCAAATAAGCTCAATTAAATACATACTTTGAATATAAAAAATTCACCACATTAATTTAACTAATGTGACACATATAATTAAATTACTCTACCACAAATTCATCAATTAATTATTTAACTCAATAATTAAATCATCGAAAAATATTTATTTAATTCAATAAATATTCAAAATAAATTACAAAAATCTTGTTTGTCACAATTCCCTCTTCATCGATTCTTGCTTCTGGAATTGCACCTTCTTGCACCTTCTTCTTCATCTTCATCAGCTCCGCATCTGTAGCTTGAGCAGCTTTAACTTTATCAAGCAAAGCTGGTTCTACGCGTATACTTGACATCATAGCACTCGTTCCCACATATGATCTTCTACTCAACGCGTCAGCTACCACGTTCGTTTTTCCAGGATGGTATTGGATAGTATGATCGTAATCTTTCAACAGCTCAAGCCAACGTCGTTGCCGCATGTTGAGTTCCTTCTGAGTGAAGAAATATTTAAGGCTCTTATGATCCGTATAAATCTCCACTTTCTCTCCGTACAAGTAATGTCTCCAGATCTTCAACGCGAAAACGACTGCTGCTAACTCTAGATCATGAGTAGGATAATTCCTCTCATATTCTTTGAGTTGTCGCGAGGCATAAGCTATGACTTTCCCATGTTGCATGAGAACACATCCTAACCCTTTGCCCGAAGCATCGCTGTAGATAACAAATCCATCCGAACCAGATGGTATTGTTAGAACAGGTGCCGAAATAAGTCTCCTCTTGAGCTCTTGGAAGCTCTTCTCGCATTCCTTCGCTCCAAACGAATTTTCGTATCTTTCCGAGTCAACTGAGTTAATGGAGTAGCGATTCGAGAAAATTCCCTCTACGAACCTCCGATAATAACCAGCTAAGCCCAGAAAGCTTCGTACTTCAGTCACCGACTTAGGTTGCTCCCAGCTTTGTATTGCTTCAATCTTCGCCGGGTCAACAGATACTCCACGTTTCGATACCACGTGCCCAAGGAATGCTACTTCCTCAAGCCAGAACTCGCATTTCTTTAACTTGGCGTATAGCTTGTTCTCACGAAGCTTTTGAAGTACCAGCTTCAAGTGGTGCTCATGATCTTCACGGCTTTTAGAATAGATGAGGATGTCATCAATAAAGACAACAACGAATTGATCTAAATACTCCTTAAATACACGGTTCATCATATCCATGAAAGCAGCAGGAGCATTAGTCAATCCAAAAGACATGACTAAGAACTCATAATGCCCGTATCGTGTTCTGAAAGCAGTCTTTGGAATATCCTCAGTTTTAATCTTCAAGCTGATGATATCCAGAACGAAGATCGATCTTTGAAAAGAATTGCGCTCCTTGCAACTGGTCGAACAGGTCATCAATACGAGGTAGCGGATACCTATTCTTGATGGTGACATGGTTCAACTCCCGATAGTCAATGCAAAGTCGCATACTCCCGTCTTTCTTCTTTACGAATAAAACATGAGCACCCCAAGGAGACGTACTAGGACGAATAAAATCGATATCTAACAACTCTTGTAATTGGACCTTTAACTCCTGAAGTTCAATAGGAGTCATTCGATATGGGGTTTTAGAAATGGGCTTTGTACCGGGCTCAAGGTCAATAAAGAATTCAACTTCACGTTCTGGGGGTAGACCGGGAAGTTCTTCGGGAAATACATCAGGAAACTCATTAACAACGGAAATATCATTCAAATCTGATGTATTCTGATTTAGATCAGTGACATGAGCTAAGAAAGCTTGACATCCGTTTTTCAATAAACGAATAGCTTTATGACTTAAAATGATATTGACTGATTTTAGTGGTTTGGTGATTTGGATTCGTACAACAGGTTGATTAGGAATATGAAAACTAACAACCTTACGAAAATAATCAATTTTGGCATGGTAAGTGGTTAACCAGTCAATTCCTAAAATCACGTCAAATGCAAGTATTTTCAAAGATATAAGATCAACAGGTAAGGTAAGGGTACCAATCTGAATCAAGCAAGATTTATAAACTGTAGATGTAACAAAGGTTTCTCCTAACGGAGTTTCAACAGATAAGTCAAAGTCTAATTTATCAGAAGTCAAGTTCAAACGTTGAGCACAAGCAGGTGAAATAAAGGAATGGGTAGCACCGGTATCTAACAAGGTATAAACTTCGCAAGAGTTTATGATCAGCTTACCCGTAATCACCTCGTGTGGATTCCTCGCGTTTTGGGCTGTAACGACAAACGCTCTTCCAGGAATCACCGACTTTGACTTGTCTGCAACCGCCTTTGGAATCACCACCCCCGCTGAACTTGGTTTCGCTATAGGACAATCTCGAGCTATATGTCCTTCCTTTCCACAGTTGTAACATGCTTTGAATAGTTGTGGACAGTTTGGGCTGATGTGTCCCTCTTTCCCGCACTTATAGCATATGACTGGTGGTCGTTCTCCTCCCCTCGAAACAGTTGATTCTAGTGCTGATGTTGACATCTTCGTGTTCTCATTGTTGTACCTTCTCTTCTTGAAATCTCCCCCCGATTCGCTTCTTCTATTATCATGGCCACGATAACCACCGGAGTGGTTACCGCTTCTGTCATACTTCCCTCCTCGCTGGTTGTCATTGCTCCGATGACTACTGCCACCAGTACGACCTTAGTTGTGGTCCCTCGGTTGAACATAATCATTATCTCGTTCTAATAACATGGCCCTGTTTACTACATCCGAATATAAAGAAAACTTATGAGAAATGAGGTATTGACGTATTTCGGGTTTCAAACCTCTTAGAAACATCCGCGTCATACGTTCCTCATTCTCCACCAAATGAGGTGCAAACCTGGACAGCTCCGCGAACTTAGCCTCGTACTGGGATACCGTCATGTTGTTTTGCTCGAGTCTGATAAACTCTACTTCCTTCATATGACGAATACTTTCAGGAAAGTACTTGTCATTAAACAGTTTCTGGAACGCTTCCCAAGACATCTGGAGTGCGGCAGGCTGGGTACGCTTCACGGATTCTCACCAGTAATCTGCCTCTCCACGGAACATAAACGTGGCGAATGGAACCTTCTGTTCCTCTGTACATCCCAAGACATCAAATATCTTGGTAATTTGTTTAATCCATGTCTCCGCCTTGATCGGATCTGGCTTTCCCAGAAACTCTGGTGGTCCCAATTCTTTGAACTGCTTGGCAGTGACAGCTCGCGTGTTGTTATTATCTCCACCTGTATGTTGCACACGAGTCTCCCTCGTCTGATTTTGCATGAACTGCAAAAAACTTCTAAACATCTCATCGTTTATCGTCTGACCAGCGTTATTTTCAGGATGAACATTGCCTTCTTGTTGCACGTTCTCCTGATTAACGATTAAAGGCTCCACGGTCTCATTCACTTCGTTGTTAACGTTCTCAGCTGCCATTCTCAAATACTGCCATAAAACAAGGGTTAATTAAACAAGTCAACATATCACATATTAACCCTACGCTCCGACTGACCAATTAAATACCACATAAGCTTAGGTAGGACACACTAGCGAATGATTTACTCGTCTCTCCCCTCCTAGTTCTATTCCCCGATCTCCGCCAGAGATCATATCCCTAAGCTCTGATACCAACTGTGACGCCCCCAGAATAGGTCCATTCAACCCAACCCATTCTGAGTCGCCAAATACATGGTACAGAATTCAAATACAAACTTTATATCATACGGTCGTGCAAAATACGACCACACAACTGTGAGTCTCAGTACAAATATGTAGAAAATATTAAGATTCAAACTAAGTCCTCATTACAATTATTATCACACTATTTATCAGAAATAATGAGGACTACTACTGCTCTAACTCGGACCATCACTCTGTCCCCCGACTAGTCCCCGCAACATTCTCATTTCCTGAAGAGGACAACAGATGAAAAGGGTGAGCTCAACTAGCCCAGTAAAGAATATTATGACTAAGATAATGAAAAATAAATTATCGTTAGCCTTCAACAGTTCAGATAAAATATTATTGATAACATGTTTTAGATCAATATTCGCAGCGGAAATAACCGTTCATCATCAATATTTTATCCCTGTAACATCAATCAATATTAATTTCATCAAATATTCATCTTTGCACTACAGGCCAAAGATATTCATTTGTATCATCAGTGGTCATGTTCATCTCAACACCTGTCATCTTTGCACTACAGGCCAAAGATATTCATCAGGTAATCATTCATCTTTGCTCTACAGGCCAAAGATATTCATCAAGTAATCATTCATCTTTTAGGACTGAGGATGATGAAAAACATTTAAAAAAAACGAATCCAGTGAGATAAAAGACAAAGACTAAGGATTCGTATTTCAGTATATCCAATTCAAAAATACCTCGTAATAATCAATTATGGAGCAAAATTCAAGAATAGAGCTCAAAACTTGGATACAATCAAAGATAGTAACCTTAACAAGCAATTTGGACAAATAGAAGAAAAATAAATTTTTCCGTGAATAGTGCCGTATACGTGAATAGTAACCCCGACGGAAAAAGTAAGAATTTCAACATAAAATCCATGACAATATTTTTGTATAATGATATTGAGAAGAATAACATCATTTACGAAAGAAATAACATCCCTTACCTCAAAATAATAGTACTTCTGGCTGGAATATCGGATATAATTTCGAAAGAAACTTGCACTGAATGCTAATACTCAAAGTATTAAAATACTCACAAAAATACGCTCGATATTATAGAGAGAGAAAACTTCTGATTTCTGGTGTGATTTTCAATTCTAACTTAAGCACCCTATTTATAGGAAAAGCTTAGGATGCCAAAGGAGACTAAATGAATAAAATAATAATTTTTTTTTCTCCAGCCGCCTCACTCCAGCAGCCTCCAAAAGCCATCAGCCACCACACCAACCAAAAATGGGGCCCACCATTTTATTAAAAAAATATTTATTTTCCGAAACTTCAATAATTCATAATAAATAGCCCATTTGTCAGAAAAATACAAATGATGTGTCCTTTTATAGGAAATTTAATTCTCTACAACTTTGCAGAAGGAAGTTTTTCCAAATTCCAAACATAAACTATCCGAAATCCATAAACGGATGATTTTTCACACCAAAATACTGATAAAAACACATCAGCACAAATTCCTTCTTTTATATCCACAAAATAAATATTTCCTTATCATATAAATCAATAATTAATTATTCACAAATAATATTATAGAACTACAATATTAACAACCAGGTCGTTCCCAGGACAGAGGGGGCCTTCCGATAAGGACTTCTCCTTACTGGCGCGCAATTAAATAACCCCTCCTAGACAGAACTTCCTTAGACATTGTCAATAATGCTATCTAATAATATTATTCAAATAATATGAATTATTGAGTTGATAACGTGAAATACTGTGCAACGACAATTATTGAATCAATACTACAAAATATCAACTGTAGCCATTATTGAATCAATCATAAAAAAAATAGCAACGTAGCAATTATTGAGTCAATAAAATATCAATGCAGCAATTATTGAGTCAATAATATAAAATATCAACGTAGCAATTATTGAGTCAATAATATAAAATATTGAACAGTAAATACTGTAACAATTATTGAGTAGGTTCCTTCTCACGTAAGACTCAATAATTCGAAATACTGTGCAATACCGTGTGCTACTGCGCACCACCGCGTACTGTATTTTAACCACCGGGTATTTCAACAGTACTAACGGTAACAACTACGCCGTTATCTTGTAAAAAAGTTATTTCTGTCGCTTTCTATATCCGACAGTTATTCCATTGTGGGGGCCCACAAATAGCTGCGCCGTCGTACGAATATTCCCCGACAACAAGAATATTCCACGACCAAACGAATATTCCCCGACAACAAGAATATTTTATAACCACTTGCTCATTTTAAAAATATTTGCACATTTTATCCCATAACTTTCATATTTATCAAATCAACACTTTACTATTTCGAAATAATATATAAAGAAAATTAAATCTTTATTCATAAAAGTTGGGGTCTTACAATGATGACCCAACAGAAACGATTAATTTGGAGCAGACAATTGGTAAAATTAATTTATTGAACAACAAGAAAATAAATGTATGTGTGTATATATATTGAATTCCAACGACAAGGCTTTTGTATAGTCTTTGACTTTACAAAAGTTGAATACTAATAATTTCTAGCAGGGATCACAGACACTATAAATCCCCACGTCGGGCATGTGATTTACGTGACAAGACATTTGGTCATTTATTTTTGTATATTCTTGTTACTTTGGACTTTTGGAATTTTATTTTTAAATGTTGGAGAACTGGAGGAGTGGGTGTGCCCTTCTTTGGTGGAAAATATGATGTTAATTCTTTCAATTTATGGGAGTTAGGAATTAACCTTATGCTAGAATGTTTAGAGAAGCTAATTATCTTCTAGAATAGCATTGTTTTTCTTGCATTTATTTGCTTTTGCTGCCATTAGGGGCACCTATGCGATTAATCTGTGTAGAGATTGGACGTTTAAAGATTTTTAAGCAATATTTTTTCTTGCTTTCCTCTGGTTTAGGGATGCCTTCTTCTTTTACCCCAAAAAAATAAAAAATCAACCGCACATGGTCAAATCCTAACAAGCTGTTTCCAAAGTATGCAAAATATCAAATTCAAGAGCTTGGTTGAACAGGGAAAAAGAAAACAAAAGTAACAAATAATACTGTAGAAAGAAAAGGGAGATTGGGGCAACTGCTTCAAAAGAGAACAACAAGCAATCCTTCCAGTCAAGTTCAGCACCATGGACTTTTTATAACTTGACATGTAGTAAGGTCCTACCTGGCGAAAAGAATCTGAAGACCTGCAATGTTTCTTAAAGTCATATATTGGAACGTGTACAGACTGTCCAAGTTGGAGCTTTTCAACGCACTCTAAAAGTTGTTCTGTATCAAATGTGTCTACATATAAAAGTAAAAAGTCATAAATTTTTGCCCAAAATGCATCCCCAGCAAGGAGGACACGGACAACAGAAAAATCATAAATCTGGTGGTACCGTTTATAGAAGAACAATAATAAAAACAGACCTCAGTTTATAAGTGAAAGCATTTTAAAATGCCTGTTAGATTTATCATACATTCAATTATCAGGATGATCAAAATTATACTCGTGTACATGTTCTGATTCTTCTGGTGTCAAGCCACGATAAAATGAATCCTACAGAAGAACATTATATATCAGGGAAGCTGACAAAATAAAATGTTTTTTCATAGAAGATCAAAAGCATTACAACATTAGTTAGTAAGTGAGAGATTGAAAGGTATCCAAAACAGAGTAAAAGAACACTTGGTTCATCTTTTAATGAAGAAAACAAGAGAAAGAATCGAGTTTTATTAACTTTTTAATCTGTCTCACATCGCCTACTTTTTCTTCAACTTCTATTGAAGATGCAGTTATTTTAATACTAATTATAGAAAAAAGGAAGTTATATCCAATCCAAGCTTTTAGGTTTTATATGCCCTCGCAAGGGGCGACAAATTCTCTTCCAACATCCACGGCGAAGATAATCTATCTTGTCATGGTTTAATAGAAATCTCCACAATTCTCTCTCGTAGTTTCTACCTAAATATTCAATATCTTGATTCACCTGTCAAATGGAATTGAATACATTATTGTACCAAACTCACAATCTGGTTGAAATAATAAATTACTTCTACATTGATCACCTCACTTTCAAGTTCACAGTATTTTTCCCATACATAAAAGAAGAAAATTTCAAGGTCTAAGTAGTAGTTCTTTATAAGTTTTTGTTTTCTGAAAAATTTGTAGTAAGGGTATTTCTAATGCAGTTGAAGGTCTCATTTTCCCCGATTAGGTTACATATTATTGCACTACTAACATAAGCCTTCTGCAATTAACAAATTGCTGCAAAAAGAAATTTCATGAGCCTAAAGCATGAAATAACTCTAGACATCTCTGTAAGACCAACATTAGCAGCAACTTTTTAGCCATTAGCACTTAAAACAAATTAACATCTATCTTGAATCAATCTGATACATATCTAAATGCTAATTGTCATAATTAACACCAGGCCGCCATAAAAATCAAAGCAAACGTTGAGAAAATTGAAAATCGGAAATCGGAAAAGAACAGTCCATCATACCTGATTGACAAGCACAACACGATGATCATGTAGCTGCTGAATAATCATGTCGCATACTGTTGTTTTACCCGAAGCCGTACCTCCAGAAACCCCAACATCATTGTCCATTAAAAACAACAAAAGTGAACGTAAAATCAGCCAAAACTTTAGAAAATTGGGAAAGCGTAGTAAATTCATTGCACGTAGACACATTTGATGTGAACTTCTCATCAATTATAAAGCCGAAATAATAAAAATGTAAATAAAAAGTACCAATAACGAATGGCTGTTTGGCGGCATTGGAGTCGGCTAGGGCTTTTGGAGAGGAGGTATGAATTGGAAAGGAAGGAGCAGCGCGAGGGGAATTAGAAGATGATCGGAGATCATCGAGGCGAAGGCCAGAGAAGTTAGGGCCCCGACGCTGCCTCCATCACGTAATCAATTGAATTCGTTTCCTCCGGCATCTCTCTCTACTTGATCCCTCTACTGTTTGACTGTTTATTATTTTTTCTCTCTCTAGTGTTGAAGGGTTTTGAGCTACCCACTCCTCCTCTCCGATCAATTTCTTTTCTCTGTACTCTTGCGAGTTGCGATTCCCGATCTTTTCCCTATTCTTCCTTCGGCTCTGTCTGTCGTCTCCGACTCTGTCTCTCTCTATATACCGTGAGAAATAGATGTTGAGAAATTATACCGTGACTTCAATGAGAACCCGAGTTGCGATTCCCGATCTTTTCCCTATTCTTCCTCTCAGCTGTGTGTGTGTAAGAACAGAGAGAGAGATAAAGGGTTTGAAATTTGAATAGGGGGATGAGAGAGAGCTGCTGACGTGGAATTGGATGTGACACTTATGTTTTCTCTCTCTGCTCTGTTTTATATTATAGATATGAAAAACAGAACTGCAAGCCTGCATTTTAAGAAAAACAATATATATATATATATATATATATATATATATATATATAAATAAAACAAAATGATTGCAGATTATATATATAAGGATTATATATAGATACTCATGAAAGAAAGGAATCTGATGACTATTATTGTTGGACATAATAATAATAATAATAATAATAATAATAATAATAATAATAATAATAATAATAATAATTTTGGAATAAGTAAATTTGTAATTTGTAATTAGTAATTAGTAATTAGTAATTTAACTTACAGTTAGTAATTTATATTTTGTTTGTTAAATTATGTAATTAGTTTGAACGGAGAGGATTTAAGGAGTTACAATTGGAATATAATTTTGGGTATTACATTGCTTAATCCAGGTACAGATTCCGTACTTCTTCAGCGATAATCCTTTTATTTTTGATTTGTTCGTTTTGCTTTTCGTTTAGAAGTTAGTTATTGTTTCGCATGATTGTTTGTTCTTAAATTCATGTGATAATTTTGTTTTAATATTGATCCATCGAACTCGTGTTTATACTCTTTGATCTAGTATATCATTTTTAGTATTTATTTCAATATTTGTAGAAAAGTACATGTTACTATATTTTTTAGAGACTTGTGTTGATAATTCGTTCGATTTAACATGTACACGTTAGAACCCTTTGTGTTGATATTGTGTCGCATGTGTTGTGACATAATATTATTGTTAGAATATACCGTAGGGTATACCTGAGCTATAACCATCTGTGGGGGTACCACATGCATGTCCTCTTGGCACCGAGGCATGACACCTTCCGTGGCGGTGTGATCAGTCCACGGCGTCTCCGTTTTTGTGCTCCGGTGGGAGTTGGCCATTTGGTGTTTTATTGTGGGAGGCGTCGACCCTAGTTTTCTATTATGTTCTGCGGAGTGACGATTTTTGTGCCAAACACGCCTTTCGATTTTGCATGCATTGAATTCGTGGTCCAATGTGTGTGACTTGCCTGTGTGGTATTATTTGACCTTGCCTGTGTGGCAAGGTATATTTCTGTTTTATTTTGAGCTGGTATGAAATAACACCCAGTCATTTGATTCAGCCTATTATTTCATTGTGTTAGTTTTGTTTATTTCAGTTCAGTTCAGTTCTTCTTATTGAGTTAGTTATCTCGTTTCATTATTTCTGTATTCTATATCCGTACTGGGCATTTGGGTCATGCTGTGTTTTTCCTCCGGCAGGTAATCAGGGGGATCAAGGGCAAATGTGATGAGAGCTCCCTTTTATCCAATGATTTAGATATATTCTGTTTAGGTTGTGATACATTAATTTGTTCGGATTTGTAATAATTATTTCAGATTATAATTTGGGCCAGTTTGACATTTATTCTGGTTTGCCCTTTTGATATTTATTGGTTATAAAAATTATTCCTTCGTGGCATAGAGCTTTCGTTTAGTTATGTCGTGCTTTGAGTAACCTCCTTTTCTTTTTTGGGAAGAAAGTGTTACATACATAATTCTGTGAAAATTCTATTTATATATATGGAATTTTTCCTACTTATATAAAAAAGTTTAGAGATAAAAAGTGTATAAAAAATATGAGAGATTATTAAAACTTTAGAGAGAGAAAGTGTCTACAAAAATGTTAGAGAGAAAATGTGTATAAAATTTTTAGAGACTAAAAAGTGTTTATAACGAGGATTTTAGAGGGAGAAAATGTGTCTAAATTTTTTAAAGAGAAAGTCTTTATAAGAATTTTAGAGAGAGAAAGTCTATATAAGAATTTTAGAGAGGGAAATTTTTTACAAGTTTGAGAGGGAGAGAATAAAAAAAAAAAAACTAGAGAGAAGTGAAAGTAAATTAATAACTAAATAAACTGTAAAATAATTTGTTTCATTGGAATATAATAATAATAATAGAAAGTTTAAAATTTTAAAAATAGGTTGACAATTCATGATTATTTGAATCTAACCCACATAACTCATATTTAAAATAAATAATATGGTTTTAGTTTCTAACGAAATTACGAATATATATATTTTATAACCCAAAATTAAACTATATTCATTGCTTTCATTGGATAAATTACTTTTTCATTGTACTATATATTCTCTCTCAAACTTGTAAAAAATTTCACTCTCTAAAATTTTTATATAGACTTTCTCTCTCTAAAAGTCTTATAAAGACTTTCTCTTTAAAAAATTTAGACACATTTTCTCCCTCTAAAATCCTCATTATAAACACTTTTTATCTCCTAAAAATTTTATATACATTTTCTCTCTAACATTTTTATAGACACTTTCTCTCTCTAAAGTTTTAATAATCTCTCATATTTTTTATACACTTTTTATCTCTAAACTTTTTTATATAAGTAGGAAAATTTCCATATATATAAATAGAATTTTCACAGAATTATGTATTCATCAATATATATATATATATATATATATATATATATGGAGAGAGAGAACTACGTTAAAAATGCCACAAGAATAAAGTTTCCTAGCAATTGTAGGGAATTAAGAAGCATCCAAGGAGAAGTGGAAAATAAAAAAATTTAACCAAATAGAGATACTTTATCAGGACCCAAAAAACAAATAGGCCCTAATAAGGGATGAAATTGTGTGGGCGACATTCAGTTATATATACTTACATTTATAATTCTGTTAATATATAGTAATTGTACGGATGAGTTTGGGCGAATGTGATAGAGAAGAGTGTAAAATTTAGGTTGAAAATGATTATCCGAATTGAGCCTAGCTTTTTATTTTAAAATGTGAATCCAAACTTTAACTGAACTCTATTTTACAAAATAGATAACCAACCCAATTAATATAAGTAGTTTTGAGTTGACCCAGGCTTCTTCACTTATTTTACCAGCTCTACATGCAATCCAAATTGATTAATTCTCTTTTTTAAATATGGAGAAACTTGAGAAGGTTATTCTCAAAGATCCACTGACATGATACTTCCATGCCATTGGGGGTCTATTTCATTTAGCATGCATGCATGATCTGTACCATTCATTCATAGTGGCACACTCCACCCTTGTCTCGTAACCACCAAGCAGTTGACTAATCACTAATTTAATTACTCCATTATTTGGTCATTAATTACATAATTAAATAAGAAAATAATTGTTTCAATTATATATACATACTCTATTAATATGACTTCATTAAAATTCCGGATCGATTAAAAACTGCATCAACAACATTAATAAAAAATATAAAGTTATATTGTCGAACCATTTGGAATAACTTATTGAACCAACTTAGTAGTACATTTGAAATTAAATTATAAGTCGAGAAATATAATTGGGAAAGAGTCAGCCTGTAGGACTATATTTGTTTGCAATAATTATACTTGAGATATGACTATTAATCTCAAGTGTCTTATTTATTTTTAAATTTAGACTTGGGACTATTAGTCTATGAATTATAAAATGGTTTAATAGTCTTGAGATTATAATTATAATCTCGAGATTAATTATAATCATTGCAAACTAGGTTTTTCATTTGATAGCTTATTACGTTAAGTTTTATTTTGCATTTCTAATTTTAACTATCACAAGTGATTTTTCCAATATGTTTAAACTATCATTTTAATTTAACTTAAAATTTCAGCTCTTGCTAATGCTCTTATTATCGTTTAGATATGGATTCAACACAAAAATCTTTCAGGAGTAGTATTTAAGGAGAGGAAAGAGCATATGATGAAGCCATTAATTTTTTCGGCTTAATTGTAAAAGTAACCCCTTTAACAAATTAAGTACTTACCAAGCACAAAACTATTATTTTGAAAATTAAATAAATTTAAAATTCACAATTTGAATTTAAGTTTTCGCAAAATAATGAGAATTAAAGTCAAATGTAATTATTTTTTTTTGAAAGAAAGGAGTGAACTTAAGCACATCTTATTATTAACTACATATCTTATTATTAAACGTGTCCTTTTGAAACCCAACAAAAAAACAAAACAAGATGTTAGGATTGTAACATACTTGTCCAATGTCATGGAAAATTAGTAAACCTGTCACCATCGCCCAACTGTTCCTAAAGATGTTATGGGCTTTAGAGTTAAGTTTTTTGGTTACTTTCCAATAATATACAACATTTAATAAGTAATTACAACAATAGTACATTCATAAAATATTTATACAATTAATACATTTTTTATATTTATTTATAATATTAGTACAATTAGGATTCCTTAATTTAGGAAATTAGTATAGGATTCAATTCATAATAATAAGGAAACCTAAAATCAAGAGAAATAACTGTCATAATTAATAATTCAAATTCAAATATCTTGGATCTAACAGCAAAAACAAATTCAAATTCAAAAATAATAATTCAAATTCAAATATTCAAAGTTTGGCAACGTCATCTTCTTCCTCCCTTTCGCCGGTCATCTTCCTCCTCCCCTTCGCCGGTGAGACCCAATTTCATGTCAAAAAAAAATAAGAACACTGCATAGGAAAGAGAGAGATAAGAGAGTGATGTGTAATGTAATGTTGATAACCAAACCTTTGTACTAAGGTAACCAAACGTTTATACCAAGATAACCAAACCTTTATATCAAGGTAACCAATCTACCTCCACACCTGCAATATGAATTGGTTACCTTGGTATGAAAGTTTGGCAACCAACTGCATGAAGGTTTGGCTACCAACTGTATTACATTCAAAATCAATTGGTAACTTAATAAAACAGAATTGGTTACCTTGGTATGAAGGTTTGGCTACCAAATGCACTATGAAAAAACTGCAGAAACAGAGCGGCGACAGATCATATTTCTACGTTGGTACTTGCTCTCAGAAGGATCATATTTCTAACCTACTGTTTCGAAAACAACCATTACTATAACCAACACGTCACATGTAGCCCACGTGTCTCCCTAAAATCTATTTCTCTAACCCTTATTCATTAACTCTTTCTCTCTCCGTCCTCCCATGGCCGTTTCTTTCTCCTCAAATTCCAATTCATTTTCCCTTTCTGTAAAAATCTCGCCCTAGAAACTCATGTCCTAGCTGTTGTCGTCCTTCTTCCAGTTGGTGGAACCCTTCTCGTCCTTGCCAGAGCGTGGATGAGGAGGGTGGAGGCTTAGAGGGTGGCGGCGGACTTGGAGGTGGGAAATGTGGAGGATTTGGTGAAGGTGCTGGATGAGGTGTAGGTGGGGGTGGAGGCTTAGGTGGTAGAGGTGCTATATAGTTTACTTATTAATTACTTAATTTAATAAGTAAATTAATACTAATCCCCTAAATTAAAAAATTCTAATTGCATACTAATTCCTTAAATTAAGGAGTTTTAATTGCACTAATATTATAAATAAATATAAAAAGTGTATTAATTGTATAAATATTTTATGAATGCATTATTATTGTAATTATTTTAAAATATGTAATTGTTCCTAAGTTTTTTCATCGTCTTTGGGAAGAAATGTTACTGCTTATCAGGGCTAACATTGGAGCTTAAAAGTGAGGACCCCATCCCCAAAAGATATTCCTAGCTTTATACAGAAGTAAGTTGGACTTGGTACCCCCGCGAATAAATACATAACGGGTATGAACGTATTTGACCATTATTTTTTTGGATAGGGAATAATACACCTATTACCCGTACCTCTGGGTAACTACGAGTTTCTCATAATAATTTTTTAAAATAAAATTTTAATATTATCTTATATTATACTCCCTTTTAGCTAAAATTAATATGATTAAAATAACTTAATAGTCTAAAAGCACACATTGAAAATAAAATTTTATATCAACAAGATTAAAATCAAATCACATCCAACAAGTTTAAAAACTTTAAAAAAAGTTCTCAGAAGCCCTTAATTATCTAGTAACAGAGTTAATACATATTGTAAATTGTAAGCTTAATTTGATATAAGATATATATATATATAATATATAATGAATAATAACTTGAAAAAATAAATTTAATTTACACGGATAATTTGTGAAAACTCACTGGCCGCTAGTTAGATACAAAAGCAAAAGGTTAAAAATGATTAGATAAATTTACTCATATTAGACCCATTACCTACATTTTTCTAGGTATGCATGAGTTCTAAATATAAAGTTATTATTTTTATAAATAAATAAATTTTTAAATAATTTATTATTTTAAATTTTCGCTAATTTATTTCAAAAAAAATCAAAGTCAGAAATCAGAATGAACAAAGAGAGTAACGACTACATTTACTCTTTTTTCATCCTTCTGGTTCGTGTTTCGTATGGGCTTTGAGTCGTCGCAAGTCTCAGTAAGATGGCTGGCTCAGAAACCGAATGTGGCATTTGGGGGAGTGGGTTGAGAAACTGGGCCGACGGCCGTTTTATATTGTCTTTTAAATGGAGTATGGTTCTCGCAACCTTCTATACAAGCAAACTATTTGGCAAGCACAATGCTACTGGCTGAATTTTGAATCGAGTCTGCAAGATAATCTTTCTCACTTTCTAGTTGGTAGTTTTACATATAATAAAAATAACATTTTTTTATAAAATAAAAAAATTTAATAAATAAAACTCTTTTACGTAAGATAGAGAGTAGTTAATAGCCGCATTCTAACATTATAGTCTAGAGTCAAAAAGACCAACTTAGTACATACTAAATAATTTGGTTTCAAACCTTTTCTATATCTATATATATATATATAGAGAGAGAGGAAGGATCAAGAGCACTCACTTTATCTAGCACTCCTTAAATAACACTCTTTTATTAAAACTACGCCGTTTTGGAGATTCTTTTAAAAAACAAATGGGGTCGCGGGTGACATTTTTGTAAATAAAAGGAAAGCAAGTGAGACCACCCTCTTTTAAGAATCTCCAAAATGACGTAGTTTTAATAAAGGAGTGCTAGATAAGGGGAGTGCTCTTGAACCTTCCTATATATATATATATATATATATATATATATATATGAGAATAATGGTCATACACAGCTGTATATATTTTATTTGTGCACAGTTTGCCAAAACTATGTCGTTTTGATAGATTTGTGTTTAATTTTTGATCTGGGAGGAGAAAAACTGTTTTTTTTACAAATCTGTCAAAATGACGTAGTTTTGACAGACTATACACATACACAGCTGTGTATGACCATATTGCCCTATATATATATATATATATATATATGCCAAAAAGGAGGTGAAATGACCCGGTTTTGCATACTTAAATACACTCCTTATGTTATGTATAAAAGTGTATTTTTGTAATTTTTTAAAATAATGTTATTATGAAGGGGTAACTCATGCAAAAGAGTGAAGTTTCGTAGTTCTCAACTCCCCTGCCCTATAGGCTATATATATATATATGTATGTATGTATATATGTAGATGAGAATCTTAGAAGGTGCCCATTCCCTTTAAGAATATGTTTATTTATTTTGATGTAGTGGACCTTCTGATATTAGTATTTGTTTAGTATATACAATAGTAGTACTTTTGAATGAAGGTACAATTAATTAAGATTTTGGACACAAATTAAAGCTGCGCATGCAAGCTTCAACTTGCAGAATTGATAATCAAACCCACGAGTAATTGTCGCCATTACGACGAAAACCTTTGAATCTTTGATCCACTTAGAAGACGACCTTTGGCAAAAAATTTAATACATGGTATCTTTGTCTGCAATTAATTAAATAGAGTAGTACGCTTTAATGTAAGACGGACAGGTACAAAAGTAGGGTTAATACATTAATTAATGATCATGATTTGAGCAGCTAAAACCTAAAACTAACTTAACTACGTACTCCCACTACTATGCCTAAGTGGATCCTCTCTCTAGCCCGGCCAATATTGAAGGAGAGCATCTCAATTCTCAGCTCACCCACACATGACACATTAAACGAATGGTCACCCAGGATCTTAATTTACTCCATTTATTTTAAAATATTGTACGATCAAATTTTATTTTTTGAAGTTAAAAGTATGTATCTTATAGCTTAGAAATTAGGAATAAAAAAAGTAAGAGTTTTGCTCAAAGCGTATATATGCTCCGGCTCGACTGCATGCATGTGCTATGACCGTAATAATGAACTTTCATGTACTTTTAAGTTTTAACCTAATTAACATAATTTATTCAGGAGATCATTACAGCTCTAAGATTCCATTTTCATGGTCTAAAAATGACAATTAATGATCAAATAATCACACAAGTTTCCCCCCTCCCTACCCCCACTTATACTTTAATGGAGATCATCTAATGAAGTACTTCTACAAAAGCTAATGATGTAGGAGAATCTGACCCGATGATGTTGAGTTGTCGGATACATTAAAAGAATATGAGTTAATGGATCAGCCGTCAGCGCAACGGTGTCGGTTGACTTCGGTGATTTCGACTGCAACTTGATTATAAAACCTAACTACCTATATATAGTCCTATACATTACTATAAAGGCTTAAATATTGTTTCGTCCTTAATTCCCACTATTCATTTAATGAACGTACAAAACATTCCATCCATCCCACTCACCATCACAAGATATAGTATAGTACTGTACTTAATTGAACGGTCCGTGTGATCAGCCTAGCATAATTGCGTTTATTTAACTTTTAGCGGTTAGACAAATCCAACTTTACATTAAACATATAGAGGTCTACGTGACCTTTTGAAGTACAGACCTAACACACACACATATGACATATACATATATATTGGAATATATTTATATCAATACCCAAAAAATTAAAGTACAAAGATTCTTTGCAGTTAACGGCAGGAGTCTCAATGCATCAAAAAGTGGCTTCCATAGTTTAAGGAGCTATACTTTATACCTGCTGGTTGATAAACTTTCTTATAATAAAATCTTAATTAATTATAATGTCACGGTCCTCGGACAAACTTTAGTGGTCCCAAATTTGCTTGATTAGTATCTTGAGTCCAATCTGTTGATTCGATTGTGATATGTTTTTTTATATTGTTTAATTTCTGACCTTTAGTACTGACTAGTATTATTTTAGATCTGCTAGCCACCTGCTTTCTTAATTAATTGTAATTTGAAAGTTAATTTGTTCGAAGCAGATTATAATTAATGGGTGTTAATGCTGAAATGAGCTCAAGCATGCATCATCAACTCCATGCATGGTGGTATATATATATATATATATAGATAGCCAGTGCCTGATAATTTTTCTACTTCACCATGAAATTTTACTCGAACATGTTTGTGTGTAATTCAATACTATAACACTGCCCTCCTTTTGGAAATGGAATTGTGTTATTACTATATATTATTATTTTTTATTTCATAAAACGAGTCTTATTTGTAAATTTATTAAGGATGTATTTTTCACCTTTTAAAATAATAATTTGTTAGTTTAGCAATGGTAACATGATATATAGTGAAATTATGTATGGTGCCAAGGACATTGACTATCAATAAAAAAGAACTTTTGTTTGTTAAAAAAAATGACATGACAAATATATGGGAATATTTTGTTGGAACGGAGAGGGAGTTATTCAATAAAGTATAGTCATACTCTTTTGTAGGAAGGAGTCACAGAGGTAGAATTTTTTTTTTTAATATTTTTCCGTTGAGATCTAGTTTTTCTAGGAAATTAATATTTTTATTTTTTGATATTTCCACATAATTCTCTCTCATATGAGCATAAAGTGAGTCTCACCTTCATGTGATAAAAACACGTGTGAAAATAGACATAGTGCTCTCTTTTTTCTACTATATTTACTCTCTGATGAAAATTTTGGGTTTTTGGTATTATTTATATCCGACAGTGTAACTAGCTAATTCAAATATCAAATATCAGACAACTTTAAGAAATTGGTTCATATAGTAATTTATAGGTTAATTATTCGCTAAATGATGTACAAATGTTTGTGCGCCTGAAAATCATAAGCAATCAGCTTGGATTAATACACTTGAGTAAATATCAGAGGCAGGATTTTAAGGAATCGTTCGTCGCATGGCCGTGAGACCCTATTATGTACAATGAACAAGCACAATATATATATACCACCCCCCCCCCCCCCCCGAACTTACACAATGAAATAAATCTAAAGACATATTTTAGTCTTCGTTTCAAGTAAAACTTTTTCTAAAAAATGTTTTCTTAATTTTTTTAAATGTTTGGCATGTCAAGGAAAACATCGTCAACCATAAAACAAAAACTCTTTCTTTATCAAAGAAAAATAACTTACGGATGAAAGTTGTTCAACTCTACTATATTTCCCATGAATAAGCTTGACTTGTTATTCTCTTTATTTGTTATTTCATCTATTTTTATCAAAAAAAATCGATTTTTTTTTTGCTCAACTCATTTTTATCTTCATATATATCTATATCTATATCTCTTATTTGTCTTTAATTAAGCTTTTAAATTTGGTAATACTGCTTCCTTCAATCCTATTTTGTCAAAAAAAAATTCACTTGATCAGAATTTTAAAAAAAAATTATATATAATATTTATTTATTTATAATAATGAAGTATATTAAAAGAAGACAAATTACAGTAAAAAAATTTATTGAATTAATTCAAGTAAAGAAGATGATTGTGGGCAAGGAAATCATACCTTGCTAGGGTTAGGGTTTCGTGTAGGTTGAGGAGAGAGATCCACGAAGAGCACGTAATTGATTGATGGATTGAAGAGGGGAGAACGACAGGCGGGCGATTACTCCAATGACGCGTGACAGAACCCCTAGAATCCGAAAACCTTGTTAGGGTTATTGGAATTCCAAGAGCCTTTTTCTTGAGTTCTTCCACTCCTAGAATCCGGAAATCGTGTTAGGATTATTGGGATTTCAAGAGTCTTCTTGAGTGCTTCTGGTTGAGAGGATGTCCAAGTCCTTCGATCTTCCAAGAGCCCAAGTCTTACGTCTGAAGAGAGCTCCAGCGGGAGGTCCAGAGTTCCAAGAGAGATCCCCTCCCCAATGGAATGGAAGGGGTATATATAGGGTTTTCTGTAAAGTGGTCATGTGTCAGGCACATGCCCTCAGAAAAATTCCAGAAATACCCTTTAATCACCAGAGTAATGCCCAGATGGCCTTGTCCTTCTAGCCACCAATCCAATCCCTCAATCAATTCCCAAAACGAGCCGCCTCCACTAGCCTTCTGCCTCGGGACACGTGGAGGCTTCTCTCGGGTCTAGCACATTTATTTCTGACTTTTTCGTCTTCATTTAATTAGGTGTGTGAACCCTAATTTTTACATTTAAGGATGTTGTGGAACCCTAATTGTGCATTTAATTCAATTAGGGCATGTGAACCCTAATTTGCACTTGGGCCCACATTTGCCCCTTGTGCAAGAGTTGCATTTCCAAAGAGACGATCGTACAAGAATACTTCAGGCTTTTGAATGATTTTGCAGGACTCCACTCTATAGGTCTTTGAAGACAAGGGGTCCTAGAAGAGGGAACCTCTACGGAGTTACACCCATAAGGGTGAACCCTAGGGAAGCAAAACCTAGCAGGGCTCTTCTTTGGACATATTGAGAAATCTTTTGCAAATCTTCATATATAATTTGCCCAATGTTTGTTTCCTTATTTTTTTTCCTGAAAATTAAAGGAAGATCGTCAAATATTACCAAATAAATTTCAATCTAACAGAATCTTTATTTTTGGTAAATCAAATCTTTCCTTTTTATTTAGGAATCAAATCAAATATTTCCAAATAAAATCTTATTTTATTTTAGAAATAAAAAGAAAATCTTTTTTCATTTTATTTTGGAAACAAGATATTTCCTCATCATTATCATTTAAGAAGGAAAAAATCAAATTTTGAAATTTTTCTTGATTGAGAATAAAATTAAATATATATATATATATATTTAATAACATGTTTATATATATATATATATATATATATTTAGAAATAAAATAAAATCTTTTTTCGTTTTATTTTGGAAGCAAGATCTTTCCTCATCATTATCATTTAAGAAGGAAAAAATTAAATTTCAAAATTTCCCTTGATTGGGAATAAAATCAAATATATATATATATATATATATATATATATTTTTAATAACATGTTTATATATTTCTATTTAGAAATAAAATAAAATCTTTTTTTGTTTTATTTTGGAAACAAGATCTTTCCTCATCATTATCATTTAAGAAGGAAAAAATCAAATTTCGAAATTTCCCTTGATTGGGAATAAAATCATATATATATATATATTTTAATAACATGTTTATATATATTTCTATTTAGAAGCAAGATCAAATCTATTTATCTTTTGGAAATCAGATTGAAGTCTTCCCTTAATTGGTGACTACTTCTTTTTCTGGTGTAAGCATTCTTGAGAACATATATAGGTATTCAAATATATGCATCTTCCAAGCCATTCAAGCTTCACTTTTTGTCTTGCTTTATTTTGGATTTTTTGATCTCTTCCTACGAGCCATGAAGATCATCGTCAAGGGAGCAGCAAGGAGACGTTCTTCAATTCGAGCGAGAGGTAACAAAGAGGATTCCTCCCTATATGGCCGGGGTTGAACCCTATAGGGCCGAACCCTATGGGGGACTCGAACCCTTGGGGCTCCATTCCTTCTTCTCGACTTCGATTTTCAGTTTGCTTACTTGCATGTTTTCTTTCGGATTTCTCTTGACTTGCTTCCTCTATTTCTCTTTTCTGTTTCAGATAATTGTAGTCTTTCTTTGTTTCTGAGCCCCATCACCTTGATCATATCTTGATTTTTTCCCTCGGAATTCATCAAAGAAAGGCTATAATTTTAGCGGCAAAGAAACATTCGTTCCAAGCAATTGATTTGTGGAGCAACAGGACCTCAAAGGAATAGAGGGAACAACCCCCTAGGTGGCTGAACCCTATAGGGGCCGAACCCTATGGGGAGGTTGAACCCTATAGGGGTCGAACCAAAAAATAATATTTTTTTTTCGAATGACTTCTCTCTCTTTTATTTGTGTTTTCTTCTTGCTCCTCCTTTCAGGTACTTCCAATCTTTCTTTTGTCTTCCGAGCCCCATTACCTTGATTATATCTTGGTTTTTTCCCTCGGATCATAAAGAAAGATTGGTGATTTTTGGATAAAAGCGTAAAAGACCAAAATTTTCTGCAGCGGGACCGACTTCAATGGCCGAACCCTAAAGGGGGCCGAACCCTAGGGGGAAATCTTCAAATAAACAAAAAAAATGAAGTCCGGGAGGAGCAATCACTATTTTGGCCATAACTTTTGACTCGTTTGGAGATTCGGGGCCCATAATATATCAAAACAAAGCTAACGACGAGACCTTCAAAAGTTAACACCTTGGGCTATGACACATATCTAAAATTCTCAAAAAAGGCTCCGAAGAATGATTTTTAGCCGTCTGAAGTTTTTTTTCGAATATTTTTGGGAAATTTTTTTTCTTGTGTAATTGTGCTTTCTGACTTTTCCTAACACTGTATCTTCTTCTTTTCAGGCGTTTTTAGGCTTGAATCCTTAGATTTTCTTCTTTGCTATGGTAAGCACCTTTGAGTTTAAATGATTGTCTTGACACTCTTTCGTTGCTTTTGAAGACCCTTATATTAAACTTTCCTTTCCTTACAGACCTTCTCCATTGAACGTTTTATAGACTTGGAAATGGCCAATGAGGCCTCGTTCCTCAGTGATTGGGGAAGGGCTCCCCTCTTTGGTCTTTCCGACGTCTTTTGGGAGCAAGTCCAGACTTATGACCGTACAACCTTTCATCCGCCAGAGAAGGAAAGCTTGTTTCTATATGCAGCGGCTTGTAGAGGTTGGGATGACCTTCCCCATTTCGATTGCATTCTCCTTCACTTCTTGTCTGATTTATCTAGCCACCCTCAAGAATGGTAGCATTGGACCGACGAGATACTTAGGAATGCTGATTATGTGGATATACTAAAGAGAAGGCTGACATTCTTTGTTGCATGCAGCTATGCAGGGACATTCGTTTTCAACAGGACCATGATGCTCCTATCATGTTGATTTCATTTTGGTGCTCCTCTACATGCACATTCGTCACCGCTTAGGGGGGGGGGAATTCACCTCTACTATGATGGATGTCTATGTCATCTACCAGTAAGCCTTTGCCCCCTGCACGTGAGTCGCACCTTTGGTGGGACGATCGTGCAAAATATTTCAAGTGTTTAAGTCTTGCTTCAAGTTCCTGAATAATTCGCAGAGCTCGATTTTCCAAGCCTCGAAAATCAAAGTCCTAGGAAAGGGAACTTCTAGGGGGCCGAACCCTAGGGGGTGACCTCTAGAGGAACTCTCCCTGGACATAATGGAAAATCTTCTATCTTCTATTTTCTCTTTTTCAAAATCGAGGAGTCATCGAGGAGGCATCAAGTAAGCGTGCTTCCAATCAGGGTGAACAAAAGATGAAGAAGAACTTTTCTCTAAGTGGTCGAACTTTGGACGGCTTCATTTCGGGAACTTGATCAACGAGCAAGGAAAGTGAAAGGTAAGAGGGAAGAGCCTCCCTAGGTGTTCGAGCCTTAGGGGCCGAACCCTAGGAGACTTTGGCCTCTTCCTTCATTTTTCCATTTTTCTTCTTGGTTCCCCTGTATACTTGGTCAAATACATATTCATAGGGCTTCTTGTGAGATCATCTTGCGAGCCTCATTCTCGAAATGCATAGTCTTTCTCTCTATTCTTTGCGAGCAGATGACTTAGATAGGCTTAGTTGTGATGTTGATGATTTCTCGATCCTCCACGGGCCTTGATATGTCTCCCTTCCGTGCTAGGCTGGATCGCTTTACTTCCAGTTAGAATGTCGTTGCACTTCCAGTTAGGGTAGCAAGGATTCAGAGAGCCTTCTTGAGTACTCCCACTCCTAGAATTCGGAAACGTTGTTAGGGTTATTGGGATTCCAAGAGTCTTCTTGATTCCTTCTAGTTGAGAGGATGTCCAAGTCTGAAGTCTTTAGGAACTGATAGCCTCAAATACGAAGGCTCGAGATACCGTCATTGTCAACTTGGAGGCTTTAGCTATGTTCCCTCTTTCATTCAACATGTCATGGCCTTTAGATCATGAACTTTTGTAGTCTCTCATTTCCTGTTTCAGAAGACTCATTTGCATGTATATTTTCGTTATCAGAATAAAGTTTTCTTTAACATTATTAATTGTCTTTAACTTGAATTCTTTTTTAAGACCCAATGTTCAAACATTGAATCGTAAGTCGTTCAAATTAATACTCCAAGACAAGAATATGTATAATACGAGAGTAAACATGAATTCTAAAAATATATTTTTTTCTAATTTCTCGCAAACCAATCACTTGAATCCATACTTTTTTTTAACAAATCAGAAAAATTATTCAAGTATAAGTGAAAGTTTGTCATTTTATTAATAATCAGATTGCTTTTAACGAAAAAGCATAACGTTTAGATTTTCATAATAAATCTTTGCTTTTGTCAGAGAAAGCATAACGTTCGCCACTTTTAGAGATAAAGTGTAACTTTCGGGGTCGAGGGCTTATACTCAGGTGCCTCAATTACTTTTGAAGTTGAAAGTATAACTTTTCTGGTCCGAGAACTTATAGTCAGGTGCCTCGATTACTTTTAAAGTTGAAAGTATAACTTTTCTGATCCGAGAACTTATAGTTGATAGTAGTGTGCATACAAGCCAATCATGTATGATGATAAAGCACGTACTTTGTAAACAATCTTATTTATTTATTAATGAAATATTCATTTATTAAAGGCATTTAATTATCTACATGTTGCTGTTTTTATAATATGTAAATAACCCATAGTTTTAAGCAATGCTTTTAGAATCATGATGATGATCATGCTAATGAGATCTAAATTCTTAGAAAGTTTTAAAACTTAAATAGTTCCCAATCGTGGGATTACTAAAAAGGGGATTAGTAAATCCGGATAGATTGGTACATATGTTGCTTGCTCATTGGATGAGGATGATTGATCTCATGATCATTTGTGTGGAGACACTAAAGCAAGTATGTAGGTGCTTATTGGAGAATAAGTTCACTGAACGTGATTCGCTATGGAATACCTAATGGAGTTTTACTCGCATGTCAATAGGAATTCCTAATGTGATAGTAGTACAAGTGATCCTTGGACTTGAGATCATCATAGTATCTTGTATGTAATAAATTATACTTTGACTTATTCCTTAAGACCTTTTAAGGCATATATAGGGTATGCTTGGGTATAATGAGTTACATATGGAGATAATGAATGATCAATAAAGAATCTACCACCTCTAGTAAAAGAGGAGATATGTCCTATGTGATTCGTTAAATGACAACCCAGGAATCCTTGGCCAAGGTGAAATGAAATTAGAAAGGAGTTTTTAATTTGCATTATTTGGAGTTGTGCATTTTCTAATCGAAATACATATAATTAAATAAAATAAGACTTGACAGTAAATCCATGTCTTATATTTAATTGGGACATTGTATGGTGGAAGGATTGAATTGTATGGTAACTATTAACTCACAGGTTCTTTTATGATTAATGTTGAAATCTATATTATCTGGAAAGTCGTTGATCGCTAGGGAGGCTTATCCCTATTGTAGAATAAATATTATTTATTTAAATAGATTATTAGTTTAATTTATTTATTTAAATAAGATTAAAATTGTTTTAATTGATTTATTCACAACCGGTTTAATATGGAGAACCTAAAGGGTCACACCATAAAAGGAAGAATAATTATTTAAGAAGGTAATGGCATAATCGTAATAATGCATTAAGTATAATTAATTTAATCTATGGTGATAGAATAAATTAAATAGCTTAATGTTTATTATTTAATATTTTGGAAATATTAAATATAAATTAATAAGAGGAGTCTTATTAATATTATTACAATTATTATTATTTTAATTTCTAAAGGAGTTTAGTAATTAATTTAATATTTAGTACTCTCATTTATTCCTAATAAGATTAGGAGATAAATTAATTAAATGAATTTAATTAATTATTCCCATGTGGTGGGAAGCCTAAATTAATTAAAGGAGTTTAATTAATTAAAAGAAATCCCATGTCTAATAGGATTAGAAGGGTTGACTAATATCTATATAAGAGGAGTCTTATAATAGATATTAGATGATGCAATTCCAATTGTTGGAGAGTACTCCTTTTCTATAGAGGATAGAAAACTAAGCCAACCACCCTCCTTCTTGATAATTCATCTTCCTTGGTGGATCACCTCTAGAGGCCAAACACTTGGGTGGCTAACGTTGATCAAAGGAAGGAATCTAATCCAAAAATTCAAGGAGATCACGAAGAACAAGGAGTTGAACTAGTACCTGTGGAAGCTTCGTTCTACAAGGGTATGATTCCATAACTTCTTATTTATCGTTTTAAATTAATAATTGGCATAAAGGATGATCCGGGTAATGGTTTTGTAGAATTTTTTTTAAACTCTGATATACCATGCTTCCGCTAATTTTTGCAATTTGATTACGTCACGATTTCGTACAAACCCAACAATAGTCAGGTGCCTCGATTATTTTTGATGATAAAGTATAACACTCGGGTGCCTCGTCACTTGGGTCGTCCAATTTCTTGGCAAGTGTGATCTACGAGGACTTGAAATCGGGTGCCTCGTCACTTGGGTCGTCTAATTTCTTGGCAAGTGTGATCTATGAGGACTTGAAATCGGGTGCTTCGTCACTTGGATCGTCTAATTTCTTGGCAAGTGTACTCTACGAGGACTTGGCTACCATTCAGAGTGGACCATTATTTTGGGTGGATTTTTTGATGTTTTTGTATCTGCAGCTCAGAGATCTTTCAACGGTAGAGCCAGTATTTATGTCGTCCATCATTTTGTGTTGATGAAGCTTGTGTAGCAAAACTTTTCATGTCTTCAGATGATCATCCTGGATTTTCTAGAAAATCTTGATCAAGATATTATTCGTGACCTTTATTTGTCCATTGACTTTAGGTTGCAAGATGGACGTGATTTATAATGTTTCACCATGTATCTCTCCGTCAGATTCTTGACGTCCCTATTGATGGAGGGAGTTCATTTATCTGATAAGATTTTCGCACAGTGGCTTGTTTAGCACGGTGTTTCTCTTTCTATTTTGATTTCACCAGCTGCTAACTTCTCGTGATAGATCCTTCGCAGACTGTGATAGTCCATGGTGGAGTGTCCTGTGTGTTGATGGTACACACAGAAGTCTAGTCTCCTCTTCATTTCTTCCGTCATAACAAATCTGGGTCTGGGAGGTTTCACCACTCCATGCTCAACCCATTGTTCATACAGGCCCCTGAATGTCTTCTCGATTGGCTCTACGCATTTCTGTGCATGGTCCCTGAACCTGTCCACATAATCTGACTGCTCCTCACTCGGCTTCTGCTTGAATCGCATCAGCTCTACAATGGTTACCTGTTTCTGCACATAGAAAAATTTCTTAAAAAATTATAATTTTAGATCATCCAAATCATGGACTGATCCCTTCTCCAAATTGTAGTACCAACTGAAGGCACCATCAGTTAAAGTCTTGTTGAATTCCCTCATCAACAAGTTATGGTTGTTCACTTCATCAGATCCCAGCCACGGAGACATCGACTCCACGAACCTGGCAATGTGCTCCCTGGCATTTCCTTTCTCCCCGTTGTATTTTGGAAAGTGTGGGGGATGCTCAATATATCCTGTTAGGTAAGGCTGCCTCCGAATGTGTGCAGGGTAAGGTGGAGTAAAGTCTAACTCTAAAGGTCGGGATGTCTGCCTGTGAAGTTGATTAATCACGTCAATTATATTATCCTTCGTCACGTACTGGCTTGTAGCGTGGATTCTCTGGGGTGCTAGGATGTATTGTTGTATTGGCGGGGTGTACGCCAAAGAGATCGGCTGGTGTACACTTACATCGTGCAACGCTTGCGCTGGTGGCAATTGTTGGCTCATTCGCTGGACATGGCTTGGGATGGTCAACACATACACTTGTGAAAACGGGGGAAGAGCAGTAGGGATGATTTTTGTTTGAGGTTGGCTCGCTTCCAGTTCGAGTTGTGGCGCGTCACCGCTGTTCTAGAGTTCCAAGTTGATGATCGGAACCGACTGTTTCTCCGTTAAAGGAGGTATAATCTGGTTCTCCTTATTGTTGTTGCCATTGTTGTTGTCTTCCCCTCCTACTTGTTCTTCCTATGAACTGCTTGGGAACATGGCCTTGAAAGTGGGGATCTGCATCAACTGCTGGCAGAAGCTCCCCATTTCCTCCTGCTTCCTCTGCATCTCCAGCATCATAGCCATCATCATCCCTTGTCCTTCCCGTGCTTCCTTCAATGCCTTGAGCATCTCCAGTTGCACGACATTTGTCTGCTCTCCGCTTGCATCCTCGCCTTGCCTTCCTGCACCGGTTTGCCTGACATTCGCTTGTTGTTGATTGGCCATGTATGGTGATGTTTAACTTCCTTCTGAAGCGTCCTCGATAATTGGTTGATCAAAATCCAGATTGGCGCCTTGGAAAGCCTGGTTTGCTTGCCTTGGAACTGGATTCGGTGAAGTAATGTTATTTATCGGAGAAGCTCTTCCCGTAATTCTTCCACTTCGAGTTGTGGGCATACCTTTCACGAATCCTGCACCTCCCCAGCAGAGTCGCCATTTTAATGTGGGCAAGGAAATCGTACCTTGCTAGGGTTAGGGTTTCGTGTTGGCTGAGAAAGAGAGAGATCCACGAAGAGCACGTAATTGATTGATGGATTGAAGAGGGGAGAACGACAGGTGGGCGATTACTCCAATGACGCGTGGCAGAACCCCTATAATTCGAAAACCGTGTTAAGGTTATTGGGATTCCAAGAGCCTTCTTCTTGAGTCCTTCCACTCCTAGAATCCGAAAATCGTGTTAGGATTATTGGAATTCCAAGAGTCTTCTTGAGTGCTTTTGGTTGAGAGGATGTCCAAGTCCTTCGATCTTCCAAGAGTCCAAGTCTTGCGTCAGAAGAGAGGTCCAGCGGGAGGTCCGGAGTTCCAAGAGAGATCCCCTTCCCAATGGAATGGAAGGGGTATTTATAGGGTTTTCTGGAAAGTGGTCATTTGCCAGGCACATGCCCTCAGAAAAATTTCAGAAATACCCTTTAATCACTAGTGTAATGCCCAGATCGCCATGTCCTTCTAGCCACCAATCCAATTCCTCAATCAATTTCCAAAACGAGCCGCCTCCACTAGCCTTCTGCCTCGGGACACGTGGAGGCTTCTCTCGAGTCTAACACATTTATTTCTGGCTTTTTCGTCTTCATTTAATTAGGTGTGTGAATCCTAATTTTTACATTTAAGGAGGATGTGGAATCCTAATTGTGCATTTAATTCATTAGGGACATGTGAATTCTAATTTGCATTTGGCCCCACAATGATATATGATCTTTTCCATCTCATTTTTAGTTTAGCAGCCAAACAAGGGAAAATAAGTCATATTCATTGAAAACAATTTTCAGAAATCATTTTCCGGCAAAAAAATTTCGTGAAACAAACAGAGCCTAAGGAACTGGGGGGTAACCAAGGAAAATATATATACCTTTTTTTGGAGTAATATAAACCATGATTAGGCTGTTACTTATGCCAAGCTTTTCATTATATATATATATATATATATATATATATATATGTGGGTTTTCATCTGTGGCAACCGGTTGCCACAGTACTGTTCCAGCAACTATAATCTACACTATTAATCTCAATATTGGATGGCATAGATTAAAATAATTTTTCACCTGCCGCTACAGCTTGTAACGGTAGCATATAAAATTACTAGAATACCCCTGCTTTATTGACACTTTATTGACCAAATCCAAATGCAAAACTGCCTGCCGCTAGAGGCTCTGACAGCAGTGTAGCTTGTTAACCTTTTGTTGTATAGCACAAGCCCTCCCTTATTTTCCTGATGGTGGTTATTCACACTTTAGCTTATTCACACTTATTTTAAACTGTAGAGACATTATTTTGCAAAAATAAAACTAGAATGTTTGTGCTATGAAAAAACTAAAATATATAACGATTTTTTATAGCACAATATTTTTTATATATAAAAAATAATAATATATAAATATGGTTAAAAAATATTGTTCAATTTATAGCACAATATTTATAACTAAAATATATAAATGGAACAATTAAAAAAATATTATAGTTGCTATATTGTGCTATAAATGGAACAATATTTTTAACCATATATATATATATATATATATATATATATATATATATATATATATATATATATATATATATATATATATAATTTTATTTTTATATAAAAAATATTGTGCTATAAAAATATTATTATATATTTTCGTTATATATTTTAGTTTTTTATTTTTGTTATAGCATTATAAATAAAAAAATATTATAAATAAAAAACTAAAATAAAAAATATATTTTATTTTGTGCTATTTTTTTATATTTTATTTTAGTTTTTTATTTATAATATTTTTTTAATTGTTCCGTTTATATATTTTAGTTATAACTAAAATATATAAATGGAACAATTAAAAAATTATTATAGTTGCTATAAATGGAACAATATTTTTAACCATAAAAATATCTAAAATATATATAAAATTATTTATATAACTAAAATATATAAATGAAACAATTAAAAAATTATTATAGTTGCTATAAATGGAACAATATTTTTTATATATAATTATTATAGTTGCTATAATAATATATAACTAAAATATATAAATGGAACAATTAAAAAATTATTATAGTTGCTATATTGTGCTATAAATGGAACAATATTTTTTAACCATATATATATATATATATATATATACAAAAATTTTATTTTTATATAAAAAATATTGTGCTATAACAATATCGTTATATATTTTCGTTATATATTTTAGTTTTTTATTTTTGTTATAGCATTATAAATAAAAAAATATTATAAATAAAAAACTAAAATAAAAAATATATTTTATTTTGTGCTATTTTTTAAAAATTTTATTTTAGTTTTTTATTTATAATAATTTTTTAATCGTTCCGTTTATATATTTTAGTTATAACTAAAATATATAAATGGAAAAATTAAAATATTATTATAGTAGCTGTAAATGGAACAATATTTTTTAACCATAAAAATATCTAAAATATATATAAAATTATTTATATAACTAAAATATATAAATGGAACAATTAAAAAATTATTATAGTTTCTATAAATGGAACAATATTTTTTATTTATAATTATTATAGTTGCTATAATAATATATAACGAAAATATATAACTAAAATATATAGAACAATTAAAAAATGATTATATTTGCTATATTGTGCTATAAATGGAACAATATTTTTTAACCACATATATATATATATATTATTTTATTTTTATATAAAAAATATTGTGCTATAAAAATATCGTTATATATTTTAGTTTTTTCATAACACAAACTTTTTAGTTTTTTTTTTTTTTTGCAAAATAATGTCTCTACAGTATAAAATAAGTGTGAATAAGCTAAAGTGTGAATAAGCTACAGTGTGAATAACCACCATCATGAAAATAAGGGAGGGCTTGTGCTATACAGCAAAAGGTAAGCTACATTGCCGCCAGAGCCTCTAGCGGCAGGCAGTGTAGCATTTGGATTTGGTCAATAAAGTGTTAATAAAATAGGGGTATTCTAGTAATTTTTTGTGCCGCAACAAGTGATTTTGCTGCCGCTCCAAGCTGTAGCAGCAGGTGAAAAATTATTTTAATTTATACCATTCAATATTGAGATTAACGGTGTAAATTATGATTGCTAGAACAGTACCGTGACAACCGGTTGCCACGGATAAGAAGCCTCTATATATATATATATATATTCTATTTGGAATACGTACCGTTCCCTGCCATTCTTAATTAGAATGAAAATATTTAGGATGAACTAGGTCTTATGGCTTATGCACTACTGAGCAGGTTGGGGTACATGGTCACCATACATATTTTTTCTTATATTAAAAAAAATTGATTTTCGAAAGTACCAAATATAAATGGCCTCTAAAGTATATATAATTGACAAAACAAAATCATAACAGGTCAACTGTACTAAAAGAGATACTAGTGTGGGTAAGGAAATCGTACTTTACTAGGGTTAGAGTCTCGAGTTGGTTGAGGAGGAGAGAAATCCACAAAGAGTACAGTCTTGATTGATTGATTGAAGAGGAGAGAAGAACAGGTAAGCGATTGCTTGAGTAACACGTGGCAGAACTCCTAGGATCCAAGAGCCCTACTAGGGTATCAAGAATCCAGAGAGCCTTCTTGAGTGTCTTCAGTTCAGAGAGAATCCAAAAGTCCCTTTCTATTGAAGTGGAAGGGGATATTTATAGAGTTTTTTGAAAAATAGTCACGTTCCTAGCACGTGTTTGGGTCTTGTGCCTGACATATGTCTGGGTCTTGTGCCTGGCATGTGACTTCAGAAGAAATTTCAGAAATACCCTTAATTACTTGAGTAATGCCCAAATTACCCTGTCCTTCTAGCCACCAATCCAATCCCTCAATTAATTCCCAAATTGAACAACTTCCACGAGCCTTCTGCCTCGGGACACATGAAAGCTTCTCTCCGTTTATTTAGATCACATGTAAATCCTAATTTATACTTGGCTCACAACTAAGTAAACCCTAAAACCCGCCGAAAACCTACCCTCTGGCATCTTGTTTAACTTCACATTGCAACCTTTTTGTAACCTAATTAATGTGGAGTTACTAAGCTTGCTCAAAACATAGTTGAGAAACAAAAGAATAACAACTATTCATTAGTTTATTTATTGGTGAAGTTTGGGCTTAATTATTTTTGTTAATTGTAACTGTTATAGTACTGAAAAGAACATTTTTTTTGCGGTGAATTCTTGTCAAGACTTCACTCTGAAGCGAAAAAAGAGATTTAATTTTGAATAAATGATAGTATTATGACTTGCATTGAAAAAGAGAAATTAAAATTGTGAAATAATCGAAAAATGACACTATATGTTTCAAGAATTAATGATATTGTAATAAAACATGATTATTTTATTTAGTATTTTTGTTAATGTTATTACTTTTGTTAAACATTTTGTAAATTTTATATATCATCCATCCCTTTATCACGAATCAATTTGTTTTATTTTTCAAGTTTTGACCATAAATTTGTTTATAAATTAAGCGTTACCATTCTTTCCTTACAAATGACCCCAACAGGCCACAACTTGCAGCGCACCTTGCATGGCAAGTTAGGGCTTATGTTGAACTTTGATGGAAATTAAATGGGAAAAAATGTTGAGATGCAGTTTAAAGTTGAATGAAAAATTACTTTTTATTAGAAATGCAAAAGCAATTTCAAATTTATTAAATTTTAATCTCTCCCAGAAAAGTTTTGTACGAATTCTTTAGGGCAAAATGGAGTTTTGTAATGTTGCCAAACCTAAATATAATGTCACAAATTAGAATAATTGTTTTCAGCTAGCTAGGCAGGGCACCTTATGTTCGTGTACTACTTAAAGATTAAGTATTTTGTTAATTTGATTTCAATCTCATTACAAGTAATTATCTAATTCGATTTGGCTAGCTGGAGTTGCCATGTGATAAATGATACATAACCAACGGGCTAAGAAAACTAATTAATAGCTGTACTATGAATAATTTTTCAAACAAAATGCATATATGAATAATTAAGATAAAAGACATAACAATTAATCAAGTGGACCGACTACAAATAACGCTGATAATCAACTTGAAAGACATAAATTAACTTACAGATTAATCCCATGCAATTAATTCTCAAATAAAAGCTAGCATAAAGTAAATAAACAACCACGTGAGTACTAAAGCATTTGTCACAATGCCCTAGCTAGCTAGCTAGCAAGCTTAACTTAATTAGCTAGCCTGGCTAATTAGTTATGGACGGAATGGCCTATGCCAGGACTATGACCAGGTGTAGTAGGTCGAAAATCATCTACGTCTCCTTCCGTCGTTTGAACGCCATGTCCGCTAGGGCTTGCAACAATATTTGTATTGTTTTCAGTCATCTCTTTTGCTGCCATTTTTTCGGGAGTACTCGTATACTTTTTTCCAAGCTCCACCTTTCTTCCTTCCATACCAACAACAATTTCATTTGCCAATATAAGGACTAGGAAAAACACACAAGTACTGCTGAAAAAGCTGGCCATTATAGAGAGTTTTAGTGCAATTGTGCAAAGAAAGCTGCCTAGAGATGGAGAGAGAGAGAGAGAGAGAGAGAGAGAGAGAGAGAGAGAGAGAGAGAGAGAGAGAGAGAGAGGGAGTAGTAGTAGTAGTAGTAGTAGTATTGCACCGAGTTTCATAGAGTAGCATGGTATTTAAGGAGTGAAAAAGGTGAATGCATGTGATCCATCGAGGTCCCAAAACATGAGGAAGTTTAAATTAATATTACTGAAATATTAATTAATGGTGGTGGGCATAAGCTTGAAAATAAAATTGTCCCACCTTAATTTGAAAGAGCATTGGAGTAGTATAGAATCAAGAGTGTGCATGCATGTTACATCCAACTTAATTAATTTTTGGCATTCATATTAACAGGACAAAAAAATGTAGGTAAGTTACGAACGAATTATTTAAATTTAAACAAATGACTTTAATATTAAAATGATATTGAAACACGATAGTTATATATTAAGGATCTATTTATCTAAATAATCATAATTGTCTTGTTAATACTAACTCCCTAATTTTTCTGCAATTCTCTGTCCCTTACGTAATCATTTATTTTCTGTTGGAATTATGTGTTAAATGCAAGTTCTATTAATCTTTCATGCATGATTAATACAAAATTTATGGCTAACTTTTATTCCATAAAAATTGTAAAGACTAAATTTATTTTAAAAAGAAATTATTTAAAAATTATTTTAAGTTTGCTATAAAAAAATGGTATAATACCACAATAACACATCCCAACATGTAAGATGAATTGGTCTGTACACAAGGTTTTCACTCCACTACCAAACGTAGGTACCAATGACTTGTTATATATATGACATTTGATTGAACTTGTGATGCGTTAAAGATGACTTAATTAGGTAGTAGATATATTAAGCTTTATTGTGAAGCTTATTATGAGACTAGGTTGAATCCGGGTCTTTGAAAAAAGAAAAACTTCTATTTCTGAAGGGATATGTGTTAATACTATTTATTAGAAAACTGTATTTTTACAAAAAAAAAAATAATAATAATTACAATTTGTAAACTTTTTTAAAGTTGTTAGTAATAATGGCGCCAAAATATTGTAATTGAATTTCTGAAGATACATAATTACTGAAATGCGCCAACTCAACAAAAATTGTAATGAGATGCAAATGTCACTGCTAACAACTTTAAAAGGACTAGAGGAGTACATCAGTTGGAAAGTGTGAAAACTACGTCTTTAACTTTGAGATGAAGAGTTTAGGGAGACGCTAGCAAAAATAAACAGCTCAAGTTCATATGCTTTCAGTTAATTAGCTCAAAGGTCAATATTCTATATTGTGAAAAATAAAAATACACGGATTGTCGGAAAAATATTTTATACATCATTCGTGTGTATATATATATATATATATATATATATATATATTCTATTCTAAAATTAATGAGTATAAATATTTTCTTATATTTTTTGATGGACAGTATTATATTTTAAACGAATAATATTAAAGATATATTTTAAAAAATAAACTTTTCTTAAAATTTATTAAACTAATAATGTTAATATTATTTTGTTGAAGTTAAAACTAACGAACTAGCAGGAAACTAGACTGACAAAAGACTCAAACTGATAAACTTTCTTCTCGGAATACTAGGTCTTCTTGTTTTTACATATATCTGCATCTTGCAAGATCTATGGCACTACAACTTTGATGGTGTATTGTATGGGGAGACATGGGCACAACTTATGTTGGTGGGCACGAGAGAGAGAAGTTTTTTATATTATTTTCTTGCATAAAAATCCAAGTTTTATATGACATAATACACCAAACTTGCAATGAATTTACAAGGAGCTTCTACTGCAAATATAACATATTAGTCTCAGTAGAGACATTTTGGCTACTGAACCAATGAATATGAAAATATGCATACACTGGATGACCTTGGGATATGTGGTTGCAAATTGCCATTACATACAAGCTGTGACTAACTCCTCTGTAGGTCAATGCATGTCTATGCATTTGGCTCTGCTTTTTTGTTTTGAAAAGAATGACCAATACCGGGGCTGTGACCAGGACCCTTACCCGCCTCGTTTGATTGAATTTCAACATTGTGTTCAGTGTAAGAGTGCCCAATACCAGGGCTGTTGCCTGGTGTTGTTGGTCGAAAGTCATCTATAGATTCTGCAACTGTAGAAAATCCCAGACTTTGAGTAGATGGTGTTGGGAAAGTTTCTTTCTTTTTTACAACTGAATGCTCAACACTATGGTTATCATCTTCAGATGTCACTTGTACATCATATTCCTTTCTTGTGGGGGTTTTCTGTGTGTTGATATTTCTGCTGTCATGCTTTCCCATATTCCTTCCATCTTCAATGAGATGAACTTCTTGTTTCTTCATTGATATTAGTTGCCTTCCCTCGGTAAGTAAAATTTCATGGCAGACGATTACTGCAAGAAGAAATGTCCAAGTGTGGATGAGTTTCATGTGGGCCATAACAAGGCAAGAAAAAGATTTTGTGTATGTTTAAAATGGAAGGTTCTCCCTGTTGGTTGTGAGAGAGGGGGAGGGTTGGAGCCTTGGACGTTAGAGAATGAGAGGAGTGGAATGAATGCAATCTTGTGGCCTCCTTTGGTATTTATAATCATGGGGAGCATACAATACAAGGATAGTAGCCGCTAAATTGTCTTAATATAAATTTTGACGGATGACATTCTTTTGAGGTTCCTATTTGAACGATGCATATTTGGTGTAGCAAATGATGTTTTTTTTATTTGTTTTTTAATACAATGTAGTATTGTATATCTGCTATTGTTATTTTTTCTCCTTTTCTAGTCCTCTTGGTTCAGTCCTTTCTACTCTAACTTTCTTCCATCTTTCACTCCCCCTTTCCTAATTGGACTGTCATATTAATAACTATGTGTGCGCATATATGGATTTTAATACGTACCAATAACATATTTAGATATAATATTTTGAGTGAGCAGTCGTTAATAGAAGAAACAGACAACAGTCTTATAGTACTGGATGCATACTATACAAACTGTAAAATAGTATAATTATGTATGAAAAAAATATAACCCACAAAGCAAAAGTGCTACCATTTTTTGTTTAGGGACACTATTGACCTCCCGCAAACTCTATTTTTTTTCATATTTATTCTATTTTCCTAACATACATTATAGATGCTGAAGAATGACTTAGAAATATCACGCTATAAAGTATTATCTTTAAACATGTGGTTAAAATGCCTTAAAATCCTGTTCTGGAACCACGATTCTTCAATTGACACTCAAATTGGGACTGAGGGATTTTCTTTTCTTTTATCATTTTCGCTTTATTCAATTGAAAAGTGTTTGTTTGAAATTAAAATATTAAAATGAGATAATATTAACTGTAAGGTGGTTCGTTTCGGTACTGAGTACGCGGTACGTTATATTTTTTAATTCGCTTCTCTTTCTCCGGCGAGGTTTGAACTTCGCGTGGTGGGAAGGCCTCACGATTCGCATCTTCTCTACGCTAGGTATCTTCATATAAGTTTTTATATTTAGGAATTCTCTTAGAATCTAAATGTAATAAACCTAAGTTTTATAGATGATTTTTAGTTTAATCAACAAGTTAATTGTTTTATAAATATTTTAGTAAAAATATAATGTTTGACATCCGATACTAAATTATAATATCGATATTTATGCAATTATTAGTTAAACCACACACACACACACACAAAAATCTTGTACGCTAAATTTAGAGTATTGGTAGGATAAAAGTATATATATACTGTTTGGGTATCTGGTAACTCTTCTCAGAGACTCAGAGTAGATGAAGTGCAACATATTATCAGGAAACATTCATCTGATTGAGTCCTGAAAGTTGAAGGTCGATCTTTGACTGCATAATGACCTTTCATTGTGCTGGAACAATGCTTTATTGTATTAATTTTGTAATGATAATAATTTTCAGTAAATTGAATTAGAAAGTTGTATCTGTTAGCACCACCACCACCGGCAGAATGCAACAAAAGTCTGGATTCTCATGTACTTCCCACTTACCTATTTCTGTATATATTTTATGTTATTGGCTCACATGCAGCTTCAACCTCTTGCGGTCGACAAATTCAAGTGATTTACATCTGTCCTGTAGTTTGAGTATTTTTTTGTTTATGGTATGTACAAGCTTTTTGAGTGAATGATATGATTACTTAGCTGCTGAAAGGTTAAGATTCCACAAGAGATATCCTTAATAATTTGAAATAGACCCTTATTTTGTAGTTTTCCTGTAAGTATCTGCAAGTGCAGCTCTTTAAAATGGCTTTGTGATCAGACTGTTAAAGAACCATATATTGGAGTCTGCCACAAAATATAATTCATCTACGTTTGGACAAACTATATCACATCTAATAGAATTGGCATGCCAAAATAAACATTCAGTGGCTTAATTCTATCTTCTTTTCATGTTCCATGCATCACCTTCATGACTTCAACAATACCTTTTCTTTTCATCTATTTTCTATATAGTTGGAAATCAAAGGCGATGTTTAGTTGAATTGAGTTGAAAAGTTCTTCTAATTCAGTGTTATTCAAATCAGCTCTTCTTAAGTCTACAAGTTCCATAAGGGACGCTCTAGTTGTAATGCTAAGTATAATATGATGACATATTTCGTTTTAGACTAAAATACACTTTGCACCCCAAAGTTTTTAGGGTTGTTGAGGTTTGCACCTCAATGTTTAAAGCGTATTTATGTGCACCCCAAAAATCTTTATGCTAAACAAAATGCACCCTTCGAGGTTTAAACAAGGTTAAAATGCACCCCAAAGTTCGTTGTGCTAAACAAAATGGACCCTCACTTTTGAAACGCTTAAAACATCAAAAAGAACTTTGGAGTGCACTTAGATACTTAAACATTGGGATACAAAGCTCAACTACCCTATAAACTTTAGGGTTCAAACTGTTTTTTATTCTTCTTTTTAATTCAAAGGAGTTATCAATAGAATTATAAAGTTTATATGGTGCTACTGTGAACCTTTTTTGCTAATCATTATCTGATTTCTTACCTTTATTTATGCTGTGCTGCCTCCCAAATGAATGAAAAGGACTACTCTGGACCCTTCAATTATTCTGAGTTAGGCAGTAACAAATTATGGCTATATATACGTTATTTCTTTTGTAGTTTGACATTTGCTTTATTAGTTGGTATTGACTGGGGTCAATTGAGATGAGATACTAACTATATTTAGTTTCTCAATTTTTTTTTTGTTTTGCTGGAGATTTTGGTTTTTCGTTGTAAATTGCGCTAGATTTAATTAATACTTTCTCTAAAAGTAGATCAAAAGGCATACTGCATATGTGCACTTCAGGAGGAAATGATTTATAAGAAAAAAGAGCACTAATGGTGGAAAAGTAATTTTGGTTTGGAATGGATGGTTTACATAAATAGCCGCAATTTGACTAATACTACCAATTTACGAATTAGTGAAGATTTGCTGATATCTTTTTTTAGACATACAAAATTTTGACCTTGTAATCTTTGTGGAGCTTTTACTTGTATTTTTAATTGGTTTGAGTCGATATCAAAGTGGGTCTCTTCAGGATTTACTTATTGAACCAAACCACAATCTTCCACCTTATTAATCACAGGGTAATTTTAGGTACGTGGTGCCCAAAACAAAATTAAGACGAGGTTAGAGAAGTAATTACTGAAACCCAAAAGAAAACAAAATATAGATAAAATGATCGAGTACTTCTTTGCATGCGAAAGAACTGTTAAGGTTATGGGAATCTACTTTAGTTAAACTTAACGAGTTATGGGACTAAGAGTACTTATTGATTCCCAATTCTACCGTTCCATTTGCAATAATTTGAACTTTGTGGTCAATTGAAATGCTTCAAAAACACTAACCCCTGAGGGTCCTACCACTCTTGTCTTTACAAATATAAGTTGCTAGTAGTATTTTTCGAAGCAGTCGAATGAAGTAAATCATGAGCTCAAAGTGGAATTATGGATATATTTTTTTTCTTCTCAAGGACACTGCATGGTTGGCTCCTAGAGCTCAGGAAGACCTCACCAGCCAGTTTCTCCACCAAGTTATTAAAAATAAAAAAAGAATGATATAATATTAGAGAACAAAGAGTAGTTGTGATCCTTTGCTGTGCTAGGCTGTGGTGCATGGGCATTGTTAGTTGTTGGTGCTTATTATATAATGACAACTTGCTGAAAAGTGTAGCTTGATAGTGATTTTGGCAGGGCGGCGAAGGATCTTCCCCATGCCTTCGGAATCTTAGTGGTCCAAGATTTTATATACTTTTTATTTCTGCGCCTAAGAGCATTTCAGTGTAGTTCTGTCTTAGCATGGGCTCTTGAAAAGCATGCTGACTTCTCTTTCAATTACAATGTGAAACTTACAGCTGAAAGGACTCTTAAAGAATGATTTGGTATGATGGAAGCTCTTGTTGTAGGTACTTGGCAGTAAAGGGTGAGTGCCATATAAAAAGAAGATACTTGAACTTGGCTCTTCAGGAATGAATTTCGATGCCCTTATAATGATAATCGTCCGGTGTAAAGAATTTCTTTTTCTTAAACATCTTCTAGTCGAGATGTCGGTAAAAACATGCTAGGAATGTTTCATTAGCTAAATCCTAATGTGGAGCCTTTAGAATGGAGAAATTAGTTATGTTCTAATTAACTTTAGGATATAGGCATGGTTCCTTTTTCCTGAAGTAGAAATGGTTGCTTAGTTATAAAGATTGATAATTTAAAATTTGTTGAGAATATAATGTCTCACATAAAAACAAAGTTTTAGTTCCATGTCTAAATTACATGAGCTATTCTATTCATTAACAGTTAGTTCCGAGTTTGATGCTTCAATATGGTATCTGGTGGTGTTTGTTTGTGTCTGAATGCCTTTTAATTCATATGCCTCTGATTCGGTCAAAGACAAATCTTATTTGGTAAAAAAAAAATTGCCTCTTAATGCCTCTTAATCGTTAAGACAGAAACTCAAATCTTAACTATTAAAAGTTGTCTCTTAATAGTTTATTTAAAATTTATGGAACAAAAATAGCCTCAATAAATATTGAACTCCTTCAATTTCAAATTTAAGATCATTCAAATAAAAATTTTAAATTACTCAGAGAGTTAAAATAGTAAAATAGTTTCATTCAAATGTTTTACATTTTTTAGTTATCAAACCGTTTTTTAAATTCAAATGCTATTTCATGATATAATTTATTAAGATATATTAACCATTCAAATCTTAATTACTCAATTTTATCAAATACCACCTAAGCAAGACAATATCATTCACATAGTAACACTTAGTTCTGAGTTTGATGCTATTCAATATGCATGTTAAACTAAATGGGCATATAAGCTATACATGTTATTACACTTATTGTCATTCAATTTGACGAACACTCTATTACATTTGAATCAAGCACTTAGACTAGCATTAGACATGCATGTTAGGAAATTTGTAACTTCGTAGAGTCAAGATTGATTGTAGAAGAGGTGACACAGGGTATCTCTGTTCTTAAGGTGTTTATGGCCCCCACCACGATCGGTTTGCTAAGGGTTGTAGACGATATACCTCAAGGATATATGTCAAGCCTTAGTGAATAATTCGTGATAGCAATTCACAAAAAATTCAATTGAACACTTCTTTGTAGTAGTTATTTGTTTGTAAGAAGAATTAGAGAAGATCAAAAAGAGAGAAAAACATGTGCTGCTTGTAACTTATATGTTATTATTATGCATACCTCTTATCTTATGTATAAATATCAACATATATACATACATGTAAGTTACATAATATACTATTTAATTTTATATTTAATCATACTTATTAATACTAAATATGTAAGTTACATATTAGTAATAACTAGGAGTTAAATAGAATTTGAATAGTCTCATTATTTTCCTTTTATTCCAAAATAAAACAAACTTCTATTAAATGGAACTAAGAAAATAGTTTTATCAAACAACTTTGCACCTTATTAAATGTCTCATTATAGACACAAATTAAATAATTTCTACCCAAATCAAATGAAATTCTCTCTTATTCTCCACATAGAGGACATTAAGTTACACCTTTTATACTTAGTTAAATTATGTCCACAAATAAGTTTTATCAAACTCAAATATAACATATAATAAGTCACAAAGTATAAAATAAGGTGCAATATATAACAATGCATACACTCAGAAATTATGAGCTAATCTGATGAAAAAAATTATAGATATTAACGGAAAGAAAGATTTTTGTCAAAGAGTTTTGAAACTATGAGGATTCATTGCAAAGATGTTGAAAACTTTGACGACCTGTGGGTTACTAGAACTCATCCTTAAGAGGCTTCTTTTCTGAAAAATCAAATTTGTAGTTAAATACATATTTTTCAAAAGGTTGAGAAAGAAGTTGATGAAATACCATGCATCATTGAAATATGCAGATTATTACAGCTGCTCAAATTCTGGCCTTATGTGATAGTTGAGAAATTCGAGGCTGCAATTTTAAAATAAAGAACTTAGTACATAGTAAGAGTATGAAGTTCTTGCTGTTTTGGGTTTTACTGTTGGGGATACTTCTGTAAACAAATGATGAATTCTCTGCATGCTTCCAGCCTTTCATATTGTGATTTGTGTGATACATATCGAGACAATTTTGTATTACATTCTTTCAGTTACTTTTCGAAGCATCCACATTCTACACTACACGAGCATGAGAATTTATCACCACCCATACACCTCATGGTAATGAAAAATCATCTTCAGTTTGATTTGTTAAGGTTTATAACTTATATGCACCTAGAAAATATAGGAATAGTTCCAGCAATATTATTCCTGAAATATATTTCTGTAACAAAACTTTTTTGAAGAACCTTTCCCTTACTGCTCATACTTTTTGGTAGGCAAGTCTCCTTGGTTGATGTGCGTGGGAAAGCTTTCAGCCATATAGGTGGTAAATGACAAGATATATTGAGAAAAAGTATGTTTCATCTAGTTGTTAATATTGCTAGTGTGAATCTTTTTAACTCTTGAGACATTTTTCTTTTCTTTCTTGATAAGTTTAAGCAAAGTATTTGCTAAATTTGAGAACTTAAAAATCTAGTTAGTTTGTCATCAAATTATTGATTTTTCCTTTCTGATGTTTTTTTTTGTTGTCCTTTTATTAAACCTTTGCGAGTGAATAGAAGGTGAACCGTAAATTATAAACTCAAGGTTGATAGGCACATTGCACCCGTTAGCAAATTAAAACTAGAGTTTATCTACAAACATAGATTGAGAATATTATTATATGATGAATCATCATAGATGGTACATGCAAATATACAAATCATTTTTTAGCACAATGAATGAGATGCACAGCACTGAACAATTTACACAACCTTTACAATATGATGGGCATGTTTATCAGCAAGGTTGCCCAATCCCTAGTTTTGAATGGAGTGTCCAACTCCAGGGCTGTGACCTGGTGTTGTAGGTCTGAAGTCAACCACGTGATCTGGTGGTGGCAGTGGCCGAGTCTTGCCTAAAGCCTGACTCGGTGGCATTGGTGTCATAGGTGCCGATGGCACAGCTTCATCAGCATATGCTGTTTTATCTATGCTCTTACCAGCAATCTGTTTGGTCTCTTTTTCAGATACCAAGCGAGAATGAAGGTTCGGGATATCATATTTCTTTTCGAATTTCAAATGCCTTCCCTCAATAGACTGAATCTCAAGGAAGAGGGCCAATACGAGGAAAAGAGTAGCAAGGATTAATTGTGTTTGAGCCATGGAGATGGAGACAAAGAGTGAGGGAGGCAGGGAGCTAGGCAATAGAGGGAAGCAAGATGCTTAAAACTCTTTGATCTCTTGGGTATTTATAGAGCTGAAAGAGCCTTGTGCATGTACTCGGTCTTGGAGATTCTTTGAGATACAGTATTTGGAAAACTTAGGTCGGCTCGTTTCTTTTCAACCTCTAAAGTGAATACTCTTGTGAGTTGTGAATGATACATTAACTTTGTTTTTATCAGTATTTTATGGTTACTAAATAATTAAGATTGTTAGAATAATCTATTATGAATGGTTTACATTCTTTTATCTTGTAGGAAGAGTTTACCATTGTTTTTCAGCCACAGAGATTTCAGAGTGCTGAATAAACTTACGTTCTCCATCTGTTAGTCAGAGCTGAAATCAACGAGGCCACAGCCTCCTTAAGGTAAGTGAAACATCTCAACATGCATGGTGGGGTTAGTGTGCAGGGTGAGACTAATAAATATATAATATGCCAAGAGGTTTAAGAGTACTTTAGTATGTATATTAGCACTTAGCAGTGGTGTTTGGAGGAGGAATTGGAACTGTAAGACCCACTATTGAGGTTTTTTAAACATTCTTCTAATAATTTTTTCTTGTTTTGTTCTTCTCCACTTAGTTCTTTCGCATAAAATGCCACATTTGAAGTCAAACGAGGATACCTTTCCAACTAGAAACTCCGATTCTCTTGTTTTGTAGCTTTGGATGCCTTTTAATTGTAACCATAAACCAAATATTGTTTTTAGCTGCTAAACAAAATCTCTAGAGAAGTTCTTAAAAGCTTTAATACTCCCACCCTCGGTTTCAACCAAAAAAAAAAGAGAGAGAACTACTTTTTTGGAACAAAATGTTTTTACTAAAAAAGACTCTTTTTGTGGAAAGAAAGGGGAGAGTGAGTGTTGATCTTTCCTAGTGATTTGAGTGCTTGAAGAAGACTACGCTGTCTACATTGGAGTTGCAGTTGAAAAATATACTTTTTGATGAGAGTACTGTAGGCGGATTTGCTGAAATAATGAGGATGCATCTTTGCGTGAGCTGAACATAATTGTTAAACTAATACAAAAAGGTAAAATGGTACTCTTGGTAGTGTTGTAAAATTATGAAGGTTAAAGTGTGTCATTTAGGGGTAATTTTTGTTGAGATTAGTAATTGTTTTATTAAAGCTTGGGGAAACAATCTACGCCAAAGTAAAGTCTTAATACTACTCCTATATCTGTGTCACAACATGCTAAAAGGTTTTGTCGTTAAAAATATAGCTGAGTAACAACTGATACTTTAGTCATTTTCATTTTATGTCCTTTTTTAATGTAATTTAAATGATAAAATATTATTTTCTCCCAAGAAATAACTTTATTATCATAATTTGTGGATATTAAGGATATAGTATTTTGTTTTATGTTTATTTCTAAAAATAGTAAGTTTCTAGTTTTTAATAGTGGGATATGATAATGAAATTATAAGATATGGTGTTATTTTATACTACTATTATTAAAATGTTAATTAAAAAATTATCTCTTTTTTTTTATAAAAAAAAAACATGGACAAATGAGATTTTTTTTAATGGAACGGATGAAGTAATACTTAAACATAATTTAAGTTTTTTTATTGTACATTAAAAATAAAATTTAAGATAATAAGTCGGTTTTCAATTTTAAAAATAAGAAAATACCCTAGAGCTGAACTTACGAATTCCGCAGATGCTGGGCTGCTGCTGAACTACTACTAGTTTAGTTCATCATTTCTCAGTTGCCCTAATTTAATTTAGTCCTTTTATGGAAGGTTTGACTATACTAATGTTTTAAAAGGATTTAATCGCTTTCATAAGATTTTGTTAATGGACTAGATAGGCCCCAGATTTTGTTGATGGACTGGACTGGTTGTTGTTAGATGGGCCCCCACAGCAGTTAGTTTGATGGCGACCACCTTAAAAACTAAATGGGCCAGCGGTATTAGATTTGATATCTCTGCTTCACAGCAACGAGATTCCTTTTGCATTAAAATGCTGCTCCACAACACACCCCCCCCGCCCCCCCGCCTCCCCCCGCCACCCCCATTCCAATAATATTCGACCTAAAAACCTTTTTAAAAAATTCTGCCATATTAATATTTCAATAATGAGAATGAAATCTTAAGTAATAAAGCTATTTATACATTTCTGTTAGGAATAGTATTATTTAAGAATCTCAGTCTTAAGGTTTTTGTGCAATTGAGGTAATACTTTAAGGAATTTATTGAACTGTGTGCTTAGCATGTACCCTTAGGGCACATGTTAAGAGGACCCATACTTTAATTATAGATTTCAGTCCTTAAATTTTAAAATATAAAAGAATTACATAAATGCGTCTTGCACAAATTTCAACCATTCAGGAGGGAAAAATACAAAAGAAATAGAAACAAACGACCTCAATATTTACTTTCCTAAACTGCAAACAATATTTCTGATCATGTGGAAATGTTACATCTCCTTACCCCCACCCCCTCCCCCCCCCAATAACCACAACGAAATTACAAAACAATAAAAGCCGAGAGAAACAAAAACTTAAAAAAGCCCTAACCGTGACCTTTGCACAGTCCTGTCCAGTTAAGTCAGCAAAAACATGCACAATTTCTACATAATCAAATCAAGGATTAAGAATAAAAAGCAAATTTAAAAGAAAACCGGATGCCATCTGAAGGGTAATAGTACCAAAATTTGTCATCAGGAATGTCGACAAGGCCTGTATCTATGTCAGCTTTCTGTAGTAAGGATTAGTTGAAGTCGTCGTCATGAAGGCCACCCAGTTGAAGTAATTAAGAAGCCAACGACTGTAATTAATAGTCAACATTGAGAAAGCTCTCATAAGCTGTTCCGTTTAATGTCATGTTAACATCATCCCAGTTCTCAATGTGCTCCAGCAATGGTCCTTTGTGTATCTTGACCTGTCGGCTTGTCAAGTTCATCTGCGGTAATCCTAGAAACTCTTGAACATCTGCCAGTTTCTTCATTTTTAACATGCAAGAAAATGAAAATCAACAGAAAAGGAGGATTGGGGGGGGGGGGGGGGTTCGTTAATCATAAGAAGGCATGCAGCAGAGAAGAGGATTATAAATCATATTCATAAAGTAAATAATCATGTTCAAAATCCAAACATTGATCAGGGAATTATATCATGAATAATTACGAGTGACAAAGAAAGAAAACAAAATATGACAATAGACTTGGAATTAGTTAAAAAACAAGACTTGTGGATTAGAGTAGAACATGTAAACCAAATACGACTGCACAACTTACCATTAAAAAAATAAATTTATGATGACATTATATAGTTTGATAAAATCATAAATAAAAGAAGTTTGATATAACACTTACAGTGTGATTCTTAATTAGATCCTCATAGTACAGAACGATATGCCTAGTGCTGCTAAAGTACTCAATTGCCTTCATGGCAGTAGACTCCATTTGTTTCAAATCCATCATCAACGATGTTGAATTAATAGTAGGCTTGTATCTCGAAAGTGTATCAGCCTACAACAAGTAACCAGCAAAGTAATCAAGATCACACAACTATGTACATATGCACACACACAAGAGAGAGAGAGAGAGAGACCTCTTCAAGTGAGTGCACATGTGACTTATGGGTGCCATTCAATAACTTAGCATGTCGATCATACGAATTTGCAAGCATGGAAACCATTCGACGCAGGGTATTTCTTCGAAAGAGAAGTATTGCAGAAACACCCCTGCTATTGAAGTACTCTACAACCTCTTTATGGTTCTCCATCAACCCCTGTATTAACCATGTCAACAACTGTTAAACGACCTGCAGTTTCTCTCAAGGGACCAACCTTTAAATTGAAACAATATAATAAGATAGAGGATATGTAACTAACAACTTAACAATCAACTGCTGCCAAATGCTTAACAAAATGGGTCAGCTTAAAAACTGGAAGTACCCCCTAATCAGTTTTCTTGCCCCCAAGTGCAAAATTTCTGATATATATAGAAGTAGGATTTCTGTTTCTAGATTTCTGAAAATGCTGCCTTTTGTGATTTATCATTTCAGGCTACTCGATTAGGAAACAATAATTAATACGCAGCAGCTTCGACAAAAGCTCTAAATCCCTTGGGTAATATATCTACTGGCTCTTACTGAATCAATATACTCCCCGATTACTTATGGGTTGCATTAGATGCCATCCTGAAACAATAAATTTTGGTAGAACAAGATTTTGAGAAACCGCTAGTCCATGAACACTTCAATAAACTACAATGAATATATCTTTCTTTTCCTCGTCAGATATTATGTGAATGTTGATCATTAATATCTACTTTTACTTAAACAACAGTATATGTACTGAAAGCCAATGTTTAAAAAAAAAGTGATAATCCCGTTCCTTTCTAACATCTAAATGTGTGTTTCAGTTTGCAAGCATCTGATTAGTGGAACCGTACAATAATCAGCACCACAAGAGAAGTTCATGCTATACGTTTGGAATCATGGAATGGCAAGAATATGGTTCCCTCCAGGAGCACCCAAAGCACATTTTCTAGTGAACAATTCCACATCTCAAATAAGTCATGTTACAATAAATTTTCAAAATTGGTACTCCAACAAGACACGCTCTCTTTTTCTAAAAACATGCATAACTTTCACCCCTCCCCCCCCAACCCAACCCAACCCAACCCAACCCAACACACAAAAAATGTGATACATCCAAACAATATGCAGACCTCGTCCCTAGTTTCAATTCATTCTATTGAACAGAACCTCGTTGCACTTAAATAAAAATGGAGGTCAAGGATAGAGAAACATGGGCCTTTATTGATTACTCATTGATCCTTTCATAAGTAATTAAGTTTAACCCCACTGAATGAAAAAAAATTCCTAATCGAGCCATCAAGCAAGGAAATATGATGCAACATTCTTTCCAAATTCCAAGTGTTTTCTAATGTATGACCTCTCGGCATCCTCATTTAGGTTTCCTAACTTATTCTAACCTCTATACATGTTCTACAAGTTTACTATAAATGAAACTATGAAAGTCATTCTTCCTATATCACATATGAAAAGCCCATGTATTCCAATTATACAAAATAGCTTCATTCACTTTAGTGCCTCAGTAATTTTAAAAGTTAAACCATATTTTTCCCACTGAACTGAACCTCAATTTACATTTGCATCACTGAATTGACTTTTTTTTACAATCAACTCATTGAACTGATATTTTTTTCGCTAAATTATTTGACTTGTAACAGAAACACATATAGGAGAGGGCGTATCCATGTCATAGGTTGCCTGTCATGTGGAAAATAAATTTTTTAAGAGAGTACTAATGAATTCAAATAAATAATATTTGTTCATCATCTCTCTACTACGTCTCCATATCTCAACCACCACACCTCCACCCCATCAGGCAGCATTCACCTACATCAAAACTCGATCAAATCATCATACTTTGAGCATCATCTATGGCTACACATTTGAGTCATACAAACCCACTTCTTAAAATTTCAATTTTGGTTGAAGAGAACCTATATTCTCTCTCCTCTATTCTCTCACTCACTATACGTGGGCATGCATGTATATATGTGTTCAAAGTTTCCTCGATTGCATCTTTGTTTCTTTAAAACCCAATTGTAGCCCTGTTATAGACTAATTAAGTATGATTTACTCAACTAAATTACAAACCCAAATTACAACCTAATTTCAGTTTCAAAAAATTATCTCTCTGCTAGAGACCTATTTTCATGTTCTACCAATTTAAAACAAATCGATAAAATTAATCTTCTCCCCACTGCATTCACTCGATCTCCGGATCATAAACACCAAACTATGCCTCAAATTTCTTTATTCAAATTCGGTTCAACTTACTATTATCCCCAATTTTTCATCACTTAATTTTACCTTATATTAATAAGAATTTTGACGAGTTATCATTATTGAAGAAGAGTGATTAGGATCTGTCTTCTAGGTCAAGGGATGAGAGTATTTTGATTTAGAGGAAGATAAAAGGAACAGGGGTTTGGAGAGGTGGGTGGTTGTGGTGAAGTAAAAATTGAACAGTAGTAAGCATGAATTTAGACTGAATTTGTTTAAATTGTATTACTTATTTAGTTTGTTTAATTAACTCATTTATATAAGTCTTTTTTTATGTTTAATTAGTTTAATTTTTATTTTGTTTAGTTGTTTGTTATGAAATTAAGTTTGATTCAATTTAATTTAATTTAATTTTCCAACTCACATTCTATCTCCTCATCAACATACCAAGTAGGTGCCACATAGATTGACCGTCAAGATTTTAACGGAATAGACGGATTTTTGAATTTTTGTAAAAAAATCATTGTTCAATAAGTTGACTAGAAAAACGTTAGTTCAGTTATGTAAATGTAAATTGAGGTACAATTCAGTAAGTAAAAAGTGATTTAACCCGTAATGTTAAAAGAACTTAATTAAAATCTCCAAGCTGGTCCATTCCTATGAATTCCCTTCTTATCTTGCATATATGGCAACTCTAGGCCAAGGACCCCAAAATTTTCCTTTTTTCCCTCAAGAGAGAAATTAAGAATTAAAAGAAGGATCTAACGTTTAAAGAACCCAACAAGATTGTAGTCGGGACCCATAAATTGAATATGCTCTTTCGAAAATCTAATATTGATGACACTTATGCTGTTAGATCAAACATAAAATTTCAGGTTCACTGATAACTCCACAATCCAATTAACAACTTAACATGTTTATGTATATATTCAACCATCCGCAAGTGCAACATTAATTTAACCATCCTACTAATACTACTATTGCTATTATTGAAAACTACGTAAACAGATATTTTGATTATTTTCAAAGACCCCTAAATGTGAGGTGATGGAATCATCATAAGCAACCACAAAGTAACATTCTCAGTCATCTAATAGAAATATAAATTAAATAGAACAGACATTAGGTACCTGATTAAGCATCCACTTGAAGCCAATGGCAGCTGAGCACTGATTCTTGGAAGCACTGGTATACCAGTCCAAATTGTAAACTCTATCCAGAGTGCTCACAATTGATGAAATATTAATTCTCCTTTCTTTAACGGAGAATATTTCACCATTGGAACTTACATTTATATGACTGTTTAGAAGTGTTTCAAACCATCCACTTCCAGATCTCTGCATCGATATAATTGCAAACAAACGTACGGGATTACAGGCACACTCGGCCCTGGCAATACACCAAACCAGAAATTGAGCAAATCTGTATGAGACTCAAATTCAAAAAACAAAAAACAGTATTTCTCAATTACCTGCAAAATGTTCTGGGTTTTGGGTAATGCAAGAAGGGAATTTGGGAGTGATCTACTGCATAATCATGACAAGGCCTCACAATGACTTTAAAATTTACAAATTTAGACTTGGTGTGCATGTTTATTTGCTTGAGACAAATTGAGCAGATAAAAACACTGCAGACCATTGCAACAACCAAAGCTATCATCCTTAGGAATACAGGAGATTTTTTGGGAGGTCTTATGATGATAGTATCCTGTTGTCAAAATAAAAACAAAAAGGGCCAGATGTCAATAACAGACTAAAATTAAAAAGAAAGTCAATTGGGCATTTGGGTGTATAAAATTAAAATAAGACTAGCATTTGCTTCCTAATCTGCCAATTGTAGACATAGCAGGATATCCATAAATAGTTCCTTAGTCAGAGTGTACACAAAAAACAACTCTAGGATAAAACTACAGATAATTAAGCAAGAATGCTACATGTGGATATAATTATGTAAAACACTATTATGGGGAAAAAAATCTCAGACCCAGATCAGAACAAGCATGAATGAACATTAAACAATGTCCGCTACCAATAAATGAACATTATTTATCAACAAAACTATGAAGAACAATTGTGAATAAAATGTAAATATGGTAACAGTTAAAAAGAAAAAGACTTTCAGACCATGGTCAATAGAATGCAATGTGGTGTTTAAAAATGCCCAAAAATGGCATCTAAATTAAGCAGAACCCAAATTAGGCCGTGCAAAGGATGAATATCAAAATTTCATAGTATACCCATCTAGAGTTAGTCCCACACTCCCCAACTAAAACAAATCTTTAAACTTAAAAAGGGGATAATTTTTTATTCTCTTCAAGAAAATAGTCTTTGACAGCCTCGAACACATATCACACTGAAGATATAACTAATTTAAACCTTCCAGCAAAAAAGGGAAAGAAAAAAATCAATATCCCATCCATAACAGCCCATTACTTGAATAGAAGCTAAAATTTGAAGAAAATGAAAAAGAAAAAAATGCATAAAAATCTTACCTTGTTCACGATACATATGAATTCAGCCATCTGGATACCAAGGAGGGAATGGGTTTTCTTTCTTCTTCTTCTTTATTTCTGCCGGCAGAGCTCAGATTATTCTGTTCTTAAACCCTCTTTTGTTTTTACTCAGCTGCCGCTTCTTCCTCCTCCATAGAATGCATCAGGAGAGAGAAAGATGAGAGAGAATGGATCAGGAGAGAAGACATTGTTTCTCGTGAAGAACAAACCCCATTAAATCTTTTAACAGCTGGGATCCTCTTTCTGTTTCTCTCTCTATCTCTCGTACCGGCCTTTTCCAGATTAATACTACTACGTTATAGATTTTGGGACTCCCAAAAACCTCATTTATAAGAGCAATGCTACTATCACATATTATCTCCATTCTTAAAAAATTATCTTTTAAGATTTTATCACATAAATTAAGAAAGTCATTTAGTATCAATAAAATGTATTTAAAATTATATCACTATTCTTTTATGAGAAATTAAAAATTATTAATATAAGAAAGAGAATTTATTAGGACAATGAGAGAAGATAGGATAATATAAGAAAGTAAATAATTTATTCTTCTAAGAAGTTATAAACGACAAATATTTTAGAATAAATTTTTTCTTCTAAAACGACAATCTTTTAGGAACGGAAGGAGTAAAAACTATTCCCTCCGTTCTTAAAAGATTGTCGTTTTAGGAAGTAATTTTTGTTCCAAAAAGATTGTCGTTTTGAGTTTATCAATACACATTAACTATATTTTTTCTATTTTACCCTTATTTAAAGCTTTCTCTTATTTAAAAAAAAATTCCTTCTCAATGATTCTTATTCAATTCAATGCTATAATCTACCCCCGCCATTTCTATATGTAAGTCGTTTTAGACTTTTTTTGTTATTCCTAATTATTTGTTGTTTGTGGTTATCTAGGAGAATTGATCACTATTTTTTTTAAATTGTCCCTTATTACTCCACCTAATAATTAAGGTGTTTTATGGGGAGAGAGAAATGGAAAGAAAATGGAGTAAGAGTAAATGAGACCATTAAATTTTTTTAGGAGTAAATGTATATAGAAAATTGTTAATATGTTATTGAAGAGAGAATATGAGATAAGTGAGGTGAAAGGTATTATAGACAATTGATAATATAGTTAATGCTTTTCAATTATTTCCTTAATTATTCTACACATGTCTAAAACGACCTATATTAAGGAACGGAGGGAGTAAGTAGTAATTGGTTGAATTGAATAAAAAATATTGAAAGAGAATAATTTGTTGAGACAATTAATAAGGGTAGTATAGTATTTTCGCTAGGTATTAATTACATCCCTTGATCTGTGTACATTAATTTTAAACGACAATCTTTTAAGAACAGAGGGAGTACTCACATAACTCTCACATATACACATACATACTACGGGTTCCCTCCTAACATGCGAAATCCGCGATATATATATGTGTATGTGAAAATTATCTGATAGAATTTATGTGATAATAGCATTATTTTATTTATAAATAGTAGGAGTTGTAGGCGTGTGATCCATTTGTCCTCGTTAGAAATGCCGTAATCTAATTTTAAGTGGAAGTGGTCCAAGCTCACGACTTGTATTCTACGACTCCAGACGAGAAGCATTCAAACTCCGACAGGAAGCATACCAAAAGCACTTGAAGACTATTAGTCTTTGACTTTTGTTTTCTTAATTGCTATCATCAATTTTAAATACCCTGCTGATAGGAATAATAATACTTCTCTCCGTCCCATAATAAATGATATTTTAGAGTTAAGTATAATTATTAAAAAATAATTATATAGTAGTAGTATTAAATATAGTATCATTTATCTATAATACCCTTTATGTTAATAAGAAGAGAGAGAGAATTAAAAGCATCTGGGTATTGAAGTAATAATAATGAGTGATAATTTTGAAAATATTATAATTAATGCTCCTAAATTTTCTAAAACATCAAATAATTTGGGACAAATAAAATCACCTAAAATATCACTTATTATGTAACGGAGAGAGTAATAACAACATTCTCATAGTTCTAACCTAATTTCCCAACCACAACAAAGACATCTATTCTATTAGAAATACTTTCTTTCTTTTTCTTTTCTTTTTTCATAAAAAAAAAAATTCAATTGTAAATTTTATAATTGATGTTTGTTCTATGTTTATCAACTTAAATTTATTGAGTGTTTGACCTGTTAATAATTAATATCATAATGAAATTGTGATGATAAAGTTAAAAATATTGTGTCATTTTATGTCGTTATTAAAAAGTCTCTTTTTTCTTTCTTTTGAGAAAATATATTAGTATGAACGAGCGGGCTCGGCCCAAACTGGTCGGGTGAGTGGCGGGTCAGCCCAGCCCGCAGGTCTGGACTAATTTATACTTATTTTTTGCTATTTTTTGGGTTTGGCCCAAACGGGCCGGGCGAATGACGGACCGGACCAAAAACGGGCGAGTCAAAGAGGCCCGAATTTTGCTGGGCTAAAAATCTACAACCCAAAGCCCGGCCCGTGGGCTTAAGCCAAGTTTTGTCAGGTCTAAGGTGCTGTTTGATTGGCTCTTAATGCCTCTGAATGGCTTTACCTCTGATTCGGTCAGAGGTAAATGTTGTTTGGCAAAAAAAATTTTATCTCTTAATGACTCTAAAAGGATTAGACATGAAAACTAATCTAAAGCATTCAGAACAAGGTCTGAGCGAAAAAAAATAAATTAGGACAAAAATAACCTCAATCACACCAGACCACTCCACTCCACCACACCACCGCACCACACGGCCACACCAGATGGAGGAGGGGAGGGGGAGCAAGGGCAAGGCAAGGCAGGGGAGGGGAGGGGAGGGGAGGGGAGGGGAGGGGAGGGGAGGGGAGGGGGCGGGGGTAGATGAAGAAGAAGAAGAAGAAGAAGGAGCAAGGGTGGGGGTGGGGGAGGGGAAGGAGGGACGGCAGGGATGGGGGGGAGGAGAGGGGGCCGGCGGCGGATGGGATGGGGGAGGGATGGGGGAGGGGAGGGGGAAGAAGAAGAGCAATGATGGGGGGGGGAGGGAGGAGGGTCGGCGGGGATGGGGGATGGGGGATGGGGGAGGGGGAAGAAGAAGAGCAGTGATGGGGGGAGGGGGAGGGGGAGGGGGAGGGGAGGGGGCGGCGGCGGATGGGGGGAGGGGAGGGGGAGCAGGAGCAGGGGAGGGGAGGGGGAGCAGGAGGGGGGAGGTGGGAGGGGGGCGGCGTAGATGTAGAAGAAGGAGCAGTGTTTTTTTTTTTAATTTTATTTTATAGTTTTGTTTAGAAGGTTAAAATGGTAAAATATTTTTATTCAGACATTTTGAAAAAAGTAATTATCAAACTAATATTTTTTCATTCAGATACAATTCTATTCAGATACTCTATATTATTCAGACGTCTAAACTGTTCAGGTCTTAACACTCAGTTTTATCAAACACCACCTAAGTATATGAAACCTTCTTTGTGTGTAATGGGGGAAAATTATATTTAATTAAAACATTGAGTATAGTTAACAAAGTGTATTTGCATAGCATACTTCATACTTTCATTCAATTTCTAACGATCCTTTTGATTAATAATTTCCAACACCGCAAATTTTGTGGCCTTCTTGATCTTAAGAACGAGTTTGAAATACATACATAAAAGTACGCGAGAGCTTTCGCTAAGAAAAATAATTGAATGTGCGTCAAAAAATGCTTACACTTTGTGATAAAAAAGGAAAATAATTTAGAGTCATTTTATATAGTATCAAAAATAAGTTAATTTTGTTAGGAGTAAACACAATGGCATGGTACATAAATTAATACCAATACATGAATAGTTATTATTTGTTGCAAAATTCGACACATGTTAGTAGTAATATAAATAGTTTTCCAATAATTTTGACTCTGTTTGTTTACATCTGATTGCCTCTTAATGGACTGCCTCTTATTCGTTAAGAGGCATGATGTTGTTTGTTTGTTTTTTGTTACCTCTGAATGCCTCTTAATCGGTAAGACAGAAAATGAAATCTTAATAATTAAGAGGTACCTCTTAATGAAAATTTTTTGATTATTTTTTTTATATAAATATATTCAACAATATTATTAACTCATTTTTATTAAATTGAATATTTAAAATTATTAAATAAAAATTTACCCTTTAAAATAATAAAATAGTGTCATTAAGAGACAACTTACTTTTTCGTTATCAAACAGATTTTTAGATTCAGACCTCATAACCATTCAAATGATCTAATTTATTAAGACATCATAATCATTCAGATCTTAATCGCCAGATTTATCAAACACAACCGCTCCTAGATAGTGGGTTCTTCAAGTCGACCAAGAGAGGTATTAAAAAACAAACTCAAAGTTGGAAAAAATTATTTGTGCCCCACTGCCCCTTGAGTGCCACTACACATCAAGATATGCAATAAATTACGAATTATCATCTTTATTTCTCTCAAATTACTATAATTAGTGTTTTGAGTATTTAGTAGTATATTTGAAGTATTTAGAAATTCGAGTTCACCTAATTGAAAATTTTATTCGTTTATTCTAAACACAATTTATTTAATTTACAAGCGCAGCGTTTGAGATTCAGACAAAACACAGTAAAAAAACTGCCACAAATTATGCAACCAAATAAACTCATTATAAATTACATATTAATCAAATAATTAAATATCCGAAATTATGAACCACCAATCGTGCTTGGTTGAGATTAATGATGAGCTTGATTAAGAAAATTATTTAAGTTGAATTTTCTTAAGCATCTAAGTTTCATGTCTTTGGTGGAAGAAGGCACCTTTACCTAAAAACAAGCTAGAGAGATGGATCATACTCATTTTTATTAATTAGTAGTCATTCTTTAAAGAAGTAAAAGTTGGTTTGATCATTAAAATTTGCTTGAATTTGAAGACACGTTCAATCAATTGGCCGGCCCGACCCGGACTGAGCTAAGGAGGACATTATTGCATTTTGCTGGCTGCGTCTGGCCTCGCTTAACTTAAGGCATCACTCATCATGCCATAGTTTTTGTTAATGTAAATTGGGCTGTCATGGTACTCCCTACATTTCTTAATATAAATCGTTTTAAAGTTATGCACAAGTATTAAAAAAATAATTATATAACATTAAATATAAAAATTTCTTAACATATGCTTTTAGGGCACATATTAAACACACAGATCAATGAAATATTTTTTTGAATTGTGTGCATATTTTCTTAAACTTTGTGCAAATACAGAAATTAAGAAAATATGCACACAGTTCAAGAGAATATTCTCTTGAATTGTGTATTTAGCATGTGTCCTTAGGATATATGTTAAGAGAACCCTTAAATATAATACTCCCTCCATTCCTTAATAATTGACGTTTTGGAGCTTTGAACAATTATTAAGGAAGTTACAGCTCCTATAAAATATGGAAAAAATATAGCCTTGGAAAAGGAATTATAAGAGAGAGAAAGAGAGTTTACCACATCAACAAATTATAAAATTATTGTAGAATAAGTTGTGTCTCTAACACTACTCTAAAATATGAATAACGCTAAATACACAACTTATTCTACAACTATTTTATAACTTGCTGATGTTGCATACTCCACCTCAGCTTTTACGTGGGGCCGAAGACTACATTGAAGTAATTTGTTCATCAATATGCTGATGTGGAGTATACCACATCAGCAAATTATAAAATTATTATAGAATAAGTTGTGTCTCTAACACTACTCTTAAGATATTAAAAGATGAAGAAAAAATAGCCTTGAAAAAGGAGAGAATTAAGGAAAATATTAAATATTTAAGGGTAATTTAGGAAGTAATGTAATCAATATCTCCTAGAAATCTACAAACGTCAAATAAAAAGGAACAAAATCTTCTCTCTAAAACGTCAGTTAATTAGGAATGGAGGGAGTATCAATTGTCTATATTATCCTTGTATTGAAAAAAGAGAGTATTATTTATTGGGCAAAAAATAGTGAGAAAACCAAAGTTATATTTAATACTTGAGGTAATATTAAAAATTAAATAATTAATGCTTACTTGAAATTCTCAAACAACATATATTAAGGTAAGGGATGGAGGGAGTATAAATATATTAGATTTTGAACATACCATGTGATATGGATTGCATTTTACTCCAGCACTTTTTAATTCAAATGTGTTTAATAATATAACAAAAGTGCCTTTCTTGTATAAATTTTAGATGTAAAAGCACCTGTGGGAAATTTTTTTAAAAAGATAAAGTGTTTTTGAAGTTCAATTCACATAAAAAATTTCCAAAATATTTCAATAAAAGTGTTTTTAAAATATGTTCACTGAATACTATTTAATTTTAAATAAAAATGTTTCAGTTTACGACATTGCTCTTCATGCATTCAATATGTTGTGATCTCTATTAGAAATCATACTAAGGTCAATTATTTTACAAAGAAGTGAACTTTCATTTTTTTATATTTTTAATTTTGTGTTTTGTTTTGAGTCCAGATAAGAATATTTTTATTTATAGTAGTTAACACCTTTAGACCGAGTCATAGGTCAACAACTGTTAGCCTCTTAACGAGTTGACACGGATGGCATGATAGGAGAGACAAATATTGCACAAAAAACACTAGACAGGGTGCATTGGAAATTAAGTCGGTCAAAAGGGCTATTTTTTTTTGGAATTTGAATAGAACGTGCCCTTTTCGGTAATTTGCATGTTCCACTTACTACTATTGTATTATTAAGATGCTCACTCTTTTTATGTTGGGGGCAAGAGGATGCTCATAGTCTTAGGTTAATAATTACGAGCTACAACAAATTAAAATTAAAATTAAAAGTTAGAGAGACAATTCATTTAACCATAGGCTCCTGATTTAACAAATTCATTTATCCGTAACAATATTTAAATTTCACGAATGTTAAACTTTTCAATTTATTTTTCTTGGGGTGGTACTCGTGTCAAAAACCTAAAGAGTCCAGCAAAACAGAACTCTTAAACTGCCATCTTACCAATGCAATGCCCTCTTTTAAGTATCAAGGTCTGTACAAGACGAGGTAATTCGTTTAATGAAACAGAATACAAACATCAATTTTACTATGTAGAGTCCATCCTAGTTTTTCAGAAATCATCATCATCATTGTAATAATAATAATAATACATAAAATATTACCCCGAATTTAAAACTCCTAACATTAATCATCATCTTTTCCCCGACTAACTAAAAAAAAATAATGAAAAGAAGCAAAAAAAAAATCACAAGCCGAGACAAACTAGGTTATGACCACCCCCTCAATCATCTTAACTAGAGACCCAGTGGCAACTTTTTGTACAGCTAGAAGAAATTCTATGACACAATTGAATAAAATAATATTCAGAATAAATAAACAAATAGTTCAGTTTTGCACAATATACATTCAAAACTATGCAAATATCTGCTGAATTACAGTCTCGGCATTCCCATTGTACTGCACTAGAAGATGGATGGCGTCCGCCCTTGGCAAAGCCAGAAATTCCTGCACCAATTTCTAATATAAACAAGCAGCAACAATCTAACAGCGTCTATTTTAGTAAAATTATCTCAACAATCATATATTTCATATAATAAGAGAAGGCCAAGAAAAAATGATAGCTAACACTATGTTTTGCAATATCTGGGACCACGAAATGGAATCAGACAAGTACATTATTAACATAGAAAAGTCTTTTTTCTGATGACTAGTAAAAAGGCACCAGTCACTATAGCTAATGACAATAAATTTTGTGGTTTAACCCAACACATGCTAGATTGAAAACACAGAATATACGAGTGACAAATAAGGGGTATTTTGTTTTGCTCTTGTGATAAAAAAGAGGTTGGAAGAAAATATCATGAGCTTTAAAGAAAGTGCAAAGCTCACCATCACTTTAAGTATTGCATTTTCATCACAAACAACATCTCTGGATGATACTTGAGTTGGGCTGTTACCATCTTCCTGCATCCTACTGCTTGAAGATACAGTAACTTGGGAAGAGTCGTGAGTGCAAGTATCTGCATTACACTTGGAAGCAGCATCGGCAAGTAAAGGAGTACTAATCTCTTTTAGTGAATCGATCTTTAGAAGACCTTCAAACCCATCCTTACACATTTGAAGTTTAAACCACTCGCTGTGTGTGTGAAGTGTTGCTCTTATTATCTTCATAAGCCGGGGTTCTTCAATACCAAGCCTTCTAGCTATAGCAACCTACGAATGGTCAACGTCAATGCTTAAAAGCTAGATTGAGAAGAAGAAACACCGGAAAGAATGTTCTACTATCTCAATAAAAATGAACACAGTCCAATGAGAGTAGAAGCCAGGAACAGTCCATGTATGCACGGTAGATACCAAGTTGACTAATTCTGCAGATATTCATAAACTATATTCATCTTTTGCAGAAACCACTTGACCATTACATAGAGACAAAAGAGTAGACTGCAAAATGTAGATCAACAGCATATAATTTTCAACGGCATGGAATTTTCAACTCGACTACTAGCCATTGATTTTTATAAAACACAGGGAAATGACTATACTTTGATTTGCGGTCCAAATGTTGACATGTATGAAGACTATCAGTTAGTGCCCCCTTTCCTACCTTACATCCCATCAAAAAGTGTTATAGAAAATACTGTCCCATTGAGCATCAGCAGGAAGCAGAGAAAATTATATGCATAATAGGGAACCTGCTAGGATATATTGGAAGGTCGTAAAAGATTAACATTCTTATGGGGAAATGCACAAATAATAATACAATTTTAAGCCTAATAAATATAATACTACGTACATGCAATTGGGAACCTGCTAGGGTTTATTGGAAGATTATAAAAGATGAACATTCTTATTGGGAAACTTTTGCACGTCTAGAAGGGCTAGTTAGGCTGGCTGAGAGTGTAAAATGTGTTCATAATCCAGTGAATCACGGCAAGAAGAAACCACTGACACAAGTTGATGTATTAAATGCAGCAACACCTACTGTGCAAAGGACCTTGTCAGCTAGGCACATATCACAACACAATTCAAGCATAAAAGTCAATAAATGAAATATTCAAATAAAAGCTATAAAATGCATTGGCATAGAATAGAGTCGTCAATTTAGCATGGTGAACAGGTTGACACTCGAGCTATCATTTTACTAATAATAAGTAAACCTCCAATACTGAGAAATGTATTTTAAGTGCATGGCACGATTGCTGCAACCAAAAAGCAGCAAACACATCGTTGCAGTGTAATTTATTCATGTTACAAATGGTGACATACCTGGAGTGAAGTTGCAATAGCATATAAGGGCAAGCCTTCTCCTAATGTCTCTTCATTAGGTCTGAGCAAAGTCAACAATGTCTCCTTTAAGGGCTTCAGCAAAGCTGGATCTCTAGCTGCCAAAGGACCCAAAGAAGCACAAGCAACCTTAAGTGCACTAGAATGATCCCCAGATCTAACCAGCTTAAAAAATTCAAGCTGCAACAGAAGGAATATATAAGTGAATTCCTCGTTAAATCACCAAGCAAGAAGCATTCCACCCACCGCATGCGTAATGATCCAAACTCACCTGCTTAAGTTGGAACAGCAAAGCAGGATTTTGTGCAAAAAAGTTTGGATCCACAGCATTTATTTCTTCAACAACTTCTGCAGCCATTCCTCTGCTCGCTAATTCCTTCATTCCAAGCACAATCTCATACTTATTTTCCCTATTGCTTATAGCATCTAATGTGGATGATTTATCAGAAGCCTGCAGAACAAAAGAAAATCAATAATCAATTCACCATAACAATATTATAATTATAAGTAATACTTGTTGTTATTTTGACATATATGGGCTAGAAATAGTGCTAAATCTTGCTTGCTACTTCCACTTACAACTTCAGGGATGAACTCTAAATCCTCATGTCTCCCCCTCCAACGTTTGCGTTTATTCCTCTCTCCAATTCCCTGACTTCTATTTTTTTGCAGGACTTCCGAAATTTCAGGCTGATTTGTTCCACTTGTACTACAGTCTTCATGGTTACTTGTTATTTCACAAGGGTACCGCTCTTCAATAGTTTGTGCGCTAATCACATCAATATCAGTTTCAGTAGAAACTTCCATGCTAGAATTATTCGTCGAGATTTCAGTACCATGTTTTCCAGATCCATATTCAACATCAGAAGAACAGGTCCCTGATAAACATCCAGGTTCTGGTTGATTAATTTTAATAGGTCCAGAAATAATATGACTTCCTTCTGCTGAAGATGGAATAAAATCAATTAAAAGAAACATTAGAAACGAATAAATACATATTACAATAAAAATAATGTATGATAAAGACAGGTATTCACCAGATGCAATACCAGAATCCACAATTCCCCTATAGATGCAATACTCGTGAACAAGGTCATCAAGAATGGAAACATCTAGCTTCATCCGGCATAACTCATTCTGAAAAGCGTAAAATAAACAATAATGACAGGAAAGACGCTATTTCCAGAAATTTATTGTATATCAATCCCAATACATATTAATAAACACTTGGTTACACCTTTTCGTTCATAAGCAATACAACTAGAAACGTTAAGAACCTGAAATGCCTTGAGTAAGTCACCCTTAGCAAATCTCAAGCTATCAACTGCCCCTTGTCTTGTAAGCTCTACAGCATGAGCAAGGGCTTGTATGTCCACCTGATTTCAGAATCAAACAAGGAATACTACAACAATAAAAACACAAGCTAGAAATTGTATCTATTAGTGTCTGTCAATTTGATGGCCGGGAAAACAAGGAAAAACTGTGCACTCATAGACCCGAAAAAAATTATTGAACTTTTCTTGTGGAATCCGATATCCCCTCTAAGTACTTAAAGTTTTAATGGGCTTTTTAAAACTCTCACCTCATCAAATGGAGGGGCTTCATACAAGCTCTCCTGCAGTTTTGCAGCAGGATCACGTTCCTCTAAGAGCAATCTCTCAGTGAGATCTGAAATGGGTGATGAAATCCCTTGACGAAAGCAAAATCCCTTGTGTATGCTGCAGATTAGAGGGAGACTATCAAATATTGCTAAAAGCACAGATAGATTTTAGTAAAAGTCGAAATATAACTTGATGATACCTTATCAAATATCTCACTGCCATAGAAAAAACTGGGTCATATGCATGTAAATGAGCTCTTAAAACAGAAGACATCAACCCAGCAATGTCAAATCTCCTCTTTTCAGACCACTGGAAAAAGCATATCAAAAAATATTACGAAAAATCCACTATAATATACTCATGTTGCAAAAATTGGTAGAATCAATTGGGCCGTGTAAATATATGGGCATGACAGCCCATAAACTCACTATCCAGAACTTCACTACATAATGCATCATCATCATCCTTTAATCAAGACTCAGAAAATAAAAAATCTACTATAGATAAAATTTGTGAATTCTGGACACCTATATCATGCAATAAATACTCTGTACACTAGGGACCTTTAAAACATAACCGCGGGTACATGAGAAGTGTGCCATAGATATTTTCCATTCTCTTTCCATCCCAAATGGGGATCCACATCTTAAAGGAAATTGAAATAAAAATTAACTCTAACATAATAAAACACCCAAGCTTGAAACCTAAGAGGCAAGGGTTCGGGTGCGGGAATACGCGTGTGTGAGACGGGAATATGAGGGTAATATACCATTTTATTTTAACTTGGAACCATAGGGGTGGAGTTAAAAAAGTTACAAACTGCAGAACTAAAATTAAAATTTTGAAATAATGTTGGGGCACTTTTCTGTAATTTGGCCATTATATTACTCCACTGTCCCACGATAAAAGTCCTTACTATTTTAGGTAGTCCCAAGTTAAATGTCTACTTACCTTGAATAACCTATCTTTACAATAATTAGCCTATAATACCCTTACTATTAATTGTCATATTTATATTCTTCGTGCATATTTATGAAGCATCACTAGTCATGTGTAAAAACTACGCAATTAAATGAGAATTTGAATATGGACAATTTTGTCATTTTCCACTTTTAATATGTGCAAAAAGTCAACCAATACTTTTGTCTAGGGAGTAATAGACTACAAAGGTTACACAGGTAACCTGGTTACGACCTACGACTTACGTCGATTTGGAGAAAAGAAAAGAAAGAGGAGAAAATAAGAGAGCATCCCCACGGTACCAAACTGAGCAACAATCGACATCAGGACAGCATAATCGGTGGCAATAGCAAGGATTCTTTACTTTTTCTCTCTCTTCTCTTTTTCCTTTTTCCTTTTTCTCACTCTTCTTGTCTCTTTTCTTCTCCTCTTTTTCTCTATTCGATTGTGGTGGCTGTTCAATTTTGGTGGGAAGATGAACCCTTTCTTTGTAGATTATGGTGGGAAGATGAACTGGAAAACAAAAAATCAAACAATTTGGGATACACCATTTTCCGCACCCCGTGAATATCCCACTGCACCGCTGCTGCACCCGCTCCCCACCCGCACCCCGTGCGCAGTTCGTGAGCTAAGTGCCACACCCTGCTTCCTAGCTTGAAACTACTTGAATATTTTGATACCACGACCTTCAAATAGGACCTTCTTTTGGGACGTAATAAAAAGGAAAAAAATGGATTCCTAATTTGGAATCAGGAGTATTTCCAACTCAGCTGGAAAAAAAATCAAAAGTCATTACAACCAAGATTTTAGCTGCCTCCGCTGTCATATCATAAATCAATCAACTACCTATTCAGTAAGGAAATGCAATGGATGAAACATAAATTTGTGTTGAAGCTAAAATTCAAAGATATCTATTTCAGGGTTCCTGTCCTCACAATAAATAAATTACTTAGAAACCTATATAAATCCATAGAAAGAGTTGCTTGCTACAATATTTTGGTTCTCTTATATAGTTGAGATTAGGCTAAAAGCTTATACCATAACCACCAATTTTCTACTCTACTAAATTCACAGACTTAATGGATGATATCCTTTAAAACTCTCTTTCAACTTCATCTTATCCTCCCCTTCAATCAAGCCCATAATCCATAGCATGAAATATTGTACTCCTACATTTGCAGTAATTATACTACTCAACTATCAAATACTTGTTCATCAATCGACAACTGAATAACTTTTATACAGGGTTGACAGTAGAGGCCTTGCCTTCCGAAACACAAAAAAAAATGTCCCATAATATTTTTTGATAATAATAAAACTTTACGCTTTCATAGTAAGCAGAAGTTGACCTCCTTTGATTTCATCCCAATCAGTTGTTTAATGTCAAGTGCTCTAACCCAATAGATAAGTGTATAATATTAATTTTTTCTTTACTTGTATACACAGTCATATAACTAAGCATATAAATAAGAGCATACTTTTATTATTTTTTAATCGTTCTACTTGTGCACAGATTCTTAAGCCTAGCTGAAGCACTACACAAATTCATCCGGACACTAATAAAGTAAGTTCCATAGCTCATAATGATATTTGTTGATTTGGCATGTTGGCACTATTAAGCACAATTATTACACCAATGCTAAATCAAAAAGTACATATGATAAAGGAGTAATAACTGATCCAAGAGAGAAAATTTACTGGCTACTGCCTACCTCATCTGCCACAGGAGAATTCTGATCATCTTTATCATAAATAAAGGCCAGTAGGACATGCTTAAATTCCTCATACGCTTCCTAATGACCAAACAAACATATGTCAGGGCCAAAGAGAACCAAAAAATATATACAAGAAACCGTACCTCATTCGTGTAACAACATTACCCAAGTACATCAAAAATATTCTACAAGAGCAACAAGAAAGGACTTTGATTAAAGAACCTCAAATAGCTTTAATCTAGAGCATTTTAGATGATAATTCAGAACAACAAAGACGCCATCAGAAAACCATTATTTTTTTAATATTTTTTAAAAGTTGCAGTTTTAAATAACCTTCATTGTTAATGTCATAGATATACCTTAGTAATGGTATAGGACCTCCATCCCAATTCCCAATTCAAAGGCCCATCTTTCTTTTTGAGAATGTCCCAAATCCAAACAAAGAGCCTAGTTCTAATTAAGCACAAAATTTCAGCATTTTCAAACTTACCATCCAATAGTGGTTGCAAAGACTTTGGTTAGGTGGGCCATAAGAACCTAATTACTTCATCAAAAGATTTACGTCACATGGGGCTTTCTTTTCAAGGACAAAGAGAGAAGTAAAGTAAAAAATGACAAATATGACTCAATAAACTCAGGTCCTCTGATAGTTGAAACAAGGAAATAACAATTAATAACGGATTTTTAATTTCAAGTTGATCAGTTAGAAAGGCAATTAATCGCAAAATCCCCTATTTAATAAAGTAGGATAAGAGAGTGTGTATGCAATACAGTGGTATAGAACTAAAATAAGCAAAACACACAAACAGGGAGGGTTAAAGAACATTCCATACAGGATAAGCATCAAGGGCACAAGGTGCCAGCGCGTTTCGCAGGCACTTTATGGCAGAATCACGATCCTCCAAAGTTCCTTTCCTTAGAAGCTCAATAAATTTCTGGACAGAATTTATTATAAAACTAAATAAGTACAAGACAGTAAACAGCATGCTGCTTACAGGTGTGACATTGATTTTTTATAATAAAATACTCCCCTGTCTTCAAAATGATGAATAAAGGTACAATTATTTTTGTCCCAAAATAATGAGATAAAGCTCATAAAGTGAAGGTAATTATGTCATCTAGTGCGGTCCATTAGTATAAAAAATAAAATTACTTGTCACTTTACGAATCTTGTGGGACCAAATTTGGAACTTTATTTACTCTCTTTCATCTACTTTTGCTTATTTTAATATTTACAAAATTTGTACTTTGTTCATCCTTTTAAGGACAGGCAGAGTAGTGGACATGGATTAAACTTCTAACATTCTTATACTTGAAAATAGATATCCAATTTGTAAAGAAATTGAGTCCAATCTTGTATAAAATGATTCATTCTATGTACAATTTGCTTGAGATGATCATGCGTGTATTTTCCTTTTAGGTGATATCATGATTTACATTTTAATTAATATATGAAAGGAATTTGTTTTTGTTGATAGCAAAGAAACTGTTTACCCGAAGACCCTTTTAACATAGGCATAGACAAAGGATATATCACTTTATGGTAAACAATTTAATCAATGTGTAGTACAAAAGCAATTTTTTTAAAAAAATAAAAGAAAATAAAATTTACTTTAAAGCATTTATACCACTTATTTGGGAATCCTGGCCCCTGGCCGCTTATACAATTTTAGGTAAAATTCTCGTTTTTTTACTACTCAACTGAACCTAAATCTACGAATAAGCTACCTTATTAATTACTATTATGAAAGAACAATAGAATTAAATTGAAGTAAAAATATTTTCCATCCAAAAAGAAGCGAAACCTGCTAAGCGTACCTGCTTGTGTAAACGAAAGAGAAGGCGGTGATCGTCGAGGACGAAAGGCGAGTGCAGACGGAGGAGATCAATGGCGGAATCAATGTCTCCAAATTCTAGCAACCTTCTGATCTGGTGAATCAGTAATCGCGACTGATAAGAAGAGGAATATGAAGATGGAGAGGAAACGGGTGATGAGTCTTCGATTAAGTTTTCGGATTTTGCGAATTCGATTATTAGGGTGTCCAGGGTTTCCCAATTTACATGTATCGAATCCATGAAATCTTCTTCTGTATTTTGCAATTGGAGAAAGACGAACCGGAGCGGACGGGACTGGAATTTCCCAATTGCAAAAAAGGCGGCGACCAAAGATAAAAATAAATAATTAAATAAAAGGAAATTGGAGGTTAAACAGATTGTCACGTGGCCTGTTCCTAGTGGAGTTGTAAGAGTCTTTTTTTCATCTTTCTTAGTTATTTATCGTAATAAGTTTGTATTTAATATAATTACGACACATATTAATATTTAATTTTTCTATTATATTCAATATTCAATATTTATTTATTTACTTAATAATTAAAAATTTTATATAAATATTCATAATATATATATCATTCTTAATTTTATTATGTCTCTAGAGACGTCTAAAATTAGATTTATTTAAGTGAAGTTTAATGCCTCTCTTATTCCTTAATTTATTTTTTACGGTATTTTCTGATCGATAATGATAGATATTGCGAATATTTATGTCGATTTTTTAATTTTCAACCACGTGCCATTATAAATTTAGGAAATTGAGATTTTTACAAATTTTTTTTCATGAGTATGACTGTATGAGACACATTTCCTATTCATTTATGAGAGACCTTATAGAACTATCTTACATGTAAAAAATTTATAATATTAATGTTGAAAATTTATATTATCCCTTTTCCAAAATTAGAGACTTAATTTGAACGACTACTTATTAAACTTCAAATTAATGTAAATTTATTTGATTTTAGTTGATACAATTGTTATAATTGTATAGTATATAACAAAAAATATTAATCACAAAGATTTATTTTATTATAAACTTGTACCAGTTTTAAAGTATCTCTAATTCCGGAAGAGAGGTAAAAATGAAAACTCTTTTTATAAAACAATCAATTTTAACAATGGACTAACAACAACAATCTTGTCAAGTTCTTGTTTACAGCCTTGAAGTCAAAAATCTTTTGTTCAACATTGGTTTTCAATAGAGCTATATCCTGATGGCTTAACCAATCTTCTGGATTCCATTTGTTTTCTCACTCTTACTGCATCATCCCATCTTCCAGCTCTTACGTACATATTTGACAAAGTCACATAACTTCCAGCATTTTCAGGTTCCAAATGGACCAAATGTTCCGCTGCAAATATGCCAATCCTAATATTCTGCTGCCCTCGAGACGCTGCTAGTACAGCCCCCCATATACGCTTGTCAGGCTCTACAGGCATTCTGCTAATAAAACCAACAGCATCATCAAGTCGACCGGCACGGGCTAATAAATCAACAACACAAGAAAAATGTTCCATTTTTGGGTTAGAGCCATAGTCGGTAGTCATTCTGTGGAAGAGTTGGAGCCCTTCATCTACAAGACCAGAGTGACTGCATGCGGATAGCACTGAAGTAAACGTTAAAGAGTTGGGGCAAATTCCAGACTGATTCATCTCCTGAAAAAGCCCAAGAGCAGCTTGGCCAAACCCATGCATTCCAAACCCTCCAATCATTGCATTCCAAGATACAATATCTCTACTTGCCATGTTTGAAAATACGGAATATGCCACCCCAATGCATCCACTTTTGGAGTACATGTGGATCAGTGCATTTAAAACAGGAATAACAGAACTGAACCCACTTTTCCTGATCATATAGGCATGTATTTGTTTCCCAGATTTCAAATCACACACGGCCAAAACAGTGGATACTGTTGTTTGATCGTTCTGAATTCCAATTATTTGCATCTCTCTAAAACAAGATAGAGCCGAATGTCCCATTCCTAATTCAGTAAAACCATGAATCATTGCATTCCAACTAACAACATCAGATTTGTCCATAAAATTAAATACATTGATCACTTCTTGAATTCTCCTACTCCTAGCATACATGATCAACAAGGCAGGTCCAGCAGACTTGTAGAACGCAATTCCTTTCTGCATTTTCATTCCATAGGCATGAATTTCTCGGCCAAGTGTCAATGCCTCCATAAGCCGGCAAGAGACAAGGGCACTAGAAAGACAATCCAAATCGGCACAAACTTTTCCTCTACACGTCATGTCCCTGAAGACACTCAATGCTACTTCATGCTTGCCAGTCCTTGAATAACCTGATATCAATGTAGTCCAAGAAATAATATTAGGGTCCTTAATCTTCTCAAAAACTTTCCACGCTTCATCACATTGTCCAATGCGGCAATAAGCATCCATTATAGTGTTCCAAGTGACTCTGTCAGGCTCAAAGCCTTCCGATCTCATATAACCAAACAATTCAATAGCCGATGCAAGAAATCCATTACTCACATGCCCTGAAATAAGGGAATTCCACGACAACAAATCTCTTTCCACCATTATGTCAAAAACCAGCCTAGAACTCCAAACATCCCCACATTTAGAGTACATATCAATCAGTGAATTACATATTTGTAAATTCATTTCGGCCCCAAAAGTAATGGCCTCTTTGTGGATTTGTGTCCCCGCATTTAAGCACAAGGACTGTGCACAGGCCCTTATAACATTTGGGAAAACATACCTATCAGGGAGCACTCTGTTCAATTTCATTTCACTGTAAGTTGTTAAGCACTCATTAGGCATTCCATTGCGGGAATAAAATGCTAGAATTGCAGTCCATGCAAAAACATTTGGGTGAGACAATTCGTCGAACAGATGGTGTGCAGATTTAATATCATTGCAATCTGCATACATTTGAACCAACTTGGTGGTCATGAAAGGGTCCTGGTCTACCCCATAAATGATTACTTTTTGATGGGTTTGTTTTCCTTGATTTAGTGCTTTTGAGTTGCTGCAAAGCTGAAGTAAATGGTTGAGTTCAAACGGGGACAGGAGTTTGAAAGTTGGGTTGAATAGAGATGTTGCCATACTCTCATCTCATTTAAAGGAAATCAAATTTTGACGGAGAGTTGGAAGAAGGGAATAGAAACAGTTATGACTTGATTGTTTTGAAAATGTTAACGGATTTGAACCGCTCGGCTCAGCCGGTTCACCTATAAACTCTCTTCTTACTTCAAACTTGATATAAATAATTAGTACCAAAAAAACACAAAACACTTGATCTAATCAAGTTTATAAAAAATGATTAAGGGCCAAAAATTTTAAATTGCCCAAACACGCACTTTTATGGGGTTATGCCAAAGTGCAAAAATTTGGCAAGGCGCTGTGCTTGGAGTCGGTGACATGAAAAGAATTGTGCTCTTACATTTTTGTATGGCTGTTTTAAGTTCAGATCAAGCCATTTCTTTGTTATCCAATTCACATGAACATAAAATATTCCATTTAAACTAAAAAAACCTTTTATGTTTGAGAGAACAAGAATTTTCAGCATAATATTCCATTTAAACTTGAAATTGGTCCAGAAAATTTGATTTTATTTAGAAAATTCAGAACAATTTACATTAAACAACCCAGCAAGAGCTGGTAAATTATACAATGACACAATGAACTAAATAAATCAATTATAAGTAAAATTTAAGAATAAATGCCAAAGTTTCTTACTCAATCACTTGTGTATAAAATACTAATAAACTCAACAACTCCAGCCTCCATATTCTGTGGAGAAGGGGGGACCCAATGGTTGGCTCAACACTGTGTCAGTATTTCAGCACCATCCTCTGTTATCAAAAGGGTGTGCTCAAACTGGGCTGACAAGCTTCCATCCTCTGTAACAACTGTCCAATCATCATTCCATATTATCGGATTTATACTACCTATAGTCAACATTGGTTCTGCAGAAACATAACATGAAATGGTTTTAGAACAAAATCAATAATTATGATTCTTGCCAATGAGATATTTAAGACAATAATTCACAAGACATCAAGAAGACGGGCACTGTCCGACGATTAGTAATTCAAAATGTAATACAGATAAGAAACATTATCCAAACTCCAACCCAATAATCATAGCGACGGATAAGAAACATTATCCAAACTCCAACCCAATAATCCTTGAAACTGCATAATCATAGCAACAGATGTTCAAAACCCTTGGTTTGAAGAACATTTCTAGATTACCCTAGTGTGGAGAAAAACAACTGCAAGACATAATCTATATGTATGTACATATAAGCATGACAGTGTTGAGGAGAGCTAGGTTCTTTTAAGAATGAAATTATGTTACCAATAGTGAAGGTCTGGTTCAAAACCATGTGTCCTCGATCATTATTCCCTAAAAGAACAAAAATCATGGCAAATGTCAGTTAGAATGTTAGAAAAAGAAGAATAAAATGAATGGATCCATAAGTAGAGAGAAAGGAGCCGTAGAATTTTGGAAAACATGCACACACATAAAGGTAAAGTTGATCAAGGTAATAGCACGTGCAAGGATAAAGTTGACATCAAACTATAGCTCATGCAAAACTAAAAAGAACGGGAGAAAGTTTGTATTTGAAGCTCAGAAGAATTACTGAAGTGTAGGATAACCGGATCACAGTGAAAAACACGTCCCACTCCATGGCCTACGAACTGTTGGACAACACCATAATGATGTTTATCTGCATGGTCACTTGAAGAAGAGAGCATAATAAGTTTGATTAAATTTTCTTAAGAAACTTAAGAATAGTATATTCTTGCACAGAGCTGAAAAGTCTCAGTGCTATATAAAAGCAATAAGAGGTATCAAGGAATATATATATATATATATATATATATATATATCCTTGATATCAAAAGACAAAATAAAAGAACTTCCATGCACTGAATATAAAATATTTTGAACAGAAGAAGCTCTGAGATATCACAGAAATGTTTTAGCTGCCAAGTACTGTACTTAACATAGCATTCCAAGTGGCTAGAAAGATAAACTAACCAAAGGAATATATAAATCAAGAACAAAAAATTAAGAATGTAGATCAAAGTTAACAACAAAGGAAACAACTAGGGATGCAAGAAACTAAACAATATAGAAGAGTTTCTTTAGCTCATGTCTTACTGAATTGTTTTTCCTATCTTCTTGAGCTCCACTCCTGGTGCACAAATTGATATGGCTTTTTGTAGACATTCTTTAGTTACCTAGGGAATGAAGGCAAGAAGTCATTCTCATAAGCTTATAATAGAGTATGGAAGAATATAAAGGCATGCTTTAAGAAAATCTAGAATTACTTTTTTTTTAGCCTATTTTCTAAATCAATTCCCTAAACAATAAATCTTTTCTTAAAGCTTAAAAAAAGGTATCAAGGAAACAAGGGCTGGTAAACATGATACTACGATCGATATAAGATCAATTATTTTTATAATAAAAATGTAATTTTCATATAGAAATGATTCTGCCAATACATTTCACATTCAAATACTTCTCTAGATGCTAGTTTCAGGTTCCTCTTAAATTTCGTCTAGTCACGAAAGCTTTTCTGAAGCATCTCAATAGAAACTTGCTTTCTTTCAACTTTCCTTTCCTTGAAATAATCCTAGTGGAAAATTATTTAGTACTATTGACACAGTGGTAGATTCAGATGTTGAGTTGGACTGGGATTTTGTTATTCTAGTTGGTAGAAACTTCAAATTGAGAGATCTTTTGATCCGGAACCAAGGGAGTATGACCTTTTTTCTTGGTCAGCATATATGACGTTTCAAACGTCGCAAAAATGGTAAAATGCTTTAGAATTCTAGGCTTCAGTCACTCAATTCAGGCTTAGGTTGGACAGACTATGATGACTATGAGTGTCTTGATTTAACTTTAAATGAAAAGGAACAATGAGTAGACATATGCTATATTGGCACTTAAACAGGGCATATGACACAATATGAAGTTCTTAGGTCACCAACATAAATTGAACGACACAATATTATGATGTTGGACAGAGATATAAGGCATCCAAAATAGCAAAATTCTAAATGTCCGTGTTAAGTACCTTTATTCAACTTGCTCGCTTAACATGTAGAAAACCAAACCCATACAGCTACATCAACTACACTGTTTATGTATTATAAGGAATTATATCCTTCAAAGTTGTTCCCAAGAGTAAATTTTAATTATTAAAACAAACCTGAGCTGATTAATGTCGCAAGTTAGCACATCTCACGGCTGTCACTTAAGCAAAGCCCAAGCAAAAGCACCTAACATAATTCCTGAATTTCATCATAATTCAGGCTATTCAGCATATTTACATCACTATAGATAACAGCGACCATCTTTATGTACATAAAGTAATCAAAATTAGATCTCGCCCTCATAGCATCATGAAAAATGCAGAAATGATCCCAGTAGAACAAAGGCAAAGCTTATAAATTTCCACCTAACTAACAGAGCTTCAAAGGGGGGAAAATCTTATAGACTAAGACAATCATGTTTATCAACTCAGTATGGCCAGAGATGATGAAAGAAATTTATTGGACTACCTATAGCTCCCCTTAGGCTATTATTCAGCCATTCCGTACCTGCACCAAATTTCTGGCTTTGTCATCCACGTCTCCACAAAAGAAAGTTGCTGATGTATCACCATGGTAACCCTGTATATAACAATCAGGTATATGAATAAACACTGAAGCCAAATTGGCAAGTTGCAGATTGTTTACTAAACAACAAATAAATGATATTATTACCAATATAACAAGTAGATGAAAAATACATGATTAACCAAAGAAACAAGATCTTACTCAAAAGTGCATTTTTCAAAAAACCACCATAAGAGATTACAGGATTTTACTGAAATTGCCAGTCATACAGTAATCAATTTATTCCTTGCATGCCTATCAAAATAATATGTATTTTTGATTATTGCAAACCATGGTTGTTAGACCCATACTGATCATCGAACCGAAAAAGGTACCAGATGGATAGGTCACTAGTTCAACCAGTGATTGGACCATTATTGACCCGGTGACGTCATTAATATATAAGAAATTATAAATAATTAAATATATTAATTATTACTCCCTCCGTCCCGAAATAAACATCCTAATTGGTTTCGGCACGCTAATTAATAAATTTTTCTTTTACCTAAATTACCATTTTTGATCACTTATTAATTGAAGTATTTTTTCACTTTTCTATAACCCCAATAATTGCTCTTTCACTTTTCTATGACCCCAATAATTACTCTTTCATATGTCATTTAATTCTCTAAATATTTTTTTTAAACTCTTACATTCCCAATAAGTACATTAAATAGATTATGAGGGAATAAGAGAAAAAATAAGATAAATATAATTACTAATATAGAAATGAGTCATTTATTTTTGGATGTGACATTTAATATGGAACAGAGGGAGTATTATATATTATATAATAATAATTAATATATATGTAAAATTATTCAATTTATCTACAAATTGAAGGATGCCTCACACTATAATAAACACACTTCTGACGAAGGGTAGCTCACCCACCGGCTGGGCAATCGGTTGCATCGCCTAAGGTTGATGACGGTGAAACTTCTTATGCTAAATTGGACCCATCTCGAAAAACTCAAATGGTTCCCACATCCAATGAAGGCCCAAATCTTTTAGGCCTGGATCCAGCTGATAATAATAAGGCATTAACACCTAAGACAAAATAAAAGTATAATAGTAAAGTAATCCCAATCTCTAGAGCCTTCCTCCCATGAATCAGACTGATAATCCAAATTTTAATCCAAAACAAACAAAGCCCGATCAAGTTTAGAGTAGGAAAACACTCATGAAGACTCAACCCATCAAGCCTACTAATCCTAGCCAAATAGCTACAGTTGGCCAAATTAAACGAATCTACTTTAGTAGATTTACATGCAGCCACAATCTTTTCGTCTACTTCAATCTCTCTCCATGGAGCCCCTCAAAAATCCGCCTCAATCTCCTTCTCAGACGCATACCTCACACGATCACAATCTCCACCTCCAACTCAGAATCAAATGGACGATCAAACGCAGTCCACTAATGACCATGGTTCAACGTGCCTATTGAATTCTTGCAGCTGCTATAACCTTCTTCTCAATTGCAATTATACAAATACATAAACCAAGTACCCAAAACAACTCGGTTCCACCAAAGTGCTACTTTCTTTCAAGATCTTCTTAAGTTTGAATATTTTTTGTCTAAATCTATTGTCCTGACCCTTGAGAATCATCCTTGGAAGAGGGTTGCGGTTGATATTGCTACTGTTGTTGCTGGTTCTGGTGAGATGATGGCGATGAGAGGCTTAGAGCAGACAGCACTGAAATGAGAGCGGCGCAACAAATAATAAGCAAAACTAAAAAAGCAGAAGAGAAAGCCCTAAGGGCCTAATTTTTTATTTTTTATTTATCTTTAAGTAGGGAACCGAGCAAATCAATAAACCAGTTACCGGTTTATTGGGTCAAGCAACCGTCGATAAGGTTGTAAAACGAGCAAACAGATTGGGCTCGATTCGTACTAGCTCGACTAAAAGGTCGATTTGAGTTCGACTCGAAATATAAATGATTCAAATATGAGCAAATTTTAAAGTTCGATAAATTATTCGAACCTCCTCAAATTATAATTTTCTATTGATACTCGGACCATTTCGTTCGAAAAATTCAAACTGCTCGGGCTCAATTTGAGATCTTGCTCGACTCGGTAGCTAAATGAGTCTCAATCAAACCTTATTTTATACTCGATAAATTTTGTGAACCAATTCTGAGCAACTCAATATTCGGCTCGACTCGATTCATTTACACCCTTAACCACCGGGTCGTCGGGTCTGGGGGGTTTTTGTCAAAACTGGTTAAATGGTTCAAACCGGATCGGAGTGTGAACCGGTTCCAGTTTTTACCGATTCGACTGGCGGTCCGATCCAGGTCAAAAAACCATGTTGCAAACCACGGTTAATTGGTTATACAATTCAAATGTTATTATGTGTAATCGTCATGACATGATAGGTTATCGAGATCTCAAAACCATCACTTTGATGGGCGATAAAAAGTGTTTTTTCCCTCGACATGCAATATTATTATTATTATTATTATTTTATTTTTTGTATTTAGGGAAAGGATGGAAAAATTGTTTTTACCCTTTGTCCTTTTCTATGATATTTACCCTTTATGTTTACATAGTTCCTTAATATATCTATCATGCTCGGGTTCCCAATAGTTGAATGAAGGCTCAAGTAATATCACGCAACATCTCTTTCCTTTTCTTGTTCTCCTTTTTAACTTGGGAGGATAACAAAACCGGCTTTCTTCACGATACACTTGTACTTCCCTTCCCTTTGTTTTCATCCCTCCCAAGTCCAACCAACTGACCATTTTGCGCACAAGATGGTTAAGATCAGGTGTAACACTACCATATACCACCTAAAATGATTGCATCTTCAAGATTAGGTATTATGTAAATCTTAAATTTATTTGCATACTACTTAAATTGAGGTAAGCACGACTAGACTTTCTTTTCGAAAGAAAAACTCAGTTTACAGAGACTCAAGAGTAGATCCATAACCGATGATATAAAATAAGATTAATTAAAAAACTTATAAATCAGTAATTCAGCACACATAAACCATCAGTGAGTCAGTGACTAAAATCAGATAATGGAAACATATGGCAACAATTGGAAACAGAACAAGAATTCTTTATTATTCAAACAAGTATCTATATATTATTTGAATTGTGGCAGAATTTCTCCTTTAATTTTATTTATGCTACACAACTACAGAATGGTTATAATAAATATCCATTAGAAATGCTTACCTTTAGATAAACAGTGACATCGATATTGATAATATCACCATCCTGAAAACGCCGAGAATTATCAGTAAGTTTGTAATTCATCAAAATATAATAACATAGGATTAAAAATGAATATTATCTGCTTCAGTATGACAAACCTCAAGTGCACGTGAGTCTGGAATTCCATGGCAAATGCATTCATTCACTGATGTACACACACTCTTTGGAAATCCACCATAACCAAGAGGTGAAGGATAAGCTCCATTATCAATAATCATTTGGTGAACTGCTTGGTCAATCTCATCTGTTGTAATGCCTGGCTGCCAATAGGTTCAAAATTTCAGATGCAAGTACAGTGCATGCTTACTAAGTAATGCATTAAAATCTAGATTCCATGTTTTTATCATGAACTACCAATACTAACTTTGTTAATATACTTGCACAATTGCCAAAGGATAATTGCAAAGTCCAGTCAAGAAAAACAATTTAAAGTTAAGACAGAAATTACTCAATGGTTCATTTACAATTATTATCTTAAGCAAAATTTCCATCTGGTGATTGTAAATTCCTAATAAATTAAACAGTATAAAAAAGAGGTCATTCAATTTTTAAGACTTACAATCAAAAGCTAATCAGAATGTCACCTTGACTAAAGTCCCAGCATATTCAAGAACCTGTGCTGCAAGCCTCCCTGAAGCTCTCATGCAATCAACCCCATTCTCATCATGCACTTCTGGTTTACTTGAAATTCCAGGTGGTTTACTGGTATTGACATATGGAGGCAGTATTATATGATCTGGAACAGGTTGACGAGGAGACACTTTTCCTTGCATTAGACGTCTGCGCTTATTGTTTGACATTTCATCTCCATTTCTGCTAGTTTAACAAATATTAGCTACAGAAAAAAACTGCATTCAAGTAATCAGAAGAGGGACAAAGAGACCGAACAAGTAGCAATAAGAAAGAAGGGTGGGGGGGAGAGACAGAGACTGCAAAAATAAACAGAAAATGTCGAAGGTATAAATAAACAAGTCAATATGTGTAGAGAGAGAGAGAGGGTATAGCTAAAAGTAAAACAGCTCAGAAATCCCAATCAACCTGGACTTGGTGAAGCACGAGTTGATTATGGCAAACATTTATTAAATCCACAAAATTTTAATGTGAATGCTCTGTGAACCACCGTCTCAAATGGACATCCAAGAAAATCGCCATAATCGAGCCATTAATTTATTATCTTTTATTTTCACCCACTCAACACTCAAATAAGGTTCCTTTAAGAATCCTTACACTAATTTTCAATATTTCTGCAGTAGGGCAACTACTAAATTAAATATCATGACTCATGAGCATGACCACAAAGTAAATATTAACTACTGTGACAATAAAAAAAATGAAGCCTTACATATATCACCTAATATTACATAATGCAATAAGCACATCCATAAAATTAGAAGGGAACACTGTTAAGAACTCACTACTTTGACATGGATTACATCAGTAAAGCAAGATATTAAACAAAAGAGTACTGTTCGAGAGAAGTGGAGGGTGGGGAAAGAGGTTCAAAGGAGATGGAACGCTTTAACTTCTCTTGAAGTGTGTGTGTATTTCGAGGCAAAGGATAACAGTGAGTTGTGACATATAGTGTACGCCTAAGAAAACAAGTAAATTAGGAGACAGATATTAGAACACAAGCTAGCGCACCAAATAGCTTTGACAGTTACCTTCTGTTGAATAAAAGATCTGTTAAGCTAGAAAGTGTCCTCGATAATTGCATCCTCCCATGTTTGCTTCCTGTATAAGAATGAGAGAAAGGGGAACCCAGCAGGTTACTACTTCTTATTATCTCAGTGTACTCTAACGAGAAGTCAGCTGCTGAATTTTGTTAACAAATCCGTATAAAGTGCAGGACTCAAGCTTAAGCTAAAACTGGATTTTAAGGTTTAATATACATAAAGGAGTGTCAAAAGAAGCTAGGTATAAGAAAAACGAGTTTCTTTCAATAACTTTAAGCAAAGAGTAGATTTACTTTTTGATGACACGGAACAAACCCAACCATGGGCCGCATTGGACTCATGGCTGCGTTGCAAGCCCCATGCATGTAATCACCCACAAAACACGTGTATCATTTAAGCCAGGGTGCTTTGATGCCAGTGAGAGTCAAACACATGACACCCAACATGAAGCCATAAGGAATTAGCTCTGTTTGCCTCTGATAGTTTTAAAAGCATACAGAAAAATAACTTAAAAAGAATGTTAGAATGTAAAGGCTCGGTCAGATTGTTAATCAAGCTTGCGTACTCAAAACATCAGCTTAATTATCCCAACCAACTACTCGCCTTTAGTCATGGTAAAAATATTATTATTTGCTTACATGCTTAAGGAAAATATAGATCAGGCAGGCTTTAGATAGTTAGCATTTGTAGAATGGAAAAGGATATCTGGTTTGTTCTCTCAACGAATGAAACGTTAGAAAATGAAACTCCTTAAAAATAAGACATCAATAAAAGTCAGGTAATACTAGCTCCCTAGTAGCTATTTTTTTACAATTGAGGAGCGGTATTTTTTAATTATTTTGTGAAGCCCATTCTCATTTCCCTTGTTTTCTTTTCAGTCCCTTCATAATAATTAAAACTCACAAGAGCAAGCTAAATAGAGAGAGTGAAGCAGTTTCTTTTTCGTTTCGTTTATAAGCATGATGTTAATCCAAATTGCGCTTTCCCTTTTGTTTTAATAACATTCCAATTATTTACATTTTATTGTTGTTTATCAAGGAAGAACCGTACACAGAAATGAAAACAAATCAAAATCAATATATACAGAGTTGAACCAAAAATCATTAATCATAAGTTCATAACAAGCATATGGTAATTGGACAACTCAAAAATTCAATTTGTGTGTGTGGTTAGTTATATAGAGAGACAAAGGCAGAAGGTGGACTGGTGGAGGGTAAGATAGGGAGTACCTGAGTGGTAGCGGAACAGCGGATGAAGACGGCGTGTTGACTGGAGAAAGCGACGGTCGCCACCTACAAACGAAGACAATATAATACGGGGTTGAAGAGAATATGATGCGCCTCCTCCTCCTACCATTCTTTTCTTTCTTTCTTTCAATACTCGCAACAATCTCTCTCGAATTAACTCCACTATTCCCTCTCTCTCTCTCTCTCTCTCTCTCTCTCCTCTTATCTTCCACACTCCACTCTATTCCCTCCGAGTAATCTACGCATACAAATATGACTCCTACAGCCGACGTGGAAATGGAAAGTGGATTTAATTTTTTTTGTGAACCCAAAAAAATGGATAGTATTTATTTTAATTGAAATTTTTATTTAAAAAAAATATTTAAGGTGTAATTTGGATATATATATATATAATAAAAAAATATTTTTTTAGAATAAATATTATAAATTTTTTGGGAGTAACAACAAAAATTAAAAAAAAAATCAAAATGTTCAATTTCTACATCGAATTCGATTGTCCGCCTAGACTTATTGTACAAATATTGTTACGATTAAAATGGTACCTAATATTTTTATATAAAAAATTAATATTTTCATATGATTGTTGATTGAGTTGTTCTCAACTTGTGTAGAAATATGATTTTAACATTTGAAAAATTAAAAATATTAATTTTCTTAAAAATATTGTTTCATTGTGTACGTCTCATCTCATGTGAGAGACTCGCACAGAAATATAATTTTAACATGTAAAAATATTAATTTTCTTAAAAATATTTAATGCTATTTTTTAAATAATAGTCTTGTTATTCTTATCTATCAATTCATTCTGCAAAATAGTATTTTTATTAATAATTATATGAAATAACACAATACTTCTAAGTTTGACATCATGATTTTTAAATTTTGAAGTACGAAAGAATTAGAATCAAGTGAAAAACCGTTTTTGCACCGAAAAAGAAGGGAAAAAATAAGAAACACATTTTATAAAATTTAGATTTCCTTCCTTCACGATTTTAAATGAACTAATATATGAGACACACACGTTGTTTGTAATTTAAAAGGTTAAATTTTTAATTGAATGAAAAATTGTAATGTTAAAATTTTAAGAGTAAATAGTAAAATATTTAAACTTGAAAATTAAAAGAAGAAGAAGATAGGTAAAATCGATGTTATAAGGATAAAATAAGAATTATTAAAAAGGTTAAAAGGTATTTTAGAAAATCTAAAAAACTTTTCATAGAGATGGATCGTTCTAAAAATTAATGCATTTTTTTATATTAATTTTTCGTGTGTAACAATTAAGCAAAGAAAGTGCACTGATTTGCCATAAGGCCAATGCAACCAACAATGATACATTTAGCAATAATAAGGAGAAAGAAAACAAAATACATTTTGCGATAAAAAGGTAATACTTTTGTTACGAATAAATATATTTGTAAATTATTCATACACTTGTATATAGTTATATCTAATTACGACAAAATTCACGATATTTTATAACAAGATATTACACAAGAGAATAAATGTCATGTCATTTTTCTTCAGTCTTCGTGTGGGTTCATCGCAAAGCCCAAGAGGAAATAAGAAGAGAAAAACCAAACAACCAAATGAGAAGCCTGCGAACGGGCAGTGGGTTTTTTGATGCTTCAGAGCCCACTACACAGGTAAATGAAGAGAGACAATTGGGCTGGAAGGGCCCCTTTAGATAATCTCAATCCCTAAAATCAAGAAAAGAAATTAAAATTTAAAGAAAAAAAAGAAAAAAGAGTTTTGGATGTTAAAAGAAGATAAAAATTGTGAAAGAAGGAGACAATTGGTGAGAGAATTTATGATTTTTTTTTAACCTTGGGCTTTGGTTGAGAAAGGACATTTTAATATCCCCACAATGACTGGACCACACCGTCGTACGGTCAGGCCCAAGAACTAAAGCCACACAACACTTGAGATCAGAATGGGTTAAAATTATAGTTAGTCATCTTTTTTCTCAAGCTAGTGTTTCAATAGTACTAGTTTATCACTCTCTTTTAGATGAGCCATGTGCTTCACCCTGGTCAGGTCAACGCAAGGATCAGACAAGAATGTTTCAAATTGTTCTTTCTTTTTTATTAAACAATCATAATGTTTCTCTCCATTTTTTTTGGGGGGTATGGAATTATGTTTTTTATTATTTATATCAATTTGTAACCGGTGTAACAAAAACGGCAGGCCGGAGCGCATTCCAAATGGAAAAAGAGTTTGGAACGACTAACTATAATTTTAACCCATTCTGATCTCAAGACTTGTGTAATAAGTGAGATTGAAAAAAAGAAAAAGAAAAACTGTGTTGATTGAGGGACCCAACAGGCAAACATGTCCATTCGAAGGCTAAAAGTAGACACTTTTAGAAAGAAAAAGAAATATTTGTCCATACTGAAATTGAGATACAGAGGACCATAAGAGCTCTAAAATTGAAGACATGTATGTATCGTAATTAAATTATTATTATTATTATTTGGTTGAAGAATTGGAAATGAAATTAGTTAATAGTAGTACCAATCTATCTGAAATCTGAATTCTGAATTCTGAATTCATTTCATTTCAGATCTAGCTCACTGATTAGATTCCAATTTCACTTTTAGGGTCACTTTTTTTTTTCTCTCTCTCTGTCTCTCTTTCTCTTTTCCGTAAAGTTGTGACTTTGTAACCAATAATAATAATAATAATAAATTTTCTAGTACAAACAGATAGTAATGTGTGCGCCTAGGCCTAGCTAGACTAGGACATGTAAACTCCCTATTTTTTGGCTGCCTTGGATCCACCGTCATTTTATAGGCATCACCTACCTAATTCACTCCCCGGTGGCTTGTATGTTCGTGGCAGAGACTGAGAGTTGGTCATGAATGGAAGGTGAGTGAATAATTAATTACTACTAGTATTATTCTTCACGTTTCTACCCCGGCAATGCCAAGTTGCCAACGACCATCTAACATTGGCGGCGACTCCTATATATACATATATATATATATATATATATAATTAAACATATATATAGGTATATTTCAAAATACTCCATATAGAAATCAACTGCAACTAACTTGTTTTTTAAACGACCAAATAGGTTGGGTAAAATAGAATTACCAAGGGAGCATAATTAATTAAGAATATAGAAGTGGGTAATTAGCTTCTTAATTCATCACCGGCCGGCCTTAATCATTCATTCGTTCATGTAATTATTCATAGCTAGCTAGGTTGAATTAAAGTTTGGGGAGAAAAAGCAGTTTGTGATTAAAACCTGCTCTAGTTTTCCGTGCCCACCTTACATTAAGATCCATGTGCCTCTGTCCGTTTCCCTTTCCCTTTTTACTGCACCATTATTCATCGTCTCTAAGTGATTAAATTTTACTACAATATAAAAAAAGTTCAATAATAAAATACTACTACTACATGTTTAATTAAGAATAATACAGTCATTAATTAAATTGTAAAAAAAAAACTTGCAAACAACCCGATAAAAGTAAATAAAAAAATTCTGTCTAAAAAAAAAAACCAACTAAATAAAAAGAAATGGAGTTTAAGCACCCTCTAATCTTTTAGTTTTACCATGCATCTCCTGCATTGCATAATAAGCTAGCCGGCCTTCACTAAAGTTTGGTGTTGTCTTTCCATAGACGACAGGGGAACGACAAACAGGTCTTATCCACTGCACGTTGGCCATATATCCTCCGTGCAAAATTCCTGAATGAGAATGAATTACCCTCTAGCCTAGCCTCTTTTATGTTACTAGTATGTGATTTGAGTTAGAGTAATAATTAATGCTCGCACTCCGGCACTCGCTCTATGATTGATTGATAGTCAAACAATTTATTGATTTTAATAGTAGTGGTAGTAGTAAATAATATGGAATGTTTTATCGGTTCCATATTTGGTCGGTACGTAGTAAAGGACTCCATCAAATTAAGTGTTGAGTATTATATACACGGACCAATATATAATTTTTTTTAAAGGCACAAGATATCATATGGCATGATAATAAGAGATTTATATAATACTTGATTCGTTTTAAAATTAAAGATATAATTGGACTTTTGAGTTCAAATGACCGCATATTAAACTTTAAAATGATATAACTTTATTTAATTTTAGTTGATTCAATTATTAGAATTGCATAGTATATAACAAAAATTATTAATATATCACAAATTAAATTTATTTTATGCTAAACTTTTATGAGTCATACCAATTTTGAAGTTTAATATGCTGTTGTTTAATCTCAAAAATCAAATTATATCTCTAATTTTGGAACGGATGAAGTATAAGATAACATCACAAAAGTTCTTTTAGTTAGAAAATAACTAATATATTGATATATATATATATATATATATATATATTATATCTTTATGATAAGTGAGCAAATTATATAAATCTTGAGGGCTTAAAATAAAAATATTAAAACTTCAAGGCTGTAAATAAACTTTTGAAAATTATGAGGTAGCCTAAGGCCCCTACACCTAGGCTAGCTCCGTCCCTGTGTGTGTGCGTGTGTGTATATATATATATATATATATTGGTGTATCTATTTAACAGCCAAAAATGGGTGGGAAGGTTGCATGGTAATTTTCGGTCATGGGCACCGTTTCGGTACCAACCGTATAAAGGAAGGATGGCATGGGTGAGGGTGTGGTCCATGTAATTAATTAGTCAATAAAATAAAAACAAAAACAAAAAAAGATTGTTTAATCACCGACAAGTGAAACTATACCTTCGTTTTGCGTTGATAATATATGTATATGCTCCTCAGTTTAAAAATATAAGTTGAAATTTAATTTTTGAAGTTAAGATATTTTTAAATTTAAAAATTAATACATGATTCATTTAATATTTAAAAATAATAAATATTGTAATATGTAGTACATATTTTTGGGATGATTTATATATTCCTAACTAGTTGTATATATACACTATCTAAAAACAAGTAGTAATTCATAGAAAAATTTTGAATTTTAAAATATGTTAGGTATGGAGGAAGATGTTGGCACTTGGATATAATTATTCATGAAACCTAACGCCTACCTTCTTCCGTTATGGCCATAATTAAATGGTCATGTGTAGTGTTGTCCCCCCTATGTATACTCTGTGATCTCACCAATAAGAATCCTCTCATGAAATGAATCAATTGGTGGCTACTGACCACCAAACTAAACTCCCCCACCCCCGACCCCCGACCCCCCCGACCTGCACTTTACTATTGTTATACCACTCATCTCTTCTATTACATTTATCTTTCAGTTTGTTAATTCAATACATATTTATTGATACCAATATTACTTTTAACCACAACGATATTGACACACTTATTATATTTAATTTCCTAAAATATTACCCAGCGGACTAATTAGTTTGACTGGATTCTTTTGTAACATCATTAGAAGAAAAACAAAATTCATGCACAAATTGCAAACTCATTAATAATTCTAAGTTTATTTTTTTGAATGTGAGAAGAAACAAGTTAATCAAAATCACATAAAAGGTTGGGGAGTGTTCATCTAGAATATATATGGGAAGTTCCAAAACACCTCCGACATGCAAACCGATTTATAGCTTTGTCGAGTTGTCTCGGAACAAAATTGAAAGCGAATGTGACAAACTCAGTAGCAACAAGATGAGTTGTATGCTAAGCACAATATTCCATGTTTCAGACTTTCTTTTCTTTTCTTTTTTTTAACTTTTGTCATTTATTTTTTACTATTGTCAATCTTTTTACGGGTAATATTGTAAGAGCAGAAACACAATGTTATCGGAGTAAATATAAATTTAATGATATTTTTTTTACAATTAGTTAATGACACGTGACACTTCAAGTAACGTTTATTGTTTTAGCAACATTATTTTTGTTTACACAAGATTAATCATTTTTTTCGTTGAAAAATCTCCTTTTTTATTTTAGACTAGAGAATCACAAATTCAAAAATGGCATTATTCACTGATTCAGTGTTAGAAATTAATTTATATTTCTTAATTAATATTCAATAAATAATTATCCAAAGCTAATACTGCTACGAAGGGGGCATTTTGATAACTATATATATATATATATATATATTAAGGGTACCTAAGTAATTCCGGCAGGTACACAATTATTATAACTGAAATGCAAAACTAACCCTTCAGTTTATACTTTTTTATAAACCCCTTCCTCAAACTTTCTTTTTGGCATAACTCACCCTCAAAATTGTATAAAAGTAATAAAAAAAATGACCCTATTATTTCTGTTAAAAAAATTGACAGAATCCACCATGTGCATGTCACATGAGCAATAATAAGGATATTATAGTAATTAAACAATAAAAACCTCCCATCTTCCTTTCCTTAACAAACCCACCACTCTCCTCTGTCACCAAACTTCCTCCAGCAACCTACCCCTCCTTCTCCCATGCATCTCCCCTTCCTCCTCCACCCCCTCTAAACATTTTTGATATATTAAAGGACAAAATCGTCACACCATTTTCTATCAAACATTAAAACTAATCAAAAAACATCAAAAGCTAAAGATCATTTGTCTATAACCACCGCCACCACCTTCCCGGCCTCCTCCATAGCCACCACCTCCACCATATCCACCTACACAGCGTCCACTGCTGCGAAATCCACCGCCACCGCCGCCACCACGAGACTGAGCCTCATTTCCAGTTTCACGATCATTAATGATCTGTACATCAACAACAAATTTCAATCAGATCTACTTGTCTATTGATTTTCTGTGGCAGGGGATGTGAACCGCTAGATTTCAACGAGAATAACAATAAGGAAAAGGGGACCAGAACAACACTAAACTAATTCCATAAAAAATGATTTTCTGTAGCAGGGATGGATTTGCCGATCAACTGATTCGTCTAAGAATTTGTTTGTTTTGTTTGGACTAAAAGTTGTTTCGCCAACTTTGCCCCTGTTGAAATAATTTAAATTAATAAAATGGTGAAAAAAATATTTTTTAAATACCTATCAGCTGGATATGGCCAGGGCCGGTCCTGAGTTTTTAAGGGCTTAAAGCGACAACAAAAAAAATAGATCTTTTACGCATTGCTATTAAAATAGGCATAAAAAAAACTAAGAATTTTTCCTGAACAAAAGAGCATATCTCAAGTCTGCCATTGAGATTTGGGCCTATTTCATTGGGTAAATTTTTTGTGGGTCTTTAAATTTAAACTGACGTTGGTTGGACTCTTTTGTTTGAGTATATATATACATAACACAAATACCTCTTGGGGGCCCTAAAAATTTGTCAATTTTAGTGGGCCTATAGCCCGGGCACCTTGGGCTTTAGCCCAGGGCCAGTGCTGGATATTGCTCCACTCAGGAGCCACGTCAGCAATTTCTGACCTGTCAAGGGAAATTGGACAGAAGTTGTCAAGGGAAATTGGACAGAATTGAAAAAAATTAGTAGTTCAATTATCTAATTGACAAAATTAAAAAATAGAACATCGAAGCGAAATATGGTCCATAATTTAAGACAGTGAATCATATTTAAGCGTTTATTTTTTTGAGAATATAGAGAAATGTGTTCGTCAGAGGTGATGCAAATTGGAATGGAGAGTGGTTCTTTTATTTTTATTAATTTGTATAATTACTATATTATCCTCATTGTTGTATACGTGACATTCACATGATGGATTTTCGACTAAAATTAATGACGCGTGGCCTTTTTTTTAAGAGAAACGTTTGACAAGGTGGACTTTTTAATACTTATACAATTTTGAGGGTGAGTTGTGTACAAAAAAAGTGGAGGAAGGGTTTTGTAGAAAAGATACAAACTTAAGGGTTAGTTTTGCATTTCAATTCAATTATTATGCCTAAGACCGGTTCTGCACCAAACGGACTTGGGAACGTTATATATGTGATCAAAACCGAACAATTTGATTGATTACATCTTTGAATCACCAAAGCGATAGACTCGGTCTTTCACCGGGATATAGATCTGCATAACGGTGCCGTCAAAAATCCCGTTACGGATCAAAAAGTTTGCCGTTGCTTTTAACGGAGTTAGGACCACGACAACCTAGCCAATAAGAACCAATCTCAACAGTTGGACGGAATCCACTGCCACTCGCGTCGTCACCATCATCTTCAATACTTTCGCTCTCTCAAACTAACAGAAACAGAAAAGGTAAAGAGGATGTTCTCTTAGCTCAGTGCTTCCGCTGCAGATTTACCGTCGCGCCGCCGAGAAAATTCTGAGACTCTGTAGAAGAATTGCGTCAGGTAGGTATTATTGATGGTGTTGAGAGGGAGGGATGGGAAAGTATATAAGAAAATTTAAAGGAATCGAAGAGATTGCAGTTATGGATGTAGCACAGGTTGGTGTGGGGACGAGAGCTCGAGGTCTGGCCATGGAGGCTGCGGCGGCTGAGAGCTCGGGTCCGGCGAAGAAAATAAAGGTCGGTGGTGGAGAATTGGAGTTATCTTCGTCGTTAGTTCAGCTCAAAAGTCACAGTCGACTACCGGCGAATTCAGTTCCGGCAGGATATTCAACAGCTTCGAAGAATCAGTGCTCAAGCCCTAGCTCGGATCACGTTCCGGCGTCTTGTTGCTCAAGTAACGGATCAACTGAGGTTTCGGCTGAGGAGTTGAATTTCGCAGATCTGGAGGTAGATATATACTGTACTATTTAAGAGTATATATATTTCGAGTTTCAGAAAACATTCTCACTCTATTCGTGTTTGAAAACATTTCGTTTGTCGCGGTTTAATATTTGCACCTCTCTTATTTAATTATTTTTGGTTTGAATTTCGAATTCGTTTTAGCAGGAGGAGAGTCTAGAAAGTGAAACAGCAACCTATAATTTCGACTGCAGAGGAAGGTATTTAATTTTCATATTTAATTGATTCTCCTGCTCACGTCTCTTCAATTCGAATCCTAAACGGACTTCTAGTATTTAATTTCTCCAATTCAGTTCTCTATATATACATATGTATATACATACATACAGTAACTCCTACTTTACGACATTGCTTTCGAAGGAGAAGGAGAGAGAGATCGCCGTTGAGCGAGCTTGTAGCGGAAACAGGCGAGCTGGAGTCAACAGCGAAACCGTCGGAGGCTAATTCTCGGCGTCAATCAACGGCCGAGAAGATGCCGTCCGAAGCTGAACTGGAAGAATTCTTTACCGTTGTGGAGAAGGATCTTCAGAAACAATTTACGGACAAGTAATCAGTGTATACGTAGGTTTGAAGTTTACTAGGATTTAATTATCTTTTCTCTCACTAAAAAAGGAAAAATGTGTTGCAGATATAACTACGACATTGCCAAGGATCAGCCATCGGAAGGACGCTATGAGTGGGTTAGACTAAAGCAATGAAGGAGACAAATTAACACTTACCCCGACGCTTCTTTTGAATTCATTCTAAAATTCTCTGAAGAAGTTAGCACTATATATTCTACTAGCTAGCTACTAATTAAATTTTAGCAGTTAGATCGATCTCTCTAGTACAGTGCTATACTTCTCTTTCACAATATCTCTTCACCGGAGTATATTGTAAATCAAGAATTAATTAAGGTTTTTGTGTGTGTTCATGATCATGAATTGTGGGTACGGCAGGGGAATAATGTATTATACGGAGAAGCTAGCATTTGAAATTCAAACCCTTTGGGGAAGAAAGAAGTGTTGAATAAATTTTTTTTATAACTAAGTTGTTATTAATTAGCCCAAATTAAATTTAAACACTTGAGATCTTTTGGTACTGTTAACGACAAGATTTCGCCACGCGCCTCAATCACAAAAAACGCAATTAACCCTGCACAATGAACACGTCAGCATCGGATCTCGACGGCTTGGGCCGCCGGGGATCGCTCCGGTGTGAGAATAAGTACAGGCCAGAAAAAAGGTTAACAATGGAGGTTTATATGCTTTAGTGTCTGGAGAGAAAAAATGTTACGTTACCTTTTTTGTGTAGTGCCCTGTACCCATATATCATCTCACCAACTTGCATTTTTTTCCCGATGCTTACGTCAGTTGGCTGCATGTAGGCTTTACCATACCTTGCTCTCCACCCAGTCAACATTATGTCAACTCCTCATTAATGAAGAGGCTTAAAACAGCTTAGCCCATCTAATCAATCAGCCGTCTGCTAAACCCCTTTTTAGCTAACCCTTCTCTAATAAGCTACTCATCCACAAATTGCCACATGTCTTCCACTATCACCTCCAGCCCAAATTTTATTTGAATAATCATTTAGACAATTGCCTAATGCTCCAAGGGTAAAAATGGGTCTGACCCGAAAAGTTCAAAATAAATAAGATTAGACCGGCCCAAATCTCCACGGCTCAACATTGCCCCTAGTCTTTTATTAAATAGAGTGTTTGATGAAAGAGTATAAGAGTTTAGACCAACCATCAAGAAGAACCCAAACAGACTCGACAAAGCCCACTCAATAGAAGGCCCATGACCGGATACAGATTCCCCAAATTCAGAAACACACGCCAACCTTTCAAATTCAAAAAAGTAATCGACGGCTTCTCCAATTCTAAGAACAGACGCCAACCTCCTTTATCATTGCCTCCATTTAATGTGCAGCCTTTGGGTTTCGAAAATGACTGAACGGACACCATTATAAAACCCCCAAGCCTCCAACTTAGATAGCTTTACCTGTTTATTTGAATCTCAAAGTATTCTAGTTTTCTCCTTTCTTCATTTTTCCTTTTTGCAAATCGTCATCAATGGCTGCACAGAACTCCGATAACACCACTACCCAAACCATTCTGGAGATAAATCCCAAACCAAAACCCTCATCTGGCAAAAGTCTTCCCCCTCTTATTCCTGAGATCCCCCCTTTTGATTTCAACGATGAACACCAACACCCTATCGCCAATATCCCCTCTACTCTTTCAGAAGATGACATCAACACCATCCGTGTGCGTTATCAAATTCCAGACACTCATCAATTTAGATTGCCTACCTCCACGGAGCGAATGTACCAACGCCCTGAGGGCTGGACCGCCATGCCCCTCACCTTTCTGGAAAAAGGTGTTCGTTTTCCCCTTCACACCTTCATCGTCTCCCTTCTAGGGTTTATGGGAGTAGGATTTGCCCAACTGGCTCCTAACTCCTATATTCACATCCTTGCATATATCGCTTTCTGTGCGAGATAGGGATCTCTCCCTCTATTGATTTGTTTTTTAGTCTTTTCACTTCGGGCAAATCTCGCGAACCGGTTTCAAGGTGTTAGGTAAACAGGCCCCAAGACCTAATGCCAGATTTGAGAAACGCCCTTTGATGGATACCCCTTCAAGTAACAAAAAGTGGTACGAGAAATGGTTCTTCGTCAAAGGACCCTTAGTCTCTTCCATCCCCGACTGGACTACTGCTGCACACACCACGATAACGAAACTCATGGAGAAACTTCCCTTGAAAGAATGGAGTTTCATCATTCTGAGCAAGCAAGCGTGGTTGTATGACCACCAATGTAAGTCCGAAGCTAACACCTTTTTAATTTCTCAAATTTCTTTCAATAACTATCCTAAAACAGTTTCCTTCAATTTTTCCAGTGTCTCTTTTCAAACCTACCTCTTCCGATCGAAAAGAATTGGAGGAGTTTCTTTCTACTGAATCAGCCCAAGATCCCCCTGAGGCTGAAGAAACCGAAGTTCAAACCACCATACCCAATACCACTGGAGAGGCAAGCCGACCTTGTCTGAAGAAGAAGGCTGTCAAGAAACCAAAACTTGCACCCGTGACCACCCTCAACGAAAGTTTTCTTGACATGCCTATTACCGAACGTACTAAGATCCTCCATACAAAAAAGAGAAAAGCCAAAGTTGTCCCCCTCACTGTCGAAGACCTGAGGGTTCCTCGCACAGAACTTGAACAGCCAGCTGATGAAGAAGAAGCCGAGGCCAGTTCTCCCCTTAAACGAAAGAGAAAAACTTCTTCTGATAACCAATCGATCCCACCGGTCGACCTTCCAATAAATTCTGACCTTCCTCCACCCAATCAAACAATACCTTCTCCTCAACGATCAACCCCTCCTTACTTCGGATCGACGTCTGGAGCGTCTCGATCGCCCAGCCTGTGGCCTGACCAGGACAAGGAATTCCCTCTGCACCTCTACAACTCTTTCGTTCTGGACACAGACAACCATCGGTTCGGCAACAGTTCTATTTCGGATCTGATGGAAGAAGGCCTAGCTAATCAGGCCCGAGTAAGTAATTCATTACTTATCCATTTTTATACACGAATTTTCTCATACAACTTTTCTCCTAATTTAAAATAATTGCAGGCTAACGGGATCTTCGGGCGTCTTTACCAAAGATATAAAGAAGCCGAAGAAGATGCGGCCCGAAGAGAAAATGTCATCCTAAGGTCTGCCCTGGCCAAGGAGAGAAGCGAACATAAGAATACTCTTTTCAACTCCAAGGGTCTTCAAAATGACCTCCTCAAATTAAAAGAACAATTAATCGCATCTGAAGCCCTTTAACAAGCAACTGCCCAACGAAACGAAGACTTGCAAGGGGCTAACGAGCGATTAATTCAACATAACCGAAACCTAACCCTATCCGTAGTCGAAGCTAAAAAATTGGAAGAGCGACATCTTGATCTCCGGGGCAAAGTCGAGAAAGAGCTTCGTGATTTAAAATTAGCCGGCCCCCCGCTTACCGTGGATCTCCGCAAACAAATATAGGTTGACTATCGCAAATCTGCCGAACTTACAAACGAAATAATTCAAATGTATTATGAAGGCTATGAGGCAGCCCGAAGCAAAAGCAGCGGTAAAGCTAAATTAGTCGCTGTTGCTGTAAACCCGTTGCTCCTTGATTCTTCTGAAGACGAAGACGAGGAGTAACACCGATGACAATCTATCCTTCATAAACTTGTATAAATTTCAACGATAATGTAATTGCTTTATTATGTTTAATGAAATATATCTTATCCCTTATTACTTCTTTTCAATTTAAATTATATTGTTATTCAAACAACATGTGATTTAACTTCAACACTTCGAACAAAGTCAAGTAATAATATAAGACGAGACTTACTCATTACCGAAGAATGTCATATACCATTGTTAGAATGAATAAATCACCAAGCTCTCAATGAGAATATTTGTTCCGAGGAGCTAATAATATCATCCAGCCTTATAACAATTAGGTAAATCCGTTCTCTCCGGGAGTCGAACAGGTTCAACCCAAAAAATATTCTGCTTCACTACGAGGAGTCGAAGGGATCCAACCTTATAACTGGTGACCACGTTCTCTCCGATAGCCGAACGGGTTGGATCATCAATAGTTCGCTTCGCTACGAGGAGACGAAGGAATCCAACCTTATACCAAGCTGGCAACCTCGTTCTCTCCGAGAGCCGAACAGGTTCAACCCAAAATATATTCCGCTTCGCTACGAGGAGTTGAAGGGATCCAACCTTATAACTGGTGACCACGTTTTCACCGAGAGCCGAACGGGTTGGACCATTAATAGTTTGCTTCGCTACGAGGAGACGAAGGAATCCAACCTTATACCAAGCTGGCAACCTCGTTCTCTTCGAGAGCCGAACAGGTTCAACCCAAAAAATATTCCGCTTCGCTACGAGGAGTCGAAGGGATCCAACCTTATAACTGGTGACCACGTTCTCTCCGAGAGCCGAACGGGTTAGACCATCAATAGTTCGCTTCACTACGAGGAGACGAAGGAATCCAACCTTATACCAAGCTGACAACCTCGTTCTCTCCGAGAGCCGAACAAGTTCAACCCAAAAAATATTCCGCTTCGCTACGAGGAGTCGAAGGGATCTAACCTTATAACTGGTGACCACGTTCTCTCCGAGAGCCGAATGGGTTGGACCATCAATAGTTCGCTTAGCTACGAGGAGACGAAGGAATCCAACCTTATACCAAGCTGGCAACCTCGTTCTCTCCGAGAGCTGAACAGGTTCAACCCAAAAAATATTCCGCTTCGCTACGGAGTCGAAAGGATCTAACCTTATAACTGGTGACCACGTTCTCTCCGAGAGCCGAACGGGTTGGATCATCAATAGTTCGCTTCGCTACGAGGCGACGAAGGAATCCAACCTTATACTAAGCTGGCAACCTCGTTCTCTCAGAGAGCCGAACTGGTTCAACCCAAAAAATATTCTGCCTCGCTACGAGGAGTCGAAGGGATCCAACCTTATAACTATCAGGAAGAAAGGCCATCATTGGAGAAAAAAGTCACTTTTATTGATAATTGTCGTAGTAGTTACAGACTTCCGAACTTTGACATTGGCTTTACAGAAAATATTTGCGGAGCCTTCTAGCGTGCTAAGTATTCTTAATCTCAAACCCATCTAAGGCTCGCAACCGATAAGTTTCGGGCTTCGGTATGCTAACAACTTCATAAGGGCCCTCCCAATTTGGCATGAGTTTACCCATATTCTGAGGTGTAGAAGCCTCTACCTCCCGAAGAACAAAATCCCCAACTTCGAATCTTCGAAGCTTTACCCCTTTGTTGTAGTATTTAGCCACACGACGTTGGTATGTAGCCAATTTTACCAAGGCTGCCTCTTCGACTTTTTCGAGCAAATCTGGCGTTGAGTCCCTCATCATTATACAATTTTTTAAATTGACTGACTCGAAGACTTGTAGACCCAATTTCCACCGGAACTAGAGCATCAGAACCGTATGCTAGTCTAAATGGGGAGTCTCCCGTTGTAATCCTTGGCGTAGTTCGGTAAGCCCATAGCACGCTAAGTAATTCTTCTGGCCATCTTCCTTTGGCGACATCCAGCCTTCTTTTGATCCCATTCAGGAGTATTTTGTTAGTCACCTCAACTTGCCCATTAGATTGTGGATGAGCAACCGAAGTCTTCCGATGCTGAATTCCTAATTCCTTCAAGAATGCCTCAAATTTTGATCCCACAAACTGGCGTCCATTATCTGAAATTTCCACAATGGGAATACCAAATCGGAATACTACTGACTCCTTCAAGAACTTCAAGCATTCTTGCTCCGTGATTAGCCGAAGCGGCTTCGCCTCTACCCACTTAGTCATATAATCAATTGCTACTATAACAAAACTGACCTGACCTTTCGCTTTCGGGAGTGGACCCAATATATCTACCCCCAGACAACAAAAGGTATAGGAGATAAAACCGAGTATAGCTCTTCTGGTGGCTGATGTGGGATCGAACTGTTTAGTTGGCATTTTTGGCATTTCTTCACGTAATCGGTAGTCGCTTTGAAAATGGTTGGCCAATAATACCGTTGATGAAGCACTTTATATGCTAGCGACTTCGCAGCCATGTGATCACCGCAAATACCTTCATGAACGTCCCGAAGGGCATATTCAGCCTCAGACGGAACCAAACACTTCAGCAGCGGAGAAGAATAAGCCCTTCGATATAAATCTCCATCAACAAGTACGAAGTTTGCACTTTTGTATTTCACCTTCTTTGCCAACATCTGATCTGAAGGTAATACGCCATCTGTTAGGTAGTTTATGTATGGGGTCATCCAACAATTAGACCGCCCCACGCACATTACTTCGCCATGCTAGATGCTGGCTTGTTTCAAGATTTCCAAGTAAACTGTCCCGTCAAAAGCGCTTGATTCAGTAGTAGCCAGCTTTGACAATGCATCGGCGTTTGAATTATCAGTTTGACCAACACCTTGAAATTCACACGAGCCGAAGTATTGAAGTCGATCTTTCAATTCTGCAAGATACTTAACCATTTTAGAGCCTCGAGCTTCATATTCCCCCGAAACTTATATGATGACCAGCTGAGAATTACTGTAAATAATCAACTTCTGAACCTCCAAACTCTTGGCCAGACGCAACCCTGCTAGCACCGCCTCGTATTCAGCTTCGTTATTCGTTGCCCTGAATTTGAATCTGAGAGCCTGCTGCACTTTGAACCCCTCCGAACTCGTCAGAATGACCCCAGCACCACTAAGGTTCGAAGTAGAAGATTCATCGACATATAAGGTCCAAGAATCATGCACCTGTTGAAGTGTAGCCACCGTTCCCGAAGACATCTCCACTTCGTCTAGAGCCCCATCAGCTTCGGAAAACGAACATTCTACCACAAAATCGGCCAAGGCTTGGCCTTTAATAACTGTCCGTGGATAGTACTCTATGAAGAACTGAGATAATTCCATTGTCCACACAGCAAGTCTCCTCGAAACCTCTGGCTTCCCCAGCACCTTCTTCAGTGGCTGATCCGTGTATACCACTATTACCCGACCTTGGAAGTATTGCCGAAGCTTTCTACTAGCAATGACCAAAGCAAAGGCAAACTTCTCAAGGTTTGGATACCTTGTTTCTGCGTCCTTAAGGGCATGGTTCACATAATAAATCGAGTGCTGCTTACCCCCAACTTCACGCACCAAAACTGCTCCTACTGCCAATAAAATCGCAGCCAGATACAAATACAAAGGTTCAGTAGGAACTGGCTTCACCAACAGAGGTGCCGAAGACAAGTATCTCTTGATTCCTTGGAAAGCTTCCTCGCACTCCGAAGTCCATTGGAATGTCTTTGCATTCTTCGGCCCTTTCAATGAGTTAAAGAACGATAAGCACCTTTCTGTCGATTTAGACATGAATCTCCGTAATGATGCTATTCTACCAGTCAAACGCTAGACATCCTTGTACGACTGTGGGGATCTCATGTCCAAGATGGCCTGGATTTTCTCTGGATTGGCTTCGATACCCTTCTTGCTGACCAAATATCCCAAAAACTTGCCTGCTCCCAGCCCAAAAATGCATTTAGTCGGATTTAGCTTCAAGTCATAATGGCGAATCATCTGAAAACACCCCTCTAGATCGTCTAGATGACCACAAACAGACATACTTTTCATAATCATGTCATCAACATAGACTTCCATATTCTTTCCCAGCTGCTTTGTGAAGACACGGTTCATCATCCTCTGATAGGTAGCTCCCACATTAATCAAACCGAACGTCATTTTCTTGTAGGCATACACCAACCGATGAGTAATGAAAGCTGTCTTCGGTATATCTTCCTTGCACATAGAAATTTGATGATATCCCAAAAAAGCATCCATGAAGCTAAGCAAGGCATACCCCGAAGTTACATCAATAAGTTGATCAATATGAGGCAGAGGATAGAAGTCCTTAGGACATGCCTTATTCAGATCAGTGTAGTCTATACAAACTCTCCATTTTCCATTATACTTCTGCACCAGAACCACGTTTGCCATCCACTCCGGGTAGTCAATTTCGAAGATAAAGTCTGCAGCCAGTAACTTGGCGAACTCCTCGTCAATTATTTTCTGTCTCTCTGGCTCAAAAATCCTTCTCTTCTGTCGAACTGGCTTCTTTGCTGGATCCATTTGCAATCTGTGCTCAGCCACTTTTTGACTCACTCTAGGCATGTCACTAGGCCCAAGCAAAGACATCGGCATAACACCGAAGCAACTCTATCAGATTTGTTCGGAAAGGCTCTGGCAATCCCGAACTGATTTTCACTGTTTTCTCTTTCTTTCTCGGAATAAATTCGATCTCTTCGGTCTCCTCCACTAGTATGACTAATGGTTCCGTTCTGCTTTCTGTAAATGGTTCCATTTCAATGGCTATGGTATGCAGAAGCTTGCTGACTCTTACTCCCAAAGTGATCAGAGCGTTTCGATAACATCTCCTCGCTAAGTCCAGATCTCCTGCAACTTCGCCAACTCCATGGGGCGTAGGAAACTTAATTTTGAAGTGGGGAATTGAAATAACTGCCTGCAAAGCTGTTAAAGTAGGTCTCCCCAAAATGATATTATATGCAGAATCCACATGTACGACGTAAAACTTACACATAATTTGAACCTGTTGGGGAACCGTTTCGAAGACAACCAGCAGCTCGATGGTTCCTGCCACTTTGATAGGATCGTTGCTGAAGCCATATAAAGGGGCCTCCTGCCTAATTTCCATCTTCTGACCATCCACAGGCATCCTGTGATAAGCATGAGCATATAGAATATCTACCGAAGAGCCATTGTCGATCATCATCCTCTTCATATCCACCGAACCGACTTGTGCAGTGATCACCAAGGCTCCTTCGTGTGGTTCGATAGGTTTCGAAGGGAAATCTTCATCTGTGAAAGAGATTATGGAACCCAGGTACCCCTTTTCGGTCTTCAGAGGCTTATCTGCTAGAGTCATCACCGAGTCCAGATATCCCCGTCTTTTCTTCCCTAGAAACCTGCTCACGTTACCTCCTGAGATCACATCTACAACATGTCGTGCCGCCTGGTTCGGCACTGGTTGAACCGGCTGGGCGACTTGTACTAACTCCCTCTCCCTGGGTTGTTCCCTCTGCCGTTCTCGCCCTGCTACATACTGTACCAGAGTACTATTTTAAATTTTTCTCTCAATGAACTCCTTTAAACTCCAGCAGGAATTCGTATCATGTCCGACCTGTGTTGAGCTGCGTATACACCTTATTCACCTTCTGAGTCGGAACGGGCAGACGATCTCCCTTTGGTGTCCAGTTATTATTATACCTCTTTTGATTCCCTTCAAACCGGTCATTACCGTCACTACTCTTTCTCTGATTACCGTCTGACTTCTCCTTGTCTTTTTCTTTTGCCTTTTTCGAAGAGCTCTGCTTCAAGCTGACCATCGCCTCTTCTACCACGATAAAGCCTTCAGCCTTCTCAAACGCTTCGGCCAGGCTTTTCGGATGCTTGAACATCAGTTTCTTTACCAGTTTCTCTGACTTCACCAGATCTAAATCATTCTGAAACAACCCTATTGCCTGAAGATCGTTGAGATCTGAAACTGCCCCACAGCTTCTCTGAACATCTTCACGTATTGCCCCAGGGTCTCGCTCGAATACTGCCTTACTTGAGCCAACGATCATGTGGGCCTTCCCCTTCTCTTATTGCTCCCGAAGCGAGCATGGAACTTGTCACATAGATCCGCCCACGACGCAATCGAATCTGAAGCCAGAGTCCCCATCCACTGCCTTGCGTCTTTTCTCAACGTCAATCCAAATGTCTGGCACTTAGCCGCATCTGAATAGTCGTAATAATCCATCAGTCTGTCAAATGCTTGGCTGTGGTCGTATGGATCCCCAGAACCGTCATAACTTTCTATATGAGGCAACTTCTTGCTAGGATCTGCTTTCTCCTTAAGAATTTCCAATGAAAAAGGAGATGTCTTTTTGTCCGAAGTCTCCTTCCCTTGCTGAACCTCCGTTAGCTGCTTTCGAAGTTCTTTCATTTCTTTTGCCAAGTCTTCTACTACCCCGGGTGGCTAAGCAACTTCTTTCACTGGAGAGTTCATCTTCTTATGTTTAATCCGATCTTTTCTATCCGGACTAGACGATCTTGAAGGACTTCGTCTGTTACTTCGGCTAGAGAGAGAACCCCCTGTGTGGTGTACCCTCTTCGGACTCTCTAGAGAATAACTTCTTAAACGGCTTCGGCGCCCATCCCTTCTACTGTTCCTGCGATACTCAATACGGGGCACCCTTTTCAAAGTCTCGGGAGAATATTCTCGTGACCCACTTCTTCTTCTGTCTGGGTAATGACTACAAAACCCACTTTCAGACTGCCTAGAATATTCATCCCTCCTTGCTTTTCGACCTGGTGACCTACCCCGTCTTTCCAGTCTAGTGTAATTGGATGCTTCATCTTCTTTCTCAGCTACAAGAATCATCTGTTTAGAAATCTCTTCCCTCTTCTGTAGAAGTGCTTTCAAAGCCGTGTCGGTCTCTTGCGCCATCTTCGCCAGGGTAGAGATTTTGTCTGCCTGACCTTCTCGGTGTTGGGTCTTAAGCGGTGTACCTACCACCCTTTTCCGATCCTTGTCAGGACTTTTGCTGACAGTAGAAAATAACTTCCTCTTGAAATCACCATAATCTCTAGTATGAGACCCTCCCGGAACTTCTTGTGATCCAAGTCTATCATAGATACTTACCGAAGGACCCAACCTATCTTTCACCGAGATTCTTTGCAAAGAAGAACTAGCAGTCGTCGGCTGTCCTTCGGCTGTAACCGTCCTAGTGTTCACCATAACTTCCGATGTAAGATACCCAATGTCTGTGATTGAAAATCAGAAATACTAGATGCCCTCCTTCTAGCGTCAATGTTAACGTCAAGATCTCGCCACGCTCCTCAATCACAAAAAGCGCACCTAACCCTGCACAATGAACACGTCAGCACCGGATCTCGACGGCTTGGGCCGCCGGAGATCGCTTCGGTGTGAGAATAAGTACAGGCCGGAAAAAGAGTTAACAATAGAGGTTTATGTGCTCTAGTGTCTGGAGAGAAAAAATGTTACGTTACCTTTTTGTGTAGTGCCCTGTACCCATATATCATCTCACCAACTTGCATGTTTTTTTTCGATGCTTACATCTGTTGGCTGCATGCAGGCTTTATCATACCTTGCTCTCCACCCAGTCAACAATATGTCAACTCCTCATTAATGAAGGAGGCTTAAAACAGCTTAGCCCATCTAATCAATCAGCCGCCTGCTAAACCCCTTTTTAGCTAAGCCTTCTCAAATACTCACCCACAAACTGCCACTTGTCTTCCATTACCACCTCCAGTCCAAATTTTATCTGAATAATCATTTAGACAATAGCCCAATGCTCCAAGGATAAAAATGAATTTGACCCGAAAAGTCCAAAATAAATAAAATTAGACTGGTCCAAATCTTCACAACCCAACAGGAACGATTGCAGTCGACTATTAAATTTGAAAAGACAGATGATTTTAGAGATACTTTTACGGAAATTGTACCGAGTACTTTTTTAATCATGAAGTTGATTTGAAATTCAAACCCTTTGGGGAAGAAAGAAGTGTTGAATAAAATTTTTTTATAACTAAGTTGTAATTAATTAGCCCAAATTAAATTTAAACTCTTGAGATTTTTTGCTACGATTGCAGTCGACTATTAAATTTGAAAAGACAGATGATTTTAGAGATACTTTTACGGAAATTGTACCGAGTACTTTTTGAATCATGAAGTTTGCTTAATTTGATAGAAAGTTAGTTTTAGTTGATGATACTAATTTATTTTGGTGGAATTTAGAATAAGAATATGAATAGGAATATGCTGCGGGGGAGGTACTGGGAAATGGGAATGGAGGAGATTCTGAGAATGGAAGTAGACAGCAGATCCACGCCTTGCCGTGTAAGCTACGGACACGTGGTGAAGAAGTGAGAGCCCATATGTCTGACTCCCATGTGGGAGGAAAAATTGAGAGAGTCTAGTAGTAGCAGCAGTGGTACCAATTAATGTACATTCCAGAGACTAGACTTCCAACACTAGTGGCTTTGTTTCTTTTCTTCTCCATGTTCCAATTCAACTCCGACGTTACTTTTGCAAAGTACAACATATTGGTGGTAAAGCTATAACATACACACCACCATCAGAAATTACTACTTCCACTCTTTTGTTCCTTAATGGTTAAAGCAGTTATTTTGTGTCAAATCTTAATTTTGTGTAGTTTTAGAACTGTACTGAGTGTGTGTGCATGAGGAAGAGACAGAGACTCGAGAGACGGATGATAAGTGTAGTTAGGGAAGGGTTGCATTGCAGGCGTTTATCAAGTACCGGTGGTCCATGCCTGTCACTCATGAGTTATTTATTATTAGGAGAAAGTAAGTTTTTGTTTGTTTAATTGAAAAGGAGGAAAGATAATTTAGATTTTGAAGGCTTAGCTTGTCGCATAAGTATATTGGAAATGATTAGTATCGGTACAGAAAGAGAGGAGCACATGCTCGAATCCACTTTGAGGGTTGTAATTATGCTAAGTAATGGAGTACAGCAGTTGTTTTGATCTCTTGGTTATTTATTTATTTTTGTTTATAACATGGAGTATCTCGAACATTTTTTTCCGTACAAATTGTCACACATTTTTAATGTCGTCCTTAAATTTTATTTTTTGTCAATTAAATTTTTAGAGTAACATTTTATGTCGATCATTTTTCCAATCTCATTGTAACCCGCTCAAGAACTTACCCGACCCATTTTATTGAGGATAAATTTGTTTTTTCCAATATTCAGTATACAAAATTAAAATTATATTTTAAACATACATATAAGATATCCGTACCGTATATATACCGTACATATATGTGTATTCATGGTATTGCCAAACCATTTTATGTGGATGTGAGAACAGTAACCAAACCTCATATGACAGTTCTCTCTTCATTAACCATATCCCTAATATACGGATCCGATTACCATGAAGTTAACTTCATGATAAGTTGGTTAATTGACCAATACAGTGCTGACACGTAGGGAGATAGATCACATCCTGACCTGCGTGTCGACACTGTATTGATCAATTGACCAAAGTTAACTTCATGCTAACCACTTCCCTAATTAACTCATTAATTTTGTCAATCAAAAACAAAACAAAAATTAATTCATCTTCTCAAACATAATTCCCAGCACCGGCCCTGGGCTAAAGCCCAAGGTGCCCGGACTTTAGGCCCCCCAAAATATAAAAATTTTTAGGGCCCCCAAGACTAACCTTACACCGCTGACCATATTTCATCTCTATGCGTTCTTACTCCACTTCTGCAAATAAGTAGATTATATCTTTGATTCTGTCTCCTCTCTTTTCAGCGACACTTACAATATCTCCGACTGCGAATTTCCCCACTATTCAAGCAGAGAAACTGATCAGAGAGATCAATTTGTTCCCCAAGGAGTTAAACATCGTCGATTGGAATGACTCGGCTTTGCTTCGGCCGGCGAAAAGGATAGTGGAAAAGCGATTCAAATTCCAAAATTTTGAGGACCCTAAAGGCGTTTCAGCTGAGGAGTTAGGGCACTATGCCGGGTACTATCAGATTCAGCATTCTAAGGCTGCTAAGTCCGTCCTAAACCCTAGAATTTTAACCCCTACAGTTGAACTTAATGGTCTTTAATTGGAAGGAAAGAAAGCTTGGAGCTGAAAATTTAGATTTTATAGTTCTTCAAATTTTTGTTTTCATCTTTTTAGCTTGTTGGCCTGGATTTGATAATTTAGAATTTATTATTTATGATCTCATCTCTTTATGGAAAACGATATATATAATCTTTCATTTATGTTTATTTACTTTCTGGGTTTGTTCTATTCTTTAGAAACCAACGCTTAGGACTTGCTGGGGGGAAAAGAAGAGTTCCCGAGTGGTGCTGTAGATCTTCAATACACTCATGTTGTAGATCCCGGTGTTAAATGTTATTCCTTCTCACAAATTTCAAGCTAATTTCAGGTAGTAATTCTATTTTTTAGGGTTTTGAAATTAATTGTTTTGTTTATGAGATTTAGAAGCATTGTTTAATTTAATTTGGTTTGATGACTGATTGAGTAGATTTATTTATGTTATTATGAATCAAATGAAAATTTTAATCTCTTTTGAGTTTTTTTAATTGTTTGGGAGTAGTGTTAGACTCTTAATAAAGGAGGTCATATTTGATAATTAATTTGTAGATAATCACGAGATTATGCTGATAGATTTTTAAATTTTAATTTATCATAGCTCCTAAAAAGTATATGTCTGAATTTGAAAAAAAAAAAAAAAAAAACGGATGAATTAATTCAATCTAAGCGGGTTCATTCGATAATTTTTTTGGTACTAAGAAACAAAAGGAGAATTCAGGAAAAGTTTTTAATTTTTTTTATGTGTATTTTAATACCAATTCGCAAAAAGACCTATTTTTGTTATCGTCGCTCTTTTAAGACCTTCAAAATTCAGGGCCGGCCCTGATAATTCCAACACAAATATCATCTTCTCAGAAAAATCAAAATCTTAGGAACCAACCCTCTTCACAATCTCCTACACCAAAACCCATTATCTCAAAAATTATCTCTCCAAACCCACTTCAAAAACCCTTAGATCCACTGGATGCCAACAATTAGATCCGTCGCTCGCTGCTACTCCTACATCTATTACCTCTTTCTCATCATCCCCGCCCGCTGCAACTCTTTGACCTGTCGCCCAACGTTGCCGCTACCGTTGCGAGTGATGGTGGGGGCGATGGGTAATACCAGATTCATTCAGATATTTCTCCCACGTTGGGGCGAAATTGGTGGATAAGGCGTGATGAATGAGAGCTTTTTTGGGTGGCTTACATTTTAATGGTGGAGACCCATTTTGCAAAGTGGGTCTACTGGGGAAGTTCGAACGAAGGTGCAGGTGATACTTTTGACAGAGTACAAAGTGGTTCTAATGGCTTGACAATTACTTTTGTTTTATTTGTTATTTTACATGAACAGATCACCCATTCTTAACGATACTTTTAGAGGTGTGAACAGATCTTCGTGATCAACCATTTTTAATGAATTATACATATTGAAAGAGTGGAAAAATGGATTAGGAGATTTTTGTGCTCCACATCATTTAAAAATATTGCTTATCTTTTAATTTCTACATGTAAGTTATTTACTTAATATGTGACTTAGTTTTACCTTGGTTACTAAATTGATTTTTTTAAAATATTTGAAGGAATTTTTTAAATTATCATTTCGACAAAATTATTAAATTAATCTATTTAAATTATAAATTAGTAATAATTATTTAAAAACAAAAATTTTAAAGGATCTATTCAACTCCTTTTAAATGTCTCAATGCTTTCGGGATATAACTTAGAGGTGAGCATGGTGCGGTTTGAAGTCCAAATCGCACCCGAAATCGTTTAGGTGCGGTTGACAAACTCAAAATCGCATATGAAATCGCTTGTGATTGGTGCGGTTTGGTTTTAAATTATGCGGTGCGGTTTCAATTGGTGCGGTTTCGATTCCAAAATCAATTGAAACAACAAAAAGGTCTAAGCTTTCAATATAATTTAAAATAGCTCACATCGAGAAATTAACTTAGTGAGAGAGTCGAAAATGAGAATTATATCAAGTATAGAACCAAAGCTCCTTCTGCCAAACATATCAAATTCACCATCAAATCATAAAACAGTGAGACAAATAAAATAGTTTTAGTTTATAATAAAGGAATGATGCTTTAAAACTAAAACATACGCTATATAAAACAAAAGAGACCATATATTCGATAACAAATAAGAAGGTTTATCTAGTTCCCCAAAAATTAAAAATATATACTGGAGATAGAATAAAATTATATCTTATATATTGCAAGGAGGACTTATAGAATATAATTCTAACTGTACCTAATTTGAAAAATAATCTATTAGACTATTACTACTATAGTATAGACCTTAACCAATGCATCAAGTGCTCGAACCAACGAATTCGACTCCTTGGCTATAAGCCCCTCCAGTAACGCATCAAACAAATCCAAAATTCCAAAATTCAAATACTTAATTTTTGACTCTATAACCTCTAACCATCTTCTTTAAATTGGTGAAAAAATGACAATGCAAGACTGGAGTTTTTTCTGAGCTTGTTCAAGTGAAAAATAACTTTACAATTTATTATAAATAATACATATACACACACATAGTGCGGTTTCGATTTTATGCGTGCAGTTTTGACTAGTAACCAAACTGGAACAGTAAATTTAGTTATTCAACTAACCTAAGACCACCACATGCGCCGGAACCGTTGGTGCGATTTTAATTGGTGCGGTTCGTACGATTTTTGATGCAGTTTCGATTCTAATTTGGTTACTTGCTCAGTCCTAATGTAACTTGACAATGAACAACACGCCAAGCTTTAAGGATTTGGAGGAGATTGTATATATACTATAATCAGAACTTTAATTTTGTTTTTACTTATTAATGTATGATTAGACGGGTTTTATTCTGTTGTAAAGTGTCTATGCTTTTTCATACCATTAAAAATAATTGAAATATACATAAGACTTAACTTATACTTTAGGTTAAAGTCTTGAGTAGTATCTCCTATCTTCCACAATTTGATTCTATTAGTCACTTCTATTAGTACAGTATTATTTATAATACTTGTCAATATATATTTAATAAAACTTTGAAAGTTGATATTTTTAAATAAATATAATAATATTTTCACATGACCATCTCTCACATAAATAGTAAGTCTTATATACATGTGAGAGAATTAGACTAATATAGAAATATCATATTTTTCATGTAAAAATATCAATTTTTTAAATAAATCATGCTGGGGTATGTTAAAGCAAAGCTATATATGTGATTAAATAAAAATAAAAGCTTAAGTATTTCTTTTTTAGATTATGGAATCCGAAAGTTTTTGGCAATGCAGTGATCAGAAAACTCCATTTTTACTAAATTCCATAAAATAAAAACATTTGAGGGTTTTTTTGTTAAACGTATCAACTACATGTAGCAAGTTGTATATTATCACATTTCTAAAAAAAATTAAAAATATATTTAAAAAAAATGAGATTTTCCATAAAAATTGATACTCTTATTCAAAAAATGTATTTATAATTAAGCTTATAATAAATATATGACCAAGCACCGTTATTTTAAAAAAAACAAGATTGGTCTGGTCGATAATCAATAATAATTCAGTTCTAAAATTATAGATATATTTTTGACTTTTTAAAATAAATTTATGAAATTCTAAAACTCTTTTATAATATAATTTCGTTCATGTTAACAAAGTTGATAATTAATAATACTTTATACATAGTTTACGATTATAATATTTTATTGAGTATTAATCGTCCATCACGACAAGGTTTGGTAAATTTCTACGCAGTCAAACAATAATAAGGTTATTTTGATGTAATATCCCAAAAAATAAAAAAAGTGCTAGTAGATGGAATTTGGCTTGGTTTTAGGAACAATTTCTGCAAGCTTTCTTTTAAGGGTCTTGTTAACATGTGATTTTAGAGGATATGTTAAACACATCGTTTAAGAAAATATTTTTTTGAATTGTATGTATATTCTCTTAATTTTTATATTCGCATCAAATTCAAAAAAAATATACACATAATTCAAGAGAATAACACGTGAACTTTTAAGAAAATTTGTGCCGGCACTAATTACGGTAGCTGCAGCCATTCTTCTTGGATCAAGTGCCGCCCAACTGTTTGTGGGTCCCAATTGCCATTGCTCCTTTATACTTCCACTCGTAGCTTATAGCTTGATTCTTCTAATGTCCCAAAATCAGAAAACTCCATTTTTGGGGGGGATTCAAGACTTTGATTGATTCCATCAAAACCTTTGCCTGCTTATTTACTTGTACTCCTACTTATTGTCGGCTTGCAAAAGCCATTGCCAATAGCCCTCTCTCTAGCTGTTCATTTGTAAATATTAAAAATATATTTTTATTTATATTAAAATTAACAAGTCTGACATGCAAATTTTATAAATCTTAAACATTTATCAATTTATAAATATTACAATTATATGTTTTTTCTATATTTACACCTCAGAATAAAAGGAGGGAGATAAAATTGAGTTGAAAATTAAACGAGAGAATATTGTATTATTTTATACTAACATAAATAAAAACATGATTCTTTTTTAGAAATAAAAGAATCGACAAATATGACTGATCAAACATAGATTGCACATAATTTAGAGACAGCTACATTCTTAATAAAAGTATCTTTTCGCATATCCTTCTAACAATATTATCCTAAATTATAAATTACCCAAACCCTCGTGAAATAATTTCTTTAATTTTCTCTAATTATATATGGATGAGAGGGTCAAGCAGTTCCATAATTATGGACCGAGGTTGATCAGCTAAGGTACTTGTGCTTAATTATGCTCTATACTAGTACTGAAATTAAGTAATATTAAGCTCAGTCCAGGCAAGAAAAGTGATCTTCATTTCCGATTGATTTGCATGCATATATGAATATACGTCATATATGTGTGTTTATATATTTCTTATCTTCTTGATATTTGATTCATTTATTAGAGTTTCGTTCTATCATATATACTGATGTAGGGCCCTAGAGTTCGAGGGAATTGGATAGAAAACGGAAAAAGAAAACCGAGCCAAAGAGACTACTGTAAGAAGAGTAATTTCCGAAGAGTTGACTTCGGCATATGGCTTCGGGTTCGGAGATCGGAATTTCCTGTGACTTGGCTTCGGGTATTGAAATAATCATCTGTATTTAATTATTTTAGATAAATATGTATTTCCATAAATCTAGGAAATCTGTCAGAAGTTTGTTAGGATTTTTCCTTACTTCTAGGTAGATTTATCTCTCTTTCCAAGAAGATTCTAGGGTGACTCAGCCCTAAAGTTTGTGAGCTATATATACCCGGCGTGTGGGTATACACCATACAATTTTTTTTGGATAATACTTTGGTAAATTCTCCGTTCTGCGTCATTTACTCCTGTATGCGCGCGGGAAGCTTTTTGTTCTTTTTTCATTTTGGTTAATTTCCATTGAAAATTTACGAGTTAATCTAATTCTGCAATACTACTCCCTTCCAGGATTGATGTAACAACAACTTATTCATGCAATCTCTTATATATATATATATATATATATATATATAGTTTCTGAATAAAATTGAACTATATCACGATACACTTGGCAGAAGTTCTCCAAATCTCCTATTTGGCAAAATTCCTACAATTATTCAGAATTTTGTTTGAATGCTGAAAGGTAATGGCAAAATACTTTCATATTCTGCGTAAATTTGCAGATCATCGTCTCAGATTCGCATGTAGAATTTATTCATGCAACTCAGATATATTTAGTGGGTACTTAAGTTGTATATTAATTAATATGTATTAGAAGTATAAGATTTCGTAATAAAATTCTAGTGTACAAATAAAAATGAAAAGAACATGAAAAAGGAAAATGATATATACTGCAAATATTTGTGTACGTGGATCAGTATTAGTGATAAATTTTTGAGAGAGATGTGTAATAAGTGGGACTCTCTTATAATTTATACCAATCTCATGTATTGATAAACTTCGCAATTGTAATTCTGTGTAAATTTATAGCATGACTCTATGAAAAAAATAAGTGAATAAGATGTGTAATTAATAATCACACACTATAAGTATATTTCAAACGCATTAATTTTGCAGTACTGAATCCTGCAAATTCCCCACCACCTGTTCTCTCTAGTGTTCAAACACCACGCATAGTGATGAACGACAAATTTAGGTGACTCAAAACCCATTACACTATATATTTTTTCAAGGGTAGAGGCACATTTACAAGTCCTCCTCAAATTGAATATTCAGTTCCTTTTGAGGTAATGTTTTATATACAAGACTAAACAAAGCCTGGAATCAGGAAAATATATACACCCAAGAAAGGGGAAAAAGAATAATAGAAAAGTTACAAGTTCTTCTAAACAAGTTCAATAGAGGTACTTGATCTTGTGGATATGGACCTGATGGAGCCTTCTTTTGTGGTGCAACCTTCGTTCGCTGTAGAATTTACTATTAAGGTCTTCACGATATGGCGAAATCTCCTTCTATAAGTGGGAAACTTTGATATTCTTCTTACCATTCCTGCCATCCTGCCAAAGGATATCAGTTCAAATTTTCAGATAATTATCTCAAAAATTTAAAAGAGGAAAGAAAATTTTCTTGAATATATTAAGGACCGTTTTACAGTCAAATTTCACTGTAGAGTAGGCAATCCCAACAGAAATGTAAACTATCAATGAAACAATATTTAAATCCTTAGATCAGGTTAATTACAAGTGCTAATTTTGGCGATGCCAAGTGAGTTTGTTTTGTTTGGGTTTCTAGGGAATCACATAGGGGTAAATCATGTTCTCAAATGATGTTGTGTTACCAACAAAACTGGATCATAATGAACAGATAGATCGAGCATGCTCCGCTTCGCTCGATAAAAAATGAATAATGAAGCTAGATAAAAAATGTAAGAGTTTTCCATCCTTATGTTGGTAAAAGACAAACTCCAATAAGATAAGCTCGTGTAGTGGTGTAGTAAAACAGAAATTCAAATCACCTTTATTTCTACTGAGAAACTCAAAAATAACAAATCTACCTATTTCTTACCTTCTACTAATGCCCTCGATTTGAGCAGCTCTAACAGCATCTTGGGGTACAAAACTGCCGTTATCCCAAGCCTCCATGCGTTTAGGATTGCTTCCGAATAGAACTATTTTTTCCAGGTATTTCACTTCGTTCTCTTCCATGACCTTGATCTGTTCTTTGAGGACCATTATTGGTTGAAAAAACCAGTCTATCAATTTGTCCTGGGGCCTATTTAGATGGGTTATTTCAAGATCATCAAGAAGCAATAGACCAGCTGATCCAGCTTTGATGGAGTAAACAATATTCTGAAAGAACGTGTAACAAGGCAGTCCAACACCAATAATGGCTGCTTCTTTCCCATTCTTTGCCTTCAGCCAATCATAGAGGTCAGCTGGAGTTATTACATTGGCCTCCAGTAATTCCCTTCCCCGCATTTCGCAGGATCTCATCATGTTTCTCCAAACCTGTTGCAGACACATGGTATAGTCGGTAAAACTTCAATTTTCTCAAGAAATGACAATATTTGAAGAATTACACAATAATCACAATAACAGTTTGAAAGAGGCATATTTTGGTGTTGAGATGCTATTTCATCATTTAAAGTTAATTCCTTTGCTTACATCAATCTATGCACCCTCATTTAAAAAAGTTTCAATTTTTTTCCTCTACAGATACATGAAGTTTGCCTGCTTATATCTTATTATGGTAGTGACAACTTTTAGTGGTATTTATATGATTTATGCATGTTTTGCGATCAAGATCCATCACAAATCATTCGTTACTCAACATGAAGTCCTTGGTGAATTGAATAATTAACATATACTATTACTTGAAACGATCAAATTCTGCGAGGCTGCTGAAATATGGTACACAACTTCTAAAAGTTGTTGAGGCCTTTCACATTGATCAATGTAGCTGATGATTTAGGTCCATACACTTGGAACATTAATGCAGAAATTTTACTATTTCATCTAAATAAGAATACATTGGTAAAGTTCATTTTATGGTCCTACTGCACTTGCAGGTAGCATGTTGAGCCAATATATTAATAAGTTGCTGCCTTTTGAATTATGAAGCACTCCATATAATGACTTCTCAAGTTTGCGCATTAACAGAAAAACCTCAAAAGCAAGCCGTTCCATGGGTAAAGCTAGCTCTATGCCAGTTACCTTGCATATCTTGATATTTCATATCCGAAAATTGGATAGGAAACGAACAAATCATAAAATATCAAAAGCATACCTGAACCATTTTCACTTCATGTATGGTCTCCCTGACGGATCTTCTTGCTGATAGGCTTGCCATAAGAATTGGTGGTGCTTCTCTAATAACATAGCCGATTCTACTACCATCAACAGAGTGATTTCCTCCTGCCAAAGGGCCTGATGAAGGAGAAGTCTTCTTTCGATATCGAGGCCTGGCTGTGAGCAAGGGGACTGCAACTGTTAAAAATGGAATAACACAGAGAATATCTAAAGCAGCATTGGTTTCACCGACAATATATATGCATCTCTAAGAACGAAAAGAAGCAATAATTGATGGAATGATTACTTTGGGAGGATAGACCCCTCACGAAGATACAGCCAATCATTCGTGTACTCATCAAATTCAGCAACCATTGCAATCACATAAGCAACACCTCTTCGAAAAGAACGTTCCTACATATTCATATGAAGGTTTAATGGTTCATTGCATTTCAAAGCAGTAACTTTAACAAGAGTAAGGACTACATTTGGATTCAAGCAAACCTGATATACTATCACTGAGCCATATAATCCTATGAAAAAGCTTGAGAAAATAGCCATTATAACGCTTCCAATAACAATAAGCGGCCACATAAGTATTGTCAAACCTGCAATTGGGATACAAGCTGTTTCCAGAAATGGGCCTTCTCGGCTAATTAGATCATGTGTAAGCCTTTGCCAGCCCTTGAACAGCAAGTATGGACTTTTTACTATGGCAATAGCTGTATAAAGAGGAATTTCCACAATAAGCCCCATAAGCCCAACAATGATACATCCTGGAACATGAATCAACCTGAAAGAGAGTTTCTAAGGGAATCAATCTAAGAGTAATGGTTTCTTTTCGAGGGTAGCTAACTATGCAAAATACTGGAGTATATGTATTCATAACTGTATCAGTGTAATTTTTAAGTTTCTGAGATAAATTAGCACGAACCTGAGTTTACCTATGGAGTCATTCAACGGACACCTTTTTAAGGTATACAATTAATTAAAAAGAACAAGTAAAGCAACATCACCTAAGAGGTTTATGCTCATTTGGACTAGGGGATTCACGCAACTCCTTTAAGTAGACAGGGTAAGAATGATAACACATGTCAGCAAAATCTCGAACCACAGTGCAGCTTCCTTTAATAGTGCCCCAAGTTCCATCCTATATATTAATATAATTGAAAGTTTGAAAGTGGAATGGAAAAGGAGTTGAACCAAAATTAAGGTTAATCAAGAGACAAATTAAAGGTTTTACCACAATGCAATGAAAGAACTTGTTGAACTCATTATCATAGTCATGTCTGAAGGCCTCAAAAGCTGAAACCCATGGAGTGAAGAACCCATAACCCACTCCCACAAGAACACTACCAGCTATGCTTAGACCCACCCAGATACCAAATAATGCAGGCAAAGCTAACATCAAAGCCACTTTAAGAAATGCATCAAACCTTTCAGTCCTGTGATTATTACTTTTTCGTAAGCAGTTGGAGAAATCCACATAATATTGTCCAAAACCAAAATCAAACACTACACAACAAAGAAACATACTTTTCGTAAAGGAATCGAAAAGGGTAGTTGAAAGGAAGTTTCAAAAGTAATTACTTGAGAAGGGTGTAAACTGTCCAGGAAACATGTGCAGGCAAAAGGCCCAAAATTACCCCAACATTCCCAAATATCATTATCAGAGCAGCAATTGGACCCACCAGTACACCTGAAAAAAACATTTCATAGGCAAACATATTTGAAGATGGCAAAATTTCATAAGCATGAACAAATCAAAACTAGCAAGCAAATTAAGAAGCAAAGAAAGATATTACATACTTTTGAGTGCCCCAAAACAGAGGGCAGTGCAAAATGAAAAAACCACATAGATGATCCTCAACCAATCTTTGACTGTGCTGGGCATATTTTATAAACTTGCAAAAGTAAGAAAGTTATCACAAAGTTATAGAAAAAACTTAGGCCAAACAAGTAACAAATAGAGGGGAGAGAGAGAGAGAGAGAGAGAGCGTATTGGACAGGGCTTCAAGAAGATGACATAGAAAGAGAAGTAACAGGACCCTAAACCCAACCAAAATCATAGACCAGTACGCCAGGCAAAACCAAGTCTTGCAAGAAAAGCTGTATTAATGCATATAAGTAACTATAATAATACTACAATAATACTCCAATACATGTGTAGGTTATTGGATGGAAAATAGTCAAAAAGAGAGATACGATACTGGTAGTATTTTATTTTATTTTTGGCCGTTTGTAAGGAACAAAAACAGTCCCTCCGCAATGATTCGACATAATTTGACATTTGAGTATTATTATTATTATTTTTACTCAGAAAAAAAAAAGTCGCATTTGAATGAATGATAATATAACTGAAAGTATATCTTCAAATTCAACATCATTTTATTATAATGTAATGTCACAACTATTAAATTAAAAAAACATTATATTTAGAAGTAGATATGAAATAAAAATATAATATTTTCATTTATAATTACAACTCTTTTTTAGAACAAAATTGATTCCATCCGGCATTAGTTTTTAGGATTAAAACTTGATCTTTTCTTTAAAATCGATTTGTTCTACTTCTTGAAATGAATCACATCAAATAATAATTATGTTTCATAAAATTTAATGCGCCATCACTAATACCCTGTGGTGGACCATATCTGATTTATTCTAGTTATGTTATTGATTTCTTAAGGTTGCCGTAGGTCTGAAGTAGAGTCGCTGCAGGGCTCGTCAATGGACGGGACGGGCAAAACTGCAACTCAAAATCGACATTAATTTATGTATTAAGTATAATTAATCTATATAATTATCCTACATAATTACAAGATTATATATTTCATGTATACACATAATTTACTCCCTAAGAGCTAACTCCTAAATGACTACCTTTTGTTATAATTAGTTTTACACACACCAAGTAGTATCAGACGTATTCCAAGTCAATTTTGGAGCAATTTTATGATTATGATCTTACTAATCCTTTAATTCTAATTAATAAGAGGAATTTTGAATTAAGAAATAGTGAATCCTCAATTGCGACCTTATATTTGCTTAATAACTTTTGAATACTTAAGTTTTAACTTTAAATTTATAGTAGATAAAGTATGTTATTAAGATGAGATATAAGGAGAACTTCCCATGAATTAAAAACAATGTAAAATAAAAGGTTAAATGACATTTATTTTGAGACAGGAAAGTACTTGTAACCAATCAAATTGTTCATACTTAAACTACCAAACTCATGGTAATAATAAGCCGCGAGAATTCGGTTATATTCAATTAAGACTTTTAAAGACTTTAAAAGTTTGGTTGTATTCAATCAAGACATTTATAGAATTTATAAAAGTTTACTGGTATTCAATTAAAATTTTTGTAATGTCTTAAAAAGATAGGTGGTATTGAATTAAGACTTTTACAAAGTCTATAAAAGTATTTTGGTATTCAAAAAGTTATAGATTTTTAAAATTTCTATCAAATGGTAGAGTTTGACAAACTTTAGAATAAGAGATACACATATCCAAAGTCTGACCTTATCTCTAAAGACTTTCAAATATTTGAGAGAGGGAGAAGATGAACAGCGGAAAAAGAGATAGGGGAGATCAAACAAAAAAGATAAAAGAAAACAATATATATATATATATATATATATATATATATGTATGTCTCACTTTTTCTCTCTCTATCTCAATTCTCTCAAAATAAAAAACCCAAAAAGGAAGATAATTATTATAGCAGGTGAGGAGAGAGAAAAAGGAGATGTTAAAAAAAGGGAGTAGCGTTAATAGTTTCAAATAGAACCAATGGTATAAATGAAGATAACAAATATTTTAATATCATTTTATATTTTTTAATGGAGTAATTTATTATATTTGTAAGTATTAAGGAGGTATTTTGTTTTATTTTATTTTTAAAAGTAATAAATTTGTTAATTTTGTTATTTGTTGAAAAATATAAATTGTTAGTTTAGTAATAATGACTGGATAGGAAAACGACAATGAACAATTTTAAAATTGAAATTGTAATTTTATATTACTGTTAGTAGAAAATGACTTTTTTTATGAAATATAAAAATTATGAAATATGATATTTTCTTGTAATAGACTGAATATGATCTAATAATTCAACTTTAACAATGTCTTTTATTTCAAATTAGGTTGTGACATGGTCAAAATATTTTAATATTATTTAATATCATACTCATTTCATCTAAAATATAAGATCTTTGTTGACTTTTTAACAATTAATATAAGTTAAAAAATTTATTAGAAATATACAAAAGTCTATCAAAGTCTTGATAAAAAATTTATAAAAGTCTGTCACTTATTTCATGGAGTCTTTAAAAGTAATTTTAAAAGTCTTTAAAAATCATTAAAATTCACAAACTCTACAAAATCTGTTACTTAAAAAAAGTATTTAAAAGTCTTTATTGAATACACTCTCCTTAATTATAATCGAATATCAAAATTTATACAATTTCACTATTCGAAACATGTATATACCAAATAACCGAAACTCGAATAACCAAATTATACTATTCCGTTATTCGGTATATAACGGAAATATAAACTTACTTTTACCAAACAAAATTTTTTTTATTTCAAATTTCACACTAAAGTTTTCAAACAACATTTAACCAAAATCCACAACCATAATAATTCATAAACTAGTTTGATAATTTCAAATTAACAATACATAAGTACATAATCTACAGGACAAAAAAGTCTATCAAAGTCTAATTAAAAAATAGTATTTTATGTTTTTTAAATTTTTAATTCGGTTAACCGGTTATCCGAATAGTCTAATTTCTATATTCGAAACCGAAATTAAATATCAAAATATAAAAGAGTTATAATTGAATAAACTTAAATACTCGAATAAACAAAATAATTTAATTAAAAAAAAATTATTTATTTTTTGCTCAGCCATAGTAATAAGTTGGTTGAGTGCGGTGCGGCCGATGTAATCTCTAATATCTTTATTTTGTCTAGAGGGCTGACCTAGTAAAGCCGATGGTCATTGACCATTAGAATGGACACAAATTATGTGCTTCCTTATTTTGGCCTTTAATTTTTTAATGATCCTTTAAATGTGTCATTAGGAAATGAAATACTCCTACCTCTTTTAGTTTCTCTCTCTTCCTCTCTTCCAAATTCCAATGCATATTTTGGGAGTTTATAACTCTATACACAAGTAGTTGTCATTTATAAGAAAATTTTAATATTTCTATAAATTCTTCTTTCACATAAATATAAGAGTCATTTGTTATTATTGTGAGGATTTTGTGAAATATTAATTTTTTTTGGTAGAAATATCAATATTTTATACATATTTAAGACTTATCAATATCCAACAAGATTAGTACTAAAATTGTTGTTATCGTCTATATTTCTTCTAAAATAATTGAGTAACTTTAAAATTTTAAAGTTACTTTAAGATATTTTTATATCTAAAATTGATCTAATTCATAACTTTTGAAAATAATATTTCTAATCAGGGTTATTATTTATGTAGTTTAGAGTATTTGTATTGATTAAAACTAAGTTAATTTATATTAAGTTAGAATTGTAAAAATATCTCAAGTTAACTTTTAAAAAATAAAAAGTGCTCTTATATTTTAGAAAAAAGAGAATACTAGATAATTATTATTTTGACAAATAAAAATTAATATCTAAGTATGAGACTTATTTTGTAATATATAAAAAAATTATTTTTACTTGTAAAAATTATGTAGCTAGTACCTATACTACTATACAGTATTATTGACTTGTTGGAGTGGATAAGTTTAATTGTACTCATGAAACTTCAACATGCCAAGGTGTTTGATTAGGCCAGGGTAGTAAGTCTGCTGATTGTACTAATTTAAGTATTAATGTTAAGTTAGGCCTTTTTGCCTCTTTTGCAATTTTTTTTAAAAAAATTGTATAATTATGGAGTATTCATTAAAAGTTACCACTTGGCCGGGCCGTAAAATGAGCAAACAGTTTAGGTTCGATTTGTATTCGTTCGATTAAAAGTTAGATTCGAGCTCAATTCGAAATATAAATGATTTAAATATGAACAAATTTAAAAGTTTTATAAATTACTCGAACCTTCTCAAAATGCAATTTTTTATTGATACTCGAATCATATTTGTTAGAAAAGTTCAAACTGTTCGGGTTCGATTCGAGATCGTACTCGACTCGATAGCTAAACGAGTCTCAATCAAACCTTATTTTATACTCGATAAATTTTGTAAATCAAATCTGAACAACTCAATACTCAGCTCGATTCAATTAATTTACACCCTTACTCCTAACTAACACATGAACTTGATCACTCACAGGAGGAGGATTTGGAGATGTGAAATGTCTCGTAACAATAAATTTAATATATAATTTTTAAATGAAATTAACTTATTTTACTTACTTTGACAGCAATAGGTGATGAGGCAAATGAATCACTAGTATTTCTTTTGCACGTTTTATATGCGATTAATATGGATGTCTATCTTCCATCTTCCATATATAAATAAGTAATTCTTCAATCTTTATTACTAAAATGACTTATGTCACAGGTTTGATTCTTAGTTAAGTGATGAAGATTTATGTCTCAAGTTGGATTCTTACTTGAGTGATTTTATTTCTTCCAAGCTTCTTGTTATGATGTAGTTGATTAATCTCCCAAAAATGGGGGAATAGATAGATAGTATTATTCTTGCTTTGTTTGTTTCAAGAGTTTGATAAGAATGAAGTGTGAGATGGGCCGAGCGAACGATGAACACGTGAACACAACTACTTCGTTTAATTCATTTTAGTTTACAACTACAGTGGATTTATTTATGAAGATAGGAGCCGCCAGCTACATGCCGTTGGATTGGGTCAGTCAGTACGAGGCTGGCTACTAGAATGTTTGTAAATACTCAATTATACCCCTTTCTTAATCCAAAATACTACTATTGACTTTTATTAATTTAAAAACAGATGAATTTACAATGGCTTTATAATATAGATATGTAAGGTTGTGTTTGATAAAATTAAAGGTTAAGATCTGAACAGTTTAGAGCATCTGAATTAAATTGTATTTGAATGAATGAAGAATTATTGTTTGATAACTAATTTTTTTAAACTATCTGAATCATAGTATTTTAGCATTGTACCCTTTTTAGCGGCGTTGAAACTGAAAGTCCAAGCGGGTGAAGAAAAAAAGACGGACAAAGAAAGATATTTATGAGCCTCTTTTATGAACCCATTGATTCATCACCCTATCTTCATCTGTATTTGCTATTCGTAATTTTTAAGTACTCTTTTTTTATTATTCTTTTTTGCTTTCACTTTCTCTATGGGTTTAATCTAATTTTCTACAATTTCCAAGCTGCCGCCTTGAACTACATGCTTTTTTCTCATTTGGGTATTTTGATTTCAACTTTTATTTTACTTCTATATCCAATTTCCATCTGGGGTTTGATTGTTCTGTTTTTATCTAGTTTTTTAGTTCCACCTTTTTTGTTTTCTTCAACAAATTTACTTAAATTTCGATCTGGGTTTTGATTGTTCTGTTTTTAGGTTACCGGCTTACCGTTGAAGTAATTTGGAGAAGGAAAAAAAATAAAGTTGTGTTAAGTGGCACAGATCTGGTGAGGGTGATTACCAGAGCAATTTAAGCTTTGTGTTTGGTGCTGCAGATCTGGGTTTTTTATGCAGATTTCTTAAAGCAATTAAGATCTGGTGAAAGGGTGATTACCAGAGCAATTTAAGCTGGTGAGAGGGTGATTATCGGAAAAAAAAAAATGAAGTAGGGAACAAAGATCAACACCTATGTTGAAAAATCAAAAGCAATTTAAGCAAATTCAGTGTTTCGAATGATGAGAGGGTGATTACCAGAAAACAAATCTGGTGTTGAGTGGTGCAGATCTGTTGGGTTTGAGGGTTGGTAATAATTAGAGATACAAATGGAATTTTGTAATATTGAGGAGGTTATTTTGGTTCAAAAAAGATATTTTTCAATCAAACTTGTCTCTAAATGGTTTAGAATTAGATTTGTGTCTAACTGATTAAAAAAGTTTTGTCTCTGACCAAATCAGAGTCATATCCATTAAGAGCTATTCAGATATAAACAAAGTAAATGTAAAACATTTTTAGAAAATTGAATCTCATCCCCCAATAAAAATTCTTTAGTAATATTAGTGATAGCAAGTAGCGTACCATTTTCTCATTTCTACATATTTTCTCTTTTTCTCAATTGTACTCATTTATGGAGTATAAAGTAAAAATTGCCATTCAAATATCGTCATGTTAATATATATATATATATATATATATATATATATATATATATATGGAACTCGAGTTGAAGTTAAATTAAATAAGTCGAGTTCAAATTTTAATTTGTTAAATATTGAGTCGTTTGCTATTTGTTTTTACTTTAAATTTTTTATTTGTACTTCTATTGTTTTGAATTAGCAATAAAAAAGGGTGTTTGGTAACTTTTTCTACCTTTTTTTTTTTGAATTAGTAGCAAAAAATGGTGTCTGACAACCTTTTTTTTACTTTGTAAAAAATGGAAGCAAATTCCACTTTAAAAGTAAAAAAAAAAGTGAAAACAAAAAATCATTTTTACAATTTTGACAACACAAATAATCATTCTAATCCTAATGAGGTACAACCATCTAATCTATTAATAATAAAAATAAAAATAGTATTTTTTCACTAAATATCATAAAACTAATATTATATAATTATCTAACGATGTTGTCTACTCGTCTATTTTCATTTTCACTAGCAAAAACAGAAACGTATTAGAAAAAAAATAAAATCAATTACCAAACGAGCTTAAATAAAGTGAGGTAGCGTAAATTGATTTGGAACCGAACATGACACAACTCGAGTTATAGTTGTTTATCTAAAACTATATATCTTTCTTTTTTCTTCTTCTTTTTCCTAAATAAAGGGAATTTACTTGCTCAAAATTGAATTACTACATTAAGACGATTATTTTGGCCAAGTGATGATGCCCACTCACTGCCGTACTAACTGCTATACCAATTGACTTTTAGAGTATTTGTTTAGAATTGAATGATTGAATCGGTCAGTCAATGCGTTTATTTTGAATAAAAATCATCTGAATGATTGATTCGGTCAAATTTGTGTTGAATGACCTAGTATAATTTTTTTGGCTTAATGACGGTTGAATGACGTATTTTATATTTATTTATTTATTTATAATATTAACTAGTATATTAAGTAATATTAAATAAATTTACAATAATTTTGAATTTTTTCAGAAGGATAAAATAATAAAAATCTGTTATTCAGATATTTCAGACATATCGATTATCAAACAATTTTTTTCGTTCAGTATTCAAAATTATACTTCATTCAACTCATTTAAATTATTTAATAATTCAAAACTATTTCATTTAATTTTATTAAGCACGCCCTTTGTAGTTTCGTTGTTGGTTCGTCTGAACAGCTGATTGGGTTGAGGCTAACAGCTGAAACATCATTTACTATATAGTAGTAGTGGAGTAGTATTTTGCAATGGGTCCTCTTAACATGTGCCTTAAGGGCACATGCTAAGCACACAATTTAAAAGAATATTTTTTTGAATTGTGTGCTTATTCCTTTAAAATTGATGTAAATGTAAAAATCAATATTATATACTCCATATCCATATTATATGGAAGGAAAGTATTGTTGTTAGAAGACTGATTGACATTTCTGTCCCTCCAAGTTGTCACTCACTTTCAAAGTCGTCCCTAAAGTACCATTTTCGTCCGTTAGGTCCTTAAAGTGGCATTTTATTGGCGTTTCTGTTCTTTCAATCCATTTTAACCTAAACCCAACCCATTTTGACCAAGTTGAATCCAACCCGACCCAGTTTGACCCAACTCAAAATTTTAATATTTTAAAATATAATAATATTTTTAAAATAAGTTTAAAATAATAATTATATTTAATATTTTAAAAAAATAATTTTAATTATTTAAAATAAATTATTATTATTAAAATAATAATTATTTTATTATTTTAAAATAAAATAATTATTTTAAAAATAGTTATTTTAAATAATTAAAAATAAAATATTAGTTTTTAAAAAAATAAAAATAAAAATTATATTTAATATTCTAAAATAAATATTTTTTAAATATTTTTTATTTTTAATATTTTAAAAGTAAAAAATAATTTTGTAAATATTATTTTTAAAAATAATATTTACTTTTAAAATATTAAAATATTTATTTTAGAATATTAAAAATAATAATTATTTTAGAATATTAAATATAATATTTATTTTAGAATATTAAAAATAAATTTTTTTTTGAATAATTATTATATTTATATTTATTTTAATATTTACTTTTAATATTATAAAATAATTATTATTTGTAATATTCTAAAATAAATATTTTTAATAATTATTGTTTTTGAAGGAAACATAATATTTAATATTCTGAAATACTTATTAAAAAAATTATTATTTAATAATAATAATTATTAAGATTATTTTAAGTTTTAAAATAATAATTATTAAGATTATTTTAGTTTTTAAAATAATAATTTTTAAAATAATAAATTTTAAGATTATTTTAATTTTTAAAATAATGATTTTAAAAATAATAATTATTAAGATTATTTTAATTTTTTTTAATAATTATTAAATTATAAATTACTTAATTTTTTTAATAATTATTTCAGAATATTAAATATTATGTTTCCTTCAAAAACAATAATTATTAAAAATATTTATTTTAGAATATTAAAAATAATAATTATTTTAGAATATTAAAAAATTAAAATAAATATAAATATAATAATTATTCAAAAAAATTTATAAAAAACTAAGATATTTCTTATTTTTAATATTCTAAATAAAATATTATTTTTAATATTCAAAAATAAATATTATATTTAATATTCTAAAATAATTATTATTTTTAATATTCTAAAACAAATATTATTTTTAATATTTTAAAAGTAAATATTATTTTTAAAAATAATATTTACAAAAATATTTTTTACTTTTAAAATATTAAAATAAAAATATTTAAAAATATTTATTTTAGAATATTAAATATAATTATTAATTTTTTTATAAAAAAACTAATATTTTATTTTTAAATATTAAAAATAACTATTTTTAAAATAATTATTTTGTTTTAAAATATTAAAATAATTATTATTTTAATAATAATAATTTATTTTAATAATAATAATTTATTTTAAATAATTAAATATTATTTTTTTTGAATATTAAATATATTTATTATTTTAAACTTATTTGTAACATACTATTATATTTTAAAATATTAAAATTTTGGGTTGGGTCAAACTGGGTCGGTTTAGGTTAAAATGGGTTGGAGGAACAGGTTTGCCAATAAAATGCTACTTTAAGGACTTAGCTGAAGAAAATGGTACTTTAGGGACGACTTTAAAAGTGGGTGACAACTTGGAGGGACAGAAGTGCCAATCAGCCTTGTTAAAAGAGAGCACCACGTGGATGCCAGGTGGCCTCCAGTCGTACTAAACCTTTAATGGAAAAATAATGTTACTATCACATAAAATCTTTTACATAACTCTCACATACACACACATACATACTGTGGGTCCCGCATGTTAGGCGGGAACTCACAATATGTATGTGTGTGTATGTGAGAGTTTTTATGTGATAGTAGCATTGCTCTTAATGGAACCTGGGAGGAGTAGAAAGAGGTGGCGGTCCAAACTCCAAGCTCAATTACATACATATAGCAAAAACTCTGCATAGACATGAAAGTTAGACATGAAAATTGGACATGAATGTATTCAAATTTTATTTATTTGTATTTTGACCCTAATGGGAGGTAAAAATATAAATATATGAAATTCAAATATACGTCTAGTTTTCATGTTCAATTTTTATGTCCGCATAAAAAGGCTCTACATATAATGGGATCCACGGTTTTCATAATCCCTCCATCTCATAATAAAACATAGTAATTTGACTTTCCCAATTAAATTAACTATTTTTTAAATTAATAAATTTTAAAAAAATTCAAAATTTACGTCAAGTAATAATGATCATAATAAATAACGGAAAATTTATTACTAGTGTCACGTTTTAAAATTTAAAAATTATATATAAATAATTTTAATAAATAATTTTAAAAATAATTAATTTAATAATAAAAATCAAATTAAGACGTTTATTATGGGATCAAATAAAGTATTAACTAAAACAAACCACCATTTTGTATCCCTACCTTCCCGACAAAGGTGTCCCATCCAAGAGAGATTTAGGGGTTATTTAATAAAGTTGAGTAATTAAAATTTATATGATCAATATATTTTAATAAATTAAATTATTTTAGTGAAATAATATTTAAATTTAAAAAGATGTTTGATAACTAAAAAATATAAAATATTTAAATAATTTTAAAATTTTAAAATATTTCATATTAATTTTTCAAAAATTAATAATAATTTTAAATTTTAAAATATTTTATTAAAAAATAATTTTTAATAATTTAAATTTATATTTTTTTTATCAATTAAGACACAATAAATAAAATTTTAACAAATAACTTTACCTAAATTAACCGTTAAAGAAATATTAACGAAGAAGTAGACAAACACACTATCTTAGGCACTCGTATTTTACTCTCTTTTCCTCATTCATTTCCCGTGCTCTTCTTCTTCGTTCTTCTCTTTGGAGGAATTTCTGGTCTACGGTTTTCCTAATCTACCTAAACCCCAAAAAACAATTCTACTGAATTTCTACGAACACATTATGAGGTTAAGGGTAGTTAGCCGAGGAGGAGCTCTAACAAATCATGCTACTCATCAGAATCAGGATGATGGTAATAATACTTGTGATCTTGCTGATGACGATGATAATCAGCAAGTGATTAAGAAGGAAGTTGTGGAAGAAGATGACGATGACCAAGATTTGACTCTCGCCCAATTTTCTCACTCAAACTACTCTACCCTTTTCCCCTCCACTCCTTCCCCTTCTTCACAGGTATATATATTTACTGTGCGTTTGAATGATATCTGTTCAGTAATTTGAGTCAATTAATGTTGGATCTGGTTAAATGTTTCAAGGCTAAACGAAACAAGTCCAAGGACGTGAAAGATCATAAACTCTCCCTGCTAACCAAGAGGAAGAGGAATCCTTCTACCAAATCTAAGCTTAATGTAAGATTGTTCCACCACCCTCAATTTCTTTAGCTCTTGCTTGCTTCTGACAAGTTTTTTATTTTTATTTATTTTTTAATTACAACATTACTTGCATGTATAGAGCTGCTGATAGCTAGTCTAACATTTCTTTCTAATTATTGGGTCTTTATAAGGGTACAAAAAGGACTATGTTGAGAAATTTACCAGAACGGTGTGGATGTTGGGTTATTTGAGCTCAAGCTAGGTAGTTTCTCTACGAAAGATGGAAGCCAAAATTTTCGATTTCAGTTCAAGCAGCCATCTGTTAGGTTTGTTTTGGTAACCCATATGTTAGGTTTGTTTTGGTAACCCTTTCATGACGGGGCAAAGTCATGGATTTACTGAAGGGTTGAATGTGATGGACCTATCCAGATACTCAAATTGTGTTACATGTTGTGTCCAGTTCATGGAAAAACAAGCAATATTTTGCTCTCAAATCTGGGAACTATTTTGCTTTTGCGTTTCCTTTTCAGATAATGTGAAGGAAAATGGAAAAAATACTGAATTTATTCAACTAATATAATAAATTCTAAGCTAGCTTACTACCTGTATCTTCAAGTTTGCCAAACATATCTCCTTTCTATTTCTTTATATTATGCTTCTATGCTGCCTAGATATGATGTATGTTCAACTGGAATAAAATTTATAAGCTGCTGCAAAGATTTGGTCTCTGTTAATCGAGGGTGCTATGAGGTTTGGATTAGTTAGCGATTAAGGCATTACTGAACAAGGTGATTATTGTACGCGTCAACTCTGTGTTTTAACGCTGGGCAATCCAAATTCAATCTTTTCCACGGCCTTTTAGAATCAAATTAAACTCTGAACAGTCCCTGCATCTAGTATGTGGATGGCCTACAGCCTTCACAGAATCCCTTTGCTTTTGCTGTGAATTTAGGGGCCTTCGTTTGCTATGTGATTGCTGAAATTCTTCATTTTCCTCTCATTGGAGGAGCATGGAGATAGACCATTTCACTCTTTTTCACTAGCATGCACACTGGTTATTAAATCACCATGCACTAAGTAACCATAATATCTTCAACTTCACGTAATAAGAGGAAAAGCGCAATTGTAAGGTTTTTTCACATTATGCATATTCTATTTTTAAGAGGGAAAGTTTATGTTGGGGAGACTAACAATTTAATTAACAGGTACTATCTGATCTCTCAGGAAAGATTGTAAGGTTAGTTAAGTTTTAATATTCTTGAATTGTTTCTTTTTACTTTTTTAGATTGCCTTGATGACAATAATGACCGTTATTTTACACAAAGTTGCAAGCGTGAAAAGGCGAGTAATGGGTCCAATATTCCTGCTCAAGTCAAGTCCCCGACTGTCATTCGAGCAGAGGAGATTCAATTGAGTCTTGGATCTGAGTTCCCTAGCTTTGTAAAGTTGTTGGTTAGATCACATGTTTCCAGTTGTTTTTGGATGGTAAGCTCTTTCAAACAATATGAATTATCAATGAATGTCATTCTTTGAACAAGCAGCAGACAAGCTTTTTGTTATCAATTTTTGAGTGCAGGGCCTTCCCACGCAGTTTTGCAAGTTGCACCTACCAAGGACTGACTGTTCTGTTATCCTGGAAGATGAAAGTGGGGAACAGTCTGAAATCAAATACATCTCAGATAAGACAGGACTTAGCGCAGGGTGGAGAAAGTTTGCTGTTGGACACAAGTTGCTTGAAGGAGATGTTCTGCTCTTACATCTAGTTGAACCTACCAAGTTCAAGGTGACATTGGAAGTTTTGTAGATCATGACATATGTTTTGGCTATTGAAAATCTTTCAACACTTACCTTATATCTTGTCAAAAGAGTTTTGTGGATTCTTTATCGAAGGTTTTGTAGTATTTAAGTCCAGCATCTACTGCCACCTAATATAAGGGACAATTTATAGCAAATCTGTGAACAATTTCATGTCAATCCCCCAACCACTCTCCAACCCATAATATGTTAATTTTAGCAGTAAGATATATATTTGATTGTATATTATATTACATGTAGGAAAAGACTCATTTCATTTTGAGCAGGAGACGAGAAATTTCATAGTTGCGAAAGAAGAATTTGATTAGTGGTGCATCAATTTAATATTTTAGAAGCTCTATTATTCGCATTCAGACTGTTGGAGTAACGATATAGAGTGCAGGCACCTTGTACTAGCCATTCATCTGAGTTTCTGACAGTTTCTTGAATAAGGAGGCATGGAATGTCAACTGTTAGAGATGCTTATTTTTTGTGGATATTGAACTTTTGCTTCATGAATAGACAGTCAGCTGATTTCTTATACATGGGCGCTTGCACTATGTACCAACTATTCAGTTTAACTCGTGCACATTGATGATATTACAATTTTCATGGTTTATATGCATCCTCATTTTGTAGGTGTATATTATAAGGGCAAATGATTTGACAGAGGTGGATGGTGCTCTTAGCCTTTTAAATTTGGATGCGCATCCAAAACAAATTGAAGCAGGTGTCGCTATTGGATGATTATGTTGTTTGTTTGCCTTGTCTCAGAATGTTAGTTATTTCGTCTTTAACTGTTATTCCTTTGGGAAAAATGTTAAACTTTTACTTGATTCATGAATAGACAATGAAAAGAGGACTCCAACATCTGTGAAGATAAAGAAGCGGAAGCATCCATATTCACCTCCATTAACTGAGGTCCAAAAGAAGAACAAGCGAACAGGCATGTCGAGATCAGTATGTCAACTGGAGCAGCTAGTGGAACAATCTGGAAATGACAGCGAAGAGGTTGGTTCAGAAGTTTTAGAAGGTTACAAATTCTCGGGACCCTCGGTTCCTTTTAGGGATGTTAATAGCTTTGAGGACTTCCACATTGTAGTAAACGGGTTGTGCATAGATTCGGAATTGCCCGAGCATACAAGGGTGAAGTACTATGAGATGTGCTGCAGTAAGAATGCATTTCTTCACAACCGATTGCTCCCAGGCCTCCGTTCTAAACTGGTTGCTGGCATCATTGATGAAATTGTAAACATTGCGGATGCCATAAAAGGTTGCAAACCCACTACCTCTTGGGATGAATTTGCAATTTGGGAGAAGTTTGTCAGATCATTTGAGCTTTTAGGCATGAATGTTGGATTTTTACGTAATCGGCTCTGCTCACTGAAAAGCCTCATCTTCGAATCCGAAGGCGCCTCCGATGCAAAGAGGTATATAGCAGCTAAATCTGGACGAACACGCACTGAAGCTGAGATAAGGAATCTTGAAGCAAGGCTTGTGGAATTGAAGGACGCCTCTGAGAAGTTTGATGCTGACATTGAGTCGCTGAGATCAAAAGCTGAGAAGTACGAGTTTGAGTTCCAGGAAGAGGTTGATGCTCCATGGTAAATATTCTCTACAGCACACTTGTAAAGTGTTTTTGTATTGCGTAGTTTATGTTTCGTTTAAAATAGGAAAAGCTTTGTAGACTGCTTTATCAGTTCTATCGATACCTTGCAAGAATATTAGCAGCGTAAGCAATGTTTTGAATATAAACTGTTAGGTGCTAATAAGTTGCTATACTCTCTCTATCCACAATGAAGAAGACAGGCTTTTATGGTTGAAATATATAGTTGCTATGCTATGAATAGAGATGTGTTACGGTGCGAAGAATGTGTTACTGCCTTCTTCTCTATGTACGTACAAATTTTTAACAATATGATTCTGAAAATGGACGAAAAATCAAAGGACTGAAAACTTGTTTTCTTGTCTAATTATACATCATTTTTGCAGTTTTTCCCTCATAATATTTACAAAAAAGATGTGCATGATTGAGAATAGTCAGAATGGATGCGAGGTAGGAAGAATTGCAACCCAACCCAACCCAACCCAACCCAAACAAATTTGTGAATGTGGATTTATGTTTGATTCCTCCCCTTCCTTGGGGTGCTTTCTGAACTTGCAAGCATCGTATCCACTGCTGTGGCTTATCTTTTTACCTTTGACCGTTGACTTGACTCCCAGTCAACACTAGTCTAGTACTCTCTCTGTCGTTTTAGATTTGTGCACAAGCATTAAAAAAATGATTGTATAGCATTAAATATAATATCAATTGTCTATATTTTCTTTATATTGAAAAAAAAGAGTATATTATTTATTGGACCAAAAATAGTAACAGAACCAAAGTTATACTTATTACTTGGGATAATATTGAAACTAAGCAATTAATGTTTACTTAAAATTGTAAAACGTCTTATATTAAGGGACAAAAATACTTTTGGGATGGAGGGAGGGAGTAGCATTTACATTTATTCTATTGCCAACCATTCAATGATTGTCAAAGAGTTGTACCAACATCGTATTCTGTATTGAGCATACTATTTCTCTAGATTGATAATCCACGGGCCGGATCCTGCTTCTGAAACACGAGTCATATATACTCAATCTTTCACTTGTATAGAGAAGTAGCTGGGAATGGACAAGCACCTACGTACGTAATGTTGATACCTTTCTCATTTTCACTGTCATTAGTAAAATCTTGTGTTACGATAACTTGAATACCCACCCCACCCCACCCTCTCCTAATTTTTATGGACATGACATGATGATGTTAACTCAGATGATACAATTAACGAGCTGTTTCTCCTCTCTTAAAGTGCAAGTTTATATGGCACACGAGCTTAATTATTTCCTTCTTAGTCCAACCCAAAAAAAAGTTACACCTTTAGGTAGGACTACAATATGCTTGACAAACTGTAATACATTTGACTGGAAATATATATATATATATATGAAAAAAGGAATAATATCAAATAGTAGAAGTTTTTAAGTTCCACAAAATCAACATAAGCTTGACCTAGAAATTGACAATATTTTGAATCAGGTCACATATCTTATCCACATCACCCTATTTTTATTTTTTTTGGCCTGCACAAATACACAATAAAACATAACCTCAAACATGCTTACAAGGTTTTGCCTAATTTAGACTTGGTATCCGTATGATGTTCTTTTCATCGTTCTCATGAACTCATCAACATTAACTTCTCCATCACCTGACATTTCAAGAGTTATTAGATTCATAATATAACTGGGTAAATTAGTACCCAAAGAAATATAACAAACTAAAAAACAAGCAACAAGTGTGCAAAGCGGAACGATGAGAGATTTAGGAAAGGTATAGCCTAAGCAAAAATGGCAGTCCCTTGCTATTACAAGTGCAAGATATTACCACTTAATTACAACAAATCAAATATTCATTTTAAACTTGCTAAAAGAAAACAAGCAAGGCAAATGCAACTCATGTAAGAAACACTCAGCAGTCGGGGAAAGAAGAAAAGTGTCCATGTATACAAATCTTATTTTCATCTGATGTCAATTTTAAGGAGTGATCATTTGACATAGCCAAAATTTTAGCTTTAATACATAATAATTGGGTTAAATGTTTTTTACATCTCTACTTTACTCAAACTATCAAATGTCTCACTAAACTTTTTTTTTCTTACAGTCAACTCACTAAACTTTAATTTGTTTACAAAAAATTGAAATTCCATTTAGGATGTTAAATATTTAACGGAAGAGTGACGTGGTGCAGTGAAATATCTATTAAATTGCAATATGGGTCGGGTACAACCCATCCATTACCCACTACCCACCAACTAACATAACTTAGATTAATTGAATGAGTTTTAAAAATCAAACCTTTAGGGTTTACTAATATTGGAGTCTTACTCCACCATCTCCATGACCTCCATGATTGATTGTAACAACCTTCATGACTTCCATGATCAGTGGGAAACAACCTCCATGGCCTCCATGATTGATGGAAGCGTGCGACAAGAGAAGGGAGAATTTTAGATAGAAAGAATAACCCATTAAAAATTTGAGCTTGAAGTTTAGAGACTCCATGAAGTTTAGATATATGCTGTCTCCACTCCACCTTCACAATCTTTCCAATCTAATTAATGTATATGTTTCTCTCTCTAAATTTTTTTTTTAGGTCTCAACAAATTTATAAACATTGGACGTATATTTTTGAATTCTTATTTTAATTAATCTATAATGGATACTCAAATGGATTTTGCCTTGATTTCTTTGGAGATTTGGGTAGATGAAGTAGAGAGAATAACAATTCTTTTATTTAGATTAATTAGTTTTTTTATTTTTTATTTTTGTTAAACCAATTATTTATACACACCATCACTAAACCGCCATGTCATCATTGAGGTGGAGTTTCTCTCTCCTAATTATACGCCAACTCAGCTTTGCGTTAAAAGTCAAAGTACTCTAGTAAGAAAAATAAAGTTTAGTGAGTCGTTTGATAGAAAAAAAAATTAATGAGACGTTTGATAGTCCGAATAAAGTAGAGTGAAGGAAACAAGCATTTAAGGCCATAATAATTAGAAAAAGCTAAGAAAAGGAGGATTCTACTTGGTAACATATATCAAAGAAAAAATAATAATTGCATAAATGCAAAGGTAAGATTAAACACAAAGCAAGTCAGATGGAAGAAGGTATGAACCATGAAGGATGTGCAATAAATCATAATTAGAGGAAAACTCACGATCACGGTCTGCTTCCTCAACCATCTCCCGAATTTCTCGATCAGAAAAACTTTCGCCCAACTCCTTGGAAATACGCTGAATGTCTGCAGCCGAGATCTTACCCTGTATCCAGACGAAATATAAGACTCGTTTAGATAAAGAAGCAACGTAGGATAAACTAGAAACATAGATAAAAGTTCACATTTTTATCTTGGTCAATGACTTGAAATGCTTTCATGAGCTCCTCTTTAGAATCCCTTTCACCAATCTTGGCAGTCATCATGTGTACAAACTCATCATAATCAATTGCACCACTGCCATCCTTGTCAACATCAGCAATCATTTGATTTATTTACTGGAATTAAATATCTTATGAGGTGTTAGTCATGTAACACAATTTTTACAGATACAAATGAAATCCAATATATGGAAAGAATTATTAAAGAAAAGAACGAGAAAAAGTAGAGCTGTGAAGAAAAGAACAAACCGAAAAGAGAATATACAAGCAAATCTCAATTAAGCAATAATACAAAGAACAACATTCAAAAAGAAACAATGAAAATACAAACACATGCACACGCGTGCACGCACAAAAGGAACAAGCTCCAACTTTAGAAGAATTTCATAAAACATGGAAAATCACTTGCATCTACTATAGTTATTTTTGCCTCTCCATTAGTTGTTTTAGCTATATACAACAGGAACATTGGTAAAAATATGTTTTAACAAGTTAAACTAGGCAACATAATATAGCAAATATTCATAAATAAAGTTCAGATTAGTTACTTAAGTACTTAACTAAGTCGCACTTGTCATGATAAATTGCAGAAGCTAGCTCTTCAAATCCTGAAGACTATGTTATAAAGATAACAACACAGCCTAAGTTTGTCAACAATTTCAGTCGAGTATTCGTAATGTAACCCAAAAGATTACTATGAAGACTTGCTTCCCAAAAAAATGTTTATTACGAAGATCTAAAAGATAAACAGAAGAATTATGGACAAAATACCATATTGAGCATGGCCTATGGGGCCTTACTTATTCAATCAAGTTGTATAACGAAAGATTGGGACTAAAGTTCTTCACTCTACGAGGGCATACTCCTTTCTTCCGTGGACGTTGATCCGAAGACACAAACATGCACACCACACACACACACACAGAGGGAGGCCCTTCTAGATAGAACAGAGTCGCCTTTCTTATGGAATCAACGGATGAAAAGGAAAGCATTGATAAAAGTTCAGTTTGTAGATTTTTCTATTGTACATACAGTACAACAATAACATAATATTTTAGCTTATGTCAATAAAGGAATGCTTCAGCAGTTAAGCAAATAGGTATTAACTCTTCCGTCATTTCAAAACCTAGTGCCCTGTAAAAAAGTTAAGTGAAGTAGTATTTTGCAAAATTTGACAACCTAATGCTAAAAAGTAACTAGTTGACGTGACATGACATTCATACCTCATTGCAACGTTCAGCTCTTTGGCGTCAATGTTTCCTGCATAAGGTGAGAGAAACAAATAGATTTGATTGAATTTCATGAAAATTATCAACTGCATGTATCAAGGGAGCACTTGCAATACCAGAGCCATCAGTATCAAATAGCTCAAATGCTTCTTTGATCTCTTGCTTTTTCTGTTGAGTTAACCCATGATGGCGTCCTCTGGGTTTATCCTTCCGTGACACCCCACTATAAAGGCTTGCCTAACAATGTATTTTGAATAGAATAAGATCAAAAAAATGAATGGTTTAATGCAAGCATATAGGAGTAGAGCTTCAAATAGCAACATGCCAAGCTCATAAAAGTGATATTGCAGCTCGCCAACTTCTGCTTCATTTGTAGCTTTGTCAGAAAGCATCTTAACGGGATTACATAAAAGTAAAATGAACATAAAGAAAGAAAAGATAAATAATCACTTCTTCATTTCTTGTTTTCCTTTTTACCATTCTCTCCGCCCCTGCTTGATAATTATATCATACTTTGAGAAAAAGACGTGTTTATTGATCAATTCACCAAAGAAACATTACACTCGAAACAGAGAGAAGCCCCTTATATAACTGATAAAACTAGGAAGTGATAATTTAATCATGAGGGATCCTATATATCTATCATTGCTGTGTCACTAAGTTATATAATAATAGCTGCAAAATAAGTGAAATTCATGGATTTATAGTTCAATTCAAAAAATTCTAGAGTTAAAACGCATCTTAGTCACCAAATAAATTATGTAAAAAATGGAATATTTGGACCACAATACCTGACAGTGTGGAATTTGCGTCCTATAAGTCTCTAAACAACGGTTGGTATTAACTTTGTTCACAAATCCCCATAAGGCTAGAGCTGACAGTTCCAAGCTATGAAGGACAAAACTCAAAACTGAACAAGGAGTTTTCAGGGCAAAAACTAGTCACCTAATTATCAGAAGAAATCCACAACTCAATTTTGAGGATCTAAAATTCACTAACCCAATGTTATTCCTGCCAATGCCAGAAATTTTATAAGGGAGGCGTAAGGGTGAAAGATAATCTCGTGTTTCTCACTCAAGGGGCTATCTGATGTGTGAAATCATGGGTTCTAATAGTATACTGAGTACAGACCTTATGTAACATCTAGCAATTGGCATTTGGCAATTTCCATGCCTCCACAAAACAGCTTTAACTCAGTGGCATACAATTCAGTTTAGCTTATTATTCAGTTATAAAAGCTTCACTTCGTAATTATTTATAATCGAATACAAAAGAATGTGGAGTGATCCATCTCAGCTGATATGAACTCCTATCCCAACATGTCTTAATAATCCAAAAACTTTGATAAATAATCTAATCATGAACCCTAGCTTTTCATAAAGTGAATTCAACCTAATCTAAAAAGTAGGCAAAATCAGAATGCACAAACATAACATAAGGACAAATATCGATTGTAGGAATGAAGGACTTCACATGAACAAGTTACCATGATGATGATTTTGCTCTTCCTATGCTCTTTAGTCTCTACCGATTGTTCGTTTCGTTTTTATACGAAGTTGTTAAGTTTCATCAAGGGAAATAGGGAATGGAGAAATATACAAGTCTTTAAAATGACGTTGGATGGTAGTGCTCCGACCCAACCCGACTCAAACCTAAATCAGCTTTACCTGTTCTCAATTTCTCGGTCCTAAAATTTTAAGATAAAATTGGAATTTTGTGCCACTTAACAGAGGTAAATTACCCTTTACTCTAATATTGACCTCCACATAAAGGTGCGATGTTTAACCTAAAGTAATATTCTTCCTCAAATCCTCAAATTTTTTGAGTCACAAGGAAATGTATCTCATTATTTTATTAAGATAAAATATTGTTACATTTGATTCGCATACCTTTTAAAACGAGCTCGAGGAGTTTGGCTTTGCTCACACCCTCCACTTGTGTAAATGAGATTTTACCAAATAAATAAAAGAGCTTTTTTATATAAAAAAAATTAAAAATTGAAAGTCTTCTTTAAGCTTGCTTTCAAAAAATATTTTGATTTTTAGTCCCAAAGACTAGTTTTAGTCTGCACATGCATATAAAAGTAAAAATTAATGTTACTATCACATAAATAATCTCACATAATGCTCACATACACATACTCATACTGCGGATCCCACGCGAAAGCTCACAATATGCATGTGTATATATGAAAATTATGTAAAAAAAAAATTATGTGATATTAGTATCGTTGAAAAGTAAAACAGCAAATCAGTAACAGTAAATACCATTTAGTCAACATAAAAAAGTAATAAATCAGTATGGAGGCCACCCATTTTGCGTTTGATCTCCTATGACTCTGAACACTTGCCTATACTAATTCAAACTATTAACTAATGAATTTCAAAACCCCATAACTCCTCCACCCTTTATTTCTTACTGCAGCTAGTAGTCTGCTACTACACCAACCAAACCTTAAGCTTGGCTTTTACTCATTTTTTTTTACCACACCAGTCTGTCTTTCATTCGTCAGTTACAGACCTTACTGCAATCTCCATGGTACGACCCCACCTTCATCCATGGTGCACCGAACTCAGCAGCCGCCTTCATTTCTTTCCGATGCGTCCCGCCAAAATCCATAATCTCCTCACGACCCCTCTTTTTCTTTTTCTCTTTCTCTTTCATCCACACCCCAAACAATTTCACACATTCCCCATTCTCATTTTCGTCATCATCATCGCGTTCATTATTTGCAGTTTTGCCCTTCTCACCAACCAAAACATCAGCATCAACCACATCATCGTCGCTGGACCCACAGCTTCCTTGCCTGACGATGTGATTGATCTGATCGGGCCCCACATTCACGTACTGGGTCAGATACACAATGAGCTCGTCGCACTGCTTCTTGGTCTGGGCCAGTTCCCAGCTAAGCTTCTGATTCTCTTTCTTCAACTTGTCGTTCTCCTCCGATATAACGCCGAATTTAGCTACGGTGGATGTGTCCACGGACCCTGGGTTCTTCGAATCAGGGGATGTGGAGGTTGAGGTCGAGCCCGAGCCCAAGTGCTCGCCGGAATTTGACGTAGACGACGGTCCACCAACGACTAAGCTGGATTTTACGGCATCGGGGGTTGGAGACGGAGCGGCAATAAATGCAGTTTTCCGGCGACGGATGTTGGTGAGGAGCTCTTTTTGTCCTCTCTTGAAGTTATCGTTGGAGAATTCCCACTTGTCCGGCACGATCTTGCGAAAGCCCTGCAAAATTGACCAGGCATTAGTTCTTACTTCTTACTACTCCATTGGAAGACGCAGTATTGGAATCTAAGGACACCAAAAAAATAGTAGTATTGACTAATTTTTGATGACTTTTAAGTTCAACACCCTCAATTTCAACAATGTAGACTCATATCAGCACCTACTACTACTATTTAGGTGGACAAGTGTTGTTTTTCAAGAGAAATAGTAATATCACGAGTATTAATATTTGATCTCTCATTTGTCCCACTTATAAAAAAAACACTCAGTTTTATTATTAATTCATTTGTATCGGTTAATGTTTTACCCATCCAACTTCCTTACCAGATTTGTCAACATATCTACTTTTGTACTACATTCCTCACTTAATATGTCGTTTTATCGTTTAGATGATTTCATTTTTTTAATTATTTATCTTTTATATAATTTAAAAAAATTAACTATAATTTTTTAAAATTATCCTTCGTGTCAAAATGTTACAAATAAGAGCGAGTATGAGATAAGTATGATAATTATCAAAATTTAAGTATATTATAGACAATTGATATTATATTTAATGTTATACAATTATTTTTTTAATTTTTGTGCACAATTCTAAAACGTCATATACTCCCCCCATCCCTCAATATATGTATTTTTAGAGTTATACACAGAATTAAAGAAATAATTGTATAGCATTAAATATAGTATTAATTATCTATAATACTCCCTCCGTTCCTAAAAGATTGTCGTTTTAGAAGAAAAAATTTGTTCGAAAATGTTTGTCGTTGACAACTTCCTAGAAAAATAAATTATTTACATTTTTCTATATTACCCCTATCTTCTCTCATTGTATCAATAAATTCTCTCCTTGTATTAATAGTTTTCAATTTTCATAAAGGAATAATGATAAAATTTTCAAACAAATTTTACTAGTATTAAATGACTTTCTTAATCCATATGCTAAAATCTTAAATAACAATCTTTTATAAAAGGGAGGGGAGTAATACTCTTTACCATATACTGGAGTAGTACTTATCTTAGACACTCTCTCTAGTTTATAACAATTTTTTATGATGGATAATTTTAGAAAAATTATGATTACTTTTCCTAGATTATACTCCATCTGTCCTCCGGTATTAAAATTCTTAATTAGTTTCGGCACCTTAATATATGACACCTTCTCACATAGATTTAACCGGGACCCCCTGCCAAACAGCTGGAGCTGGATGAGTTTTTGTTTGAAAATAACCCAACAACTTAAGACTGTAAAATACCATTTTAGCCCCCACCGAAATCGGGTTTCATTGAATCATCTCCTAGGTTCCCAGGGCCTCGTCCCCCTATTCCCGTTTAGCTTATTGTGAAATGTATTTCTAGACTCTAGTAATAAAATAGGTTTTAAATATATATATATATATATATATAAACAATGAAATTCAAGAGATTGCCAACTTCTATTGCGGAAAAATCATTTGAAATTCTTTTTTACTAAGAAGATAAATTTTAGTCCGAGTTTATGAAATCTTAATAATATTTTGAACATAACTATGTTTAAAAAAATAATTAATTTATAAGACACGGGAAAATAAATAACAAAAGGGAATTGTTATTTTTTTACAAGTATAATTTGATGTTTTCAAAAGATGTTTCACATAAGTATAACCCATTTACTCCCTCCATTCCTATATGTAAGTCGTTTTAGACTTTTTTTTGTTATTCCTAATTATTTGTCGTTTGTGGTTATCTAGGAGAATTGATCATTATTTTTTTCAAATTGCCCCTTATTACTCCACCTAATTTTTTGATCCATATTTATCATAGAGAGAGAATGAGATAAATGAGGTGAAGGGTATTATAGACAATTGATAGTGTAATTAATGCTTTTCAATCATTTTCTTAATTCTTGTGCACATGTCTAAAACGACCTATATTAAGGAACGGATTGAATAATATTTACGTGAGAAAGCTTGTGAAAGCATTAGCTTCTTTTTTTTCTCAAAAATATCAATTCTCTAAAAAAGCTCTACCACACTAATTCTACCAACAATTAATGCCAAAAGTATTAATTCTACCACACTAATGTTTAAATTAGTTGTTAAATATCATAACGCTTTTCAAGTTACGCAATTAATTAATATTAACATTTATTTTAAATATATTTAAAACCCATAATTTATTATCACACCTTGAGCCCGTGGCGACGTCACCTTTGCATCTTATAACAACTTGACAAGGTATTAGTAGCAATTAACCTTTATTTCTAATACATATTTTATTATTTTTATTTCTTTTCAACAAGGTAATAGTAGCCATTAACCTTTAACTAATACATACTTGGTAAAAAGTGAGAAGGAAAATGATATTGTTTTTACCTCAATTTAAATGATTCCCATTTTTCTTCTCTATCTCAAAGCCACGTGTCTAATTTTTAATAGGTAGTAAAAAAATGTAAATATCTTTATTTTAAGAAAAAATTATATATACAAAATTACAATAGAAGGATAATTATGCAGCTATATATAAAAAGTTTGAATTTTTCTAAAACAAATAAAAACATAATTACCACTTTTTGATAAAGAAGTTACTGCAAGCAAAGGAAGATTAAAATACGTACATAGGTGTTAAGTTGACGGACGAAGCTGGAAAAATTGTTGTGCTTGAAATAAGCAGGTAGCAAGTCCTTTGCAAAATCAGCTGTTTTCAAAACGATGAACGTTTCTCCACTTTCGTTCCATGAAACGACGTCGTCCGTGCTCCGATCGTCCACCAGCTGATGCGTCTTCATCAGAAACGGCGCCGGCACCGATCTCTGCGACATATTTTTATTTTACCTCTCCCTCTCTCTCTCTCCGCCCGCAAAAGACCAAAAGTTTTACCAGCCCAAAGTAAAAACTTACACAGTAAAAGTTAAAAAGAAAATCTTGTTTCTAGTTCTACTAATGATTCCAAACTCTAGAGACGGTTAAAAAACAGAAAAGAAGAAGATTTAGATAGAGCAACTAAAAAGCAAAAGGGCAGTGAGGAATTCCCAATCCCAGCAATAAAACCCAAATAAAAAGACTTTAAAATAAGCCAGATTGTTGTTTAAAAATTTAGCTTCTTCCATTAGTATTTTCTTGTCTGGAAATTTATTTTAAGAAATACCATAACTATCTTCAGAAAGCTCTCTCTATTTTCTGAGGAGGGAGGGGGCGATTTGTTCTGCTTATATAGAATAAAAAGAGAAGAAGAAAACAAAAACCAAAAAGACGGAAAAGAAGAAGAAGAAGAAGGAGAAGAGAAGAAAAGACACCCACGAAAGAAAGTGATAGAGGTTCTAGAAAAATTTAGAAACAAATGCACTCACTTTTATAATTAAATATAGGAAATAAGAGAGAGAAACTTTCTCAACTAAAATTAATAATAAAATAGAGCTGCCTTTAATTTGTCTTCTCCTTTTATTAGTACAAAATGGCCAAAATTATATTATATTGGTTCAAATTATAAGATCATTTGCTTCGATATAATTTAATTTAAGTTTTTTATAAATTTAAAATTTAAATAATTTATGAAATAATAAATATCACAATAAATATTTTTAAAATAATTTTAATTATTGTATTAATTAAAATTAAGTAAATTTATGTTAATTATTGTATTAAATAAATTTATATTAATCTTAATTTTGAAACTAAAATACTGTGTATTGCTGTGCTATTTATGTTTGTACCAATAGTTGTATATTATATTAATAAAAGGGGAGTTGTTATTTTATAAGTAAATATTGATATTTTTATAAAATCTCTCACGTAAATATAAGACCCATTTATTAATTATGAAATGAAAATATTGTTCTAATATTATTTTTATTTGTAAAAATAATAATTTTATGACAAATTACAAGAGTTTAATTAATTACAATAGATTATCAATTAATTACATTTGAACATGGTGATTGTCATTTTAGGTGAAAGTAAAAAGATTAAATAATATAATTATGTTTTGTATGATAGATCAAATTAAAAATAAAATCTCAATATTATCCTTTCAAAATTTATAATAGAATGATGTTTAACAAGTGTAGTCTAGTCTAATGTAGTAGGGAAATAAAGTAGAGGAGGGACATAACTTGGTAATTTCCCGCTTAAAAAAAGTCAACATTGAAGCATAAAAAAAGAGGGTTGAATATGAACGGGGTTTTATGGGTAGTAGTTTAGGAAGATTCGAACATATTTCCATTTGGACGCGCGGTGTTCAACCGTGTTGAAGAAATTAAAGCAACAAGAGGAGTACTCAAATTCTCACCTAACGCCTACCATTTTCTTTCTATTTATATTTATATGCGTCATCCTACTTATTCATGGATACCTTTAATAAATTCATCTGTTCGCTGAATTATATTCGTTCGTTATATAGTAATTAATTTTGATTTTTAAAAATATCTTTTTGATATGCATTTGTTTAATTTTAAACAATATGATTATAAAATAAATTCTTATATCAAAAAGCATTATTCCCTCCCCCTTTCCACTTTGTGCTATTATCATTACAAATTAAATTCTTTTTGTGAAATTAAAGATTTTAACAATGAGACTTTTTATGAGATAAAGGGAGTACTACTTATAAAATTTATAACTCTACAAGTTACACGAATTACATTCATTTTAAATTTAAATTTATCTCAAATAATTTTTAAGAGTTATTATTAATTTTATATTTTGAAATCAGTAGTTATGACATTAATTATTTCTAGATTGTGAGTAATATATTAAAGTCCACCAAATTTAAGGGAGTATGGAAAATGGAAATTATATAGGGTAGTGCTACCACGTACTCTCTCCGTTGTTTAATATAAATCGTTTTATAGAAATATTTTTATTTATTAATGTATGCCGTTTAAGAAATTTTAATTATTTAGTTTTCAATATTATTCCAAGTACTATTAAATATAACTTTGGTTCTCTCATTATTTTTTACTCAATAAATAACACTCTCTTTTTTTCAATACAAGAATAATATATATAGACAATTAATATTATATTTAATGTTATATAATTATTTTTTTAATATTTGTGCGTAACTCTAAAACGAAGTAAGTACTAAGGCGGTGTTTGAAAAAACTAAGGATTAAAATCTGAATAGTTTAGACATCTAAATAATATAGAGGGTCTGTTTAAAATTGCAGCTGAATGAGAAATGTTGTTTGATATCTAATTTTTTCAAAATGTTTTAGTCACAGTATTTTACCATATTACCCTCTGAACTATTTTAATCAAAACTTGTTAAAAATCCACTCCTTAATTGCTAAATCATCGCAAATAATTTTGTTCTTTTCTTTTTGAGTTATATCTTTCTACCCTCTTTTCCTTGAAAAATCCTATAAATCTCACCGCCCAATTCCATCAGCGTCGTCGTGAACCACCACCATCAAGAATGGGATCAGGCGGCTTCTAGCCACTGGACGATTTCAACCAAACACACCACCCATGAATACCATCCTTGTATAACCAAATCCAAAAAAGAAAAATTTTCGATGATAAAACCGGTAAAGATGCCAAAAAACACAGTTAAAGTCATTTAAACTAAGGCAAACAGATCTAACAAAAACACCCATAACTGATTTAATGGAGGGGATAAAGTAATAAACACGTAAGAAATCAGCAAAGAAAACCACCATGACTTCCGACCACAAAATCAATCATACGGGAAAAATAAATCTTCAAACCCTTACCTGCCCAGATCCGAAATTGCATGCGAATCTGGATAGTGAAGATTTGAAACTCAAAACCAATAAATCAGTTTCTAAGCAATAACAATCAAATCTGATAATTTGGAGAGCAGATCCTCTGTCTCCAAATTTTCTGTCCTCTTGTGTCCCATCACTTAAATGTTGACATTTGTCTTTTTTTTTAATTTTACAGTTAATTGGTGTTAAGTAAGAGGATATGTGTCAACATTCAAGTGGTGGGACACAAGGGGACAGAAAAATTTGGGGACAGAGGATCTGCTCTCGATAAATTGTAGCATAACCAAAGATTTCGCAGCAAAAAAAATAGAACAATAACGATTAGCAAGAAATCATAAGGTAAATCGGTCAATCCGACCGATCCAACACCACCACAGACCAAAGCAAGACCTGTTCAACATGGGACCAACACCAGCCACTGTCCATGAACCCATAACAAACCTTGCTGGAGATGGCGAATTTCGACTTGCAGATCAAAGAAATTGCGATGAATTGTGGATTGTGTATTTTATTAGAGGGATATAAGAGAGATTTTGTAATATTGAAGGGGTTATTTTTGTGTAAAAAAATATTAACTCATTCAGACGTGCTTCTAAATGGTTTAGAATTATATTTGTGTTTTACCGAATAAGAGGCATTAAGAGCAAAAACAAAATTTATCAAATAAATTTTATCTCTAATTGAATCAGAGGCACTCAGACGTAAACAAACACAATCTAAATATAAATATTGTAGTTTATTGCAACTAAGTTGATTAAGTTTACCCGAGACGAGAACCAATCTAATGTGACCGATTCTTCAAAAGCAAGCTTATAATAATAATAATTAATTAAAGCTGGCTTTAACAGGGTGAATGTCAAACGTTGAATTAAAACACTAAAAATCAAATGTGACTATTCATGATGGGAGAAGCTTCGATCACACGTACGTGTATGAATACTAAAATTTGGTTGTGCCAAAATTTGAATGAAAACCAATGAATAAAATTTGTATTTGAATGATTTATTTTAATAAAGATTTATTTAGAATGGAATAGTTTCTAGAGATAATCAATTAAAAACAAAATAGTATGGACGGTAGCGGGTGATAGTAATGAATTCTTTTATGTGAACGTGATAATTGGGAATGAAAATGAGATACAGTATTTTATAATTTTATTTATTTATTTATATTCTGATTGTTTGGTAGGACGTACAGCTGGATGACCGTTGGAGTGAAACCTCAGGTTATACAAGTCTTGAAAAGACTACGTATTACTACTTCTTGCTGGTAATGCCTGATTAATTACTAAAACTAATTTGCAACTAGCTAGCCTTCCTTCAATTCCTTCGTGCGGGCTATATAATTATTTTTTTAATGATCTATTTTTTTTTTCTTGGTGAGGTATGGAACTGAGGACGGACATATTCACATATATCGACATGCAGTACTGTAGTTAATTTGCAGGAGTTTTGGATTTTTTTTGCCAAACTAGAAAACATATATTTTTTGTGACAGGATAATACATTAATCCTTTATTATTAAGTTAAGTGCTTTTTATTTACCATATACAAATTATTTTTTAAAAATCGATTATAAAAAAATAATATTAATCATATTTTTTAAACAGTCCCAAATATACAGCTGGAAATGGGTACTTATCAAACTGAGACCAAGAGATTCAAATTACACACGTCACTAATAACAGTACTCACTACTTACGGGCGGAAGCAACATAGACCGTTGTTTTTGTTGATTTTTTTTATAGGTACAGGGGTGGGTAGACATGTAAATTAATAAATTTAAAATAGCAGATTAATGGAAGAGTTAAATTTGGAGGGAGCAAAATAAATTTCATAAACAAATTCTAAATACAAGTACAAAAAACTTCTTAGTTTTATGGGTTGGTGAATTCTTAATTCATGATTTTGTTTAAATATAAAAAATAAATTTGGTTTGAAGTTTTGAGCATTTGAGGAATCATTCAAATTGAATTATAACAAGTAACCGAAATAAGTTTTTAAATTGTATCTAAATATTTTTTATTTGAAATTTCTTTTTTAGTTTGGATTATAAATATTTATTGCAATTTGTAAACATTATTATGATTAGTTCAAGTTTTTTTATTTAACTTCAACAAAAATATTAGTTAAAATTCGCCTCTGTTGGAAAAAATTTATGGATCCGCCCCCTGATAATGCTCCTACTAAGAATAGTACGTACGCAGTATATATGGTGGCCAAATTTCTTTCTTTGCATCGCGATCGATATATATATCAGTCAGGTTCTCCAGCGAACCATAGAGAGTGAATTAACGAACTGGCTATAGCGACGATTTTTTCCGTCGCTATAGCATAAAAAATCGGCTTTCTATACTTTAGCGACGAAAAAGACCGTCCTGGCTCGTTTTTAGTTCGCTCCTTATTATATATATTGATTAATGTGGTTTCCAAAAGAAAACATGGATGAATTAAGAATATTCATAATTAAATCGACTGCCACTGTGCTACATTACTTACTTTAATTCGGTGCAATTGAGATCAATGCATGCTGCATGCATGCAGAAGGGACGTAAAAATGAACTGAAAAAACAAGCCATAATATATTTTTTTTGCCAAAATTTTTATAAATAATGAAGTAATTATAATACACTTTTCAGGTTTTCAAAACAGGTTGCATGTTATGATAAACTTATTAGGGGAATACTGATAACAAGAATATATAAAACCAGAAAAATCCAAATTAAACAAGAAAAGTAATCAATAGAACAACTACTAATGAATAGTACGTAGTTGAATCATGACTAAAACATTCAATTTCTTAAACTCTAGATATATCTAAACAATGAAGATCGGGTAAAAAGATGATAGAGATCGATCTCGCTCAAACTATCGATCGATCGATCTTCATGCATGACGTACGTTCAAAACAAACTAATTAATACAATAAAAAATCTAAAATAATATCATGCATAGCCTTTTGTTTGTAGGATGGATGGATCCAATTCGCTCTTTGTTACCATCACAAAATCTTATCTTTAATTTGACAAATATTTTGTAGTATAATTTTCTTCAAAAAGTAGTCAAAAGTTGTATGCCTGTCACAAACTTTGTCACCAATTAATTTTTAATGCAATACAATACTAGTACTAGTAATTCTTTCAACATACTCCCTCCGTCCCTTAATAGTATAAGACTTTTTAGAGTTGTGCACAAGTATTAAAAAAATAATTGTATAGCATTAAATAAATATTAAATGTCTATATTATCCTTGTATTGAAAAAAGAGAGTGTTATTTATTAGACAAAAAATAGTGAGAGAACCAAAGTTATATTTAATACTTGGAATAATATTGTAAACTAAACAATTAATGATTACTTGAAAATCTAAAACGTTATATATTAAATGACAAAAAAACTCTTCTAAAACGTCTTATATTAAAGTACGGAGGGAGTATATAATTGTAATGCATCATCATGCTCACACACAAGCACGTCAAATGACAACTTTAAAAAGTATATATATATATATACTACTCCAGTATTGACAATGTTTTCTTTGTTTGTTAATTTATTCAAATAAAATTAATTAATTTATCCGATCCGTAGTCTAGTTCTCGTAACAATCAAGTACACTTTCGTGGAATATTAATTAAGTTTGATTGATTGGCTGGGTGGCTGGCTATAAATACAACTTCCAAAGTGTGAAACCAAAAAATTCCAACAATTAATACTATCTTACTTGTACGAGTGGTTCAATGCTACTACTATTAATAGGAGTATTAATTTCTTTCTTCTGGTCTAGCCTGGGAAAATAAATACTCCCTCCCTCCCGAGCTCTCAAAATTATAAGTCTAGTTTTAATGTTTTTTGGATCAAATTGATAAATTTTTAAAATAAATTTTTTGTACCATCATTTATAAAGTTTATTTTTCTAAAAATGGTAATTTGACCAAAACAAGGCTTTTAATTTGAGACGGATGGGAGGGGGTGATTAAAAAAGAATTGAAAACCACTTTGTTGAATCAATTGACGGTCCATCAAAACAGCCAAAATTAAAGCTGGAAGAAGTGCACTACGTACTGTCATTCTCATCCAAAAATAAAACGCTATGTAGATAATAGCAATATAATTTGTTCATTCCTTTTTAAAAATAAAATAAAAGAAATATACAATTCAAATTTAGATTTTCTCACAAATTAAAAAATAAAATCCATTTTCTCTAAATTAATTGGTAGATTTTAGATTAAGTTTATTAGGAAAGTTGGTAAACCTTTATACGAAAAATTAAAGGAAAGGAAGGGAAAAGAAAAAGAAAAACTATATTAATTCCATAGTCGTCAAAGACTCAAAATTACGGTAGGTAAGAGTAATTTATCAGACAAATCCAAACCATCTCAACAACCCAATTTAATGTTCTGAAACCATTTTTAATTTATACTCCTATAATAAATGTAAAAAAATAAAACAAAAATAACAATAACAAACTCTCAAACATGGTAAACGATACTCCGTCTACTATTCTTCAGTATTGTTAGTAGTTGAACTAAAAATAAGAAATGTCGGGTTTATAGAGGGCTATAGATAGGGTGGTCAGTCCACCGGTCAAAGGTCCAACAGTTTTTTTCTTGTGAGCGAATAGGAAAAATAAATTAAGTAAACCATAATAATATAAAGAACCCATAATAAATTTTAAGTAAACCACACTTAACAAGAGGGGGAGGGGGAGGGGGAGGGGGAGATTTCATCTTGCAAGTAACCACAAATGCTACATTCAGATTAAAGGAATGAAAAAAATTATATTGGGTTGTTCCATTGTCATTCTTATTTCTACCAAATTTGTGCGTTAAAAGGAGTATAGGGAATGAATTATTCCACTTTCCACTTTATTCCTTCACCAATTTTATTCATTCAATCTAAACGTAGCATACAGTTGTAACATTAGCACATTGGTCATTATTTTATCAAAACAGCTCGTCAGTCCTATAACAATAAAAATATATTAATTTAAGAATGTCAATTAGAAATTTGGAGGTAAAATGATGATATTGGCAATTGCAGGATTATTAACACACACGTTTAATGTTTTATGGCATGGGGTTCAATATGTGCCAGATTTGAACAATTAATGACAGTTCGTAGGAGTAGCGGTGGAACGGATCCAACATTGGCCATCAGGTCCGGCCTTGTCACTGTGCCCTTACTTGATCCGCCACAATCAATTGATCAACACTGCTAGTGATGGGCGGCCCGCTGATGGTTGGAAACATTCAAAGATTCAATTGAATCTTGCTTTCTTCTCTGCTGGGGTGGGTCGTCCCGACAGGCAACAAGCAAGCAAGCACCATGATAAAAAAACTATGTATAACCTATACAACCTATATTATTACATGCAATTTATTAATTATAAGGATCATTGACTTTTGAGTGTTATTTTGAGAAGGGATAATTCATTAACAATGAGTACTATGAAAATATAAATTAATTTGAATATTTTGATTGGCTCCGCTTTAACTTTACAGGAAATTGCTAGTAGAAAATTATTTATCATCATCATCATCTTCAATCAAACAAGTTGGATTAATGAATGGGTGTTTGCTTTGTTTTGCTTCAACCACCAGCTGGGAATCCAATAAATTTAATTATCATTATCATATGCACACTCTAAAATAATAGTTGTACGCTTAAATATCAGAAAAGAGATTAATTTCTACGCCACTTTACTTATTTATCATTACTTCATTTTAGCCTTAAACCTTACCATAGCTACTACTATAAGTCTATAAGACAATACAACTTCTAAAAATAAATAAGTTCCACCTCGTGCCTCCGGCGAGTAGTCAAATCCGAAACGCAGCTCTATACATGCTTTAAGTTCATCAACATCTTCGTCGGTGACGCTCTTAGTCCGCTGGAGGTGGCCGTAATTTCCCTTGCGCTTCAGCCAACCCTCTTCCCGGTACAAGTCCGGCGACCATGATTTCTGTTTGTACAGTGGCAGTTTTGGCCGTGGCGGTGCTGCGTTTAGGTTTGGCATGGGGGAATTATATTAGAAGAAAAATGTAACGAACCGTTGGATTCAGTAAGTACAAAACTCAATTTACTGTAATGTGTAATGGAGAGTAAAGTGAGTACAAATAAGAAGGGGAAAGGACGAGAGTCAGAGGGGAAAGGTAGAAATGAGAGTAAAATATAGATAGATTCAGAGTATTATGAGAGAGAAAATCTATATCAAATTCATTCATAATCAAAACTGCTCTGTGAGCTCAGTAAATATACTCTCCTTTCAAACTAAATCCGGACAGCTCAGCCATGTGCCTCCTAACAGATTACTACTTGCATTACATGAAGAAGAAATGAACATAAAGTGAAAATTACTACCTTACCCTCAGTTAATAAAACCTAAAGACATTATTGACCCCATATAACCAATTCAACCACCTTACAAAAAACTGGCCCAAGCCCCTAGCGGGCCGGGTTGTGGTGGAGCCCAAATGGCCCTTCTTCCTAGGTTTGTAAATTATGGGACTAGCTTTGTCTGTTGACAGAATATGTATAGAGGGGAAGGTGGGCTTATGCCTTATATTATGGCAAGCTGAAAGTTGGACCTGCACGCTTCCAAGCATTGACTGGTCCAACTAATCATGACTGGTTCTTTACTTTCAATAAAAGTTTCCTTCCCTTAATTTCTCGGGATAATATATACTTCCTCCGTTCCTAAAAGATTATCATTTTCGAAAAAAAAATTTATTCCAAAATATTTGTCGTTTATAACTTCTTAGAATAATAAATTATTTACTTTCTTATATTACCCCTATCTTCTCTCATTATCTCAATAAAATTTCTCCCTTGTATTAATAGATTTCAATTTCCCATAAAAGGGTAGTAATAAAATTTCAAACAAATTTTACTAGTATTAAATGACTTTCTTAATCCATGTGTCAAAACCTTAAACGACAATCTTTTAGGAACGGAGGTAGTATATATATAGATTATATATATATACACAGCTGTGTAGTATATAGTCGTGTTATGACTACGATTTTTTTGGACTATGGTGACGGTTCATAGACCAGAATATCTATGACGACGGTTTCAACCGTCGCAATAGCCCAAAAAAACCGTCACCATAACACGACTATATACTACACAGCTGTGTATATATATTTTTTCTTATATATATATATATATATATATATATATATATGTGTCCTTTTCTGGCGATTGGTCCAAAAAATTTTTTTCTATTGCCTCCAAAAAAATATATAATATTTCTTTTAACTAAAATTTTTATTGAATTCAGTATTTTAAGTTTAATTTAGATATATATACAAAATAGACTGTTTATATATATATATAATGCAAAGTAATGATACGGTGATTTGTTGTTCAAAATTTTATTTATAAATTATTTGCCCTTTGGAATTGGCTGCCAAGGACTTCAATGAAAACAAGATGGAAATAGAATTGGAAATCGTTCATGAAAGCATAGATTCGGCTAAAGCGTCAACTGATGGGGTGAATGGAAAGAATAAGGGGAGGAGAGAAAATGGAGAAGGAAATTAAGGAATGAAGAAGAATGAAAAATTAGGGTATGCAATTTAATATTGCGGAGCTTAAAAAATTATAAAAAATTGAATTTGGCCAACAATACGACGTCGTTTTCAAATTGGTCAGTCATACTAGCGTTCGCTGTTTAATAATGTGTATAGAGACTTTTATAAGTAGGGATATTTTGGTCATCTGTCTCGTCCGTATTATTAAACTGCGGAATACTGAAATTTAAATTGCGAACGAGAGCTCTATTAAACCATTCGATCTTAAGATGGAGGATGACGATCGATGTGCTATAAGCAATGGCGAAACCAAAAATATTTTTTAATGAGGTCAAAATTATTATTAAGCTATAAATAATTTGGCGGGGTTCGAGGCCAGCGCCCTTGACCCAATTTTTTTTAATACTTTTGTACTCTTTCGGGTCACACACACACACACACACACACACACACACATATATATATACTATATTACAATAACAATATAATAAGTAATAATATATGATATATATACACTATATTGACTCATAATAGACTTTTTTAATCACAACTGTTCATAAGTAAGTAATTCATTATTTATTTTTAAAAATAATATAAATTAGATTAATATTTAGTTTAAAATATTATAGAGAGGTATATATATATATATATATTGAGAGGATATGAGTCATATGTGGTTAAAATTTAATTGACAAAATTATAAATTTTCTATTTAACCCCGTATAATAAAAAATTTATAAAATTCTAGTGAGGTCAATTTATATATAATACTTAAAATTTTTAAAATTTTCCTTAAATTATAAAGCAATTTTTTTTCAACAAACTTGTATGTGATTTTGCCACTGGTTGTAAGACTAGACTCCTTTTTAACAATGTTAACTATATATATATATATATATATATATATATATATATATATATATGCATGTTCTTTTCATCATGTGGAATTAAAAAACTGTTTCAGCCTGCTCCATCCATTAGCCTTTAAAATCCTATAACATAATTGTGTTGACGAAACTAGCTAACAAAACCAGTCATTTGTAATATATATAGAGTCCCCATCCGTGATAAATACTACTCTAACAACCATAATCTCTATGGTTGATCAACAAAATGGATGGAGCTAAAATTGATAGAAAGTAAAAATACTGTACATTATTAATATAATTAATTAGTACTTTCCATGAAACTAAGGCATAAAAGCTAAGTTCAATCCCAAATTCCTAATATGCGTATCATAAAGGAGCATCAGCAATGAAACGGAGGGTGCTAAAATTGCTACACTGCCGCTACAGGCTGTAGCGGCAGACAATAAAGCATAATAATATAATAATATGGTAGAGGCATAATAGTAATTAGTCTAGCCGTTACAAGTTTTGTTGATGCTGCTACAAGCTGTAGCGGCAGAGATAAAATTCTTTTTAATCCATGCCATCTATTTTGTTGATAAACGATAAAAATTATGATTGTTGGAATAATATCCGTGGCAACTGATTATCACAAATAGGAACCTATATATATATATGTATATAATCCGTTATTAAAAGACCTCTCATTGCCAATTTCACGTTCGAGATAAGTAATACTACTATATATAGTACGTTATTCAATCATATTTATGAGACTAGATTTTAGTTTATATGTACTTTTTATTTTGGGAATTAATATTTTTATAAAATTTCACTCACATGAATGTGAATCTCGTTTACTATTCATGTGAGGGAAACATTGTGTAAATATCAATTTTTTCTTATAAAAATATTAATTTCTTTTATTTTTTACATCCAATTTCAAGCTTTCAGTCCCGTTTCAGGGCTGTTCAGGAAAAAACAATTTCAACTTATTTTGGTAATTGAAATTGAACTAAAAAAAACAAAACTGAGAATAAAATTTATTAAGCTCTCCAACTTATGATGCATGTTTAAGGAAGTTATATCACATAACAATTGAATATATATTACAAGTCACAAGGTCGTATTGGTATTTTGAAGTCAAGGTTAGATATTTTTAAATTTGAAATAAATATAAATTTATAAGTCGACATAATTATAAATATTGCAAGTTATTTAAAAAAATTATTATCAATTTTTTAATTATTTTATAATATTTAATAAAATTTTAAATTTAAATAAACTTTTAAAAGTTAATAACAATCTTAAAATTTTAAAAAAATAAAATATTTTATATATAAATTACTATTTAAATTATTTGGGTACATAAACCAAAGTTGATAGGTTAATGACCGGGCCTCCCTTTTAGTTTAGTAATAGAACAAGTTTTTTAATAAAAAAAAATTAGCTGCATACATAAATTAATTGGTTTGAAGAAGATGTCAAAGTTAATTTCATATGATTAAAAGAAAGGTAAGGTAGAATTATGATTTATTAAACTCAATTTCACCCCATCTCATTAATTTATTTTACTTGAAACAACTTTCACGTATTCTCTCCAAAATTAAAAGAAAGAAATCTGGCTACCCGACATATAAAACGGGGGAAAGTGTAAACAGTATTCGATCACCAAAAACAGGGCAGGAGGGCTGGAGGAGGTGGGGGGTTAGGGTTTCAGTTCACAGACGCGAATCGAAGAAAAGATGTGGCACGAAGCGAGGAGGTCAGAGAGGAAGGTCCACGATATGATGGACGCGGCTCGGAAGAGAGCACAGAGACGGGCCGTGTATCTGGCCAAAAGACGTGGGGACCCGCAGCAATCCATCCAGGTCGCCGGATCTCGTTGCCGCATGTACCGTGATGACGGCCTTTACCAAGCCACCCAGGATCAACAAGGCCTGTAAGTTACCTTTCTATTTTCTACCCAATTCAGTTAAAATCTCCAATTTATTCGAGTTTGCTCTGCATGTTTCCACCATGAATTCCTGAATAAGAGATTCCAGAGTTTGTTTATAGAGAGGATTTGTGGCCATAAGGTAGGGTTTTTTTCATTATCAACCGACTGATTTATTAGTATAGGCAAAATGAATCTGGTTTTGAAGCAGACTATTATTGTAAACAAACAAATTTATTTCTTCACCTACGCCTTTCCTCCTTTTCATATGTCTGCAAAGTTTCGGAAAATATCACAAATAACCTAACTCAACCCACTCCACCATTTCATAAACCATAAGAACTATAAGATTAGTACCTTTCTAACCTGAAGCCCCTACAATAGCAGCTTGGCTGTTTATAAACCAAGTGGAATTTAAGATTGATATGTATAATTGCTGTGGTCTTGAAGGAATATTCTCAAGTTCCAAGGTTCTACATTTTTCCATTCGTACATATGAAAGTATATGTATATATTCTTAAATACTCTATAACTTTATGTATCAGGTTTTATTAGGAATATTTTTCCTTTTATACATCTTGCTTCATAGTTGAATACCTATTTCCATACGAACAAATGAACTAACTTACCCTTCTATATATCAGGATACCTTGGAATGGGAAACAGGACATCTTGATTGACAGGTACATACTCCAATAGAAATAAAGTATAAAAGTAGTCTGTCTCGTCTTGTGAAGGCTTTCAAGTGCTCTACTGAATAACTTTATTCTTGACAGATTTGATGGTCGAGCTCTTCTTGATTTCATTAGAGATTCTGATTCTCGGCGGTTTAGGGTCCAAGAGAAAACAGAGGAGGAAGAAGAACTTGAAGAGTTTGTTAATTTTGAGCGTTATCGGGATTTAATTAAGCATCGACGTAGAGGATGTCGGTACTTTTTTACTTTTGTGATCATCTATTAGGTTCAATACATTTGTAATATAAATATTGTTGAGTTATATTATGTTCATAACAAAGCAACAAAAACTTCCACACAGATGTCTATTTAATTTATGTAACAAGAAGAAACTAATTATTAGTTTTACAAGCTATTCATTTTTCCTTTTGATAGTTATCGACGAGGAGGGGTTGCAACATGTTAATCAAGAGATGGAGGCAAAGCATGTTGCATTATTTGGATTAAACAGGTTAGTATCTTTTGTTTCCAGTTAATTATACAATTCTTACTTCAGCACCTAAATTTTTAGTTTTTATTTATACCACCTATACACAAACATAATAAACAAACTGTGAACTGCAAAATAAATTGTAAGAGTAATATACAAAGAATTTATCATTTGCAGCATTGTATGGTTGAAATCTTTTGACTAATTATCTTGCTTCTAGCTTGCCACATTCTAGTTTGATTTAAAACACAAAATGATGACATGATGAGTTTAAGTATGTCCACTTTGTTGTAATTGTATTTTATTCCATATTTTGTACTTTTTTATATTCATCTGGTAGATCTCATCCGGCTCAACCACCACCAGCAGCAAGCAAGGGAGCTTATTCTCAGGTGGGATTCTCATATGATGGAGATGGAAAACAGGAAACTCATTATTCAGATGACGATGAAAATGATGAAGATGAAGACGAGAATGAGGAAGATGATGAGGAATTTAATAGTGATGATAGCAATGATGAAGGAATGGATTTAATAGCAAAAGAGTTTGGGGTGAAAAGGTATGGGTGGCTTGTATACATGGATAAAAAGGCTAAAGAGGAAGAAAGGAGGCAAAAAGAAGTAGTCAAGGGTGATCCTGCAATTGTATGTCTGCCAAGAGAGCTGTTTATTACGACTATATTTTTTTGTGTAAATTTTAGAAATATTTAACTATGGATAATATTGCATTTGCAGAGGAAGCTGAGTCGCAAAGAAAGAAGGAAGGCTTCTCAGATAGAAAGAGAGAGGGAAAGAGAAGCTGCACGGGGTACGGGAACTCGAGTTCTTCATCATGACCCCTATCGGTGAATGCCTAATCTTCTAGAATTTGGTGTCTATTGTTAATTATATTTTAAAAGCTTCTGATGTAAAATGTCATATCTCCATATTAAGTTACGATGTTAATGTTATTTGATTCATGATGCCCATTGTTTGCAGGGAGTCCAGAAGAAGTCCAACTTATGAAGCTTATTCTCGTTCTAGAAGGTAAACTTTATTTCCTTTCCTCTCATTCTTTCTAGTAAAAGCATACCGGATGAATTATCAATAATATTTTTTGCTTTGGCAGATCAAGGTCACAGTCATACTCCCCATCACGTTCTAGGCGCCTTGGCCGTGGTGTTCATGCAGATGATGTTCCTCGAAGCAAGTCAAAGGCTCCTAAAATAGAGTATATTACTGAATTTGGCGGCGCTGGTGAGGTGGATGAGGCAAAGATTGCGGGATATTCTCCACCACCATCTCCTCCATCTGAAGCTGGCTCTTTAAACCGGTCGGAGCACTTGACCTTTCATTCTTGCAAAGATAGATTGGACAGTCATTACTCTGCTGCCGCTTATCATCCATTTTGTTACCTGAGGCAAACTTTTGTGGTTTAAAAATAGTTCAGGGTTAGGGTTTATCAGCATAACTGTGGAGAGGAAGAGAGAAGGAAGCTTCCTTTCTGAAGCACATTTACAGCCTGATATGGACTTTATATGAATGCATCCGAGTTGTCTAGAATTGTTGAAACGTGTCTCTCTAATGCTTCTGCTTTTCTGCAGGCCATCATCTGGTCACATACTTGAGGCCCTTCACATTGATCCTGCATCGGGTGTATCACTTGATAAGGAAAAGAATGCCAAATCGTTGAAACAACCAGTAAGGTATATTATGGGCTTCGAGTTATACTTTAGTTTTGTTGTGGCCTTCATGAATTAGTACACTTAGTACTATATATTCTTATGCATCAGCAGCACATCCTCGGCATTGGCAAAGTTAAGTAAGGCAACTAGTAGTGGGAGTCTCTCTAAACAACAGGGGGAGAAAAAGGAAACACCGCAAGAGCGGCTGAAACGGATTATGAGCAAACAACTAAACAAACAGAGTATGTAATGTAGAAAATTGACTAAATAGCAATCTTTTACCCCGCTATTTATTTTCATTATAATTCTGTTTTTTAATTGTGATATTAATTGTGACCCAACTAATTACTTGTATAGTTAAGAAAGATACTGCTGTTGAAATGGCTAAGAAACGAGAACAAGAGCGACAGAGGCTTGAGAAACTTGCAGAAACTAGCCGATTAAGTCGATATAGGCGCCGGAGCCGGAGCAGAAGTTACAGTCACTCTCCTCGGAGGTAATTTTAAATTGCTTTGTTCATTGTGCATTGAAGTTGGATATATGGCTGCAAATAATATCAACTCATAATTTTGTCATTTCAAATGAAGGTTATTTTGGAATTTGATTCACTTTAAGGTTTTTAAATTTATTGATAAATATTAAAAATAGGTTGCTAATAAACTCCCGTCTTTGTGCGCACTGAAAAGAAAAAGAATAACAGAAAGTCTAAAATGTTGTACGCTACAGTCTAAAACAGGGGTCGCTTTATATGGACACGTAGAAACGGTAGAATAGTTGGGAATTCTCTTAGAATCTAATTGCACTTAAGCAAGTGCCAATACGTAGTTTGCTAGGACAATAGGCGTATTTTATAACTCTGTTCTCAATCTTGACCTTTGGCGTGGTTGGAGCTATGAAGCTTGCCTCATTTACAGTGATTGTTGGTTAACAATGCTTCAACTGTAAAGGAGGCAAAGTGCCAAGTCTCTGTATCACAGCTTGGTTCCTCGCCTAATTTAAGATGATCATTTATGCAAAACATTGCACATGTAGGTAGGACGTAGCCTGCAAGGTAGAGGCTTGTCCTTTGGTTATCCAGTCTCACTGGTAATAATACAATTTGCATATTGAATTTCATATAATATGTCACAAGGCTAGTGTTTGAGAGTTCATTAGTGCTATTATCTGTTACCAAATTCTGTATGAAGAGTTCATGTGTCGGAGAGAATCTTTCCTTGCACATCATACATAAAAAATTATCTTCTCTTTTAATGATCGGATAGCTGAAGAAAGACGGGAAAGTGGATGACCAAATGATAAACTCAGAAATAACTGATATTTTAGCAAGTTGTATTTCCGTACACCCAACATTGATGCTGATATTTTATTCTTCTTTTTCCTCTAGATCTCTCTCTTATGTATAAGTTCAAGAGAGTTGGTGAGATTTCTATACCAATGTAGAGTTACATAGAAGCTATGCTAGTCTGTAAGCATTAGGCGCTTCTACTATTTATGGGTTTATGTTAGAACTTCACTAGATTTGTTTTGATAGTGAAATAAGATACAAGACAATCCCTCCACCTCGGCCCTCCCGCCCAGTGTCATCTTGAATTTGTAAATGAAAGTATTTTTCTGATGTACTGGGTAATTTTTTTTTTTTGGCTTATTGCAGAAGATACCGGCCCAGCAGAAGTCGAAGCAGAGACAGGAGTTCTCGAAGACATCATTCACGTTCCCGCTCACGATCCAATTCTGTCTCCCGCTCCCGCTCTCCACGGTAAGCATAAGGTTTTCTTCTGTTATCAATGTGACCTTTCTGGATTGGGGGGAGACCTGATGAAAGCTTATGATTGCAGGGTGAGAAGCCGTTCTAGGTACTGTCAATGATATTCGAGCAGGGGTTGGAATTGAAGTTGTTAGGTGAGGATTGAGGAATATATTAGCCCTACTAAGAAATAGAAGGCATAGAAGGCTGCAGTTACTTTGATGCGCTTATATTTGAAATGCATAGTGCTTTTATAGGGAATGATTTAGATGGCACAATGATCTGGGCGATTGATATGATTTGTGATCTACTAACTGCTATTTAACTGATTATGTAGTCTTATGACGAGTGGCATTGCCCAATAATCAGTAATATTATTTCCTTTAAGATAATGCTTCATTTGTTTTTGGACTTGATTTCAATTTTACCTTTTGATTGTGAGAATTTGGGGTTGAGACTTGAGACAACTGACAACATGCACTTTAGTTTTAGGAATATCCTGTGAGCTAAACTGAATGTTTAGTTTTTATTGGGAAGGAAAAACTGATAGCATTTTGAGAAGAGATTGGGTATGCAAGTATCCATTTTCTTGGTGAAATTCTTTGTTTGATGCAGTGGTTGGTCTTGGCGTGTGTGCCATCCTCCCAATGTGCTTCAGTTGGCATTTGGCAACTGAAGGTGTTACAGAAGGGCTCTAAAATAAACATGTCAGCAGGCAAGTTGGTTTGTTGTTTGGATGGGTGAGTAAAGTAAGCAGTGTGATTGCCCAGTAAATTTAGTTGCACTGGAAATGATAAGATGTTTGTCAATGAAGTTGTAGAATGACGAGGTTAGTTTGTCCTGAGGATTTTGAATAGGTTGATTAAACTCGGATTATGGAGGTAAAGAAGTTTGCTAATGGCGGGGGTGTGTATAGATCAATTGAAGGTGCAGACCGGAAAGACCGACCTCCGCATATTTGAGTGATTAAACTTGAAGCTAGAAAGTGAAGACTGTTGGTACCAAAAAATAAAAGTGGACACCGTTTCAACCAGTAGAATCCCTGCATGTTTGGAGAAACCCTAGGAACAGTTTGGAAGCTAAAGAATTGTTACATTTTTTTTGAATAGTCCAGAAAATTTTATTATATATATATATGGTTTAAATATGTTTCACTATCTTAAAGTATCTAACATATTCCACTTTGGTGATTTATCTTTTAATTTTTCAATTAGATGATTGAACTATTGATTTTTTTCAATTCTATCCAATTGAGGCTGCAACGTCAGAAATTGCTGATGTGACTATTTGGGTTGGGGCATCAAGCAACTGATGTGAGCAATTTTTTTTTTTTTTTTTGAGATTAAACATTAAAGATATACTGAAGGGTAAAATAGTCACAAAACTTTCGTTAATAATATCATATAAATTAAAAAACATCAAAAAGTCCTAAAACAATCAGAATCAATTGAATAGTGAGATCCACCACCGCCGCCACCATAACCGCCTCCTTCGCCTTCCCTTCGGCCACCACCATAACTACGCCACCACCATAGCCACCGCCTCCACCATATCCACCTTCACGACGTCCACTGCCGCCTCCATCGCTGCGAAATCCGTCGTCGTCGTCGCCGCCATCGCTTCCACGAGAATAAGCCTCATTGATAGTTATGTTACGCCCGTCAAGATCCTGATCGTTCATCCCTTCAATCGCATCTCTCATCGCCTTCTCGTCCTTGAAGGTAACGAATCCGAACAACAAATTTCATTCAAATTAGACCAGATATAAATCAAACAAACGACATGCACAAACAAATATACATATAAAATCGAAAATCAGAAATCGATCAATCTTCGCCTTGTAAAGGAGGAAGATGAACGTACTGTTTTAAATTAGTAAAAGTAACATTAGTAACAGTTGTAACAAACAGTGACATAAGATCAATGAATCAAAACCATAGTAACAGTAGTAGTAAAGAACAGAATTAGGAAGAGATCAGATCTGGCGTCAATCAGATCGGATCGGGTCCGATTTATGCTGACAAACGGACCTTCGAATCGACGATATCATCGTATTGAGAGAAAACCTCCTCTAGTGATTGATCGGTGGTAGCCCATGCGAGTCCACCGACGAAGCATCTGAATTCAACCTCAGCCATTTAAATCGAAATTTAATTTGGGAAGGAAAGAGAACTATGAACCCTAACGATTTAGGGAAGAAATGAGAGCTTGAAAAAGAAGAGTCTAGCAACAGAGAAGAGCACATTAATGAAAGTTTTGTGACTATTTTACCCTTCAATATATCACTAATGTTTAATCCCAAAATAAAAAAAATATTTTTTTTGCACACATCAGCTGCTTGATGCCCCACTCATATAGCCACGTTAGCAATTTCTGACGTGGTAGCCTCAATTGGATAGAATTGAAAAAAATCAATAGTTCAATCATCTAATTAAAAAAATTAAAAGGTGGATCACCAAAGTGGAATATGTCAGATAGTTTAAGGTAGTGAAACATATATATATATATATATATATATACATATAGGAGGCGGATCAATGACACTATATTTTTTACACAATTTTTTGACTCTTGAATTTGAACACACTTAATGGCTAAGATTAAACCTGATTTTTAATTTAAAACTAAATAAAAATAAAAACTTTTTTTTATCTCTCTATCTCTTTTTTCGGGTAGATTAAATTTTTTTTTCTCTCTCAACTGATTTCTCTTTCCTCCCTTTAATTCTTTTTTTTTTTTCTCTCTCTCATTCTTCAAATCACTTTCTTCTCTGCCCTGTCTCCGTCCAAATCAATCTCTTCCCGATTTTTTTGCGCAACCGCAAAAGCCATCTCTAGTTCCATCTTCAAGAACGATGCACTCTTCCGGGTAAGGTTTTCCAGTTTTATGGATGTTTTTTTATTTATCTTTTGATTGTAATCTTTAATTTTTCGTCTTTTAGGTTATTAATATGATGATTAGATTTCTTTATGTGTACTTTGAAATTTTTTCTATTTCTATTATTAATATGGCGTTCATATTGTTGTTAGGGTTCTATTTTGGGATTTTCAACTATGTAAGCAATATTGAGAATGAATGTTTTATTTTCTTATTGCGTAGGACCCTTGATTTCAATAGCTTCTTTGGAGCTCTTCTTTGGTAGCTTGGAAATTTATTACATTTCACTACTAAATATTGAAGACTATTTATGATTATAAACTTAGTTGCTTTTAATTGGTAGATTAGAGAAAGAAAGAAATGCTGAAATGGCCGCAGAAAATGGCGATCACAATGGGTATTGCAAAAGGAATCCAATTCTTGCACACAGGATTAGCATCTGGAAATTTAAGATATGATTTAAAGATTGAAAACATATTGTTGGATGACAGTCTTACCCCAAAAATTACAAGTTATAACATTCCCTTGCCATCTAAGGTAAATGTTAAGGAAAAAAACAAAAATTTTTATTATTATTTAAATAACACATTGTGAGCCCCAGTCTTAACTCTGATAAAACTTGTTTGTTTTTAGGTAGGTTCAGAAAGTCCTCTTCTTAACAGACAAGAGACATCCAATCTTCAATGCAGGTTTCTTTTCTTACTTTCTTCTTGACAGGAATATATATTGTTGTTAGTCTTCTCATGAAAGCTCGATCAATATACAGCAACGAAGATCCCGAGAATGATGATATTTATCAGTTTGGTGTTATATAACTCCAAGTTATTACGGGTAAACTATTCAACTCCAAGGGTGAAATAGCCGAAATGAAGTTTCAGGTTGTTAGGAATATTCATAAGAATTGTATTCCTATTTTATATGATTTGATTATGATACGAATGAATGAATATACAAGTATGCTTGCATTGATAAAAGCTGTAAAGTCCTTTGATAGATAATAGGAATATATGTACAAGGACTTAGACTGAAATGATCAAATATGTTAAGTTGATCCTACATAAACAAAACAACTTTGTAAAGTCCTTAAAAAGAAATGATGTACAAGGACTATAAATATAGAAAGATCAAACTTGTTAGGTTGATCTTATAAAGTGTAATAGATAGGCTGGTCTGATCGTCAAGCCCTGCACCAGCATCGTAGTCTGTCAGGAGAGACAAGGAAGACTCAAGAACTATCAAAGCGGAATCGTAGTCTACAAGATAGTAGATCTCGGAGTTCGTAGTCTGTTAGAAGAAACAAGAAAGGATCGTAGTATGTCGAGAAGAACTTTCTCAGAGCCGTAGTCTGCTGAGGAAGTCATGTTCAGAATCGTAGAGACAGTCTGTCTATGAGCCGACCAAGCGTCTGCCAGAGCTAAGTCAAGAATCGTAGATCACACTTGAAGTAGTGGAGTCTACTGATCATATCAGAGGCAGAGATCGTAGTCGATCCAGATCAGACAAGGACAACAAGCATGAAGGCAGAAATCGTAGTCTGTCAAGATCTGATCTCGGAGTCGTAGTGTCTGCAGAAACAAGGCTAAATCATAGTCTGCAGGACTAAGGCGTCTACAATGGTTGCTCACAATGCCAAGGCAGAATCGTAGTGTCAACACGATTCTCAATAGATGAGCACTCCCATAGAATCTAAGGATAAAGCCTCGGGTTTGAGCTGCAAAGATGTATTCCACCTGAAGGAAACCAGAGAGCACTCAACGAATGGCATATAAGCTAACGGAAGATCTAAGCACCAACTCAATCGTCATCCAGGATGAGTTATGAAGCCATTCGAGATGAAGTCTTCCACAAGCCGATCAGAAGAAGACTTCAGATAAAGTAACTGACTAGAGAAAGTCAGTAAGTACAGTAGCTGTCAAGAGAACAGAAGACAATGATCTTGGGATTAACCAGGATCGTAGTGTTTGCCAAACGAGCAGGAACTAATCCGGTTTACACAGAGATACTGGCCAACTTATGAAGAACAAGACAGAAGTGATTAAGCATGGGTCAGACCATTGTTGATAGGTGAACGGGAGATCACCAAGAGAAAGAAAGATGGGTATGCCACAAATATGATGTGTCTTACTATTCAGAAGGAGGCCAGAACGACAAGTCAAGCTATCAGTTCCTGAGATCAATCAAGGCAAGCAGAAGTGTTGAAGCACTGCACAAGTGAAGGAAGAGGTGTTCTATAATGCAGACCCAAAGAACACTCTTCAGAATCGTAGTGTTGTCTTAATCAGTCAAAGAGCAACATTCGACAAGACACACTATGATCAAGGTCCAAGAACATTTGCATTAGAATCGTAGAGTTCGGGCATCTGAATGTTGAAGCACTGACAACGTCTCAATATAAAGACTGACATCCGAACGTTGCTAATTGAGAGCATCGATGAAAAAGGATAACTCCTGTAGATTCAAATCAGAGAATCAGAAAGGAGATATAAAGACTACTACGAGCCTGACACGAAACAGTGACATCTCTGAGGCGGTAGGTGAGAAAGCAGACTGCTGTGTCAGTAAAGTCAAAAAGGAGTTATCACGTCACATCAGCAGTCTGTACCAAAATAACTCAAGATCTGCGAAGTAATTCAAATTACTTCCAACGGCTATTTTTCAACGAAAAGATCATGGAAGGGTATTTAATGGACAGAGCTTCAAGGATAAGAGTGGTTGCTGCGTTGTAGAATCGTTGAGTTGTTGGAATGCTATATTGTTGACTCTACGAGTTTCACCAGAGCTGAACAGAACAAGTCTTCAGTGGCAGTGAGACTACGAAGGTGGAAGTAAAGCAGACTTGAAGAAGGATTGAAAGACTAAAGCTTCACTCAACAAGGATGAGAATGCCATTAAAGATGGCAGCCAAGCTGAAAGCTGAGAAAGCCTTGAAGATAGCATTCAAGAAAGTGGCTAAATATAATGAAGATCAGAAGAGCCACTCTATGGATCATCATGAAGAACCAGAAGTTGATAAGGAAAAGATGCAGAACCATGTCTGCTTATCTATGAAGAAGGGTTCAAGGAATGCTAAGGACCAGAAGAAGGTGACCCACAATGAAAAGCCTTAGCAGTCCTATGTGGTGATGGTGCACAGCTGACATCGGATGAAGATGGGCTGAACAGAGTGAAGATCAGCTACACCAGAGAAGAAAAGGTCCAGACTCAAAGCAGATTGCTGAGGACCAAGCCAAGCTGCTAAGTACAAAGATGATCAAGCTTAAAGACATCTTAGCAGCAAAGCACAAATAACAACAACTTCAATAACGAGTAGCCAGGGCCTGAGGGGTCCTTGTCCGGAGGGACTAAATGAGTTCCAGGCCTGAGGGGCTTGAAGAGTTCGTAGAGAACTAGAGTTCCAGGGCTGCTGGCCTTGAAGAGTTCTAAGTGAACTAAATGAGTTCCAAGTCAGAGGACTTGAAGAGTACTTAGTGAACTGAAGTTCCAGGGCTGCGGGCCTTGAAGGAATCTTAGTGTACTTTCTCTCTTTCTCTTTTTAGGACGAGTATGGTCTCTTGATAGAATACTGTTATAGTACATAAGGTGATGCAACATGATGTACACATTTATAATGAATGAGGAACTGTACCTTTACACTGTCAGTCTCTTGATAGTCATTTACCTTGCTATAATGAGGTTATGCATTGATGTGCGTATCTTTATATTTATTTCTGACATCTTGTTGCTCCAGTTGTTTTTTGATCAATCAGTCATAGCCTTAAAGAGGTAAGCTAAGAACGTTTTGGCATCTTTAGTTGTTTAATCACCTTGAACCTCAGGGTTCACATCCAACTACTGGTTAGCCAAATATATATTTGAGAAAGTCCTCTTTCTCCTCTGGATAAGCGTTTCTTAGTATGTATGGTTTTTCATCTTTCAAAATGGAGGATGCTTGATTCTTTGCTGTTGATACCGTTTGACTTCCCACTTCTGGTCTTCAGACTACAAGATTGACCGTGGATAAGGATTGGACTTGTTGCTATAGCATTTGAGAACATGGACCAATCTGAGAAGCTTCAGGTGTATATACACATTTACCTGTACACATTATTTTCAACTTATGAGCTCATCTGCATTTACAAGTGACTTATTACTAAACTAAGTTTAGAACAATGTTTGTGCCTAGGATCAGACTCAAAGCGATTAACTTTTGAATATAGCATGAGAACCTGCTTTGATACCAATTGTTAGTTCCCAGTAAGCACATAATAGATCTAGAAGGGGGGTTGAATAGATCTATTATGTGCCTACTGGGAACTAACACAGGTATATATATATTTTTTCAACATCTATAATCTATCTATATACATACTTGGAGGCTTCAACCGGCTAATCTATTTTTGTAGCTAGAGATGAACTTGACAGAGACATCAGCAAGACTGCGGGAGGCAGCGGATCCCTAAATACGAGGGACGTTTGCATACGAATCATTGAAAATTGCAATTCAGATTACCCTTAACTGTCTTGCTGAGGAGGATCCAAGCAAGCGTCCCTCAATAGAAGACGTTCTTTGGCATATGCAGTATTCAATTCAAGTTCAAGAAGGATGGATTAGTAGTGGAAATTAACCTTAATAGCGGAAACCTTAATACAAACTTGTAATACTCGCACTTTTAAATGCTTTCTTGGCCAATATATTAAACATTTCATTGATCAATCAAGTTCTTATCTGATCAAATAAATAAAACAGAACAACAACATGGAAGAAATTATCAACATTTATTATCTTTTTCTGAGTAAGATATTAGCCAGTTATAAAATGGGATTTCTTAAGTACATAAACATATTAGCCAGTTATAACATGGGAGTTCTTAGGTACATGAACTACTGAAAAATGAGAGACTGCATTTTAAAATAGCAATATTATAAATAGTTCTAACATACATCTGCAGAATGTAATCAGACTTGTAATATAAGACGAAATTCTAGAGTTTACAGCACAACTGTTTTAAGGTGTTACTCAAACAAGCCATTGAATAATTTTTGAAATCCAACATCAAGCTACCCGATGGATCAGTCAGATGTCCAGCTTTGCTCTACAATCTCACGTACTCTTCTGTTGTACAATCTCACGTGCTCTGAAAATTGGAGTGTCAATTTAAACGTGCCCGATGAAGTCAAAAAGATATTCAATGTAGTTGAGAACAAGTATGCATACAAATACAAGAATAAGATTATTATGCATCCAATATGAATAATCCATTTAATACTTGCTGTTGGTTTTATTGATAGGCTAAAACCTATCAGGGTATATTTCATGCGTTATCAACTTATGCCTACAAAACAGAGTGTAAATACATGTGCAAAAATACATTCATATAATATTATTTCACAATGATTAAGTTATTTCACACAATCACTATACTTAATCTATGTCAAGGTACCACTTTAGTGGCACAAATAGAAACTATCCTCTCTCCAGAATGTAACAACCAACTTGATCATGATACCAAACTGTAGAAACATACATATAGTATCCATGTATATACCACGTAAGACACCATTATCTAGAACAATGTGGTTCATATAGAGTAATAGCAGAGTCAGTTAAGGTGAGATGGCTCATTTAGTTATGCAAGCGAAACCAAAAACAGCCTTAATATAATTAATTGACTAGTTGCAGATTTATTATCAAAGATATAATCGAAAGTGATTAACCACTCAGTCCATCGTACTTTATCTTCACAAAATATTGAATGAAAAAGAAAATAGCCTGAGAACACGTAAATATTCAATCCATTGGAATATCAGTACTTCATATCACAAAATATTTGCTCATCTCTTACAACACAACAGTATGGTGCAACTCCCAAAAACAAAAGTAGTAGACAATCATATAACCATCTCAATTAAAAGCTAAATAATGACAATAAACATAAGATGTTCAAATAAGTTGGCTAGTTATCATCACAAGCAACTATCTCCCTCCAAACAATCCCGACATCCCTAAAATGGTATGAAATCATATTAGACATCACTCTCTTCACTGAACTATTGTGATTCATCATTCACTGAAATTTTGATTAAGAGAATAACAATCAAATTAAAGATAAGTAATGAGCTTATAATACTAGAGTTATCAATAAAAGATGTAACTAAAGATACCTGGATCAGTTGCATCAATCTTTCTTCTTTTTGAATTTAATGGACAATTTCTTTTGTCGTGTCGAGCAAACTTGTTACACAAAGCACACTTTCTTTTCTTCTTGTCTTGAGCCAACTCAATACCACTTTTTATCCTGCTAGAACTGTTACTTTTGTTCCTCTTTCTACCTTTAGTTTGTGAGATATTAGAGTCCAAAAGGAACTGTTGAGATAACTCAACATTAGTACTTGGTTCACTATTTGTTGGAGAATCAAGGGCTGCATGTTGATGAGAGTTCCCTGACACTTTTTTTGATACTTCATTTATAGCATCCATGAACATCATGATGCCTCATTAGAAGGTGCTGCAATACAAGCCACCTTTATTGCTACATGACACATATGGCTTAGTCTCAATGCTTCATAATCTTTTCTACCATCATTTTTCACCAAACTTTTAGAATCCTTGATCCTAAATTTATTTGCTTCTTGTCTCCATCTTGGAAGAACAAAGTGATCAGGTAGTGTATCAATATATAACCGAACAAATACTTTCAAAAAATGTCTGCAAAGTATTCCAACAAACTCAAACTTTTGGCATTCACACGTACCTTTGTGTGTTTGCAAATTGAGTTTCACCACAAACTCTTCAGCTTCTCTAAATTTAGTTTTCACTAGGTACCTGTTACATTCATTTTCACATGTCATTTCTTCAACTTTATATCGATTGACTTTACTACATTCATCCTTGAACTTGTTGAAAACATTTCTAGTATACAACTTGGCTGCATGTTTCAAAAGCAATTCTCCATCATTGACAATTCGATACTTGTGTTCTGATTCAAAGTCTTCATCGCTTTTTTTTCCATAATCTGCTTCAATGCTTGCTCATATTTCACAACAAACTCTTTTAGATTTGTTGTCGAAGTAACAAAAGCATCAAAAAAAGAATTGATGCCCTCACTACGTCCAGTAGTATTCATTCTAGCAAAGAATTTGCAACGATTGTAAACAGGAACCCAAGAAGAACGTATTTCATATAAATGATGAAGCCATTCATCCTTTTCCAATTCTTATTCTCTCAGCAATGGCTTCCACTTTTCTTCAAACTCTTCTATGTTATATGTTGACGAAATGCATTTCTTCATATCCCTCTTAAATTTGGGCTTCTTGAAGTAGACCTGCGACAACTTCTCAGCAAACTTCTTCTTGATGTGCCATAAGCATAATCGATGACGAGTATTTGGAAAAATCTTGGCAATTGCCCATGTCATTGCCAAGTCTTGATCAGTAATGATGGAAATTGGATGATGTCCCCCCATTGCTTCTAGCCATGTTTCAAACAACCATAAAAATGTTACCTCTGTCTCATCTTGTAAAAGTGCACATCCGAATTGTATTGATTGTGAGTGGTGGTTTACTCTTGTAAACGGTGCAAACAGCATATCATACTTGTTTATTCTATAGGTTGTGTCAAATGTGACTACATCCCAAAAGTAGTGATACACCATGCGTGATCGAGCATCCACCCAAAAAAAATTAGCTGCCCTTCCACTTTCATCACATTGAATTGCATAAAAAAACTGAGGATTTTCAGCTTATTTTTTTTTTCTGAAGTAAGTAAGGACTGACTGAGCATCACCTCCATCCAATTGTCTATGTCGGACATTTCTCAAGTGGTTAGAACAATCTCTATTGTTAAAACCAATGTGTGTGCCTCCAAGGATTGAATGAACTTTTGCAATTGGCAAATTTTCTTCGTGAAATGTTTCAGTAAGAACTTTTGCTGCTTTGGGCATAAATCTGTTTGATTTCATTTTCGTTCTTCTTTCTAGGGTAACTGCTTTGTGATTGTGAGAGTCATTGAAAATTAAAATTTTCCATTTGTTTGACCATCTGTCATGCTTTATTCTCATACTTGCTTTGCAACCACATTTCACTGTAGAACAGTTCTTACCCTTTTTCTTCATATTCTCATTGTCAAAATTTTCACTCTCTCCATTATATTCAGAGGACTTGTGACACCCCCAAATTCGGTATCTTAATTTTCACAGGATTTGGTGTTCACTGTTCAAATATCATATGACTATCTACCCATAAATAATGAAATTCAGTTATTAGATAAATAATCCATCATCTCCCTATAATAGGGTTACAACATCTAAAATAATAAATACATAATCAATCCCAGGTTATACTTAACCTTAAATCTCTGTTGCGGAAACGTAAACAAAGAAGTCTTAATCATTACACATAAGTCTTGAACTTTAACATTTCAATAACACCACAAGTCTTCAACACTTTTAGCTTTTCGTTTGCCCTTGCTACTAGAAGGCTCATCACATCGTTCATTCTTAGCTACAATGTTATTATACAAGAGTGAGCACGAATGCCCGCAAGTATAAAAATATGACAGAATAATAACATGCGAGTGAATCAAAGAAATCTGAGTAACAGAAAGCTTAACTTTTGAATCAAGAATCAAATTACATCTGAGGGTCATAAGATCTTGAACTATGTCCTAGGTTGTCAAGTATATTAACCTTTAAACCTTTAACAGTCATAAGACTATGGACTTTACTTCTCGTACTTAGGGGGATCAGCCCTTCGTACCAATACTGTGCACAATACCTCAACGCTTAAAGCATCATCATCAATCCCCTGTATTAGGGTTGTTCATCTCAGTTTTGACATCAGAGTTCGCACCAAAAAAAATTTGGTTTGGATAAACTCAATAATAGTTTTGGAATTTAGAACGCTCATCAACTATGGACTAATCGAATCAATAAGGGTTCGCTAGTCTTAAAGGATTCAACAATAAATGATATTCAATTTGAATATTAACTTCTCAAGGGTATACAATCGAATAAGTATTGTATAACCGAAATGATACTTTTAAAAGAATCATAACATCTCATATGAAATTCTGAACTTGAGTAATCAAGAATAATAACGTGCTCATCAACAGTAATTAAGCATAGAACATTTGCTCAATTTAAAGGGTATAATTAAGAAACTTGCTTAACAATAATAAGTTAGGGGTAGAACACTTGCCTCGTGCGCAAGCTACTAATCTAGTTACAATTCAATTCTTCAACGTCCTACATATTACATTATGCATACGATGTCGATTAGTTTCATAACTTCTATGTTCAACTATTGAACTTTTCATTTAAGTCAACTTACAACTTGGTTCCTAGTGTAAACTTATTAACTAACCACATAACATGAGTATCAATTCAGAATATGTGTACCATATAAGTATACTCCTTTAAATAATCATAATCATGTTTTACAATCACAATATTCAGTTCGCACTTAAGTTGTTAACTTGAACCTGCACATTATCTTATACATGTCAATAACTTAGTTTATTAACATGAACTTCAAATCATATAATATTCATGTTTTATAACTTAGAACAACATCTTTTATCGTCGAGAGCACTATACTTGCGTACGTGCATGTTCGACGCCCTCCGATTGCCTCCGAATACGCATCAGTCACAAATATGGCCAATTTGACCCCTTTTAACGACTTCAAATCGAAAAACTTAAAGAATAAAAGTTGTAGGTCTACTCGTTATCTTTTCGAATCATTCTGAATCGCCTTAATCGGAGTTTGTATGAAAAAAGTTATGCTTATTTTACTATAGGAGGTCAAAACAGAAATTTTCCCTGCACTACCCCCGCTGGGGCGGGGGTTAGGCCCGCTGGGGCGGGTATGGTGCTGCATGGGACCCGCTGGGGTGGGCGTGCCTTGGCGGTTCAGCCCCAGTTCGCGATTTTTGACAGATTTGGCCAAATAAATACAAATCGAACTATTACAGTGATTCTGATGAAGCGTAAACTTCACAGAAACATCATATAGTGATTTTAACATACTATTAACACTTTATATCATGTAATTTCTCAAATCAAATCACATAAATTGTGACGAACGAGAATTTTATAAAGATATTTAAATATTTATTGAAATAAATAAATATTTTAAATGATTTAATTATTGAGTTAAATAATTAATTCATGAATTTATGGTAGATTAATTTAATTATATGTGTTACATTGATTAAATTAATGTGTAGTAATTTAACAGTTCAAAGAATATATTTAATTGAGTTTATTTGATTAAATGAATTAATTAAATAAGCATAATATTACTTTAATTAATTTAATAATTAATTAAGGAATTAATGAATTAACATAATTAATAAATAAAAATATTAATTATGTGACAATGTTATTTAATGTGAATTATCTTATTTTATTTAATTAATTTAAATAAGATTAATTGAATTAATTAAAGTGTTACAATTAACTATATACTAAACTAGTTAATTAAAATAAATAAAAAAAGAATTAAGGGTGTAGCCAAACAAGGCCTTAAGGGGAGTTAGTCCGTTTATTATACATCGAATATATTATATATACGTATATTATTCTGTTTAACGTATTTGTTTTCATACTTTCAAAGTCAGAAAAAAAGAAATTTAGAAATTTTCAGAGAGAAGAAGAAGAGATTGAGAGAAATTGAGAAATGAAGAATTGAGAGATCATTGTGTTGTTAACTTTGATTTATCTTCACTACTAAAGGGTAATTCTTCTTTTAAGTTTTCAAAATTAAGATTTTTTAAATACGTACTTTTAAGTTTTTTGTGAAAATTGGGTTTCCCAATTGGGTTATGATATGGCTTTATCTATATGGGTATGTAATCATAACGTGTTTTCTAACATATAATCATATTTTAAATGATCAATTTTATTTAATTTGGCCTTAATTGAATTTTGAAAAAATTACAGAGTTTCTATTCACGTATTGTGAAAGTTCTCTGTTAATGGTTGTTTTGGAAAATTAAGTGACATATGATCATATAGGGATTGGTATATGTTAGTATCATGTGTGGAATCATGTATATGTGATTTATGCTGATCACACCAAGGAATTTTGTTAATAATTAGATTCTTGAAATTACAGAGTGTTGAATATGGATGAATAACCCATATGGGTTAAATTAATGATTGGATCATATGTTTATATTTAAATTGATATATGAATATGATTATATATGTTAAAATAAAGAGAAAGGAATTGAAATGAATGGATTCGGTATAGTAACGAATCCGTAGAGATAAATTGCTTGTTTTTCAGTAAACTTTGCAAAAGTTATGAAGAACAATGAAATTGATGATTTGAATTCGGATAATTTTATGTGTTAGAATATTAAGAACATGATATAAGTGTTCTATAATATTTCTATGAAGGTTATACTTCATAGGTAATATTACAAATCAGTGTAATGATGTAAATTAGGAGAAAATGGGAGAAAATCTGTGTTCGTTCGCGAACTTCAGATTCTGAAATTCCGCAGCCGCGCGGCCACGCTGAGTGCAAGGCCAAAAGGCGCGCAGCCTCGCCTGTCCGAAAATTTTAAAAAAAAAATGCTAAGTGTTGGAAATTTGTGAAATGTGTTTTTAATCTAATGAACATGAAAACATGTTGTAAATATGATAGGATGTTGATATAAGTTTAATAAATTATATTACGTGATTAATTAATGAATTAATTATGTGACTTAAATTATTATTTGTAAACTTTAAATAATATGATATAAATATGAAGATATTATTTTAAGTCTAATAAACATGAAGACATGTCATGTATGTAATAAGTTGTTAATACAAGTTAATAACTTAAGTTAGGTGGTTAATAAATAAGTTAATTAATCAACGTGAACCATTATTGAAAAACCTAATAATGAGTTCGAAGAATACTATTGTAAATCAATAATCATATCGAACCTGTGATTAATTGATATTGTAAATGTATGATAGGTAAGAGTAATTAAAGAAGTGAGTAATAATTGTAGCTTGCGCACGAGACAAATTTTCTATCCCTAACTTACTATTATTGTTGGGCAAGTTTCATAAACTAAACTCTTTAAATTGAGCAATTGCTATGCTTAATTACTATTGTTGAGCAAATTCTTACTCTTGAATATCTAAGTTTAGAATTTCACATGAGATGCCATGATTCTTTTAAAAGTATCATTTAAGTGTACAATATTTATTCGATTGTATACCTTGAGAAGTTAATATTCAATTTGAATATCATTTATTGAGTTATCCAACCCAACTTTATTTGGTGCGGATTCTGATGTCAAACTGAGATGAACAACTCTAATATAAGGGATTAATGAAGATGCTTTAAGCGTTAAGATAGTATGCACAGTATCATTACAAAGGGTTGATCTCCCTAAGTACGAGAAGTAAAGTTTATAGTCTTATGACTGTTAAAGGTTTGAAAGGTTAATATACTTGACAACCTAAGACTCGGTTCAAGGTCTTAATGACCCTCAGAAGTAATTTGATTCTCGATTAATATTCTTGATTCAAAAGTTGAGCTTTCTGTTATTCAGGATTCTTTTATTCGCATGTTATTATTCTGTCATATTTTTATACTTGCGGGCATTCGTGCTCACTCTTGCATAATAACATTGCAGATAAGAATGAACAGTCTGGTGAGCCTTCTAGTAGCAAGGGAAAAGGAAAATCTAACAAGTGATGAAGACTTGTGTTGTCATTATCAATGTTAAAGTTCAAGACTTATGTGTGATGATTTAAGACTTATTTATTTACATTTCCGCAACAGAAATTTAAGGTTAAGTATAACCTGAGATTTATGATGTATTATTATGTCAAATGATGTAAGATAATGATTTATTTATCTAATAAATGAATTTCATTATTTATGGGTAGATAGTTGTATGATATTGGAACAGTGAACACTAAATCCTGTGAAAATTAAGATACCGAATTTGGGGGTGTCACATAAATTCACTGTTCTTTGTGTTTTTTGAAAGTTTTGAAGAAAAACACGAATTTCATCGTCACGGATTCGTTATAACTCCGAATCCGTCCGTTCAAAGTTTGTTTTCTTTGTTTTAATATGTATAATCATAATCCATTATCAATTTTAAGTTAAACATACTATGAAAGCATTTAATTTACCCATATGGGTTATTCATACAATATTCAAACTCTGTATTTCATGAAATCCAATTATTAACAAAATTCCATGGTGTGATAACTGTAATTCATGAATATATGGCATAGCCCATGATATTAACATACACAGATCTTTATATGATCATATCTTACTTTAATTGTCAAAATAATTCATAACAGAGAACTTTTGAAAATACGTTAATGAAACTCTGTAACTTTCTGAAAACTCATTTAAGACATATACATATGAAATTAATTACTTTAAAACATGATTACATGTTAGAAAATATGTTATGATTACATACATATATATATATATATATACATATCATGCCTTAATTTCAAAATTATTTTTCACAGAATAACTTTAAAGTACGTAAATGAACTTTAAGAAATCTAGATTTTGAAAACTTAAAAGAAGGGATTACCCTTTAGTAGTGAAGATGATATAATCACAGACAATTCAATGATCTCTCAAATCTCTCTTCCTCTCAATTTCTCTCAATTTCTTCTCCTTTTCTCTGAAACTCTCTAACTTTTCCTCTGATATGATATATGACAAATGCGTCTAAGTATAAGAATAATACGTATAAGTAATGGTCAATTATCTTAACCAACCAAAACTTCCCTTAAGGTCTTGTTTGGTTTCTTCTTTTCCTCCTCTCCCTTTATTTTAATTAACTAGTTTATTATATAGTTAATTGTCACACTATTAATTACTCCATTAATTATATTTAACTCAATTAAATAAGATAAGATAACTCACATTAAATTACATTGTCACATAATTAATATTCTTATTTATTAATTATTTCAATTCATTAATTCTCAAATTAATTAGAATAACACTATGCTTATTTAATTAATTTATTTAATCAAATAAACTCAATTAAATATATACTTTAAACTATATAAAATTACCACACATTAATCTAATTAATATAACACATATAATTAAATTAATCTACCACAATTTCATGAATTAATTATTTAACTCAATAATTAAATCATCAAAAATATTTATTTATTTCAATAAATATTCAAATAACTTTACAAAATTCTCTTTCGTCACAGGACTGATGCATCTTATCATTCGGAACGTATATTCCTTGATGTGCACAAACAAATTGTCTACTTGTTATCTCATCTAAACCACATCTTGTCTTGGATGAAGAACGAGTTCGAATCCAAAATCCTTCTTGTCGGCCATAATCTTCATAATAGCTTCTTGCTTCTTCCATTGTGTCAAAGAGCATCCCAACATATGGTCCTTTTAATTGTGCCAGATTTTTTTTGGAGGATGGTTTTCCCACTCTCCACTTGAACTATTTCCTCTACCTATTTAATATATTAATCAAGTTAAAAAAAAACATACTATGAATAATTTGATGAAATTAATGAATAATCTCATCCTATATGAAATTAATGAATAAAATGGCCGAAAAGTGAAACAACCACCCAGCCAGCAGATATACATTAAAGAGTTGGACATGGGAGTCCATCTCATGATGAACTCCACAAAGTCAAGTTACTGATTGAAAATATATATATATATATATTAAAAGATTATGGTAACATACTAGAGATAGGTGAGAGTTGGATGATACATCTTGGGTTTCCTCCATCATGGTGACAGTTTGACAGATCCAGGTTGAAGTTTTAGACGTGAAAAGGATGAAAATGAAAAGCTCTAGGTTGAAATTTTTATTTTTATTAAAATAAGAACAAGTGATAATTAAAGGGAGGAGAGAGAAATCAGTTGAGAGAGAGAGAGAGAGAGAGAAAATTTAATCTACCTGAAAAAAGAGAGAGAGAGGAAAAAAAAGTTTTTATTTTTATTTAGTTTTAAATTAAAAATCAAGTTTAATCTTAGCCGTTAAGTGTGTTTAAATTCAAGAGTCAAAAAATTATTTAAAAAATTGTGTAAAAAACACAGTGTCATTGATCTGCCCCATATATATATATATTGAGAAAACCATTATTATACAATAAAAATACTTCCACGAAGAATCAATACAAGCAGGGATGAAAAAATAACTATAACGGAACTTTATTTGTTGCAAGTTGATATGAAAATTATTGATTCATCATTAGTTGCCATGTTTTTCTATTGCGAAAAAGGAAATTGTTTTTTTCCTTCTTCATATTGTTGTAGTAGTAATAAATACAGGTTGGTGCTTGTGACATTGATGGATCTGGATCTCAAGTGTCAACTTCCTGTCTTGGCCTTTATTTAATTCACCACACGGGATTCATTAATGTGGCCTTTAATTTATTTTCTTTCTAAAAAGTAAAACAAAACTTGCGTCCAAAACATTGCTTTTATTCCATTCCGATCCGATCAATTTGGCCGAGTTTAAAGATAGATAGATAGATCAGAGATCCCCCCACCCCCCAAATATATATTTTCTTCCATTCTTATTCACACTTTTTAGCCACTTATAATACCGATAGATCAAGTAAAAAAAGTTCAACCACTGCACGAGGGAGGGAGGGATGGATGGATCATGGATGCTTGCTAGCTTTTTTAGTTTATATATATATATATATATATATTATATCTCCGTTCTTAAAAGATTATCGTTTTAGAAGAATTTTTTTTTTCCAAAATATTTGTCGTTCACAACTTCCTAAAAGAATAAATTATTTACTTTCCTATATTACTCATATCTTCTCTCATTGTCTTAATAAATTCTCTCTCTTATATTAATAGTTTTTAATTTTTCATAAAGGAGTAGTGATGAAATTTTAAACAAATTTTATTAGTATTAAATGACTTTGTTAATCCATGTATTAAAATTTTAAACGACAATCTTTTAAGAACGGAGGGAGTATATGAGAAGATGATGAAATTAACCATGTTAACTCAAGAAAATGATTTATTTATTTATTTATTTTAACAGCTTAGCTGGTGAGATCTATATATCCGAATGATGGTCAACAGCGCATGACCAAACAATATATTAATGACACACCTATCTATATACAGTTCGATCTAATTCCAATGTTTTCTTTTGAATCTCATGTATCAAGTTGCCAAAAATATCTCACCACGCATCATCACTTTATGAGACGTACATTAGCTTTAATCTAACTTAGACATGATCATTAATTTCATGAAAGATATTGACACTATAATGAGCCCTAATGGAGGGTTCCACCTACTATATATATATAATACATATACATATATGGATATACATTAACTAATGGATACCCACTAATATTCCCTAATCTGCTAATCAGAAAAGCTTGCATCACAATTAACCTACTGCATGCTCTCCCTAGCTAGCTAGCTGATCGATCTAAATTAATTCTATAACAACCCTTTCAAAATCATTTACTTTTTGAAGCCCCTTAATCTAGATATAATATTAAATTATGCCTTAGATTTATCAAAGTTAATCAATAAAGTAAAGAATCGCAATCCATTTTATCTTAAGGCTTTAACGACCCATTATTCCCTATAATCTATATATATATAGAATATATAGCCGACTATGTCTCTTTCCATTTAATTAATTAATTATAAGAAGGATTATATATATATGAAGCACATGCATGGGACGTGAATCTCTCTCTGGCTAATTTAATATTTCAAACTTATGATTATTTGCATTTTTAGGGTATAAATTAATAAGATGGCAAAGTGTCCTACAACATGCATGATTCTATTCTTTGTTAGCATGCATGCCTTCCCAATTCCCATCTTATAATCACTTCAATATTTTATTCTCATCTTAATCAAAATTCGATCTGACCATTTAAATTTATGCTATATTTGTTAATCACTGCACCATCATAACATCGAATATTAATATTAGTCGGTCCAACAAATTCGTTACTACTCTCTCTCTCTCTCTCTCTCTCTCTCTCTCTCTCTCTCTCTCTCTCTCTCTCACACACACACACACACACACACACACACACACTCTCTCTCAGTCTCAACAACACACGTGATAAATGGTGAGGTCAATGTACATATGTAAAGGTCTGTTAATCTGTGAGTTTTAATTTTGGGGAAAATGAAACGAATTAATGAGAAGAGAAATTTCTTAAGTTTGAATTTAAAAGAGGATAGTCGGAAGTTTGTCAAAGTTGTCACTAGCTCCTTTAACAAAATTAATGAAGAGTATTGCCGCTATGTTAATTAGTAATCAAAGTTTCTATTTTTATTCTTAAGAACCTAGCTATATATTCCATTATATATATAGATAAATGATTATCCAAAACAATTAAAAAATTTAGACTCATGTTGTCATGATTTCATTGTATGTATTAGGAGCAAGATTACAATGCAAATTGCAACCCAAGTTGAAAGATATTTTATTGGAATTTTCCAATTAAGAGCTAGCTAGCTAGTATACGTACTAATTAATTATATATAGGTGTACACGTGTCCCATCAGTTTGGTCACACCAAACCTTATAAGTAACTTAATTAACTACTGAAACACAAGTACATATCATATGAGAGTGATTAATGAATTAGTGGTGCATGCACGCGCACGCATGCATCTTTCTCCCTCCTAAGATATTACTACTGTTTTTGATGCATAAGGTTTCAATATTAATTATATAAAAGGCAAAGGAGTAATGGATAAATTGACTAATCAAAAAGTTAAAGGGAACATATATGTATAATCCAATGGAGGAGAGGATCGACAAGGGAGCAATGGTGCCCACTACATTTTCACGAGGGAAGCTGATTTTGGTTGTCCCATATTAGATGCACGGCATTGCCACCCCCACCTTATAAATTGCCTACTAGAACTTGATCCATATCCATACATGCATGCATATATATATATATATATATATGGACAATGTGTATTGTCTATATCTATCTAGCTATCTATATATCTAATCCCTTTAATTTGCATTGCATGGAGTTTGCCCCATTGGTTTCAGATTTGCACAACCAGTGGTGACATTTCTGCCTGCTCCATCCACTCTTTGAGTCCTACAAATCTAATCTCCACATGCATATGATCTCTCGTCCCTCTTCACTTGTCACTTTTTGAAATACAATATTGCATGGTTTACCAAGGATGGTAATGACACATGCGATGTGTGTAGTTGTTATCAAATTTAATTATTTGTAGAAAATAAAGAGAGAATTCATGCATTGAATGATATTTCTTCGTTTATTACAAGAGATATTAATTGATCTTTTTATAGGCATCGTTACACAACTTAGTTATCAAGATGTACCTATTTTAAATTATACATAATAAAAAAGATACCAACTTTTATAATTATATCTAGAATATATTCTAACATTATTCAAGTATTTTGGATAAAGTTTTTTCAGAAATAAAAGGTGCACGTTCCCTTTGTTTCAAAAATTGCAACCATTATTGGTGTTTTTCCTAATCTAAATTAAGTTAGTGCTATTTGGGTTGTGTACACTTTATATCTATCTATCTATCTATCTATCTATCTATATTATAAAATCCAAAAGGGAATGTTGAAATTTGTGAACCTGGCAACTTTTCTGAGTGTGTAAGCACGGACGGTTGGTGCTTACACACTTAAAATTTATCGCAAATAAATTAAATTATTTTTTTTATTCTTATAAAGTATTAAATAATTTTACTCTTTACAAATGTGGGACTTGAAAGAAAATAATTTTTATAAATAGCAATATACCTTTTCATATATCCATTTTGGATATAATTAAAATACAATATATAGTTTCTACTTGAATTATATATTGTTCTCTTACTTTTCTTGTAACAGACTATCAAATACACATTTAATTTTTATTTAAATTCAATCAATTAATAGGTCTGAATTAAACTCAAAAATGGTCAAAAACTCAAAAAAGAAAAAATGTAAATTAACTGCAGGTATTTTCAAGTTAAATCTGGTATCCACGTGACCCTCAAAGTCTCAAGTGTAGACCGGCCGAGTAGTGCTCAAGTTACAATTAATTAGTTAATTAAAGATGTTGCTACTTGCTATAGGTATATATGTTAACCAGGGTTTGCAATTTATAATCTAAAAACATTTTAGGCATAGAATAATCACGGTCCGAAAATAAATTAGGCAAGAATCAGATCCGTTGACTTAGATCTATTTGCGCGCATCTTTGTTAGGATATATGGACCAAATGATTAATTTATCTATCAATATCGAGAGCAGATCTTTTGTCCTTATTTTTTCTGTTTTTCTTGTGTGTTTCATTTAAATTTTGACACATGACCTCTTATTTAATTTTAGAATTAATTACTGTTAAGTAAGAAGTTATGTATCAAAATTTAAGTGGTGAACAAAAAAAATAGGGACAGAGGATCTGCTCTCATCAATATCATGCCCCCTTAATTAATTACTATTATTAGCTTTTATTAAAATCATAAAACAAAATACCCACCCCATTTGGATCAAAGTCAATTCATCAATATTCAATAAAAAAAACCCTCCTTAATTCTTGGTATAAATTAATTAAGAAAATCAGACATAAATATTTAACTTAGATATCTACTCTAGCTAGCTAGTAGGGATTGTCAGAGTTTTGACGTATGTGAAAACTAACCGTTAGAAGTCCTGACCATCGTACCTTAACTACCGTGCTCAATGTTGACAATTAACTAGTCTAATTCTATTTTTAGTCACACTCCAAATCAACGGAGTTTTAAGTAAAATTGAAGCATTTTTGTGTGTACTGTAATTCTGTAAACGTTCTTCTTCGTTTAGCTGACATCCAATATGCGCAAGGGAACAAACCGATGACCAAACACTGGTGCGAGAGGGAATGCCAACAATAGAGGTCCTTAGAATTAAGTGGGGAGTGAGAAATGACTCTAAACTTGCTCAAGAAGAAATTATGATTCTCTTCATTTCATCCTCCATTTTATTTTTTATTTTATGATTCTGCTCACTTAATAAATTATTTAGGCCGTCAAAAATTTGAGATAAATCCTACCGTCCATGTAGTGCCGGAGGCACGGGACACAGCTAGTAGTTATAAATTTAAGAGTGAAAACTAAGTAAATACTACTTAATTGATTTTAGTAAATATTAACTACGTAATATATGTTATTACACTAACTAAGTAAAGTAATATATGTAATATATGTTATTTATATATTAACTAGTTAAGTATTATATGTTATTATATTTAATTTATTTTATTTTGTATTAAGCTTAGTTTGTATTATTTTCTGTTATTTTATTATATTTATATGTTATTATACTTAATTTAATGTAGATTAATATTTAATTTATATATTTTAGTAATTAATATTATATAATAATAAACTAACATAAGCCTCAATATCATATTATGAACTCATGCACTCAAAATATCATATTATGAACATGCAAGCACTCAAATTGTACAAATTAAAGCCAAATTGAAACTAAATATCACATATATATAAATTTAACCCATATTCAAACTAAATAGGCAAATCAACACATATAAACACATAATATGCAATATATATATATATATATATATATATATATATATATATATATATAATGTCAAATCAATATATATATATATAAATTAACTAATTAAAGTAAAGAAAAGAGAGAGAAATGATACCTAGATGGGATTGCCAACGGTGACGGACAGCGACGGCAGACGGCGGCCGGCGTACAACAGGAGGCAGAGGCGGTCGGCGAAGGCGGTCGGTCGGCCGGCCGGCGTCGTCTTCTTCTTCTTCCTCTTCTCCTGCCCTCTTTCTCTTCTGTTTCTGTTCGCGTCTTCTGCAACAAGCTGATCTATTTAAAAAGAATCCGCGATCGCCTTCTGCGACCTCACGCGGTCGCTGAATTTTAATTGACTAACGATCGAGCTACTGAGGAAGTCAAACAGTTCTGCGACCACTATCTGCGATCGGATGCGGTCGCAAACTTGAATTAATTTCCCCCGCCAACTCAAGTGCCAAAATTTAAGGAGACAAACTCAACTCGGCGACCGGTAAGCGACCTCAAGGTGGTCGCTAGTAACAAATAACGACTACTTTGGATAGCCGTCGCTACTAGCGGTCGCTAAGTCTGATATTAGCGACGGAATGTGACGGTCGCATATAATATTGGTAGCTGATGAGCCTGTTTCTTGTAGTGTATTATCTTAACTTAAAATTATTTTGGACTATTTTATTTCATGATGAGAGATTAATAGTCTTATGAACTGTCATTTTAAGGCTATTTATGAGAGATTATGTGAATACATGATAAATGTGGGATTAATAGTTCTCTCATTTTAAATTAATAAATAATTTTGTAAAACTAATAATCTCATATTAAAAGACTATTAATTATTCGTCAAAAGATTAAATAGTTTAAAACTATGTTAAATTAAAACAAAATAATTTAATCTTAAAATTTATTTTTACAAACATATATGACCGTGAAGTAGGGGTGAGCATGGTGCGGTTTGAAACTCAAATCGCACACGAAACCGCTTAGGTGCAGTTTGACAAATTCAAAATCGCACATGAAACCGTCTGTGATTGGTGCGGTGCGGTTTTGAACCGTGCGATTTAGTTTCATTTGGTGCGGTTTCGGTTTCAAAACCAATTGAAATAACAAAATCGTAAAATAGTTAACAAAATTATCTACGCAAACATATTACGCAGTGAACACAATCATGAAGCTAATTTATCAAAATAGTTTCAAGCATCAACAATTATATAGTTGATTAATACTATTTATCACATTTGATTTAGGAAATACCAAACCACTCTTTGATTTGCAAACATAATTAATACTGTTGATTCTTCATTCAACCCTGCAATATCTGTCTTCTAAAATAAAATGAGGAGAATATGTTATAGTAGAGTGTGGGCAAGGAAATCGTACCTTGCTAGGATTAGGGTTTCGTGTTGGCTGAGGAGGAGAGAAATTCACGAAGAGCACGAAATTGATTGATTGATTGAAGAGAGGAGAACGATAGGTGAGCAATTACTCTAATGACACATGGCAGAACTCTTAGAATCCGAGAACCTTGTTAGGGTAGCAAGGATTCCAAGAGCCTTCTTGAGTCCTTCCACTTCTAGAATCTGAAAACCTTGTTAGGGTTATCGGGATTCCAAGAGTCTTCTTGAGTCCTTCCACTCCTAGAATCCGGAAACCTTATTAGGGTTATTGAGATTCCAAGAGTCTTCTTGAGTCTTTCTGGTTGAGAGGATGCCCAAGTCTTGAGTCTGAAGAGAGCCCCCTTCCCAATGGAATGGAAAGGGTATTTATAGAGTTTTCTGGAAAGTGGTCATGTGCCAGGCACATGCCCTCAGGAAAATTCCAGAAATACCCTTTAATGATCAGATTAATGCTCAGATCGTCCTGTCCTTTTAGCCACCAATCTAATCCCTCAATTAATTCCCAAAACAAGCCGCCTCCACTAGCCTTCTGCATCGGGACACATGGAGGCTTCTCTCGGGTCTAACATATTTATTTTTGACTTTTCCGTCTTCATTTAATTAGGACATTTGAACCCTAATTTGCACTTGGGCCCATATTTCTCCCTACGCGAGAGTAGCGATTCCAAAGAGACGATCGTGCAAGAATACTTCAAGCTTTTGAATGTTTTTATGGGACTCCACTTTTCAAGTCTTAAAAACAAGAGTCCTAGAAGAGGGAACCCCTAGGGAGGCCAAACCCTTAGGGTTAAACCCTATAGAGGCAAAACCTAGAAGGGCTCTTCCTTGGACATATTCGAAAATCTTTTAAAAATCTTTCCAGATCTTGCTCAATCTTTGTTTCCTTAATTTTTCTTTGCCTGTTGAGACACTTGCTTTATTTGACGCTCTCCATCCAAGTGTTGTCACCTTGCCATATAGTGACCTTGGTTATCCTCCGGATGACTCAGGCTTCGAGGAGTCATCAACAACACAACAGGCCCCCTGCTCCTTCATCTTTTATCTCGATGAACTATATGATTGCTTCTAAAGTAGCTCACGTTAGAGCTTCCTTCAATCAAAGTGGAGATCTTGTTTCTTGGAGGGGATTTCATACGTCTTCTTCTAGTCAGGAAAGTATCGAGCGTCTCCTGGCTTGATTCCCACAGATACTTGACCGGCTGATTATTAACGCAGCCTCTGCCTAAACATTCTTTTTAGATCGTCTCGCCAACCTTGTTCTCGGGCTTCATGATCTTTCCTTATACTCTTTGCGAGTCGAGGACTTGAAAAAATTTAGCGATGACGCAGACGACCTTGCAGTCGTGGGTGTTGATATGTCTCCTTTTCGTGCTAGGCTGGATCTTCTCAAGTCAAATTTTAATCTTGTTGCACTACGTTCGTAGGTCGCTGTACGTAAGTGTGAAGATGACTCTTTTTAGTACAAATTTCAGAGATTGACGAAGCCGCAAACAAATTGAAGCGTCAGTCTCGAGATCTAAAGTCCCAACTTCGGGATGTAGAGTGCCAGCTTCAGGACTTAGAATCCACTATCTGAGATATTAGGTAGCTGAAAGCTGAAAATCTCAAGATTCGGGATACCGCTATTGCTGACTTGGAAGCTTTAACTATGCCCCCACTTCAATTTGATATGTCATGGCTTTTAGATCATGACCTTTTGTAGTCTTTTCCATTTCCTGTATCAGAAAACTCATTTACATATATTTCATTTATCAAAAATAGAGTTTTTTTATCCTTATTGATTACCTTTAATTTGAATGATTCCTTAAAACTCAATATTTAACATTTGAATCTTAAGTTATTCAAATTAATACTCCAAGACAACAATAGGCCTCATAAAACAGCAAACATGAATTTATTTATTTTTCACAAGAAAAAATCTGTTTTTTATGCAAACCAACACTTGAATCTATACTTTTTTTTTAAAAGAGATTAGAAAAAAATATTCAAGTATAAGTAAAAGTTTGATAATTTATTGAAAATCATATTGCTTTTAACGAAAAGCATAACATTTCAAATAATAAATCTTGCTTTTGTCAGAGAAAGCATAACGTTCTCCACTTTTAGAGATAAAATGTAACTTTTTCTGGGGTTGAGGACTTATAGTCAGGTGCCTCGATTACTTTTAAAGTTGAAAGTATAGCTTTTCGGGTCTGAAGACTTATAGTCAGGTGCCTCGATTACTTTTAAAGTTGAAAGTATAACTTTTATTATCCAAGGACTTATAGTCAGGTGCCTCGATTACTTTTAATGATAAAGTATAACACTCGGGTGCCTTGTCACTTGGGTCGTCCAATTTTTTGGCAAGTGTGATCTACGAGGACTTGAAATCGGGTGCCTCGTCACTTGGGTCGTCCAATTTCTTGGCAAGTGTACTTTACGAGGACTTGGCCACCATTTAGAGTGGACCACCATCTTGTGTGGATTTTTTTTCCATCAATTATATTGCCTCCTCCTTTGGTCATCCAATTTCTTGGCAAGGGATACTCCTAAGGACTTCGACCACCATTTTTGGTGGACCACCATCTTGGGTGAAATTTTATTTCGTCAATTCTTGTGCCTCCTCCATTGGTCATCCAATTTCTTTACAAGAGATACTTTCGAGGACTTAAACCACCATTTTTGGTGGACCACCATCTTGGGTGGATTTTTAATATTCTTGTATCTATAGTTCAAAGATCTTTCGATGGTAGAGCCTGTATTTGGGTTGTCCATCATCTTGTGTTGATGAAATTTGTAAAACTTCTCATAGTTTCAACACGAGCATCAACTTTGAATTTTTTAATGTTTGCTTGTTGTATGCTACTAAAGCATGTTGCCTTGAGTAGACTATTGTGGTCCTTGATCGTGTTTCTTGAAATTTAGTATGAGCCTCCATCCTTTTTGCCTTCATGAGGCTTTAGCAGAGCATAGCCCTAGTTGCAGCAGATGTATTCTTGTCTGCATTATCATAGTAAGATAGTCGAGAAAAAAGCTAGTAAGCAAGGTTAGGCAGAGACATGTTTATTCGGTTTAACTTCATTCTATTGATAAGTGAATTCGTCTCTGTATCTCCACCTTCTAGTGATTAAACTCCAGGGTGCACTCTTTGGCATTTAAATTTCCAAGTCGAATTATGTCTTGGGCAGGCTTCTAATGTATTTTTTGGATCGATGTCATCCATGCCTTTGTCATGCCAACATGATCTTTGGCTCCTCGTATATAAAGGACTTGAGGGGGATCATCCCTATGTCCTCATGTATTTCTTTAGTCATCTTGCTCGTCATGATAACCAAAGTTTTATTGGAAAAATACTTTGGAGCTTGTAAAAGAGTGTGCCTCCTAGCGGCTGAACCCTAAGAGGAGAACCCTTGAGTTCTTATTCTCTTGCTCATTTCTTCTGTTTTGGTTCTCTCTTTGTTTGATAGTTAGTCTTGTGTCAATAAAGGAACTTCATCGACATAAGATTGAAGAGTTGAACCCTCCGGGTTTTTTCCAGCTTGAGCATCCTTTAGGCTTTCTTGTGGAGTTGCTTCTTGGTCATCTTCAAAATTGAGTTTGTTAACCCTTTCGTATGAATCATCCTCCCAAGATAAGACCATTTGAAAAGGGTTTATTAAACTCGTTTGCCAACTCTGGAGAATGTTTTGTCAAAAACATATATATTCTATGGATATTGTCTTCCCTTGATTTGAAAAGTTGGAATTCGGTCGCCTAGGGTGGTCCCGTTGAAGAGCATTTTTTTTCTTCGTGTTTTCATCGAAAAACGTTAATCTTTCTTTATGATCCGAGGGAAAAAACAAGATATAATCAAGGTAATGGGGCTCAGAAAACAAAAGAAAGATTAGAGTTACCTGAAAAAAAGACAAAAAAAATACAAACAAAAGAAGTCATTCAAATGAAAATATGTAAGGAATCGTATAATGTACTTCGATCCCTTGATTTGAAAAGTTGGAATTATGGAGCCCTCATGCTCCCAGTTTTCTTTACTTGAGAAATTGAAAGTAAGAAAACTTCTTGAAATACTTCTTCAAAAAAATTTAAAAGGTGAGAGTTGTCTCGCATTCTTCGTGTAACACAGCTTTTGAATGATCGAGCTTATGGTTCGAACAAGTGAGGAATATGGGTCGTCCTCCTTTCAATGGTAGTTTGGTCTTTGTAACGTCTTTGAGCCCTAGATTTGACCTCCGCCCTCCTTTGGTAGTAATCATGATCTATTATATCTTTTCTCTTGGTGAGATTCAATCTTCTTTAGATCTTAGTATCATCATATATCTATTGAGTTGCTATAACTCGAAGAGGTCATCCATGTGGTGATCTGATGCGCCACTTAGTGATCCTCAACTATGTTTGGTGAGTTCCCAATATATTTGTGTCACCCAACTTGATTTCAACTGAAACTTTAATCTCCACAAACTCATGTGTATTACCGGAAAAAGATAAAATACATACACAATTGCCAGTGTATTGTTAAACGTTATTAAAAAATTATATATAATTATACGGGTACATCCATACATAAAGTTTGTTAATCATAATTTTTTTTCGGAACCTAAATATAAATATCATTCGTTCTAGCCTTTAATCAAATCATCAGAGCCTTGATTTCCTTTTTATTTAGGAATCAAATCAAGTGTTTCCAAAATAAAAATTAAAATAAAGAAGATCATCAAACATTACCAAATAAGATTCAATCTAACAAAATCTTTATTTTTTGGTAAATCAAATCTTTCCTTTTTATTTAGGAATCAAATCAAATGTTTTTGAAATAAAAATTAAAATAAGGAAGATCATCAAACATTACCAAATAAGATTCAATCTAACAAAATCTTTATTTTTTGGTAAATCAAATCTTTCATTTTTATTTAGGAATCTAATCTAATGTTTCCAAAATTAAAATTAAAATAAGGAAGATCATCAAACATCACCAAATAAGATTCAATCTAACAAAATCTTTATATTTTTTGGTAAATCAAATCTTTTCTTTTTATTTAGGAATCAAATCAAATATTTCCAAATAAAAATCTTATTTTATTTTAAAAATAAAATCTTTTTTCGTTTTATTTTTGGAAACATGGTCAACTCCCTTTTTTTTATTTGGAAACAAGAATCAAATCTTTTGTGTGTGTGTGTGTGTGTATATATATATATATATAATTTATATTCATGCACTTTCCTATTTCACCATATTCATTGAGGGGCGAATTTGATTGCTACTAGCAGCTCTAAGCATCTTCAGCAAGTTTGATTCTATAGTGCAATTGCTTAGTGCTTTGGCTGCCTCTGAAGCTTTTTTGCGTGCCATAGCTTTTGCTTGCCTCTGTAGATATTCCGCTTCGAGTTGTGGGTATACCCTTCACGAATTCTACACCTCCCCAGCAAAGTCGCCAATTTAATGTGGACAAGAAAATCGTACCTTGCTAGGGTTAGGGTTTCGTGTTGGCTGAGCAGGAGAGAAATTCACGGAGAGCACGAAATTGATTGATTGATTGAAGAGGGGAGAACGACAGGTGCTCATTACTCCAACGACACGTGGCAGAACTTTTAGAATACGAGAACCTTGTTAGGGTAGCAAGGATTCCAAGAGCCTTCTTGAGTCCTTCCACTCCTAGAATCCAGAAACCTTATTAGGTTTATTGGGATTCCAAGAATCTTCTTGAGTCCTTCCACTCCTAGAATCCAGAAACCTTGTTAGGGTTATTGGGATTCCAAGAGTCTTCTTGAGTCTTTCTGGTTGAGAGGATGTCCAAGTCTTGAGTCTGAAGAGAGCCCCCTTTCCCAATGGAATGAAATGGGGTATTTATAGGATTTTCTAGAAAGTGGTCATGTTCAGGAAAATTTCAGAAATATCCTTTAATCATCAGAGTAATGCTCAGATCGTCCTCTCATTCTAGCCACCAATTCAATCACTCAATCAATTCTCAAAACGAGCCGCCTCCACGAGTCTTTTGCCTCGGGACACGTGGAGGCTTCTCTCGGGTCTAGCATATTTATTTTTGACTTTTTCGTCTTTATTTAATTAGGACACGTGAACCCTAATTTGCACTTGGGCCCACATAGAGAAATTATATATACACGTAGAAAATTTGAGAAAACGTGATAATTATTTAGTGCGGTTTCGATTTTATGCGTACGGTTTTGGCTAATAATCAAATCGAAACTGTAAATTTAATTTTTCAATCCACCTAAAACTGTCATATACGCCAGAACTATTGGTGCGATTTTAATTGACACGATTTGTATAATTTTTTGTACGGTTTCGATTTTAATTTAATTTCTTACTCAGCCCTACCGTGAAAACAGTTGAGTGGAATCACTTGCATTGCATCCTTAATTTTGAAAGCATAGTCAAAATTGGGACCGGACCACCAGGTGGATAGGGATAGGGATAGGGATAGGGATAGGGATAGGGATAGGGATAGGGATAGGGCTCATCATAATTGACGGCTGCTTGTATTCTGATATGTGAGCAATGTAATGTAATGTATCACCACCTAATGGACAACAAACTTTACTTGTTAGAGATGCCATAATCAACATATTGTCGATTAATTTTAACTAATTAAATAAGTTTCATCCGTCTGTTACACTATTAATAATAAATGTACAATGTCAATCATTAATAAATGTGTATATCTATATATAGTTAAAGTTATTTAATTACTTAACATTTTTCGATTTTAATTTATAATTAAAAAAACTTATCCCCACAAACAATTCGGCTACCATGTTTCGTACAAATGAAATGAAAAAGGAAGAGGGGGAGGGGGGCAGCGGGGGGGGGGGCGGGGGCGGGGGCACGGGGGGAGCGGGGACGGGGAGAGAGAGGGGGAGAGGTGGCGGGGCGCATTTTTAGGTGTTAGTGAAGGTTATTCTACAAGAAAAAGGGTCTACTGTCATAATCTCTATGTGGGCCCACACTCCACCACATCTATAAGTACGTAGCACGGTTTTCTTTACAAACCCAAACCTCCATTTCAACGTTAGTTTTCCCACACTCCGCCGCTCCACCTATTTACTCTCTCCATAAACAAAAACAAAAAGCACCTATTATTGCAACAACAAACACAAGAACCATTTTTTCTCCGGCAAATCTCTCTATCACCACAATCTTTAACCCATTTACAATAATGGTTGACGTAGATCGGAGAATGGCCGGGCTCAACCCGGCTCACCTGGCCGGACTTCGTCGTCTATCTGCCCGAGCCGCAGCCTCAACACCCTCCACCCCGCAACCCGCCCGTAACAGCCTCCTCTCCTTCACTTCCCTCGCTGATAAAGTTATCAACCACCTCAAAAACTCTCGCACCCAAGTGCAAGCTGGCATATCCGAGCCGGAATTCGCCAGAGCGGAAGCCGAGTTCGGGTTCGCTTTCCCTCCAGACCTCAAAGCCATCCTCTCCGCCGGGTTACCCGTCGGACCCGGCTTCCCAGACTGGCGCTCCTCTGGCTCCGCTCGGCTTCAACTCCGAGCCTTCCTTGACCTCCCCATCGCCGCCATATCTTTCCATATAGCCCGTAACGCTCTGTGGTCTAAGTCTTGGGGACCGAGACCTGTCGACCCGGAAAAGGCCCTCAAAATAGCAAGAAATGCTTTAAGGAAAGCTCCACTCTTGATCCCCATTTTCAATCGTTGCTACATTCCTTGTAATCCTACTTTAGCCGGTAACCCAATATTCTTCGTGGATGAGAATCTGATCTTCTGTTGTGGGTATGATTTGTCAGACTTCTTCGATAGAGAATCTTCCTTGTTTCAGAGCTCCGACCCGTTTTCTCTCTCCAAACAACGCTCCGTGAGTGAAAAATCAGCAGGCACCTCATCGAATATCTCGCGGAGAAGTTTAGACGCAGTCAGCGGAGGACGAACGCCAAGATGGGTGGAGTTCTGGAGCGACGCCGCCGTGGATCGCCGCCGCAGGAATTCCAACTCCTCTTCTTCTTCATCATCATCGCCGGACCGGTATTTTGACATACCACCCAGATCAGGAATACCGAAATGGGTGAGCGAGTACATTGAGCAGGTCGGGTCGGTGTTGAGAGAAGGCGGGTGGGCTGAGTCGGACGTGGATGAGATCGTACACGTGTCGGCATCAGGGTTCTTGGAAGGCGAGATGGTTTGTTTGGATAATCAAGCTGTGTTGGATGCTTTGCTTTTGAAAGCGGACCGCTTTTCGGATTCACTCCAGAAAGCCGGGTGGAGCTCGGAGGAGGTTTCGGATGCATTTGGTTTCGATTTTAGAGCGGTGAAGGGGAAAAAACCGTCTAAGAAGCTGTCTCCGGAGCTCGCGGAGAGAATCGGAAAATTGGCTGAAACGGTGTCCAAGTGACACGGAATTTTTACCGGAAACCGGCAGGCATCAAGATTCTTTTTCTTTCTAGGGTAGTATTTTTTTAGATTTACGAAGTCTTGGGTTTTGCTTTTAGATCCTCTTTTCGTATTAAAAACAATGTAATCACATTTGATGTGCCACCGTTATACTACACGGCAACACTAGAAGGCAATCCCGCAAGGCCACTGGCCATATATTTATATATAAATGAATGAGTCCTCTTAACATGTGTCTTAAAAGCACATGTTAAGTATACCGTTCAAGAAAATATTTTTTTGAACTGCGTGTATATTTTCTTGATTTTTAGATTTAACACCAAATTCAAGGGAATAAACACACAATTCAAGAAAATATTTTCTTGAATTGTGTGCTTAGCATGTGCCCTAAAAGTACATGTTAAGAAATTCCTAAATGAATAATACTTACGTCCACACGATTGTTACTAATAAAAATAAATCACACCAACATTTATTTCAATTATTTTCTCTTATTAAATATTTGAAAATTTGAATTTTGAGTTTTCATACCAACAGCTCATATTATTTTATCCGCTGGATGGAATATTGGGGTGAAGTGGCACAGGTTTTCATGTCACCCATCCCATGCACGTGTGCTTATTATGTTGAATAAAAAAGAAAGACGTTATTGTAGGGGGTGCGTGGGTATGAATCAAATCAAAACTCTAGCATGGATTTAGCCTCAAGTGTAAGCGACAGCAACGGCGTGGATTCTCGGCCCATTGCAATTAAGACCTTTTTTTTTTTTTTTTGTATTTTTGGATAAATATGTATGTATGTACGTATGTATGGGGTTGGGATCTGCTAGGTGTATTTTTCCCCTACCGACTGTGCTCTTTCTTTATTTCTTTCCCTTTCTCAGGTGGAGTTTTGTGAATCGGGAAATCTGGTGATTCTGAAAGATGGAAATGGCTAAAAATTAGGGGGAGAAAAGGTTTCTTCTTTTCAGAAAACTAATGGAGACGTGGTAGTAGTAGATATGGGATGGAAAAGGAGTGTTTTGTTTTCCTTGGAATTTGAAAAAACAGATATGTTTGGATTGGGTTATATAGTATTTTGTAACATAAAATAATAATAATAATAATATTAGACTAACAGTTTATATATAACGAATTTAAAGAACTCCTCTTAAATAACACTCTCTTAAATAATACTATTTTATTAAAATTACGTCGTTTTGGAGATTGTTTTAAAGAACAAAATAATATTAAAATAATGTGGTTCTACTTGCTTTCCTTTTATTTATAAAAATGTCACCCACGACCCCACTTATTTTTTAAAAGAATCTCCAAAATAACTTAATTTTAATAAAAGAGTGCTACTTAAGAGAAAGTGTTATTTAAAAAGAGTGTTTTAGATCTGTCCTCATATATAGGGACGCATCTATACCCAATGTTATAAATTTAAGGATAGTCTTACAACAAATCGTGACCCTCCAATTGCAGATTTAACAGTGATTTTGATGTCTCGTCCGCAATTTAATTTTGCGGACAGAACAGATGTCCAAAATACCCCTTCTTGTATTAAAAAAAATTATCTTTGGCATTCACAATATTAAACTACGGAGCCTGGTGCAAGAGAGGAGAGAGAGGGGAGAAGAAAGACCCATCTCTTTCTTGCACCAGGCTATAAAACTAAAAACAAAATTTTGAATTTGGCCAATACGTCGTCGTTTTTCAATTGATCAACCATACTAAGCGTTCGCAGTTTAATACTGCGGACGACATTTATTTAAAAACGTCATTGTTTCCCAATTGGCAGCCATCCTAGCCATACTTAGCGGATCAGCGCAAATGACTTCGGGATTGGGACAATGGCGGATTACTTCGGGAAGGATTCGGCTATCAAAAATCTGTTCGGGAGTTTCGGGATCGAATTTGTTCATATAGTAACCTGGTACTTATGAAGGGTTACTGTGACGCCCCCAAAATAAGTTCAATATCAACCCATTCTGAGTCGTCAAATACATGATACAGAATTCAAATACAATCTTTATGACGTACGGTCGTGCAAAATACGACCACACAAACTATGAACTTCAATACAAATATATGTAACTCTCATGGTGCCTTGACCACAACACCTTACAATGGTACCTTACATAAAGGTACAGTCAATAACTGTTTTAGAAATTAAAATATATGAAAAATGCTCAAGAAAACCTTCGTACATGGGAGGCCATGCATCTAAGTTATAATAGATATCATATGACTTGAGAATTATCCTCGGTTGACCCATTAGACCCCAAAGAAAAACGAGAAGATTACTATCATATTCTTTTCAATGGTGGGTCTTCTCTTGCCATATAATTATCTCCATTGTCTTCAATTGAGAATTATATTTCAACCAAACTCCAAGATTATATAGGTAGTGCTCATAGATATAATCAGCAAGTGGATGTGCACAACCCAGTCTTATGATAACACAAAATCGTATGTTATTAGACATCTTGTATGATAGTGACAAAATACCCTTCCAAAGTTGGGTTCACCTCACCCTATTTGGTTCACCAAAATCAACTGTTAAATGACGTATAAAATACAACACACATATTTTAAATTTCTCAATATAATTATTCTTATAATATTTTATGAGAAACTTCAACAGCTATAAATCATCGTTCTATTCCCCTGTTATCCCCGCTCGACCCCGCTACACTCTTATTACCTGAAAGGAATTGTGAAGCAAAAGGGTGAGCACAAATAGCCAGTAAAGAATATCATGACTAAAGATAATTAAATTATCAAAAGTCTTCATCAGTAATAAATTAGAGATTTATAACATATGGTAGATGATAAAACTTTTCAACCATAGTTGCAGCGGAACGAACAATCCATTAGAAGAGTCAAATAAACCATAATGTCTATTATCTTCTCCATGTTAAAAGTCCACCAACAATGTTTTATCCCTGTAACATCAATCAACAGTTCCTGTTCATAATCATGTGAATAATTCATAATCATAATTGTGTTGCTAAATTTCTCTTCGCACCCAAAACGAAGATAATATTCATCACCTGTCTTTACCTGAAACACCAAAGATCACGGTTATACTAAATCACAGTTCTTATTCATAATCATGATAATAAATTCATCTTTGCACTACGGCCAAAGATATTCATCAATCAACAGTTCATCTTTGCACTACAGGCCAAAGATATTCACAAATCAACAGCTCATCTTTGCAGTACAGGCCAAAGATATTCATCAATAGTTCATCTTTGCACTACAGGCCAAAGATATTCATAAATCAACATCTCATCTTTGCACTACGGGCCAAAGATATTCATAACTCAACAGCTCATCTTTGCACTACAGGCCAAAGATATTCAGTTATAACACCATTTAGGACTGAGGATGATGAAAAATATTTTAAAGAACGAATCCAGTGAGATAAAAGACAAAGAATAGATATTCGTAATTCAATTTATTCAAGTTCAAGAATACTCCATAATAATCAATTGTGGAGCAAAATTCAAGAATGAAGATCAAAACTTAGATCCAAATCAAAGATAGGAACCATAACAGATTATTTGGACAAATAAAAGAAAATTTAATTTTTCGGTGAATAGTGCCGTATTCGTGAATACTACCGTATATGTGAATAGTGCCGTATATGTGAATAGTAACCCCGACAGAAAAGTAAGAATTTCATAATAAAATTCATACCAATATTTTGGTATAATGATATTGAAAAGAATAACATCATTTACGAAAGAAAATAACATCTCTTACAACTATTGAACGAAAATAATATTCCTACGAATATTGAACGAATATAATATTCCTTATGAATATTGAACAAAAATAATATTCCTTACGAATATTGAACGAAAATAATATTCCTTACGAATATTGAATGACAATAAAATTCCTTACAAATACGAAAAATAATATCGTAAGCGAATATGAAATAAATAATACCCTTTATCTCAAAAAGAGAGCAATTTTGACTGGTATAGCGGAGATATTCTTGAAGAAACTTATACTATTTTCTACACTCAAAGCTTCTTAAACTCAAAAGAAATACGCTCAATATTATAGAAGAAGAATTCTCTAAATCTGGTGTGATTTTCATTTCTAAACTAAGCATTTTATGTATAGAAGAAAGGCATGGCACTATTTGAATAAAATCACGGGTGCACAGAAGAAAATTTTCACGGGCGAAATTCAACGAGAAATCTGATTTTTACTATTCATTACTGTGCAATAAAATATTCTAATAAAACGAAAATTTTAAATAAAATATAATATAATATATTCTATTATATATATATACATATATATATATATATATATATTCACACACACCTACACACACACGTAAACACACACACACACATGAATTCAGCAAAAAAAAATTCACACAAGACAAAAGTGGGGCCCACCCATATTTTTAATAAAAATATTTATTTTTGAAACTTCAATAATTAATAATAAATAGTCTTTTATCAGAAAAATATGAATTTTATTACCATTCCATAGGAAATTTAATTCTCTACAACTTTGTAGAAGAAAGTTTTTCTAAATTTCGAACTAAAAATGACCGAAATTCACATACGGATAAAATTTTAATTTCCTTTTCTTCCCTCATTTTCTTCTTTCTTTCTCTCTTCATCTCTCCCCCTTTTCTCCCACCATTTTTCACCTATTCTCTCTCCTCTCTCTCTCTCTCTCTCTCCCCATCCATTCCTCCCTTTCTTCTTTCTTTCTCTCTTCATCTCTCCATCTTTTCTCCCACCAATTTCCACTTATTCTCTCTCCTCTCTCTCTCTCTTCTCCCATTAATTCTTCACTCACTCACACACACAAACACACACACACACACGTATATATATACACACATATATATAATAAAATATTTACAATTATTAAAATTCAAATTCTATTTTCTCATTTCCACCTCATTTATTCATATACCATGAATTTATTATAAAATATTACCATTATTATATTATTATATTATCACATTATACACTTATAATGTAATATTATAATAATATATTTGAATGAATTATTTTATCGAAGAAGATAAAATATCCACTCTCAATAATTGTCTCTTTAAAAATTTCTCCATTAAATAAATATTTCTTTATCATTTTTATTAATAATTAATTATTCACAAATAATATTACAGAACCACAATATTGACAACCAGGTCGTTCCCAGAAAAGAGGGGGCTTTCCGATAAGAATTTTTCCTTACCGGCGCGCAATTAAATAACCTAACCCCTTTCCTCGCCAGAATTTTTTAGACATTGTCAATAATGTTATCTGATAATATTATTCAAATAATATGAATTATTGATTTGATAATGTAAAATATTGTGTAGTGATAATTATTGAAACAACAATAATATAAAATACTGTGTAATACGGTGTGATACTGTGCAACAACGCGTATTACTTTATTTTAACCACCGAGTATTTCAACAGTGTTAACGGTAATCGTTACGCCGTTATTTATAGAAAACTTATTCTTGTCATTTTCTTCATCCGACAATTTTTCGTTATGGGGCCCACAAATGATTGCGCCGTCGTAAGAAATTTTCCCCGACAAAAAGAATATTCTCCCGACCGAACGAATATTCCCCGACAAAATGAATATTTTATAACCACTTGCTTATTTTGTAAACTTTGCGCATATTACCCATAACTTTAACCTTTTATCAATTTAGCCATTTATTGAATAATAATTATAAAAAAATTGAATAATTTTATTTCATAAAATTTGGGGTCTTACAGTTGCGATGTATATTTGATATATCAATTGACTATAGATCGGTCCCTGTACACACACACACACACACAGATATATATATATATATATATATATATATATATATATATGAGATAAGTATACTCCATTCATTTCGAATTATAATATTATTATTAACTTTTAAAAGTTAATTTATTTTAAAAATAATAAATCTTATAACTAATAGCATTTCTTAGATTGTTTATAATAATCAAATTATATTGCTATAAACTAATTGAATTTATCTCAAATTTTGAGTTTAAAAATGTTTTAAATTAATTTAAAAAAAATTAATAATGATCTTATAATTTGAAACGGAGGTATCATAAAACTTCTCCCCCTTTTCCTTCCAATACGGCCGAGAAAGCTTTCCTCCTCTTTCCTTCCATGCCAGCAACGATGTTGTTGTTTCCCAAAGGCATTTAGAGATCTAAAAAGGGGTTCAATAAATTCTTTAAAATTTTATTTTTTGAGGATGTATTACCATATAATTAATTAATTAAACTTAATTAAGCACATCAAAATATTAGTTGAAACCCTCCTTCATAAACTTAATAAAATCTCAGCTCTGAATATAGTTCTTGTGGAGTTAAATCACAAACAAATATGAAATATAAATACAGAAATATAAATGCAGGAAAGTAAATGACACAATTTTTTTTTTAAATTATTCAGAGTATAAATGTCTTCTACTTAGTGAGTAGAAAATTCACTAAGGATGTCGGGGGTCACTCAGACCAGATTACTAAAATCCATTACAATAGTGAATCACTAAGATAGCTTCGAGTCATTTAGTCTCGGGAGCTGTCACTAAGACATGAGGGTCACTTAAACCAAATCACTATAATCTATTCAAGTCACTAAGACTTTAAACAAAGGATGAAATGATGGTTGAGATGCTACTAAATAACATTAAGCTCGGCTTCTTAAGAACTTAATAGCATAACAAGTTGTTGTTTTAGTAGAGTAAAGCTTTCTTAGATATTAGACAATAATTTAGCTTGATGTTCGTGATTTGTTTTGTTTAATTCAATCTTCATGCCCTTTTATAGACGACCTTGAGAATTTTCCATTGAAAAGTTATCGTTGTGCATTTAATATTTCGATCCTAGAAGATATTTGATGTTGACTTTCAAGGTGAGTGTGTCAGCTTAATTTCGACTCTGATATGTCATATCTGATTACTGCAATACCAACCACGTGAGTAATGTCGTATCGTCAAACTAGTTGTTAGATACATCTGGATCTGATCTTCGATTTAAACTTAGGAAGATCAACCAACATCTCATATAACACCCCAACCACATATCGAAAGATATGGAAAAAATTGTCTGTATATAAGGAATTACATTACTAACAATAATACCTTCAATCATGACCTTTTGAGTGAGCCTGTAGTGGCCAAAGATGACCCAAGAAGATACTATTGGGTCAGTGGTTTAAGGTCTTATTTGGATGGATTTGATTTGATTCAGACTTGTGATTTGACCCAAGATTTTTTTCAAATTCAAAATTTGACCCGAGTTATTTTATATGGTATTAGAGCCGACTCTCGAAAGCTCGGGTCGAGTCATCCGATCTGGTTGCTAGAGGTAGGGACACGGAGTCAGCCGATAATCTCTCACAATGACTAGAGAGGCAAAGATCTGTGGACCGTGTGTGTGATCGATTCTGACGTGGACGTCAAAAATTTAAATAGGGGAGTTTGTAACACCCCAGTCTCACATCGAAAGATATGTAAAAAAAATTGTCTGTATATAATGAATTAAGTTATTAACAATATTGTACCTTCATTCACGACTTTTTGGGTGAGCTTGTGGTGGACAAAGATAACCCAAGAAGATAATATTAGGCCAGTGATTTTCGGACTTAGAATTTGACCCGAGATTTATTCTGGACTTGAAATTTGATTCGGGTTGTTTCATCTCGAGTTCTTCACTCTGCATAGGTCATCAATGTCAGTCCAATGTTAGACCTGACATACTCTATGACTTTGACCTATCGTAGAACTTCATGGAGATCGTAGAGTTTTTGGCTTGATTCACCCTACGACATACTCTATAATCTCTGATCAGACTTTGCGATCTTTGCTTCACCTTACGATCTTAAAGTGAACTCTATGATTTTACTGCAGACTTTGCGATCTTGATTTAACTTTATGAACTCCTTGCAGACTCTGCGATCTTACTCTGAATGTTCTACGATAGCATGACTAACTTTGCGATTTTCAATAAACTTTACATATTCTCAGAGCAAATTTATGATCGTTCAATCCGACTATACGATCGATATAGTTCTATTATCTATACATTTGTTCGGCTCAAAAGATTAACCTAACAAGTTTGATCGTATATTCCAAGTCATTATATTCTCATTAAGGACTTTACAAAAGCTACTAATACAAATATACATTAATATTATCTCATTATCATCAAATTAAAATTAGATATACAATTTGACTTTTGAAGTTAAACGACGACATATTAAACTTTAAAATTAGTATTACTTATAAAAAATTAAATAAAATAAATTTTGTGATTTATACTTTCTGTTATATACTATACAACTATAATTGTGACGCCCCCAAAATAGGTTCAATACTCAACTCATTCTTAGTCGTCAAATGCATGGTACAGAATTCAAATACAATCTTTTATATCATGCGGTCGTGCAAAATACGACCACACAACTATGAGTGTCAATACAAACATGTAAAAAAATATAAACACTCAAACTAAATCCTCATTACAATTATTATCACACTATTTTACAAAAATAGTGAGGACTACTACTGCTCTTAACTCGGACCATCACTCTGTCACCAGACTAGTTCCTGCGACATTTCCATTTTCTGAAGAGGACAATAGACGAAAAGGGTGAGCTTAACTAGCCCAATAAGAAATATTATGACTAAGATAATAAAAAATAATTTATCGTTAGTCTTCAATAAATTAGATAAAATATTATGGACAATAAATTTTAGATCAACAACTGCAACGAAATTTATAATTTATTAGAAGAGTTACGTAGAGAATGAAGTCTACTATCTTCTATGATTTAAAAGTCTATCATCAATATTTTATCCCTGTAACATCAATCAATATATCTCAAATTAAAAATTCATCTTTATACTACGGGCCAAAGATATTCATTTATATCACCAGTGGTCATGTTTATCTCAACACCTGTTCATCTTTGGACTACGGGCCAAAGATATTCATCTGGTAATCATCTTTGTACTACAGGCCAAAGATATTCATCTGGTAATCATCTTTGCACTACAGGCCAAAGATATTCATCAAATAATTATTCATCTTTGCACTACAGGCCAAAAATATTCGTTTGTATCACTATTTAAGACTGAGGATGATGAAAAATAATATAAGGAACGAATCCAGTGAGATAAACGACAAAGATTAGGGATTCATAACTTAGTTTATCCAAGTTCAATAATACTCCGTAATAATTAATTGTGGAGCAAAATTCAAGAATGAAGTTCAAAACTTGGATACAATCAAAAATAGGAACCATAACAGACAACTTGGACAAATAAAAGAAAATTTAATTTTTCTATGAATAGTATCGTATTCGTGAATAGTGCCGTATACGTGAATAGTGCCGTATACGTGAATAGTAACCCCAACATGAAAAGATAAAAATTTCATAATAAAATTCATACCAACATTCCAATGAAATGATACTAGATGAAACGCAAAATTCGAAGAATTTATGATCATTTAAGGAATTATAGAAGCAATACTTACCGTTGTAAGTTTTAATTTAGGTATATAAAATGAAATATTATCGCTTTCATAATATGGAATATGAAAGAAAATAATATTCTTTATGAATATTGAAAGAAAGTAACATCATTTACGAGAAAAATAATATCCTTTACCTTAGTAAAAACTGGATTTTATTGAAATATCGGATATTATTCTGAGAAAATCTTGTACAAAAAAACTACACTCAAAGTATCCTTATACTCGAGAGAAATATTCACAATACTATAGAATAAGAATTTCTGATATTGAAGGTGTGTTTAGGAAGAAGGATTACCCCCTATTTATAGTGAAATTCGGAGGAAGGAAATGAATTTGCCTAATTTGTGCCTAACTTTCCTTTTTCTTTTTTTTCTGCCTAACTCTTATTTTCTAAGGTTGAGGCCCATTTTTTGAAAGCAAGCTTGCAGGCAATCAATCACCCACCAACCATCACTTTGGAAAAATACGCAGAAGAGAATTCATAATGTGCACGAAAGAATTCAAAACAAAAATGATAGCCTTCACTCCACTTTTATGCTAAAAATTATATATTATAATAATAATATCACCATTTAAATTATAAAAAATTATATTATTATATTATCACATTATTATAATAATATATTTGAATGAATATATTATCGGAGAAGATAATTGTCAAACTTTCAACAAATATTTTATGCAAAATTCCTTCATTTATATCAAAATTGAACGAATATCCACCACGTAATAATTATTCACAATTAATATTATAAGCTCACAATATTAACAACCAGATCATTCCCAGAAAAGAGGGGACTTTTCGATAAGAATTTCTACTCATTGGCACGCAATTATATAACCTAACCCCTTTTCTCGACAGAATTTTTTAGACATTGTCAATAATGTTATCTAATAATATCATTTAAATAATATGTGTGACAATTATTGATTTAATAATGTGGAATACTGTGCAGTGGTTATTGTGACAATTATTGCATCAATAATATAAAATATCAATGTAGCAATTATTGAATCAATAATATAAAATATTGAGCAGTAATTATTATAACAATTATTGAGTAAGTGACTTCTTACGTAAGAACCAATAATTTGAAATACAGTGCAATACCATGTGCTACAGTGCAATACCGTGTGCTACTGTGCAACAACGCGTATTACTGTATTTTTATCACCGGGTATTTCAACAGTTTAACGGTAACAGTTCTGCCGTTTTTTTTAACAAACTTATTCTTGTCGTTTTTTTCATCCGACAGTTTTCCGTTATGGGGCCCACCAATGATTACCCCGTCGTACGAATATTCTCAGACAAAAAGAATATTCTCCGACCAAACGAATATTCCCCGACACAATGAATATTTTATAACCACTTGCTTACTTTGCAAAACTTGTACATTTCACCCATAACTAAAGCATTATATCAAATCAACACCTTACTATTTCAAAATAATGTATAAAAAAAATTAAATCTTTATTCATAAAAATTGGGGTCTTACAATAATAATTATATTAACTATAATTAAATAAATTTATATTAATTTAAAATTTAGCATACGGTTGTTTGACTTTATAAATCAGATTATATGTTGAATTTTGAAAGGGAGGGAGTATATATGAGTTGGGAGTTGTGAATGTGATTGATGCGACTTTTTTAATATCCTCTCAAGTGGGATAAATACTTTTTAGATCACTCTACTTTAGGTCGACTTACAAATAGGTCGCTAATTTTTTTTTTTCTTACAGTCAACTCACTGAACTTTAGTTTACTATCAAAACGTTTGCAATTCCGTTAAGTCTGTTGACTTTTAACGGAATTTGACACATAAGCAGCTGAGTTGGAAAAAGAAGAAGCTTATGTGTCAATAATTATCCCACATGCATGGCCTTGATTATGTGGATCTAAAATGGAAAATTTATACCAAATGAATTTTTATTTAATTCTTTACAAATAATAATATAAATTGGAAAAGTTTGTCAAAAAAATAAGAAAATAAATAAAATATATATTTAAATATTTTTGTAATTAATATCAAATAAATTTTTGTTTAATTATTTACAAATATAATAATATAAATTAGAAAAGTTAGCCAAAAAATAAATGAAAAATATATTTAATTATTTTATAATTAATATTAAATAAATTTTTATTTAATTCTTTACAAATATAATAATATAAATTAGAAAGAATATATTGCTCTCCTCCCAAGTTCAAAATTTCAAGACAATGGAGGGGAAGGGTGTGTTATAGAGAAAGAAAGGGGGACAAGTTTGGGGAATAATGAGAGTAGGAACCAACCAACTAACCAGGGCATGTGAGGCCCATTAAAATTGGAAAAGCCACCGAGTGAGCTCCATTATTTTTAAATTTCGTTGGGGTGGGTCATGGGTGGTGGGGCCACAATGTTGAGTTTTGGACTGTCTGACCGACTAGAAGCAGAACTAGAACTAATATATATGGATTCAGATGGCCTCTTCTCATTTTCACGGTTTCGCACAATGTAAATGGTTTCTCAATCAAAATATTACTCCGTCTAATTTACATATTATGATATGGGTGCATATGGGAGTTTATGGATTTGAATCTGGGTAATTATATTACAACTACTTAATTAATTGTTTGTCTTAATTTTAATTAACTATTTGGAAATCCACTAAATTCACGTGGGAGAGAGAGGTGGGATAGCTTATTTATTTTTATATTTATTATTTCAACTAATTTTTTATTATGTATGTAATTCTTAAGTTGTTCAATTTTTTTGTTCGCGTAGAAGTATGCATGTATATATTTACAATCAACATTAATTTACAGTCTCCTATGTAACAAAACAAGCTAACTAAACTAGATAGGTAGCTATCAAGAAATAAATGATGAGTATGAAGCATCTGCGTACGAAGAGAAGAAGAACACAAAGTGGGCCACGCTTAGAAGAATCCAAGTCCAGACCGACCGACCGACCGTCATCCAACGGATCTCTCTCTAAAGTACGTACCACCGTAACAACACATGCATCACTAATTAAGCATTAGTATATCCATCAATCTAATCTAATTATATAATGAACTGATCACCTTTTGTCCCACCGAAATTTGACATGATGATTAATTAGATTTGCATGTAAATTCAGTAGCATGTTACGAGTTAGAGAGATTCCCATCCCATCCCATCCCATAGAAAACCATTTTATACTCCCTCCCGAGATTGAATGCAAATTAAATCCAGTACCTGCAGGAGTACGTATACTGGAGGTGGAGCTACCTATATATTATTTATTAGTATTAGTATTAGTATTAGTATTATTGCATTAATGACGAAAAGCTTAAGTTTTTTGGTTTCTTTTGTGATGTCAGTTTTCATTTGTTGTGTTTGGTACAACGGAACTATGTTTCATATGTCTATGATCCTTGTTCAGGGTAATAAAATATCTGTTTTTTTCTTAAAAAAGTAAATAAATAAAAAACACTCCCTATCATCGCGTGAATCCTCCCTGTGCAAGTTGCAATTGCCATGAAATTCATTGTTTAGCTTCAAAAAAATGACCATTTATGTAGTGCTGACAAAACAAATTAGACAAACACCGATAAGCTCCAGCTCAGTTGGTGTGTTTGTTTTAATAATATTATTGGTTGAGAATTCAAATAACTGTCTAGTAAAAGAAGAAGAAGAAGAAAAACACAAAGTGTGGCGAGATTTTATTTTATTAATTTGTATTTAATAATTTTTCTTCGGTATCAAAAATAGTTTTCATTATCTAGGGGAGGGCCGAGTGGGATGAGAGTCCCAAGTACGTAGGATGAGATTAATGCTATAACGGTCACCTGAACCCAGCTGTGTCACGTATGATATCGGTGCCATTTATTGTGATTCACGTGCCGCCACCACCTCTCTCACGTGCTAGAATCAGTTTCCTTGTGGCTAAACTTTAACCCAGCATGCATGCATGCATGTATTCATTTTTGAAAAGTACTATTATTATTATTATTATTATTTATGGGTGCCAAATAAATCGCATCTACTGGAGAACTATATATATATATATATATATTGATAAACAAATGTCACTAAATTTATTGCCATTTTAGTTTGACTAATTTATTTTGTAAGTTATTAAGTACTAGACTGCATCATTCTAATCTTTAATAAGTTGATGAGCCAATGGAACCTAAAGGTTTGGTGTACTCATACCCAGGGGCGGATTTAACATACATACATACATTTTTATCTGTAACTAGTTTAGGAGGCGGTGGTGTCCGTGACGGTGGCTCTTTAGTTGTGGAGGGGCTTGTCTAATATTGTAATTATGTCTAGGGGTTGTTTCCTATTTGTGATATGAAAGGAGACAGACAGACACAGTAGCACTTTGTGTTAAATTTTTGTGTTGGTATTTGAATAGTGACAACACCCTCCCTTGACATTAATGGAAATTTGTCTTGGACTATATATATATATATAGTAGTAGTAGTAGTAGTAGACTGGTGGTGTGTGGTACTAATATGGTTGCAGTAGTCTACTCTACTAGGCGTAGGTGTGTCCAAAATTCAAATGACAATATCATACATATCGCATTTATTTATTAGCATTCGTACGTTGAGATCTATCACGGCAAGTAACTAATAATACGAGGCAATTTAATACGAGGCATTTATATATATTAGTAGCTGCTTTGACAATGAAACCAGAGCCGGGGGGGGGGGGGGGGGGGGGGGGGGGGGGGCGGCCGTCTCCCCTGGTCGAAAAATTTTCAGTGTATATTATAACTCTTTCCCCACACTATTTTCACCGCCGTCCCCCTCTCGCTAGTGTCCGCCCCCCCTTGGTCGGGGGGGGGGGGGGGGGGGCGGCCGTCTCCCCTGGTCGAAAAATTTTCAGTGTATATTATAACTCTTTCCCCACACTATTTTCACCGCCGTCCCCCTCTCGCTAGTGTCCGCCCCCCCTTGGTCCATCCTGGCTCTGCCACTAACCAGAGCTGTCTATATATATAATGCATCTACTCTTGTTGATGCCTATTCTGTTGCTTTCCAGTTAGGAATCAATGCATGATAAAGACAGTTGACAGTTATAACAATTTGACTAAGAAAATTTCAAGCTTTCCATGTAGAAATGTACCCTTGGATTGGAGCTTGTGTCTTAGGCACATAAGTTTGCGTGTCCTATTATTTTATGTGTTTTTATTAATGGCAATTTTGGTATTTCACAATTTTTGTTAATGATTGTTTTAACATTTCACCATTTTAAAAAACAAATTACATCGTATTAAGTGCAGCAGCAGAAAACACACAAGTTTGTGTGTAAGACACATACCCCTTTTCCCATATATACAGGATATCGACTTAATTTATATATAATTATATAATTAAATATCACATAACATATGATTACGAACAAACACAGTTTGGGAGGTAGTTAATGTGAGACCACAAAATGTTTCTGGAAATTATCATTCTTTATATCATTTTTAGACGGTCGAATTTTATGCAGCCGAATACACACTCAATCCCGTACGTCCAATGAAAGATGCGCGCTCTGTATGGTAAAGTATGATCGGTAAAAAGGGGTGTGAACTTGAAAAGGAAATTTGTCTAGTGTCCAGACCATAGAGCAGCTGATGGATAAAAAAAAAATTAATTGTAAATCAACTAAAATATTCTTTTGCTTTAAATCTATATCCCAAGGGAAATTTGACATAGGTCCTCCTCCTGTCCAATGATTATGCTATAACAGAAACCAAGCTGGGATTGATGATTCTGGCCCTTTTCTTGTGGCATGCTACGCTTTAATTTGGTTGTGTCCGTCCTACATTGTACAAAACAGCAGCAGCTTCACACGGATCTGCTGCCCCAGAAAAAATGCTGTACAATATCCGTGCATTTCTAATTGAAGAAACTCTCATACTGCTGCTGCCTGGAGAGCTTCACTTCCTTCCTTATTCTCTGCAGTCTTGGACGGAAACTTCATCACCTTTACCCGGAAAGCTACCTGTATATACCATTTTGCTACTTAACTAGTACAATGATGATATGCTACAAAGCAAGTGTACACAAATAATATCCACTTCATGATTTGTACACAAGCTAATTATGCAACTGTATATACACTAATCATATATTTGTCTACGTGAGGAAGAAGTCCAGATTTGAAGAATGTATTGATCACAAAAATAATCAACGTTTGTTTTTCTCTCTTTGAGTGATGAAATGGGAAGAAACAGATGGGGAAAACTCTGTTCACTGTTCAAGCTTCAAAGGCTTAAGATGGTGTTCTGCAGCAGATTAAGCAGCTGCAGGATGGATGCGTTATAATAAACAAGAAAGAAAAAAAACTTGTAATTCTAAGCACTTCTTACTGTTGACATGAACTACTAACTAAACAGTTTATACTCGCTGCTGTTTAAGCTGGCCAAGGGAATGCTTAGATATAGGTGCAGAGCTTAATAAATAATAATATTTGTCTGATTATCACAGTGCAATGCTGAAGAAAAAGTTTGATATGATCAACAACTTGCCCTCTCCAATTGTTAGGAGTTGTCCCTATTACCTTTGGGTAGTTGCCACCCTTCCCTTCTCCCCAAATTAAAACTTAAAAACAGGCCATAAAGGAGAAGAAATTAGCAAATCTATATAAAGTAAACTTGTTGTAGTCTGGTTCATTGCACCTAACCATACTTAGCAGACAATGTTATAACTCAAACACAACATTCAGGCAGTTAACATGAGAATAAATATCGTTACCTTCTTATCAGAACCAAACTCGATAACATCTGATGGATGAAAGCGGGCAGGAAAGTTAGGAGGCACCCGATAGCGCCTACCCTCATTACTGGAAAATCAGAGATATTTGAGAAAGGGTTTTCTTAAAGGTAAATATATAAAACAAGGAATATGCGACACAAAAATACAAAGTTTTTGTTGACTTACTCAGTTATCCAGGTACCATGTTCGCTTCGCAAATCCGTCACAAAAAAGGCCCCATCCTTGCTGCTTATTCGAGCATGCAATTTGGAAACCTGAAATAAGACGGAATTACTTCGTATTGAAGGAGATAATAGAAAAATTACTGCTCAACATAGCAAACTAAAACTAAAACTGGTCAAGTCACCTGGGGTGAAGGTATGACAATTGATATCCCTGGAATATTTGTGTGCGACACACTCCTGCATAACAGTATAATGACACAGGTTTATTGTCATTGTATCAGACTATCAGTACAACAGTAAATCAACATAAATTGGTCCGCCAAAAGATTTACCACCAATGCAGTCCAGAATTCCAGATATAGATCTTTGCTTAATTTATTTTCATCACTTTGTTCTAATTATTCAATTGCAAAATCTCCGTCTTTCTTTATCTTTTTTTTGCCCACCTTTTCTTTTTCTTTTTTGGAGGGGGGGGGGGGGGGGGGAAGGGTGCGGGAGCACCATGTCCTATCTGACCTTGGAAAATTTAATAAATTTATAGAAATCAAAATATACGAAATAAATTTAAAGGCCTACCCAATTATTGAAGGCTCATCCCTACTAAGAAAGATTGATTCTGAAGAACTAGATGTATTTCCAACAGGAAATAGAAACCACCTGCAAGACAAACAATGACATTAAACCATGACAAACATGATTTCACGCCCAAATAATGTTCTAGAACTTATCTTCACAGATGTTAGGCACATTATACTCACTCTCCATTAAGAGCACGTTCCAGAGCATCATCATCTTCGAACCATCTTTTCAATTGGTTGTTTGCCTTCATAAGACATTAATCGATACACTTTTAGCATAGAAAATCCCTAAAGTTTTAACTATTTCTAGGTACATGTACCAAATCGCTAGTTTTTATAACATACTTTGTCAGTGAGTCTGCACTGCAGCGATCTCCCTTCAAGGTTTGATCTGCAGAACAAAGTAATAGATCATTTTACTGATAGAAATAAACAAATTGTAGTTATATGACTTGTTTACAGTTCCGTTTGACTTGAAGATGAGTAGCGAAAGTACTAAAACCAAAGAAACGTCTTAGGTAATTGTATTGTGTACTAGAAACCCCAAATATGGCACTTGATTCAGTGTACCGATGCTTTTATGACTTTAATGCCTGGCTCATCACTTGAACAATGGTTCAAGCAACCTTGGATTATAGATAAGTCAAATTTGTGGTTCAAAGTGAAAAAAGAATGATTTTGACATCAAAGAAATTTAAATACCTCAATCAGCTGATAAAACATCTTATCACCTCAACACTCCGAAAGAAACAGATTTAATGCTGAACTAAATCATGTATGTAAAGCGCAACCATAAAGTTATTTATATAAAAGCATGAAAACAGATAGCAGAGCTCACCCATTGCCACCTAGTACCCAACTTAGCATTAATGGCATCCCAATGTCAATAAAAAATCTCCCACCAACTCTCCCTGGATGTGGTATCCTAAACATTGTCAAAAACTGAAAGAAAGATTATAGGATATCAGTAACTGCATAAAAAGTACTGTGCCAATATTTGTTTTAATTATTTCAATTTGAATCTCATGTAATAGTAACCAAATCTTACCGACAATGGACCGAGTCCTACACCCAAATATGCTTTATACGTTGAAGCCATGATTGCAGCCATTCTAGCAAGTCCGTGAATAACTGAAACTCGTATTTTTCTAGCACTCTCATACCTGGGGATTGTAAGAAACAGAACAGTGAATCGCCTAGGAAAGTTTGCAATAATTTGGCCCATTCCTAATGGAAATATGAAACTCCAAGGCAGCCAAAGTTGTGAGATAGACACATTTGCAGCTGGTTAAAGGTAGAGTTAATATTTTACCAAGGGAGAAGAATAATTCAGATATTTTGAAGGTAAAATCTCATTTTTACTCTCTGCATAGCTTCTACATATGTTTATAAGTGTAAACAATAAAGAATCACAAAAGTTTTGGGTTAAATCTGAAAACAGTGAGTTTCCGGTGAGTTCATTCATGGAGGATAATCAGATATATGATTGATCTTTTTAGGCTGTTTTAAACGATAAAACCTACTGGGTTAGGTAGCAGAAGGGAGGGAAACGAAGCGAGCCACAGAGAAAACCCTAATTGCAGTCTTGCAGAGGGTTTTAACGTGCATGACCACCACTATCTCTCATCTCTCATGATAACACCTAGCAAAAGAAGTTAAACCTACATGTGCTTTCACAAAGGTCCATGGTCAATTAACTTAGTTCCTGGGGTTATTTAATTCTTATGAGAAAATTTACTTTTAACCAGCAAATGATCTGTTACCTCCTTAGAGAAGATACAATATCAATAGGATTTCCTGATTCATTGCTTTGCTTGCATGCTTTATCAAGCTCCATTGCTAGTTGATAGCTATCCTGTAATCAAGCAAAAAATAGCTCAAACATTCCCTCCCTAACTAAATATAGGAAACAGAAAATTCAGTTACATCACAAATCATCTGTGAGGCAGCACAATATGAACCAGGCAAAGTCATATGATATCTTTACTCCAAAGCAGCGTGGGACCTACTCATTTGATACTTGGGGCAATTCTCCCCATGACTAAAGGATTAATTTTCTTAATTAATGATATATAAACTCCATTTAATGAAAAAGGTGCACTAATACAAAAGTTTGATCCCTTTAGTTGTGATGAAAATAAAAACATCATCCCAGTATAGTACATTTTTCTTTTCGGGACATCTCCAAATAAGAGGTCAGAGGAAATAGAAGTACAAAATCACAAAATATCAAACAAGTATTGATCTTCACTTCTTCAACGCATATACATGGAAGTTAAATTTTCCTCAAAAAAATAATTTCAAATGAAGACTATAAAGTCAGTATTATGTAATTATAATGAGTGATATCACAATCTTATTTTTTTTGCCCCCGTAAGGTAAACTCAAGGCTCCACCCTCACCCCAAACAGCAAAATAGAAGAAAGAAAAGTCATACCTCAATGGCCATGCATCCCCCTTGACCCAAATTTGGCTGCATAGCATGAACTGAGTCCCCAAGCAAGGTCACACGACCCTTTCCCCATGTAAAGGTTGGTTCTCTGTCATATATGTCACGCCGAAGAATTGCATCTTCAATTGTAGCAAGTAACAAATCTATTACATTGTCACACCAACCTTCAAATATATTAAGTAGCCTTTCCTTTTTACCTGCAAAAGCATAACATAGAGCACATTGGCGAAAGCACCAAGCAACATCGACGTGTCTACATATTTGTCAACACTGCAACTTTTAGAAACATATCATTGGGCCAAAATACTCGGTTAAAATTACCCTCCAACAAATTCGTATAGTAAATTATAATTGTCAGCTATTGAGACGATATAGACAGTTAATATAGTCACTAGTGCTCAAGCACTTGTTAAAGAGTACTGGAGAATTATCAAAAAGAGACAGCAGGACAATGACTCTCCTCGCTATTAATTAGGACACATCTTGATATGTGGTTCACTAACATTAGATAAAGTGATAGAGACAACTGCAATTTTTTATTTTTATTTTTGATAAATGAAAACAACTACTATTTTTATTTTCTTTTTTAGCACTTATTTAAATAATACAATCTTTTCTCTGTCATCAGAACGCAATTAACAGTTGGAACTGCAATTTACTGTAAACTATAATTCTATATTTTCTAAATGATTTAATTCCACAGAATTGAAGTATCTGAAGAAAGTATACCATTGGTAACATCAGTGCCACCAGCAGGTTCGTTGTGAAATGCATACCACTGCATCTTCCCCCCACCCACATCTGAAGAAACAAAATATTGCTTGTGTCCCAAAAATACTCGGTAGCTTCAGAAGAAAATTCTAGTTATAAGCATCTAGCCTGAAGTCAAAGTAGAACAACAACAAGAATAGGAAAATTTAAAACTGCGATGTCGAAGGAAATAAGACATACCCAACAGTGTCAATATCAGCAGGCACAAAATCTGCAATCCCAGTATAACAAGTATAACCGGAATATGTGGCTTCCTTGTGTCCAAACAAATTTTTCCTTACCTGTTCAAAGGAAATTTATTATCCACTATATTCAAATGTAAGGACGGGGGGTGGGGGGGGGGTGGGGGGGGGGAGGAGCGGGGAATCTGAACCGATGCCATTTTAGATTTGTAGTTTCTCCTTTTGTAGAAGAGTAGACTGTACATATGCAGATAGAAGAATAGAGAGGGGGGTGGCCATAAAGAATACCTTTGACCATATTCCATCAGCACCAACTAGAAGATCACCTTTACAGCGCTGTCCATCTTCCAGAATCACAGTAACCTAAATTTGTCAAACAAACAATACCGAAAGATAATTATACGCTTCCAACATGTAGCCAAGATAATGAGTTTACTAGATGCAGATTCTAAAATAAATAAACTAGGGTAAAAGAACTCTTAAGTTAGTTTCTCTAAATAAAGATAAATGGGAAGAAGTATATATTTCTTTTCTTGAATGAAACAAGAAATACACATTTTCACAGTTTAGTTTACCTTATCACCATCATCCTCAAAGTTCACTACATTACTGCCATTCAAGATAATGTCATCCCCAACAGCATTAGCCAGGATTTGTTGCAAAGTCACGCGGCTTATAACTCTTGTGACTGGAAGCCCCCGTTCTGCTGCAGGAGTGAATGTATCAAACTTGCAGTACCTGATTACCAATTATATATCATTTTATGTGATTGTATTCTTATAAAGACATTCCTTTTGACTGGATGTAAGCAGGCCTACCAAAAGTTTTTACATAAAACCAATGTTTAACTACTTCATACTAATGAAGCACCGCGCATAGCCGGTTCCATTCAACACTCAATTTGATCAGAAAATTAACCTGACCTCATCACTAAACCCTTCACAACTTTCTACTGAAATCTTAAGAAGTTCCTGAGGTTAATATTTGACGATTTTCAAGGAACTTTCTATATTTGGAACTGAGGTGAAGTACAAAAGCACTAAGAAGTTAACAATGCCATAACCATGTGCGCCAACAAAACACATGTAACATGAAAATTTCTATATGATTAAGATGCCCTTGTTGGACATTAATCTTCCACCGACTCTATTATTATCTGAAGTAATGATATATCAATACTAAAACCCACTCCCCTTTGATCCTATATGAAACTAGCATTACTAATAAAATTTCTAATCAAATCTCCTTGTCAATAAGTGAATAAATGCCCATGGCACCGAGCAACCAAATCTGTTGGGACTTGTGACTCATAAATAGAGACTACTGAAAAAGGTTAGTGCGGAGCGGAGCGGACGCACTAGCCCATCAGGATTGAACCAAAGGTTTGGGGGTGCGGGGGGGCGGAGCACCCCGCGGTACAGTACAGAGTTTCTGCCTGGGTAGCGCGGGCCGCGCCAGTGCAAGGCTGGGAGTGGCGCGGGGCGCGCCAGGCTGATGGCCAAGTTCTGTAGGGGCAGCGCAGGGCGCGCCAGAGGAGGCCCTGGAGCAGCGCGGGGTGCACCGGTCGGCTAACAGTGTTTTCTTGTTTTGAATAGAAAATGACATTATGGGGTATTAAGGCCATAATGTGAAGTAGAGTTGGAATAAGATTAGTAGGTATATATACTATCTATTGTAAAGCTCTATGTAATTCAATCATTCATAATAAGAAAAAGAACGCCTCTCCCGACTCCCGTGGACATACCCGAATTGGGAAACCACGTAAATCTCTCTTGTGTTAATTCCTTATTGTCGTGTGCTTGTGTGATTCATTAATTCTAACAAAATCTATCTAAGGAGCAACCATATACAAAACCATGACAGGATAACACTAATCTTATAACTAAGAAAATTTCTGACAAATATGCAAATTTCAAGTATTTACTGTAAGGCCTCACAATTCACATAGATTAATTATAACATCCACAAACAATAATTAACAACTACAAATGTCAAAAAGAAAAGAAATATTTATGGCCCAATAAATAAAAATGAAAGTTCAAAAAAGTTTTATGAAAAAAGTGTAAAACAATTACCAATTCCCAGAAACACCATCAACCAGTCCATTGATCCGGTCACCGGTAATACAGCCAGCCTTCATAACCTCATCAGCAACATCCAAATCAATAGCTTCCAAAGCAGCCAAAGCATTACTCTGTATCTGAATTGGTCCCCTGTATTGTCCCTCCCCTCTAATGGCACTCAAGTCCCTCTCAAACACCACAACCTCAAACCCCTTCCTCCTCGCCGCCAACGCTAAAACCAGCCCTCCAATTCCACCGCCCGCCACCAGTATCTTCAACTTCTTCTGCGGCGAAGAATTCTCACCAATTCCACCGCTTTGCTTTGCCGGTGGCGCTTCAGTTACTGTGGCTTTCACCTTTGTAACCCTTTTCAAAGACCCAATTTTTCTGCTCCGGAAGCAGCAGTTATAATGAGCAGTATGCAAAATATCTTCAGAAAAGTCTTTGGAGATCGGAATTGGCAAATGGGTTCTAGAAAAAAGTGCTGATGATTGGTTGATTGAACTGTAGAAAACAGTTGAGGCCATTTTCCTCCACCAATTACTATACAATTTTCAGTTCTGGTTCTTGCTTAAATGTTTATTGCTTAAAAAGGGAAGAGAGAGAAAGATGAGTTTGCTTCTTCTTTGTTAGTTTTTTTTCTGAATTAGTTAGGTTAAGGAAGGTATAGTGACTGATAGTGGTAGTGGTAGTGGTGGTGGTGGTGGTGGTGGTGCTGGGGCGTGGGGTGGGGGGTACATAAGAAATATTATTAGCCAATCCATGGCCATGAAGCTCTGAATGTGCTACACCAATAATGTGGATTCCATGGCCATGTGGCACCATATTATTCTCCCACCCGGCTACAAGAGATGACAGAAGCAATTTATATGTGGTTGCTTTTTCTTTGTTTATTATTGTGAGAATAAAAATACAATAACTATATATGCGGACAGAAATCTATTTGTTCGCAATAATAAATTTGTTTTATTTTTTTGATCTAATTTTTTTATTTACGTAAAAGTATTCATGAAAGTAGTTGAAGAAATTTAACATTAACTTTGTTGTTCTTTTTTTTTGCTACGTTGGCACACACACTCCTTGTTATTATTAATGATCGAACTCTCGACTTCATAGATACTATGAGGTGAGTTAGGCCGAATAGCATGTGGTGTATTAACTTCTAGCATGAGGAATTTGGTCGTTGAAAGCGTATTAACACCACATAATTAAGTGGCGTCCGTTTGTAATAGGATTCAAATGCAATAAGTCAACTATCACATAAAAATCGTTCACAGCTCACGTACATATTGAGATGGCCCATGTGACTTGTTCTGCACATGGGCCATCTCAATATGTATGTGAGTTATATGTGAGCGATTTTATGTTATAGTAATCTTACTCATTCAAATGTTGTCAAAATCATAATTCTCGCATACGATACTTTAAATGTTTTGTTTCCCTTTTCTTTCTTTCTTTTTTCCCTTAACACTGTTAAAAAATACTGGAAAACATGTAAATAATGTAGTACCACACAAATTCAACAGTAATAAATTTAGAAATAAGTATAATTATGTTAGGTAAAAATAAAAATAAATTTATCTTATTTTTTTCTCTCCCACTTTTTATTATTATTTTCTCTTCTATCTTTTCTCATCCATATTTTTCATATTTTATACAAACAAATTTTTTTCCTTAATTACACTATGCGTCAAATAGACCAATATTAATAATACTAGTCTATATTTTTAATGAATTAGCGCGAGTAAAAACCAGTAACCGTAAAAGACAATGCGGTTAAGAAAATGCAATCAGGTGGGACACCCTTCTTCTTTTTTTTGGGCGACCATTTTTTTGGAAATTACTGTGTTAAAATTAAAAGTATATTTGAGAATATATTTTTTTGGGTATATAAAGCCAAAAGAATCTGTTCTCAGGGGTTGAGGCTCGAGGGCCGTGGTCGGTGTTACTTTGGCAGAACGCCCATACATTATTGGTAGGTTTCGATATAATTCACATATACATTATTTTGTTTTGAAATGGACAAAAACATTAATCTCTAATTGTTTACTCTGCTTCAAAATTTAAATTATATTTATTTGTATAAAAAATTCAAACATTAAGTTTTTTCTAAAATAATTTAAAAATAAAATATATCTATACTTATTCGTGTAATTATGAGATTTAATTAGATCTCCTCCATTACACGTTTTCTTCAATTCCGCCTCACACATCATATTTTTATAGTTGTGTATATAATTGAAATTGATATCGGTCAACTACTTTATTATATTTAATCGCATAATTATTTCAAAAACGAAAGTAATTCGATATTTTTTCATCATTAGATGAACATGTGGATTTATGAAAAAAAAATTAGACTTTTAACGGTGAAAATATTTTTTATAATTTTTTTGTAGGATTGATCTTAATACCATCAACTATCTATTCACATATTTTGATCATTACTAACAATATTATTAAGATCAAATAATTGATATATTTAATAAAATTAGATGAAACGTGCAATAGAGGGGAGCTAAATCCGTAATTATGCATCAACACGCAATTTCTCTCCCTACTGTCCTATGGATACTGCTTACGCATTATTAGGTTGCGTTTGATAAAATTGGATGTTAAGATTTGAATAGTTAAGACATCTAAATAATATAGAGTATTTGTTAAAAATTATATCTTAATGCATAAATGTTGTTTGATAACTAATTTTTTTCAAATGTATGAATAAAAATATTTTACCATTTTAACTCTCTGAACTATTTAAACAAAGTTTGTTAAATAGAATAATTAGAAAAGCCTGAATAATATTTTAAATACATATTTATAATATTTTGAACATAATAAGATATGTCATCCCGTTCTAAAAGCATTACAATATGTCAATATATTTAAATTCACCCGATTATTGTACAAAAAAAAAAAGAATAATAATAAGCAACACCAATAATGCAAATACTCAACTACATAAAAACTAATAATAAACAAATAAATATGCTAATTTATTACATCTCAAAACTCTGATTCTTTTTCTCTCTTTTTTGCTTTCCTACTTTTATCTCTCTTCGAAATAAAAGGGCAGTGTTACATCCCAAAGCATCAAGTCTTGGAGCTCCAAAAAGCTTGGCCAGACTCAAAAGTGAGATGGGTTACAGGTGGGCGCACGTCTTATCCTTTCTTCTCCATAAGACCACAACGGCAAGTTCCGCAGGGCAATCGTGGATGGGCTTAACAGATTATAGGAGTCTCCCTTGTGACGATGACAGGGTAAATTTAAATTCTAGGGGGACTGAAAAATAGTGACCGGTTTTTTTTTTTTTACTCTCAAAAAATTTATAATATTTATTTTAACATAAATTTTTATAAAATTTAATGATTTAGGTGTAATTTGGATATATATAAAAAACAAAGTTGCATAGACTGTATATATTTTAAATTTGGATACATACAAAAAATAAGATTTAATGTTTAGGATTTAGTATTTTGGGAGTCAAAAAAAAGAAAAAAAGACCGGTTGCTAGATCACGGTCGCCACAGAATTACTTCAGGGTAAAAGGTCCGGTTCACCTTCCTTGCCGGCAACAACTAGGGTCCGCGCCGGCGGCTTCTCTGTTTTTTTGCTTTGTTCTTTAATTTGTGCATTTTATTAGAGAGATACAAGAGGATTTTGAAATATTGAAGAGATTATTTTGGTAAAAAAAAAAGACAACTTTCAATCAGATGACCCTCTATATTGAAGAGATTATTTGAGTAAAAAAAAATTTTACCCAACAATTCATAAATAAGAGTTGAGCCGTTAAAATGTTTTAAGATATAATTAAACATTACCTTAACCTCTTCAAATTACTAATTCCGCTAAGGAAACATAATAATTAAAAAAAACGATAAATCATCTTTTGAAAATGTATTCTTAGTTATTGTTAGATATTCCAATAGAGGAAGGATAGAGACAGAGAGTAGTAAAATACGAATGAACGAGATGATTTATTTCTGGTACTTGAAAAAAAAAAGAAAAAAAGTGAACAAGATAATGAAGTGGACCATGACTAATGTAAGTACTCTAACATGTAAACTTTCCATTTTTTTCAATAGACTATAATTTTAATAAATTTTAATTTAAAAAATTAATATTTTTATAAATAAATTTGATAATTACATAAATTTCTTCTCATATAAATAATAAATAGAATTTATTTCATTTAAAAAAAATCTTATAAAAATATTAAATCTACTTGTAGAAATATATTCATTTATTTGATTGTTTGGTAAAAAAAAGCTGGTAAACAGTCCATAGAATGCATGCTTGGTCAATGGTCATTATTACTTTTATTCCTAATTTGATGACTGCTTACTTACTTCACTTTATATATACTGGAAGTGGTTAGTATGAAATTTATTTTGAGGTAAATTGATTAATTGGTCAATAGAATACTGACACGCAGATGAGTTTATATATGTGTCAGCATTCTATTGATCAATTAACCAACTTATCAAAAAAATAACTTCATACTAACTGGATCCATATATACCATAGTACTGCTTCCTGACCAACGGTTCAACTATGAACTCATTTCACGTATTTTACAAAGAGCAATGCTACTATCACATAAAAATTATCACATAACTCTCATATACACACATATACATATTATGGGTCTCCGCCTGACATGCGAGACCCGCAATATATATATATATATATGTGAGAGTTATGTGATAGTAACATTATTTTTTTACTAAAGGTAACCGCTAAAAACACTTTCAAATTTCCAATTTTACTATCCCATAAATCATAATAGTATTTTATTTTAATATTATAGTAGGGCTATTTATAACAACTCGGGTCAAATCCTGAGTTCGGAATAAATTTTAGGTCAAATCTTAAATTCGAATCGAATCAAATCTATCCAAAATAAGGTTTTAAATCACTGGCCCAATAATATCTTCTTGGGTCATCTTAGCCCACCACATGCTCACCCAAAAATCATGACTGAAAGTACCTATATTGGGATGTTACTGTTAGAATTTGAGCCTAATTTAATGTCAGTGTCATTAATTATTTTTAATGATTCTAAATATTAATGCGTTCTACTTCATGAGTAGATTAATTTAAGTATTTAAAAGTTTAAATCCATGAAATAATGAATGAGATATTAACTCCCAAAGATCACACTTAAAAATGATAAATGATAATAAATAAATGTGAGAAAAAAGCAAGTCCCACATAGGTTAAGAACTAAACATTTAATATGTTTATATACAAGGAAATTGTTATTGGGTTTGGGCCCCAAAGGCCACCCCACTTTTATGGAAGGGTGAGGACCTAGCCAAGACTTGGTTTGAACCCATACGCGCGCCATCGGTCGGTTTGGGTCTATATTTTTTTAGATAAAATTTATTTAAATTTTTTAATTTAAATTTTATTTTAATTCGATTATCAAAACTGTGTCGTTTTGATAAATGTTATTTATTATTATTATCAAAACTTCGTCATTTTGTAGCGTCTTTTCTACTAAGCCTAAAATTGTGTAGTTTTAGTTCCGTAAAGGCTAAAACTACGTCGTTTACAGGTTCAAATAGACGCGTCCATTCTGTAAAGGATCAAAACTACGTCGTTTTGACCTGCCATGCCTTTTCAAGGGTTAAATGTCCATCCGAAGGGTCACCAATCACTCCTATAAATATATAGGAGGGAACAACCTTATCATTTATTTCAATTCACAAGCAATTAGCATAATAAGTCATTCTAGTTTTATATTTTTTTTCATCAGTTTTCTTAGTTGTTTTTAAGAGAGAGTTAGAGCATTTAATTGGTTCGTATATGTAACAACTTTGGGTCATCGTAACCCACAACAGGCTCACCCATAAGTCAAAACTGAAGATATTATTGGTAGTAATTTATTTTTTTATATACAGACAAATTTTTTCTTTATCTTTCGATGTGAAACTGAAGTGTTACACTATTGATAGTTGAAAAAAGTAATGTAATTCATATAAAAAATGATTAAATACCAATAGTATAATTAGACATAAATATATTTAAACTTTACCTATTTATATTATCATCTGGACAAAACTCAATTACTTCCATCATTCCATCCATTTCATCAAACATCCTCTGAGCACTAACCAGTTTGCTTTATCAACTCGACTCAACTCATTAAACTTTTAGACGAGTTAAAGCTGAACAAGCCAAAACCCGACTCATAATAAACTAACAATTAAATATAATGTTTAAATAATGTTAAAACTTGGCAAAAAATTTGAAACAAACATATTACTTGAGATATAGAGGGGATAAGAAAAGTCGGAGAAAGACGAAGAAAGTAGGGAGTAGAGTAGAGTAGAAAGAATGCATAGGTAGGTAAGTGTGAAACCACGGGAAATGCCACTTACATACTGTGGGAGTAAAATATTGACAATGATGATAAGTAAATTAAATTAAGATTAAAAAATTTGCATCGATTAAGATTTGAATTTAAAATTTTAACCTCATAAAATTAACCAACTATCCAATTAAGCTACATTATGCAACTATAAATGCAACCATATAAATTTTATTTATACAAATTTCTCTATTTAAATCAAATAAATAAATAAGTGGATAAATCCTTGTTTGTTTGGTTTCCAGAACAAGCTTTAAAAGGGCAATATTTATGTAATAATGAATTTATTACATAGATTCATTATTACTAAGCAAACAAGGATTTATCCACTTATTTATTTATTTGGTTTAAATGGAGAAGTTTGTATAAATAAAATTTATAGTTGAATAAAGAAGCTCAGTTGGGTAGTTGATTAATATTATAAGGTTGAAGTTTTGAGTTTTTGAATCTTGATGGAAGCCACTTACTTACATGTCATCATTGTCACGTAGAACAGTCAATGCCCAGGGTCCAATCGTCACATAAATGTTTGTTATCTAAATTTTTTTATCGTAGAGAGTTTGTTTTGCATTGACCAACAAAAAAGAGTATAATATCCAAATGAGTCCTTTTATGGGGACATAAAAATTGGACATTTTTAATTTTATTATTATTTTTGTTTTTGTTTTTGTTGTGATTCCTAAAAAATGTATAGTATTTATTTCAACTGAATTTTTTATAAAAAAAAATACTTTAGGTGTAATTTGGATACATATACAAGAACATTGTTATACAGACTGTACAACACTGTTCTTGTATATGTATCCAAATTATACCTAAAATATTTTTTTTGTAAAAATTTCAATTGGAATAAATACTATACATTTTTTATGAGTCACAACAAAAACCAAAAAAAATAAAAAAATAAAAAAGTCCAATTTCTATGTCTGCCAAGACTTATTGTATCCAAATATACTAAAAATACGGTGATCATTTTTGTATTTTACTCTACTGTAAACATAAAAATTAAACATAAATATATTTAAACTTTACCTATTTATATTTTTACTTATTATTAAGATCAAAATAAAAATTATTAAAATTTAAATACACTCAGTATCTAATTTTGATATACATGCAATCTCCTCTCTCTCTCTCCTCCTTATTTTTGTCGCATGTCACATGGATTGCCTTCTGTCTGAGACAATACGGACACCTCTTCATCCGGACAAAACTCAATTACTTCCATCATTCCATCCATCCATCTTCTTCTTCTTCTTCATCTTCTTCATCATCATAATTATCAAAGCCACATATATTCTTGGACGGACATTTCATCAAACATCCTCTGAGCACTAACCAGTTTGCTTTTTTATGTACTATTTTCACTCGGCAACTACAAAGCTCCTTCGTCAAATTTAATGCTCTGAGGACGACTACATATAAACATTCATCTTTTCTAATTCCTCTTCTACATACATTAGACATACATACATATATATACATACTCCAGTCACACAAAGCTCAAAGTCGGACTGTTGATTTGTCATCAAGCACTCTGCTTTCTGCTCCATCAAGGTAAGGTAAAGTCAAACATAGCACAAAGACGAAATCTTTAGGTTTTAAATGTTTGAATTTTGATTTGTATGGTAGTAACAGTTGGTGTGTTAATTATCTATATACTTGGTGGAGTACTATTTTTGTGGGGGCATCTTCATGCTGGAATCATTTTTACTGTAAAGATTCATAATTTCACTGCAATTGGATATTTTGATGTGATCTACTACCTGACCTTCATGGCCCTTACAGTTGTATATGCAAGGAAAAAGTGCATCGAACAGTAATGCATATGTTTGTATGTGTGTATATAGGTGTATGCATATAAGAGGTGAAAGTAAAGTTGTATTGGGGATTATGAATAGGAGTTCTTTTAGTGTTTCGGCGCAAAACTTGAATAGAAAATTAGGAACAGGAAAATTGAACACATGAACATGACATATGCTCCATCTGTATTTGCATACTTCTAGGCTCTAGCACTTCACTTTGATTTTTCTTCCAATACCTTATTGAGTGCCTCGTGTTGCTCTTACAAGATTTGAAGAATCCGGAAGCAAAATGCAACCTGGTTTTTGACACAATTGAGATTCATGAAGAAAAATTCTACAACATTTTGGAATTCAGGGGCATACACGAGCCCAGGAACGCCAGAGTATGCAGATAACAATGTGGGAGGGGTTCAAAAGGGTTGGTGTTCAGAGCGAGTACCATTGCCGGTGAGCAGCAGCAGGAGGCATATCAGTGCTTCTGCATTAATTCCATTTAGCAGTGGAAGGGCTTTGCCTTCGAAATGGGATGATGCTGACAGATGGATTACTAGTCCATTTTCAGGAAATAGTGCTTGCAGGACTCCTGTTGAGCAGCCTCAAAGGCGCCCCAAGTCAAAGAGTGGTCCATTGGGGGATCCAGGAGTTTCATACCATTCAAATTACTCACCCGCTGTACCAGTGCTTGAAGGGGGTAACACGATTATGGCAGGTTCGCCATTAACTACTGGGGTACTGGTACCTGATGGGCTATCCATTCATTATGGTGGTGGGATTGGTGTACAAGTTAACCCAGTTTACATGGAGAATTCCATGGCTCAATCCAGCAATGTCGCGAGATGGACAGATTCGTTAAGTGATTCTTCACTGCCAAGCTCCCAAGGTTGGTCTGTTATCTTTTGTTTTATCCTTATCTAGTTTATTTTTCTGAATCTGAATAGTTGAAGTTATCGTGCATATGTGAGTAGAAATAATTACATCGAGGTATTATCTGCCTTTAACTGCAATCCGGTTTTCTTGTAATGTTGGATTACTTCGAAAGATGCACACTCAAACCTGCTGAATCACCAGTAAACTGGTCATGTGAATGAAATTCACAACACAACCAACTTTTACCATCTCCATGAAATTAAAATTAGATTGGGATCTATTAGAAAATTCTGGATTGCATATATGAGATAAGATTATATTGATAATCTTGGGTGATATGGGGACTGATTGGATGACTCTTTGAATAGGAATCCTTTTTCTGAAAGATCCCGGCTTTCGTGCACAAATTGTTATTAGTAACATTCTTTAAGGATCCAAAAAACAAGAAGAATATATATTACATTTTTAGTTCTGGGTTGGATGGTTTTCTCCTTCAACCTTTTCGTGGGATTCTTGGTATCTATAGCTGTAAATACTAATTTTAGTATTCGTAGTTGAAGAAGTACTAGTTGTAATCCTATAAATATTGATGCAGTCTTAGGTTATTGCTTATATTGTACAGATGAGAAGCCTGATGTCACCAAGGATCCAGAAGCCATGGAATCACATGCTGTGTCACGACGTGATATGGCAACACAGATGAGTCCTGAGGGCAGTCAAACAGGAAGGTTGTCATTCATTACCTTTCCTCCTTCAGTCCCTCCCACTGTGGGCCCACATAGCAACTATTCTGCAAAAGTAGAAGTCAGGGATGTGCAGGTAGACAAGAGAGCCACTGTGACTGAGCAATCCAGAAAAGATGGAGCGAGGAAGAATAAGAAAGGTTCGCCTGATGTTAAAAACTTAGCTTCACCTTGGGATGTTGCTGAGGCAGCAAAGAACACGTCAAAGTATGTTCCATCTTCCATGACTAATTATCCTTCCTGTAGTTAATTTCTTGTCTTATTATAAGATTCAATAACTTAAGAGAGATTTCGATAGCAAACTGGAACACCCCATGAAAATACTAAAGGGCATAAACCGTTGTACTGGCTGATCCCATCAATATTTTCCTTTAGAATTGCTAAATGAGTGAGCTTCGTATGTTCAATTTATAGTTGCCCAGGGTTACTTCCATATAGTTTAGAGGGAGAAAGGGCAGGTTTTGAGACCTTGGGCAACATGTCCTAACCAATTTCTTATCTCCACCTTGGTTTACCATTCGGTTCTCCCTCGAACACTACGAGGATGTTGAAATGAGACTTCGTGTAGCATGGCGCCAGTGGAGTCTACCCCTGGAAACTTTCCCCCCAATGCATTCCCATCTCTTTTTCTATAACTAAATTAAAATAAGGAAAAGAAATGGTCACCTGCTTCTGTAAAAGATTTTACACTTATTGAAACCCATTTTGTTATCAACTGCTATGCTAGGAAGCATGATAAACTTCTATGCAGTGACAGTTGCATTTAACTTAAAAATCTCACCTTTAGTTGCCACACCATAATTTTCGGCATACCCTCTGTTAAATGGCTAAGCTACAGTAGGCTTTATGAATTAGTTACTTTTCCCCTCATTTCTGTGCAGTGAGAGTATGTTACAACATGTGCAAGAACATTATGGGTGGATTATGTGTTGCAGGCTCCAAAGAGAGGAAGCCAGGATTTCTGCATGGGAAAACTTGCAGAAAGCAAAAGCCGAGGCTGCTATTAAGAAACTAGAGGTTTGTCAAAAACGCTGCTAATTCTCTTTTGGGATTTGCTCTTCAAATTACCGTCTTTTCATAGTCAATTCTATAATTATATTATATCCTGGAATCATGTTTAACAGAGGGGCTTAACTTTCTTAGATGAAACTGGAAAAGAAGAGGTCAGCAGCTATGGATAGGATATTAAACAAGCTGAGAATAGCTCAAACAAAAGCCCAAGATCTGAGAGAGTCGATGTCAGATAATCTTGCTAATCAGGCTCCCAGATCTAAACTTAAAGTTGTATCCTTTGGAAAGTATGTGAAGATGGGCTCTCTTGGTGGTTGCTTTACAAGCCACACAAACTAGCTCAAATGTTTGTTTTCCTTGGTAGTTGGGACCAGGTGATTCTTCTAATCAAGGGTAGTTTCTCCTCTCAACCTTTTCCCCCTTCACATTGTTGATTCCTTCTCTTGATGTTTCACTTTGATGAACAAGAAAAGAAAACGAGAGAGAGAGAGAGAGAGAGAGAGATCAGCCATACGCAAAGAGATCAGCCATACGCAAAATGATCTGAATGTCAGGATTACTTTTAAAATTTTGTCTACGAATTCTTGTACTGGGCCACTTGTATATGATAAGAATCAGTATGAAACAATTATGGGTTAACACTCGGTACAGAATTCAAATGTGCCACCCTCGCCTTTGATTAAGAAGCTGCCAGTGTCTTGTGATAATATGCAGTATTGTTTTGATTTTTGATGTTCTAGGACGCAGCATCAATTTTTACCAGCTTTTTTTTTCTTCCCCTGAACCCCAACGTTTACTAAATTTGAGTTGGTGGCTTCTGACGACTGTGGGGCCTGGAAGTTTGCAAATTTTCACGCCAGCACCTTGAAATAGCTAACAAGAAGTGCCATTGGAAGTTTGCATAATGACTAAAGCATCAAATTTGACCTAAACACTTGCTCACTTCATTGCAATATCTAATCTCTAAACTTATAGTAATAGAGCTTTTACTTGCACATTTTGGTACAACCAAACTCATTTGGTAGTTCCTGCCATCTTTTCTGGCTTGACGTAATCTAGTTAACTTCTGTATTAGATAAACTCAACCACCTTGGTTTTTCTACTGGCAATTAGAGCAATATTACAGCATATGAATCGTCCATTTCAAATCATCTCAATCACACAAATTAATATACAGAAGGTTCGAGTACTTCCCAACTGCTTACCTTACCATGACAAAAGGACAGTATTATTACCGTAGTAATATATTGCTTACCATGACACAAGTACAAAATAGTTGTACAATAGTATTCTTACAAGTTAAGAAGGCGGATCCAAACACATTCATGTAATATTCAGATAATAGTTGAAGTGAACACAGATGTAGATGCCAACAAGGCAATGATCAAATTTCTAACAAAGCTTCAGATCTGCACATTATTTGACATCACATTCTGAACTCTAGTACGGCCTATACCTCATATCCACTCGTGATGGTCTTCCCCCACCCATGCCATAACCACCCCACTGCAAAAGAACAAATGAATGACAACACGGATTAATTTGTTATCGGCTGGAAACTAGTGACTATCCAGAATCGATTTTTTTTTGAAAAAAAGCTTATTTCTTTTACAAAAAATCCAACTAAAGCCGCGCAACACACAGAGAATCCCTACTAGTTCAAGTTCATTTAGTTATTGGTCCACAATTTTTTTTCTTTCCATAATTGAATTATTTAATATATTTTTACCAAGGTGAAGATTTGGATTTTTCCAATTTTTTGCACTCACATCATTAAAATCAAGGCTTCCATACATCCTGCCGTAGGGACGTATGGGACCGCCATAACCCGCAAATGGATCGACTTCATCCATCATGAAGTTGCCACTGGTACCAGCATCATCAACAGGGGTAGCGGAGTCTATAGCGACCTGCAATACAAGTAATTGTGGAATATAAGAACCTCCAGTACTTACTTTAGCTCTCTTTTTGTCGATAAATTCCCACATTCCCTAACCTCATAAGGGGGTTTTGATTTGCACATTAACTGGAGCATGCAAATCAGTAGCTCATGGGAAAACAATGGAAAATGATTGGTAGATTCATGTTGTAGATGGAAACCAATAAAGAGTATGTAAAATTGTCATCCTGTTAACCACATAGCATATAGGTCTGTCCCAAATTGCACAAGAAAACAGGATATATTAAGGATTAAGCTTGAAATCCATGGCTAGAGAAAGTACAGAGAATATAAATAACCTCTGACTGGAGAAAAGTTGATCTCTCATTCACAAATTTCTTATATAGCAGAGAAATGCATACTCGCATGCATAACCTTGCTTTAAAGACTTTAATTCCATCAAGTATTAGGTGAAGCCTCTTTGTATGTATGCCATTAGGTTTCAGGTGAGAAACTTGACGTAAATGATAACGTTTCAAACACCCCTCTACATTTTTCACATCCCATTTAATCTGCATGTCACTTGCCTTGTCAAAGAGTGAATTTCTTGCCACGAAACAAAAATGTGCACGGAAAATAAGTCGAGTAAAACCTTTGCAAGTGTTTTTTTAATTAATTTATTTTCCTTGATAAGCAAACCTTCTCAAGTAGTCAAGTGCTTTTATATCAACATCACATAGTAAAGAAGACAGCTAAGAAGTCAAATATTCACTTGATACCTGCTGTCCACAGATCTCATGGGACCTTCGAGATACACGATCAGCAACCCCATCGTCAGCAAAGGTCACAAAACCAAAACCCCTGTGGCCTGTTCTTTTGGGATCCTAGATCAAATACACAATCAGATTAGAATTATCAAGAACCAGTTTCTCTTTCTTTCTTTCTTTTTTACAAGTAATAAACCCTTTCTATTTTATACCATAGAAGTGCAGGTACGATACCTTTGGAATATAAACATCTAAGATACGACCAAATCTACCAAAATACTGACGAAGATCTTCAACACTTGCCTCCTGAGGAAGCCTGCCAACAAATATCTTTTTGCCCATTCCACGAGTGAATTCCCCTCCTAGTTAACCAGCATATTAAATAAAACTGTGTGCTTGATTAATGATATCAATAATATTTGCATGCGTACACACAAATGAACTTACTTCCATACATAGCTCCAGGATGATCATACATGGTAGGAGCACCAAGTGCTGCATATCTAGTTGCTGAAGTAATGTAAGCATTATAAGCACCATATCCACCCTGTGACATTCGACTTACTGGTCTGAAGTCATCCTCCTGAAAAAAGGATATCAAAGGTTACGTAAACAATAAAACTAAAAGTCAATACAAATATATTGTTAGAAATCTAGGAAGCAAGGATTCTCCATTTTCCAAGTAAAATGCCATATCCTGTGCGGGGATTCTTGATTCTTGGTGATTCTTGCAGATTCTCTCTTCCTTTTTGACTTGTGTGCTTTTAATTTTATTATTATGTTTGTTATTGTTTATGACTTCATGTTTGTAGAACCAAGAAATTTATGTGATTGTCGGATATAAAAATACACACATACATACACATCTTTAAATTTATACACGTATTTTTAGTAATTAATTATGTGTCGATTTCTCCGCACACTTGAATCCCCATTATTTAAGATTTGACGAAACGCTGAATCCCTATATAACAAAACAGTATCCTTGCACTCGTAAGTCGAATCCTTAGAAATTTATTAAAAACTAAACCAGATCTGAATATGTATTGAATCATCTTTCTCCATATTGACATTAGAGAATTACATTCCACACTTTTTACAAGACAAAAATAAATATAAATAACAAGCTTCTACTTCAAATAAACATAATGTATGCTCCATAATAAAAATGGCCAGTGATTTTGTTACTTGCCTTTGGTGTTGCTCGATCGACAACTATAGTAGAACCTCCCAATTCGTGGGTTTCAGCTATCAGATCATCCACTGATTCTGTAACCAAAAAATAGAATAAAAGATGGGAATCACATTACTTTTGTAAAATTTTCAAAGTAAAAAATGTAGGTTCGCATTAAAAGACCTACTTCCTAATAACCAAAAACCACGAGTGAGTGCAAACAAAAAGTGCAGACAATGATATACAAGACACTACCTAGTCTACCTTTGCATATATTTACTTTCTTTAAATAAAGTCCACTATGAAGCACCACGTTTGCAATCCACGTGTGATGTTTACATGGAAAGAAAGCTAGACCAGACCAGATATCAAAAGCCAAAAAGTCTACTTTCAAGTAACCCTTCCCCCCACCCCTCCCCCTCGCCCTCCCCCTCCCCCCCTCCAAACAAGCAATCCCCATCTGTCCAAACAATATTTCAATAATAATCCAGCACAACCTAACGAGATTATAACAAACTCATAAGAGTCACAAGAAAATCTTTTTCGACTTTGAAACATAATATTCCAGATACTCAGAATTCCTTTTATAGCTGCTCTTCTTAGACTACCAAAATTCCTTCATCAACTTGGGCATCAACCAGACCACTGGACTTGAACAACGAGTCGGAATAGGTAACTGCAAGTTGGATCACAATGGGTTGAATAATTTATTTGCGGGTAAAATTATTCTTTTTTTAATGGGTACAGGAAATGCCACCATTACTCTCATGTAATTGGGTTGTTGGTACCTAATCCATCCGTTTACTTTTTGACAATTTTTCTTTCTTTACTAAAGACAAAATATCTACATCACAATTCAAAAGCTACAACTTGCAACACAAACATGTTTCAAATTAATCACAAGTCAAACAATAAAACTTCACAAGTTACATTCCAAATTAAAGCAAGATTATTGCATAATGAATTCTCTCTCAAGTTTCAATTCACTGACTAGATAAAAAAGGCAATAAATCGAAGAAATTTAAATTAGTGACAATATTAACGTTAACAAAATCCTCATAATAGAGTTGGAAGCAACAAAATAAGTTTGCGTGCTTGAACTGTTCTAGATACAAAAAGTTCGAAACTAATCTGCTTTCATTTCCACTTCTCTTAAGCGAGCCAGGACTTTTTCCAGCTGTTCAATGGCCCTTCATGGAGTTCATAGTCTAATAGATTACACTGGATACAACTGTCACCTTATTGCTTGCTTGCTACTACCTCATTACATTTTTTTTATAGTTGGTATGTTTTTCTTTTAATTTCATGTTGATATACAACATTGTATGCCGCCTTTTGCGATGTGTATGGATAAAATTTGCATACTAACACTTAAATTGGTGAGATAAGAGAACCAGGATAGAAGAGAAAATAGCTATCAAAAAGTTGATGGTTGCCGGTGAGCTTGCAACAACAACGGGACAGTAGCAGAAGAGAAAAGTTACTTGGTAAAATCCCCTAGTCTGAAAGCAGTAATACATCAATAGATGGAAAATGATATATATTGCGACTTTACATGTCGATTTTTTTATTGCGAGTTACGTGGATAAATCTAATTGGTAATATTTTTACGACGTATTTGATGCAATGGACCAATTTTATAATCCTATCCAATTCCATGTATATACGTCACAATCGTAATTCGGCTAAAATCTTTCGCAATATATAGCAAGACTCTAAACCAATACTGAATAATATTAATATTTTTTTCCGCTAAATTAATATTTTGTGTCGTTTGATGCGTAGCAGGTCAAGACGAATAATGTAGGTTGCAGAAAATTATTTATTGTATTTCATCACATTTTTACCGTGTAGTTAATAAGGGCTAGAAACTTGCAGTTTACAGGCACTCTAACCAACTGAGTACCTAAACTATACCCTTCTTCATCAAATACCCCAACCCTAATTCCAACAACAGTGACGTGTAAAGAATAGGCCGCCGACCCATATCTCAAATCTATCCTAATTCATCTGTACGGCTATATAAAAAGGTAGCCAGTCCACATATGTAAAACGCTAAAAGGAAAACAAAGAAAATTGGGAATGTAATTGCTTTGTTTTATAGTAAATGATGAAAACACAAGGAAGGCAGGTTGTCAATTATGTCTTTCTATGAAATACATTCTGTAAGTTAAGTAATTCAGGAAACACCAATCTTGCAAAGTGCCAAAATTAAAACAATCACCTGCATTTGCAAAAGTGATAAACCCAATTCCACGGTGCCCTTTGGTACTAGGATCCTACAAAATATCAATGGTAGTAATAAATATTGTATGCAGGAATATATTACATGAAATATGCAAATTATAACACGCATGGATTTAATAAATATGTTTAATTCTCAGAGGAGAGAGGAACCTTCGGCATGTATAAATCCGTTATTTCACCATATTTCTCAAAATAACTGCAACAAAAAGACAAAAACATAGATTCTCAGCTCAGGCCTCATTATCACCCCACGAATGTGATTACTATTATTATAGATTTATGAACTAGTAAAAGTTTCAGTAAATAATAATGCTTCAAACTATAAGTTTTTCTAGCTTTGTTCCTTCCTATCTAGCTACTATACACAATTACCTCCTGAATGTAGCTTCTGTCACAGATGGGGGAACCCGAGCAACAAATATCCTGGTGACTTTCTTTGATGGTGCTCGCATCGCCTCCTGTCAAAATATTACATGTGGTTCAGGATGAAAATATAAATACACTAAAAAAGTACAGATCATTACACACTTCTTAATTAAATTACAGATTTGAACTAATTAAAGATCACAACCTTTGGCGTAGCTACTTTTACTTCAAGGACTCTATTGCCAAGGAAGTGCTCACTAGACAAAGCACTCTGTAGGGAGGAGACACCAAAAGAGTTAGATATCTGCATACATAAATTTGATATAGCTTCAACCTATATAAACCATAACCATCAGAGTAATAGGACATAGAATCTGAAAACCTCAAACCAATATTATATGAAAAGAAAAGAGAAAATATGAGCATAAATTGATGTTTAAGATGACATGCACCTTTGCATCCTCCACTGTCGCAAATGTTACATATCCAAAACCACGAGATCGACCAGTAGATCGCTCCTAAATTCATAGAAGGTAATAAGAAATGGCAGACCTTACTAGTATTCTATTCTCAAAAAATCAACCACCAAATATATATAATATGTATAGGAAGCAAGAAGAATATACTTTTTCAAATACACCATAAAAATACCAGCAGAACAATCATCAAACAGTGCATTCATTAAATAAAATTTACCTAAGAAGATGAGATTGGTTGAGAATATATTGTGTACTTCATGTAATTGTTAATAAGCTTAAACAACCGAATTTGATCATTATCATGGAATGTCGCTCTCCCACAATTCCTGAAAAAAATGCAAAAGTACTCCCTCTCCCTCTCTCTCTCTCTCTTTTCTATAACATGCACGCAGACACAATACATACTCATCAAATCACCAAGGAAGCATCATTTTTCACATGTTCCAATCATGGAACTTCTACAAATGGTATGGTAAATTAGCACAAAAAGTAAATGAAGAAAGGTAAGACAACAGGGTGTCTATCATGTTTCAATATCTCATATCATGACGTGAGCTGAGATTCTGAATGTAAATAGTAAAGGATTAGCAGTTAGCACGTGGTAGTTTCCAAAACAAAACTTAAAACATAATAATAATTCACAAAAACAGGAAGCAATAAAATTGCATTATAAACCCTTTCAAGATTCCTTCTTTAAGATATTTTTGTACAATTCTTGGGAACCCATTTTATACATTTTGAAGGTGGACAAGGACGGAGAACCATAGTTGTTATGTCAACAATGCAATAAAAAGGTTGCCCGTGATAAATAAAACTTGGAACCAATTTATCAGAATCAACATTATTGAATTTAACCTAACTGCCCGTCCGATATGCGTTATCAATCAAAAGAACTCTTGAGGTTATTAATATAAGAAGAAAGAAAAAACATATCAAAAAGCTCATGTTTATAGCTGAAAACAACAAAGAGCTAACCTTCATAACAATACAGTCGTCCAATTCCCCAAATTTGGTCATGTAATCCCTCAATCCATCCGTATCAATTTCCCACGGAATGCCTAAAACCTAAAACATAAACAATCACATCATAAGTAAGCAATTTACCAAAAGGCAAGAAAATCAATGGAAACAAAAATGAAAGGCGGAGAGACTTACAACAAGCTTTCTGTCCGACATAATTGAAGTGATCGAATGAAGAAATCGGGCAGGGAAACACTCAAATTCTCTCTCCTCTTGGCTCTAAGCACTCGCGATCTCACCTCTCTCTCCTCTACAAGTCTCTCACACTCGACGACTCTGACCCCTGCACACAATACACACACCTCTTTCTCACACACAAGGATCACCATCAGCATATACCACAACAAACTCACCATTTTCCTCAGATTCTCAGACGAATTAGTTGCCAAATACAATATTAAAAAGAGAAGGAAAAAAACCACGATATTGATTGATACTGAATACACGCCCACTGACCTTCGATTCTTTCGGATTAACAAAAACCTAAAAACGTACGCAGATCTCTCCTTCTCTATCTACTCTCTCGCTCGCTCGCTCGCTCGCTCTTCCAGGCGCGGCACGGCACGGCACGGCACCGCACAGGTGCGAGTAGACGTTCCCCTATCTTTCCGTAAAAGATACCGACTGATATACACGTTGTTGATCAACCACAATAATCAACGCAATTTCTGGGACTATTTTGACCCAAGTAATTTTTTTTATTTTTTATTTTTTTATTTTTACAAAAGTAATTTCACTTGCAAATTTTAAAATTATATTTTATTTTCACGTGTATCCCATAATATTGATGGTTTTGTTTCATGTATCTTGGAGTATCAAATAAGATCCTAATTGAAAAAGTGTGTTTTAGGATATCTCTGTTTTTATTTTAATCACCCCTAAAAGTCTAACACATCCATGATCCATCCCACCTAGCATAAGGGACAGATTGTAATTTAATGAAGATTCAATAACTTCACACTTTGGACTTTGCTGAATTTATCACAAAATATCCATACATAAGAGATCAAATGATGACCCTATGATCAGCAAGAACAAAGAGATGGAGACACGGACAGATGAATGGATCATGGATCATGGATCATGGATGAGGATAGATACAATGTACTTGGGGAGGGGTGAGCCGTGAGAGTGTAGCACTAGTGCATTCATTATGCAAATATGCCCTGCTGGACTCATCCACTCGGAACAATCAAAGCACTCTGTGTGGGGATGTTAGGACCTCACTGGGATATACAGATACAGATCTACCTATTTTGACCTACCCATAAATCGTACTGAGGATAACAATATAGTTATAGTTGTGGTTGTGGTTGTTTAATACTTATTGTCTACCGTCATTGACTATAAAATGAACACTATAAACAATATACTTCTGAATCTATAAATCGCATACACATGCATGATTGAAATTTTTTTTGACCCAAAAATTGAAATTATTAAGTCTATATATATTAATCATCACTATTTATTAGATGTGGTACCTTAATTCATTTGTGAATTCTTGATAAAAATAGGCAACTGACCGATAGTGTATACAATTATTTGTCTCCAATATTTATTTACACTGAACTATACTGTAGATCCTACTCTATTTGCATTCGATTTGAGCAGTTATCAGTCTTAAATTGGCTACTAACTAGTGAGGCATGATCCTTAAAGACAGAACACGGCTATCGCTCCACCCTGCCTTAGGAGGCAACCTAACTCTCTCTCTCTCTCTCTCTCTCTCTCTCTTGTTATTAACTGATAGTACTAGAAAAGTCGTTACGAGTACCAAATACCATTGTTAATGAGGTTGATGGCACGTGTGTCAAGTAGGACCTAACAAATAAATGCAATTATGATAGGATCCCATTATTATCTAAATTGATTGCGGGTAGGACAATCAATTTGGTCGGCTAAGTTCCAAATCTTATCAATCCATTTAAAGTTCGCTTGAATTATAGTATTTCGAAATAAGCTGGTCGAGCTTGAATAAAACATCAAGTTTTAAGTGAAATTTAGGCCGAGATCGGTCAATAGGTTATTCGATTTATTATAGACCCAACCGAATTATAGTGTTAAAACATACTATTATATATATTTATATATTATTATTACATATTTACTTTCTCAATTTATGTTTAGATATCGTATTCTAAACTAAAAAGTAAGCACTATTACTGTTTGTAAAGTGGTCATTTATATCATTTTCATAATAAAATAAGGTAATAACATAAAAAAAAGATTGAGATGAACTATTAAAAATAATAAATACTAGAGTACTTATAAAGTAACTTATTTTTGTTAATTTAAACTTCAATTTGATTCGTAAAAAGAATAATGTATGTAAAACATTTCAAATGAATTATTTTATAGTATATTTTTTTGGGTCTAGGAGTTAATATATATTAATAAGGGCTTAATTGAAAAAAGGTCGAAACTCGTGATTTTATTTGGACGACAAAATTATTATAGCTCGAATGGGTCGATCTCGAACCAAAGTCCAATAATTTTAAATTGGGTCACCTTAAACCCGACTGACATGACTAATTGTGGGATCAGTAGCTAGCCCCTGGTCCAAAAATTAAATAATCTTCTAAAATGATTTTTGGTGCCCATAAAACCATATTGTATTCTACATTCTACTCTTTCTTTTTTTTTCCTTCACATTTTACAGTTCAGTAACCAGTCTTACAAAAAAAGAAATCATCAAAACATCAGGAATCCTTAATCCAAAGAAACCCATGTCAGTGGGAACCTATAACTAACACATAATAAGCAAGGGAAAAAGAAAAGAGAACCGATCGATGGCTCGCATGCACAATATAATTCCTATAAAAGAAATTAAACATACCTAACCTGGTGTACTATATATTAATAAAACTTATATATATATATATATATATATATATATATATATATATATATATATATATATATCCATTAATTGTACGTGGCCTTGGCATGCAAGTCACTGATGACTGATCTAGAGTTGGTTCAGATCGATCTTGGCTAGATTGCACCTATGGCCTAGGCATTACACATTATCGTATCGTCTAGCTTATAATGTCAAAGACATGACTGAAAGTATATATATATATATATATATATATATATATATATGACTTTAACTCCAAAACTATATATCAGCAGGACGAACACTCCACACCATTCAGGTGAATCTGTTATAGTACATTAATTCATGGAAATAATCAATACCCACACAATTAATTAAAGCCTCTCTCGATAGGATTAATTATCTATTTGGAAACCCATTAGAATCTCCTTCAAGGTAAAACAAAGCCCAAAGGACTGTCTTTACAAGTTGCAAATAGAATGCCTCGTAATTAATAATTATATTAGTAAAATAGATCTATCTCTCTCTCTCTCTCACTCACTCTTCTCACCTAAGCATGCATCTGCATAGAGCCCACCATTTGAGCTGCAGGCTGGCAATTAGCTCTGGCAAAAGGTGAATAATAATTCATATTCACTGCTGTTGCCATTGTCGCTGGATATCCAACACCCATTGCCCTATTAGGCCCTGCTCGTTCCAATGATTGCACTTGCTTCTTCAAGAACTTCACGTAATGAACTGCTTCATCCAACATGGAAGCTGTATCCATTTTAGTCCCTCCAGGAACAAGTCTCTGCAGAATTCTGATCTTCTCGCTTATCCGCTCCCTCCTGTGTCTCGCCGCCACACTCTGTGGATCCTTAGATATCTTCACATTCCTTCTTTGTGGCGGCTTCAGTACTGACTCCGGCTCTATTTGGATTGGTTGCATTGCCGCTATGCGGAAAATCATTTCTCTCATGGCTTCCTCAGAGGAGTAGTTTACATTTGTTTTCTGTAATAATTCACTTGAACTTTTGATCAGTTGTGGACTAGAAAAAGTTGGTTCAAGAAACTGAGTCATGGGTTCTTGGACAGGTGACCCCATGAATGAGCTATGGAATTGGAAGGTAGGTGGTGTAGATTCGACGCTACTGGAGCTTCCTCCAGAGAATTTCATCTCCGGGTATTCATAAACGTCACCTTGGTAATTATGGCCAGCAGAGAGCTTATCCAGCTGCATCATCATTGTCATCATCTCCATTTGATCCATGCGCCTGAATCAAGAACTCCCTAGAGAAAAAATAAAAGAAAATAAAGTGTGGGACAGATTGATGGTGAAGGTGAAGAGTACAGAGGGCTTAAAGAAGGTAGGGTTTATCACGAACGATAATAGCAAGGTATGGGAATATGTCAGTGGAAGGCTATATATATATAACAAGTTGTGCACTGTATGTAGGAGTATATTATTATAATTAATTTGCATCTACATACTTATATTATAATTAGACCTAATTAAATACTTTTTCTTCTTCTTTGGGCCGGCTTTCATTGACACAAATTGAAAAACATTTGAACACATTTATGATCATAAATGGGTGAACCAATTAAAAACCAAATCCTCCTGATGACTCCCCAAAGAAAGAAAACTAGCCGTCGGATCTGGATACCATGAACTTAATTTCCTCTTTTTTCTTAATTTCATTTTCAAAGTTGCTGAGCTACACAATTAAAGGGTATTGAAGGGGTCCCCACCCTAATTACAGCTGATTAATATATCTTACGCCGTCGGGGCAGTTGTTGATCTACAAAGTCAGCACAAGAGATCAAATGGTATATTACAGCAGAAGTGGGACCACATGGAATGAATTAAGGGGCCAGATGAAATAGAGAGTAATGGAGTAACGGTGCATGAACCAGAGTGTTGATCCTCTCTTTGAGTAAAAAGTCTCTAAGCTTTGGCTTCAAAATTGACCTGCTTTATTGCTTAAAAACATGACCAAAGAACCCCACAGTCACATGACATGTGTCAGAAGAGCAACAACCCAAATTCAGAAGGTGGGACCCTTTTAACCTACAGTAGCATCCTACATCCGGTTGTGACCTGCTCTATGCAGTCCCACTGATGCTTCCTCGGCACAATTGTCGAGGCTGAGGAGGATATACTTATCTAAGGACCGTCTTTCTACCGGTAAATTGGATTATATATGCTTGAGTAGTAGTAGTAACTTATAACTAGTAGCAGTAACTTGTATACAAGTACACAAAATACTAGAATGATGAAATAATCTCAATAATGTTGGTTTGGGTTTAGATAGAAAGAATGATATAAGAGATGAAGTTGAATAATTTTAATATATTTTAAATATTATATTTTTAAATGTTATTAATGACAGTGAGAGTCGTCTCATATATATATATATATATATATATATAATGACACATATATCCATTACATTGAATTGAAATGTATTTTATATATTTCACCTTCTCCACATATATAGAATAAAAAAAATAAAGGGTTAAAATGATTTTTCCTCTAAAATTATTAAAGAATGTAGCACGAACATATTACACAGACTTTTTACGTTACTAGATATATACTTTATTTTAGTATAAGAATTAATTAGCAAACTAAAGGATTGCTCTTCAAAACAACATTGTGTCCATCCGAGTCCGGCATGAATTAAGGTTGAATTCAAATAGTAATGAAAATGACCGAAGATTTTTGTTAAATAAATACTATATATATAGATCTAGCTAGTGTGATTATACCCGGTAATAAAACATTGAATTAGTTTGTAGTTATCAGTGATGATAAAAGCCAAGCACATGCACACGCGTGTTCCACCAATAATATATGGGTCCTCTTAACATGTGTCCTAAGAGCATATGCTAAGCATACAATTCAAGAGAATATTTTTTTGAACTGTGTGCATATTCCCTTAATTTTTGCATTTACATCAAGTTCAAAGGGAATATGCACACAATTCAAGATAATATTCCCTTGAACTGTGTGTTTAGCATATGCCCTAAGGGCACATGTTAAGAAATTCCATAATATATGGGTCCTCTTAACATGTGTCCTTAGAGCACATATTAAGCATTCAGTTCAAGAGAATATTTCTTTGAATTGTGTGTATATTCTCTTGATTTTTGCATTTCCAGCAAGTTTAAGAGAATATACACACAATTTAAAAAAATATTCTCCTGAATTGTGTATTTAAGACACATATTAAAAAATTCCATAATATATATACAAGAATAAACAATTCTACATATCAAGATTACAACACGTAAAAGAGAAAATCATCCAAAAGAGAGACAGGTATTGTATTATTGGTGTGGGTGTTTATTCCATTTACTTGAACTATTAGTGGGGGAGCATGCACCTACTATGTTTCTTTCGCATAAAATATTCATATTCCTTGCCGTGTATTATCAAACAAAGTACTTGAAATGTATATATAGCTCTAGCGCTAGCCCTAGCCTACACTTAAGAAACATAAAATCAATGTATTTTAATTAATATATAGTAATTTGAAATATTTAAATTGTGGGGGTGGGGGTGGGGGTGGGGGTGGGAAAGCACATTTATCCCATTATAGTTGTCGTGTTTTATGCATTTAGTCACTGTGCTTTTAAAATATTCAATTAGTCCACTGTGCTTTTTAAAAATATACAATCAAGTTATTCCGTCCAATTTGACTAACAGACATTAAAAAATATCCTACGTGGTTTTTTAAAAAATATAATAAAATACGTGTATTTGCTGATGTGTACATTAAAAAAAATAAAAAAAATATTAATTATATGGCAAAAAAAATAATTAAAATAATAATAAATTAAAATAAATAATTAAATTCATTTTTAAAAAATTTTCTTTTCCTTTCTTTTAATAATTATTTTTATTTCAAAAATTAATTCCAAATAATACAGATAATATATCAAATTTTTTGTATCAATGAGATCTATTACAACATTATATTAATTTCAACAAAAAATAAAAATAAAAAATCATTAATTATGTGACAAAAAAATAATTAAAATAATAATAAAATTAAAATAAATATTTTAATTCATTTTCTTTATAAATTTTCTTTTCCTTATCTCTTTTCCTTTCTTTTAATAATTATTTTTATTTTAAAAATTAATACTAATATTAATTCAATGAAATCATTAAATTTAGACTTAAACATAAAATAAACATAATATTAAAAATATTAAAACTTTTTAATAACTAAACATAAAAACAAAACAAAAAAGAAGGTTCAAATCAAAATCAAAAAGTGATCGTACTTCTTCTTCCTCTAAAAATTTTTAAATCAAAAATCCCCATATTCAAATCCAGAAACTTCATTCAAAATTTGGAATTAAAACAACTCAAGAATGTTGCTATTGTCAAAAACAAACTACTAAATTAAATATCCAAGTATCTCATTCCTCCTTTTTGATTGATTCACAAAAACCTACTCCCCTCCAAAACAGTCCGTCTACTGAAAGAAATTACAGGGTAGGTTCATAAACCCTAATACATAAATGGAATAATCAAAAGCTTTGAATCTAACCAGTAAGAACAACGGAACCACAGCTTCCTCATGTAACAGGAAGATGACGATTGTGATTGGGATTCATTGACCTTGTCACACTGACTGTCTTCTCATGCTTAGCTTTCTCATCATCTGTCTTTGCCCTCAAAATTTCCACCTTTGCACGCTTCTCTTCAACTGGATTCTTGCCGGATGAATCACTTATTGAAAACGGACCATACTTGCTCTCTAAAGCTCTAAGCTCACTGGCCTTCTTCTCGAGCTCTTTAAACGCCAACTCCGACCTTTTCTTTTGCCTTTGCTCCGAACAGGAATAGGGGTTGGAAGATGACGATTTGTGTATTTGATAAATTGGAGGTGGATCTCAATCATACCAAATCTGAAAGAAATTGGAGATGGATCTAGAAGATTTAAGAGAAGGTGAACAGTTTGATTGAAATTAAACTGAAGATTTAAGATGACGATTTCTTCCATTGTTTATCTTTCCCTTCCATTTCCGTCTCTTTGTGGGTCGGATAAATTGGTTTCTTCAGACCCAGATCTAGTTCACTTCCTTTTTGAGATGACACTGATATAAAATTTTGATATATTATTTGTATTATTTAGAAATAAAATAAGAGAGTTATGATTAATGATTTTTTATTTTTATTTTTTGTTGAAATTAATATAATGTTATAATAGATCTCATTGATACAAAAATTTTGATATATTATTTTGTATTATTTGGAATTAATTTTTGAAATAAAAATAATTATTAAAAGAAAGGAAAAGATAAAAGAAAAAGAAAAATTATAAAAAAATGAATTTAATTATTTATTTTAATTTATTATTATTTTAATTATTTTTTGCCATATAATTAATGATTTTAATTTTTAATTTTTTTTGTGTTGCCACATAAGCAAATAATGATTTCTTCATTTTTTTAATGCACACATCAGCAAATACACGTATTTTATTTTATTTTTCAAAAAGTCACGTAGGATATTTTTTAACGTCTATTAGTCAAATTGAACAGAATGGCTTGATTGTACATTTTTAAAAAGTACAGTGGGCTAATTGAATATTTTAAAAGCACAATGACTAATTATTTAAAACACGACAACCACAATGGGATAAAGGTGATTTTTCTCCTAAATTGTGATCCCCACTGTAGTAAAGTACTAACAGTAAAAGACTAATAACACTTGAATATTTGCAGTACTATAAAGTATGATAGATTGCATATATGACATGGACAGAGGAATTAAGTTTCAACCGTTACCTTCTGTTGGAGCTGCAGGATATAATATATATATATATATATATATATATATATATATATATATATATATAGAAGCTAGGGTTTAAGCTGATTAGCAGAACAGCAGTGAGCAGGACAATACTAGATAGTGGTCCAAGTTGTTCTTACAGGCTTTGCTTTCCCTTGTGCATAATAATATACTATATATATATATATTCTTCACCCTCTATATATATATATTCTTCTTTATCCCAAAAATGCACAAACCAATAGCAACGGTGAATTTCCATGCATCTTTAATTTACAGATTGTCTGGCCGGCTAGCAGCTGTTGTTCTTAATTTCACATTTCACTGCAAACATTTAAGCTGCCAACACTTGAAGCAATGTGTTTGGTGGACAGTAAATTAATTAATAATACATACTGTGATGATGTATCTCAATAATGCTGGGCTATTTGTATCTAAATTAATTCAACAATATATGGTAAACCAATAAGTTACCCTGCATAAATGCATGCATTTTCAATGAATGTGCACAGTCAACTATCAATCAATCTTGACGGTGCACTTAATTTCACCAAAATGATTGAGCATATATATATATATATATATATATATATATAAATCGATCGGCTGTCTGTCGTGATATAGCTAGCTATTTTGATCGATAGATACAATTAGGGTGTATATAACTATATATTATCGATCCGATCATACTGCTATCGACCGACCTTCAGCCATGAGTAGAAAATTTTCTTGATAAATTAAGTTGGCGAAACGGATGATCCGAACTCAGAGTAATATATATGCACACGCCTTGTGCCCCCCAGCGAGTTACAGTGGGGGGAATGTGCAATGAAGAAATTAATTAATAGATCAGAAGAAGACAAAATATGGACCACACCGCCCAGAAAAACTCCAAGCTTGAAATATATACTATCACGTTATTACATATCATCAACTCAACGTTGCCAGTTAATTTGTGAACTGAAGAAATTATAAGCATAAAAATCTGTAAATATATATTTATATATATATATATGTGTGTGTGTGTGTGTGTGTGTTCATAATTCATATGATCATATGAATAACAAATTATTTAATATCCAATTTCAAGGAATAATCAAACGTCTCGTTTATGAAGCAGATTTACACTAAAACAAAATGCCAATCTGTTTATAGCTAGCATGGCATGGTTTTTGCTGAAGCCACCGGTTTTTTTATTTTTCAAACCTCTATTTGAATGCTACTATGAACTAATTAACAAATGTGCTATATATGTTAATTAAGTTACATAATTTTATTAGATAAAGGACAGGGAAAATTATCTGATAACTAGTTTGTTCGACACTAGCCTAAACTCTAAAATGATGTCCAAATAACAAAGTAATACATGATATACACTATAATATTCTCATCTTTATTATCTTATATGTTTATTTTATTTAACTAATACATGTTATTTTATTTTATAAAATTTATCTTGTTTATCTTGGCGAATAAATAAAAGATAATTGTTCCCCTTTCAAATTGTTGCTGCCTCCACATGATCCAAGTACTTTCTTTTCCATTTTGTAGCAAATTCAAATTGGAGTAACTTTAATACATGGTTTTAGTTTATTGATAGTTTAATATTACTTGGCTCCCTTTCAATTGGTTAACACTAAAGTAGTCATTTTTCTATTTCATTTGCAGTACTAAATTAATTCCTTCAATTAGTTTCAATTCATGCAATTATTAGTAGTAGTTTTAATTTAGATTTTGTTGGTTTTAATATGCATGGCTAACTAAGGATGATGATGAAACTAGGTAATTGCATATTAATAGTTTGTTTTCGTTCTGATATATATTAACGCCTAATTGTTTTTGTCTTCATATTTACCTTCGTATAAAATATCATATATGATTTTTATACTCCCTCCGTCCCAAAATAACTGCTCAGTTTTGACTTTTTTTAGTCAAATTAACTATTTTTAAAACTAATAATTAAGCATGTGTAAATATATTTTTAACATTATAAAAATTGATATTAGTAGTAAATTGTATATACTTTTTTTTGTTATAACCTCTGCACCTATATTATGGCAAAAATGGTACAAAAAATAATTTTAAAAAATAGTCAATTTGACTTTAAAAAATCAAAATTAAGCAGTTATTTTAGAACGGAGAGAGTATTAATTAAGTGGTTTTGATAAATTATAATTGATCTATGAATCTTTCATAATTTATGATTTTTCATACTAATTATATGAATCGTTATTTTTAAAGGGAATGGCAAACAAAATTAGGAATTAATTCAGAAAAATAAGATATTGTTTATTATGTTAATTTTTAGTGAATTCGGATTCCTAAGTAGTTTTTTCGTTTTTCATTATTATTTTTTATTTTGCATAATTTAGTTGTTAATCATCCCCACTATATTTATTTCTAATTTGCTTAAAATATTAATTAAGTATATATTAAAGAATTGATCTAATTTATGTGGTTCGACCTCTATTTGTCAAGTCTACAATTTACGTTGTACACTTCGGGTCGATAATTATATCTCATCAATACACAGAGTCAGACCATCCAGTGCCAAGATCATTTCTTTTCCTAGGTAAGTAGTATCAAGAGCCTTTTCCTATAACTGCATCAAAATCCCAAGCCTAATAATGAATGAATACTTTGATGGAATTTGAATAACTTTATTCCAGTTGTCAATGGCAAACCAATTAATTTGTATGTATAACAGAACTTTGAGACTTCATTACTTACACTAGTCAAAATTTCAACCAATCTTGGGCATAAAAATGTGGGCTAGCGCTCTATGAATAGTACAGAACCTCAATTTGTTGGACCAACGTTGGCATCAGAACCGCCTGCTAGTTGAGATAATGCCTCTATTCTAGCCTATATTCCTCAATGTACGAGTACTACTAGTATATTTCAAATTGAAATTGGCCACAACACACTGCACCATTCACCCTTGTCAGACATGATTAATGCGAGTTTCCATAGAATTTAGGCAGCCACTCTGCTGACAAATCATTTCCAAAGAGGATTTAATCAAGAGAAGCTTCAGCTTAGTTGGAAGTTTATGGTACAATCATCTTAAACGGATCTCAAAAGCGCTTTATCAAACAAGTATACTTAATTCGTGGTTATGATGTACATGTATCCTGAAACACTTCTACATATTTCGTTCCATAATTATTGCAACACATCCCTTTATAGAAAGTCCTAAAAAAAATTACAACACTTTCTTTTTGAGTAAATTTGATAGAGTTAAAATGATTAATTTACCCCATAATCACATCAATTTATCATTGAAATATACAACAGGCCTGATTAGCTAAAATTTATCATTTAAATCTATAATAAGCCTGACTAGCTACATAATTTGTGGTTCACATCTTTGGTATTTTTAGCCACACATTTCTAGCGACCAAACAGGAAATTAAATAAGATTTTGAAAGTTTTTTTAAAATTAATAAAAAAAATTATGTTGCAATATTTATGAGACGGAGGGAGGGAGGGAGGGAGGGAGGGTAAATTAAAATCATCCAATAGTTATGAGCAATCAGTCCGATGCAAATTATAAAAGCAAGGCTGATAGCACGAATAATAAAGGAATAATTCCATGATGCACCATCATGGAGCGCCCATGGCCTAATGGATAAGGCGTCTGACTTCTAATCAGGCGATTGTGGGTTCGAGTCCCACTGGGCGTGCCCGTAGTTTTTTAATTTTTATTGCTAAATATCTTTTTCTTTCCTTTTCACTTTTCTTGATTCACATTTTTGTAAATATATATGTTAGTATAAATACCTTGTTTTTTTGTTTGAACCTTCCATCTTTATCTTTGGCTAAGTTTTCTAAATGCATTGATTGAGTATCATAGTTTTTTGATTGACTTAGCAGTTGACAATGGTTGATAACGTTTGAAATTACTAATAATTTAACAAATATATGTTGGAGTACTTGTTTAGTTCATGTTTCACGTATGCAAATTACTTATGTTTAAATTGAAAGAATAAAATCTAGGAAAAAATAAAATAAAAAATAATATATTTTGAGATCATTTAAGAGGCCCAATTAAACGTAACTAGAAAACTCTTACTCACACAAATTCAAAAAAAAAAGTTGTAAGTAACATGGTAATCAAAAATAATGGTCAGGAAAATCTATGGAGGTCCAATGAAACATAACTACTGGCTAGTGTGGGTATCCACGCCTGAGTGTATAAGATTTGGACCCTTGAAGTCCATTATGTGAGCTGAAACCAGCCTGCCTCAGGGCCCTACAAAAGCAGTAAGTAGAACATGTACTAGACCCTTGGCTAGGAAAGTGAGTTGCTCAGTTTTGGATGGTTTGGATGATTTTTATTTATATTATATTTTTTTCTGGTAATTAAGCCGGCTTTTGGTGGTTAGTTCTCAGTGATCTACCTGGCCCCTCCAGTCCGGGTTTCTTCATTTAGTGGTTAGGTTATGTGAGACCAAAGACTTGGGTAATTTCCGTTCACTTTCCTAGCGATGATTCGATTATGTTTATGTTTATGTTTATGTTTATGTTTATGTCAGCTAGCTTGTGGAGTGGACAAGATATGTCTGTCTTGGTTCAACTTATGTGTTACCTGCTTTTCTAGATAAGCAGAAACACTTGTAGCAATCTAAGTAAAGATGCATGCATGCCAACTTAAGAGTTTTACCATCTTATATCTCTCTTTCCTATCCCACGATGGCTTTTCTAGATAGCATTGTTTATTTAAAATTATATAATAAATTTGTTCATAATAGCCCACAAGGTTAAAATAGAAAAATATACGTCATTTCATTTTATATTCAGAGTTTCTATTTCTTTTGTGGCCTTTGTTACTCGAGTTAGTAAACCCTTAGGGGTGTCTCTACACTTAGTGCTCTAAAATTAACTGATTTGGGAGTCATTGGTCCAACGCTCGCTACATGAGTAACTCTGAAAAGCCTAAGAAAATGAGACATTGCACAAGTCAAGAAAAAAAAGAAAAGGAAAAAAAGGAAAAAAAAAAAGAGAAAAAAAAAAGAGAAAAAAGAAGAAAAATGAGTTTGCTTGATTTTCATGATAAAATCCCTATTAAGAGTTACATCATACACACATGCATGCATCACATGGAATTAATATTATGAAGGATGGTGTCTAGAATGAAGATTGAATATTTTTGATAAGGTGAAAGTGTGATTTTGAATTTAATTTTGCTTATGTATGCCCATGAATATTTAGAAGTTTTAATTCAATTTCATGACTTGTTGAACTCAAAAATATTTTTAAATTTTGTGGGTATATTCATTGCAAACCCTCACGAGACACAACTCGTCCACTTGGGGTAACCTTGGGGTTTAAAGGCTTGTTGCACATGCTAAGTGCAATCGTGTCTCCTACGAAAATGGGGTAGTACAATTATTATTTTTATTTTTATTTATTTTTTATTTTTTATTTTTATTTTACTCGAGGACGAGCAAAAGCTAGGTATGGGGGTATTTGATAGACACATAACTCATACATTTTATTATCCCTAATTTTGTCCTTTTAATTATATTAGTTTATTAAATTAATATGTTTTATTTTATTTTATAGGATTTAATAATTATTGCAATAAAGTCAAAATCTTGGTGATCAAGCGATATTTAATGCTCTTATTCATGTAAGAAATATCCAAGAAGAATTCTGCAAGGAGAAGGAAAGAGGTGAAACAATCTTGGTGTGCAAGTCAAATCCAATAAGAGAAAGAAAAGTCTATCTAGAAGATCTCTTTGAGAAGTTGATTGCCACTAGGAAACCTACATGGAAAGGGAACAAAAGTGTCCAAGTTAAATGTATCTAAATTAGGGCACAAATTTATTTTTCCTATAAATAGGTCTCTTGTTTTAGAGAGAAAGGATTATTAGGTATTGTATTAGTTTAGGTTAGGAGTAGAAGTAGATTAAATTACTTCTTCATTATACGCTTGTTGGAAAATCATCAATAAAGGGAGTTTTCTTATTTTATTTCTTCTTCTTTATTTTTAGTTAGTTATTTTTAATGTCTAGTTAATTTTTTATATCTAGGATGAAGATGAAATTAAATAATTATTCATGATAATATTTTTCATCTCTTCTATTATTTATGCCTTTATGTTTAATTGATTTCGCCTTCATATTTCGTTATTGAAATACCTTCGTTTTATAGTTCATATGTGATTTTAAATTAATTAAGAGGTTTTGATAGATTATTGTTAAAATATGAGTTTTTCATAATCCATGCTTGCTCAAAGAAGTTTTGATGGGTTATAGTTAATCCTTAAATTTTCATAGTCTATGCTTGCCCACGTTAATTATAAAATTACTAAATTAAAGGGAAGGGAGATAAAAATTATAAATAAGTTATAAAAATAGAATAGATTGAATTATATGTTATGTTTATTATTTAATGGATTCGGATTCCTAGATTATTTCCTCATTATTAGTTTTCATATTCTAATTAATCAACTCTCGATATTTAATTCTAATTCGCCTAAAATAGATATTAAGGATATATTAAAATTAATCTAGTCTCTGTGGGTTCGACCTGTACTTGTCAATTCTTCAACTTGACACTGTGTACTTGCAGTTACATATTTTTATCACATCATACATCATCTTATAGCAGGTCTTGCTTCCTATTTTCTCTCTTTTTGTTCTAAAAAAAGTGTCTCAATTTTACTTACAATAATTTAAAACAACATAATATTTTCAAGTTTTTTCATTAACACATCATCATTATTAAATTAAACGATCATTATATTAATTTTTTGGAATAGAGATAGTATTAATGAATTTAACTAACAATGTCTTTAAAACATGTTTTTTACGAAAATAATTGAAGGTCACAAAAGTCAAGCTACACTCTACAGTGACCAATTCATAACTATAGTTATAAAACTGCTGAATCACATTGGCAAATACTCCTAAGAATATAATGACAACGTAAAGATCGCCCGTCATTTTAGAAGTCCCTTTATACATACATATGAGAACTGGACATTTTTGATTTTTTTTTTTTTTTGATTTTTGTTGTGACTCCCAAAAAATATAAAATATTTATTTTAACTGAAATTTTTATAAAAAAAAAAATATTTTAGGTGTAATTTGAATACATATACAAGAACAATATTGTACAGTCTGTACAACACTATACATTTTTTGAAAGTCACAACAAAAATAAAAAAATAAAAATCAGAATGTCCAATTTAACTATCCGCCTAGATTTATTGCAAAATTTATTGAATATGAGTTAACCGAATTTGAAGATCGGGTCTATCATTCATTGCCCGAGTACCAACTCGTAATAAAATTTATGGGTTTGACTTGGGTTGAGCGGGTTTATTTAGGCGAACAACAATTAAAATATAATTATAATAATACTAAATTTAGTTTGACAAAAACAATGATTGATATTTATAAATTATAATAAACTTAGTGTGACTTATTTGATTAGTATTTTTGAAAAAAAATAGGAAGAACACAATGACGAGTGACACAAATTTTGAATTTCTCTCTATTTATTTTTTTAAACAAAAAAAAAAGGATCTTACCATTTGTTTATTAGACAAGGTAATTCTTTTTTTATAATAGTAATAAATAAAAAAGCCCAATGAAAATATAAAAATGTTAGAAGTACATTGATAAACTACGAGTAATTTTAAAAGATAATACAACTAATCTATCTATATATATATATATATATATATCTATATATATATACGGTCAGTCTCTCCAGCGAACCATAGAAAGCGAACTAAAAACGAACCGGCTATAGCGACAGTTTTTTCCGTCGCTATAGCACAAAAAACTGATTTTCTATGTTATAGCGATGAAAAAAACCGTCGCTATAGCCGGTTCGCTTTTAGTTCGCTCCCTATGGTTCGCTGGAGAGACTGACCCTATATATATATATATATATATATATATATATATATATATATATATATATAATTTGGGCGGGCTCGAGTTTCGTGCGTTTACAATACTATAAACCAAAACTCATCCAAATTAAATTTGGGCTGATTTATTAAAATATAAAAAAAAAATTACTCAAGTACCGTAAAATTATGGGCACTCATGTTAGGCATGTACTCGTGGGTTGTCCGAGTAAAAAACATGATATTAAATAATTTCATATCTTAAGTTATTTTATAATTTCATAACTAATAATTTTAAGTTCAAATTTAAAAATAAATAAAATACTTTGGGTTAATAATTTTATCTAAAATGTAATTTTTGCAAACAAATATAACACAAATAATTTCCCCTCTAGTCCGCCCCGTCCAAGAAATAGAATGTGAATATGTAATGAAATCATGCCATGACTCATGAGGAGGACTTGGGAGAAAATTGAAAAATGGAAGAAACAAACTATGCACTATGCAGTGCCTAAAATGAAAAAATGGAGCACGTGGTTGAATGTATGTGATAGAATATATTTATGTAAATAAATGTAAATATAGCAGTAGTCTTTAAATATAGCAATAGTATAGCAATAGTCCTTAAATATAGCAATAGTCTTTGATTAGGGAATAATTGCACAACTGGTGCCTAAGATATTTCTAAGAATCAAGCTTGTAACAACTATATATGATGCTAACTTAATGAATGGAAGGGACAGGGAATTATCCTTCTTTCATGGTATCAAAGCCCTAGTGCTCCACATCTTCCGTTGTGCCCTAGTGCTCCGCCTCCTCTCACAACCTTCTTTCTCTTCTTTCAATCAGCCATGTCTGACTCAAAAACCTCCTCCTTTCATCCCGCTTTTGCTGTCTCGAACATCAAGTCCCTCATCCCCATCACCCTTGAGATGGAGAACGTCCAATACGCGACGTGGGCGGAGCTTTTCAAAATTCATTGTAGATCACATAGGGTTATTGACCACATAATCCCACCGGAAAAAGGCAAGGAGAAGGTGCCGATAACCGATAACGAAAAGGATTTATGGCTAACCCTTGATGCAGCAGTCCTCCAGTGGATTTATTCCACGATCTCTAGTGACTTGTTGCACACAATCATGGAACCCGACTCGACAGCAATGGAGGCTTGGAATCGGTTACGTGACATATTCCAAGACAATAAAAATTCTCGTGCCGTCACTCTTGAACAAGAATTCTCAACCACTGACATGGCGGATTTCCCTAATGCATCCGCATATTGTCAACGGTTAAAACTATTGTCTGATCAACTTAAGAACGTCGGGTCGCCGGTCACCAACAACCGGCTCGTTTTACAGATGGTTGTCGGTCTCACTGATGCTTATAGTGGTGTGGCTACGCTCATCCGTCAAAAAGATCCTCTCCCACTCTTTTACCAAGCCCGTTCGATGCTCATATTAGAAGAAGCGGGTTTTGCCAAGAAAGCCGCCACTGTATCTAATTCCGCCATGATTGCTGCGTCGAATAAGGAGTTCGATGACAATTCCTCATATTCTGCAAATATGTCGCAAAACCGTGGTAAAAATCGCCAACACAAGACCAATAATGGTGGTAAAAATCGTGGTGGTGGCCGCGGCGGTGTTAAGGGTGGTGGTCGCGGCGGCGGCGGTAGGGGTGGCGGACAACAGCAGCAGTCGGCCCAGGCATGGTGGCAGCAGCCACCGTGGCAGCAGCAACCACCGTGGGCTGGTGGACAGCAGCAGCTGCCTTGGCAATGGCCATGGGCTATCCCACCATGTCCATATCCAACTGCACCATGGGCCAAGCCCAGTCCACAGCACAGGCAGCAGCAGCAGGCCGGCATTCTTGGGCCCCGTCCTCACCAGCAGCAGGCCTATTCAGCGACAGCAACACCAACTGACATCGAGGCCGCGATGCACACTCTCGGGCTCACTCCACCCGATGCAAACTGGTACATGGACACCGGTGCCACGTCTCATATGACATCTTCGCAAGGTAATCTCTCGTCATATTTTAATTTGAGCAATAATCGTGGTATAATTGTCGGAAATGGTCATTCCATTCCAATTCGTGGTTATGGTCATACAAAATTGTCCCCCCCGAACCCACCATTGACCTTAAAGAATGTCCTTCATGCCCCTAAATTGATTAAAAACTTAGTTTCAGTCAGACAATTTACTACTGATAACTCGGTTTCTGTTGAATTTGATCCATTTGGGTTTTCTGTGAAGGATTTTCAGACGGGGATGCCACTAATGAGATGTGATAGTCGTGGCGAGCTATACCCCATCACCAGCACCACCACAAATCGAGCCATCTCACCATCACCTTTTGCAGCTTTAGCACCTTCTTTATGGCATGCACGTTTAGGTCATGCGGGAGCACCTGTTTTAGACTCCCTTAGGCTAAATAAATCTATTGAGTGTAATAGAACTCGTAGTTCTCATTTTTGTCACTCATGTCCTCTTGGAAAACATGTTAAGTTGCCTTTTGTTGCTTCTAATTCATGCACTTTTATGCCTTTTGACATTATTCATAGTGATTTATGGACATCTCCCGTTTTGAGCTCTTCGGGACATCGGTATTACCTTATATTGTTGGATGATTACTCTAATTTTTTGTGGACATTTCCGTTGTCTAAAAAGTCCCAAGTTTTTGCCACATTTCTCTCATTTCGAGCCTTCATTCGAACTCAATTTGAACGGGAAATTAAAAATATTCAATGCGATAATGGTCGAGAATTTGATAATGGGCCATTTTGGGATTTTTGCAAAGCTAATGGTTTATCTTTTCGCCTTTCTTGTCCACATACATCATCACAAAATGGAAAAGCCGAAAGAAAAATCCGCACAATTAACAACATTGTTAGAACCCTACTTGTCCATGCTTCTCTACCACCATCATTTTGGCATCATGCATTACACATGGCAACATATCTTCTCAACATACTTCCAACCAAAAATTTAGCCTATCAATCCCCTCTCAAAATTCTTTACCAAAAAGACCCATCTTATTCTCATCTAAAGAAATGCAGTTGGAGTCTGATTTTGACGCCCAGGCAATTAAAACTGAAGTTGAAGTTCAAAGCCGAAAAATAATCCCCAGACAAAAAAGTCTAAAGGTGTGTTAATTCAAATTATGTTATTGTTAGCATCATATTAATGTTTGGATACGTCATTATTATGATTTGGTTACTGTTGCCTTATGATATGGTTACCATTATTATGACCTCAAGGTAAAATTTTGGTTACTGTTATATAGTGGTCTGGTTACTATGTAATTGTTTACTATACATGGGTTGCCTAGACTGGTTTGATGTAAATGTTGTTTCTGTATTGGTAACCATTAAAAACTGGGTTGGTTACTATCATATAACTGTTTAGTTACTTATTTATTATGTTTTGGTTAATGTCATATTATGATTTGGGTACTATAATTGTGTCCTCAATGTGGGATTTTAGTAACTTTTATATTTTTCTGGTTACCATGTAATTGTTTAGTATACATGGGTTGTCTAAAATGGGTTTGATGTACATGTTGTTTATGTTTTGGTTACCATCAAATTATGTTATTATTACTATCATATAACTTTTTGATAACTTTTTTATTAAGTTTTGGTTACTGTTATCTTACGACTTGGTTACTATTAATGTGCCATCAAGGTGGGAGTTTGGTTAATTTTATATATGGATACTGTTATCTTACGACTTGGTTACTATTAATGTGCCATCAAGGTGGGAGTTTGGTTAATTTTATATATGGATACTGTTATCTTATGACTTGGTTACTATTAATGTGCCATTAAGGTGGGAGTTTGGTTACTTTTATATATTCTTCTGGTTACTATATAATTATTTAGTATACATGAGTTGCCTGAAATGGATTTGATGAACATGTTGTTTATGTTTGGTCACCATGAAATCATGTTCAGGTTACTATAATATATTTATTTGATTATTGATTTATTATATTTTGGTACTGTTATTTATGATTTGGCTCTATTATTTGTTCCCTCAATGTGGGGTTTGGTTACTGGGTTTGATTAACATGTTTATGTTTGGTCACTATCAAATCACGTTCTAGTTACTATCATATAATTGTTTGGTTACTGCTTTATTATATATGATTAATGTTATCTTATGACTTGGTTACCATTAATGTGTCATTAAGTTGGGAGTTTGGTTACTTTTATATATTCTTCTGGTTACTATGTAATTGTTTAGTATACATGGATTGCCTGAACTGGGTTTGATGAACATGTTGTTTATGTTTGGTCACCATGAAATCATGTTCAGGTTACTATAATATATTTGTTTGGTTATGGATTTATTATATTTTGGTTACTGTTATCTTATGATTTGGCTACTATTATTTGTTCCCTCAATGTGGGGTTTGGTTACTGGGTTTGATCAACATGTTTATGTGTGGTCAACATCAAATCATGTTCTGGTTACTATCATATAATTGTTTGGTTACTGCTTTATTATATTTCGTTGACTGTTATCTTATGATTTGGCTACTATTATTGTTCCCTCAATGTGGGGTTTGATTACTATGATATTTTGTTATGGTTACTAGATAACTGTTTAGTATACATGGGTTGTCTGAACTGGGTTTGATTACATATTTTGTTATTGTTATTATCATATAATTATTTGGATACTGTTTGGTTTTATGTTGCCATGTTGGTTACTAATGACTGTTTAATTTTGATTTTGTTTATTTGCAGATATGGGATCTTTATTATGAGGAACGTAACAGAAATTTTACCGGAAAAATAATATACTGGTGTGACATGAAAGTTCATAGTATTATTATGAAAAAGCTGAATAAAAGTCAGTTGGAGAAGTTTAAGACTTCTTGTTTTGGAAATTTTTTTGATTTTGGTGAACATCAAATGTATTCTCAAATTCTTCACCATGCTCTTGTTAGAGAGGTTCACCAAAGGGATGACGGGAAAATGTGATTTCTGGTCGGGGAGAAAAGGATCCGGTTTGGTTTGCCAGAGTTTAGTTTGATTTTCTGGTTTGAGATGGCAAGGTGAGGAAGACATATCTGCATACAAAGGTATGGAAAATTTGTTGGTGAAAAAGTTTTTTGGGGACGAGGTTGTAACGCGTAGTAACATAGGGAGGGTATATCGGGAGGCAATTTTTGACAATGATGATGAGGCGTTGAGGATGTCGATGATTCTGTTGGTGTTTAATTTTATACTATCCACCGTTTCTGATAATTATGTGGATGGTGCAATGATTAATTTTTTATATTTTGACAATGTTAGTTGTTATCCTTGGGGGAAAGTGGCCTTTGAGCTGACAAAGTACTCTTTGTCGAATGCTTTGAAGGGGCGGTTGAAGAAGAAAACGAATGGTGATTGGATTTATAATTTCTATAAGGAGCATTACACTAAATCTTATAAGTTGAATGGTCTTCCTTATGTTTTCCAAGTGTTCTTGTTTGAGACCATTCCTACATTCAAAGCTCGGGGTATATGTAATGACGAGCATCCTTCGGATGTTCGATTATTTAGATGGAAGGAACTAGTGAAGCCCCCTACAAATGACAAGCTAAACGATCTAGTATTTGGTTCTGGACAGGTATGCATGCTACCAATAATAATGTAGTTGGTTACCTTTATATAGACAATTGGTTACTGATTATATTTTTGCAGGTTACTAATCACAATATAATTGGTTACCAATATATACAGAGTTGGCTACTGATTATATTTTTGTATCTTACTAATAACAATTTAGTTGGTTACCTGTATATACACAGTTGGTACTAATTATACTTTATGCAGTTTACTAATAAAATATAGTTGGTTACCTTTATATATACAGTTGGTTACCTTTATATACACAGTTGGTTACCTTTATATACACAGTTAGTTACTGTTATATTTTATGTAGTTTACTGATAACAATGTAATTGGTCACCTTTATATATACAGTTGGTTACTGGTATCATTGTATGCAGTTTCTAATGACTATGTAGTTTGTTACCTTCATGTATGCAGTTGGTTATTGATTGTATTTTATGATTTTTTATGTCTTATTTTTTTTTATTTTAATTGTATACTGTTTGTTAGATGTTATATTAAAGTGTGATTAATTATTTTTAGCTGAGGATAAAAAATTTGATTCCTACCGCTGAGGAGAAGGATCGTTTGGATTTGGGCGGTGTTCACTTTTTCAATGGGAATGATGCTGATAGGAAGGTGAAAAAAAATGTGAAGGTTGAAGACGTTGGATTTTCAATTGATGATGTTAAAGATGCAATTGATGCACGGTTTAGGCCGTTGGAAAAGAAAGTGTCTGAACTGAAGAAAAATATTCAAGAGTTGGGGGATGATCTTAGAGATGAAATGCGTATTTTACAAATTGAGGTATGCAGGGACTTGAGGTCCATTATTAGACAGGAGTTACGTCGGAACAAAGGTGATGAGGACAAAAATGACAAAAAAGATGATGGTGATGATGATTCTGATGATGACGATGCTGATGGTGATGATTCTGATGGTTCTGATGATGATGATGATGTTGATGATGATGCTGATACAATGCTGATGGTTTGAGAGGAAAGGAGAATGACGATGATGACAGTGGTTCAAGAGTGAACGAGAAGGATGACGGTGATGATGGGTTGAAAGTTGATGAGAAGAAGGATGAGGATGAAACTGAGATTGTTAAAGAGGTTGAACATGATGTGACTGGTGAGGGTGATGATGGTTTGAAAGAAAAGGAGAATGATGATGATAACGATGTTTCAAAGGTGATTGAAAAAGTTGTTAAAGAGGTTGAACATGATCTGACCGATGAGGGTGATTATGGTTTGAAAGAAAAGGAGAATGAAGTCGACGAGAATAAGGATGAGGATGAAGCTGAGATTGTTAAAGAGGTTGAACACGATGTTACGATAGAAGAGGCCTATGAATTAAAAAATATTGATGAAGAAGATAATGTCAAGGTTAACTAATTTAAAGTCTGTTATTTTAATTATCATATAAATGTTTGGTTACCTTTTTATTATGTGTTGGTTACTGTTATCATATGATTTGGCTACTATTATTGTGGCCTCAATTTGGGAGTTTGGTTACTTGTATATTTTGTTATGGTTACTATGTAATTGTTTAGTATACATATGTTTCCTTAACTGGGTTGATCTACATGTTTCTGTGTTGAATACCATTAATACTGTTCTGGTTATTATCATATAACTGTTTGGTTACTTATTTATTAAAATTTTGGTTACTGTTATCTTATGATTTGGCTACTATTATTGTGCCTCAATTTAGGATGTTGGTTACTTTTATATTTTGTTCTGGTTACTATGTAATTGTTTAGTATTCATTGGTTGCCTAAACTGGATTTGATCTACATGTTGTTTGTGTTTTGGTTACCATTACAACCTGTTTTGGTTACTATCGTATAATTATTTGTTTACTCCTTTATTATCTTATGGTTACTGTTTTGTTTATTTTTTTATGTGTTTTGTTTTAATGATTAATTAGTTGTTTTTATTTTTCACAGATTGGCAAGAACAATGACATGCCATCTTTTGATTTATTAAGCCAATTAAATGGAATGGAGATGGTTGTTTATATTGCTGCTGAGGTTAGTGTTACTATTATTTATGTTATGGTTACTATTATATTATTGTTTGGTTACTATTTGAATGTGTTGGTTACTATTATAATATTGTTTGGTTACTGTTATATTATGTGTTGGTTACTATTATAATATGTCCATTATAGTCATTCTGTTATTGTTCATTCTGTTTGTTATTGCATATATTAGTTAACTGCATGTGTTTGGGTTAAAAATATAATTGCATCTGTTTTTTTTTCTGTCAATTGATAAAGGTGGATAAATTGGAGACAGACAGCAGTTCTGTACTTGATGATATGTTATTAACCACCCAGGACATAGCGCAGTGTGATGAGGTGGAGTTAAGTGTCCTTAAACCTGGTGGTAGACCGGTTCGTGAACCCGTAAAGATTGCCGTGTTGAGGACTCCGTATACGATAAAGTTTGGATCTGCGGGTTCACCTTCTACTGCCGTGGTTGATACTGAAATACGTGCAGGCACTTATGCATTCCCCAAAGTATGCATGGCCATGCCCTCAAAGTACGAAGAGGCATTGTTTGATCAATGGTTTAGGATTGGTCTAAACAACAGGAAAAGGTCTGTTATTTATTTTTTAACAATGGTATAGTTTTTTATAAAATAAATAAATTTATTTCCATTTATAAACAAATGGGTACTATTACATAAATGTTATGGTTACTATTATGTTATTTTCTGGTTAATGCTTTATGATGTTCTGGTTACTGTTATGTTATGAGTTGGCTACCAGTATGTATTTTTTATGATCAATGGTTAATGCTTTATGATGTTCTGGTTACTGTTTAGTACATTCAAGTTGCTTAAATGGGGGTTTGGTAACATGATATGTCTGTGTTAGTTACTGTTAAATTATGTTTTGGTTACTGTTATTTTATGTTTTTATTACTGTTATGTTATGTATTGGTTACTATTTAATTATTGTTATTATGTTATTATTTGTTGGTTACTATGAAACTGTTTACAATACAGTGGCTGATTAGATTGGTTATTATTTAATGTTCAAGTCTGATTTGGTAGTGTATAGTAATATTGTAATTTATAATGTTAGCGTGTATTTTAATATTATGATTTTATATTGAAGGACTGACAAATTTCCGGGAAAGAATAATCAAATTGAACCTGCTTTTTTATTTGGATCTATTCCGATATCATCAAAAATATAGTTCTACAAACTGAAGACTTCTGGACAGTGGTTAGATGACGATGCGAGTTTTTTTTGTTTCAAATTATGTTGTGATAGTTATGGTTACCTTATTCATCTGGTTAAGTAACTAGTGTTAACAGTACTGGTTACTATATTACAGATTTATATTTTTTCAGCAATTGTTAATATCTTATGGATTTTATTTTTTTGTTTTGGTTCAGCACATAAATATTGCATTATACTACTTCCGTAAACTGACCAGACACTCCGATAGCGTTCATATAAGGGCAACGACCACGGACTGTTGGTTTCACGGCAAGATTACTGCTTTTTTTGAGGAATACATGAGTAAAAAGGTTGATAAGAGTATCTTGTCTGGGGAAGGTGATGTTGCCGAATACATCCATGGGTTGTTCATGGATGTTAACACACCTTGGGTCAACGTTGATTTCGTGTTGTTCCCCATTCATATGTCATCGCTGGATTACTGGTTTTTGCTGACATTTGACGTGCATCGCAGACGTTTAACAGTTTACAATTCTCTGCAGCCAAACAGGAAAATAATGCAGACAAAAATTTCAGATGTTTGTGAGCCCTATATCTTCATCCTACCCACAATACTGCGTAAGAGTGGTTTTGGAGGGATAGGTCTGATATTGACTTCGGTAGTGAACCATATCGTAACAAGGATGAAGATGATATAATTGAATTGGAATTTGCAGAAGGGGTACCTTAACAAACTGAGGGGTAAGGTTTACATGGTTTACATTTATTTAATTATTACATATAGCATGATTTTAGTTTTGATGTTTATTTTATTTTGTTTGTTTGTGCAGTGATTGTGGGATGTTCACAATTTATTTTGCTGAGCATGTCATTCACCAGAAGTTTGCTGAAATTCCTATTCCATTCCCCATTCCAAAGTATCGAAAGAAATTATGCACAAACCTGTACATGCATGCTAGGAATAAACAATTAGAGGGATATGAGTCTGATAGGGAATTTCCAGAAAGATTTGTACCAGATTTAATGATTAGTTCGGTTGTCATTGTATTTTTCTTATAAAATGTGGTTCGTACATTGATTTTGTTGGATATCCATAACCATTTGTTATGGTTAGTGAGTTTTTAATGTTTGGTGCAGCTTATGTAAATGTTATTATAATTTTTGATTATATCACCAGATGTTTGACATTGTTTGTTGGTTCGTATTTGTTACTTATAAGTTATTTGATACATTTATTTGAAAGATGCAGTGGGGTAACCAAACATGCATAGAAGGATAACTATTTTATTTTTTGTTAGTAACCAGATAGTTATAAGCTTGTATCAGTAGAAATATCAGGTGTTAAATGTAATGTGAGAGTGCCCCATTTATATAGCTTATGGATACTTATAAATTACATAGCTATAAAAGTTATTTGAAAATGGTCAGTTGGTAACTAAACATGCATGTATAGGTAACCATTTTAGTTTTTATGAGTAACCAAATACACATAAAAATACTTCAGAACAGTTTCCATCAGTTATTTCAGTTGTAATGTTAGGTTGATTTTCAAACCTTACATATAAGGTAACCATTTTAATTGTTGTTAGTAACTAGATTGTTAAAGCTTGTTTCTGGCCTGTTATCAAGTGTTACATGCATATAATTTATTTATACCATGTCATCATGACTGAATCAGAAACTCCAATTAAGATTTTTCATTTATATATATGATGGTCACTTATAGATCACATTAAAAAAAAAGATAGTTTGAGATGTGCAGTTGGTATCCAAACATGCATGAATGGGTAACTATTTTTGTTTTTCTTGGTAACCATATTATTGAAAGCTTATATTGGAAAATTTATCAAGTGCTAAATGTACATGTGAGAGTTATCATTTATCTAGCTGATGGATACTTATAAATTACATAGGTATAAAAGTTATGTTGAAAATGGTCAGTTGGTAACTAAATATTTATATAGAGGTAACCATTTTATTTTGGATGAGTAACCAAATGTACATAACAATGTTTCAGAACTTTTACCAATTGTTTAATGTATATGTTTGCTTTATATCGATAACTCATGATGGAATCAGAAATCAAAATATTAGTTAATATTGTGCAACACAAGTTTTGGTACTGTACATCATCAAAAAGATTATCAACTATCTGGTTAATGGTTACTCACAGTAAACAACAATACATTCCTGTATTTACACTCTTGTTGATAATGTATTATATCAGACATATTTTGGTCTTAAAATTGGTGGATTATTGCATATTTTTTTGTTGTGTCCCTTTTCTTGGCACCTGCTGCATTTGTTTTGAATTTTATTTTCAGATCCGTGCTTGTACCTCCCTAGCTTTGGTCTTCCATCTGGTCTTCTTGAGTTTGGTGGTTTTACACATATGTTTCTTACTTCTTCTGGCACATCCCAGTTCTCTTTGTCATCTAACGGCATGATGGATGTTGAATATGTGTCTACCAAAGTTGTTTTTAAGTAGTTTTTTGAGCAAAATTCATAACAGTTCAAATTCCTCTTGCTGATAACAGCAGTAGCGTGCGGATAAGGTATCTCATGACACTGAAATTTACGGCATGTGCATGACCTTTGTTCGATGTCGACAATATATTGTTTGGTGACATCGTAAACAGTGAAGATCAATAGATTTGATGTCTCAACCTACAACACAAATTAAGTGTGTCGTTAGTATGTATAAATGTTTAGTTTGTTTACATTGAAAGAATGACAGTTATACGTAATGTTGGTAACATTACCAGCATAAACAGGTAACCATAACTCAATTAAGCAGTAACCAAATCATAATATGATAGTAACTAGAAGAGAATTTAATGGTAACCAAAACAGAAACACACATGTAATCAAACATAGTTTAGGTAACTTATGTATACCAAACAATTACACAGTAACCATAACAAAATATAAAAGTAACCATAAAATGAACATAATTTAAAATGACATGATAATAAACAATAATAGTTTAAAATGCACAAAATGATAGTGAAGCAAATCAGACCCATATACAATGATAGTAACTTAACATAATACAACATATTATTCTCATAATATTCTCAGCATAATACCCTCAGTATAATATTATCAGCATACTATTCTCAGCATATACAGGTAACCATACCATAACAAAGCAGTAACCAAAGCCATAATATGACAGTAACCAATAAATGAATCTTCAGTTGTAATAATTTAAAATTTATATTTGTTACCTTAAATTTCTTTGATTTAGTGATATTCGATTGCAACTTTGCCCCAGCTGTCGTGGAAAGTGTAGTGAATGTTGATATGGCTGCTTGTTTGTTTGTGAAATACCATCTTTGAATCATACAACGGATGCATTCAATCATTGTTGTAACTGGAAGTTCCCTGATCCCCTTGATTGCATTGTTGATAGATTCCGCTGTGTTTGAAGTTATTGTCGAGTATCTGCTTACAGTCCCATGGAGCCTCGTGCACTTCTCCAACTTGACCTCTTCCTCCAAATATGTCTTTATTCGAGCATCAATTGCATCAAGTTCACCCATGTGTTTGTTGAATTGTTCAATGATGTAAGCTCTATAAGCCCCATTGTACTCCTGTTTGAGTTCTTCTCCTCTCTTTCTGAATCTGTTTTTTATATTTTTCAATACATGATATGTACACGAACCATGCATGACATCGGGGAACAAAAAATTCAGTCCCTGTACAATGGCTTCATGTCTATCTGAAATAATGCATTGGCCTTCCCTAACTCCACAAGCATTTCTCAAATTTACGAAAAATCATCTTCAAGATAATTCATTTTCGCTGTCAACTACTGCAAAAGCAACAGGAATAATGTTTCTGTTTGCATCCTGCGTGCTTGCTATCAGGAGTGTGCCCCCGTAGGTTGATTGTATGAACGTGCCATCAATTACAATGATTGAAAAGCAATGATGCCATGCTTGAATGGATGCTCCAATGGCAAATAATAGATATTTGAAACGACTATTTGCTTCCAACTCCAGGGATGTGACGGAACCTGGTATGAAATTTTAGCAATGTCATTATAGTTCAAGTAGCAGACGGTATCCAAACTAATAGCAGATGGTAACTATTTATATGTTTAATGGTGTGCAACTAATTACGATAATATTATTTTCAACACAGTGCATATGGTGTCCAGAATGTAATTAAATTATTTTATTGTCAGTATCACATTCTTGTCTGGTTACTTCTTTATCATGTTATGGTTACTGCTATCTTATGATTTAGTTACTGTTATTGTGCACTCAATGTGGGATTTTGGTTATTTTTATATAGTGTTGTTGATACTATGTAATTGTTTAGTTTACATGGGTTGCCTAAACTAGGTTTGATCTACATAATGTTATTATTTTGGTTACCATTAAATTATATTTTGGTTACTATCAACAATGATTTGGTTACTTATGTAATATGGTATGGTTATATGATAGCAACCAAAAACTAATTTGTTATACTGTTTGTTTTACTGTCATATAACTGTTTGGATACTTATTTATTATATTTTGGTTACTGTTATCTTATGATTTGTCTAATATCATTGTAACCAAACCTGTACATAATGGTAATCATATTATTTTTTGTTAGTAAACAGACAGTTATACATGTATATGTTTCAGACAGTTTATATCAGCTATTTCAGTTGAAACGTTAGGTTGGTTTCAAAACCTACATATAAGGTAACCAGTATAGTTTTTGTTGGTAACCAGTATAGTTTTTGTTAGTAACCAGATAGTTATAAGCTTGTTTATGGCCTGTTATCAATTGTTAAATGTATATGTTGGAATACATCTGGTAACTAATCATTCATAATAAGGTAACCAATTCATTTGTATTGAGTATCCAACTAATTACGATAAACAAATAAAGTGTTTTAGAGTGTTACCTGGATTTGTTTTCTCCAACATGTGTAACCATGATGGGATCAGTGAGTATTCGTGTGGACTTCCTCTCACCTTCTCCAATACTTTCTCCTTTGATCTCCATGCTTTTTGGTAAGAGATAGACACATTATACTCTGTCATCATGTCCTCCACAATATCGGTTGGTGTGTATATTTTCTTCAGATTTGTTAATCTGTGCATTATGCATTCACTAACCAACTCATTATTTGCCTATCTGTGGTCTCCCAGCAATACGTTGACTGAATACGTGTGGATGTCATTGAATGCTCTCACCTTGAACATACTGGTTTTTCGAAACCTTGATGCTCTCATCTTGCATCTGCAATTTTTATTATCTATGCACACTAGCACGAGGTCTCTACAACTTGTTAGTTCAACTTTGTGTTGTCTGTTTTTCTTGATTGAATGCAGCCTCATTGCTTGTGATAGAATTTTCTTGTCTTTATAAGTTTGATGTACCTTTACTTCACGTTCATTCAGATCTGTTATGACGTCATCAGATCGTTCTTGTGTGTATGATATGTCATTTTGTCTGTCTTGTTGTTGTTCAATAACTTCCATGGCAAGCTGATCAGCATATTGCGTTCCAATTTGGCAATCTTATGTTGCTAGCAGTACAAGTTCTGAATTCAACTGTGTTGATCTGATAGGCGTTACATCGTGAATTCTAGTTTCTTCTACATTTATCAAGTTCTGAAATATTGTTGTGCATCCCCTGCTGTGTATATTCTCTATAATCAGTGGGAATTTGCCTTGTTCATCAGATTTTCAGCTAACTTCCATAAAGAAGCTAAAGGTTGCTTCATCTGATATACTGATTGGTGGAATGTCGCTTCTAATCTGACATTTGATTGACAATGTTGTTGTGTTCTTGTCTAGCCGTATTGCACTGCATACCAAGCTTTGCATTTCTCTGAACGAACTAGTTGATGGAACTAGTAGGCCGGTAACTTCAAAATTATTGTATTGGTTACTGTCAGTCCACGTTCTGTTGAAATAAAGTACAACTGGAATCATCTCCATTGTCTGACAACTAGATAAACATTGAACAGTAACCAAATATAGATTAGACAGTAACCAATATACATGTAATTAGTAACCAGAACATAAAACACATTTTAAATGCATTTTATAATCAGAACAATAACTTTGTTACCAATTTTAAGTCCAACAGTTGTATGAAGGTAACTAATTTAGTCAATAAGTAACCATCTATATAAAATAAATAATTATAAAACACACTAATATTATACAGTAACCAAATCAATATTATATAATAATCAAATTAATATTAGACAGTAACCAACATACATGTACTTAGTAACCATAACATAAAACACATGTTTTATTTCATTTTACAGTCAAAACAACCAGTGTAGTAACCAATGTAGTTAATAAGTAACCATCTATATAAAACAAGTCAGTATAAAAGACAATAATAGTAACTGGCAACCGAATCAACATTATACAGTAACCAAATCTATAGTAGACAGTAACCAACACATATATACTTAGTAACAAAAACATATAGCCAATTTTTCCATACATGTTACTTTGTGACCAATTAGAAATCCAACAGTTGTATAAAGATAACCAATGTATCTATTAAGTAACTATTAATATAAAAAATATATATAACAAAATCAACATTATACAGCAATCAAATTCAGATTACACAATAACCAAAATGTATATACTTAGTAACCGTAAGATAAACTATATTTTTTTAAATCAACATTATACGCTTAGTAACCAGAACCTAAAACACAGTATACAGCAACCAAATTCAATGTAGACAGTAACCAATATGTGTCTACTTAATAACCACCAATATTAAACACATTTTTCCATGCAGCTTACAACCAGTACACTCAGTACAAAATCCAGTAACCAAATCAATAATATACAGACACCAAATCATCATTATACAGTAACCAAATATATTGTTATTAGTAACCAATATAAATAATTATAATCAGACCATAAAACACATTGTTACATGAATTTTACAATCAAAATACTCAGTATATTGACCTTATGACTAATTAAAGTCCGAACAAATTATTGAAGGTAACCAATACATGATAATTTAGTAACTACGGGTAAATATATGAGAATATACTTTAAAACAAATGTAGCAGTATACAAATTTATAAAAAATTAATCACCAATCAACAAAATTTATAGTATTAATGTTTCTGGTTACCGATCGTAACTCGAAAGCATAAATATCTTGTTTACTTACCTATGAAATTTCGTAATCACTGATCGCATATCTCAAATTTGCTTTTGATTGTGACTGTTATGCTGTTATGGAAACTTCGAAGGCTTGTTTGGAAACAATTGTGTTGTCGGTTGATTTCGCCGGTCTCAAATGTTCGGCATATTTCGTTTTTCGATCTGCAAAACCCGTTCTGTTGTTTTCGTGTTATTTTGAATTTGGGATGTTAGTTGATTGCCGATATCATAAAGTTCGATAACTGACGTGTATGAAGTTATTGGTCCTTAATTGTAGGTACGTATTAATTGTCAAAATTGAGATTTGCGGTAGTTTTGTAATTATTTTCTTGATGTATGGTTATTGTAATTACTTTCTAAATATTGTATAGTAATGTAAAGGACCCAAGAATTTATTAGTAGCCCAATCTTTGATTTTACTAATGTATTGAGCCTCATGTGCTTGAGCTCATGGTATAGCAGTTAGAGTTTTCTAGTTACTATAAAAAATAGGTGTGTAAATTATTGTAGAGTTTGTGTGGCATCTAATAAATACATCAGACAAGCAAGACTAGCCAAATTGATGAACATGTGTATATCGTGTGTTCTTAGTTTTCTGTTTTTCATATAATATCTGTGTGATTGCAATATTATTCATTCTTAAATTCTAACAATAAATATAAAAAAAACAAATGAGAAGCTCATTTTCACATACACGCATTGTTTAATAACTTTCAAAGTTAATTTTTCTTATTTTATGTCATCTTAATTTTATATAGTATGAAATTTGCTTCTTTTGTAATTCAAGTACATTTCAAATAAAACCCCATAAAACAAATAATTTTTATTATTATTATATAAGCTTTCCTTCTATATATTGATCTGTATATATTGGCACCCATTTTCTGCTTGCTTTAGTTTGCTATTTATTTATTTATTATAAGATATTAATATTGGGTAAAGAAATGCTTATACCACCCCTATGGCATATATATATATAGGGTTTTCATCCGTGACAACCGATTACCACGGATACTATTCAGCAACCATGATCTTAATCTTTGATCTCGATATTGAATGGCCCAAATTAATCATAATTTTTCTCTGCCGCTAGAGGCTCTAGCGGCAGTAATATCCCTTAAATCGGCATAACAAATTACCAAAAATGCCAAGAATGCCCTCCTGCCACACTGCCTGCCGCTACCAGCTGTGGCGTCAATGTGGCGATCCCAAGCATTGATTCAAATGTATATATGAGTAGTGGGTACACCTTCTCTCCCAAAAAGTTAATAAGTTTGAATTATAAAATTTATATAAATTATTTTTAGATTTTAAATTCAAGTAATTTATTTTTAATTTTTAAAAAATATAAATTTATGATTTAATTAACATTTTTCAAATAATTTATAATTTTCATAATTGAATTGTAAATTTGATGAATTCATATAAATTTTAAACTCTAAAAAACAAAAAATTAATAATCTCAAATTGAGATATAAAAAAAAGTCACAGGTTAATTTGAGATTGTGACTTTCTTTTTATCAAAGTAATATTTTTGACTTTCATAAAATATAGACCTTTTTTATTGTTGTTTTTGTCAGTTGTTCTTTTAAATTACCCGTTCATTAGTTTTAATTAGCTGTTCAACTTGATGCATATTTTTGTTTGATTTTGCTTGCTCTGTTTTGTGGGAAATGAAAGACAGGGAATAGAGAGAATGGAAAGAACAACTAGTTATTAGTTGGCATCCGCAGGATTAAATTGCGGAGCCTGTAAGGACTTGAAAGGATTTGCACTAGGAAGGTTTTTTGGTAATCCAACCCGTCCGCAGTTTAATACTGCGGATTACTGGAAACTAAACTGCGGACGAGATGTCTATTAAATCATTAGATCATCGAACGGAGGGTCACGATGTGTTGTAAGGATAACCTTAAACTAACAACATTTGCTATGGATCAGTCCCCTTTATATATATATATATATATATATATATATTAAAAATATATTAATGATTACTTTAGTTAACAATTATATTACATATAGGATATCATTAGTTAATTAATGTTACAAATAATACGAACTTATATATTAGTTATTAAAATCTAATTAGCTAGCTTTTAAAACTAAATAAATACAAATTAATTTATTTAATAGCAATTATATTCCTAAATAAATACAAATTAAAATTATAAAAAAATATTATGAGTAAATAATAATTCATATAAAAAAATTATAATGTATATTACAAAATATATTAACGATTAAAATTTAATAAACAACATTATTTGATATTGGAGACTTAATTAATATTAAAAAAACTTGACTTATATATTATGATTAATTAATATAGGAGAGATTATGCTAATTAATGTTTAAAATAATTATGACCTATATATTGTGATTAAAGTTTAGTTAATTTTAAAAACCATAATGGTAACTTATTATTCTATAACTTTATTCCTAAAAAACTTATATATTAAAAATATAGAAAATTTATTATTAGAAAATAATAATTAATATAAAAAATTATAATATATATAATAATACAAAATATATTAATCGTTATACTTTAATTATCAATTTTATTTCACTGCTTGAGACATTCTACCTTTGTCGAATCAAAAATAATACAAATGCGCTAGATAGGAAATCTTTAGTTAATCAATTTAGGAAAACAAATATAACTTATATATATAGTTACTAAAATTTAAGTAATCATTAAAAATAAAAAATCATGATGATAACTTATTAATTTACAACAATTTAATGTCATATAAAATTTCTTAAACACCAAATTTAGGCTTTTAAGTTTCACTCATTTTTAACTCAAAATAACTATGTATAAATTCGAGAAATTGAAAATAAAGACTAAATACTAAATTCAAACATTATATTAAATGAATATTAAATTAAAAAAACATATTACTAACACTTAATTGTAAGTCTTTGATAATTGTTTGTTTGAGAAAAATATGTAGTGACTCTATAATAAGTTAAATTAAAATTCAGAATTTTTTTTATAATCGTTATACATATAGAATAAGTAATAAATTAAAAATAAACTCGTCTTTGTGAGCACTCAGCTATTAAATATATAATAAGATAAAAATTGTTTTTTTGGTATTTGTCTTTAGTTTTTGGTATATGCGTAAAATTTAACTAGAAGTAAAACACTTTTTATACTTTTATATAGTGCTCCGATTAATTTAACTAGAACTAAAACTCTTTTTATGGTCCTATAAACATTAATATTAACTTATTATTCTGCAAAAAATTTATTTTTTTATAAAAGTCCTTTAATTACTTAGTTATATGATAAATTTTTAATTAAAAATCATATTTAGGATATTAGTTTAAGTTTTTAATCAACTTTAATCTATAAATGAGCATATATTAAAAATATTATGAGTACATATAATAATTAATATCAAAATTATATTTTATATATATATATATATATATATTAGAAATATATTAATGATTACTTTAATTACCAATTCTATTTTAATTAATTAATGTTACAAAATAATTTGAACTTATATGTTAGTTATTAAAATTTAATTAGATAGCTTTTAAAACTAAAATCATAATGGAAACTCATTATTGTACAACAATTATATTCCTAAACAATTATATATTAAATATGTTGGGAATTGCATATTCAGATTTGATATTGAAAGTAAATATAAATGTTTAAGTGTACCTTAAGAGAATCATTGTACAATGACTTAAATGATAGATCAAATATGTTAGGTTGATCTGAGCCTTAATGGTTATCATTTATGTAAATGAATGTATAGAAGAAAAGATCAAACTTGTTAGGTTGATCTATTTGAGATGTAAAAGTTAAAGTCTTGACAGAATCGTAGGCTGTCAAAGACAGCATTCGAAAGACAAGGCAGACTCGTAGAGCTTAAGCAAAGATATCGAAATCATAGTCTGCCAAGATATTCAAGCCTACAGAAGTTAAGGCAGAAAACGTGGAGCTTGAGTGAAGATATACAAACTAGAAGTCTGCCGAAGAATCAAATCTGCAGAGGCCAAGGCAAGAATCGTCGAGCTCAAGTGAAAGCATCAAAGAATCGTAGTTTGCCTCAGAAGCCACACTGAGAGTCATAAAAGTTGAAAAGCATCTGCCGAGCCAAGTTAGGAATCGCAGAGTGCTATCAGAAGTGTGAAGTCTGCAAGACAAGCAAGCAAGGAATCGTAGTCTACCGAGAGCTTAAGAAAAATTGTAGTGTGCTCTACGAAGAAGTCTGAATCACGCTGTGCAAAGTCAACACACAACGATTGTGTCACAATGATCATAATCGTAGTGTTCCTCCAGTCAACATCAAAGATTAAAGATCTAATGAAGGGAGAAAGAGCAGCAAATGAAGAAAGGCTTATAGCCGTTGACAAAGAGATAGTCCCAATACTTCCATATTCATTCTTAGTCCAAATCGAAGAAGAGTATTGTAGAAGCTAAGGATAGGACTAAAGTAGCTTGCAGAAAACACCTTTTCAGGTGTTAGGTGAAAGATACAGTCTGCTGTGTCAATGAGCCAGGCGGCAGAGCAGCAGAAAAGCAGGACGTCAACATCACTGCACAGAAAACGTTTGGAGCATTAAATGAAGCAACGGAAGCATTCAAAACGGCTATTTTTGAATGACTCTTTTATAAGGAAATCAGACAAGGATTCCGACTAAGTAAGCAAGACGCATAAAGAAAGAATACATTAAAAAAGCTCAAAAACACTACGATACTAAAGAAAGCTTGCTTCGCTACTCAGTCCTTTGAAAGACAGAAGCTGAACTGCAACTGAATAGCACACCTCAACTATCAACTGCCGATCCAAGTGAGGTACCAAGTCAGAGGACTTGAAGAGTTCAAAAGTGAACTAAGTGAAGATCCAAGTCAAAGGACTTGAAGAGTTCAGAAGTGAACTAAGAGCAGATCCATGTCAAAGGACTTGAAGAGTTCAGAAGTGAACTAAGAGCAGATCTAAGTCAAAGGACTTGAAGAGTTCAAAAGTGAACTAAGTAAAGTTCCAGGGCTGCTGGTCTTGAAGGGATCTAAGTGATCCAGTTGTAAGAAGATATCCTTAGTGGATTTCCTACTCATGGAGTAGAAGAGTGGATTAGGAGTCGTGTTGGCTCTGAACCACTTAAAACCCTGTGTCTCATTGTCTCTCATTAACTGCTATATCTGTTATAACTGCTTATCTAACCTTAACTGCATTATCTTGAAGGGGAACAAAACATATATTCCGCTGCAATCAATATCATCAATACTGACTAAGTATTTTAGACCTAAGAAATATCTATTCAACCCCCCTTCTAGATAACTAACGTGCCTTTGGGAACTAACAAAATATATAAGAAAAATATTATTGTAAATAATAAATTAATATAAAAATTGCAATGTATATTACAAAATATATTAATGATTAAAATTTTGTAAATAATTTTATTTCATATTGGAGACCTTAAGATATGTAATGTTAAAAAAATCATGACTTACATATTACTAATTAAAATTTAATTACATTTTAAAGCTATAATCATAATCGTAACTTATTAGTTTACAACAATTTTATTTTTTATAGATTTTATTTAGTTAATTAATTATACAATAGAGTATCATTTAAATATTACTTTTACAGTTTTAGGTTTTCACTCAACTTTGAGCTCTAATTAAAAATTAATATATAAATACAAAATATTGATTATATAAAATAAATATTAAATTTTGAAACTATATAAAAACTTAATATTAAATTAAAAATAACAAAAAAATCTTATTAGTAACACTCAATATGTGATATGTAGTAATTCATTTTTAAACAAAATTTATAATTATTCTAATAATAGTAGTAAGTCAATTAAAAATTCAAAAAAAAAAAGTTTTATAAACACTATATAAAATAAGAGTGCTCTTAGCATGTGCCCTAAAGGCACATGCTAAGCGCACAGTTCAAGAGTATATTCTCTTATATTATGTGCATATTCTTTTAATTTCTGTATTTGTATTAAATTCAAGATAATATACACACAGTTTAAGAGAATATTCTCTTAAAATGTGTACATAAAAACTAATTTTATTAAAAATATAATCCGTGCGGCGGCACTAGTAAAATCAAAAATAGATATCCATCATACATTAACCACGTTTCAAAATTGGAGTCCGCTATTCCACACGAATTTCCAAGAAAATCCTTTATTATCACGTGTTCATTTATATTAAAAAACACGGAAATAAATAAACTCTAACAAATCCCCTAGTCCATATATAAGAGCCTCGTTCAATAGTAAGTTAAGTTGTAGCGACTTCTTGTTTATCTCTTCAAAGAAACCTAAAATTAAAGCTGAATTCACACCCATGGAGTGGGTGCGTGGCAAAAGAATTGGCCGCGGAAGCTTTGGTACTGTCAATTTAGCAATACCCAGAAGCAAGAAACCTCAAATTCCTTCATTAATGGCAGTAAAATCTTGTGGGGTTTCACACTCTGTTTCGCTTATGAATGAAAAGCTAATATTGGACGAACTCAGAGATTACCCACAAATTGTTCAGTGTTTTGGTGACAGTTTTACTCTAGAAAACGGCGAGAAATTGTATAATGTATTGTTGGAGTATGCTTCTGGTGGTTCTTTGGCTGACAAGCTCAAGGATTCCGTCAACGGTCAGCTGCCGGAATATGAAGTCCAGAGATGCACGAAGTCAATTCTAAAAGGGCTTTATTCAATTCACAAGAATGGTTATGTTCATTGCGATATTAAGCTTCAAAATGTTCTTCTTTTTCCTTCTAAAATTGGCGGGAACGACATGGTAAAGATTGCTGATTTTGGGTTGGCGAAGAAAGCCGGGAAGCAGAATTCAGGGTGTGAATTACGAGGTACGCCCATGTATATGTCGCCGGAGATGGTTGCCGGAGGGGAACAGGAGTCACCGGCAGACATTTGGGCACTTGGGTGTTTGGTGGTTGAGATGTTGACCGGAGCTCCGTCATGGAGATGCCGGCGAGAGTCTGATTTTGGAAGGCTGTTGATGAGGATTGGGGTTGGGGAGGAGGTGCCAGAGATCCCCGGAAAGTTATCTCAGGAAGGAAAAGATTTTCTGGGAAAGTGTTTTTTGAAGGACCCGAGACAAAGATGGACGGCTGAGATGCTTCTAAGCCATCCTTTTCTTGCTAATTACGATGATGATTTCCAGACTTTAATTTTGAAACACACAAATGATGGCCGTTGGACTTCTCCAAGAAGCGCCTTCGATTTTCCTGATTGGGTGTCCGAACAATCTTGGGAAATTACCTCTTTGTCCTGGCCGGAATGTACCGGAGAGCTCGATTCTTGGGTTGAATTTGATTGGGAGTCAAAATCCAGGTCGTCAATTTCGCCGGCGGATAGGCTACATCAGCTGGTGACCGAACATCGGAGACCCGATTGGTCTGTTGAGGAGAGTTGGGTCACAGTAAGGTGATAGGAAGAAGATTATTGGTTATTATTTTATTCATTTATCCATTTATTTGTTAGTGTATTGATAAGTTTGTGATTATTATTTAGCAAAAAAAAAAAAAAAAAGTTTGTGATTATTTAATAAGGGAGTGTACAGTTTAGTTATTATGTTTTTTGGTTACTCCATTTAAAATGAAATTGAAATTGAAATACTACTACTCACTACTTGTATTTAACACACAATCTCCAAATTCGGGTTCGGGTTTGGGTTCACAAGCTCTGATGAAATCTTTTTCGGAGGAAAGATTTTCTGAATGGACTGAAACCACCGGTTTAATTAATTTAGTATTTCTTAAAATTTTATGCTCGATTTCATGTTCACACGTGTGAATATCATTGCATAATTATTTATTAATAATAATTTGTCTTTTCCCTGAAAATTAAGCAAATGACGGGAGGTTCTACTTTGTAGACTTGTTCACACCCTAAGAAAGAGTCTCCATTTTACGTTCAAGCTTTCTGCTAAAAATATCATCACATGTTGTTTTTAGTTTGGTTGAAACACTCACCGCTGTGTGTTATGTTAGCATGATAATTTACACGATAGATAGATAGAGTTTGTAAGAAAAAATTACATCACAAGCAAAAGTCAAATGTACAAAACGGTTTCTGATTGGATCATTAGACACTACGGTATAATTGATTTTCACACGGAATTCTAACTATTTTTAAGTCTTTACTACCTCCTTCCCTTAATGCAAGTCATTTTAGAGAAGTGTTTTTGTCCCTTAATATAAGTCGCGTGAGAATTTCAAGTAAACATTAATTATTTAGTTTTCAATATTAACTCAAGTATTAAATATAACTTTGGCTCTTTCATTATTTTTTGCCTAATAAATAACATTCTTTTTTTTAATAGAAGGTCAGTATAAACTATTGATATTATATTTAATATTACACAATCATTTTTTTAATATTTGTGCACAATTCTAAAACGATTTATATTAAGCGACGGATAGAGTACATAGTAATTTTTTTTGGAAAACTAGAGTTGTAAAGTATGAAATGGATGTGCTCGTTTAGACTCCGACTCGGATATTTTACCACAAAATACCAGATCTTATCACATATCATATCCAAATTGCAGTGCAAGTTACAATGATTTTGTTTAGTTTTGATGTTTTTTTTGCAGCTCACATTCTGTTTGTGCATTTGAACTTGGGGAATTTCGACCAAGTCTGGTACTGCGAAATGTGAGTGGCTCAATCTATACGACTTACGAGGAAGAGAATAAAGCTCAATAAAAAGTTACTAGTAGTACACGTATACAGAAACTGCTGGTGTGGTGTCATTATATATATTCTAGTAATTTATAAATAACCATATCTTAATCCTCCTGATCAAACCTTTCCAGAAGCATGAATGCATCATCATAGACTCGTAGTCTTGATAAGTTGAACAAATATCTTTTTGCAATCTACTCCCTTCACTTCAAATTATTATAATATCAATTTTTAAACATTTTCTTCAACTATAGTTTTCCTTATTACTTGCTGGGTTTGAGTACTCTTTTTTTTAAAGCCCCACTTTTTAAACTTGTCAAATCTCACTAAAAGCAGAAGAGATAAACTCTCACAAACATGTCTCACATAAATAAGAAACAAACTTTTCATAATGAAATAAATAAACTCACTTAAATAAGAATGCAACCTTAAACTCATTCTTAACCACTAAGGGGTTGTTTATTTACTTCTTAATGGATCTGAATGAGTTTGAATCTGATCGAATAAGTCATTCAGGACGTTTGTTTAACAATTTTTATACTTTGAATGCGTCTGCATATGTCTTAAGTACTATTGAATGATATTTTTAGTTACGTCCTCTCATAGGTCATTAAAATTTACATTTAATGCCCATCTTGTTTACTATTGTAAACAAAATTTTGTTCTATACAATTGTTTTTGATTTCTCCTTAACAAGTTTGTCAATAACCAATTTAATGAATGTTGTTGTAGTCTTTTGTTATTTTATGTACTATAAAGTGATATTAATATTTTTTAGTGTTTTATTCCTAACATTATATTACTAATAGTATACTCCATCAAAGATTGTTCAAAAGTTTATATTTAATTTTTCTTAGATAACATTGTTATTTATAATTACATAATAAATTTGTTCATAACAACCCATAAATTTAAAATAGGATAATACACGTATTCAGACAGACAATTATCAACACATTATTTCATTCCTTATCTAAATTTTTTATTTCATTTAGTTTATTCAAATTCTCTTATATATTAAAAACTTTTCATTTATTTTTATTAAATAGCCCCTAAGACCTCAATTGTCGATAGAACATGAATACATTATGGACGTACAACAAATGATTTTATCTTTTCAGGGGATGGATTATCTAATATGTAATTAATAAATCAAAATATCTCTCCTTTGTCCCAAAAAAATAAAAGCCGAGTGGGAATGTGGGATTTTTATTTTGGGGAGGCCAGGGAAATATCTATATTATTAAGGCAGAGCAAATAGAAGAAGGTTACTTTTGGACTGATAATCTCCACCCTCATTATTCATCACCCTGACTTTTCTTACTCACTATATTTATTTATTTATTTTTATTTGCACGAATAATTGTGTGTCAAATAGTACGAATTATTAAGAGTAAAAATGTGTTGTATCAAGCTAATGGAAGGGGGGATTTTTATTTCTGAAAGCCCATAATTTCATAATAAAATACATAATCACTATTGAAATATTAAGAACCAAACTAGTCTTACTAAATGAGGTTAAAATAAACTCACAACCAAACAAACCTTACACACACAAAAAAACAAGTTTCACATAAAAAGAAAAATTAAACTCACTGAACTGAGAATTGAACAGGAGACATTATCTCCAGAGGCGGAACTAGGGGCCAACCCTGGAATTTGAAACATGCTAATGTTAGTTAAATTTGATCTTTGTTATGAGATGGCATTAATTCATTTGTTTCCTCATGTCCTTTCACCTATAATAAATTAACAATATTACTATAAGATAAAATAATGTTAAATAAGTTTGATGATTAATTAATTAATAATGCACTCATTTGTCTTATTGACTTAATCATACCTTGGTATCAATTTTTTGTAAATGAGAATAACTTAATTCATTTTCTTGCTTTGAGTGACTCCTCTCATTTATCTCCAAGAAAAATGACCAGAACCACAATATAAAATTTTGAATATATAATATTATAATTTGTAATTTATCTATAAAAGTAGCTAATCAGTTGACAAAAAATTTCAAAGTCTGATTAATAGTCCCATAGTTCGGAAAAAATTAATATATATATATATGTATTTAAAGTCATTAGACTCACAACTCAAATGTTGACAATGGTTGGAATAGAATGTTGTGAAATACTATAATTGGGCAAAATGAATTTGAAAGTAGCACTCCAAGTGTCAATAAATAATTTTTTGTTATTAATATATTATGACATCTCTCTAAAAATGTTCTAATTCCGTCACTGAATATCTCAATCTTAACTACTAAGCTATGATCTCATCGGTCCAATGGAAGGGAAGGGTTTGACAAAAAAAATAATAAGAATAAAAAAGAAGGGAAGGGAAGGGGAGAGGGGAGGAGGGGAGGAGGGGAGGAGGGGGTCTAAAAGAAGGATGTGGACGTTTCTAAATCTGAACCTGGATAATAAAGAAACAGACTAGCCCATCCATAAAAGACCCTCCAACAATTTGCAGGTCACTATTAGTCATACTATGAACTTGTCTGTCTATGGGCCAAGCATCCTGATTTCTAAAGGCTAATCTGGATATGTTATTGGGCACATTATCAATTTCAATGTTTAAATTCTACAAGTTACAAAGCTAACTTTTTTTCGGCCCACGTTTTGGATTGTGGCTGTGGGGCACAGTCTGCTGTGTTTAGGAATTGAAACTGAGCATAAGAATTTTATTTTAATAAATTTCGGTGTTTGGTAAGTAGCTCATTATTTACCAAAGAGTTGATATCTTTTTCATGAAATCTTTAATTATTGACCCAAACTTAGTCATTTTTGTTTCCACCATTAGTAAAATCAATAAAACAATATGTCGATTAAGCAAGTTTAATTTCCTTAAAATTAAGATTTATGAACAATATTTTACATAATCCAAAAGCTAATATATATATACACGATAAGGATCTTAGACTCACCCAACTCACCCCCTTTAGCGACGGACTGGGGGACTGTTTGGTCCGTTGCTATATATATAACCGTCGTCTATATGTTGTCCGTCGCTAAAAGCTAAGACGACGGTTGTATATATAGCGACGGACCAAACCGTCGTCCGTTCCGTCGTTAAAGAGGGGGTGAGTTGGGTGAGTTTTTAGTTAGGTGAGCTTAAGATCCGGACCGAATATATATATATATATATATATATATATATATATATAAACTATTTTTTAAAATATTTATTATCTAAATATCATTGCCCGTAAGCTTCCGTGTTACTAAACCACCCAATTTTGCTCAAGGCGTTGATAAAAAGGCAGTATTTCTTGGATAGTTGGCATAATTACCGATCAACCACAAAACTCTAAGGACTTGCGGATAACAAAGCAAAATCGTCATATAATATAAGGGGATAATAATATTGCCCAATTCTTCAATTCACATTTAATTGGATTTTATTCACTTGTTAACGAATTGTGTTTAGTAAATACATTTGTTCTCGGAACCAATCTTTTTCTTAAAAAATAAAATAAAATTATTTACAATACAATGCAAGTAGACTGGGATTGTTAAGAAAATACACACAATACCAAAAATTAATTTTAACATATAAAAAAAAGTACAAGCAGATAGAAAGGAAAAATAATAATAATAATTTACCTACTCAATTTATTTTTTCCCCAAGCACTAGCCAATTCTTCCTCCTTTTCTCATCCCATACCTACGTGTAGGATAGCCAAGTCAACCTGCCCAAACGCCTGTAGGCTAGGCTGTATCCACCCCCAACTTCCGCACTTAAAAAATTACAAAGGCGACTTGACACGAAACAGATTTGTTCCTTCCTCCCCAACCCAACCCAACCCAACCCATACCCTACCCTACCCTACGCTATTTGGTTTTTGTAAATTGTAATTTGTCTCATTTTTCCACCTCACTGGTAAGTACATGATTTCTTCAATGACATGGCCTTGTTCATATTCTTGGGGTCCAAAACTATGGAGCACTGGATCCTCTTATAGAACTTGGGCTTCACCAATTTCCCTAATACGTAAGCCTTGGCTCGAACCTTGAAGTTCAAGGTCAGTGGCACCGGTGCAGTCAATTTCCCATCCTTGCTACTCAAGTCCACACTCCCTCCGTATAATGGAATATAACCCCCCTCTAGCGTCACGGTTATGCTTCTCTGACTTTTTCTTGATTGGTAAAACTTTTTTATCTGCATTTTAATTTAATCCACACAAGCAAAGAATCAATTATACATATGCAACAGTACGTACAGATAAAGACTAAAGAAAATGGAGTCATTGATGGATATGATTTATAATTTGTTAACAGCTAGCTTACATTTCCGGTGGCCAAGGTAAGTTGTGAATAGGAGAGATCAAGAGGGGATGATGTTACATGAACCCCGAAAAATGTGCCGGTATTGCGAAAATTGAGCTTCACTGTTGAGTTCATGGTCACCATATCCGTGGCAACTCCGGTTGCATCCGCACCGGCTTGGATTACAAATTGATCAAATGAAATGCTCTGTCAAATTTAATCAATTAGCTAGCTAGGAACATTGGATGAATGGAATTAACTGCATGCATGTATTTGATCGATCAATATCATCATAGTAACCACTGTAATAGCATTAACTACTCAGGTACCCATTAAGAATTCATGGAATTAATTAAAGGAAATATATACCTTCATAGTGATGATGGGTTTCTGAGAGCGACTTGCACCCCACAAGATCAAAGAAAAGAAAGAGAAGAGAATAAAGAAACCCAGAACAAAAGCAGGAAAATAGCAGCGGCGGGGGAATCCCTTGTGAGTCTCATCTTCATCAAGAAACCCCTCTTCTTCAATGGCATCAAAGTCCTTTTCACCCTTGCGATGATGATGGTGCCGCCCGCTTCCATTGGCTTTCCGTGAGCCGGGTTTAAGAGAACCGGAGTACCTGGTGGAGTAGGAGTCGCGGGAGTGGTGGCCGGGGGACCCCATGGGGCTGAGCACCGGAGTGGAGTGGAAGGAGTTGGTGGTCTTTTCACCATCGTGCGACGAGTCACGCGATGGGCTCTGCACGTAGTAGACCGGACGGCGAGGTGATCTGGTCGGCGACGACGCCGTCAGGCTTGTCACCTCTGAATCTGTTTTTGCATGCATTGACATAATTTACTACTAGTGTGCTTTCAAGTTTCAATAGCTAACTATATGATCACTATCTATCAATCAAAGAGGAGTGAACGAACAGAACAGATCTCTCTCTCTCTCTTTTCTTTCTTTCTCTCTCCCTCTCTCTCTCTCTCTTGAAGTTTCTGTAGATCGATCTCCTAATTATTAAGAATTATGTGTAAAAAATCGCATCAGCACGTTGGGGGATAATTTGTTTAATGTTATTTTTTCTACTCTTCTGATTCAAGGCACTGAATTCTGAATTGATTTACTCTATCATATTATATGGGAGAATAGTCTAGGACAGAAAGCTGTTATTTTGATTATTTCTTTTTTTTTAGACTTGACTTGTCGGTTGAGTATAATTTCAAAACTCTGTCGCCAAGTCCATTTTTGTTATTGCCAAAAACAGAGTACAAACGAGACTGCATCAAGTATGCATAGTTTTGCAGACCAGAGGGGCTTGTGCTTTGGCAACAGAACATGATTTATATTTTATGACTACTTCTTGTGAATTGGGATAGTGACTAGTAGTACTAATATTGTTTTCTCATGATTAGGCGCCTTGATTTTGGCATGGTCCTCAGCTTCCTCCGACTTATACGGGACCCCACCAACCCAAAACTATATACAAAAACATTGAGACTAATTTTCCAGAGACGCTAAACTTTAATCCTAAAATCGATTTTCACCCTATATTTTAAGTTTCGAAATAATTTGTATCTTTCGCACTCTCTATATTAAAATAATTTACACCTTAAATTTTATTGAAACTCAAAATATAGGGTGTATTTAATTCAAAATAAAATTTAGGGTGCGGTGCAGATCGATTTTAGGGTTAAAGTTGGAATTTAGTCAAATATTAAACAATACTTGCTATTGAGGAATGGAATGGCAAAGCTGGGCTTTTGTCACATAGGCCCACTCCTGACGTACTTGAATGTCCTTTAGTCTTTTATTCTTTATCCATGCGATTCAAGGTTATCTACTATGTATACTGGGCCTGGCCTGTTGGACTTTATCAAGCTTAATGGGCCTCCCAAACAAAACTTAGTAGATTCATACACCATCGTATAATTGGCCCAAGCTCATGAAAGCTACTATTACTACAAGTAATTTTTTTATTTTTTATTTGGCGGGGGGGGGGGGGGGGGGGGGGGGCATTTACTAGCACTAGTTACAAACTTATTTTTAAAAAAGGTGGTGGCATATTTAAAATTCAAATATAGTATCTCATTTATTCAGAGTCTCTCTCATCTACTGTTTTATTATATGTATTTTCCTCAATTTACTGTTTATTCATTTAAAAGATTAATTATAGATAAATAAATAAATATTAAGGGACAATGATGTGTCAAAGTGAAACGGAGAATGTGACAATATAATTGGACTCGAGTCAATTTGATAGGCTCAATATACAAAATGCATAATTAAATTATTAGTATTTGCATTTATAAATAATTTTATACTTTATAAGAAAGAGAGTATTTCTTAAGGGATGAAAAATCAAAAGAGTTTATGGTTGTTTTACGTCATTTATCTTTAAAGCTAAAAAAGTAGTTAGCTTCCTTCCCTATTCTGAACATATTTAAGTCGTTGACATTTTCCCATTGGATGTGCTTATTTAATTTGAAATCATTAGTACAAGTGTTACTGATGTAATCATACTAATAATAAATCTGTAAATTTGCTACACACGAACCGTGTAGTCACCAGACCTTTTTTTTAAATAAAATTTTGAATATTTTTTGGATGGAGGGAATAAAATATCAAGTAATTCCGGATTCTTACAAATCTAATAATGTTTCGGTATTTAACTAAGATAAGATAATCATTATGATTTGTTAATCAAATCTGCTGCTCAAATGCAGAGAGAGAGAGAGAGAGAGAGAGAGAGCAACTACAACTATTAAATGAAAAACGTAATAAATTAGAATTGTTGAAAGGAAAATGATATTTTAACTTGAAAAAAATGATATTTTCACTTGATTATTTTCATATGAATAATAAGTGAATTTGACGTTAACGTGTGTGAAATTATTTTTTTTTCAGGTGAAGTTGAAAATGAGCCATTCGGACCATGGCGACGGGGTGCCAAACTGGCATGGACTCGGTCGGTGTGAGATGCGAAGCATGGTGGGTGGGGTCAGCCAAATCGATTTTCACATGCTTAGGACCATATTTCCCCTCTTTACACCTTAGTCGCACTATCTTATTATTATTATTATTATTATTATTATTATCTACGCATTATTAAAGTCCCTTGTCATTTATATAATTTTTTGGAGAACCCATTCCTATAATTAAATATGCTTACTTGATCTTACTTTTAGAAGAAATATAAGAATTACCAAGTTATCTATAGAAAGAGGTGATGACTGTCAAACTGGAATGACAAGTTGAGAATTCACTCAAGTATTTTAAGGATAATATCAATTTTTATATAATCAATCGTTAAAAAAAACTCCGTAATTTATTTAAACTAGTTACCTGCATATTACGTGCGTCATTTAACATAAGAGGAATAAATGAATAAGTTTTAATAGCTCCGGCAAAGATTGTTATAATTGTCGTAGAGTTTATTTATACTTGCGATTATTTAAATACCTAAATTAACCACCCATAAACTGCGACTTTCGCTACAACATTTCTATATTCATCATCAGTTCATCACCCACCATCGTCGTCGTCGTCTTTTTCTCTTTGATTAATTGGACCAGAAGAAAGAGGGAGGCAACCCTTCTCTCTCTCTCTCTCCGGAAATTCTCAAGGAATTCCGGAAATGCAGGCACGCAATCTTCATATTCACATTTTTCATTTTCATTTTCATTTTCCCTCTGGTTTATAATTTAATTCTTAATGCACACTCTCCCTCTCTTCAGTTTTTGCAGGGAACATATTTTCTTCTCATTAAATTCCTTCTATTAACAATTTGTCTCGTCAGCTATTCATCATGTCTCGAGGTTTGTTTTAATTTTTTTCTTTTTTAATATACATTTAACTTCTTATTTCTCTTACATATTTAGTTATTTTGTGTTAATAGATTGGAGAAACATGTAATTCCGACACGAAATGCGACGGAGGCTTGGTCTGCGGCAGGTGCCCTGCAAATGGCAACACTCGTCCAAGATGTAACCGCATTCAACCCTTGACTCCCACATCAAAGGTAGGCTAATTAATAAAATTTTCATTTTTTTTGGCCCTTGTTCAATTAATTTTGGATTCTGTGAATTGACTGCGTGTCTGTGGCTATTTGAACAGGTCAAAGGTCTGCCATTTAATCGTTATTCATGGCTGACGACCCACAATTCGTTTGCAATCGCGGGTGCTATGTCGGATACGGGTTCTATGATTCTTGCCCCGAGAAATCAAGAGGATTCTGTCACCAGCCAGCTTCAAGTGAGTTCCCTTCTCATGGAGTATCTATTACCACTACATTTTGGATTCAACTTTTGTTTGGTTTTCATTTCCTCACTTTATTGTGGAGTGTTAAGTCTTTCATCAACCAACTTTTTCACCTGAAAAGTTTTTGCATTTTGAAGGGACAAATGAAAATAATTGCTGCCCATGTTTCCTTGGATTAATTATAAACAAAAAATAATAATTAATGCTCACAATTTCCTTTATATTTTTATTAGTTAAAATATTTACTGATGATCATACATTTTTTTGAATGTACGATAGATAAACTATAAATGAATATGCCATGTAGTGAGATTTTATTTATTTTTTTTGGGAGGGGGGTGATATATTGATTGTACTTGTCTTCAATGTCCATAAACTTCAATATAAATGATGGACTAATTTACCTGTCCTAGTCAAAAAGGTGGAAACTTCTGAAGTAAAGCTAGCAACATACATGGTAATACTAAGATATTTGTTTCTTTTGTAGAATGGTGTTCGAGGGCTAATGCTTGATATGTATGACTTCAACAATGACATCTGGTTGTGTCACTCATTTGGTGGGAAATGTTTAAATATCACAGCATTTGTGAGTGCATCTATGATACTTCTATCTACTTGTGTCTTTATATTGCGTCTATATATAGTTTCTCTTGTCTTGACATTGTGCAAGTTTCCGTTGTTTATTTCTTCCAGCGACCTGCAATTAAAACTCTAAAAGAGATTCGACTGTTTCTGGAAGCAAACCCAACGGAGATTGTCACCATTTTCATTGAGGATTACGTGACATCCCCACAGGGATTGACAAAGGTCTTTAATGCGTCTGGTCTCAGTAAATTCATGTTTCCGTTGTCTCGGATGCCTAAAAATGGTGGAGATTGGCCAACAGTGGATGATATGGCTCGACAGAATCAACGTTTGCTGGTCTTCACCTCTAAGTCATATAAGGAGGCCTCGGAGGGGATAGCTTATGAGTGGAGATATGTGGTAGAAAGCCAATGTGAGTTTTAAAAAAAATTCCCCATTTGAATACTACTATGGTTAAAGATCAACTTAAAGCAGCTATTTCATCCTTAAGAAACTTAGGGGACTTTCAATTAAAATTGATGTAACAATACGGATTTCGATTGTGTTCTTTAGGACTGTATGTATCATATGTTCAGAAATATCCGAACATTATTAATGTTCCTTTTTCATATAAACGGCATTTGAGAGTTAAATTCCTATTGTTTTTGAAGGAAATAAAACTTTATTGCAGATGGAAATGAGGGAATGAATGCGGGTTCATGTCCAAGTCGTGCTGAATCGTCTCCGATGAACACAAGCACAATTTCACTCGTTCTTCAGAATTATTTTCACACAGATCCCAACATAACAACAACTTGTGTGGATAACTCGGCTCCATTAATTAGTATGATGAAAACTTGTCAAGAAGCAGCTGGAAAGCGATGGCCAAACTTCATTGCTGTTGATTATTACCAGGTATGTGTGGTCGTCATTTAACAGTTCATAGAACTTTCAATCAAGTAGTGTATTAGATTTTAGTAGGGAGGGAGAAACAAATTTATTTATTTTTGAAATATTCCCAAGTTCATTGTGTTATGTTGGTGTAGAGGAGTGATGGAGGAGGTGCCCCAGAAGCCATAGACGAAGCAAATGGTCATCTGACTTGTGGATGTGCCAGCATAGCCTATTGCAAGGTTAGCCAATCCACTGTGCTAACTAACTAGTATTGGATTAGATCATAAGACTATGGAAACAAATAGTTCATCTAAATGGGGCGGGGAGTGGTTTACAGCTGCTTTTCTCTTCTCCTAGGTTGGATGATGTTTTCATGCTTTTCACAAATCAAAAATCTTGCAGCTCTAAGTTGTAGTATAATTTTTATATTTCATCTTTTTTAGAGCTGCTGGGGTAGGGTCATGTGTCTATTAGGAGCCAAATCCCATAAGAATGAATAAGAAACTTATCCTTTTAGCAATGATCCACTAATCATCTAATTAAGCAGTTCAATGATCCTGACTGATATTGCAGGCAAATGCAACATTTGGCACGTGTGACACCCCTGGGCTTTCACCTCCGCCGCCAACAGCACTCACAGCTGCTGCACCACTGTCCAAGAGTGCCAGCAATGCTTCTTCTGTTACTACACTGATACAACTTCATTGGTTGATGGGGACAGTACTTAGTAGTATAATGCTGTTTCTATGGTTATCAAGTTGCTGAAGAAGGGGTCTCTCCCTCTCCTCTTATTCTTTTCTTTATACGTAAAAATGAGATTTTTGATGACCAAAATGTATAATTGTTCATACATTTCCAGTATGGTTGGTGTGTATTCAATATCTTGATGTAAGATTAATCAAGTGAGCGGCCTTGTGTTTCACTTTTTCTGTACTATCTTTCAAAACATCCATGGTCAGTGGTGTAATTAGTACTTTATTTGATTTAGATTAATAAATAAAAAAGGAACGACGCCTGAGAGATTCGAACTCTCGCGGGGAAACCCCATGTACTTAGCAGGCACACGCCTTAACCACTCGGCCAAAGCGTCTTTTTAACTAACAACTACATAGTTCAAATTTTGTTTATTTCTTTAAAAAATAGAGGTCTAATTCAACTTTTTCAAGTTTCGCACATAATTAGGGAATAGGATTTTTAATTAGTTTACAATAACTATTACTGTTTGTACAAAAATTAAATTAATTAATATTAATTTTAATTTTAAGATTTTGTCCAATAAATTTTAAATTTGATACACTCAGAATATATATACAAATGGTCCATACACACAACTCATCGGTCAAAGCCTCAAAGGCAATATAAACACGGCAAGCAGTCTGAAAAAGTGGCTGAAAAAGTGCCTTTCTAGATACTGTAGCCCTGTATTATAGGGTTCCGTAGAAAATAATGCTACTAGTATCACATCATACGCATATGTATATTGTGCGTCCTGCGTGACATGTATGATTCGCAAATATATGTGTGTACGTGAAGTTTATGTGATTCAAATTATGTGATAATACGATGCTCTCTGTAGATTCATAAACCCAGCTGTCAAACTCTGTCACAAAGGACCTCTCTCTCTCTCTATTCTACTGAAGAATATTAATGGGTAACCACCATGTCACTGGATGGACCCATATAAATGATCCAGATCCAGATCCAAATCCAGTAACTTAACTTGAATGTTCATTGGACTTTACGACATTACTCTGCATATTGTTGATAGGATATAATTTGTAATGATTTTCTTAGAGAAGCAGTAGTTCTCTTCAATAAAAGCAATGATAGAAGAATATTGCAGGTTTTACCTAATAATAATAATTATATATATAAAGCGAGATCAGCAACAACAAAAAAGAAAAAGGAATGCGTGTTTATAAGCAGAAGAAACAGGGATGACCTACAATTTATTATATGGTCCTAGAGACAGCTAAATATGAGAGCCAAGATTCATCGAGTATCCTTAGATTTATTTAGTAGTTATGTAACTGCAGATTAAAAGCAGATAAATATGGTAAAGCTGGCACAAGATGAAACCAATATGATTTGTATTTTACCACTAAATACGGAGTATTAAGCTAAAGACCCAATGTGGACTGAAAAACATTGTAATGTATTGTATTATGGTTCATCCGCTGAACCATCTCTTTTATTAGACTAGAGTACCAAATGAATCATTTATGAATGCTACTTCGCTGCATAACTCAGTAAACAGTGGGAAGCTATAAATATATATATATATATATATATATATATATATATATATATATATATATATATATATATATATATAAGGTGGAGCACATAGTTTATCCCATATCTGGATAGAAATGGCATGTGTGGAGGAGACTTTCAGGATAAACAGAACCAATAATATAACAGACTTTCCAAAATTAAGACTTTTTACTTGAGCATGGAGAACTTCTTATTGTCAGTCTTGATATATTCATCTTCCTCTGTTGGAATGCGTACTTGAGTTTCTTACCCGCTTCCTTCACCTGCTTCTTTCACCTGCTTCTCTATAGATTCATTCTTAGTATCATCAGAATTTGGTACCCTTGATCCAGCTCTTCGGTCCTAATATAAGAAGATGGGGACAATTTAATTCAACAACACTGATGGCAGCATTTTGGGACTAAATTATTATATATGAATAACATTATTGACTTTATATTCATCAGCTAAAGTACTACTCACAATAGTTAGTTGTTATGAAAGAGAGTAATATTAGTGCATAGTCTATAAAAGTGCATACCCCTACAGTTTATGGCAGACTTAAATTGATATTTTTGTCAATGTGCATCAGTGCATTACTAGTATGTCATAACTTTAAAGCATAACATTCATTCATTGGACAAATCCACGTTATGGTAGTGGAAATTTATTTTCAGTATACCCGCTCACACAAGGTAAGCATTTAATGTTAACTAAGCAAGTCTCTAGAACAGAATAGCACACATACATTGTAGAGGGACTCTTCAGCTTCAAGCATATGAACAACATGCCCCATCTTTGGACGCTTCTGACTATTCGGGTCAACACAACGCAAAGCTACTAGAAGTGCTCTCTTCAATGCCCTCGAAGAAGGCTTCTGCGGAAGCTTTGGATCCAAAACTCCTTCTGAATTCCTGTTAGAAACCATCTGCTTCAGCCAGTCGACTAAGTTCACCTGAGATATCCCAACTTAAAATGAAAAGCAGAAGAAAAAACACCCTCAACAGCTACAAATTTAGTTGTATGCATGTCGTTAAAGTGATTCAAATTTATATAAGTTTATCAACAGCTACAAATTATTATGGTAAATTAGAGAAAACCTCGTCTGGAGGTCGGCTGTAGTCAACTGGATTCCTCCCAGAAATTATTTCCATGATAAGAATCCCAAAGCTATATACATCACTTCTATCATTCAACATGCCTGTACTGGCATATTCAGGAGCTACATAGCTGCAAAATCAGACACATGAAGTCACAAACACAACTCAGAGAGAGATGCACAAAATAGAGAACGAGAATGAGAGAAGTCAGACCCAAATGTTCCCATGACGCGGGTTGTAATGTAGCTCCTCTCTGAGCCAAGGAGTTTGGCAAGTCCAAAATCCGAAACCTTTGAATTCCAGTGCTTATCAAGTAAAATGTTGCTTGATTTTATGTCCCGGTGAACCACTTTTGGTTCCAGTCCCTCATGAAGGTAAGCTAACCTACACAATTATAAGTTTATGATTAACAAACTGCACTACAGAAGGACAGAATCAGCAAACAACTTAAAAGTAATTGTACCCTTTTGCTGTTCCGAGAATGACATTCATCCGAATATCCCAAGTAAGAGGACTACAAGGCCCAACCTCCCCATGAAGCCACTGTTCTAAGTTCCCATTATTTACATACTCGTATACAAGAATCCTACATCAGATGTAAACAACATGTATTAGTAGTTAGTTCTGTACATTTCCAATAATCCAATTCAGAAATTCACAATTTAAAGCCATGCCTTCAGCATACACACCATTTCTCTGGCTTATTGTACATCAGCAAGAATTAAAATTAAAATGTTGACAAAACATGGTATTAGTCTATAAGCAGATTACCTATGTGCCCCTTCCGCGCAGTAGCCGAGCAACCTCACCAAATTCTTATGCCGAACCCGTCCAATTGCTTCGACTTCAACTTCAAACTCCTTCTCAGCTTGTCCCCTACCGAATTACAGATATTTTAATAACCACTTGTGAGATACCACCAATATATTAACACACTCACTTTTAATTTTAATTACAATTCACATTTCATTTTCTCTGTGTGCATCATATAAACTCTAAATCCCAAATCCATATGTTGAATTGCACCAAGTAGCTAATAATAATAAAAAAGAAAAAGAAAAAGAGTACCTATTATTGAGCAAGTTCTTGACAGCAACTTGAGTGTTGTCCATCAATACACCATGGTAAACAATCCCATAACCCCCTTCCCCAATCACATTTTCATGCGCAAACCCATTGGTGGCATCCTCAAGCTCTCTAAGCGTATACCAATGTCCCCACCCCAAATGAGAAACCTGAGGCACCACCATAGCCACCTGATGATCACCCGATTTAGCCTCACCGCTAGTCCCATTAGAAGAAGGGCCGCCAAACTTTTCTGCAGGGTACAAAATCCTATGATCCTTCCCAATATCAATCTGAATTCTCGGATACCCAATCTGGCTTTCCTCCTCTGGCTTCAAAAGCAAAGCCTGCTGCTCGATACCAGGCAATTGCTCCGATTCCTGAGAATTGGGATGATCCACTTGGATATCCCTCGAAACATTTGGGATTGTGGGCGGATGATTAGAGCCTTTTTTGTTCTTGAGGGTGTTGTTTCGTTTTGAAGTGAGCCATAGAGAGATTATGAATAGAACAAGAACAAAAGCTGCTCCAACAGAGACACCCACTACGACCCACAAACTGAGGCCAAAAATGGAGGTTTGCTGATCGTTCATTGATGAGGTTTTATGATCAGACATTGAAATAGTTTGAACTACCAAGAAAAATGAAGTGGTGATTCATTTAGAGCAGCGTGACGTGAAGATGAATGAACGTACCCACTCAGTCTATATAGATAGAGAAGAGAGTAAAGAAAGAGGAGAGAGAAAGATGTATGGAAATAAGCAGCTGTCATGATTTGATAGAACTTTGGAATCGGACTATCCCCCACTGGATTTGGTATGGACTCGAGCTGGTTGTGGGGTTTACGGCTTCTTTATTTAGGTACGTTGATTTAATGCCGCGGTCCCGCGTGGCACGTTATGATTGAGAAGCGGAGGATAGTGAAGAATGGAACTGCGGAGGACAGGATGTTAACCTTTGATGTCAATTACTCTGCTGCTTACATCAGCATGTAAAAAATGGACATTTTGTTTGCACTAATGTGAATGGGTGGGACCGAATTTTAAAAGGGACAGTGCAGCAGGCTACAATCTTGTGTGGACGAATCCCAATGTGGAAAAAAAGGCATATGCCTTATTAGATGATAGTACTAGTTGCTTCGGACAGTAATACACCGTACCACCACAGACCATCCTATCATATCATATACTACTATACTACTCCGTATACATATAAATGAATCATTTTTGGTGGAAAAGACAAAAGCTAAAAGTAGTAACCTCCACTAAGGTAATCAATTAAAATATAGTGATGGACACAATTTAGATAAATATTGCAAGGGCCGTGGGTGGGGCCTTGAAAGAGTAATTTTTTCACCCAAAAAGTAAAAACATTCATGTAAGGATATTAATTTAACCTTTTTATTATTGTTGTTAGTATAATAATAATATATAGTATGTGGCAATATTTTTAATAATAATAATACTTGATCCTTTCAACACGATATTTGTTATTTTGATAACATTATCAACCGTCTTAAGTAAATTATTTAATTTAGAATCTGTGTGATTCTTTTAATCAACCATTCACTAGTTATTTTTATTTGATTAATTAATCTGATTTGCAATATTTTTAATTATGCACTATAAACCCCAAAGCATTAGGATTCGGGTTAGGGTTAGGGTTAGTATATCCACACATGAAAATATGGAATCCTTCAGTACTCTCATAACAAAATAATGCCCAGGGTAGAGTAGGATCGTTCCTATTTTAATTACTCTCCATCAGCTGCTGAAGCTATTATGCTAATTAAAAAAACTAATCCTATGGTATAATCACTCCAAAAATATGCGATTTAGATTAATTTGCATCAATTTTATTCCTCTTAATTGCAAGTAGCTTTGATTTCGAAATAATAAAACACAAGTTAATTAAGTTAGTATTTTTTGAATCTAAAGGTATAATTTGACTTCAAAAAAAGCTCAAGGACGGAGTATATAAAGTAGATGTCAAAAAAATTATGGGTTACACATAAGTTTTATACTAATAGTAATACACAATAAACGTGCACTAGCTGATTGATAATAGCGTGACTAGTTAGTTACCAGATAATTCATTTATGGTTTCATATTTTGCGTTGGCTTTAAACTCAATAAAATTCAAATACTTCGTCCATTTCAAAATATACGATTCAGTTAATTCAAAACATTTTTTAATTAAAAATTAAAGTCATTCAACATTTAAAGTTTGAAAATAATAAATCTTTAACTAATTTACAATTTTATTAGCTAAATCTATATTAATTTTTATCAATTTGAGCTTGAATATAACTTACATAAATTTCAAAAAGTCAATATTAATTTTATTTTTTCAAATGGATAGAAGAATATTACAATGTTTGTTTGATTATTGAGCTTGGAATATTGAACTTGTTTGTTTGAATTGTTATTGGTAAACCATGATTCTTACTCTAATTCAAATGTGGTTATAAAGCTATACTGTAGTTGATGTACGAATTTTCTAAGAGATCAGTCCAAGAACATGGACTATCCCAAATGTTTTGGATAAAACACGTAAGTCTTGTGTCTTGTGTGATATTAACACTAAGCATCTCCACTATTTGGGCCTAACCTAAGTTAATAGCCCAGGATGCTGACGGAGTTAGTTGTAATAAAATTCATGAACGCCAGCCCAGTAATTTGAACTGGATAGTTGAGTACCCGTGATTGGGTTTATAACTTTAGATTTTTTGCTGGTACAAACCGTTATTGGGTTTTAAATGTGACTAAAAATTACTACTAACCACAGCATTTGGCGCAGCAGTAAACTTCGACCTAGGGTGAACCGTAAATCCGGGCATTCTGGGATCGATTTTCGCCTGCAACAAGTGTGATGACCAATTAACCGTGTGGCCACGGATAGCACGTTTCAGGGCGGAGCCATGTCTTAGGCCGAAAGTCAGGTCCGGGGTGGAGAGACTTAATCCGACTGCCGTTGGAAAACTCCACATCATCAACAACAACAAAAAATTACTACTCCCTTTTCGAGTTACAAAATTCGTAAATATTAAAAGCATATTCTTATTCTATGTATATTCTCAATAATAATAAATTATTAATTTAATAGTACAGTATAATGATAAAATTAAATGTCATTTATGCTAATATTACAAAAATATAAAATTATTAATTTAATAGTACAGTATAATGATAAAATTAAATGTCATTTATACTAATATTACAAAATATAAACTCTTTTCCGAATAAAAAAGTAAACCAAGACTTTCTTTTTGTGAACACGAAAGGGTAATATTTAATTTAGTATACGCATACCACGGTGTGTAATCTCATTGGTTCAACAATCAAATTACAGGTAGGGGTTGTGCAAAAAAACCGATATTTTCGGTTTTTTCGTTTTTTCGACCGGTCCGAACCAGTCGATTCGGTATAAAAAATCGATTCAATACCGGTACAAAAAAATCGGTATATACCGGTTTTTTGGTACCGGTTTCGGTACCGAACTTTTATGATTCGGTAAAAACGAACCGAACCAGTATATACCGGTTTTTTAATTTTTATTATTAATAAATAATTAATAATAATAATACTAAAAATAATAATAATATTAATAAAATAATAATTATAATAATAATAATAATAAAATAATAATTATATTAACATTCAGTTTTTTCGATAAAAAAACGGTACTGAACCGATTCGGTATACCGGTCCAACCGGTACCGGTATCGGTACTGAAATTTAGCCAATTTCGATACTGATTCGGTTCAGTACCGGTCCGATTTGATCCGATAAAAAACGGTTGCACACCCCTAATTATAGGTGACAAAATATAATTTGTAACGTAACATTTCGTAATAAAAACTTACTTTGAAGTATAATTATAAACACCATATAGTTGAATTATTTAAAAACGGAGGCAGGGACGCCCCTCCCCTCGCCTCCCCACGCCACCCCACCCCACTCCACTCCACTCCAATCATATAAAAATTCTTTATACTCCTTTCATTTTTCATTATCGTGGGAATTTTAAATTCTCACGGAGAATTTATGCGGTGATAAATTTTTTGTGATTTAAAATAAATTTTTTAATTTTAGTTATATTTAAATTAATACATACATAAAAATTAATCAATTTTTAGTGCTTATATGATAAAAATAATAGAATTCAAATAATAATAATATATACACTCACTGACATATATTTTAATTATGTAATATATAGTATTATAAATATTAATTTAATTAATATATAATTATTCGAGGGTGGTACGACCCGTACGGGACAAGACAAACAAGTATCATTCCTTTCCCATCTCATAAATAACATTGGGGGATTCTTCATTCCCGTCATCATCTCCGTCAAAGTTAAAATCACCATTCTCATTCGAAATGGGGCGTGGAAATCATTGTGGAGACGAGGCAAATTGTCGTCCCTATCTTGAACTCCTTAATTTATCTTCTCTCTTACAAGTGGTAAAAAGAAAAATACCAAACAAATACATAAGTTTTTCCTTTTCTTCTGTTCACTCACAACTCTAATTTTATTTGATTGCACACATTAATAATACAAGCACGATATTCGTGTAAGGCACGGACAAACATATTAAATAGTTGGTGAAAATATGAATTTATTATATATCTACAAAATCATGATTTGGATCATTAGAATTATTATTATTTAGATAACATATAACCAATTTTTGGTAGTGAATTTATCGTCGTACATTGAAATAAATTTAAAATAATACAACATAATATAAATTTTACTTAACATAAAACTAATTACAAAATACTATCAAGTATAAAAATTTTATGTTGAAATTATAAATAACTTTATATTACAATTAGAACAAAAAAAAGTACTCACCTATATTAAATATTTCAAAAAAAAGGAAAAAAGAAAAAAGATAACCACTTTTCTTGTTTGTCTTCCTTACATTCCCTGTTTCTCATCCAATCCCCAGTTCCGTTACCTCTCATATTGCATCCAAACTTCCCCCTTCCCCTTCCACTATCACTTCCCCAGTTCCTTTTTCTCGTTACAACCGATCAAAATCAACGCCCAACCAAAACTTCACAACACAACATAATATATTAAGATTGTGTTTAATAAAATTAAATGTTAAGATCTGAAGAGTTAAGACGTCTGAATAATATAGAGTGTATGTTTAAAATTGTATCTGAATGCAGAAATATTGTTTGATAACTAATTTTTTCAAAATGTTTTAATAACGGTATTTTATCATTTTAACCCTCTAAGCTATTTAAGCAAAACTTGTTAAAATACGCTACTTGATTTTCTTTTAATTTTAATTTTACGTCAATTAAATTATTTTCAATCTCAATTTCATTGAATCAATAAAGAATCACCACTTTCTCTCTTTTCAGGAAAGCTACACATACATATACAGATAGAGAAGAACTAGTAATCAGAGTTTATCTTGAAAAGTGAGATGGTGCAAATTATACCGATGATATCGTGGATTTGTCATTCTCTCTCCTCCTTTAGGTTTTCTTCAGCTACCTCTTCTTGATTCGGTAGTGTTTCTCTCTCCTCCTGTAAATTTTGGGGATGTATAAAAAAAAGATTAACTTCTGTCTTCAATCAGATATGGGTACAGTATTTTTCGTCGGAGATGGTGTGAGGAATGGGTTGAACCTCACCGGAGATGGTAAATTTCTACTTGCAGATCAAAGAAGTTGGCGAAGGCGATGACTGAATTGTGTATTGTGTATTTATTAAAGGGATAAAAGATAAATTTTGTAATATTGAAGAGGTTAATTTTGTTCTAAAAAATATAAACTCATTCAGACCTACCTCTACATGGTATAGATTTAATTTCATATCTTACCAATTAAGAGACATTAAAAGGCAATTTTTTTTTACCAAATAAGTTTTTCCTATGACCGAATCAGAGGAATATCCATTAAGAGAAATTCAGATGTAAACAAATACAACCTAAGTCAATATTATATTGTTAACAAGGTGGACCGTTAAGAAGTCTGATGAAGTTGGAGAAATTATTGTACTTTAAATAAATTGAAAGTAGAAGGTGAGAAAACTCTGGTGAATTTCACACCACAAAGTTGTTATCGTGGAACTCAAAATCATTAGAAACGGTGTCGCCGCCTCTGCCTTTTTCATTGTTGGTCGCCGTAGCTTCGTCCATATTAATCTTCAATATGTTGTCATCAATTTTAATTAGTAGTCATAACTAATATTTCCACCCATTATTTCTCATTTTTTCCGGTCTAATTTTCATCATTTTTATTTTTTTGATATGATTCTCTCATATGTCACAACAGTAATTTATTTATATGCGTGTATAACTATATACATGTTAATTTGAAAGAATAAATAGTTTTTGAAAGAATACTATTATGAAACTATTCAATTTTACAATTCAAATCAAAGAGTAAGATTTGTTACGAAGGAATAACTCTTCAATTTTTCAATTCAAATTCGACCGTATGACTCATACAAAGAATATGACTAGTTGTATTTTAACATATTTAACATAATTGAATTGAACTTTTGTCCAAAACTAAATTAATTTAATCAAAACTCAGTCAAATTAAAAAAATATCCATTTAACTCATTTGACGGATGAACTCATGACTTGTTATTGATAGGGATTGATGAGGGAAGGTAGATAAGGGATCCAATACCAATACTTAGTCAGTCCCTAAAAACGGATTTAATTAACTAATAAAATGACATGAACATTATTACTACCGAATGAATTATTTTTAAAACGGAATAAGTTATTTACCACAGAAAAAATAATAATAGGTTGTCACACTGAACAGTGAATATCCAGCGTTTATCTCCACGGGTATGGCGTATGGGTCAAATATATATATATTTTTTCCCAATAGGTCGACTTTAGCTTGAGCCTTGAGCGTAAGACTCATTTTGGCGCGAAAATACAGAGTTCACTTCCCGCCATTTATCAGCATCCGATCAGAATTCCATTCCCTCCGTTCAAAGTGAGATCTAGTGCGTGAGACAGAGAGTGAAAGAGAAGGATGGCAGACGATCAACCCTTACGGCGGAGGAGCAGAAGAGCTGATGCGGAAGCACGTGCGGGTGCTCTAGAACGTCTCAAAGCTCTCCGCCGCGACGGCCGCCGATCCGAATCCGGCGGCGGAGGTTTCCAAATAAAGGTTGCGGATCCAATTTACGACACTGTAGATGAAGATGAGTACGAAACACTCGTCGCAAAACGCCGCCAAGAGGCCCAAGAGTTCGTAGTCGACGATGATGGGCTCGGATATCGCGACGAAGGCCAGGAAGAGGATTGGTCCAAAGCCTGTGGGCCGCCATCGTCGGACGAATCCGAGGGAGAGTCAGAGAAGCCGAAGAAGAAGAAACCGGAGAAAAAGGAACCCCCGCCGAAAAAGCCATCTCCACTTTCATCTGCCGCGGCTTTAATGGGTAAGCAACGACTCTCTAATATGTACACTTCTTCGGTTTTTAAGAAAAGTAGGGATGAAAAGGCGAAGAATGTGTTGTCTGATAGTATTGTTGATGATGTTATTGCTGAATTTGCACTGGATGAGAATGACAGGGAGAGGAGACGGAAAGGGCATTTGAATTTGTCAAAAAGTTTGACCCCAAGTAGCTCAATTACATCAGTTAAGAGTGAAAATTTATTTGTTAATGGTGTTGATTTGAAGGTTAGGCATGAGACCGGAAGTGATTTTAGTAAAAATTGTGAATCCTTGTCAATTAATTTGCCAGAAAGTGATATAGCTGGGGAGAATAATTTAGAGAAGGTATTTAACGAATCAGAGGACTTGAATTCTGAAATGAGCAACAATTCAGTTGTGGAATTGTGTGATTCTTCAATAAAGAAAAGTGTGGCTGAGCAGAGTCTGTTGAATAACAGTGAAGTGAAGGTAGAGCTAGAGGTTAAGAAGGATTATGTTCTTAATGCAAAGCTAAATAAAGAGGAGAAGGATCCGGCATTTAGTGCAACTGCTCGATGGCAGGCAGTAAGGTCTGGAGGAAATGGGAATGCAGCAGAGGCAGACCCTAGTTCAAGCTCTGATGAAAAACCAGAATTTGAAGTGGACGCTGATGGGTCATTGCCTTTCTACATACTTGATGCCCATGAGGAGTTTTATGGTGCTAATGCAGGCAATCTCTATCTTTTTGGGAAGGTATGTTGGCATTGGAATGTTGTGTAGTCTCTTTGATATTTCCCTGCAAAGTCAAATCATCAACTAATTTGGAACATAGTCTATATCAATTACTTATTTGTAACAAGATATGTTGCAATTATATATCATACACCTTTTTTTTTGGTCAGCTGCAATTTATTTTGGTAGTCATTTCAGATTTTTGTAGCTTTAGCTATGTGTGTAAGGATACTAGTTTTAAAATTGTCTTAGCAAGGTGCGGGCGATATTCTTTATCAAGAGTTTACATGAAAATTTTGACCTTTTATGTGGGTTAAAATTTGGTTTACACCATCATTGGCTAAAATATACGGAGTTTGAGTGCATAATCCTGATACTTTTGTTTGTGTTTACTAAGAGCATGTTTATCACATTTATTGGACTAAAAAGATGAATTACCTTATTTAATTAATTGAGGATTTCAAATCCTTATCTCTTGTCTTCATGATTCTGTTATATATTTTTGACTGGCATTTCACGCATTTTCCTCGGTACAATAATACCAGGCCATGTGCACTACTCAGTTCCCACGACTTGTATCTAAAGCTTTTGTTTTTGTTCTTTTATCCTGGTTTCCATCTACTGCCTGAAACTCTGGCCATCATATTTTGAACGAGGCATTTTTGAGCTTATACTGAAGTTTAAATCTTGCAAAACATCTGTGGTGTTTTACTATGAGACGATTGCTTTTACTGTTTTAGCTTCAAACATGCATCTGGGTGTGTCCTTTGCATTCCTTAATATTAGAAGATAAAGTCAACAAGAAAAGAAGGTTTCTCATTTCAAGATGGTGGAAGGACTTATAAATTTTCGGATGTAAAGAGTTATCTTGACATTTGACTATTTCATTGCAATTCAGGTTAAAGTGGGAAATACTTATCAGAGTTGCTGTGTGGTTGTAAAGAATATGCAGAGATGTATATATGCAATCCCAAATGGTTCTATGTTTCAGAATGACACAGTTACAAAGCTTGAGAGAGACGTTGAAGAGTCTAAAATTTCTCCTACAACTTTCCGCACTAAGCTGCATGTAATTTTCCTAATTCTGTCTGTATATCGATATTAGTTTTCTACCTGTTGATTAATAGCCTTTATTGGGCTCTTTTCTTAGGATATGGTATCAGGACTGAAGACTGATATAGCAAAACGGTTACTTGAGCAAAATGTGTCGAGTTTTAGCATGGCACCTGTTAAGGTTTGCTCATTAATCTATCTGATGAGTTGAAAGTGCAGCTCTTGCCCACTTATATATGATTACACATTAACTTTGCTAAACTACTTTTCCTTTTTTCCTACTGTTGGTTGCTCATTCATTGTGTTGTTTGTATATTTTCACAGAGGAGCTACGCATTCGATAGACCTGACATACCTACTGGGGAGAATTATGTCCTCAAAATCAATTATCCGTTTAAGGTATATTACTCATTTCATCAAATGATTCAGTGAGGTTACTAGGCTGCTGAATTTCTGTGATCAATTTATAAAAAACTTTTATAATGTATCAAAATGGGATTTATAAATCTCATACTGCAATATTACTATTATAGTTGTATATATTTATTTTTGGGGACAAGTATCATTGTTGTATAGACTATATGCGGAATGATCTCCTTCAAGTTACCGGTTGTGGTTCTGTCTCTGTAGGACCCACCACTTCCTTCGGATCTTAAGGGAGAAACTTTTAGTGCTTTGCTTGGAACTCATTGCAGGTAAGATATTAGAGAAGAGTTCTCATGTACATATGTATTCTAAATTGTGTCATTGTTGCAAATGTGAGCCTATTCTAGTCAAAGATTTAATGCTTTAGAAGTCTAAGCATTGGTTTTGCATTTTGCGAGTTTCTAATTCTTGTGGAACCGTTTGTGCCATGCTCCTGATTGAGGACTCGTTGAAGTTCACTTTTGTTGGCTTCTATAGGACTGAAAATTATCATTGTTAATAACTGGTAGTTTAAATATTTATTATACATGTCAAGCTATACAATTGATGCATTCACATTTTGATAGAATAGGAAAACTGATCAATATCAATAGTGCAGTGCTTTGGAGCTTTTTCTTATTAAAAGAAAGATAAAAGGACCTTCCTGGCTATCAGTTTCAAAATTCTCTAGCTGTTCAGCTCCTCAGCGTGTAAGGCTTCTGAAATAGTTTACCTTATTATTTGGGAAAGCTTCGGCACAAGGTCTTATTATGAGTTCTTTGATTAAGATGAATGTTTTACATTCTGGCAGGTAAGCTGGTGCAAGTTTGAGGTTACTGTTGATTTATCCAAGAACATTCAAGTTTCAAATTCCTCAAAGAGTATTGCAGAGATTCCTCCAGTGGTTGTTACAGCAATAAATCTGAAAACTGTCATAAATGAAAAGCAAGTAAATGAAATTGTCTCTGCATCTGTCATATGCTGTCACAAGGCGAAGGTATTAAACATTTAGTTTGGTACTAGTGTTTATTTGAAAGCATATACTATGGATATATATGCAGGGACATTGTTATGCTAGAGTTCATCTGCTGCAAATTGTTGTTTGAGCAGTAAAACTTCAATTTTTAATTATATCGCATTTAATTCTAGTATTATGTAAAAGTAGTTACTAATTGCATGGTTGAACCTTTCAGATTGATACCCCGATGTTAGCCTCAGAGTGGACAAGACCTGGTATGCTTGGCCATTTTACGGTTGTGCGTAAGCCTGAGGGAGACATATTTCCGATGGGATTTACGAAAGAGGTTAAAGAAAGAAATTCAAAGGCTGGTTCAAATGTCATTGGTCATGAAAGCAGGCACGTTCTGTTTGTCCGTTGTTAATTTTTTTCTATCTTTTTCTTACTTTCTTTACCTAGACGTGAAATTATTTGGTAGTACTTTTCCCAAATTCCAGTTATTGAACCCACCCTCACCCTTTGCCTAATTTGCAGTGAAAGAGCTTTATTAAACCGTCTGATGACTGAATTACACAAATTCGATAGCGATGTACTTGTTGGGCACAATATATCTGGGTTTGACCTAGATGTTCTCCTTCACAGAGCTCAGGTGGGAATACTAGGATGTGCATTAAATGAATTAGTATAAATTTGTGCATGTTTTCTTTGCTGTAGTCTTGTTTATTTGTAAGAAACACAGAGAACCTGCTGGCAACAGTGTACCTGTAATAGCTATGGTCCCTTGTGCCAAATTTTCATCTGAAGACCATAAAGATGGGCTTGAACTGCTGACTGGATGCAATTCCTATGCAGTTTGCATGCACCAAAAAGTTCATGGGAATACCGTCCTAAAATAAAGTTCATGGAGACATTGTTTCACTTACAAGTTGACTACTCAAGTTTGTACTAACTACAAGACAAATATAAAATTCTTCTATACAATTTTTCCTACTTTTTCTTCTTCCAAAACAGTAAAATTCAATTTTGGAACTGGTATCACAGCATTTTATGTTCGGATAGGTCTAAGCCTATCGTGTGATTATTCAAATACATCTTTCTGATTCGGCATCCACTAATGCTTTGCCATTGTCCATGAGAAATCCATGTAAAACATGTGATTATGTGGTTATGCAGGCTTGCAGAGTGCCTAGCAGTATGTGGTCAAAACTAGGTCGTCTGAAGCGCTCTGTCATACCTAAACTTACAAAAGGAAGCACCATTTTCGGGTCTGGAGCGAGTCCAGGGATCATGTCTTGCATTGCAGGCAGGCTCTTATGTGATACTTTTTTGTGTTCTCGTGATCTTTTAAAAGAGGTATAATACATTAGCAGTACGCAGTATTACGAATACCCTGATAAAGTTTGATTCTCAGATATAAAGCATTCTTCTTCCAGGTTAGTTATTCTTTGACACAACTTGCAAAGACTCAGCTGAACAAGGATCGAAAGGAGATCGCTCCACATGATATTCCCCAGATGTTTCAACGTTCTGAATCCCTTGTGGAACTTGTAGGTTCTACTGGCTCTACTTGCTCAATTCTTTTGCTTGTAATTCAGAATTAGTATGGATATTAAAGCATAATATACAGTCTCGGTCCTTTTCTGTAACAGTTCAAAAATTAAGAGCATTTGGTAACTCTACTTGTTATAAGCTCTAGATTCACAAGTTTTTGGCCCCAATATGCTTTTGATGTAGTTGATTTGATTTGATTTCATTTTTTTTAAGTTTGTCGAATAGGATGCATCGTTTATGGATGGGTCCATTCTCTACAGCATAACTTTTTAAACTTTTGGTAGATTAAACAATAGAAAAAATTAAATTTGTAAACTTAGGATGCAATTTTTTTTACTTTGAAATTAATTATATTATTTATAGATAAGTGATTCTGAGGGTATTGAGGTAATGTACCAAAAGTGAGCAGAAAATGAAGACTAAATGCATGTTTGATTAAACTTAGAAGTGTCCATTATGCATATAAATACCATTCACGCTGACACACTTCATATTGCTCGGACAAACTAATAGTGAGGTGCTGCATCCTCCTTTGTAGCTTAGTCACTGAGTTTAGCCTTTAGGATATGGTCAATTGATCGACTTTATTACAACTCTGTTCTATGGTGTATTTGCATATGATGTTTTCTTAAGCTATATCTAATTTGTACAGATTGAATATGCTGAGACAGATGCATGGTTATCGATGGAACTCATGTTTCATTTAAGTATTCTTCCTCTCACGCGCCAGCTGACTAATATAAGTGGTAATCTCTGGGGGAAAACTCTCCAGGTAAATCATTTGCAATGTGCTTCCACTAATGCAGTTATGCTAAATCTGTTTCCATGGAAATTGAAACATTTACACATTTCAGGGTGCTAGGGCTCAAAGAGTAGAATATCTGTTGTTGCACGCATTCCATGCAAAGAAATTTATTGTCCCAGACAAGTTTGCTTACCAATCGAAGGAAATAAAAGTGTCAAAACGTAAATTAAATAATGGTGTTGTGGAAAATGGGCGTCATGATCTGGATCCTGATGACCCAAACATTGAGAATGAGTCTCCAAAAAATGACCATGGGAAAACCAAAAAAGGCGCTGCCTATGCTGGTGGTTTGGTTTTGGAGCCAAAGAGGGGGCTTTACGATAAGTATATTTTACTGCTGGACTTCAATAGTCTCTACCCTTCAATTATTCAGGTTAACAATATTTCTTATGCCGTCTCTGCCTTCTTCGTTCATTCAATAAGTACCTTACTTTAGCCCTTTCTTTTTTCTTTTCATAGCATCTTCTAGTTGAACTGATGTTGGTGTTTTTCCAACTCATATGTCGTGTGCAATTTACTTGTTTTTAACAGGAATATAATATCTGCTTTACAACTGTTGAAAGACCTGTAGATGGATCAATCCCGTGTTTACCCTCTAGTAGAAGGACAGGAGTTCTACCAGAGGTAAATCATCTAAGGACATATATGTGTTGATAATTGTTCTAGGAATAGTAAACCATAACCTGTGACTTGTGAGCAACAAGATAGTCATACTTTCCTTCCAATAGATATAGTAAGACATAAATGCAAGTGTAAAATAGTTTTTAAGTTAAGATTCTTATCTTCATGAAAATTGTCTAATAGGTCGAATTCAAATTCAATTGAAAGCATGAGCTTGTATGATAATTTTTAAGCCAAACATGGGGTTATGAGACTTTGACCTTCATGATTGTGTACCTCTCCAAAGCTGATTAATCTTTTAACCATGAAGGCAAATCCAATGGGTGGTCATTATAGTATCTTTGAAAATACCAATGGAACTAATCAGTTTTTGTATTTGTAACATCATACTGATTATATTTTCTTTTCTCCTTTTTTTTTGTTTTGTTTTGTTTCTGTTTTGATAACACTTGCATCTTTGCTGAAGTATGTTTGTACAGGTATTTGTATGTATTTATGGCTAAAGTTAAACGCAATAGCTGCATGCCAAGGTGCCTACTAATATCTAGTGGTTTGGATAAGATCATAAATCATCGTATAAACTATATAATAAGATATGTTATGAGCTGGAGGTACATCTTTTGCTTAATGGATGGAAGTTTTTACAAACTGTGTCCTTTTATTGATGTATTTTGATCGTATTATGTTGGTTCATCTTTCTGGAATGCCGTGGTTAACTATACAAAAGCGACTCAACTCAGTAGCTGATGTATATTCCTATCAACACCATGGTCTGAGTACTTCTACTTACCAAATAATAATGTGCAGACCAAAATAATATCACTCATTAAGCCGACATCTCTTAGTTATTAATGCACCATTGACATTGAAGCATAGCTGACAGCGTATCAATGTGGTTGACTGGATTTTCTTCCGCACATCTTTGCAACTGAGAGCCACCCATACTGTAGTTACTTGCCTGAGATAAACTAGATGTTTGTTTCCTTCAGTGTTTGCATTAAAAATTTCACTATTCATATCTGATGTATTTGTTTGTCTGATGAGGCTTTAGTTTAATTGCTACATTAACCTATGCTGCTGGACGAGGACTGTGGCATATATCTTTATGATGGTTGTCACAAGTTTAAAAAAATAAACATGAGTTGTTATTTGAGATAAGTCGATAGTCATTGTATTTAAGTTTGGAATTGTGGAATGAATATAAAACCACCCATCTAAGTTCAACTACCTATTCCTGAATTTTGGTTACTGTGTTATCCTCAGTGATTCTGTGTTGAAAATTATATTTATGTTGAATATGGTATCTTTTTTATTCTTTCCCTTCAGAAACGGGACATGCTTATTACCTTCCTCACACTTGCATCTTTGTTCTTTTCCTTTTTTCTTTCTCCAATTATTTTGCTCTGTACTCGAGTTTTCTTTTTTCTCATCTTGACTTCGGAGTTCATTCTTGAAACAGAAGTGATTTAAAGCATATTTATAATTACAGTCTGCCATATGTCCTTATCATATGTTCGGCATCTACCAGCTAGATGCATTTCATGTTTACTTGGTATAGATCTGTTATAATAACATAATTTACCAATTGACACACTGTTACATAGTTGCTGAAAAATTTGGTTGAGAGAAGGAGAATGGTAAAGTCATGGTTAAAGACTGCATCTGGTCTCAAGGCCCAACAACTTGATATTCAGCAGCAAGCGCTGAAGCTCACTGCAAATAGGTTTGTGCTTATTCATGGTGCTATTTGTTTAATCTGCCTTATTGTAGCTTTCTTTTGTCGTTCTGATGGTACTTTCGTTTCTTCCCATTTTCCCTATACCTATTATTTGCAGCATGTATGGATGCCTGGGATTTTCTAATTCCAGATTCTATGCTAAGCCACTTGCAGAGCTTATTACACTACAAGTAAGAAGTTTATTCTGGTTCTGGTAATTCTGATGATATCTTTCTTGAGAGGGGAGATGTTGGCTGATGTTTTATTAATCAACATATATTATCGCTGTGCAGGGGAGGGAAATCTTACAAAGTACTGTTGATCTCGTCCAGAACAATCTAAACTTAGAGGTCGCATCTTGGATCCTGATTTTTAGTTTTAACGAATGTAGTCTTTCACTTTCCTATAAGGATTCCTCCTATTTGAAGTGTTAACTTTTATGTCTCCTGAAGCATGTTTGGCCTTGTTTCTACCAGGTGATATATGGTGATACAGATTCGATTATGATTTACAGTGGACTTGATGATATCGCAAAAGCTAAAGCAATTTCAGGAAAGGTCATTCAAGAGGTGGGTTTTAGTTTCCAAATTAAAGATTTCTTGAATGTTAAGATGAAATTTCGTACTCTTGTGCAATGTCCTGTGAAGATGCACGTCTTCCGTCTTTGTTGATTCATTCTTAACCAGTTGTAAGACCAACACATTCTAGAATCTGAAAGCAGTTAAAAATAATAGCTGTGTTTGCTTACATCTACAGTATTCTAAATGAGGGTCCAAAGTATTTCAATAACCCAAAGCGGTTAACTTTGTCAATTGTCTTTCTAGTGGGAAATAAAGACTACTTTGTTAGTGCTGAGTGCTGACAGTTCAGCTGTCAGATCTGATATATATTTAGACTTCTTTTGATATTATGATGGCTTGCACAAGAGAATGCTGCTATTGAAGAAACACTGTAATTTCCCTTTCTATCTGATTTTAGGTCAACAAAAAATACAAGTGTTTAGAAATTGATCTTGATGGCTTGTATAAGAGAATGCTGCTACTGAAGAAAAAGAAATATGCAGCTGTGAAACTGCAGTTTAAGGATGGCAAACCATATGAGGTAAATTTTAAAATTTATGATTTTTTGAAGTTCGTATCTAGTTCGACATAGATCAGTGAATTTGGGCTTTTTGCTGCAGATTATTGAACGGAAAGGCCTTGATATGGTTCGTCGTGACTGGAGTTTGCTATCAAAGGAATTGGGTGATTACTGTTTGAGTCAAATTTTATCTGGAGGGTAGATTAACTTTTGAATCCATTTTTCCTTTATTATTAGTGAAGTTCTGGTGTAAAAAGACCATTTATGACTTCTAAATCCTTACCATGCATGTGGCTCTTATATTTACAGGTCGTGTGAAGATGTTGTTGAGTCAATACACAATGCTCTCATGAAGGTCAGAGCATGAGCTTGTACAATTATAATCACCTAAATGCTAAGTTTTAATGTTTCAAATGGTTCTTATATTGTACATGATGCATCAGATCATGTAATAATCGTGTGACACAAATTAACACTTTGAGCTTGAGAATACATTAAAAGTTGGGTTATCCTTTTTTAATAATTGAGATATCGAAAAAGGGACGAGTGCTTTTTGGATTTGCTTTCTGTGGTTTCTATGTGTTTGAAACTACATTAATGCCCAGGTTCATACAATCTTAAATGCGTTTGCTAGTTGTTTTCTCCTGTAAGCAAATTGAATGTGATTCAAATCATCATCATCCAGCAACTCATGCTAATGCATATGTATGAGCACAAAGGGTTGCAAATAGTCGAAAAATGAGAGCGGTTAACCTCAATCATGTTGAATGGCAGTATATTATTGGAAAATTTAATGGATTCTATGTCTGAACATAATGCAGGTACAGGAGGATATGAGGAATGGACTAATAACTCTGGAGAAATATGTCATCACAAAGTCCTTAACTAAACCTCCCGAAGCCTATCCAGATGCTAAAAGTCAACCTCATGTTGAAGTAAGTCCAAGAACCAATATGTGATCCTGCCATATATCTGAATCAACATATTGTTTGTTTCACCATAAATGCTCCCCATCTATCTAATTGAATGAATATTTACTTGGCTGAGTTAGGTGGCACTTCGTTTGAAGAAAAGTGGTTATGTAACTGGTTGCTCTGCTGGCGATACAGTCCCTTATGTAATTTGCTGTGAGCAGGTCTCCAAAAAAGTTCTTTCTCCTTTTCTGTACTTTTTAGTTTCTAAAAAGTTAGCTGCCTCATGTCAGTAAACTCCAGCATATTCCTCGCATATGGAAATTTATTATCTTTTGTGCATTTTCATTGATAGGGGAATAGTTCAAGTACCTCAGCAGGGATTGCTCAGCGGGCAAGACATCCTGATGAGCTGAAAAATGACAATGGAAATTGGATGGTTGACATTGATTATTACCTCGCACAGCAGGTTTTCATTTGTTTGATCCTCAATAAGTATTTGGTGGCTATTGATGATTCTTTTATTAGGTCCTTGTTCTGGCTCTTAAACTTGTGGCTTGATTTATGCAGATTCATCCTGTGGTATCACGTCTTTGTGCATCAATTCAGGGTACAAGCCCAGCACGCTTGGCTGATTGTTTGGGACTAGACTCATCCAAGGTACAGAGCATCTTCTTCTCTCGCATACTTGTATAATCAAATCATGCTTTTGCTATTGTAGATATAATTATCATGAGCAACAATGGATTATTTTTAGTACCAAAGCAAATCAAGTGAAGCAGTCAACAACGATTCTTCCAGCTTACTTTTGTGTGCTTTAGATGATGGTGAGAGGTAATCATTTATTCTCTATAGTTGTAATTGGTATTCATATTGAGATTGTAACAAAATCTTCAGCATATTACAGGTCCTCTTATGTCCAAATGGTCATTTAACTTATTATTATTATTATTTTATTATTTGTACAATCCAATCGATTATGTATTCATTAGAACACAATAGAGAGTGATGCTATTACAACAAAAAGCGCACAGGCACACCATTCTCATCTTCGTAGTGATGCATAAAGAAAAGTATGCTTTGAAGAGTCGAAGCTGCTTGATAGACTGGAATTTTGGAAATTGTAGGTCATTGATGATTGGGGAAAAACCAGCATTTCATTTTGCTTTCAATTCATTGCAACTTTTGATTTGTGATTTTATTTTCTTGCACTATTAACTCAGTATTCATTTTATTATTTGATATAAATTTCCTCTAATACTTTGCTGTGTGCTTCGAATTCTGCTTCTCAGTTTATTTTGATGTCACTTGATTAAGTACATGAATTTCTCTGAAAAGATGAGATACACAATGGGTTCATGTCAATATTGCAGATATCAAGGTTGTGAGCCTCTGGTTTTATCATGTCCCAGTTGTTCTGGCACTTTTGACTGCCCAACTGTGTTCAGTTCCATATGTTCTTCAATAAATGAAAAGCCAAGCGAAGCACAGACCGGCCATGACACGAGCAATTTTTGGTGTAGTTTGCATTGTCCTAAATGCCCAGAGGAAGATGATAGGGGTAGAATGTCCCCTGGATCAATTGCTAACCAGGTAATATCTTGAATTCTTTTAATTGTATGTTAGGAACCAATAGAGGATTCCTTATTTCAACTTTTTAAAAATAAAAGTAAAAACAAATTTCCCAAAATGATTTTGAAAAATTCCAGTTATCTGTTCTACGAGTTAAGATGTGATGCCACAAACAAATTCCCTAATCTGAGCTATTTAATGATTTACGAGTGTGTACTATACTGCTCAGTACCACATGTTTGTTTGAGGTTAATTATTTGCTGAAGGTGTGTCAAGTAGTTAACTACTTGTTTCTATCAGGTCAAAAGGCAAGCCGAAGGATTCATTTCAACATACTACAAGAGCTTAATGATGGTAGTTGTTTTTTGAGTATAGCATCATAATGCTTGTAGTGAATATTAGGAGCTTAAATTTGACCAGAAGTTCTTTAATTTCAGTGTGATGATGAAACTTGCAAGTACACTACTCGTAGTCTGAACTTGAGAGTAATTGGTGACTCTGAGAGAGGCACTGTTTGTCCAAACTATCCTCGTTGTAACGGACGCCTTGCGAGAAAGGTTTTTGTCTTCCCATTAACTCATTTGCAATACTCGAGATCTTTCTTTTTCTATCACTAATAAATTTGGTGCAAATGTGCTTCATCAGTATACAGAAGCATATCTTTACAAGCAGCTTGCTTATTTTTGCCATATCTTGGACACTGTCCGTTGCATTGACAAGGTTAAAATCTCTGTGAATTGGCCTTTGTTTTGTACTCTTGTACCAGCTTTTTGACACATCAGCTCATAATTCTGGTAATTCTTTGTATGCTAACTCAAGTATGTTATGAGTTTCAGATAGAGGCTCACATCAGAATACCAGTTGAGAAAGAGCTAGCTAGAATACGACCTCTTGTTGAATTGGCAGCATCAACAGTACAGAAGATCCGAGACAGGTGTGCTTATGGATGGGTGCAGTTGAATGATCTTACCGTCTCAATTTGATTGTTAGACAACGCCCTTTTTTTTATTAAAAAAATAAAAATACAAACTCAATCTTATCATTTAGACCGCTGCAGTGTAAATATGGAGTGTAAAACCGCTGTTTCCTTGGCCAAAGATTATCGTAATTTTTTTTATTACTAAATTCATTTTATATTTTAATGTCGATGGTTCTTCAACTGTGGATTGACATAGAACTGTGTGAACCCAGCTATCAAGGATTTAAGCTATATTGCATGTTTTTCCGAGAGATTATTTCCTCTTTTTTCCTTTTGTGTGGCTTGTTTCCTCATTGTGGTTCATCTGATTGTTGTTTTTTTGTTGCGCTAGTGTGATTTTGTTGATATTATAATGGTGTACTTGATGTTGATTACACTAATTTAGTGTAATTTTATTGATATTGAAATTTGTACTTGATGATAGATTATGCGAACTCATTGTACTTGTATGGACGTCTATTGATGTCCCAAAAATGTGGGCTTTGCCTTTGGATTCTGAGAATTGAAGAAGAAAAAGAGAGAACGCTACAATGCATGCAGTTTGAAAAAGCATACATTATTCCTCAAACCCAATTGGTAGAAAACCTATATGAATAAAAATTTCTGCCCTGACTACTTGCAAAAAGCTTCTTGAATTTTCTTCTTTAATTGCCCTTCAGTTAGCGGTGTTCCTTCAGTAAATGTACATTCTTACAGGCCACAGAAAATGAATAAAGTCGTACAACTTTGTACTTGCACTAACCTGCACAAGGTAATGAAATGCAGATTTTCATGATTGGAACAAGCAAATATATTGCTTTTATGTTTTCAACTGTAAGGCATGCATATGAGAAATGCATTTATAGAATACCTTACAAGGTTGTAGGGTTCAACCTCCTCATGTGATTGGGACACATTTTCTCCAGTTGGTTGATACAGTGATTCCTGTTCTCCTTAAAAGAGTGGGGGGGGGGGGGGGGTGGTAATTCTTCTCTTGCTTTATCTTCAAGCAGCACAACCAAGTCCATGCATTGTTAATGAAGGAATCTACAAATACTTACTGAGACACAATCCTAAAATATTCAAAAACTCTCACCATGGTTCCCAGGCCAAAAACACTTCAGAAGCTCTTCAACATGCTGTGGTACCACATAAGCACTCTTGGAGTTAAAAGGGTGACGTCATAGAACTCTTTCTCCTACCTGAAATTAATCTTATATTAAGATATGAGAATATGTTTCCTTTAGTTACCCATCCAAAAACAAACAAAAAAGCATAGAAAATAGTCAAATATAGTGTTCTGCAGTTGTCGATGATAACAGTCCTACAGGAAGAAAATTTAAGAGAAGGCAAGGCATGATATAATAAATAGTCCCGCTATGTATTGTGATAGTTTTCTACCCAATTATAATTACAACGTATGTGCATGCACGAGATAAGTAAGAATATACTTCAGGAAGACTACAGACCACTCAGGAATAGCATATATACTTCAACATTAGAACAATCAATTCCGCTAAGATAATCATAGAACAATCAATTGACTTATGAACGTTTACTCTATGAGCAGAGTCATTTAGTATATGGATAATAGGACAGGAGCAATATGTCTTAAATGTAGTTTAAAAGTACCACTACCAAGAAAACAAATGACAGAATATTAGAAAGTTTGTCCTTTTAAAATAGAATCCTAATTGACATGGTAGTACTTCTGCTATTAATGTGATATGAGGGTCAAAATGAAATTTGACAATAGATGAATCAATGATACTGGAAAATTAAGTCTATTAGAATCTTTTTGCATGGTTTATATATCATTCCTCAAAATGGACTGTTTGCATGGTTTATCATACGCATGCCATTGCACCAGAACAATTAACAAAGAAGCTTTGCCGAGACTTTTGAGTGTCAGATTAATATCCTATCTTCATACAAAGTTTTTAATAATGTTTGTTTATGTCAATGAGTTTAGATTGTTATTCAGCTGTATATTTGCATACATGAATTTCTATACACATGCAAACACAGATTATATATATATATATACGGGAGTGATTCATAGCCGCCGTTGGCTATGGATCATTTCCTAGCCAACTAATCTTTTGCCGTTCATCTCAAACAACAACGCCTCATATTAAAATGAGAGAATTCTTCCGGATAGTTTTGTACGTTAAAAAACTCAAAAAGGCAGACCACTCATTCTCTCTCCTAACCCAACGTTTTCTCTTTCTTCAATCAAATTCTAAAATTCAATAACTTTTTTGTTAGATCGTTGGAAAACTCTAGTCAAGATTTTCAAAACAAGATCCACTGTTGATATGTTTTAATGTAATTAAAATGTCAAAAGTTATAACCAAAGCCTACGATAGTGTATTTCAAAATACAAAACTTTAAACTCAATTTTGGTCATTTATCTAAAAAAAATATACCAACAATGGATTTTAATTTTGGATTTATAACAAAAAAAGTTATTGAATTTTAGAATTTGATTGAAGAAAGAGAAAAAGTTGGGTTAGGAGAGAATGAGTGATTAAAAAGTAATCCGCAAGGTTCTTATTGATACTAATCCTCCCACTTTAATTTAAGTCGTTGCTATTTGAGATGAATGGTAGGAGATCAGTTGGCCAGGAAATGATCCATAGCCAGTGGTAGCTATGGATCACTCCCCTATATATATATATATATATATATATATATATATATATATAACTCTGCACTTCCATCCAAGTATTCTGAAATTTTTTCTGCATATAGCATATATATGTTACTTTAAAAAAATAATTGATACACAAAATGTTTAAGAGAAAGCCCTCAAAGTCGTATGTAATCTGCATTATTTTTCACTTTGTTATGTATGCCAGAGAAGATGAATTAATAATTAATTACTGCACAACTGATAATACTGAATTTCTTTACCTCACATGTAGGAGATAAAGATGCCTGGATAAAAGCAATCTCGCCTGCAGGTAATTTAAAGTTAGCAATTAACCTGATGCATTCTTCTAGACCAGCAAAAACTGTATATTCACCGCCAAAGGGGGGTTCTTTCGAAAATATAAATCAAACCTGAAACATACTAAAGAGATTATAATATATACATATATAACCCGTCGCCAGTTTTCTTCTACTTTTTTCAGGCCGTTAGGTTTGCCGTCCATTGTTTATTCAATACTTAAATAATTATAGGCCGTTACAATTGAAGGAAGGAAGGAAGGAGATAATGGAATTACGCAATCATGGGATTGACTCTCATCCATTAACCATTTTGGGCTTTCTTTTACTTGGCGCTTACGACGTTACCTTTTAATTGCTTTTTACGGAGTCAATGGCTCCACTTGACCTTTTTCACTTTCCATTACTCTTGTACCTATGTAATGATACATAACGTTGTTATACATATTGTGGCATATAACATTTATACTGTTCATAGTATCTATCAAGGGCCTAGATTAAAAACATTAATTCGCTGTCCGCTAGAATTTCGAGCAAATTGGTTTATTGAAATTGTCGGACGATTATAGCCCCACACTTACACGAATCGGTAAAACAATTTGGGAAAAATGTTTTGGGTAACAAAACTCAGGATAGAAGCAATTTTTAGCTTCTGCTCACATGAACCCAAACAATTTGGGAAAAAGGGTTTGAATCTGAACTCAGGATAGCCACATCTATATAGTTGCCGCTCACATGAACCCAAACCCGCAATAATCCATTCGGCAACTATTTGTGCATTCGAGACGTTATCGTCAAAAATTTGGGTTCTACAGTTATCAATTGAGCGTAATTTTTAATATTTTTTGTACTGAAGGTTTTGATAATAACAAAGGGAATCATCATTTTCTATCATTTTGTTTTGTATGTAATTATCACTTTCTGTTGCATCTTATTATCTGTAACTCATAGACTACTACAGTATCTCTACGTCAAGGGATTGGACTGGACGAGTGAAGAGTTTCAAAGCAATAGGAAGCATAGGAGATGGTTTAAGGCCTATACTTCACAAATCTGCACCGCAAGTAGCATTTGTCATATCAGTTAGTTGCATGCTTTGATGTAAACATCATTAATAATTGGAATGCTTCACGACTGAAAAAAATTCATTTTCAGAGATATTAGTCATACACCAGTTTTTTTTTAAATATTTTTGAGGATAATAAAGTTATCATGAACAGGATTCCTTTATATTTTTGGAATTCCTTTGTATTTGGATTTGTTTTATATTTGATTTGAAAAGGGTCTGTGATTTGGATTTCATCAGGACGGAACAGGATTTGTAATTGTGATGTATTTGGAACTGTTTTGTATTTGATTTGAAAATGGTCTGTGATTTGGATTTCATGTGTATGGAACAGGACGGAACCGTTTTGTATTTGATTTGGAGATCGTATGTGAACAGGATTTGGAAACAGGATTTGCAGGATTTGAAATGTTGAATCAGTTTTATGGCAGTTTTATGGGGGCATAATCGGCCGACAATTTCAATAAACCAGTCCGCTAGAATTTCTAGCGGACAGCGAATTAATATTTTCAATCTGGGCCCTTGATAGATGTTATATGCCACTATTAGATCCATAGCAATTAAATGCTATGGATCATTGCCCATATATATATATATATATATATATATATATTCTTGCGTTTTTGAATATTGAAAAGGACAATTGGTATTATCCAAATAAAAATGGTGTTGTTAAAATAAATATTTATTTTTAAAATACTTAATTGTAAAACTTGTGAAAATGAGTACTCTAGAGAGAGAAAAGAGAGTGGTATAATTGTTCCTTTTTCTGTATTAATCTTGTAAGTTTGAACTGTTACGATGTTACACTTTATATAAACAACAACTTGCAGACTAAGCTAACTAACTAACTAATCATAAAAGATTAATCTAATCATTTACAATATTGCCCTTATTAAATGTTGATATCTTAACACCCCCCTTAAGTTGGCAGGGCTAAATAGGTTTAGTACTCCCAACTTGGATGATAGAAACTGAAGTTGAGCTGCAGTTTGAGGCTTGGTTAGAAGATCAGCAGGTTGATGAATAGTAGAAATATGAAGCGGAAGGATAAGACCTTGAGAGACTTTTTCACGAATCAGATGGCAATCGATCTCAATATGTTTGGTGCGTTCATGAAGCATTGGGTTTTCAGCTATGTGAATAGCTGATTTACTGTCAGTATAAATAGGAACAGTAACAGGAAGTGAGATCCCAAAGTCTTTAAGTAGAGCTAAGATCCAAGTAACTTCACAAACTGTGTTTGTCATAGATCTATATTCTGCTTCAGTAGAGGATCTAGCAACAGTATGTTGTTTCTTGCATTTCCAAGAGAGTAAAGACTCTCCAAACATGACACAATAGCCATAAATTGATCTTCTTATCATAGGACAAGTTCCCCAATCAGCATCACAAAAAGCTTGTAACTGAAGGAAGCTAGCAGAAGATAAAAGAAGACCTTGACCTGGTGCAGCTTTAAGATATCTTACCAGCTTCATAGCTGCATCCATATGAGCCACAGTAGGAGAAGACAGAAATTGACTAAGAATGTGAACAACATAAGAAATGTCTGGTCTAGTAATAGTTAGATAGATGAGTCTACCAACTAGTCTTCTGTAAATACTAGGATCTGATAAAAGTTGTCCTGTGTCATTACTAAGCATATGTTGATGTTCAATAGGAATAAAACTAGGCTTAGCACCTAGCAGACCTGTGTCAGTAAGAATTTCCAGAGCATACTTCCTTTGATGTAAACAAATGCCAGCAGCAGATCTGGCAATTTCAATTCCTAAAAAATACTTCAAGGTGCCAATATCCTTGACTTTAAACTGGGAATGAAGATATAGTTGGACTTGAGCTAGAACCTCAGGATGAGTGCCAGTGAGAATTATGTCATCAACATAGACAAGAAGAGCAGTGAAAGATTCTTTGTTTTTGAGAATAAACAAAGAATTATCACTAAGAGACTGTGATAGAATATATTTATGTAAATAAATGTAAATATAGCAATAGTCTTTAAATATAGCAATAGTATAGCAATAGTCCTTAAATATAGCAATAGTCTTTGATTAGGGAATAATTGCACAACTGGTGCCTAAGATATTTCCAAGAATCAAGCTTGTAACAACTATATATGATGCTAACTTAATGAATGGAGGAGACAGGGAATTATCCTTCTTTCAGACTGTTTAAAACCATAATGAAACATGGCTGTAGATAATTTGGAAAACCATTGTCTAGGTGCCTGCTTTAGACCATAAAGAGATTTGTGAAGTTTGCACACTGAAGTGGTAGATAACAGGTCTTTAGGAACATGAAATCCAGGAGGCAAATTCATATAAACCTCTTCCTGGAGATCTCCATGTAAGAAAGCATTGGTAATGTCCAATTGAGAAAGTTTCCATCCTTTAATAGCAACAATAGATAAAAGAACTCTAACTGTGGTCATTTTTGCAACACGAGCAAAAGTTTGAAAGTAATCTAACCCTTCGGTTTGAGTGAAATCTTTGGCAACCAACCTTGCCTTATATCTTTCCACACTGCCATCAGATTTGTACTTGACCTTGAAAATCCATTTATACCCAATAATTTTTTTAATGTTACACTTTATATAGAACAACAACTTGCAGACTAAGCTAATCCAGCTAAGCTAACTAATTAACTAATCATAAAAGATTAATATAATCATTTACAATATTGCCCTTATTAGATGTTGATTTCTTAACACTTTTTTTTTTGAAATAAAAAATGAAATGATTCATTTTATTACCGCCGGAATGATTCATTCCATTACAGCTGAAATGATGTAAAACTTGTGAAAATGAGTATTCTAGAGAGAGAAAAGAGAGTGTTATAATTGTTCTTTTTTCTGTATTATTTTTGTAAGTTTGAACTGTTACAATGTTACACTTTATATAGAACAAACAATAACTTGCAGACTAAGCTAACTAGCTAACTAATCATAAAAGATTAATCTAATCATTTACAATATTGCCCTTATTAAATGTTGATATCTTAACATTAATATTTATTATTTTTACAATATAAATTTTATTACGACAATATCAACATTCAACCATATAAAAAGAAGAAAAAAAAGCATATATTAATCTTGTCAACCAACAAATTCTGTCCGTCTTCTCACTAACTGTACAAAAATCAAACCACGTTGAGTAATTAAAATTTTAAAAATATTAAGTCATTGTATTTTTTATTTTTCACATTTTTACTAATGAATCATTGTTTGGTTTCAACATGAAACACATTTAAATACAAGAATTGTATAAGAAAAGTTTCTCTTATTTCCAAAATCCGTTATAATTGGTCCCAATATGTCTTAGAATAGTACTAAAATAAATAAATTAATAAAAATTGGCACGCCTGACTATTCAAACTGGGTACATGACTGACTAAAATTTTACAGGTCTGACTATTGAAAATTAATCATCATGCTTTCTCACAACGTATGTACTGCGATAGAAAATACTCCATTTTGTTTTAAAAAATTTAAACATGCACGGACCGACCGACCGACACGCTCCATTTGGTTCAGAACTCCGGTGAGCATCAAGTACACTTCATAGTAAGTTCAATTCATATCTGGATACAGTGCTGACACATATACGGGAGGATAATCTCTCCGTTTGCGTGTCAGCACTATATTAGGCATGAAGTGAACTTACTATAAATTTTACTTTATGCTAACCACTAGGGATGAAACTATTATGCTGGACCCCAAGATTTGAAAATTTTGTAATGCCCACTTGTTCACTTGTCAAGTTGTTCATGAAGTCGCTTCTGATTGCAAACTAATTTTATTATTAAATTCATTATAATTGCATATTTGTATAATTGGAACATAATATTGTATATGTATTATTCCAATTGAATGATACATAGATTAACTCATTCTTGTGGTGTAGTTAATTGAATTTTTTATTTTTTATTTTAAAATCATGAGAAAATCACATACTATTGATTCATTTTTCAAAAGAAAAAAATCAAATCATGTTACACATCTCTCCTTAACACTGAGCCTAATGTTCAAACATCTCTGTTTACCACTGAACAAGAACACCGTTCTCTAAAATCACCAAGAATTGAAAGTAAAGAATGGAATATTAATTATTTGGAGCTTGATCTTGAAGAACGTATCGAAATATGAAAATATCGTAGTGTGATAAAGTTCGACGAACTTACATCAATTACGGTCCAAATCAATGCATTCTTTCCGACTACTCTTTTTTTGAATATATATTATATTGTTAAATAAAAAATTCGCCCTACCCCCATATCAAATCCTGGTTTCGTCCCTGCTCCAGAACTACAGGTAGGTATTTACAGTCTGCACCACCAAGGACCGGAAAATATAATATGGGGCAAATCATATCATAAGGTTTCTTCACTGTTGATATAATAAACCAATTCCGCATCGGACGGACAGTAAATATGATTATGCAGTTAATTGGAAACAAACAGATTAAGACGTACACATGAATAATTCCATATTCCTCATCAGCAAATATTTTACAAAAGCAAGATTGAACATTAATTTACACCGGCACATTCAGTTCAAACTCAGGTGACATGTTTGATTTACCCACCCTAAGCAACATCTGCAACTGCCTGCAGCGGTTAAAGTTATACCGAGTGCCAGCCTTTTTCTTGCCTAAATGCTTGCTGATAATTAAAAAAAGAAAGCAAACATTAGCCAAAGAAACTAGGTCATGCGTATTGTTGCTACTTGCTAGAGAACAAAATAACATATTACTCTCACAAGTATCTTTCGTTACCCCGTCTAACTGAAGAAAATGAATTGGGTTAGTTGTTGCACGCCTTCTAATCAACTTCTTCCATGGTTGGATGCGTCTCCTTTGAACCTGATGCTTGTGAATCCAAGGGAATGGAAGATGTAGCTTTGAGACACGAATGTAAAAATCTTTCAGCATGTGTATAATCAGAACAAAACACTTCAAAACTTTTATTTTATTTCTTCAAAGTTGAAACAAAAAAAGGCATGCTATACAGACTCTTAGAAATCAGCTTACGGGGTCCATAATATTTGATTGGAAAACTTAAGTTGATCAAGCAACACACCTAAATTGGTCTCGGAATGATCCATATTCAGTGATTGAAAATGCGTGCCCTCCCTGCAAATTTCCTTCAAACCCCAGAGAAATATATATACAGCTGGAATAATTTCTAGCTCAAGTTTATGTTATGCTTGAAGGGTTAACTTACCTCGGAACACGTGTGGAGTCCAAATGGCCTATGTTGAGATGATTCCAGTCCAAATGAAGTTTTTGAGTTGATTATACTCAACAAACTAGTAACCGATTGCGATAACGGGTTCAGGTTATTGCATTGGTTGGGCAGGCTAAATACGGAATTTGTCAGGGTTTCTTGGTTAATGGGTGGTGTGCTTGTCATCTTCAGCACTCCATTCCCCTCGTGCAAACCCATTCTCATCTGGGAGAGTTGGTTTGGCTGCAGCACCCCCGGTAGGCACATAGGATACAGACTTAATCCGTTTCTCATTGTTAACATCTAAGGGGTGAGATAGAAAGTATCAGATAAATGGAACCTATTGTGAAAGAAACAAATTACATTTAATAAACATAAAGCAAAAATATATATCATATTTTATGCATATTAGCTATAAAAGGCTTGAAGGTAAAACAAGCACAGAGATCACCCACCACAATAAATTTGGGAAAACTATCACAAAGGAAAGCTCGCTCCCATAATTCAAGAACTATTATGTTCCACATCCTAGATATTACCCAATTAGTTTATCTCAGAATGATCTGGCTTCGATATGCAAGAACAAATTCCAGTCTAAGGAAACAAAAGGTCCAAATCCAAATGAAACCTTAATGCTCGTTCTGATTTGAATGTGTCTAAATTGAGTTTTCTAGGATTGCTGATCAGTTTATATTAAATCCTGAGTCAATTATCTTTCAAATTCTAAATGAGTCTTCAAAATTAGAAATGAGCAAGTAAAATTGTCTGAAGCAGAGCAGAGCCAATTGCTGAATTACCCAGTTCAAACGAAGAAATTTACTAGACTCAGAGAGCAAGTTAGTGACATAAAGAAAAAGTTTTTACTCGCAGTGTATTGCTCAAACATAAACTGGAATTCCTAAGTTTTTGAAATCTAAAATATTAGAAAGAACTCTATTGTATATTTCTTTTTGCAGTTTTAGTTTGTTGACTTATTCTATACAAACAGCACAACTAAAGAAGCTAATCTTGTTAGGACTGCTATCATCCTAAGATTCATTCAAAGCAACACCGCATATACTACTCCAGATCTCAAATTACATACCAAAAAACAAGTTTTACATCTCCTTTTCTTTTTAGTGAAGATCCTTAAATAACTTTATAATCATTGAACAGTCAGAAACTGATAAAGGAAAACTCAACTCAACAAAATGATGCAGCATCAACTGTACGCAACTCACCAGAGTCTTTGCCTAATTATCAAATGTAATTGAGTTGTTTTACTTAAATTCTTAATGACTTTTTAAGTTTATTTGCTATTAGTTTGATTTTACAATGTTTTTTTTTGCTACATTGACACACACACACACACACACACTCCTTGCTGTCACCAAAGATCGAACCCTCGACCTCATGGATAGCACGAGGCGAGTCATACCCCTGCCCCAAATACCATAGGGTAGATTTTACAATGTTTACTCATGCTTTAGAGTCATATTTTCTTTTTTTGTAAGTAGTCTTGAAGAACTTGGATGTGAGATGCAGTATTCCAAGCATTTAATGTAATTGCCAAAGGCTTCTACGTGTGATTCCGGTAGTTATTTCATATTCCTCTCTTATAGGAGTACTTTCCATTGATAGTAATCAAAATATTATTCACCTCCTCTTTCCAATAGAAAATGCTGATCCAAAAAACATCACAAATCAGCACCTTTCACCAGTCTTGTCCAATCATTGGCAAAATGCTGAGAAATATATTTTTAGATTGAAATTTTAATGTAACTGGGTGAAATTTTTTACAGATTGATCACATCTTGCGACCCTTCCACAGGAAATACTGCAAATCATTATGTAAAGTACTGAAATACACACAAATATGGCAGCAAAAATTTACGTACTGATAACAACTAATCGTCGGTAAAAATAATCAATTGCATTGCAGTGTTCAAAGAGAAAAAAAGACCTGCACTTGTAGCTGGAGCTGCTTGAGGTACTCAATTGCTTCGTCAAGCATGGAAGCTTTATCCGTCTATCACAAACCAAAAAAAAGAGGCAGAAAAGAGGCAGAAACATTAATTCAACCAAATTTTATAGCAAACAAATCAAAATAACCATTGCTTAATCAAAATAAGTAAAGGAAGAGCATGATGTACCTTGTTTGAGTTGGGTATAAGATTCTGTAATGCCTTCATTTTCTCATTAATCCGACTTCTCCTCCTCTGCCCCTCAACATTACCACAATATCTAAATGAAACCAAGACAACCAAATGACAAAATTCAAGACCTTATAGATACACACAAAAGCCAACCTTTTCGGACAGATTATGAACTTCAGCTGCTCTGCTTCTTTTTGACGAATTTCGAGGAGTTGGCTTTGCTGGGGCCTCCTCCGTCAAGCCTTCAAAACCATCCTACACTCCATCATCATAAGTACACAATATATATATAATAACCATATAAATTTTTATTTAGAAAATAATAATAATAAATAAATAAAAAAAGAGCCAAAGGGTGAAAAAGCACCTCATTTTCGCAATCATAGTCATCGAAATCATAATCAGTGGTTCCCATCGGAGCGAAACCTACATTCGTGGGGAAATAAGGACCGGAAGACGAGTCGGGGGCGGAGATCCGGGTCGGGTCAGAGAGTGGGGAAGGTGGGAGTAGCGGGCGATGTTGATTTTCGGGCATTTTGTGAGAGAGTAGAGATGGAGAAGACGTAGATGAGGTCGTCCGGAGGAGAATTTGGCGAAGGAAAAGGGAGATGTCGTCATTTTCCGGCGGAGAGGAAGAAGAAGAACAGGTGGCATTAGTAATGGCACCATACATATCCGCCATTATTACAGAATATTGAAGAGACCAGAAATAAAAAGGCAGTTGAGAGCTTCAGCTTTCTTTACTCACCAGATTTTGTCGCCCATTTCAAGTATTCATCTTTCTCATTACGGCTGGTAGAGTAGTTCATATGAAAAAGCGGGCGGGGGTTTGTTTAAAGTGTCAATTGTATAGTACAGTATTAATAACGAGTGAAAACAGAGAGAGGGTAGGAACATTGTTTTCAACTTCCAAGACATTGGAACAGAAGCGTGGGTAAATAGAGAAATAAAAGTGGGTGAAAGAACATAAATAAACTTTTGTTCCCACACACGTGACGGACATTACAACTGTAGCTTTGCTCAGCACCCCGTATACTCATTTTAAATTATACTCCACTTCTTCTTCTTCTACTAGTGCTCCTGCTAAAACATAAATTGATCAGAAAAAACACGGGAGTTGTTTATCAAGAAGTTAATTTTGATTCATTATCAATTCCCTGCATATCAGTTCTGTTGATCAATTAATCAAATAACCGAATCTGAAAAACAGACTTCTCCCCCATCTCTGCCTCCTTTTCCTTTCTATAACGGATGAGTTGAATGTTACCTACTCCATTACCGACTCGTAGGGGATGAAAACGAGTCCAATTGAATCCAACACAAATGCACTTTTTTTAAAATAAGTGATACATTTTTAAAATAACTTGTTTAAAAACATTTTTATAAACATATATTCATACTAGTCGAAACGTCGGGATGATTGTAAAATAGTAATAGTACTTACTCAATTATTACTGTAAGTAATTTTGTATATCATATCACTTTACGCTCTAAAAATAAAAATCAATCCTTAATCTTTGAAAGAATAAAAAAACTTCTCTTTAATTTTAGAACGGATAGAGTATTTACTAATACACTTTGTGTCACAAATCATAAAATCATTTGCCTTTGTAAGAATATAGTATTTTTATTTTTATTACCATTCATATGTATTGAATCTCTTAAAGGAGAGGGGAAAATGGCATAGCTTTCCAAGGAATAACAAACACAAATTTAAAATTTTCCCTCACTAAAAGTGTATTGCTTACCCACTCAGTCACAGCTACAAGGACAATGAGTCTCATTTGTACTTACCCTATGGCCTACTGACATAATGACTTTATTTTACTTGCACCGTTGAAGCGTACTTTGCTACATGCTGAGTTCAAGAAAATATGCACACAATTCAAGAAAATATTATCTTGAACTGTGTACTTAGCATGTACCCTAAGGGCACATGTTAATAAATTCTTTAATTTATTGCATATTTTCTTTGACATTTATAAAAAAAAAACACTTTAAGCACACTAACTTTGGATACAGACCATGTTTGTCACATAAGAAAAAGTCTAGAGAGATAATAGCCACCGGTCCAAATGGTTTTTTTTTTTTGCTTTAACTCTCAAAAAATGTATAATATTTATTTTAACTAAAATTTTTATAGAATCTAGAGATTTAGGTGTAATTTTTACATAATTCAAACTTATTGTTGGGCCTCGCCATCATTACCAGCAAGGCATTTAATGCACCGAATTTAGAGAAACATGCGAAGATGGAGAGTCAATCATTTCAAAAAAGACCTATTGCCTAAAACAACCGTCATATTTTCACATCTCATATTGTAAGAGCACACGAGCTTCCTCTGCAAACTATCTTCTCACCGCAATCACCTATTTCCAGCAAAGATTCCACATAATTCTTTCAACTTCCAAACGATAATGGCTACCACCAACACTTATGTCTCCTTTGTCCATACTACATCCGGAACAGTCACAACCACTACTGAAAGCAACCCAATCACCTCCGTCTCAACCACCACCATCACAACCAACGTGTTAGTTCCCAGTAGACATACAATAGATCTAGAAGGGGGGGTTGAATAGATCCTTTGAATTTATAAAGTCTTTTCCATTTTAATTTGTATGGCTAAGAAGTTAGCATATGACAAACATAAGAATCATTTCAAGTACAGCGGAATAAGTTAAATATCCCCTTCATTGATATATTGATAAACATTGATACATTGTTCTTGGAGTTAGTTTAGTTGTAAGTAGTTAGTACATACATACTAGTTATAGCAGTTAGGTACATAATGTAAAGACATAAAGTAAATGACAGAATGTAAAAGACACAAAAGGATTTTAAGTGGTTCAGAGCCAACTCGACTCCTAATCCACTATTCTGCACTCTCGCAGGAAATCCACTAATGAATGGGCAGTACCCTGAATCACTAAGATTCCTTCAAGGCCAGCAGCCCTGGAACTTCAATTCACTTTTGAACTCTTCAAGCCCTTTGGCTTGGAACTCTAGTTCACTTTTGAACTCTTCAAGCCCTCCGGCTTGGAACTCATTTAGTCCCTCCGGACAAGGGACCCTGGCTACTTATAGTTGTAGTTGTTGTTGTTGTTTGTGCTTTGCTGCTAAGATGTCTTGAAGCTTGATCATCTTGGTACTTAGCAGTTAGGCTTGGTCCTCAGCATTCTGTTTCGAGTCTGGACCTCTTCTTTGGTGCAGCTGATCTTCAGTCTGTTCAACTCATCTTCACTTGCTGTCAGCTGTGCACCATCACCACAGAGGATTGCTAAGGCTTTTCATTGTGGGTCACCTTCTTCTGACCCTTAGCATCCTTTGAACTCTTCTTGAATGATATGCAGACATGGTTCTGCATCTTTTCTTGTTCAGCTTCTGGTTCTTCATGATGATCTGTAGAGTGGCTTTTCTGATCTTCTTTATGCTCAGCAACCTTCCTGAATGCTATTTTCTTGGCCTTCTTGGCTCTCAGCTTGGCTGTCATCTTCAGTGGCATTTTCATCCTTGTTGAGCGAAGCTTTAGTTTGTTCAGTCCTTCTTTAAGTTTGCTTCACTTCCACCTTCGTAGTCTCATTGCCACTGAGACTTGTTATTTTCAGCTCTGGTGGAACTCGTAGAGTCAACAATGTAGCATTCCAACAACTTGACGAATCTACAACTCAACAACAACTCTTATCTTTGAAGCTTGTCTTTTAAATACCCTTCCATAATCTTCCCGTTGGAAAGTAGCCGTTGGAAGCTATTTGAATTGCTTCGCAGATCTCGAGTTATTTGGTGCAGACTGCTGATGTGACGTGACAGCTCCTTTTTGACTTTACTGACACAACAGTCTGCTTTCTCTCTACCGTATCACAGATGTCACTGTTCCATGTCAGGCTGGTAGTCCTCTTTATTACTCATTTCTGATTTCTTGATTCGAATCCTTAGGAGTTGTCCTTCTGCATCGATGCTCTCAAATAGCAACGTTCAGATGTCAGTCTTCAGATTAAACCGTTGCCAATGCTTCAATATTCAGACGTCAGAACTCTACGTTTCTGATGCAGATGTTCTTGGACCTTGATCGTAGTGTGTCATATTTAATGTTGCTTTGACTGGCCGAGACAACAGTACGATTCTGATGAGTGTTCTTGGATCTTCAATGTAGAACATCTCTTTCTTCATTTGTGCAGTGTTTCAACACTTCTGCTTGCCTTGACTGATCTCAGGAACTGATATTTTGACTTGTTGTTCTGACCTCTTCTGAATAGCAAGACACTTCAAATTTGTGACATACCCAGCTCCTTTTTCCTGGTGATCTCCCGTTCACCTATCTTCAATGGTCTGACCCATGCTTATGTCTTGTTCTTCACAAATTGGCCGGTATCTCTGTAGATTGTATGAGTTCCTTCTTTACTTTGGCAAACACTACGATCTTGAGTGATTCTCAAGATCATTGTCTTCTGTTCTCTTGACAGCTACTACACTTGCTGACTTTTTCTAGTCAGTCACTTTGCATGAAGTCTTCTTCTGATTAGCTTGTGAAAGACTTCATCTCGAATGGCCTCACAACTCAGTCTGCATGTTGATAGAGTTGATGCTTAGATCTTCTGTTAGCTTGCATGCCATTCAGTGAGTGCTCTCTGGTACTCTTCATGTAGGATGTATATTTGTAGCTCAGACCAGAGGCTTCATGCTTTGGATATATTGGGAGTGCCCATTTGATGAGAATCGTGTTGACACTACGATTCTTCCTTTAGCGTTGTTGAGCAACCTTTGTAGAAGCCTTAGTTCTGCAGACTACGATTTAGCTTAGTTGCTGCAGACACTACGATTCCGAGATTAGACCTTGACAGACTACGATTCTGCCTTCATGCTTGCTGCCTTCGTCTGATCTTACCCGACTACGATCTCTGCCTCTGATGATCATTAGACTCCACTACTTTAAGTGTGATCTACAATTCTTGACTTAGTTCTGACAGTTTCTCGGTCGGCTCATAGACAGGCTGTCTCTTCGATTTTGAACATGGCTTCCTCAGCAGACTACGGCTCCGAGTAAATTCTTCTCGACACACTACGATTCTTCCTCGTTTCTCCTAGCAGACTACGAACTCCGAGATCTACTATCTTGCAGACTACGATTTCACCTTGATTGCTCTCGAGTCTCCTTTGTCTCTCCTGGCAGACTACGATTCTGATGCAGATGCTTCAACAATCAGACATGCCTATCTATTACATTATAAGATCAACCTAACAAGCTTGATCTTTCTATCTTTATAGTCCTTGTACATCATTTTTTTAAGGACTTTACAAAGCTGTTTTGCTTATGTAGGGTCAACCTAACATATTTGATCATTTCAGTCTAAGTCCTTGTACATATATTCCTATTATCTATCAAAAAACTTTACAGCTTTTATCAATGCAAGCATACTTGCATATTCATTCATTTATATCATAATCAAATCATATATAAATAGGAATAACATTTTTATGTATATTCCTAACACAACGATTTCCTTCTTGTTAATATTCCACCATCAACCAACATTATCCCCAATAATCCATCGGAAACAACTACTTCATCACTGCCAAGCTCTTCCGTGCCATCACTAGCTCATGCCGAACTTATCAAAATGAGAATCTAAAAATAATATTCATCCGAAAAAGCTTTCGCCCATATAAACACTCGATCTACTATCCAAAGCCACCAAATAGATGTCATTTAAAAATAATTTCAGATTCCGAACGACTACAACCTCCAAGCGCCCAACCTATCCGAAAGGATGTATTGGTGACCGAACGGAGAATGGATCGCCATACCTCTCTAGGGCTCTAAAATATGGTATTCGATTTCCTTTGCACGAGTTCATCACTTTTTTTCTCGGATTTGCAGGCTCTATATTCCTTCGGCCGACTGCTACTCCAAGTTGAAGAGATACTTGACAAAAAGAAAGAACTTGAAGCTATCGTCGAACGACTCCAAATAGAACTAGAGAAGCCATCTTCTGAATTGATGGAAGAAAGAGGCAGACATAATGCTACCCGACTCCATTCCGATGCACTGACATTGGAAGTAAAGGAGTTAAAATTGAAGATTTTCGAGCTATATTTGTTTATTATAGTTTATGAGATTATAATCTCAATACTATTAATCTTAGGGTTATGTTTGTTTGCAAAGATTATAATTTCAAAATTATAGTCCATGGATTATAATTATAATCTCAAGACTATTAAAATATTTTATAATTCTTAAACTAATAGCCCCAAATCTAAATTTGAACAAACAATACACTTGAGATTAATATTAATATCTTAAGTATAATCCTTACAAACAAATATAGCTTAGAATTAAAATTATAATCTCAAGACTATTAAGACATTTTATAATCCATAAATTAATAATTTTAAATTTAAAAATAAATAAGACACTTGACATTAATATTGTTGGATTAACAAGAATATACTTGCAATCAAAACCAAACACTTCTCACTCACGACCAATAAAGAAACCGAACATTTCCCCAATTCCATTCCGACCCAGCGTCACATATTTTTCATTTAATACTAGTATTATATTATGAATCAGTACTCGTACGTGGCATATCCCCATAGGTCCAACAGATCTTGTACCAACCAATTAAACTGACCCTACGGATGGGAGCAGCAGAGTGTCAACGTCCTTGTCAAACGAACAACATCCATCAAATGAATGCAAAATCCATACACGCCAAGCAAATGCAATTAAATCATGAACAATGCTACTATCACATAAAAAATTATACATAACGTTTACATACACACATATGCATATTGTGAGATTCTGTTTGACATGCGGATCCGAAATATGTTTGTGTGCGTATGTGAACATTATGTGTAATTTTTTATATGATAATAGCATTATTTTTAAATCATTGTACCTTGAGATAAAGAACCGTCCATGGACCCCCTATCATCTGATCTAACGGTCAAGGATTGTTTAGCGAGTCAACAGTATTCTGATTGATTTTGATGAAACTTAGAAGACTTTATGATTTTTCAAGGAGGGAGGGTTGACGTGCCGAGTTGTGATTAGGCGTACTTTCTGCGTGCCTTGGTTTGGGAACAAGGACTCATTTTGGAGAGCTTTTCAAATTTTGATGTTTGTAATTTGTTGATCATGGTACCAATAGATTTAGAAACACAACTGTTAATTTAATGGAGTATTTTCAATAAAATTATTTACACGTTAATAGGGAGTAGTAATAACTTAGGGGGTGTTTGATAAAAATTGAATAAATCTGAATCTGAATCTGAATGAGCTGAATTTGAATAAAAAAATTATTTGATAATTGACATGTTGAGACATTTGAATAACAAATTTTTACTATTTTACCCATCAATCCTATTAAATGCAAAAATCAAATAAAGTAAAATTCAAATATCTAAAAACACAAAAAATACACTAATTTTCAACACAAAGCCATCACGTATTTCAATTCATTTTCTCCACACACTAGCCCAGTACCTTCATTTTCTCTCTCATCCCACCTCTGTTGCCGTAATTCCCTTTCTCTCTTTCAGTTATTACCTATGTGGGTGTTTGTAGGATTTTTCTTCTGATAGGAAGCTAAAGTATTATTTGAATCGATCATAGATTAACTTAAAAAATCATCTTATCTTTTCGAGTTGGATTGAAATTCTCCTTTCTTTGTCGAGAAAGAGAAAACCCAATCCTGCCTTCTTTCAATTCCTTTTTTCTCTCATTGCAATCCTGCCTTCTTTCAATTCCTTTTTTTTTCTCTCTCTCTGATCTCTGTGTGATCAGAATGGAAGAACCAAATCAACCTCATTCACAGCCTGATTCTTCTTCTACTACAATTTCTGCGGAGGAATCAAGGAACGGGGATTTTTATGGTAAGGATGGAAATCGAAACGAGCTATTTGGGTAAAAAGATTATTCAACCCATTCAGGCCAATTTTTTTAGATGAATCACTCAGTCCTATTAAGCCCAATTCAGATTTTAAAATTTGTAAACAAACAGATTGAATGACTGAATCACTCAGATTCAGCCCCATTCAGCCTTATTTAGCCCTTATCAAATAGCCCCTTAGTCCCACATTTATGTAGAAATTTATATGTATAAATTTAGTACTTACAATAGTACTCCCTCCATTCTTAAAAGATTGTCGTTTAAAATTTTGGCACATGTATTAAGAAAGTCATTTAATACTAGTAAAATTTATTTAAAATTTCATCACTACCCCTTTATGGGAAATTGAAAACTATTAATACAAGGGAGAAAATTTATTGGAACAATGAGAGAAGATAGGGGTAATATAAAAAAGTAAATAATTTATTCTTCTAGGAAGTTGTTATCGACAAACATTTTGGAACAAATTTTTTTTTCTAAAACGACAATCTTTTAAGAACGGAGGGAGTATCAAAAATGACTTGGCTATTTATAAGACAATTTAACTTGGTTCTACTCAACATTTAAAGTCAATTAATTGGAGTATGTTTTCTTAATATATGATACTCCATCCGTCCCTTAATATAAGTCGTTTTAAAGTTGTACATAAATATTAAGAAAATGATTGTATAGCATTAAATATAATATCAATTGTCTATATTATCCTTGTATTAAAAAAAGAGTGTTATTTATTGGGCCAAAAATAGTGAGAAAACCAAAGTTATATTTATTATTTGGGGTAATATTTGAAACTAAGCAATTAATGCTTACTTGAAATGGTCAAACGACTTATATTAACGGACAAAAATACTTCTCTAAAATATCTTATATTAAGGGACGGAGGGAGTAATATTAAGGAACTAATTGTATAACATTAAATATACCATCAATTGTCTATATTATTCTTATATTAAAAAAATATGGTGTTGTTTATTGAACAAAAAATAGTGAGAACCTCAAAATAATATTAGAATTTCTTAAGGACACATGCTAAGTACATAGTTCAAGGGAATATTTTCTTGAATTATATGCATATTTTTTTGAATTTAATGCAAATGCAGAAATCAAGGGAATATGAACACAGTTCAAGGTAATATTTTTTTGAACTGTGTGCTTAGCATGTACCATAAGGGCACATGTTAAAAAGACCCAATTATATTTAATACTTGAGTTCATATTAGAAATTAAACAATTAATGTTTAATTAAAATTTTCAAACGATAAATATTAAAAAATAAAAATACTTCTCTAAAACGACATTTAAAAAGGAACGAAGAGAGTAGAATATAAATTCATGTCAATAAATTTTTTTTTATGTTTGATTGTCTCTACTTTATAGGAATATGAGTACAAATATATAAATTATATATCACTACATGACAAGAATACGTACGATCTTCACAATAAAAAAGAAAAGAAAATTTCAAAATATTATTGTTTCAAAAAAAAACACAATACTAAATATGTGGATTTAGTTTAGATATTAAGGACAAAAAAATCAATTACTAGTTTAATGTTAATGTTGAAAAATTATTTAGACAATCAACAATTCGATAAATAAATTGTTTATTAAGTATCAAACAATCGTGTGCTCTATGCCTCGTACTCAATGACTTATTGGAACACATAAAGATTGGTACAATGACACTAAATTACACGAGTACAATTTTAGTAACACGGGACTAAAAATTGTTTCTAACTACAACAATTTCAGTAACACGACACACGGGACCAAAAATTATTTACAGACACTACAATTATGCTACTTTTACTTTACAAAACGTCTTGGCGATGCGTCCAACAGGTGTCTAATCTTACTTCTAAGATGATACTCTAAAAATAATTTTGTTCTATTATTTGTTGATGAAGAGTTCGTGTTTCTGGTCGGATGTGGCCATTTATAATTTTTCACCTCCTTATAAGTTGTGTAACTTCCATACCCATGATATTCTCAACTTCTTGAAAACTACTACCTCAATTCCATAATACTAGTCGTGTTAGCTTCCTGAACATGAATTAAGAAAGTCATTTAATACTATCATGTAATATTAAAAATTTATATGAAATTACATCACTGCCTATTTATAGGAAGTTGAAAGCCACTAATATAAGGGAGAATTTTTTTTTGGGACAATGAAAGAAGTTAGTGGTGATATAAAAAAGTAAATAATTTATTCTCTTATAAAGTTGTAAATGACAAATAAATTAGAACAAATTTTTTATTCTAAAAAGTCAATTATTATGGAATGGAAGTAGTATTAGTTAGTGGAAATTAGGAGATTAACTGTTTCATGAACTCAATCGCTTCATTCTTATTTGACACCTGTCGTTACCGTATTGGTCGTGCAGTAAAGTCCATGATACCTACACTCTTAATAAAATATTTATGAGTTTTCATAATTTAAAGATCATTTAAGTCTTGTCCATTTCATTTATATTTTATCAATACTCAACGGATATAAATCGTTTTCCTACAAAACTCTTTTAAGGCAAACAGATGAATCCTGAATTTGTAGGCCTTCATGGTCTAGCTTTTGGGTCCTGACTGAACCCATGCAATTCATTTGTTACAGGCTAATTTACAAGTATTTGATTTACACCTGTTGTATTCATACAAGAAATTACTGAAAAAATATTGACATTGTATTCCCGGTTTAATATGGAGAGGCAGAATCAGGGCCGGATCCAGGAATTTTTCCCAGCAAGGGCGAATTTTAATTACTTATTTTATTAAAGTTAAATAAATTTTTTTTAAACTAATCATAATATTCATTAATCATAATAATGTTTACACATTACAATGCCATCTTCCTAGACTCTATAGCTTGAAAATGTTCTAAGATAGCTTCATTATCAATAGTTTCAAATACATCATTTTCAATATAAGGAACCAAACAATCACTTAACCATTTATCGCCCATTTGGTTTCGGAAAGTGGTTTTAATAATATTCATTGCTGAAAATATCCTTTCCATCGTGGCAGTAGCAACTGACAAAGTCAAAGCTAATTTCAACAACAAATAAACCCGAGGATACAAATCAAACTTTTTATTCTTAACCAACTTTTGAGCAAGTTCACCAATCCCTTTCACATTAGAAAATTCAAGATCATTTTTCATATCTGCAATGTAAGTTTCAAGTTCATCATCAATCCCCCAAAGATCTATATCTTGAAATTCCAACGGGTAAAACTTTGAAAATTGAATCAACCGTTCCTTGTCAAATGTTGAGAAAGAGTTACTTGGATCAAGACACACCATACATGAGAGCAACTCTGTATTAACATTGTCAAATCGATCATTCAATTTTTGAAGTTGACTATCTATCACTATATAGAGTAACTCAACCTGAAAGCGATGAAGATTGATAACCTTTTCACCCCGACGTGATCTCTCTTGAACCAAAAAGATAACTTCCATTTCTCGAACGACTATCCCATGCACATTACAAAATTCAGTAGTTTCTGCCAACAAACTCTCCTAACCCGAATCTCTCATGCTTTGTAATCGTTGCTTTGAGACAGTAACTAAAGTCATTGCATTTACGAGATTTTGGTCTTTCTTTTGTAATACTTGTGACAAGGTATTCGTGATTCCTAAAACTTTTTTCATTAAATGCAATAAGAATACAAACTTAAAATCTCGCATGAAATGCAACAAAGTACCTGCTTCTATACTTTTATCCCCCGATGCATCATCTTCTACTATCTCAAGCACTTCAATTGTTTCAGAAAATAAGTTAATAACACTAAGAATTGTGTCATAATGTGAGCTCCATCGCGTGTCTCCGGGCCTTTTTAAGGTCGCTTCTTGATTCAACCCACGCCCGGTCTTGATTTCACCAGAAGTAACTCCTTGAATTATTCTTTCTATGTGCTTCACTCGAAGAACTTCCTTACGCTTGCAAGAAGCTCCAACAACATTTGCCAAAATTACAAGATAATCAAAGAAAGATTTAAGCTTGTTATGTTTTTTTTGCAACCGCTACAAGTGTCAATTGAAGCTGATGAGCGAAACAATGAACATAAAAAGCAGACTTATTCTCTGACAAAATCAAACTTTTGAGACCATTGAATTCCCCTCGCATGTTACTAGCTCCATCATATCCTTGCCCATGTACACGTGACATGCTCAATCCATGTGTTGCAAAAAGTGACTCAATAGCCTCTTTAAGTGTTCGAGCACATGTATTGGCAACATGAACAATGCCAAGAAAACACTCAATAACGCACCCATATTTGTTCACATAACGTAAAGCAACAACCATTTGTTCTTTAATTGATGAATCACGAGCCTCGTCAACTAACAAAGAGAAAAAATTATCCCCGATCTCTGCAACTATAGCTTTTGTGGTCAAAAATGCAGCAGCACTACAAATGTCTTTTTGGATTGAAGGTGCTGTCAATTTGTGATTTCCTGGAGCGTTTTTCAACATGACTTTATTCACTTCGTCGTTGTTCTCGAATAAAAACTTTAGAATAGAAAGAAATAAACCTCGCCTTTTTGAAGCATCTGATTCATCATGGCCACAGAAAGGCAACCCCTCACTTAAAAGAAACCGAACACATTTAATAGATGAGAGCAAACGAAGCTTGTAATTTTTTTTTCTTGGTCAGATATATTGGCAAGTTTGATATCTATGTGTTGCTTTCGATTTCTCAAATCTTGACATGCTAGCATGCATCGTCTATGAATACTATTAGGTGACTTTCCAACATGCTCAGATAAGTATTCTGTCTTCCTCCAATTATTAAATCCCTTGCCGACAAATGTATTCCCACCCCTTGTCCACCAATATCAGCCTTGAATAGATAACAGTGTAAGCAAAATACTGCATCTTCCTTTTCACTATATTCCAACCAACTGGCATACTTTTTGTACCATTCGGGATTAAATCTACGTTTCCCTACATAAATAACAGTTTGAGGGAATTTGGAAAGCATTGGTTGATGAGGTCCCTTAAGCAAATATCTTCGGCGAATACTCTCTCTCTTGTTAGCATCATATTCCATTATCGATGGTTTTAGTCCTGGATCCGCAACAAGTTCCTCTTCTAAATTGAATTCAACTTAGGATTGCAAATTAATATTTTGAGATGGTTCTTCGATAGGTGTTTCATTTGAGAGATTTTGAGTAGTGTCATCGACTCGAATGGAATGTGATGTTGATGATTCATTATTGGAACGATTGAATTTTGATCACATGTCATGAATGCCTAAATCAATCAAAACACAAGAATACAACAACCTCAAACAAGCAATTATTTTAAGCACCACAAATAGAATTCCATAATATACAACAAATAAATATTCATAATCCAAACTAAAAAAAGAATTTTAAAATAAAAAACATTTAGATACAATTTAGAAACTTACTTCAGTTAGTTGTCATGCTTCAACAAATGTTCAAAGCCTCAAACCAAATTTACTTTTTATATTCAAACAAAATCATGAATTAATTTTAAAATATAAGAAACGAGTAACCAGATACACTAATAACAAGAGAATAGTCTGCAATAAATATTATATAAACAAAATAATGAATCAATTAATTAAACTTGAATTGCACAAACTAATCAGAATTCAGACACTAGAAAAATCCATATAAGATATAATGTTAAACTGTTTAAGTTGAAACTTGAAACTTGTTTAATGTTGGCAAGAATTAACAAGTTGGACGACCAAGAAAAAATATTTTGGGGACCAAATAAGTTCACTGAAGGCCGAATGGGTTATCCTTGTTTTATATTATGGCAAATTACATGTGAAAAGTAGGAAATTTAAGTAAATAATAACAATCAGCTCAATTTAATTTCTAATTCAATTTTCTTCTCAAATCTCAATTCATTCACAGATTCACCAGAAAAGAGGAATAGAGAAATGAGAATGCAAATAATGAAATAAATAAATATATGTTTATAAAGACAGGGAGGAGAGAACAAATTACAGTATTACTTACACCAAACAGTAGCGTCGGACATGAAGATGAAGAAGGTGGGACTGTTCACTGTTGAATCTGAGTTTCGGAGCAACCAAGCAACTGAAGCAAGGAAATGAGATGGTTATCAGATAAAAAAAAATTACCCCCTTAAGTTACATATTTGCCCAATTGCCCCTACTTATTTACCTATAAAAAAAAATTGAGTTGCCTATGTTACCCCTCAATAAGTCCTCCCCTGGGCAGAATAATTGAAATATATAAAGAAATTCCTGTAACAAGATCTCCTATATTCATAAAATTATTTTACTAAGCTCTCAACCTTCCAAAAAAAAATAAAATGGTTTTATTATGGACCTATGGAAGGGCTTGGGCTGGAAGGACTGGGCTAAACAAACAAGCTTAAATCCAAGTTGACAGCCCAGAGAGCAGAGACTACGAGTCGTGATTAAAGAGTCAAACTAGTTGGAGTTTTTTTTGGACCTATTGGCTATTGCAAGTCGGGTAGGTTGAATACATTATACTTGTGAATCTATCCACGTCGACATGGAATAACATGACAAGAATGTAAAATTATTCAAAGATAACAACAAAATTTAAGATTTTCTTCTTCTTCTTCTTTTTTTTAATGTGAACAAAACTTGAGAGTTGAAAAAACATAATTTTGATTGGGTCGTGATAAACAAGGACAAAGTTGTGTGACTAAAAAATAAAATAAAATAGTCTAAAAAATAAAAAATATTAAAGATTAAAGAAGTACTTTGATAGTAATAATAGTCCGGTTTTATAATTTTTTTTAAAAAAAATTAAAGATGCATTTCTTTCGCACTCTCTTAAAATAATAAATTATTAACTTAATAGTAATGGCATAATAGTAAAATTTTGATGACGACATAAAATATTATGTTATTTTACATAAAAAGGATTACTTTATAAATTATTATTTTTATTATAAACAAAATTCTTTTAATAAAACAGAGGAAGAATCTTTCGTGATTAAGAATAATAAAGTCAATTAAAATTTAAAAAAAAAAAAAAAAGGAAAAGGAAAAAAAGAGAGACGGGAAGCAGCGGATAGATACGGTGGGAAAAATGAGTTGAAAGTTAACTTTTAAATTTCTTTTATGACTAACAACTCCATTGCCGTAAGAAGAGAGAACAGAGTTGTGTTTTAGGAAAGAATGAGCAAAACATGACCGCATCCTCCTTCCCTCCCTCCCTCCCTCCCTCCATATATATATATATATATATATATATATATATATATATATATATATATATAATATAACCAAGAACATATTTGTATATCATCCAATATACGTAACATATTTCTCTCTCTCTCTATATATATATATATCAGAATTACCACTACTTATTTCTCTCCAAATTTCCGCAATCCACAAATCCAAATTGGAGGGTGGGTTTTTGGTTGGTGATGGAACGGAAGAGAGAAGCGCCGGAGATCGAGGGATTACCGATTGACATATTGGCTCACATCTTTTTATTCCTTTCTTGCTTCAAAGATTTGGCTCAGTACATACCCCTTCTTCCTCTTTATTAATTTCATTTTAATTTCCATATCATATAATTATAAAAATGCTACTCTTTTTTTTTTTGGGTTGAAATTTTGTGTGTATGTAGCGCAAGCAGTGTATGCAAGAAATGGAAGGAAGGGGTGAAGCAATCGTTGGGTCGGAGAGAGGCGCTGAGCTTTGCTGGTTGGAAAATGGACGATGACTCCACTGCTCGCCTCCTTGTTCATGCTTACTCCCTCAAGGAACTCGACATGTATGTAATTATGTACCCCGCCTATAATTACCAACATTCTTCCTATAAACAAAAAATTTCCAATTATGAAAGACACAATTTCTTACTCTGCAATCGCTTTGATGTCTTTATATGAGCTATGAATTATGAGTTGTCGTTTGGATTTTCTTATTTCTTTGTTTGGGCTTGAGTCAATTGAAAAGTCAAGCTATCTTGGACCAAATTTGATAAAAAAAAAAAAAAAAATTAAAATTTTAATTCTATCTCCGTTGCTAAACATAAGATCATTTTAAATTTTGGATTTATATTTCATTTGGTGCTGTTCTGGATTGAAGCTTAAGAAATAGGTAAACTTTGGATTTATATTTCATTTCGTGCTGTTCTGAAGTGAAGCTTAAGAAATAGGTAAACGCATTGCAAATGAAAATTAACCTTCTAGGTGAAGCTAGCTAGTTCCTTTTGTGAATCTGTCATACATAGGCATTCACAATATTGAGGTGTCATGTAATCATGTTCTACTATCAGTAATTCAATAATTTGTTTTTTAATTCTTTATTTGTCATGTTGTTTATTCAGATCAAAGAGCAGGTGGGGTTGTCATGTAACAGATAATGGACTCTACCAAATATCTTTAGCAAAATGTGTTACCAATCTGTCCTCAATATCCTTATGGGGTATGACAGGAATATCTGACGAAGGTGTTGTTCAACTGGTATGCAATCTGTATCTTCTATTTAAACATTTTATTACATTCATAAAAACAGTTTGCAGGGCACAGTGAAAGGTAATTTGTGCCAGAATCTTGACCTATACATGGAATAGCATCTGAAAACCCTTTTTAACATCTGTCAAGTTAGGGATTTATTTACCTATCAAAAAAGAAGGAGACAAAAAACATTTGGCAAGTAGCTGATGCAACCGTTGTTGCACCTTTTGTAGGCGTAATAGATGTTTTAGTGAAGCTTCTCCTTGAGATTGCTCAACTGAAAACTAAGTTATTTTCATTGACATTCATGGATAAAAGAGCTAAAAGTATGAGGTCGTTCATGTTAAAATCCTTAGATACTCTTTATTGCTCGTCTCTTCAATCAGCCATGGAAATTGTGGTCGGAGGTTCTGTTGTTGAAACATCATCACAACCTACTTTGGGAAAAGATTATTTGTTACCGTGTTGTTTCTTTGAAGCTCGTCAGCATCTATTAGTTGGTTGCTGCTAGGAAGGAATTTATTATTCGAGTTAGCAGATGATATTTTTTTGGATCATGGAATTGATCAATATTTGTTCAGTTTGGATTTTTTTTTCCAACTGGTTGTTAGAGTTTTGCCGCACCAACAGCACTAGTTTATAAGCTTGCCATAGGAAGCTGTTGTATGTTTGTGGATTTCTTATAATGCTAGGGGTATTCCTTCATTGTATCTAACAGTTTATTCTTGATACACATTCCACCGTGACCCCTCAACACAGAAGGCAGAAGGTACTAATTACACACTAATTAGGAGTTAGAACTTCGCATTGACAAGTTTCATGGTTAGTTATTACTATCTATTGAGCTTATGTAGCTCTCTCCCGTGTATTTATTTGCTTCCAAAAAATTGAATATGCATTTTGGATGACCAAGCAAATTGCCATTTTTTATGCTCATATTTGCATGTTATGTTTCTGTTTTTCTTTTCTGTTCTTCCTGGGGAAAGAATACTGTTTCTCTTCTGTCAGTTAACATTCTTTTCCCCAACAGGTATCAAGAGCAACTTCTTTGCAACACCTCAATATTGGGGGTACATTTATAACAGATGAATCTTTGTTTGCTATTGCAAACAGTTGTAAGCATTTGAAGGTGAGTGTTTGTCTAAAAATCAAGTGTGAATTTCATTTGTTCAGTTAATTTAGCAGCTTTCTTCGCAATGAGTCCGTAAGGGATAGCTGTCCAGTAGGTGCTTCATTTAAGTGACTGGTTATTTTTTTGCCAGTAGGATCCTCTCATAAATTGTTTGATTGACAATACTCTGCAATACAAGACTTTTATCGAACTTTTAGGAAATTTCATGTTTGATTCTGAATTTTTTTTCCCAGTCAATCAACCTGTGGTGCTGCCGTCACGTGACTGAGAGTGGACTTCTGGTTCTTGTAAATAAGTGTCACAAACTTGAGTCGATCAATGTATGGGGTATGAGGGTTCCTCTCGACTGCTTCATTGGTTTGGTCAACATTAGTCCAGCTCTTCACATACAACCTCAAGGCTTGTTGCCAATTGTTGAAAGTGTATCTACGTGGCCTGTCTTCTGAGAAATTATAATGCTTGTGTGGTTGCCAATAAGAACGGATCATGTGCAGATGGTCTCTTATTGTGTGTGTGTGTGTGTGTATATTATAGAGTGCAGAGGTAATTCTGTGTATTTATCAATAACCACTCAGTATGTATGGACTACTACATGGACTAGTCTCTGGCAATTATCATACCTATTGATTCATCTCTTGATTGATATTTTTACATTGTAAACTATGCTTGGTATGAAATAAAACCATATGTACAAAGAAGGTTTCCCTTTTATGTAATATTCTGGATGCCTGGATCTGAATTACTCCTTCCGAATTTTACTTATCCTAATTGCCTTTTTAGTTTCTCCAAATCTATTTCTTCTCTTTCCATTTAAATATTATTTTTGACCTAATTTTTCTAATACTACCTTCATATAAATTTATTAAAAAAATTCATTGAAAACAATATCACATACATTGAAAAAAAAGAGTAGCTCCATCAACCTTGTCATTGGAAGCACAACCGCTCATTTTTTTCCCTTCTCTCTCTCTCTCTTCTATTTTATTATTTCAAGAAATAGAAAGAAAGGCTTAGGAGATTAATTAAAAAAACAACATGATAATAAAGTATTTCATCCGTTCCTTAATATAAGTCGTTTTAGAAAAATATTTTTGTTCTTTAATATAAGTCGTTTTAGAATTTCAAGTAAGCATTAATTGCTTAATTTCCAATATTACCCCAAGTATTAAATATAACTTTGGTTCTCTCACTATTATCTGTCCAATAAATAACACTCTTTTTTCAATACAAAGACAATATAGACAATTGATATTATATTTAATATTTTACAATCATTTCCTAATGTTTGTGCACAACTTTAAAACGACTTATATTAAGAAATGGAGGGAATAGTTAGGATGGATAATTTGGAGATAATTTTTCTTTTTGGATAGGCGTGTATTTTTAAAGTAAAATTGGAGGGAGGGAGGGAGGGATATCTAAGAAGACAATGGGCTTGAATCTTCTTGAAGATGGCCTTATTGTTTTGCTCTATGCTGCAAATGGCTGCCCTTTTCCCCTTGGCCTTTCCCTGTCTATCGATCTATTGTACCAAGCTGCCACAATAACTAAAAACTATAGTCATGTGACCATGCAACATGATGGGGAATCAGATAGTTCAAGCACTTGACAGAACATCTGCATAAATCTTGCTTTAACTATTAGAATTTTGATTATAAATGAAGACTTTGTCAATTTCAATTACCAAATAAACAAACCTGAATAACTCTTAGTATTAGGATACAACAACAATACATAAAACTAAAAAGAAAAACCTAGAATATATTGGGAGCACCTAGTTCCACACAAAACATGCCATGAACTCCCCTACAAGGCTACAACTGGTACCGTTATAGGTGCATCTCAATCGCCCAAACAGGAACCTGAGAACAAAACACGAATGAAAACAAATGATCAGACAAGAAACTAAGAATACATGATTATCCAGTATTGAATAATTTAACATCTGAATGCAAACGCATGCTAAATAACGAGCATATTTATTTAAGCAATCGAATAACAGTATCTTTTTTTTCTTAATTGCTAGCAGAGAAAAATAGCACATACATCAAATTAAGGTTGAATTTAACATCAGCTTCTAAACTACACTATAGAATACAAAAGTTTGAGCAGAAAATTCTTACGAGTTTAACCAGTTAAATATGTAGATGAAATAAAATAACAAGACTGCCAAACTAAATGGTTTTTTTTTTCATCCACGGATAGCCACTCATCAGTAAAGGGAAACAGAAACAACAATAATAAAACTGGAAATTTCAAGAAAAGCTGTCAACATAATCTTGACAAATAACCATACCAGTGATGAAGCAACCTTTCACTTAAAGATATTCTGTACTGCCTGTTTTTGACAATAATACATCGTACTAACTCTATCCCATTTTGATCATCTCTTTCATTGGGGACATTTAGTTGTCTACTTTGTTGGGGTGCGGGGCGTAGATTTAAGTTGTGAAATATTATTACAATATACATTTGCCACATTTTAAAACCGTGCCACAAACACCTAAAAAGTAGAAGACAACTTAATGAGATGGGCGGAGTATTTTTATTGTGAATCATTGTCAGCAGCAGCTTAAAACAAGGTCTGTTGCGTTACAAGTGATAAGTAGAACATCAAATGTCACACGAATAAATGTAAGCACTAATACCAAATGCTTGACCAATGATCCTATTCTTTTGACTCTTGGCAAGGTGATCAGATGCATTCATTTGAGCTTTTCTTGTTCACTCCAATGAAGAATCATCATTCTCAATCTCACGACTCAAAAATATGATTTCAATACCAAAATAAATGACATAGCTATTATCAAATTATGCTATGTAATTCTGACTAAAACATAAATATCAGAGTAGATATTTCAAATATACTTGAACACAGATTCCCCACATCCCTTTGCACCTTCTCTTTTTCTTTTCTTTTTCTTTTTTTTTTTTTGGGGTTGGGGGGGGGGGGGGGGGGTTAGGGTGTCGTTTAATCTCACACCAATGAAAGACCTCATAAAAATGAAATAACATCCCTAAGTACTATTATGTCAATTTTATTACTCTAGAAGAAAAAGCAAGTGAAAAAGCTGCAAAGCAATATAATTAGCTCTATCAACGATGACAAATAATGCAAGTTTTGGTAACCTAAATCCGACCACACTACATTATAAAGAACCAATAAAAGAAAAAACAATCACAGGAGGTGTGCTTCATTGAATAACAAAATGATGAAGAGACGTACAAGTGTAATACCTAAAAGCAGTACTGTTAAACATACCTAAACCATACTTTGGTACTTTCTGGGCCCCATTGGTCACTCTCAAATCTGCAATTCTTCATATTCCGTTAAATGCATTTTATGTATCAAGGTAGCAAGCTTGATCTTTCACTCACATGCAGTATACCTATTCTGATCAAATCCTTAAATACTAACAGGAACCCAACCACTAAGATGGTACATATAACTGTCTACCTCAAATGTAAGATCTATTGTAGATATGATAGAAACAACATAAAGAAAACGTGAAACCTAAAGAAAACCAAGAAATTGGAAATATGGATTGTTGAAGCAGATCCTGTTAGCTGAACAGATCCAGAAAAGCTTCCTGCGGCATTTGTTGTTGGAGTTGTTTCAGATGCTGAAATATTCTTGCAAATGCCAATAGGAGCACCTGCCTGCAAAATTCCACCAGAAACGTGATTTTCACTTCGATAATATTTAGAATTAAAATGCCATATATTCATTCAAGAATCACTCCACCAAGTAAAACCATGGATTCAAACTGATCTAAAAATTCCTTTTATCATTCAATTTACCAACTTCACAGTATCCGTAAAGCTAAAACTGTTCAAAAGTTGAAGAATCAACACATAAATTTAGGCAGATATGTCTGCCATGACAGATCACTTCAAGGTTTTAAGAGTAGACTGACCTTTGAGGTGTTTCAAGGAAAATATTTTCCAAAATATGGTTTCTAAACTTTCAAATGATTGGTATGACAATGAAAACAGGATCAACATGAGTACTTTTACTGGCCAGTGCACATTTAACCCTATTTTTCCAGAAAATGTTAACACTATTCAACTTTGGTAATTCATTGACAGAAAACATGTCATTTTTTCCTAAAAATGTTTCCATTGAAACAAATGGACTCGTAGATATTAACATTGTGAAGTTCAAATGCAAAAGCAGAAACTTCTCACATAATGTCACCAGTCTAACCCCATACCACCCTACATAGAAGTGGCAAATTGAATAACTGAAGGCTTTGATCTTTGTAAGGCTCAAATGAACTTAGATTTCTTCTTCAGTTATCATCATCTCATGTTGAGAACATAGTTCGTCTTCTATGCAAGGAGCTGGGGGGTGGGGGGTGCCGGAGTGGGGAGCTTTCCAAATTTGGCACCTTGCTGTGACTAGCGTGATGCTGCATTAGATAGACCCCTATATAAAGCTAATGCAACCAAATGGCATAGTGGCATATAAACTCAAAAGCTGAGAACAACCACACCATGAACCCCCAAAATAGATAGTTTGTCTGAGTTGCAAGAAGATTTATGATTGATTTTTACCACGATATTTTGGAAGGTTAGGTGCAACTTAGACAAATTAGTAAAACTAAAGCTTCTACTTCAAATAACCATAAGTTAGTTTTATAATTCTTCAGTTCAGACAAATTTGATTTCAGATAATAAACCTAAACTTTAATGGAATCAAAACCTGTAAGATAAAGTTCACATGCAAAACCTAAAACAAATGAAAAATCATGAACAACACTACTGCACCACCTGAACAGCAATCCTTTTTATACAAAAAATAAGAAATGAGGACAAACCTGGCAGGCAGTGACAGTCCTGCACCCACATAATGTATGGCCATTCATTACATCTACAGCATCGAAAACACCTCCTCCATCACTCCTCTGCAAAAGTTTACAATTCACAATTTAATCTAGTCACATATTCATATAATTTTCCTCTGTTGCTAGTTAAAAATTTCCAATACCATGTAAAAGTTCACTGCCAAGAAGTTCGGCATCACATTCCCTGCTGATTTATAACAGGTTCCAACCAAATTAACAAGTGAAGCTGAATGCTCTTTGCAAGCTTCAGACTGAACTGGGATGGTAGGGAAGTAATTCTGTAGAAAAAGAGAAGCACTTTTTGAATTAAGCGGCTTTGATTCCTTTCTATTTGGGCAGGAGCCTTGTACCACACCGCCATCTCCAGCTGAAACCAATTACAATACAAGGTTGCTAGTGAACGAAGAAAAGCACAGAACATGCAAACAAATTACATTACAAATCTATAACACTTACGCTCGTTTTCCACCATGTACCTCCACTGATAAGCAATTCCTTCCCCTGCTTCCTTTGAAGAGTCAGAAGTGAAAACTAATAACCGATGGTTCTCTTGGACCATTTTTGTCACAGTTGGCCAATCCCCACCCTTCTTTGGCATCTTGGAAACTGGAAACCAGTACTTGTCCAACCCAGCATCAGTAAACACCCTTGTCAACCCTTTTTGGGTATGTACATAGTCCTCAATTATAATGGTCACGATCTCAGATGGATTCTGAGTCAAAAATGCTTCAACTTCCCTCAATGTGTTAATTGCAGGTTGCTGAGAAAAATACAATACACATATTACTAAACTAACCCACATAACAAAAATGATAAATTCAAAAACTAAATAAATGAAGAAGGATCATAGAGAATACAAAGGCGGTGAAGTTGAAACACTGCCCACGAAGCGAATGACAGAGCCAGATATCATTCTCGAAGTCATACATATCTAACATCAACCCCCTCACTCCATTCTAAACAAGACCCAACAGACAAAAACATACAATTAGCACAAGCAATGAATAAAATTGCAAGTCAATTAAGAATACTTCAATGACATACTCTCAATTGGTTAGTCACAGTGTCTTCTTGATTGTAAAACGTAATCCTTTGAGCACCTGTCAATAATGGTGCATCCACAATCGAAAACGCATTATGGGTCACCAGCCACGTATACTTGTTGAAAGGCAAACCATTGATCTGCCCCCATCACAATTTGCAAAAAAATAAATAACAAATAGAACATACCCATTACGAGAATGTGGGTGAAGCAAGATATAAATCAAGAAATTATAAAGAATTTAGAGAGATCAACAAACAGTTAAAAGGGTAAGAAACTTACAATCGAAGTGGGTAAGATAGCTTGTCCTCTAGTGCAGGCGGGCTGAGTCTTGTCCATGGCAGGGCAATTGCCACAGTAGAGGCCAGGTCCACAATCGGCGGCAGCTGAACACGAGTCTAAAAGCTGCGTAATGGTAATTCTCGAGAGATTCAGTTGAAATTCAAATTAGGAAAGTAAGGAATCTACCCGGATCTTATCACAATTACATGAAAATTCTGAAGAGAGAGAGAGAATGGAACCTGGCAATTGCCATCAGAACAAGCACTAGAAGTGATGACGAAAACAGCTAGTAGAATAAACAAAAAATGGTACCCATTTTTAGTAGCTTTGCATCGGCTCATACGCTTCTCCCCTAAACATGTAAACATGGTACTACCTACTGGAGGGAGATTCAGAGCTACAGAAAGAAAAGAGAAAAGAGCTCAAATTTAACTGAGTAGTCTCATCGCATACTTCAAGGTAGAGAGAGAAACAAAGGAACATACAGAGAAAGTAAAAAAGTTTCTGTTTTTAATTCAGACTAGAGCGAGAGGGGAGAGAGAGAGAGAGAGAGAGAGAGAATCCCAACTCCTATTTTATTTTATTTTCATTTTAGTGCCAAACGGTGAGTGCCGTCCAAAGATTAGTTCTAAATTCCATGACAAAACTTGGTGAATGGTAAGTTCGGATGCTATACTTTGTTGTAGTTTGTATATATGATGATTGCATAAAAATTGATACCCTCCCTTATGTTATGTTGATTTTAAGAAAAAAAAATATATAATCTAAAAGTATTTTGTAATTTATTTTATAATCTAACATGGATAAATTGAATACATTTTTCTTATAATAATTAATAATACTTCTTAGTTAGTAGAGTAATTATTATAGTCATAATCATGTGAAATAAAATTATATAAATTGATATTGGGTGTAAATTTTAAGAATTTATAATAATTCTAAATAAAAATATATTTATAATTTTATAAGAGGAAGCAATTGTGCATGTTATTATGTATGTGAGGCTAACCAAAAAATAAGACGCAAGTTAAATTACCGAAAAAAGTTGATGATATCGTGTGATGCTCCAATTCCATCAAATTCACGTGGGAATGTGAGCTATATATCATCCACTTTGAATGTCATTAGCGGCTCAAGCAGCTGCAACAGTATTTTTGCACTTAAAACAATTTATTTTCACAAGTAAATTTAATACTAGTTTCACAAGCTTCTTCTTACATGAATATGAATAGTAAGCGGAGTCCACCTCACATGAGAAATGATGAACTATCAAATTCACTTGCGAAAATATCAATTCTCTAAAACAAACTTCTATCTATCTTGCCTCTCCTCTCCTCTCCATTTTTTGTTTGTCGTAAATAAACAATCGTTTGTAATCTTAAAATCGTATAATCATGAAAAAAGTGGTCCTAATTGCCATCTTAAAATTATATAATCTTGAAAATAGCAATTCTAATTACCATCATTATATACTTTTACAAAATACGTTGCACAGCCTTTTCAATAACTAACTAAAAGATCCATTAGAGGAAGAAGAACATCGCCGTTTAAACTAGTGGTAATTACTACAAGAGTAGCTTATAAGGTTAAGAGAGACACAAATTATAATAAGAAAAGAGAATTGAAATTCTTTTTCACTTTTATCCCCAAAAGGGAAAACAAGTAACCATCAATAATAATCCACCAAGCCTTTTATTTTGTGGGAGTAGCCTTCTTTTTCACGTGGTGGGTCATGACATGCCCCTCATTGGCCATAGACTTGTTTACTTTTGTTAATGGCACCGTCTTCTTTTACTCTCCGCCAAACAATGCAGATTTGTAGGGCTAATAGGGATAGAGGCAGAATCCATAAGAAAGAGAGATTGATATTAAATATTACAATCAACTTTAACTTGAAATAATAATAATAATTATTATTACTACGAGTGCCACATAGATGTTTGAACTTGAAAATAATAATCAAAGCATAATTATGAAAAACGTTCTTTTTATCCATGATAAGAGAGAGCGTAAATTCACTAAGCTTCCCCGCTGTGGTGAATTTGCTCAGTTTTTTGGAACAATAAAAGATGATTAAAAAAAAGCAGTGAGTTCTGGCCTGTGGCCTCTCTAGCAACAAAAGGGCTCGAGGTTCACCGGGTAATGATTTTCTATCCCGGAAAAAAATGTCAAAAAAAGAAAAAGAAAAGCTTCATCAAGCAATCTTTTTAGCTCGACCACTTGAAGGAGTATGGTCTTCTTTTTTGGAACAAGAGGCCTTGAGCTCCTTTATCCAATCAGGTGCTGTCTCATCGTCATAGCCGTAATTATAAAAGATTTCTTCCCCAGCAGAAATCTGTTGTTTTGAAAATATGCCCACCCTGTGATCCCCAGCCACCATCACAACCTGCCAGAACTCGTGGTTACATGCCATGCATCTACAAGTGATTGGCTAAATGCACAATGTTAGCATGATATGCATTGTTGGGGGCCTCTCGATAACAACTCAACTCAACTAACAATATGTTGACCCTAGAATATAAATCATATTTTCATCGACTTTATCTTGTGATAGTACATAGTAGTGATATATTCACATCCTCATCAAAAACTAAGGCATAAATCAGATGCTTGTTGGACAACAATTGGGGCTTGTAGGAAGCTAAACAGTTTACCTTTGCATAGCAATTTGGTTCAAAAGAATGGTTGGCAAACTTCAATTTGTCCCCTTTCCGAAAAGCATCAAGAACATACTGCACAAGAAAATAAAAAATACAGAGCTTAAAGTTCAATCCCCAAGTCTAAAGTTCAAAATTTAGGAGTTGAATCAAAATTAAAAAGCTCAGCTCTTTCTCAGTATTTTACCTGATTATTCAGGTTGAAGAGATATGAAGAATTTACACGATCATATATCTTGCCACGCCTGTCTGCTTCATGTTGTGATACCAGCTCTCCGGTGTACTCGCCGATATATTCATTTTTCTCGACGCTATTCTGGGGAGTGACTAAAAATGAGTCATGGCAAGAAAAATAAAAAACGGGACATAAAACAACATAATATATAGACGTTACCTTCAAGAAAACTCCCCAGCCAGATACATCAGATCTCCCAAGCAATACCTATACAATAATGTAAGCTAAAAGACATTACCATAAATTCCAGCAACATATATATATATATATATATATATATATATATGTCTATGTATTTGTATGTGTATACATAATACATATATGTGGTTGCATAAAATTACACTTCCTATGATACATTCATTTAATTTCGTAAAGGATTAGTCAAGAACTTGCATAAAATTAATAAAATGAAACATACAGCATAACATAATTACCCTTTGCTGTTGCTTTAGAAGAAGCTTCATATTCCTACATTCATAATTATCACCTTTTTGCCCAGGAACTCCAAGAGTGCCATCACCACAACTGCAAAGCCAAATTCAAAGATTAGGTAAAAGTAGAAGAAAAAGACTCGATTCATGAAAATGTACAAATAAATGTTAAAAAAGTAGCAATCTTTGTAGACGAGTGAACACAAAAAAAATGTAATACTCCGTTCATTCCAAAATATAAGATCAAGTTTGACTTTTAAAGTCAAATATTTTCAAAGTCAGAACTCATGTGATTCATTTAACTTTTGATAACAATAAATATTAGTACTATTTAGATAGCTTACGATTTTTCTAATTGTAATTTTGAAATTGAAAATAGCTCAAATTGACTTTTAAAAGTCAATATTGATCTTATTAGGAATGGAGCGAGTATCTCCCACCGTAGAGGAAGTTAAATGTCAGAAGTTCAGATATATTAGTTACCACATATCTCTTATATAGAGAACATTCATCATTCTTTCCTAAAATTACGACACTGCTGAATCTAATTTGGAAGCTTTCCCCAATACAAATCACTGAAGCTCTTAAAAACTAGTGGTTGCCTACCTATTCTTTCCCACTTCTAACTTCTTAGGTTCTGTGTTATGCTTTATATTTTTTAATTTTTAACTGCTTATCCTCCTTAGGTCTGAAGTGCATAACTGCATAATTATTGAAATTATTGGCATCTCACTATTCAATTTCTCTTTTTTGTGCATTTTTTGTGCAAACCCATATGGGTCAACTTATTTTATCACCTTTAGATTTTTATTTGATAAAAAGAAAAAATAAGGTGAGTTGTTTTGGGATAACTTGTTGGTCCAACTTAAAGCAACATAAAAGTAAAATAAAATAAGATTGAGACATTGGATAAGGCCAGCTTCTAGTTTTTTTGCCTATCAAACCTCTTTTCTAATAGATAATAGCCTATCAACTTATTGATTCTAAACCTTATATTGCATTTTAGTTTCAGCAAACCCCGAACAGCTTACACAATAAGTGTAAGACATTTAAGTTTCAGCTATTCCAAACGGATATGTTGTAAGAATAAGCTAGTGATAATCACATTTTATGAGAACACAAGTGTGCAGAACTGCTTTCATCTTCAGTTCATAGTTTTAAAATCTAGTCATCAAAAGGCTCAATAATTAAAATAGGCCAACTCTTCTAAATGCACGTGATGCAGATCTGCAAGACCAACAAAAATCATGGAACATAATGAAGTAGTGAAACCAAAAGGACCAAATCAACAATAACATGTTACCTGATCCAACAATTTCGGCAAACATCGGGATCACATTCTCTACGTGCAGCATAACATGGACATTGTCGACTACGACACTGGCTTTTGGCGCAATGACAGCCACGAAATCGATTTTTGCAACTCCTTGGACATCTAAAGGATTATATATCATTGAAATAGAATTTTCATTCCAAAATACATATAGATCACTATTCCCCCTCCCCCCCCAAACACAAAAAAAAGGATAAGATAAAGATTACACAACTAGAATAGATCATTAAACTTTTAACAACTCAACAAATTAGGAGTAGAGAAGGAGGGAATAGCAAAATTGTTGTGAAGAAATCAATGACTTACCCACAGTACTTCTCACAGCAGGTTTTATTCAAAAAGCAAAAACACTCTTTCCCACAGGCAGATTGACACCCACATGGGTTATAATGACTATCCTTATCCTCAGAAATCCGTTTCCTAAAGGAATGGTAACCAGTAGATTTTGATGTATACTTTAAGCGGCGAACTCTACCTTTCCTACGAAAAAATCTTGATCTTCTTCTCAGTGGAGTACCCTAATGTATTTCACCGCCAAAACTAATTAATAAGATACTAATATAGATGAACTAATGCATAACAAGCAGAGCCTCTAAAAATTTACTGACCATATTTTCATTACCATCACCCATGGAACAGCCTTCAGTCAAAGAATCCAGACCGTTTCCTATTTCAGAGAATAGGTTATTCTCCGAACGATTCATGAATTCAAATACATCCGAACACGTCTTCAAATCTACCATAAGATTCCAGGCTATTAAGCAACTGCAATGGTGAACCCACAATAGTGAATAACTGAATTGGAAGAATGCAGCACATTATTTACAATTGTTTAAGATATTGAATTAGTTAAAATGTGCAGAGAAGTTGAGAATAAGAAACTGCTGGGGGTCAATTATTGAAGCAATAATGTAATAGTGTTTAAACACATGCACACATGTATAGCAATAAAATCTTATCAGAATATATATATATATGTATATGGCAATAAAATAAAATATTTCAGAATAAATGGAATATCAGTGGTCAAGAACAAAGTATATCTAAACAATTTATATGGAGTATAAAAGTATTGCATAAAAATAAAAAAGCATGCATATTTGCATTAATTCCAACTTGCTATAAAAAACACATATTTATAAGAAAAATTAAATATTAAGAATCCTAAATTTCCAACTGAATTTAACAAAAACTATCTGAAGTCACGAACCTGTTCCTGCCAAAAATCTCCACACCTTTTCTATAAAGAGCCTTTTCCATAGCTTTCCAAGATACACTGGGAAGAGAATCAGAATAAAAAGTTGTCAATTTCTTCTTTCTTTTCCTCATGGTAACTACACCATGCTCCGCAAGTCGCTTGCTATTCCTCTTATGAATTCCATGCTTCTCAACAAGCTTAGTCACGGTTGGTGATGCTGAGGGGTGACTCGAAGTCAAGTCGAGTATGGATCTACTCTCTGAGTCACTGCTTTCTGATACATCTCTTGCATTTGATGTGGCACTTTCAATTTGGCCAGGCTTTCCCCTACTTAATGATGGAACAGCAGATTGGCTTTTTGATATCTGAGATTCAGCAAAACAGATACTTATTAACAGGTTCTAGAAAGCTGGCTAGGTGCTCGTCTAGGCGGCTGAGCACTGCCCAACCTTAGCGACTAGGTGATAGGCGGTTAAAATCATCGAGAAAAAATAGGCGGACGCCTAGGTGGTCTTGGTTGGCTTTGCAGTTCCCTGTTTTTTTCTTGTAATTCTATTTTATATTTTTACTCTCTCTTCACTTTAAAGCAAAAAACCTTAAATAAACCTCTAACTCACCAAACAAAGCATAGAAAACCACCTAAGTCGATTGACAAAAGACTGGAAGATAGGAACTCATACTATATCAATCATATGTTTTTATGTGTAGTTGTGTTTAATAATGCATTAATTTTTAGTTTTTTACTATGCATACAAAAGAACGGCCTTAATTTTGATACAAATATAAAAACAATAATAAATTACAACGCCTAGGAAAAAGCATAGGCCCCACCTACAGTGCCCAACCACTCGAAGCTCCCTCTGCCGCCTAGGTCCACCTAGTGCTTTTTAGAAGAATGCTTATTAAGGTAGCCCATGTAGAATCTAAAATGCGGTCCGGGAAATTGTAGTGATTCCTAATGTCTGTAAAAGTGAAACTAGTTACCAACTTACCAGGCGATAACAGTGCAAGCCACATGGTATGTTTCCCTCATCTGGGTAGCTCCATGGAAGTTGTTTCTCAGCCTAATTGAAGAACTAAATAAGCTAGAGGTACCCAGATAACTGTAAACTTTAATATAAAAATGAAATAAACTTACAGGAAAGATACGTTCCTCTGAACATCCATGTAGTCCACAGTTAAATACCTGCCATTGAATATAACAAAAGCAACAAAAAGTTAGTTATGGAAGACTGCAGCCAAACAACAAACAAAAAATTCATGAAAAAGAACATGAAGAGTATTTACAAAACATCGACGACAAAAAAGATTGTCAAACGAATGCAGAGCTGCATCGAGATCTTTATCAAGCAACGAACTTGAAATTGCTTCTCTGTGCCCATTTTGAGAGCCTCCAGCAGCATTCTCTCTCTTAGTAAGAATTTCATATCTTGCCTGTATAAGATGTTTCATTGTTGTTCATATCACTGTAAATCCAGCAGGAAACAAATGGGAAACAGCTGGACCTAAGCTTACACTATGACCAGTTTTTATTAGAAAATAAATAGAATCAGAAACATCCAACAAAACATCCCGGAGAAATCTCATTCCAGTTAGATGTGTACCTTGATTTCACATGGTTTCCTAGAGAAACGTTGTGCCAGTACATCCAAAACAGCATCAGATAGGCCAACTTTGTTGATGGTCATTCTAATAAAATACATATATGAAGACACTGTAAGAATGACTGTATAATAAGACTATATATACTCTCCCTGTCCTAAAAATCATTTACTTTGTGAAATATAAAGAAAGGAGAACTCTTTTATTTACGAAAGACGACTTATTATTTACTTGGGCAATATTCAAGCAAACATCAATTTTTCAAACAAAAAAACAAAGACAACTTTCTCATGCACAAAATTCATAAGCTATATCCAGTACCTATATCTGAGACACTATGACATGTCAACGCACTGAAGATAGGTAAACTTCCATAGGTTATGATCTCAAAGGGTCTCTTTTGTTTTTAAATATTGATATCCCTTGAAAAAACAAGTTCTGTGGGGCTCTCTTCACCTCTAAGATGAAGTCTAATGTAAAATTTTCTTTTAATGCATGGAAGAATGTGTCAACTCTGAGCTAAGTAACAGAAGAGGGGGAAGAAGATAAATTATGTGGAAGCAAAACCTTAACATGGATAAAAAAAATAAAGCAAAGGGAGCACGAAAATAACATTTAGTTTCATCAAGGTCTCAAATTATTTAGTTAATTTTTGATAATTAGTTTCATCACGGCCTCATGGGAAAACTAAAAGAAAAGATGCATTAATTGACAATTGGAAGTCAACCCATCCAAGCTTAAACAAAACACCCTTCCAACATTTGTTGGAGGCAAGAAAGAATCCTGATTTATTTCAAATTTTATTCTCCTTGTTTTCCTTTTTGTCAAAGAGAAGGAGAGAGAGAGAGATAGAATGAGTGAACGACCTATGAAATTTTTTGTCAGTTCAATTTTTTCTGTCTAAAAGGTATAATGCTGTCATGCACTATACATATAAACAAAATGTATACGAGACCATATCCTGAAAAAGAAACAGCTAAACCTCAGACTTCGCTATGAAGAAAAAGAGAAAGAAAAGAACAGAATAAGAGAGAGGGATCTAATCACTGAGCAACAGTAAAAAAATGTCAGATTTTTTCTCCCGTTCACACTTATGTATGCAAGAGACATGCAATTTATGCAGTAAAGCTACTATTGACTTCAGGTATAAGTAACAAAGAACAAAAATAACATGTGTAGATTGCACGAAAGCATCTAACAATTTAACTTTACCAACCGGAGAATGTAATCTTCAGAATCTACAAATTCTTTATTTTCCTCATCTTCATCTATTGCTTCTTCATCACTGTCAGTGTCACTGGCAACTAAAGTTTCACCCCAATTTTTATCATAATAAATTCTCCTTTGATCAACAAATTTATCTTCACGCATTTTTTGATTTCTGCATCATATTCATGTTGAAATCTGTAATATCTCCCATAATTTCGATATAGAATGCAAAACATAATTATGTGTATGAAAACATAACTTTTACATGAATTAGAAATAGAATTTCAAAATTATGCAGAAAATGAATTTCTCTCTTCGCCCAAAAATATGGACACTGCAAGTTGAATTTACTTGCTTTGGTCAGCAGCTGTTACATAAATAGCCATTGGAACCAACATCTTAAACACCAAATGAGGCCAATTCACACGCTGCAAATGCTGGGACTGCACTATATAGCGTAACAAAAATCATTTGTCTTCCACTTTACTCTGCAATTTTATCCATTATAAAAGAGAAAGTAATTATAACATTTAACACTTGAAGTTTAAGAACAACCTCATCTATGAGATCTAGGTAGACACAATTGGCTAAGATCCAACTGTGACATCTCAATTGATTAAGAGATTCTTTTTTGGTATTTATTTAATATAAGACTTAGAGGAGGCGAGGCCCACACCTCTAAAGAGTAAGGTGTTGATTGAGTAGCAATTCCACATTCAAGATTAAAATCAAAAGGTAAAAGGAAACCAAGATGCCAGAAGTAATATAGCCCAATGGATCAGGGCCATGAGCAGGCAGTTGACACCATATGATAACAGAAATTAAGGCCTCAAAACCTGATGTCTAATGACTAATAATAGTTCCTAAATCCAAAGGCAATGCAGATAGTTAGGATTAAAATGAACTTGACTGATCACCCTGGCATTAAGATATAATATATCACAAGCAACAAGGAATTTAGTTTTTAGAAAAAAGACGAGCAAACAAGGAATCAATCACTGATTTTCACAATACCCATTATGTTTATAGATGACCATCATGTCTGAGTTCAACTTTTGATGGTAAGTAAATAATTATTGGAAAAGAAAATTATACGCATAATAAGCCACAAACAAAATATCAAGACTCAAACTCTTATCCACACACAAGAAAACCTTACCTATCCAAGAAAGTCCATGTCGTATAAGGTGGTAAACTTTTCACTTCTGTAAGCTTGACGGGGCGAGCAGCATTCTTCACTGCAATACTAGATCCTAAAAGAATTACTGCAGAGCGATGTGCATCTTCTTGGGAACCGTTTTTCTCATTTTCCCCGATACTTTTACCATTTTGCATATCAATTGCATTGTTCTGCCTCTTTGTCAATACATCAACAATCATATCAGTGTTAGTACACTTGAGGTATCTTCTCTCTTGTGCGGACCTAAAAAGATTGTTGGAAACTTCAATCATCTTCTGCCGATTTCCTTCCATTTTTTTCTGAAAGAACAACATTAAAACTATAAGGTAAGGTTAACATTGTATCATGAGAGATGATTAATAATTATGCTAGCTTAATTGATTCTTGCAACAATACATGTAAGACAGGACCTTTATATGAACACAACGGTCTGAAGCAACTTGTTCTTTTAAAGAGTCAATAACTAAAGAAATCTCTGAAGACGTTGGACATCTTTCTTGCAGTCCTTCACTCTGTGTTAAATTGACACAAGTTCAGCGTATTAAGCAGATAAAAAGTAAAAAAATGAAAGCATGTAACTGTGAGTAGAAAATAAATATGCATTATCGCTTTTACAATGACACATGATTAAGCATGAATATGTCTGACTTAACTTGCAATATATTCCTTCAACAAATTAAGGCATAATAAATTTATATTTTATGCAATCACATTCCCGAATCGTGATAATTTAATTCTGGCCTTTATCAACCCCAAGCAAATACTGTAAAGTACATTTAGCAACTAATTTTTGGAACATTGAAATAAAATGTGACTTTTCAAAACTGGGCCAATGCGAACCCTTTCCATCCATTGGCTCCAATCATTCCTCCACCTTGTAAAATGTAACCCTCGTGAACTTTGCATAATTAAAACCAATTGAAGCATCATTTTTTCACATTTCTCAAAGTCATCCTACATCATGAGAATGGATTTGAAGCACAAATTTCATCTCGTAACGAAGACGGTGTCATCCCTATACTCCAACACTAATCAATATATCATTCACCATTAACATCATTTTTCCAATACATGAATCAAACAGCAGTTGTCCACATTGTTACCAATTTGTCTCAAACAGTGATAGTTTTCATTTATTCCATGTTTCAAATTCTTTAGTTTCTTGTTGCTATTCTTTTCTACGCTTTCCTGGACTAGAAAAATATTGTAATGAGTATCACCATTTCCAAGTGCATACACATTCAAGTACAGAGGACTGTCTCATTGGCGTTTATTCATCCAATACCCGGAGAATTCTCTGGTTAGGGTAGGTACTTAGGATAATTCACATACTCAGATATGCATACATAAATACATACATACCCACCCACACACACACACACACACACGTATGAAAAATTATAAGCTGGCTAAGGTTGGATTAAGCATAGTTATTAAATCCTCTGGCCTTTCAGTATCACTACTAACACTAATAAAATTGCCTCTTTAATTTACAATAAACCAGCCATTTATTCTCTCCCTAACCCAATATTCATTACCAAAAAGAAAATTATTTAAATACATACAATAATTAAAGCGAGATATACAAAGACAATGATAAAGATTTCTATCCACAGAAACAAGTTAAATTTGCAGTTAAAATCGTGATCTGAATAAAGTAAGAAATCTACAGTCATGAATGGAGGAAAAATTTAGTACCGCGGGGATATCAGAAGGCTCCATCAGGAGGCTCCAATCTGCAGTTGCAAAGCTTTTGACCTTCTGTGGAGTCTACTCGGCAATGGTGGTCCACCGGAAGATCGGACTAATGCAAATTCAAGTGTAGATGTACAGGATTTGGTGCGGCGGATTTGAAACCCTAGAATGTGATTTTAATTTTTTTTGGTGGGGGAAGGTAGGGGAGAGGTGAAGAGAAACACTTTTTCTTCTCGCCTCACTATATTTGAGTATTTATGCTCAAATTCAACAATGCTGATGCCTATACTTAGGTTTAGACTTAACTGGATTAGGCAAAATAAATAAGTTGGGTTTGGGCCTCTTTTCTTTTAATTTCTTTTTAATTTCTTTTTTGGGTGGGTGCGGGAGGGGTCATGAAACGTGCTTGCTATTGAAATATCCGTTACCTCTCCATTAAGTGGACCATGTGGAAAGCCCAATTAGCTAACATAATCAAATTTCAAAAGTGACGAGCAACAAAATATATTTAACTTTATATAAGTAAAGTTTATTCTTCTTCCTCTACTTCTTTTTCTTACCCTATTTTGGTGGAGGGTATCATGAAGTGACAAACAGCACGTTAACAACAAGCAGATCTAAAAACAATTATTGCTCAAACATTTAGAAGCTACTATTTTGACAATGATATAAAATTTAACTCAAAAACTAGGCCAACATTAATTGGCAACCCCTCTCATCTATATTGAGTAATGACTTCAATCTTACTTCCCCCTTGCAAACTCTAACACTATAGAAGCTTTGCATTATAAAAACCCAGCATAAAACTTTCTAACATCAGAAAAATATGTTAACAACGTTCCATTCCAGATGTTAGGGCTGAGAAAAATGTTATTTAATATCATTTGTCACCACTACATTTTAACTACACCCCTCCATGACCACCTATTTTTTCAAAACAAATAAAAAAATACCGATCCCATGTGATTTGATTACATCCAAGTTGCAGACCCCATCATTTCCACCACATTCCAAGTTGTGTGTTTGTGTGTGTATATATATGTGTGTGTGTGTGTGTATATATATATATATATTCTGAACCAGATTACTTATTAATAAAGCCGCAACAAGCACCTTCTTTATCAAAGTAAAGTTTATCCTGAAACAACCCGAGTCAAATCTCGAGTCCGGAACAAATCTCGGGTCAAATCCCAAGTCCGAATCGAATCAAATTCATCAAAATAAGGTTTTAAATTACTGGCCCAATAGTATCTTCTTGGATCATCTTAGCCTACCACAGGCTCACCTAAAAGGTCATAACTGAAGGTATTATTGATAATAACTTAATTCCTTAAGTACAGACAAATTTTTCTCATATCTTTCGATGTGAAACTGGGATGTTACATCTCTCTTCTTGCTTTAGTGTATATACATGTATGTATATAAAGAAACTCAAAATAACAATTGAGAATTTTAACAAGGTTTCTTAGAATTTCAATATATGAAAAGTTTTTGAATGGATACATGATTTAGGGAGTGTTTCCATGCTTCATAGGCCAAATATCAAAACAATCAATTCGTACCACAAGTTTAAGGTGAGGATGCGGTGCTAATAGCAAATTGCGAAGTGCGGTTCTTAGGTGACATAGAATGAGCAGACACAAGTACTGCATAATTAATATGCATATAGTAATTTTGTACAAAGCGACATGGTTTTATGTCAATTATATATTGTGCTTTGCTTACCAATTCACTCATTTCCCTCATAATGTTCTCTCTTAATATGCTCACTCTCCCTCTTTGTTGTCTCACTACCTGCCCTCCAAATCACACGCACCCTTTCAAATCTTCTTTCACTAACCCTCTCAATCTATACCATCACAATCTCTCTTATACACGGAAAAGAAGAAAAAAAGGACGGAAAAACTGACCACCTTTTTTTACCAAAGTTTTCCGACCAAAATGGACGGATTTGGACAGAAAACTAAATAACACAAGCAAAACTTTTATAATTCCTAGTATACCTTTTACATCACAAAAAAAACAAATTAATATAATAGAAAATAGTAATCTAAATGTAAAGTTTAAGTTTTCTTTACTTTTCCTCGGTAACAAGATGAAAGATAACTTACAAGTTTTCTATTCTTTTCTTTTCTATCCTAATGTAAGTTTTCTATTCTTTACTTTTCTGACCAAAACAACAGCCACTCGGGTAAGTTCTATAGTGGAAAATATAAATTAATGGATCTTTATGTAAACCAATGGCATCTAATCTTTGCCTTCACATTCCCTTATTTCGTCATTTTCATATGTTTCATATGGAATTTTGATTTGTAAGATTAAACGGTATCTTTGTTGGCCCTCCTTAAATACTCCCCACTTTCACTCTCCCAAGCCTTTAAAAGTCCACCATCCATCTCGACATCACCCCATTATATATCCACCAAAGGGAAGACCATACACCGCAAGGGAAATATCACAATGAATTAACAAATGGTTAACAATCTCTCAAGCACGAAGGCACATCCTAACAATAAATTTCTTCCTCTTCCAAAGATCATAAAAAATTGATCCCAAGCTCTTCTACCATCCACCAAAGACGCACTCACTCCTCCTGCATCCATGGGTAAAAACTCGCGTATCATCCCCACCACAAGCCTTGTGTGCTCAAAATTTTGGCAATCCTTGGTTATGCCTTTGCACATCTTAGTCTCAAAAAGCAACCTACCCAATATTGTAAACCAACCACCTGGGCCAATTCCAAACTGACTCACCACCACAAGTTTCACCAAACTTTCGTCCTCCCACTCAATACACAAAAGCCACTTACCTAGGATAGCTTGATTAAACATTACTCCAATTACCAAGGTGATACTTTCCCCATTCCTGCCATCCTGCCATAAAAAGTTAGTCGCAAGAATGGTTTCAGAATTTAGTGAATTGAATTTGAACTGCAACAACGAGCTGTAATTCCACATTTGTAGAAACTGCACATGCAGGTGTAGTTTGTGCCCAAAGGCCAAAAGCGCACCGCCAAAAGTGCACCAAACCGCATTGTGATTTAACCTGTATCGAATTACAACAGGCCTAGACCTCATAATCAGTTATTTTCCTCTTTCTGGAAATAGGCCAAATCTTTGACACAACTTCCTGCTTTGATTAGTTTTTGTTTGAGCTACATGATCAAGTCTCCAGTACAGCACCATAATAACTATAGTTTGCTTTATTTATCAGCTAGAATTTGAACTAATTAAAATTAGAATCAATTATATGTCTCAGCTATCTCGCATACCATACTTAAGAGAAACAAAGGAAAGATTAAACAAGCAGGCAGGCTATAAGAGCTGGTTAAGTCTGTGTTCAGCACTTCAGCTTATGCATTAAATTCTTGTACATTCCACTACAACGGCAAAAATTTTACCCAAACACAAAAAGCTCGTAAGTTAGAGATGAGTTGGCTATTTAACACTTTATAGCCAGCTTTGGAAGTTATTTGTTAACATATGAATATGCGTAAAAAATATATTGTGCCCAGTGCCCACCCCTCAAAAAAATTATACTCCCTCTATTCCACGAAAGAATTTCATATTTTTCACCACAAAAAAGTCATTTTATTGATTACAGTATAAAATGACACATTGTACTCAAGTTTATCACCATAATTTTATTATCATGCTATTCACTACCAAACTAACAACTTTTTGGATGTGTACATTATATGGATGGGTGTATACTCGCTAAGTACCACAAAAAGATCCCAATTTGCAAAATTCGCAAACCTTATAAATGTGTACATGGAACAAGAATACATTTTTAATGTTTGTGAATTCTGCGAATAGGATTCCTTTTGTCGCACTTAGAGAGTATGCACCCATCCATATAACATACACATCCCAATAAGTAATAGATAACACAGTGAAATGAAATTGGAATCTCCTCTCCTTCCCTTACCAAAAAAATAAAAACAAATCTTAGTTGCATGTGATTTTGGAGTGACTTTTATGTAGATCAAAATACATATGGTTTGTTTTATTTATTGTATCTATTTATTCTTATATATTTTTCCTTGAATCATAGCAGTGCCTACCTTCAATAAAAATATAAAATTCCTGAGTAATTTTGGTCACAAATAGTATTTGTTTGGTCATCACATTGGTTAGATACATTATGATTGGTTATGCCATAGAATATTATTAAAAAAATTCAATGTCACATCATTTGACCCTTTAGCATATTATATATATATATATATATATATATATATGTATGTATGTATAGTAACAATTGTGAACATATATGGAAAACAACAACAGTTCAAAACACGGTGGTCTATATAACAATACGAAGCTAAGCGTCGTCCATTGATAAGGTAAGTTTAAGGGAGTTTACCGACAAGCTATCAGGAGGTTCTGATATGATTGTGGAGGCGGACGCCGGTGGGGACGCCTTCGACGGCGACATGACCGGCAGCGTAGTTGGAGCTCGATTTTGCAATGGAGGCCATCTGAAAGATCATGTATGCAACCGCGGGATTTGGCGGGACAGGTTTGAAGCCCTAGAATGTGAGAGATTATGTTTTTGACAAGTTAATGCGAAGATACTAATGATATGATCTTGAGTTTGGTATGAATTTGGCTTTTCTGGAAGAAAATTAGTGGTGTGGTAACTAAATTTTGTGGGGAACCGTGACAATCCAACATCAAACTAGGATGACAACGGGTCGGGTTATGCTTAGATTTTGCAGTGCCGCATCTATTCAGTTTAGTCGAGGCGAGGCGGATAATATTTATCGATTTTTACGTATTAAATTAGTATCCACCCATAACTCGGTCATTTAATTTTTGCACTGCCACGTCTATTCAGTCGATCGTAAGACCATGACCATGGGAGAGTGATTTGTATTTTTAAAGTGCTTAATAAATCAAACCCAATTAAAATGTAAAATAAAATTTTGGAACATCTGTTGGTACAAAAACAGGCACTCATTACTCAAATTAAATGGAACATCTGTTTTTTTCTCATGGGGAATATTCCTATGTATAATTGTATATACACGACCTCAGAGTTATCTTGTCTGATCCAATACAGGTAGACCAATATTGAGCATTTGATTAGTAATGTCTTTAAATGTGATGCTTTCTCTTCCTAAAAGCAAATAAAAAGACATTTTTTTAGTTAATTCTTGTTATATATGTATGATAAATGTTAGATTCTTATATAGTCATGTCAAATTTGGTATACGGTATACATGTGTGTTACTGATAAGAGAAAATTTGAGGATTTTGATTGACCTTGGCTTTATTTAGGCAAAATAATATTTATATCGTTTCTGTTGGATTTAGCTTCTATTTATTGATGGGAAATAAGACTCCTGTAATTGTTCTGTTTGATTTAGTTGTTTTAGTTTTTTTTTCTAAAACTAGGTAATTTCCCACCACTTAGTCATTAGTCAACCTTCCTCCCGGTTCAGAACGCTGGCTTTTCTTTTCCCAGAAAACATACATAAATGAGACGTCTTTATTTCATAATGGAATGACTAATGCGAACAAGTCATATACCCAAAATCTTTTTAGATAGATTATGATATTATGCAAGTGGTCTTTTGGTCTCAAGTAATTTGCAAACTGAATCCTTCATTTATATACAACAGTACATTACAATAATAATATATACTCCAGCACAAAGACAAAAACCATGCTCACTCTCTCCCCCTCTCTTCCTCCAACCTCCCAACATCCCTGCCCCTAGAGAACAAACAAAACAACAAAAAAGCTAAAGCCCTAATAATACCTTTAGTGACATTTCATTGTAGTGTACTAGTATTATATTATGCAGCATATTGGAAGAGCGGTTTCTTGCTATTAGCTTTCTTTCTTCTCCACAATAGCTTTTTCCACAATCCACCGCTACCTTTTCTCTTATCAGGAATAATGGCCAAGGAATTGACTACAACTTGCCCATCTTGACGTTTAATCCCGTTTGAATTCTGAAAGCTCTCTGGAGAATCTGTTGCACAGTTGAGACGAAAGGCGGAGCAGGAGGTGCCATCAACGACCGTGGGAGACTTTGAGGTACAAATAATTTCTTTGGTTTTGGGACACCTAGGATACCCTGTTTCGGCATTGTCCTCGGCCAGCATTTTGTCGAGTAGAGTGGTTTTGTTCTTCTTGGGGTTGTTCATAGTGGTAATTGCAGTGGGGGTACAGATGACCTTATCGAAAAGGGATGAGTTTCTTGGTGAGGCCATTGCCTGCAACTGCCTTCCCAGGTTTAGGATGGTTTCTTGGCACTCTGCCAACTTCTCTGAAGCTGCTGTAATCTCCAAATTCTGCAACATTGAATAATTTGCTACAGATACTGACATAAAAATCTGGAATTTAACAATGATTGCCTAAAACTAAACTATTTTTCACATGGGCACTTCTCTAAGTGGTATAAAGTTTGTTTCATTAATGGATATCCATTGTTGTTTGACAGCTATATACTCTTTATGAAAAAAAATTAAAAAAAATGAAACTTTCAAACTCGAACATAATCTATCTAGTCTGTGATTCTTACCATGAAGTCTATCTAATCAGAAGTTTAATTAGTGTGCTACATTGTTAACATTCCATCAGAATATAATTATTCTACACGGATAAACTATAGGAACTTTAGAAACCCGTAATAACTCATTTATAGAAGTATAGATTGATAAGGTGACGAGAACATACATTTTGAAGTTGCTTTTCCTCGTCCTCTGAATTATACTCGAGAATTTCCTTCTTTGTCATGCTGCAAATTGCATAATTCAAAATACTGAGAACCCCTAATAATGATGTGTTTTCCATCGGAACAAAAGCACAAAAAAATTACCTTTCAAGCTGGAGTTGTAAATCAAGACAAGTGGCCTCTAGTTCTTCACAAAATATATTTTTATTGTCCAGTTCCTCCTCCAGAAATGACAATTTTGCGCTAGCCTTGTTTAATTCAGCTTCGGCTGCTGTAAGCTGTGTATTGGGATCTTCTTTCACCATTTTTAGATTTTCAAATTGATCTTCAATAATTCTCTTTGATTGACTCAGAATTTCCACCTCCACTTGCAAGCTTTTAATCGTTTTCTCAGATTCCTGAAGTTGAATCATCAAAGATCCATTTTTGCTAATCTCGGACTCGAGTATTCCTTCCAACTCCTTCTTTCCACATTCCGCGTTTGCCAAGTCATCCTTTAATTTGATACTTTCTTCTCTCATACTTGACCAAAGTTCTTCCATTTGTAAAAAACTGTTATGGCATTTCCAATCAGAAACAAGAGGAACATGTAGTTTATCTGCTTCTGTAAAGTGATTGATCATTGCTCCTTCTATCTCACTCTCGCTTCGTGATTCATCCCAATCAAAGTGCTTCTTGATTGCATCCCTCATGCTTGAAACGTCTTGAAGGGAAAAGCAGTGGTTCATAATCCATTCCAAAGCAGAGGTAATTTCTTCAGCAAATTTTGCAAGATCTGCTTTTCCATTTAATATGTCATTACAGATTTGAACAAATTTCTGTAAAACAGCACTCAGGTCAGAAGTTTTCCATTGGAAAACACGAACCATGTATCCTGTAGGTGTTTCTGAAAAAGAACTATCATCCTTCCCATTCAAGATTTCTGGGGTCCCATAAAGAGGAGATGGTAAACTGATCCCATCAAGAAGCTCAATCATTTTAAGTACTGGTTTCCTCAGATCTGAATGGAACTGCTGGTTGCGCTTCTCTGCCAATGATGTGTTATCAACAATTAATCTATCTGGTGAAACCATGATTGAAGATTTATCTGAAGGTTTCAAGGAAATGCAGCCCCTAACATCAGGATGGATTAAGCTTTCCCTTGTAACAGATTCACTAGCGATTGGAGGATTTATGTGTGCCAAGGCAACTTTGACAATCTCAAGTATTTCGTCAGGATTTCTTTGTGATACATGAGTTTGCTCCAAGACCACTTTCACTATATCATCAACCCAAACGGGAATTTTATTAATTGACATATTTTCAGACTGGATACCCTGTTTAGGTACAGAAAGGTCACACTGACATTCAGATACTGTCACAATCTCTGCATCAGCTGTTTCTGAGATATACCCACCTGACTGAGCATCCAAGAGACCACTAATCATTTTACCTCTCTCAGAAGCAAGACTAGAACTCCCAAATGATTTATCGCTGGTAACTATTGCTAATTTTTCCATTTCAATAAAGTCATCCATCAGATTTATATCTGAAGTTCCAACAGTTCTGAACAATGGTGTCCCATTTTTCTCAGTTCTAAAAGGCTCCATTTCTGAATTCAAAGCAGAAGCCAAAGAATCAGCACAACTGAATTTTTCGTCACTGCCCATGTCAGAGAATGATGCCAGGGAAAGTTCCTGCATGGAAGGTAAATTCCCTGCTAGCCCCACAGCTATCTGACTTTTTGATGATTCCTCGAGCTGTGTCTCAACTTCTGGAAACCTGGAAGCTGTGCTACCACACATGTTTTTTAAAAGTTGGAGGGCATTCGTTTTTTCAATAAGGGCTTCTTTAAGAGTCGTATTCTCTTCTTCCATGGTGTATAACTGCTCAGCCAAAAAATTGATCCTTTTAGTGGGCGTGTCAGGAGCATTAACAGCAAAGTCCATTGAACCAGTTGAATAAATTGATTTTCTCCTTGTTGTTTCAGCTGGATCCCTGGCCAGCATTTCAACTTCATTTTTCATTTTTGCCAGGGCAGCAGGTCCTGGCAACCGCTTTCGAACAAGGAGGCGTAGCCTCTGGCATTCTGATTCCAGTTTTGCAATTTTCTTCACACTCTCCAAGTGTTGCTTGTGTGCTACTTCAGTTGTTCGACAATTGAATTCTCTCTCCTCGTTCCGAATCTCAAGCTCCTTTTCAACCACTCGAACCTCATATTTCAGAGAAGCATTTTCTTTCTCTGTGTATTCTAATCTGGTCATTAGGGTACTGAAATTTGCCTCTGACCTAGCTCTATGTTCTTGTAAATCTTTAATCACCTTTTCTTTTTCTAAGAGAGCCTTACTCAGTTGAGTATTTTGAGCACCTAATATGGCAAGCCTTTTACTGGTTTCTGCTAACTTATCCTCTAAAACAATTATCATTTTTTCAAACTCCCTTGATGTCTTCATCATAGCATCGTGAATCCTTTTTTCCTGCTCTTCTCGAACAAAACGCAGCTGCTGCATACATTCCTTCAGAGCTGCATCCATACTAATCAATCTTTCTTCACCAGCTACTCTCTGTGTTATAGCTTTCTCTAGTTCTTGCTTTAGTGATATTGCTTCTGCTTCTGCTTTCTCCCAGCCTACAAAATTGATAGAGTTTATTGCTAACCGCTAAAATTGACCCACAACTGATAACCAGTAAAGTTAGACCTTAAGACATTCCAAAAGAATAGAACTGTAACTCAGTAGTGAATCACCTGCAATGGCTTCCTGTGCCACTTTAGCCTTCTGCTTAGCAAAATCATCTTTAGTGTTACGCTCAATGAGGGCTGAGGAAAGCTTCTTGTTTAAAATTGTCAGATCACTCTCCAGTTCTGCTTTAACATTCAGAGGAGTCTGTACAAAGAAACAGTATATTAGCAATGCCTCCAATCACATAAACTGATTGTTCAATATGGTACAGTATGGATGAAGAAATCATCAACTTCAGATAGTTCCTATATGCCAGCCCCAGTGGGCATGCTGCCATGCCAACTATTGCAATCATCTTCTCTACTAATTAGGGGTAAATATTTGTTTGCTCTACTTCTTTAAGGACAATACTTGATTCTTCTTCTCAACCACTGGAAACCTTAGGCTTTCTACACATTGGATAAATAGAATCAAGCTTACTATTGAAGGGGGCAAAAAGTAATCAACGCATTTTAGAAATCCAACTGTAAGTCTATGATATTCTTATAGTATATCTCTACTTTAAGATATAAGATTGAGGAGGAACCAATCTTCCAAAACTCAAGGGAGAAAATTCTTTTATTTTCTTGTATTACCTCGTCATTTTTTTTAATTTTTGAAAAAAGAACGAAAAAAAAAAAAGGAATAGCTTTAAACCTATCTTCTTAAATTGTTCAAAGGTCAAGCGCGACACTTTCCCCCTCATGCCTGCTGTGGCTCTTACCTTCTCCCTGACGGTCATTAGAAACTTATCAGTGAAGGTAAGTCACTAACCAGTTTAGCACAAAACTTAAATCTCATTGACATTGTTTCCAACTCAATATGAGAGATGACATGGAGCATCTTAATAATTCTCCTTGAAGATGATGGTAGAAATATACTTGCCAAAATACAGCTGGTTAATTCAATCTAAACAGATTGACTGGACTTCCCTTCATAAAATACTAAATTCCTGAAGGAAAATTACGAAATGGGTCCACAAGATACTTTCAAATTAATCACTAGCACCACTATAATTCCTTTTGCCTTCCCCAAAATTTTGGCTTAATTTACGACTGGAGTTCCTATGGACTGGACTAGGAAAGTTGAGATAAGACTCGCATTCTACATTAGAACAATTATATTTAATTTTGTTCTGTACATGTTGCAGAGGTCAATCTATCTACTTATGCAAGATTTTTCTCTTAGGAAGAGGCCTACACCCACACAATATTAATATTCATTATTTCAAATGATTAACCTACTCAGCCAACAGTCTGTGTTTATCCCCTTAGTGAAACATCCGGATAAGACTAAACAGTTCAAATGTTCAATTGCAGGACCTTTAAATAAAAGAAGACCCTTACTCAACACCCAGTACTGGTCCAGCCAATGCAGAGTGTTGGAAGGGTGTCCATAACCTTACCTTGGAAACTATTAGAACAATGTGGCTTTTCTCAGGATTGATCCAGAACTTTCACACTTGGCAGTCCAAATTAACAGTCAGAAAATGACACAACAATTTCTAGCAGAAAGCATTTGAAATTTTTTGATAAAGGAAGACTTTATTTTGGTGAAAATGTAAAAACTTATTCAAAATTTTGTTCACTATATACTAAATTTGCTTTTCATTGAGAATTTGGTGACAATTGACGGGCTACAGCTTGAGTAAAAACATACAGTAACCAAGAGATTATGTTAAATTAAATAAAAAAGATCAAAGAAAATGATCTGAACATACTTCATTTACCTGTATTTCATTTCCTCCTAGAGAAAACTTTACTTTGTCAGATGCAGTTATGGTCTTATCTATAGATCTTTCCTTCCAAAGCCACGTCTTCTGATCCATCGATTCTCAAAAGTCTTTGAACTTAGTCTTATGAAGCTTGAATCAAAAGAATTTGTAAAATTATATTATGAAACACACTTATATGATAATATGCAAAGAAAATTGTGACTAGCACTTTGGCAATTTATTTGACAATAACTCGTAGTACTATATAGCTATTGCATTTTAATTTCCTTTTGAGAGATAGCTTAACTATGGTTTTCTCTAAATATATTTTTAAGAAACAGCATTTAATAATATTTCAAATTTGAGTATGCTACTAATTTTAAAACCCACTCAACTCCGGTCCAGTCCAGTCCAGTCCAACAAGAAATGGCTGTTGGAAAAGGACACCTCAAAACAATAAACAGCTTATGATTCACATGACATGAAAGCATATTGCTTAAATAACAGCAGATCAAGTAATCAATTAGCAGATATGAGAAGTGATAGACAAAAAATGTGAGATATAATGTATTTTATGAAGATTCAGAGAAGAGAGAGAGGTATGAGATTGAGGCTTCACAAGTGATGAAGTGAGTTGTAAGTACATACTGGAGATTGGACGACGAATGTGCTAAATGTACTGTCTAGTCCAGGCTTTTTTTAGCACATTTGTACAAGAGATATTCGAGTAATTAATCAACTCTAACATTAAACCAACACAAATTAATCAGTAAATTAAGTGAAAAGGTAAAACAGAAATTAAGAGGATAAGATTAATTGAAGTAACAATTCTTACATTTGACAGTTGAGTAACAGAAATTCCAATGGATCATCCAAATAGTGGCTACTGGAAATTAGCTTCAATGCAGAACAAACATCAAATCTGAAAGAGAAGATGAAGTATCAAAAGCATAAGATTATGAATAGAAATGTGGTTTATAGGGAGAGAAGGAATGTGATGCACTGCAAATTAATAGGAGTATTTTAGAGAGAGAATACAAGTGAGTAGGCTCAGTAGAGAGTACATTGAAGAAAATGAGGAGGTAGAGAGGGGGAGGTGTCGGTTTGGATCTGGTAGGTACGCGGATCGGCTAAGATCAGAGTATTTGGCGGGGTTTGCTCTGATCAGACGGAGCGAAAGAGCGGGCGTCAGCGTCAGTTGGTGATGATGCATGCGTCTCTCCTCTCCGTCTTAATCAACATACTTCATTTAAGGTTGACTAACTTTCTTTCCTTTTCTTACGCAAAACTATTTATGTATATTTACATACTTTTTGTGTATACTAAATAGTAGTAGTAAATACTTCTATTATAATACTCTATCAGTTTATAAAATGTCTTCACTATCTCTTTCACACAAATTAAAAGGTTAAAATACTCAAACCAAAAAGAATTAATGCAGAAAGGAGAGTAGTAACAAATTTAAATTTTATAAATGTAGCGGCGGAGTAAGTCACTCTAATAAATTTCAGTTGAATTATAATTAGAAAATGTATCAATATTATGAGATTAGATATAATTATAAGATGGTTCAATCTATTATATATATTAAAAAAATATTATTAATATTTATTCATGTAATTAACAATAAATAAACCATTCTCTTTTTACTATGTACTCCCCCTCTCACACTCTCAACTAAGAAAAATCAGTTTAATATTTTTTTAATTATATGTTTTTATTTTACATTTATTATTCAATTTATTGACTATTTAATTGATAATAATAGAAATTAATACGTGATTATAAATATTAGTATCCGATAACACACACATTGCACGTGTAAATTAATTACATAGGGGTGAAATAAATTTTTTATAAAATTTAAATGAATAAATAAAAAAATTGACAAATAAGATTTTTTTTTTAAAGTCGAAGGCATTTTCAAAAATGTCAAAAGCTTCATTTTTTTTTTGTTTAAAGCTGCAGTTCTCCGGCTTTATATATTAGAGGATAGATGAGATCATTATACAATTTAATGTACCACTTTTTTAGAAGAACAAATATAAATACCCCTATTAAATTACTACATTATATATTAAAACAAAAGAGGTATCAGTCTCTTACAAAGAGTCCCCACTCCAAAAAGAGAAACCGATCAAGTGATAGTGAAATAATAAACGAACATGATTGTAATAATTAATTTAATTGCTGTCTTTTTAGCATGGATGGTAATGATCGATTTCTGTTTAGTTCCAGAAAGTTAAGCTATCAATTTTGAAAAATGCTGTTGGTAAACTATATATATATATATATATAGAATATATGTATATATACAGCTGTGTATTATATAGTCGTTTATGACACGTCGTAATAGACTAGAATAATTATAGCGACAGGTGAACCGTCGTTATAGCCCAAAAAAACCGTCGTCATAGACAACTGTGTACTACACAGTTATGTATATATATATATATCTCATAATTACTCCATTTTAATTGCACTTTTTTTAACTTTGTCTGTTTATATATTTATGTCAATATCTAATATATAAATTCGGATGACCATTTTTGGCATAAACAAATTTTTTTGAAGACATTTTGGCTTCCAAAAATGCATTTCGACTTTAATATAATTGTTATTTTATCCTTTTTATATTATTTTTTTATTTAATCTTTTTTTTTCTTTTCCACATAATAATTTAGGCACATAACTCCCGGGTTATGAGCAAAAAAGATGAAGTCGACTGTGGACCTTTGCCAGTTGCCACCAGGCACCTACTAACAATAATACTATGCCATAAGTAGTTAGGCATGCTTGTGTTGAACTACACAGTAGTATTTTTATCATTGGAAATTGATATTTTCACAACAGTTTTTTATGTCTTCTTTGCAAAGATTGTAAATATTGAAAATGTGACGCTCCCAGAATAGGTTCATTCAACCCAACCCATTCTGAGTCGCCAAATACATGATACAGAATTCAAATACAAACTTCATATCATACGGTCGTGCAAAATACGACCACACAACTGTGAGTGTCAATACAAATATGTAGAAAATATTAAGATTCAAACTAAGTCCTCATTACAATTATTATCACACTATTTATCAGAAATAATGAGGACTACTATTGCTCTAACTCGGACCATCACTCTGTCCCCCGACTAGTTCCCGCAACATTCTCATTTCCTGAAGAGAACAACAGATGAAAAGGGTGAGCTCAACTAGCTCAGTAAAGAATATTATGACAAAGATAATGGAAAATAAATTATCGTTAGTCTTCAACAAATCAGATAAAATATAATAGACAACCAACTCTAGATCAATATTCGCAGCGGAAATAACAATTCATTAGAAGAGTTAAGCAGAGAATCAAGTCTACTATCTTCTATGATTTAAAAGTCCATCATCAATATTTTATCCCTGTAACATCAATCAATATACATCTCGAATCAAATATCCATCTTTGCACTACAGGCAAAAGATATTCATTTGTATCATCAGTAGTCATATTCATCTCAACACCTGTCATCTTTGCACTACAGGCTAAAGATATTCATCAGGTAATCATTCATCTTTGCTCTACAGGCCAAAAATATTCATCAAGTAATCATTCATCTTTGCTCTACAGGCCAAAGATATTCAGTTACATCACCTTTTAGGACTGAGAATGATGAAAAATATTTTAAAAAAATGAATCCAGTGAGATAAAAGACAAAGACTAAGAATTCGTATTTTAGTATATCTAATTCAAAAATACCTCGTAATAATCAATTATGGAGCAAAATTCAAGAATAGAGCTCAAAACTTGGATACAATCAAAGATAGTAACCTTAACAAGCAATTTGGACAAATAGAAGAAAATGTAATTTTTCCGTGAATAGTGCCGTATACGTGAATAGTAACCCCGACGAAAAAAGTAAGAATTTCAACATAAAATCCATGACAATATTTCTGTATAATAATATTGAAAAGAATAACATCATTTACGAAAAAAATAACATCCCTTACCTCAAAAAGATAGTACCTCTGACTGGAATATCGGATATAATATTGAAGGAAACTTGCGCTGAATACTAATACTCAAAGTATTGAAATACTCACAAAAATACGCTCGATATTATAGAGAGAGAAAACTTTTGATTCTGGTGTGATTTTCAATTCTAACCTAAGCACCCTATTTATAGGAAAAGCTTAGGATGTCAAAGGAGACTAAAATAATAAAATATTATTATTTTTTTCAAAATTTCCGCCACCTGGCGGCTTCCCAAATTTTTAGATTTTCAACAAAAGTGGGGCCCACCCATTAAATAATATTTATTTTTCGAAACTTCAATAATTAATAACAAATAGCCCCTTAGTCAGAAAAATACAAATTCTATTTTCTTCCATAGAAAATTTAATTCTCTACAACTTTGCAGAAGGAAGTTTTTCCAAATTCCAAACATAAATTATCCGAAATTCAAAAATAGATTATTTCTCACACCAAAATATTGATAAAAACTCACCAGCGCCAATTCCTTCTTTAATATCCACAAAATAAATATTTCCTTATCATATAAATCAATAATTAATTATTCACAAATAATATTATAGAACTACAATATTAACAACCAGGTCGTTCCCAGGAAAGAGGGGGCCTTCCGATAAGGACTTCTCCTTACTGGCGCGCAATTAAATAACCCCTCCTAAACAGAACTTTCTTAGACATTGTCAATAATGCTATCTAATAATATTATTCAAATAATATGAATTATTGAGTTGATAACGTGAAATACTGTGCAACGACAATTATTGAATCAATACTACAAAATATTAACTGTAGCTATTATTGAATCAATCATATAAAATGGCAACGTAGCAATTATTGAGTCAATAAAATATCAATGTAACAATTATTAAGTCAATAATGTAAAATATCAACGTAGCAATTATTGAGTCAATAATATAAAATATTGAACAGTAATTACTGTAACAATAATTGAGTAATGGCTTCTCACGTAAGACTCAATAATTTGAAATACTGTGCAATACCGTGTGCTACTGTGCAACACCGCGTATCACTGTATTTTAACCACCGGGTATTTTAACAGTACTAACGGTAACAACCACGCTGTTATTTTATAAAAAAGTTATTTCTGTCGCTTTCTATATCCGACAGTTATTCCGTTGTGGGGGCCCACAAATAGCTGCGCCGTCGTACGAATATTCCCCGACAACAAGAATATTTCACGACCAAACGAATATTCACCGACAACAAGAATATTTTATAACCACTTGCTCATTTTAAAAATGTTTGCACATTTCACCATAACTTTCATATTTATCAAAACAACACCTTACTGTTTCGAAATAATATATAAAGAAAACTAAATCTTTATTCATAAAAGTTGGGGTCTTACAACCTCCCCTCCTTATGAAATTTCGTCCTCGAAATTGACGTACGTACCTGGTATGTCGAAAAGGTGAGGATACCTCGCTTTCATTTCCGATTCCAACTCCCAGGTCATTTCCTCAATTACATGATTTCTCCACAAAACTTTAACTTGAGGTATAATTTTCGAGCGTAGGACATGCTCCTTCCTATCCAAGATCTTGACAGGTACCTCCTCGTACGTTAAATCTTCGGCTATCTCGTCTGGTTCTAACTCAATAATGCGGTTTGGATCCTTCACATATTTACGTAACACGGATATGTGAAACACGTTATGAACACGAGACATGCTTGGAGGTAAAGCGAGTCTATAAGTCACATTTTCTACTCGGTCAAGAATCTCAAATGGACCAATGAATCGTGGGTTGAGCTTTCCTCTCTTCCCAAACCTCGTAACTCCCTTCCATGGAGCAATACGTAATAACACATGGTCTCAAACATTAAATTCCACGTCCTTTCGATGAAGATCCGCATAACTCTTTTGTCGATCTTGTGCTGTTTGTATACGTTGTCGGATCATTTGGATCTTTTCTGTAGTCATACGTACTAACTCCGGTCCCAACAATGTTGTTTCACCCACCTCGTTCCAACATACTGGAGAGCGACACTTTCTCCCATACAATGCCTCGAATGGAGCCACGCCTATACTTGCCTGATAACTGTTGTTGTAGGAGAATTCCACCAATGGTAAATACTTATCCCAACTCCCTTTGAAGTCTAGAACACAGAGTTTCAATAGATCTTCAAGAGTTTGGATAGTCCTTTCCGATTGTCCGTCTGTTTGAGGATGATAAGCCGAACTGAATCGTAAATCCGTACCTATAGCTTTCTGCAAACTGATCCAAAATCGTGAAGTAAATCTGGGATCACGATCCGAAACTATGGATACTGGCATGCCATGCAATCTCACAATCTCATTCACGTACATATGAGCAAGACGTTCAAGGGAATAAGTCTCTCGTATCGACAAAAAATGAGCAGACTTGGTTAATCTATCAACAATAACCCAAATCGCATCTAAGCCTTGAGAAACCTTGGGAAGACCCGTAACGAAATCCATCGTAATATGTTCCCACTTTCATTTCGGAATCTCAAGTGGTTGCAATGGACCCTTCGGTACTTGATGCTCCGCCTTTACACGTTGACAAGTTAAACATCTCGAGATGAACTCCGCGATCTCTCTCTTCATATTGCCCCACCAAAATGTATGTCGAAGATCACGATACATTTTAGTACTCCCAGGATGGATTGCAAACGGTGTGTTGTGTGCCTCCATCATGATTCTATACTTCAAGTCAGAATCGTTAGGAACACAAAGTCTGGAGTTGACTCGAAGTATTCCATCTTCATCGATTCTCGCTTCTGGAATTGCACCTTCTTGCACCTTCTTCTTCATCTTCATCAGCTCCGCATCCGTAGCTTGAGCAGCTTTAACTTTATCAATCAAAGCTGGTTCTACGCGTATACTTGACATCATCGCACTCGTTCCCACATATGATCTTCTACTCAACGCGTCAGCTATCACGTTCGCTTTTCCAGGATGGTATTGGATAGTATGATCGTAATCTTTCAACAGCTCAAGCCAACGTCGTTGCCGCATGTTGAGTTCCTTCTGAGTGAAGAAATATTTAAGGCTCTTATGATCCGTATAAATCTCCACTTTCTCTCCGTACAAGTAATGTCTCCAGATCTTCAACGCGAAAACGACTGCTGCCAACTCTAGATCATGAGTAGGATAATTCCTCTCATATTCTTTGAGTTGTCGCGAGGCATAGGCTATGACTTTCCCATGTTGCATGAGAACACATCCTAACCCTTTGCCCGAAGCATCGCTGTAAATAACAAATCCATCCGAACCAGATGGTATTGTTAGAACAGGTGCCGAGATAAGTCTCCTCTTGAGCTCTTAGAAGCTCTTCTTGCATTCCTCTCTCCAAACGAATTTCGTATCTTTCCGAGTCAACTGAGTTAATGGAGTAGCGATTCGAGAAAATTCCTCTACGAACCTCTGATAATAACCAGCTAAGCCCAGAAAGCTTCGTACTTCAGTCACCGACTTAGGTTGCTCCCAGCTTTGTATTGCTTTAATCTTCGCCGGGTCCACAGATACTCTACGTTTCGATACCACGTGCCCAAGGAATGCTACTTCCTCAAGCCAAAACTCGCATTTCTTCAGCTTGGCGTATAGCTTGTTCTCACGAAGCTTTTGAAGTACTAACTTCAAATGGTGTTCATGATCTTCACGGCTTTTAGAATAGATGAGAATGTCATCAATAAAGACAACAACGAATTGATCCAAATACTCCTTAAATACACGGTTCATCATATCCATGAAAGCAGCAGGAGCATTAGTCAATCCAAAAGACATGACTAAGAACTCATAATGCCCGTACCGTGTTCTAAAAGCAGTCTTTGGAATATCCTCAGTTTTAATCTTCAACTGATGATATCCAGAACGAAGATCGATCTTTGAAAAGAATTGCGCTCCTTGCAACTGGTCGAACAGGTCATCAATACGAGGTAACGGATACCTATTCTTAATGGTGACATGGTTCAACTCCCGATAGTCAATGCAAAGTCGCATACTCCCGTCTTTCTTCTTTACGAATAAAACAGGAGCACCCCAAGGAGACGTACTAGGATGAATAAAATCGATGTCTAACAATTCTTGTAATTGAATCTTTAACTCCTGAAGTTCAATAGGAGCCATTCGATATGGGGTTTTAGAAATGGGCTTTGTACCGGGCTCAAGGTCAATAAAGAATTCAACTTCACGTTCTGGGGGTATACCGGAAAGTTCTTCCGGAAATACATCAGGAAACTCATTAACAACGAAAATATTATTCAAATCTGATGTATTCTGGTTTAGATCAGTGACATGAGCTAAGAAAGCTTGACATCCATTTTTCAATAAACGAATAGCCTTGGGATTTGAAATGATATTGACTGATTTTAGTGGTTTGGTGGTTTGAATTCGTACAACAGGTTGATTAGGAATATGAAAACTAACAACCTTACGAAAACAATCAATTTTGGCATGGTAAGTGGTTAACCAGTCAATTTCTAAAATCACGTTAAATGCAAGTATTTTCAAAGATATAAGATCAACAGGTAAGGTAAGGGTACCAATCTGAATCAAGCAAGATTTATAAACTGTAGATGTAACAAAGGTTTCTCCTAACGGAGTTTCAACAGATAAGTCAAAGTCTAATTTATCAGAAGTCAAGTTCAAACGTTGAGCACAAGCAGGTGAAATAAAGGAATGGGTAGCACCGGTATCTAACAAGGTATAAACTTCACAAGAATTTATGATCAGCTTACCCGTAATCACCTCGTGTGGATTCCTCACGTTTTGGGCTGTCACGACAAACGCTCTTTCAGGAATCACCGACTTTGACTTGTCTGCAACCGCCTTTGGAATCACCACCCCCGCTGAACTTGGTTTCGCAACAGGACAATCTCGAGCTATATGTCCTTCTTTTCCACAGTTATAGCATCCTTTGAATTGTTGTGGACAGTTTGGGCTGATATGTCCCTCTTTCCCACATTTAAAGCATACGACCAGTGGTCGTTCTCTTCCCCTCGAAACAGTTGATGCTGGTGCTGATATCGACGTCTTCACGTTCTCATTGTTATACCTTCTCTTTTTGAAATCTCCTCCCGATTCGTTTCTTCTACTATCATGGCCACGATAACCACTGGAGTGGTTACCGCTTCTGTCATACTTTCTTCCTTGCTGGTTGTCATTGCTCCGATGACTGCTGCCACCGGTACGACCTTGGTTGTGGTCCCTCGGTTGAACATAATCATTATTCCGTTCTAATAACTGGGCCCTGTTTACTACATCCGAATATAAAAAAAATTTATGAGAAATGAGGTATTGACGTATTTCGGGTTTCAAACCTCTTAGAAACATTCGCGTCATACGTTCCTCATTCTCCACCAAATGAGGTGCAAACCTGGACAGCTCCGCGATCTTAGCCTCGTACTGGGATACCGTCATGTTGTTTTGCTCGAGTCTAATAAACTCTACTTCCTTCATATGACGAATACTTTCAGGAAAGTACTGTCATTGAACAGTTTTTGGAACGCTTCCCAAGACATCTTAAGTGCGGCAGGCTGGGTACGTTTTACGGATTCCCACCAGTAATCTGCCTCTCCACGGAACATAAACGTGGCGAATGGAACCTTCTGTTCCTCTGTACATCCCAAGACATCAAATATTTTGGTAATTTGTTTAATCCACGTCTCCGCCTTGATCGGATCTGGCTTTCCCAGAAACTCTGGTGGTCCCAATTCTTTGAACTGCTTAGCAGTACAGCTCGTGTGTTGTTATTATCTCCACCTGTATGTTGCACACGAGTCTCCCTCGTCTGATTTTGCATAAACTGCAAAAAACTTCTAAACATCTCATCGTTTATCGTCTGACCAGCGTTATTTTCAGGATGAACATTGCCTTCTTGTTGCACGTTCTCCTAGTTAACGATTAAAGTTGTCTCCACGGTCTCATTCACTTCGTTGTTAACATTCTCAGCTGTCATTCTCAAATACTGCCATAAAACAAGGGTTAATTAAACAAATCAACATATCACATATTAACCCTATGTTCCGACTGACCAATTAAATACCACATAAGCTTAGGTAGGACACACTAGCGAAGGATTTACTCTTCTCTCCCCTCCTAGTTCTATTCCCCGATCTCCGCCAGAGATCATATCCCTAAGCTCTGATACCAACTGTGACGCCTCCAGAATAGGTCCATTCAACCCAACCCATTCTGAGTCGCCAAATACATGATACAGAATTCAAATACAAACTTCATATCATACGGTCGTGCAAAATACGATCACACAACTGTGAGTGTCAATATAAATATGTAAAAAATATTAAGATTCAAACTAAGTCCTCATTACAATTATTATCACACTATTTATCAGAAATAGTGAGGACTACTACTGCTCTAACTCAGACCATCACTCTGTCCCCCGACTAGTTCCCGCAACATTCTCATTTTCTGAAGAGGACAACAGATGAAAAGGGTGAGCTCAACTAGCTCAGTAAAGAATATTATGACTAAGATAATGGAAAATAAATTATCGTTAGTCTTCAACAAATCAAATAAAATATAATGGACAACCAACTCTAGATCAATATTCGCAGCGGAAATAACAATTCATTAGAAGAGTTAAGCAGAGAATCAAGTCTACTATCTTCTATGATTTAAAAGTCCATCATCAATATTTTATCCCTGTAACATCAATCAATATACATCTCGAATCAAATATCCATCTTTGCACTACAGGCCAAAGATATTCATTTGTATCATCAGTGGTCATATTCATCTCAACACCTGTCATCTTTGCACTACAGGCCAAAGATATTCATCAGATAATCATTCATCTTTGCTATACAGGCCAAAGATATTCATCAAGTAATCATTCATCTTTGCTCTACAGGCCAAAGATATTCAGTTACATCACCTTTTAGGACTGAGAATGATGAAAAATATTTTAAAAAAACGAATCCAGTGAGATAAAAGACAAAGACTAAGGATTTGTATTTTAGTATATCCAATTCAAAAATACCTCGTAATAATCAATTATGGAGCAAAATTCAAGAATAGAGCTCAAAACTTGGATACAATTAAAGATAGTAACCTTAACAAGCAATTTGGACAAATAAAAAAAAATTTAATTTTTTCGTGAATAGTGCCGTATACGTGAATAGTGCCGTATACGTGAATAGTAACCCCGACGGAAAAAATAAGAATTTCAACATAAAATCCATGACAATATTTCTGTATAATGATATTGAAAAGAATAATATCATTTACGAAAAAAATAACATCCCTTACCTCAAAAAGATAGTACCTCTGACTGGAATATCGGATATAATATTGAAGGAAACTTGCGCTGAATACTAATACTCAAAGTATTGAAATACTCACAAAAATACGCTCGATATTATAGAGAGAGAAAACTTTTAATTCTGGTGTGATTTTCAATTCTAACCTAAGCACCCTATTTATAGGAAAAACTTAGGATGCCAAAGGAGACTAAAATAATAAAATATTATTATTTTTTTCAAAATTTCCGCCACCTGGCGGCTTCCCAAATTTTTAGATTTTCAACAAAAGTGGGGCCCACCCATTAAATAATATTTATTTTTCGAAACTTCAATAATTCATAACAAATAGCCCCTTAGTCAGAAAAATACAAATTCTATGTCCTTCCATAGAAAATTTAATTCTCTACAACTTTGCAGAAGGAAGTTTTTCCAAATTCCAAACATAAATTATCCGAAATTCAAAAACAGATAATTTTTCACACCAAAATATTGATAAAAACTCACCAGCGCCAATTCCTTCTTTAATATCCACAAAATAAATATTTTCTTATCATATAAATCAATAATTAATTATTCACAAATAATATTATAGAACTACAATATTAACAACCAGGTCGTTCCCAGGAAAGAGGGGGCCTTCCGATAAGGACTTCTCCTTACTGGCGCGCAATTAAATAACCCCTCCTAGACAGAACTTCCTTAGACATTGTCAATAATGCTATCTAATAATATTATTCAAATAATATGAATTATTGAGTTGATAACGTGAAATACTGTGCAACGACAATTATTGAATCAATACTACAAAATATCAACTGTAGCCATTATTGAATCAATCATATAAAATGGCAACGTAACAATTATTGAGTCAATAAAATATCAATGTAACAATTATTGAGTCAATAATATAAAATATCAACGTAGCAATTATTGAGTCAATAATATAAAATATTGAACAGTAATTACTGTAACAATAATTGAGTAATGACTTCTCACGTAAGACTCAATAATTCGAAATACTGTGCAATACCGTGTGCTACTGTGCAACACCGCGTATCACTGTATTTTAACCACCGGGTATTTCAACAGTACTAACGGTAACAACTACGCCGTTATTTTATAAAAAAGTTATTTCTGTCGCTTTCTATATCCGACAGTTATTCCGTTGTGGGGGCCCACAAATAGCTGCGCTGTCGTACGAATATTCCCCGACAACAAGAATATTCCACGACCAAACGAATATTCCTCGACAACAAGAATATTTTATAACCACTTGCTCATTTTAAAAATGTTTGCACATTTCACCCATAACTTTCATATTTATCAAAACAACACATTACTGTTTCGAAATAATATATAAAGAAAACTAAATCTTTATTCATAAAAGTTGGGGTCTTACAGAAAATATATTTGTTAATACTCTTTCTGTTTTAAAATAAAAAATTTAATTTAATTTTTAAATTCAAATAATAACATATTAAACTTTAAATTAGTGTAAATTTATTTAATTTTAGTTGATACAATTATTATAATTATATAGCATATAACAAAAACTATTAATCACAAAATTTATGTCATTCTAAACTTTTATAAATCATACCAATTTTAAAGTTTAATATGTCGTCGTTTGACTTCAAAAGTCAAATTGTATATCTAATTTTAGAACGGATGAAGTATAATTTAACCTAAAAAATATGTAAAAATAGTATTTTAACAATGATGACATATGATAATAAAATTAAAATAAAAAAATTAAGAACATTTGGATTATTTTTTATTATTGTAAAATAATTTTTTTTTTAATAAATTTTACTCCCTTCATCCTCAAAACGACGTCAAAAATATATTTTACATACAACTTACGAAAAAATAAAGTAGAAAAATAGAGTAGAAAATGTTTCAAATGCATTCTTAGATGCACCATAAAATTAATGTTACTGGTCACTAGACTCCACTAAATAATATATTTATTTTTTTATTTTATGTACTTATTTTTATTTTTATTTTTTTTGGGTATCTTTTTATAACATAAAAGTCAAACAATTAGAATGTGACAGAGGATTATGATTTTGGATTTTGGGCTTGCTGTATTGTTTTGTCTTATATATATTTATTAATTTAAGTATATCATTATATTTCATAATTTGAGAGTTCGGAGAGGATAATCATAATTTATTGTGTATAATTTGATCACTTAGTTACTTATAAATTAAATATAATATATATTAATCTTCTACTGTAATATTTTTTTAATTTTTTGAAACTTTTTTTTCCAATTTATTTTAGCACTGAATTGCCAAAATTCTGACTACGCGGCTGATGTTGCATAAACTACTTTAACTCACATATAATAACTTGATTACTTGAACTGAATTAAAAGAGTTAGAAAAAACAATTAATTTATTACAACTAAAAAGACAATAATGTGGAATTGATGTTATAGGTGAGTTGGGTCCGTCGGTGGTTGCAGTGTTGCAAATGTTTGTTGTGTAATTTAAGTGGTGTTTATTTACTTCTTAATACCTCTTAATAGTTTCACATCTGATTTGGTAAGAGGGTAAAGTTGTTTTGTAAAATTTTGTATGTCTCTTATTATGTCTTAATCTGTAAAAAGAATATATAAATTCAAATAATTAAGAGTTGTCTATCAATGAAAAAATTTAAATCTATGAGCCTCTATAAATATTATATTCCCTCTATTCCAAATTTAAAATTTTTAAAAGTCAATTTGAAATATTTTTAAATTTAAAAGTCATTCAGATTTATACTTTTTAGTTACCAAACATTCAGATATTATTTTACTCAAATAATCTAATTTATTAAAATATATTAACTATTGAAATCTTAATTAGTCAGTATAAAACACCACTATAGTGACAGAACGCTTAACCGTTGATGCTGAGTTGCGACCAGAATAATAGTTGACAGACCGCTTAATCGTTGATGATAAATTGGTCAATTAACAAATACAATGCTGACACGCAGAAATAAATCACCTCCCAATCTACGTGTCGATATTATATTAGTTAATTGGCCCAAAGTTAATTTCATGCTACCCACTCCCCGATTTAAAAGATGAGAGCAATCAATAGATTATGGATCCACCAAATCTAATAAATGAATTAAAGAAGGAGTCACCCACCAACCCATTAATGGGCTGAACCCCATGGCCCATAATAATATTGTCAGGGCCTTTACTTCATGAGGCTATAACCTGCTTCATTACGCCCACCCAACATTTGAATCATTTGATGTAACCATGAGAACAACTAAGGTTGACCTAAAGCAAAAGAAATAGGAACAATTACATATTATAGTACATTTTTAAAAATAATTACAAAAATAGTACATAAATAAAATAATTACAAAAATAACATATTTTTACATAATTAATTACAAAATTATTACAAATAGAATTCATTTAATTGAGGACATTAGGATTGATTTGCTGACATGGCAAATTAGTGTCCCAATTAGAAAACTGTTCCCGTATTTTCGGTCGGGAGTTTTTTTTTGAAACGCGTGATAACCGCCTTAATCATTTGTTTGGGTAGGACTCTTCAGTTTAGTAACCCTTGTTTTGCATATTGGAAACCATTGCTTCATTCTTCTACCCGTGTTCTATTTTTCTACAGTGATCGGTACTGGTGATTTGTTTACCATTTTCGTGATCGTTACAGGTTTAATTGTTCTTCATTGTCGTACTTACTCGGTTCGGCACTGATTTAGTTGTTGTTCATTGTCGAACTTACTTGGTTCTCGTTACTGGTTGGAGCTCTGAGTTTCGAAATATATTATACTTGTTGTTGGTTCATCGTTACAGGTGAGTATCTGGCTTAATAGTGTAATGGATGATTTTGTTAACACAATGGAGTTTTGAGTGTTTCTGTTTGATTATCTGGCTTAATAGTGTAATGTATATTTTTAATACTTGTTGTTGTTGTTTGTGTTATATGTATGTGTTGTACAGGATGGTCGATACAAGGGAGAATGATGGAAAGAGGAAAAGAATCACCGAGAGTGATTCTGTTACTGAGTTGAAGCAGTATGCTAGGGTGAGGAAGGGGAAGAAATGTAATAAGTTGGTGATACACGGTGATTCTAAGTCGAACGAAATACAGTTGGATTCTGATTTTGACGTTCAGCCAATAAAAAGTGAAGTTGAAGTTCAAAGCAAGAAAATAATCCCCAGACAAAAAAGTCTAAAGGTGTGTTAACTCAAATTATGTTATTGTTAGCATCATATTAATGTTTGGATACGTCTTTATTATGATTTGGTTACTGTTGACTTATAATATGGTTACCATTATTATGACCTCAAGGTGAAGTTTTGGTTACTGTTATATAGAGGTTTGGTTATTATGTAACTGTTTAATATATATGTGTTGCCTAGACTGGTTTGATGTAAATGTTGTTTCTGTAATGGTAACCATTAAAAACTGAGTTGGTTATTATTATATAACTGTTTAGTTACTTATTTATTATGTTTTGGTTAATGTCCTATTATGATTTGGGTACTATAATATAACTGTTTGGTTACTTATTTATTATGTTTGATGAACATGTTGTTCATGTTTGGTCACCATGAATTCATGTTCAGATTACTATAATATATTTGTTTGGTCCATGATTTATTATATTTTGGTACTGTTATTTATGATTTGCCTCTATTATTTGTTCCCTCAATGTGGGGTTTGGTTACTGGGTTTGATCAAATGTTTATGTTTGGTCACCATCAAATCATGTTTTGTTTATTATCATATAATTGTTTGGTTAATACTTTGTTATATATCGTTATTATTATATTATGACTTGGTTACTATTAATGTGCCATTAAGGTGGGAGTTTGGTTACTTTTATATATTCTTCTGTTTACTATGTAATTGTTTAGTATACATGTGTTCCCTGATCTTGGTTTGATGAACATGTTGTTTATGTTTGGTTACCATGAAATCATGTTCAGGTTATTATAATATATTTGTTTGGTTATTGGTTTATTATATTTTTTTTACTGTTATTTATGATTTGGCTTTATTATTTGTTCCCTCAATGTTGGGTTTGGTTACTGGGTTTGATCAACATATTTATATTTGGTAAACATCAAATCATGTTCTGGTTACTATCATATAATTGTTTGGTTACTGCTTTATTATATATGTTAACTGTTATCTTATGAATTGGTTACTATTAATGTGCTATTAAGGTGGGAGTTTGGTTACTTTTATATATTTTCTGGTTATTATGTAATTGTTTAGTATACATGGGTTGCCTGAACTGGGTTTGATGAACATGTTATTTATGTTTGGTCACCATGAAATCATGTTCAGGTTACTATAAAATATTTGTTTGGTTCTGATTTATTATATTTTTTTAATGTTATTTATGATTTGGCTCTATTATTTGTTCCCTCAATGTGGTGTCTGGTTACTGGGTTTGATCAACATGTTTATGTTTGGTCACCAACAAATCATGTTATGGTTACTATCATATAATTGTTTGGTTACTGCTCTATTATATAATATAACTTTTTAGTATACATGGTTTGTCTGAAATGGGTTTGATTACATATTCTGTTATTGTTATTATCATATAATTGTTTGGATACTGTTTGGTTATATGTTGCCATGTTGGTTACTAATGACTGTTTATTTCTGATTTTGTTTATTTGCAGATATGAGATCTTTATTACGAGGAACGTAACAGAAATTTTACCGGGAAAATAATATACTGGTGTGACATGGAAGTCCCTGGTATTATTATGAAGAAGCTGAATAAAAGTCAGTTGGAGAAGTTTAAGACTTCTTGTTTTGGAAATTTTCTTGATTTTGGTGAACATCAAATGTATTCTCAAATTATTCATCACGCTCTTGTTAGAGAGGTTCACCAAAGGGATGACGGGGAAATGTGGTTTCTGTTCGGGGAGAAAAGGATCCGGTTTGGTTTGCCAGAGTTTAGTTTGATTTCTGGTTTGAGATGGCAAGGTGAGGAAGACATTTCTGCATACAAAGGTATGGAAAATTTGTTGGTGGAAAAGTTTTTTGGGGACGAGGCTGTGACGCGTAGTAGCATAGGGAGGGTATATCGGGAGGCAATTTTTGACAATGATGATGAGGCGTTGAGAATGTCGATGATTTTGTTGGTGTTTAATTTTATACTATCCACTGTTTCTGATAATTATGTGGATGGTGCAATGATTAACTTTTTATGTTTTGGTAATGTTAGTTGTTATCCTTGGGGGAAAGTGGCCTTTGAGCTGACAAAGTACTCTTTGTCCAATGCTTTGAAAGGACGGTTGAAGAAAGGAACGAATGGTGGTTGGATTTATAATTTCTATAAGGATCATTACACTAAATCTTATAAGTTGAATGGCCTTCCTTATGTATTCCAAGTGTTCTTGTTTGAGACCATTCTTACATTCAAAGCTCGGGGTATATGTAATGATGAGCATCCTTCGAATGTTCGAGTATTTAGATGGAAAGAACTAGTGAAGCCCCCTACAAATGACAAGCTAAACGATCTAGTTTTTGGTTCTGGACAGGTATGCATGCTACCAGTAATAATGTAGTTGGTTACCTTTATATAGACAATTGGTTACTGATTGTATTTTTAAGGTTAGTAATCACAATATAATTGGTAACCTATATATTCAGAGTTGGCTACTGATTATATTTTTGTATCTTACTAATAACAATTTAGTTGGTTACCTGTATATACACAGTTGATACTGATTATACTTTGTGCAGTTTACTAATAAAATATAGTTGGTTACCTTATATATACTGTTGGTACCTTTATATACACAATTGGTTACCTTTTTATACACAGTCAATGTAGTTGGTTACCTTTATATAGACAATTGGTTACTGGTTATATTTTTAAGGTTACTAATCACAATATAATTGGTTACCTATAGATACAGAGTTGGCTACTAATTATATTTATGTATCATACTAATAACAATTTAGTTGGTTACCTGTATATACCCAGATGGTACTGATTATACTTTATATAGTTTAATAATAATATATAGTTGGTTACCTTTATATATACAGTTGGTTACCATTATATACACAATTGGTTACTGATTATATTTTTGTATATTACTAATAACAATTTAGTTGGTTACCTGTATATACACAGTTGGTACTGATTATACTTTGTGAAGTTTACTTATAAAATATAGATGGTTACCTTATATATACAGTTGGTAACTTTATATACACAATTGGTTACCTTTATATACACAGTTTATGTAGTTAGTTACCTTTATATAGACAATAGGTTACTAGTTATATTTTTAAGATTACTAATCACACTATAATTGGTTTCCTATAGATACAGAGTTGGCTACTAATTATAGTTATGTATCATACTAATAACAATTTAGTTGGTTACCTGTATATACCCAGATGGTACTGATTATACTTTATACAGTTTAATAATAATATATAGTTGGTTACCTTTATATATACAGTTGGTTACCATTATATACACAATTGGTTACCTTTATATACACAATTGGTTACTATTATATTTTACGTAGTTTTCTGATAATAATATAATTGGTGACCTTTATATATACAGTTGGGTACTGGCATCATTGTATGCAGGTTCTAATGACTTTGTAGTTTGTTATCATCATGTATAAAGTTGGTTATTTATTGTATTTTATGATTTTTTATGTCTTGTTTTTTTTACTTTAATTGTATAATGGTTGGTAGATGTTATATTAAAGTGTGATTAATTATTTTCAGCTGAGGATAAAAAATTTGCTTCCTACTGCTGAGGAGAAGGATCGTTTGGATTTGGGCGGCGTTCACTTTTTCAATGGGAATGATGCTGATAGGAAGGTGGAAAAAAATGTGAAGGTTGAAGACGTTGGATTTTCAATTGATGATGTTAAAGATGCAATTGATGCACGGTTTAGGCCGTTGGAAAAGAAAGTGTCTGAACTAAAGAAAAACATTCAAGAGTTGGGGTCTGATCTTAGAGATGAAATGCGTATTTTACAAGTTGAGGTATGCAGGGACTTGAGGTCCATTATTAGACAGGAGCTACGTCGGAACAAAGGTGAGGAGGACAAAAATAACAAAAAAGATGATGGTGATGATGATTCTGATGATGATGATGATAATGGTGATGACTATGGTGATGACTCTGATGGTTCTGATGATGTTGATGATGATGCTGATGGTTTGAGAGGAAAGGAGGATGACGATGATGACGGTGGTTCAGGAGTGAAAGAGAATGATGACGGTGATGTTGGGTTGAAAGTTGACGAGAAGAAGGATGAGGATAAAACTGAGATTGTTAAAGAGGTTGAACATGATGTGACTGGTGAGGGCGATAATGGTTTGAAAGAAAAGGAGAATGATGATGATAACGATGTTTCAGATGTGATTGAGAAGGTTGTTAAAGAGGTTGAACATGATTTGACTGATGAGAGTGATTATGTTTTGAAAGAAAAGGAGAATGAAGTCGACGAGATTAAGGATGAGGATGAAGCTGAGATTGTTAAAGAGGTTGAACACGATGTTACGATGGAAGAGGCCCAAGAAATAAAAAATATTGATGAAGAAGATAATGTCAAGGTTAGCTAATTTGAATTCTGTTATTTTAATTATCATATAAATGTTGGTTACCTTTTTATTATGTGTTGGTTACTGTCATCATATGATTTGGGAGTTTGGTTACTTGTATATTTTGTTATGGTTACTATGTAATTGCTACTATGTAATTATTTATCATTACAACCTGTTTTGGTTACTATTGTATAATTATTTGTTTACTCCTTTATTATCTTATGGTTATTGTTTTGTTTATTTTTTTATGTGTTTTGTTTTAAATATTAATTAGTTGTTTTTATTTTTCACAGATTGGCAAGAACAATGACATGCCGTCTTTTGATTTATTAAGCCAATTAAATGGAAGGGAGATGGTTGTTTATGTTTCTGATGAGGTTAATGTTACTATTATTTATGTTATGGTTTCTATTATATTATTGTTTGGTTACTATTTGAATGTGTTGGTTACTATTATAATATTGTTTGGTTACTGTTATATCATCTGTTGGTTACTATTATAATGTCCATTATAGTCATTATGTTATTGTTCATTCTGTTTGTTATTGCATATTTAGTTAACTGCATGTGTTTGGGTTGAAATCTAATTGCACCTGTTTTCTTTTATGTTAATTGATAAAGGTGGATAAATTGGAGGCAGACAGCAGTTCTGTACTTGATAATATGTTATTAACCACGCAAGACATAGTGCAGTGTGATGAGGTGGAGTTAAATGTCCTTAAACCTGGTGGTAGACCGTTTCGTGAACCCGTAAAGAGTGCCGTGTTGAGGACTCCATATACGATAAAGTTTGGATCTGCGGGTTCACCTTCTACTTCCGTGGTTGATACTGAAATACGTGCAGGCACTTATGCATTCCCCAACGTATGCATGGCCATGCCCTCAAAGTACGAAGAGGCATTGTTTGATCAATGGTTTAGGATTGGACTAAACAACAGGAAAAGGTCTGTTATTTATTTTTTAACAATGGTATAGTTTTTTATAAAATTAATAAATTTGTTTCCATTTATAAACAAATAGTTTCTATTACATAAATGTTATGGTTACTATTATGTTGTTTTCTGGTTAATGTTTTATTATGTTATGGTTACTGTTATTTTATTGTTATGTTATGAGTCGGCTACCAGTATGTGTTTTTTATGATCAATGGTTAATGCTTTATGATGTTATGGTTACTGTTTAGTACATTCAGGTTCCTTAAATGGGGGTTGGTAACATGATGTGTATGTGTTGGTTATTGTTAAATTATGTTTTGGGTACTGTTAAATTATGTATTGGTTACTATTAAATTATTGTTATTACATTATTATTTGTTGGTTACTATGAAATTGTTTATAATACAGTGGTTGATTAGATTGGATATTATTTAATGTTCAAGTCTGATTTAGTAGTGTATAGTAATATTGTAATTTGTAATGTTAGCATGTATACTAATATTATGTATGATTTTATATTGAAGGACTGACAAATTCCCGGGAAAGAATGACCAAATTGAACCTGCTTTTTTATTTGGATCTATTCCGATGTCATCAAAAATGTGATTTTACAAACTGAAGACGCCTGGACAGTGGTTAGATGACGATGTGAGTTTTTTTTTTGTTTCAAATGATGTTGAGATAGTTATGGTTACCTTATTCATCTGGTTAAGTTACTAGTGTTAACAGTACTGGTTACTATATTACAGATTTATATTTTTTCAGCAATTGTTAATATCTTTTGGATTTTTTTTTTTGGTTCAGCACATAAATATTGCATTATACTACTTCCGTAAACTGGTCAGACACTCCGATAGCGTTCATATAAGGGCAACGACCACTGACTGTTGGTTTCACGGCAAGATGACTGCTCTTTTTGAGGAATACATTAGTAAAAAGGCTGATAAGAGTATCTTGTCTGGGGAGGGTGATGTTGCCGAATACATCCATGGGTTGTTCATGGATGTCAACACACCTTGGGTCAACGTTGATTTCGTGTTGTTCCCCATTCATATGTCATCGCCGGATCACTGGTTTTTGCTGACATTTGACGTGCATCGCAGACGTTTAACAGTTTATAATTCTCTGCAGCCAAACAAGAAAACAATCCAGACAAAAATTTCAGATGTTTGTGAGCCCTATATCTTCATCCTACCCACAATACTGCGTAAGAGTGATTTTTGGAGGGATAGGTCTGATATTGACTTCGGTAGTGAACCGTATCGTAACAAGGATGAAGATGATATAATTGAATTGGAATTTGCAGAAGGGGTACCTGAACAAACTGAGGGGTAAGGTTTACATGGTTTACTTTTATTTAATTACTAACATATAGCATGATTTTAGTTTTGATGTTTGTTTTATTTTGTTTGTTTGTGCAGTGATTGTGGGATGTTCACAATTTGTTTTGCTGAGCATGTCATTCACCAGAAGTTTGCTGAAATTCCTATTCCATTCCCCATTCCAAAGTATCGAAAGAAATTGTGCACAAACCTGTACATGCATGTTAGAAATAAACAATTAGAGGGATATGAGTCTGATAGGGAATTTCCAGGAAGATTTGTACCAGATTTTGATGATTAGTTCAGTTGTCATTGTATTTTTCTTATAAAATGTGTTTCGTACATTGATTTTGTTGGATATCCATAACCATTTGTTATGGTTAGATAGTTTTTAATGCTTTGTGCAGCTTATGTAAATGTTATTACAGTTTTTGATTATATCACCAGATGTTTGACATTGTTTGTTGGTTTGTATTTGTTACTTATAAGTTGTTTGATACATTTGTTTGAAAGATGCCGTGGGGTAACCAAACATGAATAAAAGGGTAAATATTTTATTTTTTGTTTCAAATCAGATAGTTATAAGCTTGTATCAGTATAAATATCAAGTGTTAAAAGTAATGTGAGTGTGCCCCATTTATATAGCTTATGGATACTTATAAATTACATAGCTATAGAAGTTATTTGGAAAATGTCAGTTGGTAGCTAAACATGCATGTATAGGTAACCATTTTAGTTTTTGTGAGTAACCAAATACACATATAAATGCTTCAGAACAGTTTCCATCAGCTATTTCAGTTGTAATGTTATGTTGGTTTTCAAACTTTATATATAAGGTAACCATTTTAATTGTTGTTAGTAACTAGATTGTTAAAGTTTGTTTCTGGCCTGTTATCAGTATTAAATGCATATAATTTATTTATACCATGTCATCATGACTGAATCAGAAACTCCAATTAAGATTTACCATTTATATATATGATGGTCACTTATAGATATCATTAAAAAAAAGATAGTTTGAGATATGAAGTTGGTAACCATATTATTGAAAGCTTATATTGAAAAATTTATCAAGTGCTAAATGTACATGTGAGAGTTATCATTTATCCAGCTGATGGATACTTATAAATTACATAGGTATAAAAGGTATGTTGGAAATGGTCAGTCGGTAACTAAATATTTATATAGAGGTAACCATGTTATTTTTGATGAGTAACCAAATGTACATAACAATGTTTCAGAACTCTTATCAATTGTTTAATGTATATGTTTGCTTTATAACGATAAATCATGATGGAATCAGAAATCAAAATATTAGTTAATATTGTGCAACACAAGTCTTGGTATTGTACATCATAAAAATGTTACCAAATATCTGGTTAATAGTTACTGACAGTAAACAACAATACATTCCTGTATTTATACTCTTGTTGATAATGTAATATATCAGACATATTTTGGTCTTAAAATTGGTGGATTATTGCATGTTTTTCTGTTGTGTCCCTTTTCTTGGCACCTGCTGCATTTGTTTTGAATTTTATTTTCAGATCCGTGCTTGTACCTCCCTAGCTTTGGTCTTCCAGCTGGTCTTCTTGAGTTTGGTGGTCTTACACATATTTTTTTTACTTCTTCTGACACATCCCAGTTCTCTTTGTTATCTAATGGCATGACGGACGTTGAATATGTGTCTACCAAAGTTGTTTTTAAATAGTTTTTTGAGCAAAATTCATAACAGTTCAGATTCCTCTTGCTGATAACAGCAGCTGCGTGCGGACAAGGCATCTCATGGTACTGAAATTTACGGCATGTGCATGACCTTTGTTCGATGTCGACAATATATTGTTTGGTGACATCGTAAACAGTGAAGATCAATAGGTTTGATGTCTCAACCTATAACACAAATTAAGTGTGTCGTTAGTATGTATAAATGTTTAGTTTGTTTACATCTAAAAAATGGCAGTTATACGTAATGTTGGTAACATTACCAGCATAAACAGGTAACCATAACTCAATTAAGCAGTAACCAAAACATAATATGATAGTAACCATAAGAGAGTTTAATGGTAACCAAAACAGAAACACACATGTAATCAAACATAGTTTAGGTAACTTATGTATACCAAACAATTACAGAGTAACAATAACAAAATATAAAAGTAACCATAAAATGAACATAATTTAAAATGACATGATAATAAACAATAATAGTTTATAATGCACAAAATGATAGTGAAGCAAACCAGACCCATATACAATCCTGCCTCACCTCAGTATAATATTACCAGCAGAATATTCTAAGCATATAAAGGTAACCGTACCATAATAAAGCAGTAACCAAAACCATAGTATGACAGTAACCAATAAATGAATCTTCAGTTGTAATAATTTAAAAATTGTATTTGTTACCTTAAATTTCTTTGATTTAGTGATATTTGATTGCAACTTTGACTCAGCTGTCGTGGAAAGTGTAGTGAATGTTGATATGGCTGCTTGTTTGTTTGTGAAATACCATCTTTGAATCATACAACGGATGCATTCAATCATTGTTGTAACTGGAAGTTCCCTGATCCCCTTGATTGCATTGTTGATAGATTCCGCTGTGTTTGAAGTCATTGTTGAGTATCTGCTTACAGTCCCATGGAGCCTCGTGCACTTCTCCAACTTGACCTCTTCCTCCAAATATGTCCTTATTCGAACATCAATTGCATCAAGTTCAACCATGTGTTTGTTGAATTGTTCAATGGTATAAGCTCTACAAGCCCCATTGTACGCCTGTTTGAGTTCTTCTCCTCTCTTTCTGAATCTGTTTTTTTATATTTTTCAATACATGATATGTACACGAACCATACATGACATCGGGGAACACAAAATTCAGTCCCTGTACAATGGCTTCATGTCTATCTGAAACAATGCATTGGCCTTCCCTAACTCCACAAGCATTCCTCAAATTTACGAAAAACCATCTCCAAGATAATTCATTTTAGCTGTCAACTACTGCAAAAGCAACCGGAACAATGTTTCTGTTTGCATCCTGCGTGCTTGCTATCAGGAGTGTGCCCCCGTAGGTTGATTGTATGAACGTGCCATCAATTACAATGATTAGAAAGCAATGGTGCCATGCTTGAATGGATGCTCCAATGGCAAAGAATAGATATTTGAAACGATCATTTGCTTCCAACTCCAGGGATGTGACGGAACCTGGTATGAAATTTTAGCAATGTCATTATAGTTCAAGTAGGAGACGGTATCCAAACTAGTAGCAGATGGTAACCATTTATATGTTTAATTGTGTGCAACTAATTACGATAATATTGTTTTCAACACAGTGCATATGGTGTCCAGAATGTAATTAAATTATGTTATTGTCATCATTATTGTGTGGTTACTTCTTTATCATGTTATGGTTACTGCTATCTTATGATTTGGTTACTGTTATTGTGCACTCAATGTGGGATTTTGGTCACTTTTACATAGTGTTGATATTATGTAATTGTTTAGTTTACATGTTCTGGTTACTAACAACAATGGTTTGGTTACTTATTTATTATGGTATGGTTATATGATAGCAACCAAAAACTGATTTGTTATACTCTTTTCTTTATTGTCATATAACTGTTTGGATACGTATTTATTACATTTTGGTTACTGTTATCTTATGATTTGTCTAATATCATTGTATCCAATTCTGTACATAATGGTAATCATGTTATTTTTTGTTAGTAACCAGACTGTTATACATGTATATGTTTCAGACAGTTTCCATCAGCTATTTCAGTTGAAACGTTATGTTAGTTTCAAAAATCACATATACAGTAACCAATTTAGTTTTTGTTAGTAACCGGATAGTTATAAGTTTGTTTATGGCCTGTTATCAATTGTTAAATGTATATGTTGGAATATAGCTGGTAACTAATCATACATAATAAGGTAACCAATTCATTTGTATTGGGTATCTAACTAATTAGACAAACAAATAAAGTGTTTTAGAGTGTGTTACCGGGATTTGTTTTCTCCAACATGTGTAACCATGATGGGATCAGTGAGTAGTCATGTGGACTTCCTCTCACCTTATCCAATGCTTTCTCCTTTGATCTCCATGCTTTTTGGTAAGAGATAGACATATTATACTCTGTCATCATGTCCTCCACAATATCGGTTGGTTTGTATATTTTCTTCAGATTTGTTAATCTGTGCATTATGCATTCACTAACCAGCTCACTATTTGCCTGTCTGTGGTCTCCCAGCAGTACGTTGACTGAACACGTGTGGATGTCATTGAATGCTCTCACCTTGAACATACTGGTTTTTCGAAACCTTGATGCTCTCATCTTCCATCTGCAATTTTCATTGTCTATGCACACTAGCACGAGGTCTCTACAACTTGTTCGTTCAACTTTGTGTTGTCTGTTTTTCTTGATTGAATGCAGCCTCATTGCTTGTGATAGAATTTTCTTGTCTTTGTAAGTTTGATGTACCTTTACTTCACGTACATTCGGATCTGTTATGACATCATCAGATCGTTCTTGTGTGTATGATATGTCATTTTGTCTGTCTTGTTGTTGTTCAATAACTTCCATGGCAAGCTGATCAGCATATTGCGTTCCAATTTGGCAATCTTGTGTTGCTAGCGGTACAAGTTCTGAATTCAACTGTGTTGATCTGATAGGCGTTACATCGTGAATTCTAGTTTCTTCTACATTTATCAAGTTATGAAAGATTGTTGTGCGTCCCCTGCTTTGTTCATTCTCTATAATCAGTGGGAATTTACCTTGTTCATCAGATTTTCGGCTGACTTCCATAAAGAAGCTAAAGGTAGTTTCATCTGATATACTGATCGGTGGAATGTCGCTTCTAATCTGACATTTGATTGACAACGTTGTTGTGTTCGTGTCTAGCCGTATTGCACTGCATACCAAGCTTTGCATTTCTCTGAACGAACTAGTTGATGGAACTAGTAAGCCGGTAACTTCAAAATTGTTGTATTGGTTATTGTCAGTCCACGTTCCGTTGAAATAAAGTACAACTGGAATCATCTCCATTGTCTGACAACTGGATAAACATTGAACAGTAACCAAATATAGGTTAGACAGTAACCAATATACATGTAATTAGTAACTTGAACATAAAACACATTTTTAAATGCATTTTATAATCAGAACAATGAATTTGTTACATATTTTAAGTTCAACAGTTGTATGAAGGTAACCAATTTAGTCAATAAGCAACCATCCATATAAAACAAATAAGTATAAAACTTACTAATATTATACAGTAACTAATCAATATTATACAATAACCAAATTAATATTAGACAGTAACCAACATACATGTATTTAGTAACCATAACATAAAACACATATTTCATTACATTTTACAGTCAAAACAACCAGTGTAGTAAGCAATGTAGTTAATCAGTAACCATCTATATAAAACAAGTCAGTTTAAAAGACAATAATAGTAACTGGCAACCGAATCAACATTATACAGTAACCAAATATATAGTAGACAGTAACCAACTCATATATACTTAGTAACAAAATCATATAGCCAATTTTTCCATACGTTACTTTGTGACCAATTAGAAATCCAACAGTTGTATAAAGATAACTAATGTATATATTAAGTAACCATTAATATAAAAAAAATCTATAACCAAATCAACATTATACAGCAACCAAATTCAGATTACATAGTAACCAAAATGTATATACTTAGTAACCATAAAATAAACTACATTTTTACAGATCAACATTATACGCTTAGTAACCAGAACCTAAAACACATTATACAGCAACCAAATCCAATGTAGACAGTAACCAATATGTGTCTACTTAGTAACCAGCAATATCAAATATTTTTCCATGCAGCTTACAACCAGTACACTCAGTAAAAAATCCAGTAACCAAATTAGTATTATACAGACACCAAATCATAATTTTACAGTAACTAAATATATTGTTATTAGTAACCAATATAAATAATTATAATCAGAACATAAAACACATTGTTACATGAATTTTACAATCAAAATACTCAGTATATTGACCTTATGACTAATTAAAGTCCGAACAAATCATTGAAGGTAACAATACATGATAATTTAGTAACTACGAGTAAATATATGAGAATATACTTTAAAACAAATGTAGCAGTATACAAATCTGTAAAAAATCAATCACCAATCAAGAAAATTTATAGTATTAATGTTTCTGGTCACCGATCATAACTTGAAAGCATAAATATCTTGTTTACTTACCTATGAAATTTCGTAATCACTGGTCGCATATCTCAAATTTGATTTTGTTCGTGAATGTTATGCTGTTATGAAAATTTCGAAGGTTTGTTTGGAAACAATTGTGTCGTCTGTTGATTTCGCCGGTCTCAAATGTTCGGCATATTTAGTTTTCCGATCTGCAAAACTCGTTCCGTTGTTTTCGTGTTAGTTTGAATCTGGGATGTTAGTTGATTGTCAATATCATAAAGTTCGGTAACTGACGTGTATAAAGTTAATGGTCCTTAATTGTAGGTACGTATTAATTGTCAAAATTAAGATTTGCGGTAGTTTTGTAATTATTTTTTTGATGTATGATTATTGTAATTATTTTTTAGATGTTGTATAGTAATGTAAAGGACCCAAAGAAATATTCTATCGGTCCTAAAAAGCAGACTTTTTAGAGCAAATTCTTAAATTTGAAAATTATATTATAATTTTTAATAATATAATCATAGCTGTTAATTATAAACTAATGTGGGGATAAGATATTGTTGAGTTAAATTGGGTTGATAATCATAATTATTGTAAATTATTTAAAAAGTACCGTTGATTTCAAAATGTCTTATTGTTAAAATTTACTTGAATCATATGAATTTTAAATTTCACAACTGAATTTGAGGTAAAAATTTAGGTTTAGCCGATATTCAAATCGATGGAAGTAAGAAACTAAATATTTTGAATGAATTGTGAAAAGGTTCCTCAAAAAAAGAAGTGTGAGCTTACTTAATAGTTATATTTGTTTTCCGTGGCGGAACTAGAACATTTTTAGAGGGGGTTAAAATACATCAGTGAAAAAAATTATTTATTGATGCTAGACATGCTTCTTTCAAATTCATTTTGTCCAATTATAGTATTTCACAATATCTTATTTCAACCCTCGTCAACCTTTGAGTTGTGAGTCTAATGGCTTTAAATACATATACATACATATATATTAATTTTCTTTCGAACTATGAGACTATTAATCAGACTTTGAAGTTTTTAGTCAACTGATTAGCTACTTTTATAGATAAATTACATATTATAATATTATATATTCAAAACATTATATTATGATTCTAGTCATCTTTCTTGGAGACAACTGAGACGAGCCACTCAAAACAAGAAAATGAATTAAGTTATTCTCATTTGCAAAAAATTGATACCAAAGTATGATTAAGTCAGTAAGACAAATGAGTGCAGTATTAATTAATTAATCATCAAACTTATTTAATATTATTTTATCTTATAGTAATATTGTTAATTTATTATAAGTAGAAAAACATGAGGAAGCAAATGAATTAATATCATGTAATGATAATTTATTATTTTGCAATGAATATTTCAAACGATGGTCCTAACTCCGCAAATTCTAAGCAATTTTTTGTATTTTATAAATAATTATATGTTTAAACCATGTAATTCTATCCACTTTGTAAATTTATTTACTCACGGCATAATATTAATCTCTCTCCTCTTATATATTAATTGGTTTGTGTTCATGTGTAAGACATATGTATGTACGTAAACGATATACTCTTGAAAGACATAATTGTCCATATTGATAGAAAATCTTAAATTTCTTTAGAAAATTGTAAGCACGTAATTAGTGTGTGATAAAAAATAAAAATAGAGGGAAATCAAAGGCAATATAAACAATATATTCCTTTAAAGGAATTAATCATCATTTTATTTTGAGTCAGGTGACTTGTTCATGTAAGAAATGTTAAATTCGATTGTCAAAAGATTTGGTTTAATTTATAAAAATTTAAAAATATTAAGGTTCAATGTCTTAAAGTTGATATATTAGAGTTTAAATTATAAAAAGTAAAAAAATTGAAGATTTCAAATGTATTTAAGCTTAAGATTATTGGATTGATTGATTATTAATTATGTCAATCTCACTTTTAATTAAAGTGTTGGGGAAGGGAAACATGACTAATTTTGAATTTCTCCGAAGTAACTCGGTATTGTTGTAGCTAATTCCACAATACGGTGTTGCAAAAAATCTTATTTTTTAACATTGGATGGTACATAACTAGTAAAACATTATAACTATCATTTTTGTGAGTTTGGAATCCTTTTGCATAATTTAGAAAATATGACACAATCCTTTTGGTCCCAACATGAAACTCTCTACTGAAATAAATCATACTACGAATATATTTTAGAAAAATTATTAAGGAAAACATACCTTAAATATATTTTTTAAAATTTAGGTTTTACAAAAATTATCGAAAAATGGGTATCGACCAATCATACACTCTAATAAAAAGTGCGACTCATAGTTTTAAACATAATTACTAGCTAGTGTTTTCTTTATAATTCTAAATTAGAAGTACTTGTGTTCTTGTTTTGATCAAGTTTGGCGAGACTACTAGGATCATCAATTTTATTTTAGGGAAGTGATATTTCAACAGCTATAATTGATATTTTCGCAGGGAACCCCACCACTTAATTAAATTAATTTGCTTATGTCCGATTTACCTCCAATAAATTAATACATACTAAATCCAGTTATCTCTCTTCATCTCTGTAAACTCAGAACCACCCCTTGTTTGTTTCAAAATCTGAACCCATCTAATGGGTTAATCCACTGCCCAACTCTAGTTTGGCGAGATATCAATCGACTCTGAGCTCTTTCTTCGCTAATATACTGGATGACAATATTACGAAAATTATGTTTCTGAGATTTGATTCCGGCTAGTGATTCAAATGATTTGAAACTTCAAATTACTCCTCTGCTACTTCGGAAATGATTTATGCTACTTCGGCACCGGCAGCAAGCTCCATCCCCATTACCCAATCACCCCACGATATAAATTTATAACCGTTCGTCATCCTCTCAATAGCTTTACTGACTTGTTTTCTAAAATTTCACCTCTATCTCCGACCACACGTCTGTTTCTAAATTAATCCAACACAGCTCACCCTTTCAAATGGGTTTGCAAGAACCATGCAACTTTTTTTGTTAGGGATCAGGTTGTATTTGCTTTTAAATTGTTGAGATGATGAGTTAGATGATGATTTAGGTCATTTCTTAAGTGGGCCTCTATGATTACATAATGAAAAGTTTTAAAATTAAAATTAAAATTAACTCAACTAACTCACTCAAGAAGTGCAAAAAAGACTAGAGATTTAATGGTGATTTTGGAATATTGGTAGATGACTAGAGGGTAAGAGTTAAAAGCGAATTGAAGGAGAGGGAGAGGGAGAGGGTATTGTATCAAAGGAGGGCAAATGAGACACAAAAAAATTAATAACTTAAATGGTGGGAATCATTTACGAAAATATCAAATATAACTGTGGAAATATTAATTCTCTTATTTTAATATATTTGTACAATTACTATTAATGTTAAAACGACTTCTTAATTTTGTAGTTAATGGTACCATTTCGCCAATATTTTCTCATGCGAATGTTTTAATTTGTCTTATATTTCATTCCACTTGCAACCTCCTTTAATTTTTGTCAAAAAAAAAGAGCATAAAAGTAATTTTAAATAGTTTACAAAAAATACAAAATTAATAAATTTTTTGATTGGACATTGAGACATACGTACAGATTATGTTTAATAATATGTTATAGCTATTTTAAATTGAATAAGTTTACATTATATCTCTAATTTGCATAGAAATCTGAGGGGACTGTCTTTTCACAAATTTCGAATATATATAGGATATATATGACTAAGCGTGCAATTAATGTGTACCACATCTAACATTAGTCGGATCCAAAAAGAGGGACCATCGGTGTTGTCGTGGCCAATTACAATTAATCTCATCAATTACCATCCTTCTATTCAATCTTTCCAAACATGGAAAGTTCCAGACAAACGAACCCTAGCATGTGAAGCTATATAAAGGAATTAGATCATGTAACACTTTTAAGGGTTAAATTTATTCTAAATCTTGGACGGTCCGGATGATTTATTAAGACGAGCGAAAATTTTATTTCCTTCAAAATTATTTGAATTTTATATAGATAGATTATATACTCCCTCTTTGAATTTCTTATGCTTTCACCTGTCATCTATATATATTCCATTACTATTTCATAGAGCTAGACTCATCCCTAATATCCTTGCCTTGCGTGTATTTTCAAAGTGGAAAGTTAATGTGCCTCCAGCACCCCTCCATGCAACACAAAAGCCCGGGTCCCCTTTTATGGAGTACTAATAAAAATAGTGGAATTGCTAATATTAACGTACGTACCTTGATATATACTAGATTCAATATTTTTGTCAAAATTAAACCATATATATAGTACTGTAGCGAAATTCAATAATCCATCTCACATCAATTCATCTTTAATAAAATTTACACTTGTGCAAATTGATCCAACAAGTATGTTGAATCACGTCTTTATCTAATAGGTGAACCTATTAGGCTTAGGCTGAGACTGAGACTGAGGTTGAGACTTCATCATATTTATTAACAATCCATCATACATCAATTTATCACCAATGTAGCGTACACCTGTGTAGATTGACCTAATAATTAAATATGTTGGATCATCTCCTTACCTAAAAGGTTAACCTATTAGACTAAGTCTCTATCATACTGAAAGTCCAATAATAATCTAGAAGGAGGGTTGAATAGATTATTGCAGATTAAAAATTAATCTTAAGCCTTTTTGAATTTTTAATTAATTAATTTGCAGTGTTAGAAATTAATATGTAAGATAATAAAAATTCAATCACACAATGCACAGAGATTTATCTGGTTCACAACATACACTCCTAGTATGTTGCTACGTCCAGTCCCAAGCTACTACTTGAAACTTGAGATCCTATTACTATTAGTAATAAAAACTCTTTCAACAAGCGGAGAAGCCTTTACAAAGTTTTATAGACAAATTTCCAAATATCTACAATTATCTATCTTGGAAAGCAAGCTCTCCGCTCCCCGCTCCCCCCCCCCCCCCCTCCCCCCCTCCCCCCTCCCCCCTCAAGTTTAGTTGTACCTTCTTTTGAGTCTAGTTCTATTCTATGATCTGGTCTTGAAACAACAGCCTCTTTCTCACCTCACAAGTACGTACACTAGAGACCCAACTTCCCGCTGACCTCTCTAAGACTCTAGTCTTGGTCGAAGAATTACTCGTCTTTCTCACAGGTACATAAAATAAACTAACTCTATCCTTTTCTCCTTTTACAAATGATATTACAACAATGTGCTTCTCAAACAAGCAGATAAGAATTTAGTACAGATAGATGCTTCTTCAAATAAGCAGATATTAATTATCATACAGATAGTTTATAAAAGTTCAAAGACTTTTATTCTTTAACAACATGAGCTTCTTTGTAAGCAGATATGAATTTGTGTTTAGATCAAATAATGCTTCTATTTAAGCAGATATATAAATGTATGCACTATTTATAAAAGTTTAACTTATATTCAATAAGCAAACACTTACTTTGTTGTTTTGTATCAAATTTGTCTTTTGAAATAAGTAAGTCAGTAACTTCTAATTTTTATGCTCAAAATGCTTCAATGTAAGCAAATAAGTAAGTTTAATATAATTTAATAAAGAATATTTTATTCTTTATAGTTAAGAGTATTTTTCTATGAATGAAAAGATTTTGTGTCTCAACAAAGTATTATATGAGTGATGATATGTTCAATATTTGTAAATCAAAGAATTAAATTAATTTCAGTAATACTTTATCAAGAAATATTAATTTAATAAGTTAAGCACAACTTGATATAACAGATATATATGTTTGTTTAACTCAGATAGTATATATAAATACTTTATCTATTATGTGATAAATTATAAACAAAGTCACTCAGTACTATAAGGTATCGTACGGTGTGAATCCCTTAAAAAAGAATGTCTCATGTAGCCTTACGACGTCTAAGTATGACAATATTTATAATTCTCACAATTGATATTTATATAAATATTTTCAATAGATCACTACGATTCACAAGTCCAGTTCGGATGACTACTCTTTTTGGAGCAGTATCTCAGTGTCGTCTTGAGCTATCAAGTGTCGTTTCTATTTACGATATTTATATAAATAATATCAATAAAAAGTTACTTAAGACTATAAGAAATCGTATGGTGTGAATCCCTCTCCGTAGAAGAATATCTCCTGTAACCTTGCGGAGTCAGATTAAGTAGACTTTTTTTTGATAAATAGATGAAATATAGATATATAAAATTGTGTATAACAATATATATTTGTTTATCTATAAGCATAAGACAAGTAAGAAATAATTCAACTAAGTAAACTTATCTTAGTACTTGGACCAATTTCCTCTTCTAAGAATTTCAGAACTTTAGTAAGAAGAGATATAAAGCTTTTAGAGAGTGTAGGCAAGGAGAGTATGCTTTGCTTTTCACTGAATTGGTAAAAATCAAATGAATGAAATACTCCCTATTTATAGATTTTCAAAGTCGGGGGCAAAATAGTAATTTTGAAAATCTTATTTTGAATCCATGATTTGGATGATGGATATTTGAATTAAACGGTCTGGATGAGAAATATTTTTTACGCGGAAGCCTTCATTTTTCGCCCCAGGCGAAATTTAAGTTCCTTAGCATTTATTTTGTTTAACCACATGCAAGAAAGATATGCCAGCATACACGAGTTTTTTAAGTCGGCACATTACTTCACACACATGTTTTAGGCGCATGCATGCATTTGTAGTTTAGATAATAAATGTAGTATATTACATAGTATAATGTATATGTATGCATCTGGTTTAAAGATAGTAATATATATTTATATATTCGGTTTATATATTTATATATATATGTTACTGATATATGTATGCTAATATATATATATATATATATAATATTTTTTACGGTTATATATATATGTAAACATATAGTTGTTATACATGTATTTTATATGTATGCATGCATGTAATAAATAATTTTTGCCCATCTTTAATTTTAAAAATAAATAGGATCTTCTTGCCTTGAAATATTATATGAATTAATTTATTTAACACTTGACATTTAAGTTATCAAGGTTAGTAAAAATTAATTCAAATAAAATCAGAAAATAGTTTAGATAAAATAATTAAATAAATTACATATTTATTTAACTACTATAAAATTTTTATCACCAAAATATATTTAAAAATAAGACCTATCACATACTTATTAACTCATCTACACTCTTGAATTTATTCGATGTGAATTTCATGTGAAATATCCTAACAATTAATCTCCACCTTGACTTGAATCCTCCAAATATAACACAAACAATGAACTTAATTTTTCCTATTCTCAAATACACAACTCAAGTGCATCGAACAGTAACCAGGTCTAAGCAATGTTCAAACTTAGTATGTGGTAACGACTTTGTTAACATATATGACAGTCAATTGGATTGTCTGCATTACCAATCTTCATGATCTTAATGTCACTATCTTCAACAATGTCTCGAACAAAATGATACCTGACATCAATATGTTCCGTCCTCTCATGATACATTTGATCCTTAGTCAAATGTATATCACTCTAACTAGCTACCACAACAGATAACATTAATTCCATTATCTATGTTGATCTCTCCAAACAAGCAGTGCAACCAAATAGCTTCCTTAACAGCTAGCCTCTGTAATAGCCATATGAATCTTTTCTTCAAGTTCGCCATGCATGCAAGAAAGTTGTTTTCACATCGAGTTGTTCCAACTCCAAATCATGTGTAACAACCAAGCCAAGTAATACTCGAATAGAACTGTGTTTCACAACTGGTGAAAACACATTATTGAAGTCAATTCCCTCGACTTGACTGAATCCCATAGCAAGTAGTCGAGCCTTGTACCTATTATCTTTAACTCCTGGGATGCCTTTATTTTTCTTAAATATTCATTTGCAACCCACAATTTTCTTACCTTTAGGTGGTTTCACAAACTCCCAAGTATGATTTTTCTGAAGAGATTCCATCTTCTTATTCATAGCAAACAATCATTTTTCTAAATCATTCGAGGAAATAACATATTTATAAGTCACATGGTCACTATACTTAACTGTCTCGACAGATGATGTGACATCCCCGAATCCGGGTCCTCTGACCCTGGTCCGGTCGCCACGATACAATACTAACATCCACCTCTAACAACATACGATAACTAAAAATGCGGAATATAATAAACGTACGTCGTTCATTCAAAAGGTATTACTAGTCCCAAGATTCGATAACCTTAATACATCAATACAAACATACCCTAGAATAAATATTAGGGTTCATATTACATTAACAGTAATTAAACTAGACATAAAGATAAAGTCTGCTCCTTGCAAACCATCCTAAATCTTTCCTTTACCCTTGTCCTTCCCTGAGGGCTCGGGCTTAACTGCAATATAAGTCATGATATAGCAAGAATGAGCAACAAGTTTGCTCAGCAAGTTTAGATACAATAATAAAGGATATATCATGATGAATGAAAAAATATCTGACAACGATTTTAACAAAATGAATATCTTAAAGATTCAACAATATGAATATTAGAACGATTCAATAATATGAATATCTGAACGATTTAACAATATGAATATCTGAACGAATCAGTACGAATAATAGAATGATTCAATAATATGAATATTTGTAAGGTTCAACAACCTGCATGATTCAACACTATGAACATCTGAACAATTTAACAATATGAATATTATTGAACAAAGATAATAATTGCCTTTAGAATGACTGATAGTCGAGTAGACTCTGAACTATAACTTTTCAATGGGTTCAATAGCTAATTGACCCTTTTTAGAATTACTGGCTTCTGGCTACAGAAACTTAGTACCTCGAGGAGATCAGCCTCGGGCACAACGTGAATATGCATAACACTTAAATCTGCTTACTCGTATCATATATATTAGATACCTGGGCACACTCCTATATATGAGGGGTGTTCTGTTCCGTCTAAGAATCCTTACCATCAATTAGTTTGGATAGCTTCAAAGAAAATTTTATACATTAGTCTGACCGAGCAAAGGTTCAGACTCTTACTGACACGGTTCAAGAAATTTAGAACCTTGAATAATGTACAAGTCCAAGACTGTACGAGCTCAAACGCACTAAGTGCGGATATCAATAATATCGATGTGGAATAATTGATAAGTAATTAAACCACTAAATAACATTTTTGAAAATAAAGTTCAAGCAATTAAGTAAACAACTTTTGATTCAACAATAACCTACTCAATACAATATGAGAAGGATAGAGAACTTGCACAAAGTGAAGTTTAGAATTTGCACAATATAGGAATTTGTGTAAGTTCGGGGAACTTGCACAATACTAGATTCCTTGCATAAAATAAATGCATAGGCTTAGACACTTACAACATAAAAGAGTGAAATTCGGGGAATTTCACCATAATAGATCCTTTGCATAAAGTAAATGCATAGGTTAGAAAATTTGCTTACAACGTTCTTTGGGTAAAGTAAACACAAAGATAAGATACTTCTACAATATACGAGTTTGTATAAATTTAGAGAACTTACATAATGAAGTTCGGGAATTTGCAAAATAACCAAAGTGTGAAGTTCGGGGAACTTTCACAATAACCAAAGTGTGAAGTTCGGGGAACTTTCACAATACTCAAAATGTGAAGTTCGGAGAACTTTCATAATACTCAAAATGTGAAGTTCGGAGAACTTTCACAATACTCAAAATGTGAATTTCGGAGAACTTTCACAATACAATAATAATCTGCTCAAAACAACATGAGAAGGATAGGAACTTGCACAAATAAGGTGAAGTTTAGAATCTCGCTTACTCGAGTAATTGAATAAAGTAGTGCAAGGATTTAAAATATTTGCACAATAAAAGTAGGGTTCGGATACTAGCTTACAATTCCCGTTGAATAAAGTAATACAAGGGTCTAGGGTACTTGCATTCAATATCACAATTAAATGAAGTTAGAAAACTTGCCTGTTTGCTCAGCTACAAATAATTCTAGCTTTAATTAAAACTGCGTTGGAACGACCTAGCATTAACAAGTCGGTCTCTTCCAATTAGTATAAACTAATACACATACTAAAATCTAGTCACTATATAATTCTATCACATAAGACCACGTTCAATATCAAACATATTATTTATAGCATCATAATATGTTAACTGTTAAAATCCGACTTAAGCAAATTGTTTGGGTCTGAAAGTGTCCTGGCGTAACCTTAGCATGCAACTATTGCCATTACACTAATACACATACTTATCATGTTGTAATTTCTCATTCGAAACTAGCATGCTCATCCTAATCCAATTTCAGAGTCATATGTTTTCATGCCGATAATTCACATACTTTAAACAATACAAATTCATGCTTTTAAAGTCATGTTATCACATAACAAGGTTAAATAATACTTAATATGTATGCTCTAGTATACTACACACATATACTTTAATCATCATAATTCATGCCTTAGGAATCCACTTTCTATGAGTATGCATGCATAGTTAAAATCTGTGTTTAACCAAGTGCGGTTCATGTTAATATGTCTATAGGCATAATGACATCCTAATAAACATGCTTGCATGATCATAATACAATTCACATGGTAATCAATGCTAATTAGCTTCCACATTCTAAGTTTCCATTTGCAAAGTACACTAAGTCAAAAAGACAACACGGTACATGTAAAGCATCTCGTAACCGTTACTCACATGTATTAGCATGCATATAATAAGTTACATACATGTATTTAAGTGGTCACAATCTAAAAGACACAAGTCTTGGTTAAGTTCTCTTTTCAAAGTTCTTAAGTTTCACTTTTGAAAACGTCTTAACTTACGGTCAAGTATACTAGTATGTTCTATCACATTAGTCTTAGTTCTCATGTTTATATAGAACACATGATCATGATCATGAAATCAAAATTCATACATACTACGTATACGCCAAAGTTCATATTCAAAGCTTATGTTGATGTTAGTAACGTTCAATTTAAGGTCCACATGTTCAAGTTATATTATGATACCTATATACACAATGTAATACATCTCTCATGCATCTCTACATTATAATATCATGTCTGAAAAATCAGAATGTCGACATGTCAAAGTTTGTTTTCAAAACTTTTATTTTTGTTAGGAATGTGTACTAGTTAAGTTCGTACGTTCTCTTTACAACATAAAACATATATACATCAATTAACATGCATTTCATGCCTTCCTAGGTCATACTAACACGTCTCAAAAGTCAGAATATATCTGTGACATTTCTATACCAAAGTCCCCTTTTAAAACTCAACATTCATTTCGAAAACCATGAGTTGTTTCGTCGAAATGTATACCATCTTAGCTTGAACATGTTTATGTTAGGTTTATGTACCCATATATACGTATTACCCATGTTAACATGTTTGTTTAAATCAATGCAAGAAAACTATCACACAACAGCACTGATGTAGAAAATAAAAATCTGAATTGCAGGGCCTGCGCAGCTGCGCTGCAACCAGGCAAAAACCCGGCGCAGCTGCGCCGGCTCCTGCTCCAACCCAGACTGAACTGCTTCGGCAGTTCCTGAAAATCCCAACTCAGAAACTCTTACGAATTCATTCCAAACCAGTCACAGTATATAACTAACATGCTTACTAACTTACAAGCATACTTCATAGCTCAATTAACATCTAACTTGCAAAAATCAAGAACTGTGCTAATGAAGAACAAGAATAGAAATTTTACAGGAATTGAAAAGATGGAGTTATACCTCTGTTATTAGTGACTTGCTGCTATACTAATTCACCCTCACTGATATCTCTAATGCATATATGTTCTCAAATTAACTAAGGCAAAATCTTAGCAATGAATTTGTGAAGAAGAGAAGAACTCTTATATAGGAAATTCAATACACAGTTAATGCTTTTGTTCACCAATTCAAAACAAAGGATAGCAAGATTACATAATGGATAAGAAGAAGTTGGTGATAGTTGGTAGATTCAATCATGAATCCCACATCTCTTACAATCATGAGCTAGCTTGTGAGGAAATTGAGAAGATATAGTGTAGTGTAGTAGCCATGTGGGTTCACGTGTGAAGAATGAAGAGAATGGGCTCTCAATTTGGGACAACCAAATGAATCTCAGCAAATGGAAGCAACTTGGATGAGCAATATACTATACTAATGTAATATATATTTATATAGTATATACTTAAGCTATATGTATCCATTCCATATACATCTAAATGGGAGCTACCGTGTTATTACAATTAATAATATGATGTATCAAGTAGGTACATATGTAAGACCCCAACTTTTATGAATAAAGATTTAATTTTCTTTATATATTATTTCGAAATAGTAAGGTGTTGATTTGATAAATATGAAAGTTATGGGTAAAATGTGCAAATATTTTTAAAATGAGCAAGTGGTTATAAAATATTCTTGTTGTCGGGGAATATTCGTTTGGTCGTGGAATATTCTTGTTGTCGGGGAATATTCGTACGACGGCGCAGCTATTTGTGGGCCCCCACAATGGAATAACTGTCGGATATAGAAAGCGACAGAAATAATTTTTTTACAAGATAACGGCGTAGTTGTTACCGTTAGTACTGTTGAAATACCCGGTGGTTAAAATACAGTACGCGGTGGTGCGCAGTAGCACACGGTATTGCACAGTATTTCGAATTATTGAGTCTTACGTGAGAAGGAACCTACTCAATTATTGTTACAGTATTTACTGTTCAATATTTTATATTATTGACTCAATAATTGCTACGTTAATATTTTATATTATTGACTCAATAACTGCTGCATTGATATTTTATTGACTCAATAATTGCTACGTTGCTATTTTTTTTTATGATTGATTCAATAATGGCTACAGTTGATATTTTGTAGTATTGATTCAATAATTGTCGTTGCACAGTATTTCACGTTATCAACTCAATAATTCATATTATTTGAATAATATTATTAGATAGCATTATTGACAATGTCTAAGGAAGTTCTGTCTAGGAGGGGTTATTTAATTGCGCGCCAGTAAGGAGAAGTCCTTATCGGAAGGCCCCCTCTGTCCTGGGAACGACCTGGTTGTCAATATTGTAGTTCTATAATATTATTTGTGAATAATTAATTATTGATTTATATGATAAGAAAATATTTATTTTGTGGATATAAAAGAAGGAATTGACGCTGATGTATTTTTATCAGTATTTTGGTGTGGAAAATCATCTGTTTGTGGATTTCGGATAATTTATGTTGGGAATTTGGAAAAACTTTCTTCTGCAAAGTTGTAGAGAATTAAATTTTCTATAGAAGGACATAGAATTTGTATTTTTCTGACAAAGGGGCTATTTATTATGAATTATTGAAGTTTTGGAAAATAAATATTTTTTTAATAAAGGGTGGGACCCACTTTTGTTGGTTTGTTGAAAAATCAGAATTTTTGGGCAGCAGCCAGGCGGCGGAAGAAAAAAAATAAAATAATATTATTTTATTATTTTAGTCTCCTTTGGCATCCTAAGCTTTTCCTATAAATAGGGTGCTTAGGTTAGAATTGAAAATCACACCAGAATTCGAAGTTTTCTCTCTCTATAATATCGAGCGTATTTTTGTGAGTATTTCAATACTTTGAGAGTTACTATTCAGTGCAAGTTTCTTTCGAAATTATATCCGATATTCCAGCCAGAAGTACTATTATTTTGAGGTAAGGGATGTTATTTCTTTCGTAAATGATGTTATTCTTTTCAATATCATTATATCGAAATATTGTCATGGATTTTATGTTGAAATTCTTACTTTTTCCGTCGGGGTTACTATTCACGTATACGGCACTATTCACGGAAAAATTAAATTTTCTTCTATTTGTCCAAATTGCTTGTTAAGGTTACTATATTTGATTGTATCCAAGTTTTGAGCTCTATTCTTGAATTTTGCTCCATAATTGATTATTACGAGGTATTTTTGAATTGGATATACTGAAATACGAATCCTTAGTCTTTGTCTTTTATCTCACTGGATTCGTTTTTTTTAGATGTTTTTCATCATCCTCAGTCCTAAAAGATGAATGATTACTTGATGAATATCTTTGGCCTGTAGAGCAAAGATGAATGATTACCTGATGAATATCTTTGGCCTGTAGTGCAAAGATGACAAGTGTTGAGATGAATATGACCACTGATGATACAAATGAATATCTTTGGCCTGTAGTGCAAAGATGAATATTTGATGAGATGAATATTGATTGATGTTACAGGGATAAAATATTGATGATGAACGGTTATTTTCGCTGCGAATATTGATCTAAAACATGTTATCAATAATATTTTATCTGAACTGTTGAAGGCTAACGATAATTTATTTTTCATTATCTTAGTCATAATATTCTTTACTGGGCTAGTTGAGCTCACCCTTTTCATCTGTTGTCCTCTTCAGGAAATGAGAATGTTGCGGGGACTAGTCGGGGGACAGAGTGATGGTCCGAGTTAGAGCAGTAGTAGTCCTCACTATTTCTGATAAATAGTGTGATAATAATTGTAATGAGGACTTAGTTTGAATCTTAATATTTTCTACATATTTGTACTAAAACTCACAGTTGTGTGGTCGTATTTTGCACGACCGTGTGATATAAAGTTTGTATTTGAATTCTGTACCATGTATTTGGCGATTCAGAATGGATTAGGTTGAATGGACCTATTCTGGGGGCGTCACAGTTGGTATCAGAGCTTAGGGATATGATCTCTGGCGGAGATCGGGGAATAGAACTAGGAGGGGAGAGACGAGTAAATCCTTCGCTAGTGTGTCCTACCTAAGCTTATGTGGTATTTAATTGGTCAGTCGGAGCATAGGGTTAATATGTGATATGTTGACTTGTTTAATTAACCCTTGTTTTATGGCAGTATTTGAGAATGGCAGCTGAGAACGTTAACAACGAAGTGAATGAGACCGTGGAGACACCTTTAATCGTTAACCAGGAGAACGTGCAACAAGAAGGCAATGTTCATCCTGAAAATAACGCTGGTCAGACGATAAACGATGAGATGTTTAGAAGTTTTTTGCAGTTCATGCAAAATCAGACGAGGGAGACTCATGTGCAACATACAGGTGGAGATAATAACAACACGCGAGCTGTCACTGCCAAGCAGTTCAAAGAATTGGGACCACCAGAGTTTCTGGGAAAGTCAGATCCGATCAAGGCGGAGACGTGGATTAAACAAATTACCAAGATATTTGATGTCTTGGGATGTACAGAGGAACAGAAGGTTCCATTCGCCACGTTTATGTTCCGTGGAGAGGCAGATTACTGGTGGGAATCCGTGAAGCGTACCCAGCCTGCTGCACTCCAGATGTCTTGGGAAGCGTTCCAGAAACTGTTTAATGACAAGTACTTTCCTGAAAGTATTCGTCATATGAAGGAAGTAGAGTTTATCAGACTCGAGCAAAACAAGATGACGGTATCCCAGTACGAGGCTAAGTTCGCGGAGCTGTCCAGGTTTGCACCTCATTTGGTGGAGAATGAGGAACGTATGACGCGGATGTTTCTAAGAGGTTTGAAACCCGAAATACGTCAATACCTCATTTCTCATAAGTTTTCTTTATATTCGGATGTAGTAAACAGGGCCCAGTTATTGGAACGAGATAATGATTATGTTCAACCGAGGGACCACAACCAAGGTCGTACTGGTGGCAGTAGTCATCGGAGCAATGACAACCAGCGAGGAGGAAAGTATGACAGAAGCGGTAACCACTCCGGTGGTTATCGTGGCCATGATAGTAGAAGAAGCGAATCGGGGGGAGATTTCAAGAAGAGAAGGTACAACAATGAGAGCACGAAGATGTCAACATCAGCACCAGAATCAACTGTTTCGAGGGGAGGAGAACGACCACCGGTCGTATGCTTTAAATGCGGGAAAGAGGGACATATCAACCCAAACTGTCCACAACTATTCAAAGCATGCTATAACTGTGGAAAGGAAGGACATATAGCTCGAGATTGTCCTATAGCAAAACCAAGCTCAGCGGGGGTGGTGATTCCAAAGGCGGTTGCAGACAAGTCAAAGTCGGTGATTCCTGGAAGAGCGTTTGTCGTTACAACCCAAAACGCGAGGAATCCACACGAGGTGATTACGGGTAAGTTGATCATAAACTCTTGCGAAGTTTATACCTTGTTAGATACCGGTGCTATCCGTTCCTTTATTTCACCTGCTTGTGCTCAACGTTTGAACTTGACTTCTGATAAATTAGACTTTGACTTATCTGTTGAAACTCCGTTAGGAGAAACCTTTGATACATCTACAGTTTATAAATCTTGCTTGATTCAGATTGGTACCCTTACCTTACCTGTTGATCTTATATCTTCGAAAATACTTGCATTTGACGTGATTTTAGGAATTGACTGGTTAACCACTTACCATGCCAAAATTGATTGTTTTCGTAAGGTTGTTAGTTTTCATATTCCTAATCAACCTGTTATGCGAATCCAAATCACCAAACCACTAAAATCAGTCAATATCATTTCAAGTCATAAAGCTATTCGTTTATTGAAAAACGGATGTCAAGCTTTCTTAGCTCATGTCACTGATCTAAATCAGAATACATCAGATTTGAATGATATTTCCGTTGTTAATGAGTTTCCTGATGTATTTCCCGAAGAACTTCCCGGTCTACCCCCAGAACGTGAAGTTGAATTCTTTATTGACCTTGAGCCCGGTACAAAGCCCATTTCTAAAACCCCGTATCGAATGGCTCCTATTGAACTTCAGGAGTTAAAGGTCTAATTACAAGAGTTGTTAGATATCGGTTTTATTCATCCTAGTACGTCTCCTTGGGGTGCTCCTGTTTTATTCGTAAAGAAGAAAGACGGGAGTATGCGACTTTGCATTGACTATCGGGAGTTGAACCATGTCACCATCAAGAATAGGTATCCGTTACCTCGTATTGATGACCTGTTCGACCAGTTGCAAGGAGCGCAATTCTTTTCAAAGATCGATCTTCGTTCTGGATATCATCAGCTGAAGATTAAAACTGAGGATATTCCAAAGACTGCTTTCAGAACACGGTACGGGCATTATGAGTTCTTAGTCATGTCTTTTGGATTGACTAATGCTCCTGCTACTTTCATGGATATGATGAACCGTGTATTTAAGGAGTATTTAGATCAATTCGTTGTTGTCTTTATTGATGACATCCTCATCTATTCTAAAAGCCGTGAAGATCATGAGCACCACTTGAAGCTGGTACTTCAAAAGCTTCGTGAGAACAAGCTATACGCCAAGTTAAAGAAATGCGAGTTCTGGCTTGAGGAAGTAGCATTCCTTGGGCACGTGGTATCGAAACGTGGAGTATCTGTTGACCCGACGAAGATTGAAGCAATACAAAGCTGGGAGCAACCTAAGTCGGTGACTGAAGTACGAAGCTTTCTGGGCTTAGCTGGTTATTATCGGAGGTTCGTAGAGGGATTTTCTCGAATCGCTACTCCATTAACACAGTTGACTCGGAAACATACGAAATTCGTTTGGAGCGAAGAATGCGAGAAGAGCTTCCAAGAGCTCAAGAGGAGACTTATTTCGGCACCTGTTCTGACAATACCATCTGGTTCGGATGAATTTGTTATCTACAGCGATGCTTCGGGCAAAGGGTTAGGATGTGTTCTCATGCAACATGGGAAAGTCATAGCCTATGCCTCGCGACAACTCAAAGAATATGAGAGGAATTATCCTACTCATGATCTAGAGTTGGCAGCAGTCGTTTTCGCGTTGAAGATCTGGAGACATTACGGAGAGAAAGTGGAGATTTATACGGATCATAAGAGCCTTAAATATTTCTTCACTCAGAAGGAACTCAACATGCGGCAACGACGTTGGCTTGAGCTGTTGAAAGATTACGATCATACTATCCAATACCATCCTGAAAAAGCGAACGTGGTAGCTGACGCGTTGAGTAGAAGATCATATGTGGGAACGAGTGCGATGATGTCAAGTATACGCGTAGAACCAGCTTTGCTTGATAAAGTTAAAGCTGCTCAAGCTACAGATGCGGAGCTGATGAAGATGAAGAAGAAGGTGCAATTCCAGAAGCAAGAATCGATGAAGAGGGAATACTTCGAGTCAACTCCAGACTTTGTGTTCCTAACGATTTCGACTTGAAGTATAGAATCATGATGGAGGCACACAGCACACCGTTTGCTATCCATCCTGGGAGTACTAAAATGTATCGTGATCTTCGACATACATTTTGGTGGAGCAATATGAAGAGAGAGATCGCGGAGTTCATCTCTAGATGTTTAACTTGTCAACGTGTAAAGGCGGAGCATCAAGTGCCGAAGGGTCCATTGCAACCACTGGAGATTCCGAAATGGAAGTGGGAACACATTACGATGGATTTCGTTACGGGTCTTCCCAAGGTTTCTCAAGGCTTAGATGCGATTTGGGTTATTGTTGATAGATTAACCAAGTCTGCTCATTTCTTGCCGATACGAGAGACTTATTCCCTTGAACGTCTTGCTCATATGTACGTGAATGAGATTGTGAGATTGCATGGCATGCCAGTATCCATAGTTTCGGATCGTGATCCCTGATTTACTTCACGATTTTGGATCAGTTTGCAGAAAGCTATGGGTACGGATTTACGATTCAGTTCGGCTTATCATCCTCAAACAGACGGACAATCGGAAAGGACTATCCAAACTCTTGAAGATCTATTGAGACTTTGTGTTCTAGACTTCAAAGGGAGTTGGGATAAGTACTTACCATTGGTGGAATTCTCCTACAACAACAGTTATCAGGCAAGTATAGGCGTAGCTCCATTCGAAGCGTTGTATGGGAGAAAGTGTCGTTCTCCAGTATGTTGGGATGAGGTGGGTGAAGCAACATTGTTGGGACCAGAGTTAGTACGTATGACTACAGAAAAGATCCAAATAATCCGACAACGTATACAGACGGCACAGGATCGACAAAAGAGTTATGCAGATCTTCATCGAAAGGACGTGGAATTTAATGTTGGAGACCATGTGTTATTACGTGTTGCTCCATGGAAAGGAGTTACAAGGTTCGGGAAGAGAGGAAAGCTCAATCCACGATTCATTGGTCCATTTGAGATTCTTGACCGAATAGAAAATGTGGCTTATAGACTCGCTTTACCTCCAAGCATGTCTCGTGTTCATAACGTGTTTCACATATCCGTGTTACGTAAATATGTGAAGGATCCAAACCGCATTATTGAGTTAGAACCAGACGAGATAGCTGAAGATTTAACGTACGAGGAGGTACCTGTCAAGATCTTGGATAGGAAGGAGCATGTCCTACGCTCGAAAATTATACCTCAAGTTAAAGTTTTGTGGAGAAACCATGCAATTGAGGAAATGACCTAGGAGTTGGAATCGGAAATGAAAGCGAGGTATCCTCACCTTTTCGACATACCAGGTACGTACGTCAATTTCGAGGACGAAATTTCATAAGGAGGGAAGGTTGTAAGACCCCAACTTTTATGAATAAAGATTTAATTTTCTTTATATATTATTTCGAAATAGTAAGGTGTTGATTTGATAAATATGAAAGTTATGAGTAAAATGTGCAAATATTTTTAAAATGAGCAAGTGGTTATAAAATATTCTTGTTGTCGGGGAATATTCGTTTGGTCGTGGAATATTCTTGTTGTCGGGGAATATTCGTACGACGGCGCAGCTATTTGTGGGCCCCCACAATGGAATAACTGTCGGATATAAAAAGCGACAGAAATAACTTTTTTACAAGATAACGGCGTAGTTGTTACCGTTAGTACTGTTGAAATACCCGGTGGTTAAAATACAGTACGCGGTGGTGCGCAGTAGCACACGGTATTGCACAGTATTTCGAATTATTGAGTCTTACGTGAGAAGGAACCTATTCAATTATTGTTACAGTATTTACTGTTCAATATTTTATATTATTGACTCAATAATTGCTACGTTGATATTTTATATTATTGACTCAATAATTATTGCATTGATATTTTATTGACTCAATAATTGCTACGTTGCTATTTTTTTTTATGATTGATTCAATAATGACTACAGTTGATATTTTGTAGTATTGATTCAATAATTGTCGTTGCACAGTATTTCACGTTATCAACTCAATAATTCATATTATTTGAATAATATTATTAGATAGCATTATTGACAATGTCTAAGGAAGTTCTGTCTAGGAGGGGTTATTTAATTGCGCGCCAGTAAGGAGAAGTCCTTATCGGAAGGCCCCCTCTGTCCTGGGAACGACCTGGTTGTCAATATTGTAGTTCTATAATATTATTTGTGAATAATTAATTATTGATTTATATGATAAGAAAATATTTATTTTGTGGATATAAAAGAAGGAATTGACGCTGATGTATTTTTATCAGTATTTTGGTGTGGAAAATCATCTGTTTGTGGATTTCGGATAATTTATGTTGGGAATTTGGAAAAACTTTCTTCTGCAAAGTTGTAGAGAATTAAATTTTCTATAGAAAGATATAGAATTTGTATTTTTCTGACAAAGGGGCTATTTATTATGAATTATTGAAGTTTTGGAAAATAAATATTTTTTTAATAAAGGGTGGGACCCACTTTTGTTGGTTTGTTGAAAAATCAGAATTTTTGGGCAGCAGCCAGGCGGCGGAAGAAAAAAAATAAAATAATATTATTTTATTATTTTAGTCTCCTTTGGCATCCTAAGCTTTTCCTATAAATAGGGTGCTTAGGTTAGAATTGAAAATCACACCAGAATTCGAAGTTTTCTCTCTCTATAATATCGAGCGTATTTTTGTGAGTATTTCAATACTTTGAGAGTTACTATTCAGTGCAAGTTTCTTTCGAAATTATATCCGATATTCCAGCCAGAAGTACTATTATTTTGAGATAAGGGATGTTATTTCTTTCGTAAATGATGTTATTCTTTTCAATATCATTATATCGAAATATTGTCATGGATTTTATGTTGAAATTCTTACTTTTTCCGTCGGGGTTACTATTCACGTATACGGCACTATTCACGGAAAAATTAAATTTTCTTCTATTTGTCCAAATTGCTTGTTAAGGTTACTATATTTGATTGTATCCAAGTTTTGAGCTCTATTCTTGAATTTTGCTCCATAATTGATTATTACGAGGTATTTTTGAATTGGATATACTGAAATACGAATCCTTAGTCTTTGTCTTTTATCTCACTGGATTCGTTTTTTTAGATGTTTTTCATCATCCTCAGTCCTAAAAGATGAATGATTACTTGATGAATATCTTTGGCCTGTAGAGCAAAGATGAATGATTACCTGATGAATATCTTTGGCCTGTAGTGCAAAGATGACAGGTGTTGAGATGAACATGACCACTGATGATACAAATGAATATCTTTGGCCTGTAGTGCAAAGATGAATATTTGATGAGATGAATATTGATTGATGTTACAGGGATAAAATATTGATGATGAACGGTTATTTCCGCTGCGAATATTGATCTAAAACATGTTATCAATAATATTTTATCTGAACTGTTGAAGGCTAACGATAATTTATTTTTCATTATCTTAGTCATAATATTCTTTACTGGGCTAGTTGAGCTCACCCTTTTCATCTGTTGTCCTCTTCAGGAAATGAGAATGTTGCGGGGACTAGTCGGGGGACAGAGTGATGGTCCGAGTTAGAGCAGTAGTAGTCCTCACTATAAATAGTGTGATAATAATTGTAATGAGGACTTAGTTTGAATCTTAATATTTTCTACATATTTGTACTGAGACTCACAGTTGTGTGGTCGTATTTTGCACGACCGTGTGATATAAAGTTTGTATTTGAATTCTGTACCATGTATTTGGCGACTCAGAATGGGTTGGGTTGAATGGACCTATTCTGGGGGCGTCACAACATATACACCAATCATATAATCCATGTACATTATTTTAACACCGAATATAAAGCAGTTTGGTATTATTATTATAATAACTGTTACTATAATCATTATACTAACTTATTGAAATCATTTATCAATTAATAATTTTTTATTACTATATGTCACTAGGGCATACATTAATGTCTACCACCCATATTATGTTACATAAGTCATAATGTAATGTAACTCACATAAAGTAATTAAATTTATTATATAGTCTAAATACATATTATATAGCCATATCAAATATGTTACCCTGCATCTTATACAATATATAAAGGTAACTACCTTATACCAAAGGTTTAATATAACATATACATGCATATAACAATTAATCAATTAACCAAGTAAATATAATATTATTATATTTATTAATCTTTTACTCATTAATTATTAGTTATTCAAAATAATTAATCAACATACTCCCAATTAATTACTCATTATTATTTATCCATAATAATTATTAATCAACAACAATAATAATTTCATATGTTATCAATTAATTACTCTCAAATAATTAATTAATCACGATTAACTCTCTACACTATACTCAAGAAATTTGAATATATAATTACTAACACTTTTATCAATATTCTGATATAAAAGTCTCAGGGTTAATCTACTAATTTAAATAACCATTAGTGATTCCCTTTAATAAAAATCCTAGCATTTATTAGCATAGGTTAAATCACATAAGCACATAACCACATAAGGTTTAAATAAGTTTGAAAAATTAACTCTCAAAATTTTTAAATCACAGATAAAATTAATAAGAAGCTTAAAATTCCTGGTCGTTACAGATGACAAGACATAAGCAACACAATCTGAATAATCATATCTTTGTGGTGGTCGCACTATCCTCTTTGCTTTGTCTCTAGTGAGACTATATTCTCATTAGCAATAGTAGTTTCCGCTAACACCTCCTACAATACATCATTCGAAAGGCATAATTGAATTTTCAAAAGTGTTTTATCATCTATAATTTCTCATTCTGACTTAGACATCTCGCTAACTTTTTTAGTCTCCCAATTCGTATTAGACATATCTACAGGTTTCACTAACTTCCCTACAATGTCTTGTTGAGTAAAAACAACTTTCATCCGAACTTGCCAAAGACTAAAAAATAATATTCCCATCAAATTTGCCATATCAAATTTTATTGATGAAGTCGAACTCAACACCATAGTATGGATAAAAAATAACCAAGCTCTGATACCAATTTATTATGACAAACTATGACAAACATAATAAATCAATGCAGAAAGAAATTAAGACAATAAAATAAGATTTTACGTGAAAACCCAAAAAAAAAAATCACGTAGAAAGGTAAAAGAAATCCACTAAATAAAAATATGAAGAATATAAGATAAAGAGAAAATTATAAGAATTATTAGAATATTTCTGAATATCTCATCTCCAAAAAACCTAACACTATATGTATAGGCCATAGGAAAATTTCATAACCAAATATGATAAAAAATACTAAATTAACTATTATTAGAAAAGATAATTTTCCTAAACTAAAATGAATTATAAGTAATATATACCTAAATTCAAAAATTCAACAAGAATTTATGTCATATCCAACATATATATATATATATATATATATATATTAATTATGTATGGATATATATACACTTGATTACTGGACAGATACTTAAATTGTTTACCACGAACAATATCAACTGCAAATCAATTAACCAAAAATGATGTTTCCGTTTGAAAAAATTATTAATTAGCTTTCAAACTTATTAGCCCTTTATATATAATTCTTTAATATCCTCCTTTTCATTCTCCTTTTTTTTTTTCCTTTAGGTTAAAATGGAGCTGAAATGAACTTAATGATGTGGGGTATGAAAAATGTGGCATCTAGCTCGGCAACATGGACTTAGAGCCTAATAAATTTTCATGCAATTAGTAAATGTAAAGGACTTAATTGGAACATAAATTAATACTTCCCTGAATTCATATATATATATATATATATTAGTGGTCAAAGTTTACGGCCTAGCTAGTGGAAGCATCGAATCCTATATACATCAGATCTAAAGTCTAAATATGTTTATATAGCAATAATAAAATAATTTTAGGGAGAAAAAAATTACTTGGATTGTACTTGAGAATTCATTAGTCATGTCAAACAAAGTCTACCCATACAAACGAGACTAGCTGGGTTATTTAATACTAATAGTATATAAATTCAATTCATAAATCTTATAATTAATTCAAATAACAAAAATCATGTATTCTTTTAATTCTCACAATTGTGGTGCTTCTCATTTCAAACGTTTTAGAGCAGCAAGGCAATTAGGAATATGATTGGCGGAGAGAGTACAACAAATACCAAAAGAAATTATTTACCATAAAAGGAAAGCATATATGGACATATATATAATGGTACTGCTTAAATGCCAATCGCAGGCTGCGCGCAGGGAAAGGAAGAAGTCATTTTGGCCGTATGAATTAGGGAAGCGATATACTCCATATATATATAGTCGATAAAGTGTAAAATTTTCAACATACATGCATGATGCACCCTGCCCAAATTCAAAAAGGAAAAAAGAAAACCTAAAAAAAAAAGTTTCAAAATGATGATTAAATTTCGATATTAATTTGGTGGAATTAACGGCTTATCATCTTTAATTAGTAGTGTAAGCAAAAATATCTCAACCAAAAAGCCCCATTTAATCATTTCACTTGATTACCATTCCTGCTCGCTATTCAATTTCAATTTTTTTTATCACAATTTCTCATTTCGCTCAATTTATTCACCAATTTTATGATTATACACACATATACATATGCGCACGCGCACACACACAAATATATATATATATATATATATATATATATATATATATTATAAAACCTCATTGAGACTTCCTCTACAAATTTAGTGATTTTGGGACACATTTTTTTATATTTTTTTTTATCCTTTTGCCCCTACAATTTTAGATATATAACTATTTGATCCTTTTTAATATTATTTTTTATATTTTTCTATTTACTCTTATAAATTTTATAAAATTTCTATTTTACCTCATGTAACTTACGTGCACGTGGCGAACGAACCCCGGTTCATATAAATGATATTACAGCTCCACTATAAAACAAAATTGCATCATTTTAAGTTTTTAACCTTACATGCAGACCTGGACCTTAAATGAAATAATTTAGAGTGTAAATATCATTTTCAATATATATATATATATGTATGTATGTACGTATGTACTTTGCATTTTAGAGAGAGTGCAGTGTTTGTCTGTGGGTTTGGCAGTGTTTCGTATATCCTATGCCAAGGAAGAGGGGGAAAAAATCCGAGGTGCTGGTCCTTAAACCTATCTTGGAATTGAGTCATTTGGTTGCTTTCATAATTTGGAGCATCTTGTAAGACTCGTGAATATCATGTGCGTATATGATTCTACATAGTTTGAGAGAGAGAGAGAGAGAGAGAGAGAGTTGGACCACTTGGTCTGAGTTAGATAGCTAGCTAGGTTGCTTCTAGTTATAGACGGAAGCATAAGCACGTACCCATTAACTAGTAAATTGCAGGGGCCCTTAATTGTTTATACAGATTGGGACACCTATTGCTTCTAGTTATAGATGGAAGCATAAGCAAGTACCCATTAACTACTGAATTGCAGGGGCCCTTCATTGTTTATACAGATTGGGGCACCTATTGCGTTTCCGCCGGTCAAAAAGCAAGACATACTTTAAGCATAACCAAAGGGTGTGTGTGTGTGTATATATATATATGAATATATACAATAATAATTTATGTGATTCTTTGGTTCTTTCTTTCCTCCGCGAATCAAAGCATTTAGTAACATTATACAACTAACTTCAACGCTAGCTAGCTAGTTGTATAAGTCTGTACCTTAAAATAATTAAATATACAATTAATTAGTTTTACTAATATAATAATGCGTAACATATAGTAGTAGTAGATATTTGTACAAAAGTAGAAAAGTATCCTTGAATATATAATTGGGCAATGACGCCCCAGATGATGCAATTGCGCCCTTAATTATATTTAATTAATGCTTGTCACCCAATTAATTATCTAGGCTTTAAACAAACTTTAGAAGTCGCCAGACAATCAAATGCTAATTTAATAAAGTGAAGTACATATGGATAGTATTATTTTAATCATATCCGAATCATATCTTTAATTTTTATCATAATTAAACTGTGTCCCTCCGTTTGTTTACAGCTTTTATATTCACTTTTATTCCCTTTTCAGCATCTGAAATATCTTACCCGCTAGCTATAGATTGAATTACCTAGCTACTCATTCTATGAATTACTCTCCAATAAAAAGCTGTCCTTTGAGAATTAGGTTAAGTCCCTCTCTTCATAATATAGCCAGCCAGCCAGCCAGCCATATGTCTGTACTCTGACTGACTGCTTTTTGTCATGAGAACTGATTCAAAGGACACCCACGATGGTGACAATTCATTATTTACCATTCGATGTTATTTCCCATAACTTCCCCCACTCTTGTTTTTTTTACTACTATCGAATTAACTCTATGTTTCTCCTTTTTTTTCCCCTTTTCCTCCACAGCCAGCCAACACTTTGCTTAGAAAAATAAACAACTACTCCGATCCCCCTCATATATATTTTTCAATCAAGGATTAACTATTTAGTTAAGTATTAAATATAACTTTGATTTATTTTAAGATATTATTCCCATATTTGTTTCGTGTTAATTAACCCTTAATTTATCAAATATTTATTTTAATAATAATTTAGTGATAATGAAATCGTGTGCATGGTTTATATTAATATTAATATCTTTTATATAAAAAACAATTTTATGACAAGGAGCTTGGAGGAAGTAATAATAGCAAACTTTGAATCCGATTGCAAAAGCAACTTTGTAAGGCCAAAGGCCCTTAGCCATAAGAAGCAACATGCCAATAGCTCTAGCATCTCATGAAAAAGGACCGACCTAACGAATGCCAATATGACTCCAGCTTTTACATCAGACACATAGCTAGTGTGATTACCAGTGAGATACTCCCTTAATATATGTCTTTCTAGAATTGTACATAAGAATTGAAAAAAACGATTATATAGTATTAAATATAATATTAATTATCTATTATACTCTTAAATTCTCATAATTATCATATTTATTTCATATTCTCTCATCTGTAATATTTTTTCATGAGAGATAATTTTAAAAAAATTATAATTAATTTTTTTAAATTATATAAAACGACAAATAATTAAAAATAAATAAAATCATCTAAAACGATATATATTAAAAAACGGAGAGAGTACATAGATAGTAAAAGATATATAGCATGATCCACAAATATTCCCTCCAAGGAATCTTGCAAAAAGTAACCTCAGGAATTTTTGTATATATGTTGTATTTATAACCCTTTGGGTCTTAATGAATGTTAGCAACCAACAATATCATCAATCAATGGTTTCTCTACTTTTAATTATTTTTTTTTCATCTATACATAGAATAGTATATTACATTTGCTGAAATAGTTTAATTTTTACTGTGATTAGGTAGGTAGCCAAAGAATGAACGAGGAGTCACTTCAGTTTTTACCGACCAAGAAAAATGGACAAAAGACGGGTATCCATCCATATAATAAAAAACTATTTTAACATGTTGGTCTCTCTCTCATGAAAGTGAGATTCATTTCATTCGCATATAAAAAAAATTATGTGAAAATATTAAAAAAACACGTGAAAATTTTAGGTTTCCTATAAATATGGGTGTGGCCATGCATAGCATACTTTACGAAATAAACCAAGGGTGCCAATTACAATTACAATGACCGACCGACCAGATAGTGATGATTATATTTAAGTACACGTACATGTGTATCGGTCCCATTACTTTATTTTCCAAAACTCAAAATATATATCTAGTTGAAGATTTCGTCCAGTTTGATGATCATGCTAACCAACAATGTCCAAAACAGTTGGAATTTCCAATTTCTTTTTTTCTCGATATACGTAATTAAGTAGAGCCTAGCTAGAGGGGATACATGTGGGAATGGCCTTTCTGCACGCACTATGCCTGCCTCCTCTGATTCTAAGAGCACAATGAAGCTCCAAAATTATACAAGCAGCTGCTTACGAATATTTGAACATGGAATTAATTAATAAGCTTGATTAACAAGATGATATAGTTAATGATTCATATGGGGTCAAGAGGGTGGTCTGATGTGAGGATGAAAGCCATTTTTCTGCAGGCAATTTTGGGATCTTACTATAAGCTGTGGGAATCCTGATGATGCTGCTGCAGCCGTTGCAAAGACTTGAGGAGGATTGGATTGCCAGTGATTATAATTATGATGATGAGCATGATCGCTTGTATTATTCAGAGAAAGCTCTCCTCCTCCATTGGCTCCCATTCGCCCACCGCTTGGAAACTGATGATTCTGCATCATCATCAAAGATTTGTTACATTAATTGTTGTTAATTTATGGATTGATGAACTTTAAAAAAAAAAGACACTCATAAATTTGAAGACCCACTTGATAATTTAACGAGTTGAGCTGTTGATGTGGAAACATGTGAAGCACTTGCGCCTCACCGGCTTCCATGAATTGCCCATGTCTTTGCATTCCATTAGGATTCATGGAAGCAGGCGAATGAAGGTGGGTTTGGCTTAAAAGCTGCAATGTTTCGGTCTCATTATTGTACCCATTCCTTCTGCAAGAATCAAACTGATTGCGAACCGATTCCTGCTGCTGCTGATTCAGCTATGAAAATACATCATCACTACGTGCCAAGAGCAATTTATTTAGACTGAAATTTAAATAAAATATTGCAATATTCTTCTGTGTGTACCTTATTAGGCCTGATTACCCGATGATTCTGCCAATCCATTTCGAAATTCATTGGGGCAGAATTGTGACTATCCCCACCCAATTCTCTGTGCTTAGTAGCCGAACTACCCAAGCTCAAATCAAGATTGTGATCTGGTTGGTTATTTGATGATTCTAAACATGCAACATATATATATATATATATATATATATATATATATATATATATATATATGCATGTAATATTACAAGATCAGTACGTATAATAAATAAAGTACGTATTCATGTAATCTTTCATTCTATATATATATATATATATATATATATATATATATATATATATATATATATATATGTTGGAAACTAATTTAAAAATGGCATTAATCTGCATACCAGTGGGATAAAGCTCATTTTGGTAAATGCAAGGATCAAAGTTAGTGACAGCTTCCTTCCCATTACACTTGATTGCAGCTTTATCATATGCCCTGAGAAAGAAATTAAGATCAAAATACCAGAAATTCCACTACTAAATTAATAGTCTTTTTTTTTTGGAGGGATAAATAATTAAGGGCATGTAACACTTGACTAACGAACTAACCTGGCGGCTTCAATTTCAGTATCAAATAGTCCCAAATAAACATACCTATATATATTTACATGAAATATAAAAAAGACAGAATATATTCAGACAAGCCAAAAGACAACAAAAGGGTAGTGCCTACATTTGTAAGCCAAACCAAGAATAGAATGAATGAAAATAAGAGGTAGATTATGTATCATCCATATCCTTACTTTTTGCCTAAGAACTGGCCCATTCTAGCTTCCCATCTCCCACATTTGTGCAAGGTTACGCCCCTATACTTGGAGCTTCCCTTGGGAAATCCAGTGCTTTGTCTCCGAAGTACATGCACAAATTCTTCTTTGGTCAAATTGCTCATCTGTTACGTTACATTTCAACAATTAATTAATTAATTGTTAAAAAATAACTTAGAAAAAGCAAAATCGGAAGAAGATAAGATTCACTGTTGAAGATAAGGCGCAACAATCACTCCCTCCCCTATGTGTGCGCGCTCAGTGCTGGCCTACCTACCTACCTACCTACCTACCTATGTACCTGTTTCAAGTCTTCCTCATAATCCTCCAGGCTAAAATTTATGTCGGCCTCCACTCCCCGGAACTTAATGGCCGCTCTATCATATGCACTGATGAATATTTATATATAGTAAGAATTAGTTAGTCCATATAATCTATGGTAGTTACTGTAATTTTTAAAATAATACTAGGTAATTAAACAAAACCTGCATGTCTAGTTTATCCTAGTAGTATAGCTAGTATAATTCGTTGATGCTTCATTTGTCCAAGTAAATTTCACAGCTTTTTCATGTTCCAAAATTTTATTCATTTTGTATGATAAGAAAGAAGAATCGCAATAATAAAGGCACAAAATGCTCACCGTGCAGCCGCATGTGCTGTGTCGAATCCACCTATTCATAAATATCCAAGAACAAATCCATAACAAACACCACCCATTAATTCACTTAAGGGCATCAGAAAGGAAAAGAATAAACTTTTTTCGACTTGGTGAAAAATATATATATACACAAAAACATACCCAGATAAACTTGCTTCCCGCAATCCCTGATTCAGTAAAAGAAAGAATAAAGTAAAATGAGTACAAATAAAATTCTCTAAATTAAAATAAACAAACAAACAAATATATATGTCCAGGTTCATTGAAAGCTTTAAATGTAAACGAACCATATATGTGACTCCCAACGACCGGTCCGCCGGTAAAATGTAACGCCGCGATATTGTGAACTTCTAGACCTGGGGCCACGGCGGCTCTTCTTCAATGGCTGCGGCGCCTCCGTCGACTTTCCACTTACAACGCCGCCACCGACAGGTTCGGACTGGCAGAATTGAACACCGACCCAGTGGGCTCTTGGGAAAGAAGTGGTTGCACTTGCAGTAGCACAACAACCAGCACGGCCGTAGCCACCAGCTGCTCCTATTATTTCTGATGAGTCTTCCACCGGAAAAAACTGCCGTGTTATGATCGGAGGCTCGGCCTCCGGTGAGCAGCTGTCGTGGTGCTTGTGTGCCACGGAAAACCCGAAAATCTTGCTGCGGCTACTACTACGCTTTTTTCTTCCACTACCGTCGTCTTCATCGGATGCATCTTCAATTAGTATGGCCGAGGAGCTGGAATTTGACATGGATCCGACCCGTTTGCCCCTGTATAATTCATCTCCATCGCCATATGAATTACACCCTTCTTCTGATTCTTCCTCATCCTTTCTTTGATTAGGCGAGTCGTTCAGATTCCACATTTTTTGTCTTGATCGATCTCCTTAAAACTTGCAAAAAATAGAATAAAAGATCTCTCTCATATGGATGGTTCTAGTTAAAGAGCTGGATTTATGATCATCAAAAACTGTGTATCTTCTCTTTAATTCTCTTCTCTTGATGGATGTATAACGGGGAAATATATAGACTAGAGATCAAATGAAAAACCTGGACTATTGTAATAGCTTAGCTTAGCTTATAGCTTTATCTTATCTTATCTTCGATGGATGTCCCGCTGCCTAGATAGATCTTATGCCTCCTTAACTACAACTACTAGTACCCAATACAGCATAGACGACGAGGCCAGTTTGAGCAGGCTTAGCCCAAAGCACGCATCCCCTCCTTAAATATCCTCTCTCTCGCTCTCTCTCAACTTGCTTACTTTTTATTAAAACGAATTCTTAACTCTTCCCCAACTCGTTTCACGTATATTTTTAATTTTTTTTTACATGATTCTCTCACGCATAGTAAATCTTATGTTTGTATAAAAAAAAATTATATAAAAATATCAAAAATATATATATAAATAATAATCCCCTATTTATATATACATAACATATATGAAAATAGAAATAATCTTTAGTCAACGTTTGATAATATTATTTTTACCCTTTCTGTTATAAACAAACTCTACTTTACCGATCTTCTATCCTATTTTTTCCGTCTCTTTACATGTGTTTAATTTTATTGTCAATATTTGTGGGATTCATGGAGAAAATAGGCAATAAATAAATAAAGAAGCATCTCTTTCTTTCCGACGTTAACCAAATCGAAAAGTATTTTCTCTCTTCCTCCATTATTAAAATGGCACCTAATAATGGAAATAGACAGCACCAAGACTTAAAAGATCACAAATTACTCAATTACCTTTATTAGCAACTAGTTATCATTCATTCATTCATTCATGCAAACCCACGTCACAGGTCACCTCCACCAATCTTTATCTAAGTTCTCTCTCTCCCTAAATCGTTTTCTTTTATCATTGGAGAGAGCAGTAAATAGAAAGAAGACAGGAGGGTAATTTGGGGATGAAAAATAAAAAAGAGAGTGGGGGGAATTATTGCAAGTCGGGGCCAGAACAGAGAAGAGGCAGGAGGAGAGGGTTTGGTCTCAGGAAAGGAAAAATGGAATAATGGCAAGAAAAGGAAAAAGTTTCTGGAAAAGTCCAATCCAAGAGTACGGGAATAGGGGCCATCTTTTGCCTCTTTTGTTTTACCGGCGACCAATCACCTTCTGGGGATGTACCTCGTATTTATTACTCTCACCACTCGCTCTCCTCCCGCGTCTTCCATACTTGCATGTTTAGTAATATTACTGAAATTGTCAAATTAAGCGAATTTGTTTGTGTCAGTTCATATATATATATATATATATATATATATGAAATAAAAAATGACAGATAGAGGAGACGGTGAGAAGAAGACGTTCATTTAGGTTTTATTCCTTATTTTCGACGGAATGTCCGTCGAAACTAATTCCCTCGGACATAACGTTATGTTCGACGAACCATTCCGTCGGCCATAACTCTATTCCGTCGACTTTAGATTTCGTACTGGCGGGAAAACTGGTGCCAAGGAAAGGCATCTGCTTCCAACGGAATTCCATCGTACCTATTTTATTTTCGAGGGACGTATATTCGTCGGATTATTCCGTCAGAAATACTTTCGACTAAATTTATTCCGTCGATCTTGAATCCGTCGGAACTAGCTGGTTTTTTTGTAATGAGAGCAAATTGGGTCCGGAGTATTTTTGTTACAAAAAAATGTTAAATATGTTGGTGGGCCCCGTTTTTTATTGAAGTTTGATTATAGTCTGCAAATTCATCCGTATATAAATTTGGGTCATTTTTCGTTCGGAATTTGGGAAAAACTTTCATCTACAAAGTTGTAGAGAATTAAATATCCTATAGAATGGACATAAGATTTGTATTTTTTTCATAAAAATGCTATTTATTATGAATTATTGAAGTTCCAGAATATTAGGCCTGAATTGATTTTTGGGGTTATAAATATTTTTTTTAAAAAAATATTTTTTGTTGGTGGGACCCACTTATGTGGGCTGATAAATTAGTCAGGAGGTGGGCATGATTTTTTTTATAAATAATAATATTTTATTAAATTTTTTGCTTTACCGTTCTAAGCATTTTCCTATAAATATGGTGCTTAGTTAGAATTTGATAACACCAGAATTAGAAGTTTTCTCTCTTTATAATAACGAGCGTATTTTTGTGAGTATTTAGATACTTTGAGAGTTGATAAACAATGCAAGTTTTCTTCGGCATTATATCCGATATTCCAGTCAAAAGTACTTGTCTTTTGAGATAAGAGATTTTTTTTTCGTAAATGATGTTATTGCTTTCAATATCATTTCATTGAAATATTGGTATGAATTTTATTATGAAATTTTTACCTTTTTCGTCGGGGTTACTATCATTACAAGAAAATAGCTTAACAGCGACCAAAGGTTTCAGCGACCGCACAGTCTGGTCGCTAATAGGAACAACAGCAACCGCAGTTGGCGATCGCTAGGGAATCTGGTCGCTATGTGATATCCGCGACCGCATGCGGTCGCTGTTCGGTCGCCAGTTTAATTTTACCGCCTAAAAATTGGCGAAAAGTGTTGGCGGGATATTTTGTTGCGACCACTTAACATCTGCGGCCGCTTCCAGTCGTTACTAGGTCCAGATCATTAAAAAATCAGCGATCGCATGCAGTTGCTGATATCGGTCGCTGATCAATTTCAATGAAAACACACCAGGCGCCTCGGCAGTCTCCAGACAGAAAGAAAAGAGAGGGAGACCGGAAAAGGGAGAAGGGGAGAAGAGACTAGGGAGATCAGAAGAGGGAGAGTTGGTCGCCGCTACTGTCACACCGCCACCGCCCACCGCTACAGCACCACCACAAGGTAAACCCAGCTTACATACTCTGTACATTTTGTTTATGCAATTAGTTAAAGTAAACCCAATTAATCAATTGAATTGAGTGACTAGTTTATCATTTTTAATGATTGTGATTGTTTATATGGAACTGTTATGGCTGGTTACTTGAATAGAGGAGATTAGGTTGGTTGGGTGGAGGCATAAGGTAGGTTAAATGGATTTCTAACACAAGCAAATAGTTATTACACAAGTAGTGTTAAACTGTGCACATTAGTTGTTTGTTAAAAGTCCCAAGTGGACTGTTATTGCTATTAGATGGAATCAAGTGCACATTAGTTTGCCACCGCCAGAGATCATATCCCTAAGCTCTGATATCAACTGTGACTCATGTCCCAACCTTGGACAGCACCTCACAATGATACCTATCAGTTTGTCACCGCAGAACGGCGTTCCCTACGGAGAGTCTGGCTTCGGTGCATCCCACATAGGGAGTCACCAGAGAGGCTCGGGACTCTTTACTTATGGCTTTGATACCAACTGTGACGCCCCCAAAATAGGTTCAATACTCAACCCATTTTGAGTCGTTAAATACACTAAACAAAATTCAAATATAATCTTTCATATCACACGGTCGTGCAAAATACAACCACACAACTGTGAGTGTCAATACAGACATATAGAAAATATTAACATTCAAACTAAGTCCTCATTATATTTATTATCACACTATTTTAAATAAATAAAAATAGTGAGGACTTCTACAGCTCTAACTCGGACCATCACTTCATTCCCCGACTAGTACCCGCGATATTCTCATTTTTTGAAGAGAACAATAGAAGAAAAGGGTGAGTTCAACTAGCCCAGTAAAGAATATTATGACTAAGATAATGAAAAACAAATTATCGTTAGCCTTCAATAAATCAGAGAAAATATTATGGTCAACAAGTTTTAGATCAATATTCGCAGTAAAAATAACAATTCATTAGAAGAGTTAAGTAGAGAATGATGTCTACTATCTTCTTTGATTTAAAAGTCCATCATCAATATTTTATCCCTGTAACATCAATCAATATACATCTCGAATCAAATATCCATCTTTGCACTACGGGCCAAAGATATTTATTTATATCATCAGTTGGTCATGTTCATCTCAACACCTGTCCATCTTTGCACTACGGGTCAAAGATATTCATCAGGTAATCATTCATCTTTGCACTACAGGCCAAAGATAATCATCACGTAATTATTCATCTTTGCACTACAGGCCAAAGATATTCAGTTATATCACCATTTAGAACTGAGGATGATGAAAAATAATACGAATAACGGATCCAGTGAGATAAATGACAAATATTAGATAATTTATCCAGAGTTCAAGAATGAAGATCAAAACATTGATCCAATCAAAGATGATTTGGAAGAAGAAAAAAAAAATATTTTTTTTACCATGAATAGTACCCCGTGAATAGTAACACATGAATAGTAACTCGACATGAAAAGATAAAAATTTCACAAGAAAGTTCAGACCAATATTTCAGTGAAATAATATTAGATGAAGCGCAAAACTCAAGTAATATCTGATCATTTCAGGAATTATAGAAGCAATACTTACCGTAGTAAGTTTAGAGTTAGGAATCTGAAATGAAACAATATACGAAACTGCAATTGAATTTTCACCCGTCTGGCGGTAGTCCGCTCAGACAGATTATTTTCATAATTTAATAACAACTGAATACGAAGGGTTATTCACCAGGCATGCGGTAGTCCGCGTAGACAGGTTATTCCCACAGAATAATAAAGAATAGAATAACAACAGGATTTCACCATGCACGCGATAGTCCGCGTAGACAGGTTATTCCAACAGAATAATAAAGAATGGAATAACAACCCTTACGAGTATTGAAAGAAAATAACTTTCTTCATGAATACGAAAAAAATAATACCCCTTACCTTAAAAATTTAGAGACTGCACTAGTGTAATAGCAGAATACTCTTCTTCTTTCTCTCTTATTCTCTCTATACTTTCTCTCTCTATTGCTTTAGTGAATTGATAAGAAATAATGAAGAACTGAGCTTCTATTTATAGGCTCGACAGAATAAGGGTAAAATAGTTTTTTGTCATAATTTATGACATCATCGCTTATATCACCGATCCTCATTGTTTAGGTTTTGTGTTTTCATTTGTATTCTCATAATTTCTCAGCCATTGTTCTACATTGTATATATTGACTATTTTTTTACTGAATGAATGAATGTACGGGAGTTTTATATTCACAGATTTGAATTTGAATGTAATTGTCTTTGTGTTGGTTTTATTATGAATGAATGAATGTAATTGTCATTTAGTGGCGTACTGAATAAATGAATGAATGGATTTGGATTGTATATAATTGCTGTGAGTTAGGATAGATACAAAACAGGTCAACTTTTTTGGGATATAAGCAGGTACAAAATAAACCTTTTTTTAACAGTAGTATCAGCGACCGCGAACGGTCGCAATTACATATCTGCGACCGACATGGCATTTTCCCGGGTCGCTATTATATATACTGATTGCTGTGAAAGCCGACTGCAAACGGTCACTGATACTGGTTGTTGACACGTGGATCCACGTCACGACAGAAAAAATCGAACCGGTACCGAAAAAATCGAACCGGTACCGAACTAAAAATACCGTAAAATCAAGAATCGGTACCGGTACCGAAAAACCAATTTTCGTACCGGTTCGGTACAAAGTCGTTTTCTGTTTTTTCTGTTCGGTTTTCGGTTATACCGCAAAAAATAAATAAATAAATATTTTTTTTATATTAATAAAAAAATTTTAAAACTAAGATTTTTTTTATATATATTAATAGAATTTCATTTTATAATCTACCATTTCATTTTATAATCTACATTTCTTTTTGTAATCTACCATTTCTTTTTGTAATCTACCATTTCTTTTTATTATTATTATTATTATTATTATTATTGGTATTAGTATTATTTATTTTATTTATTTAAAAATCTATATTGTTATAATTTCATACATGCTAGAAATTTTAGATAGCATACTTTTTAATAGTTGGGATTAACTGTATCAATTAAAATTGAATGATTTGTATCAATTTTAAATTTCGGTTTTTTTTTCGATTTTTCGATTTTACCGAATTTAAAAATTTAAGAACCGGTACCGGTACCGAAAAGTATAAAAAAACCGAAAAAATCGGTACCGAAAAAACAGGTACCGAAAAAAACCGGTACCGCCAGTACCGGTACCGCCCGGTTCGATAAAAAACTGAAAACTTTGAGCACCCCTAACGACAGAGGCTGACGCGGCCTGACACAATCTAGCGACCGAGTCGGTCGCTAATAGTTGTCGCTGATAGTGCGGTCGCTGAAAGTGGTCGCCAATTGACTTGTAGCGACTAGAATTACTGCGACTCGTATCAGTGACGACATTCGGTCGCTGATAGTTATCTGCGACCACCTGCGGTCGCTGATATGCGATCGCAGATAGCCTGTTTTGTTGTAGTATATTCACGTATACATCACTATTCACGTATACGACACTATTCACGAATACGGTACTATTCACGAAGTATGATTGTTCTTATGAAAATTTTTACCTTTTCATGTCGGGGTTACTACTTTCGTATATGGCACTATTCATGAATACGGTACTGTTCACCGAAAAATTAAATTTTCTTTGTCCAAGTTGGCTATTATGAGTCCTATCTTTGATTGGATCCAAGTTTTGAACTTCATTCTTGAATTTTACTTCACAAATGATTATTATAGAGTATTTTTATACTTGGATAAACTGATTTACGAATCCCTAATTTTTGTCTTTTATCTCGCTTGATTCGTTCTTTAAAAATATTTTCGTCATCTTCAGTCTTAAATAGTGATACAAAAGAATATCTTTGTCCTATAGTGCAAAGATGGATGATTATTTGATGAATATCTTTGGCCTATAGTGCAAAGATGAATGATTACGTGATGAATATCTTTGGTCTGTAGTGTAAAGATGACAGGTGTTGAGATCAACATGATCACTGGTGATACAAATAAATATCTTTGGCCCGTAGTGCAAAGATGAATATTTGATTTGAGATATATATTGATTGACATGGATAAAATATTGATGATGGACTTTTAAATCATAGAAGATAGTAGACATCATTCTCTACTTAACTCTTCTGATATATTGTTATTTCTGCTGCAGTCGTTGATCTAAAACTTGTTGTCCATATTATTTTTTTCGATTTGTTGAAGACTAACGATAATTTATTTTTCATTATCTTAGTCATAATATTCTTTACTGGGCTAGTTGAACTCACCCTTTTCATCTATTGTCCTCTCCAGAAAATGAGAATGTTGCAGGGACTAGTCGGGGAACAGAGTGATGGACAGAGTTAGAGCAGTAGTAGTCCTCACTATTTTTGTATAATAGTGTGATAATAATTGTAACTATTGAGGACTGAATTTGAGTGTTTATATTTCGTATTATATACGATTTGTATTGACACTCCCAGTTGTGTGGTCATATTTTTCACGACCTGCTGATATAAAAGTTTGTATTTGAATTCTGTACCTGTATTTGGCGACCCAGAATCAATTGAGTGAATTGGACTTATTCTGGAGGCGTCACAGTGTTTGTATATCGTATTATCAAATCGTGTAAAAAAATTACCATATTTATTTATAACATAACTCAATCACAATCATATTGTCTTTTAGTATTCTAGTAAGTTAGTACTTTAACATTCTCTTAATTGGTTTCATTAACATTTTATTATACGCTCTCGCTCTATTTTAGAATACGAAACTCTTATGTTTTTGTTAATCTTTTTTCTTTTTTTTCATCTCATACTCTTTTCATTCTTATTTATGCCACAATAATTTATATGAAATCTCATAAATATATGAGAAAACTAAACAATTAATAACATTTTATTGTTTTTATAGTAGGTAAAGATGAAGCAGGTGCTCTAGAATATAATTCCTCCAACTTAATTATAACATACGTTATAGTTTGACTTTTAAAATTAAATTAATCATTTTTAAAATTAACAAATCTTAAAAATATTCAAGATATACGTATGATCATAATAAATATTGAAAAAATTAATTCCAATTAATGTCAAGTTTCGTTATTTAAAAATTCTATAAAATATTGTTAACTATTAATTTTGAAAATAATCAATTTGAGCATTAAAGTTAAATTAGAATGTTTATTAATAATTATATATGGCACAGAGGGAGTAATAAATAAAATAATTTTAATTTGAATAAAAACTGAACATGGAATGGAATCATACAACCAGAAGAGAAATGAGAGGCAGCTCGAGTACACTCCATGAATAAGAGCGTGGGAGTATTTATTAGGGACTAGGATTCTCTCCATTTTATCCTTCATTTCGCTTTCTATTTCATGATTTATATTTAAAATGTAAGGGAATGTGACATCATGCTGACAGAAGAGAGAGCGCACATTTTAAATCTTGACCATGAAATGAAGAGTGAAATGAGAATGTGACATCATGCTGATAGGAGAGAGAGCGCACATTTTAAATCTTGACCATTAAATAAAGAATAAAATGAAAGATGAAATAGAGAGGATCCTAATTCATTTATTAGAAGGTTCTCTCCTCTGCTACGTACTTCGGAACCCCATCTCAACTGTAACCATAGAATACATGACTATGCCCATTTGCATGCCCATGCATATATTCTAGATTGATAAACAGAGAGAGATATTCGTAGACTATGGTATTATATTTAAATTCAACCCACTAGCTAGACTATATTAATTAATAAATAAATAATTATAATATTAAAATTTTCAGGCTGAATACATTGAGGAGGGGTGTGCAACGGATTATACTCCATTTGTGATGGTTTACGTTAAAAATAATGTTAATTATTTAATTTTGGTTAATCAATTAAAAAAAATTAGATTTTATTTTATAAAAATGAGACTCGGGAATTATATACAAGTAAATGAGAAAAGAAAAGGTTACGTCAAATTAAGCGCACCAGACAGACATAACATAATTCCCAACTTCCAAATACGTGCATTCGTAAAGTGGTGAATAATAATAGTAATTTTCCTTTTTTGCCCTCACATATTATTCTTGTTTATTTGAGTGGTTTGGAAAAACAAAACAATTCCAATAATGGAAGGTTTGATGAGGTTGTTTTACTCAAGTGGAAACAGTACCTCAGTGTGTGCCTCTCCCCTTTCCTCGCTACACGTCCCATGAATAATATAGATAGACCACCAGGCACCAGGCCCAGTACTTCTTCTTCTTCTTCTTCTTCTTCTTCTTTTCTTTCTCTCTCTCTCTCTCTCTCTCTCTCTCTCTCTCTCTATATATATATATATATAGAGGCATGTATGTATATACGTAAATAGTGAAATTTTTAGAGTCTTATCCACCAAATTTATTATCCTACTCCCTTTTTCTATCCTCCAACCTAACCCTAGTTCTACCACATAATACGACACCAATAAATATGCATGTATAGGTTCTATTTATCTATCTCTATCTATGTATCTCTATTTATCTATTTATTGTGAAAAAGAATGCAGCTAGACATAACGAAGAATGAAAAATATAGAATTTCAACCGAGATTATTTGACCTAAGTGGAAATCAAAGTCTCTTGACGAGCAAGAGTTCTTAAGTTTAACTCTCTCCCTAAATTAGCAGAAAACAGAAAACAAAAAGTATGGAATTTCAAGAATTTATCAAAGAAGGAAAAGGATAAAACTCAATAGTTTGCAAACAAAGTGAAAAATATGCATCGCCGCAAAAGAGGTGAAAAAGAATTTCTTCCATTTCTTTTTGCATATTTTTAAATTTATTATACAATTTGAGAATTTTTAAGAATTAAAGAATATGCTAACTTTACGTATGACATGAGAAGTTCAAGTTATAATGACTTTTTCAAGAAATTCAAACACTTAAGTTTGAAATAGTATTAAATGCACTAATGAAAATGTATGGGACGACCTTAACTACGGGTCCAATAAGATATCTAACACGTGTTCTTATGATAAGGCAAACGGACGACCTTATATCATGCATGGGTCCACGTCCAATACCAAGGTAGGAGTATATTTATGATATCTAAAAATTCATTTAATTTTAGTTTATACTGTCATAACTATTGTATAAAATATTTAAAGATACACTAATTATAAATTTATATTTAAAAAAAACTTATATGAATTATGCTAATTTTAAGTTTTTGCGTTTCACATACCCTTATTTTTAAAGTTAAGTAGTTAACAATGATTTTTTTATCCAACAAATTAAATACTCTCTTCATTTTAAAATTAGAGTTACAATTTGACTTTTGAAGTTAAACGATCGCAATTAAACTTTAAAATTAGTATGACTCATAAAATTTTTAAATAAATTAAATTTTGTGATTAATTAAATTTTTGTTATATACTATACAATTATAATTATTGTATCAACTAAAATTAAATAAATTTACATTAATTTTAAGTTAATTATGTCGTAATTGTATCTCTATTTTTGAAACAGGGAGAGATAGAGTAGATTATATAATTAATTTTGCATGTTACGTGTAATTAATTGTTTATATGGAATTTATTGAAAATGGAATTCATAAGCAGTGTCTAGAATTGATGTCTAAATAAGGAGATGAATATGTGAATACTCGTGAAGAATTGAAATTACCTTATTTAGTTATTTAGAGTTAGATCAGTCAATCCTTTTAAAGTCAAGGACAATGCCAACTGATAATAAAAGGAATTTCTTTCTGTTTGGGAGGTAAAAGGAATCAGGCAATTTGAATCAAACACGAAGCTGAAGGTGATAATGTTGAAGATGTTGATACCAATAATCGACATCGAGTGAATTAACTAATCATGTGAAATGACAAGTAACCTAAAACAGCTAGCCAGGACTTGGGAGTTTGGATTAATAATGGATATTACAAAAAAATTTATCTTAGTTTATCTGCCAAATTCTAAAATTAATATAATTTTAATTAGAGTAAAATACTGACAACCTCTCTAGATAACCATAATAACACTCACCTCCTCTCTATTTTTTTAAATAACAATTAATACCTCTGTAAATTTTTAGGATTGACTAAATAGATAAAGTTACATATTTATCCTTTTATGTTATTAAATTTTAATTCCTAAATAATATATATATATATATATGTTTAATTATCTTTTTTTTAATACAATACATTTTAATTATAATTTTATCTGTAATTAAAACTATCTCATTTAAATTATTGGTAACTTATAAAAAAACTAATTTAACACATATTTTTTGATAAGTGATACAAATATTAAAATTTTAAATTAAATTATTAATTAGTTATTCTAATTAGAGTGAATGACTATGTTGATAGTTTAGTTTTTGGTGTTTAACAACAAAAAATATTATTTGAATTCTTAGTTTCATATTAAAAATTTTAATATAATACCCGGGAAAAAATAAATAAATAAGTAAATAAATGATTTTTTTTAAAAAAAATTGTTATAAAATATTCTAATTGGGCTTTGCTTGTGTTTGGGTCAATATTGTATTTAATTATGTAGACAATAATAAATAAAAATTTTCATTAATCTGGGCTTTTAAACTTAACGGGTCTAATTTATATTTATGTGTGATTAAAATCCTAGTATAATTAGGAGAAATAACAAAACAATAAATAAAACCTAACTATACTTGCAATACGAAGTGAAAAGAAAAAGGACGCAGCGGCTAAGTTACAAAAACAAAGAGAAAGAGAATTGCAGTTTTGTTTTCATCAGGTGAGTTGTTAATAATTAACATTACTTTTGGAATGATTTTATATCACATGTATGATCATACCTAATTGATTTAGATATTCAATTGAAGTCAGATAATACACATTCATTCGGCAGGCAAGTATTTGGTGCATGGTTTGGATTATTATATATAAGTTTAAGTGATTTAGACTTTTAAGAGTTATTAACGAATTTGCACAGCTTGTTTTAATTGTAATCATAATCAAGGGACGATTGAATTTTTTTTATGGCAGATTATAATATATAATAGGATTGTAGTTATGAATTGAATAAATATATTTTTTGAACGGAAGGCTTAATTAATAATAATAATAATAATAATAACAACAACAACATGAATTAATTAACAAATTAAAGATGAAAAGAATATTTTACAAACAAACTTATATTTATTTATTCTTTTGTTTAGTTCGGACGGAAGGAGTTTAATGAATAAATTTTGGAATATAAAAATTTGGGTATTACATTGCTTGCTTTAGGTACGGATTCCGTACTCCTTCAGCGATAATCCTTTATTTTTATTTGTTCGTTTTGCTTTTCGTTTAGAAGTTAGTTATTTTTTTGCATGATTGTTCGTTCTCAAATTCATGTGATAGTTTCGTTTTAATATTGATCCTTGGAACTCGTGTTTGTACTCTTTGATCTAGTATATCATCTTTAGTATTTATTTTGATATTTTGTAGAAAGTACATGTTAATATATTTTGGAGACTTTGTGTTGATGATTCGTTTCAGTTTAACATGTACATATTAGAACCCCTTTATGTTGATATTGTGTCGCATGTGTTGTGACATTGTATCTTTGTTAGAATATATCGTAGGGTATACCTGAGCTATAATCACCTGTGGGGGTACCACAGGCATGTCGTCTTGGCACGAGAGGCATGACACCTTCCGTGGCGGTGTGATCAGTCCACGGCGTCTCCGTTTTGTGCTCTGGTGGGAGTTGGCCATTTGGTGTTTTGTTGTGAGAGGCGTATGGGTTGACCCTAATTTTTTGTTCTATTCTGCAGAGTGGCGATGTTTGTGCCAAACACTCCTTTCGATTTTGCATGTATTGAATTCGCGGTCCAATGTGTGTGACTTGCTTGTGTGGCATTATTTGACCTTGCCTGTGTGGCAAGATATATTTATGTTTTATTCTGAGCTCGGTATGAAATAACCCCAACCATTTGATTCAGCCTATTATTTCATTGTGTTAGTTTTGTTCGTTTCGGCTCTGTTCAATTCATTAATTGAGTTAGTTATTTCAGTTCTCTATTTTGTATTCTATATCCGTACTTGGCATTTGGCCCATGCTGTGTTTTTTCTCCGGCAGGTATTCAAGGGAATCAAGGGCAAGTGTGATGAGAGCTGTTTTCAATCCAATGGTCTAGGAATATTCTGTTTAGGCTAGACATATTAATTTCTTTGGAGTTGTAATAATTATTTCAGATTATGGTTTGGGCCAGTTTGGCATTTATTCTGGTTTGACCTTGTTGATATTTATTAGTTTTAAATATTATTCTTTTGTGGTTTAGAGCTTTAGTATTATTTTCTTTAATTCTGTTGTGTTTTGAGTAACCTCCCTTTCTATTTCGGGAAGAGGGTGTTACATTTAATTATATGTTAAAAAAATTTTGAGTATATGTAAAAAATTGGGATGTTTATGATTTTGAATACAATTTTTTAGTATACAGTGGGCGTTGTTTTTGTGCAATGTTAAATAAAAGAAAATATAAAATATTTATTACTACCTCTATCTTGTAAAAAGATTTTTCTTTTAATATAGTTTTTATTTTATGAGTAACAACATTTGTCATTTTTACTATAAATAATTATATTTAAGTGTGACTTATGTTTAGTTTAATATATGAGAAAAATAATTAATATAATTTTTAATACTTTTTTGTATGAATAATAAGATTCGTTTTGTAATCATAAGTTTGTTTTACGTAAATTTTAATATTTGAAAAAAATAATTATAATTTTATTACGTTAATTTATAATTTTTAAGGGTATTAAAATTTTACTTTTTAATTACAAAATAATATATTTGAATATATATCACCTAAATTTTAATCTTTGAGAAATTTAATTAACAAAAATTGTATGACTTTATTTTCCTGATAAAATGAATATTTATTATTTTTGGACATTTATGTTATTTATTGCATAAGTTCATAATTTAATTAATTAGATCAATTAAAATAAAAATTATAATATACAAATTTATATTTAGTGGAGAAATTAAACATTTATAACTTGAAGGGTGTATTAGACATTATATTAAAAATATTTTTGGATATTAGTTGGCCAATCACACTAGTGGTAGTGAATGTTACGTATTGTAGACTAGATGGGTACTGATTGTTAATTGAAAAACTAGAAAAATGGTGAGTGTTATTATGATTATTTATAGGGGGTGTGAGTGTATTTTACTCTTTTAATTAATGTGATAGTTAGTCCACAAAAAAAGAAAGACAATTGATATTAACACCATAAAAATTATTAAGACGGACAATTGACCTTTTTTAGACAAATATACATGCCCCCCATCATTAATGTTTCAAAAAAGACTAAATGATATTTCTGTTCCTCTAAGGTGCCACCCGCATTCAAAGTCGTTCTTAAAATTTAATTTTCGTCAATTAGGTTATTAAAGTGGTATTTTATTGGCATTTTCGTTCTTTCAGCCAAATTTGACCTTAACCCGACCCATTTTGACCAATTTTAACCCAACTCGACCCAGTTTGACCCAACCCAAATTTTTAATGTTTTAAAATATAATATTATTATAAAATAAGTTTGAAATAATAATTATATTTAACATCTTAAAAAAATAATATTTAATATTCTAAAATAAATTATTATTTTTAAAATAATAATTATTTTAATATCTTAAAATAAAATAATTATTTTAAAAAATTATTTTTAATATTTTAAAATATATATATTTTAAAAAAAATTAAAATAATAATTACATTTAATATTCAAAAATAACTAATTTTAAAATAATAATTATTTTAAATATTTTAAAAGTAAATATAATTTTTAAAATAATTTTAAAATAATTATTATATTTAATATTTTAATATAAAATATATATTTTTAATTAGTTTGAAAATAATAATTATATTTAATTTTTTAAAATAAAATATTATTTTTACAAATTTATTAAAAAAAATATTATTCTAAGGATAAAATATTATAAATTTTATTTTTTTTCAAAAATGAATAAAGTTTCATAAAATATAGTTTCAAAAAAATTACATAAGAAAACAAAACTTTATTCTTTAAAAAATAAAGTAATTTTTTTCCTTTTTTATGTAAAACTTTATTTTTAGGAAAAAAAGAGAGTTAATATCTTTACAATTATTATATGTATTCTCAATATTAGAACTTTTAAAAACAAAAACTAAAAATAAAATTTTTAATGGTTAATATCTCTACCATTATTATTTATTTAAAAATTATTGAATCATTTTTTAAATCTTTTACTTTTTTTTGTATTTTAATTTCTATTTTTAGTTTTTGTTTTAAAAATTCTAATATTAAGAATATAAAAAAAAGATAATAATTTTTTCCCCTGAAAATAACTTTTTACATAAAAAATAAAAAAATCAACTTTATTTTTTAAAAAATAATTTTTAATTTTTTTATGTCATTTTTTTGAATTTATATTTTATGAAACTTTACTCATTTTTGAAAAAAATAAAAGTTTCTAATATTTTTTCCTTTGAATAATAATTATCTTTATAACTTTTTAAAAATAATATTTTATTTTAAATAAAATAAATATATTATTTTAAAATATTAAATATAAATATTATTTTAAAATTAATATTTTCTTTTAAAATTTTAAAAATAATAATTATTTAAAATATATATTTTATTTTAAAATATTATATATAATTATTATTTTAATTTTTTTTAAAAAAATAAAAATATTAAATATTAAAAATAACTATTTTTCAAATAATTATTTTATTTTAAAATATTAAACTAATTATTATTTTAAAAATAATAATTTATTTTAAAATATTAAATATTATTTTTTTAAATGTTAAATATAATTATTATTTTAAACTTATCTTAAAAATAATATTATATTTTAAAATATTAAAAAAATTAGGTTTGATCAAACTGGGTCGGGTAGATTTAAAATTGATCAAAATAGGTCGGGTTGAGATCAAATTCGATTGTAGGAATAAAAACTTTAAAAACGACTTTAAAAATAGATAACAACTTAAAAGGACAGAAATAAAAAATTCCAAACCCCAGTTCTTCTATCTTTCCTTCCTCTATAACGTAATGTGTGTCGAGTCTCAAATTCTATCTGAAAATTTTTTGAAAATTAAAAAAAAAAAAAAAAAAACTCAAAACTCAGGGTGATAAGAGGAGGGGCGGCCCAGTAGGACACCCCCGCAAGGGATATTTTTGCAAACTTTTTGTACATAATATCGATGTGGACACTGGGGGCAGTAGGAGTAATTTGTTTTGTGATGTGGACATGTGGGAATTGGCCATATAGATTCTTGTGAGCTTCCATGGCTAGGTTCCTCATAAATCTCCTAATACGTTGTGATTGATTTATATTTATGTGACTTCGATTAATAGTCGTTACGATAGAGTATTCGGTGATCGCATTTTGAAAGTCAAATGCAAAGTGAAATTGAGATTAAAAATTTATTAGTTGTCTGTGTTTGTGTTTTACTAATATATTAAGCTTGAGATAATGTTATAACAGTTAGGATATTCTAGTAGAGTAATATGCTAGCGACAAACAATATATAAAAATTGTGCACACGCCGTATAAAAAAAGAGAAAAAATAGAAAAGAGACCTACGATTAAATATTTTACACATTTTTATTAATACGCAATACACGAGTCTTATTCTTTATGCACAAATTTTTGTATACAGTTTTTGCACATAATATTATTATTTCTAGTTATTTTAAAATATTATTTGATGTGTGAATTATTGTAAAGCGTGTGAAACATTTAATGAATACATTAGACAAACAAAATTAGTTAAATTAGTAGGACTGATCATTCGGTTATAACCGAATAGCAAAATTTGCTTATTTTTACTATCCGAAAAATCAACCGAATTAAGGAATATCCGAATTACCGAAAACCGAATAACCGATTTTGTTATTCGATTATATCGGTTAATACCGAAATTAAGTTCCATATGTAGAGAAAGAGAGACTAGTATTATCAATTATGTATTATGAGACCAACTGAAACTCTAGTCTCAACAGACAAAACTTATTAAAAACCAATACCAGAGACAGAGCATGAGACGGTGGGACGGTGAGATCGTGAGCAGCGGAGGCCGGAGATTGAAGCGAAGATGGTGGTCGGCGAGACGGAAATCTGACAGACAAATCTAAGATCAAATGAGAATTGAAAGCCAAGAGGAGAGAGGAATTGAGATGGGAATTAGGGGAACCGACTCATCTGCTCTCTTTTTTATCAAGATTCAAGATAAGATCTGATGAGAATGAGATTTGCGTTCTTTTTTCCCCAAAAGATTATGGATCCACAATCGATGGGCCATAGGCCACCTCCACTTAAAAGTTAAAACATTATTTAAAAGGTTGAGTGCAACTTCTGTCCCTCCAACTTGTCACTCACTTTCAAAGTCGTCCCTAAAGTATCATTTTTGTCAGTTAGGTCCTTAAAGTGATATTTTATTGGCGTTTCTGTCCTTTAACCCATTTTAACCTAAATCGGATCCATTTTGACCAAATTTAACCCAACCCGACCCAGTTTGACCCAACCCAAATTTTTAATATTTTAAAATATAATAGTATTTTTAAAATAAGTTTAAAATAATAATTATATTTAACATTTTAAAAATATAATATTTAATTATTTAAAATAAATTATTATTATTAAAATAATAATTATTTTAATATTTTAAAATAAAATAATTATTTTAAAAATAGTTATTTTTAATATTTAAAAATAAAATATTAGTTGTTTTATAAAAAAAATAATTATTATATTTAATATTCTAAAATAAATATTTTTAAAATTTTTTTATTTTTAATATTTTTAAAGTAAAAAATAATTTTGTAAATATTATTTTTCAAAATAATATTTACTGTTAAAAAATTAAAAATAATATTTATTTTAGAATATTAAAAATAATAATTATTTTAGAATATTAAAAATAATAATTTTTTTAGTTTTTTTATAAAAAAAATTTGAATAATTATTATATTTATATTTATTTTAATTTTAATTTTTAATATTTACTTTTAATATTCTAAAATAATTATTATTTTTAATATTCTAAAATAATTATTTTTAATAATTATTGTTTTTGAAGGAAAAATAATATTTAATATTCTGAAATAATTATTAAAAAACATATTATTTAATCATTATTAAAAAAAATCTTAATAATTATTATTTTAAAAATTAAATTAATCTTTATAATTGTTATTTTAAAAACTAAAATAAGTTGAATAATTATTATTCTAAAAATTAAAATAATCTTAATAATTATTATTATTAAATAATAATTTTTTAAATTTTTTTAATAAGTATTTCAGAATATTAAATATTATTTTTCCTTCAAAAAAATATTTATTAAAAATATTTATTTTAGAATATGAAAAATAATATTTATTTTATAATATTAAAAGTAAATATTAAAAAATTAAAATAAATATAAATATATATATAATAATTATTCAAAAAAAAATTTAAAAATTTATTATTTTTAACATTCTAAAATAAATATTATTTTTAATATTCTAAAATAAATATTTTTTTTAATATTCTAAAATAAATATTTTTTTTAATATTCTAAAATAATTATTATTTTTTATATTCCAAAATAAAAACTATTTTTAATATTTTAAAAGTAAATATTATTTTTAAAAATAATATTTACAAAATTATTTTTTACTTTTAAAATATTAAAAATAATATTTATTTAAACAATATTTATTTTAGAATATTAAATATTTTTTTTATTTTTTATTTTTTTAAAACTAATATTTTATTTTTAAATATTAAAAATAACAATTTTTCAAATAAATATTTTATTTTAAAATATTAAAATAAATATTATTTTAATAATAATAATTTATTTTAAATATTTAAATATAGTTTTTTTAAAAATATTAAATATAATTATTATTTTAAACTTATTTTAAAAATATTATTATATTTTTAAATATTAAAATTTTGAGTTGGGTTAAACTGGGTTGAGTTGTGTTAAATTTGGTCAAAATGGGTCGGATTTAGGTTAAAATGGGTTGAAGGAACAAAAACGTCAATAAAATGCCACTTTAAGGACCTAACTGACAAAAATGGTACTTTATGGACGACTTTAAAAGTGGGTGGCAACTTGGAGGGACAGAAGTGCCAAGCAGCCTATTTCAAACCTTATTTGACTTACTAGTAAGTCCACTATATCATATAAATATAAAATTATTTTTTTTAATGAATATATTCGGTTATTCTGGTAACCAAATTGGATAATTTTAATAACCGCACCCGAATACCTAAAAGGAATTCGGATATAACCGAATTATCAAGAAATTTCAGTTAAAAAAATTTGGTTTGATTCAATTATTCGGTTATATCCGATTTTTTCTCAGTCCTACAAATTAGTGAACTTGATTATATCGTGTGTTTATTATTTTTCTTTCTTAATCTATTTTTTATGAGATTATTCTGTTATTGGCTGATTGGCACTTCTGTCCCTCCAAGATGTCACTCACTTTCAAAGTCGTCCCTAAAGTACCATTTTCGTCAGTTAGGTTCTTCAAGTGATATTTTATTGGCGTTTCTGTTCCTTCAACCCATTTTGACCAAGTTTAACCCAACCTGACCCAACCAAAATTTTTAATATTTTAAAATATAAAAGTATTTTTTAAATAAGTTTAAAATAATAATTATATTTAACATTTCAAAAAAATAATATTTAATTATTTAAAGTAATTGTTATTATTAAAATAATAATTATTTTAATATTTTAAAATAAAATAATTATTTTAAAGATAGTTATTTTTAATATTTAAAAATAAAATATTAGTTGTTTTATAAAAAAAATAATAATTATATTTAATATTCTAAAATAAATATTTTTTAAATATTTTTTATTTTTAATATTTTAAAAGTAAAAAATATTTTTGTAAATATTATTTTTAAAAATAATAATTATTTTAGAATATTAAAACTAATAATTATTTTAGTTTTTGTATAAAAAAATTTTGAATAATTATTATATTTATATTATTTTAATGTTAATTTTTTAATATTTACTTTTAATATTCTAAAATAATTATTATTTTTAATATTCTAAAATAAATATTTTTAATAATTATTATTTTTGATGGAAAAATAATATTTAATATTCTGAAATAATTATTAAAAAATTATTATTTAATCATTAAAATAATCTTTCTAATTATTATTTTAAAAACTAAAATAAGATGAATAATTATTATTTTAAAAATTAAAATAATCTTAATAATTATTATTATTAAATAATAATTTTTAAAAAAAATTTAATAAGTAGTATTTCAGAATATTAAATATTATTTTTCTTTCAAAAACAATAATTATTAAAAATATTTATTTTAGAATATTAAAAATAATATTTATTTTGTAATATTAAAAGTAAATATTAAAAAATTAAAAGAAATATAAATATAAATATAATAATTATTCAAAAAAATTTTAAAAAATTATTATTTTTAATATTCTAAAATAAATATTATTTTTAATATTCTAAAATAAATATTATATTTAATATTCTAAGGTAATTATTATTTTTTATATTCTAAAATAAATATTATTTTTAATATTTGAAATGTAAATATTATTTTTAAAAATAATATTTACAAAATTATTTTTTACTTTAAAAATATTAAAAATGAAATTTATTTAAAAAATATTTTAATAAATATTTATTTTAGAATATTAAATATAATTTTTATTTTTATTTTTAAAAAAAACTAATTTTTTTTTTAAATATTAAAAATAACTTTTTTCCAAATAATTATTTTATTTTAAAATATTAAAATAAATATTATTTTAATAATAATAATTTATTTTAAATATTAAAAATTTGGGTTTGGTCAAACTGGGTTTTGTTGGGTTAAACTTGGTCAAAATGGGTCGGATTTAGGTTAAAATGGGTTGAAGAAACAAAAACGTCAATAAAATGCCACTTTAAGGACCTAACTGACAAAAATAGTACTTTAGGAACGACTTTAAAAGTAGGTGGCAACTTGGAGAGACTGAAATGTCAATCAGCCTCTGTTATTTGTTCTTAAATTCTGACATAATATACCGTGACATTTATTGAGATGAGTGAGGCTTCTCATTTTGAAACCAATTAATTTTGCCGGCCATTCATGACCGGATCCCATGTTTTTTTTTTCTTTGCCGGCGTTGACGAACGATTCTACCTGCAGCTTACAGAAACATTGGCAGGAGGAGGAAATTTTTGGAGGAGCACAATAATTCAAAAATTAAGGAAGGAAAGGGAAGAGAAACAAATTGGATGGGTTAATTTTGAATCTGTAGAGCAGAAAGTATGAAGGATGAGATTCAAAAGCAAGTTCTCAAAATCGGAACCTTCATCAAATCGGAAAATATATAGGGTGGATGGGTTACTAGTCGAACCGTTATTGACCTAGTGACATCATTAATATATAAAAAGATATATTATTAGCCGTTATTGACCCGGTGACGTCATTAAAATATTTATAAAAATGTTTAATTTTAATATTAAAATTTTTTTGATAAAAAAATTTAAAAATTAAAATCCGGGTCAACTGAATTAATTAACCGAATTTACCGATTAAACCAATAATTAACAGGTCAACCCAAGTTATGAACAAAATCGGATCATTGATCCAAATCGGACCGGTTCCGGTTTTTTCCAACCCTACCGTTAGTCGGATCCGAATTTTAAAACAATGTTCAAAAGGTGAGAGGATACCAACCGGCCACCGCCCTGTGCCTGTCCCTATCATTGCAGTCATGTTTATATCGATTCTCAAAATTAAAATTAATTATAAAAGACAAATCAAAAAATGTTAATCTAAAGTTTTCTTTTTCAGCAAAAGGCAAAAGAAATTTTATTAAACACCAAATTTCAAAAGATTTTGATTTTTGGTGATTACATTGGATTTAATTTATTTTTAATAATAAGTTGTTTGGAAAAATCATGCATCTACCTTATTCATTTGGCTATTTTAACACACATATATATCCACCCCTGATTTTTTGGAAACTCTTATAAGTATAGGGGTAATTTTGTAAAGTGGTGCTCCCCCTTATGAACAATTAGATATTTTAATATCCTCCTTTAAATTTAAATTTAAAATTTTGTTTTTATGAGTATATTTATTTTTTCCCAATTTTTAAGGTTAATGTTAAATATCATAAAATATTTCTCTTTTTTTTTTAATTATCTATGAGTTGTTAATTATTTAGTTTTAATTACTATTTATTTTTATTCATTCATGCTAATTAGTATATATGTTCTTTAATTTTACAGTATATATTGAAGTTTTCAGCAATTATGTCATTTGATGTTGTATTTAAATAAAAAAAGACATGAATTGTGAATATATAATTTTATTTTAGGACCATACTAGTGGGTGTTTGATTATTTCATATTATTAAAATTTTTATTTTATTTTATGAATTTATATTTGATATTTTGAATTGATATATGGATAAATATTTTCAAGATTTAGCTCTTGTCATCGATCCGATTTTGTTTTCGCGATGAAACTACTCAAGAGTCAATTATTTATGTCTCAATCCAAGAAATAAAGTTTTGAACATTGATTTTGTAGCGAATTATATATATTTTTAATTAAAATTATATTTGATAATTTAATTAATTTTATTATTTTTATTTAATTTTAAGAGTGTCCACCCTTATTGAAAATCCCATGTCCTTCCCATGATATATCAACACTCAATAAAAATAGCAAATCGATATTTCCATATCATTTTTTTTGATATTTTCATACGTAGGTTTTACATATTAGCTGATATGTCTAATTTTTATTAATTAATATATGAATCTTACGAGTTAAAATATCAAAAAATAATATAAAAATATCAATTTCCTAAAAATATAGAGTATTCCATCGACACGTGATCAGGTCTGTATCGTATTTATGTTGTTTTATGTTTTACCTTCTTTGGGGAGTGCCCAATCCATGATTATATAAGAATAGATTATTTTTACTACTCTACTATATTATTTTTAGAAGATCAATATGAAGAGCTTCAATTGCACTTTGCCATAACAAGTAATCCGTACATAGGTTCATTTATTTTTTAACTCACCCGGTTCTGTAAAATAATGAAAATATTGATTCTTGAAAATTTAACTTAAAATAAGTTGTAATTCAAATAATGGTAAGAAACTATTTAATTTCAAAACGTATAATTATAGTCAGGACCGGCCTTCAGTTTTTAAGGGCTTAAAGCGACAACAACAAAAATGGGTCTTTTGCGAATTGCTTATAAAGATATGCATAAAAAAAAACTAAGAACTTTTCTTGAACAAAAGAGCATCAACACGAAACAATACCAAATATAATAACCGACTATTTCAATATTTTCAAAACATCATTTAGATATCACATTATCACTAAGTCAAAAAAGTAATCTGTTCAAAGATATCACATTATCACATTATCATTTAGATTTTTTCATTTTTTGTGGGTTTTTAAATTTAAATTGACGTGGGTTGGGCTCTTTTGTTTGGGTATATATACATAACACAAATACCTTTTGGGGGCCCTAAAAATTTGTCAATTTTAGTGGGCCTAAAGTCCGGACACCATGGGCTTTAGCCCAGGGCCAGTGCTGATTATAACATTACAAATTATCTAAAAAAGTACTACCTCCGTTCCTTAAATAGTGCAGTTTTAGCAAAAAACACACAAATTAATAAGTGGGATAAAATGACAAAGCTAACCTTTCTCTTCCTTTAGTGCATTAACTTCTCTATTTAGTGCATTAATTAAAACAAGGGCATATTTGGAAAAAGAAGGCTTTGGGTTCCTAAAACTGCATTCTTTAATGAATAATTTTTTTTGCTAAAACTGCACTCCTTAAGGAACGGAGGTAGTAGTTATCAAATTTATTATTTAAAAAAAAAATCAAATGAATCATGTGAATTTTTTAGATTAAAATTTTAAAAATTAATATTTATTTATATTTTGAAACCGAGCGAATACATAATTTAAAATAAAACATTGTGAAAATAATAATAATAATTCCCCATCAAACAAAATTATCCATTCCCAAGAGGATCCGATAAGATATACTACTCCGTACATATCAGGCATGTGTTTTTTGTTTCTTACAGAGAGAGGAGAGCATTCATGATTGCAATTGTTTATTGGGAATTTATAACTTCTGAGTAGCGACAAGCTGATTCATATCTTCCAAAGATCCTCCTCCTCATTCACCAATCAATACCCATATGAATGAGAGAGCGTGGTGGTGGGCCGATTCGTGATTTAGCGGGCCGATTGGCCCATTAATACACATTGTCTGTCTTTGTGTAGAGGGGGCCAGGGGCAGATCTTTTTCTTTTATTTTTTCTCCACAATATCAATACTTCATCCATTGATAATTATAAAGATATCATCTATTATGTGCACATCTAAATTCTCTCTTAAAAATATAACTAAGGGTAAAAATAATATATAGAGATGAGAGAAAAAATGTTGTAGAGAGAAAAGATAGAAATATTTTAATTAAAGTATTATAAGGGCAAAAATAATATATAGAGATGAGAGAAAAAGTGTTGTCTCAGCCCCTCATGGCTCAATGATAATAAAAAAATTACTCATAAGACTTTGGGTGGATGAGATCTTGAGCTCCATTCTTGACAATTGTAAGAACATTAAATAATAAAATATTTTTATCGGTGTATTATTTTATCTATTTTTAGTTGAGAAGTTAGATGTACACATATATATAATCCATATTTAAAGTTAGTTATGAAGTTCGATGTACACATATGGCAAACCTAATGCACATCAGCATTTAAGTCTCACATGATATGCACAATATCGAATTTTGTCGCCTTTTTAGATGGAATTATAAGTATTAATGACTATTTTATAAGTTTTTTCTTGTATAAAGATTCGATAATCATAATCGACCCCTAATAGTGTTGGGAAACTCCTCGAATCCTATTCAGATATAAAGTTGTAGTATTCGGGAATTCGATTGTTGGGTTATTCCTCGAATCCTATTATGTAAAGAATTGTTAATATGGAGGAAGAACTCTTATTAATATTGTTGGGTTACTCCTCGAATCCTATTATGCAAAAAATGATTATTATGGAAAGGAAGAACTCTTATTATTAATAGGAGTATTATTTTGGAAAGGAACTTATTTGTAGTAGAAATTTTATTTTGGATGTGTCCTATTTTGAATAGGAAAAAAAGAATTGTGGGGTACTCTATAAATAGTCTTATATTTAGTTGTTGAAGTGTAACACAATCAAAAGTCATGTAGCATTCTAAGAGTTGAGAGAGGGTGTGAGTGGGTTTTGTGTTTGTGTGAGGGAGAGGGTTTTTTGCAACTTTTATATTCGGCGCAAAAAAGTTGTATTGTGGGTGGGAGGGTTTTGCAGCTTTTAGTCCGTTCAAAAAGTTGTGTCGCAGTATTGTGAAACCTTAAGTTTTAGAGCAAGATTTTGATATAGTGGAGATTCGGAGTTTGGCCTGTGATTTTTCCCTTTAAGTGTTTTCTACATTAAATCTTGTGTTGTTTTATCTCTCTTTATTTTATTATGTGGTTTGCAGTGACTTAATTCCCAACAAATGGAATGTATAGAAATATTATAATTTCATATGTAAATACCAATTTTCTAATTTCATTAATAGTAAATCTACTAATAAATGTGTTAAAATTAAGCCAGTTGTGTTGACACTGTACGATAGTTAAATCCAAATTTGAAAAATCCTAACACATTATTTATAGATTGAATATTTGAAGTAATACGTGTTCTACCTAATCTGTAGGACGTTACATGTACTACGATTTAGTATTCTCGTGAATCGTAATTAAAAAAATACTTCAAATCTGCAGGTAAAATTTATTTTATGTTTGAATTAAAGAAATAAAATTAGTGAAAGAATAGAATAGAGAAGAGAATACAATGAAGAATGGAATGATTCATTTCATTCCCGAAATAATTATGAGTCATTTTATAACATTTTTTAAAAAATAAAATTCACAAATTTGACAACAATATTAAAAATAATTCATTTTATTTCAATAAAACAAACCAAACATAATTTTTTTAATTCTACGGTCATTCTATTTCTACATCTGTCTTCCAAATTAGCCCACCATGCATGCACTCTATATATGAGTGCCATGATTATTAATTTAAGAACATTTTAGATATTTAGACGATAAATAGTGCTTAAACCCTACGGATCCACTCAAGGGCCACAGCCCACAGCTCTGATTTTTCTATTTCTAGTTTAACTAATATAGTATAGTATAGTATACCGTAATAAAGTAAAACAAGCTCACCAACGTGAAGCATATATATGAATTATTAGTATTTCTTATTTGTGTGGTTGGAGATGGAAGCATGCATGTGCATTTAGGATAGATTTTTATAGATATCAATATCTACATATGCAACTAATTGCACATCATAAATCTGTCGACAATACGATGTACACATAGATCAATTTGTCCCATTTTATGGATCACATTTCTTGTCATAAATTAATGTTTCAAACTATATATATATATATATAGGAATAGTTTTGCATGTTGCTTATAATATGACAAAATTAAAATGAGGCAGAAGAGTTAAAATGTATGAACTCCAAAGTATATTTAAAATGATTAATCTGAAAACTGACTTGATTATTGCTTTTTGACCAATGATCACTTAAATATATATGTTCCTAAAAAGGTTAAAAAGCAAATTAAAACAAAAAGATGCCCCAATGTGAATTAAGTTGTGATATTACGTATGATCAAGCAAAAGAAATCCCATGCACAAATATCTTCAAAATTAGAAGCTATGTGGGTTGGAATCATAATATATAGTTATATTGTAGAGAGTCATGTTATGTATTGCAAAAAAAAATGTGTCAAATTATAATTGTGAAAAAGATATATACTAATACATGAGATTAAATATAATTATAAGTGAGCTCATTTATTATATCTCTAAAATAGTTACCATTAATACAAGTACAAGTTGATTGGGGAGATTGGTGAAACCTGGCGAAAGGAGGAGAAATTAATATTGGACGCAAAGATACATATAGCAAGTTGAAGAGAAAAGTACTGGCTGTTTTTTTTCTTATTTTTTTTATTTCCAACCCACAAATGTATCTCAATAACTGCATGTGGTCCATCGTCCATCATGATATATATATATAAGTAAACAAGGAGAATGGCAGGTTGACAAACAAAGTAATTGTTCCTTGTCTTTATAGCTTTTTCCTTTCAACAATAAGCCTTTGTTTTGTCAACTTATATATAAACCAATTAAGTGATATGAAATCTGGGGAAAGAATTGAGGGAAGCTGTATTATATTGTGGAGTGGAGTGGAGTGGAGTGGAGTATAATAGTATTTACTTATTTGTCTACATATCTTTATGGGAAGCTGTTTTTTCACAAATAATCAATGATTGAAGCTACGTACAGCTTTCTCTTACTTGATTTGATACGAGGAAATTGATCGTCTGTTTCCCTAAACAAGAGTCGCATGATAGATGATCATAAATTAACATCATAGTATTAGTAGTAACTAGTAATTGTACCCATGTAATTCACGGGAATTAAAATTAAGCTATTTCACTTGACTTATACAATAAGCAAAATAATTGAATATAAAAATCTTTTAGCGTATCAAATTAAAATACATTATTCATTTTATTTCATGTTCTAAGATTTTAAAAATCGTTCCGACCATCCAAACATGGATCAAGTAATATAAATATTCTCCAATATCATTAAAGGAAACATGTTAGTACTTTAGTTTGTATTTAACAAAATAAATGTTGACTAATAGTGTTTCAGAACCAAAAATTAAAGACTAATACTGATCCATTCTTGTTGATATAGATTATATAGATAACAAAGTTCAATTCCACATCTTGTTCCAATACCTACCAAAGTATAATTTATTCTGGCCATCCAAACATGGATCAAGAAATATAAATATTCTCCAAGATAATTAAAGGAAATATAATACTATTTTAGTTTGTACATAAAAACAAATATTAGCTAATAATGCTTCAAAACCCAAAAAGAGTAATATTGATCCATTCCTGTTGATAAAGAATATGTTCAGAACTATTAAAGTAGTCATATGTCAACTCAAGTGTAAAGTAAATGTAATTTCTGTTAGCTCACTATTTTCTGTTTCATGTCACAGCAAAATAGGCATCTTTGTCTCGCACAATATCAGATCTTGAGGCCCCCCTTCGTCCCAAGAGGAAGAAGATCTGGTTGGATTACTTTGTCAACTTCCGCTGGATTATTGTTATCTTTGTTGTACTTCCCATTTTTTTCACATTGTATTTCGTTACCTATCTTGGGGATGTCAGATCAGAGTGAAAGTCTTTCAAGCAGCGCCAAAAATAACATGAAGAGAATGTCAAGAAAGTTGTGAAACGCCTCAAGCAGAGAATGATTGCCAAAGTTGAGCCTCTAGCCAATATGGTGCAGATCACCAGGGTGACTGTTCCAATGAATCTTGCCCTTGTTGCAGAGCTTGATAATCTGCTTTAATTTCAATATCTATTAAAGTACTCATATTGTTAAATAAGCAGTTAAAATCAAATGTGACAGAAAAAAATAAATTAACTATTCAATCATTTCAAATTAAAGTTCGATATAGTAAATTATTACTACCTAGTATGACTCATAATAGTAGTTGCTTCAACCATCATCTAATAGCTCCAAACCAAAAATAAAACAAAAAAAGCACAACAGAATTCAGTGTACCTAAAAAAGGACAACGACAATAAAAAGATATATGTTTAGTGAATATTTCGAAATAAAAAAATTCATTCTTGAATATGCAACAACTCTATTAAACAAACAATTCAATAAAAGAATTGGATTTTGGAATTGATATGATGTATAGAAAGATAGAGAAATAATAACAGATTATAACACAACCCACATCTCATCCATTCAAATACCTATCATAGTATTGATATTGTTAATTAAATAGTCCATATCTAATTAAACTTATATGTAGTAAAAAAATTAAATGAACCATTCAAGCATAATAAATCAAACTTAAATACAATAAAATATTACTACCTAGTCATACTTATAATAGGAGTTACTTTAACCATTATCCAATATCATCCAAACCAAACATAAAACAAAGATTAAAAAAATTTCATAATGTTCTGGATCACCTTTAACATAGATTAAAAAAGTTCTTATTCTAGGTTTAGAATCTAGTTACGGTACTCTCTTTTGCTATTATATCAGAAAATGACTTTAACATCAGATTTTTATTAATATTTCATCAGGTTAATATATTTAAGGTATGGGTCTTAGTTTGACCTACTTTTCCCTTTGGGGATTTATGACCTCATGACCTTTCTAGATAAAATTAATTAAATTCTCACATGAGACTGAAAATTCCTTCTGTAAAGGCTGAGACTAAATCTGTTTGGGGTCATCCAAATATAATTTATTATGGACTTATCTGGCGTGTGTTGTTTTGTATTTTAGGAAAAAAATTAAGTAATTAAAATTAAATATATTCTCCACTTGTGGTTATACAAGTCCGCATTTTCTGTGAATTTGAAATTGCTACTGTTATAATACATACAACTTTATGGTTGATAAAAAAACACATCACTACATCATTTAACTCTCACCAAATATATACTCCACATATATGCTTAAGAAAATGCCTGCATTTGCATGTCACACAACATTGAAAATTATCAGTATATCGACTAAAATTAAATTAATATATATATATATATATATATATTCATTTTGAATTTGAAAATTTCTCGAATTGATATCAAAAAACTAATAATAATTTTATATTTTGAAGCGAATAGATTATATATTATTGAGGGGAAAAAGTTTAACCCGTTTCTTTAAAATTTACCTACTCTAAAAAATATTACCTCCACAACTATACGTACAGGGAGAGGAAATATTACTTCCTAGAAAATATTGCCTCCAAATACTCTTTTAGAACATATTTGACTTTTAATATTTTTAATTAAGACATTTTTGAAATTTAAAATTTGCTGAGCTTTATTTAATTTAAAATTAATAAATTTGTGATTATTATAATAATTTATAATTTTTATGATCATATGTATAAAATTTAGTGAATTAATGTTTTCAAATATTGAAAATTGATTTTATTTTTTATATTGGTTGAAGTAAACTATTTTGACAAAAATATTTCGATGGGAAACGGAGGAAAACGCTTTTATAAAAATTAAATATTTTAAAGGCCATTAGGTATAGGCCATCTTAAGTGATAATCTTAGATTGCCAGTAATATGAGTTGCTCATTTTTATAAATTATTTTTGAAAAATGGGCGAGTGTGGGTAAGTTTGAGTGGACATAAGTGGGCTTAGATTTATATGGGTTGACTTTAAATGTGTTAAAAATTAAATGGACTGTAAATGGAGGATCATAAATGAATATGGATATGGGCCAGCCCATTTATCAAATTTGAGTAAAAGTATAGATTTATGTATATATGGATTTTTCACATTCTCTATAAAAATATCTCTTATTTTAATTTCTCTCTAAAATTAATAAATATAAACATAAAAAGTTATATTTTATTTAATGATAGTTTTTTTTGTCTAATTACACTACAAAAATCAAGGGGAGGGAGAAAATAAATACTCATAAATAGATGTATTAAGTACAAAAATAAAAAATGTCCATCAATTATATAATCTAAATACAGAATGTTACGTAAAAAAATAGTTTATCCACAAAAATGAGTGTTTAACCTCTGTCAATACCTTGCGTCTCATGCATAATAATTGCATGCTTGCGTCTCATGCATATTATTATGCATGAGACGCAAGCATAATAATCGCGTGTGTAAAAAATGAGTGTCTAACCTCCGACAATACCTTCTGTTCCCTGGGAGATAAGTCATGTCATGTCACAAAGACACGAGTTCCCATCTTATTAGTAGCCTAGCATCGGTTCAACCATTGAACAGTTGCATTACCACTCTGGCGGTCGGTCACCACTTCAATATTCTGGGACTCAGGCCCACAGGCAGTCCACCACTTGTGATCAAAAGTCGAAGGACACTTATTATTCTCAATCTTGATTCTTTGGACTTCCACACCCATATTTGGGTCTCGGGCCTCAGCCTACCCCCAACAATTCTTATGTCTTTCATCACTTGTGTATACTAATTGACAGATACAGTATATACATACATACATACATACATACATACATACATACATCTGAGCACCGTCCTCTCATACTAGGCCAGAATTAACAAACACTTTACTTATTTATTGGCAGCAGTAACCTCCTGCAAAATCAAATCCATTACTTGATCTACAATTACTTGTATGGTTCTGGATTATTGTTTAGATGTTACTAATAATAAATGAAATTCTAAAAAAATTTGTTGAAATTTAATTTTTTATTAAAAAAAAAAAACCTCACAATTTGAGTGAGTGCGTAAAAATAGTATTAAATGATGAAAATAGAAAAATGAATTGAAATTTATATAAATACCATCCATAACGTCCGTTACAAATATCAAAAATCAAGATTAAAACGAGTAACGCGAGGTCCGCTAATAATACTAGCGGACGGTGTAGTGACACAAATTGAACCAAGTCAACAAAAGTCAACGCGTCAAAAACTCCCCGTTTGCTAGTATTACTAGCAGACATCTTAATACAATTTTGGAAGATTCATGTTTTATATCAACTTAATCAACTAGGGTTTATAGTTTATTAATTGGGATTTAGGATTTATTAATGGATTTATTAAACTCTAAACCCTAGTTAATAAAGTCAAACCCTCAAATTTAGGTTAGATTGAGATTAGTAAAAATACTTGTCCGCTAGTAATATTAGCCAACAGTTTAATTGGGGTTATAATGGTCTAAGTTGTTTTATTTAGCCCATCCACTAGTATTACTAACGGAAGGTGTATTCTGACTTCTAATCCCAATCATTGATCATTAAAATACTCTCCAGATATTATTTACTCATTTTTGATCTATAAAACATTGCCCTCCTTGTTAAGAGATAAACAAGAATAATGAATGATAAATATAACTAATATATATATGATGGCAGGAAGTTTTCAGATAAATATAATTAATACTCTCCTCATGTTATTATAAATCAAAAGAAGATAACAAAAAAAAATTATATTATGATATAACCTAAAGAAAGAAAGAGACAAGAGACCCGGATAAAGTGAGATATGAATGTAATGTATTATGCTTAGTTTTTTTTTCTTTTATTACTCTTTTTCCTGTAAAGAATTATCTCGTATAAAGATAAATATTTTCAAAATATATGATTATTTTTTTTGGACTCTTTCTCTTAATTTCGTCTCTCTAAATAATATAAAATATATATATATATATATATATATATATATAATAAAGATAATTTTCATATATATTATTATTTGATTCAACTCATGACCAATCTAAAAAATCCAGCTAACTCAACTAACTGTTTTAATTGTTCTCTTTATTATATATATATTATTATAGATAGATGTGCTGGCAAGATGCTCGTAATATCAGTTGGACAATTCCTTGGGGGCGGCATTTTGGGCCTAATATATAAGGTTGAAGATTATGCTTATGGTTTGGGCCTGGACTGTGTCAGTTTGGTAAAAACACACGTTTGACATTAACATGAAAATGAGAATTTTATTTTATTTTTCAAAATTTACTGAGGACACATTGTAATTGTTTTACTGTAATTTATTTTTATTATTAACGTTCTCGTTATTGCAAAAAAATTATTGCCGACTCACAATTACGACGTGCATTAATACATTCTCATGAGAATGGGAGAATGGATAGAATTTAAAGTTGATCCACTATATCACATATACCGTTTAAATATTATCAACAATAGTTATCCACTCACAACAAAAAATTGATACATAACACCACAACATATATATTTTTTCCAAGTATTAAAGGTGAATAAATAATATGAAACTGTCTTTTTTGAGATGGATATATTTTGCATGCGTACTCGGAAACTTTGGAATGTCATAATCGAAAGCTAACCGTAGTTAAGTTCACCCAACCGTGGTTGATTACTAAGATGGGGTAATGATGCTTGAAGGGTAATGTTATATATCACAAAAAAAAAAGTTTATTTCAAATAGTGTTTCAAATAATATGATATCATTACATTAGTTATTAAATAAATATGAAAAATGAATATAATATAATTACCCTATAATTATAATTATAATCAATCACAGGAAAAATGAATATGATATGAGGGGTGGAGACGTGGAGTAGAGCACTAAATTTCCAATAATTGGCTGGCTTTTAAAATACTAAAAGATTTGTGAAGATATGTTATTATACATTCTACTCTATCTCAATAAGCTACTCATCAAGACTAGGAATAAAATAAATTAAATAACAAATGTGGTCTCAAATCCTCTAGCTCGGCGGGCACTGGCGCCAAAAACACGGTCCATAGACCGAGAATGTTATGTTCCTGCTGCTCCTGTTACCCATTATTCCCTCATTAAACTAAAATTATTATGACACATAAAAGTTTTAAAATAAAATTAATAATTAATAGTTTTTGTGACACTATATGATTATAATAATTGCATTGATTAAAATTAAATAAATACACATTCATTTAAAATTTAATACATCGTCATTTGACTTTAAAAATTAAATAATATATCTCTAATTTTGGAACAGATGGAGTAGTATAATGTTGGTATAAAGTTCAAGTTGCTCTCAATATTTCAAAGTGGGTGTCATATATTTTTCGAGTTCTTCTATGGGGACATGGAAATTAAACATGAAAATTGGACATTTTCTTTTTTTTTTTTTTTTTTGTTTTTGTTGTGACTCCTAAAAAATGTATAGTATTTATTCCAACTGGAATATTTACAAAAAAAAAAATGTTTTAGTTGTAATTTGGATACATATACAAAAACAGTGTTATACAGGCTGTATAACACTGTTCTTGTATATGTATCCAAATTACACCTAAAACATTTTTTTTTAAAAAAAAATCAATTAGAATAAATACTATACATTTTTTAGGAGTCACAACAAAAACCAAAAAAAAATAAAATGGAAATGTCCAATTTCCATGTCTGCGAAGACTTATTGATATTTTTCACACAAATTGTATAAAAAATTAGGAGGAGCGATGGTGCATAATTTAGCATGTCATGTGGGGATTTCGTAGATTGAATGTTTATGAAATTTCCAGAATGCCATGTAGGTTTCTAAATGAGGAAAAAGTTGTAAAATTTGGAACATTGGTGCTGCTTTCAGAAGTAGGCATTACTGGAGAGCTCCTTGCATGCACGAAGAAACTGATGGCGTGTGACGTTTTTAAAAATCTAAGATCCTGTAAATTAATTTTAAAAATCAAAATGTGCATTAATTTTATACAATGTACTTTAGTCCTTGCGCGTACATACAATATCAAGATCAAGTCCTCGGGGCCTTTAAGTCCAGCACTCATTGATGAAATATAAATAAAATATTACTACTAGGTAGTTGACCGGCATATGGTTCAATTTTTTTATTTTTTAAAGTACCATTTTTTGAAAAATATTATATAATTCATAATTAAGTACATCAGAAAAATCAATCAAGCCTCACTAGAAGAACTGAAGAGGAAGAAAGAAACTAACAAATTAAACAAGTCTCGCATAAAGAGTAAACAAATTTCTCATAATAAAAGAAATAAACTCACATAATTAATCACAAGTGCAATTGGAGTTGAGACCAAGGGAACAAAAAACAAACATAAATGAGAAAAAAGTAGAAGAAGAAGAATGATAAGTTGAGGCGAGGGAGGGAGGGAGGGAGGGAGGGAGGGAGGGAGGGGATCACAACTGGATTCTCTAGAGTAAGCTAGCTAGCTCGGACGACGGCCATGACCGCAACATGTCTCTCTAAATTTAAATACTATAATAATAATAATAATAATAATAATAATAATAATGTCAATGTGGCCATGTGGGTAGTAAGTAAGTACGTAGTAGCGAACATAAATATATATATATAGGGGTGGGGCGGGGAGGGCGGGGGGGTGCCCACAAACTCGACATCAACAACAGTGGATTACCAGAAAAAATACCTAACTCCTCAAATCAAATCTAATCCAATGTTATCGCTTTTTAGCCGGAAGCACAACTACCAATAGTAGTAGCAGTTCGTAAAATGGCATGGCAGCCAGTTGCACCAAATTGTAGGCCCATTGCTGTTTCCCCCCTCCGCCCATTCGATGAATGCTTTTGGATTGACACACCATCCTAAATCCTAATCCTAATATACGTAGCTCAGCTTCAGCTCTATATTTTCTTACGTTATACTTATAGGCTATTTTAGCCATCAATCTATTCATCTTTAGTTTTTCAAAAGAAACTAACCAAATGTAACATTTATAACAAAAAATTAAAACGACTTTGTAGTCAAAAAATCCCAATTCACTAGCCACACTCTTCCTCCACACTCCACAATCATCAACAATAATGATATATTTAAAAGAAATCAACTCAAAAAAAAAACACCAATAAAAAGTAGTAGATAACAAGGACGCTAAATATATACATTTATTTCCTTGTCCAAACATACAACAGTAAACACTGTTTCACCACCTGTTTCCAGAAAACCTACAACCCAAAATAGAATAAAATAAAATAAAACCAAAAGGGGGAGGGGAGGAGGGGAGGAGGGGAATTAAGAAGAAAAGAACAAAGTACTAATCGATAGTACTAAGCTTAGTTCCCAAATCTACAACCTTCTACCGCTGCATGTTATACCACCAGGGATTCATCTCTACTAATTTCTCGGTGTTCACCAGAGATGATGATCATCGTGATGTCGGGCATCGGGTTCGGGTTTGGGCATCTGGTTCAAGTCGAGCTTATTCTTCTCTTGCTCATGCTGCTTTTGACCATTCATTGAAATAGCCTCCAGTGCATCCACTCTGGACCCAACCTCCACCGCCTTTAGCCGAATAGCATCGGCTGACAAGTCACCCCCTAATTGATCCCCCACCACTAATTCCGGGAAGTTCAGCTTCGCCGTCGGCCCGCGGAGGTAGTAGACGGCGGTGTCATAGGCTCTCGCCGCCGCCGTGGCCGTCGAGTAGGATCCCAACCAAATCCGGGTCCGCTTGTTGGGCTCCCTGATCTCCGCCACCCATTTCCCCCACTTCCTCATCCTAATTCCCTTGTACGGCTTCTCGCTCTTCCTCTTCCTCCCTGCACCACCGACCTCCATCTCTCTCTTCTTCCAATTTCTCTCTCTAGATTGGATTTATATAAGAAATTAAACTACAGAGAGAGAGAGAGAAAGAAGAAGCTGAATATGTTAAAATACCATGGTCTTGCTCTGGACTAATCGGAGCTGTTTCGGTTCTCTCTCATCTCATCTGGGCAAAGGAAAGAAAACAACAAAAGCACCGACAATGTCACTTTCTTTCCCTATATGTACAGCTACTATACTCCCCTCAGCCTGTATCTATTGTGTTTTCTTTCTCAAATTAGAAACACTTTACTAACCTTGTCTAATTGCTGTTGGCCGTCATCTTTTCTTAATCTGGTACGGAACACAAAGATGCTTGCCTTTTTTTTCTTTTTCCCTCCTCAACTGGGATTTTTCTCCATAGATTTGGCAGCCAGAACTCCCAAACAAAATTGAAATTGGTAAAGGATTGATGATGGGGTGGGCTATAAATTGGGAGGTTTACTAGCCGAATTCAATATTGAAAAAGGAGCTATCATTATTAGCTATGGGGAAGGAAAGAGAAATGGTTGTGTATATGGTGAGGAGTGTCGTCTTTTTTCTAATTTTTTTTTTTTAAGGAGTCGGTGGTCGGTGGGATGATGGATAGATACCGTTGTGACTTGACTTTGCGTCCAAAACAATGGCGATTTTTTTTGTGAATTGACTTTCATAGCCTTTCCCACCTTTTATTTTACTTCTGTCGAGAGACAGGTAGGGTTGATTTTGTCATTTGCACTCCATGATGCCCTTGTACGTAGCATAAAGATGGGGCATCCTGTCTACCATACATAGTAAAGGATAAAATTTTGTTGTCAAATTAAACATTTTAGGCTGACTATATTTTCATTGAGGAAAAAAATAAATTATTTATATTTATCACTTCGCGGATAAATTATATTTTATGGAAACACGTAACAACTTTGGAATGAAAATAGAAAAGAGATGAAACTCCATTTCTTTATTTCAATACCTTTATGCTATAAAATGAATCAAGGGGTTCGGATTTATTCTAATATAAACAAATTTTAAAATTCTATAAATTAATTAAATTTTTTTAAATTATAATTTTATGTTAATACTCGAATCAAATTCGTTCGAAAAGTTTAACCTAGTCAAACTCAATTCAAAATCGTTCTCTATTCGATATCCCTCAATCACACTTTATTTTAGATTCGATAAATTTTATAAATCAAATATGAACATCTCAATACTCGACTTTACTCGATTCATTTACACCACTATTGATATATAAATAATTAAACCAAAAATGCTTTAGTATGAGCAATAAGACGTACCAATTAAAGTAGGCGATTTTGACTTTTAAGGTAATGATATACCTTCCCCAACCATTGAAGTCAATCTCGTTAATAATGCATCTACTGTGAAAAGAATGAGAAACAGAAAATATATAGAGAGACAGAAAAGCAGTAAGAACTAACTCGTTGATGAGAAAATACTATTGTTAATCACAGATAGAAAGAAATTGTATTAATAATGAACATATAGACATAAATTGACATAAAAGGTACAAGAGCTTAGTTTGAGAAGTTCTCCAGTTTAATGGAGGAGGAAATGGTCAAATTGATAAGCTTAGACAATCTAGCACTTGGGGAAAATTTCTAGTTCCACCAACCTAAGCATATTTCTTAGTACATGGTTTCCACTTGAATGATATGATGGCACGGGGGGGGGGGGGGCATACAGCTACCTTTTTGTTGGTTTACATTTGCATTTATTTCGACTTCTTACTGAGCATTCCCATCCGTGACTTTGCATACCTTAGTTTCGCATTAAGGATTGAATAAAACGAGTCGGTCAACAAGAACGAAAGATACAGAAGTAAACAAAAACACCAAGAAAGAAGCATAAAGCACTTCTAAAGGATACTCTAGTAGCATGCCCTCGCCAAGTGGTGATGAGTAGAGAATTGTGCCTTGTAGATGAATTACCGCATCACTTGAACAGGCAGCATCCTGTGGATGTATTTATGGGGGCATACATCCTTAGACACTGGAAACACCGGAAACTTTATTTTCACATGTTAGTTAAGAATAAATAGCTATAGTTCCCACTTGCAGCAATTTACATGTTCCCTTGTTAATCATACACATGTAATGGCCTTACAAATCAAAAGTGCAGAATCATTCCTTAAATCTCCCCTCTCAACTACAGAAACTAAAACTCCATAAGCTGCTTGTTGCTTGATATTAACTTTTCTATCAAAGGATGATGTAGGAGCAAGCCTAAGTTCACCTGTATTTCGCTTCCTAATTCTTTACGTCGCTAAAATATTCATTTCCAATAGGAAAAGTCAATGAATAAAATATAAAAGTCTAAACTAAAAAATATCATGAGACTAAAAGATCAGAGACAACAAGGGATATAACTTTATCATTTTGCAATTGAAGGGTAAAAATGAAAATAACATGCATTTGCTCTTGGCCGTCTAAAAATCATATAATGTTAATCTTCCTAAACTCCAGCACTATTGAAGAGCCTTCATCAAGTTCAACATATTGAAAGGCAAGAAACAGAAAATTAAAACATAAACGAAAAATGTGATTGCTGCTCCAATATATCACGTTCAAAAGGTTAAGATACACTATACTGACTGACAAAGATCCACGCAGCTAACAATTAAGCCAAATCAAAACCAAAAAGGTTCAAGAATGAAAGAAAAAAGGGGGGTATAAAAGAAGAGCAGAAACAATCCTATTATCAAAACTCATTTTTACCATAGTTATTTGGTGATGAATTAGCTTGTGAATCAGAAGAGTAAGTAATATACCTGAAAGTCAACAAATAAAACTGGAGATCCATTTCTGCTCTGCATCTTCAATTTCAGATACCCAGGGCATCTGAAAAAAGCAAAACGTAGTCAAATATATAATCATGCCAACTTCTACAAACTTCAGAGACTAGAAAAAATGAAAACACACAGTACAATCTATCCAAACTGTAAGTTTCATTATTTTAACTGTTCAAGTTTGTAACAATTAACTAACTAAAACATTTTGAACATATAATGCCAACTTCAAGAAATAACAAAATCAAAATTTTGGAGAAAATGCTACCCGTCAAAAATGACTGAAAAATATTTAAACGGCTAGAAAATACCGACCAAAAAATATTACAAACTCCCTCAAAAAAATGAGAGCATATTTTTAAACAGGATGAAAAGGATATGAAATAATAGTTAATCATTCTAATTATATACATCAGATGGAACACAGAATCTTAAATTTTACATTTAGAAGCATAAACAAGATGTATAATCAACTTAGAAGAACTCAAATTCACACAAAGATGAATATCAATTAAAAAATTCTACTTCCAGTTTTGCAGCAGTACTGCACTCACTGCCATACCATCAAAGCTTCCGTGACTGTACCATGAAACGATAGAAACAAATTAGGAGACTTGCCACAAACGTGGTATGCTATTCAGAACTCCAACTTCAGGAAGCAGGTCTTATAGGAACAGCATTTATTTGGCCCTTGACCTTTCAGCCAGAAGGCCTGACTACTCATAATAAGAAAATGTCCGTTTTTTAGCTAGTAGTTACTCGTACATAATAAATGTGCTTAAATATTGCATATGACCTTTGTGTAGATGGATAACCAAACGTGTTGTAAGAAGAGTTACCCATTCCAGGCATGTGAATGCTGCTAACACCTGCTAGCGCCCAAGCATGCAAAACATGTGCAATGTGAGCTATAAGAATAATGTGTTCTACATGTGACTAACCAGCAAGCAAGTATGCCAAATAAAAGAGCAGACAATCACCTCATGACTAGCAATACAAAAAAACAGAATATGTGATATGTGAGAAAAGAGAGGGGGAGAGAGAGAGAGAGAGGAACATGTAGATGGAGAGCTCAAGATGGCACACTTCCTAGTTCATATTAAAACAAATCTTACCAGAAACAGGATTGCCGCCCCTTGAAGTTGAAAATGATGTAGATCCTTTTATCCTCTTCTCTGACACAGGTCTTTCATTGTCTGTAGTGGCGAAGTCAGAAAGTTTGATCAGTGGGGTCAAAATTATTGCTAAACTACAAATAATTTGGCGGAAGTTCAGGGGCAGCGCCCCCGAGCCAATTTTTTTTAATACTTTATACTTTCGGGTCACATATATATACACACTATATTACAATGAAAATATAATAAATAATAATATATGGTATGTATACACTATATTAACTCATAATAGACTTTTTAATCATAACTGTTTATAAGTAAGTAATTCATTATTTATTTTTAAAAATAATATAAATTAGATTATTATTTAGTTTAAAATATTATAGAGAGATATACATATATTGAGAGGATATGAGTCATGTGGTTAAAATTTGATTGACAAAGTTATAAATTTTCAATTTGACCCCGTATAATAGAAAATTTATAAAATTTTAGTGGGGTCAATTTATATATAATACTTAAAAATTTTAAAATTTACCTTATATTATAAAACAATTTTTTTTAAGTGGGGTCAATTGACCCCACATATCCTATGTGGCTTCGCCACTGATTGTCTGATCATAATGGTTGACAAGTGCACATAATTCAGTTACCCGACGATTTAATAAAAAGGATCAGAAAAGGCAAAAACATGGGACGAAGGAAATCCAACTTGTAAATTACCTATTCTTGAGCGCTTAGATCTTGAATTAGATTTTGCAAGATCAATATATAGAGTAGAATCTTCCCAAGATCAAAAACCAACCCTTGTAAAAAGAAATTGGAACAAAGAGCTTTCAGTAAATAATAAATATTAAAACTTAAACCCACAATGCAGCAGTACTAAAGTGATCCAGCTTCACAACTTAATTAATGGTACAAAATAAGAAAACCTATGAGCAAAACCAAGGTTAACTTTTAGTGTTTTCTTTTAGTAGGGCTCTTTTTACTTTTTAGCACTATCTTTACCTGGAAGTTTTATGTTTTTGTTAACAAGATCAAGCAATAAAAAAAATGCTATTTTTCTCAGTTTGGCTTAAGCCAACTTAGAATGTCCAAATGTATTAGAAACTAAATATATACAATCCCCTAATATTCATGGGAGAAAATTCAGTGGATTACATTTAAAACTCCTAAATGCATGGTATCCCAATTCAGACTGAAATATATGATAAATTATAGGCCTTCCACAACTACGAGGTAACATGTTCTTCTTTGCTGTTCTGTGTGTCATATTCCTTTTTCCTTTTTAGTTCCTGTCTGGTATAGCTTTGAATCAAGCTTTAAGGATTTCTTATCCTGCCTTATAATAATATATAATTATATATTTGATTTCAGGTTATATAGATATACACATATATTCATTCTCAGTATTTATTCGCATACAACAATTCAGTTACCCGACGATTTAATAAAAAGGATCAGAAAAGGCAAAAACATGGGACGAAGGAAATCCAACTTGTAAATTACCTATTCTTGAGCGCTTAGATCTTGAATTAGATTTTGCAAGATCAATATATAGAGTAGAATCTTCCCAAGATCAAAAACCAACCCTTGTAAAAAGAAATTGGAACAAAGAGCTTTCAGTAAATAATAAATATTAAAACTTAAACCCACAATGCAGCAGTACTAAAGTGATCCAGCTTCACAACTTAATTAATGGTACAAAATAAGAAAACCTATGAGCAAAACCAAGGTTAACTTTTAGTGTTTTCTTTTAGTAGGGCTCTTTTTACTTTTTAGCACTATCTTTACCTGGAAGTTTTATGTTTTTGTTAACAAGATCAAGCAATAAAAAAAATGCTATTTTTCTCAGTTTGGCTTAAGCCAACTTAGAATGTCCAAATGTATTAGAAACTAAATATATACAATCCCCTAATATTCATGGGAGAAAATTCAGTGGATTACATTTAAAACTCCTAAATGCATGGTATCCCAATTCAGACTGAAATATATGATAAATTATAGGCCTTCCACAACTACGAGGTAACATGTTCTTCTTTGCTGTTCTGTGTGTCATATTCCTTTTTCCTTTTTAGTTCCTGTCTGGTATAGCTTTGAATCAAGCTTTAAGGATTTCTTATCCTGCCTTATAATAATATATAATTATATATTTGATTTCAGGTTATATAGATATACACATATATTCATTCTCAGTATTTATTCGCATACAACAATATCTGCGAGAAATCTTCTTCATTTTTTTACGGCAGCCTGTCACATTAGATGTCCGTTTCCAATTTTCAAATAATTGCATCCACAGATATGGCTCATATTCTTACATTAAGCGCATGCATTGCTGCAACAGCTGACTGTTGATCCAAGAAGATGGCAAAACCAAATGACTGTAACACCCAAAGAGTATATTAGGGATTAGTTCATGAGATGTGGGAAGAGATTCAAGCATAGCTAATTGCTTCGACCATAAACTTGAATTGAAAATAAATAATAAAAAGGTTGCAGACTATCAGATGAAAAAGACTGTACACCCTCTTAATAAAGGGCTCGTTGCAGAATGGTAGCTGTTCAAAAACTCAGAAGTCCAGAATCAAGTTAACTGAGAATAATGATGAGTTGATCTCCCACAATAAAGTTTTGTTTTAAGTGACTTGGTTTAAACTTTAAAGTATTCTACCATTGGTAATTGTTAAAGCACAGTTATAAATGAATAAAGCCAACTCTGAATTTTTTTTGTCAACCATACAGCAAAACAAGGCAAGACCAATTTGAACCATTCCTTAAGATTCCCAAACAAAATTCATTTTCAAGAACAAAATGTTCAAAATGTGTTTAACTAGTAATTTGGCATTTAAGTGTTTAACTAGTCATTTGTTTCACTGTATAACTGTAAAAAATGTGTATTTGAATGAAGGCTTATCAAGTTCATGTGTGTAATTATTTTTTTGTAAAAAAGATTAACAATACTGATTTCGCGTAGTGCTCGACTTTGGATGGGTGACCCACATAATATATTTTGAATTTGTTTATTGGTGACCCAATTAACCCCAACCAAACATGAAACCATTTACCATTTAAAATTAGGGTACTTTGGGATTCTTCAATACTAGACCTAAGTACCTAACAGCCCTAAACAACATGATCCAAACTCCATGCTCCAGATCTCATGCCTCAGACACCTCTCCCTCCTCTTACAACTGAAATTCAATCTACTACCAACCACTATGCACCGCCACCATTCTTTTTAGTTTGTAATCCCTGCTCGCTCTCAGTCGTCTCTCTCTAATTCAGGTATCTCTCCCCCTCTTATTTTTTTTAACTTTCAGGACTTGCAAGTTTTATTTTTCTCTAAACTTTTTGCCTATTTCTTTTTTAATTGGGTTCACTCCAGATAGTGGCAACTGATAATTTCATTATCAAGTAAATTTCTCTTTTCATAATGACACACAAATATGTGTATGCATTCTAAAGTGGACAGATAGCTTATGTATAGGAATGATGTATTCATCTAAGGGAATGATAATATTCTGCATTCGTGTATGTTATAATGGTGTCCGTTTGCAAATGGATAAACCAACAACATCTATGGACATTATTGATTTGTGCAGTTTGATAAATGCGACTATTTTTCCTAAGCTAATAATTGTTCCTAAACTAATTAAGGAGTCGCACAATTACTAATAAGCAACTGAAGCTGATTTAGATAAAGTAATGTTAATTTTGATTTTGTGGTATTGGGATTGGAATTGTAGGCAACACTATTTGAAACTTTACGGTACTATTTTTCATCATTTACAAAAGCTTAACGTCATCTTCAAAATTGACAAGCATGTTCATCATTTATATAAATGTATACGACATATTACCTGTGTATTGGCAGAAAGGAGCACGGAGGTGAGAAGATTCGTAGCCTGGGAATTCCCGAAGAAGGTTGTAGGATTTTGCGAGGCTTGACGTCTGCCGGAAGGCCTGCAATGAGTAGTGTTCGGAGCTCATCGTACGAAGCCAGTGGAACATATGATTGGGGTGCGTAGGGAGCGGAAGGTGGTTGGTGTTAGTGTTGGTGTTGGTGGTGGTTGGTGAGGGGGGTGGAATTGTTGCGGCTGAGGCACGACCATCATGGGAGGGGGTTGCGCCACCCCTGGCGGTGGGTCGAGTAAGAGAAGCTTCATAGTGTAAAGGTAATGAGGGTTGTGGATACTCACACGTAGGGCTGAGCAAGGAAATTCAAATAGCACCAAAAATGTCACAAATTCCAACAATTAAAATTGTACCAACCGTTTGATGAATGTGTTTTAGGTGGGTTGAAAAATTAAATTTACGATTTCGATTTGGTTACTAGGCACGCATAAAACAAAAAAACATATCAAATAATTATTATATTTTCTCAAATTTTCTACGAATATATATAATTTATCTACTATAATATATTCTCGTCATTTTATTTTAGAAGACAGGTATTGTAGAGTTGAATGAAGAATCAACCATATCAATTATGTTTGCAAATCAAAGAGTGGCTTGTAATTTCTTAAATTAAATGTGATAACATAGTATTAATCAACCATATAATTGTTGATGCCTGTAACTAATTTGTTAAATTAGCTTCATGATTGTGTTCAATGCGTAATATGTTTGCGTGGATGATTTTGTTAAATATTTTACAGTTTTATTATTTCAATTGGTTTTGAAACCGAAATCGCACGGTTTAAAACTGCATCGCACCAATCACCAACGATTTCATGTGCGATTTTGAATTTGTCAAACTGCACCTAAACAATTTCGTGTGCGATTTGAGCTTCAAACCGCACCATATTCACCCCTACCCAGGAGGAGGAGGGGGTAATACACAGCCGTGTTGTCCATAGATTGATAATGATGAAGGTGCAATGCTCTAAGCATCTCTTAATATGTGTCTTAAGGGCACAAATTAAACTTAGACACATGCTAAATACACAGTTCAAGAGAATATTCTCTTGAATTGTGTGTATATTCCCTTGATTTTTGCATTTGCATCAAATTCAAGAAAATATACATACAATTTAATAAAATATTATCTTAAACTGTGTGTTTAGCATGTGTCTTAGAACATATGTTAAGAAATTCCTTAATTTATAACATAATTATAATTAATTACGTAGTGCGCATTATGGGACCTAAGCCAGCCTTTAAAATTTATTGCTTTTAAAAGTTCCATTGCTCAAATAATCAAATCATATGGCTAGACCTAGCAAAAGAAGTTCGGGTCCGCCCGAAAAAAAAGTGGGTTATGGGCTTTATAATTTCAGCCCATGTAAAGCTGGGCCATTTTGGCCCAGCCCGCGGGTGGCCCAGCCCGGCCCGTGACCCTTTCATGAGTTTGTTTTTTTTTTAAATAATGATGCTTGTGAGGGTTGAACACAAAACCTCCAACTTATTAAATAAGAGTTAAACAAACTGAGCTACAACAACTACTTGTTTGAGACTAAAATTTTTTAGATCAAATTAACCTCAACCTCTTATATCACTATTATTTTGTAAGCATATATTTTTAATCAACTTCTAATACATTTTATAAACTCAAAAAATGTATATTTTCTATTTTAACAATTAAATGTCATATTCTTTTTATAATTTTTTTTTAAATAATCAAAAAAAAGTTAGCAAAACAATAATGTTTAAAATATTTATTTTATACACATCATATGCCATGTGCCCATGTGTGATGGCAACTCATCCTTAGACCTTAGTTAACCATATTCATACAAAATTACAAATGTTAAACCCTACTCCCTCCGCTCCTAAAAAAAGAGTCCATTTGCCTTTTTTTTATTCCAAAAAAAGAGTTCGATTTGTTTTGATTGTAGCATTAACAAACATTCTTAACTCATGGAACTAAGAAAACTTGAATTTTACAAAATTATGACATAAAAAGATTGTGTAAAATAAATTTTGCAAAAAAAAATAAAATAAAAATTAAAGACAAAAGCCCGCGGACCGGCCCGGCCCAAATTAGACCTCGGGCCGTCATTTTTCAACCCATAAAAAGTCGGGCCGTTTTGGCCCGGCCCGCCCGTTTGCCAGGTCTACATGTGGCCCTGGGCCCCTGGCTCATCTCAAAATTCAACTAAAAAACGCGGCGGATACACAAACGTCCAAAAAAAATCATTTGTACTTCTTAACGTTTAGATTAATAATTAAATATTTTTGAAGTATCAATAATTATGTTAACGATAATTACTTGCTTGGTTTACTTGGTTTTTTTTTCTTTTCTGAAATGAATGATTTTCTTCTAAAAAGACACGATCACGATCACGATCACTAAATATTTTTTTACGCTACTCCCAAGTCGACCTATCTTCTACCTACTAGACGACTAGCCGCTTGTTGTCTTCTTCTACATTTTTCAAGGCTTCAAGAACAAAATGGTTAGAAAACAAATCCCCTTTCTTTCATAAAAATAATGTAAATTGGGTGGAAATTAAATTAGTTTTTAGAATTATTTCTAATTATAATACTAGCTCAGTAAGACAAACATCAAAATTGTATTAATTATGAATGACAAATTCATTGAATTGTGTATCAACTATCCATCCAACTTTGGCAAACAATTTTTCCTCCTAAATTAGAGCAAGTACAAACAAAAGATTGAAAAACTAATTTACTCAGCCCCTTCTATTTCCCTAATAACTCCCAGAGTAAAAAATACAAATCCAACCAAGATTAGCAACTAGTACAGTTTAGACACCCCACCCCCCTGCACCAACCAACATGTCTCTATTCGATCCATTTCACAAGGGCCAAAGCCAAGACGGATTCCAATCCCTGACTATGGCGCTAAAATCACCTATCAAATAATACAGTACCAGATTGCATTTGCCAAAGGAAATACAGGATAAATGTCCAGTAAAACAACCAAGCAAGAGGGTAAGTAATGTTAAATCTGACTGTTATATATAACCACGTCATCACTTCCAAATGATTTTAGATCAAACTGATCTACAGTCACATATCAACATAAATTAATTCAAATCCACAGAAAATCGCCTTAGCAATTTGGTTTACATAACAAAGTACCAAACCAAGTTTAGTATTTAGACAAGAGGTGGGTATTGTTTGGCCTGCTGACGGACCCGCTTCTTGTACTCCACGCTATCCTGCATACGTTACATGTAATATGATGAAGTCGAAACTTATACGTTATATGATGAAGTCGAAACTTGCACGTTATGCGATGAAGTCAAAACTTGAATGCTCCTCCTAAATGATATCTCAAGTAATAACATAAAAGAAAGTAATGGACACTTGAAACAATTAGTTTCAACAGAACAGTAAATACCTGGATAAAGAGATGATATCCTTCGGTCTGTGCAGGATCAGCAGGGTTGGGTTGGTCCAACAAATCCTGGATGCCAACTAGAATCTGCTTCACTGTAATGGCTGGTCTCCATCCCTATATCCAATGAGAACAAGCCCAGAACACATCATCCCGTTGTGACCATTCTCCAAATTTTTGTTCAACATATATCAAGGTACAGAGTGTACTTACACTGTCTTCGTTGAGAATTGATAGGCACACAGTTCCAGAAGGGTAAACATTAGGGTGGAAGAACCCCGAAGGGAACTTACATTTCGGAGGTTTGCTGGGGTAATCTTCACTAAAGTGGAGCGTAAGTGGATAGCAACCACCCTCCCAGTCAGTCTGCAACCATTAGTATTTAAAATGTCATTGCTACCCAAACCATAATAAAATAACTTGGCAATTCAAAAGAAGTGGCTTCAATTCATATTATTTTAGGTTTCTTTGATGCGTCATCTGGTCTCAGAGATTGAGGGAAAGGAAAATGGAAAAGATAATGAAAGTAAAGTAAAATAAACTCCCTTATCAGATACAAATCCAGTAAATCCTTTCTTTCACTCACTCTTTACAAATTCAAACATAGCCTTCGGGAGATTAAATTTCCACAACCGATTGTGTTAATTTGAAGGTGCAACATGTGCATCAACACTACGAAGCAAAACTTGCTTTGGCATTATCAAAAACTACCATCAAATAGCAATTAAACAATGTCATGGAGAATTAATTGCTTAAAGCATGATTAGCATAGTAATCACACAAACATATTGAGCAGTAAAATAAAAATAAAGGTGAGCCTTGCAACTATCAATCAAATGACTCTTAAATAGCACCCTTCATCCTATCAAGCTCGATAGGTAGACTTTTATCAAGTTATAGTCTTCTATAACAGAGCTATAATTATTCATAGAATTACTGGTTTCTATACTTTTGAATAGGTAGTACCATAATACATTTACAGTCAATACATTTTCCACTATAAAACCCAGCTCTATATACAAAAAATAATACAAGTAGTCATCTCTACTTCTTTACTAGGTTCTGCTTTATCACACATTCAGAATACCTTCGACTCTATAACAGACTCTTCAAAATATACTAGCCTACCCCAATTCTACCTTCATAAATGTTTAGGCTTAAATATGTTTTACTACTCTAAACTATCTGACATATTCCACTTCGGTGATCCACCTTCTAATTTTGTCGATGATTGAACTATTAATTTTTTTCAATTCCAACAAATTGAGTCTGCCATGTTAGAAATTATTGAAGTGGCTATCTGAGTGGGCCATTAGTCATCTGAGTTGTAATGAAAAAATAGTTTTTTATTGATTACACAATTTTGAAATAATGGAGGGTAAAATGGTCACAGCCCATACATTCAGACCAAATATATTTCAATGTTATTAGAAAAAAATAAAAAAATATTTAAAATGAAAACATGAGTTTCATCATCCACTTTCATCACCAAGATCACCATCCAGAAAGCATCACCAACCACATTCATCATCATTCTTTTTCCTTCACCAAAACATGAGCAAGACCATTTTAGGTCAACCTCAATCCACCATTACGAACATAAATAAACCTGCACCGGACAAATGAAATACAGCTCAGATCTAAGTTGACCTTAGAGCAACAAAAAAAAGCAGATCGGGTCAAAAATGGAAGGAAACCCCAAAATCCGCAGAAGCCCATTCACATCCATGGATGCCGACAAACTAGGTCTCGGAGATCAGACAAAAAAATTCAATAAATTAGATGAAACTGCAAATCAGCCGGTAAAGCACCATGATTTCCGACCACAAGGTCAGGAAACCCAAATCGATAGATCCTCCGGGAAAACACAGAAGAACAATAAGTGTCGACCGTGACTGGAGAAATTTTTGATTCATACATCAAGAAACCAACATCTATAATTTTTTGCCCATTAAGAAGAAAAATGATGCACATCAAAAAGGCTTCCATGCATCAGCACCATCTCCACGGTGAATAATGAGAGCGAAAAAACTGGAAATCAGGGAGAACCACCTTCACTCGCATTCCTGAGGCCCATAGAGAGTCAAAATTGAATCTTTGTACTTGTATGAAGCAAAGGCCAATGACAGATTTCTTTGGATCGAAGTTGGGGCTAGGGCTTTTTTCGATCGACTTTGGGGCTTTGTTTCTCAAACCTTCTTTGCTTTTGATTGATTGTTATTGTTTTTGAAGCTTTTGATTTGTTTAATTTTAATTAATCTATGGGTTGTGATCGATTTACCCTCCATTATATTAAAATTGTTTAATCAATAAATAAAATATTATTTTCTCATTACTCTCTAGTTAATGTTTGCAATTCAACTCACCAATATTCCACCAACAAAGTCAAAGGTCCATTGGAATCCTTGACAATCTGTCAATCTCACAAGATTTTTTCTACAATCTGGTGTAATGTAATGATCATACATGATACAACGACGCAACTGCCCCACAATTTCATTCAGTTCACTCAAAACTAGAGATGATCTTATATAGTCATAAAAGGAAATTGCCATTACTTCCACAACCAATAACACCCTTCTGGCCTGATTCTTATTGAACCTTAAAGAGTTAACCCGATATAGATCACAGTTTACATGATGTATTGAAGATTTAGATCGTCTTTCAACAGCTTTGTCTAAAATTTTCATTTTTTCATGTGACATTACAATAGCATCAAAAACAACCCATCTTATTGTGCTTATTAGGTAGTATCTTTAACTTTTATGTCATAGTGAAAATGTGAAGTGATCTTCAAGATCAGGCAATTCAACTCCAGGGATGGATGGAATAAAAAATCTAAAGCACTGCTCTAGGTGCAATGCAGAGAATAGTTAGTCTTATTTTACAAGGTTCAAATTTACACATAATCTATGAATTCCTTAGGACACCAAGTATCACCTCCAAATGTATAGTATCATCTATCCCACTCATCAAATGATTTACTTTTTTTCCATATTCATTTATGTTAATGCTCAACCAAACCATGCATCAAATTTATTAGAAAAAAAGCCAGACTTCCATCAATTTTGTCCAGTCAATAGACAAAAGATCTACTAAAAAGATCAAAGGTCAGTTGACACCCTTGATGACTGGAGACATGATAACCACATTGCCTGTTCAAATCCTTGTAGCATATTTGAATTGAACTTGTCTACCTACATCAATATAAGCAAAAGCAATCAAAGGGACGGACCTCTATCATCGCAACGTCAGGACAATTATTACTATTGTTTCATATATTTTGAATATATTACTAACTAAATCACCCTTAATATTATAACATCAAGTTGCATTTGAAATTATGAGTACACTTTGCTTCCAAAGAAGGGATTAAAAGAACACATAATTGACGTCCTTGATTGAGGTAAGTGAAAGTCAATTATTTCCAGCATAATAGAGACAAGGAAGCCGATATGTAAGCTTATCCTCCGACACAACTCAACATCAACTTTATTACACTTTCTTCTATTTATTGATTCATATAGTCACCTTATAGTATCTTCATAGTTGTAACTCTTCACTGTTCTTTGTAATGCGTCCAGTCGTTATCTCTTTCAAGATAGAGTATTATGCTCCCGGTACTGAAGTCAAGTATAAGTGATACAAGACCTGTTTCCTATTCGGCAAATAAATCCCGAGATGCTTCAAGTTAATAATTCCCTTCCTTTTTTGGAAGTTCTCAGGTACCATATATAATTTTTGAAGTAATTTCACTGCTAGATTCTAAACCTTCCCCTTCAACTAGCACCCACTCAAGCTTCTCAATGTATATGTTGTATTCAACAATAACAAAAGCATTTAACTGTCAAAATAATAACCAACAATGAAGTAAAGCTTACAGAAAATATGCTTCTTCAACAATAGAAACTAAGCTAAAAGTCAAACCACTATGGCAAAGTGACAATTTCCACAAAAGCTAATTAAATTTTTTTATTAATGACAATTTTTGTATATTAAGCTTGTTTTAATTAAAAAAATATCCACTGTATCCAGCAAAGGTAAAATAGCAACTACACAAATAAGACAAAAGATCCTGAAAAGAAAAATAGACAAAACCGTAATACCACACCCCTATCAAAAACATAACTAACCTTAACAGAGAAAATGTAGACAGATCTTATAAACCACTTGTTAAATTAATACTCCATAGATAGGTACAATCACTGAATGGATGTAATAATTGACATATGACAGTAAACAAGTGTGGCAGTCTGCAGACAATTGTAAATGACTGCTAAATCCCATAAAAAGTTCATATACAAACAACAATATCATTTAGGCAACAAAAAATAAAAATAAAAATATTTAAGCAATAGTATTAACAAAATAATCTCAGTGATTCACGATCAAATAAACGATCAAGTAAACTGAAGGAAACTAAAGAGCAAATAAGCAGGTGAAGAAAACTTGCCCCAGCCTTGCCGGGGATAGTGCACTGCCACACCATCAAATTCACAGAACCTACAGGAAGCGCCTCTGGCTTCGCCACGAAACCCTAAAAAACATAATTGGTATACCCAGACAAGATTAGATACCAAATAAGCACAAATTACAAGCGACAGTCATGAAATATGCAAATACAGACAATATATATCATATAAGCATAGAGAGTGAAAAATCAAACATGAGGGTGATTCTTCCGCCACGATTTGCGCTCTTCGGCAAGACGACCACGAGCAATTCCCCCAGACATTTTCACAGTTTCTCCCTCTACTCTATTTCTCTCTCTAGAATTGTGTAGGAAGAGACAGAGCAACCTTTGGACTTTCTCACTCCTCAGCAACAAATCCTTTATAAACTTCGAGGGAGTGAGGGAGGGAGAGGGAGGGAGGGGGCCAACGAATGCAACTGTGAGCTAACCAATGAAATTTAAAAGGAGGATTTTCTTTGAATTTATCCGGTTCTCTTTTATAAAAAAAAAGAGAAAAAAGTCAGAGATTTATATATTTTATGTCACAGCGTAAAATTCACGCGTAATATGTGACCCTCACGTGACGTGAATGACAAAGCCGTGCCTTGCCTCCTCCTGTTGCCTTTGCAAGAGTTCCATACGTCCATACCCGCGTTTTTATCTATTAAAAAGATAAAAACTACTCACTCACTCTTTTAAAATAAATTTCTAATTTTTAAAAAGATAAAAACTACTCACTCTTTTAAAAATTAGAAATTTATTTTAAAATTATGATTTTATAAAAAAATAAAGAAATCAACTTTTCGAATTGATTAAAAAGACAAAATTATATTTTTAATTTTACAAAGGAGTACAAGTAGTGGTTAGTAAAAAATATAATTTATATAACGTTTCTCTATAAATTACTTTCAAACACTATATATTTTTTTTGTTTTAAATTATAGGATTAAGTTTGACTTTTTAAATTGACATTGAATTATTTTAAAATTAACATTAACATTAATTTATTTTATTTTTGACAATACATTTATGAAAATTATAATTTATCTTAAAAAATATCATTAATTAAAATATTTGTTATTGTTAAAAGTCAAATTTGAATTTTTAAAATATTTCAAATATCAATATATAGAGAGAGGAAGTATTTTTTAATAAGTGATGTTATTACATTTAAATTTGTTATTCTTATATGGTTTCTTTACAAATTCACATTTATGTAGGCAAAAACTTTTCATGAATATCAAATTTATCGTGAAAAAAAACATATAAATGTGATATTATTAAAAAAATAATTTGTTATTCTTATGTGGGTTCTTTATAAATTCATATTTATGCAAGTACAAACTTCTCATGAATATTAAATTTATTGTGAAAAAACACATTTTTATATTTATGAAAATGTAAAAGAAATATTATTTTGTGTATTTCAAAATTAAATTGATTTTCCCTAATAATATTTATGTGAATGTAAATAATGTTGTCTTTTCACAAGTTTGACAACTTGTGCAAATATGAATAAATTAGCCAAATTTTAGAAAAGACATATTTGAATGAATATTTGTAATAATAATAATGCATACCTCTTCATCGTCTAGTATGATAGCTTCTTCATCTAGTATGATAATATTAGCATTGGCATTGCCAATCATTTTTTGTACTAAGATCATCACTTTTAAAAAATATTTGGTCCAGCAAATTATTGAAATGTTAGGCGTAATTTGGTATGTTGTGAGAAAACTATTTATAATGCATGGTTCAGATCTTAAACTTATCATTTAGTCAATATATATTGCTTACCTCTTTTTAGCGACGGACCGGACCACGGTTTGGTCCATCGCTATGTTTACAACAGTCGTCTTAACTTTTAGCGACGGATAACATATAGACGACAGTTGTATATATAGCGACGGACCAAACTGTCGTCCGATCCGTCGCTAAAAAAAGATAAACAAAGTATGTTGAATAAATAGTAAATTTAAGATCTAGACCGTAATAATGCATATGATATAACTTTATGTTAATTAGCTTGTGAATTAAGAAACTAAAGGTCTAAGTATTATAAAATATCCACGATAAGTTCACAAGTAAAATTTCGAATACGGTGTAAATAATTATACTAATGTAAATGATACATTGAATGTTTAATAAAAATAAAAACTCTTAAACTTTGTATGTTTAATGCTAAAATTTTAAAAAGCATATTAGAATATATTTGAATTAAAAACTTGTTTTATATTTAAGCATTAATTTAAGGAAATTAATATTTTCACAAGCTAATTTAGTATTTTTACAAGTGGGTCATATTTTTAACTAAATCAAACCTTTGTGTAGTAAATTAATTATATAATTTAGTTCTTATGTCCAAATTATCCCCACTTTATAAATAACTAAACACCTAGTTGCTTAACTTTATTTGATTAGTAGCGTTACTCAATTGAATACAATTTTTATTTATTTAATAGTCATGATAGTAATAATATTAATAATAATTAGAAAATAAGTGATAAAAATTATTTACACATAAAAATTAGGATCTAAGGCTTTCTCCTATCAAGGGGAAAAAAGTATTTTCATAATTTCAATTATCATATCATATTACTAAATTAAGTTTTTTTATGAAATAAATTATACTTGAAATGTGTAAACTTTGTATATAAGATTGTGTAAAAATTAATCTTATAAGATTTTAAAAATTAAATTAAGTTTGACATTGGAATTGCTCATCTAAATTAATCCTTATAAAAATTGATGTAATAAGATACAATAGAAGTTTCAAATTGTTTATTTATTCGAAGTCTTCAGACCACAAGACATGCAAGTTTTTATCATATTATGATCCATCGGACACCCTAATATACATTTTATATATATGGAAAAAAGTTATATATAAAGTTTTCACATTTATAAAAATCTTAAATATAATTTGTTTCATAAAAATCTCAATTTAAGTATAATTTGTTTACACATTATACTTAAAGTATATTGTGTAAACAAATCTTAATGTAGTAATATGATATGATAATATAAATTCTGAAAATAATTTACATATTTATTAATATGATATGATAATGTTTACACAGTCTTATAGATAAAGTTTAAATTTATAATCTTATATATAAAGTTTACACATTTTAAGTATAATTTGTTTCATAAAAATCTTAATTTAATAATATCATATGATAATATAAATTATGAAAATATTTTTTTTCTCTGGTGGGGGAAAGCCTTATATCCTAATTTTTACGTGTAAATAAATCTTCTCACTTATTTCCTAACTATTTTCTAATTATTATTACTATCATAATAATTAAATAAATAAAAGTTATCTTCAATTGAGTAACGTTAATAATCAAATAAAGTTAAGCAACTAGATGTTTAGTTATTTATCAAGGGATAATTTGGACATAAGAACTAAATCATATAGTTAGTTTACTGCACACATGATTGGTTTAGTTAAAAATATGATCCACTTGTGAAAATATCAAATTAGTTTGTGAAAATATTAATTCTCTAATTAAAATGATAACTTATTATTTCAATTTTTCTATTTACACATCAATATTAAAATGCCATGTAGGATTTTTTTACATATAAGCAATTACTTGCTACGTATATAGAATCACATCAACGAGGTTATATTTTTAATTGGAAAAAATTGAGAGTTGAATTATTTAATTGAAAAGATTGAAAAAACGATGAATGATGAATAATGTAGGATAGTATTTATATTTAAACGTAATATTATAATAGATGAATTAATTCGAATGATCAAGAGGTATAATTCTATATATATAAAATATAGATAGATTTAAAGCTTTTAATTTTTATATTAAACGAGTCAATACATTAAAAAAACGAGTCAATACATTTAACGCTATTATTAAATGGTTTAGTGTCAATTAATTACTTGTTTTCTTCACAAATATTGCCTCTTCTTCCCTTCTCCATAATTCGTCCGGTTGTCCTACCCTTGTTATGATTCATATTTCTTTCATTTCCGTTCGTCGCATTGTACACGTTCTTCTCCGCGACATTATTTCCCATAAAATTCATATATCCACAAATTTACACACATATCTCCCGCACTCTCTCTCTCTCTATAAATCATATATATTTTACTTTCCTCCAATTATTATTACGATTATTGATGGAAGAAGCTTCAAGCGATGATTGCAACGTGAAGGTGGCCGTGCACATTCGTCCCCTGATCGGCGGGGAGAGGCTTCAAGGCTGTGAAGAATGCGTTACCGTTGTGTCCGGAAAACCTCAGGTTACATCAATTAATTACTCTGTTGCAATTTGCATGTTATCTCCTCCTAATATACACACATGTATCTATCTATATCTATATACACACACATATAAGTTACAATTTTGGATTATAAATACACATATTTCGAATGGAAATTATTGATCTCAGTCCGCAGCACTAAATTTATCCCATCGTTGTTGATTTTCGGTTTCTCTTCAGTAATTAGTAATTTTGTATCAAGTATTTCGGTCAATATCCTCATACAGTTTTACCTAGTTAAGTAAGGTTTTGAATTGACTAGCCAAATTTCATCTCAAATTTATAATCAATGGTTTTAACAAATTTTATCTCATACTTATTCAGTTAGAAATAGAGAATTATAGACATAAATTTAAATATGTGGGCTCACCCAAGATTTGGACAATTTTCAGCTGACTAGTGTAACTGTCCTAAGGTTAATACTTGTTTTGTTAGAATACGAGTCTGCTTAAATTTGGGGTGGTATTACTATCAATATCAATTCTCAAGTTTAGCGTTGCAACGAAGGGACACATTAGAGGTAACTGGTAAGGCATGCAAAACAAGTGGCATTGGAATTGAGTTGTTCTCTTTCACCCAGCTGCTATATCTGAAATTCTCACAGGATAGGGGCCGAGGACACATGTCTAATCTTGCTTTACCATTATGCTTTACGATGGACCAAATATTTTGTTAATCCTGATATTATTCAAAATTATTTCACTGATTGCCGTGTCCTTCTCCTTCATTGGCATTCAATTTAAATCATATTACATTTCCTATTGGCTTGCAATGGCGCAGGTTCAAATAGGTACTCATTCTTTTACGTTTGATCATGTCTATGGAGAAAGAGGTTCTCCATCCGCTGCCATGTTTGAGGATTGCATTGCACCACTAGTAGATGGTTTGTTCCAAGGATACAATGGTACTGTTCTTGCATATGGTCAGGTACACGTTTATCCATTTTGGAACTACTTTTGCTGGTGGTTTGTTCTCATACAAGTGGTTTACATTTAATATGTTGCAGACAGGATCGGGTAAAACATACACCATGGGGACGGGGTTGAAAGATAGTTGCCAGACAGGATTGATTCCTCAAGTTATGAGTGTGCTATTCAACAAGATTGAAACATTGAAGCATCAAACTGAATATCAGTTGCATGTTTCCTTCATTGAGGTTTACTACTATTTGATTTTTTGGTTTATACTTTCAATCTACATTTACCTTTGGTAGTGGCTTTTGTAATGTTACTATTCTGTCTTTTTTGCAATTTCAAACTGTTTTGGTGTTCAGTTGTGTAGACCATTCTTTCTTCAAATTCATTCAGCTAGTTTGTTTTTAATTAGAGGGTTTGACTTTGAAGATTCTAAAAGAAGAAGTGAGGGACTTACTGGATTCTACATCTGTCAGCAAACCAGACACCGATCAGACCATCAATAGACATGCTGCAAAAATTACTGTCCCAGGGAAGCCACCAATACAAATTCGCGAAGCATCAAATGGAGTCATAACACTAGCAGGATCAACTGAAGTTAGTGTTAGTACACTGAAAGATATGGCTTCTTGCCTTGAGAAAGGATCATTGAGTCGAGCCACGGGGAGTACAAATATGAATAATCAGTCAAGGTGAGCCTGCATCATTAACTTCTATTTTTATTTTGACCTATCAAACACTTATGTGCTGGCAGCATGACTGGATCATTTATGGGTGTTTCTAATATTAAAGCACAAGGTTTCTTTTTCTCAGTCCAGAGATACTACAAGGATGGTCTTCCTTTCCTTTATTATCACTAAAAAGTAAAATATTGATTGGCCATGCTATAGTTAAACAATTATAGTGTAAAGGTTTATGCTCTTGGAGGTCCCGTATTACATTTGTTGAATTCTTAAATTTCTTCAAGAACCTAACAAAGAATGTGAAAACATTTTGCCCTTTACATCCCAAGGCTGCTATACTTCTCAGATTTTTCAATTTGTATTAAATCCATAAAATATAGGTTTTTGCTGAACAAAAACTTCTTCCTGATCTATGTTTGGGATGTGGATATTGTAAAAAACTTTTAAACCTTTTAACTCAGCTTATTACTACTTATGAGAAGTTTTATAGAATGAACCAGGTTTTTCTTTACTTGTCTGTAATAGTCGGTCACACGCCATCTTCACAATCACTTTAGAACAGATGCGCAAACTCCCACCTGTTTATTGTGATGAAGCCACTCCAAGGGGTGATATGGAAGGGGAGTATCTATGTGCAAAATTTCATTTGGTAGATCTTGCTGGATCTGAAAGAACTAAAAGAACAGGTTCTGATGGCCTTCGTTTGAAAGAAGGTTGGTGTAAATGTTGTTCTTGAAATGTGTTCTCATATTTTAACCATGCCTTTTGAGCATCAGATTAATGGCAACAGCTTTTGTCCTCTTGGTTTCCTCTTCCACGCTGAACAGGTATTCACATCAATAAGGGGCTACTTGCACTGGGTAATGTCATCAGTGCACTAGGAGATGAAAAAAAGCGGAAAGAGGGTTTGCACGTTCCTTATCGAGACAGTAAACTTACTCGGTTATTGCAGGTTTGACCGACACTTTAAAGAGATTTCTTTGTGAAGTATCAATGCTTTTGGTCACCTAAAATTGTTTCATTACACCGTCTCTCTTCTATCTGTAATCATTATCATATTCTTTGAGAAAGGATTGCCCGTCCTTCTCTCTGTAATTTGTAACTATACCCTTTTTTCTTTTTTTAGATTTAAAAAGTTCATCAAGTGCTGCCATTTTCTAGGAAATACAAACCAATGTCTTTTTTTTTTGTTAATTTTTATCACATCACAAGGCACATGTATGTTATATTGATCAAGTGGTGAAAGTTCTTGGAACTTTTAGTTTGATCTGACACCCTACCTTTTGTCCTCTACCCCCTTAATTCTATCATAAACAATACATTAGATGATTATTTTATAGCATGACCCCCCTTTCCCCTTTTCTGTACATAATAACGAGGATAAACTGTGAGTTTCCAATTATAATGTGTATATTACATTAATTAGTCAATATATCAAAAACCTATTTAAATAACAAAAAGTAACTCTGTTTTTGTTGGTATTCTGTGGATGTAATTATTCCCCATCTCTCTCTCTCTCTCTCTCTCTCCCTCCGTGCTAGTAATAGTTATTTGTTAATTCAGGTCAAGGTTTTGTAGTAGCTTAGGTTTGGGGAAAAACCATGGAAGTATCTGGCGGACAGTAATGTTCAATCTGGCTTCTGAACCTTGACCACAATACCATACAATTTAAATATGTTATTAATTGTTGGAGAAATATGACACCTATATTTTTTTTCTCCAAGTTCTCTCTTACCCTTTTGATATAATTTATATGATGCAAGTCCACTATGTATCAACAGGATTCACTTGGAGGAAACAGCAAGACCGTAATGATAGGTAAAACTTCAACCTATTTCCTTAAAGTCTTTCTCTTGATGATTAGAAACTTATTATGGTTACTTGTGCTCGTAGTCCTTAATGAACAATCCCATGAATCATATTGCTACTCTGTAGCCCTAGTTGATTTTTCTATGGAAATAAATCTCATGCACCTAGTAGGAACAAGTTGAGATTTTAATAACTTTTTATATAATAACTTACAATTATTAGAGATTCTACTCGTCTATAGGAAAAAATAAAAAATAAAAAATGGTGTGAAAGTTGTGCTGTTGTCTTAATGCAGTTATGCAATTCCTCTAGAAGTGAATTTCTCTTGAGCAACCATTGTGTAAAAATAAACCACTGAGTGTTAAAAGATTGAGCAGTACGTGCTGGATGATAAACGTATACTAGGTATGATATTATCTAAGTTCGAAGGAAAATGTTTTCATATATATGAACTGTTAAAACTACTGATTTGTAAAGTATTAATATTAAAATTAAACTATCCTTTGCCTTTTTCTTTTTATAGGTCTTACACTGCTTTGGATTGTCTTATTTTCTTGTTTGTTATCTTAAATAACCAAACTCAGTTCAGATGTATTCCATTTGTTCCATTTGTAGTCGCACTGAACCTACAATGCTATAAGAAGGGTGCAAGTAGTAGGTTCCCCCCCCCCCCCCCCCCCCAAAGGTATGATTGACTTAGGAATTCCTTGAATTTGAACTGTTGGCTCCAATTCTGGATTTCTTAAGCATAGAAATGGTTCTAAAATTCAGATTAATTATTTTCCCGCCTGTAATTTATGAGCTTAAATAACTTCAGCCTACCCCGATTAACTTTGTTAAGTAGAGTTGAGTATGAGCCTAAATAACTCTGATTCATGGAAGTCTGGATGCTTTGAACTAATAGCACCGTAAACTAGCAAGTTGCTTTCTATGCATGAAAATAGTCAAAATTAAGCTCCTGTGTGTTAGGATAGTACTCTAATACTACTTCAACATAATTGGCTTGCTGATCGATTTCATCCTTTGTTTGTGCTATACACACTTGACACTACTGGTGTGTTCTGTCTTTATTCCTTCTTCCCTTAATTATTTTCTTTGCTGAGTGTAAGTTTCCTGTAAATATATTACACCACTTGAGCCCAGTTTGTTATATTAGTTAATTATGTTGTTTCTGCTTTCTGTCTTCTCCCAGGTAGTTCTTTTGGCTTTTCTTCTATAGTCTTTTTCTTCTTTTTAATGGGCGTATTTTCTCATTATAATAGCGAGGTGGTAATGCTTATAGATATGATTAGCCTATGGTGTTGTGAAATCACCTTTTGGTCTTTTTTCAGCTTGTGTCAGTCCTGCTGATGTCAATGCTGAGGAAACTCATAACACACTCAAGTATGCTAATCGTGCTCGCAATATTCAGAATAAGCCTATTGTAAGTTTCTAAATTATACCTGTTGCTATTTTTGCATTGCTTTCTCTACCCCCTCTACTAATTTGGATGGAGATACTTAATCTGGTGCAAAGCAGATGGCTGATTGAGAATCTTTAATCTGTTGAACAGGTAAACAGAGATTTGTTGCCTAGTGAGATGCAAACAATGCGCAGGAAGGTAGAGTATTTGCAGAAAGAACTTAGTATTAGTAGGAAAGGAGTTTCGTCTCATGAAGTGCAGGTAATGATTTCTATAGAGGAAATGCACTTTCACTATAAATTAGTTCTAGTTCAAAAACATCTCTATATCTGCATGCTTACATACAAAGTGTATATTACATGCTGTATATATATGGCTTAGGATGACTGTCGTAACCACATCCATCTATGTTGTATACATCATAATTATATCTTTACGGCTTTTGCAGGTTCTGAGGGAACGGATTTCTTGGCTCGAGACAAGTAATAAGGACCTTTCTCAAAAGCTTCATGAGTACCACGGTAGATGTGGTGTTGTAGAGCAGTGCGAACCAGAATCTCAAGTATGCTAACATACTATATATACATATATATTGTTTTGTTCTCGTTCTGTTTCATGTACAATTGCTTTGAGGGTTAGTTATGCCATTTAATCTCAGGAAGGCTGCATCTATTTTTTGAAAAGAGATGGGCTTAAAAGGGACTTGCAGAGTATGAATTCGAATTATTCAATGGGTGAAACCACGGAGGGTAAGCCACTTGATTTGTTAAATAGAGTCAATAAACAAGGATATAGTATGAAGAATAATACTGAAATAGGATAAATCCTCATGCTGCTCCCTCAGTTATAGATGATGGCCTTGGTTTAAATAATTAAGTTTGTGCATCACTACTTCTCCAAAAATAGCCTCTCTCTCTGAATTTTATATTATTCTATGTTACATGCAATTATCTTAGTTTCCTACTCCATACTTTATATTTTGGTTAAAGCTGCCAAAGTTGCAGGTGAAAATTACAGGAAAGCTGATGAATTAGCAGTGAAAGAGTGGGAGCACACACTTTTGCAGAACACTATGGGCATAGAGCTGAACGAGTTGAATAAACGTTTAGAGCAGAAAGAGGTTTCAGCTATGGGCTTTGTTTTAAGTTTATTTCTTTTGTAGGTTTATTTTTATGTTGGCTCACGAGAAAATAGATACTAGTATAACTAGTATTCATGTTTGTTTACTTTAATATTGGGCTCATGGGAAAATAGCTACTAGTATAACTAGTATTCATGTTCTGCAATCAAACAGAAAATTACTTGAGCCACATGTCTTCTACAATTACCTCCTTTTATAGTTAGTAATCCTTGCTTAATAAGCAAAACTTTAAAATTTTCAATACCTACAAGCATAAAGTTTTGGGAACATTATTGTTCTGGTCTCTTGTGCCACTAATTGCTGAAGAATCCTTGTATAAAATTGTTATCAAGTTTCTCTCTTACATATTAACATTCATCAGCACGACTTTATATATAAATTCTACAAATCAGGTGCATCTTTCTAATAATTTCTTTGCATTCATGACTTAGGGGTTGTTTGTTTACTTCTGAATGAGTCTAAATAAGTCTGAATCTTACTGAATAAGTCATTCAAACCGTTTGCTTTATAATTTTTAAAATTTGAATGCGTCTGAATGTGTCGAACAATTCATCCAAAAAATTGTAGTTGAATGAGTAACAAATAGTGTTGAATGATATTTTTACTTGCATTCTCTCATTGACAATTAAAATTTACATTTAATATCCATCTTTTTTACTATTGTAAACAAATTTTGTTATGTACACATTATTTTTTTATTTTTGTTTAACAAATTAGATAACCAATTTAATAAATGTTATTGTATTTTTATGTACTCTAATGTTATTAATATTTTTTAGTGTTTTATTCCTAAAATTATATTTTTAATAGTATACTTCATTAAAGATTGTTCAAAAATTTATATTTAAGTTTTCTTAAGATAGAAAATAACATTGTTTATTTATAATTATACAATAAATTTGTTCATAACAGTCTAGAAGGTTAAAATAGGATAATACATGTATTCAAATGTGTTAGATAGACAATTATCAAACACATCATTTCATTCTACATTAAGAACTTTTCATTTAGTTTTATCTAACAACCCCTTATTTATAGAATTTAATGTTGAAAGATGCATAAGTTGTTTACATCCTTTTAGTTACTTGTACTTTTCAGTTTTTTAATTTAATAAGCCATAAAATCGTGAAAATGTACAATAGTAATTTCCTGAAGTTAAAAGTGCAGCACTCCCTTTCATAGTTTTTACTTCACCCTCCCCCGCCAATTTTTTTTTCCAAGGAAAGAAGCTTCATTTAAAAAACAACCAATACATAGTTCACAAGGGACATAAAATGGCCATCCAAAGGGGAGTGACAACATGTTAACTGTGAGTCAAAAAATATAAACCTGACAAAAGTGGAACTTCACAAGGAAATGACCTAGAACATGTTCTTTGAGCTCTGGGGTTGCTCCTGGTTTTATAAACTTCTTTTGCTGTGCTTTTGGAATATTACTGAACAACATTTTGAATGTTCGACAGTTGATGAAATCTAGAACTGAAGGGTTTAAATATTGTTTTGAGTAATGTTAGGGACACAAACTATACACAAAAACTGTGCACAAACCGTATAAAAAAGGAGAGAAAATAGGAAGGGGCACCTACGATTAAATGCTTTACACATTTACATTGGTAAGCAATACATGCACCCTACTCTTTGTGCACAATTTTTTGTGTACAGTTGGTGCACATAGTATTTTTCATATTGTTTTAGACTTTGGGCTTCACTGTTATCATCATAAGCAAGGTCATTTACTTTGTGCAGTCTGAGATGAAATTTTTTGGATGGTCTGACACTGAAGCACTCAAGCAGCACTATGGGAGGAAAATCATGGAACTTGAGGTGGAGAAAAGAATTGTGCAGGTGGTTTTAAATTATACTGAATTTTTATGCTGCCATATGTAACATCTTACTCTTAAGATAATGTTCTACTATTACAACAGGAGGAGAGAGATTGTTTACTAGCTGAAATTGAACGCCTTGCCGCTTGTGATGGACCAACACTTAGCATGCAAAAAAATCATACTCAGAATTTGGAAGCACTTGAGGTGCAGGTGATTTTGCGGTTTCTCCAAATCTCATTATGCCTTGTAATGACATGTTAAATATTTTGTGCACTTTTCAATTTCAGATTTTAGACCTTAAAATGAAACAAGACGGCCAGCTTAATCTTTTAAAGCAAAAACAACGAAGTGATGAAGCAGCAAAACGTCTCAAAGATGAGATACACTCTATAAAGGCTCAGAAGGTTAGTCTTTCCTCTTTGATATAAGCATTAAAACAATGAAAAATATGTTATTTGCTCTGTATGATCTTTGGATTTCTCCTGCTATACTATCTGTTGCAGGTTCAATTGCAGCATAAGATAAAGCAAGAAGCAGAACGATTTCGGCAATGGAAGGCCTCTCATGAGAAGGAACTGTTGCAGGTACCACCGACAATCGTGAATACTGTTCTACTCTGTCATATTCCTGTTTCTCTCTGGTATTACTTGCACCCTCTATTATTAGACACCTGGTAGGATGTTTATTATGTAGACACCTATCTAAAGGTCTAGTTGTGATTAGTTAATAGAAGTACCACGATAAGAGAGTAGTCAATGTATTGTGTAATACTCCGTTGTAGGTTTATGTTACTCCCAGTTAAGCGGAACATCTGGTAAGAGGCCATGCTATCTGGAATTATGTTAAAGCCAGCTCGTATATTGTCCCTAAAGTAGGTAACAATAGTTGATCCCAAATGATCTTATTTACTGCTCTCAATGCAATGTAGTGATGAAATTGTGTTTAGAGTGCCTGTTCTAAGTAAAAGTGTCCATTTTAAATGTCAGTTGATTTCATCTTTATTTAGGGTACATCAAATGTTATATGGGTTGCTCACTTTCCGGTATGATGGATGCAAATGCATTTGGCGTGACCTATATATCCAATATTTTTATTTTGGCTTTATTATTTTAGAAAGAAAATTTTCTGCTTCAATCATCTTAGCGTCTCTATTGATGTCTCCAAGGGTTTCTCCGTATTCTGGAATTTCAGTGTATATTCCTTCCGCTGATTTTTTTTCTTCTTATTTTTGCAGTTGATCAAAAAAAATTCCATTAACTAAAAATTTGAATGATATTTTGGATGCTGCTCTTATCACCTTACTATTTCTCTTTGTTATAATGACCAGGAACTTTATTATGACAAAATAGACATGCGCCATAAGCTTTCTTTCTTTTTCTTTTTACTTCAAAGAATGAATTGTTGCTTTAATTTGAAATCTTATATCATTTAGCAACATTGTTGATGATGGTTTTTCTCCTTAAGCTACGGAAGGAGGGTAGGAGAAATGAATATGAAAGGCATAAACTGCAAGCTCTGAATCAGCGTCAGAAAATGGTAAGGGTATTTTTTTTTTCTGTGGGGCTTTGAACTGACTGAATTATATGATGAATGGACCACAGATAGAACTTTCTCAGGAGTGAGGTCCATCTGTCCTATAATGATATAACTAAGTTTCTACATACAAAAGGGTTTGCTAACATGATAGAAGCTTCTCTGTGTAGGTTGTTCAGAGGAAGACAGAAGAAGCTGCAATAGCTACCAAAAGGCTAAAGCAGGTGTTAGAAGCCCGCAAGTCTACAGCGCGTGACAACCTGGGTAAACATTTTTTGTTGAAATTTTCTCTCATCACCTTTCTTAATCCTAATAATATTTTTTATTTTTTTCTTTCAGTTTATCCCTATGGCAACACAACAACTAGGAAGGTAATCTATTGATACTTGCTTTTCCTCTATGAAATTGTACACCAAAAGCCACTAAAAGCTTCTGTAAATCTCTAACCTGATCAGAAATCTATTAGTTTGGATCAAATTAGCTTCCCAAGAATCACCCTGAGGTTCTCTCTAAGAGTAAATTGTTGTTAATTATCTCTTGAACATGATTCATTGATAGCTTGCGGGATATACACCAAGGAAAGTTAGGTTGGAGATTCTCGATCCCATCTATGATGAAGGGATAACAAAATGTACTTCTAATTTTATGACTACTAGGATTATATAAATATTATTAATCTCAGTTTGATCTCTAGAACAATGAAAAAACTCTGCAAAGGTGGCTTGATCATGAACTAGAAGTAATGGTGAATGTGCATGCAGTTCGGTTTGAATATGAGAAGCAGCAGCAAGTGTGAGTATACCCTCTTTAAATTCAAGCAATCTGTATACTATGTATTCAATTAACTTGAAATTCCTTTACATTAGCTCATACGTAATTTTATCTTATCTTTTCCAGACGGGCTGCACTAGCAGAGGAATTAACGCTGTTAAAACAAGTGGATCAATTTTTTTCCGATGGGCTTAGTCCCGGAAGAGGAGAGGACTTTTCTAGGTACTTAAAGTGGTTTTATTTTATTGACTTTACTTTCAACGATCTACTTGTTTTTTCCTTGAGTATGATGTATTGGGAGTGGTGTGAAGAAACCCTGTTGTGCTGCTATAATTGATTGACTCAACAACTTTTTGGTCTTCATTTGTTAGAGTACCGCCCATGTCACCAAATGCAAGATTGGCCAGAACTACCTCTCTTGAAAACATGCTGAGCAGCTCTTCAGATGCCCTTGTTTCAATGGCTTCACAACTTTCTGAGGCAGAACAGCGTGAGCGTAGCTCCAGCGGTCATCGGCGTTGGAACCTATTACGGTCAATGGGAGATGCAAAAAGATTGCTTCAATATATGTTTAATGTCACTACAGATGCAAGGTGAATTATAGTTTAAGATGAAATATTTTTGTTTTCCTTCTGCAACTAATAGTAATTGTTTGCGCATCTGAGAAACAACATGGATAACACAATGATTTTCCTTAGCATAGTTGAATGGAAAAGTCCAAATATGCAGTTAGAAACAACAGAAGGCCAAAATATTACATACAATAATAGGAAGCTTGGAAGCCCATTGTACCACCCAAAAACCAAAATAACCATAACCCTCAAGACCTTAAACTCTGTAAAATTGACGTCTCAAGAGATTATTTTTAGTCCTTAACAAGAACATGAAATCCCAAGCACGCTCCAATTAATATTTATGATGCTCCATCTTTTTTTTAGTGTTTGCAGAATCTCCATTCTTCGTCTAAATTTTCCCGCTTTTAACTGACTGACAAGTGACAAGCTAAATCAAATCTTGTGTTCATGATCCTACACGTGTCTAAATAATTATTTAACTAATTAAACTTGCAGGAACACCATTTCAAATAAAAGAAAAAGTGAATAATCTTCAGTTTTCTTAGTAAATTTGTTTTATCGCGTACTGAGTCTTGCTATATAGCTACGTATTGGGTTGTTCATGTTTCCAATTTTCTTGTTCCACTTTGTAGCTATGAAAGCTGTTTGTCACATAACAGTTATGAAAGTAGAGTTGCTTATGTCCATTGCTCAACTTTTCTTGTCTATGCAAGTTTTCTAAAAGTATCTGTACCTTTGGTCAGGTGTAGATTGTGGGAGATGGAATTGGAAATGAAGGAGATGAATGTGAAATTGAAGGAGCTTGTAACTTTATTGCAACAAAATGAAGCACATAGAAAAGAAACTATAATAGACCACAAACTGAAGGAGCAAGCTGTTGCCATTGCGTTGGCAATTTCATCTTTGGTGAGATTATTTGCTCAGCAGGTTCTTTGTTCATCAATTGTTGTGTGAAAATATTTTCTATAGTATTTCATTCTTTCAGTGCTAAAATTGGAAACCAAGCAGTCCAGAAGTTATATGCAAACTGTGAGATGATGTTCTAGACAGCTTTTTTCGGCTATAATCTTTGCCTTCATCTTTCTCATAGTTATATGATCATGAGTGGCATTTTGAACTTGTTACTTGAGGCATTATGAATTGTAGACCTATAATGGTGTTTCAGACATACTTGCAACTTTCTCATTGTTCTTACACTCCTGAATGGATTTAGCAGGGAAAATTCTCAAGGTCGTTGAAACTCTGTGCTAATGATATGTCTAGTCCATCTCCAACGTTGCTGCCCGCACCAAAGCAGCTTAAATATACACCTGGGATTGCTAATAAGTCCATCAGAGACTCAGCAGCATTTCTAGACCATTCGCAAAAGGTAAATCTCCATCATGCTTCTTTGGTTTGAGATGCCCTGCTTGATTAATGATATTGAAATGATTGGTGAAGCAGATGATACCAATTAGGAACTTGTCCATGAAGAAGGTGGTATATGGTGCACAAGGAGGGAAACTCTGGAAATGGAAGAGAAGCCATCATCGGTGGCTGTTGCAGTTCAAATTCAGGTGGCAAAAACCTTGGAAACTCAGAGAGTTCTTAAGGCAAAGTGATGAGATAATCATGAGTTCTGGAAATAATGTGATTGTGAGATGAGCCTTCTACTTGGTGTATATACATCGTAAGATGCAATACATGGTTCAGAGAGCACAAATAGTCATCTAGCAGGTAATGTTTCCCCATTTTTCTTGATTGAGAAGTTTATCAATCAAGAAATCTAATTCATTTATATTGTGACCCATATTCCATTGTAGGAAGCAGTGCTATGCTACATGAGTCCGGCTCCTTTTTGCTTATTTTTCTGAATATATAACAGAGGTTAGAGAAACAATATTTGGCATTCCAAGAGTTGTTACACTATTACCTCCTAAAACAATCTTGGTAAATTCTTATCACCAAGCACAATGACCTCAAGTCCATGAGGTCTGAGGTTGGATGATTGAAATCATTAAACTAAAGGATAAAAGTATTCCCCCCCCCAAAAAAAATAAATAAATTATCCAACACCAAAGGGAATTCTAGTCGTCAATGAATTTAGCTATGTTGTTTTTTCCTGGATGATGAGTGCTGTAGCTTCAAAATAGATTTGGCTTTTTTTTACTTTTACATGTTTTCATAAGGGCTGCTGATTCAAGTCTAGGTGCATATGGTGAAAAGGAATGTATCAGTTGTGTACCCAACATTCTGTAATTTTTCAATTATGTGAAAAGATGATGATGAGCTCCAATTTTTTCCCTCGCAATTATCCCTTTTTTCTCTTCTTTTCTTGTTAGTATATAATATAGTACTTGGACCAATTGTTGAAAGAAAGTGCTCCACCCTTGCCCTAAAGCAGTTCCTCTATGGCCATCGATCGCTGTGTTCCAAGTCTTGCCCTCCTTGTTGATAGTGTTGGAATAGATCAGTAAATCTAGTTGTCAACTCAAGAGCTGAAGGAACGGGAACATTCCCCAAAATTTAAACGGAGTGGTTGAATATACAACAGTATCATCACCATTGAAGTACAATTTTCTGCACGCGCTTCCAGATTTATCTTTGGAAGTAAAGCATATTTTTTTACACCAATCATTCACTTGAAGTATAGAATCATTAGATCTCAACTTTTAGGCTTACCGGTACTTAGAGCATCTATGGATTATTTGTTGGACTATATTTAGTCCATCTGACATCAGCAAATGTTCTTTAGTCTTCAATCATTCTAACAGATGGACTATCCTGTGGACTATTCCGTGCACTATAATATAAAAAGATTAAAATAATCAATAAATTCAAAAAAAATTCAACGGCCATATATCAACAATCATATTCCAACGGCTATATTTTAAAAAACAAATAACATGTATAAATATAAGACACATCTAGTCTCTCATATTCATTCATCTCTACTTCATTCTTCTAGTCAAATAAGTTATTTTAAATATGTCTCGTCAATTCGAATTAGTTATATTGCACATGGATGAAGAATATGATGAAGAAGCATATGGACAATTTTTAGACATTGCGGCTATTGAAGAAGTACAACAAAATGTCAATAGGCATACATCACGTCATCGTGGTTCTGTGCAAGGTCGTATTACCATTGATCGTGGTAGACATGAAGGTCATAATTGACTTTTTCGTGATTATTTTGCTGAACATCCTACATACCCTCCCGTATCTATTTCGGAGAAGGTTTAGAATGCGGCGCCCGCTTTTCCTCCGAATTCAGAGAGCAGTTGAAGCGGATGATTCATACTTCGTCCAAAAAATGAATGCTGCAGGACAAATCGGTTTATCTTCTCTACAAAAGATAACTGCCTCAATGCGGATGTTTGCCTATGGTGTTTCAGCGGATTCCGTTGATGATTATGTGCGGATCGGTGAAAGCACGAATATATTGAGTTTTAAAAGGTTTGTAAAAACAATCATTTCAATTTTTGGTGATAAATATCTGAGATCCCCCAATAGTAATGACATCGTTAGATTGCTATCAAAAGCTGAAGAGCATGGTTTTTCTAGGATGTTAGGGAGCATCGACTGCATGTATTGGAAATGGAAGAATTGTCTGATTGCGTGGCATGGTATGTATTCCGGACATGTGCATGAGCCAACAATTATTTTAGAAACGGTGACTTCATATGATCTTTGGATATGACATACATTTTTTGAATTACCAGGCTCTCATAATGATATTAACGTTTTGGAGAGATCATCTATCTTCTCTGCTCTTACTGAAGGTCGTGCTCCACCTGTGAACTACTTAATCAATGAAAATAAGTACACGATGGGATATTACCTTGCTGATGGTATATATCCCCCATGGGCAACATTTGTTAAAACGATTTCGACACCTCGGGGAAATAAAAGAAAACTATTTGCTAAGACTCAACAGGCGCTTAGAAAGGATGTTGAGCGAGCATTTGGGGTACTCCAAGCACATTTTGCGATCATTCGTGGTCCTGCACGACTTTGAGATCAAACAACATTAAAAAAAATTATGACTGCATGCATAATATTACATAATATAATCGTTGAAGATGAACGAGATGAAAATCAAGAGCCAGCAACCTATGATACACAAGACGAGATTCCAACTGTAGAAGTGTCTCATGAGCGTACCCCACAATTACTTGAATTCATTGAAGCCAATCATCACATAAGGAATAAACAAGTTCATTCTAAATTTCAAGAAGATATTATTCAACATTTGTGGTTACTACATGGCGGAGCGTAATCCATTACATTCTACTACAATAATAAGCAAATTCTAATTCTCTAATAATAAGCAAGTGAACTACTAGATGTAACTCTTTTCATGATTTCTTTCTTGAGTTGTTTGTAATATTCAGCTACTTCAGGCTCCATGTTAGCGGTGTCAATCATCATGATCCTTTCATCCTCTTGTGATTTCATTATATTCAACTTCTCTTGTTCTTGAAAATATATTCTGTCCATGTTCTCTTGTCTCTTTTGTTGGTTCAATTTCATCTGATGCTCGAATTTCTCAAACTTCAATTCCGTAGGTGTACTAGTATCACCGGTTCCTTTGCCCTTTTTAAATAATGCTTTCGAAGCCTTTCTTCCCATTAGCCTCTCTAATCCTGCAGAGATTGTATCTTCAATATCATCATCTTCACCCAAATTTACTTCTTTGACGATTGATGAAGAAGATGCTGCTGGACTTGACTTTCTAGTACTTTTATGTTTTTTTCCACCATTATCTGTTCTCCATTTCGGTGCATCCTTTAATATTCTCCAACAATGCATAAATCCAAATGGTTGGTTTTTGATACTTTTGAACATCTCCAATGCTTGACATATCTATTTTTAAAATTATTTACAAAGTATTAAGTATAAAATATAAGAATAAACTTAATGAAATTTTACATGAAAAAATTAAAATACCTTATCTTGTTCACCTACACAACTTTATTGCATTCTTTCAATTGAAGCATAATATTCACAAAATTTGTTCACTGCGAGTTGAATTGTTGACCAACGTTTCGCCAAAGCAGTAGAATTGCGTTCGGACTCAAAATTTTTGTATTCATAAAAGTATTCGTGAACTCTTTCCCAATATCTTCCATGTTTCTGATCGTTTCTTTGAATTGGATCCATGCTTACATTAGGCCATGCGAAAACAAGAAGTGTATCTTCATCAATTGTGTAATTTTTCTTTCGCCCTGTTCTTTTATTGGACTCATTTTCGGGTGTCTGAATTGGTACATCAATTTGAATTGGAAATTCATCCAACAAATTTGGATCATCAAGTGAGAAACCTAAAGATAATAATGAAGAATAATACATCGGAGGATCATGATTTTCCATCTACAAAATAAATTAAAGAGATATTATCAATAAAAACTAAAATTAAATATAATGAAAATACAATAATTAACAAAATACTTACAATTGTTAAATGTTGAAGTAGTTGATTAAGATGGTAAAATGTTTTGAATAATTATACATATTTATAGGTTTTCATTTTCAATTTCTAACCGTTAGTTTTTTTATTACCCTTTTGATCATTTTTTTATTACCGTTCTGTCTTCTGATCTATCCGTTGCACCCTTCGTCTCCTTCATCTCCTTTATCTCAATCATCTCCTTCATCTCCGATTTTCAAGATCTCTTCTTCTCCTTCTGATTTTTTTTATCCAGCGCCTCTCTTCTTCCATTTTAATATATTAAAATTATAGTCCACGAGATTTTGATTACTTAATTTGGTCGTTTTTCATCACCGAAAAATTGGCTAGACTAAATTTAGTCCATCTGTTGGAGGATAATCTACATCCTAGACTATATTTAATCTAGGATTCTCGCAACTCCGGCCTGCTGGAGTTGCTCTTAGAAAAGTTTACTCGTACGTTAAATAATTTACTTGAAGCAGAGATAACCACCGAAAGCAATGGAAAACAAACATTCAAGTTCTGGATCTCTTCCGTATCTAACTGCATAAAAGGCTCTTGAATTTTCTGTGAATGGTTCCAATTTTTTGGGACAGTAGGAGTCCCAAAATGTGAGTGAGGCTCAGCCAAAAACATGAATATACATGATTAAGCAAAATACTCTGATTGCCAACAGCCTACACAATTCCATTTTGCTACGCTGGGTAGTATACAGTGGGCCATTGCATGCTTTGGTAAAGAAAAGGCTATAAATATTCAATAGAAGCTTCTCTTGAATTATCCTCTATAATTGCAGTCTCCTTCGTCTCTTGTATCATTTTTACCACTTGCCTCATTGTGGGCCTCTGTTCTGGTGATGTTAAGCTACAAAAACCAGCTACCTCAACAAGCATTCTTAGCCGATTATCTTCTTCACCGTCATCTTCCCTCATTGCTCTGACCCAATCTGCCATACCAGAGGGCGCAAGGAAAGGATGCTGAGATGGAGGTTTACCTGTTAGCAGCTCTAATAAGAGAATGCCAAAGGCATACACATCGGAGTTGGTGGTAGCTCGGCGACTGGACTTGCGTATCTCTGGGGCTTTATAGGCTGCAGAATTCAAATCATCATTCCAAGTAGAGTCTGCAAGGATGGCAAGACAATAGTCTGTGAGACAGGTTTCAAAATCTGCACCAAGGAGGATATTGGAGGATTTCAGGTTGCCATGGACGAGCCTTGATGCTTGGTGGATGTAGGTAAGGCCCAGAGCCACATCTTCTGCTATTTTTAAGCATGAAGTCCAATGTAGTGGTTTCGCCCTTGCTGATCTTGAACCTACCAGCGCTTGTATTAGTTGCCACTCAGGAGCAAAAGTGCTAACATTATATATATACTATAAGCAAAACATTAAATATATTATGCCGTGCCTGTGAGAAAGGGTCCCAACATTTGTTTTGCCCGGCCGGGTTCCAATTTATTTACTCATTTGAGACCCAGACCAGATTAGGTAAAATAGAAGGAGAAGTAAATATTCAATACATAGGTGATAAATCCGTAGTTATAACCATCATGTCCATAATAATAACTCTGATAGCTAAGTTGCGGAAGCAAAGAATAGATTTTGAATCTACTCTAAATATGAGCTTTAATAAGCTGAAATAGTAATGAGGAATGAACAACTAGTAGTCCTGGATACGACTTAAACGTCAAGTATCGCCATTAGCCAGTAACAACTAAACTAATTAGCAAAAGCTTTTACTGTTATAAGGCCAACTCAACTCGAAAAGAATACACAAGAGTCAACACCGTGATTGTCGGTAGTGCGAAAGTAGGAAAGCTAAAGGTCTCTTTTACTAGCAAGGCTGTTTTCATACAGTCACACATCACTATCAATATAAATCGAGTCGACTCATTCGATTTATTTGACTCAATCTTGAATCAGTGAGTTAAAACACAAATTCAAAGAAATAACCAGAGGTAGAGAGCATACCGTGAATGAGATTGAAGAGGCTACCGTTGGGCTGGAAATCGTAAATAAGCAACTTCTCTTGTTTCGCCTGAAAATAAGCTCTAAGTGGCACCAAATTCGGATGCCGTAGCACTCCCACCACCTCCAAGTGCCGTTCAAATGCCTCGCCGCTCGTAACCGCCGTCTTTCCGGCGTCTAACCTCTTAACAGTCACCGTAAGCTGGTTATCCATCACAGCCTTATAGGTAGTTCCAAGCGTACCTCTCCCCAGCAACTCCGCCGAAGCTCTCATTAGCTGCTCCAGACTACAGAAGGGTGTTTCTCCGTCACAGAATATCAAATTGCCGCTCTTCTCGCGTTGAGGTACTCTTACTTTCTTCTCGTTCATCTGTATTTCACTACTCACAACTTGCATTGCATTTGTGGTGTTGCTCGTATTTGTATTTAAAGGTGGTTCGGTAGGGAAAGGTTCACTCGTCGATTTAGATTCAGCTTGTTGTCGTCTTTGATTTTTGAAAAAGGCGAACATGCTTAGAATTGCAGCAATTAGAATTAGAGCTCCGATAACAAATCCTAGAATGACGCCGGTTTTCCTTTGCTTTTTGGAGGATGGAGGAGAGAGAATGACTCCTTGCGACTGAGCGTTTTGGAGAAACGGTGAAGGCGGAGAAGCAGCTCCGTCCGGGGAATCGAAGAATGGAGAAGTCGTCGAATGACATATTTTATTAAGGATTTTACCGCAGAGGTTAGGGTTTGATAAAAACGACGAAATGCCGAATCGCGAGAGCGTTGGCGTGACTGGTATTGGTCCGGTTAGGTTATTGCCGGAGACGTTGAAGGTATCAAGAGAGGACTGATTGAGCGGCGGAATGGAGCCGTTGAACCGGTTCCATTCGAGACGGAGATAGTTGAGGCGGTCCAAAACGGTGAGCTCGACCAGAAGTAGGCCTGAGAGGTTGTTGTAAGAGAGGCCGAGAATGCGGAGACGGTGAAGAGAGAGAATGGAGGGCGGGAAGGTGCCGGAGAAGAAGTTTTGGTCGAGTAATAAGGTTTTGAGGTTGGCGAGGCCGGTGAGGTCGGGAATAGGACCGGCGAGGGAGTTGTTTCTGAGACTCAGAACTCGGAGCTGGTCAAGACGAGTCAAAGTGTCTGGTGGGAAGATGCCGCGTAGGCCAAAGGATTTGAGGAACAAACGGACGACTCGGCCTTGAGCGCATTTAACGCCTTGCCATCGACAGTGGTCGAAACGTTGGTTGAGAGTGTAGAGAAGCTTATTATGGGTGTCGGCTTTGGACTTGAAGGCGAGCAGAGCGACGGCGTCGGAGGGGAGGATTAAATTGAGCTGAGGAGGTGGTCGTGGTGCTGGCGTAGGGCCGGCGGCGGTGAGGGTGAGAATGAGGAGGACAGTGAAGATGTGGTGGCGCATGTTAGGGGGGAAAAAGGAGGATTCTATTTGCTCTATTTGCTGTGTGGTGGCGTAAAAAGAGAGATGGAAGTGCGCGGAGTAGCTGGCTTGAAGTGGATTGTAGTAAGAGCAGATGGGTCCAGATGTCACGTGAAAGTTGAAATATTGGTGTTTGGTTTTGAACCCCGTGCATTCTCTATGTTTAGCTCGTCACAACAAATAAGGAGTAATGTTGTTGTAATTTTTAATGGAATTTCAAATTCTCGCGTTTCTTTAATCATTTGAGTACCAATTACTTTTTTAAAGGCAAAAAGCACTTTTAACCCCCTAAGGTTATTGCCGTTTAAGTAATTGGCCACTCAATTTTAAAAATATTTAATTGACTTATTGTGCTTTTTAAAAATAAAAATTCAGGTCATTCCATCTAATTTTCGTAACAGACGTTAAAAACTCAGCTACAATTTCCTACGTGGCTTTTGTTAAAAAAATCAAAATACGTGGATATTGTGATGTGTGCATATTTGTACACATTGTTAGACAGTTGCAGGAAATCGAGTTGGAGATTCAGAAGAAAGGGACGAAATGGAGTTCTGAGAAGAAAGCCACGAAGTTGGAGTTCTGAGAACGATAGAGGTCTGAGAAGAAAGCGACATCTAATGGGAAAACAAAATACGTGATTGAAGTGCAGAACTGAAAAACTAGGGATTCAATTTCTCAGCAAAATTGCAGACAACAAGTGCACGAAAATTAGGGCTTTTGTTTGATAACTGGTATTGAGGTAAGTGTGAAGGTATCGTGCATCTGGTATGGCTTCATTACGATCTAGATCATTGTCAACCATTGCTGCAAACATGCACATGTGCTATTGTGATGTACCAGCACGAATTTTTGTTTCGAAGAAAGATTGGTCAAAAGGAAAAAGGTTTTATGGCTGCCGGAACTACGGGGTTAGTTTCCTCCATCCAATTTGTAATGTTCATTTCATCCCTCTCTGTTAAATCATGTTTATTAGGTGACTCTGTTTTCATTTTGTGATTTGATAAATTTGATAGGAATCTGGGAGATATTGTGGATATTTTGAATGGGTTGATGTGCCTTCCATTGTAGATGAAGCAACGAGTGCGATGAGCAAGCCAATTGAAGAGGTGAACTTAGTGATGGATAAAAATGCAAAACTGAAGCTGAAGTTGAAAATTTTGAAGAAGGAAACACTGATAAAGGAAATTGAAGTTGATAGACTTAAGGAGGCAAACTTAAATCTCAGATGTAATTGTGTATTGTCATGGATTGTCACTGCAATTGTAATCTTGACATGGATTTACATGATGTACTGGTAATGTATTGATTGTATTGGATGTTTTGTATTGTAATGCATCATGTATTTTCATTGATGTGGATTGTAATAGGGTGATGGTGATAGGAAATATGTAATGGTAGTGAATTGAAATCACAAAGATGTTAATGTTTGTCATGGTTCCATTGTGTTTTTTTTGTACTTTATTGGATTCATAGCAAAAATTAGGACTAATTATAGCCAAAACACCTAACAGTGCCCACCTCAAAATAGAACAAAGCATAAGCCACAAACAGGACAAAAAAAATTGGTCCATGGCAAACAGAACAAAAAATAAGTGGTTCAACCATACATCCACCTTATTGCCATCAGTACAAACTGCTTAATACAACCATACATTACCACCATTATAACATAAACAAAGCCAAGTACCAACCAAAATAGAAATTGGTCACCAAAATATAGCATTAATAAATTTCACTGCAAGTCAGAACAGCATAGTGTTGCTTAATACATTCATACATCCACCTTCAAAGTAGATTGCCAAAAATACATACATACTAGCATTCAAAGCCAACTAATAAACCATTCAGACATGATTTAATAATTCTTATCAAGTACATAATAGGTTCACTCTAATCACTCCACTCCCAATGGACAGGAGTTCTTTTGCCCTTTACTCTCCACACACTAGTGTCACTTGCACCTGGTCCACTTTCACTGGCTGCCCTTCTAGGAGTTTCACTTGCTGCCATTCCACCTTCACTGGCTGCCCTTCTAGGAGTATCACTTGCTGCTATTCCACCTTCACATGGTCCACTTGCAACATGAGCTAATCCACCTACACTTGCTGCCATCCTTGGTCTTTTCTTTACCTACATACATACATGCAATTAGTCTTAGGCATTGAACAAACATTGATACACTTGTAACTTGAAGAGTTATAAATACATGCTTACCTCTTTTGGGATTGGTTGCTTTCCTCCACCAGACTTGTTTCCTTGACTTGGTCTTTCTTGCCTTTTAACCTGCAGAATAGAACAACATTTAACATAATATTGGATTTAAGCATTGAAACAGAGTAAGCATTAGTGTTAGCTTACCCTTAGCTTAGCAGGCCTTGGTTCAGTCCCAGATTGTTGTGGGGTAGATTGCCTTGGTTCTCTAGTAGGTTCAGTTCTTGCTTGTTCAGGTGGTGTCATCTTACAACCCAATTTGTTATGCCCATACTCCTTGCACATAGAACACCTAACAGGGGTCCCTTTCCTAGATGACTTGGTCTTACTCTTAGGCTCTTCATTAGGATCCCTCCTCCTATTTTTCTTTGGTATGCCTGCTACCTTCTTGGTTGGTGGAGGCAACAATATTGTCATGTTGGCAGGAGGCCATTCATTTGAACCCCCCATTGGACTTAACAAGTGGTTATACGATTTCAGAAAAGTTTCTACATAATAGCAGGAATCAACATAGTTCTCAACTGGTTGTTCCATGTGAAGGATTCCAGTTGCTCCATGGGGGCAAGGAATGCCAGATAACTGCCATACCCCACATGAACAAGTCCTAACCTCTATGTCCACCTTGTATTTCCCACTCCTATCAGACACTTCAAACTTGTCCCCCCCATCCCATTCAAACTCACAGTATTTGGTTAACTCAATGGCCTTATTAACCTTTGTCATAATCCTAGGACATAACTTGGATTCTATTTTTTGCATCTCATCTCTCTTTGAATGAATTCTACCCATGACTTGTGTTTTTACATCTTCAAACATTGTTAGTAATGGTTTATACCTAGCCTCTAAGATCCAACTATTAAAATATTCAGGCATGTTATTAATCACCACATCACATTTGGTTTCACAAGAAAAAAATTCCTTGCTCCACTGTTTGGGAGAAATATTTAAAAGATTAGTGTGAGCATCCTTACTCTCCTTCCTGATGTCAACCATTGCCCTTCTGAAATCATGAGGATTATTGGCCTTGGCTGCTCTCTAAAACATCACCTTCAAGGATGATCCTGGGAATTTCTTCCTCCAGTTAGCATAGATGTGTCTTGCACAACATCTATGCTCTGCCTCGGACAAAAGCTCTTGTATGGCAGGCACCAAACCCTTGCATTAATACAATAAAAACAAGTTTAGTACTCATATAACAATATATTATAACCAGTAATAATAGGGACAATACAATGTTTAAGGAAATATAGTTGTTTTTACCTTTTGTTGGTCAGTTATCAAGGTCCATCCACTACTTAATTCCAGGCCAACATCCTCAAGCAGTAGACTCAGAAACCAACTCCATGAACCCTTGTTTTCACTTTCAACCATTGCCCAAGCAATTGGGAACATTTGGTTGTTTGCATCCATACCAATAGCAGACAACAACTCACCCATGCAGTATGTCTTTAAGAAACAACCATCAAGCCCTATTATGTGTCTGCATCCCTCTAACCAATTTTGTTTCACAGCTTTAAAACAAATGTACATTCTCTGGAGTCTAGGTGGAGTGCCTCCATCACCTTTAATTTGGACTGTGCTACCTGGATTTGTAGCTAGAATCTCATTCCCATACTCCCAGACTTTCGCATAATGATCCTTCAAGGTTTTTTCAATCTCACTTAAAACCAATCTCTTTACTTGTCGACACTGAGGTAATGATGATTAGGGGTGCTCATCGGTAAAAAACTGAACCGATACCGAAAATGTAAGACCCCAACTTTTATGAATAAAGATTTAATTTTCTTTATATATTATTTCGATATAGTAAGGTGTTGATTTGATAAATATGAAAGTTATGGGTGAAATGTGCAAATATTTTAAAATGAGCATGTGGTTATAAAATATTTTTGTTGTCGGGGAATATTCGTTTGATCGTGGAATATTCTTGTTATCGGGGAATATTCGTACGACGGCACAGCTATTTGTGGGCCCCCACAACGGAATAACTGTCGGATATAGAAAGCGACAGAAATAACTTTTTTTTATAAAATAACGGAGTAGTTGTTACCGTTAGTACTGTTAAAATACCTGGTGGTTAAAATACAGTGATACGCGGTGTTGCACAGTAGCACACGGTATTGCACAGTATTTTGAATTATTGAGTCTTACGTGAGAAGGAACTTACTCAATTATTGTTACAGTAATTACTGTTCAATATTTTATATTATTGACTCAATAATTGTTACATTGATATATTATTGACTCAATAATTGTTACATTGATATTTTATTGACTCAATAATTGCTACGTTGCTATTTTATATGATTGATTCAATAATGGTTACAGTTGATATTTTGGTATTATTGATTCAATAATTGTCACTACACAGTATTTCACATTATCAACTCAATAATTCATATTATTTGAATAATATTATTAGATAGCATTATTGACAATGTCTAAGGAAGTTCTGTCTAGGAGGGGTTATTTAATTGCGCGCTAGTAAGGAGAAGTCCTTATCGGAAGGCCCCCTCTTTCCTGGGAACGACCTGGTTGTCATATTGTAGTTCTGTAATATTATTTATGAATAATTAATTATTGATTTATATGATAAGGAAATATTTATTTTGTGGATATAAAAGAAGGAATTAGTGCTGATGTGTTTTTATCAGTATTTTGAGGGGAAAAATCATCTGTTTATGGATTTCGGATAATTTATGTTTGGAATTTGAAAAAACTTCCTTCTACAAAGTTGTAGAGAATTAAATTTTTTATAGAAGGACATAGAATTTGTATTTTTCTGACAAAGGGGCTATTTATTATGAATTGTTGAAGTTTCGAAAAATAAATATTTTTTAATGGGTGGGCCCCACTTTTGTTGAAAATTCTAAAATTTTGAAAGCCGCCAGGCGGCGAATTTTTTTTTTAAAAATAATATATTTTATCATTTTAGTCTCCTTTGGCATCCTAAGTTTTTCCTATAAATAGGGTGCTTAGGTTAGAATTGAAAATCACACCAGAAATCAGAAGTTTTCTCTCTCTATAATATCGAGCGTATTTTTGTGAGTATTTAGATACTTTGAGTATTAGTATTCAGTGCAAGTTTTCTTCGGTATTATATCCGATATTCCAGTCAGAGGTACTATTCTTTTGAGGTAAGGGATGTTATTTTCTTTCATAAATGATGTTATTCTTTTCAATATCATTATACCAAAATATTGACATAGATTTTATTATGAAATTCTTACTTTTTTCGTCGGGGTTACTATTCACGTATACGACACTATTCACGTGTATGGCACTATTCACGAAAAAATTAAATTTTCTTCTATATGTCCAAGTTGTCTGTTATAGTTACTATCTTTGGTTGGATCTAAGTTTTGAGCTTTATTCTTGAATTTTGCTCCACAAAGTATTATTATAGGATATTTTTGAACTTTGATAAACCAAAATACGAATCCTTAATCTTGTCTTTTATCTCTCTGGATTCGTTATTTATGTTATTTTTCATCATCCTCAGTCCTAAAAGGTGATATAACTGAATATCTTTGGCCTGTAGAGCAAAGATGAATGATTACCTGATGAATATCTTTGGCCGTAGTGCAAAGATGACAGATGTTGAGATGAACATGACCACTGATGATACAAATGAATATCTTTGGCCTGTAGTGCAAAGATGAATATTGATTTGAGATGTATATTGATTGATGTTACAGGGATAAAATATTGATGATGGACTTTTAAATCATAGAAGATAGTAGACTTCATTCTCTACTTAACTCTTCTAATGAATTGTTATTTTCGCTGCGAACATTGATCTAAAGTTGGTTGTCCATTATATTTTATCTGATTTGTTGAAGACTAACGATAATTTATTGTCCATTATCTTAGTCATAATATTCTTTACTGGGCTAGTTGAGCTCACCCTTTTCATCTGTTGTCTTCTTCAGGAAATGAGAATGTTGCGGGGACTAGTCAGGGGACAGAGTGATGGTCCGAGTTAGAGCAGTAGTAGTCCTCACTATTTCTGATAAATAGTGTGATAATAATTGTAATGAGGACTTAGTTTGAATATTAATATTTTCTACATATTTGTATTAACACTCACAGTTGTGTGGTCGTATTTTGCACGACCGTATAATATAAAGTTTGTATTTGAATTCTGTACCATGTATTTGGCGACTCAGAATGGGTTGGGTTGACTGGACCTATTCTGGGGGTGTTACAGAAAAAATCGAACCGATACCGAAAAAACCGAACCGAAACCGAATCGAAAATACCGAAAAAACAAGAACCGGTACCGGTAGCGAATTACCGATTTCAGTATCGGTTCGGTACAAAATCGATACCGATTTTTTCGATTTTCGGTTATACCGCAATAATTAAATAATTTTTTTATATATTAAGAAATTTTTTTAAAACTAAGAAATGAGGCAAGTAAATTACATTCTTACAAATACTAATTACAATTGTTAGTCTAAGAGTATTTAACTATCATAGTTGTAGTAAATAGTATATGCTAGCAGCTGAATTGAAAGTTTATGAACTCAAATAAATAGTTTTTAAATAATTTGAATAGGCAGTTCTACTTCAAGTTATTGCTTAATGCCAATTTTCACTTCTTTTGTATAAATAAGTTACTAAAAACAAACAGCTCAGGACTTAGGCTACGTACTAGTATAATACTTATACTCCAACATATATACTCCAGCACAATACTTATACTTCTTATTTGTGGTTTTGCACAGATAAGATAACCCAATATACATCAAGTAGCATGCATGCGTTGAAAAATTTGGAATTCGGTTTTTTCGGTTTTTCGATTTTTACCGAATTCAAAATTTTCATTACAGCTACCGAAAAGTATAAAAAAACCGAAAAACCGGTACCGAAAAAATATCAACCGGTTCGGTAAAAAATCGAATTTTTTGAGCACCCCTAATGATGATTGCAGTCCAAACCTCTGTTTAATTAGAGCCTGCAATTCCCTTAGCCTCATCCTTGGTTTTGCTCTTATGGTACTCCCAAACTTGTCAACCAACCATTTAGACCTAACAATCCTAATCCTTGTTTTCCTCACACAATAATGCTTCTCATTGTATGATTTAATTTGGAACACATTCTCCCTTGGCACATAACTAGCCCATAACCTCCATGGACAGTTCTTAGCACACTTTTTTTGTATTCTTGTTTTCTCATTACAAGAAAAATATATTCCCTTTCCATAACCAACTGCATAATTCACAATAGCTTCTCTACATTGTTTAGGTCCAGTGAATGCCATATCAACTTCAAATTTTGTCTTGCTAATTGGAGTGTTAGGATTATATGCTGGCAAACTCCTTTTCACTTTCCTCTGTGGCTCATCTCCTTCCCATTCACTGTTACTACTAGATTCACCACTTGGAGGAATCTCATCATCAGAATCTTCAACATTTTCTACCCAAGGCTTCATTCCTTTTGTCCCAAACCCCAATTCAGCCTCATTATCTGAAAATGTTGGTTCAACCTCTTCAACCTCTACTACATTCTTGGTTTTTCTAGCTTTTCTAGCCTTTTCCCCGTGCTAGTGCTCTCTTGTGTACCAACCTCCACATTTGGTTCAGCCACTGTTGGATCTTTAGCCTTACATGTTGTTGATTTAGAGGAGGCATTGGACTTAGTAGTGCTTGAGGGCTCAGGCTGCTCTCTTGGGATAGGTTGAGCCCCAACTTCCTCAACTTGTAAGTCATCAGTATCAACTGGTTCTGCAGTAATGTTTACTTCACACTCGACAACCAACTCTTGTTCTTTTGTTTTTTTATTTCATTCTTTCTTTTCCTTATATTTATCAACTCCTCATTCCCATCATCATCACTAGCACCACTTAACTCCTCATCACTTTCCTCATCACTATCGTCCTCATCTGTATGCTTTGGTGCTTCCTCATCTCTGACATCAACCTCAGCAGGTGTTTCTTCATTATTCTCATGGTCATAGTATATATCCATCTTCCCAGTTTTCAGAGCTTCTTCAATTAGCAGTCTTACACTATTGTCATCATGAAGAAGTTCTAGACCATTCTTCAAAGTAAACCCTACCATTTTGAAGTACAGAGCAAAGTCTCTTTTATACCCTAGGTGTTTTACCAACTTCACCATCTTGTCAACATTCAAGTAATCTCCATCAGCCCCCTCATAAGTTTCTTTCCTTCCACCCTCATAGACATATGATCCATCCTCCTTAGTAACAAACTGACCTCCATGGTACAATTCAACATCAAAGTAGTTCATGCTGCATGAAACATAATGCACACTCATTACCAAAACCATTAACTTAATAAACAAAGAGAGATAACATTAAACATTAAGGCCATAACAGAGGCCATAATAGTAAACCACAATAATATTTGAATGGGGAAAAAGCCACTTTAAACCAAAGTTTAACTACTCAAAATCTGTGAACACAAACAATAAAACAGAGGCCAACATTTCACTTTAATCACTGTTAATAAATTGAAACCCACTTTAAACCATAATAATATTTGAATGGGGAAAACACCACTTTAAACCAAAGTTTGATTTACAATAGGACAACTTTTGTACCAAAACCCCACCACACCTTCGATTTTAACAAAAACCGAAATGAAAAGGAGTGCCATATTTAATTTATCAGACAAAGATGGGTGCAACCTAGAAAAAACTTACTTGTTTGGTAGGAGATCAAAACCCTAACTTTCTTGAAATGGTCCCCCACCTTCTTCGTCACTTACACTCGCCTGCAACCCACCTTCTTCCTCAATTTCTTCTCAGAGAAAAGTGCACTTTTGAGCCCTAGTATATTTGTTTCTCTCGTTTCTTTTTTTGTGCGTCAGTTTCAATTGTATTCCCACTTATTTCTTTATTGCTTCCTTCTCGCCCATTCCACGATAGCCTAACTGATTGGCCACTTTGCACACATCACAGTATCCACGTATTTTGTTTTTTTTTTAACAAAAGCCACGTAGGAAATTGTAACTGAGTTTTTAACGTCTGTTACGAAAATTGGATGGAATGACCTGAATTTTTATTTTTAAAAAGCACAATGGGTCAATTAAATATTTTTAAAATTGAATGGCCAATTGCTTAAACGGCAATAACCCTAGAGGATAAAGGTGTTTTTTGCCCTTTTTTAAATGTGGTACTACTGAAGAGTGAAGACAAAAAAAAGAAGAAGAAAAAGTAATCTATGTTTTAGTAGATTTTAAAAATGAATTATTTTTCTTAAATATTAAATATCTATAATTTGTTGCTCTTTTCATTTTATTTTTTAATATAAAATTATCTTTAAAACTTAATATTGAAATTTTATTAATTAGAAAAAATATTAATTTATTTTTTCTGACTAATTAAAAAAATGAACGAACAAAGGACAAAAGAAAAAAGACAAAATTGCATGCACAAATCTCTGAAATTCTTATTAATCAGTCAAATTCTTATTATCCGTCTCCCACTGTTTAGCTTGTTTCCCGCGGTACTTCTTTTGTTCCAAAATACACACTTACTTGCAGATACTTATATATTTTGACTTTTAGAACAATTTACCAAATTTTAAATTTGATACTAACTTATTTAATTTTAGTATTAAAAAAATATAAATATATATGAACTAAAAACAGCAAAAAAAAATAAATCAATTTTTAAATTTTGTAAACTGTAATAAAAAAATATGAAATTTTATACGTATTAGATGGGAAAAAATGGGTAGGTGGAGGTTGGACAATTATTCCTAAGAAGTGGCTTTATTTGGGCCCTTGTTTCCTTACTTACAGATGGGCATGTAATCCTTAGGACATCACATCACCCGCCTATACTTTTGGAAATATGAGTCGCAGCAAACAAAGTACTCCCTATTGGAATTTGTCCAAGGCCGGCAGGCCCCCTACAATTACAAAGACTCATAATTTATTTATGAGGGAAGAGAAGAGAAGAGAAGAGAAATATCGGTTCCTTTAGATAGTGGTCTTCTTTATCCCTTTAAAGTAAGGAAGCAACCCAACTATCAAGAGGAGAGAGAAATACATGAATCTTTTTCCTCCCAATACATTAATCATAAAATACAAATATTCCACCATAATCTTTTTAAAAATTCATTCAAGCAAATGTAGCATTATTATTGTTCATCAATTAAGATCCAAAATTTTAATGAAACGAGCTTACTTTCTCTCCTGCTTGGAGTTAAAATCAGTTGGTCTTCTAGAAAAGAGAGAGGTAATTCATACGTCAATAAGTGGATCAACATCATCACTCCATATTCTACTAGAGAAAAGATGCTTCCGATATCCATCTGAATTCGCTAGTGTAAACAGAGAAAAAATAGTTACCCGTTTAGCATACAATTACATCCTCCAGTAAGCATGAAAAGCACAGCCAGATGATTTGGTTGGACCCATCACATGAATATTTGGAATTTGGACCCATCACATTTATGGACCAACTCCTCCCTATGCAGATTTTCTACCTACAGGACTATTATCCTTCACATACAGAGGTTTCTTAACACCAACATCCCTAAGACGACTGACCATATCATACAGAAATTCAAAACTAAGTTTGGATTGTGCATTAAAATCCTCCCTTATATGTGGATGAATCCTGAACCACTCACCCAACATCTTGTGTGCATGAGCACGGATCATTCTCCACGGCACAGGATATTGCTCACAAAGCTTCAAATATTCTACCAATAAGTCGCCCTGATCTAGTGCTCCATCTTCATTGCTATCTTCGCCACTCGATACCCACTCATCAGTCCGAAATCCAGCAAAGAGAGCAGGATTTTCAAGCAGGGATTCTGCCGAAAGTACTCCATCAGCACCCGTCTCTTTCAAGCAGCTCTGGACATCATCCATGTGTCGTACATTCCCGTTCGCAAGGACCGGGATCCGGACAGCATTTTTAACAGCCCTAATGGCATTCCAGTTGGCCCGAATTCTTTTTCCATCTTTTTCATCTCTTGTCCGGCCGTGCACTGCTAATAGAGAGCAACCTGCATCCTCCAGCATCTTGGCATAATTTAATGTATCTTGTAAATCTGGGAAGACGCGGATTTTGCAAGATACAGGAACATTTAAATTTAATGCCAACTTTTCCACCAGAGACTTAACAAGTGGAAGATTATTCATAAGGAATGCTCCATAATTCCCCCGCCTAGCTATACGCTGCGGACACCTGCACATAAGAAAACAAATTGTTGGCTCAAAGAAAACTAATGTGATGGTATGCTCTAGCAAGAGAGGCAAAAAAGGTGAAATGATTAGCGGCATTCGCCATCTAGAGGAAAGTGACAACTGCAGGAAGCTAGCACCGACCACCATACAAAGAATTAGCAGAGGTACAGTAAGGATGAGTCTAGCATTACTTTCCTTTGCCAGCCTAGCTGGTGTTAAATTGTTAAGGCATAGAACATCAATATTAATTTCCACACAAAGGACCAGAAAACACCACAATATTAGTGTGGCATATTAAATCTCAATACAGTTTTGTATAAATAAAATAAAGGTAACTTAGTGGCTAAACAGGAATAACTTTCAATGGTATTTCTTTAAAGAGATGTACAAACGAGTCATGCATGACTAGTAGACATATACTGAAACTAAGAACACTACTAAAAAGAAGATGTTATTGCGTTTTATTCAATTCAGTTTTTGATTTCTCAAAATCCACGTAACAAAGTTTTTCAGCCCCTACAGTGATGATTTAAGAAAATAAATTATGAGAACTAGTATAGTACTCAGGATTTTTAAACTTGAAACTACATGCTGGATATAATATATGTATATGGGTGCCGGTGCGCATGTGCAGGTGTCTAACAAAAGGGTGGCATCAGTAATGTTTTGAATTTACTTGGGGCAAGAAATTCACAACGATAATATGAATCTTTATTAATACTATTTACTAAATTATGTAGATTATTATAAATATTATTATAATCAGTTATACAACAATAACATAAAAAATTAATACTTTACATCAATCAATATACATTTGGGATAAACATGTTCCTTGTTCAAAGTTTATTCACAAAATAGCAAAATGACCTTCAAATTTATTTATTTTCTTGGATAAATAGGAAATAACAACGAAATAAAAAATAAAAAGGCCTCTCAAAGGAGGCTCCCCTAAGGTCCTGAGCAATAGCTTTTGCAATCTCAAAGGAGCTCATCTAGCATCAGTATGATTTCAGAACAAGTGTCAAGCTCGGTAAGCTTATCCAGCAATGATTTCCTTTACGTGAAACGTGCACAAGCTCACAGTTTCATAAATTCACACCGATCATAGATTCACATAATAATCCACTACCAAGAAGTTAGGCAGACAAACAATATAATTTCCCTTTACTCCTAATTTGATCTTTTGCAAATGTGGAATTGTGCTTAAAGGCGGAAAAAAATAAAAATCTAATTTGAAACTACAAGTGTATGTGAAGTTGTGAACATATACGTATAATAGCTTTTGAGAAATTTGAAACTTATATATCCTGATAAATTCATATATTTATACAGACTTTCTAAAATATAGCACAAAGTAAAACTTATAAAAAGTTGGGCGGGGCAGTTGCCCCCACTTGACACGCACTAAATCCATGCTTCTATATATATGTATTTGTATGTGTATGTGTATGAATGTGTGTTTATGACGCAAATGCTAGTTACAATATGAATTCCAACGAATCAAATTTCGTTATTAGTAAAGTTGAAGTCAGCGAGGGTACTATCGAGAAGAAATTAAAACCTCGAGCTCGAGGACGTAGTTCGTATAAGTCTTAAGAAAATCGGCATGGACCTTTCTGCAACATCTTTGGCACTTATCTACTGTTAATATCTCCACCCAGGGTAAACCACAAATACCAGGCACTAGTAATGAATAAGAGATGTACATTAAAAAAAAAGTTTTCAACAGACTGGATACTTTCAACACTTAGATTGCAGAATTCGCGGTTACAAAGTAAATTTCAAGTTCAACCAAGCTTAAACTTGAGTGAAGGACAAAAACAGTTACCCAAGATTAATGTCCACATAATCACAATAAGGTGCCACTCTTTGAGCAGCTTCCAGCAAAGTATCTGGATCATTTGCACAAAATTGGACGAATAGTGGTCGATCTTCCTGCCATTGTTGTCAGAATTAAAAGGTGGAAGATGAACTTATATTATATTAAGGAAAAGAAATTAACATGCCTCCATATCACTCACTGTCAAACAATACAAAATAAAACTAAAGTATGAACTAAAACAACTGATAGAGACCACAAACCATAAGAAACTCAAATAATTAAACAAATATAAGTCATCTGGTATTCAAGCTTTAGTCAGAATGCAACAGAATATTTAGGAGAATCTAACAATTCTAATGTTGACCAATTGTCAAGTAATGGGCTACTTTAAACATGAAGGAGAGCACACGTCGACCAAGTGATACACTATTTTCTTAGTAGCTCAACAGATGAAATGATGCCATGTTACGCAACAAATGACATTTGAGAACACATTTAACAACCCGGGTAAAATCCGGGGTCCGGAACAAATGTTGGGTCAAATCCCAAGTCCGAACAAATCAAATCCATCAGAATAAAGCCTTAAATCACTGGCCCAAATCTCAATAGTATCTTCTTGAGTCATTTTAGCCCACTACAGGCTCACTATGGGTTGGGGTGTTACAAATTCCCCCACTTAAATTTTTTACGTCCCCGTCAGAACACACGGTTCACAGATCCACACATTTTTGCCTCCCTAGCCATTGTGGGATAATACCGGCTGGCTTCGTGTCCTCACCTTCGGACCTCCATCTCTCCATTGTGGTATAATACCACCAGCCTTCGTGTCCCCACATCCGACAACCCGATCGAATGATCCAACCCGAGCTTTCGATAGTCGGCTCTAATACCATATGTAACAACACGGGTCAAATCTCGAGTTCGGAACAAATCTTGGGCCAAATCCCAAGTCCGAATCGAATCAAATCCATTATAATAAGGCCTTAAACCACTGGCCCAGGTTATCTTAGCCTACCATAGGTTCACCCAAAAGATCATGACTTGAAAATACTATTGATAGTAACAGTGGCGAAGCCAGAAAATTGTAGTTATGGGGTCGAAATTATTATTAAGTTACAAATAATTTGGCGGGGGTTTGACCCCGAGCCAATTTTTTTTAATACTTTATACTTTTGGGTCACATATATATATATATATACACACTATATTACAATAAAAATATAATAAGTAATAATATATGATATCTATACACTCTATTAACGCATAATAGACTTTTTTAATCATAACTGTTTATAAGTAAATAATTCATTATTTATTTTTAAAAATAATATAAATTAGATTATTATTTAGTTTAAAATATTATAGAGAGATATACATCTATTGAGAGGATATGAGTCATATGTGGTTAAAATTTAATTGACAAAGTTATAAATTTTCAATTTGACCCCTTATAATAGAAAATTTATAAAATTTTAGTAGGGTCAATTTATATATAATACTTAAAAATTTTAAAATTTACCTTACATTATAAAACAATTTTTTTTTTCAGTGGGGGCGATTGACCCCACAAGTTAAAATGTGGCTTCGCCACTGGATAGTAACTTAACTACTTAAGTATAGACAAATATTTCCCTTATCTTTCGATATGGGACTGGGGTGTTACAACACATTTACTAGGAACTCCCATAAAATGTTTATGCCATAATCCACAGAAACAGCTGCTTGAAAAATAAGCTTTCTGATAGACATTCAATATTTTTTTTTGGAAGAACAATAATCATTTAAATAAATCAATATTAGTAAATCATTATATAAAGAATGGAAATGCATTAGATGACTAACAACACTAATGTGTATGCAGGAAACACTTAGGATTGGGCAAAAAAACATCAATTCTAACATAATAATAAACTACAAGCTTGTGTTAGAGATAGATGACTAACAAATGAGAAAGTAAAAGTAAAACGGAGACAGCAAAACAACACCATTGTATCCTTAACACTTGTGCAGAGCACAAATCACATGAAGAAGTGACAAATATGATATCAATCGAATAGCTAAAGATTATAAACACAAACAAAAAAACAAACCTTTCCTATGTGGAAGGAGCTCTGTGTATTAGCTCATCCAACAAACTCGTTTTCTTTAAAAATTATGTTCATTTACCTCCAAAACATAGTCAACATATGTTTCCAAAGCACTTACCTTTTCTTGGGTTCACCCTAAAAACCAAACCAAACCAAACCAAACCAAACCAAACAAACCACTAGCACAACAAATGAATTATTCTCTATCAATATGGCAAATCAATTCAGCTGTATAAATGAGGCAATCTATGCTGGAAGACACAAATGTTCAAGTTTATAAAGACAGAGCATAACACCAAATAACCACTCGTTACGATAAAAAATTAAACTTGGCAGCATTAAACATTGGAGTTCCAATTGAGTCAATGATATTATCGTACCTTGCAAGTGGTAAATTCTAGAGAGCGATACTTTTCATTCTCAGTAAAAATACGCGAGTGAATCATAGGGGTATAGGCAGCTTCAGCACCGTACTTGCGACATAGCAATCGAAAAGGAAGCTCTGAATTGTCCACCATTGGAGCCACTATCAACTTGGGTTCGCCCAATTTCTTCCAGTGAGCCCACGCTCTCTCAATTCTCGACTCTCCACTCAGGCACCCATTTGGAATTGGACTACCCAAAGAAGAATTTTGCTGTTGTTCATAGTTCTCGGGCGGAAATGGGGGGTTTACAGAACAACGATGGTCGCCGTCATCGAGGTTTTCTGAGAGAGTAACGGTTTGAGTAACAGTTTGAGCCATGAAAAATGGGCTGTCGTTGATTCGTGAGACGGATGGATCTTTGTGTTTGAGGAAGCGACAGAAAGTGTTGAATCTCATGAGGGGGAGGAGGCCATGGGAACGGCAACAACGCGGCCCATCGCCGCCGCCAGTACGTTTGAGTGGCAAGAAAGTTTAGGGTAGGGTTGCGATCTGTTTGGCAGGTTGTACCAAAAATTTAACATCTCAAGGCATCTTAAAATCATATAGCCATGTTTGCAAAAATATTAGATTGTTTGTCTTAATTTAACGTTATTTAAAATTATTTAATTCTTTAACAAATGATTATTAAATAATATTTGATAAAATTATGTAATAAGAGTTTATTAAAATAGATGATCTGTTTAAAATAAATACTCTTTTAAAAACATAGTTTAAATATAAAAAAATTGTCTGATAACTAATTTTTATTATATGTTTTAGTACAATATTATACTAATTTACTCTTATATCAATTTATACAAACTTATGGTAAGTATAAAAATTAAATAATTAATTCGAACAAAATTACCAACAATGTATAACTAGTAAAATATTTTAAATATAATAAAATATAATAATAATTGTGATAATTTTAGATAATTATTATAAAACATATTGATTGTGTTGCTGTTGCTGTTGCTGAGCAGTGGTGGTGAAAGGTGGTCGGTGATAGTGTGTGGTGGTGGTAAATGATAATGGTGGTGGTGGTGACGATGGAAGTGGGAGTGGTGGTGCCCATGTGGTAGTGATCAGCGACAATGGTGGTGGTGGTGATGATGGGTGGTGTAGTAAGAGAAATAAAGTTATGAATAAAATAAAATAAAATTAAAATAGTGAGGATAAAATAATCAATAGCCTCTGCAAGAAAATAAGCCAATTTTTATATTATACAAGTTAGACTTTGCACGAATAAAAGGCAAGGCCAAAAAGAGGCAATAAGAGGGTATCAAACAGACAAACACTACATTAATATGGGGTTATTAGTTTCCTAAAACTATTTGATAGCTTAAAATGAAAAAATTATTAATCTCATATTTATCGTATGATTATATAATCTCTCGTGAATTGTCTTAGGAATAAAAAGAAAATAGCCCATAGAATTATTTAAAGAACTATTAATATCTTATCATGAGATAAAATAATCTGAATTATTATTAAATTAAGACAAATAATTTAATTTTAAATTATATTTTTTTGGTAAACAAACATGACCATATTTATAGACATGGATTATTTATCCCAAAACAATCTAATTTGTTTTTTAATTGACCTCTACAAATAGTATTTAATTTTAATTAGTATTAAAAATATTATTAAGTATAAATTATTTTTTCATAAAATAAAAAAAAATTGCATCTCTGTTTTAAATTATAAAATTATTATTCAATTTAAAATCGATTTAAGACATTTTCTACTTTACTTTTTAGAGTAATTTGATATATTTTTAAACTTTAGTATTAGTTATGAAATAATAAATCTTTTAATTTAACAATATTTTATAATATTCATCAACATATTAGTTAATATTAAATAAATCTAAGTTAATTTAAAATTTAAAATTTAAAATTTAAAATTTAAAAGTATATTTGGATGGAAAAATAAACAATAATCTCATATTTAATATAAAAAATACATTCTACAAATTAATTAGGATTACAAATTAAAATAGCAACCTTTTTCATACGAACGGAATATCTATGGTGAGGATTAAGTAGTAGCTATTTGACTATTACATTATCTTGAAACTAACAATCTATAGATGATACTAGATTAATAAAATATTTCCCCTTATCATCATTCTCTCACTGTGTGTTCAATTAACAAAAATAAAATAAAATATTTTATTAAAATTTAAAAATATACATAAAAAAAGATAAGAAAAAAAAATATAGGAGAGAGGAAATTAAAGGCTGAATGACACTTATGTAATTCTAAGTTGTCACTCACTTTCAAAGTCGTCTTTAAAGTTTATTTTTCGTCACTTATGTTCTTAAAGTGATATTTTTCTGGCATTTCCGTTTCTCTTACCCGATTTAACCAAGCTCGATTCATTTTGACCAAATTTTGACCCAATCCGACTTAGTTTGACCCAACCCCAATTTGTAAAATTTTAAAATATAATAATTATTTTTAATATTTTAAAATAAAATAATGATTTTTAAAATAGTTATTTTTAATATTGTTTTAAAAATAATATTTTTATTTAATATTTAAAAATAAAATAGTTTTTAAAATTATTATTATTTTTAATATTTTAAAAGAAAATATTATTTTTTAAAACATTTTAAATAGTAATTTAATTTAATACTTTAAAATAAGATAATAATTGTTTTTAATATTTTAAAACAAAATATTAATTTTTAAATAATTAATATTTTTTATATTTAAAAAAATATAATGTTTAAAAATAATTATTATTTTAGGGAAAAATATTAAGAACTTTTATTTTTTTCACAAATGAGTAAAGTTTTTAAAAATATAGATTCAAAAAAAGTAAATTAATTTTTTTAAAATCATAAATATTTTCATGAAAATTTATACATCTTGAAAAAAAAAAATTGTTTTGTGAAAATAAAGTTTTATTTTTTTAAAATATATATTTTAGGGAAAAATATTAAGAATCTTTTATTTTTTTCACAAATGAGTAAAGTTTTTAAAAATATAGATTCAAAAAAAGTAAATTAATTTTTTTTTAAATCTTAAATATTTTCATGAAAATTTATACATCTTGAAAAAAAAAATTGTTTTGTGAAAATAAAGTTTTATTTTTTAAAATATATATTTTATAAAATTTATTCTTTTTTAAAAAAATTGAAAAAATTTCCAAATTTTGTTCCAGAAAATAATAATTATTTTTAAAACTACTTAATTTTTTTTAAAAAAAAGCTGAATTAGTTTTTTTATTTATCTTTTACTGTTTTTTTTTTTTTGTAAAAAAAATTTATATTAAGAATACATATAATAATGGTAAAAATATTCACTTTTTTTCTTCTGAAAATAAAGGTTTACATAAAAAATGAAAAAAATATAATTTTTTTAAAAATAAAGTTTTATTTTCTTATTTAAGTTTTTTAAATCTATATTTTATGAAGGTTTACTCATTTTTGAAAAAATAAATTTCTAATATTTTTTCCTTAAAATAGTAATTATTTTATAACTTTATAAAAATAATATTTCATTTTAAATATAAAAAATAATAATTATTTTAATTTTTTTTAATTAAAATATTAAATATGATTATTATTTTAATTTTTTAAAAATAATATTTTCTTTTAAAATATTAAATATAACAATTTTAAAAATAATAATGTTATTTTAAAATATTAAAAATTATTTTAAAAATAATTATTTATTTGAAAATATTAAATATAATTATTATTTTAAAATATAAAAATATTTATTTTATTTTAAAATATTAAAAATTGGGGTTGAGTCAAATTAGGTTAAATTTGATCAAAATGGGTCTGGTTGGGGTTAAATCGGTTAGGAAGAACGGAAACGCAGAGAAATGCCGTTTTAAGGACTTAAGTGACGAAAAATAAACTTTAAGAACGACTTTAAAAGTAAATGATAACTTGGATGAACAGAAGTGACATTTAGACGGAAATAAAATAGATAATATGACATGATCTTAAGAAATAATTATCACGCTCTTGTTTTATAATATAATAAATAGATATACATATAGATAGATATGAGAAAATACATAAAAATATTAGAAGTACAAATAAAAATATAATTAATTATCTAAATAATTTTCCTTAGACTCCTCATTTTTCTTTTTTGACTTTTCTCCCCCCCTACTGCAGTACTCTTTCCCCAACTTTTTTAGGGCAACTGACATGAGCCTCCCGCGGTCAAACTCCATTTGTGAATTGTGACATTGGTGTTAGAACTAGAAGAAATATAATGTCGAATTGATTTTCAAACTAATCTTAAATCCTAATACTAAATATATATATATATATATATATATATTCAAAATTAGGGTGATTCATTTAATTTTTAAAAAATAATATATCTTAAATTATATTTTAAAAATAATTTATAATTATATTGTCTAAATTCAATAAGACAATAAAATCCACGTCTAATTGTAGGATACAAAATAATTTTCGTGTTCGTCTAAAATGTCAACTCCAAGATAAGAGTGAGTTATTGTACGAAATGTTATTAAGTAATACGTCACAAGAACTTACATGGTGTTTGTGAGTCTCAAATAGGAGAAAAAAATGAACATACAGATGAGAAATTTAAAGAATAAATTAAAATTTCCGTATGTGCAATTTTTAAGAAGATTTTTTTAAAAAAGAGAGAAAAAAGCACGAATATTATATATAAATATAATTAAGAATTACTCCTAAATTTCTGGTGTGTATTCTAATTAGCATTTCATTATTTCAAATTACTTATCAATTGTCGATCATGTCTTAGTTTAGTGGGTAAGATTGAGGTACTTTGACCTTTAGGTTTGATTGATAGGCTTGTTTGTGAGTTTATTGATTTTTTCTCTAATGATATTTGATTAGTTCTTAATATTATAATAATTGTGAGACTTGTTTAGTTGATTTTTTCCTCTTCTAATGAGTAACGAGGTTTAATTGATTCTTATCTTCTTGATATTGTAATAGTAAGTATTATATTTGCGCTCTAAACTTTGAAAGAAAAATGTTGTTTAGTCATGGGCCATATGTATTTATTGTATTGGATTTTGTTTTTGTCTAATGCACTCTAGTTTAATACGTTATCTAAAATTAATAGTAATAGTCCAAAAATGAATTAAATGTTTTGAAATTTGACATTGACATTATTATTATGACTCGCAAATGATTGAAATGTTTTAAACTACATATTTTTTTAATGATAAGAAGTTAAAAAAGAAAGTTACAATAAAAATGGTAAAATAATATCCCTCACTTTCTTCTAAATTTTATTCACCCTAAATAAAAAAAACTAACTCTAATAAATATTTTTCTAATTCTAATATTATATTTAAAGCAAAAGCATAATAATGTTGTAATGACAAATTTAAAAGCCTATACAGTGATTTTTGTTGTTGTTGATATAGTTATGATTATGTCAAAAAAATAAATAAAATGGGTGAATAGAATTTGTTGCTCTTTCCTCTTACGCTCATAAATAAAAGAATAAAATTAAATATTTCCAATCATTTTCCTTCATTTATTGCATCCAAACTCACAACACAATCATGTTTGCTGGAGGTGTAGAATCATAAGTTTTTGTGGATTATGAATCATATCTCCTTTAAGTCGTAATATAAAAAGAATTACTTTAAAATAATTTATAAGTGACTTATAAATATTTATTTATTTATTTTTGAACTTAAAAATTACTCCCTCCGTCCCAAAATAACCGTTTAGTTTTGACTTTTTAAAGTTAAATTGATTATTTTTTAAAATTATTTTTTGTACTATTTTTACACAATATAGATGAAGAGGTTATAATAAAAAAAAATATATACAATTTATTACTAATACTAATTTTTATAATGTTAAAAATATATTTATATATGCTTAATTATAAATTTTAAAAATAATTAATTTAATTAAAAAAATTAAAATTGAACAATAATTTTGAGACGGAGGGAGTAATTTATATATAAAAAAATAAGTGATTGTCACGGTAAATGACTCGCGAGTATTTGGTCTCCTTGTCTGAAGATGACAATTAAGCAAATACATCCATCCATGGAATGGAGTCGTAAACTCAAAGCCATCTTTTCGACTGATGAATGAATCTACACATTTATTTATTCTTCCTCTACATCCCAACGAACACCAATTCAAACCCCTAACTTTAAAGGCACTCCTTACTCGTCACCAACACCTCCATCTCGATCTCTCTAAATTCCATAAACACAATTCTTTGTGGAACGGACGGAGGAGAGAAGAAAATGAAGCTCTCTGCGCTGCAGCAGAGCTACCTCAACCGCCGGAGCAACAGTTTCAGAGCATCTTCGCCGTTGGACTCCTCCTCCGACGGCCCCATCAAATCCACTGCCGCCGTCTTCTGGTTAGTCTTCCATGTCCTTTGCTGCCTAATCAGCCTAATTCTAGGCTTCAGATTCTCTCGTCTCGTCTTCTTCCTTCTTTTCTCCACCACCACCACCACCACCATCTACACTACAGCGCCGTTTCGCTCAGTCTTAGCTGGTCGAAGAACGATGCCTTTCTCGACTTCAGTACCAAATCACGAATCTCCAGCTAACGGAACAACCGTCCCTACTAGCGGCGTGGTGGTCGGACGGCACGGGATCTTAATACGTCCTTGGCCGCATCCGAATCCGGACGAAGTCACGAAGGCTCACAAGATAATTGAGAGAGTTCAGAGAGAACAGAGGCTTCAGTATGGAATCAAAAACCCTAGAGCTTTGATTATCATCACTCCTACTTATGTAAGGACTTTCCAGGCTCTGCATCTTACTGGATTAATGCACTCGCTGCTGAATCTTCCGTATGATCTCACGTGGATCGTCGTGGAAGCTGGCGGAACCACCAACGAGACCGCCTCGCTGCTAGCCAAGTCAGGTCTTCCGACTATGCACATTGGATTCGACGGGAAGATGCCGCTTTCTTGGGAGGATCGCCACAGGATGGAGGCTCGGATGCGAATTCGTGGATTAAGGTGAATTAGTAGTTCTAGTTTTATTGCAATTGTTACTAAATTTATTTAGCATTGTTTTTGATATATTAGTAGATTTGTAATGGAGCAGAGTTGTTAGAGACGAGAAACTAGACGGAATTGTGATGTTTGCGGATGATAGTAATATGCACAGTATAGAGCTTTTTGATGAGATCCAGAAGGTGAAGTGGATTGGTGCTGTTTCGATTGGTATTCTTGCTCATTCAGGCAACTCGGATGAAGAACTATCAGTAGTTCCGAAGAGTTTGGAGGAGCAAAAGTCGATATTGCCAATTCAAGGTCCAGCATGTAATTCGTCCGAGCAACTGGCAGGTTGGCACACATTTAATTCATTGCCATATGTGGCGAAGAGTGCGAGGTATATTGGTGATAGGGCAATTGTGCTTCCCAGGAAAATGGAATGGGCTGGATTTGTGTTGAATTCCAGGTTGCTTTGGAAAGAAGCAGAAGATAGGCCAGACTGGGTTAAGGATTTTTACACGGTTGTTGTTGGCGGAGTGGATGTCGAGAGTCCGCTGTTTCTATTGAAAGATCCTGCAGTAGTGGAGCCCCTTGGAAGTTGTGGACGCAAAGTGATGCTGTGGTGGCTTCGTGTAGAAGCTCGGGCTGACAGCAAATTCCCTGCCAGGTTAGTCCTATATCGTTACTTTTATTGTGCTTAATATTATGTCTCCTTATTGCTTGTTATCCTGTCATATGAATTTGTTTCTGTTACATTTAGAGTTTATTACGATGTTGCTTATTCTGTACTAAATGGGGCAAGCTGACCATTAAGAGGCAACTTTAGAAATTCGAACACTGCAGTTCTTCATAATACTATGATTATTGCTAACTCTTAGGTGTCATTATGTTCCCTAAGTTTTGTTGGTTTCCTCCCTGAATGATTCTGATGAGTGGCACTTTCCATTGTCTATTCATATCTTGGTGGACAACTGCCTGAAGTATCTAGCAAGAAGAACTTAAGTATTTCTGATTACCTAATATGTGTATGTCGTCACATATGGATTGTTCGGTCAGAACTCAGAATAGTTCCCAAGATGTAATTGGAGGCTTGCATCTCTTCTACTCTGCGTGTATAGTTAGAGTGATCACAAATCTATAAAATGAATGTCAGGCTATTAGTTATGATCGATATATATCTGAAATTCATATAGGGTCCTGGGTAACCAATTTTCAGAATTTGAGCCGACAACATCTATAATTTGTTGTCATCCATGCTCAAAAACAAAATCTGGTGTTTCTTTGACATATATCATGCATAAACTTCTCTGTCATAGGCTCATACCCAATGGTTATGTTATGCTGCTTGTGCAGCTCCTACTCACGCTTCTCAAATATGAGTTGCTGACCGAGATGTTGGAAAAAGTAGTCATCTTTTGTAATTCGTAGAATATTAGGATGAATTGGTGTTAGACTTTCATATCAGTCAGCTGACTGATTTGAAAGTCTAACACCAATTCATCCTAATATCTACGAATTACAAAAGATATAAACAAGTTAAGTAGCTGACTTATATGAAAGTCTAACACCAATTCATCCTAATATCTACGAATTACGAAAGATATAAACAAGTTAAGTAGCTGATTGATATGAAAGTCTAACACCAATTCATCCTAATATTCTACGAATTACAAAAGATGACTACTTTTTCCAACATCTCGGTCAGCAACTCATATTTGAGAAGCGTGAGTATTATTAATGTATTACTGTGCTCAAAATAGTATTATTAATGTTTCTGTTGTAATTCATCTTAACAATGTTTATTATCTGTCCTGGCACTGCTGCATGTGCTAGAGTTTGGCATTTTTAACAGGATGCAAGGCCCTTAGGACAACATGAGACATAGGTTTCAATTTGGCTCCTGAGCATAGTTTGGCGGTTGCAAGTCACTTTCTTAATCCTGTAGGATATTAGCTTTATTGCTTTCCAATGCTGCACATAAACATTAGATAGTACTTGTAGACTGTAGTGTAGATTTGTAGGACTAACTAATCCTTTAGTGTAGACTGTAGTGTAGATTTCTTAATCCTTTAGTGTAGATTTGGCTCCTGAGCATAGTTTGGCGGTTGCAAGTCACTTTCTTTGTCCGTTAGGATATTAGCTTTATTGCTTTCCAATGCTGCACATAAACATTAGATAGTACTTGTAGACTGTAGTGTAGATTTGTAGGACTAACTTCACCTCTAATGTGACATGTTCCCTACGAGTTATATGATGAACGGGATCAGTTGGCTAGAGACCGAGCCTATTGCTCCATTTTTATTGGTGCTTCTAACGTAGTCATGAAAATTGTTTGACTTGTATAAAAACAACTTGCTCATTAAAAATGAGGTATTTTGGGTGCTTTCAAATATATTTCATGTTTTATTACTCCAAAATGTGAGGAATTCAATGCAGACAATTTGTTAGGCAAGGTTTTTAGACTCGGACCGATTATCAAACCGAAAAAGGTACCGAGTGGATGGGTCACTGGTCCAACCAGTGGTTGAACCGTTATTGATCCAGTGACATCATTAATATGTAATAAATAATAAATAATTAAATATATTAATTATTATTATATATTATATATAATATTTTGTAAATATGTAAAATTAATTAATTTATCAAAAAAAAAAACTAAACCTATTTGTATATATTTTTCCTGCAGATTATATTTGGCCTTTTGTGTGTGTGTGAGAGAGAGAACCAAACAACATACCATAAGTATCCTTCCTTCCCTTCATACCGTAAAACCAAAACCACAATTTCCAAAGTAATTTGTTTTCTTATGAATTTATTTCTGATTAAGACATACATAGTAAATTACCTCTTAAGTAATTATCTTGAAGGGGTGAGTTTGAGTCATCAACCACTGTGATTTTGCCTGTTGATTACTCCCCTCCAAGCTCCAACCGAGTTCACACCACAAAAAAGTGGAAAAAAAAACTGTCATCCTTCACCTATTTATCGAGCGCTTCTATTGCTATTTCTATACACACACAGACACAGGCCACATAGCAAAGCAAAGCGTGTAGCATTTCTTACCCTCTTAATTTCTCTAGTCGGTTTGCAGTCTGCTTCAACTGATAACCAATTTCCACAACTTGGTGAGCCGTGAGAGAGATGATGTCGATGAGGTGAGATGAGAGAGATTTGGGCAGAGAAGAAGCGGAACAAACTGAAGGATAAACCTTAATTTTTTAATTTTTTTTATTTAAGTTGGAACTGGTCTAACTCGCGAACCAACCACCGGTTCACTGGGTTTGAGCGTGTTTTGGCCAAAAATGGGTCTCTGGTCCAAACCGGACCAAAGAGCTGACCGGTTCCGATTTTTATCGATCCGACTGCCGATCATAAATAGTACTCGTTGCACAGAAATGTTTAAGGCACTTGAGCGCTTCGCCAGGAGCTATAGAGGCAAGGTGAGGCGGCCCTAAAGTGCCTTACCCGTCATTGTGGTGAATGATTTTGACAAGGGATTTTCTGGAGTTGATGCTATAAGATGTTAAGGCTATCACATTGTCCGGAAAATTTTAGCCGCTTATCTAAGAAAGCAAGGTCCCAACTACCCTGATTCACCTTTCAAAGAATCTGAGAGGAAAATTCACAGCTGATGTATTAAGGTTTTGAAAAGTGTCAAAGAGTATGATGGGTCATGGTTATGTGAACACTCTGCATTTAGATATTGAGAAGAGCATCTATGTACCATAGTACCTAGTCTTATGTTGGTTGGGTTGTTTTCCCTACTCAGATTTATAGCATAATCTATGTTGGTGAGGACGGTGATGATGTTGAATGTGTTTACGTGTTCACTTTCCTTGTTTGCTAGATGAAAAGACTGTATAATAAATTAATCTTAGGGATACTTTTTGGCGACTTTGGTTGATGCATATTTCTCTGACTTTGGTTAATGCATATTTCTCTTTTGCCCTCTTTAGTCGGTTTTCTTTTTGTTTCTGTGCAAGGGGAATGGCCTTTTGCCTAGCCATAAGGAAAGCTGTACCCCATTGTTATTTGATATGGCTGTATTATACGTTTTAATAACTAATACATTTTAAATTTCACTGCTTACTAATGCCTGAACTTTTCATAATGATTCAGGTTTGTATCTTGAATTCTTTTAGTTGGTCGAAGTAAGTATTATCATTAAAAGATGCTTTACAGTTTTTGTATCTGAGCTTAGACTTTTATGTAAAATCAGATGAACCCATGTAGAAGCTTAGAACCTGCATACAGTTGCTATTAGTATAAATTAAACAGCATTGTTGCTCAATGCTCATTGACCTTGATTTTACTTTGCATGCTAGCTGGAGTCATATATGGTTCTAAATTGTATGAGAAGATAAATTGAACTTTTTTGCCCCTTGCAATATGCATTTTAGCTGAGGATCAATCTTCTGCTTTATTCAGGTGGATTATAGACCCTCCATTAGAGGTTACTATCCCAGCAAAACACACACCATGGCCAGACGCTCCTCCTGAATTGCCTTCTCATGAAAAAGTTATCAGCATTCAAGAGAACACTGAGAAGCGTGCAATGAAAACACGAGCAACCAGATCAAAACGCAGTTCCCGGAGCAAGAGAAAACGTGACGCATGAAGTGTTGAGACACGCATTTCTGCAAGCCATACCAGTGAGAAGTAGAAATTTCCAATTACCCCAAGGTATCTTTGAACTGTATGCTGTGTGCTCTGTATAATTTGCAAATTTGAGTGAGCCACCAAAATGAAAAAATTGAAGTTGAATCCAATATGCTCGCCAAGTAAATAGAAGGCATTTCTTACAATGGGTCAGTTGATACCTGCATTTTAGTTTTTCATTCCGCCACCTGATTTTCCAAAATTCTTTCTTCAACTTTGGTTTTGGTTCATCCATTCATCCAGTTCCTGTGTTACTACTGAATGGCAGGACACTTGATCTGACCTTCAAGTTTTATACATAATTCTCGGAATAGAAATCATAGATTTATGTTTAGCTGTTATTACTTAGAGAAACAGTACATGTCTGTAATGAGAGGTTCTTCATTTGTTGGACAAGAATGCGTCGATTATTAAATTTTATGACAATTTGTTATTATATCAATATATTATTTTATGACGGAATCAAGTTAGCTTTTAATGATCAGCGCTTCCCTCATTAGTTTGTTGGTGTACAGATATAAAAACTCTACGTGGATATGAGTGTATTTAAATTTTATTTATTTATATTTGCGTGCATTGTAAAACACGCTTTTAAGGCTCGCGCACGCGTCTGATCTTTCATACCTTAATCCTAAACTATCTTACTCTTCTGTAGCAGCAATAACTCTCCGAGCGGGACGAAGGGGAGTTGTTGATGCATATGTTCTATAAGGCTCAATAAGACTCGTTTATCGGCTCTATAAATAAATAAAATTTAAATATACTTCAGTCCAATTTTTATATCCCATAGAAGGACCATGTCAGTCGCTCACTTATAACATTAGGTCCACGAGGTGACACCCGCTGACATATTTCCCTGTAGAACGTGGGTCACCAATGCTATCCCTGTCCCACAGATATTGACACAATTGGTCTTTAATTCCGTTATAAAATTCTAGTATTGGAGAAACGAAATGAGCGAAGGGAGGGTTCGGTGTGACACTTCAATTTTTCTAATTTTGTACTCCTATGTATATTCACAGACATTAAGCAGTAATAATATGCCACTTATTCCAAAAAATTAGTCCTATTTGGTAAATATATTTGCAAATACCCAGGGAATATTTTAGTTTTATGTAAACTAAAAGTAGCAAGTTGTTAATATAGTAGTGGTGTGATACCACAATGAAATTATGATGCCTAACATTCAAGAATATATTTTAGTTTCATGTATACTCTTAATAATAATAAGTTGTTAGTTTAGTAGTATTGATTGATATCATAATGAAATTATGAAGACATACTTGAAGATGATGTGTTATCTTAGGGTACTCTTCTTTACGTGCAAATTCTGAGAAATTAAAGGATATTACAGTCTATTTTACAAATTTAACTGAAACTCTTAACTACTCTAGTAACAAATGCTCCGATACGAGAATATCTAAGCAAGGACTGATGTGCTTGGGCGGTACCTCCTCCAAGCTAAATGCTCAGTTCTTGCACGGGAAAGCTGGCAGAAGAGAACCGAGAGGATAAAAACACATTCTAGGAAAAGTTCGCTTTATAGCACGTCTTCAAAAAGGTTGTGCCTGATTAGATACAAATGTATGTGATTCTTGAAAGGAGAAATAGCTGAAACTACCTGTACTTTCAATCTCTGGGAACAAGGCTTTCACTGTCTGTTGCAGGTGCCCGCTTTTTGTCCTGACGCTGAAAAGATATGAAATTATTAAAATTGAATTTGTGAAGCCACAAATTAATTCGGGTAGAAAACATGCAACTTATTCTATCATATAATTAAGAAAGCTGGGTAAATTATTACCCGTTTCCCGAAGGAAAATGGAACATATTTGTATTTGATCATGTGTAGAATCTGCTTCCTCATGGTAAGAGTGAACAGTACAATCCAGTAAAAAAGGAGTATAGGCCAAAACACAGGCACATCAAACACGCTGAAGAATGTCAGGAAAAAAGCAATGCAAAAAGCTTTTGTCATGTTGTACCTGTAACCAGAAAATGAAGGAATTTCATTGTTGAAGTGTAACAATGTACAGATTTTCAAATGGTTTGACAAATCTTAAAGCATGAACATATGACAGATGGATCTTAACATATGGAATGCTAAAGAGCATAATAAACCCAAAAATAGAGTTAGAAATCTTATCCCAGCAAATGCGACAGCTTAACTCTCGACTGGTCAATATAAATCTCGAGAGTAGATGGTTGATTGCCGCCTCCTTGTTCTGGAGGCTCTTCGGCCCGGGAGGGGCTTTTGCTATTGTAACCCTTTCTCTCGGTGTATGTGAAGAAGAGTGATGTTTTGTTCAGAAAACTGCCCAGCAGTTAAAAACATGAAGGCAACCAGTAACAAGCTTAACTACAAGTCAAACACCCAAAAAACATCCCTCAAAACAACCAGATAGCTCAAACACTCTTCAGGGCACCAACAAAAAGCCATCCACTTATGCAAGACAGGCTGCTCTACAAATAAAAGCATTAATTCATAAGGATCCAACCTTTTAACTTCAAGAAGTGGGTGGGTAAAATGACAGAGGCATTAACGAATAACTTGAAGGTTGTATCATTGCTTTCAATTCCTACTTGGACCCAAGTTTTGCAATAATATATCAAATATGTACGAGGGACCAAAAGGTTCGGTCTCAGAAACTTTTAACTAGTGAACTCAACCTCCTCACCCACAAAAGAATGCATAATCCATCCTTATGACAAGATTCGACCACAAGAAAATACAAGGATGTAGCTTTTTCAATACCAATGTAGCCTTCTTTTAGACTCTACACTCAATCCAAATCATATCACATTCCCATGAACTCCAACAAGCAACAAAGGCACCATCTAAAAAAAACATAGAACAGAAATAAACTAATTGATAAATCTACTGTTTCCTCTACCCTCTAGCGACTAGTATATAAAGATCAAATAGGAAAAAGTTACCCCTCCTCAGTATATTAACTGTTAATGCAAAATGGTTATAAAAGTCAACAGTCAAAAGAAACTACCATTTGCAAAAAAAATATTTACTCATCTCCTCCAAACCCAATAGAATGAGCTCGTTTGTGACTCGCTACTCATAGTCTCCAACTTCAGTAATTAACAAATTGGAATCACAGATGGATCAAACTCTTGCGTATTGATCTCTTACTACTACTACCATTCCTCCTATATTCTTATTGATTACAATTTTGTACAACTGCCATGTATGCCTCTTCACAAAGCACATCCCACGCCAGATGTCATGCCAAAGGTAATTCACTAATTCTTAAAATCATTTCAGCGTATAAGCAAAATGTGTTCTCTAACTTATAAGAACTCCTTCCCATCCATCCCCTCAAGTCCTGATAATACCACAATCTTACCCCTTTCAGAAGTGGAATTCTCCATTCCATCTCTTATTTTCCGCCGCCATCATCTCCCATGACAAATATCCTCTTTTACAAAAATTCTAGAAGTTATCCATAGTAGACTAAGCTAGAAGTTATCCTATTTAGAAACCCATATTGTACACTCAAAAGCATCATTGTCAATGAATTCTTTGTGCAATTACATTTATCTGCATAATGGACACTTCTTTGTTCTTAAATGCCCTCGAATTGGACCTTTTGCCAGACAATTCCCCCCCCCCCCCAAAACAATTTCTACCCAAAGATATTTACACTCATATGATAAAATTAATTAGTTCTAAGTAACAATCAATAAGAAGAGAGAGAAAAGCGCACCAGAACTTGAACTCTGGGAGACGGCGAACGAAAGGGCGGAACTCGTCGGAAGCCCGTGTGGGAAGGGTGGAGCCATCAGAAAGGTTTTGCAACTCCGGGTCAACCTGAGGGGAGAGGAACCCGATAAGGAGATTAATGATGTAGATGCCGACCCCGTAGGAGACGACGTAGAACCCTTGGACAAAGTACACGCGTACGATGTAGACGATCGCTATAGAGAGGCAAGCGATCCAACGGTAGAGCACGTACGGGGTTGACTTGTCAAGGTAGTTTTGGTACTGTTGAGACACGGCGAAGCTCCAGCGCGTAGCGGCTACTGCTGGAGTAGTGGTGGTTATTGAGATTTCGTCGACGGCGGCGGTGGCTGCTCCGGCTTCCATACTACTACTTGGCTGCTGTACAGGAATTTTTCCCTCATACAACTCTCTTCTTTCTCCGTCTCTCCTAATGGAGTAATAAATTTCTGTCGGTACTAAAAAAGGGTAGTAATTTGAGTCAAGTAGACCGGTTCGCTGAACCGGGTTCAGTTGGACTAGGTGAAATAAAGAAAATTACTTCTCGATTTCATATTCGAAGACAATCCATTAAACTATCAATTTTTAATCATCAAATCCACATTAGTCCCATTTGAGAAAATGAAACTCGAAGAATATCATCATATGAGGAAAGGTAATAGCCGCAATACTTGATAACTACAAAATCATCGCTAAGGCTAAGGCTACAGCAAGCATTAATCGAGTAAATAGTGGTTTACAACCATTACAAAAAGATCTTACAAAATTGGGCAACTGGGCCCTACAACTCACCAGAAAAATAACGAGTTGAAATGATAAAAAGTTCAAGTGCAAAACCATTGTACATAAATATCATTAACCAAAATTGAAACAATTGCATGAATTGTTGCCCAAAAATATATCACTGACGTGCCTTGCCAATAATACGGCATGATACCCAGATTGAGTACATCAAGCCATTGTCCCACCTATCAGATCTGTCCTAGTTTAGCAGCACATTCACTATCCATCAACTAGCAATTTGTCCATGAAACTCCAAGCTACCAAGTATTTTCTTACTCCATGTTCCGTTGGGCTAGCTTCGAAGAAATTAGTGGATTTTGCGTGCTTCCGGAAGGGTAGACGAGCACTCTCTGTGCTTCATGAAGCATGAATATGCATTGCATGCCAAAACTTATCATCTTATAATTCAAGAAACACCTCTTTGTTTCCTTGCGAGACCAACAATGATTTTATTTAATTTGGAGATTTCCTGGTCTCTAAGGCTAAGTTGTAGTTTCAATCTTTCAATCTCTTCCAGGTGATCATCGCACAATTTTGAGCCTGCCTGAGTTTGGTCCAGGCCTCCAATTGTCTGGCCTAATTTCAACTTCTTAGCTTCAACTGGAGTCTCATCTTCTTGAGACCTCTTCTTTGACGCAGTTTGACCAAGTTGATCATCACGAGTCATTTTACATACATATAGACTACCAGTTACACCCGAATTGAGTTTGAATGAAATCAGCTTCTGAGGTCTACCAGATGAGTCCTGACCAAAAAAAGGCAAATGAAATAAATTTGATGCTAAATAAAGACAAGAAAGAAATAGAAAACAGTTATGATCTCAACGCTTCTATTTATACTCGTACAAAATTGATTGAAATGTGGGATAACAATTTAGAAATCCCTAAGAATATAAAGTTATAGGAGGAGGAGGTCTCTCCACTTATCTGTTCTTTAGTTTTTTTTTGTTTTTGTTTTTTTTGGGGGTGGGGGTTGGGGGGGGGGGGGGGGGGTGGGGGGGATTTGGGGCAAAGGTACAAAGGTTTTGCGGATATTAGTTGTTAATACTTTTAGAGGGACAATTTTGCTAATCATACCTGCTCTTGTTTGCCATCAAGGTCTTGAAATGCTTCATTTGCCTGTTGTTGATTCCCAAAGATAGCAAGCACTGAATACTTCGCACCTCCTGCTTTTTTATTAGACTGCCAGCAGATTGTTTACCGAATAAGCAATTACATAAATGGATACAGAGCATTTAGATCTATCAAGTACAGTTTAAGGATGGCCATGAAGACTTGGTGAAGGTAGTCCTACCTCAACAGAGTTCAAGGGTGCCATAATATCCTACTAAAATTCTTTTCTTTTTGTTTTCATTTTGTGAAGTAGAGAAAGGAGAGGGGGTAATAGACTTGTTTTAGCTGTTTGGGTAAGGTAGATTTGCTTTATCTTTTTACCCAGATCACAAATTGCATATCAGGAAAAATTAAAAAATCTGAGTCTTTCCAGTCTAAACTCACTGCAGTACTGGATGGATAAAATAAAGTTGGTTTTTATGGGTTGGCTACTTGGCTGGAATAGGGCCATATCCAAGTTATGGATCATTCATCTTTTATGCATGCTAAAAAATTAGACATACTATAGTTAAGTTGAAAATAAGGTTGTTATAAGATTTGCCAGCTATCTGCTCATATTTTCCACAGAGAGACTATTCCGAACATGACCAACAAAGTCCAGAATAATATGATCTCTACCTTTGCACGATTCTAGATTGTAGAGTTCAATGATTACAAATATCAATAACTTCTTACTTAATGGTTATGCTTAGCCCACTTGCTGGAATCCATCCCCTCCCTTGTTCCCAAAAAGAAGAAGAGAGATTACTACATTCCTTGTTGAATTTATTTTTGAAAAAAAAAATCAAGGTTTGCATAGAAAACAGTTTGACATAATTTCTTTTAATAACATATTTGAGTCGTAAAAGTTTATTTATGGCCCACTTTAGTTGCTCAAGAAACAAAACTTTGAATGCTTCTTAATTTGGTGGGGGTCAAGTAGGAGTACATTAAAAATATAATTTTAAATCTGCAACTTAATATGCATGCAAAAGTAAGTGTAAAGGGAGACGGACGGAGAAGTACTTTTTTTAGAGCCGAGGGGTATAAATCCGAACTCCCTCAAACAAATAAAATACGGAAACAACGTTTGCATGTATCATCACATGCAAAGTCCTAATATTGAAGCAACAGGGGGGGGGGGTAAATTGGTAATGAACGTTCCTAACCTTCATTTCAATAATAAAGTCTCCAGCAATAATTTTATGCAATTCTTCTTTAGGCAAACTGATAGGTATCCGGTGGACGAGTAACTTTGTCATTTCTTTTTCAGGCACCTGAAATTTAAAACATATGATGAAATAACAATACAACAATGGCAAAATCAAAGATAGTTACAATAAAAAATTTCAAGCTTACATCTTTTTGAAAAAATGCTACAACGTTGTCAACCCCACCCTCTATATAGGCAAGAACAAGTTTCATTGCAGCAGATGCATCATCTAGACAATTGTGTGGAGCACCCTTTTTCCGAAGTTCAAATCCCAACACAGCCTGTCATAACAAAACAAAATCAAATTAATACAATGAAACTTTCTAGAGTATGCAAAAGATATATTAACAAGAATAAAGTCCCAACAAACAAGAAAGGATTTCTTAAGGGAACATATTGAATTCTTTGAATTATTCTGATAAGACCAAAAGATTATATCAACAAATACATGATAGATGTAACATACGAAAGAAAATAATATATTTTGCAGGCACGGTTACAAAAATAATAAGCCTCAAGTTTCAAGGGACAAGTAACTCTCTCGGCATGTCAAGCATGCCAAAAGTGTTAAGGGACTTGATGCATTTAAAAATCAAGACGTCCCAAAACTCAATTATGTGTACACTAAAGACTTGCCTTACACAGGTCATTCAGTGAAGGTCTTCTGAAATTAGATCCATCCGCATATTTGAAGACAAGGGATGTATCAATTACTCTTGCATGATCTAACTTGAGTGCTGTAAATGTAAAAATAAAAGGCAAAACAACAAAATAACAAATAATTCATTAATATGTTGGTAAATCTCAACACAAAGCTTATAAGAAAAATAAAGCTAGAATTGTTGAAACAAATTTAAGTAAACCAAGTGCACGTGAGGATTACTCAAAGGCAACTGTTACTAGATACTAAAATAAATGAAATAAAAACTACGAATGGTTAATATATTATTTATTAGGTCAAACTGACATAGTGTACCTTGCAAATCATTGTTCAAACTGTGGCCAACTAATATAGTTCCATCCCTTAAGAGGTTCTTCAAGGATTTCTACAAATAGCACCAGAAAGTCAGAAGCGTACAATAGGATATGAATCACATACAACTAAGAACCAGCCACATAGTACCTGTACATATATCAATGAACAAGTCTCTCCGTCTAAATCTTCTGAAGAGATACCAGTTATCTCAGTTCTGTAATCTGCAACTGCTTTATTGGGGTTAACAAGTTTATCGAGTTTGACCTGAACGGATCAAAACCCAGACATGATGTACATCAAATTAAGAAGAAAACATTGCAAAATTAGGATGTGCTAACAGTGATCTGTGATGGGTGATTGGTTCATATTGCAAAGAAAATTAAAGCAGTTTCAAATACCTCTAAATTGCGATCCACAACGCAAACCCTCACTAAAGCTTCAGTACCATCTTCACAGAGAACCATCTCACAGTCAACAGAGACCATAGCAGTTGATCTCATTGCCTTGGATTTTTTATTTCTCTTTGTAACCAACCACCCCTGCTCCAACATTTCAGGAAGTTAACAAGCCAGATCTATAAATAAAAATATATAAGAACTACCACACAAAAAACAGTAAAGTAGTAATGTAAGAAACTTAATGAAAAATATTCTTTTCAAATACAATACATGCAGAAATCTGCACTAGCACCAGCCTTCTAACTTGAAAAGGATTTAGAATTGACAGCAAACCTCCTCATGCGATGGAAACGAATAATTTGATGGATACTGATGGTGTTCAAGAGTTAAGCGGACAAGCTTCTGCACTAGCACAAAAGAAATTTCATAAGGATTTAAAGTTCATGTAAACAATTAAGAAGAACAAAGCTTAGCATATCATTGAATAGAAACAGCACCAGCCATCTAACTTGAAATAATATGCAATCAACCTAATAAAAATATATAAGGGCTTTATCAATTTTTAAATAAACTTTGCATCATGTGAAGATAATTGAAGATTTTTGTTTGCCTAATTATTTATTCAATTTAATGTCATTTAAGATATTAGCTATTAGAACTGAACATGGAGGAATACGTCACTCCTTTTACAAAATGGTCTAATGAGTATCAAGTTTTTAGATTATATATAAGAAAGAGGTCCATCACCCTTAAAAACATGTGATATGTTATTCTTTGGGAGTGGGAATGTAAGTGATCTGCTTTAACATTGCGATAAAGGAAAAGTCGATCCAAATGTTCCAATCCAAGAGATAAAAGTGTTGTAGAGTTGCAACCTAGTAAATCAAGTTAGTAAGCTTTAACAGACATAGAGTTGAAACAGAGAAAAAATAGTTGAACAAAAACGGATGCATTTAACATATCCAGGAATGAAGATTGAGGCTCTTTGGGAGGACTTATTTAAAAATGACTTTTGAGTTATGAAACAAAATTTAAAATAACTGATAAATCAAATAAAATGTGACAATTATCATAAATAAGAGCAATATTGACTCTACATAAGTGGCAAAGTGGATATCAAGAAAACCATTAAGTAAGAGATTTATGTATAGTTCAAGTGTAACAATTTTCACAAATATAAAATGTCAAAAAACATCTTTTCCCACATTAACTTTTCTCTCCTATTTTCACTTCCACAAAACAACATTTACATATACATAGTTCCATCACGTTTACATATATTGTTAGAAACCAAACCTGTTCTGGGGATTCAATATCAGTTGATTTCTTCTGGAAATTCTCCACAGCATCGCGGTTAACATGACATTCCATCACTTTTTCAAAATACTGCAAATGCAGAGGGAAGATATTGTTATCATCTTGATGTAATGGTAAATTTTATAAGTGTGAAGATTTTATTTGTGAGGTAAGCCGTAAGCCCCTTCAGCTGTAACATAGTTTACCTTCAAGTCATTCTCTTGGCTAAATGTCTTCAGAAAAGCCAGCAGAACATCAGTGGACCTCTTTGAAGGATCACTCAAGCTAGCACCAAATTTCTTATCATACGAACTCAAGAAATCCTTCCACCCACCTTTACTACCTTCCATTCCCCGTTTCTGAGCCAACTTCACAAGTTCAACTAGAACCTAATAAAGTTTAGGTGCAACGGTTTATCTATGAGAACAAACACCTATACACATCCACAACTAAGTCTAAAATAAATTCTCCAAACTACATATTAGGTGTGTTCAAGGGCATTATCTAGATCTTTTGAAGTTGATTAAATCACGTAATATTATTGACATTAACCAAAAAGGTAGCTGAACTGAAAATCTTAGAATCTATTTAGCATAAAGCAAGTAAAAAGTGAGAAAAGACTTTCCCTATCAATTGCATTTCACACATACGAATTGAGATTACAGTTTGACACTCTAGCTGTTTAGGCAATCAATAGGTAGACATACACGAATATATATATATAGAGAGAGAGAGAGGGGGTTACATCTTTCCCCGCAGCTTCGAGTCTCTCATCCATTGTGTATGCCGGCGGCAAGTTGCTATCGCTGTGGTGTCTTTGACAGACAGCGTTTGGAGATGGAAAAACAGGGAAGACGGGATTAGGGTTTGTAGTTTGTGCCTAAACTGTTTGGTGTTTTGAGTTCAAAATAAATGGGCCGGTCAGGTTTGTTGATATAGCGGGCTTATTACGGTGACAGGTCCGACTCAAATTTTAGTCATTTTACCATATTGGCCGTGCCTAAGCTTTCGGTCCTTCAACACGTTATCCCTTGTATTTGCACATTTATATTAGGAAATATAACTTTTATTTATTTTACAACCACATTATACCATGTACATTTAACATTTTTTGAGCCGTGGAAAATATGAATAATTGGGAGAGAAAGGAGAATGAGTACGTACCATAATAAAACAGATGAAAAAACATTAAGAATGGTTGCGATTAAGGCATGTTTTAATTAAGCATCTCACATTTTATTAAAAGTGATTTTATTTTATCAAAGGTATTTTTGAGATATGAAAATTATACTAATAAACATTTTAGACGACTATGCCATTAATAAAATGATATGAATCATCACACCATAATTATTAAGAGCATATTTGTTCAAATGAAATGGTTTGTCCTGTCATCAATATTTCACTTTCTTAATTAATACCAACACTTTAAATTTTTCATCATTTTATTAATGACATTTTTTAATTTATAAGCCTTTAATTTGCCCTAGGCAAGTTAGGCAAAAGGCTTTCGTAATATTCAGTTTCTAGGCAACTTTCTTCTATATAACATTTTTTATATTCTCAAAAATAGAAAGATATAAAATCTGGCAGATTTTATAACTTTTAATTGCTACTAGCATTTCTGCGTAAAAGAGTTGAAGTTTGTGAATTGTGATAGTTGATATTGTACCAACACTATTATTGTAAAGTCATGCTACTACTATCACATACTATGTAATTTATTGTTGACATGACTCACTTAACTCAACAACAAATCATATACTGTCACTTCGCAGAATGTGACAGTTATATCACCATATTTATGTGATAGTAGCATTATTCATTATTGTAAGCCAATTTGCACACTGCATACTGATCTCTGCCTGCCTTGGGGAAGGGATTTAATTAGGATAGTTATATCACATAATACTAGTATCAATTCTTCTTATCTTCTTATATCTTCTTCTTCTTCTATATAAAGGCATCGAGACCGATTCTTTTAATTTGAGAAACGGGTGAATTAACTCACTTAATTTGAAAATCAGTGCCTTCCCGAGTGAACTCAATTAGTTTGAAATCCAGGTGAGGAAAGTCGATTATAATTTAAATCCATCGATCAGATCACTTCTCATCCCTTCAATTCTCTCAAATCTCTTCTCCTCCCCCATGTCTCCCTATTTCGTCCACCTTAATTTCTTTTTTTGTAGAATCAATTAGACTCAACAATGGCGGCAGTAAGAACCTCCTCACATAAACAAATTTCTCAGTCTGCTTCTTCTTCTTCAAGTTCGAGGAATATTAAGAGTTAACTCGGTTAATTTTTTTGGAATTGTTATAATCAATTGATCGGCTCTTACTCTTCCGTTTCTCTTCATCTCTTTTTAGATTTCTCATCCGTCGATTTTTCTCTTATCCTCACTCAATTATCTTACTACTGTTTAGCTCTACGGGAATGAGTATATAGCAAATGAAGATTCTCTTTCTACTGCGAAGAAAAATAACTCACTACCCGTTTTTTCTCCTCAAAGTTTCTCTCTCTAAATCATCTACATAATCGGGTAAGTCTTCCCCCCCCCCCTCTACTTTTACGTGTTTAATTATGTATTTTAATTTGTATAAAGCCCTACTCAATGAAATATAACTGTTAAGATCTGATATCTGTGGACGGATAATTATACTGAGATTATATTCTTATGTGATTTTTTTATGTTTGATTGTGTGTTTGAATAAGCAATGAATGAGATTAAGTTTAATTGAGTGGATATTGTGTTTTATGATTTTTTTGGGCTTTTAAGTGATGTTGAAACGAAGAAGAAAAATCCATGGAGTGAACAGAGAGAAAACAATGACAATTTTATGGTGTTTTAGTGGAAGTAATAATAGAATCCCAAATCAATTGCACCACTTTGGCGCGTTATTTGTGTTACTTCGGCGAGTTCCCATGGGCAATACTTCGACGTGTTATTTCTGTTACTTTGGCGAGTCCCTATGGCTGATTTTGGCACTATTTCTGAACTACAGATTCCCAATTCGTTGGGAATTTGGAAAACCAAATAATGGACGGGCATCATCATGGCTTTGGGGTGTCAGAGTTCCTTTGTTGAACAGAACAGTAAGTCTCCCATTAATGTTTTGTAAATTTTGCAATTATTTTTATATATAGGGGTTGATTAAATTGCATTCCAGGTTATGATTTTTGTTTAGTTATGGATTTAGTAATTGCCCGTGTTGAATAGTTTGATTGACCTTGAGTTGACTGTTTATAATAGTGCACATTACATGTTTGGTGAAATGCAAAAAAAAGAGATATATGTTGTCATCACATTCCCCAAGCAACACCTGGCCTGTGCGATCAATCAAACCGAGCCTACAATACTTTCCTGCTTTCGTCCATTGGTCTAATGTCTATTGGAGCTGGTGGTATTAGGCCATGTTCATTAGCATTTGATGCTAATCAGACTGGAGTGTAGGACCCAAAGAAAGGGTACTAATGGTTTGATGACGACCACATGTTGTGGAAATGATAGAAGAGCATGATAATTATCTTGGACCTGGTAGTGTACTGGTATGTTTTCGATGTTATTCATGTAATCTAGATATATAAGCATCAATTTCTGTAAATGCCTTGAAATGCTTGGATCTTTTAGGATTGAAGTCTGCTTTCTCCCCTATTATGAGACAAGATGTTTTTGTTGATTCTCTTTCCATCAAGTTTTGAGGTTTTTTGAGGAGTCTCAGTATTAATGACATCATCATTATTATGTAAAAAAGACATGTATGAATTATACTAACCCTCTAAGAATCTCAGCGAATAAATGTGTAGGAGGTGTTGTCAGATGTGCAAATGGATGATAGAAACAAGGCAAGGAACATTAATGGTCACGACAAGGTAAAAAATATTCGGGTGTTCCACAGGGTACTTTCCGACTCGGTGTGGTTAGAAGTTAGAACTATGTATCTCCTTCCTTTTGTTTCTCAGTATTTTATTCATATTTTGTTTCTGAGTATTTTCTTCATATTTTGTTGAGAAAATTCATGTTCATCTATGTGCTATAGATTGGAAACCCCATGGACTTTGACAGTCTGAAAGAAACCATAACAAATATTCAAAATTCTTCCAAGAAAGGTGAAGATATTCCCTTTTCCATTGTTGTGATATCTGATAAAGAGTGGCTACTTGGAGGTAAATAAATGTGATGCTTCATTTTGATTAAGGCAACATATAAGTAAGCCATTAATGCCTACTCTTCAATCTAATAAGATGTATGCAGGCTAAGAAATATGATGAACCACTTCATTTTGTTATTATGGGTGCTTATGATGTCCACTTTCTAAAGAAACTGAATGATGTGTGGATATACACCAACAACTTTTAAGGAGGTAATTGGTTATCTTCCTCTCTTTTCAAGCTTGAGGGGTTTGGTTTCTCTATGATATGGAAATTTTATAATTCGTGCAAGTTATCTAGGGCAGATATAGGGTGTATATTGATGGCAAAGATGCTTCTCCTGATAAATTTCAACAGCGCCTAGATTCGTTGAAAGCTATAGGAGACCTCATTTTTTTAGGTATGTCTTCAATTCCCGTTATTAAACTTAAAAGGGTTTAGCGTGTGGTCATGTTCAAAAGCTTCTCTCACACCCTATGACTTGATGTGGATATAAAGAGCTTACTGCACAATCAACAGCATCTGAACATGCTAGAAAATACTTTGGTAAGCTGCAACAGGTAAAAATATCATAATGTGATTTTGGGGACATTAAGTGTCATTCCCCAAGCAGTATATTGAAGATGTTTCAAATTGGAGACTCTTAAAGACACTTTTGATGTAGCAGTGCAGGCTGTTATTAACAAAGTTACCAAGTTGAGAAGAGACGTCCAGGAACAAAACTTCATGTGCCCAGTAATTTAAAAATTGAAATCAACAATAGATTGGAGGTGAGTCCTTATTTCATACTTCTCTATCTATCATCATTATATCTACAAACACAAAATTCTAATATATGCATAGAGCTACAAATAAAAATTTGGTACTGTTTCAGTCTTATGCCAGATGAAAGATTTATAGAATGAATTTTGGGAGTTAAGTTCCAGTTTATCATTCATATGAATTATACGTGTTCTGGTGAACACCTTTTCTCAGATATTTCCTCAAATCCAGCTTTAAGAGAAAAAGAAGCTACAGTCCACGCATGCTGAAGTATATATATTTAGTACCTTAGTTTATAACTTTATATTTATGATTGTTACATGTTTTGTTGTTCTAAAACTCATTCTTTCACAAAATATAGTGGGATGGTGTTATGGGTAGTTTAGATTCAAAGTGTTATGAATTCAGATTACTTGAATCACATTGAACTTTGAGAACTTTGAAAAAAACTATACATTCTTAAAGAACTATTTTGCATGTCTTAGGTATGTTAAGTCAAATTTGAGGAGTAATAATTAATATCATTTCAATTGTTTTATTGCATGATAATTTTGAACCTCTTCTAGGAGTCTTTTTAGTAAATGTTTATGCGATGAAAATGTTCCCTTAAAATGTTGTGTATGTTGTCCGTTTATAGTCAGGACTCGAACCATTCAGGCATTCTGACACAGTACAAAGCTGTTCCCTACGCAAGGCAAAGTCTGGGAAATGGTTCAACTCAGAGCATCATCACTGATACATGCACGTAGGAATATTTTTATTTTTAACTCACAGGAACATTTGTTAAATGCAGATGACAGAAAAGAGTGAAGAACATGTGTAAAGCCCAAAATAAACCTCTCAATAATATACTCAAGCATTCTCATTCATTGCTCAGATGACAGATTTTTTGGCTTCTGCTCATTCCACTTCTATTCCATTCAATTTGAAAGATGGTACAAGTCCAACCAAAGAAACAAGGAAATGAAGGTACTATGTAGTATGTAGACTGTAGTGGATTTCCAACAATCAGGGGCGGACTTATTGAGGGGCAACATAGGCATTTGCCTATGCTCAATTTTTTTTTATATAGGTAATTAAGTAGGGGCAATTGGGCAAATATGTAACTTAAGGGGGCAATTTTTTTTTTATCTGATAACCATCTCATTTCCTTGCTTCAGTTGCTTAGTTGCTCCGAAACCCAGATTCAACAGTGAACAGTCCCACCTTCTTCATCTTCATGTCCGACGCTACTGTTTGGTGTAAGTAATACTGTAATTTGTTCTCTCCTCCCTGTCTTTATAAACATATATTTATTTATTTCATTATTTGCATTCTCATTTCTCTGTTCCTCTTTTCTAGTGAATCTATGAATGAATTGAGATTTGAGAAGGAAATTGAATTAGAAATTAAATTGAGCTGATTGTTATTATTTACTTAAATTTCCTACTTTTCACATGTAATTTGCCATAGTATAAAACTAGGATAACCCCTTCGGCCTTCAGTGAACTTATTTGGTCCCCAAAATATTTTTTCTTGGTCGTTCAACTTTTTAATTCTTCCCAACATTAAACAAGTTTCAAGCTTCAACTTAAACAGTTTAACATTATATCTTATGTGGATTTTCCTAGTGTCTGAACTCTGAATTCTGATTAGTTTGTAAAATTCAAGTTTAATTAATTGATTCATTATTTTGTTTATATAATATTTATTGCAGACTATTCTCTTGTTATTAGTGCATCTGGTTACTCGTTTCTTATATTTTGAAATTAATTCATGATTTTATTTGAATATATAAAGTAAATTTGGTTTGAGGCTTTGAACATTTGTGGAATCATTCAAATTGAAGCATGACAACTAACCGAAGTAAGTTTCTAAATTGTATCTAAATGTTTTTTATTTTAAAATTCTTTTTTTAGTTTGGATTATGAATATTTATTTGTTGTATATTATGGAATTCTATTTATGGTGCTTAAAATAATTGCTTGTTTGGGGTTGTTGTATTCTTGTGTTTTGATTGATTTAGGCATTCATGACATGTGGTCAAAATTCAATCGTTCCAATAATGAATCATCAACATCACACTCCATTCGAGTCGATGACACTACTCAAAATCTCTCAAATGAAACACATATCGAAGAACCATCTCAAAATATTAATTTGCAATCCTAAGTTGAATTCAATTCAGAAGAGGAACTTGTTGCGGATCTAGGACTAAGACCATCGATAATGGAATATGATGCTAACAAGAGAGAGAGAGTATTTGCCGAGGATATTTGCTTAAGGGACCTCATCAACTAATGCTTTCCAAATTCCCTCAAACTGTTATTTATGGAGGGAAACGTAGATTTAATCCCGAATGGTACAAAAAGTATGCCAGTTGGTTGGAATATAGTGAAAAGGAAGATGCAGTATTTTGCTTACATTGTTATCTATATAAAGGCTGATATTGGTGGACATGGGGGTGGGAATACATTTGTCGGCAAGGGATTTAATAATTGGAGGAAGACAGAATACTTATCTGAGCATGTTGGAAAGTCACCCAATAGTATTCATAGACGATGCATGCTAGCATGTCAAGATTTGAGAAACCGAAAACAACATATAGATATCAAACTTGCCAATATATCTGACCAAGAAAAAAAATTTTACAAGCTTCGTTTGCTCTCATCTATTAAATGTGTTCGGTTTCTTTTAAGTGAAGGGTTGCCTTTCCGTGGCCATGATGAATCAGATGCTTCAAAAAGGCGAGGTTTATTTCTTTCTATTCTAAAGTTTTTATCCGAGAACAATGACGAAGTGAATAAAGTCGTGTTGAAAAACGCTCCAGGAAATCACAAATTGACAGCACCTTCAATCCAAAAAGACATTTGTAGTGCTGCTGCATTTTTGACCACAAAAGCTATAGTTGCAGAGATCGGGGATAATTTTTTCTCTTTGTTAGTTGACGAGGCTCGTGATTCATCAATTAAAGAACAAATGGTTGTTGCTTTACGTTATGTGAACAAACATGGGTGCGTTATTGAGTGTTTTCTTGGCATTGTTCATGTTGCCAATACATGTGCTCAAACACTTAAAGAGGCTATTGAGTCACTTTTTACAACACATGGATTGAGCATGTCACGTGTACGTGGGCAAGGATATGACGGAGCTAGTAACATGCGAGGGGAATTCAATGGTCTCAAAAGTTTGATTTTGTCAAAGAATAAGTCTGCTTTTTATGTTCATTGTTTCGCTCATCAGCTTCAATTGACACTTGTAGCTGTTGCAAAAAAACATAAGAAGCTTAAATCTTTCTTTGATTATCTTGCAATTTTGGCAAATGTTGTTGGAGCTTCTTGCAAGCGTAAAGAAGTTCTTCGAGTGAAGCACATAGAAAGAATAATTCAAGGAATTGCTTCTGGTGAAATCAAGATCGGGCGTGGGTTGAATCAAGAAGCGACCTTGAAGCGGCCCGGAGACACGCGATGGAGCTCACATTATGACACAATTCTTAGTGTTATTAACTTGTTTTCTGAAACAATTGAAGTGCTTAAGATAGTAGAAGATGATGCATCGGGGGATAAAAGTACAGAAACATGTACTTTGTTGCATTTCATGCGAGATTTTGAGTTTGTATTCTTGTTGCATTTAATGAAAAAAGTTTTAGGAATCACGAATACCTTGTCATAAGCATTACAAAAGAAAGACCAAAATCTCGTAAATGCAATGACTTTAGTTACTGTCTCAAAGCAACGATTACAAAGCATGAGAGATTCGGGTTGGGAGAGTTTGTTGGCAGAAACTACTGAATTTTGTAATGTGCATGGGATAGTCGTTCGAGAAATGGAAGTTATCTTTTTGGTTCAAGGGAGATCACGTCGGGGTGAAAAGGTTACCAATCTTCATCACTTTCAGGTTGAGTTACTCTATACAGTGATAGATAGTCAACTTCAAGAATTGAATGATCGATTTGACAATGTTAATACAGAGTTGCTCTCATGTATGGCGTGTCTTGATCCAAGTAACTCGTTCTCAGCATTTGACAAGGTACGGTTGATTCAATTTTCAAAGTTTTACCCGTTGGAATTTCAAGATATAGATCTTTGGGGGATTGATGATGAACTTGAAACTTACATTGCAGATGTAGTAAGACCCCAACTTTTATGAATAAAGATTTAATTTTCTTTATATATTATTTCAAAACAGTAAGGTGTTGTTTTGATAAATATGAAAGTTATGGGTGAAATGTGCAAACATTTTTAAAATGAGCAAGTGGTTATAAATTATTCTGGTTGTCGGGGAATATTCGTTTGGTCGTGGAATATTCTTGTTGTCGGAGAATATTCGTACGACGGCGCAGTTATTTGTGGGCCCCCACAACGGAATAATTGTCGGATATAGAAAGCGACAGAAATAACTTTTTTACAAGATAACGGCGTAGTTGTTACCGTTAGTACTGTTGAAATACCCGATGGTTAAAATACAGTGATACGCGGTGTTGCATAGTAGCACACGGTATTGCACAGTATTTTGAATTATTGAGTCTTACGTGAGAAGTCATTACTCAATTATTGTTACAGTAATTACTGTTCAATATTTTATATTATTGACTCAATAATTGCTACGTTGATATTTTATATTATTGACTCAATAATTGCTGCATTGATATTTTATTGACTCAATAATTGCTACGTTGCTATTTTTTATGATTGATTCAATAATGGCTATAGTTGATATTTTGTAGTATTGATTCAATAATTGTCGTTGCACAGTATTTCACGTTATCAACTCAATAATTCATATTATTTGAATAATATTATTAGATAGCATTATTGACAATGTCTAAGAAAGTTATGTCTAGGAGGTGTTATTTAATTGCGCGCCAGTAAGGAGAAGTCCTTATCGGAAGGCCCCCTCTTTCATGGGAACGACCTGGTTGTTAATATTGTAGTTCTATAATATTATTTGTGAATAATTAATTATTGATTTATATGATAAGAAAATATTTATTTTGTGGATATTAAAGAAGGAATTGGCGCTGGTGAGTTTTTATCAATATTTTGGTGTGAGAAATCATCTGTTTTTGGATTTCGGATAATTTATGTTTGGAATTTGGAAAAACTTTCTTCTGCAAAGTTGTAGAGAATTTAATTTCCTATGAAAGAACATAGAATTTGTATTTTTCTGACAAAGGGGCTATTTGTTATGAATTATTGAAGTTTCAGAAAATATAATTTTTTTTTTGGGCGGGCCCCACTTTTGTTGGAAATTTTTTTAGCCGCCAGGCGGCGGAAATTTTGAAAAAATATATTATTTTATTATTTTAGTCTCCTTTGGCATCCTAAGTTTTTTCTATAAATAGGGTGCTTAGGTTAGAATTGAAAATCACACCAGAATCATAAGTTTTCTCTCTCTATAATATCGAGCGTATTTTTGTGAGTATTTCAATACTTTGAGTGTTGCTATTCAGTGCAAGTTTCCTTCGATATTATATCCGATATTTCAGTCAGAGGTACTATCTTTTTGAGGTAAGGGATGTTATTTTTTTTCGTAAATGATAGTTATTCTTTTCAATATCATTATACAGAAATATTGTAATGGATTTTATGTTGAAATTCTTACTTTTTCCGTCGGGGTTACCATTCACGTATACGGCACATTCACGTATACGGCACTATCCAAGTTTTGAGCTCTATTCTTGAATTTTGCTCCATAATTGATTATTACGAGGTATTTTTGCATTGGATATACTAAAATACGAATCCTTAGTCTTTGTCTTTTATCTCACTGGATTCGTTTTTTTAAATATTTTTCATCATTCTCAGTCCTAAAAGGTGATGTAACTGAATATCTTTGGCCTGTAGAGCAAAGATGAATGATTACTTGATGAATATCTTTGGCCTGTAGAGCAAAGATGAATGATTATCTGATGAATATCTTTGGCCTGTAGTGCAAAGATGACAGGTGTTGAGATGAATATGACCACTGATGATACAAATGAATATCTTTGGCCTGTAGTGCAAAGATGAATATTTGGTTCGAGATGTATATTGATTGATGTTACAGGGATAAAATATTGATGATGGACTTTTAAATCATAGAAGATAGTAGACTTGATTTTCTGCTTAACTCTTCTAATGAATTGTTATTTCCGCTGCGAATATTGATCTAAGATTGGTTGTCCATTATATTTTATCTGATTTATTGAAGGCTAACGATAATTTATTTTCCATTATCTTAGTCATAATATTCTTTACTGAGCTAGTTGAGCTCACCCTTTTCATCTGTTGTCCTCTTCAGGAAATGAGAATGTTGCGGGAACTAGTCGGGGGACAGAGTGATGGTCCGAGTTAGAGCAGTAGTAGTCCTCACTATTTCTGATAAATAGTGTGATAATAATTGTAATGAGGACTTAGTTTGAATCTTAATATTTTCTACATATTTGTATTGACACTCACAGCTGTGTGGTCGTATTTTGCACGACCGTATGATATAAAGTTTGTATTTGAATTCTGTACCATGTATTTGGCGACTCAGAATGGGTTGGGTTGAATGGACCTATTCTGGGGGCGTCATAGTTGGTATCATAGCTTAGGGATATGATCTCTGGCGGAGATCGGGGAATAGAACTAGGAGGGGAGAGACGAGTAAATCCTTCGCTAGTGTGTCCTACCTAAGCTTATGTGGTATTTAATTGGTCAGTCGGAGCATAGGGTTATTATGTGAGATGTTATTTGTTTAATTAACCCTTGTTTTATGGCAGTATTTGAGAATGACAGCTGAGAATGTTAACAACGAAGTGAATGAGACCGTGGCGACACCTTTAATCGTTAACCGGGAGAACGTGCAACAAGAAGGCAATGTTCATTCTGAAAATAACGCTGGTCAGACGATAAACGATGAGATGTTTAGAAGTTTTTTGCAGTTTATGCAAAATCAGACGAGGGAGACTCGTGTGCAACATACAGGTGGAGATAATAACAACACACGAGCTGTCACTGCTAAGCAGTTCAAAGAATTGGGACCACCAGAGTTTCTGGGAAAGCCAGATCCGATAAAGGCGGAGACGTGGATTAAACAAATTACCAAGATATTTGATGTCTTGGGATGCACGGAGGAACAGAAGGTTCCATTCGCCACGTTTATGTTCCGTGGAGAGGCAGATTACTGGTGGGAATCCGTGAAGCGTACCCAGCCTGCCGCACTCCAGATGTCTTGGGAAGCGTTCCAGAAACTGTTCAATGACAAGTACTTTCCTGAAAGTATTCGTCATATGAAGGAAGTAGAGTTTATTAGACTTGAACAAAATAACATGACGATATCCCAGTACGAGGCTAAGTTCGCGGAGCTGTCCAGGTTTGCACCTCATTTGGTGGAGAATGAGGAACGTATGACGCGGATGTTTCTAAGAGGTTTGAAACCCGAAATACGTCAATACCTCATTTCTCATAAATTTTCTTTATATTCGGATGTAGTAAACAGGGCCCAGTTATTAGAACGAGATAATGATTATGTTCAACCGAGGGACCACAACCAAGGTCGTACCGGTGGCAGCAGTCATCGGAGCAATGACAACCAGCGAGGAGGAAAGTATGACAGAAGCGGTAACCACTCCGGTGGTTATCGTGGCCATGATAGTAGAAGAAGCGAATCGGGGGGAGATTTCAAGAAGAGAAGGTACAACAATGAGAACGTGAAGACGTCGACATCAGCACCAGCATCAACTGTTTCGAGGGGAGGAGAACGACCACCGGTCGTATGCTTTAAATGCGGAAAAGAGGGACATATCAGCCCAAATTGCCCACAACAGTTCAAAGAATGCTATAACTGTGGAAAAGAAGGACATATAGCTCGAGATTGTCCTGTTGCGAAACCAAGTTCAGCGGGGGTGGTGATTCCAAAGGCGGTTGCAGACAAGTCAAAGTCGGTGATTCCTGGAAGAGCGTTTGTCGTGACAGCCCAAAACGCGAGGAATCCACACGAGGTGATTACGGGTAAGCTGATCATAAACTCTTGCGAAGTTTACACCTTGTTAGATACCTGTGCTACCCATTCCTTTATTTCACCTGCTTGTGCTCAACGTTTGAACTTGACTTCTGATAAATTAGACTTTGACTTATTTGTTAAAACTCCGTTAGGAGAAACCTTTGTTACATCTACAGTTTACAAATCTTGTTTGATTCAGATTGGTACCCTTACCTTACCTGTTGATCTTATATCTTTGAAAATACTTGCATTTGACGTGATTTTAGGAATTGACTGGTTAACCACTTACCATGCCAAAATTGATTATTTTCGTAAGGTTGTTAGTTTTCATATTCCTAATCAACCTGTTGTACGAATTCAAACCACCAAACCACTAAAATCAGTCAATATCATTTCAAATCCCAAGGCTATTCGTTTATTGAAAAACGGATGTCAAGCTTTCTTAGCTCATGTCACTGATCTAAACCAGAATACATCAGATTTGATTAATATTTCCGTTGTTAATGAGTTCCCTGATGTATTTCCCGAAGAACTTCCCGGTCTACCCCCAGAACGTGAAGTTGAATTCTTTATTGACCTTGAGCCCGGTACAAAGCCCATTTCTAAAACCCCATATCGAATGGCTCCTATTGAACTTCAGGAGTTAAAGATCCAATTACAAGAGTTGTTAGACATCGGTTTTATTCGTCCTAGTACGTCTCCTTGGGGTGCTCCTGTTTTATTCGTAAAGAAGAAAGACGGGAGTATGCAATTTTATATTGACTATCGGGAGTTGAACCATGTCACCATTAAGAATAGGTATCCGTTACCTCGTATTAATGACCTGTTCGACCAGTTGCAAGGAGCGCAATTCTTTTCAAAGATCGATCTTCGTTCTGGATATCATCAGTTGAAGATTAAAACTGAGGATATTCCAAAGACTGCTTTCAGAACACGGTACGGGCATTATGAGTTCTTAGTCATGTCTTTTGGATTGACTAATGCTCCTGCTGCTTTCATGGACATGATGAACCGTGTATTTAAGGAGTATTTAGATCAATTCGTTGTTGTCTTTATTGATGACATTCTCATCTATTCTAAAAGCCGTGAAGATCATGAACACCATTTGAAGTTGGTACTTCAAAAGCTTCGTGAGAACAAGCTATATGCTAAGCTGAAGAAATGCGAGTTTTGGCTTGAAGAAGTAGCATTCCTTGGGCACGTGGTATCGAAACGTGGAGTATCTGTGGACCCGGCGAAGATTGAAGCAATACAAAGCTGGGAGCAACCTAAGTCGGTGACCGAAGTACGAAGCTTTCTGGGCTTAGCTGGTTATTATCGGAGGTTCGTAGAGGGATTTTCTCAAATCACTACTCCATTAACTCAGTTGACTCGGAAAGATACAAAATTCGTTTGGAGCGAGGAATGCGAGAAGAGCTTCCAAGAGCTCAAGAGGAAACTTATTTCGGCACCTGTTCTGACAATACCATCTGGTTCGGATGGATTTATTATTTACAGCGATGCTTCGGGCAAAGGGTTAGGATGTGTTCTCATGCAACATGGGAAAGTCATAGCCTATGCCTCGCGACAACTCAAAGAATATGAGAGGAATTATCCTACTCATGATCTAGAGTTGGCAGCAGTCGTATTCGCGTTGAAGATCTGGAGACATTACTTGTACAGAGAGAAAGTGGAGATTTATACGGATCATAAGAGCCTTAAATATTTCTTCACTCAAAAGGAACTCAACATGCGGCAACGACGTTGGCTTGAGTTGTTGAAAGATTACGATCATACCATCCTGGAAAAGCGAACGTGGTAGCTGACGCGTTGAGTAGAAGATCATATGTGGGAACGAGTGCGATGATGTCAAGTATACGCGTAGAACCAGCTTTGATTGATAAAGTTAAAGCTGCTCAAGCTACGGATGCGGAACTGATGAAGATGAAGAAGAAGGTGCAAGAAGGTGCAATTCCAGAAGCAAGAATCGATGAAGAGGGAATACTTCGAGTCAACTCCAGACTTTGTGTTCCTAACGATTTTGACTTGAAGTATAGAATCATGATGGAGGCACACAACACACCGTTTGCAATCCATCCTGGGAGTACTAAAATGTATCGTGATCTTCGACATACATTTTGGTGGGGCAATATGAAGAGAGAGATCGCGGAGTTCATCTCGAGATGTTTAACTTGTCAACGTGTAAAGGCGGAGCATCAAGTGCCGAAGGGTCCATTGCAACCACTGGAGATTCCGAAATGGAAGTGGGAACACATTACGATGGATTTCGTTACGGGTCTTCCCAAGGTTTCTCAAGGCTTAGATGCGATTTGGGTTATTGTTGATAGATTAACCAAGTCTGCTCATTTCTTGCCGATACGAGAGACTTATTCCCTTGAACGTCTTGCTCATATGTACGTGAATGAGATTGTGAGATTGCATGGCATGCCAGTATCCATAGTTTCGGATCGTGACCCCAGATTTACTTCACGATTTTGGATCAGTTTGCAGAAAGCTATGGGTACGGATTTACGATTCAGTTCGGCTTATCATCCTCAAACAGACGGACAATCGAAAAGGACTATCCAAACTCTTGAAGATCTATTGAGACTCTGTGTTCTAGACTTCAAAGGGAGTTGGGATAAGTACTTACCATTGGTGGAATTCTCCTACAACAACAGTTATCAGGCAAGTATAGGCGTAGCTCCATTCGAAGCGTTGTATGGGAGAAAGTGTCGCTCTCCAGTATGTTGGAATGAGGTGGGTGAAACAACATTGTTGGGACCGGAGTTAGTACGTATGACTACAGAAAAGATCCAAATGATTCGACAACGTATACAAACAGCACAAGATCGACAAAAGAGTTATGCGGATCTTCATCGAAAAGACGTGGAATTTAATGTTGGAGACCATGTGTTATTACGTGTTGCTCCGTGGAAAGGAGTTACAAGGTTTGGGAAGAGAGGAAATCTCAACCCACGATTCATTGGTCCATTTGAGATTCTTGACCGAATAGGAAATGTGGCTTATAGACTCGCTTTACCTCCAAGCATGTCTCGTGTTCATAACGTTTTTCACATATCCGTTTTACGTAAATATGTGAAGGATCCAAACCGCATTATTGAGTTAGAACCAGACGAGATAGCTGAAGATTTAACGTACGAGGAGGTACCTGTCAAGATCTTGGATAGGAAGGAGCATGTCCTACGCTCGAAAATTATACCTCAAGTTAAAGTTTTGTGGAGAAACCATGCGATTGAGGAAATGACGTGGGAATTGGAGTCGGAAATGAAAGCGAGGTATCCTCACCTTTTCGACATACCAGGTACGTACGTCAATTTCGAGGACGAAATTTCATAAGGAGGGGAGGTTGTAAGACCCCAACTTTTATGAATAAAGATTTAATTTTCTTTATATATTATTTCAAAACAGTAAGGTGTTGTTTTGATAAATATGAAAGTTATGGGTGAAATGTGCAAATATTTTTAAAATGAGCAAGTGGTTATAAATTATTCTGGTTGTCGGGGAATATTCGTTTGGTCGTGGAATATTCTTGTTGTCGGAGAATATTCGTACGACGGCGCAGTTATTTGTGGGCCCCCACAACGGAATAACTGTCGGATATAGAAAGCGACAGAAATAACTTTTTTACAAGATAACGGCGTAGTTGTTACCGTTAGTACTGTTGAAATACCCGGTGGTTAAAATACAGTGATACGCGGTGTTGCATAGTAGCACACGATATTGCACAGTATTTTGAATTATTGAGTCTTACGTGAGAAGCCATTACTCAATTATTGTTACAGTAATTACTGTTCAATATTTTATATTATTGACTCAATAATTGCTACGTTGATGTTTTATATTATTGACTCAATAATTGCTGCATTGATATTTTATTGACTCAATAATTGCTACGTTGCTATTTTTTATGATTGATTCAATAATGGCTACAGTTGATATTTTGTAGTATTGATTCAATAATTGTCGTTGCACAGTATTTCACGTTATCAACTCAATAATTCATATATTTGAATAATATTATTAGATAGCATTATTGACAATGTCTAAGGAAGTTCTGTCTAGGAGGGGTTATTTAATTGCGCGCCAGTAAGGAGAAGTCCTTATCGGAAGGCCCCCTCTTTCCTGGGAACGACCTGGTTGTTAATATTGTAGTTCTATAATATTATTTGTGAATAATTAATTATTGATTTATATGATAAGAAAATATTTATTTTGTGGATATTAAAGAAGGAATTGGCGCTGGTGAGTTTTTATCAATATTTTGGTGTGAGAAATCATCTGTTTTTGGATTTCGGATAATTTATGTTTGGAATTTGAAAAAACTTTCTTCTGCAAAGTTGTAGAGAATTAAATTTCCTATGAAAGGACATAGAATTTGTATTTTTCTGACAAAGAGGATATTTGTTATGAATTATTGAAGTTTCAGGAAAATATATTATTTTTTTTTGGGCGGGCCCCACTTTTGTTGGAAATTTTTTTAGCCGCCAGGCGGCGAAAATTTTGAAAAAATATATTATTTTATTATTTTAGTCTCCTTTGGCATCCTAAGTTTTTTCTATAAATAGGGTACTTAGGTTAGAATTGAAAATCACACCAGAATCATAAGTTTTCTCTCTCTATAATATCGAGCGTATTTTTGTGAGTATTTCAATACTTTGAGTGTTGCTATTCAGTGCAAGTTTCTTTCGATATTATATCCGATATTCCAGTCAGAGGTACTATCTTTTTGAGATAAGGGATGTTATTTTTTTTCGTAAATGATGTTATTCTTTTCAATATCATTATACAGAAATATTGTCATGGATTTTATGTTGAAATTCTTACTTTTTCCGTCGGGGTTACTATTCACGTATACGGCACTATTCACGGAAAAAATAAATTTTCTTCTATTTGTCCAAATTGCTTGTTAAGGTTATTATCTTTGATTGTATCCAAGTTTTGAGCTCTATTCTTGAATTTTGCTCCATAATTGATTATTACGAGGTGTTTTTGCATTGGATATACTAAAATACGAATCCTTAGTCTTTGTCTTTTATCTCACTGGATTCGTTTTTTTAAATATTTTTCATCATTCTCAGTCCTAAAAGGTGATGTAACTGAATATCTTTGGCCTGTAGAGCAAAGATGAATGATTACTTGATGAATATCTTTGGCCTGTAGAGCAAAGATGAATGATTACCTGATGAAAATCTTTGGCCGTAGTGCAAAGATGACAGGTGTTGAGATGAATATGACCACTGATGATACAAATGAATATCTTTGGCCTGTAGTGCAAAGATGAATATTTGATTCGAGATGTATATTGATTGATGTTACAGGGATAAAATATTGATGATGGACTTTTAAATCATAGAAGATAGTAGACTTGAGTTTCTGCTTAACTCTTCTAATGAATTGTTATTTCCGCTGCGAATATTGATCTAAGATTGGTTGTCCATTATATTTTATCTGATTTATTGAAGGCTAACGATAATTTATTTTCTATTATCTTAGTCATAATATTCTTTACTGAGCTAGTTGAGCTCACCCTTTTCATCTGTTGTCCTCTTCAGGAAATGAGAATGTTGCGGGAACTAGTCGGGGGACAGAGTGATGGTCCGAGTTAGAGCAGTAGTAGTCCTCACTATTTCTGATAAATAGTGTGATAATAATTGTAATGAGGACTTAGTTTGAATCTTAATATTTTTTACATATTTGTATTGACACTCACAGCTGTGTGGTCGTATTTTGCACGACCGTATGATATAAAGTTTGTATTTGAATTCTGTACCATGTATTTGGCGACTCAGAATGGGTTGGGTTGAATGGACCTATTCTGGGGGCGTCACAGCAGATATGAAAAATGATCTTGAATTTTCTAATGTGAAAGGGATTGGTGAACTTGCTCAAAAGTTGGTTAAGAATAAAAAGTCTGATGTGTATCCTCGGGTTTATTTGTTGTTGAAATTAGCTTTGACTTTGCCAGTTGCTACTGCCATGGTGGAAAGGATATTTTCAGCAATGAATATTATTAAAACCACTCTCCGAAACCAAATGGGCGATAAATGGTTAAGTGATTGTTTGGTTCCTTATATTGAAAATGATGTATTTGAAACTATTGATAATGAAGCTATCTTAGAACATTTTCAAGCTATGGGGTCTAGGAAGATAGTATTGTAATGTGTAAACATTATTATGATTAATGAATATTATGATTAGTTTAAATTTTCTTTATTTAACTTTAACAAAATAAGTAATTAAAATTCGCCCCTGCTGTGAAAAATTCCTGGATCCGCCCCTGCCAACAATACAGGAATCTACAAAGAATGACCAGAGAATTGAATTTCTTTTCTTTTAGCTCTATACTTTTCATTCTGTGGAGAGGTTTCAACTTTCAACTTTCTTTACACCACTTTTTTGGTGGGTGTATTAGTACATTCCAAACAAAGCAAAGTCATACAAACGTAACAAAATGGATTCCCTATTATATAAATTTAGATTTAACTTAAGTATGTGGACTAAAGGGTTGTGTGATATTTCTTACATTCTGATCAATTTGATATATCTTCTTTGAAAAAAAAGAAGTAATTTCAAGTCCACGTACTTAAGTATGTGTATCATTTAAACATTGTGATATTATGATATTAGATTGATAATTATTTTTGGTTGTCATCATAATAATAATTAAAGTTGTATCATTTATATGGTTTTGATATTGACTGAACTCATTTATATGGTTTTGATATCTCTCATTAATTCTTTTCTCTAATATTGACTGAACTCTTTACTCCAGTTTTTTTTTGACATAAATGTTGGATAAAGTATTAAATTCATTATTAAAACTAATCCGTGCATTGCAGGGGCTAGCAACTAGTTATATATAATTACGGCGAAAAAATAAATATATAAAACACAAGCCAAATCATAATAAATAACCCAAGCAGAAAGCTATGCACATGGGAAATAAAGTCTGAAGAATCACCCAACACAGGATATTTTAATTTTGAGTTTGAATACGTTTTAAATTAATTTTTAAAAATTAAAAAATTATCTTATAATAATTTAAAACGGACATGATATTATCTAGACCAAAATTCTCTATATTCACAATTTCCCTAAATATAGTCCATAGATCATAATTTATGTATTCATCTTCGTATTTAGATTTGAACTATGTAATGTATCTAATCAATACTTATATATATATATATATGCTTTTTCAAAACCATAGATTAACTGGTTCAAATTCAATGGTACAACCAATAAAAAGGTCCTTTAATTAATAATTAATTTTCTTATTATTTGAAACACTTCTTTCTTTTCTCAAACCATCTATATGTCCAAATACAGGCCCTTAACCTCAACGTATTTTATAGCAACACAACGGAGTAATTATTATATCCTAAACGACTGAACTATATATTTTCAATTGAATATTTGGACAAAGGATCTTAATGCATATATATATATATATTCTCTTATTTCTAATTATTGAAAATATGCCAAAAGAAACCAGCAACAGAAGTTATCCACTTCTTTTAAAGGGTTCTGATGGGGTTGTGTTATATGGATAACACAAAAATTAAGTGGATTATTATTAAGTAAAATTGAGTTTGTTTTTTTGGAATAAGAATAGGGAATCATCAAATTAAAAAAAAAATACTAGAGTGGAGGTAATATATCTTCTAATCCCAAATTAAAACTCGAAATTTTGGATAGTGGTGTATTACATTTACACCTGCATGCGTCTCCGGCTAACAAACTTGTTTTTGGACTGGGGATATAATAAATTCAATTACCATCATATTTGACCAAACAGCTAAAATTAAAATTAATAAGAGAAATGAGTAAGATTTTATTTCACACTTCTTTTGTAAGATATTATTTCCACATAAATGAGAAATGAGTCACAATTGTCAAAAAATAAATATAAACATTTTAAAATTGAATCTCATGATTAGTATAAATTGACAGTGTCTTTAAATTTATCTCTCTCTCTCTCTCGCATGAATAGTGAGTGAAAATCATCTCCATGTGAGAGAGACTTGTGTGTAAATATTATTTTAACATTGGAAATATCAGTTTTCTTCATTTATCTCTGGTTCAATTCTAGATTGCATGATTTCATCTCTCTCTCTCTCTCTCTCTCTCTCTCTCTCTCTCTCTCTCTCTCTCTCTCTCTCTCTCTCTCTCTCTCTCTCTCTCTCTCTCTCTCTCTCTCTCTCGTTAGTTGTTAGTTCTGTTGTGAGGTTTGTCTTGCGGATAATATTAAGAAGCTAATTCTTTAGTGGGCTGCATATTGGACCAGTGCTTTCACTCCTAACCTAACATGGAACTCACATTGGGCCAAGGAGATTTATATATGATTTTTTGTGTACTTTTTTTTAAACCATATTTTGGGAATACAATATAATTTCATAATCGTACATTATCAGTATTACAATATCAATAATCAATCAAACCTCATAGAGAAGGAAGAAACAAAATCTCAGTATCTCAGTCTTAACCACTAGGTTAAGACCTCATTGGCATTTTTTATGTACTTTGTATTTAATCGAGCGTTTAAACGTATTTACACGGGTCAAATTATGTTTAAATCATGCTCGAGTAGATGCTCCTTTACAACCCTAAATCACATTTTGAGTTGTAAAAATGCCAACTCAAGGAATTGGCAACGGCCCAAATTAATAAACTAGAAAAATAACTTAAAAAGTAATTTAGTAACTGGCATCTTATCCACAATCCATCTTACAGTGGGCTCATGTGCCTCTTATTTACATACTGATTCTTGTAGTGGTGTAGCCCAAGTTTCAATTACACAACCTAAGTTTATTATTTATTTATTATTCTAATTTCTTTTGGTATTGTTAAGATTTAATTTTGAGAGCAAGGATTTGGAGAGGCATTTAGTTGAGAAAAGATATAGGTAGCATAAGATTCTGTGGTCAAACAAATATATAGAGAGTAGCGAAGAGCATAAGGCTGAAAAGGAGAGGAGTAGTTCTGAGAAGTGAGAACAGAATCGCATAACAACAGCACAGTTATATATAAATTCGTTACCTTTATTGGTAAAAAGTTAATTTAGCTAACTAGCAGCTTGTGATGCTGCTGGACATATATATATATATATACATGATTCAGATCTTAAGCTCATTCTTTATCTAACATATCTTGCTCACCCCCCTTTAGCGACGGACCGGGCGACAGTTCGGTCTATCGCTGTATATACAACCGTCGTCTTAGCTTTTAGCGACGAACAACATATAGCAACGGACAACATATATACGACGGTTGTATATATAGCAACAGACTGAATCGTCGTCCGGTCCGTCACTAAAGGGGGTAAACAAGATATGTTAGATAAAAGGTGAGCTTAAGATTCGGACCATATATATATATATATATATATATATAGGATAAGGCTCTTAAACGGACTGTTCGTAAACGAACAATCCTTTTGCGTACATCATTTTTCTACTTATCCTACATAATTGAGATAGTACATAATTGGGCCCACTTATTCAATTTAAAAGTGTAAGCAAAAGGATTGTTCGTTTACGAACAGTCCGTTTAAGAGCCTTATTGTATATATATATATGTGTGTGTGTGTGTGTGTGTGGTACGAATATAATTCAGAAATTACATTCATATTTCTTTCCGAATATTTGTAAAGTATATTTGTTGTTTTCAAAAGTTTAATGAATTCAATTTAATTTTACAAATGGACTTTAATAAGTCCAAGTGTATTTCTAATTTTCAAACAAATTGAGTGTATATGAAACAAAGAAAATTGTACTCGTGATAAGAAAAGTAAGAAAATGTCGTCATATGGTATTTGGCCAAGTGGTATGACTCGCCTCATGGTCTTCATGAGGTCGAGGGCTTGATATTTGATTGCAGCAAAGAGGGTGTATATATATATGTTGCAACTTTTCATGGCTTTTGTTGATAACCATGCACGAGCAGTCGAGCACTGTGTCAGTATGGAATCCGGTTACTTAATGAAGTTTGACACACAGAGAGAAATCACTCTCAGCCTGTGTGTCGATATATTGGTAAATTGATCAAAGTTAATTTCATACTAACTACCCCCACTAATATATATAGGTCAAAATATGTGGAAAAAATCCAGCTTTGTTCACCATATCTCTCTCTCTCTCTCTCTCTCTCACACACACACACACACACACACACACACACATATATATATATATATATATAGGACAAGGCTATGGAACGAACAGTTCGTTTACGAACATATGTAGGGTCCAGTGTTGATAGTTGTTGATTGGCCCAATTATGTACCATCATATATTCGTAATTAGTATTAAATATTCTCATCCAATCAACAACCTTCAATACTGGGCCCTACATATGTTCGTAAACGAACTGTTCGTTCTAGAGCCTTATCCTATATATATATATATATATATATATATATATATATATATATTTCTGGAAAAAAGTTGCCACATTTTTGGTTGACATAATTTGTAGTAATTAATTATTTTTAGGCTTCTCTCCTCTTCATGCTTTAGACATTTAGCTAGCGTTCTTGTGACGCCCCCAAATCCACGTTCCTTCGAAATCTCGAATTCGGTGCAGTCACGATACTACTATCGTCAAACTATTACATCTTTTAATCATTAGTAAAAGAATACAACTTTGTTTATTACAATTTAGAATATAAATTCTATTCATATCCAAGATCTCGTCTTTACATCATATTCGATATTACTAAAATACGGAATAATTTAAACTTTTTCAATCCTCCTTGAATAAAATCTTTTATTGATTTCATAACTTGAATCAATTACAACATTTGAATCAATTATAAAATATGATTCATTATATTTGAGTTATCGTATAACGTTTACAACTCGACTTGATATCCTCTATGTATTAACTAATACATCTTTACAACACAACCTGTATTAAACAGTGTAAACAACTATCAAGTAATACTTCTAGAATCTAAACAGGGTTCAAGCAATAATCTAAATAGTACTTCTTCAATTCGATACTATCTATCTTTATCAATTAAGAAGCACGAAGTCTTTATCGTAAGTCCTTAACCTGCTAAAAGTGGTTATTTGCAAGAGTGAGCTCGACAGCTCAGCAATTCTAACAGTTTTCATGCATCACATAGCATACAACATTATACTCAGTTCATGCATTTATAAACAATTTATATTTACTACGCATGTTACTTTTCACATAACAAGTATATCATCAAAGATCAACTTTCAATCTCATTTATATCTCATATACAATTCATATATAAGTTCACATTATCACAGCATAATATAATTCAACTAACAGTTATTGAATTCATATATCACATAGGAACTGAAAGACTTGCCTGATTCGTAGTTTAACAACTACGACTTAACTGCTTAAAGCTATCTGCACTTCGTGTATTCCTACACAGTTATATAATCATGGATTTACATCCATCAGTCATACATTTCATATGCTCTTAATAGAATAACAATTCGTATATCGTTTTCTAATCTTGGTTTCGTTTCACTCTATCTTAGGATAACCACGATGTTACAACATCATACCTTCATACTTATTCTATAGAAACCATTCTATTTCGGTCCTTAGGGTCCTTAAGGAAAATAACTTAGGACTAGACAGTTAACAAACTGTTCTTTGCAGCTCTGCAACAAGGCGCGGCCGCGCGGCAATTAAGCTTGGGAGTGGCGCGGCCGCGCGACTCCCTGCCAGAACCAGAACTTAGATTTCATAAACTTAGTTTGGTCCTAATATATCATGCATTCTGATATATATTATACACACACATTAAGTAGGTTTTCAAATTCATATTCGAACTATTTAGCTTTGAATAGCGTAGCTCTACGTTGAATTACTTAAATCAATAAAGCTCAACTACTAAAGTCATGTTATCACATAACAAGGCTTAACCACACTAAGTAGGCATGCTCGTGCTTATACTACACATGTATACTTAATCACATAGTTTATGCTTTAGAAATTCATTTTCTCGAATATGCATGCATAGGTGAAATCCATGTTTCATCACATGATGCTTATGTCAACATGTCTATAGGCATAATGAATCCTAATATACATGCTCGTATGATCATAATGTAACTCACTCCGTGTTTGATGCTATCATCTTACACATTCTAAACATTTCATAAAAATCGCTTTAAGTCAACAAAGGTAACTAAGTATATGCAAAGTACCTTGTAGTCATGATTCTCATGTATTAGAACACATATATAAGTTATCTATACATGCTCAATGATCAGAACGTGGACATCCTATATATATGTCCAAAAACTCTAAGTTTGTCTTTTGAAATCATTTTTAATTTAAACAATGTGTTCTAGTGTATGCTCAATACCTTCGACTCACATATCATGCATATCTAAACCATATAATCATGCTTAAAAAGTCAGAATATAAACATGACTTATATACGCCACAATTTGTTTATAAAACCTTAAGTTTTCATTAAAAACTCTACTACAACAAGGTATAATTGTTTACTATTAGCCAAGGTAACTGATTAACAACTACCTTCATACCCATTGATACACATAACCAAGACACTAACACATGTCTCAAAAGTCCGACTCAAAGAACACAAAATTCGTCAAGTCTTATTTTCAAAACTTTACGTTTTCTTTTAGAAAATCATGTTAAACCAACTAATACAACTTACTATGTGCATGAAAATCTTAGTACGCATGTCAGATCCCTTTATGAAATTATTAGAGTCTAACTAGTATGCTTAACTAACTAGAAAACACAAAATTACCAACAGTTTCTGCAGAGGGCGCGGCCGCGCCCCATTTGTACTAGGGAGACGCGCGGCCGCGCGTCCCCGTTTCCAAACCAGAAGCTTTACTGCTTCGGCAGTTTCTTAGCCTAACCTCAAAAATTCTTTCACGAACTTGATTCTAAACATACCACATTGTATTTTAAGATGTTACTAGGTCTATATAACAACTAACAATCAATACTTGCTCACAAAATCATAAATTCCATACTAAATTTCAAGAATTAAGAATTCTTAGAAACAAAATAAAGAACAAGAGAGATGAAGGAGATTATACCTCTGCAATGAAATTATTAATTCTCACTTCCTCTTCTGATATGTATACAAGTATCCACTCTCTATATGCTCTCAATTCCAACTTAAACAATTCTCAGCAAATGAAAACATGAAGGAGAAGAACTAAATATATAGGAAAATTATGAACCAGTCAATGAATTCCTTCATTGAATCAAACCAAGAGATTGAAGGTTTGTATGTTGGTTAAGGTGGAGTGGTTGAATGGTTGGTAGAACCCATCATGATCCCCACTCCCCATTGATCATTGCTAGCTAGATTGTTGATTTTGAGATGGTAGGGAGTAGAATAGCCTTGAGTATTTCACGTGAATGAGAAAAGGAAGAGCAAGTGGGCACTTAATATGGGACAATGCTACTAAATCTCAGCAACTTGCTTACAATTACCTCATACTAATGTTATATAGTCCACCATTTACCAAGGCTATATCACATTTTATTTTATAAACACATAGGTTATAATATATACATATATACACATTCATACATATAGCTTAGGTTATGAATGAATTGTAAATAAAATCTCTAATTACAATGTATCATATATCATCCAAATATATCTCATTTTACCGGATATAATTCTATCGGGTATTATCACATTACATTGTTTTCTTTATTATTAAATTTTATTAATTCAATAATTATTTATAATATATCCATGATATATTATTTTATTGTATACTCATATTTTAAATATACACTACTACATATAATCATGTACCTCATGTACATAGGTTAAACTAATATTCTAATTGGACTAAATATAATATGGTTGGGTACTATCATCCCACCATTTTCCATAAAATTATTATCATAAATATACTCAAATATTATAATGATAATTAATATCAACCATTCATTTTCTTCTAATACTTCCAATTAAATCTCCTTGATTTAACTTCATTATTTATGCCACACAAGGCATAATTATGTGAACTTAGTACTTAATAGTCCACAAGTTTATAATAATATAATCTCCTAAAATAATATTATACTCAATGTCACATCTTATAATATATTTATAATGTAATACTATTACATTACTAATTTACATGTTCTCTATTATAATCAATCTATTACCCTCCTATGGGTAATACCCAATGGCCAAAAAAGAGTTGGTGGCTAACTCCACCAACTACTACTATTCATAGTCCTTCCTCACCTTATAACATGCTCATGATGTAATTACATTTCTTATTATATAGTTACCTTGAAGTGTCACACTTCATTCCATATTATATAGATGTAGCTACTATATAACTTATAATTACACATCATTGCACATAGGAATTTATTCACATAATAATAATAATTAATTCCATTAATTATTCATTCATTAATTTATTTAATGAATATTTATTCCACCACTTTGCCACACTAGGCATATCTCACAAGCTTACCTTAAGCTTATTATCACTCCCATCACACTTTAATATTCTTTTAATATAAGTTTGTGTGACACATGCACTTTAATGCTAAATTATTTAGCTACCTTGAACAATTATATGTATAACCTTTACACTAGAATAATTAATATTTACTCTATTAATTATTATAAAATCTACGATAAAATAATAACTTAAGTTATTTAATATATTGAAATAACTTAGTTTTCTTTCATTAATAAACTTTCTTGAAAATACATTAGGAATTATGTATTTTGCCATAACATAAAATATTATGTTTTCTCCAAGTAAAGATATTCATTGTTAGAAAATAATTTACTTATTGTCTCAAGATATTATTCTTAATATAATATCTACTAAAATAATTACATGTATGGCACATATACATACTTTATATATAGAAAATAGGTAATAAGTTTATTTTCTATTATAATAATTTATTTCTATCAATTTATTTATATATAGCAAATATGTTTTAATGTATTTACCATATTAATTAATCACACTTATTACATCATACCAAAAACATATAGGGTAATATTATTATTCAAAAAATAATATTTCCTCCTTTATTAAAATAATTCAATATTAGAATTTATTTTAATATCCTTTATTAGAAATATATAATAATTATTTCTCTTTCTTTTCTATAAATTGTTCCCAAAATAATTTCTTCAAATATTTATTTAAAGATATAATGATTTCCATTTCTCTTTAATAACGTATATATTTATTAACGTTATTCGCACATTAGACTTTCACACATATTACCATTCTAAGTAATATATAGAAGGTACTAATTATAATCATATATTCAACATATATATTAATTCACTCCTTTACTTAAGTAAATTAAACCTTGTACCATATTACCTTAGTTAATTAAGGTTCAATATTCACATTATATTATTCCATAATATAACTCTCAACTTAAATTAACCAATATTTATTCTTATTAGTTAATTCCTTAACTAACTCATGCTTCACTATCCAAACCTATTCACGGATAGCTTAAGTGCTATTAATAACCTATATTATAAACATACGAGTTATTAGTACACATACACAAGAATATGGTGATTATACATTAAGGATATTTAATGTCACCAACTTACTATGATAAAATAATTCTATAAATTATTTAATATCGATAGGAATTTATCCACTTCCTTTACCTCAATTGAATCGTCTCTAAAATAAATAACAAATATATATTAATAATATATTCATTAATCACAAAAACACATATTACATAGTCCATATTACCCTATGTAATATAATACCACATACCTCATATCACATATATATCTTTTTATTCGAACCCATCTCACGGTTTAAGAATTTTATTTATTAAATCTTTATTTAATAATTTCTAAAAATCCGGGTTCTTACAGTTCTACTATTATTGTTGGTTATGGAATTATGGTGATGAATCAAACATTTTGGTTACTTATGTTTTGCAAATATTTCAAAAGTAAAGTTTAATTGTTCTTGAAATCGCATTAATTGCAGTCATTCATATAAATTATACCAAAATGAGTCCTTCTACACGGACAGAAAAGTTGAACAAATTAGACATATAGAACAAAATGGATTTGTTCGCATGAACAAATTGATTGTACGTAGAATCAATTTGTTCGCAGGAACAAATCAATTTGTTCGCAGGAGCAAATCCATTTTGTTCTACCTATCTAATTTTTCTGTCCAATTTTCTTGTCCGTGTATTCTTATTCTACCAAAATATGACTAGCTTTATAAGATATTCCAATACTTTTATAAATATTAAAAAAAAAATTAAAACTCATAAATATTTCCTAATCAGTCAAATTATGGTAAAAAGAATCAATGATCCTTGAATAGTAAAAAATAAAATAAAAAAATCCATTTACTCCCATGCATTTTTAGTTAATGATTTAACTGAATATTATAAAGCAAATAGTAATTGTTACTTTTCCAGTTATAATGTACGTATAATTGTCAACAGAAATCTTTTACAATTTTTAGTAATAGTAACTCCTATATTTTTTTTATCTTCTTGGTATTTTTAGAGAAATAAATTTATCAAGACAATAAATTATAGTATTTTATTTTAATAAGATAATAGCATTTTTTTTTAGTAACATAATAATAGTAGTGTCTGACAAAGACAGTTACTTTTCTATTTTTATAAGTTTCATCGTAGAGATAAACAGTAGGGCAGTCGTCATAGTACTTTTAAAGTGATGCTTGATAAAATTGAGTAATTAAGATTTGAATGGTTAATATATCTTAATAAATTAGATCATCTGAATGAAATAATATCTGAATCTAAAAAATTATTTGATAACTAAAAAGTGTTAAATATCTGAATGACATTATTTTATCATTTTAATTCTCTGAATTATTTGAAAATTTTATTTGAATGATTTTAAAATTTGAAAATTGAAGGAGTACAATATTTATTGAGGCTGTTTTTGTCCATAATTTTTAAATAAATTATTAAGAGACACGTCTTAGTAGTTAATATTTGAGTTTCTGTCTTAACGATAAAAATGCATTAAGAGACGAATATTTTTTTTACCAAACAAGATTTGCCTCTGACCGAATTGAATTTCTTTTATTTTTTTCATTAAATTTTTTTCTCAACATTTATATTGACAACAGGGTATCGAACAAATATAATTATCGTGATAAGCGGATCGATTTATTTCCGTGCCATAGGTTTGGTTTTTACCTTACATCATTCAAATGATGAGTTCGTTGGATTCGCTTTGATACAAGAAGGGTTTTTTGATTGAAAAGTCGATAACATAAGAGATGGTTTATAAATTTTTACATTTATTTATCTTTTTATTTTATCGGATAATTTCTTGTATTTTCGTCTCGAGGTGGTTCGGAGACAAACCCGTAAGGTTGAGGGGAGGATCCATAGTAAATTGCGTATAGGCTAATTGCAGTTCCTTGTAGGGCTGAGCAATGAACCAAATTAGAACCGAAATCGCACCAAAAACCACACAAACCGCACCAATTAAAATCGCACTAACGGTTCCGACGTATGTGGCGATTTTAGGTGGGTTGAAAAACTAAATTTACAGTTTCGATTTGGTTACTAGCCAAAACCGCACGCATAAAATCGAAACCGCACCAAATAATTATCATGTTTTCTCAAATTTGTTACGAGTATATATAATTTCTCTACTATAACATATTCTCCTCATTTTATTTTAGAAGACAAATATTGCAGGGTTGAATGAAGAATCAACAGTATCGATTATATTTGTAAATCAAAGAGTGTCTTGGTATTTCCTAAATCAAATGTAATAATATAGTATTAATTAACTATATAATTGTTGATGCCTGTAACTATTTTGCTAAATTAGCTTCATGATTGTGTTCACTGCGTAGTACGTTTGTGTGGATGATTTTGCTAACTATTTTACGGTTTTGTTATTTCAATTGGTTTTGAAACCGAAACCGCACCAAATGAAACCAAACTGCACGGTTCAAAATTGCACCGCACCAATCACGAATGGTTTCATGTGCAGTTTTGAATTTATCAAACCGCACCTAAGCGGTTTCGTGTGCGATTTGAGCTTTAAACCGCACCATGCTCAACCCTAGTTCCTTGAATTCGCTCGGTACGACTTCAAGTCTCGAAAGTAACAACTTCGTTGTCGTACCTGTTCCCCTACCCCTCGTGGCCTTGTGATAATGAGTGGTCTCTTGTTAGGGCTAGGGGAAGGCAGATGAATTAAGAAACATTCAGACGCAATCAAACACCACCTAAATAATACTAATACTGAGATACTAATATTACTTTTGATTTTTTTTTTAATTTCAGTCTTTATCTTTTAATTTATTATCCTTTTCCTTGCTTGTCAATTTTTAAAGGCCTTTCATTTTTCTTTTACTATTAAAATTTGTGTGCCTTTTGAATAGGGATGAGCAATTCAGTTATATCCGAACCGAATAGCTTATTCGGATATAACCGAATATCGAAATAGTTTAAATTTTACTATCCGAATAACTAACCGAATTTAAAAATAACTGAATTACCGAAAACAGAATAACCGAATTACAACTCGGTTATTTCGGTTAATAACCGAAATTAAGTTCCATTCTATCAAACAAAAAAAATCAAAGAGACTTGTAATAATTTTTGCTGTTCATGAAACGGAACAAGTTTTGAAAGTAATTGATAGGCAATACATATTCCAGATATAACATTGGAAGGGAGAAACCCCTGATCCCCATCATTAGTGGAAACTGGAGACCATTGAAACACATATTTAACGAAATCCTTAAAAAATGCAACCGAAATGAATCATCATATACACTGTACACACCCACCAAAAACCAAAAAGGTAATCTTCAAAAGGAGAGGAGTTTGAACAGGTAAAATCATCAGAAAAAGACAATAACTAAAACATAGTTCGTCTACAAAATCAAACCCATATCCTTTACAAACCCATCAAGCAAAACAACAATTTTTTGTTTACAGACGGCCAGACGCAGAGGGGTTGGGGCCAGAAGGTGGAGGGCTGGAGGTCGGAGTGGCCGAGTGGGGGAGACTGGAGAGTCATGATTTGCGAAGCTATGGGTTGTGGATATGGAGAGGCAAAAGTCAGAACTGGGATTTTGAGATTTAGGGATTTGGGTGGGCTGGGTAGTCAGCAAAGGGCCAGAGGCTAATGGCTATCAGCACCATTTAGCTGAATTGAGATATGACTTAAAACTCTTAAAAGTCACAAGTATTTTTTATCTATTCGTATTCGGTTACCCGAATAACAAGATTTCAATAATCGTATTAATACTTAAATATCGAAATAGTAAACCGGTTATACCCGAATTATCAAAAATAACCGAATTACCGAAATATTTCGGTTAAAAAATTTCGATTGTGTTCGATTATTCGATTTTATTCGTTTTTTTTGCTCAGTTCTACTTTTGAATACTAGTAGTCGATTACAAAGCGTTGAGCTTTTAATGGCTAGATAATCTCTTTTTTGGACCCGGTTCAAATCCAATTCAAACTCTGTATGACCCACGCCCCAACCAACTTCCATGTGATTCAACTGCCAAGCAAGTCTGAATTTGATTTCTAAAACGACTTGTCGTTGCTTTTCTTAGTCACTTAATTTTGACCTTTTATTTTAAATTAATCTGTAAAGTTCTAAGAAAAAACTAAATTCATTTATGTTTTGAAAATAATAATATAGTAATTGGATTAATTATTGGTTAGTTTATAGTGTTTATAATAAAATGGAATAAATCAATATTAACTTTCAATTTCAAAAATTCACAAATTAACTTCAAAAAAATCAATACGTACCTAATTTTAAAATAGATGAAATATCAAGATAAAATTTGAGCCAGACAATGACCATTACAAATCAAGTCTAAAACATAAATTTTATTATTTTTGTAAGCATGTATAAATTTTCAGATAAATCAGACACATCCAATAAGTTAATAAATAAACAACCACAAAAAATTTAAATTTTTTGTGCCCTATATAATAGTTAATGTAGATATGGGATAATCCATAATCTACTTTTGTCTTTTGAACGACATAGGACCATAGTCTAGTTAAAAAATAATACTTTTCCATTTTTATAAAAAAGAGTTCCGTTTAATTTTTAAAATCAATTTATGAAATTTTAAAAACGACGTAAATTTATTTAGTTAACGCAAACATTAGTATTATAAATTATGTAAACATTATTATTAAATATGAAATTATTATCTAAAAACTAAAATAAATTCACATGATGACTTAACTTTTAAAAATTTACAATAAAAATTAAATAAGATCTTTCAAAATATTTTGGTGAGACCTTATGGGGGAATCGGATTATACCGACCGGCTATATATATATATATATATATATTTATGACTTTCAAATAATTTATAATATTATTAGAGCTGAAATTTTTATAAAATCGAGTGATTTAGGTGTCATTTGGATACATGTAAAAAATAGAATTGTACAGTTTGTACAATCTTATTTTTACATGTATCAAATGACACCTAAATAACTAGATTCTGTAAAAATTTTAATTCTAATAAATATTATAAATTATTTGAGAATCATAAAACAAAAAAATAAAAATGAGTCCTTCTAGGGGACATGGAAATGGGACATGAAAATTGGACATTTATAAAAAAAAAAAAAAAATTTTTGGTTTTTGTTGTGACTCTTAAAAAATGTATAGTATTTATTTCAACTGGAATTTTTCAAAAAAAAATGTTTTAGGTGTAATTTAGATACATATATAAGAACAGTGTTATACAGACTGTACAAACACTGTTCTTGTATATGTATCTAAATTATATCTAAAATATTTTTTTTTAAAAAAATTCAATTAAAATAAATATTATATATTTTTTAAGAGTTACAACAAAAATTAAAAATAAAATTAAAAATATTCAATTTTCATGTCTGCCAAGACTTATTGTTAGTTTATTAGAATCTGAAATAGAGACATCACGTGCCCGGCGGCCCGGCCAGTTCTGTGTTTTTTTTCCCTTCAGTTTGCAGTCTTAAATAAGACAAACCCGGTAACATGGTCAACGCTTTTATCCCGTTGCAACAACCATTCTCCGCGCGTTGGTAGTACCTCCAATCTTTCATCTCATCAAAAGCCAATGCCTAAACACCAAGACTCAAGCGTGTAATGCACGTGTATTAGGATAGATGTTGATAATACGATAACTAGGATACTACTTATTTCGGAGTATACGTCCTGATACGTATTGGTTACCTTTTACATACGAGATCTTTTACATGGACATTATTATTGGACATTAAAATTGGATATTTTTAATTTTTTAATTTTTTTTGTTTTTTTTGTGATTTTTAAAAAATATATAGTATTTATTATAACTGAATTTTTTATAAAATATAATATTTTAGGTATAATTTAAATACATATACACAAGAATAGTGTTGTACAAACTGTTAAACACTGTTTTTGTATATGTATCTAAATTACACCTAAAATATCATATTTTATAAAAATTTCAATTATAATAAATATTATACATTTTTTAAGAGTCACAAGAAAAATCAAAAAAATAAAAAAATATCTAATTTTAATGTCCAATAATAATGTTTGCCTAGACTTATTATTTACGTAGTTCCGTCTCTCTCTGTATCGTTATTATAAATCCCCGTATATTGATTAAATTGAAAGGATATTTTCATAGTTGTTCTTTATTTTTATTGATTTTTTAATGACAAGAGTATCTTCTCGTTAATTTGCGCGTTAATTGAAATTAAATTCTTTCCCAAACTATTTTAATGACACATCTCCACATCAACCTGGTACATTTATTTTTTTGAACCCCGCCTAAAAAATAAATTTCGGTGGAATGTGCCGGTACATTTTATTTTCCGAACACTAAACATCTAAGGAAAATTTCTTAGGCCCTTTTGGTTTATTGATTTGCTTTTAAATGTATAATAATTAATATTTTTTAAAAACTTAAACGATAAATTTAAAAGATTAATTATAATTTATGAAATAAGAAATCTTATAATTATAACAAATTGTAGATGATTTATAATATTCATAATTGTACCGAGTAAAATTGAATGATTTTTTTGTTAATTTGATATATTGAAAATATTTTATATTGACTTCTAAAATTAAATAATAATATTATGTTATGGAAAAAAAAAAACTACATATTTTTGTTCCATAGTGTAATACTCTTATGATTGTAATGTTATGATAATTTGTTGATATAATACTCTACATTTTTTGGTTTATTTAATTTGTGTAGTATATTTGACATTATCTTGTAGTCTAATCCATTTTACCCTACTTATAAATTAAAACATTTGAGTTTATGAAGTCTGAAAAGGCAAACTTAAAAAAATTGTGAAAAATAAATAATATGATTGATTTGCATTCTATAAATTGTGGGCAAATTATAACTATGATCGTAATTAATAGTATATCTATTTATAAATATAATTAAAAAAGAAACAAAATGATATAATTTAGTTGCAAACGTAATTTTAATTATAATAAAATCAAATAAAATAAGCAATGCACTAAACAGGAAAATTACAGTAAACAGGTGCAGATATATCCGCTGATTACTTGTTTGGGTGTTTCTCTCCGGTTATGTATTTATTTATTTTATTATTTTAGAGAGAGAAACAATACCCTACGATCTACATAGGTGCAGATATATTACTGGGACCAACATTTGAGCTTGTTGTCTCTCTCCATTTTCTTCTCTTGAAGATAATGAGTAGAGGATTTGATATCTTCTTCGGAGAAGGAGGAGAAGATGGTTTTCCAGGAGCTTCAAACCCACCTGCAAAATCCCATCTTTTTTCTCGACGGTCTTTTCTGTGAAGAGCATTTTGGGGAAGATCTAGGAGCCCTTAGTTTTGAACAAGAGAGTAGTGAAAACACTAATCAGACCCTTAATAAGCCCCTTTCTTTGTTAGAACACGACTTGTTTTGGGAAAATGATGAGCTTCTGTCTCTTTTATCTAAAGAAAAACAGACCCCTTTCAACCCACAAGATGAATCTTTAATGGAAGCAAGAAAACTGGCCATTGATTGGGTTTTAAGGGTCGGTTCTCACTATGGATTTACTGGGTTGACTGTTGTTTTAGCTGTTAATTACTTTGACAGGTTCATATCAAGCCTCTGCATTCAAAAAGATAAGCCATGGATGAGTCAACTAGCTGCTGTTGCTTGCCTTTCTTTAGCTGCCAAAGTTGAGGAGACCCAAGTGCCTCTTCTTATAGACTTCCAGGTATGTTTTCTTTTGTGTGTATTTCTGTGTGTGCAATGTGTGTTTGTGGAAATGTCATAATGGGCATTTTAATGTGTTATTGATGGGTATCTGATATCTAGGGAGAGGAATCAAAATTTGTGTTTGATTCAAGGAGTATTATGAGAATGGAGCTTTTGGTACTCTCTTCCCTTGAATGGAAGATGAATCCAGTGACACCATTTTCATTCATTGATCACATCATAAGGAGGCTTGGATTGAAGACCTACCCACATTGGGATTTTCTAATAAGGTGTGAGCGCCTCCTCCTCTCTGTCATCAATGGTAAGCATATCAATAACCACTTATTTATTTATTTATTTATTTTTAACCATTTGTGCAATCAGATATCGATATGAGCATGGAAACATGAATGTGGCGTATAGGTTTTTAAATGAAGTTATCCAGTTAGTTCATCTTCTCAAAATTGTACATTAAATGTAGATTCCAGGTTTCTCTGTTACCTTCCATCTGTAATAGCTGCTGCAACAATGTTTGTTGTTATCAAGGAAGTTGATCCTTGCAATGCATTGGATTATCAGAACCAGCTCATGGTTATCCTCAAAATTAGCAAGGTTTGTGTTTCATTATGTGGGAATCTCTTGCAACCTGTTATTCTTTTTAATCCATGGATTGAATTTGAATTCCACTCTCAATTAGGTTCTCTAATAGTTGATCTTGATTGTGATTCATCACAGGAAAGAGTTGATGAATGCTATAACCTCATCATAGAACTATCTGGCAATTGTGGTCACAAACAATGTCTAAACCACAAACGGAAGTACTGTCCTAAGCCTAGCAGTCCTAATGGCGTCATTGATGGATATTTCAGCTGTGATAGCTCGAATGACTTATGGACCATAGCATCATCAGTTTCGTCTTCATCAGAACCTCTGTTTAAGAAACGAAGAGCTCAGGATCAGCAGATGAGATTGGCTCCTCTAAACCATGCGTCTATCGGTGTTCTTAGTGGTCCTACTTGATCTTTCATTCCCTCATGTGGCTTAATTTCTTGCTATGGTATTATATTCTACATATTAATTGCCAAATGTGTTCTTAAGATACAATTCTGATGCTTGCTAAACCATGGTGTAGAGCCAACAATTGTCTAATGTTCACCCCCACCACCCCTTTGATGGGGATGTGGGGTTAATTTGAGAATGTTAATTTGGTGGAGCTTTTCATTGAGTTGCATACATAATGGTTTTGTTGCGTATGTGAAACATATTGGCAATAGATATGAATTCATAACAGCTTATAAAAAGTAATTTGTTATCAATGCAAAACTTTCATTTTTATCCCTCAGCATGCTATACATTCAGTTCATCAGTTCCGTTTCGCACCATCGTAGCACCTAGGAGGATTGTAGAACATAGATAGAGATAGGTTTGCCTGGTCTTTGGTCATTTTCTCAACTAAGTAATTAATGCATAGAGTAGTTTTCAATAAAAGACAGGTTAGCAATGGACTATGTGCTTATTTACTAATTTTGAATTTGATAGAGGGGTGGATGTCTTGAAGGCAGGCATAAAACTGTCGGCCATTGGAAATTTGGTTTCTGTTTCAGGACTTTTGTCAATGTTTTGACTTTTATAAAAGAAAACACTCCCTTTAATAATCTAATATATATAGTGTCAGATTTTCAATACTTCTAAGCATTGCTTTCCATCTTTCCCTCACACAGCCAGACATGCACTTTCAAAAGTTAAAAAGAAATAAAGAAGAGAAAATAGATGAGGGTATTACATATCTGAAATGTACCTAATTGTACAATCTGATCTAACAAGCTACTTAATGGATAATAGTTTGTATACTTGACAAGCATTTTACTTCCATAAATTTGAATGAATGTTCTTCTTCTGCCAGCTAGACCAAAGACATTAGGACAGAAACCAATTTGATACTATGACACTCTTCTAGGTTTATCATTGAATGAGCTTGTCTATAAGATTGTGTAGTGGTTTCTTGTTTACTTACAAATATTAAGGCAATGATACTATCCAATCTCCTCTCTTTAAAATACATAGGTCTCTCTTGGCTACGTTTCATTCAGCCAACATCTCCAACTAGCCGATGTTATGGCATTCATCCCCTTGAGAGAGCATCTGAATGCATTAGTATTCTATTCTATTCATTTGATATATGTGTTGGTTTAAAAGATATCAATAGTCACAGAACCTTGGACAATAGGTTGCTCGAGTTTTCTTGTGCCTGCGCTTGTAGTGCTGTAGCCAGCCAGAATTTCAACAATTCTCGGGCATCTCCCTCCTATTTGAAAATGAAATCTGTTGCACTCTTTGTCGAGTTTTTTTTTCCCAGCCCATGGTAAGTGTTCATTATGATTTATAGCTATTATTCTACTTGCAAATTTAGTTATTTGATATATCATGGTCCTTGTTCATTAGTGACGTGCGTTGTAGTGGTTTCTTGTTGCCAATAGAGCTAGCAATTTACTTTTGTCATTTGCTCATCATATGTGCTAGAAAGCATCACTGGAGAAAAATGTAATTATAATACACAAGAAATATGGAGGATATAAAGGTGCCAATGCTTGATTTTAATACATATAAATATTTTGGAACTACCAGGAAAGCTAAGCAAGTGAAGGATGGTATAAATCTTGAGCATTTGACTTTTTAAGAGGGAAATGTGGTACCTCTTGATCTTGTGGGGTTTAAGCTTGTCTCTAAGAAGAGGTCCTGTTCTTGCTTTTCCTGCTTTTAGGTTGATCTGCTTTGATATAATTCATAATGTCTCAGTCAATAATGATTCTTTGGTAAGAGAGGGAGAGTTGTCAAGGGAGCAGAGTAGTTAACCCAATTGGGGTCCACCCAATAATTTTGGAATGATATCATGATTACTCTCCTTTAATGTTTGGATTTCAATTGATTTTTAATTCAGATGGTATGGTAATGCAGCAGCCTAGAACTTTGGTGATGCTTGGAAAGTCTTCCAAGTGAGCTGATTAGTAGTGGTGGGGATATGGCGGAAAAAAAGAGTAAGATTAAGATTACAAACTAATAAAGGTTTAAAACAGCAACTCACATATGTTAAAAACTGCAAATTTTTAAATGAAGAATACTCTAAGGAAATTGATATTTTCACGTGATTTTTTGATATTTTCACATGAAAAGTGTCACTATAGATGTATAATGACAGTAAAAACCGTCGCTATAGAATATATAACGACGGTTTTTATGTGAAAGTCGTGGAAATATCAGTTTTCTACTTTAATGTCCCCCCTCAGATCCTCCGCAGTGGTTAATGGGATTTTATGTTAGAGTCCTTCAACCGTCAAGGTCACATATATTAATTCCACAGTCGTGTTTTGTAGGTAGACACTGCATTACGCAACACAAATAAGATACTTACAGGGAACACTAGAATCAATATGCCGCCCGGGGCACAGACCACAGGTCCTTGTTTTTTTTTTTTGGAGCATTCAAGTTCCCTCAAGGATCCAGACCTGGCTATATATATATGTACACACATTTATATGTATGTATATATGTATGGTACCATCTGCAACATTGGTGAGTTGGGTGTTTGGTGATATAACCATCTGCTTAATGATACCGAGATTCAAGAGCACCTCCTTGGTTAGCCTTGTTGAGTAGATTATTATTCATTGAATTCGAGTTTTCATTAAATTTTGTAATCTTTCAAAAAATAGAAGTTTTAATGATCAGTGGATCAATATCAGTTTGAACAAACGAGTGGCTTAATGTAATGTAGGTTGAGCCCCCACTTGTTAGCCATTGATGATAAAGAATTTATGGTGGTTATGGTATCCTCTATGTATGGTAATTGGTAAGTGAGTCTCTTCACAAGTCCACATGACTAGAGCCAAATACAGCTTTCAACATTTTCACACCCTCTTCCAGACTCCACACTACAGTGCGTCCTCAAATTTGTACTACTATAAACTCTTGGCAGTTGGCACCAACCCCACTGACTAACAAGCACAAGATATGGCCAAGCATAGGTACAATGTGCATCATATGTATGACCCATAACATAACATAGTTCTGGTTCATACATATGACCGGACATCAGGAAAACAAAAACAAAAGTTTTTGTTTGGAAAGGGAAGAGGATTTTACTCTTCTGAAAAAGCACTGCTATTGACCGGACATCAGGAGAACAAAAACAAAAGTTTTTGTTTGGAGAGGGAAGAGGATTTTACCCTCATGGCCTCAGCTAATGAGTCCCAGCTGTTTAGAGCAAAATCCTTCCTACCAGTTACTAAATGAAACTAAAGATGATTAACTATAGCCTTTTTAAACAATAATGCTGGATGATTATTATTAATTACAAGAAAAAACCTTGCCTTCATAATGAAGCTTCGTAATTTTTGCCCTTGCTTCCAATAAATTTATTTTGTATTACTGATAAAAATAAACAGATTAACGGAGAAATTTTTTAGCACTAATCATGTGAGACAATAAAAGAGAAGCTGGCACCAACCCCACTGATTATTGATTGTAATGAAACTTTTATTTCTTACTTTAAAGTTAAAAGTACCCCTTTTGATCATTTGGCTTGAAACCCAAAAAATATTAGACATGGGAAATTTCATCCAAATAAAAATAAAATAAAAAAGTGTGTCGTATTCAAAGGGACAAATCTACTGGTAAATGCATACTCCTTAATATCTGAATAGAGAGGGTCTCACACATTAATTGATACTCCTCTGTTTTTCGTCATGCATTGCTCTGTAGTGCATGAATACCTGAGAGGTCTTATCAAATTAAATTATAGAAGAGGCCCCCCTCCTCTCTTATTGAATTCAAAAAACAATAAAAAAATGTTGTTCAAATGTTGTACGCGCGCGCACACGCGCACATATATATATATATATACCCAACTGAATTGAAGATAATTATTCAAAGTTAGATAGTGAAGAGAATTTAATGAACAAATTCTTTTTAGGAAAAATTTGCTCCACAGTTGTAAAAATTTAAAAGGGAAGGGTCCTTGCCCACCACTACCAGCGAGATAAAAATATTTGGTATTTGGATGACTTGTTAATACAAGTCTTTTCAATCGGTGCCTATGACTGATGACTGAAAAACTGAACCTTCCCACATCTTTGTAAATGCAATTCTCTTAATATCCTCTCACAAATTGAAGTTGAGATCATTAGCTATGGCCATGTTCTCTAGCAGAAAATTAACACACGTTACGAAAATAAATACAAGGCAGTCGAAAATAATTATAAATATGCATGTTGTAATGAATATTTTCTGACCAAAATTTCAAGAAAAAAAGTGGAGTTTGTTTGTGAGCTATTCTGAAATAGCTTGCTTGGCAGACTGAAGGGTGGATGCAACAGAAGCAGCAGCATTTTCCAATAGACCACCACTCGTGCTTGACTTGGCGGGGGTGGGATGTGGCTGATGAGCCACCTGTACCGGCCTTTGTTCTTGCACTTGACCCGCCGATGACCTGTAATCTACCGTCTCCACCGTTGAATCTGCTGCATTCTTACTCTCTGCAGCCTGGGAAAAAAAATTAAAATCAGGCAGAGAAATATATGAGAATGAAAATTCATAATTACCAAAAAAAAAAAATCCCTCTACCGTATTGGCTGATGGGTTGTTATTCATGGTGACTGTTTATACGGAGCTGATTTTGTGTGATACTTTTGCAGTGTAATCTGCATATAAAATTATATACAAAAGACTGGTATATTTCCAGGGGCTTATGTCCTAAAATTATGGACTACAATATGAACAAATGGTTGTTAGCTACTGCGGACAATGGGGAATTAGTTGGTTACTTTTGTGGTCAGATTTAGTGGTCAACATTCCAAGTTTAAGAGAACAGGTGACTAGAACAAATTGAATTGAAGAGATCGTCAAGTTTAGACAAACTAGACTCGTCTCGGCTCTTACGCTCTTCTTAGCCCAGTCAAGTTGGACCAATCTAAAGACATACTCCTCTGTAATTACTAAATATATGAATCTCATTTGAGTTTTTATATTTTTTTTAACCACGTCTAGATACAATTTCATAAAATCAAATGGGACACTCCTTATAAAGTATAGTTGTTTAAAATATAGCAAAATTAAGTTATTATGCGAGATGCAATCTTTTAAGACGTGTCAAAAATATATTTTAATATTATATTTTTATGTAGTTTTCTATTTTCAATATGACCCATACAAAAACAAATGTTGTAGACCACGAGGGACGAAGGTAGTCTTTACATTAGTAGAGTAACCATGAAGAAACCATTACAGGGAAATTCTGTATAACCAAGTTTATGCGAGTTCATTGAAGGATAGTTCTTCTGGTCATGAGGCCATCCACACCATATATATATGCTTATTACAATTTGCTTTGCTCAACCCAGATAATAAAGTTGCTCCCTCCGTCCCCAAATATTCCCAATATTAGAGAAAGATCTCATTTGCGAGTGAACATGGTTACCAAAATGAGAAATAAGACATCAAAACAAAAGTGATATTTGACCAAATGGCACAATACATGAACTTGTAACACCAACTTATAGATACTTCGTTCACAAGAAAAAGAGAGCATACAGCTCTAAACACCAAACAAAAGGGAAGTACAGATGATCAGAAATGCAGTAATAGCAAAAAAGGATTAAAGTGCCAAATTAGGTCATTCAGTTCTACAACAACGTGTAGTATGTTGCCAATGTGTTCGCCTAGTTATCAACATGATGTTTCAAACTTCTAAAACCCCCAGTTTCAACAGAACCAACAGCTGCAAGGGGTTCTCTTCAGGTTCAAAAGCATACCTCTCATATGGTAGGCTGCAATAGCAACCGCAAATATTATCGTTGTATAAATTCTAAACAGACAACAGGAATTTCCAAAACATTGTGGTCTGTAATCTACTGAAAACATATATGGGCAATATGGTGAGGACACTGTCATCTTAACCCAATAGACCCACAATATTCATCCTCAAAACAGAGAATCAGTAAGTCATGAGGGGTGACTCGCTGCAATGGACATCAGAAGCATCAGAAATCCTTTGCCTTGGAGACGATATGTTAGTTGCAGCTACTTCAACATCAACATTGATAATATTTTTTCTCTTCTGAGTATCCACATTGGTTTTATCTTCGAGAACCTCAGATATGGGAGTCAAAGGGTCTCGTTGCTTCTTCTGCATTATGGCTTGTGCTTCTGCCACCACTGAAGCATCATCATCTGTAGCATATAAAATCCTTAAAATTGCTTCAACAACCTGAGGGTGAGAGTAAGAAAAACTTTAGAATTTATTTATTAATATTTAATTGGTGCTGTGAATTTTAACAAAAAGTAATGGAGAAAAAATACGGGTAAGTTTTCAATCTCTGGAGACTGGCACAAGATCTCAATATCCCTCAGCTTTGCAAAGTAGAAATCCCTTTCTTTTTCAAGACCATCAACTGAGAGCTTCAATTCCGTGATCTGCATAGTTACCATGAATGTAAGCTTCTCTACATTCTATAGCTAAAAATTTTGTACTGCACTGACATTGTTACCTGTTTTTCAGAAGCAGGCTCTCCACTCAAAGTAGGTCTAGCGACCTTGACTGATTGATTTGTAGTGCTTACAGGAGGTGCATCGGTCTTTCGAGCATTATGAGTTTTCAGTGCGACTGCTGTGGACTTGTTTGAAGATTGTGATGGCACACATTTCCTGCTGACATCTTTCCCACCTTTGCTAGACTCTCTTCTCTCCAAAGGATTGTAACTGACATTAACAATAAAAGTATATCCCAAAATAATGTCAAATACTCACCAGCATTGCTAAACAGAAGGCCAAATGCCTTAATTGGTGTATCTAAAACAGAATAGGACAACCTCTGAATATAAGATGAGTTTATTATTTCATTTGAAGACAACTGCTAATCACATTAACTTTTTGGACAGATGAAATCTGTCAGGGATCTAGAGATTACTTAGTTTGTTGGAGGATAAGAAGAGAGAAGCATTTAAATAGCCATGTATACTTCTCCTGTACATGGGCGGCACCCCATTTGAATTATGTTTGTACTTTTTTTGTTTGACAAGAGAAGACGCTTTTACTTAAGAAAATAAATTAAGAAAAAACGAAAATTGCAAGTTCTAAGTAGAACTAAAGATTGAAAGCTTGTATCAATTAAGATCTTATATATATCACCACCACTAAATTCAATCCAAGTGTTTATAGGCATGCAATAATTTTAAAACACTAGTAAAGCAGTTAAATATTTTCCTAACATAATTCATGAAAACCGAGTGAAAGAGGTTAATATTTATGTTTAGTATGTGCTAACTAATCTATAAAACTACCTTGACCAGCAGTATGATAATGAAAAAGAAAACTACTTATGTAAAACATCACAAAAGAGACTAAAATTATACAACCACTTTGACCAACTGGTCTTTAAGGGAAGAAAAACAAAAACTTTAAGCAAAGTCATCATATAGGAAACTAAATGAACAGAATGCTACGTAATCCTGGAGCTCTAAGAAGACAAACTATATTAATTCCTCTAAATAAGATATAGAACCAAAACTCTCTGCAGCCAATCAAGATTCAATAGTACAGCAACCACAGCCTAAAAAATTTGAGAAAATGCATAGCTCATAAAACCTTTGAGCATAAACACATAATTACGGTTATATTATTACCTGTGTAGACCACCACCATTAACAGAATCGCAGTAGCGCTTCATCCACTGCATAAATTCAAGATTATCCAGGGGTCGTCCTTTAACTAGCTTGCTCACCTCAATGTGCTGGTGCCACATAAATTGCAAGTCAATCAATGTTAATTTATACAGAAATGAACACCCTCTATCAAAATCAGACTATCCTTTGTTCAAGCCATAAATTCTACCACACAATTCTACCAAACAACATAAAAATAAATCGTAAAAGAATTAATAGAGGACCTTGGTAATTTTGAGTTTATTGAAAACGTCTTGAAGGACTTTGTAGTTCTGAATCATCTCGTATTCGCTCTTCGCATCAAAATTAACTTTGTGCATCGGGACCATACCAGGATGAACCGCATCCATCAATTGGCAATGAACTGCACCGGAACATGCCTGCGATTCACCCGAATTGGAGAGAGATTAAAGAAAATAGATCGAAAGACTAGATTTTCTTACGATTAGGGGATTAGAAAATACATACCTCTTCCACTTTGGAGAGATTGAGCTGAAGAGTGGAATTGATCCATGCCAAGATCTCTGATCTACCGACAAAATACGCTCCATCCATCATACCGATGTTTGTCGCCATGTCTAAACTCTTTTCTCACTCACCCTAGAGAGAGAAACTCCGTGTCAAATTTTGTAGTGGTCAGAGAAATAGGGTTTGAAGTGAGGGTTGAGCGGGATTTCTTATAAATTCAAAATATGGGTTGCCGATCCGATACGAAACCATTTGTCCGTTCCGGGTTACTCGGACTGGACTTGGGGTTTTTTCCTGAATCTAAGAAATCACAGTCAAAAGCCCAAAAGGCAAATAATAGTAATAGACTCCAATTTCTAACATTCTTACACCATTCCAACGTGGGATACGCCCTTAAAATAAGGGGACAATTACATATAATAGTATATTTTATTAAAATATTATAAAAAAAATACACAAATAAAATAATTATAAAAAGAGTGCATATGTAATATTTAATTACAAAAAGAGTGCAATCTTATCCCTTTTATTTAGTTGACTGATTTAATGAGTTATTAATAATGACCCATGATTGTAAGTATTTAAATCTTCTCTCTCTTATCAACCTCCATATTCTTATCTAACGAATCAATGGAGTAACCGCCTTCTTCTTCCTCTTCGGTCGTCGCCTTCTTCCTCCTCTTTCGCCGTCGCAACCTTCTTCCTCACTTTCGCCCCCCGCCACTGCTCCACCGGCAGCCGCCTCACCCCCGCCACCGCCACTACTCCTCCCGCCCCCGCCCCACACCCTCTCATTCCCCTTCCTCCGCCTCCCTTCTCCTCCCCCTGTCCACGCCCTACCCCCTCCCTCCGCCTCCCACCGCCATCCCCTCCTCCCCCCTTTTCTCCTCCTCCCGCCCCCGCCCCACCCCACTCTACCCCCTCCCCCTCCCCCTCCCCCCTCCCCCTCCCCTTCCACCGCCTCCTCCCGCCCCCCTTTTTCATCCTTCCCCAAATCGATCCAAGGTGGCCGTCGATGGAGGCCCCGCCACTGGCCGCGGTGGAGGCCCCTCCACCACCCGTTGCTTCCCCTCCACTACTGGTTCATTCTCCAACTCCACCGGTAACCAAACCTCATACGTTGGTAACCAAACAGTCATACTGATATGACTGTGTTAGTTACTTTGGTATGAAGGTAATCAATTCAGTTTTATTAGGTTACCAATTTTATTTTGAATGTGATGCAGTTGGTGACCAAACTTCATGTAGTTGGTTACCAATTATTCATACCAAAGTAACCAACCCTTCATTCCAAGGTAACCAAATCTTAATTTTGAATGTAATGCAGTTGGTAGCCAAACCTTCATGCAGTTGGTTGCCAAACTTTCATATCAAGGTAACCAATTTATATTGCAGGTGTGGAGGTAGATTGGTTACATTGATATAAAGGTTTGGCTACCTTAGTATAAACGTTTGGTTAACTTAGTACGAAGGTTTGGTTATCAACATTACATTACACGTCACTCTCTTATCTCTCTCTTTCCTATGCAGTGTTCTTTTCTTTTTTTGACATGAAATTGGGTTTCACCTGCGAAGGGAAGGAGGAAGATGGCCGGCGAAGGGGATGAGGAAGATGACGTTCCCAAATTTTGAATATTTGAAATTGAATTTATTTTTGAATTTGAATTTATTTTTGTTGTTAGATTCAAGATATTTGAATTTGAATTATTAATTATGGCAGTTATTTCTCCTTAATTTTAGGTTTCCTTATTATTATGAATTGAATCCTATACTAATTCCATAAATTAAGGTATCCTAATTGCACTAATATTGTAAATAAATATAGAAAGTGTATTAATTGTGTAAATATTGTATGAGTGCACTATTGTTGTAATTACTTACTAAATGTTGTATATTATTGTAAAGGACCCTAAAATAAGTTAGTCCGAAAATAGTCTTACCGTTCTACTAAAAAATAAATAAACAAACTAACAAAATTAGCATGTTATTTGCCATGTTTTCTTACAATTTAAACTATATTTTAATTAGCATTTAGTTTGATAGTTGTGATTAATAAACAACTTTAACATTTTGTTAAATTTATGTATAATTATTGTATAACACGATTTTTATATGAAATCTGATTACTTCTAAAACTGTATTATTTAACTAATAATAAAATTTTATAGCATTATTATTCATAAATTTGAAAATCTTACAAAAATAATTCATTTATTCGTATAACTAAAGTAATAGAATATTTCTATTAATGTTTATATGAAAATATGAGATATATATCAATGATTAGTTATACATAAGATTAATTATGGGATTTAGTAGCTTAATTTTTTCAAAGATACAGGCATCCCAAATTTCAAATTTCCTTCGAAATTTATTTTCTGGATTAAGGCTTGTATCTCCACTCCTAAATTCTCTGTGAACGTTAATGGAGCCTTCTGTGGCTATATTATGGGGACTAAAGGATTCAGACAAGAAGACCATTTATCTTCATATTTTTGTGTCGTTGTAATGGAAGTGTTATATATGATTATCTCTAAGGGGATTAAAGAACCCTCTTTTAAGCACTATTGGAAAACAAAGCAACTTGCACTTTCTCATTTATGTTTTGCTGATGATATTATTTGTTTTTACCATGGTGATGTCAGTTCTGTCAAGGTTCTTCATTCATGTCTTGAGCAGTTTTCTTCTCTTTTTTGCTTGAACATAAATGCTTCCAAAAGTATGTGTTTCTTATCTCATGTCCTTGATGATCAAGCTACTGTCATTATTTCTTGCATTGGGTTTCAGCTGGGTTCCTTCCCTGCTAGATTCCTTGGATTGCCCCTTATTACCACAAATCTTAGTCTTGCTGATTGTCAACCTTTGTTAAAAGCTTTTCCTGTACGTTCATCAAAAAAAAAAAAACACAATAGAGGATTAGAAATCAGATTTTTTCATGGACTAACAGGTTCTTATCTTATGCTGGTAGACTTGAACTGATTATGTCAGTTTTATTTACCAGCCAATTTTATTAGTCAGCTCACTTCATTTTGTTTGTTTCTGTTCTGAAGGATATTAAAAGCACTCTTTGTAGGTTTCTTTGGAATGGTCCTTCCTTCCTCAAACATGGTGCTATAAAGTTGCTTGGAGTAAAATCTCTCTTCCTTTCTGTGTTGGTGGTCTTGACATTAAGCATTTGGAAGACTAGAATCATGCTTCTATTCTCATGAAACTTTGGCAAGTAGTAAATCCTTCTTCTACATCTTTGTGGTCATTTTGGGTTAAAATTTTCAGTCTCAAGGATAAATTTTTCTGGTGTATCCCAATTCCTAATGACTGCTTTTGGATATGGAGAAAAGTTCTACAATCTAGAACTTATACCTTGCAGCACATCAAATATCAATTTGGGAATGGTTCTTCAACTATCCTATAGTTTTACCCTTGGCTATCTTGTTACCCTTTGGCTACCTCTTGTCAAGCATCTTTAATTTCTAAATTTAGCTTGGGTTATAATGCAAAAGTTTGCAAGTATTATTCAAGATTCCTTCTGGAATCTTCCAGCTTCTAACCATTGTGATGTTATTGATTTTCGAAATTCTTTCGATATGTCACGACAATGCAATTCTGCTACAAATGATCTGGTTCTTTGGGATAGTACAAAGGCAAATGAGGTTAAAGTTGTCACTATCTGGTATTCAATTCGACAAAAGGGTCATACTGTGATGTGACATTCTTTAGTTTGGCACAAAATTTTGACTATTAAGTGTTGGTCGTTTTCACGATCAATGAACACGCGCAAGTATACGCGGTCAAACAAGTAATATAGAGATGGAAGTAGAGTGTCGAACCCACAAGGACTAAGTACTAAATTCTATTCAAGCACTAAACACGTCATTACAATTTTATTTAAACAGTTGATAAAAGATGGTTTGTTAAACTAGAGTGAATTAAAATAGTAAGTGAGAGGAAAAGTAAATTCAAATAAGGCAAACTAGAATTACAACTCCCCTAATGCGTTGCTTAATCTCCTATCTCTCCAATTTATCTCACGAGCCACAAGAATGGTTAACCGAGAACTAATAGTGTACATAAGTCTCTTTCGATGGTCAAATGCAATCCTTTAGCTAAATAAATCATAATATTCCTATGGTGAAAATCATTAGACTAAGGGTTATTAAGCTTCGTTCTCACTGATTACATAAGGCAAATAGAGATATTCATATTCTATTATACAAGAATTGCTCACAATCACAAGGCCATGAACAATACAAGTGTTGTTGCACCTAGGTTAGGAAATAATATCAATTTTCCAATATCAATTAAAAGCCATATCAATTCCTTTATCAAGCAATCAATCAACTAAGCATGAAGTGCAACAATCCATTCACACATGAGTCATTAGACTAAAAAGGAGAGATATTTGATTAAACTAAACATTAGGTTACATTGCAATCCTAGAAATAAATTAGTTCATAACAATAGAACTAATTATCAACATCATAGAGTTCAACATGCTCAAAATTACACAAAAGAATAAAAGATTTGGCTAAAGAAAACTCCTCTTGTGAAGTTTTCTGGCTCCAACTCTTCCCTTCGCTGTGTAGAGTCTGAGTTGTAAAGGACACAATGATCTTTGAACACTTTAAGCACCACTAAATCTCTCTTAAAGGTTAGAAAAACATAAAAGCTAAGCTAAAACTGATCTAAGAGTTAAGGAGGCTAACTTGAGTTGATATTTTCCATTTTTCCTTCAGCTAGGTCATTTAATGACCTTTTCTGCCAAAACACCGGAGCTGGCGCGGCAGGCACCAGCTTAAGCCTTGCATCGGCGCTACGGCGCTGGGTTAGTAAAGTCGGTGCAGAGAGCTTTAGCGCTGCGGTGCCAGAATAATACTTGGCATGGGCGTTGCAGCGCTATGCATGCAGGGTTCTGAGGAAGGTCCTAGCGCTGCGGCGCCACCGCATAGAAGGAAACCGGTGTTGCGGCGCCAGCTTTAGAAAAATGATCGAAATGTCCCTCAAAAGCTGGAATTAACCTTGTAACACCTGCAAAACACTTTTAAGCCAAAAATACAGTAATGATATATAAAAACATTAAAAAAACAGGAAAAAAAGTTAAATCTCAAAGCTAAAAGAGATTGATTCGCGGGTATAAATCCCACTTATCACTAAGATGTCTTTTAGTTTATGGCTTGCTTTCCAAAAGGGGCTCCGTACTATGGATATACTGCTTGGATTTGGCATTGATATGGATTTTACATGTGTTTTGTGTAAAGTTCACATGAAAAATTTTAATTGCTCTTTCTAATTTCAAGTGTTGGTCCAAGTGTTTAGGCATTGTGGTTGGAGGGGTTTTAATAGGAGCTGGTCTTCCATTACATCTTATATCCTTTCTAGCTCTGGCTCTAGGGTTTCAAATGACTTGCTGAAGCTAGCTCCGTACTATGGATAGACTGCTGGTTTGCTGATGTTGGATTGATGTTGATGCGGCCTCTCTTGTTGCTGCTGCTAATGTGTTCCATTTTGCTAGGCTGCTACTCCTTTTGTGACTCTTCTAATGCTTAAATTGGTGGTGTTGTTATGATATGTAGTTACAGGTTAAAATGGTACTACAACAAATGTTGTACGGGTTGCTTCTGCTGCTTGTTATTTCTATTATCCCAATTCCCATTGCTGCTGGAAATTCTTCTTAAGCTGCTGGGTAAACTTTGCAAAAATTGTTGTTGGTCTATTTATGGAGCCTACCGTGTTTGGTCACGCCTATGTAATAGTTCTGTTATATGTAATGTTGTGTTGGGCTTCTTGCCTTGTAATCTTTTATAGTCTTGATGTCTATATCCTGATTGGGATATCCCATGAGTTTATAATTCTCAATTTTATTTTAATACAATTTAAATTTAGAAAAAAAAAATATTCTAAAATACATGGTATGAGAATTTATGTACCATATATAATAAATTAATTTAAAAAGTACAGTCCTCATACTTTTAATGAGATGACCAACTTAAAAATTAACAAACAAATTAGTGTTAGACAATAATATCTATATATATATATATTAATTATTATTTTAGACCACTACATCCTAATAAATTCCTACTACCATCCTCAATCGAAATAATAATAGATATCTGAAAAAATACACCAACACAAACCAGTCGGTCAATCCCTCGTACACATCTCCACAATTGGGGGTTTATTTATATATGTATGATTACGAAGAAGAAGAAGAGGAAGAAGATGATGACGATGGGAACCTCTCAAGAACTTGAAGGGACTCCTTCATTGGTGGTCTCTTTTGTGGCAATGGAGATATACAACTATATCCTAATCTCAATAATGCCAACAATGATTCCTCCTTGCCCTCCATGTCAGTACGTATTGCCGTGTCAGCCATCCTCAAAACCTTCATCTTCTCTTCGTCTGCCAGCGTGGCAGCCTCCATCACCGTATTGGGGCCTAATTCGTCCGAAACAATGACCTTCCCAGTCAGCAACTCAAGCAACACCACACCAAATGAGAAAACATCCCACTTTGGGTTGGGCTTGAGACTTCTTAGGGACTCCGGTGCATAATAAGGTGAGCAGCCCAATGAGCTTGGGCTTGGACTTGGGGTCGCTGCACTGACAATGTCTGGAAAACTATCACGGGATGCAGTGGACCTCTTGCTTCCAAAGTTTCTGGCTGATGAACTGGCTTTGTAACTATTATCACCAGTCACAAGCCTTTCGAGCCCAATATCTCCGATCTTGGGCTCCATATCTGCTCCCAACAGAATGTTAGTGGGCTTCAGATTACCATGAACATGTTTCTTTTCGTGGATATAAGCCAGCCCACGAGCCATGCCCTTGGCTATCTTGAGGCGTACTTCCCACGGTAAGGCGCATGGCGACGAGCCCACTTTCCCTGAAATTTGATGAACCAAAAGATTGAGAAATCTCACGTGCGCAAGTTAGCCAAATTATAATTTCATATGCTAAAGAAAAATGGCAAAGATAAGAGTTTGAAACTAGAGAAATAAGTATAGGTATATATATGAAGTATGCTACAGAGAGACGAGAGTTCATTCTTTATGAGTAGGAAGATATCTACATCAGATTTTTGTGGAACCCACAACAATGTTTAAGCTATTATACATTTGATTTGAAGTTTCTGTAGAGCCAAAGATCGGTTTGAAAGTTGGATTGATAAATTTAAGAATACTAACACTTTTCAGTGGAATTGACTATCAAATTTTTATGTAGAAATACCACTTCCCTTTTACTTTTCCTTCTCGATCTTTTATAATGCAAGTTTCAGAACATATTGTAACAGCCGAAAATCCAAGTCTTTTGGAAATTTTCAGTTTATAAATTTTGCCTTTTGCTAAAAAAAAATAAACAAATTCAGTTACAAATACTCCACTGTCCGGCGCAATCGAGCCCAAGTACAAAAATATTGCTATCTTACGCGCATATGTAGTTAAAGATTGCTAACATGCGCACCCAGAATTGAGTAGGGGGGAGAGAGGACTTACTGTAACGGGCCTTAGCAAGGCTGCCATTGGGAACAAAATCGTAAATGACAAGCTTCTCTTCGGCACCCCAGTAGAACCCACGGATTCGAACCAAATTTGGGTGCACCAATTTGGCAATGAGTCGCACCTGATTCTCAAAATCCCTGAACCTTTCCAGCCCACTCTCTCCAATTCTCCTAACCGCCAGCGTCGTCCCATCTTCCAGTACCGCCTTGTACATTATACTCGTGCCAGTTGCACCCAATATATACGCCGAGGCCTTAAGAAGCGTCTCTAATTCCAGCTCTTTCTCCCCTCCATCAACTGTAACAAGTGATCCTGATCCTTTCTGAAGCTCTTGCGGCTGATTTTGAGTATTTCTATCCAACACTTTTTCCTTCTCTTCTTGGGTCTCTAAGATTGAGGATTCTGACGATTCTTCTTCATAATTTCTCCCTCTTAATAAACAAGCCCATGATCTTAGCCACGAATGTTCATCTTCATCGGAAGGAGGCGTAGCCCAGTCGTATTCTTTGTCTGCTTCTGCTACTTTTCTCTTTGCCGTCTTTTTCTTCTTTACCCAGTAAATGTATATGAAAATCAGAGCCAGAATTCCAATTCCCGCGACATTACCGACCACGATTCCCACTATCGTGATGGGTTTGATCCCATTTCTCGATTTTTGCTGAGACCCATTTTCCGAGGCAGGGGATGATTCTATGGTATTGGGAATTGCTGCAATTGCAGGTGTAGAAGTGGGGGCGGTGACATTTGTTGTAGTTGACGTGTTTGAAGAAATGGCGCATAGAGTCTTCATTGGTTTACCGCACAACTCAGAATTCCCAGAAAATGCTTTACTGTCTTGATTATAGAATAAACTTGTTACTGGAATTCCACCAGCAAGATTGTTGAACGAGAGATCTAAGGTAACATTGGAAGGAAGTTTATTGGCAAATTCTGGTGGTATTTCACCAGATAATCTGTTATTTGAAAGGTTAAGGTAATTAAGGTTGTTGCTTCCGAAACTTGAAGGTAGTGATCCATTGATGAGATTAGAAGACAAATCTAGAACTTGAACTGAATCAAACCCACTAAGAAGAGTACCAGAAAAGTAGTTACTTTTCAAAGAAACAACATTTAGATTGTGAAGACCAGTAAGGTTTTCTGGGATATTTCCTGCTAATGCATTGTCAGACAAATCAAGATATTCAAGGCTCTTTAGTCCTCCTACAAACTCAGAAAGCTCACCAGAAATCAAATTGTTGGAAAGATCAAGTATCCGAAGATTCGACACGTTATAGAGCCAAATGGGAATAGACCCATTGATTGAATTGTTGGAAAGATCAAGGCTTTGAAGGTGTTGGGTCACACCCAGATCAGCAGAAATGGAGCCAAGAAGCTGAGAATTGGGGAGAGATAATCCGATAACCCTATCAGACATTCCGACAGTGCCACATTTAACACCATTCCATGAACATGGTGTCTCATCATTGAAACTCCAGCTATCTAATACCCCTAAAGGATCACTGAGAACAGATGACTTAAAAGAGAGCAAAGCAACTCCATCTGTGTTGAGTTCCATGGATTTATTTACAAGGAGAGAAACTAGTACGAGAATTCTCCACCATAAGTGGAGATCAAAGCTTAGCAACATCATGATGTCTCACAGTAATCCCACATAATGAGAAGAGGAAGAGAGGAAAAATAAGTGAGATTTATAGTACAGAGAAGAGAGCCAGCAGGCCATGTGATGAAGAAATATGTAAAATAAGAGCAGTGATACACAGCTCACCAAAGACCAAACTTCTTCACCAATATTCAGTCTTTGTTCAGACATTTAGCAGTTAAAATATCAATAAAAAAACATACAAACAAGATTTTTCTTGAATGACATGATTAAATGATCCCAACAGTTGCCATGCCCTCTGTTTCCTACACAGCTTTCTGCAAAGTTCAGCAAAAATAAATCTCAAGTAATAAAGTAATCTCAGCATCTTTGCTAGGGGACACCCTGATGGAGTTGAAAAGTGCTGAGCTCTATCAGTTAACGACACTTGACAGTGGCTTGTTTTTATTATAGTACTAATAATTGGATATTTGGATACTACTGGTTTTTTATTTTCTACTTACTAATTTACATGTGAATACAAAGAACATTGATGCAGATGGTTCAACTTTTTTATATTTACTCTGTTGACACTTGTACTAACTAGGACCCTCAATAACCCCATTCTGAACTTTAGATCTTGGAACTTCTTAAAACCCCAACTGAATCATGCTAACAAACACTTTCCAGAGTATATATTGTTTGTCTAGTTGATTTGTTTTGATTAATGGCACAGCAAATTGGTTTTACATAAAAAAGCAGATTATTTTGCATCTATTTTTGGCAAGCGAAATTGGTCATTTTTGTGGCAATTATGACTGAGCATCAGTAGAATTAGTAGGTGTAGTGGTCAAACATGGAGCTTGCATTCTAGCATGAATATTCTGGTAAAATTTATTGCCCTGTATGTTGGAAAAACTCCTCCAATTATAACTGTCTTTGAAAAACTAAATAAACTAGAAAATAATATCACAATAATAAACCAAACACAAGACACCAAATTTTACTGTGGAAAACCCTCTAAAATTAAGAGGTAAAAACCACGGGTCGAACTCCGAACAATTTCACTATAATCAACTGTGAATACAAATATCCCTTCCAAGTTTTATAACTAAAAACTTGAAATATTAAGAAATTGAAAGAATACAAGAATACCTCAATTTGAGTGAAAACTCAAATTATCTCACCACCTAGAACCTCAGAATTAATTAAAGTCTTCAAGCAATTAATTAACCCGGAAAAATGATGACAATTTGTGAATAAACTTTCACAAAAAAACCCTCTCAATTTACTCTCACTTTTTCTCTACCGAAGCACTGTCAATACAATGCTCCTTCTGAAAAATACTCACAGTTGCTAATTCGTGTGATATTCAATATGGCATGAATAAGTCATATATATATTAATAATATGATGACTTCAATTTGGATTGGGATTGTACCCAACAGTATTCCAAGCTGCTTTATTCCTAAATCAAGTCACCTTCGAAAATTACTAAACTGCCATCCCAAATCCAATGTTACTTCTGAAAATTCAATTCCTTTCCAATTTCAGAACATACATACCAAAATAAAAAAAATTCATATTTTAAATAGGATAATCTCATGGGTTTGGATCCCACAAACCCAACAATCTCCCCCTCCAAATCCATGAGAGGGGGCTTTCACTGTGACCCCGTCACTTGGAGTCCATCTCGACCAACTCCTTGCAAAACTCCAGTTTATCGCGAGTTACAACCTTTGTCAACATGTCTGAAGGGTTCTCGTCGGTATGAACTTTCTTTATTTTCATCAATTCCTTTTCCATCACTTCTCGAAGCCAGTGATAACGAACATCAATGTGTTTGGTACGATTATGATACGTGGCATTTTTGGTCAAGTCAATTGCACTTTGACTGTCACAATAAACCACATATTCATCCTGTGTCAAACCCAACTCTTGGAGAAATCATTTCAACCATAACATCTCCTTGCCTGCTTCCGTAGCGGCGATGTATTCTGACTCAGTTGTAGACAAGGCAACACACTTCTGCAACTTGGACTGCCATGATACAGCTCCCCCTGCAAAAATAAATAAATACCCTGAAGTAGACTTCTTCTCTTCAGAACCTGCCATGTCTGCATCTGTAAAACCCTCCAAGACTGGACTCGAACCACCAAACCCCAAACACAAACCGGAAGTAGCTTTCAAGTATCTGAGAATCCACTTAACTGCTTCCCAATGTTCTCTATCCAGGATTTGACAAATACCTGCTCACAACGCCAACTGCATAAGCAATATCTGGCCGTGTACAAACCATCGCATACATAAGACTCCCTACAGCAGAGGAGTAGGGAACTGCTGACATATCATCTCTCCCTTCCTTAGTAGAAGGACACATGCGCTTTGTCAACTTAATATGATTGGCCAGTGGTGTGCTAACTGGCTTAGCATCACCCATGTTGAACCTTGCAAGCACTCGTTCAACATACTTCTCTTGTGACAACCACAACCTTTTAGCTTTTCTGTCACGAGCAATCTTCATGCCCAAAATCTGCTTAGCCGGGCCTAAGTCCTTCATATCAAAGGACTTGAATAACTCACCTTTGAGCCTGCGAATCATATTACCATCTTGCCCAACTATCAACATATCATCTACATATAACAACAAAATAACGAAGTTATCATCCGAAAACTTTTTAACATACACACAATGATCTGCAATTGTTCTGCTGTAACCTTGATCCATCATGAATGAATCAAATTTCATGTACCACTGCCTTGGGGCTTGTTTCAGACCGTACAAACTTTTCTTCAACCTGCAAACCAAGTGCTCTTTCCCTTTAACTTCAAATCCCTCTAGTTGCTCCATGTAGATTTCCTCCTTCAAATCACCATGAAGGAATGCAGTTTTCACATCTAGTTGCTCAAGCTCAAGATCCATACTAGCTACTAACCCCAACACTGCTCGAATAGAGGTCATTTTTACAACCGGAGAAAAAATCTCATCGAAATCAATACCTTGCTTTTGAGCAAAACCCTTGACCACCAATCGAGCCTTGTACTTCACTAGTTTTTCTCCATCCTTTTTCAGCTTGAACACCCATTTATTCTTCAATGCTTTCTGCCCTTCGGAAGTGTAGTCAGCTCATAAGTGTGATTCTTGTGCAACGAATCCATCTCATCCCGCATTGCTCTCAGCCAATTATTCTTCTCCTTATGAGCCTTAACTTCCTGAAAAGTTTCTGGTTCTCCCTCCTCAGCAACTAAAAGATATTCAGACGAAGGATACCTGACTGATGGCACATGTTCTCTCGTAGATCTTCTTAGCTGAGGTTCTTCAATATCAAGTTGAGGGGGCTGCTCCCCCTGCTCAACACTCTCTGCATCTGATCCATTACCATCGTGCAACTCTGTATCAGTCACATCTTCAATCTGACTTTCTTCTCCAACTGTGGCATTCTGTAATGGCGAAGGAACTCCGCTAAGGTCTGGAACTTTATTTTCCCTAGGTTGTGTAACTTTATCAAAATCCTCATAATTCTGGTGCTCATGAAACACCACGTCTTTGCTTCTGAATAATTTTCTCTGAACTGGATCCCATAACCTGTACCCAAATTCTACATCTCCATAGCCAACAAACACACATGGAGTAGATTTGTCATCAAGCTTCGATCGTTGTTCCTTGGGAATATGTGCAAAAGCCTTGCACCTAAATACCCTCAAATAAGAATAGGACACATCCTTACTACTCCAAACCTTCTCTGGAATCTGAAAGTCCAACGGTGCTGATGGAGATCTATTAATCAAGTAGCAAGCGGTACGAACAGCTTCACTCCAGAATGACTTAGGCAGCTTAGCCATTCTCAAAATGCATCGGACTCGCTCAATAATAGTGCGGTTCATTCTCTCAGCCACACCATTATGCTGTGGGGTGCCAGGAACTGTCTGCTCATGTCGAATACCGTGTTTCACACAATATGCTGCAAACTCCTTTGAAGTGTATTCCCCTCTGTTGTCACTGCGAAGACACTTCAATAATTTTTCAGTCTCTCTTTCAATCATAGCATGGAAACTCTGAAAATGTTGGAATACCTGGTCTTTTGTTTTCAACAAAAACACCCACACCTTACGTGAAGCATCATCAATAAAAGTAACAAAATATCTATTGCCACCTAATGACTCAACCTCAATGGGACCACATACATCAGAATATACTCTCTCAAGTAACTCAAATTTTCTTTTAGAGGAACTGCTAAAAGAAACTCTATTCTGCTTACCAAACAAACAATAATCACAAGGGTTTAGTACAGTATCTTTAGCAAAAGGAATGAGGGACCTCTTTGCTAACATCTGCAACCCTTTCTCACTCATGTGCCCAAGCCTTTTATGCCACAGATTCGGTGAAGATTCATCTTCAATTGCATTCAACTCATTAGAACACACCTTCACATGAGTTTTGTATAATGAGCAACAAGCAGTACCTCTAGCGACTACCATAGTACCCTTGGTAAGCTTCCACTTTCCGCTGCCGAAGTGATTCTCATAGCCTTCCTTGTCCAAGGCCATACCAGAAATCAAGTTGAGGCGCAAATCTGGAACATGTCTCACATCCCTCAAAGTAATAGTGCAGCCTATATCTGTCTGTATGCAAACATCACCAATTCCAACAATCTTGGACTGATCAGTGTTACCCATCCTCACAAACCCAAAGTCTCCGGCTTTGTACGTGGTGAAGAATTCTCTCTTGGGAGTAGCGTGATACGAAGCACCTGTATCAATAACCCAATCAGTCTTCTGATCAACAACATGTAAGCATTCTTCTTCCCCGAACGAAAGAAGCACAACATCCTCAGTAACTGTATCTGCAGTATTCTTCTCCTCAACTTTTCCTTGCTCACCAGTTTTCTGCTTGGCTAACCAGATCTTGCAATTTCTTTTGAAGTGACCCTCCTTGTTGCAATGAAAACACCTGTATGTAGCACCTTCTCTTGTCTTTGACTTGCTCCTATGATTTCTGAAATTTTTGCTTTTACTGCGATTCAAATTTCCCTTGTGAGATCCCCTGAAGTTACTTCTACCCCTGTTCTCTGCCACAAGTGTTTGTGTCTCAAAATTCAAACCCTGCTCCTTTCGTCTTGTTTCCTCGTTGTGTATGCTGTCCTTGACTATCTGCATGGTTATCTTTCCTTCCGGAGCTGAATTGCTTAGTGACACAACCAAAGTTTCCCAACTGTTAGGCAATGAACTGAGAAGCAACAATGCCTGAATCTCATCCTCAAGATTCAACTTCATGGTAGACAACTGGTTCACCAATCCCTGGAACTCACTCATATGCTCGGATACACTGTTACCATCTTTATACTTCAGGTTCACAATCTTTCGAATCACAAAGGTTTTATTCTGAGCATTCTTTTTCTCGTACATGGACTCTAATGTAGTCCATAGTGTATAAGCATCCGTTTCCTGCGAAATATGGTGGAACACACTTTGATCGATCCACTGTCTGATGTGACCGATCGTTTTTCTATTCATCTTTTTCCAATCAGCTTCAGTCTTGTCCACTGGCTTTTTTCCCTTAAGCTCTAGTGGATCATACAAATCCTTGCAGTAAAGGATGTCTTCCATTCTAGGCTTCCATATCGAAAAATTAGATGATGTCAATTTAATCATTGCGCCACTTGATTCATCCATTTAATTTATCAAAGACCAACCGCGCAAAGAACCTTGCTCTGATACCACTTTGTTGGAAAAACTCCTCCAATTATAACTGTCTTTGAAAAACTAAATACACTAGAAAATAATATCACAATAATAAACCAAACACAAGACACCAAATTTTACGTGGAAAACCCTCTAAAATTAAGAGGTAAAAACCACGGGTCGACCTCCGAATAATTTCACTATAATCAACTGTGAATACAAATATCCCTTCCAAGTTTTATAACTAAAAACTTGAAATATTAAGAAATTGAAAGAATACAAGAATACCTCAATTTGAGTGAAAACTCAAATTATCTCACCACCTAGAACCTCAGAATTAATTAAAGTTTTCAAGCAATTAATTAACCCGAAAAAATGATGACAATTTGTGAATAAACTTTCACAAAAAAACCATCTCAATTTACTCTCACTTTTTCTCTACCGAAGCACTGTCAATACAATGCTCCTTCTGAAAAATACTCACAGTTGCTAATTCGTGTGATATTCAATATGGCATGAATAAGTCATATATATATTAATAATATGATGACTTCAATTTGAATTGGGATTGTACCCAACAGTATTCCAAGCTGCTTTATTCTTAAATCAAGTCACCTTCGAAAATTACTAAACTGCCATCCCAAATCCAATGTTACTTCTGAAAATTCAATTCCTTTTCAATTTCAGAACATACATACCAAAATAAAAAAAATTCATATTTTAAATAAGATAATCTCATGAGTTTGGATCCCACAAACCCAACACTGTGTTCTATGCCATGATCACTAACTTAGAGGTATGTTTTTAATACGAAAAAATGGAAAAGCATGTAGCTGGCTGGTTGGCTTGGTAGACCCTCTTCATGAAAACTACACCTCTAAAATTTGATCATATGCCAAAAACATGCAAACATGGCACTATATTATTAGAAGAAATGGACACATGGTGGGGTATCCACGGAAAAATCAGCATATTTGATTCTCCTTGTTGGGTCGTGTGTGAGAAATCCAATCTACTTTGAGTTTCGACCTTTATCAACTCTAGTTTAATACTCCTTCTGTCCCTCCAGTTTTATTTGTTCTGATTAACTTTTTATGATCAAATTAAATTATTAATATCATAAGAAAATACTACATCACATATATTATCAAAGTCATGATTTCAAATTTTTTTAAATATATTTGTTTAATTATTAATCTTAAAATTGGTCAAAAGGATGTGACGCCTCCAAAATAGGTTCAATACTAACCCATTATGAGTCGCCAAATACATCAATAACTCATAATAATTTTCAAATAATTATTATCAGTTATAATGATTTTTCAATCATTAATATCATCCATTATAGACTTATTTCTGTGATTAGTCAATCAATCACATATATCAATTCTCCTTGGTCTACTTACGCTATTCGCTATATGTATGTTGAAAAGGTGATTCTTTTCTCATGTGTATGACTGATTGCTTTAATTCACATAACAAATATAAAGACTGAGTTCCTTACTCAATCAACATTATTTAACCAAACAGTGTAGTCATAAATTGACTTTGACATTTTTTTAGCACTTAAACTCTATTTGAGTTTATTCCTTCTCCTCATCCCTGCAGTTATAGCCTAAGGTACCCCTACCTAAGGTTTATAACCTATAGCTCTGATACTTCACAGCGCAAGAAAAAGGAAAAAGATGTGCCGAGAAAGATCTTACGTTACTTTCCCATTGCACCGAGGCTTCAGCAGGTGTTTATGTCTTATTTATGTACTTGTTTGTCAATGCCAATGCAATGGGCTGCATATTAGGACAAAAAGATGATAGTAGATAGTGAAAGAAGTAAGAGAAGGGCAGCGATCCGATTATACCTTACATTCACGTACATATGAGCAAGACGTTCAAGGGAATAAGTCTCTCGTATCGGCAAGAAATGAGCAGACTTGGTTAATCTATCAACAATAACCCGGTTCGGGCCAATTTTTACCATTTGCCCACCCCTAGTTTGTTCTACTGAAAAAATCTCGATAAACACGCATTCACGACAATTAAATAAACAATTGTCCAATACAGAAATGGAAAGGACATTCTCACAGTGAATATATGTATTCAATAAATATTTAGACAAAATAGGTACATAACTTTCACACCAAGAGGAGGAGAGCGTTCGGGAGATTTTTCTGTGTTAGCTTTTTTGTGGGGAAGTTCGTAAAAAATATATATAAAAGGGTGCAACACAAGGACTTCCCAGGGGGTCACCCATCCTAGTACTACTCTCGCCCAAGCACGCTTCCGAATCATAAAAATTGGACGACGAAGGAAGTATATATAGTTTTATGTAGTTCTCATAATTAAATTGTTTAAACAAAAACAAACTTTTACATTCGAATTAATTGACAGTGATTGGAGTTGTCTAAATGATCTATATTTCGTGTCTCAGGACTTCTAGAGGGTCATGCAGAGTAAACTGCCAGTAGCAGTATTTTTATAAGTAAATAACTAAATATACATGTTAGCTTTACCAGTTACCCTTTATTATTCTATATATATATATACAAGAATCTAGATTTGGCATAACATAAAGGAATGAACGGATCGAGAGGAAACCTTTTATAAGATTCATACAACTTAAATTAATGAAAATGACAACATTCCACAGAAAGCAAGTTTCCATTCTTATGATAGGCCATGCCAAGTTTGGACCACCAGAAATGTTGATTTTTACATGTTGATCATTGAATTAATTCATACGACTAGCTACTCTAGCTAGTACCCAACCTATATTATATTATATTAGTTTTGGTATTTCACTGCTTCACTCATCTCTCAACACAAACCAAGAACTCATCTTGCACACAAAATGGGAATCTAATAATAAATTAATCATTAGCTTCTCAAACTTTCTCTCTCCTTTTCCTTTTATATACTCCAATATATATATATATATATATATTAGTTGCGGCAGCTTTATATAACTTACTAAAATAATCAATCCTTTATAAAGTTTGGTGCCTGCTTTGCTTATATAGTGAAAGATAGACTTTAGAAAAGCTCCTCCGATCCATAAAGAAAGGTGGTAAAACGAAGGAAAAGCTAGAGAAGAATCGCTCCAAGGAAACTAACTAACTTGTGAATTAAAAAAGAAAAAGAAGAAGAGTAGATACTTAGTTAAGTACTATATAGTATAGTACATATAGTATTTACAAAATATTAGATCACTTGTTTTTGTATTGTATAAAAATAAAATAAATGATCAGATGGAAGTATAAAACTATCTCAATTTTTGTCACGGTGAAAAAAATCATATTGAAGGAAAAATTCTGCTATATATGATAATAAATTAATTTATTTTGATAATAAATGTCAACGTACGTGGATAGGATGGAACTAAGGAGCGACTCACACACTATTATCTTATGTTATCGCTTAAAGTTTCAAATTAGTCACAATTAATTCAAGTTAACTGCGTCGTGAGATTTTTCAACATGTATTTCATTTTTCTTGAAAAAACATGTATTAAAAAATTGGGGTATATATTTATTAATTTTGAACTGAGAACGATATGCCCATTGAATACACCAGGAAGTGGATTTGATATTTTGATAAACCATAGTATCTTGTATAAATATTGGAAAACTCCAACATTTTACCAATTGATATGATCAACTCCATCCATCACTCTGTAAATGGGCCCATTTAAATTTGGAATCCAGCAATTTTATCGTCATGATGAAGATGTCCTTGACCAATACATACAATAATGTTAATATAAATACAAATTAGATTATTGCAACCCATGTCAGTTCTACGGGAAAAGAAGATTGGACTTTTCACCTTCTATAAAGTTTTTCTTTTTTTTCTTCTTTAATAAATAAATTGAACAGAGATTTGCACATGTATTTTTGATATTTTTATATATTCTCCCTCACGAGCATACCGACACAGTGGATTCCACCTTCATGTGAGAAGAAACGATGTGAAAATATCAAAAACACACGCGGAAATAGTGCTCCCCTAAATAAATATTGGTCTTATTTTGCTTACCGTCGAGCATTAGGCAATAGGCATAAGCATGGATGATAAACGTTTGGATCAAATTGAATCATTCAATCTGGAAGCTTAATGTCATTTGCTTAGAATAGAAAGAGGGGAAAAAATTAATTCATTTTTAGTTCATAACTTTTGATTGTTCCTTGATAATGAGAAGAATTAATTAATACTTACTTTAGAATCTTAATCCTCGCGCGTTAGCCTCAAAGTGTTGGTCTCTAAATAAATAAATGTTTGAGCTCGATAAGCTTTTGTTTCAATAAATCGGTAGGATAGGCGGAATTATTGAATCAAAAAAAACAACAAGCAGTGAAGATCAGATCATTAGTGAAGTTGTTGGGAAAACTAGAGACTTAAGTACACAAATGGTTACTTAATACTAATAATTAGCACTAAAGAAATGGTCAAACAAGGATACTAAAAGTTTTCTTAGGAAGACAAACAAGAAAAAGAAGATAAACTTCACGTCTTTATCCAATAGCGCAGTAGTGAACTTAATTTGACTGAACATTCAAGATATATATGGAACTATTTTGCTTAAGGTCTACACATTTGCTTATGAGTTAATTTTGTATGGGGGCTCTCAATGATACAAACCTTAACTCCTTTGACCCACTTTGAAAAGCTAGCTATCCAAGGGGAGAGGCTAAGGCCTATATCAACCCACACCAAGTTATATTTGCAACCGATGTGGGACTATTCCTTACGGTCTAGTACAGAGTTCGCATCAATATATGTCTATATATACATAATATCATTATGATGTGCATTGCTAAAATTATTTATAGGCTACAAAAGTATGATCAAAAGTTCGATTCGAGCTCGACTTGAAATATAAATGATTCAAATGTGAGCAAATTTAATGTTCGATAAATTACTCGAACCTCCTCAAATTGCAATTTTCTATTGATACTCGGATCATATTCGTTCGAAAAGTTTAAACTGCTCGAGCTCGATTTGAAATCGTACTCGACTCGGTAGCTAAACGAACTTCAATCAAACTTTATTTTATACTCAATAAATTTTATGAACCAAATCTAAATAACACAATACTCGGCTTCGCTCGATTCAAATGGAATAAGAAGTGAACAAGAATTGTGTACCTTCATTTGGCATTGGTTCAATACTAGCCGACCAACAGTCTAGGAAATTACAATTATTAAACTTCCGTATTTTCGTTGTCCTCATCCAATGGGTCTGTCGGTGGAACGTTCTCAATTTTATTTTGATGAACTATGCCTATAGTCCTATAATATACTATACTCTTGTTCTACAAAATGTATTTCATTTAGAAAATAAAAATAAAAATAGAAATAGAAATGAGTCCCATGATAGAATTCAATGACAATTTTACCATTACTATTTAACTAAACATTGAAAAGAAAAAATGATTCTTTTAAATTTGTAAATTTTACAAATTAAACTCTTTTTATTGATCCGAGGAGTATCATAAACCCACTTTTCAGTGAGGTGCCCGGCTCTCTCAAGCTCAGTCCATAAACCCAATTGGGACAGCAAGCTACGAGTAATGTGAACTATAAGAATTCTCATGCTCCAACAATGAATAGCCTATTCCATTCCATGCATAACGATAAACAAGTATTCCACTGATTAAGGCCAAAAGGTTTTTAACACTTGGGAAAGGAATTTCACTACCTCCAGACTTTTATTCAGCATCACAAAATCATACATTTTCTAATCACTACAACACTGATTACATCTATCAAAAATATAATCTACATCTTTTTCCTTCCAGCAAATCTTGCAGGACTGAACTTGGTGAGATCAACAATAGTTGCATGGCCATCCAACACAAGCTCAGCCACAGCAGCCCCAGTAGCTGGACCATTAAGAATGCCCCAACAGTTATGCCCAGTTGCCACGTAACATCCTTTCACCCCAGGAATTTCACCAATGACTGGCGAACTGTCATCCGTGCATGGCAAGAAGCAAGCCTGTTCCGCTTTCAGTATTGCTCCGCCTTGCCCCAAATAACTTGACACACTCTTGGCCACTTTCATAAGGACCTCTATTGATTCTGGGTTTGGTGCCACCTCTTCTGGATCATCCGGAACCTCGGCCTCAGCTGACATTCCGCATATATACACCTCCCCTGTCATATGTAATCAACAAAATTGAGCATGTATTTTGCCCACCATTTCAAATAAAATAGCTCTCCTTTTTTCCCCGCACAAAGGTTTCCATTTACAAATATAAAGTAAATATTTTTGTGACATGTTTATGCCTAGAAATAATAAGATGTTAGTTTATTAGTTGTGACATGATACAAAAATATGATAGAAGTTTGAGAACATTGTGTCATTTTGTAGTACTATCAATAACAAATATGACTCTTTTTGTGAGAAAAAATAGTAAAGGAGAGACTCTTATTTGTGGAAGAGAGGGAGTATATCATAATTCGATTTCTCCTTGTTGACATAGTTTATCAATGAAGTTTTGTGCAACTGAACTTATTCTTTTGATAAATTTTTTGTTTATAAGTATTTTCGTTTTCTTTTTCTAGCTAGTTCAAAGGTTAGTATACTCTTCCTGTTCCCTGATGAGAGTAAACTTTGGACGTCTAATGTGAGAGGTCACTCTCAATATATGAATCCCTATATCTAAAAGCAAGACATCTAATTAAATTTTAATTTTAAAACTCAGTGGGTTGACTCGGTTGGTACCTGAATTCACTCATTCACAATGATAGACAGATTTTGATAAGCCAACGGAGTAACACTTACCAATCATTAAATCTTTCATAAATGATGCCAGATATGTAGATATAAATACATACTTCTAAAAAGAATTTAATGGCAAAGGAGGGTAAAGGTTCAAAACTCTATGACATTCAATCTTACGCTCAAATAGAGTAAGCATCCTTTTTCTATGCAAAATTAATTAGGTATACTTCTAAGTAACTCTTTAAAACTTTAATTTATGAAGTTTTGAATACAATGCAATTAAAGATGGTTTATGAATTTTAACAAAAAAATGCTCACAATGTTTTCCAGCTTTACTTAAGTCTAATAATGTTTAGATACATTAATATATAGTGAGACCCTTCATATTATTCATAAATTTTGTGGTTAGTACATTATGGATTAATTAACAATATATATATATATATATACATATATATATATACACACACATTCATATATATATATATAGAGAGAGGCCGGTTCTTACACGAACTCCTTATGCAGATTTCAGAACGGTCTTAAAAAAAACAAAACATGGCCAGACCATGTTGCCAAAATAAGTTAAGTGGTCAAAATTAAAAAGACTCTCTCTCCCTATATCATAAAGATACATACCAACTGTTTTGTCTCTTTATTCCTAGCTTTTACTTGTGGGTCCCACTTAAAAAATCCTAAAATAAAAAACACCATAAACATAAAAAGACCAATCTCACTTTCACTGTGGTGAGTCGGCAGTGCGCTGGTAGCCCATCTTGATGCTGGTGGCCCAATCTGATCCCTCTTCAGTCCGCTATCAAGGTAAGCTCTCAGTGATTTTTTTTTTTCTCAGATCTTGTTTTCTTTTTGTATATATATTATAATCTAGATAGTTAAATTTTATTTTTTTCAGACCTGCTTTGTTAATTTTGTAATTAAACAAAGAATTTTTTTAAGATCTGTTTTATTAATTTTGTAGTTAATAAGAAAAAAATGATTAAAATTATATAATCATTATTAAATATTTTTTATTTATTTAATATATTTTAGTTGTGGTTTTCACAATTTTATCATATTTTGAAAAGTTAATTACCAAATTTGATTATTATAGGTTTTAATCAAAATGGATAACGTGGAAGCAAAGTATGGGATGGGAGAAAATTTAGAGTGGAAAGAAGGGGAGGAATGTAGACTTTGAATTAAAGAGTGGGCTACATGAGGAACAATATGTTGAGTCAGATCGTAATTTTTCAGATATGGTGTATAATCCTCAAGTAGCACTAGAGCTAAAACCAAAAATAGGACAAGTATTTCAAACAATAGATGATGCTTTTAGTTTCTGCAATGCATATGCGAAAATCTCTGGCTTTAGTGTTCGAAATTGGTCTGAAAAGAAGAGACGGGGAAGCAATGAGATCATAAGGAATTTGTTTGTTGGAAACAGGGGAAGGCTACAACAGTAGCGAACATTGAGGCAACAAGGAGCAGGGGATCAACTAAAGAGGATTGTAAAGAAAAACTTGCTATTGTGATGTCACCTTCAAACTTATATGTTGTTAGTATATTTGTTGAGGGTCATCGTCACCCATTAACAACTCCACGAAAAACACATTTTTTGCGATCTCACCGCAATATATCGACTGCCAGAAGGCCCTGACTCAACAGCTTCAGATGGTAAATTTACCATCGCATCAACAATTCAATTTGCTTGGAGTGCAGGCGGGGGGTGTGAGAATATTGGTTGTACGCAAAGAGATTTGTATAATCTTGAAAGACATAAGCGCAATGAGATGAAAGGACATGATGGACATATGTTGTACAAGTTTTTAATGGGTGAACAAGGAAAGAATCCATAACTTTATTTCAAAATTGAGTCAAATGATGAAAACAGGATTACTCATTATTTTTGGGCTGATTCAACCTCTAGACGGGCTTACAATTTTTATGGTGATGTAATGATATTTGATACTATGTACAACACTAATCGGTATGGATTAATTTTTGCGCCACTAATGAGGGTTAATAATCATTGTCAAACAATAATATTTGCATGTGCATTCTTGAGTGATGAGACCATAGATTCATTTTTTTGACATTTCAACCAATTTTTGGAAGCTATGTCAGTTGATGCCCCTAAGATGATCATTAGGGATCAAGATCCAGCTATGACAAATGCAATTTCACAAACTCTACCAACATTATTTCATAGATATTGTATTTGACACATTTTAACTAAATTTTTTTAGAAGATACAATGCTTACTATAAGGAGTTTTCAAATTGCATTTGAAAATCAGAGATTAAGGAAGAGTTTGATTTAAGAGTGGGTTAAATGACAACAAATGGCTACAACCAATGTATCAAATTCGTGCTAAATGGGTGCCGGCATATATGAATCATATTTTCTCGATTGAAATGTCAAGTAGCTAACGACCCGAAAGCTCTCACTCATTCTTCAAAAAATATGTTTCAAAAAATAATTCATTGGTGGATTTTATGATTCAGTTTGGTAGGGGACTTGTGCGTCAACGTCATGAAGAATTATTGGTGGATCACAAAGACATGATTGAGAAGCCTAAAATGAAAATGCTTCACGAGTTTTTGGTGCATATGGTTGATATCTATACACATGAAATATTTTTTAAATTTCAGGATAACATGTGGGAGAGCTTGACATTTAAATTTGAGCTTATAAATGAGGATGAAGATCATTGAGTGTACAACATTGCAAGAAAAAGTGGCAGTAATTATCCATTGCGAAATTCATTATGACAAGGTATTGGATTTTGCTTCATGTACTTGAAAAAAATTTGAGAGCATGGGAATCCCTTGTAGACACATGTTGGGATATTTGCACAAAATGCATGATTATGAAAGATTGTCAAGTCAATACATTTTGAGTAGATGGACAAAAACAGTCAAATCTGGGGTAGTCGTTGATGGTAGCGACATTGAGATAACTGATAATAGGTCATATCTACTTAAGCGGAGTCAATTAATGCAACTAGCTTTGGATGTGGTTGACAAGGCCCTTACTAACAAAGAAGCAACTAAGGTCTATACCGATGCTTTGAGTGGTGCACGTGATAAAATTAATCAAATGGTTAGTTGTGGTACAAGTTTTGTTGATACTGTAGAAAGAAGTCAAATTCCAAGTGTAGTTACTTCAGGGAGTGTGGGTTGCAACTACTACAACGAACCGAGTCAAGTTCATGTAAAGGGGTGTGGCAAAAGGCTCAAGGGAGGGAAAGAGAAAGCATTAGGGAGACCAAAAAATTCTAAAGCTAGACAGTGTTATGGGTGTGGTCTGGCTGGCCAGGCACACGACAAAAGAAATTGTCCCATGCTTACAAATCGGTAAGAAATTTGTAAATTTTCATTCATTTTCATAGTTTCGAATATCTAAATAATTCATGATATGTCATTTTTGTTGTAGGTATTCACCTTGTCATGACGACGCACCTCCCAACCCAAGTATAGAGGATGATAGTTATTCATCTCTAGGTGATTGGAAAAAATCCTCTCAAAAAGGATATTTTAATTATAGAGTTTTCAACTAACATTTTGTTTTTCATTTCAGGAATATCACTATAACTTTTACGTGGAAATGATGAATGAGAATTTGTCTTTTCATGTATTTGGTTAAGGTTGTCATGTTGGGCTTGTTTTACAGTGGTTGTATTAGACTATGGTAGATTTGAAACCTCTAATTAGTGTGATTTGTCTTAGATTAATTTGAATGTAATTCCATGTAATGTGGCTGATTTTAAATGTAATTTGATGTATTTCCGTATTTGTGGGAATTGCAAGTAAATTTGTAATGCACTGATATGCCACTGTTTGGATCAACTGTTTGGTTTTTGTTAAGTGAATTTTGTATCAATGAGGAAGACACAGTGGTGGATCTAGATTTTGTTACTATTGCTTTCCATTCTAATGCCTTGAAGATTTGAACAATACATAATCCCATTTTATTAGTTTGTAGGTGCACATTGGTGGATCTAATGTGGGCCAATTTATATTAAAAAGAAATTAAGAGTGCCAAAATTATAAAAATATAATTGTTAGTAAAGAGTGTCCTTATGGTAGAGAGAGAGAAAGTCTTTTTAATTTTGACCACTTCACTTATTTTGACAGCATGGCCAGATCATGCTTTGTTTTTTTAAGACCATTCTGAAATCCGCGTCCGTGAAAGAAGTGTGTGTATATATATACACACACACACTCCCTTAGTTCCTTAATATAAATCATTTTAAAGAAGTGTTTTTGTCCCTTAATATAAGTCATTTGAGAATTTCAAATAAACATTAATTGCTTAACTTCCAATATTATCCCAAGTATTAAATATAATTTTGATTCTCTCACTATTTTTTGTCCAATAAATAACACTCTCTTCTTCCAATACAAAGACCATATACACAATTGATATTATATTTAATAATATACAATCATTTTCTTAATATATGTGTACAACTCTAAAACGACTTATATTAAGGGACGGAAGAAGTATATATTACAGGTGTTTTAAAATTTACAATGACAATTTCTAGATTAATATTACATACTAATATTCAAACAAGACTGTGTCTCGTACGGACTCGGTTCACCTACTATTATGTATAAAATCATATACTTAAATTGTAATTTTATTATTGATCGTCATTTGTCATTTTGGGTATAATTCAAGAGTGTATTTATACTATTTACTATGGCCCCTGCTTTATGCTTAATACAATACCCAATTGTTTGTAGCCCAATATATCTTTAAGTTTCATTAATTTTGCCACCAACCAACAGATAGAAAAAATAAAATAAAAAACACAATATTATTTTTTGAAGTCCATCAAAAGAATAAGCAAACGTACCCGTGGGACGAGGATACACCTCTGGATCCATGGGCTCCCTTCCATGAGCCGCAAAGTAACTCAAAGACAGCGCATGGGGAGTGATAGCATCAGGTTCTTTGGGCTCCAAAATTATACTGTGGGCCTTGAGCCCATACACCCTAAATATGGATGACAACATTGACAACTTACTACTCCACGGCCCAAGAGCCAGCACCACCGCATCAGCCTCCACTACCCTTCCTCCTTCCAACTCCACCGCCTTTACCCGCCCTCCCTCCACCGCCACGCTCTCCAATTTCCCGATCACCACCTCCACGCCGTGCTCCTCCACCGCCTTCGACAGCAACGTTTTAGTAAACAGCTGGGGATGAACTTGGGCCGTGGTCTCAGTAGTCCCGATAGTCCTCGTGTTTTTAGCTCGGCCATTGACCCATGAAGGCAAAGTTGAGCTTGGGTCGCGGCCTTGCGATGATATTGCTGAGTCTGATTCAGTAATGGATAGGCTGAGAGTAGTGAGGGGACGGTAGCCGTAGGATTGGGCCCCATCTAGTTCTTCAGACAGCGAACGATGCAGATTGAAGCTGGCTCGGGCCAGGGACGAGAGGGGCCCGCCGTCACACCAATCGAGGGCTAAAAATCCGCCTGCCTTGCCGGATGCGGCGCATGCGATGGATGATTTTTCAAAGAGGGTAACGGCAGCGCCTTTCTTGGCAAGAAAGTAGGCGGTGCAAACTCCGATGACTCCACCGCCGCAAACAACTACTCTTTTGGGTGGAGGGTTTTCAAGGTGGTGCTGCTCCATGGAAGAAGTTGATGATCGAACTGATCTAAAAATGATAATTGGAGTAGAGTTGGGGATATAACTGAGGAGTACTGGACTAGATATGGAAAAGAGTGGTGATGATGATGATGTCACCGACATTTTCAGTTTGTTTTATCGAGGCTGCTGTTATGACACTCGAAAGTCGATTTCTCTTATTTGGGCTTTATCACTAACGCAGCTCACATATATTCCAGTTGTGGTTGTGGGCTAATATAAAATGTAGGCTTCTATGCAATATTCATTTGAAGTAGTTATAAACAATTATCATGATTAAAAATCGAGGTTGGGAGTTGGCTACTTATTTGCTCATAGATTAGAGGCCATTCGGTCTTTAGATAGGTTGGGGCTTCGCTTTGGCTTTGTATTTACCAACTGCTTTTGTTGTAAAAGTTTGTAAGTCGGGTTGTGTTCCTACAATAATGGGTTTCCTGAACTATTGTGAGTATGGGCCTGGCCTCTAGGCCCTAGCTATTAGAGACATGTTGGTGTGTTTTGCTCATTGGGTTTTGTTTAACATGACGCGTTGGTGGATTAGAGATATTTTGGTGTGTTTTGTTTTCTAAACTTATTACAATTCCTTTCGTTATGAAAACATTTTTTTTGCTTGTTTTATTATTAATACTTCCTCTCATTGAAAATTGGGACATTTTTTTTTGTAGTTGGGTCCAAATTAAAAAATTGTCCTAACAATTAAGCTAAATAGGACAATGAATATGATTTAGAGTAAAATACAGAGACATCCCCTTTAGATAACTATAATAATACTAACCTTTCCTCTAGTTTTTTGAGTAATAATTAGTATCCCTGCAAATTTTTAGAGTTGACTAAATAGATAAAGTTACATATTTACCCATGTATGTTATCAAATTTTAATTCCTAAACAATATATATGTGTGTGTGTGTGTTTGATTATCCTTTTTTTAATACCATACATTTTAATTATAGTTTTATTTGTAATTAAGACTATCTCATTTATTCATAGTTTTCTTTTAATATATATTTTTTTGAGTAACAACATTTGTGATTTTTACTGTAAATAATTATGTTTAAGTGTGACTTATGTTTAATTTAATATATGAAAAAAATAATTAATATAATTTTTAGTACATTTTTTTATATCAATAATAAGATTCGTTTCATAATAATAAGTTTGTTTTACGAAAATTTTAATGTTTGGAAAAAATAATTATAATTTTATTTCGTTAATTTTTACTTTTTATGAGTATTAAAATTTTACTTTTTAATTACAAAAAAATATATTTGAATATATATCACGTAAATTTTAATCTTTGAGAAATTTATTTAGCAAAAATTGTATGACTTTATTTTCTTGATAAAATGAATATTTATTAAATTTTTTGACATTTATATTATTTATTGCACAAGTTCATAATTTAATTGATTAGATCAAGTTAAGTAAAAATTATAGTATACAAATTTATATTTAGCGGATAAATTAAACATTATAACTTAAAAGGTGTATTAGACATTATATTAAAAATATTTTTGAATATTAGTTGATCAACCACACTAAGGATAGTGAATGTTACATATTGTAGACTAGAGGTGTACGAACTCTTATTTGAAAAATTAGAAAACTGATGAGTATTATTATAATTATCTACATGGGATGTCACTGTATTTTACTCTATGATTTATCATAAGATTGGTGTGGTTCCAATACAAAACCAAAAGCTATCACAAATTTATTGGAAGCATCATAATTCAAAGCTCCATCCATTTTGATTGAGATTGAAATAATTTTTTGCCAAATTAAGCTTTCAACTTAAAAATGGAAAACGACCCCGGACCTACCCGTAGGGGACATGGGCCCCGCCCCCGTTTGACAACCCTCATATATACTTATTGTATAAAGAAGGATCCATCACAAGCTATAGCCATTAAATTCTCCACGTTTAAGACGGATGTACGTATTTGTTTAAGATAAGGTGCTTAATTGTCTAGAAATGAAAAGAATAAATATATCCTCCTAATAGTTAAGAGTCATGTTATATATTATAAAAAATTTCAGTCGAATTATAATTGTGACGTATGTGTATACATAGTATAAATAAAATTTTAAAACAATCTCATTTTAATTTAATTTATCTGTCGCATACACTTACACGTTGATTAAAATCTAACTTCTTCCTGTCACCGGACATGCAGGTATGCGGATTGAAGGGTGCAAATTATGCAACATACCACAAGCTAGTTACTAGTTAGCTTAATTTGTAAATTGAAAAAAAAAATATATATTCAAAATCAAAGAACTGTTTTTTGGGATTAGGTTGAACAGACAGTAGTTGAATATATATATAATTACACATGCATGTCAGTCAAATGCTCCTCCCCATTTGGGTTCCTCCTTGATTGATTCTTCACCAGCCAAAGCATTGAATGGTTCAACTTTAATTAAACTTCTGTTTGAGCGCATGTCTTTTTCTCAACTGATCTTTCTTTGCATGCCTAAATTTATAGGTGTACGTGGGAGGTCTATATATATAAATATATATATATATTCCTCCTGTAACAAAAGCATGCAAGTACTACTGCATGCAGGGTGGGGTGGTCAACCGATTCATCTCAATATGACAAAATGGCACTGGATTATTATTTGTGATGCACTTTATTTTTGTTCACGTTTACGTTTAGTACCCTAAATAGTGTTTGACAAATTTAAATAATTAAGATTTGAATAGTTAATATATTTTAATAAATTAAATTATTTGAATGAAATAATATTTGAATTTAAAAAATTATTTAATAATTAAAATATATAAAACATCTAAATGACACACTATTGTACCATTTTAACTCTATGAATTATTTAAAAAATTTATTTGAATAATCTTAAAATTTAAAATTGAAGGAGTACAATATTTATTGAGGTTATTTTTGTTTATAAATTTTAAATAAACTATTAAGAGAACTCTTAATAGTTAAAATTTGAGTTTATGTCTTAACGATAAAGAGAAATTAAGAGGCAAATTTTTTTTTACCAAATAAGATTTGCTCTGACCGAATCAGAAGGCATGTGATGTGAATGAAGAGGCATTCAGATACGAACAAACACCACCTTTTTATATATATAGTTTATGGTTGTTTTCAATTAAAATGAGGAATTGGTTGATTGACAATTTTTTTTTATAATTAACAATTTCTCTGTAAAAGATATCATTATAAATATAAATAATTTTTTTAATCAATTTCATTATTCTTTTTATTTACAATCGCTAGTAAACTCACAAACCCACCTATTGCTTACAATTTTTCATGCACCCTGGGAAATGTTTCATGTCAATCTCAACTCAATTAAGAAGAAAGAAAATTCATCTACTTTTTTAGTTACATATATTCTTATATTAATTGTTATCCATCCTTTCACAGAACTGTCTCTTTTAAGTCTTGTACGCAAATTAAAATAATTAAACTAGTCTATTTCTATGAGAATATAATTTTTCAACACAATACTATCTAGAGACTTGTACACATCAAAATGGGTTCACTCAAAAAAAATTATTCTTTCACAAAATATATATGTTTCGATTATATTTATTATATAAATTTAAAAAAAAAAGTAAAGAATAGTGTATAAATAAGTTCTCATTTTACCAACAAACTCTACGCAAGTATAATAAAGATTCTTTTTCATATTAGAAGCAACAAATCCGACACAAGTATTTTTAAGGGGAAAATAGACTTTATATAACATTTTAAATTTAAATTATACACTTTACACATTCTTTATAGAACAAAAAAAATAATTGTATTTCGATCATCTTTTATTTGATAGAAAGAATACAATTTTCTTAGGTATCACTTCCAGAGTATCATTTTTTCTTTACATGATGATGCATAGTTTAGAATTAGTTGTATTGGTTTAATTCCTATAGTTAGTATTTTATGTTATAAATAGTTTTTTAATTAATCTCATGCATTATTTTTATTGGTATTTGTAAGGTTATTTCATATATACTCTAAAAGGAAAAGGAATATCACATTTATTTTGGAATTATTTTTTGTTCTTCGGCTGATGGACGGAAGAGTTTTTTTGGGTACTATTAATAACTTAATTACATTAATACAAAAAAAGAATATTTAAACAGGTCTATACTGAATGAGCAAGTGGATCATGATCAAAGGCTTTCCGCTTACCTCATCCTCTATTAAGAAAATGTAATTTTTTTACAAATAAAAATAGGAAATGGAGTATCAAAAAAGTATTATAAAAAATATAAAGAAAAAAGGGACAAGAAGCTAACATGCGCTGTGGGGATAACGCTGAAAGGGGATGAATTGCAAGGGGTTAAATCTATTTTTCCAATACTACTTGACCTCGATTTATGAATGTATCACAGAATTAAATTTTTTTACAATTAAATTATTGAAGTATAAATTATTTTTAAATCGTTACAAAATCCGTTAAAGGAGTTGATTTTAACAGAACATTCACGTTAACTTTTAAATGAACATCCACGTCACCTGCTTATGTATTATACTAATTGTTGCCACATAGGAAATTAAATAGGTTTAACTACTTTTTTTTAAATTTTTTCTTTACAAATTGTCATAATATCCTTAACATTAATAATGAAAAATTATTAGTATTTTTTTTCTTTGATAAATTTGTCTTTTATTGTATTAAGATATATTACATATATTATTAAAATAAAAAAAATTTGAGTAAATTTTGAATTTGAATAATGTCTTTAACATTATTCATAAATATTTTCATAATAAGCACAAATAATAAATTAAAATTCATAAAAAAAAATTCGAACTTCAAAAATATAACTAAAATTTTGAAAATTAATTATTATTTTTATTTTTGTAAATTAATATAATTATTATTTATATTATGAAATCATTGAACCTAGACTTAAATATAAAAAAATAAATATTAAATATATTAACAAATAAATAAATCAAATAATAAAATATATTGATTAAATTAATTAATAATAAAATATATTAATGTATAATTTTTAAAAATGTATTTATATAAAATTAATGAATTTACATTTTTTTAAATTTTAAATATTTTTAAAAATATTAAATTATCTAATATATTGAAATGAAGGGATTATTATTATTATTATTATTATTATTATTAGTAATAATAATATTAATATTAATATTATTATTATTATTATAATAAAATTATCTAATATTTTGAATAACTAAAAAAAAACATAAACGGTTTGTTGAGATTTTAAGAAGCAGAAAAATTATAGAGAGAAAAAGTGGAAAGAGAGTTTTTGCGTTTGTAATCCATCCGAAGAAATCAGAAGTTCAGATCTGGATTCACTCGGGAAGACTTTTCCTCATATTCACTCGGGGAGAAAGAGTCGAAGGACTGGTCACCTCCGTCTTCAATTTCGGAATTCTGCTATCAATTTCTCTCCCCTCTTATTTGGGCTTCTGTAAACATGCCGACGAGCACAATCGAGGCGGACTTAGGGTAGAATTCATGGCAGATCTCGTTTTTCTAGCACCCCATTTGAACGAAAATTTAGTCACCTCCGTCTTCAATTTCGGAATTCTGCTATCAATTTCTCTCCTCTTGTTTGGGCTTCTGTAAACATGGCGATGAGCGCAATCGAGGCGGACTTGGGGTAGAATTCATGGCAGATCTCCTTTTTCTAGCACCCCATTTGAACGAAAATTTAGTTCGGATATCTGATTGCTTTCTCCCCGAATGAATCCAGATCTGAACTTCTGATCTGATGCATATCAAACGCAAATACATTAATTTTATTATAATTACATTAATAATCCGTCCATTTGGACTCTCCAGCATACATTAATTTTATATAGCAAATATAGTCAATGCGAAAAGATAATATAAATTCATTAATTTTATATAAATACATTTGTTACAATTATACATTAATATTTTTTATTATTAATTTATTTAATTAATAGATTTATTTATTAATTTAATTATTTGTTATTTTAAAAAAAACAATTCAAACTTGAAAATTAAAAAAAATAAACTAAAGTTATTTTGCTATTATTATTAAAAAAAATCACGATGAGTCTTATATTCCATGTAAGGTCATGTAGTGTCATGTAAACTTTTCATTAACCTTTAATATTTTGGGATGAAAATTTCAAATTTTATAAAAAAATTATAATTTAATAAATTGATTATAAAAAAAATTAATTTAATAATACATTTATAAACTGGAGTCCAATAGAGTGTAAAAAAATAAATTTAACCCGAATTGTAAAAACAGGTGCACGAGGGTGGAGAGGACGTTGAAATGGTACGGGGGATGCATACGGCTTACGATAGCGGGAATCATGTGAGTGGGTGGGAATAATGGAAAATCCCTTTTCTCTCCCTCCTTCTGCCCTCCAGCTCCGATTTCGAATCCCCATAACCAGACGATGCTTTGTCATTTTCGGGAATCCAATCTTTTATATAATTATTTTTTGAAATAACACAACACTCTATTTTTATATCCCTTTTCTACAATTATAATTACAACATTTACAAATTATATTCTTTTTGTTTCTGAAAAAAAATTTATTTACTCTCTCTGTTTAAATTTAATTATTTTAATTTAAAAATACACGTCTATCAAGAATTTGTAGATTTTAAAGAAACTTTAATAATTAAATTTATAAGTTAAATTAGTTATATTTAAAATAAATTATTTATAAATGAACAAATTTATAATTGCGTAATTCATTTTTATGAAACGAAAAAGTTAGTATCGATAAAAAAAATTTAAAATAAACACTCAAGTTTATATAAGAGAAAAAGTATACAAAATTAATTATAAAATCTAATAAAAATAAAAACAAAAATCTAACGATCACATTGCCATTTGATTTCCTTATGCTAAAACTTCATTGGACAGGATTCTATAATTATTGTACATACAACAAAACATCAAATCTGAATATATCTAGTCAAGCCAAATCAACAAGTAAATTTGAGTTTTGAGGGTGGGATATAGCTGGCACGGACCCACCACTACAATCATGCCCGTGGGCCCACCGCCTCTTATTTCCTCCCCTCTTTTACTCCTCTATAACTCTTTGACAGTTCTTTTAAAATAATGCTACTATCACATAAGTCGGACGATGCTCTTTAATTTGTTATTGATATAGTTTATTTGACGCAACAATAAATTATAAGATATCATCCGATTTTATGTGAATTATTTTATGTGATAATATTATTCCTCCTTTTTTTTTACCACAAATTCCAGAGGGAGAGAAGATGGCATAGCAGAGGGTTTTATGCCATGTCATGGACTAAACGACAAGCTACTGGTGGGTCCTACCCTTAACAAACATAGTTCTTACATGGCGCAGGACTTGGGGAACCGGACATGACTGAGCTGGGAGCCTCTGTCTGAACTCGGAGGTTGATGCATGCATTTCTTTCGGCTGGCCACGTGTCCTTTCCCACTCGTGGATCATGTGTTTTGGGTCGGGTTACCCAGTGTTCGAGTTGTCAGCTAGCCAATCAGAGAGGCTGTCTAAAATTGGCTTGATTTCCACGTGCCTTAAAGCATTTGGTTCCATATTGGCTCCATTACTAACTGCCTGCCTTTGGTACAAAAGTAAGTTTCACAAGTGAACAAATAGTACCAGCAGCCACCAACAACATGATCTAGATAGTTTTTGATTATATCTTAATATATTTTAATATTTTATTTTTTAATGTATTTTAATAATTTATATTTTTATATTAAGAATTTTTTTGAATATTTTAAACTTATATCTTTATCTTAATGATTTAATTTAAAGGTATTTAAATAAAAAAATTTATCCTAACTTTACACATTAAGATGCATTAAAATATAATAAATATATGTCAGGCTCACTATAAGCAAAAGGTCTTTGGATTAAACATTCCTTCCCCACTTTTCCATGTTGTAACCACCTTATTTTAACAAGAACTTAAAAGTGTTAGGTTGTGTTTGGTAAATCTGATAATTAAGATTTGAATGATTATGATATCTTAATAAATTAAATTATTTGAATGGTTATGAGGTCTGAATTTAAAAAATTATTTGATAATTAAAAAGTAAATTGTCTCTTAATGACACTATTTTACCATTTTAAAGGGTAAAATTTTATTTAATAATTTTAAATATTCAATTTAATAAAAATAAGTGAATAATATTGTTGAATATATTTTTATATAAAAAAAATTATCAAAAAAATTCATTAAAAGATACCTCTTAATTATTAAGATTTCATTTTCTGTCTTACCGATTAAGAGGCATTCAGAGGTAACAAAAAAAAAACCAACAATATCATGTCTATTAGCGAATAAGAGACAGTCTATTAAGAGGCAATCAGATGTAAACAAACAGCACCTTTACTCTTTTCGTCATTTGATATATGATGTTTTAGAGTTTGTTATTTATTGGGCATAAAATAATTATAGAACTAAAGTTTTATTTAATATTTGAGGTAATATTAAAAACTAAGTAATTAATGCTTAATTGAAATTTTTAAACGACAAATAGTAAGAGACAAAAATACTTTTCTAAAACGACATTTAAAAAAGAACAGATGGAATACAATTTTTTTAAAAAAATAAGTGAATAAAATTACAATATACATATATATATATATATATGTATATATAAATGAGAGTAACACACAACTAGTATTAATTATGAACACTATTTCATCTAATGTGTTTCTTATAGCTAATAAAATATTTTAAAGATCCACATTTAAATTTTTAACGGCTTTCAGAGGTTAGATGTGCAGAACTAAGGAGCCTTTCATGGGTTAGAGTCTTGGAAGGCACGTATTTATTCCTATCATCTTCTCCCTTCTTTTTGCTACAATTTTCAGCAATGAATTTTTAATTTTTTGTAACGGGAGTGAGCAATCAAATACAAAGGATATCTATGTATTTTGTGATAGTGGACAAGGATTTTCACAAACTCTAATTTGAATTTTTTTAAAAAAAATAATGAGAAGGTAATGAAAATGAAAACCTCAAAGAAATTTACTTTTTACGCATATTAATAAATAGAATAAAATAATAAAATTGTCCATTTTAAATTATTATTTAATTACATAGTTTTTTGCTCCATAAATATGCACATAGAGAATACTACAAATATAACAATTAATACTAAGTGTATTAAAGATAAATTATTGTAAAAAATAAATTATTTAAGGTAAATAGATATTTAACATGAGACTATCTAACATATACGTACTACCAACGATTCAAAATTAGAGATACATTTTAATTTTTAAAAATCAATTTGTGAAATCCTAAAAGTTAAAATTGAGTAAAGAAGATAATTAGTGATACTTTATATATAGTTTATAATTATTATATTTTTTTTTATTAAAACTAAATAATTTCATAATAATTTTAAATTTTAGAATTTCGTTAATTGAGTCAAAATATATCTATAATTTTGAAGTAGGGAGAGTAATAAAGATTTTTATTCTGAGACGGAGAGTACGGGTGCTCATCAGTAAAAAATCGAACCGGTACTGAACCCAAAACATCGAAAAATTAAAAATCGGTACCGGTATCGAAAAATCGATTTCGGTACCGATTCGGTACAAAATCGGTTTCGATTTTTTCGGTTCGATTTTCGATTATACCGCAAAAATTAAATAATTAAATATATTTTTTTATATTAATAATTTTTTTTAAAACTAAGAATTTTTTTATATATTAATAGAATTTCATTTTTTAATCTACCATTTCATTTTATAATTTATATTTCTTTTTGTAATCTATCATTTCTTTTTGTAATCTACCATTTCTTTTTTTTATTATTATTATTGGTGTTAGTATTATTTATTTTATTTATTTAAAAATCTATACTTTTACAATTTCATGCATGCTAGAAATTTTAGATAGCATACATTTTTAATAGTTGGGATTAATTGTATCAATTAAAATTGAATGATTTGTATCAATAAAGGGTCTTTTCAAATTTCGGTTTTTTTATCGGTTTTACCGAATTCAAAAATTTAAGAACCGGTACCGGTACCAAAAAGTATAAAAAAATTGAAAAAATCGGTATCGAAAAAAATCGGTACCGCCCGGTTTAGGTAAAAAACTAAAAAAATCGAAAAATTTTGAGCACCCCTAACGGAGAGAGTATATTATAAGAGTAATGTTAGAGACACAATTTATTCTATAAGTATTTTATAATGTCCTGATGTGACATACTCTACCTCAGCATATTGATGAACAAATTGCTTCAATGTAGTCTTCGGCCCCTCATAGAAGCTGAGATGGAGTATATCACATCAACAAATTATAAATTATTATAAAATAAATTGTGTCTTTAGTGTTTTTTGTGACGCCCCCAGAATAGGTCCAGTCAACCCAACCCATTCTGAGTCGCCAAATACATGGTACAGAATTCAAATACAAACTTTATATCATACGGTCGTGCAAAATACGACCACACAACTGTGAGTGTCAATACAAATATGTAGAAAATATTAATATTCAAACTAAATCCTCATTACAATTATTATCACACTATTTATCAGAAATAGTGATGACTACTACTACTCTAACTCGGACCATCACTCTGTCCCCCGACTAGTTCTCGCAACATTCTCATTTTCTGAAGAGGACAACAGATGAAAGGGTGAAGCTCAACTAGCCCAGTAAAGAATATTATGACTAAGATAATGGAAAATAAATTATCGTTAGTCTTCAATAATTCAGATAAAATATAATGGACAACTAATTTTGGATCAATACTTGCAGCGGAAATAACAATTCATTAGAAGAGTTAAGTAGAGAATGAAGTCTACTATCTTCTATGATTTAAAAGTCCATCATCAATATTTTATCCCTGTAACATCAATCAATATATATCTCAAATTAAATATTCATCTTCGCACTACGGCCAAAGATATTCATTTGTATCATCAGTGATCATGTTCATCTAAATACCTGTCATCTTTGCACTACAGGCCAAAGATATTCATCAGGTAATCATTCATCTTTGCTCTACAGGCCAAAGATATTCAGTTAAATCACCTTTTAGGACTGAGGATGATGAAAAATATTTCAAAGAACGAATCCAGTGAGATAAAAGACAAAGATTAAGGATTTGCATTTTAGTTTATCCAAATTCAAAAATACTCCATAATAATACTTTGTGGAGCAAAATTCAAGAATAGAGCTCAAAATTTAGATCCACTCAAAGATAGTAACCATAACAGACAATTTGGACAAATAGAAGAAAATTTAATTTTTTCGTGAATAGTGCCGTATACGTGAATAGTAACTCCGACGGAAAAAGTAAGAATTTCATAATAAAATGTAAGACCCCAACTTTTATGAATAAAGGTTTAATTTTCTTTATATATTATTTCGAAATAGTAAGGTGTTGATTGATAAATATGAAAGTTATGGGTGAAATGTGCAAACATTTTTAAAATGAGCAAGTGGTTATAAAATATTCTTGTTGTCGGGGAATATTCGTTTGGTCGTGGAATATTCTTGTTGTCGGGGAATATTCGTACGACGGCGCAGCTATTTGTGGGCCCCCACAACGAAATAACTGTCGGATATAGAAAGCGACATAAATAACTTTTTTACAAGATAACGGCGTGGTTATTACTGTTAGTACTGTTGAAATACTCGGTGGTTAAAATACAGTGATACACGGTGTTGCATAATAGCACACGGTATTGCACAGTATTTTGAATTATTGAGTCTTACGTGAGAAGTCATTACTCAATTATTGTTACAGTAATTAATGTTCAATATTTTATATTATTGACTCAATAATTGCTACGTTGATATTTTATATTATTGACTCAATAATTGCTGCATTGATATTTTATTGACTCAATAATTATTACGTTGCTATTTTTTTATGATTGATTCAATAATGGCTACAGTTGATATTTTGTAGTATTGATTCAATAATTGTCGTTGCACAGTATTTCACGTTATCAACTCAATAATTCATATTATTTGAATAATATTATTAGATAGCATTATTGACAATGTCTAAGGAAGTTCTGTCTAGGAGGGGTTATTTAATTGCGCGCCAGTAAGGAGAAGTCCTTATCGGAAAGCCCCATCTGTCTTGGGAACGACCTGGTTGTTAATATTGTAGTTCTATAATATTATTTGTGAATAATTAATTATTAATTTATATGATAAGGAAATATTTATTTTGTGGATATTAAAGAAGGAATTGGCGCTGGTGAGTTTTTATCAATATTTTGGTGTGAGAAATCATCTGTTTATGGATTTCGGATAATTTATGTTTAGAATTTGGAAAAACTTTCTTCTGCAAAGTTGTAGAGAATTAAATTTCCTATGGAAGGACATAGAATTTGTATTTTTCTGACAAAGGGGCTATTTGTTATGAATTATTGAAGTTTCGAAAAATAAATATTATTTAATGGGTGAGACCCATTTTTGTTGGAAAAAAAATTTAGCCGCCAGGCGGCGGAAAATTTTGAATTTTTTTTTATTATTTTATTCATTTAGTCTCCTTTGGTATCCTAAGTTTTTCCTATAAATAGGGTGCTTAGGTTAGAATTGAAAATCACACCAGAATCATAACTTTTCTCTCTCTATAATATCGAGCGTATTTTTGTGAGTATTTCAATACTTTGAGTATTACTATTCAGTACAAGCTTCCGTCGGTATTATATCCGATATTCCAGTCAGAGATACTGTTCTTTTGAGGTAAGGGATGTTATTTCTTTCGTAAATGATGTTATTCTTTTCAATATCATTATACAGAAATATTGTCATGGATTTTATGTTGAAATTCTTATTTTTTCTGTCGGGGTTACTATTCACGTATACGGCACTATTCACGGGAAAATTTATTTTTCTTCTATTTGTCTAAATTGTCTGTTAAGGTTACTATCTTTGATTGTATCCAAGTTTTGGGCTTTATTCTTGAATTTTGCTCCACAAAGTATTATTATGGATTATTCTTGAATTTGGATAAACTAAATGACGAATCCCTAATCTTTGTCTTTTATCTCACTGGATTCGTTCTTTAAAATATTTTTCATCATCCTCAGTCCTAAAAGGTGATGTAACTGAATATCTTTGGCCTGTAGAGCAAAGATGAATGATTACCTGATGAATATCTTTGGCCTGCAGTGCAAAGATGACAGGTGTTGAGATGAACATAACCACTGATGATACAAATGAATATCTTTGGCCTGTAGTGCAAAGATGAATATTTGATGAGATGGATATTGATTGATGTTACAGGGATAAAATATTGATGATGAACGGTTATTTCCGCTGCGAATATTGATCTAAAATATGTTATCAATAATATTTTATCTGAACTGTTGAAGGCTAACGATAATTTATTTTTCATTATCTTAGTCATAATATTCTTTACTGGTCTAGTTGAGCTCACCCTTTTCATCTGTTGTCCTCTTCAGGAAATGAGAATGTTGCGGGGACTAGTCGGGGGACAGAGTGATGGTCCGAGTTAGAGCAGTAGTAGTCCTCACTATTTCTGATAAATAGTGTGATAATAATTGTAATGAGGACTTAGTTTGAATCTTAATATTTTCTACATATTTGTATTGACACTCACAGATGTATGGTCGTATTTTGCACGACCGTATGATATAAAGTTTGTATTTGAATTCTGTACCATGTATTTGGCGACTCAGAATGGGTTGGGTTGAATGGACCTATTCTAGGGGCGTCACAGTTGGTATCAGAGCTTAGGGATATGATCTCTGACGGAGATCGGGGAATAGAACTAGGAGGGGAGAGACGAATAAATCCTTCGCTAGTGTGTCCTACCTAAGCTTATGTGGTATTTAATTGGTCAGTCGGAGCATAGGATTAATATGTGATATGTTGACTTGTTTAATTAACCCTTGTTTTATGGCAGTAATTGAGAATGGCAGCTGAGAATGTTAACAACGAAGTGAATGAGACCGTGGAGACACCTTTAATCGTTAACCAGGAGAACGTGCAACAAGAAGACAATGTTCATCCTGAAAATAACGCTGGTCAGACGATAAACGATGAGATGTTTAGAAGTTTTTTGCAGTTCATGCAAAATCAGACGAGGGAGACTCGTGTGCAACATACAGGTGGAGATAATAACAACACGCAAGCTGTCACTGCCAAGCAGTTCAAAGAATTTGGACCACCAGAGTTTCTGGGAAAGCCAGATCCGATCAAGGCGGAGACGTGGATTAAATAAATTACCAAGAGATTTGATGTCTTGGGTTGTACAGAGGAACAGAAGGTTCCATTCGCCACGTTTATGTTTCGTGGAGAGGCAGATTACTGGTGGGAATCCGTGAAGCGTACCCAGCCTGCCGCACTCCAGATGTCTTGGGAAGCGTTCCAGAAACTGTTCAATGACAAGTACTTTCCTGAAAGTATTCGTCATATGAAGGAGGTAGAGTTTATCCGACTGGAACAAAATAACATGACGGTATCCCAGTACGAGGCTAAGTTCGCGGAGCTGTCCAGGTTTGCACCTCATTTGGTGGAGAATGAGGAACGTATGACGCGGATGTTTCTAAGAGGTTTGAAACCCGAAATACGTCAATACCTCATTTCTCATAAATTTTCTCTATATTCAGATGTAGTGAACAGGGCCCAGTTATTAAAACGAGATAATGATTATGTTCAACCGAGGGACCACAACCAAGGTCGTACCGGTGGCAGCAGTCATCGGAGCAATGACAACCAGCGAGGAGGAAAGTATGACAGAAGCGGTAACCACTCCGGTAGTTATCGTGGCCATGATAGTAGAAGAAGCGAATCGGGAGGAGATTTCAAAAAGAGAAGGTATAACAATGAGAACGCGAAGATGTCAACATCAGCACCAGCATCAACTGTTTCGAGGGGAGGAGAACGACCACCGGTCGTATGCTATAAATGCGGGAAAGAGGGACATATCAGCCCAAACTGCCCACAACAATTCAAAGGATGCTATAACTGTGGAAAAGAAGGACATATAGCTCGAGATTGTCCTGTGGCGAAACCAAATTCAGCGGGGGTGGTGATTCCAAAGGCGGTTACAGACAAGTCAAAGTCGGTGATTCCTGGAAGAGCGTTTGTCGTGACAGCCCAAAACGCGAGGAATTCCACACGAGGTGATTACGGGTAAGCTGATCATAAACTCTTGCGAAGTTTACACCTTGTTAGATACCGGTGCTACCCATTCCTTTATTTCACCTGCTTGTGCTCAACGTTTGAACTTGACTTCTGATAAATTAGACTTTGACTTATCTGTTGAAACTCCGTTAGGAGAAACCTTCGTTACATCTACAGTTTACAAATCTTGCTTGATTCAGATTGATACCCTTACTTTACCTGTTGATCTTATATCTTTGAAAATACTTGCATTTGACGTGATTTTAGGAATTGACTGGTTAACCACTTACCATGCCAAAATTGATTGTTTTCGTAAGGTTGTTAGTTTTCATATTCCTAATCAACCTGTTGTGCGAATCCAAATCACCAAACCACTAAAATCAGTCAATATCATTTCAAGTCATAAAGCTATTCGTTTATTGAAAAACGGATGTCAAGCTTTCTTAGCTCATGTCATTGATCTAAATCAGAATACATCAGATTTGAATGATATTTCCGTTGTTAATGAGTTTCCTGATGTATTTCCCGAAGAACTTCCCGGTCTACCCCCAGAACGTGAAGTTGAATTCTTTATTGACCTTGAGCCCGGTACAAAGCCCATTTCTAAAACCCCATATCGAATGGCTCCTATTGAACTTCAGGAGTTAAAGGTCCAATTACAAGAGTTGTTACATATCGGTTTTATTCGTCCTAGTACGTCTCCTTGGGGTGCTCCTGTTTTATTCGTAAAAAAGAAAGACGGGAGTATACGACTTTGTATTGACTATCGGGAGTTGAACTATGTCACCATCAAGAATAGGTATCCGTTATCTCGTATTGATGACCTGTTCGACCAGTTGCAAGGAGCGCAATTCTTTTCAAAGATCGATCTTCGTTCTGGATATCATCAGTTGAAGATTAAAACTGAGGATATTCCAAAGACTGCTTTCAGAACACGGTACGGGCATTATGAGTTCTTAGTCATGTCTTTTGGATTGACTAATGCTCCTGCTGCTTTCATGGATATGATGAACCGTGTATTTAAGGAGTATTTAGATCAATTCGTTGTTGTCTTTATTGATGACATCCTCATCTATTCTAAAAGCCGTGAAGATCATGAACACCATTTGAAGTTAGTACTTCAAAAGCTTCGTGAGAACAAGCTATACGCCAAGCTGAAGAAATGCGAGTTTTGGCTTGAGGAAGTAGCATTCCTTGGGCACGTGGTATCGAAACGTGGAGTATCTGTGGACCCGGCGAAGATTGAAGCAATACAAAGCTGGGAGCAACCTAAGTCGGTGACCGAAGTACGAAGCTTTCTAGACTTAGCTGGTTACTATCGGAGGTTCGTAGAGGGATTTTCTCGAATCGCTACTCCATTAACTCAGTTGACTAGGAAAGATATAAAATTCGTTTGGAGCGAGGAATACGAGAAGAGCTTCCAAGAGCTCAAGAGGAGACTTATTTCGGCACCTGTTCTGACAATACCATCTTGTTCGGATGGATTTGTTATTTACAGTGATGCTTCGAGCAAAGGGTTAGGATGTGTTCTCATGCAACATCGGAAAGTCATAGCCTATGCCTCGCGACAACTCAAAGAATATGAGAGGAATTATCCTACTCATGATCTAGAGTTGGCAGCAGTCGTTTTCGCGTTGAAGATCTGGAGACATTACTTGTACGGAGAGAAAGTGGAGATTTATACGGATCATAAGAGCCTTAAATATTTCTACACTCAGAAGGAACTCAACATGCGGCAACGACGTTGGCTTGAGCTGTTGAAAGATTACGATCATACTATCCAATACCATCCTGGAAAAGCGAACGTGGTAGCTGACGCGTTGAGTAGAAGATCATATGTGGGAACGAGTGCGATAATGTCAAGTATACGCGTAGAACCAGCTTTGATTGATAAAGTTAAAGCTGCTCAAGCTACGGATGCGGAACTGATGAAGATGAAGAAGAAGGTGCAATTCCAGAAGCAAGAATCGATGAAGAGGGAATACTTCGAGTCAACTCCAGACTTTGTGTTCCTAACGATTTCGACTTGAAGTATAGAATCATGATGGAGGCACACAACACACCGTTTGCGATCCATCCTGGGAGTACTAAAATGTATCGTGATCTTCGACATACATTTTGGTGGAGCAATATGAAGAGAGAGATCGCGGAGTTCATCTCGAGATGTTTAACTTGTCAACGTGTAAAGGCGGAGCATCAAGTACCGAAGGTTCCATTGCAACCACTGGAGATTCCGAAATGGAAGTGGGAACACATTACGATGAATTTCGTTACGGGTATTCCCAAGGTTTCTCAAGGCTTAGATGCGATTTGGGTTATTGTTGATAGATTAACCAAGTCTGCTCATTTCTTGCCGATACGAGAGACTTTTTCCCTTGAACGTCTTGCTCATATGTACGTGAATGAGATTGTGAGATTGCATGGCATGCCAGTATCCATAGTTTGGGATCGTGATCCCAGATTTACTTCACGATTTTGGATCAGTTTGCAGAAAGCTATGGGCACGGACTTACGCTTCAGTTCGGCTTATCATCCTCAAACAGACGGACAATCAGAGAGGACTATTCAAACTCTTGAAGATCTATTGAGACTTTGTGTTTTAGACTTCAAAGGGAGTTGGGATAAGTACTTACCATTGGTGGAATTCTCCTACAACAACAGTTATCAGGCAAGTATAGGCGTAGCTCCATTCGAAGCGTTGTATGGGAGAAAGTGTCGTTCTCCAGTATGTTGGGATGAGGTGGGTGAAGCAACATTGTTGGGACCAGAGTTAGTACGTATGACTACAGAAAAGATCCAAATAATCCGACAACGTATACAGACGGCACAGGATCGACAAAAGAGTTATGCAGATTTTCATCGAAAGGACGTGGAATTTAATGTTGGAGACCTTGTGTTATTACGTGTTGCTCCATGGAAAGGAGTTACAAGGTTTGGGAAGAGAGGAAAGCTCAACCCACGATTCATTGGTCCATTTGAGATTCTTGACCGAGTAGAAAATGTGGCCTATAGACTTGCTTTACCTCCAAGCATGTCTCGTGTTCATAACGTGTTTCACATATCCGTGTTACGTAAATATGTGAAGGATCCAAACCGCATTATTGAGTTAGAACCAGACGAGATAGCTGAAGATTTAACGTACGAGGAGGTACCTGTCAAGATCTTGGATAGGAAGGAGCATGTCCTACGCTCGAAAATTATACCTCAAGTTAAAATTTTCTGGAAAAACCAGGCTATTGAGGAAATGACCTGGGAGTTGGAATCGGAAATGAAAGCGAGGTATCCTCACCTTTTTGACATACCAGGTACGTACGTCAATTTCGAGGACGAAATTTCATAAGGAGGGGAGGTTGTAAGACCCCAACTTTTATGAATAAAGGTTTAATTTTCTTTATATATTATTTCGAAATAGTAAGGTGTTGATTGATAAATATGAAAGTTATGGGTGAAATGTGCAAACATTTTTAAAATGAGCAAGTGGTTATAAAATATTCTTGTTGTCGGAGAATATTCGTTTGATCGTGAAATATTCTTGTTGTCGGGGAATATTCGTACGACGGCGCAGCTATTTGTGGGCCCCCACAACGAAATAACTGTCGGATATAGAAAGCGACAGAAATAACTTTTTTACAAGATAACGGCGTGGTTATTACTGTTAGTACTGTTGAAATACTCGGTGGTTAAAATACAGTGATACACGGTGTTGCATAGTAGCACACGGTATTGCACAGTATTTTGAATTATTGAGTCTTACGTGAGAAGCCATTACTCAATTATTGTTACAGTAATTAATGTTCAATATTTTATATTATTGACTCAATAATTGCTACGTTGATATTTTATATTATTGACTCAATAATTGCTGCATTGATATTTTATTGACTCAATAATTGTTACGTTGCTATTTTTTTATGATTGATTCAATAATGGCTACAGTTGATATTTTGTAGTATTGATTCAATAATTGTCGTTGCACAGTATTTCACGTTATCAACTCAATAATTCATATTATTTGAATAATATTATTAGATAGCATTATTGACAATGTCTAAGGAAGTTCTGTCTAGGAGGGGTTATTTAATTGCGCGCCAGTAAGGAGAAGCCCTTATCGGAAGGCCCCCTCTGTCCTGGGAACGACCTGGTTGTTAATATTGTAGTTCTATAATATTATTTGTGAATAATTAATTATTGATTTATATGATAAGGAAATATTTATTTTGTGGATATTAAAGAAGGAATTGACGCTGGTGAGTTTTTATCAATATTTTGGTGTGAGAAATCATCTGTTTATGAATTTCGGATAATTTATGTTTGGAATTTGGAAAAAACTTTCTTCTGCAAAGTTGTAGAGAATTAAATTTCCTATGGAAGGACATAGAATTTGTATTTTTCTGACAAAGGGGCTATTTGTTATGAATTATTGAAGTTTCGAAAAATAAATATTATTTAATGGGTGGGACCCACTTTTGTTGGAAAAAAAATTTAGCCGCCAGGCGGCGGAAATTTTAAATTTTTTTATTATTTTATTCATTTAGTCTCCTTTGGCATCCTAAGCTTTTCCTATAAATAAGGTGCTTAGGTTAGAATTGAAAATCACACCAGAATCATAAGTTTTCTCTCTCTATAATATCGAGCGTATTTTTGTGAGTATTTCAATACTTTGAGTATTACTATTCAGTACAAGCTTCCGTCGGTATTATATCCGATATTCCAGTCAGAGATACTGTTCTTTTGAGGTAAGGGATGTTATTTCTTTCGTAAATGATGTTATTCTTTTCAATATCATTATACAGAAATATTGTCATGGATTTTATGTTGAAATTCTTATTTTTTCCGTCGGGGTTACTCTTCACGTATACGGCACTATTCACGGAAAAATTTATTTTTCTTCTATTTGTCCAAATTGTCTATTAAGGTTACCATCTTTGATTGTATCCAAGTTTTGGGCTTTATTCTTGAATTTTGCTCCACAAAGTATTATTATGGATTATTCTTGAATTTGGATAAACTAAATGACGAATCCCTAATCTTTGTCTTTTATCTCACTGGATTCGTTCTTTAAAATGTTTTTTATCATCCTCAGTCCTAAAAGGTGATGTAACTGAATATCTTTGGCCTGTAGAGCAAAGATGAATGATTACCTGATGAATATCTTTGGCCTGTAGTGCAAAGATGACAGGTGTTGAGATGAACATGACCACTGATGATACAAATGAATATCTTTGGCCTGTAGTGCAAAGATGAATATTTGATGAGATGGATATTGATTGATGTTACAGGGATAAAATATTGATGATGAACGGTTATTTTCGCTGCGAATATTGATCTAAAACATGTTATCAATAATATTTTATATGAACTGTTGAAGGCTAACGATAATTTATTTTTCATTATCTTAGTCATAATATTCTTTACTGGGCTAGTTGAGCTCACCCTTTTCATCTGTTGTCCTCTTCAGGAAATGAGAATGTTGCGGGGACTAGTCGAGGGACAGAGTGATGGTCCGAGTTAGAGCAGTAGTAGTCCTCACTATTTCTGATAAATAGTGTGATAATAATTGTAATGAGGACTTAGTTTGAATCTTAATATTTTCTACATATTTGTATTGACACTCACAGATGTGTGGTTGTATTTTGCACGACCGTATGATATAAAGTTTGTATTTGAATTCTGTACCATGTATTTGGCGACTCAGAATGGGTTGGGTTGAATGGACCTATTCTGGGGGCGTCACATAAAATCTATGTCAATATTTCGGTATAATGATATTGAAAAGAATAACATCATTTACGAAAAAAAATAACATCCCTTACCTCAAAAGAACAATATTTTTGGTTGAAATATCGGATATAATACCGAAGAAAACTTGCGCTGAATACTAATACTCAAAGTATCTAAATACTCACAAAAATACGCTCGATATTATATAGAGAGAAAACTTCTGATTCCGATGTGATTTTCAATTCTAACCTAAACACCCTATTTATAGAAAAAATTTAGGATGCCAGAGGAGACTAAATAATAAAAAAAAAAATTCCCGCCGCCGGGTGTTTCTCCCAAAAGCCATCAGCATTTTTTTCAACCAAAAGTGGGGGGCCCACCCATTAAAAAAATATTTATTTTCCAAAACTTCAATAATTCACAATAAATAGTCCCTTTGTCAGAAAAATACAAATTCTATGTCATTCCATAGAAAATTTAATTCTCTACAACTTTGTTGAAGGAAGTTTTTTCAAATTCCAAACATAAATTATCTGAAATTCATAAACAGATGATTTCTCACACCAAAATACTGATAAAAATACATCAGCACTAATTCCTTATTTAATATCCACAAAATAAATATTTTCTTATCATATAAATCAATAATTAATTATTCACAAATAATATTACAGAAATGCAATATTGACAACCAGGTCGTTCCTAGGAAAGAGGGGGCCTTTCGATAAGCACTTCTTCTTACTGGCGCGCAATTAAATAACCCCTCCTAGACAGAACTTTCTTAGACATTGTCAATAATGCTATCTAATAATATTATTCAAATAATATGAATTATTGAGTTGATAATGTGAAATACTGTGCAATAACAATTATTGAATCAATAATACCAAAATATCAACTGTAGCCATTATTGAATCAATCATATAAAATGACAACGTAGTAATTATTGAGTCAATAAAATATCAATGTAACAATTATTGAGTCAATAATATAAAATATCAACGTAGCAATTATTGAGTCAATAATATAAAATATTGAACAGTAATTACTGTAACAATAATTGAATAAGTTTCTTCTCACGTAAGACTCAATAATTCAAAATACTGGGCAATACCGTGTGCAGGTGCAACACCGCGTATCACTGTATTTTAACAACCGAATATTTCAACAGTACTAACGGTAACAACTACGCCGTTATTTTATAAAAATATTATTTCTGTCGCTTTCTATATCCGACAGTTATTCCATTGTGGGGCCCACAAATAGCTGCGCCGTAGTACGAAAATTCTCCGACAACAAAAATATTCCACGACCAAACGAATATTCCCCGACAACAAGAATATTTTATAACCACTTGCTCATTTTAAAATATTTGCACATTCACCCATAATTTTCATATTTATCAATCAACACCTTGCTATTTCGAAATAATATATAAAGAAAATTAAAACTTTATTCATAAAAGTTGGGGTCTTACATTATTGTTATAATAATGTCAAGAACTTGAGGGGTTACCGCAGCCTAATTTTCTGTAATAGAATATAATTAGGGGAAATACTGAATATGTACTTAGAAATTACTCGTATTATTTTTATAAATGTGAAAAAGAAGAAGGTCCTAAAGGCCTAGAGGGTTCAGTATCACGTGATTTCTGTATTTGCACCAAGTTCAAGGGAATAAACACACAATTCAAAAAAATATTATCTTAAACTGTGTACTTAGCGTGTGCCCTTAGGACACATGTTAAAAAATTCCTTTTTTAAATGCTCGTATTACTCCTAATTCCACCGTACTATACGCTACTACCTCCGTCCCACAATAAGTGATTTTTTAGGCTTAATATTTTTTTTCAAAATAAGTGATGTGTTAGAATTTCAATATAATTTTTACACTATTTTCTCATATGTGCCCTTATGCAACCAATGGTATTTATTGCGTATTTATTAGGAAGTTAAAAATATATTAAAGTTATTTTTGTCATTTTAATTTGTGTATTAATATATATGATTTAAATTAAAAAAATAATATTTATTATGGGACGGAGGTAGTATTACATTCAAGTCAGCCGCCGCAATCAAATCACTATAATGTCCTTGGGTTTCTCATTGTATAGTAGAAGATGTGGATATAAAGATAAGGTCAGATTTGCTAATTTTGTGCTTAGAAAATTCTTTCTTCCATTTGCTTGCTGCTGCTACGGAGGATGCAAGACGCACGTGTGTCTCCTCATAATACACGTGATAAGTACCTCCCCCACAAGTGCAAAAAGAAAAGCTTAAAAAATTGAAAAACTAAAAAAGAAAAAAGAAAAAAGAAAAAAGAAAAAAAAAGACGGTGCAATATCTCACAACAGCTGTCATATTCAAACTGATTATTGGATATGCTTTTCTTTTGCCAAAATTAATGAAATATCAACTGACACGTTCTATTGATTATATCATTGAATTTTTAATTTTTTAAATTACTCTACTAAAATAATTAATATTTTGAAATTGGGTTATTTCATTAAAAAAAATAAACGAATGTTAATTTTTAATCGACAAAACTAATAAATTAATCATTGTAGATGATACGTTTAACTGATTACACTATTAAATTTTTAATTTTTTAAATTACCTCATTAAACTAATTAATATTTTAAAATTAGGTCATTCTGTTATTTTTGCCTCACGAGTGTTAAATCGTTTTAATTTTTATCCTACGTGGACGTTAAAAAAAACAAATTTGATTTATTCTCTCTCTTCCTTCCTTTCATTCTTTTCCCACCTTTCTTCTAGATCAAATAGATTTGAGTATTTTCTCTCTCTAAAAGCTATGAAAATTTTTAGATCAGAATACCCAAAATATTGAATTGAGCTTCAAAATTCAGCATTAATTAGATATAAAAATAGAGTCTGCATTCCCAACAACAACAACAACAGATGTAAATGGTGTTGCCGTAGGTTTCTTTCTCTCACCTCTGACTATCAACAGCCTTCTATGTCCTTCACTCTCGATTGCCTCCACAAGGTCCACTCCTTCCCCAATCTCTCTATATATCTGTGTGTGTGTGTGTGTATAAATATATATATATATATGTATATATATATATATACACGTGGTACTAATATTTGGTTAAATTAATTTTGTTGGGATTGTGTTTATGATTTGATAGGAATTTGAGTTTTTAAGGATGGATACGAAGATAATTCAGATGCGCGCATGTGCAAAATGTTGTTGTTGTCAATTATCGCGTTTTCATTTTTACTGCTGATGCATTGCGTTTCATTCGCGAGAAAATTTATTCTATCAATAAACATCTGAGATTATAGTATGAAAGGATGATGCAATTTTATGACTAAATCTTCCACATGCAAAACATTCAACATAATTTATATTTGTGTGTGTGGATGCTTTCTCCAATTGGATTTGTGTGGATATTTGTTGACTTTACCCTTAAATTGTATCTTCCTTTTTCATGCAGTCCTGGAGTTTATGTTCTGTGCTGAGTGAGTCTCAACACAACGATTCCTTCCAAGTTGATCGGTGGAGTCAGTTTTACTTGACTCTATGATTCGTCGAGGTCGGACAGTGGTGACTGAATTACTCTTCACTTTTCTGAACCCTAAGCCAGCAAGAGATCCGTAGTGTTTAGGAACACGTCTTGGTTTAGAAGAGTAAGGTTGCACTAGTTCATCCTTTTGTGTGGACTTAACGAATGTAATACTTCTATTTAAGTTAGAAGCATTACTTACATTAATCCCTTTAGTCTTTCCCACACAGGGTTCTAAGGTTGATTCCCCAAACCCTAAGCCTGTTCTATTAGAGACACTTCTCTGATTGGATATCAGGGAGCCCATGGATGTAGAAGATCTATTCCATATAGAGATAGCCTTTTCTAGCTCCTCAAGTTTAGAGGTTAGATCTGACTCTCTCTGTATGGTCAGTTCATTTGTCTCTCTTAAGATTTTATTCTCATCTTCAAGTTTAGAGAGAGAGTTTAAATTTAGTAGAGCTACTTCCAGTCCTTTCTGTACCTTTTCTTTCTCCTTTTGAAGATCAGTATAATCTTTAGATAGAATTTTTAGTCACTTCATATGTTGATATAGATCAGTTGACATATCACGAATGCCAGTTCTTAAATCATCAATGTCTATATCAGGAGAGTTAAAGTCAAATACTTTATATATGACTGCTTCAGCATCTTTCTTGCTTAGTGCATTTTTGGCCATCAGACATAGGTTGGCTTTCTGAGGTGCTTCATCATCTTCAGACTCAGTGTTAGTGTCATTGTCTGAATCACTCCATGAACTTTCAGCTACAAGCTCTTTGTCTTTCTTCTTATTCTTTCTGTAGCCTTTGAGCTCCTTCTTTTGATTTGACTTTCTCTTCAGCTTTTCCCTGATAGGCTTGTTGCAGTTGGCAATGAAATGCCCAGGCTTTTTGTAGTTATAACATAGGTCATTGATCTACTCCTGACTGCTGCTGTTGTTGAACTTCTTAGGTTGTTGCTTCTGCCTTTGAGCATAAGTCTTTTGAATCTTCTGGCCAGCATTGCAGTTTCATCATCATCAATGTCATCCTCTTCATCAGAGTCAGACTCATCTTCCACCTGTGCCCTGGAGATCTCTTCTTTTGCTTTGAGAGCAACTCCTTTGTCATTCCTTCTTTCTTCTGATAGAGTTTCTGTTCGTTGAGTCAATTCAAGCTCGTATATAAGAAGGTTTCCGTAGAGCTGTTGAGCTGTCATTTCATGTAGATTCTTTGACTCTCTGATTGCAGTGGTCTTAGTATCCCATCTGCTTGGCAAAGACCTCATGAACTTGATAACTAGATCATTGTTTGGATAGGTCTTTCCATAGGCTCTGAGAGAGTTGAGCAGTGTAGTGAATCTTTCATAATTGGAAGCGACATTCTCTCCTGAGACATGAGCAAACATCTCATACTGTTGAGTCAGTAGAGATTGCTTGTTTTCTCTGACTTCTTCAGTTCCTTCATGCATGATTAGTAATGCTTCCCGGACTTCATTTGCAGTTTTACAGTTAACCATGTTTTCGAACACACTGTCTTCCAAGGACTGGAATAAGATGTTCTTAGCCTTCTTGTCAAGCTGAACATCTTTCTTCTCATTTTCAGTCCATTCAGAAATGACCTTGACCACCATGTTGTCTGGATTTTCTGGAGTTGGTGCAAGCCTTCTTGGAATGTAGGGCCCGTTCAAAACAGTTTCAAATAGATCATCATCTATTGAATCCATGTACATCTGCATCCGAACTTTTCAGTATGCAAATTTATCTTTGTTGCACATGGGTGGTTTGCTTCCTCTACCTGTCTTGGTTTCGCTTATCAGTTGTGCCATAGGATCTTCTCATGTTTGTATGCTTAGATATGAGAACCTGCTCTGATACCAATTGTTAGTTCCCAAGAGCACGTTAGTTATCTAGAAGGATGGGTTGAATAGATATTTTAAAATTTCTCTGTTTAAAATACTTAGTCAGTGTTGGAGATACTGACTGCAGCGGAATATATGTTTTGTTCCCCTTCAAGATAATGCAGTTAAGGCGAGATAAACAGTTATAGCAGTTAAAGCAATTAATGAGAGACAATGAGACACATGATTTTAAGTGGTTCAGAGCCAACGCGACTCCTAATCCACTCTTCTACTCCACGAGTAGGAAATCCACTAAGGATGTCTTCTTACAACTGGATCACTTAGATCCCTTCAAGGCCAGCATCCCTAAAACTTCACTTAGTACACTTTTGAACTCTTCAAGTCTTTTGACTTGGATCTGCTCTTAGTTCACTTATGAACTCTTCAAGTTATTTGACTTGAATCTTGACTTAGTTCACTTTTGAACTCTTCAAGTCCTCTGACTTGGTACTTCACTTGGATCGGCAGTTGATAGTTTGAGGTATGCTGCTCAGTTGCAGTTCAACTTCAGTCTTTCAAAGGACTGAGTAGCGAAGCAAGCTTTCTTCAGTATCGTAGTGTTGCTCGTTGAGTAGCGAAGCAAGCTATTTCAATGTATTCTTTCTTTATGCGTCTTGCTTACTTAGTCTGAATCCTTGTCTGATTTTCTTATAAAAGAGCCATTCAAAAATAGTGGTTTTGAATGCTCCTGTTGCTTCATTTAATGCTCCAGACGTTTTCTGTGTAGTGATGTTGACGTTCTGTTTTTCTGCTGCTTTGCCGCTTGGCTCACTGACACAACAGACTGTATCTTTCACCTAACACCTGAAAAGGTGTTTTCTGTCGGCTGCTTTAGTCCTATCCTTAGCTTTTACAATACGCTTCTTCGATTTGGACTAAGGATGAATATGGAAGTTTTGGGGCTATCACTTTGTCAACGGCTAGAAGCCTTTCTTCATTTGTTGCTCTTCCTCCCTTCATCAGATCTTTAAGCTTTGATGTTGACTGGAGGAACACTACGATTATGGTCATTGTGACATAATCGTTGTGTTGGCTTTGCACAGCGTGATTCAAACTTCTTCGTAGAGCACACTACGATTTCTCTTAAGCTCTCGGTAGACTACGATTCCTTGCTTGCTTATCTTGCAGACTTCACACTTTTGATAGCATTTTGAGATTCCCAACTTGGCTCGTTAGATGCTTTTCAACTGTATGACTCTAAATGTGGCTTCTGAGGCAGACTACGATTCGTTGATGCTTTCACTCAAGCTCGACGTTTCTTGCCTTGGCCTCTGCAGACTTGATTTTTCGGCAGACTCCTATTTAGAATATCTTCACTTAAGCTCCACGTTTTCTGGCTTAACTTCTGTATGCTTGAATCTTTTGGCAAACTACATTTCTTATATGGTCATTCAAGCTCCATGAGTTCTACCTTGTCTTCTACAAACTTGAATCCCTTCGGCAGACTACGATTCCGAATCTCTTCGTTTAAGCTCCACACGATCCTGCCTTGTCTTTCGAATGCTGTCTTTGACAGACTACGATTCTGTCAAGACTTTAACTTTTACAGCTCAAATAGATCAACCTAACAAGTTTGATATTTTCTTCTACACATTCATTTACATAAATGATAAACGTTAAGGCTCAGATCAACCTAACATGTTTGATCTATCATCTAAGTCCTTCTACAATGATTCTCTTAAGGACTGTACACTTAAGCATTTATATTTACTTTCAATATCAAATCTGAATATGTAATTATCAACACATTATAATAGTATAATGTGATTATATAATAGTATAATTTTTATAATTTGAATGGTAACATTATTATAGTAAATTCATGGTATAAAAGTAAAAAGATGTGGAAGAAATTCAAATTAAATTTGAATTCTTTCAAGGTAAGCGATGATGTCATCGGAACGATGAGGTAAGCAATGATGTCATCGGAACGATGAGTTAAGCGATGATGTCATAGGAGCGATGAGGTAAGCGATGATGTCATAAATTATGGCGAAAAGACTATTTTACCCATACTTTGCCCAGCCTATAAATAGAAGCTCATTTCTTCATTATTTCTCACCAATTCACTAAAGCTATAGAGAGAAAAAGTATAGAGAGAATAAGAGAGAAAGAAGAAAAGTATTCTGCTATTACACGAGTGCAGTATCCAAATTTCTATTAAAGTAAGGGGTATTATTTCTTTCGTATTCGTAAATGATATTATTTTTTTCGTAAATGATGTTATTTCCTTTCAATATTCATAAAGAATATTATTTTCTTTCATATCCCATATTATGAAAGTGGTAATATTTCAATTCATATTCCAAAATTTAAACTTACTATGGTAAGTATTGCTTCTATAATTCTTGAAATGATTAGAAATTCTTTGAGTTTTGCGCTTCATCTAATATCATTTCACTGGAATATGGGTCAGAACTTTGTTATGAAAGTTTTACCTTTTCATGTTGGAGTATTATTCTTTCGAGTACTATTCACGAGTTACAATTCATGAGTTATTATTTACGAATTACTATTTATGAGTTACTATTTATTCGAGTACTAATCACGAGTACGAATTACTATTCATGAGTTACTATTCATGAGTTACTATTCGAGTTACTATTCATTCGAGTACAAATATTCATCTTTGCACTACGGGCCAAAGATATTCATTTGTATTACCAGTGGTCATGTTCATCTCAACACCAATCTATCTTTGCACTACGGCCAAAGATATTCATCAGGTAATCATTCATCTTTGCTCTGCAGGCCAAAGATTTTCAGTTATATCACCTTTTAGGACTGAGGATGATGAAAAATATTTTAAAGAACGAATCCAGTGAGATAAAGGACAAAGATTAAGGATTCGTATTTTAATTTATCCAATTCAAAAATACTTCGTAATAATCAATTGTGGAGCAAAATTCAAGAATAAAGCTCTAAACTTAGATCCAATCAAAGATAGGAACCTTAACAAACAACTTGGACAAATAGAAGAAAATTTAATTTTTTCGTAAATAGTGCCGTATACGTGAATAGTAACCCCGACGGAAAAAGTAAGAATTTCATAATAAAATCCATGCCAATATTTTGGTATAATGATATTGAAAAAAATAACATCATTTACGAAAGAAAATAACATCCCTTACCTCAAAAGAATAGTACTTCTGACAAGAGAAAATTTCTGATTCTGGTGTGATTTTCACTACAAACCTAAGCACCCTATTTATAGGAAAAACTTAGAATGCCAAAGTAGACTTTTGAAATCACGGAGCACACTTGCTTTGATTTTTCTCCTGGCTGCTAATACACCTAATTGGACTAAAAAAATCAACATTTTTTCACACAAGACTAAAGTGGGGCCCACCATTTTATTTTAAAAAATATTTATTCCGAAACTTCAATAATTCATAATAAATAGCCTTTTGTCAGAAAAATACATATTCTATGTCCTTTTCATATGAAATTTAATTCTCTACAACTTTGTAGAAAGAAGTTTTTCCAAATTCCCAACCTAAAATGGACGAAATCCACAAACGCATAATTTTTCACACCAAAATACTGATAAAAATACATCAGCACTAATTCCTTCTTTTATATCCACAAAAATAAATATTTTCTTATCATATAAATTAATAATTAATTATTCATAAATAATATTACAGAATTATAATATTGAGAACCAGGTCGTTCCCAAAAAAGAGGGGGCCTTCCGATAAAGATTTTTTTTTTACTAGCGCGCAATTAAATAACCCCTCCTAGACAGAACTTTCTTAGACATTGTCAATAATGTTATTTAATAATATTATTCAAATAATATGAATTATTGAGTTGATAATGTGAAATACTGTGCAGTGACAATTATTGAATCAATAATACAAAATATCAACGGTAGCAATTATTGAATCAATCATATAAAATAGCAACGTAGCAATTATTGATATAAAATATCAACGTAGCAATTACTGAAGCAATAAAATATCATGCAATTATTGAATCAATAATATAAAATATTGAACAGTAATTACTGTAACAATTATTGAGTAAGTGACTTCTTACGTAAGAACCAATAATTTGAAATACTGTGCAATACCGTGTGCTACCGTGCACAGCGCGTATTACTGTATTTTTGTCACCGGATATTTCAACAGTTTAACCGTAACAGTTTTATCGTTATTTATAAAAAGGTTATTTCTGTCGCTTTCTATATCCGACAGTTATTCCGTTGTAGGGCCCACAAATAGCTGCGCCGTCGTACGAATATTCCCCGACAACAAGAATATTTCACGATCAAACTAATATTCCCCGACAACAATGAATATTTTATAACCACTTGCTTATTTTGAAATATTTGCACATTTCACTCATAACTTTTCACATTTATAAAATCAACACCTTACTATTTTGAAATAATATATAAAGAAAATTAAATCTTTATTCATAAAAGTTGGGGTCTTACACACAGTATTTCACATTATCAAATTAATAATTCCTATTATTTGAATAATATTATTAGACAGCTTTACTTTCTTTTTTTTTGATAATGATGAGTTTTACAATCGCAGTCGGACTAAGTCTCCCGACCCCGGATGAGGCTTCGTACAAGCTCAGCTTAAGACATGGCTCCGCCCTGAAACGTGCTATCCGTGGCCACAAGGACCAGTTTTTAAATGGCCCTCACACTTGTTGTAGGCGGAAATCGATCCCAGGATGCCCGAGTTTACGGTTCACTCCAGTTCGAAGCTTATCGCTGCGCCAAGTGTTGTGGTTAATAGACAATATTATTGACAATGTCTAGAAAGTTCTGTCTAGAAAATGGGTTAGTTAATCTACTTGCGCGTCAGTAAATAGATATCCTTATCGGAAGACCCCCTCTTTTCTGGGAACGACCTGGTTGTCATTATTGTGATTCTGTAATATTATTTGTGAATAATAATTAATTATTGATAAAAATAATAAAGAAATATTTATTCAATTGGGATGTAAATGGAGGAATTTTTAGCGAAAGAGATAATTGTTGAAAATTGATATTTTATTTTTTCTGATAAAATAATTCATTCAAATATATTATTATAATATTACACTATAAGTGTATAATGTGATAATATAATAATATAATTTTATAATTTGGATGATAATATTTTTACAATAAATTCATAGTATATGAATAAATGAGGTTGAAAAGGGAAAATGAAATTAAGAATTATTTTTAAGAATTATAGATTTATATATATATATATAATGTGTTTAAAGTGTAGGAATTTCGGCACATAAACGCATTGGAAATTAAAATTTTCCGAAACTTGAATGGAGACGATGAAACGCATTCAGAGGTTTAGATTTATTTTACCGATTATCCAAGCTTGAATGGAGACGATGAAAATTCTGGAACAGCTTCGAATCCTCAACGCAATCCAAATGAACTGTGTCTCTACGGTATCCATACGAACGACCCGCAAATCCTCACACGATCTGCAGCAAAGAGAACTGCGGTACTAGCCGCCAATATCTGAATTTTGAAGCTTTTCTCTCTAGTCTGTCTATAAGAGCGGCTAGGGTTTTTGATAATAATTACCCTAAAACGACTGATATCATATATATAGCAGTTTAAAAGGAATTAATCAAAAACATAATCCCCTTAAAAATGTAAAATCTTAATTTATATATATATATATATATATATATATATATATTATATCATACTTAATTAATATACATATATATATGTATATACAAATTATCCTATTAATTTAAATTTATAATTTTAAATACTATCAATCATATTTATATATTTAAATTCTTACAATTTAAATTAATTCTCTTTTAATTACGTTTTTAGTGTGTGACCCTATATGTTATTATTATGTTGACAATAATTTTAAAATCATATTATAAAATTATAAACAGTGAGCGGCATCTAGTAATGCATCACTGTTACCCAAATAATAATAAGATTGGTGATTCGATGTAATCTTTTCGTGACCAATGTTTCAATTTAATTTAATTCTTTTAACCTTGACATCCTAGATTAAACTCGAGTAATGAAATGTGTCATACTCTTCATAATTTAATCTGATTTTTCTTGATCAATGAGTAGACTATATGAAACAAATCACTATTTGAGCATGACCATACATTTCATAGTCATACTCAATCAAGAGGCCTATGGATATCACCCCTTAATATATAGGAGGGTTAAATTTTATCTAGATCACTCATATTTCTCACACGATTAATGATGTACCCAATAATCACCTTTATTGTCCACCCTATTAAAGATGACCTTTGATGATATCAAAGTACATAAATTCCCGTGTAATAATTTAATGATTTCAGGTCGGATGATCATTACATCATTGTCACTATGAGAATTGCTTATAACACTTTGCATAATGCTCCACGTAGAATTCTCATGGTGGGTCTGTCCGTTACATTGTTCTCTAACATGTACCTATGCATTGACTCAATATCTCATATATTTATGACCAATTAGATTTGGCCATCAGTCAATTTACATACTAGTCTCAATGTATCATTGTTGTCCCATTAACAATGACACTCGACTAGGAACATTTAAGAGTAATGATACTAATTGTAATTAAATGATCTCATGTTCAAGTCACATATTTAAAGCCATATAATTTGTATCACTATTCTAAGGACTTTTATTATGTTTACATTTATATAACGCAGTAAATAAAACTATAATAAAATAATTTATTTATTCAATCAAATATAAGGTCAAAAATGTTAAGCAATTACATCAAAAAATTGGCCTTTAGGGCATAAACTCTAACATAAAGTGGGTGAAAAAATGTCCTTTGTGGTGGGCGGAGGAAGTTTCAAAATTTTAGTGCTGATGGCTTCTTTTCAAAAATTGTAGCCTGCATGTTCATCTGTATATAAATTTGGGTTATTTTTCGTTTGGAATTTAAAAAATATTTCTTCTACAAAGTTGTAGGAATTAAATTTTATATGGAATGGACATAAGATTCGTATTTTTAATCATAAATGGGCTATTTATTATGAATTATTAAAATTTCTGAATATTGTTTAAATTTAAAACATGCGTGGGCCCCACTTGTCCTTTTGGATTGTAAAATGCTGATTTTTGGTTTGGCCAAAGTTGGTGTGCGGGAAGAAAATCATCTTTTTTTAAATTTTGTCAGCTTTAGTATTCTAGCATTTTTCTATAAATAGGGTGCTTAGTTTAGAAATAAAAATCACACCGGAATCAGATAATTATCTCTCTATTGTATCAAGCATATTTCTTGTGAGTGTTTAGATATTTTGAGTGTTGATAACAGTGCAAGTTTTTATCTGCATAATATTCGATATTTCAGTCAGATTCAGTATTCTACTAAGGTAAGGGATGTTATTATGTTTTGTAAAGGAGGTTATTTTTCGTAAATGATATTATTTTTGTAAATGATATTATGTTGCGTAAAAGATATTTTGATAAAGGATGTGATTTTATACTCGTAAGAAGTATTATTGCTTTTGTATTTGTAAGAGATATTATTTTTCTTGTATAGGATATTATTTTTACCGTAAAGGATGTTGTTTTCATTCATTATTCGTAAGGAATATATTATTTTCTTCCATACTCTATAGTATGTAAGTAATAATATTTTATTTCAGATTCTTAAATTTAAACTTACTATGATAAGTATTGCTTATATAATTCTTGAAATGATTAGAAATTCCTTGAGTTTTGCGTTTCATTTAATATCATTTCACCAGAATGTTGGTTTGAATTTTCTTATGAAATTTTTTAATCTTTCCATCCAGGATACTATTCATGCCGGAGTCCTATTCACGAGTTACTATTCATGTGTTATTATTCATTCGAGTACTAATCATGAGTTACTATTCACAAGTTATCATTCATGAGTTACTATTCACATGATACTATTCACGACAAAAATTATTTTATTTTTCTGTCTAAATTATCTTGGGTTTATGAATCTTATTCTTGAAATTAAATCCATATTTTTATCTTCATATTGATAATTTGGATATTCTTGAACTCTGAATATCCTTGATCGTATTTTATAATCATGGCGATGAAAGTTCTCTTTGACTTGAGTGTAAAGTTGGATAGATTATTGGTATGATCATGACTATGAGTTCTCTTTGACTAGTAGTGCAAAGATGAATTATTGATTGGTATAATCCTGACCATTGGTTTTATAATTGAATATCTTTAGCTTAAGTGTAAAGGTGAATTGATCAATATGGTTATAAGTACAGCTTCTATAAATTCTGAAATGATTAGATATTTCTTTGAGATTTGCGTTTCATTTAATATCATTTCACTTGAATTTGTATTTACCTAAATTTTCTTATCAAATTTTAAATCGTTATCTTTGAACTGTTGTTTAATGAATATCTTTGGCCCGTAAAGCAAAGATGAGCTGTTGATTTATGAATATTTATGACTTGTAGTGCAAAAATAAAATATTGATGAATATCTTTGGTCTGTAGTGTAAAGATGAGCTGTTGATTTATGAATATCTTTGGTTTGTAGTGCAAAGATTAATTATTGATGAATATCTTTGGTCTGTAGTGCAAAGATGAGCGGTTGATTTGTGAACATCTTTGGCATGTAGCGCAAAGATGAACTATTGATGAATATCTTTGGCCTGTAGTGCAAAGATGAATGATTAATTGAGATTTGAATATCTTTGGCCTGTAGTGCAAAGATGAATTGATTAACATGATTATAAACATAAAATATGATTTGGTATAACCATGATCTTTGGTGTTTCAAATAAATACAAGTGATAAAAGTTATCTTCGTCTTGGATGCGAATAGGAATTTAGCAACACAATTATGATTATGAATTATTCATAAGATTGTGGACAGGAACTGTTGATTGATGTTACAGGAATAAAATATTATTGGTGGACTTTTAACATGGAGAAGATAATAGACATTACGGTCTATTTGACTCTTCTTATGGATTGTTCGTTCCGATTTAACTATGGTTGAAAAGTTTTATCATCTACCATACGTTCTAAATCTCTGATTTATTATTGATAATTTGATTATCTTTAATCATGATATTATTTACTTGGCAATTTGTGCTCACCATTTTGCTTCACAATTACTTTCAGGTAATAAAAGTGTAGCTAGATCGAGCGAGGATAACAAGAGAATAAAGTGATGGTCAATGACCGTTGAAGTTTTTCAATACATTATAAAACAGCATGACAATATATAATTATATTGAAAACTTTAAATGTGTGTGTCAATTTTATACGTCATTTAACAGTTGATTTAGGTGACCCGACTTAGGTGAGGTGAACACGACTTTGGAAGGATATGTTATCACTATCATACAAGATGTCTAATCACATATAACTTCATGTTATTATAAGACATGGTCGTGCACATCCATTTGTTGATTATATCTATGAGCACTACCTATATAATATTAGAGTATGGTTGGAATATAATTCTCAGTTTGAGATAATTGAAATAATTATATAGCAAGAGAATACCCACCATTGGAATGAACAAGATAGTAATCTTTTCATTCTTCTTTAGGGTATATTGGGTCAACCAAGATTAATTCTCAAGTCCTATGATATCTATCATAACTTAGAAGCATGGTCTCTCATGTACGAAGATTTTCTTGAGTATTTTTTAAATATTTTAATTCCTAAAATAGTTATTGACTGTACCTTTATGTAACGTATCATTGATAAGGAGTGTGGGTACTATATTCGTATTAAAACTCACACTTTATGTGTGGTCGTATTGTGTACGACAATTGGATATAAAAGATTTGTATTTGAATTCTGTTCCATGTATTTCTTGACGAGTCAGAATAGGTGGGTTGTCTATTGAATCTATTTTGGGGGCGTCACATTTGGCCCGTAGTACAAAGATGAACTGTTGATTAATGAATATCTTTGGCCTGTAGTGCAAAGATGAACTGTTGATTAATGAATATCTTTGGCCAGTAGTGCAAAGATTGACAGGTATTTGGCATTATCATGATCATTACTGTTGAATATCTTTGGCCTGTAGTGCAAAGATGGACAGGCGTTTGGCATGATCATGACCATTGATGTTACTGTTAAATATCTTTGGTCCGTAGTGCAAAAATGAATTGACTAACATGATTATGACTAAAGGCTGTAGACTAGTATAATCATGATTATTGATGTTATAAATTAATATCTTTAGCCTGAGTGCAAAGATGAATTTATTAGCATGATTATGAAAAGAACTGTGATTTGGTATAACCATGATCTTTAGTGTTTAAGGTAAAGACAGGTGATGAAAATTATCTTCGTCTTGGGTGCGAAAAGTAATTTATCAACATAATTATGATCATGAACTATTTACGTGATTGTGAACAGGAACTGTTGATTGATATTACAGGGTTGAAATATTATTGGTGAACTTTTAACATGGAGAAGATAGTAGATATTATGTTCTACACGACTCTTCTAATGGATTGCTTGTTCCGCTGCAGTTGTTGATCTAAAACTTGTTGTCTATTGTATTCTATCAGATTTTTCCCTGATGAGGGTTAAGGTTCTGATGATCTGAATCATTACTGATGAAGGCTATTGATAATTTAATTATCTTTAGTCATGATATTTTTTACTGGACTATTTGTACTCACCCTTTTGCTTCACAATTCCTTTCAGATAATAAGAGTGTAGCTGTAACGCTCCCAAATAGGTCCAGTCAACCCAACCCATTCTGAGTCGCTAAACACATGGTACAGAATTTAAATACAAACTTTATATCATTTGGTCGTGCAAAATACGATCACACAACTGTGAGTGTCAATACAAATATGTAGAAGATATTAATATTCAAACTAAGTACTCATTACAATTATTCTCACACTATTTATTAGAAATAGTGAGGACTATTACTGCTCTAATTCGGACCATCACTCTGTTCTCCGACTAGTTCCTGCGACATTCTCATTTTCTGAAGAGGACAATAGATGAAAAAGGTGAGCTCAACTAGCTCAGTAATGAATATTATGATTAAGATAATGAAAAATAAATTATCGTTAGTCTTCAACAATTCAGATAAAATATTATTGACAACAAATTTTAGATCAATATTCGCAACGGAAATAACCATTCATTAGAAGAGTTAGGTAGAGAATTAAGTCTACTATCTTCTATGATTTAAAAGTTCATCATCAATATTTTATCCCTGTAACATCAATCAATATACATCTCGAATCAAATATTCATCTTTGCACTACAGGTCAAAGATATTCATTTGTATCATCAGTGGTCATGTTCATCTCAACACCTGTCATCTTTGCACTACGGCCAAATATATTCATCGGGTAATCATTTATCTTTGCTCTACAGGCCAAAGATATTCAGTTATATCACCACTTAGGACTGAGAATGATGAAAAATATTTTAAAAACGAATCCAGTGAGATAAAAGACAAAGACTAAGGATTTGTATTTTAGTTTATTCAAGTTCAAAAATACTCCATAATAATATTTTGTGGAGCAAAATTCAAGAATAGAGCTCAAAACTTGGATATAATTAATGATAGTAACCTTAACAAGCAACTTGAAAATATAGAAGAAAAATAAATTTTTCCGTGAATAGTGCCGTATACGTGAATAGTAACCCCGACAGAAAAAGTAAGAATTTCATAATAAAATTCATGCCAATATTTTGATATAATGATATTGAAAAAAATAACGTCATTTATGAAAGAAATAACATCCCTTATCTCAAAAGAATAGTACCTCTGACTGGAGTATCGGATATAATACCGAAGAAACTTGCACTGAATAGTAACACTCAAAGTATCTAAATACTCACAAAAATACGCTCGATATTATAGAAAGAGAAAATATTTAATTCTGGTGTGATTTTCAATTCTAACCTAAGCACCCTATTTATAGAAAAAGCTTAGGATGTCAAAGTAGACTTTTTGAATAAAATAATATTTTTTAAAAAAATTTCCGCCGCCTCATCCAAAGCCATTAGCATTCCACACCAACAAATGTGGGGCCCACCTCGTATAAAAAAAAAATTCTCGAAACTTTAAAAATTCATAATAAATAGCCTTTTTATCAGAAAAATATAAATTCTATGTTTTTCTATTGAAAATTTAATTCTCTACAACTTTGTAGAAGGAAGTTTTTCCAAATTTCAAACATAAATTATCCGAAATCTATTAACGGATGATTTTTCACACCAAAATACTCATCAGCACTAATTTCTTCTCTTATATCCACAAAATAAATATTTCCTTATCATATAAATCAATAATTAATTATTCACAAATAATATTACAGAACTACAATGTTGACAATCAGGTCGTTCTCAGAAAAGAGGGGGCCTTCCGATAAGGACTTCTCCTTACTGGCGCGCAATTAAATAACCCCTCCTAGACAGAACTTCCTTAGATATTGTCAATAATGCTATCTAATAATATTATTCAAATAATATGAATTATTGAGTTGATAATGTGAAATACTGTGCAGTGACAATTATTGAATCAATAATACAATATCAACGGTAGCAATTATTGAATCAATCATATAAAATAGCAACGTAATAATTATTGATATAAAATATCAACGTAACAATTATTGAATCCATAAAATATCATGCAATTATTGAATCAATAATATAAAATATTGAACAGTAATTACTGTAACAATAATTGAGTAAGTGCCTTCTCACGTAAGAATCAATAATTTAAAATATTGTGCAATACCGTGTGCTACTGTGCAACACTGCGTATTACTGTATTTTAACCACCGGGTATTTCAACAGTATTAACGGTAACAACTACGCCGTTATTTTATAAAAAGATTATTTCTATCGCTTTCTATATCCGACAGTTATTCCGTTGTGGGGCCCACAAATAGCTGCGCCGTCGTACGAATATTCTCCTGACAACAAGAATATTTTACGAACAAACGAATATTTCCCGACAACAAGAATATTTTATAATCACTTGCTCATTTTAAAATATTTACACATTTCACCCATAACTTTTTACATTTATCAAATCAACACCTTACTATTTCGAAATAATATATAAAAAAATTTAAATTTTTATTCATAAAAGTTGGAGTCTTACAGTAGCTGGGTCGAGCGGGGATAACAAAAGAATAGAGTGATGATCGGTGACCGTTGAAGTTTCTCAATACATTATAAAATAACATGACAATATATAATTGTATTGAGAACTTTAAATGTGTGTGTCATATTTTATACGTCATTTAACAGTTGATTTTGGTGATTTGACTTAGATGAGGTGAACTTGACTTTGGAAGGGTGTGTTGTCACTATCATAAAAGATATCTAACCACATACAACTTCATGTTATTATAAGACTTGGTTGTCCGCATCCACTTGCTGATTATATTTATGAGCACTACCTATATAATCTTGGAGTATGGTTGGAATACAATTCTTAGTTTGAGACAATTGAGATAATTATATGGCAAGAGAATACCCATCATTGAAATGAATAGAATAGTAATCTTCTCTTTCTTCTTTGGGGTCTATTGGGTCAATCAAAGTTAATTCTTAAGTCCTATGATATCTATTATAACTTAGATGCATGACCACCCATGTACGAAGGTTTTCTTGAGTATTTTTCAAATATTTTAATTCCTAAAACAGTTATTGACTGTACTTTTATGTAACTTATCATTGATAAGGAGTCTGAGTATTGTTATTCACTGTTTATGTGTGATCGTATTATGCACGACTGAGTAATAGTTGGAATATTAATATTTGTATTTGGATTCTGTATTATGTATTTCTTGAGGACTCAGAATGGGTTGTGTGGACCTATTTTGGGAGTGTCACAGAATGACCCAATTTTAAAATAATAATTAATTTAGTGGGGTGATTTGAAAAATTAAAAGTTCAATAGTATAATCAGTAAAACGTGCCAACTGCAGTAAATAATTCATTAGTTTTGTCGATAAAAAAATAACGTCCGTTTATTTTTTTTTAACGGAAAGACCCAATTTCAAAATAATAATTAATTTAATAGGATAAATTGAAAAATTAAAAATTCAATGATATAATCAGTAAAACATGTCAACTACGTTGAGTATTTCATTTGTTTTGCCCTTTTCTTTTCCTCCCATAAACCTTACTTTGTCATACTTCTTTTTAAGTCTCGGATTGAAGTAACGAAATAAAAGACGAAATGTTATTTTTATTTTATATTAAATGTAGATAAAATTTTATTTTTTTTATTTTTATACAATATTGAATATTACTAGCACAAAACTAAAATACTAGTAGCAATTATAGACATGTGGAAATAATAAGTATAAATTCTTGTTCATAATTTAGGGTCCGTTCCATACCCATGTCTGATCTCAAAGTTTTGTTTTAGTCGTCATACTTTTTTAAAATCGAATTTCATGAAACCTGGAAGCAAAAAAGTTAAAAAAAAAAAAAAATCCAAATTTGTTTCTTAATTTTCTGAACATACCAAATTATTCAAACTTTTAACTGTCTTTTTAGGGAGTGAAATTGATCGTTTGTACATTTTAAAGAAGCATTAATAACTTGATTTCTCATAATATTTCTATATTAAATATTCATTTTTTTCATCTTTACAATAAATTTAGAAGAGTAATATGGAGATTTTTTATTTAATTTGACTAATTAGACAATATTAATAATATATTCTAAGTTTTGTAGAAAGTCAATTTTTTTTATAAAAAAAAAAATAAAAAATCCGACCGACAAGTTGAAGGGAAGTCCAAAAAAAATACGAACCGACCCGGACCTAACAACAAGAAGTAATTAGGTTCTGTTTCTGGGGCATTAGGAAGCAGCATGTACGTCGCACGAGCAACAGAAAAATATACGTATCTTTCTTTTCTGTACTTTTTCCTAATCCTGTTCATTTAATGAGGCGGAGCCTTCATAAACTATATTTTCGTTATAAAGGGAGGGAGTGAGTATCTAGTGGAGATCATGTTTTGCGTTAACTTATTACAAATAAGGTAAATGCATTTTAAAACTTCTAATGTATTTAAAGTCATTTAATTATATTTTCTAATATAAAACAATACAATTAAACAGTATAAGCATGCATATACTACTTAAAATAAATAAAATTCACTATAAATTACCACACTACATATACAATAATTAAATTTAATAATTTACTCAAATAAAAAATTTAACTCCACTAATTAACTAAATAAAATAACAAACTTCACTAGTTAACTTAAATAAAATAGCTAACTTAATTAATAAATTCAAATAAAATAGCTAACTTCGCTAATCAATCAAGTAACACAATTATTTAGTTATTTATAAAAATAGATTAATTATTTTAATTATCAAAACACATGATAATTAAAATACGTTAAGATAATTAATTCAAACAAAATAATTATTAAACTCCACTAATTGACTTAGTTATTTTTAATGTATTTATTGTATGTTAATTATCATATTTGAGTTAATTATTTTAAATAGACTATTTAAATTATTTTACTTGGTTAATTAGTGGATTGTGTTCGAAACTGCATGTTTAATCTGATGATGCTATGATTAAGGTTTAATTGTTCAGCAATTTTTGCAAAGTAATTCATAAGACTGTGATGTACAATGACTTAGAATAGAAAGATCAAACTTGTTAGAATGATTTTATGAGCTGAATTGATGACTAAATGATAGGATTAAATCGATCGTAAAGCTACTTTGTCAAATCGTAAAGTATATTTAAGTTCGCAGAGTTATTTTTCCTATCGTAGAGCATTAAGTGGAAGATCGCAGAGTGTCAATGTTGTCCAAAAATTCGCAGAGTTATCTCAATATCGCAGAGTTTGCAGTGGATCGTAGAGTTCGATCTAATATCGTATAGTGAAGAAAGGTCGTAGAGTCTGATCAAGGATCGTAGAGTGTCTCTCGAATCGTAGATTACATCAAGAATCGTAGAGCAAGAGTTGTCGTAGAGTATGTTTTACCAAACACTCTATGATCCTCATTTAGGTCTACAATCAACATTGGAGTCTACGATCAAACAATTCGTAGAGCATGTCAAGTCTGACATTATACTGACACTAAGAAGACTTGCAGATCACAGATTCCAAGAAGTTGTCGAAGAACCTAAAGTTTGAAATGAAGATCAAATAGCACTATGTCTAACAACTAGTTTGGCGATATGACAAGTACTTAAGTAGTTGATGGTACAAAAGTCTGATGTGACATTTAAGAGCCGAAAGTTTGTTATCACATTAACTTTTGAAAAAAAATATCATAAATTGTGACGCCCCCAAAATAGGTCCAGTCAACCCAACCCATTCTGAGTCGTCAAACACATGGTACAGAATTCAAATACAAATTTTATATCACACGGTCGTGCAAAATACGACCACACAACTGTGAGTGTCAATACAAATATGTAGAAAATATTAATATTCAAACTAAGTCCTCATTATCATTATTCTCACACTATTTATTAGAAATAGTGAGGACTACTACTGCTCTAACTCGGACCATCACTCTGTTCTCCGACTAGTTCCTGCGACATTCTCATTTCCTGAAGAGGACAATAGATAAAAAGGGTGAGCTCAACTAGCCCAGTAAAGAATATTATGACTAAGATAATGAAAAATAAATTATCGTTAGTCTTCAACAATTCAGATAAAATATTATTGACAACAAGTTTTAGATCAATATTCGCAGCGAAAATAACAATTCATTAGAAGAGTTAAGTAGAGAGTGAAGTCTACTATCTTCTATGATTTAAAAGTTCATCATCAATATTTTATCTCTGTAACATCAATCAATATACATCTCGAATCAAATATTCATCTTTGCACTACAGGCCAAAGATATTTATTTGTATCATCAGTGGTCATGTTCATCTCAACACCTGTCATATTTGCACTACGGCCAAAGATATTCATTAGGTAATCATTCATTTTTTCTCTACAGGCCAAAGATATTCAATTATCACCACTTAGGACTGAGAATGATGAAAAATATTTTAAAAACGAATCCAGTGAGATAAAAGACAAAGACTAAGAATTTGTATTTTAGTTTATCCAAGTTCAAAAATACTCCATAATAATACTTTGTGGAGCAAAATTCAAGAATATAGCTCAAAACTTGGATACAATCAAAGAGAGTAACCTTAACAAGCAACTAGGACATATAAAAGAAAAATAAATTTTTTCGTGAATAGTGCCGAATACGTGAATAGTAACCCCGACAGAAAAAGTAAGAATTTCATAATAAAATCCATGCCAATATTTTGGTATAATGATATTGAAAAGAATAACATCATTTATGAAAGAAATAACATCTCTTACCTCAAAAGAATAGTACCTCTGACTGGAGTATCGGATATAATACCGAAGAAAACTTGCACTGAATAGTAATACTCAAAGTATCGAAATACTCACAAAAATACGCTCGATATTATAGAGAGAGAAAACTTCTAATTCTGGTGGAATTTTCAATTCTAACCTAAGCACCCTATTTATAGGAAAAGCTTATAATGTCAAAGTAGACTTTTTGAATAAAATAATATTTTTTCTAAAAATTTTCCGCCGCCTCATCCAAAGCCATCAGCATTCTACACCAACCAAAAGTGGGGCCCACCTCCTATAATTTTTTTTTCGAAATTCAAAAATTCATAATAAATAGCCCTTTTATCAGATAAATACAAATTCTATGTCTTTCTATTGGAAATTTAATTCTCTACAACTTTGTAGAAAGAAGTTTTTTCAAATTCCAAACATAAATTATCCGAAATCCATAAACGGATGATTTTCCACACCAAAATACTCATCAGCACTAATTTCTTCTCTTATATCCACAAAATAAATATTTTCTTATCATATAAATCAATAATTAATTATTCACAAATAATATTACAGAACTACAATATTGACAACCAGGTCGTTCCTAGGAAAGAGAGGGCCTTCCGATAAGGACTTCTCTTTACTGGCGCGCAATTAAATAACCCCTCCTAGACAGAACTTCCTTAGGCATTGTCAGTAATGCTATCTAATAATATTATTCAAATAATATGAATAATTGAGTTGATAATGTGAAATACTGTGCAATGACAATTATTGAATCAATAATACAAAATATCAATTGTAGCAATTATTGAATTAATCACAGCAACGTAGCAATTATTGATATAAAATATCAACGTAGCAATTATTGAATCAATAAAATATTATGCAATTATTGAATCAATAATATAAAATATTGAACAGTAATTACTGTAACAATAATTGAGTAAGTGCCTTCTCACGTAAGAATCAATAATTCAAAATACTGTGCAATACCGTGTGCTACTGTGCAACACCGCGTATCACTGTATTTTAACCACCGGGTATTTCAACAGTACTAACGGTAACAACTACGCCGTTATTTTATAAAAAGGTTATTTCTGTCGCTTTCTATATCCGACAGTTATTCCGTTGTGGAGCCCACAAATAGCTGCGCCGTCGTACGAATATTCTCCGACAACAAGAATATTCCATGACTAAACGAATATTCTCCGACAACAAGAATATTTTATAACCACTTGGTCATTTTAAAATATTTGCACATATTACCCATAATTTTTCACATTTATCAAATCAACACCTTACTATTTCGAAATAATATATAAAAAAAATTAAATCTTTATTCATAAATATTGGGGTCTTACATAAATCATCTAGGATCATAGCATTAATTGAAGAAGCGTGAACTTTCCAACCAAAATATTTCAAGGAAGTTTATAAAAGAGTACGAGAATTTATTAATCCAAGTACGAATCATAACAGTAACAAGCTGGAGCTCTGCAAAAGTCAAAAGAGTCTTACTTTACGAAAATTGTTTGACTGAATCTGCTGATAAGTTCTTACGAAGTCAAGCTTAACGCAAGTTAAGCAACACCTCAAACAAACAATTTTACAACTATGATTCGATTGTCTTAGTGGCATTATTCTAAGTCTAAGTGACTCAATGAGTTATTAGTGAACTGGACTAATTATCCCCAATCTAAGTGACATTTGCCGAGTCTACGTGATTTGAAGGAATTTGTGTGATTTTTTGTAATAGATCTTAGTTATCTGGTCGTAGTGTCTACATCCTTAGTGAATTTTCTACTCATAAAATAGAAGAGTGGACTAAGAGTCTTTTATACTCTGAACGACTTAAAATCTCTTGTATAATTTACAATCAATATTTATATTTCTGTTAATATCTGTTATATCTAATTGTGTCCTAAATTTAGGCCCGAGAGTTCATTAAATATTTAAATGGATTTTAAATTAATATTCATTTGTGCTTAATTAATTCAATATTTTAATTATCTGGTAATATATTATTAACAATCAAAAAATTTTAAAGGATATATTCAATCACTCTTCTAAACCTCTTTTGTGCATCTTAGAAACAACAGATTCAATTATTTTATTTGAGTTAATTATTTTATTTAAGTTAATTAGTAGAATTAACTATTTTGTTTGAGTAACATATCAAAGTTAATTATTTTATTCACTATACATTACTATACTATATATAAAATAAAATAATTAATTAGGATAATTATTTTATGTATAGTATGATAATATGTAGTGAGTAAAATAATTATTCTCATTAATTAATTTAAATAAAATAATTAACTTTAATTATTTTATTTGAATTTTTAGCTGAATTAATAATTTTATTTAAAGTAAATAATTGAGTTAGTTATTTTATTTAAGTTAATTAGTAGAGTTCATTTTTTTTAAGTAATATATATATGTTTATACTATTTAAATATATTGGTCTATATAAGAAAAAACACAAGTAGATTGACTTTAAAGAGAAAAGTATTAAAATCGTATAAATATATTACTTTGTCGTTATACGTCAGCAAAGTTATGACCGGAGGGTCACCTTTATTTATAACTTAAGATCATTTGTGTAAATTGGGTGATACTTCAAAGGACAGAACTGTATTTAACCCTTATTACAAACATCAAAATAATGTTTAATTTAAGTCAAATAAAATATATAGATTATGAGAGAGAAGGAAGAAGGTAGCTCTGTGTCTGGGACAGCGTGCACGTTGATGTAGAGCGTGGGTGACCTGAATCCGTACAGGTAAACCTTTACCGGGAAGAAAGCTGGATCTGAAAGAAGGTAAACGGCTAATGAAGGTGGAGGTTTGATTAATAGAATAGAATAGAATACGTATCACCCATATAGAGGAGAGAGAAAAATAAGAGAGGGCCGTTGCAGGAAAGGACGGGGGAGGTTATAAAGACAGGCTGGACAGTCTGACACCCAAAGCAGTCATGATTCTCCCTCCGATTCGCCAACCGTTCTTGTCGTTTTCCTCCACCTCACCCTTCCCATCCCCATCTTTTATCATGCAACTTTTTTTTTTCTTTTTCCAATTTTGTCAAGAAAAATGAAAAACTATTATTCTTGCATTTAAAATATAAACAATGATAATACGCACCCCTTTTTCATTATGTAAGTTGTTTTAAAACTATTTTTTTCATCAGACGTTTTATATATTTAAGAGAAAAAATTTATTATTTTTTCTTTATTCTTAAAAAATAGAATAATTGTGAGAGGAAAAGAAATTAGTGTATGAATAGTAATAAAATTTTAAATCAATATTCATTACCTAATATTAAAATTCATGAATTTTTAAAATATGTATAATTAATTCTTAAACGACTTATATAATAAAAACGAGAGAGTAGTGATTTTATGTGCAATATTAACTGTGCGCTAATTACAAGAAAATATATAGACTGCAAATTCGATTATTTCAATAAATGATTGTTCTGAATTGATTTCACTTCGGTACAATTTTTTCCCTTTTATTGCATAACTAGTTATAAGTTCACAATTATTTTTAAAAGAATTACTCTACAGAGTACCTTTTTTCTTTACTTACTTATATATATATATATATTAGTGCAACCTACAAGTTCACATTTAGCATACAGAAAAGTATTTGATAAAGGTGTTAACATATGCAAATGTTAAGTGACAGTTGCATTTAAGTACAATATTAAATATTAATAGTTAATGATTTATTTATCATTTTATATTTTTACTTAAAATTTCATTTTGGAGGGTGGAGTACAATATAACGTAATAGTTAATGAGATAGTACTCTTATTATAGTATACATGAGAATCAAGCCTAAAATCTAAAGGGCACCACTCCTTAATTTTAATCATCTTATAAATTTATATTTATTATTAAAGAGTTAAAATTTAATATCAAATTTTAATTCTATTTAAAAATATGTTTATAATGATAAATATCATCACTCTATAGGTAAAAAAAAATACATTCATCTAAATATTAATGCTGTCCAGCCTGCCGTTCCCTCTGGTTTCTCTTCAGTCAAACCTCATCCCCTCAGCCGTTACTTATCCTCTCTTTCTCCCCTACCTTTGGTTTTTCATACATTAATGTTGTGATGATTTCAGTTATTTTATTTATGTGAACCAAATTTAATTCAAACACAAACAGCTTCATAAATACGGAGTACTACTACTGTTGACAACTTTCAAATGATTTTTGGTGAGCCTCTCTCCAACGCTCACCAGAAAAAAACAACAACACTGACATACACATTATAACCATCAAGTCAAAATATTCAAATTTAAGTTATGGAATTAGATTATGTATGCATATATTTTGTCAAACCATAAAAGGATGATAATATCCTCGACTAATCAACCATAATAAAATGTAATTATAATTATGAAACGGAGGTCAAAATAATTTGAGAACTCATACTCTATTATTAATGTAAGAGGGTTATTGCGCAAATTTAAATATATTTATAAAAATATATTTTCAAAATAAGTAATGGGTTAGAATTTCAATATAATTTTTATAATATTTTCTCATATGTACCCTTATGCAACCAATGATATTTATTAAGAAGTTGAAAGGTTGAAAAAAGAGAGACAGAAACCAAAAGGCAATAAAAAGTTCTTTAAAAAAACAAAAAAAGTATATTAAAGGTATTTTTGCCATTTTAACTTGTGTATTGATTTATGTGATTTAAATTAAAAAAACACTTATTATGAGACAGATGTAGTAGTTCCCTTACGGCCTTACCAAATAAGATTAGAGAGTTTTATTATAGTTTAAAAAATAAAAATAAAAATAAAAATAAAAATAAAATAGTTTGGGAGAAACAGAAAATTGTGAAGCAAACGCTCGCACAGGGGAATTGTGAGAGAGGTTACGGAGAGTGAGTAATTGAGTGTGTGGGAATCAGTGAATGTCTTGGTGTGACGCGTGTCCGTTTGCCAGCTGTTTCCCATATCCCCCAAATGCAACCGCCTGCCTGGAAGAAGCGGTGCCCATAACGCCTCCAACTCCTTTCCCTTTACCACCTCAACCGGTCATCCCTATCCCCTTGCCCTCTTATATACCCCCCAACCTCTTCCTTCTCGTGTCATATAAATATATATATATTTATTCTCTCAGCCACCACCTTCTCCCTCGGCCTCATAGTATTTCTCTAAACTCCATAACCAACAAAACTGAAAATCTTTCAACACTGTAACTTTTTCTTCCAGACCAGAAATAATGTCCAACACAAAGAGGGATATGGATCGCATCAAAGGCCCGTGGAGTCCTGAAGAGGACGAAATGCTACAGTTACTGGTTCAAAAGCACGGCCCACGGAATTGGTCTCTCATCAGCAAATCAATACCTGGTAGATCCGGCAAATCCTGCCGGTTGCGATGGTGTAACCAGCTGTCTCCCCAGGTTGAGCACCGGGCCTTCACTCCCGAAGAAGACGATACCATCGTTAGAGCCCACGCTCGCTTTGGTAATAAATGGGCCACTATTGCCCGACTCCTTTCGGGTCGGACTGACAACGCTATAAAAAACCACTGGAACTCTACTTTGAAAAGGAAGTGCTCTTCCATGAGTTCTGATGAAGCTGACGACTTTCCGAATCCGCAGCCATTAAAGCGATCGGTTAGTGCCGGGTCAGCGGTACCGGTTTCCGGGCTTTACTTGAGTCCGGGTAGTCCGTCCGGATCTGATGCTAGTGATTCCAGCCCTCACGTTACGACGTCGTCTACTCATGTGTATCGACCAGTGGCGAGGACTGGTGGTGTTTTTTCGCCGCAGGTGGAAACGACGTCGCCTAGCGACAACGATCCTCGAACTTCCTTGTCTCTGTCTCTTCCTGGGATCGATTCGAGTGAGTTCTTAAATCGCGTTACCGAGTCAACTAGGTCATCGAACCCGGTTAAGGTAATCCCTCAGGCGCCAAAATTAGCTCCGATCCCTGTTTCTGTTCAGACACCATCAGTACCGGTGCAACAGATTCCGATGATACTAGAAAATAACCAGATAGATAAATTTAGATCAACACCGCAGCCGATGAATCAGGTTCCGGCGACTCACCGGAATATGGAGTTTGCGGCACCGCAGTCACAGACGGCAGTGGGACAGCAGGAGAAGTCTTTTATGCCGTTTACTGCAGAGTTTTTGGCCGTGATGCAAGAGATGATAAGGAAGGAGGTAAGAAATTACATGGCCGGTCTTGATCAACAACATCAAAGTGCGATTGGGATAGGAATGTGCATGCAGCAAGCAAATAATTCTTCTGTAGAAGCATTTAGGAATGCTTTGGGAAAGAGAATCGGAATCAGGAAGATGGAGTAGTAGGAATTTGGTAATTACTTAAGCTCAATCAAATCATCCATGGCGGACTCCAAAGAAAACCAGAGACTAAGTTTGCGATGATGATAAAAGAAAGAAACAAACTTTGTGTTTTTTTTCTTCTTTTTTGGTCTCCCCGGATAATAATTTTGGTACATTTGTACAGAGATAGGAGGGAGGGGAAACGAGAGGAAAATTGAAAATGTTAACAAAACTTTTGTTATCCATCCAACATCTTCTTCAGGCAGGCAGGCAGGGAAGAGAGCTAAGTTAAGTTAGGGAAGGATAAAATATGGAAGAGAAATGGAAAAAGGAAGAAGAAAATATTATTATCTTTTAATTACATATATATTCAGTCCATTTTAAAGTTATAGAGTACTTTCACCATACGTACGGACTGTTTTTAAAAGTTTACCTGCATCTTTTCTGGAGTTGTCATCTGCCTGCCTGCCTGCCTGCCTGCCTGCCTGTCCTTTTAAAGAAAATGAATGTTGATATTGGGCCAAATGGTTTCACAACATTGCTAATAATTTGACTGAATTGCTCTAGGAGAATGAATGATGATATGTTGTCCGTAAAAAGAAAGGTCTCGTCTCTTTTACTCAAAGATAACTTACGAACCGTTAGCGATCTTAATTAGGAAAAGACATATGAAGGGTTGGTATGGTTTTACTTGTCCTAAATCGGATACTTAAGGTTGTTCTAATGGCAAGAATTATTCAGCTGATCTTTCACATAATCAGCCAAGACTGGATAATTTTACATGGCTCCCTCCTATTGATAATTGGTGTTTTCTGTTTGACAAAAGGCATGAAAGGTTCTTTCATTCACTCTCATTCTATTGTCCAACTTATCAGCACTCAACAGTTATGTTTCAACTGATTTTTTCTATTGTCCAACTTGTCGGCACTCAACATTTATGTTTCAACTGATATTTTAGGGTGGTTAGGTTTGTAGTTTAGGGGTAGAAGGGAGAAGAGATATTCCCTAGTAGTATGAAAATTTGAATCCTAACGGCCCCAATGCCTAACTGACTAACTGATCGTATCAAGAGAGATTTTCAATTGCCTTTTAAACTGCTTTCTGGTCACCCTCCACTTTTTTAGTTATCCATTAAAATTAATGACATCTACTAAACTCTGTTAACATGACAAAGAAATCGCTAATCTGAATCAGCCTGGGGAGAAAACCGTTGCTGATGTAGTGGGCATTTCCATGTCAAATATCTTTATGATATACTGCAACAAAATCCAATGATAAATGCCATCTTTTATCCAAGTCTGAATATAGTTGAGACACAAATTTACAAGTAAGATTTACACAAATGCAATCAAGCCAAAGAATAACCTTTTTCCAGCAACGAATACAACTGCTGATTATGCCATTTCAAAATCCTATCCATTATAATCAAATATAATTATTCTGATCAAAACATCAGCTTACAAGTGTCTGCAACCTAACTTCGAGGTTATCTACAACGGTACAACCTGGATGGTGCTCTGGGTGCTGCCTCGTCTACTTAGGAACATAGCTACGGCAGTCAATTTATGGACTATGTACATCATAACCATCCCTCCATGACCAAGTCACATGGACTTATAGCACCGACAGAATTCAGACAAACTAAAAGAGTACACCCATCATGAAACAGCAACTATATATGTATCACAAGATAATTTCAATTGAAACCTTTATGCTTGAAAAAGTTACTCTTTGAGTAAGCAATGGCCATATGATAGAAAGACCGAAAGACGGCCACTTTACTTGTATATCTATTTTTATAGGTTTAATGTAGTATTTGATTCTCTACCCATAACATCAGCTAGATGTACACGTGCATTTCTTTTAGGAAATCACAAGTTTACATTAGACACTGAGAGCAAGGATTATGGTAAGGACGCCTTAAACACAATCAAGAGGAAACATGAGGCGAATAAGGTTAACTCAGAACAATCATATACTAGATTACATTATATGTAGAACAGATAAAACTTCTTATACACCTACACAGATGCACCTATTTCAATGCATGTTCACCAAAATTTGAAGAATTAATAAAATAACCTCGTCTTGGGAGTTACTGCTTATCTTGGCATTGATACTGTAAACAGAATAATGCCACAAGAATGAATAAATTATATAACCTTCTTGGGAGTTGATTGCTTATCTTGACATTGATATTGTAAACAAGATAATACCATGACAGTAGTTATCTTGCTGAAGCTTTTTACGAAGGGTACAGTAAATCGAGTTGTACAGCTCTTCACTAAAAAATTCACCTTGTTAATATAATTCTTAATTGTTGGCCCTAAAAATTGTATAATAAACTCTTGCTTTATGGGTGAGAGATTCCTCTCAATGAGGATGTCTCAGTGTAAACATAATTGTTAGGCCCCTGAAGACAGCAGCTTTGTCTTTTTCAAAGTTTCCAAGTTCTGCCCTCTAAGTAGGTCCACGCTGTTCTGCTAGAATACCTTAACAAGCTCACTATCAAGAAGAGAGGAAAAAATCCAGGATGATATGTGAATTTTTTTTAGTACACACTGATGCCCAGGATAAATACCATCCATTGACATTTATGGTCAACTTGACCATTTTTTAAATCAATAAATCATATAACTCTTGTATAGAGAGAATATGTTTTGATCATAATAAAATACATACTCCTACAATTTAATACTAATCTCAAGGTTTGTGAATTTGAAAATCTAAATATATATGCTTAATTATTTATTTTAAAAGTCAATAAATAATGAGGTCTCCAAAGCAACTAGTTAAATTAATTAATCATACAGTTAGCATTGTGGGAGAAACCCCAAAACTAATGTAAGAGAGGCTAGAACAATGCTAAATTACGCAATACAGGGAATTTGATATTGATAACATGATGGAAAACACAAACCCAATTAGATAATATGATGGAAAACAAAAACCCATATAATGACGAAAAAGCATACCAGCGAAGTTGTTTGACGAGAATTAGCAATACAAAAAAGGAGCAGAAATTGATAAGTAGTAAGAGCACATCTGTGACAGCTCGCACTAGATTGATGAGCTAGCACAAGCCCCACTGTGGCAGCAGCAAGTGCTGGGGCATCATTGATACAATCACCAATCATTAAAAGGCCTCCCCCTGCACAACGTATGGAAATATGTTTACTAGAGTTTCCCAACAATGACTTCTTACAAAAAAACAAAAATGCAGTTTTTAGATATGCCTCCACAAAATAATTTTTTTTTTAGGAATTGTAGAAATCAAAAAACAATGTGCTGGATGGGATTATGGGAAACAGAAAACAAGATGTTCAAGCCTTGGAATTTAATAATTAATTCCGGCGACGATCCTAATTATTTGCATACCAATACAATATTTGAACTCGGTATGATTAATAGCAACATCACTTGATAATATTCTAATAAAAGAAAAATGAACAACAAAAAGGTCAATAAAATAAAAGTAATCGCAAGTAGGAAAATTTGTTTGCAAGTTCTACAATGAATATGAGACAATGTCTTTCTCGCCACATGGATCAGGACAGGAGATCCATACAAATTTACCGAGATCACAAAAAGAAGAAGTTGGCGCACCGCTATATGCTCATGCCAAACAAAAGAAAATAATAAAATTCCAACATATTGGTTAAAAGTTTAATATCCCACATCCAAATAACTGCAGCGGGGACCTGAAAATATTCAAGAGCCAAATAGTTCTACACATTGCTTGCAAGCAACACTTTCATCAACATCAAGAGAAAAGGTCAAATCATCTAATCAACCCAAAAATTGAAACAAGCTCATTGTTTAAGAATAAAATATGAGACAGAATACAATGCTCTTGCTCAAAGACGTATTTGAGCAATAGGAAGTTCTTAATGTAGTACTTCACAGCAAACTACCTCAGTTCTAGATAATGTTGCAGAAAGACATCTACCAGGTAAGTTTCGAAACCTCCAACTGAAACGCAAGGATAGGCTTGGTTGTGATTTACAACAGTTGTACAGCAAAAAGAAATTAGTGAATAGTTTTTCAAGAATTTGTTTTTGGAAGCTAGAAAAAAACAAGAAGATAAATACCAAATCATTACAAGACAATTGTACATGAAGCAGAGAAAAGGACATTGCATGGCAGAAACAGTAAGAAAACACAGTGAAAAAGCAACACATTTTCAAGAACAATTCTATATTTAATGACAAGCGTTTAACTTGAAATAGAAGAATCTAATATATATAGCATTGACATGAAGTTCATACTTTATAAGTTGCGTAAAAAATAATCCATGATCCATGAACAAGGCCACATTAAGGATGTGACAGGTATCAATAAACCAAATGATCCTATTTATATCTACATAAAAAAATATTTTGTGTGTAAAGTGGTTTATATAATGTGAGCACAAGGTACGACATATTCATTTTCCAGTGTCAAGTTTTATTGGAAATTTTGGACCAGCCAAGGCATGTTTAGTAGGAGGAATGAACTGTATAAAGACCTAATTTTCTTTATTACTAGCAAAAAGAACCAGCTCTCATGTTCAAAGCTTTAATTGGTTATTCACTCAAACTTTAGTCACTGCATCAGACAACTCTCTCTCTCTCTCTCTCTCTCAAACTTAGTACAGTATTAATATTGATATAGTAAGTTAATGCTCAAAGAATTTAAAGTGAGAACTATAGGGGAAAAAATTACTTTGCAATAATTGGTTTTCAAATTCTAATACATCTTAGGATCTTCCATTCATTACATTTCAAGTTTGAAAAGATGTGTGCAAGACTGACAACTACTTGTGCAGAATAAGACCATAACTAATGATAAGAATTAGACTGTACAGGACATGCTGAGGCTTTTCATGTATAATATCATCTCTAACAACTAGGCAACTACTGTTATTATTTAGAACGGATTCTCAATCTCTCCTTTCCTGGTGTACAAGAATGAAAGAGCAAATATTGCATACAAATATCTTTTTCCCGGGGAAAATTTTGTTAATCTTCGTGCAGAAAAGTTTTACTAAAAATGTTTAGTGCAAACTACATGGATTGTGATTGTCAACTCCACGATATCTTTAAGCTATATTTATTGCTCATATAATTTAATGTGTTTCCTTTCTACTGTTTCTATGGTCATACTCATCTTCATAACGAGGGGAAGCTAACGATAAACAACATAAGCAATAAAAGAGGGGAAATCTAATAAAATTTAGGGCAACAAGAGAGAAAACAATACTAGAAAAACTAGCTGAGGAGACTTCATAAAGGACTTGGGCCTTACGAACCAGCGAGAGATAGTAAGTATCGCAGAGCAGCAACATAGCTCCAAATCTCCCCTCAAGAAATTAGGCATTTAATGGCCTTTGCGAGTTGAAGAAATGCTACCTGTAAGATCGCCGTAATTGTCACAACCATCGTTATGGTGGCGAATGGTAATTATAATTATGATGGTGAGAATTAGTGAAATTGAGCGACGAATTTGAGGTGAAACTGACGAGAGGGAGAGGGAGAGGGAGAGGGAGAGGGAGAGAATAGGCTTTTGGGTATAAAATTATGAAATTGATTAATACAGTGTTCATCATGTCGATTGGGATGTAATTTTTATTTTTGTTATTGATCAATCCATCAATTTATTATTAAATTAATTTTATAATAATCGAATTCAAGCTTTTTATAGTCATATTTATTATTAAATTAAATTCATAATAATCGAATTCGAATTTGTTAGTAAAAAAGCTTTTAATAGTCATCCTTCTTATATAAGTAAAACATAGAATCATTTTTGTTACGCTACTAATACGTGTATTTGCTCTACTATTTTGCCCTAACTTGACTGAAGAAGAGTTACAAGCGTAAAATAAAAAATATGCTGAGGGACAAGGGCGGATCTAGCCTGAAACTTCAGTGTGGGCAAATTTGAAAAAAAAAATCTTTAAGAATAAAATTTTAATAAAATAAATCACAAAACTAAATAATTTTCAAATATTGTTTACAATAACATTTTTTGATTGCTTGAAATTGTTACATTATAACCTCATTTTTAATAATTATAAAAATATCATGCTCAATGTATAGATTCAAATTTTGTACGTTTAGTTATTGTAACCCAATTACGTATGTCCATGCATGACAATTAATAAATATTTAAAAACTAATTCAACATCAAAACAAGATCAATATACAATATGAATAGTTAAATGTAATTAGCACCAACAATAAACAATCTCAATTAAACAACTAACAAGTAACAAGTAACATTACAAAATAAATTACAAAATTTAAAGAAACTAAAAATAGAAGTATAACACATACTTGAAGAATCTTTATTTGATGGAGATTAGTCCTTTAGGAATTATAATAGTTTTTTAAGTCTAAAATATGAAATTTTATTTTAACACCCTCTTATTTTTTTAATATGCCCCTCCCCCCTCCTCCCTAAAAATTCAATGGGGGCAAGTGCCCTCACTGTGGATCCGCCCCTGCTGTGGGAGGTCGGGAACGCAATTGTTTTTTAAGATCATTTCCGGCTCTAGTCAGTGGCAAAGTCAGAAACTTTTGTCAGTGGGGTCGAAATTATTACTAAGTTATAAATAATTTTGTGTGGGTTCGGTGGTAGCGCCCCTTAGCCAATTTTTTTTAATATTTTATACTTTCGAATCACACACACATATATTTATATATACACTATAGTACAATGAAAATATAATAAGTAATAATATATGGTATATATACACTCTATTGACTCATAATAGACTTTTTTAATCGCAACTGTTCATAAGTAAGTAATTCATTATTTATTTTTAAAAATAATATAAATTAGATTATTATTTAGTTTAAAATATTATAGAGAGATATACATATATTGAGAGGATACGAGTCATATGTGATTATAATTTGATTGACAAAGTTATAAAATTTTAATTTGACCCCGTATTATAAAATATTTATAAAATTTTAGTAGGATCAATTTATATATAATACTTAAAAAAATTAAAATTTACCTTATATTATAAAACAATTTTTTTTCCACCACAAGTTTATATGTGGCTTCGCCACTGGCTCTAGGCCTTTTATTAGTTAGTCCCTGTTAAGTTCCCAGGGGGCATATTTTTAGTAGATTATTTAGAACTTCGGAAGATGGTCAAGGTAGCTTGCTTCCAAGCCACTGCACTAGATGCGCATGTAGTCGGCCCAGAATGCCTCTGTTCTATACTAAAAGACTCTTCGCCTGCTTCTTTTATGGCGACCATGTTAGCGTGGGGAAAAATGAACGAAAAGCAAGATGGGCGTGCTTTTTTCACAAGCGTACTCTCTTACGGTGGACCTCATTTACTTTTTTTATGAGAAGAAGTTTGTGAAAATATCAAATTTATTTATAGAAATATTAATTCCCTAGCATTAATATTATATTTGAAAAGCAAATTTAATATATTTTTAAATTTAAGATTGTATGAAATTTTTTAACTTGTTTATCCTAGTGATTTTCAAGTTTAATAATTTTCAGTCTCATAATTGTTTTTAATAAATAATAATAATAATAATAATAATAATAATAATAATAAAGAAACTCAATTGATTCATGAATTATGATAATTTTAAAATTTCAAATTGACTTCTTAAAATCAATGTTAATAAATATTGTAGCACGGAGCCAGTACATCATATTCCTGCAGGCCCACGAATCCAAACAAATTGCTTGTAAGTAATTTTTTTTTTAAAATATCATATGTCTTATTAAATCGTCATTTTGCATAGTTATATATATATATATATATCTTTTGAATTATTGGACATTTATGTCAACAAAAACTACAATCCTTAATTGTAATGAGTGACAATGTTAATTAAATTTCTATTCAATTCTCTGAGGGAGTACTCCCATTTTTATTTATTTTTTGCAATATGAATATTTTACACTAAGCCTGTATTTGACAAATTAATCAGGAAAGGAAAATGGAGAAAGGTCTTGATTTTATCAAAATATGAAAAAAAAAAAATAACACCAAGAAAGGTAAAGAGTTTGACAACATGTGAATAGATTATATACCATATCCCTCCACAATTAAGTTGATTACAAGGAAGAGTTGATTACAATTAAGTTAATGGCCTTCCAACCAAGTGGGGTAAAATAAACTTAATTTTTGACCTTGTATTTTAAGTGAAAATTAATTTACTTCTAATGGTTTCCTAAAGTTGATTGAAGTGCTGCAATATAATATATAATATGAGAGGGAACCTAGATGGGAAAGAAGAGAATCAACACACGCAACTAGCTCAATTTCCTTAATTACATTAAAAAAAATATTTCACTGAATTTTTATAGAATGTGATCATTGCAACTATATCCACAAAAAGAGTTCTTTTGCAAATTTCATAAATTTTAAGGATTTTTTTATTTCAAATTTATTTTTAAATATATATTGATTGTATTTCATTAGTCACGGGGCAGATCTATGAAATTTTTTTTCCCAGCATGGACGGATTTTAACTAAATTTTTATGATGTTGATGATTTATTTTTAAAACGTTTGAATTTTGACCACATGTCATGAATACCTAAATTAATCAAAATACAAGTATACAACAACCCCAACCAAACAACTATTTTATGCAACATAAAGAGAATTCTATAATATACAATAAATAAATATTCATAATCCAAACTAAAAAAAAAATTCAAAATAAAAAATATTTAGATACAATTTCGAAACTTATTTCGTTTACCTGTCATAGCTCAATTTTGAATAAAATACAACATACATTAAATAAATCATCTTAAATTTTGACTAGAATACAACATACAACATACATTAAATTTTTAAGTTCAGCTCAATTGTGTTCAATTCATCTTTCAAAAACAATAACTAGCTTTGACAAAATTATCATCACATTTTTATGTAATTAATTAATAACAGAACCTTGAAAAAATTAGTGCCACATATTACTTAAATCATCATAAATCTTGTTTCTATAACCAAAACAAAGTAAAGAATTACACCCCAAAGTAAAAATTCAAACTACGGTAGACTCAAACTTAAACAACAAAGACCAAGTTACAACTTTCAATTGGAGCAAACTCCGTGTGAGAAAATAAAATGTAAATATATATTTACAATTTCAACAACCATTTCAATTAATCAGATAATAACCAAAAACATTATGTCATTGATGGAAAAGATAATTGATAAATGCAAGATTTAAAGATAATAATCACTTCAATGAAAGTTACAGAAAGTTTCACATTTATTCCCACTTGAGTTTATTAACTAATATTTCTGTCCCTACCATTATATATATAATAATACCATTATATATATAATAATATTTTTTTTTAAAAACTCAGCATAGGCTATGCTGCCCTTGATATACATCCGCCACTGATTAGTCATATGCGACTTTATAATATAATCAAGAAAATAAGATTTTTATTTTAGAAAAGAAAAATAATAAATAAGACTGTTATTTAGACATTTTAGTGAACCAAACAGGGTGTAAAAATATAGAGGCATTGCATAACAAAATTGTAATACCTCAGTCGCACATCGAATGATATGAAAAAAAATTATTTGTATATAAGAAATTAAGTTACTAATAGTAATACCTTCGGTCATAATCTTTTGGGTGAGTTGGGCCAGTGATATAAGATTTTATTTGAATAAAATTGATTCGATTTGACCCAAAATTTATTCCGGACTTAAAATTTAACCCAATTTATTTCAATAATGCTTTCGTTTTCTTTCATGCATGCATACCTGTTGTGTTGAATTACAACAGCCACAATGGTCAAAGCAGCCACAAATTGTCTTCTTCTTCTTCTACATACATATATATATATATATATATATATATATATATATATGTATGGAGTAATGCTACTATCACATAAAATAATTCATACAAAACTCATATAAAGTCGGGTGGCACTCTCTAATTTGTTGTTGAGTCAAGTGGGACATATCAACAACAAATTAGAAAGTGTCACCCGCCTTTATGTGAATTTTATGTGAATTACTTTATATAATAGTAGCATTATTTATATGTATATTTATGTGTGTGTGTGTGGATTTGACGTGTGCAATGAGCCATCCATTACCACATGGTCACAGTTAACTACTAGATGTTTCGAGGCAAGCAAGCAGACCATAACACAACAATTGGAACATTTATATAATATGGGTGCTCAAAATTAATTTTATTTTTTAAATTTATTATTTTACGAGTTGAAAGGCATTTGTATAATGAGTTGAGATTTACGGTTGCATATCGTGCTTCAGTCATGTGATTGATGTAAGATAATTTTTATTTATTTATTTATTTATAATTTAATTATAAATAAATCTACCATATCTATCAACAATATTATTCGGATCCGGTTAGCATGAAATTATTTTTTTGGTAAGTTGGTTAATTGACCAATAGAATGGTGACATACATACAGTCTCGCCTGCTGTCAGTATATTATTAATCAATTGACCAACTTATCTCAAAATAAACTTCATGCTAACCACTTTCATATCATTCGGCTCCCTGTGTATTCAATATATAATTGGGGACTTTCTTACTTGCTTCTTTTCTTCACGGAATAATGTAGTCTCTCTCTCTCTCTCTCTCTCTCTCTCTCTCTCTCTCTATATATATATATATATATATATATATATATATATGCGGTTCAATCCATGTCAACCGGTTACCATGGTTACTATTCAGCAACCAATCTCTCCACCGTTGATCAAGTTAATAAATGGCTGAGATTTAAAAAAAAAAAATTAGAAAGAGCCGCTACTCTTAGTAGCGACTGGCTAAAAGACAAAAAAAAAAAAGTTGACTCCTACTATGAGTAGCGGCTACTCCTCCATCCTTTAGTTTATGTCTTTGTCCCATTTTGTTTGTCAAATAATATTATTAAATAATATATTATTATTAATAATATTATCTAACTAATATTATTATTAAAAATAATATTAAATAACTAATATTTTTTTGTCCCACTTTTAAAATAAATATTATTACAAAATTATTATTTAGTTAATATTATTATTAATATTAAATAATATTAATATTATTTTATTACTTGATTAAAATTTACAAAATTAATAAATATTTATTTTATTAATTGATTAAAATTTTACAAAATTAATAAAATAATATTACAAAATTAGTAAACAACTTGTCTCATTATTACAAAATTACAAAAAAAAAAATTTGTAAAATTTATTTTTGTAAAATTACAAAATTATTATATTAAAATTTTATTAATTTTGTAATAATATTTATTTTATTAATTTTTGTAATATTACAAAATTACTAAAATAAATATTATTAATAAAATATTACAAAATAAATATTATTACAAAATTACAAAAATAAATATTATTACAAAATTACAAAAATTAATATTATTACAAAATTAATAAAATTTTAATATAATTACAAAATTAATAAAATTTTAATATAATAATTTTGTAATTTTACAAAAATTTATTTTTGTAATTTTGTAATAATGAGACAAGTTGTTTACGAATTTTGTAATATTATTTTATTAATTTTGTAATAATATTTATTTTATTAATTTTGTAAAATTTAATCAATTAATAAACTAATTATTTATTAATTTTGTAAAATTTTAATCAATTAATAAAATAAATATTTATTAATTTTGTAAATTTTAATCAAGTAATAAAATAATATTAATATTATTTAATATTAATAATAATATTAACTAAATAATAATTTTGTAATAATATTTATTTTAAAAGTGGGACAAAAAAATATTAGCTATTTAATATTATTTTTAATAATAATATTAGTTAGTTAATATTATTAATAATAATATATTATTTAGTAAAATTATTGGACAAACAAAATGGGACAAAGACATAAAATAAAGGAGGGAGGAGTAGCCGCTACTCATAGTAGCGGTCAACTTTTTTTTTTGTCTTTTAGCCAGCCGCTATTAAGAGTAGCGGCTCTTCCCAATTTTTTATTTTTTTTTAAATCTCAACCATTCATTAACTTGATCAACGGTGGAGAGATTGGTTGCTGAATAGTAACCATGACAACCGGTTGCCATAAATTGAACCCCTATATATATATATATATATTAAACAAAGTTGCTATCTTGACCAAATACACTTCACCCTTAAAATTTCATTATTTAATTATATACAGATACAACTTGTATAAGCTTATTTATATCCCCGAAGGACCACCGCAGATAGCACCCACAGTCTCATCAATTCATTTACTAATAACACATTTTCTCTGTTTTCTATATATTTGTATCATTTTGTTTAGTGACCTGCTCTGCTCAAGATCGATCAATATGGAAGGAAGAAAAGTCACCGCTTGGGCTGCCAGAGATGCATCTGCAATTCTCTCTCCTTACTCATATCATCTAAGGTCTCTGTCTCTTTCTTTACACACACACACACACACACATATATTATCCATTAATTAATTAATGCTTTATGTATCCAAATTAAATCATGAGCAGGAAAACAGGTCCAGAAGATATACTGTTCAGGGTATTGTATTGTGGAATAGACCACACAGATCTTCATATGATGAGGAGTGAGATTCACACTACCAATTACCCTTTGGTCCCAGGGTATATAATATCACAACCATTATTTGTTCATTAATTCTCTTAATCACTCATACATATAAACTACTAGCTAGCTAATAAATAAATATACCATACTTGGATTAGAAATTTCTTTGATATATACATCATAATATAAGACTATTGATTTTTCATTTTGCGTGCTTTTATATTCTGTAACAGAGGATTAAGTATGTAATTATTGCCAAGCTAATGAATGCCTAGTTAAATTTGAAGGCATGAAGTTGTGGGACAAGTTGTAGAGTTGGGGTCAGAGGTGAAAAGGTTTGGAATAGGGGACATAGTAGGAGTTGGGTGTATTATTAGTTCTTGTGGGGAATGTTCTGCTTGTCACTCAAATTTGGAGCAGTACTGCAACAAAGTAATCTCAACATACAATGATATCTACAAAGATGGAAACCCTAGCCAAGGCGGCTTTTCCTCTGCCATGGTTGTTCATCAAAAGTATGCAGCAACACACAAACTATATATAATTATTTATTTACTTGCTAAAAAGTTGAAACCATTTTCAAAAATGTGATGCATGACTAAATTAGGTTTGTAGTTAAGATACCAGAGAATCTTGAACCACGGCAGGCTGCGCCGCTGTTGTGCGCTGGGGTGACAGCTTACAGTCCTTTGAAACAGGTGATGGGCTCTGCTAAGGGAGTCAATGCAGGGATTTTGGGGTTAGGAGGAGTCGGTCATCTTGGTGTTCTTATAGCCAAGGCAATGGGACATCATGTGACGGTGATTAGCTCCTCCAATAAAAAGAGGGCCGAGGCTTTGGACCATCTGGGTGCTGATTCATTCCTAGTGAGCTCCAATGCAGCTGAAATGGAGGCTGCTGCAACTACCCTTGACTATATTCTCGACACTGTTCCGGCAGCACACGACTTGGAAGCCTACCTTTCACTCCTTAAAGTGGAGGGAAAGATACTTATTGTTGGCGCTGCTCCGAAGCCGCTCCAATTTAGCCCGTCCGATGTGATTCTTGGTATTCCACACACTCCACTGCCTAATTAATAGATGTACCGGTTTGATAAGTTTTTTAATTATATACTAAATATTTGATTTACGTGTTTACGTACACAGGGAAGAAAACAATTAGCGGAAGCTTTATTGGAAGCATAAAAGAGACGCAAGAACTATTAGAGTTTTGGGTGGAAAAGGGCCTGAAGACAATGATAGAATTGGTGAAGATGGATTACGTGAACGAGGCATTTCAAAGGATGGAAAGGAATGATGTGAGGTACAGGTTTGTGGTGGACGTGGGTGCCAGCAACCTCGAGTGACAATCCTTAATTCGGAAATAAAATGTGTTACTATATATACAAATAAATAAATATTAATTATCACATTGTTTTTGGCTCACTACTATGACTCGACCATCCTCAGTGACACCAAAGACGGTGTGCGTCAGGTCATTTTACAAATTAATGGATTGTACGTCTTACGAGATTTTGACGAGTAAATGATAAAGGTTTGTGAGAGATTCCCATAGAATTATAATTCTATAAAAAATTCATTAACTAGCTTCAAAAGCTCAAAACGAAGGGTGTAAGATATTTGAACAAGAAGTTATGCATAGTAGTGTATATTATTGACCATGATGGAAACAACAATTATTGTTGGGGGACCGGATCCCGCCAACCGGGCTAGCGACCGGTCCAATTTTTTTTTTTTATGATTTCCAAACAATTTATAATATTTATTAGAATTGAATTTTTACAGAATCTTGTGATTTAGGTGTTATTTGGATACACGTAAAAAAAAGGGTTGTACAGTCCATAAAATTCTGTTTTTTACATGTATCCAAATGACACTTAAATTACATGATTCTGTAAAAATTTCAATTACAATAAATATTATAAATTGTTTCGAAGTCAAAAAAAAATATTTTTGGGACGGGTCGCTAGCCCGGTCGGCAGGATCCGGTCCCCGTAGAAAGATTGTGGAAACAATAGCCACACACAGGTTCAGCTCTCGTGAAATTCTGCGAAGCACGATCATAATGTAAGAAAAAACTAGATTGCGTGGCCACACCAACATTTATTTGGTCCCATGTCAGAGATCAATTCTCTACCAAAAGTTTTGACTAAAGCCTGTTGATACTTGCGATTTTCATCACCAATTTGAACACTAGTCGGTAAGTAGAAACTCAGAACTAACGTCTCATGCATTCTCATGGTATTTAGGAAAACAAACCATCTTTTTATATAACTAATTTCACAACTTATTAAAAGGAAATTGTGTCATGCTCCCTTGGTTCATTTGATCACCCTGGATTTTTCAAAATCAATTTGAAATATTTTTAAACTCAAAATAAAGATGACCTATTAAAAATTATGAAACAATAAAACATAAGTAATACTTTTTAAATAGTTTATAATATTCATCGTTGTGTTGAATTTTGAATTTAAAACTCTCATAAGTTGACTTTAAAAAGACAGATGGAGTACATAACGAATAGTAAGTCGATGACAGTTTGAAATTTATTAAATTAACTTTAGTCTAAGGATGAAAAGTTAGTTTTTATTTTATTATTTAACCACTCAGTTCTCCTTCATACCTTTAGAACTTGAGAAAATAAATTTAATAAAGGACAAAAATGAAAATAAATCTAATTAGCTATACTTTATAAACTCTAGATAATATCAAGAATAACGTTAAAATATGATGTATTAGATGATAAACAAAAGTTCCAATAAAATTTTAGATTTGATTTATTTTTTCCTAAAAAATTTCAAGTTAATAAATAGTCTTTGTAAGGGCGGGGCGGGGCGGGGCGGGGCGAGACGAGGCGAGGAAATTGTCGGCACAACACGAGGTAAGCCCCGGTGCGACACGGTGTCAACTTGGTAAGAGACCAAATGATGCCAGAAATGAAAACAATTGCCAAGCTAAAAAGAGGAAAATAAAAAGTCAGGAGGAGGGTTTGTAAATAGGATTGTAGTTTGACATTATGATACAAAACAAGATGTACCCACGCCACAGGCTATATTTTACAAGGGAACTGATGTTTCCACATAAAAAATTGATTTTTTCAGATGACTTCTTTCATGTAAACAGTAGGTGAGTCTCACTTCCATGTAAGTGACTCATGTAAAAATATTATTTTAATATGTAAAAATATCAATTTCCATTTTACAGCTATATATATATACACACGAGTATAACGTAACACATACATGATTGAGTCGGTTCGTTATCATAAACAAAAAGTTACCTTAATAATATATCATTTTGAAGGTACTAAACTAATAAAGCTTCAATAATCAACAAATTGGCTCCCATAACTGAAGAACTGCTAAAAAAAACCATCAATAGGTAAAAAGGAGAAGAGTAAGGATGAAAATTAAGCACATAAATTTGATTGTTACATAGACCAGATGTACACATCTACTATTTATTTATTTGGAGCATCGAGAATGGAATTCGCTTTGCCATTTGATTCTTTGTTAGATGTATGCATGTATGGCCGGTACTAAAAGGAATACCCAAACTGTCATAATATAATATATTGAGCAATGCTACTATCACATAAATTTTATCACATAACTCTCACATACACACACATACATTTTGTGGGTCTCCGCCTGACATGCGGGACCCGCAGTATGTATGTGTATGTATGTGAGAGTTATGTAAAAGAATTTATGTGATAGTAGCGTTATTTTAATATATTGCATGGTTTACAACACATTCAAACGATTCTTTTTTTTCCCCTAGCTAATAACTAGCTAGTAAGTAGCCTGTCATCCTCTAAGATTGCATCAGAAGTATGGCTTGAAAATAAAAATAAAAATACCCAAGCCTTCGTATACAAATTACTTCAAAAGAGGATCTCATTCACAAGTGAGGATCCAAACCCTTGTTAATTTAACATGTGAAGCATGATTTCCAAAGGAATCAAGAAGTTGGAGAAGCCACAAACTTTGAAAATAAAATCGTCTCAATCTCACCACCACCTCCTCACCAACTAAAAAACCCTAGTCAAATAAATCGTATAGCATGATGGGTCCCAGCCCAAAAAAGCTATTATTCACCGTCTTGAATCCTTGGCCGACCAAACCAAGCCCTTATAAAATGTCACTTCCTTAGGCCATGGAGATGCTGCACCATTCTTTTTCAGTCCAATATTCTTATTGAACTAGTAATAATAATAATAATAATACAGGAGATCAGAGTTTGAAGAGGAGCTAGAGACATACCAATTACTCATACACAAGCACCATGGCTGCTATGAGACACTTATCATGTATAGTATTAACAGTTGTAATGATAATGTTCATATTCTTTACTCACCCAAGTATTGTAGATTCTAGAGTGCTTCTTCATTCAACTTCAGCAACAAAGAATGAGAAGATCGCCGGCGGCGGGCTTGCGGCTACCGGAATATCTGCACCTTCGGTTTCAGTAAGCCACATAAAAAGCCATTTTGTTGAAAGAAATCAAGTATATACGCTAGCCTCTGGCCCGAGCAGAAAAGGACCTGGGCACAAGTGAATCACCATTCCAATTTCACCTTTTTTTTCTTCATTTCTTTGGGTTTGTACTTAAAACATTGGAGGTGTAGCATATCAAGAATAGAGTGCAGCTTTAGATATGAATTATGATTAGCTAAGTTCACTTTCTATATTTAAGAAATTCTTTCATTCTCTTTTCAGCTTTTGTATGCCAACGTATAAACATAACTCGACCTATTATATGGTGCATGTTTCCAATGAAATAGTAGAAATTATGAACATAGCTTAGCTACTACTATTTTTGTTTTTGTTTTTTTATTTTTAGTCGTGCACGCATTACCCCACCAATCAAGCACATCGGTCATCATGTAATCTTATAAGATCCAGTTACTATGAAGTTAATTTTATGGTAAGTTGGTCAATTGACGTGCTGACACGCAGAGAGAGATTACCTTCCGACTTGCGTGTCGACATTATATTAGTCAATTGACCAAAAGTTAATTTCATGTTAACCACTCCCAATCTTATAAAGATACAATTTGACTTTTGTGGTCGAATGACAGTATATTAAACTTTAAAATTGATATGACTTATAAAAGTTTAGAATGAAATAAATTTTATCATTAATAGTTTTTGTTATATACTATACAATTATAATAATTTATAATAATTGTATCGATTAAAATTACATAAATTCACATTGATTTAAATTTAATATGTCTTCGTTTAATTTGACCTCAAAAGTTAAATTGTATCTCTAAATATTTTAGAATAGATAGAGTAGTATTTTAGTGTGACTAACCCTAAAAAGATTATTGACTTTGTAGAGTATTGACCCACGTACATTTAAATTAAGAAACCTATTAGTACGTAAATTCCTACCAATCGTCAATGGAACTCACCCAATGGGAATGGCTACTAGTAAAAGGTATTAGCTTTTCAAGCTTAAGCGGCGTTTTCTTTGCCTCTGCTTTTTGCCTATGGGAATTTCCAAGAACTTTTGGTTTGCCACCATATTGTGGAATATTAAAGAAATCCCTTGAACAGGCATTTGCTTATTTGGACTTTGGCTGTAAACTTTGTCAAAGAGGCATTTGCTTATTTGGACTTTGGCGACACTTTTTGCTTAATTTGTTCAAGTTGGCACAGATAAAATACTGATTAGGTTGCAAAGGATCTGATTCGAATTTTGTCGAAATCGAACCAAACTCGAACACAATAATCAAACTCGAACATATTTAAATAAAACGATCAAACCAACACACATATGCGAGTTCAGATAGTTAGTTGTTCGCGAACATGCTCGAGTTCACGAATAATTCGCAAATATCATCATTCACGAACATAACCATCATGCTCGCGAACATAGTCGAACATCATCATATATGTTCGCGGACATCATTAACGCACTGAAACAAAAATTAGGCCAAATATTGTAAATGTTTGAGCATCTCGCAAGCTACTCGCGAATCACTAGAATCGAAACTCGAACTTGTGAACAAGTCGAACCAAACCACATAGTTCGCGAACATGTTCGATCAAGCAATCGAACGTGATACCATGTGTGAACTCGACTTGACAAAACAATTCAATCGAACTCAAACCGAACCTGTTTGCGAGCGGTTCAGACTGATATGCTACTACTATATTTCATATCAATAAGAAATTATTTTCATGTAAATAAAGTAGGCCATTTCTAAACTGAGACCAATTCCTAGAATTCCTGTGTACTAGCTCCTAATTCCTAATCAAGAGTTAATAGTATAGGACTCGCAACGAAATAATCAAAATCAACAGTCCACTTAGCATAAACTTTGATGTTTGTTATATTCAAGAGTTAATATGATAAACTCTTGCTTAATTTCATGTTTTTATTATATAAACAACGTTAAATTATACGCCATGTGATCTGCTGCATGGAGTTATTTTCATTTGGTATTCAACTAATTATTACGCACAAAGTTCCTTTCAAAAGATATTTCTACAAGCCCCTCCTCCACCTGTAAAGAGATTCAATACTGCACTCCTAAAGTAGAGGCCCTGGTAAGTAATGCTAACTATTGATTAGAATTTTGAGAAGTGCAATGCTACTATCACATAATTTGGGTCACATAAAGTTCACATACACATATACATATTTGCGAATCCTACATGTCACGCAGAGCCCACAGTATGCATATGAGCATTATGTGATCCAAAATTATGTGATAGTAGCATTATTTTTTTGAAAATTACTAAAGGAGATCCATGATTAAGCTTCAAATTAAAGGAAACTAACTACACATGGAAGAACCGTCAGATATATATACCATCATTAGTCCTTTGATAGCGAAATCAGTGTAATATATATCATCATTAATAATATGGGAATCTTATTTCCTCTTTATATGAGCCTTATTTGTGTGTTTATTTCTTCAATCAGGTTTGATTGATTCTTCGTATTGTAATAGTGATGATGTACTTGATTATGAATTATACTGTGTTCTCAAATAGATGGGTACTTTCAAAAAAAAAGAAGAAAAAGTATATCTATAAATTATTATAATACTATAAAATAAAGGGACAATTACATATAATAGTACATTTTACTAAAATATTACAAAAAAAATGCACAAATAAAATAATTACAAAAAGAGTGCATATGCAATATTTAATTACAAAAAGAGTGCAATCTTATCCCTTTTATTTAGTTGATTGATTTAATGAGTTATTGATAATGGCCATGATTGTATGAATTTAAATCTTCTCTCTCTTATCAACCTTCATATTCTTATCTAACGAATCAATGGAGTAACCGCCTTCTTCTTCCTCTTTAGTCGTCGCCTTCTTCCTCCTCTTCCGCCGTTGCAACCTTCTTCCTCACCTTCGCTCCCGCCACTGCTCCACCGGCAGCCGCCCCACCCCCGCCACCACTCCTCCCGCCCCAGCCCCCGCCCCAGCCCCAGCCCCAGCCCCAGCCCCACACCCTCTCCTTCCCCTTCCTCCGCCTCCCTTCTCCTCCCCCCGCCCACGCCCACGCCCCACGCCCTCCCTCCGCCATCCCCTCCTCCCCCCCTTTTTCCTCCTCCCGCTCCCGCCCCCGCCCCACCCCACCCCTCCCCCTCCCCCTCCCCCTCCCCCTCCCCCTCCGCCTCCTCCCGCCCCCCTTTCTCCTCCTCCTCCTCCAAATCGATCCAAGGTGGCCGTCGGTGGAGGCTCCGTCACTGGCCGCGGTGGAGGCCCCTCCACCACCGGTCCATTCTCCAACTCCACCGGTAACCAAACCTCATACGTTGGTAACCAAACAGTCATACTGGTATGACTGTGTTGGTTATCTTGGTATGAAGGTAACCAATTCAGTTTTATTAGGTTACCAATTTTATTTTGAATGTGATGCAGTTGGTAACCAAACTTCATGCAGTTGGTTACCAATTATTCATACCAAGGTAACCAACCCTTCATTCCAAGGTAACCGAATCTTAATTTTGAATGTAATGCAGTTGGTAGCCAAACCTTCATGCAATTGGTTGCCAAATTTTTATACCAAGGTAACCAATTCATATTGCAGGTGTGGAGGTAGATTGGTTACCTTGATATAAAAGTTTGGTTACCTTGGTATAAACGTTTGGTTACCTTGGTACGAAGGTTTGTTTATCAAAATTACATTACACATCACTTTCTTATCTCTCTCTTTCTTATGCAGTGTTCTTATTATTTTTTTTTGACATAAAATTGGGTCTCACCGGCGAAGGGGAGGAGGAAGATGACGTTGCCAAATTTTGAATATTTGAATTTGAATTTATTTTTGAATTTGAATTTATTTTTGTTGTTAGATCCAAGATATTTGAATTTGAATTATTAATTATGGCAGTTATTTCTCCTTAATTTTAGGTTTCCTTATTATTATGAATTGAATCCTATACTAATTCCATAAATTAAGGTATCCTAATTGCACTAATATTGTAAATAAATATAAAAAGTGTATTAATTGTGTAAATATTATATGAGTACACTATTATTGTAATTACTAACTAAATATTGTATATTATTGTAAAAGACCCTAAAATAAAACCCCGCAACATTTAATCTGACTCAACAATCTTTGCAGCTTCAAAGAACAACCTTGTCCATGATATGACGGGTCTTGCACATGGCCTCCAGTGGCTCAGCTTTGGGCATAGTAAGCCCGGTACCTTCGGTTAAATCAACTTCCATCTGACTAATTCTCTCCCACTCAAAACATTGTATCAACGAGCCCAATGCCAAGCCCACTATACGTTGGGCCAACCCATTCCCAGGACAAGATCTTCTACCCATCCCAAACGGCATCAACTTGTGATTCTCGGCTTCCGCACCTTCAAACCTTTCCGGCTTAAACTCTGTGGGCTCGTCCCACGCATTAGGATCCCTATGAATGCCCCATGCATTAACCAATAAAACCGTGCCACGCGGCACGTCATACCCTCCAACGGTACAGTCAGCCGATGACTCGTGTGGTACTAGTAACGGCGCTGCCGGGCACAGTCGAAAAGTCTCGGAAATAATGTTTTGTAGATAATGTAATTTGGATAAATCTGATTCCTCGATCAACCGATCTTGGCCGATATGAGTGTCAATTTCAGCTCCAGCATTTTTCAACACGTCTGGATGATTAAGCAAAAGGGACATTGCCCATTCGATAGTCACTGCAGATGTATCCGTTCCAGCAAGTATCATAACCTACGTACCGTCATAAATCACAATATCAAAATTAATCTAACTTAAATTATTATATCAAATTAACTCGTAGTCATGTTATATCAAAGTATTTGACGCGGAGTAACAAGATGTATAATCTAATACAGTCTTTCTACGGAGGCCCTTTTTTGGGACCGGTCTAGCGACCGGTGTTTTTTTAATAACTTAAAAATATGTATAATATTTATTTTAATTGAAATTTTTACAGAATTCATTGTTTTTTTAGTGTGATTTAGATGCATGTAAAAAACAGAATTGTACAATCTGTATCCAGTTGAAATAAATATCATACATTTTTTGAAAGTCATTAAAAAAAAAAAAAAAAACCGGTCACTCCCTCCCAGTCCTCCTAAATCTTGTAAGAAGAAACAAACAAAAAAACTAAAGAGGTTGGTTATATTACTGTCGAATGAATGACGGAAGGGATCGGGATAGGGATACATACCATCATTAGTCCTTTGATAACGGAATCAGTGTAATAATCCGGCTGCCGATTTTTGCAACGAGAGCAAATGATCAACCATGGAATTCCTACTCTCGTCCCGACGATGCTCAGCAATAATACCCTCCAACACCTTGTTCATTTTATCACTAAGCGCCGCCACATTCTTTTCGTAACCCTTATAATCGATCCATCTCAAAAATGGTAAAAAATCTGAAGCATTTGATGCTCCTCCCTTTGCAAATACCTGCTCTATGGTCTCCCGCACGTGCTTTGCCTCCTCCTGATCCTCCACATCTTCCCCAAAATACCGCTTCCCGGCAATCATCCTCATTATAATGTTAAACGATAACTCGTTCAAGTTGGATTTCATTTCCACTCTTGCAAATCCACGGCGCGAGTTTTCAGATAATCTCCGCAGCAATTGATTCACTTCGTCACGCCGGATCGACAGAAACGCGTTGAGTCGAGTCGTTGAGAATATTTCCAGTGCGCTGAGTCGACGGAGGTTGCGCCAGTGGTCGCCGTAAGAGGATCCGACCATGGTTGTGTAATTGTAGCCTATGTATTTGCCCAGGATGAGCTTGGGGCGGTTGGCAAAAACGATGTCGTTTTTAGTGAAACATTCTTCCGCGGCGGCGGGAGATGACACAACTACCACTAGGCGTGAGCCGAACTGGAGAGAGAAAATTGGGCCGAGCTTTTTAGAAAAAGTGTCCAAGGATCGATGGAGTGGTCCTTTGATGAGGTGGAGGTGGCCTAATATTGGTAATTTTGGGGCTGGGCTCGGCGGTAAACGAGGACGCCGGGTTGTTGATTTTGAGAACAACTTGGTGCAGGCTAGAACTAGAAGAAGGAGAGAGAGAGATGCGCATAATAGCAGATTTAGTTCCATGATCAATTGGAGGATTTTTATTTCGACATGTAATTATTGAAGGATTGGTGATAGACACATAATTCATACATTTTATTATCCCTAATTTTGTCCTTTTAATTATATTAGTTTATTAAATTAATATGTTTTATTTTATTTTATAGGGTTTAATAATTATTGCAATAAAGTCAAAATCTTGGTGATCAAGCGATATTTAATACTTTTATTCATGTAAGAAATATCCAAGAAGAATCCTACAAGAAGAAGGAAAGAGGTGGAATAATCTTGGTGTGCAAGTCAAATCCAACAAGAGAAAGAAAAGTCTATCTAGAAGATCTCTTTGAGAAGTTGATTGCCACTAGGAAGTTAAAACCTACATGGGAATAAAAGTGTCCAAGTTCAATGTATCTAAATTATGACACAAATTTATTTTCCCTATAAATAGGTCTCTTGTTTTAGAGAGAGAGGATTAGATATTGTATTAGTTTAGGTTAGGAGTAGAAGTAGATTAAATTATTTCTTTATTATACACTTGTTGAAGAATCATCAATAAAGGGAGTTTTCTTATTTTATTTCTTCTCTTCTTTATTTTAGTTAGTTAATTTATATTTTTTATGTCTAGTTAATTTCTTTAATCTAGGATGAAGATGAAATTAAATAATTATTCATGATAATATTTTTTATCTCTTCTATTATTTATGCTTTTATGTTTAATTGATTTCGCCTTCATGTTTCGTTATTGGAATACCTTCGTTTTATAGTTCATATGTGATTTTAAATTAATTAAGAGGTTTTGATAGATTATTGTTAATACATGAGTTTTTCATAATCCATGCTTGCTCAAAGAAGTTTTGATGGGTTATAGTTAATCCTTAAATTTTCATAGTCTATGCTTGCCCACGTTAATTATAAAATTACTAAATTAAAGGGAAGGGAGATCAAAATCATAATTAAGTTATAAAAATAGAATATATTGAATTATATGTTATGTTTATTATTTAATGGATTCGGATTCCTAGATTGCTTTTTCATTATTAGTTTTCATATTCTAATTAATCAACTCTCAATATTTATTTTTAATTCGCCTAAAATAGATATTAAGGATATATTAAAATTAATCCAGTCTCTGTGGGTTCGACCTGTACTTGCCAGTTCTTCAACTTGACACTGTGCACTTGCAGTTACATATTTTTATCACATCAATTGGCATGATATATATATAGTTGATCTTGTGGTGAAGAAATGAGTGGAAGTGTAGTTAGCTTTTTGACATGATGTCCACATGCATGATAATGATATATATATATATATATATATGAGCTAAGCAATGACTGACTACTAACTAATAATGGTGGCCGGTGGTAGAGCCATGGACCTCTTTCATATTTTTCGTCGTTTACTTTCAGTCTTGCGCGTCAAGGACGTGACTGCTGTAGAAATAGGGTGACCAAGCTTGTGCATTTGAATCGCATGGAAATTAAATGACTTGGCCTATATTTGTTTATTTCAGGATTATAGTCCATGCAAAACTATTAATAGTAAAATTATAATCACGAGATTATAAATTATAATCTCAAAATTATTAAATTATTTTATAATTTCTATATTAATAGTATAAAATAAAATTAATTAGTAAACATGACACATGGTTTTAGTGTCATAGCTTACCCATGACATATACGCAGGGGCGGAGGGAGGGGGGGGTCCACGGACTCTTCGATCGCTGAAAAAATTAGTATGTAGTAGGTATATGGGTGGGTCCAGCCTGAAATTTGGCAATGACGGAGGGTCCAGAGAGCTCTGCGTGCGCTGAGAAAAAGAAGGAAGGGAAAGAAGAAGAAGAAAAAAGAAATTAAAAAAAATATAACTTTATAATTAACTAGCCTACGCATAATATAAATACTGACATATTAATAAATTTTTATCCGTTTGCAATTTTAAAATAGTCAAAGAAATGAATCTTTAATTTAAAAAGGAAGAAGTACTAATTTACCTAGATTTTTTGCATCTTTTTGACACTTTTGGATGCAGGTCGTCTAACAAACTTTATTAATCTATCTATTTTGCAAGAGAAAAAAAGAGAGTCTCATTTATAAATTTTGCAAACACTAACTACTTTTCATTTTATATGTGTATACTTTTTAAAATAATAAGGTGTTCATTCATTAATAATGACATTATATACATGAATATAACTAAGTGATAGGATTTATTTATTTTGAAACGAAAGGAGTATTTCTGTTATTTAAAAATAATAATTACTTCGTTTCACAAAAAGAACTTTATTTATAAAATTTATTAATATTAAATATGTATTTTTGTTCTATATCTATCTCAAGTGAATAAGTTGTTAGGTTAACATTAACCACACTATATTAAAATCTGATGATAATTTATAGTCATCACTACAAAAATAATTATTTTTATACTCTTTTTAAAAAGAGTAATGGACGTGTTTGATTTTTTCAATATTTTTCTATTTGTGAAACGAAGTAAATAACAGAGGAGGTCTGTATATTGGAGGGTCTGACAGAAGAGTAGAGGAGAGGAGAGAAGAGAGTCACCGCTGCTGCCGGTCGCCACTGCCAGTCGCCTCGCCTACGCCCGGCTGCCGGAATCCGCCACTGCATATACGAATGAGTAAGCATGACACATGGTTTACTTATTAATTTTAATATCATGACTTACGCATGACATTAAAATTAATAAGCTTAAAATAAATAACAAAAAACTAATGCAACTTATTATTAAAGCCATCTTACCTCATTTTGACACATGGCTAATTAATTATTCTTTATTCTCTCTCAATTATTCTATTTTTATGGGCAAAATAAAAAATGATTACTTTTTTCTCATAGATATATATATATGTAAAATGTCTTATATTATGAAAAATAAAAATTCTACTAAAACGACTTATATAATAAAAAGGAGGAAGTATTGTTCAAACTCAGTCTATATGTGATCACGAGGTTCAGACCTTGTTTTTGGACAAATCCAAATAAAAGACATTAAAATTAATAAATTTAAAATAAATAAACAAATAACTAATGCAACTTATTATTAAAACTACCTTTCCTCGTTTTGACAACCTATTTACATTAAAAAAAATTGCAAGTCACGAGATCCAACAAGAAATTTGAATTTCAGATGTATAAATTGTCATGATTCATCTCTAAATTATTTAAATAAGATTAGCTAAAATGACAAAACATTTTCTTATTGATCTTCTGTTGTTATTCTAATATTGTAATCCTTCTTCCATTTTGAATGCCTAGTAGCTGCAACCAGGGGAGAAAAATAACTAAACCAAACACTAATCCAGAATCAATACAAAGAAAAAAAATAGACTACTATAGTAGGAGACTAAGAAAATGAACAACTTTAAAGAAAATATGGTACTTAATTTTAATTAAGTTGAAGATACTTATATAAATATAAATTGAGTATTTCATAATTAATATAAATAGTCTATATTTTATACATTTTTAATATTATAATTTGGTCGAGTTTACAATGAGGCAAACAATTTATTGATCAAATTCCGATCAACTCACTTCCAAATTAAATTTGAGTGTGCTTTTAAGAGACCCAATTAACTATCTTACCAATATAATGAGAAGTATCCTGACTATAATTCGGTATAAATTTATTACAATACAATGCATAGCAGAAAGAGGATTAACACTTATAGCAAGGACAATAATGGGACGAATGTGTAACACCAGTTTTTAGTCATTTTAAAATGATTTAAAGTAAAAATTTAAGTTGAGTTCTAAGTCATTTTAAACTGTGACTAATAAGTAAAAATATTCGGCACAAGATTGACTTATAAGTCATAAATTAAGTTAAAACAAATTGTGAATGTGTTCAGCTGATATGACTTATAAATTGAAATAAAATATAAAATTACTAAAAAGAACATTAATAAAAATATACATTTAATCAATAACGTATCATAAGAATCAGGGCTGAGCGAGGATCCAATTTAGGAACCGAAATCGCACCAAAAATCGCACAAATCGCACCAATTAAAATCGCACCAACGGTTCCGGCGTATGTGGCGATTTTAGGTTGGTTGAAAAATCAAATTTACGATTTCGGTTTGGTTATTATCCAAAACCGCACGCATAAAACCGAAACCAAATCGCACAATGAAAATTAATTAATTATACAATACTATTACAGAACAGATGTTTCATTTAACCTTGTGTAATGAACCTCCCATGAAAATTAAGCTACTAATTTTGAATTTGGATGGTATCGATCTACATGATCACCATCACCATACAAATCTCATACAATTATCCCTTAATTGTAGAAAATTATTGGACTATACAGTGCTTGAGCATATATATGTATATATACTTCATAAATTATATGTAAGACCCCCAAATTTTATAAATAAAGATTTAATTTTCTTTATATATTATTTTAAAATAGTAAGGTGTTGATTTGATAAATGTGATAAGTTATGGGTGAGATGTGCAAAGTTTACAAAGTAAGCAAGTGATTATAAAATATTCGTTGAGTCGGGGAATATTCGTTTGGTCGAGGAATATTCTTTTTGTCGGAGAATATTCGTACGACGGCGCAGTCATTGGTGGACCCCACAACGGAATGAATGTAGGATATAGAAACCGACAGAAGTAACCTTTTTATAAAAATAACGGCAAAACTGTTACCGTTGTACTGTTGAAATACCCGGTGGTTAAAATACAGTAATACATGGTGTTGCACAGTAGCACACGGTATTGCACAGTATTTCGAATTATTGATTCTTACGTAGGAAGGCACTTACACAATTATTATTACAGTAATTACTGTTCAATATTTTATATTATTGATTCAATAATTGCATAATATTTTATTGGTTCAATATTTGCTACGTTGATATTTTATATCAATAAGTGCTACTTTGCTATTTTATATTATTGATTTAATAATTGTCATTGCACATTATTTTAAATTATCAAATCAATAATTCATATTATTTGAATAATATTATTAGATAGCATTATTGGCAACGTCTAAGGAAGTTCTGTTTAAGAAAGGGGTTGATTAATTGCGCGCCAGTAAGGAGAAATCCTTATTAGAAGGCCCCCTCTTTCCTGAGAACGACCTGGTTGTCAATATTATAGTTCTGTAATATTATTTGTGAATAATTAATTTTTGATATATATGATAAGAAAATATTTATTCAATGTGGATTTAAACGGAGGAATTTTTAACATGTAACATTTGTTGAAAGTTGGAATTTTTTTTTTATTGTATCCAAGTTTTGAACTTCATTCTTAAATTTTGCTCCACAATTGATTATTACGGAGTATTATTAAACTTGGATAAACTAAATTACGAATCTCTAATCCTTATAATTTATCTCACTAGATTCGTTCTTTATATTGTATTTCATCATCCTCAGTCCTAAATGGTGATATAACTGAATATCTTTGGCTTGTAGTGCAAAGATTACTTGATGAATATCTTTGGCCTGTAGTGCAAAGATGAATGATTACTTGATGAATATCTTTGGCTCGTAGTGCAAAGATGAAAAGGTGTTGAGATGAACATGACCAACTGGTGATACAAATGAATATCTTTGGGCGTAGTGCAAAGAGGAATATTGATTTCAGATATATATTGATTGATGTTACAGGGATAAAATATTGATGATGGACTTTTAAATCATATAAAATAGTAGACTTCATTTTCTACTTAACTCTTCTAATGAATTGTTATTTTCACTGTGAATATTGATCTAAAACTTGTTGTCCATTATATTTTATCTGATTTATTGAAGACTAACGATAAATTATTATTCATTATCTTAGTCATAATATTCTTTACTGGGCTAGTTGAGCTCACCCTTTTCTTCTATTGTTCTCTTCAGGAAATAGGAATATCGCGGGGACTAGTCGGGGATCAGAGTGATGGTCAGAGTTAGATCAGTAGAAGTCCTCACTATTCTATAAAATAGTGGGATAATGATTGTAATTAATAAGGAGTGAATTTGAATGTTTATATTTCGTATTATATACGATTTGTATTGAAATTCACAGTTTGTGTGATCGTAGTTTGCACGACCGTATGTTATAAAAGATTGTATTTGAATTCTGTACCATGTATTTGGCGACTCAGAATGGGTTGGTATTGAACCTATTTTGGGGGCGTCATAAATAATATTACAGAGCTACAATATTGACAACCAGGTCGTTCCCAGAAAAGAGAGGGACTTCTGATAAGGATTTCACCTTACTGGCGCGCAATTAATCAACCCCTTTCCTAGACAGAACTTCCTTAGACATTGCCAATAATGCTATCTAATAATATTATTCAAATAATATGAATTATTTATTTGACAATTTAAAATAATGTGCAATGACAATTATTGAATCAATAACATAAAATAGCAAAGTAGCACTTATTGATATAAAATATCAACGTAGCAAATATTGAATCAATAAAATATTATGCAATTATTGAATCAATAATATAAAATATTAAACAGTAATTACTGTAACAATAATTGAGTAAGTGCCTTCCTACGTAAGAATCAATAATTCGAAATACTGTGCAATACAGTGTGCTATTGTGCAACACCACGTATTACTGTATTTTAACCACCGGATATTTCAACAGTACTAACAGTAACAGTTTTGCCGTTATTTTTATAAAAAGGTTACTTCTGTCACTTTCTATATCCGACATTCATTTCGTTGTGGAGTCCACCAATGACTGCGCCGTCGTACGAATATTCTTTGACAAAAAGAATATTTCTCGACCAAACGAATATTTCCTGACACAACGAATATTTTATAACCACTTGCTTACTTTGTAAACTTTGCACATTTCACTTATAACTTATCACATTTATCAAATCAACACCTTACTATTTCAAAATAATATATAAAGAAAATTAAATCTTATTTATAAAATTTGGGGTCTTACAACCTCCCATCCTTATGAAATTTCGTCCTCGAAATTGACGTACGTACCTGGTATATCGAAAAGGTGAGGATACTTCGCTTTCATTTCTAATTTTAACTCCCAGGTCATTTTCTCGATATCATGGTTCCTCCACAAAACTTTAACTTGAGGTATAACCTTTGAGCGTAGGACATGTTCCTTTCTATCCAAGATCTTAACATGTACCTCCTCGTATGTTAAATCTTCGGCTATCTCGTCTAGTTCTAACTCAATAATGTGGTTTGGATCTTTCACATATCTACGAAGCACAGATATGTGAAAAACGTTATGAACACGAGACATGCTTGGAGGTAAGGCGAGTTATAGGCCACATTTTCTACTCGGTCAAGGATTTCAAATGGACCAATGAATCGTGGGTTGAGCTTTTCTCTCTTTTCGAATCTCGTAAATCCTTTCCATGGAGCAACACATAATAATACATGATCTCCGACATTAAACTCCACGTCCCTTCGATGAAGATCAACATAACTCTTTTGTCGATCTTGTGCAGTTTGTATACGTTGCCGGATCATTTGAATCTTTTCCGTAGTCATATGTACTAACTCCGGTCCCAACAATGTTGCTTCACCCACCTCATCCCAGCATACTGGAGAACGACATTTTCGTCCATACAACGCCTCGAATGGAGCCATGCCTATACTTGTCTGATAACTGTTGTTGTAGAAGAATTACACCAATGGTAGGTACTTATCCCAACTCCCTTTGAAGTCTAGAACACAGAGTTTCAATAGATCTTCAAGAGTTTGGATAGTCCTTTTCGATTGCCCGTTCGTTTGTGGATGATATGCCTAACTAAATTGTAAATTCGTGCCCATAGCTTTCTGCAAGCTGACCCAAAATCGTGAAGTGAATCTTGGGTCACGATCCGAAACTATGGATACTGGCATGCCATGCAATCTCACAATCTCATTCACGTACATCCGAGCAAGACGTTCAAGGGAATAAGTCTCTCGTATCGGCAAGAAATGAGCAGACTTGGTTAATCTATCAACAATAATCCAAATCGCATCTATACCTTGAGAAACCTTGGGAAGACCCATAACGAAATCCATGGTAATGTGTTCTCACTTCCACTTTGGAATCTCAAGTGGTTGCAATGGACCCTTTGGCACTTGATGCTTCGCCTTGACACGTTGACACGTTAAACACCTCGAGATAAACTCCGTGATTTCTCTCTTCATATTGCTCCACCAAAATGTATGTCGAAGATCACGATACATTTTGGTACTCCCAGGATGAATTGCAAACGGTGTGTTGTGTGCCTCCATCATGATTCTATACTTCAAATCAGAATTGTTAGGAACACAAAGTCTGAAGTTGACTCGAAATATTTCTTCTTCATTGATTCTTACTTCTGGAATAGTACCTTCTTGCACCTTCTTCCTCATATTCATCAGCTCCGGATCTGTAGCTTGAGCAGCTTTAACTTTATCAATCAAAACTGGTTCTACGCGTATACTTGACATCATCGTATGGGTCCCCGGAGTCTTGAACTCTATCTCCATCTTTTATAAATCACACAAAATAGGCTTTGAAATTATCGCATTCGTTTCCGCATATAATCTTCTACTTAACGCGTCAGCTACCACGTTCGCTTTACCAGGATGATATTGGATGGTATGGTCATAATCTTTCAACAGCTCAAGCCAATGTCGTTGCCACATATTAAGTTCCTTCTGGGTGAAGAAATACTTGAGGCTCTTATGATCCGTATAGATCTCTAATTTTTCCCCATACAGGTAGTGTCTCCAGATCTTCAAAGCGAAAACGACTGCTGCCAACTCTAGATCATGAGTATGATAATTCCTCTCATATTTCTTGAGTTGTCGCGAGACATAGGCTATGACTTTTCCATGTTGCATGAGAACACATCCTAACCCTTTGCCCGAAGCATCGCTGTAAATGACAAATTCATCCGAACCAGATGGTATCGTCAGAACAGGTGCCGAAATGAGTCTCCTCTTGAGCTCTTGAAAGCTCTTCTCACATTCCTCGTTCCATACAAATTTTATATCTTTCCGAGTCAGCTGAGTTAATAGAGTAGCGATTCGAGAAAACCCTTCCACGAATCTCCGATAATAACTAGCTAAGCCAAGAAAGCTACGTACTTCGGTCACCGACTTCGGTTGCTCCCAACTTTGTATTGCTTCAATCTTCGTCGGATCCATAGATACTCCACGTTTTGATACTACGTGCCCAAGGAATGCTACCTCCTCAAGCCAGAACTCGCATTTCTTCAGCTTGGCATATAGCTTGTTTTTACGAAGCCTTTGAAGTACCAGCTTCAAGTGGTGCTCATGATCTTCACGGCTTTTGGAATAGATGAGGATGTCATCAATAAAGACAACCATGAACTGATCCAAATATTCCTTGAATACACAGTTCATCATATCTGTAACGACCCCAAAATTCATACAATATAATTCTCATCCTCGATCGTTAACAATACAACTTTAATATCTCATTACATCATTATTCGATATTAAAAATCACTAAAAATGCGGAATATTTAAAATTTTTATAAACTTTCATTCTATATTGCCCTGAATCGCAACCTTTATATTACATTTCTTCGACTCAAATCTATATCATGAATCGTTACAACAAAATGACTATACAAAGTCTTACATACTAAAACAATATCCATCTACATTGGATAACTCTACTTATAATTTAACGACATATTACATTCAAAACATTAATTACAATTTGAAATTTAACATAACTAATATTCTTGAACATTGATCTCTATAAATCACTTAACACGTATCTTTATCTTGCATCATTGACCTGCAAAAATAGTTATTTGCAAGAGTGAGCTCGACAGCTCAGCAAGTTCTAACAGTTTTCATGCATCACGTATCACATAATAAACATGCTCAACATAAATCTCATAATAATTAAAGTAACATGGCATACATGCTTTAATTCACATAACAAATATAAAGATTGAGTTCCTTACTCAATCAACATTATTTAACCAAACAGTGTATTCATAAATTGGCTTTGACATTTCATGATTACAACATGTATAACATATCATGCTCGCTTACAACAATATAACATATCATGCAATTTAAAACAGTTCATCAAAATCACGTAAACAAGTAGGAACCGAAAGACTTGCCTGGCTCGTGGATTACCAATTACCGAAAAATTGCGTAATATAATCTACTTCATGATCCTACATAACGTATCACTATACGCATCAATTATTAGTCACTTAGCAACGCTTATCAAACGTCTAAGTAAATTCTAATTTACACTTTCTAATTTACACTTCGTAATTCTCTTCCATTCTCGTTTGACACTCGCTGTCAAACCATTTATATAATTAATGATATAAGTTAATTATTACATAGCTAATTTTCATCGTTAGTTAACCAATTAAGATTAACTCATTTCTCATTAACTAATAAGTTAATAATTAATCACCACGTAATTTAATCACCTCACATAATCATATTACATTTCACATAATTAACCAATTATAATTACATCTTACGTCAATCAAATTACATTTCAAGTTAAACATCATTATATTTACTAGCATTCATGTTTTATAACTTAGAACAACATCTATGATCGTTGACAGCACTATACTTGCGTATGTGCATGTTCGACGCCCTCCGATTGCCTCCGAATACGCATCAGTCACAAAGATAACCATTTTGACCCTTTCTAACGATCTCAAATCAAAAAAGTTTAAAAACAAAAGTTGTAGGTCTACTCGTGTTCGTTTCGAATCATCTTAAATCTCCTCAATCGGAGTTCGTATGAAAACGTTATGGCCGTTTTACTACTGGAGGTCAAAATAGTTTCGCATTACAACAACTAAACCACCCCGGACAGCAAGGGTACCCGCTGGGGCGGGTCCCCCAAGGCAAAAACACCCGTTGGGGCGGGTCCAAGGGCTGGTGGAGGGGCTGGTTTGCGAACTGGTGGAGAAATAAGCCAATTTGGCTTATTCCGTCACACCGAATTCGAATTTTCCCAACATGACAAACATGAAACTTTGTAACAACAAAATTTTAAACTCCTTAACATGATTATAACATATAAAATCCATACATCACATAATCAAAATCAAGATTCCATGATCTTCAAAGAAAAACACAATATTAAGCGTTCTTGGCGAAAATTGCTATTACGAATTCATTTTTCATCCAATTCAAGTGATTCCAATTGTAATCACTTCTATTCTTAACATACTAACATAATACTTGATCAATTTTAATAATAACTCATAATCAAACACCAATTTGATTGTTTCAAAAACTATTTTTCAAAAATTAGTTCACAGAAAATCATTATGAGCACAATTCTTCTTGTTTATCAAAAATACATGGATTGAATTGCTAAAACAATAATATAACTCATATATAATCATGCTATATCATATATTACACATAACTTCATGCTTTCACCAATCTCTTTGATAATTTAAGAACTATTTTCAAAATAACTCCATAATAAAACACTATGAACATGATTCCTATTGTTTATCATATACTTGTGATTGAAATTCTTAAACAACTATGAAACTCTCATGTAAACATATATACATGTATATATAAATACATATCTCATTCTCATAACAAAATTATGAAGTTTCACAAAGAGATTTTTACATAGAATTCAAAAACTATGAACATATAGAATCACATGCTTGAGAAACTTGTTTTTAAGACGATTGAGTTCTGAAATTCTTTTCATGGCACATAATTATATATATGAAAATAGATGAACATGATATAAACACATAATCTTATACACATGAAAACCTAATTTTACAAAAATCCCAAATAAAACATCTTAATTGAATTTAGGGTAAGAATTATAACCTTGCTAGTCTTTGATTAAGAGAGGTATAGAGATGAAGATGATAGTGGGCCTTGCTTTGAGCTTTCCCTTCTTCTTCCTTATTCTCTGAGAACTCTTACTCTCTTCTTCTTCTCTTAGACTTAGGCTTTTTAGAAAAACTAACGTACTTTATTTTCTAATTGACATATATATATAATAAATATAATACTTATAACAATAATAAGTATTACTAATTACATAAATTATAGAATTTGAAAAGTCATAAGGCCATGTTTGGCAAAATAAAGCAATTTTAAAAATCACTTTTTAGCTAAGGCCTTGTTTGGAGAAATAGGGTTAATCAAGTACAAGGGCCTTGTTTGGTAAAATTATTTAAAATCTTTTTCCATTATTTTAATAAATCTTTTACTCCATAGTTTAATTACTACACTTATTTAATTAAATTACCATATTCTAATTAAATAAAACTAACACCCATTTAATAATAAAAATACACAATACTAAATTGTTACACAATTATAATTTCTTTATTAAACATAATACATGTAACAAATTATTATTAACACGTAGCACATAACATTAAATCTAATTCAATTATTCTTAATTAAATTAGAATTATTCTACACCATTGCTAATATATCAATTTAATCAAATATATGGCACTTAATTAAATCAATCCACATCATCACATACTTAATTTATTTAACTCAATAAATAAATTTAATAAAATATTTATTCACTTTATTTGATTAATATAATACACTTAATTATATTACTCCATATTAATCACATAATCTCAATACATAATTCAATTAAAATATTTATTTACTTCAATAAATATTAAATTAATATTTAAATTCTCTTCACACCAAATCACATATTTCACAATATTTCTCACATATACACATACTCATACTCGAAACATCTAAAAATAAGAATTTTATTTATTAAATTCTCATTTATAAATTCTTAAAAATTCGGGATGTCACATCCTTCCCTCCTTATAAGGATTTCATCCTCAGAATCAACGAAAACTCCGTTACTCAGTTTTCACAAAATTTCTTCGTAATTATCGTTGAATAACTTCAACACGTTAACTTAGCAAAAAGTTTTACACATATATATACTTCATTCATTTCTTCAACAACTATTAGATTTTATTACATAACCTTCAATCAAACATAATCACATATCAAATATTATATATCTTCTTTGACTCATTCATTCCTTTCTAAGGATCATTACTGAAAACTATACTCGTTGAATTAATATACTACATAATTCACCATCTATAATTGTTCGGGTTATCACAATATCCATAAAAGTAGCAGGAGCAGTAGTTAATCCAAAAGACATGACTAAGAATTCATAATGCCTGTATCGAGTTCTGAAAGCAGTCTTCGGAATATCATCAGTTTTAATCTTCAGCTGATGATATCCAGAACGAAAATCGATCTTTGAAAAGAATTGTGCACCTTGCAACTGGTCGAACAGTTCATCAATACGAGGTAACGGATACCTATTCTTGATGGTGACATGGTTCAACTCCCGATAGTCAATACAAAGTCGCATACTCCCGTCTTTCTTCTTTACGAATAAAACAGTAGCACCCCAAGGAGATGTACTTGGACGTATAAAACCGATGTCTAACAACTCCTGTAGTTGGACCTTTAACTCCTGAAGTTCTATAGGAGCCATTCGATATGGAATTTTAGAAATGGGTTTTGTACCGGGTTCAAAGTCAATAAAGAATTCAACTTCACGTTCCGGGGGTAGACCGGGAAGTTCTTCGGGAAATACATCAGGAAACTCATTAACAACAGAAATATCATTCAAACCTGACGTATTCTGGTTTAGATCAGTGACATGGGCTAAGAAAGCTTAACATTCGCTTTTCAATAAACGAATAGCTTTATGACTTGAAATAACATTGATTGATTTTAGTGGTTTGATTGATTTTAGTGGTTTGTTTGTTTGAATTCGCAAAATAAGTTGGTTAGGAATATGAAAACTAACAACCTTATGAAAACAATCAATTTTGGCATGATAAGTGGTCAACCAGTCAATTCATAAAATCACATGAAATGCAAGTATTTTCAAAGATATCAGATCGACAGGTAAGGTAAGGGTACCAATCTGAATCAAGCAAGATTTGTAAACTGTAGATGTAACGAAGGTTTCTCCCAATGGAGTTTCAACAAATAAGTCAAAGTCTAATTTATCAGAAGTCAAGTTAAATCGTTGAGCACAAGCAGGTGAAATAAAAGAATGGGTAGCACCAGTATCTAATAAAGTGTAAACTTCGCAAGTGTTTATTATCTGCTTACCCGTAATAACCTCGTTCGGGGTCCTTGCTTGTTGAGAAGTCACGACAAAAGCTCTTCCAAGAACCACTGGCTTTGACTTGTCAGGGATAGCCTTTGGAGTCACCATCCCTGCTGGACTTGGTTTCGCTACAGGACACACTCGAGCTATGTGCCCTTCCTTTCCACAGTTATAACACACCTTGGATTGTTGTGTGCAGTTGGGGCTGATGTGTACCTCTTGCCCGCATGTATAGCATACGACCAACGGTCGTTCTCTTCCCCTAGAAATAGTTGATGTTGGTGCTGCTGTCGATGCTTCCACGTTCTCATTGTTGTACTTTCTCTTCTTGAAATCTCCTCCCGACTCACTTCTTTTATTATCATGGTCACGATTACCATCGGAGTGGTTATCGCTTCTGGCGTGATACTTTCCTCCCTGCTGGTTGTCATTGTTCCGATGATTGCTGCCACCGGTACGACCTTGGTTGTCGTCCCTTGGTTGAACATAATCATTATCTCGTTCTAATAACTGGGCCCTGTTCACTACATCCGAATATAGAGAAAATTTATGAGAAATAAGGTATTGACGAATCTCGGGTTTCAAACCTCTCAGAAACATCCGCGTCATACGTTCCTCATTCTCCACCAAATGAGGTGCAAACCAGGATAACTCCGTAAACTTAGCCTCGTACTGGGACACAGTCATGTTGTTCTGTTCCAGTCTGATAAACTCTACCTTTTTCATGTGACGAATACTTTCTGAAAAGTACTTGTCATTAAACAGTTCCTGGAACGCCCCCCAAGACATCTTGAATGCGGCAGGCTGGGTACGCTTCACAGATTTTCACCAATAATTTGCCTCTCCACGGAACATAACGGTGGCAAATGGAACCTTCTGTTCCTCCGTGCATCCCAAGACATCAAATATCTTGGTAATTTGCTTAATCCAATTTTTTGCCTTGATTGGATCTGGCTTTCCCTGAAACTCTGGTGGTCCCAACTCTTTAAACTGCTTGGCAGTGACAAGCCGCGAGTTGTTATTTTCACCTGTATTATGAACACGAGTCTCCCTCGTCTGGTTTTGCATGAACTGCAAAAAGCTTCTAAACATCCCGTCATTTATCATTTCTTCGGTAGGGTTGTTTACAGGAGAATTGTTGCCTTCCTGTTGCACGTTCTCTTGGTTGGTGATTAAAGGTGTCTCAACGGTCTCATTCACTCCATTGTTTAGATTTTCAGCTGCATTCTCAAATACTGCCACAAAACAAGGGTTAATCAATTAAATTAATATATCACATATTAACCCTATGTTCCAAATGACCAATTAAATACCAAATAAGCTTAGATAGGACACACACTAGCGAAGGATTTTACTCGTTTCTCCCCTCCTAGTTCTATTCCTAGATCTCCGCCAGAGATCATATCCCTAAGCTCTGATACCAACTGTGACGCCCCCAAAATAGGTTCAATACCAACCCATTCTAAGTCGCCAAATACATGGTACATAATTCAACTACAATCTTTTATAACATACGGTCGTGCAAACTACGACCACACAAACTGTGAGTTTCAATACAAATTGTATATAATACGAAATATAAACATTCAAATTCACTCCTTATTAATTACAATCATTATTCCACTATTTTATAGAATAGTGAGGACTTCTACTGATCTAACTCTGACCATCACTCTGATCCCCGACTAGTCCCCGCGATATTCCCATTTCCTAAAGAGAACAATGAAAGAAAAGGGTGAGCTCAACTAGCCCAGTAAAGAATATAATGACTAAGATAATGAATAATAAATTATCGTTAGTCTTCAATAAATTAGATAAAATATAATGGACAACAAGTTTTAGATCAATATTCGCAGCGAAAATAACAATTCATTAGAAGAGTTAAGTAGAGAATGAAGTCTACTATCTTCTATGATTTAAAAGTCCATCATCAATATTTTATCCCTGTAACATCAATCAATATATATCTCAAATCAATATTAATCTTTGCACTACGGCCAAAGATATTCATTTGTATCACCAGTTGGTCATGTTCATCTCAACACCTTTTCATCTTTGCACTACGGGCCAAAGAATTAAGTAATCATTCATCTTTGCACTACAGGCCAAAGATATTCATCAAGTAATCTTTGCACTACAGGCCAAAGATATTCAGTTATACCATAATTTAGGACTGAGGATGATAAATACAATATAAGGAACGAATCCAGTGAGATAAAGGACAAGGATTAGGGATTCATAATTTAGTTTATCCAAGTTCAATAATACTCTGTAATAATCAACTGTGGAAAAAAATTCAAGAATGAAGTTCAAAACTTATATACAATAAAAAAAAATTATTTTCGTGAATAGTAACTCGACATGAAAAGATAAGAATTTCACGAGAAAGTTCAAAAAATTATTCCGGTGAAATGATACTAGATGAAGCGCAAAACTCAAGAAATTTCTGATCATTTCAGGAATTCTAGAAGCAATACTTACCGTAGTAAGTTTAGAGTTAGGAATCTGAAATGAAACAATATACGAAACTGCAATTAGATTTTCACCCGTCTGGCGGTAGTCCGCTAAGACAGATTATTTCCACAATTTAATAACAACTGAATACGAAGGGTTATTCACTAGGCATGCGGTAGTCCGCGTAGACAGGTTATTCTCACAAAATAATAAAGAATGGAATAACAACAGAATTTCACCATACATAAGGTAGTACGCGTAGGCAGGTTATTCCAACAGAATAATAAAGAATAGAATAACAATCCTTACGAATATTGAAAGAAAATAACTCTCTTCATGAATACGAAAGAAATAATACCCCTTACCTTAAAAATTCGGAGACTGCACTAGTGTAATAGCAGAATACTCTTCTTCTTTCTCTCTTATTCTCTCTATACTTTCTCTCTCTATAGCTTTAGTGAATTTGTGAGAAATAATGAAGAAATGAGCTTCTATTTATAGGCTTGGCAGAGTAAGGGTAAAATAGTCTTTTTGCCATATTTTATGACATCATCGCTTACATCATCGATCCTATGACATCATTGCTTACCTCATCGCTCCGATGACATCTTTGCTTACCTCATCGTTCCGATGATATCATTGTTTGCATCATAAGAGTTCAAATTCAATTTGCACTCTTCCATCTCATTTAACTTTTATACCATAAATTTACTATAACAATGTTACCATTCAAATTATAAAAATCATAGTATTATATAATCACATCATACTACTTATAATATAATATTATAATAATATATTTGAATGAATTATTTTATCGGACAAGATAAAATACCAACTTTCAACAAATGTCACATGTTAAAAATTCCTCCGTTTAAATCCACATTGAATAAATATTTCCTTATCATATATATCAAAAATTAATTATTCACAAATAATATTACAGAACTACAATATTGACAACCAGGTCGTTCTCAGGAAAGAGGGGGCCTTCTGATAAGAATTTCTCCTTACTGGCGCGCAATTAATCAACCCTTTTCTTAGACAGAACTTCCTTAGACATTGCCAATAATGCTATCTAATAATATTATTCAAATAATATAAATTATTGATTTGATAATTTGAAATAATGTGCAATGACAATTATTGAATCAATAATATAAAATAGCAAAGTAGCACTTATTGATATAAAATATCAACGTAGTAAATATTAAACCAATAAAATATTATGCAATTATTGAATCAATAATATAAAATATTGAACAGTAATTATTGTAATAATAATTGAGTAAGTGCCTTCCGACGTAAGAATCAATAATTTGAAATATTGTGCAATACCGTGTGCTACTGTGCAACACCGCGTATTACTGTATTTTAACCACCAGGTATTTCAACAGTACTAACGGTAACAGTTTTGCCGTTATTTTTATAAAAAGGTTACTTCTGTCGCTTTCTATATCCGACATTCATTCCATTGTGGGGTCCACCAATGACTGCGCCGTCGTACGAATATTCTCCGATAAAACGAATATTCCTCGACCAAACGAATATTCTCCGACACAACAAATATTTTATAATCACTTGCTTAATTTATAAACTTTGCACATCTCACCCATAACTTATCACATTTATCAAATCAACACCTTACTATTTCAAAATAATATATAAAAAAAATTAAATCTTTATTTATAAAATTTGGGGTCTTACAACCTCCCCTCCTTATGAAATTTTATCCTCAAAATTAACGTACGTACCTGGTATGTCGAAAAGGTGAGGATACCTCGCTTTTATTTTTGATTCCAACTCCCAGATCATTTTCTCAATATCATGGTTCTCCACAAAATTTTAACTTGAGGTATAATCTTTGAGCGTAACACATGTTTTTTCTTATCCAAGATCTTGACAGGTACCTCCTCGTACGTTAAATCTTTGGCTATCTCGTCTTGTTCTAACTCAATAATGTATTTTGGGTTTTTCACGTATTTATGTAGCACGGATATGTGAAAAAAGTTATGAACACGAGACATGCTTGAAGGTAAAGCGAGTCTATAGGCCACAGTTTCTACTCGGTCAAGAATTTTAAATGGACCAATAAATCGTAAATCGGTGTCTATAACTTTCTGCAAGGTGATCCTTTGGCACTTGATGCTCCGCCTTGACACGCTTACACGTTAAACACCTCGAGATAAACTCCGCGATTTCTCTCTTCATATTGCTCCACCAAAATGTATGTCAAAGATCACGATATATTTTGGTACTTCCAAGATGGATTGCAAACGGTGTGTTATATGCCTCCATCATGATTCTATACTTCAAATCAGAATCATTAAGAACACAAAGTCTGGAGTTGACTCGAAGTATTCCTTCATCAATTCTTGCTTCTGGAATAACACCTTCTTGCACTTTCTTCTTCATCTTCATCAGCTCCGGATCCGTAGCGTGAGCAGCTTTAAATTTATCAATCAAAGCTGGTTCTACGCGTATATTTGACATCATCACGTGGGTCCCTAGAGTCTTTAACTCTATCTCCATCCTTTGTACGTCATACAAAATAGACCTTTGTGTTGACAGCATCGCACTCGTTTTCACATACGATCTTACCACATTCGTTTTTCCACGATGGTATTGAATGGTATTTTCGTAAACTGTCAACAGCTCAAGCCAACGTCGTTGTCGCATGTTGAGTTCATTTTAAGTAAAAAAATATATTCGAGGCTTTCGGAGTATATTAGGATGTCATCAATAATGACAACCACGAAATGATCCAAATATTTTCTCAAATATTCGGTTCATCATGTCCATGAACGCAGCATGAATATTGGTCAATTCGAAAGATATAACTAGAAATTCGTAATGCGCGTATCGAGTTTTAAAGGTAGTCTTTGGAATGTCATCAGTTCTAATCTCTAACTGATGATATCCAGAACGGAGATTGATCTTTGAAAAAAATTATGTACCTTACAACTGGTCGAACAGGTCATCAATACGAGGTAACGGATACTTATTCTTGATTGTGACATGGTTCAACTCCCGATAGTCAATACATAGTCGTATACTACCATCTTTTTTTTTACGAATAAAACAGGAGCACCCCAAGGAGACGTACTAGGACAGTAGTCGGTGGTTAAAATACAGTAATACACGGTGTTGCACAGTAGCATACGGTATTGCACAGTAATTCTAATTATTGATTCTTACGTAAGAAATCACTACTCAATAATTATTACGGTAATTACTATTTAATTTTTTATTTTATTGATTCAATAACTGCTACGTGGATATTTTATATTAGTGATTCAATAATTGTCATTGCACAGTATTTTAAATTATCAAATCAATAATTCATATTATTGGAATAATATTATTAGATAGTATTATTGACAATGTCTAAGAAAGTTCTGTCTAAGAGGGATTATTTAATTGCGCGCCAGTAAGGAGAAATCCTTATCGGAAGGCCCCCTCTTTCCTGGGAACGACCTGGTTGTCAATATTATAGTTCTGTAATATTATTTATGAATAATTAATTTTTGATATATATGATAAGGAAATAGATTTAAACGGAGGAATTTTTAACATGTGACATTTGTTGAAAGTTGGTATTTTATCTTGTCCGATAAAATAATTCATTCAAATATATTATTATAATATTACATTATAAGTAGTATGATGTGATTATATAATAGTATGATTTTTATAATTTAAATGGTAACAATATTATAGTAAATTCATGGTATAAAAGTTAAACGAGGTAGAAGAGTGCAAATTGAATTTGAACTCTTATGATGCAAACAATGATGTCATCGGAGCGATGAGATAAGCAAGGATGTCATCGGAGCGATGAGGTAAGCAATGATGTCATAGGATCGATGATGTAAGCGATGATGTCATAAATTATGGCGAACAGAATATATTACCCTTACTCTGTCGAGCCTATTAAAAGAAGCTTATTTCTTCATTATTTCTCACCAATTCACTAAAGCTATAGAGAGAGAAAGTATAGAGGGAATAAGAGAGAAAGAAAAAGAGTATTCTGCTATTACACTAGTGCAGTCTTCAAATTTTCAAGGTAAGGGGTATTATTTCTTTCGTATTCATGAAGAGAGTTATTTTCTTTCAATACTCGTAAGGGTTGTTATTCCATTCTTTATTCTTCTGTTGGAATAATCTGTCTACGCGGACTACCGCATGCATGGTGAAATCCTGTTGTTATTCCATTCTTTATTATTATGTGGGAATAACTTGTCTACACGGACTACCGCATGCCTGGTGAATAACAATTCGTATTCAGTTGTTATTAAATTGTGAAAATAATCTGTCTGAACGGACTACCGCCTGACGGGTGAAAATCAAATTGCAGTTTCGTATATTGTTTCATTTCAGATTCCTAACTGTAAACTTACTACGGTAAGTATTGATTCTATAATTCCTGAAATGATCAGAAATTCCTTGAGTTTTGCGCTTCATCTAATATCATTTCACTATAATACTGGTATAAACTTTTTTGTGAAATTTTTATCTTTTCATGTCGAGTTACTATTTACGAGTTACTATTCACAGGGTACTATTCACGGAAAAAAATATTTTTTTCTTTCAAATCATCTTTGATTGGATTCAGGTTTTGATCTTCATTCTTGAACTCTGGATAAATTCTCTAATATTTGTCTTTTATCTCATTTGATTCGTTATTCGTATTATTTTTCATCATCCTTAGCCCTAAATAATCATATAACTGAATATCTTTGGCCTGTAGTGCAAAGATGAATGATTATTTGATGAATATATTTGGCCTGTAGTGCAAAGATGAATGATTACCTGATGAATATCTTTGGCCAGTAGTGCAAAGATGGACAGGTGTTGAGATGAACATGACCAACTGGTGATACAAATGAATATCTTTGGCCGTAATGCAAAAGATGAATATTTGATTCGAGATGAATATTGATTGATGTTACAAGGATAAAATATTGACGATGGACTTTTAAATTATAAAAGATAGTAGACATCATTCTCTACTTAATTTTTCTAATGAATTGTTATTTTCGCTGAGAATATTGATCTAAAACTTGTTGTCCATTATATTTTATCTGATTTATTGAAGACTAACGATAATTTATTATTATTATCTTAGTCATAATATTCTTTACTGGGCTAGTTGAGCTCACCCTTTTCTTCCATTGTTCTCTTTAGGAAATGTGAATATCGCGGGGACTAGTCGGGGATCAGAGTGTTGGTCAGAGTTAGATCAGTAGAAGTCCTCACTATTCTATAAAATAGTGGGATAATGATTATAATTAATAAGGAGTGAATTTGAATATTTATATTTCGTATTATATACGATTTGTATTGAAATTCACAGTTTGTGTGATCGTAGTTTGCACGACCGTATGTTATAAAAGATTGTATTTGAATTCTGTACCATGTATTTGGCGACTCAGAATGGGTTGGTATTGAACCTATTTTGGGGGCATCACATTATATATATATATATTTAATTATATTTGGATTCAATATATTTTATGATTAAAAGAATTGAAGTTATTGAAATTAGGCAATCACGTGTAGAACGAGAGATAAAAACTCTGATGCCTTTGTATCTCTTTTACAATTTTAATATTGTGTGATGCTAAATTGTTAATTTCAATTACATAAAATTTTGTTGTTTCAATTAGTTTTGGAACTTAAACCGCACCAAATGAAACCGCACTGCACGATTCAAAACCGCACTGTAAGACCCCAACTTTTATGAATAAAGATTTAATTTTTTTTATATATTATTTCGAAATAGTAAGGTGTTGATTTGATAAATATGAAAGTTATGGGTGAAATGTGCAAATATTTTAAAATGAGCAAGTGGTTATAAAATATTCTGGTTGTCGGGGAATATTCGTTTGGTCGTGGAATATTCTTGTTGTCGGGGAATATTCGTACGACGGCGCAGCTATTTGTGGGTCCCACAACGGAATAACTGTCGGATATAGAAAGCGACAGAAATAACCTTTTTATAAAATAACGGCGTAGTTATTACCGTTAGTACTGTTGAAATACCCGGTGGTTAAAATACAGTGATACGCGGTGTTGCATAGTAGCACACGGTATTGCACAGTATTTCAAATTATTGAGTCTTACGTGAGAAGGCATTTACTCAATTATTGTTACAGTAATTACTGTTCAATATTTTATATTATTGACTCAATAATTGCTACGTTGATATTTTATATTATTGACTCAATAATTATTACATTGATATTTTATTGACTCAATAATTGCTACTTTGCTATTTTATATGATTGATTCAATAATGGCTACAGTTGATAGTTTGTATTATTGATTCAATAATTGTCACTGCACAGTATTTCATATTATCAACTCAATAATTCATATTATTTGAATAATATTATTAGATAGCATTATTGACAATGTCTAAGGAAGTTCTGTCTAGGAGGGGTTATTTAATTGCGCGCCAGTAAGGAGAAGTCATTATCGGAAGGACCCCTCTTTCTTAGGAACGACCTGGTTGTCAATATTGTAGTTCTGTAATATTATTTGTGAATAATTAATTATTGATTTATATGAGAAAAAAAATATTTATTTTGTGGATATAAAAGAAGGAATTAGCGCTGATGAGTTTTTATCAGTATTTTGGTGTGGAAAATCATATGTTTATGGATTTCGGATAATTTATGTTTGGAATTTGGAAAAACTTCCTTCTACAAAGTTGTAGAGAATTAAATTTCCTATAGAAGGATATAGAATTTATATTTTTCTGACAAAAGAGTCTATTTATTGTGAATTATTGAAGTTTCGAAAAATAAATATTTTTTAATGCGTGTGCCCCACTTTTGTTGAAAAATTTTGATGTTTTGAAGAGCAGCCGGCTGCTGGAGATTTTTTTTAAAAAATAATATTATTAATTTAGTCTACTTTGGCATCCTAAGTTTTTCCTATAATATCGAGCGTATTTTTGTGAGTATTTAGATACTTTGAGTATTACTATTCAGTGCAAATTTTCTTCGATATTATATCCGATATTCCAGCCAGAAGTACTATTCTTTTGAGGTAAGGGATGTTATTTTCTTTCATAAATGATGTTTTTCTTTCCAATATCATTATACCAAAATATTGGCATGGATTTTATAATAAAATTCTTACTTTTTCCATCGGGGTTACTATTCACGTATACAGCACTATTCACGTATACGGCACTATTCACGAAAAAAATTAAAATTTCTTCTATTTGTCCAAATTGTCTGTTATAGTTACTATCTTTGATTGGATCTAAGTTTTGAGCTTCATTCTTGAATTTTGCTCCACAAAGTATTATTATGGATTATTTTTGAACTTGAATAAACTAAAATACGAATCCTTAATCTTATTCTTTATATCACTGGATTCGTTATTTATATTATTTTCATCATTCTCAGTCCTAAGTGGTGTTATAATTGAATATATTTGGCCTGTAGAGCAAAGATGAATGATTACCTGATGAATATCTTTGGCCGTAGTGCAAAGATGACAGGTGTTGAGATGAACATGACCACTGATGATACAAATGAATATCTTTGGCCTGAGTGCAAAGATGAATATTTAATTTGAGATATATATTGATTGATGTTACAGGGATAAAATACTGATGATGGACGGTTATTTTCGCTGCGAATATTGATCTAAAACTTGTTGTCAACAATATTTTATCTGAATTGTTGAAGACTAACGATAATTTATTTTTCATTATCTTAGTCATAATATTCTTTACTGGGCTAGTTGAGCTCACCCTTTTCATCTGTTGTTCTCTTCAGGAAATGAGAATATCGCAGGGACTAGTCGGGGGACAAAGTGATGGTCCGAGTTAGAGCAGTAGTAGTCCTCACTATTTATGATAAATAGTGTGATAATAATTGTAATGAGGACTTAGTTTGAATATTAATATTTTCTACATATTTGTATTGACACTCACAGTTGTGTGGTCGTATTTTGCACGACCGTGTGATATAAAAGTTTGTATTTGAATTCTGTACCATGTATTTGGCGACTCAGAATGGGTTGGGTTGACTGGACCTATTCTGGGGGCGTCACACGCACCGCACCAATCACAAGCAGTTTCATGTGCAGTTTTGAATTTGTCAAACCGCACCTAAGCGGTTTCGTGTGCGGTTTGGGCTTCCAACCGCACCATGCTCACCCCTAATAAGAATAACCATTTTTTTATTAAATAAAGCACTAAACAAATAAATATATTATATTGTATTATAAATATAATATAATATAAAATGAATATAATACATATTAAAGATATATTATAATATATATGCATATAATATTTTATATGCATATATTATTATGTGTTATAATATTGTATTATAATATTATATATGTATATATTATATTATATTATACTATATGTTACAATATTATATATTTAATGTTATATTGTAATTTTATATATATATATATATATATATATATATATATATACGGTTCAGATTTTAAGCTCACCCTTTATCTAACATACCTTGCTCACCTCCCTTTAGCGACAGACCGGACGACGGTTCGATCCGTCGCTATATATACAACCGTCGTCTTAGCTTTTAACGACGGACAACATATAGACGATGGTTGTATATATAGCGACGGATCGAACCGTCGTCTGGTTCGTCGCTAAAGGGGGGTGAGCAAGGTATGCTCGATAAAGGGTGAGTTTAAGATCCGGACCGTATATATATATATATATATATATATATATATATATATATAATACAAAATAAATATAATACCTACTAATATATATTATATTATATTGTATTAATTATATTTATTTATACGGGTGACGACATTTATGTCTTAAATTTTTAGATTAATGACAAAACTGTCCCCTCAAGTTTGGACGAAATTCAATTTAATACTCAAAGTTTGAAAATGTTCAATCAATACCTCTAAGTATTTTAAAACAACAAAAGTGTTCTCTTTTGGCCGGACCGACCAATTTTTCGCCGGAATACGGTTTGACTATCTTTTTTGTACTTTAACCTTCTCAATACATTTGACTTGTATTTAATAAATATTTTCTCAAATAATGTTTGTTCATTTTTCTCAATATTTAAATTAAAAAAAATAAAATCTTAACATTATTTATAAAATCAATGACAATAAATATTAAATAATAAATTAAAAATAAATATAATTTCTCTTTTGAGTGACACATTAGATCTACAAATAAAATATTTTTATGAATCTATAAATATAAAAAGAAATAAATAAATTATAAAAAAAGAAATATTAAAATCATAAAGTCTATTTAAAGAAGAAACTAAATAAAAACAGATTAAATAAATAAAACATCAATCATAAAAGACAAAATTAAAAATAAAATCATAACTTACTTATAAAAAAAACAATTACAAAATAACAACAAAATCATTTATATTTAATTTATTTAATTACAAAAACATCAATGGTAAAAAGACAAAATTAAAAATATCAATACATTACGTAACATTATTTAAAAATTATAGAATAATGATGAGATATTTATCCAACCAAAGTTTTGTATTTGAGATATTTATAGAATAATTATCCTTCTTTTTTATAATTTATTTATTTATTTTGTATTTATAGATTTCATGAAAATGTTTTATTTGTAGATCTAATGTGTCACTCAAAAGGAAAATTATATTTATATTTAATTTATTATTTATTATTTATTGTCATTGATTTTATAAATAATGTTAAGATTTTATTTTTTTAATTTAAATGTTGGGGAAAATAAAAAATATTATTTGAGAAAATACTTATTAAATACAAGTCAAATGTATTGAAAAGGTCAAAGTACAAAAAAGGTTGTAGACACTCGAAATTTTCCTTGCCCCAATACTAACACTATAGGAGGGCAAAATCGTCAATCAAGCAAACCCCGGTCACGACACCAGACATCCAATCTAAATTCGGCCACCAATGCCGGTCCTTAAGCCTAAATCTGATCCCCAATGTCGGTAAACCTTAATCCGATCACCAATATCGGTACTCCAGCCAACTCCGATCGTCAATCGGACCCTCAATCCAGCTTCGCTAGTCAATCGGACCATCAATCCTGCTCCGATAGTCAATCGGACCGTTCATCCAGCTCCGATCGTCAATCGGACCGTCAGATCATCCCTGATCTCAATATCGAGACATCAGCTCAAACCCGGTCACCGATATCGGGACAACCACAACACCGATAAACCATATCGGGATGTCAAAGCAGCCCCAATAGCAACCCGAGAGGTATAACGCAGCCCCGACAGCAATTCGGGAGGTACAAATTAGCCCCGGCAGCAACCCAAGAAGTACAGGTCATCCCCGGCATCAGTCCGGGAAGTCAGGTCGACTTCAGAAATAAACCTCAAGCATCACACCACCTCCAGAAGAAAACCTGGAACGACCACGTCAGCCACAGAGGCAACACTGGGGACAAACAGATTCGAATGGGATCCAAGTCTTGGAAACAGCTCCCGGAAGTCAACCAGAGGCCATGCGACACCAAGGGCAACCCCGGGAGGGGCAAAATGGTCATTTTACCAAATCTCATCCGATTCAATCAAACTTAAGCCGAATTGATGCCACCAAGGTCAGAAAGAACCACAACGGTGATCCCGGGTGAAAACAGCATCAGACGGCTTGATGGGCAAACTGTGGGGAAACGAAGACCCGGTCATGAATCCATCTTTGGGGACTTAAAAAGGGTTAAATCCAATGTCATTGTGACACTTTCAGCGAGAGCTTTCCGGAATGCTATAGCACTCCCCAAACGAACGCTCCGATCAAAATTTATAAAGTTTCGAACATGACATCGCATTGCTCGGCATGCACGCACTTAGAGATAACCAAACCTGGCACGTGGGCCCCACCTATGGGGAGCTGTACCTCTACCTACGACTGTCGCAGGTAGAGTGGAGGCTCCCTGGCCTATAAATAAACGTGCCCCCCCCTCCGTTCATTTTCAACAATTTCGAAACGCAACGAAGCTCTGATCGTCTGATTTTTTGACTTTTACACCTCTTTTAAACCAAAATATTTTTACTCCAACACGTAGATATACCCACATACTACCACATATCAAAAATTCACCGGTAGATTCCGACGTTTAAGTCCCATTAAGTGGCAAAAAGCCCGTTTTGCAGACTATTGTAAGTATTTTTATTATCAGCAAGTTGTTATTACTACTTTGCACTGTTTTACACTTGCACATAAAATTTCATCTTCTAAATATGCTCGAAACTTAGTTCCGTGGCCGTTTTAGTCAAAATTTGGTATATTTCTGTACATAAAGGCAGTGTTTTGCATTTCTAAAATTCGGATTGACGATCCGTCAGCTCCAGCAGCTTCAATGCACTAGCACGCACATTTTTGGCAACTATGCCGGACTAGGTCATCATATCAGTCCAGGTTTGGCCCTTTTTTGTATATATTTAACTGCGAATGTACTAACATTTCAATTCTGTCAAGCCCGGATGTCAAATCCGAGGTAGTTTACTACTTTTATATATATTTACGCATATATAAGCGACATTCACAATCACTGGTACTCATATCAGTCCTGGTTGACTACATTTCTGTCAATATATATATATATATTTATATATTTTCAGTAGGCTTTGATTATTTCGTGGCCATTTTACTGCTTTTGCATATTTCCCCATACTGGGTGCTCTCCCCAGTCACTGGGTGACTATTTTTCTGTCAATTTCAATTCCAGTACGGGCACAGGCGTGAAAACCCATCGCCCTTTCTACTGTTTTTCTATATATATATATATATATATATATATATTTTATTTATGTCACATCCTGGATTATTTCGTGGCTATTTACAGTTTTTTATAAATATATATATATTTCAATTCTAGTCTGGGCTTGCGAATGAAAATCCGTCGCCCTTTTACAGCTTTTGTATATATATATTGCTTACTCAATTCCATTCAACTGTTGTATTTAACATTCATTTGTATATGAATCTACATTGATATATCTGATGGCGGACTAGATTTATCTAAATCTCGCCAATTCTAGCTTTCGACGGTTCAAACAGCTCCCGACAGAACCTGAAGCTATAATGGCTGAGATTTCTTTAAATCTAGTTATTTTTATAGTTTCAGCACTGAAAGCAAACTCGCGTCCCTTAGATCGCTATCTAGTGGGAACGAGACGTTTTGGTCACTCGCAGCCGGGATTTATTAATAAATCCTTGATTCCATTGCGACGTGATAATGTATATATTTATTTCTGTGCAAATTTGAACTGTGCAAGTTTATTGGCTACTCCTATGTGAGCCTAGGAATCGTGGGATTCATGATCAAACTGATTAGAATCTGATTCCCACGATGGACAAACTCCGATTTACAGATGTACCCTATCAGTTTTTCTGTAAAATGTATACACACAGACCTTAAAACAGTTATCCAGATTTAAGGTCTCAACATAGTAAAAACATGGATTGTCGTGTCAGCGTCCCTCCGATGGTTTTCATACCCATGAGGATACCGACATTTGTATATTTCTATGGTCGAGGATGCTTCGCAGCCCGACAAATTAAATCACCATTTGCATGCAGCGATAAAATTGAGAGTAGCGATATGTTTCAATTCCTATGTCAGCGTAGGGGTTTGATAAACTAGCTTTCAAAACATCACTGTCAATTCAATTCAAAAGCATTTGCAAATCAAATTAAATGATGCTTTTTGCAAATCAAATCAAAGATTGATTTTCAAATTAAATCAAACCCTTCGTATATAGACTCAACGAAGCCTATCAAAACTTTCAATTAATCAAAAGACCCAATTTTCAGACAGCATTTACTCACGCATTCCAGTTTTAAGGGAAATATTGAAAAGATTGCAGTACCGTGTTTACACGGGAGTCGTGGGGTGCCTAACACCTTTCCCACACTTAACCAAGCCCCCGAACTCAAAACTCCGATTTCAAATATCAAGTTTCGACAGTGTCCAGCAATTGGGCCTCTTTTCAAATCAAATTCGGTTGAGTTGATACAACCATTTTCAAAACTACCAACTGGCGACTCTGTTTAAATCAAATCAAATCGTCGACATATACACATGTTGGTCCTCTTTCCTAAAAAATCCTTCAAAATCTTTTTTGCAATAAAAAGAATAAGGGTAGAGATCATTTAGAAAGATCGATTTGAGGAAAACCGGGTTATAAACCGACCCGCGGTATTTCTTAAATTTTTCAACGTCGACAAAGGTAGTCAAACCGTATTCCGTAGAAAAATTGGTCTGTCCTGCCAAAAGGGAACACATTTGTTATTTTAAAATACTTAGAGGTATTAATTGAATATTCTCAAACTTTGAGTATCAAATTAATTTTCGCCCAAACTTGAGGGGACAGTTTTGTCATTAGCCCTAAATTTTTTTATTACATGTTTGTTTAAGAAGAAATAAATATTTGGTTGAAAGGATAAAAATATAATTTTGTAAAATAGAAAAGGGGGGGCAAAATAAATATTATATTTGGTCAAATCAACTTATTAAAAATAACCAAGTCTCTCTTGGCTCAATGGTAAAACAACTACTCATAAGGCTTTGAGTCCAAGAGGTCTTGGGATCCATTCTATGTTAAGATTTCAACTTAAATTAGCAAAAAAAAAAAATTATTAAAAAAAACTTTTAAATTATTTTTAAATAAATTAGAAATTACTATTACTTATTTATTTTAATTTATAAATCAACTTATAAGTTAAAAAATAAGTCATTGCAGATACCAAACTTTGATAAAACCCTAGTGTTATACAGTCCCAGCCAAACGGCAGAATCCTAGGTCAGCTGAGCTGGAGGAGTTGATAAGAAACTATCGCAACAGAACGGTTCCCGGGGGGCGACTCAATTCTCTCTCGAAATCAGAGCTCATTCACAAATTGAATTCTGACTCAGCATTCAGGCGAAATGACCTCCATCACCTCCGTCGAATTGAATTACCTCGTCTACCGTTACCTTCAAGAATCAGGTACGCTCCTCCTTCAATCTCTACTTATATGTGAATGTCTAGGGTTTATTTTGATTATTCTTTTTTTTAACTTTTGTGAGAACGATTATGAGCTTCTGTTTTTCCACCTTGGTCATTTTATGTTTTATTTGACGTAAGTACTTACGAATTTAATTTTTTAAATACACTTGTGTTATTAGTTGTTATTTGTGAAAGCTTTTATATCCGTTGGTTTTTCTTCTTGAAAGTTGGGAGAAAAGTTGTGAATTCTTTCTTTCTTGCAAAGTTTACTTTTTTTTTTAAATGTAGGTAGGTTAATTAAGACATTTATGTACTATATTTTATCAATTTTGTTTTAAGTTTCACAGTGGTGCTTTGGGTAAGATACAAAATAAATAGGATGCTATGGTGATGATATTTGGAGGTTGGGTTCGTTTTTCTTGAATCTACTTGATGATAAATTGTCTTTTACTTGGTGATGTGAAGGAATTTTTCCTAGGTCTGAAAATGATTATGGAGATTCCAAATAATTCAAAGAAAACCCTAATTTTGGACTAGAAGAAGATATGGGTCTGCCAATTTGGGATGGAGGAAGTACTGATTGGTATGGTAAATTAATAAAAAGGATTCACATTATTAGTGTTACAGGTCTCAACTTTACATCCTAACAAGTGCCACGTGAGTGCATGGTTTGTTGTTTCAATGTGCATTGCAGCCAGCTGGTTGGTAAGAGAAGGTTTCAGTTTTTTAATAAGGACTGAATCTTTCATTATGTATAGTTTAAGGAATTTAGAATTTAGTTGAACGAAAAATAGATTAGTAACTATCTGAAGATTTCATGGTGCATTGTCATCGTTGAGCCAGAATTTATGACATTGTCGAGATAATTGGAGTAGAATCCAGTAATGTAGTTAATGTTTCCATGAAAGGCCTTTAATTGCTATTATTCTATCTAAATCAGAAAATTAGATTAATCTTTACTCTAGATGGCTGACCACTCCAAAACATTCTCTGGTCAAATGGGTTTGTGGTGGCCCTTTCTAATGGGAAATAGCATTGTGTGAAACGTTCTTATGCATTTTGCAGTAGAATAAAGTAGTATGTGGATGAAGTTCATGGCTATGATAGGGTTCCAGAAATTTTTTAGAGTTGTAGGACAAATTTTGCTTTGCTGCATAGCGATGATTGCCTATTTTGGAAACAGAGATTATCATTGGCCAAGACATTTAGTTTGGATATGCTTTCGTGTCCTTAATGTATTTACTATATTGAGTGTTACTGTCTTGCTCTCTTGCAGGTTTAACGCATTCAGCTTTCGCTTTAGGAAATGAGACAGGTATCAACAAGTGCCCAATTGATGGCAATTCGGTTCCTCATGGAGCACTTATCAAATTTATACAGAAGGGACTCCAGTACCTAGAGATGGAAGTAAACTTGTGTAATGTTAGCAATCCTTGTACACTTTATTTTATTTTTATTTTTGCTTATGTAACATGTTTATGCTGATCAATGTTCTTTTCGAGCTTGCCAGAGCGACACTGATATAGATGATGATTTCTCATTTTTTCGACCTTTGGATCTCATTACAAAGGATGTCTGTGAACTGAGGCAAATGATAAATGATGTGAGAAAGAAAAATCAAAATAAGGGTATGGTTGACAGGGAACGCGAAGGAGAACTTGGGCGAATAACTGAGAGGGAAAAACAAGATAGGGGGAAAGAACATGAAAAGGTCAGAGAACCAAAGCGAGTAACTGAGAGGCAAAAACAAGATGGGAGGAAAGAGCGTGAGAAAGACGGAAAAATAATAGAAAAAGAGAAGCACAAACAAAAGCAACGTGAGCATCATACTGATGTAGACATGGTTATCAATCAAGAAGATATGGCTCATGTCAAGCACAGAGAACCCGAGTTTTTTGGAGGTATAACTTTGTTTATTCTGGTAAAATTGGAACTAAATAAAATCAAATGCATTGGAATAAGAATAAGAAGAAAAAGATACAATGCATTTGGTTTATGAATTTGAGAAGCCATTATAAATGAATCTACGCAAAAAAGAGGAAAATAAAATAAAAAAACCTTGGGCTGTTAAGTCACCAAAAAAAAATATTTTATTGATAAGTCGACTCGGGACCAACAAAAATAACTCAGTATTTGTCTTGTTATATTTTGGTATTGATAAGTTGGATGTGGCAATTTGCTTGGATCTAATTTTAGTTTGAATGTGTATTATCTGTGTTGTTTATGAAAGGTATATATTGTTAAATTTGATAAAGAGTCAAGGATATTTTAGTACTGTGCAGAAGGAATCTAACAATGGACACCTCATTCACTCTCTTTTATCTCACTCTCCAAGTTGGATGGAATTGAGGTAACTTGTAAATTTTTTAAAATCACACACGGTTAATTGACGACTTTTTTACTACATGCGGCTAAGTTCAAAAACATGTAAATACCGGTGGTTAATTGTATTTTACTAGTTTAAAGTTAATATAGATTCATATAATAATATAATTTTAGTCGATACAATTATAAATATTGTATACTATTTAATTACAAGATCTATTGTTTTTTAAATTTTCTATGAATGGCATCAATTTTGAATACTAAAATGTCTGAATTTGACTTCAAAAAGTCAAAATTGTTCTTCTATTTTGGAACGGTGAGAGTATAATTTATCTTTCATGTGGTTATTTTAATATATTGTATTTTCATAAAAAAGAAGAAGATAAACAATCTATGAGATTTCTTCTTTCCGATCTAAAGATAATTATTATTTATTTAGAAATGGTCCGAGTTCCACTTTTGTGATCCAAAGAAGCCTACCCTTTATTGTCCCTGTTCCATTGTAATTAATATTCCCTACTCTTGTTCTGCAAACCAAATCGATCTGTGTTCCACGGAACATTGCGCACGCTGTAGGAAATGGAACCACATATGTAAAGAATGATTTTCAGTCCAGTTCTCAATTAGATTAGCTATTTGTTTATTTATTTATTTTCTATTTTTGGGTGATGGTTAAAGTGGGTCTTCTGTGTATTTATGTAATTATGATATCGCTGATAACTATATAAAAATTATGATATATATTATAAGCCGTCATCTTAAACCAACAAGTTTTGTGCCCTTTTGGGTCTTTAGTTCATGAATTGATCAACTGTATACAAGTGTTAAACTCCCTCTTCCCCTTCCCTGCCTTTCCTTTTCTCTCAATCTCATGTCAAATTGATCTTGGAGTCTATCTACATTTGTCAACCTAATGGTCCAAATTTAATTTGTGATATTTCTTGATTTACTAGGACCTGAACCGATGGATATATCCACCTCAACATCTCAGGTCTGTGAACTTCCTAGTTCAGATTTTATAATTTTGGAAGGGCATACTTCAGAGGTTTGAGCACATCTTTCTAACATTCATGCAGTTATTCTTCTTGTATTTTTAGCTTCTTTCTTATGTGACTTTGCAGTAACATGCACATTTTTTTATTGTAGGTTTGTGCTTGCGCATGGAGTCCAGCTGGGGCACTTCTTGCATCAGGGTGGGTTTCCGAGTTTCTAGTTAGATTCCTTAATAACGATAGTTCCTTTAATCCTTTATCGTAACTGTAACCTTAATGCTCGTCTACTTCTCGGTTTCACAGAGTTGAAATTATTTATTGTATAACATCTACTAAAATCTATTACTCCTGCATTCTGAATCTATAGTCTGATTTGGCAATCTTATGTAATATATTCTAGCAAATGGTAACCTTACAGAAATTTATTTGTTAATATATGATTGCTTGGGAGATTTTTGGACTAATGGCGTATTGAGTTTCATTTATGTTCCAAAATAATCTGAATCTGCAATGCAAGAACAGGCAAGCTGATAAATATTATTAACCAGGGCCATGTCCTGTAAATTGGAAATTTGGATGATTTATGTCCATTTTAGTGGTTTTTATATGATTATATCTCGCTGCCTTTGTGGCTTTCAAATCCAAAGATATCTCTCTTGGTGCTACTAAAATGACATAATTCTCATAATTTTTTTCAATAACCATTATGATTAAAACATTGAAGGGTTATGTGATTTATAAAATTTTTAATGAGTACAACTACATAAATGGTTAACAATATTTCTGCTGATGTGCATATAATGATACTATATGTTTTATTGTCCGTTCAAACTGGAATGAAATTATACTGGAAAAAATTAACGTTTTTTCTTTTGTATGCGACTAAATAAGCAGATTATAATGCTTCTGATATTTTACGGAAAAACAATTACCTAAACTGACAGAAAAAGTAAATGTCTTAGCCATCTCAACCATATGTAGTGATAGCAGTTACATAATAAACTTGTACAGTCTATTTCTAAAAAAAATTCCTTAATTTTCATTTCCATTGAATCTCTATCTAGGTCTGGAGATTCAACAGCTCGGATTTGGACTGTTGCAGATATGACCAATAGATCTAGTTTCCAAAGTGGCCCTTCTAATGTGCTTGTACTGAAACATGTTAAGGATGAAGCAGATGACAGAAACAAAGACGTTACAACGCTTGATTGGAATGTGAGTGTTATTACATTTTTTTCTGACTTATTTCCTTTATTGCTTTGGTTGATATCACATCATCTTGTTCGCCAATTTTTATAGATGTGGAATTGAGCAGTGTTCTAAAAATCCTTCAGGCATCGGTCTTCTACCACCTCGATTTGATTGGGTGCTTAGGCCTCCGCATACGCAAATTTGGTCCTCTACTGCCTTGATTCGGCCCTAGTCGCTGACCTGAAATTTGATTACTTTATTTAGGTCATGACCTTGAAATGTTTAAATTTATATTTTGAAAATTATTTGTTGCATCCTAATTTTTCATCATAAATTTTTATAAACTTCAAAATTTTAATCTACAGTTCTAAAATTCAGGCTACTTCATAAGTTTTACTAGGTGCTAAATGAACTTTACCCCCCCAAAAAAAAAAGATTTGAAATTAAAGTTACAAGATTTGTATATTAAACGACTATAAATATGAACTTAAAATAATGAATAATAATGGTACTTAACAAAGTCTGTGAAGCTCTACAATGCTTTAAATGAATTTGTTATGCTTTATAAGATATTCTTTGGGGTACATTTTCATGTACAATATAGAATATTTACATCTAATATAAGTGTGATATAGTATATACAATATAAAATAATAAATAAGACTGCCTAGGGCATTGCTTAGGCACTAGGCACTCCCACTGCCACCTAGATCTGCCTGCTAAGCGAATAAGATGAATTTGATGTCCAGGTTTTAGAAATATAACATATATATATATACAAATTTGATCAGGTCCGGACTCCCGGACGGAGCAAAATCCGGACCTTTTTTTTGCTTTTTTTTTTGCTTTTTTTTTTTTAAAACACCTAATAAAAAATGTATAATATTTTATGGAACTGGAATTTTTCCATAATACAGTGTTTTGGGTGTGATTTGGATATATATATATGGTTGGTACTTAAGACAGCCCTTTTGTTTGTCTCTGTCTCCCGACCTGGAAAGTGATAAAAGCAATGTGTGGTTACTAGATTAGACGATTCTGTTACATGAAAGAAATCTCGTAGTGTTTGTCTGTTTGTTTCCTCGTTGTATTCAGCATCCTTTCCTTGAGGCCAGAACTTGGTGTTTGCACTACCGAATGTTACCATGGGGAGGAGAATGTGGTACATTGATTTTATGTTGGAGTTTCTGTTTTTTCATTCCTTTTTGTTAGTTTTAAGGTGTTAACCAGGACTTATTTTCTTACTCTTAGAGTGCTTTATTTCTTTCTCCAGTGATTGATTAAATATTTCCCATGCTTTAATGCAGTGTGATGGGTCACTACTTGCAACAGGTTCTTATGATGGACAAACTAGAATTTGGGCTCCAGACGGTAAGCTGTTGTAACATATTTAGGCTAATATTTTTAAACTCCCAGCTGATAGAGATCTCCATAGATTATGTGAAAATCGTTCATAAACTGTTTTAGTTGTATCTTGTCTTGTATGCATAAATCTCTATATTCGAGTCTTCAATTATGCCATATGCATAGCTGTAGTTTGTGTCGAGCTTTTGGCATATCCATGCTTCTGGGATTCATTTGATGCTCAATTTACTTATAAAAAAGCATTTAAAAAAAAGGAAGAAGAGTTAATAGGAGTTCTTAAGCAGATTTTACATCTGAAGACTGAAATGAATGTTCAAGCTTTATGTCGTCCCTAACCTGACGTGAAAGTAAATTTCTAAAATTTTGATGCTCTTGTGCTAAATCTTAAATTAGGAAATAACTAATTTTGGTGGGATCAGACAACCATCCTAGTCCCGACAACTAAAGCAAGGAAGTGAAAGAGCATATTGATATAATGAGGAAAGGGACTAAAAGGAGGACTTTAGTTTCTTGCTTCAAGTGTAGTTGACTTCAAAGGAACTATCAGAAGTTAATTTCATGGTTCTATCTCTAAAGCTTGTTACAGACTCATTGAGCACCTCATTTAATTGATTTGAAGTTGGTTTTCCATCTTTCTTTTGTCCTTAGTTCATCAGTATTCAGTTACATTACTATTCTAGTTTGAAATTTCTCAGCACAAATTCCTATTCTCTAGGGTTATTTTATTAATCTTTCATCCTAGAACCCGTGATATTTTTCAATTTAAATTTTGGCATAGAAAAGGCTGAGTGGTAGGGTGAATTTAGGTTCTCAGCTTATCTCATACTTGAAATCTCTCTTCAGGTGAACTGAGGAGTACTCTTAGCAAACACAAGGGGCCCATATTCTCTATAAAATGGAACAAAAAGGGTGATTATATTCTCAGTGGAAGCTTTGACACAACTGCCATCGTTTGGGATGTGAAGGCTAATGAATGGAAACAACAATTTGAATTTCATTCAGGTCATAAATTGTTAATTTAGTCCTAGGTGGCGATGTTGTTCCGCTGCTCAATAGTTATCTTGCTTAGAATTGAATATCTTAAACATCATATTTACAGGTCCAATACTTGACACTGATTGGAGAGACGATTTATCGTTTGCAACATGCTCAACAGATACAACAATTCATGTTTGCAAGATTGGAGATAATCATCCCATTAAAACTTTTTCTGGCCATCAGGTATATCCTAGCTATCAAATTGGTCATGGGTTGCATCACACTACTTCAAAAATTTTAATTCCTCTCTTCGTGTGCAAATTTCTATTAACAATTTATCATTAATCTTGATGCATCATGTATCTACTGCATCAAACTTATTTATCTTCTATCTAATCAACCAGGTATAAGATTTTTCAGCTTCACAGACCTCGAAATTCCAAGTACTTTGGATTGGGTCAAAGGGAAATATCTTTCATCCATGGTTGTATTTGAACCGTATGCTCCACTAAGAAGTCATAATTATCTAACTTTTACCATTTATTTGGTACCCTTTTTTTGGTAGTAATTTGTAAGGTTCTATATTTGGGTTTTCAATAATAATAATGGAAGTAAGTAGGTGCAACAGTTTATAACTGTAACTTACACGAGAAACTATGCATAAAATAAAATATTCTGGATACAGGACTGAGAGCTGATCTTAATATTGTTGAATTTCAGGGTGAAGTTAACAGTGTCAAATGGGACCCAACAGGTTCTATGTTGGCCTCTTGCTCCGATGACATCACCGCGAAGGTTAACTCTACTACTTTTTCCTCCATAGATGTAGATTTTACTTCATTTAGTGGCATGTCTGTGATGTGTGTGGTCCTTGGGGATACCTAGGCCAGCAGTTCCTATGAGATCACATTCTTTGCTATTACAATGTTCTAATTTTCCAGAAGTTGTGTAACCATGCTTTCTAGTCAATAATACAAGATTTATTTCTCTGTTTTAGTGCGAAGTGTTTTATAGTTGCAACTAAATCGAGATATTTGATGCAGATATGGAGTTTGAAAAATGACAAGTATGTTCATGATTTAAGGGACCATGCTAAGGTGCCATAGAGTATTTTTCTGTTTTTTGTTTTTCTACCCTCTCCTTTTGTAATTTCTCTCCTTACGAGTTCATTTACAATTTGACCTTGATGGTTATTGCTAACATTGAAATTCTACAGGCGATTTATACCATCAGATGGAGTCCCTCTGGACAAGGCACAAACAATCCTAATAAGCAACTTGTATTGGCAAGGTATGCTGCTTCTTAACATCACCGTGAAAATAATTATTAAGCAGAGATTTCAATATGTTTAGCTTTCACTTTTCTCAGTGCATCATTTGACTCGACGGTGAAGATATGGAATGTTGAACTGGGGAGACTTATCTGCAGCTTGAATGGCCACAGGTATCATACTTACACAGCTCCTTTGAGTATATCTTTTTGTTAGGTGAAAATTTAATGGTTTTTAGTGTGTGTTTCCATTTAGCTGGCTGTATCTTTGTGGGTGAAAACCTGCACTTGGAAAGTACTGTCTTATTTGAAAACATTGAGTGATTCTTATATATCTTGTTTTTGAATGATTTAACTTCTGTATGAAGGATGTCTATTTCTTGAGTGAACCTTTTTATACTGTACGACTTACTTTATTTTTCATCTGTTTTTCTTTATGATAGTTGGGGGTTCTAAAGTCCTTATCGATTAGTGTAGGCCAAAAATTCTCAACTAATCCGGCCTTCATACTTATCCAACAACATAAAAAAAGTAGTAGTCCACCTCCCCTATCTTGACTATTTTAAAATGGCAATGAAATCGTCTCTACCATCTTTATTTGTGCTCTTTTTGTTGTTGTCAGGTCTACTACCTTTACTCATGAAGTCATGATGCGGTTCATGAACATGGTAAAAAAAAAAGTTCATGACTTGAGTAAATATTTACATACCGAATTGGTATTGGCTTTTGTACTTGTCTATAATCCTGAACATTGATAGAGTAGAATTTGTATGTGGATGCTTGCTGTTACATTGGGCAACTGGCTGCTCAATGAATCTCAAATTGTTTCTTTTAATTCTTGAGATTTTTATTGTCGCACAATTCTAATAGTTTTAATTTGTGTATTTGATCAAATGGCCAGGGGTGCTGTATACTCTGTTGCTTTCAGCCCTAATGCTGAATACTTGGCTAGTGGGTCTATGGATGAATGCATTCACATTTGGTCATTGAAAGAAGGCAAGATCGTCAAAACATACAGAGGCAATGGGGGCATATTCGAGGTCTGCTGGAACAAGGAGGGTGACAAGATTGCGGCTTGCACTAATAGCAACAAAATTTGTGTTTTGGATTTCAGAATGTAGGGCTTTATTTCCAACTTACTGTGTCCAGAAAAAGAGCTTGCTCACTCGCTCTGTAATTTCCTTGAAAATAAAGTAATTTGCAACTGAGGATTACTCTTTGGTGCTTAATGGAGGATAGATAGAAGAAGACAATTAGGTCCTAGGGCAGTTAAATTTCATTCATCTGTTTAATCTTCATTGCTAATAGTTATTAGTTCCTTCCCTTGCTGTTTGAAAAATGTGCAGATAACTGAACTACAAGCAAGATGTAGTAGATGGAGGATAATGGCACCTCTAAATCATTACATGCAAGGAACAAGATCCTTGAATGAACCGTGCTTAATGTGCTTGCGTTTCCCATATCTGTGAAACCTTGATTGTAATGTTTGATGATCTGACAAATTTTGAGTTACTTTTCTCGATTTCTTCACATCAGTCATATGTTCAATCAAATTCATAAGGCTCCAAGAAAATTATGTACTACCTCCGAATTATTTCAATTCAGCTTCCCCCACCAGGTTCTACGCTGTCTTTCTTTAAACCTCCTTAAAACTCCATCAACTGCAATATCAAAGGCATCTTTTTTACTCTTTAAACCTCCGCTCGGCATTGCATAAACTATCTTGTCTATACATTCTATCACTTTCTCTCTCATCATTTTCACTCTCTCTCTGTTATACCCTTCCAGTACTCCCCTTATAGACCTTCCCTTCATCACATCATTATAATCAATGAAAACCGAAAAGCTCTCCGCTTCACCCGGCAAGAACCACTCGTACTGATCGTACGCAGTTCGCTTCCAGAAAAATACCGGAATCGAACCGGCAATCATGCAGTCGAATACGGACCGTCGAGTATAGCTATCTCCTTTCGGCTGTAAACAGAAGTCGGAGTCCAACAAAGCTTCGAGAATCGCCGAGCTGCCGTTAGAGCACCGAGTCACGGCGCAGTCCACGAGTCTGCACGATTCAGACTCTCTCCTACACCGAGTCAGTAAGAAACCGCGGAAGTCGTTTTTTATGTAGCCACGTGTCGCGCCCACGAAGCTGGTTAGGCGAGTTCGATTGCGACTACGGACAAAATTCTGCCACTGGGAAACTTGAGAGTCGGAGTGAGGGTGAAATCCTGTGGGGTAAGGTACGCCAATGTCATAATAGTCCGCCGGAGCTCGCTCAATGGTGAGGCGCGTGGTGCTTTGCATCAGCGGCATGTTGAGAAAGCTGGACCCCCAGAGTTTCTCTGGGTCGGTTAGACGTCTGAAATCCCACGTGATACGGCCCAGCGCGATGAAATGGTCTGAGCCGTTGGATCTCTTCCAGTAAGGTTGAGCCTGAAGCCAAGTTAGCATCATCTCACAGAGAAAATCACGTTCTTCTGCAGTATGATTAGCGAACAGATATTTCCCAACTGCGAGACCAGCGTAGAATGGTATGTAAAAAGCCGTAGCTGATTCTGGCTCCACTGTTCTACATTTGTAGTTCAGAATCCGGTTATGATATATGATCTCTAACGAAAACTGGTTTGTACGGTACCACGCCGGAGCCAGACTCTCCGGCATGACAGTGGCGAGCTCGGTGGCTCGCCGGCCATACCCATTATTGGTGGCGATGCCGCACTGCCAACGCCAGGGGTCTAAATCGTCGCAATTGATCAGCAAATCTTCGTTGAACTTTGCCGGTAGGTCGTAAACGTAAACCCTGCCGGATTCACACTTGTCGGAATATTCGAAAATAGTGGAGTTTGTCGGTGGGAAGGTTTGTCGGGTAGATAAAGTTGCAGGCGGAGCACGAGTGATGAAGAAAATGAGGAAAAGAATGGCGGAGATACAGAGGCAGGGACGGGGGTGTAAGAAAATGTGGGAACGGAATGAAATAAAAACATTCTTGGAGAAGATTTCAAGGGTTTTAAATTTTGTAGGGGTTTGTACTTGAGAAGAAGATGATTGAAAGGAGCGTTGGAGCATCGTACAGAGTACCCGAGCTGGAGAGAGAGAGAGAGAGAGAGAGAGAGAGAGAGAGAAATTAGTATTAGTGGCAGTGGTGGTGGGAGGTGGTAAAGTAGCCGACTGATTGATACCAATACTCCAATCAAATTAGTATAGTAACCGATGAACGATGATTAATTAAAGCAGTAAATTCCGGAAACCGACGAATTTATGCGTTAAATTATATCTTTAATTTAACTAATTGGTTTCTCTTTTGAATAAGTATACACGGATATGTAAATTAGATAAAAAATTAGACCGATAGAACAAAAGAGATTTATTTCAGCGAATAAATTAATTATAGCTGAAACAAATCTATTTTTTTCTAACAGTCTAATTTACCCCTCCGACTTTTCTCTTTTTATGTAAAGCAATTAAGCAAACCACACAAATAGCATCTCTTTCATGTGATTTTTTTATATATATCTACTTCCTCTTTTTTAAAATTATAAAATTATTAACAAATTTTTAAAAAAATTAATTTAAAATATTTTTAATTTAAAATGGGCAGATTGATTTAAAATTTAAAAATAATTTTTATTAATTTTGAATTTAAAAATATTTAAAATAAATTTTAAAAAAATAGTAGTAATTTTATAATTTGAAATGAAGGCAGTATACTATTTAAAAAATATGAAGAAGTTTAAAGGGAAAAAGATAAAAGAAGGTTGTAGAGAAGCAAAAGAAGGTTTTAGTGGTGTGGGATTAACTTTTGACCCGCAAAAGAAGGTTTTATCACGGTGGGATTAACTTTTGACCCCCAATCAAGGGTAGGGTGCCACATTCCCTTTACTCTCCTTACATATACATACGAAAGTGATAAACATGATAAATATTTGATAAAATTATATTATGATTAATACAGAAGTGTATAGAATAAAAATTTTAAAAATTTTATCTATCTCATATATATAATGTATAACGGGATTCATATTACTAATATATACTCCTATATATGGACATAAAGGGGTTCACTGTCCTTCGTGTACGTGGCAATTTTATATTTGCCCAATTTTAAGGAAGTAGTAGATACATACAGACAATAATTATGAGGGGACATCCTAAAAAGTACGCCTTGTCGGTTTCTATCTCTCCGCCGCTTGTTTACGATGATATTCTAATCAATTTATATTCTATGTTTAATAAAATATTATAATCATCATTATACTTAATGGGTCCTCTTAATATGTGTTTTAAGGGCACATGCTAAGCACACAATTTAAAAAAATATTCTCTTAAAGTGTGTGCATATTCTCTTGATTTTTGCATTTGTACCAAGTTCAAGGGAATATGCACACAATTCAAGAGAATATTCCCTTGAACTGTGTGCTTAGCATGTGCCATAAGGGCACATGTTAAGAAATTCTATACTTAATTATTTCTAAACAAATTATCTAAAATATTATAAATTTAGGCTATATTTATTTATAAATATTACATTTGGATATGATTATTAATTTCAAGTATCTTATTTGTTTTTGAATTTGAACTTAAAATTATTAGTCCAAAAATTATAAAATAACTTAATAAGAGAGACAATTTAATATCATATCTAACTATATATTATAATCCCATCATATGGAATTAAAAATTTATAAACAAAACTAATCTTTATTTCTTTTATATGACTAGTTGAATCGGAAAGTGCAGAAACAGGGTACTCCCTTCATTACAAAGTAAGGTGCTGTTTGTTTACATCTGATTGCCTCTTAATAGACTGTCTCTTATTCGCTAAGAGGCATGATGCTGTTTTTTTTTTGTTACCTCTGAATGCCTCTTAATCGGTAAGACAGAAAATAAAATCTTAATAATTAAGAGGTACCTCTTAATGAATTTTTTTTGATAATTTTTTTTTATATAAATATATTCAACAATATTATTCACTTATTTTTATTAAATTGAATATTTAAAATTATTAAATAAAAATTTACCCTTTAAAATAGTAAAATAGTGTCATTAAGAGACGACTTACTTTTTAGTTATCAAACAGTTTTTTAGATTCAGATCTCATAACCATTCAGATGATTTAATTTATTAAGACATCATAATCATTCAGATCTTAATCACCAGATTTATCAAACAGCACCACATGCATAATTTTTAAAACGATGAAAAAATCATTTATTTTATTATAAGTAGTACCGTGTTTATAATTTTTATTTATTTTGCTAAAATAATGCTACTATCACATAATAATGCTCACATACTGCAGTGTGACACTCATAAATTTGTTATTGACATGACTCACTTAACTCAACAACAAATCAATGGGTGTCATCCATATAGTATGTGAGTTTTATATGCGCATTATTATGTGATAGTAGCATTATTGATTTTGTTATGTGGCGGTAGCTGCAAATTACTTATAATTTTTTCATTTTATTATAAGTAGTACTGTGTTTATTATAAGTAGTATTAAAATATCATTTATTTTTCTTAAAATATTATAAGTAATATTGTGTTCATGCACTTATTTTGAAAATACATTTATATTTACTATTTACTATTATTTATTTTTCTTAAAATAATTTTTTCATGACAAATTTCATTATAACTGTCTTTAGGACGTACATGTGTTATTTTTAAATAATTTTTTATTTATTTACAGGCACTTTTTTGATGTATAAACAAGTTTAAATTATAGTTTAAAATATGTTATTATTGATAAGGGTATAATAATTCAAATGATATTTTTAATCCAATTCTTTAATTAATCTTGTAAAAAATAAACATAATATGAGATTATTTTAAATTATACCATGAATAATCTCATAAAAAATAAGCATGTGATTAAAACTATTTAATTCTAAAATTAATAATATTAAAATTATAATCTAAAAATTATAATTTTTACAAACAAATATAGTCATAAATAAAGGCATGCACTTGAAAATTTATTTAGTCATTATGAAGCATTAATTACAAATCACAATACGTATATGATACTCCACGTGAGATAATAACCTAAAGAGTTAACTCGATCATCAATGCACTTGCAGGTGATTCATGCATTCAATTATTATATGATTAATTTGGTGAAATATTTAATCTAATAGTAGTAAGTAATAAAGAGTTATGTAGTCCAATTAATTTTATTTGTGCTGCAGTTGCCCATTCTCGGCTCAAAATCATGTTTTTAGTTAGTACTCTGTCATCCATATACTACAATATAATAAGTCAAAAAACAATCATATTCTTATTTGAATTAAATTAAATTAATTTGATTGATTGAGTTAGTTCAAATAAGTTAACTCAAATTAAGTTAATAAATTATTATTTTTTGAACTTGTATTAATGAATTATTCATTAAATTTTTATTTTTTATTTCATTCAATTTTTCTCACTGTCATATTAATTATTTCTCCTCCTTTTCTCTTTCTTATTAGGTAACAAAATTAAAAATTAATTCTAACAACTTTTAACTTCATTAATATGTAATTTCACAGTTTTAATAGTATAAATTAAATAAAAATATATTTAATTATTCACGTTTTTAAAATTCATGTAAGTGCATTTTTTTTTTCTATAATAATTTTACATATTCACTACAAAAATACGTATAATGAATATTATTTATCAACATACTCACGCAAATATGTTATATATATATATATATATATATAATGGATAAAAGATATAAGTATTCCTACATTTTTTCTTAATTCATTTCTTTTCTTAAAATTATTTTTTTATTACGATGTAACTTAGCACTATATGTTACTTCACTACTTTAATAGTATAAACTTAATACAAAATATTTACTTATTCATATTTTTAAATTCTTTCTATACTACTTATACATATTTATTACAAAAAATACATATAATTAATATTACTTATCAACATACTCACATGAATATATATATATATATATATATATAATGGATAAAAGATATAAGTACTCCTTTACTTTCCTTAGTTTCTTTCATTTCGTAAAAGTAATTTGTTATTTCGATATAATTTAGCACCACCAATTTGTATGTGTAAGATGTAATTCAACAAAAATAATTAATATAAATTCTTCTATTCTTATTTTTATTTTTTAATATTTACGAGTTTAATTTCTTCAAATTTTGAGAAATGTAGTTGATATGTAGTTTATAGGATTAACAAAAATACATTTAAAATTATGACATTTAATAGAACATAGTATAAATAAAAAACATTAAAACTATTTTAGAAACTAACTTGTGACTCGCACTGATCGTAAGCTTGTTCTAATCAAATAGTTAGCATTTAAATTCTATTAAAAAAAATTATAATGTTAAATTAAAATTTATGTTAAAATAAAACAATAAGAAAAAATAACATTTATGACATATATCTTATGGTGACGAGTTTCGTCCGGTGGTTATAGGACCAGTCCTAAAATTTAAGTTCAATAGCATCATCTTCTTTAAATATGTAACTAGTTTTTCATTATATTGGAAAATAATATATATATATAAACAAGGGGAACAAAATAAATAACATACTATTAAAAAAAAGTTAAAATATAAATTATTATCCTAAACTATTACCTTTTTTTGTATTTCGGTGATCTATCTTTTAATTTTTTTAATTAAATAATTAAACTATTTTTTTCTCACTTTCGTTCAATTGTACTATCCACGTTAGAAATTGAAGACACGCCTCTCTAAGTAGATCCAAATACCACTGTTTTGAAGTCTGGACTGGTCAGTTCAATCTGTTGAATCGAAAACTAATTCTATGTTCGGTCCAAATTGGCCCAGTTAACCAGTTTTGTCAAAATTCAACTTTGGAGATTGTCTCCTTAATGTTATCAATTAGAGGATTAAACTTTTATTTATTTTTTTCCACTTTAGGGATTGTTTTCTCAATTTATTACATTAAAGTATTAAACTTTTAATTTTTTATGATTACATCTAATTAATAGTGTTACGTCAGAATATTGATGACATGACAGCGACACGTGACTAAAAAAAATACTTATATGTAATGTTGAGTCTCATTTTAACATTTATTCAATTAAGTTTTTGTACCAAAAAAGATAAATATATGACCATTATTAATTTTAAAGTAAGTTATTATTATAATTTTAATATAAGCCATTTTTAATTTTTAAAGTAAATTTAATGATAATTTTATCTTTTTGGTAAATTATTAATTTTTTACATTTAATTGTTTGGTAAATTTAATTTTTAAGGTAAATTTAATGACAATTTTTTAAAGTAAAATTAATAATGGTCTTATATTTATCTTTTTTGATACAAAAAATTAATTGAATAAATGTTAAAATAACATCCAATATTATACATAAGTATTTTTTAGTCATGTGTCGCTGCCATGTCATCAATTTCCTAGCATAACATTATCAATTTAGACGTAATCAGAAAAATTCAAAAGTTTAATTATCTAATAAAAAAATTGAGAAGACAATACTCAAAATGGAAAAAAAATAAAACTTTAATCTTCTAATTGAAAAAATTGAGAAGACAATCCATAAAGTGAAAAAATTTAAAAGTTTAATACCCTAATTGAAAAAATTGAGAAGACAATCCGCAACGTGAAAAAATAATAAAAGTTCAGGGTATTAATCTATATTTAGACATAATTTATATTTTAAGCCTAAAAAAAACCAAACCTTGATGATTGCCTCAGTGGTTTAAAGGAGAATTTGGGTCCAGTCGTACACCTGAAGATTTTGAGTTCACATAAACATGTTATTGAAAAGTTTTTTCAGGGAGGGGAGATATAGTTTGGCTGCAAGGGCGAAAAACTTTGTTTTATCAAGAAAAAAAAAAAAAAAAAAAACACGGTGACAATCATCGGGCCTTGCTTCCCATACCTTTAGAACTAAGCTTGGAATCTAACAGTTGTTCGAACCAAATCCAATGACAAATTTCGTTAGCTCAAGTCCAACAACATACCCAAAACAAATAGCCCACCAAATTTCGAGCCCCTGGCTAACAATCTAAAAACCTAGAGCGCTAAAACCTAGTGAAAATTCTGATTTGGTATTTGTTGAGAAAAATAGAAATGGCTCGGCGATGTGGATCGCTATCAAGGTCGTTGATTTCCACAGCAAGAACATCAACTGCCCGTTCCTCCTCTTCATCTCTCCCGCGCCTCCGCCCGCCACCCCTTCCTGGCCACCGCCCTCAGTCTCGCCGCCTTCTGTCAACTTCCAACCTCGGGTAAGGCTAATTCCCCTTCAACATTTCCCAATTTCACTCTGTTCTACTATCTTCAGACTTTACTACGTGCTTTTATTCTAAGCTATCTGCTTTGTAAATTTAATTAATGAAGGACAATTGGAGGAGTAATTGGGTGCACTCAATCGCTACTGCCGCTCCACAGCGTGTTGGCCGCTGCTCGTTTAACTTCTCATATCTCCGTTGAGGCTCGCGCCTGTTGCGAGCTTTCTCAGGGTACCTTCCTCTCTCAACAACTCGGCATTCGCACCCACTAATTTCATTTACTTGTACCCCTGTTCCCCAAAAAAGTCCCATTACCAAAATTTGAAAATACGAAGGATGTTTTTTATTCCATATTTAAAATTTGAACTAGAGGTGGCAAGATAATTCAACATTGTGTCTTTTTATACTATACGTCTATATCAATTTAAAAAAGAACTCTTTTTTCTTTTTGGGGGGATTTGGACTCTTGTTCAGAGTATAAAATTGGGTTTTTCTTATGTTTGCTATTCTGAGCATGTTCTTTAGACCTTTTTCAAATTCAATTTGGAGTTTTTATTTTGAAAAGTTCTCATTATGTAATGACATTTCAGGTACCTATAAATCTTCCATTTCTGGTGTTTTAAGTGTCGTTAGAGTTACATATTATAGTAATGTCATAACTGCATAATCTCGATCTTGTTTGTCTGTTTTGAAGTGAAGGTGTTTCATAGGATCATAAGTATCATACAGACTCCAGTTCAAATGTAGATGGATTGGGTGTCGGGTCTTGTTGGAAAAAAACTTAAGCATGGTTGATTTGTTATCTAATTTCAAATACTAGATCAAATTTTTAATTAAGCTGGATTTTATTGTTTGTTTCATGGATCATAATACTGACTGCTTATAAAACAACCTGTCGAGCATAATTACTCTTGTTTGCTTCAAATGTTAGAAATGCGCCTTAACCTGATAACTTAAAAAAGTAAATTAAAACAGAATAAAAAGTTCATTAGAAGTATTGAATCGTACTAAATCACATGGGTGATAGCAATATAAACTTGGATCAAAGTTGTACTTCTCACCAAAAAAACAAAGCGAAGTATAACTAAAAAGACAACCAAATTTTCTAAAAACCAAAATACTAGAAAAACAAAAGGCCTATTTCAATTGGTGATACATAAAATAAGATCATATGGGAACATTTTGAATTTTAATTCCTACTAATATTTATAGTGATATATGGTTCTATAACCTTCACTCTTAGTTGGTTTCTTCAACAATATTGCCTAAAGTTTGAACTGAGAGTTGCCTTTATTTACCTAATACAGGGGTCAAAAACTGTGAATGGAATAGTTAACCAAAATAATGTGAATGGAGTGTGTCGAGACTTCCTCTATTAGCTTACTCCTGTCCTTTATCGTTTGAATCTCACACCAATCTCATATCTCAGTATGCTCATATGAGCTATTCAATATCCTTTATAGTGTTGTATATGCCTCATCGTTCCCATTTCTAGCTTACATGCCTTTCAGGTTTTCTTTAAGTGCTCTAGTACATCCGTTTTCTACTGTTAAGAAAGATTTATTGATCACAATAGCTTGAGCAAAGTCTTATCCAGTTTCAAATAAACGTTATCTGGAGTTCATGATGTTTCTTTATCGCTAAGCTAGGAAATAGAATATAGGTAAAAGAAAAGGAAAAAAATGGAAGATGAATTCATCCTGTTGTAAGATGTTTTGGCATACAGAAGGAGTCTGGTAATGCTTTTGCTTTTAATTATTTCCCATGAACGGGTTAGTTTATGTTTTATTTACATTGCATGTTGCTAGGCAGAGGCGGAGGGTAAGGTCGGCTTTCGGGACTATAGCCCGGCCCAGAAATTTTTTTTTACTAGATATACTATATAATTATGTAGTCCAAAGTAAAAAAAAGTTGGAATAGCCTTAGTCAGCCCAACTCAAATGTACAATTTTAGCATTATAATATCATTGATCCGTCCAACCCAAATGTACAATTTTAACATTATAATATTTTTAGCCTGTCCCAATTATTTTTTCTGGCTCCGCCCCTGTAATGCTAGGTATTCACGTTCGCATTAACATCATTCTTACTAGTTTGCTTTGACACATTCCTTAGGTGGCAAAAGTTGGAAATGTGGTTGTGAATGGTGTTTTACTTGGTGCGACATCTAGAGCACTCTTTCTTCCTTACACTAGATGGAAAAACGGACACCCTTAGATGAATAAAATGTCATGCTCTGTCCTTTCTAGCCTCGATTGTATTGCACTTTCTTAATGGTCTTTTAAACATTTTAAATGGATGCAGTCATGCAGAGTGGTTTTCATCAGGTCATAGAGTTCTAGGATTTTTCCTTGAAGCAAATGCTTATTATATTCTTATCATTGTGGTATTTACTTAGTTCTTCAGGAGGAACTTGCTGGTACTTGGAATCAATAGTAGTCGTGGTATAAGAGTGAAGATTAGGAATGCTTTTTCTTTTGCTCGTAAAAGAAATTTAAAGCTACAGATGTGAAATTTATGTGTACCATCTCTAAGGAATAATAATACAAGGAATATGTTAAAAGAATGACACTGCGGTTCTAGGACATTAGACCTACTTCAGTTTCACAACTTAATTTTGTGCATGAATGTTGTTGGGTGATGGTGTGGTGTTGAAGTCAATTTCTTTCATTCAGTTTCCCCTGGTCTAACCGTAGATCATGTGTTGTAGGTACTTGAGTTGATAAACATCAGCACAGCTATTAGAGTAGTTTATGGGAATCCCTTTGGAGTAAAAGGGTGTAAGCTACCATATTTCCATTTGTTGTTTGGATGGATGGATGAAAACTTGGTTCTAGTTCTGCTTATCATGAGTTCTTATGGACGATTAAATTGATTGTATTCTGGACAAAATCATATACTTATTTATCATATTAGGAGGTACACAGATTAAATTGATTGTTTTTAATAGAAATTTGAGTGATTAATTCTTCCCTAAAGTTATTTTAATTTCCTTTATCCGTTACAAAAAAGTGGATTCCTCTTGATGATTGAGTCGGTGGTTTTTATCTGCACGAGGCTCGAGGTTTCATACGGAGGAGAGCCTCCATGCTTGAAGAAGAATCCGATATGTCCAGGCAGTTTTCATATGGACAAATTAATTTACTGCCATACATTTTTCACATTATATACTGTTGAGTTCACGTCTGGTTCAATGCGAAATAAATCATTTAGATTTTCATCTCTCTTTTCTGCTCGTCTCCATCAAGAACTCGTAAGCTTAACCTTCATCCTCAGTAATTGGGCCTGGCCAAATTCATACCAATCAACCTAGGAATCGCAGTCTCAAATAATTATTTGGTTTCCTTTATAGTTTTTGCTCATTCTTTCGATTATTTATTTATTTATTTATTATATTTTTTGTAATTTTTCCCTAGACAATTTGTAGTTATATATTGTTTTATGCCAAATAAATTAATATTTCATTTCACGTAATATAAATCAATTATTAGGTGAACCTAATCAAATTGAGTAATAGCATACGTTTGGTGTGGATGACTGAATTAATTTTCAAACACACTGAATTATTAGTTTCTAATAATTGATGGAGGATTTTATCATATTCCAACAATTTAATTTATATGTAGGTTCAAGCACTACATATTATTAATCTTTTTGGGTGCAAACGATATGCAATTCTATAAGTAGTAGTAGTAGTAGTAGTATATTGTTGAGAAGTGACAAGCTCCATGTATGTGGTCCTAAAATAGTTAAACGTAGCCCAGAATCCAAGGTTTTTGATTGACTACTCTACTCTATAATTATACTATGTTGTTCAATAATATATATATATATATAGGGAATTGATATTTTTATAAGTTAATTTGATACTTCAACAAGTGGGTTCTATTTTTAACTTAACTAAACTAAACCTCTGTGTAGTAAACTAATTATAGGATTTAGTTTTTATGTCCAAATTATCCTCACTTGATAAATAACTAAACATCTAGTTGTTTAACTTTATTTGATTAGTAGCGTTACTCAATTTAAGACAATTTTTATTTATTTAATTATTATGATAGTAATAATATTAATAATAATTAGAAAATAGTTAGAAAATAAGTGACAAAAAATATTTACACATAAAAATTAGGATTTAGCGCTTTCTCCCACCAGGGAAAAAATTTATTTTCAAAATTTCTATTATCATATCATATTACTAAATTAAGATTTTTATAAAATAAATTATACTTAAAATGTGTAAATTTTATATATAAGATTGTGTAAAAATTAATCTTATAAGACTGTAAAAATTAATTTAAGTTTGACATTGGAACTGCTCATCTAAATTAATCTTATAAAAATTGATGTAATAAGATAAAATTGAAGTTTCAAACTGTTTATTTGTTCGGAGTCTTCGGACCACAAGGCATGCAAGTTTTTATCATCTTAATTATGATCCATCGGACAGCCTAATATACATTTTATATATATGGGAAAAGACTTATATATAAAGTTTTCACATTTATTAAAATCTTAAGTATAATGTATAAACAAATCTTAATATAGTAATATGATATGATAATAAAATTTTGAAAATAATTTACACATGCATTTAATAATATGATATGATAAAGTTTACGCAATCTTATATATAAAGTTTACGAGTTTTATATTTACACAGTCTTATATATAAAGTTTAAATTTACACAGTCTTATATATAAAGTTTACACCTTTTAAGTATAATTTGTTTCATAAAAATCTTAATTTAGTAATATGATATGATAATAGAAATTCTGAAAATAATTTTTTCTCCTGATGGGGAAAGCCTTAGATCCTAATTTTTATGTGTAAATAATTTTTCTCACTTATTTACTAACTATTTTCTAATTATTATAAATATTATTACTATCATCATAATTAAATAAATAAAATTTGTCTTCAAATTAAGTAACGTTAATAATCAAATAAAGTTAAGCAACTAGATATTTAGTTATTTATCAAGTGGGGGTAATTTGGACATAAGAACTAAATCATATAGTTAGTTTACGGCACAAAATGTTGATTTAGTTAAAAATAAGACCCACTTGTGAAAATATTAAATTAGCTTGTAAAAATATCAATTCCCTATATATATTAGAGCGGATCTAAAGCACTTCTCTTAGAGCATTCACAACAGTTTTCCTAATCAACTCTCTATCCCCAATTTTGAGGAATACATCAACAAATCATTATCCAACAGTTTCTTTATCCTTATTTGACTCTCTATTTTAATCACTATATAGTATTTTACTCTCCAGTATGAGGGAGTCAAAATATAATTATCTATATATATAAAATGATATTTCACACCTTCATTTTAGTGGACGAGTCAATCATACACATCTTGGCATTTTTTTACTACTTCATTTTCAAATTATAAAATTAATATTAACTTATTTTTAAAAAATTAATTTCAAACATATTCAAATTTAAAATTGATATAAATTTATTTAATTTATGTCAATATAATTATAAAAGTACTATTAATTATAAAATTTATTATTTTCAAATTTTAAATGAATCATATTAAATTTAAATTTAAAAATATCACAAATTAACTTTTTTAAAGTTAATATTGATCTTATGTACATTTGCAGATACAATCCATTCAACACTCACTCCATAAATTACTTCAAATTTAAAATAAAATAAAAATTATTTTACAGTGAAATACAATTGATAAATTATATTCTCTTTTATAAATTATAAGATTATTAATAATTTGATATTTTGATTGTTGGAACTTTCAAATTTTAACTTTTACCTTTTAAATTTCATTATTTAAAGAATCAATACGAGGACCTGTTGGGTACATAATAAAAAAATTGAATCCCTATTTTGTAGAATGACCTAAGAGACTGTGGAGTAGAGATAGAGATAAGAAAACTGTTGTGAATGCTCAAAAAACTCCAAAACGACTTAATTTTAATAAAAAAAAATACTATTTAAGAGAGAGTTCTATTTAAGAGAAGTGCTTTAGATCCGTTCTCATATCATATCATATATATGGGAGAAAAGTTGATGTGCCCTACTCTACGAAGAGGGAGGGACACCACCAGTAGTCTCACCCGCTCCGCTGTTTCATAAATTGATTAGAGAGGCCTACGACACCTACATTAATCATAAGATTAAAGAATCAATTGCAGATTATGCGGATCGATTAGGATTAGGAGGTCAGAAATAATGTCTTTTATGCCTTAGCCAAAAAAATGTTTATTATGTTATTTAAATTTTATGAATTGTTTGGGTTTCCAAAACTTGTTTATCGATGAATTAAGTGGATGACAGCTTAATTTGTTGGTTGAGTAAAGGCATTAATTAATTAATTAGTCGTGGATTTGTTATAAGTATATAGCTAGCTAGCTAGGTAGGGCACTAATTCCTCCTTTATGTTTGCCCCGAGAGAGGCAGGCTTTGATATTTGACCTCATGTACGTGGATTCTGTCTAGTGTATGGATATATCTTGGAATTAATATTCTGAATTATTTCAACTCTTGAAACACAATAGTCAACATAAAGTTCTTATGCGCAAGAATTTTGAGTTCCTAGCTAGTTTATACTAATATCCACAAGGGAAGGGTTAGAAATATAATACTCGTATATATGTTCTTAATTAGTATTAATTAAATACTCCATAACGAACGAACCGACTCATAATTAAACAACATATGTAATTATATAATATATATATATATATATATATTATATATATATATATATATATATATATATATATATGCCAACCCCCCCACTACATGCCTGCCTTCCTAGCTAGAAACATAATTAAGTAATTAGGTCAGCAAGTTGTTGCATGGTTTATTAATTCAGAGGAGCATATATGCATGCACTCTCTCGTGACATTGAATTTGCACGCACTGGATCCACCACATATCAGCACTACGTACTACTAGTCTACTACTACATAGTCTAGACAATACATGGTACTATAACATGCAATTAGACAATCTAGCTAGCTAATTACTCATAGCCAACTTGCGAAATTCAAATTTTAGAATTGATATGATCAATTTATCTATTTTTTCAAAATAACAAATATATCAGTTAGTATCAAAATCAAATAAACTAGCAATTTTGAATTTTAGATTCTCCAAATTAACAACAAAAATTAGTAAAATATATATATCTATAATTCTGAGTCGGAGAGAGTATCACAAACTTGTTGTCCATAGATGACGTACATTAGAGATAATTAACTTAAAAACCCCACGTTTCACATTATAAGTGAAACCTATTGTTAATTAATGTGGTTAATATTGGAACACACTATTTCTAAAATAATGCTACTATCACATAAAGTGAATCATATAAACATCACATAAAGATAATGTGACTGTATGTGATTTGTTGTTAAGTTAAGTGGGTCATGTCAACAACAAATCAAGTACTGCAACATCAGCCGTATATGATGTTTATGTGATAGTAGCATTACTCCTATTTTTAATGTAAAAGTCAGCTTTTGCGAAAAGCGATATATATATATATATATATATATATATATATGTATATATGCTCTCCACTAGACATGCATGCATTGATCGGGGGGGTCGCATGTCCAGCATATGAAAATTTCTTACTTCCTCGAAACTGCATGCACAACTAACCATATATATGACAACAGGTAAAGAAGAAGAAAAACAAGTTTGGGACGGATACAGAAACTGATCTGAAAGTATGAAAGGTCGGTCTCTTTAATTTGTCAATGCGCCCACAAATCACAATTGCCACACTTATGCGGCGAAACTACAATACGCAATAAAGGAATTAGCTAGAAATCAATCCAGTCAAATCTGCCAGCTGATATATCTTGAATTCTTAATTATTAGCATATATACAAATTTTCTAAAGATCATGTACGTACAAAGGTCACATATATTACAATCTTAAGTATTCTTTTCAACAAAAGTAGGTTAATGCGTGATTGACAATTAATTAACTAGAGAATACGATAATCAACTAATTCAGTTGAATATATATATAGCAAACTAAAAGTCGTCTGTAAATTCCAGAAGAAAATAACGAAAACAATTCAGAAAGTATTATATATATATATATATATATATATATATATATATATATATATATATATAGTGTGTGTGTGAGAGAGAGAGAGAGAGAGAGAGTTGGAATGGCCAATTAAACATTGATAAAGTTGATAAGGACCATGACCACTTGGGCACTTAATTTTTTCTTGGTGCATTTCGTGTTGGAAAAACTCCTCCAATTATAACTGTCTTTGAAAAACTAAATAAATTAGAAAATAATATCACAATAATAAATCAAACACAAGACACCAAATTTTACGTGGAAAACCCTCTAAAATTAAGAGGTAAAAACCACGGGTCGAACTCAGAACAATTTCACTATAATCAACTGTGAATACAAATATCCCTTCCAAGTTTTATAACTAAAAACTTGAAATATTAAGAAATTGAAAGAATACAAGAATACCTCAATTTGAGTGAAAACTCAAATTATCTCACCACCTAGAACCTCAGAATTAATTAAAGTCTTCAAGCAATTAATTAACCCGGAAAAATAATGACAATTTGTGAATAAACTTTCACAAAAAAACCCTCTCAATTTACTCTCACTTTTTCTCTACCGAAGCACTGTCAATACAATGCTCCTTCTGAAAAATACTCACAGTTGCTATTTCGTGTGATATTCAATATGGCATGAATAAGTCATATATATATTAATAATATGATGACTTCAATTTGGATTGGGATTGTACCCAACAGTATTCCAAGCTGCTTTATTCCTAAATCAAGTCACCTTTGAAAATTACTAAACTGCCATCCCAAATCCAATGTTACTTCTGAAAATTCAATTCCTTTCCAATTTAAAAATTCCTATTTTAAATAGGACAATCTCATGGTTTGGATCTCACAAACCCAACATTTCGTGCAGTACGGTCCTGCTAATTAAAATAATAAAGTTTGAGCGGTAAATGGAAGTGAATGGTAATTGTTACTACTAAAAATAAACCAGACAAGCTATATATGTGAACTTTCATTTCATGCAATTATATACGTACGTGCATGATTGTGCTGTCAGCTGTGCTACGTACGTACGTACCACATTCAAAAAAAATCTCCTTCCTTCTTCCTTCTTCCTTCTTCCTTCTTCCTTCTTATCTCTCCCTGCAAGTGGAGAAGAATCGATTCTCAAATAAGTGGCCAAGTTGACCTAATTTGCAATTGATCTTATTTATAGCTAGGAACATGAACTAGTACTTGCCCATGCCACTACTATTTACATGACAAACCATATCTCTATGAAAGCACCCATATCGTTCTTTTCTATAGGAACAAGTGTATAGTGTACTTGCCCAGTACTATTCATGTTCCACCCATATCAAATATATATATATATTTTTTTTAAAATTTCCCTTGGCTAATTCTTTATTTTGGAAGGCTTTCTAGCTACTTACATTACTCCACATGTTGTGCACAACACCATAATGTGTGCGTATGTTTCATTTTTCTTGAAACTAGATCTTACATCCAATTTTATTTGGATTACTTATAGTTGTCTAATTACATGAATAAATATGAAATCAAATTTTTCCATCAAATTAAGTCGAAAACTCTTTTATTTATTTAGGTTTTAGATTTTAATAATATTTTATTTGAATATAATCCCTTCTTTAGGTATATCTCATTCCTTATATACCTCACTGGTTACATCACATTGCAATATTGAAGCATATATATACGAAAAAGATGATCGAAGCCACGCGTGATTTAAATGTTCTTCCGCTCATTCACCACTTCTTACTAACACTACAAGTCTAGCTGAATTATCAACTTGTTTGGATAATTCGTAAAAAAACGTGCATGGATTATGGATATATAGATGGTGGGGGCGGGCATGTCGCATATCATGCATTACTTTGATTATATATATATATATATATATATATACGTTTACCATCATCATGCATGGGTTATATATATATACTAGTTGTGTCGGGTGCCTCCGGCACTGCATCGATGGTTCGGATTTATTCCAAACTTTAGACGGCCCAGATAATTTATTGAATGAACGGAAAATTCAAAATTATTTGTATTTTGTTATATATATATATATAATATGATTCAGCTCATATACTGAATTTTTTTATGAAAGTGATGTATGCATACCGTCCCATTTGTGCACAACTATACGGCATTGATTTAATGAAAATTGTAAGACAGTAATTCAGAGGTAATTTTACGAGCAACGAACTGAATTAACACGGCAGTTCAAGGCAGCTAAGTTTATCCATATGTTAAACAAGTTCAACACTTCATTCCAACCATGCATGGATCAGAATGTCATATTCAAAAAATAAAAAGAAAAGAAACTTAATCCGATGCCTGTTACATTTTAATTCTTTGGGTAATGTTGTACCGTAGGTTGCCCCATTTTCAGACACAAGTTCCAGCAAATGTATGATGATACTACTACTAATTACTCCCTCCGTCCCATAATATGTGATGTTTTAGAGTTGGGTACAACCATTAAGAAAATGATTGTATAGCATTAAATATAATATCATTTGTCTATAATACCCTTTGTGTTAATAAGGAGAGAGGGAGTTAAAAACATCTGGGTATTGAAGTAGGAGCAATGAGGGGTAAGTTTGGAAATATTGTAATTAATGCTCCTAGATTTTCTAAAACATCAAATAATTTGGGACAAATGAAATCACCTAAAACATCACTTATTATGGGACAGAGGGAGTAATTAATTAGCAACCAAATTAATTTAATAATTAAGGTCAGTCAAAATAAATTACAAGTAAATACTACTAATGCTAAATGCTTATTAATTTGGGACTATTTTGTATACAAAACGTCATGAATCTGGTTTTGTTGCCTTCATTTCAGGGAGCAGAAGAACAAACAAATAAACAAATACTTACGGTGCAAAAATTTATAAAATATTAATATTGATTATAAGGCGTGCAAGACTTATATATATCATATATGCATTAAACCATCAACTATATAACAGCTGCTTATATATATAAACTCCATAAAAAAAAATACTCCAAATCTAAATCCAGACTAGAAGCTTTGACCTTGATTCTTAATTTACAAGCAATAAAAATGTATAAAAGTCAATTACGTAGGAGTTCCGCTAGGGCTTAGGATATATATACGCCACGTACGTACATTGAGCACTGAATTACGTACAGAATTTATTCTTAAATTGGGCACGTGTGTTTAAAGTTTAATTAGTACAGTACTCCTTCTATTTTTTAAAGACTGCAGTCTTAGTAAAAAATACACAAACTAATAAGTGGAACAAAATAATAAAGCTAGCCTTATGTGTTCATTAATTATGTGAAGAGAGAAATTATTGGTGAACGTAATAACTTTTTGCTGCAATAAATTAAAACAAGGGTATATTTGAAAAAAAATACAAAAACTATATTGGGTTCCTAAAACTGCATTCTTTAAGGAACAATTTTTTTTTACTTAAAACTGCAGTCTTTAAAAAATAGAGGGAGTATTAACTTGAACTTTCAACCGATGTACTACTAAAATTAGTACACTGTACATGTGTGTGTGTGTCATATGATACATAAAATGGTTACCAATTATCACATGGAACGATTGAGAGAGGGTAATTTGAGTCGTTCCATGTGATAATTGGTAACGATTTTGAATTTCTTTTTTCGGTTTTGCAAATCATGCCATATAATCTCAGATTATATCAGCTCATCACGTAAGGTATATATGTAAATTAATAAATTCAATGGGCAAATTAATAGAAGAGTTAAATTTGGAGGGAGTGAAAAAAATTCATAAATCAATTCTAAATACAAGTACAAAATATTCTTATTTTAAAGTTTGATTAAATCTTAGAAGTATTTTTTGTATAATTTTTTATTTTTGAATGTCAGCATCTGAACTGTGAGGGATTGTTTGATTATTTTTTTTATTATTGATTTGGTTGAATGTGGTTACTTTTTGTTTGGTATGAATGGGTTTTTGTTTTTGGGTTGTTTGATCTGCAATCGAAAATTGGATCATTTTTGTTGAGTAGTTTCTGTATTTTATTGTGATAACTGACAATAATTTTGCCTTATTTTATAATAGAAAATGATTATGAGCCTTTAGCAGCCCCTCATTTTAAGTTATAATCACTTTATTTTCCTGTATCTAACTAATGAACCATGTATAATTTTTGGTGCTCTGAGTATAAATTTTGGATAGTTTGTTTCTCTTATTTCAAATAAAACTTATTTAAAGTAAAACTTATTTGAAACTTATAAAAAGATACCAAAACTAGCTTATGCTTTGAAATTAATTCATTGTTTTGTTTGAATATAGAAAGCAAATTTGGTTTGAGACTTTGAGCATTTGAGAAATAATTCAATTTGAACTATGACAAGTAACCAAAGTAAGTTTCTAAATGTTTTTTATTTGAAATTTCTTTTTTAGTTTGGATTATGAATATTTATTGCAATTTGTAAACATTATTATGATTAGTTCAAGTTTTTTCTATTTAACTTAAACAAAAAAATTTGTTAAAATCCACCCTTGCTGGAAAAAATTTATGAATCCGCCCGTGTCAGTATATATCCAATGGAAAAAATATTATTAAACAATAACAAACATATACTTCCTCCGTCCCAAATTATAAAATCACTATTGGCTTTTGAAGGCCAATCAAAGATATTTTCAAGCTCAAATTCAAGATGATTCATTAAAAATGATAAAATAATAAAAATCTTATTATGAAATTACATATATATAAATAAATAACTTTTGTACTGGTGTGTAGAGGATGGACCTAAATCAATTGATATTATATTTAATGTTATATTATTATTATTTTAAATATTTTTGTACAATTCTAAAACGATTTATATTTAGAGGGGAGCGAGTATGATTTTATATCCGTCTCCTATCATAAAAATCTGAAACAACTCATATTTTCAAACTTCAATCCATTTGTAAGCAAATATCATCAACAAAAATTTGTAAAAATCTATTTCCTCCGTTTTCAATAGAATGAACAAAACAAATTATAATTGGTAAAGAAAATAGAATAAATAAGATTCAAAATTTCTCTCTAATAGTCTCACAAAATTCATAAAGTAATGAATAATTTTATTTTTTTATATTAATGAACTCGTCCCATTAAATAACATAATTACCTTTAATTTTATGTACTTTATATTATTTTTAAAAAAAATTATTTTTTAAAAACGGAGGAATAATTTTTTTTCATTAAATTCATTCTACCCTCGTGTATATATGATGAGTTTTCATTTAATTTGACAATTCAATGCATGTGGAGGAAGGATATATCAAAATAAAAATGTCTTTGCAAAAAACAAAATAAAAAAAAGTCAACAGCCGTGATATTATCCATCTTTTATGTAAGACCCCAACTTTTATGAATAAAGATTTAGTTTTCTTTATATATTATTTCGAAACAGTAAGGTGTTGTTTTGATAAATATGAAAGTTATGGGTGAAATGTGTAAACATTTTTTAAAATGAGCAAGTGGTTATAAAATATTCTTGTTGTCGGGGAATATTCGTTTGGTCGTGAAATATTCTTGTTGTCGGGAAATATTCGTACGACGGCGCAGCTATTTGTGGATCCCCACAACGGAATAACTGTCGGATATAGAAAGCGACAGAAATAATTTTTTTACAAAATAACGGCGTGGTTGTTATCGTTAGTACTGTTGAAATATCCGGTGGTTAAAATACAGTGATACACGGTGTTGCATAGTAGCACACGGTATTGCACAGTATTTTAAATTATTGAGTCTTACGTGAGAAGCCATTACTCAATTATTATTACAGTAATTACTGTTCAATATTTTATATTATTGACTCAATAATTGCTACGTTGATATTTTATATTATTGACTCAATAATTGTTACATTGATATTTTATTGACTCAATAATTGCTACGTTGCCATTTTATATGATTGATTCAATAATGGCTACAGTTGATATTTTGTAGTATTGATTCAATAATTGTCACTGCACAGTATTTCACATTATCAACTCAATAATTCATATTATTTGAATAATATTATTAGATAGCATTATTGACAATGTCTAAGAAAGTTCTGTCTAGGAGGGGTTATTTAATTGCGCGCCAGTAAGGAGAAGTCCTTATCGGAAGGCCCCCTCTTTCCTGGGAACGACCTGGTTGTTAATATTGTAGTTCTATAATATTATTTGTGAATAATTAATTATTGATTTATATGATAAGGAAATATTTATTTTATGGATATTAAAGAAGGAATTGGCGCTGATGAGTTTTTATCAATATTTTGGTGTGAGAAATCATCTGTTTTTAGATTTCGGATAATTTATGTTTGGAATTTGGAAAAACTTCCTTCTGCAAAGTTGTAGAGAATTAAATTTCCTATGGAAGGACATAGAATTTGTATTTTTCTGACAAATGAGCTATTTGTTATGAATTATTAAAATTTCGGAAAATAAATATTATTTAATGGGTGGGCCCCACTTTTGTTGAAAATTCAATTTTTTGAAAAGTCGCCAGGCGGCGAATTTTTTTTTGAAAATAATAATATTTTATTATTTTAGTCTCCTTTGGCATCCTAAGCTTTTCCTATAAATAGGGTGCTTAGGTTAGAATTGAAAATCACACCAGAATCAGAAGTTTTCTCTCTCTATAATATCGAGCGTATTTTTGTGAGTATTTCAATACTTTGAGTGTTGCTATTCAGTGCAAGTTTCCTTCGGTATTATATCCGATATTTCAGTCAGAGGTACTATCTTTTTGAGGTAAGGGATGCTATTTTCTTTCATAAATGATGTTATTCTCTTCAATATCATTATACAGAAATATTTGCATGGATTTTATTATGAAATTCTTACTTTTTCCGTCAGAGTTACTATTCACGTATACGGCACTATTCACGTATACGACACTATTCACGAAAAAATTAAATTTTCTTCTATTTGTCCAAATTGTTTGTTAAGGTTACTATCTTTGATTGTATCCAAGTTTTGAGCTCTATTCTTGAATTTTGCTCCACAATTGATTATTACGAAGTATTTTTGAATTGGGTATACTAAAATACGAATCCTTAATCTTATCTTTTATTTCACTTGATTCGTGATTTATATGGTTTTTCATCATCCTCTGTAATACCCGAGAATTTCCATATATTATTAAATAAATATATTAATGAAAATGAGAATTTATTTGAATATAAATGATTTTGTGTTATGAGATGAATTAATTCAATTATATATAATTGAATAATTATAATAATTGAGAAATTGGTGGAGTTTGTGATAAACTCGTTGATTGCCTTGTGTGGCACAGTGACGTAATATAAGAATGATTATATTAATTTAAGCGAACAATTAATCTATATTAATTGTTAATCGAAGAATATTAATTAACTGTTATAAAATACTAATGAGGATTGATTAATAATATGTGATTATTATTATTGCAAGAAACATAATAATAATGAGCAACGTGTTTATAAATATAATAAGATTTATATCAAAGTGATAGTTAATCATATAAAGGTTAATTAAATTGTTATGGAGGTTAACAATTATATTGATTGATGTAGGATATGTGTATATTATTAATTAATATTCAATTTATAAGATGAGAAATTATATGTGCAAGCATGCGAATTAAATGTATAGTAACTATATGTTATGATATGTGTAGGTGACAAATGATGTGTGGATATACATTAAAATAATGTATCATGGATCTATTATAAATAATTGTTGAGTAATACAATTTAATAATATATGATATAATGTAATGTGGTAGTATCCGATTGTATTATATCGGTAAGATAAAATGTACATAGATTATATGTATTCAAATTGCATTTATTACATTATGGGGAGAACATTGTAATTATAACCTAAGAGTACATATAATATATAACATAAGTGTAGCATATAGTCCATTTGTAAGAATGCTGAGATTTGCTTGGCTTGTCCCAATATAATAGTCACTCTCCTTTCCCTCATTCACGTGCACAGCCATTATGGCCTAAGCCTATTGCTTCTCCTTAAACTCAGTAAATTTCCATAGCCTTGTAGCAATGATGAGCAAGGGAGTGGTTTTAATGATGGATTCTAACAACTAAATACCTACCATTCTATAACCTTCATGCAATTTGTCAATCCGTTAGTTTGATTTGGGAGTTAGAAGCTTGGACTGTGTATTCATTCTTCTATATAAAGGAACTCCCTGCACCTTCATTTCATTGCTGAAATATTTCTAAGAGAAGAGAGTATACTGTGATTGTCTATTTAGTTCAGAAGGAATTTCTATAGTAGCATCAGCAAGCTTACTCCATAACAGAGGTATAAATCCTCTTCGTGTCTTCATTTTCATTTTCTGTCAAAAGAACTCCATTGTTGTTCTCTGAGTTTTGTTGAAATTCTTGATTATGCCAAATTGGTTCATGATTGGTTTGTAGAACCCTTATATTGTTGTTATATGAACATACACACATGATGGAACCACTGAATAGTCTTTCATTTCCATTGTTCCTCTTCAATTTCTGTAAATACATGAAATTCGTAAATTAGTTAGAGTTCATGAAATTGGGAATTGATAATTGCTATTGACTGTTATATAAGCATATATGTATGTGTTAGTAAGTTAAACAAGTCTAATAGCATCTGGGTATGTTGAAATCGATGAAATGGGAGGTTTTTGGTCGGTTTTCGCTGCAGTCTGAACAGAAAACTGCCTCGACGCCGCAGCCCGCGCCGCAGCGCCACACGCGCCGCAGCCCGCGCCGCAGCGCCACTCGCGCCGCAGCGCCAGTATTAAGCTACTGTTGCCGCGTCGCAGCGCCAGCCTCTGTGTTCAGTTTTCTGCATTCTGCAACAAAACTGTTATGTACCAATTGTTTGATTTTTGTTTAAACAAGCATGGGAGCATGATTAATACATATATATAAACCTAATGAGGCAATGTAAGCATGTTTTAGTATATTAGCATGCATGGTTAACCAAACGACACATAGTTTGGAAACGAATTTAAAGTTTCATAAACGACGTTAACATATATGAAGCATGTATACATTCTGACTTTTCGAGCATGTTTATAGGGCCTTGAAATACATGAAAAGCATGTTAACTTACATATATAGGTTTCATAAGGAAGCATGAACATGATAGACCTTATTAATGAACTATACTAACAAGGTATAAGCTTTGAACGTGAACGTTGGTATGTTATGACGAGAATTAGAATTTGACATTTATGGACACATGTGATGGTACTCTTAGACTCATTCATGTGTCATGCATGTATATATACCATGATTAGTTGCCGTGATTAAAGTTTAGCATGAACAAAGCATGTTTTCAAGATAATAACAATGCTAGCTACATATATGCAATACGAGTACTCATGAGCATGACTAATACAAGTTATATGAATATCTTATGTGTTTAAAAGCAATCATGTTAGACCATATGAGTTCGTGTCCTTGAATGGCTTTAAGTATTAACTTAAGAACCTGTACCATGTACGATTGGATTTGGAAAAGTTATACAAGCATGAAAGTATCCTTTAAATATGAATACATGCTACGTGATATTATATGATGTTACTTGAACCCGATTTTGACGGTTAACTTAAGGAGATGCCGTAACTTGCTAAAATGAAATATATTTAGTATTGATTGTGGTCTTATGTGATATTAATAATATGCAAGCATGTTTGCAAATTGTTGCGATCTTTTATAATATGAGAATGCGTTTAAACTCTAAAGGAGGAACGTTAAGGATAGAAATTATATTCTATATAACTGTGTAGCTAGGTAAAACTTAGCTTATGTGTTGATCGTATATTCAAAGAGAAAATGTGAAGTTAAATTATATGACTAATGAATATCATATATATACGTAACTGTATTACGATAGGAATTCGAAAGTGTTGATTTGCTTTTCGTGGATAAACTACGCTAAAGGCAAGTTCTCTTACTTACACTCTTTTAAAGTGCAAGTATCCTAACCGACGCATTTACTTTATGCAAGGAAATCTATGATTGTGAAAGTTTCCTAACTTATACTCTTTTACTATGCAAGTATCCTATCTTGTGTATTGCGAACTAGTTTCCTATTTAATCGGTTGAATCGAATTAGCATACTTGAACTCTTATTTCATTAAAGCTATTATTCATGTTGAACTTAGTATTGTTCTTGAATATTGTGAAAGTGTCTATGCCATTTGATTCGGCTGGACTTATGTTATTGAAAAGCAACCCAAACTAATTGATTGGTGCGGGATCTTGTATTTGACTGAGAAGAACAACCTTCTTTGAAGAGAATATATAATTGTCGGAGAACCGACGTGCACACTTGAGTATGGTTGATTGTTATGCATAACAAGGGTACTTTAGGCTGATCACCTGTTGTACCTGTTTTTGTTGGATTTTCAGTTTATTACTATCAATTCTAGTAGAAGTTCATAGTCCGTAGTGACTACTCAGTATTCAATTATTTGAAATCTTGAATTGACTTATTATTGAATCATATTGATATTATCCTGTCTTTAGCGACTGATATTGAGAACTGTTGATATTCTTGTTATTCTTGAACTATCAAATCTTGTTATACCCTTTCGAGAATTGAGAATCTTATTACTCACCCTTATTGTATATTACTTGCTGGGCAATTTGTGCTCATTCTTGCTTTCCCTAAAACATTTCAGTTAAGGCAGAGCATGGTGAACCTTCGGGCGTTGATAAGGGCAAGGGCAAAGCTACCAACTAGCTTATGTCTGTTATGTTTTAAATATATTAATATTGTATGAAGATGATGTAGTAAGACTGGATTTGATTATGTTTAAGCTTAAGTTAGATTATGTAATAAGTCGTTAACTGATATTATTATGTAATCTATTAAGTACTGTAGGTTGCGAGACTTGGGGGAATAATTATAATAAATCATTGTAAATTATTCTAGAATATATTTTCCGCTGTGATCGTGTGATATTTAATTATTATTATTGTGATGTATTACCATGAGCACGTGATGAACTGAATTCGAGAGACCAAGTGGCGGTCCTGGAATTTGGGGGCGTCACATCCTCAGTCCTAAAAGGTGATGTAACTGAATATCTTTGGCCTGTAGAGCAAAGATGAATGATTACCTGATGAATATCTTTGGCCTGTAGTGCAAAGATGACAGGTGTTGAGATGAACATGACCACTGATGATACAAATGAATATCTTTGGCCTGTAGTGCAAAGATGAATATTTGATTCGAGATGTATATTGATTGATGTTACAGGGATAAAATATTGATGATGGACTTTTAAATCATAGAAGATAGTAGACTTGATTCTCTGCTTAACTCTTCTAATGAATTGTTATTTCCGCTGCGAATATTGATCTAAGATTGGTTGTCCATTATATTTTATCTGATTTATTGAAGGCTAACGATAATTTATTTTCCATTATCTTAGTCATAATATTCTTTACTGAGCTAGTTGAGCTCACCCTTTTCATCTGTTGTCCTCTTCAGGAAATGAGAATGTTGCGGGAACTAGTCGGGGAACAGAGTGATGGTCCGAGTTAGAGCAGTAGTAGTCCTCACTATTTCTGATAAATAGTGTGATAATAATTGTAATGAGGACTTAGTTTGAATCTTAATATTTTTTACATATTTGTATTGGCACTCACAGTTGTGTGGTCGTATTCTGCACGACCGTACGATATAAAGTTTGTATTTGAATTCTGTACCATGTATTTGGCGACTCAGAATAGGTTGGGTTGACTGGACCTATTCTGGGGGGCGTCACAGTTGGTATCAGAGCTTAGGGATATGATCTCTGGCGGAGATCGGGGAATAGAACTAGGAGGGGAGAGACGAGTAAATCATTCGCTAGTGTGTCCTACCTAAGTTTATGTGGTATTTAATTGGTCAGTCGGAGCATAGGGTTAATATGTGATATGTTGATTTGTTTAATTAACCCTTATTTTATGGCAGTATTTGAGAATGGAAGCTGAGAACGTTAACAACGAAGTGAATGAGACCGTGGAGACACCTTTAATCGTTAATCAGGAGAACGTGCAACAAGAAGGCAATGTTCATCCTGAAAACAACGCTGGTCAGACGATAAACGATGAGATGTTTAGAAGTTTTCTGCAGTTCATGCAAAACACTCGTGTGCAACATATAGGTGGCAACTCGCGAATTGTTACTGCTAAGCAGTTCAAAGAATTGGGACCACCAGAGTTTCTGGGAAAGCCAAATCCGATCAAGGCGGAGACGTGGATTAAACAAATTACCAAGATATTTGATGTCTTGGGATGCACGGAGGAACAGAAGGTTCCATTCGCCACGTTTATGTTCCGTGGAGAGGCAGATTACTAGTGGGAATCCGTGAAGGGTACCCAGCCTGCCGCACTCAAGATGTCTTGGGAAGCGTTCCAGAAACTGTTTAATGACAAGTACTTTCCTGAAAGTATTCGTCATATGAAGGAAGTAGAGTTTATCAGACTCGAGCAAAACAACATGACGGTATCCCAATACGAGGCTAAGTTTGCGGAGCTGTCCAAGTTTGCACCTCATTTGGTGGAGAATGAGGAACGTATGACGCGGATGTTTCTAAGAGGTTTGAAACCCGAAATACGTCAATACCTCATTTCTCATAAATTTTCTTTATATTCGGATGTAGTAAACAGGGCCCAGTTAGAACGAGATAATGATTATGTTCAACCGAGGGACCACAACCAAGGTCGTACCGGTGGCAGCAGTCATCGGAGCAATGACAACCAGCGAGGAGGAAAGTATGACAGAAGCGGTAACCACTCCGGTGGTTATCGTGGCCATGATAGTAGAAGAAACGAATCGGGGGGAGATTTCAAGAAGAGAAGGTACAACAATGAGAACGTGAAGACGTCGACATCAGCACCAGCATCAACTGTTTCGAGGGGAGGAGAACGACCACCGGTCGTATGCTTTAAATGCGGGAAAGAGGGACATATCAGCCCAACTTGCCCACAACAGTTCAAAGGATGCTATAACTGTGGAAAAGAAGGACATATAACTCGAGATTGTCCTGTTACGAAACCAAGTTCAGCGGGGGTGGTGATTCCAAAGGCGGTTGCAGACAAGTCAAAGTCGGTGATTCCTGGAAGAGCGCTTGTCGTGACAGCCCAAAACGCGAGGAATCCACACGAGGTGATTACGGGTAAGCTGATCATAAACTCTTGCGAAGTTTATACCTTGTTAGATACCGGTGCTACCCATTCCTTTATTTCACCTGCTTGTGCTCAACGTTTGAACTTGACTTCTGATAAATTAGACTTTGACTTATTTGTTGAAACTCCGTTAGGAGAAACCTTTGTTACATCTACAGTTTACAAATCTTGCTTGATTCAGATTGGTATCCTTACCTTACCTGTTGATCTTATATCTTTGAAAATACTTGCATTTGACGTGATTTTAGGAATTGACTGGTTAACCACTTACCATGCCAAAATTGATTGTTTTCGTAAGGTTGTTAGTTTTCATATTCCTAATCAACCTGTTGTACGAATTCAAACCACCAAACCACTAAAATCAGTCAATATCATTTCAAATCCCAAGGCTATTCGTTTATTGAAAAACGGATGTCAAGCTTTCTTAGTTCATGTCACTGATCTAAACCAGAATACATCAGATTTGAATGATATTTCCGTTGTTAATGAGTTTCCTGATGTATTTCCCGAAGAACTTTCCGGTCTACCCCCAGAACGTGAAGTTGAATTCTTTATTGACCTTGAGCCCGGTACAAGGCCCATTTCTAAAACCCCATATCGAATGGCTCCTATTGAACTTCAGGAGTTAAAGATCCAATTACAAGAATTGTTAGACATCGGTTTTATTCGTCCTAGCACGTCTCCTTGGGGTGCTCCTGTTTTATTCGTAAAGAAGAAAGACGGGAGTATGCGACTTTGTATTGACTATCGGGAGTTGAACCATGTCACCATCAAGAATAGGTATCCGTTACCTCGTATTGATGACCTGTTCGACCAGTTGCAAGGAGCGCAATTCTTTTCAAAGATCGATCTTCGTTCTGGATATCATCAGTTGAAGATTAAAACTGAGGATATTCCAAAGACTGCTTTCAGAACACGGTACGAGCATTATGAGTTCTTAGTCATGTCTTTTGCATTGACTAATGCTCCTGCTGCCTTCATGGATATGATGAACCGTGTATTTAAGGAGTATTTAGATCAATTCGTTGTTGTCTTTATTGATGACATCCTCATCTATTCTAAAAGCCGTGAAGATCATGAACACCATTTGAAGTTAGTACTTCAAAAGCTTCGTGAGAACAAGCTATATGCTAAGCTGAAAAAATGCGAGTTTTGGCTTGAGGAAGTAGCATTCCTTGGGCACGTGGTATCGAAACGTGGAGTATCTGTGGACCCGGCGAAGATTGAAGCAATACAAAGCTGGGAGCAACCTAAGTCGGTGACTGAAGTACGAAGCTTTCTGGGCTTAGATGGTTATTATCGGAGGTTCGTAGAGGGATTTTCTCGAATCGCTACTCCATTAACTCAGTTGACTCGGAAAGATACAAAATTCGTTTGGAGCGAGGAATGCGAGAAGAGCTTCCAAGAGCTCAAGAGGAGACTTATCTCGGCACCTGTTCTGACAATACCATCTGGTTCGGATGGATTTGTTATTTACAGCGATGCTTCGGGCAAAGGGTTAGGATGTGTTCTCATGCAACATGGGAAAGTCATAGCCTATGCCTCGCGACAACTCAAAGAATATGAGAGGAATTATCCTACTCATGATCTAGAGTTGGCAGCAGTCGTTTTCGCGTTGAAGATCTGGAGACATTACTTGTACGGAGAGAAAGTGGAGATTTATACGGATCATAAGAGCATTAAATATTTCTTCACTTAGAAGGAACTTAACATGCGGCAACGACGTTGGCTTGAGCTGTTGAAAGATTACGATCATACTATCCAATACCATCCTGAAAAAGCGAACGTGGTAGCTGACGCGTTGAGTAGAAGATCATATGTGGAAACGAATGCGATGATGTCAAGTATACGCGTAGAACCAGCTTTGATTGATAAAGTTAAAGATGCTCAAGCTACAGATGCGGAGCTGATGAAGATGAAGAAGAAGGTACAAGAAGGTGCCATCCCAGAAGCAAGAATCGATGAAGATGGAATACTTCGAGTCAACTCCAGACTTTGTGTTCCTAACGATTCCGACTTGAAGTATAGAATCATGATGGAGGCACACAACACACCGTTTGCAATCCATCCTGGGAGTATTAGAATGTATCGTGATCTTCGACATACATTTTGGTGGGGCAATATGAAGAGAGAGATCGCGGAGTTCATCTCGAGATGTTTAACTTGTCAACGTGTAAAGGCGGAGCATCAAGTGCCGAAGGGTCCATTGCAACCACTGGAGATTCCGAAATGGAAGTGGGAACACATTACGATGGATTTCGTTACGGGTCTTCCCAAGGTTTCTCAAGGCTTAGATGCGATTTGGGTTATTGTTGATAGATTAACCAAGTCTGCTCATTTCTTGCCGATACAAGAGACTTATTCCCTTGAACGTCTTGCTCATATGTACGTGAATGAGATTGTGAGATTGCATGGCATGCCAGTATCCATAGTTTCAGATCGTGATCCCAGATTTACTTCACGATTTTGGATCAGTTTGCAGAAAGCTATGGGCACGGATTTACGATTCAGTTCGGCTTATCATCCTCAAACAGACGGACAATTGGAAAGGACTATCCAAACTCTTGAAGATCTATTGAGACTCTGTGTTCTAGACTTCAAAGAGAGTTGGGATAAGTATTTACCATTGGTGGAATTCTCCTACAACAACAGTTATCAGGCAAGTATAGGCGTGGCTCCATTCGAAGCGTTGTATGGAAGAAAGTGTCGCTCTCCAGTATGTTGGAACGAGGTGGGTGAAACAACATTGTTGGGACCGGAGTTAGTACGTATGACTACAGAAAAGATACAAATAATCCGACAACGTATACAAATAGCACAAGATCGACAAAAGAGTTATGCGGATCTTCATCGAAAGGACGTGGAATTTAATGTTGGAGACCATGTGTTATTACGTGTTGCTCCGTGGAAAGGAGTTACGAGGTTTGGGAAGAGAGGAAAGCTCAATCCACGATTCATTGGTCCATTTGAGATTCTTGACCGAATAGGAAATGTGGCTTATAGACTCGCTTTACCTCCAAGCATGTCTCGTGTTCATAACGTGTTTCACATATTCGTGTTACGTAAATATGTGAAGGATCCAAACCGCATTATTGAGTTAGAACCAGACGAGATAGCCGAAGATTTAACGTACGAGCAGGTACCTGTCAAGATCTTGGATAGGAAGGAGTATGTCCTACGCTCGAAAATTATACCTCAAGTTAAAGTTTTGTGGAGAAACCATGCAATTGAGGAAATGACCTGGGAGTTGGAATCGGAAATGAAAGCGAGGTATCCTCACCTTTTCGACAAACCAGGTACGTACGTCAATTTCGAGGACGAAATTTCATAAGGAGGGGTGGTTGTAAGACCCCAACTTTTATGAATAAAGATTTAGTTTTCTTTATATATTATTTCGAAACAGTAAGGTGTTGTTTTGATAAATATGAAAGTTATGGGTGAAATATGCAAATATTTTTTAAAATGAGCAAGTGGTTATAAAATATTCTTGTTGTCGGGGAATATTCGTTTGGTCGTGGAATATTCTTGTTGTCGGGGAATATTCGTACGACGGCGCAGCTATTTGTGGGCCCTCACAACGGAATAACTGTCGAATATAGAAAGCGACAGAAATAACTTTTTTACAAAATAACGGCGTGGTTGTTACCGTTAGTACTGTTGAAATACCCGGTGGTTAAAATACAGTGATACATGGTGTTGCATAGTAGCACACGGTATTGCACAGTATTTTAAATTATTGAGTCTTACGTGAGAAGCCATTACTCAATTATTGTTACAGCAATTACTGTTCAATATTTTATATTATTGACTCAATAATTGCTACGTTGATATTTTATATTATTGACTCAATAATTGTTACATTGATATTTTATTGACTCAATAATTGCTACGTTGCCATTTTATATGATTGATTCAATAATGGCTACAGTTGATATTTTGTAGTATTGATTCAATAATTGTCACTGCACAGTATTTCACATTATCAACTCAATAATTCATATTATTTGAATAATATTATTAGATAGCATTATTGACAATGTCTAAGAAAGTTCTGTCTAGGAGGGGTTATTTAATTGCGCGCCAGTAAGGAGAAGTCCTTATCGGAAGGCCCCCTCTTTCCTGGGAACGACCTGGTTGTTAATATTGTAGTTCTATAATATTATTTATGAATAATTAATTATTGATTTATATGATAAGAAAATATTTATTTTGTGGATATTAAAGAAGGAATTGGCGCTGATGAGTTTTTATCAATATTTTGGTGTGAGAAATCATCTGTTTTTGGATTTCGGATAATTTATGTTTGGAATTTGGAAAAACTTCCTTCTGCAAAGTTGTAGAGAATTAAATTTTCTATGGAAGAACATAGAATTTGTATTTTTCTCACAAAGGGGCTATTTGTTATGAATTATTGAAGTTTTGGAAAATAAATATTATTTAATGGGTGGGCCCCACTTTTGTTGAAAATTCAAATTTTTGAAAAGCTTTTTTTTGAAAATAATAATATTTTTTTATTTTAGTCTCCTTTGGCATCCTAAGCTTTTCTTATAAATAGGGTGCTTAGGTTAGAATTGAAAATCACACCAGAATCAGAAGTTTTCTCTCTCTATAATATCGAGCGTATTTTTGTGAGTATTTCAATACTTTGAGTGTTGCTATTCAGTGCAAGTTTCCTTCGGTATTATATCCGATATTCCAGTCAGAGGTACTATCTTTTTGAGGTAAGGGATGTTATTTTCTTTCATAAATGATGTTATTCTCTTCAATATCATTATACAGAAATATTTGCATGAATTTTATTATGAAATTCTTACTTTTTCCGTCGGAGTTACTATTCACGTATACGGCACTATTCACGAAAAATTAAATTTTCTTCTATTTGTCCAAATTGCTTGTTAAGGTTACTATCTTTGATTGTATCCAAGTTTTGAGCTCTATTCTTGAATTTTGCTCCACAATTGATTATTACGAAGTATTTTTGAATTGGGTATACTAAAATACGAATCCTTAATCTTATCTTTTATTTCACTTGATTCGTGATTTATATGGTTTTTCATCATCCTCAGTCCTAAAAGATGATGTAACTGAATATCTTTGGCCTGTAGAGCAAAGATGAATGATTACCTGATGAATATCTTTGGCCTGTAGTGCAAAGATGACAGGTGTTGAGATGAACATGACCACTGATGATACAAATGAATATCTTTGGCCTGTAGTGCAAATATGAATATTTGATTCGAGATGTATATTGATTGATGTTACAGGGATAAAATATTGATGATGGACTTTTAAATCATAGAAGATAGTAGACTTGATTCTCTGCTTAACTCTTCTAATGAATTGTTATTTCCGCTGCGAATATTGATCTAAGATTGGTTGTCCATTATATTTTATCTGATTTATTGAAGGCTAACGATAATTTATTTTTCATTATCTTAGTCATAATATTCTTTACTGAGCTAGTTGAGCTCACCCTTTTCATCTGTTGTCCTCTTCAAGAAATGAGAATGTTGCGGGAACTAGTCGGGGAACAGAGTGATGGTCCGAGTTAGAGCAGTAGTAGTCCTCACTATTTCTGATAAATAGTGTGATAATAATTGTAATGAGAACTTAGTTTGAATCTTAATATTTTTTACATATTTGTATTGGCACTCACAGTTGTGTGGTCGTATTCTGCACGACCGTATGATATAAAGTTTGTATTTGAATTCTGTACCATGTATTTGACGACTCAGAATAAGTTGGGTTGACTGGACCTATTCTGGAGGGCGTCACACTTTAAACATGTACAATAAACCATTTTGTACTGATATTGCTTGACCTTACGAGATTTTCCTTAGCGTCACGTTTAATAATACCTAAAAAAAATCTTCTATATACGAGTATAACTACAGTTAATTGTAAATAAATGATGCTAAAAAATAACGATTTTTTTAAAATCAAGTACAAAATTTTCACTTTAAACTTGAGAGATAGAAACTAATTTTACACAAAATAGTTAACTTGAGTTGACTGTCTATTTTTGGTGACGTGGATTTTAAAGTTATTTTTTTCTCAATTAAAATAAGATGGACATTAACTCGAGAGTGGACTAACCGACTAAGTACAACATTCATATTTTTTTTTCTCTAACCGAACCAATCAAATTAAAATCACTCCAACATAATTACATAAATCTCAATGAATTAAAACTCAAAGGCTCAGGTTCAATAACTAGCTGATCAATCACATGGTAAAGTAAAAGAAAAACAATAATCGAGGTTAGAGAGTCGTACGTTGTTCGAGACCGTCATGATTAATTGAGCTTATATAAAGAGAATTGGATCTGAAACTGAGATTCGAATGGAAAGAAGGCGTAGTGAGGGAGAGATTGTGGCCGTTGATTTCAAAATCGTGATGTTCGAACGACTTGAAGATGGCGTCTTCATATATAGAAAGGGGTTCGAGAAAGGAGTTGGAGGAGTTAAGGTTTTGATGAACGTGCATGAAGAGAGAGAATTGTGAGATTGGTTTTTGCCATTGGAACGAATGGTTCCATTACTTCTTGGGATGCCTAAAGGTGGGTTGCTTAAAAAAATTGTACTAGGTTTTTTAAAATAAAAATAAAGTGCAACTTGTTGATTTTTAACGTCATTTTCCCATTAATTATCTTCATGCAACTTTCAAAATACCATTTTGCCATAGCCAAATTGTTTTGTTTTGTTTTGTTTTGTATTAACCGAGTGACAGTAATTTAATTTTAGGATTAAGTATAAAAGCTTAATTTACTGTGACCGTATTAATCATAGGGTCCTCTTAACATGTGCCCTAAGTACACATGCTAAGTACACAATTCAAGATAATATTTTCTTGAATTGTGTGCATATTCATTTAATATCTGCATTTGCACCAAGTTCAAAAGAATATGTACACAATTCAAATGAATATTTCTTTGAACTGTGTACTTAGCATATGCCCTTAGGGGCACATGCTAAGAAATTCCTTAATCATATATTTGCCGGATAGGCTAATATAAGTAGTTGGAAGAAACCATGAATATTAGTAGTATTAGTAGTAGTGGATCACTTGCACCTAAATTTATTTAAAAATATTATTAGAAGTTTATGGCTTGTTTGTAGCTAGTACTAGGAGTATTACTTTAGTGCAACAAGTTGCTAAGATGGATTGAATTAAAGATTACTCCTGCTATGCTACATATATATATATATATATATATATAGGCCGTGAAAACAATGGTGCATGTCGGGATGAGCTGCCATTAACATTACTCCATCAGTTGAGGTCAGGTATAGTACTACTACGTACTACTTGACAACAAGAATAAGTACAAAACAGAAATTCTAATCACAATTCACAGGGATATATGTATATGAAAACATCGACGCGTGATATTATTTCTGCACAACTATATTTTACTCCACCCCCTTAATTACTTTATTAATTACTGGTAGTTCCCTAGCTCATAATGCATCAAATTAGCTTCCATTAACATTACAATAATCATTCACTTATCCTCGTATCTACCTAATTTCTCTACCTACTCCTCCTTCTCTGAAAAAATATCTTAAATGTATTTTTCACAAAATTAAATATCTATGCTACATTTTAAATTGAATGAATGGGATAGAAAAAAAATTGAATCATTTTTTATTATCTCAATTCTCAAATGCACGTTTGGTTAATGATGTGATAGGATAACATAATTGTCACGTTCAATTACTTTTTCTATTTATTGGTAACGCATTTTTTGGGAAATAGAGTATATTATTTCTTCTAAATTATTTTTCAATTCCAAAAACCAAAAAAAAAACTATAAAATAAAAATATGGAAACATAAAAATAAATTTTAATTGCGAGTTAGATGTGCTCAAAAGAAAGTCAACAAGTCAACCAAACTCATTTTCGAGACTAATAAAAAATTTTATAGATACGTATAGCTAGGACCTAGGTGTGTAGCTGAACAGTAAAAATGCCTTGGTCGCCGGCTGGGCGTCGTTGTCTGTGACCAACAAACGAGCAGTGTGGTCCGCGTACGGACAAAGTGTCAAAGCTGGATATTGCTGACCTGGCCGCATCTTCGGTCCCACCTGTCCCCTAAGGCCTAAACCCATCCATGCTGACGCTCAACGGGGTCCACGTGCCCCCTCTCCACAAGACAGGTCGTAAGACTACCAAATATTTGAACCTTTTTCTTTTCTTCTCGGTACAAAAAAATTTGAATGGAGTCCTTCTAAGGGCACATTATTCTAGTAATATTTTTAGGGATTTTTTTTAGTAATTTTAAAAAAATGTGTAGTATTTATTATAATTAGAATTTTTATAAAAAATAATGTTTTAGGTGTAATTTGAATACATACAAGAAATAGAGTCTATACAGACTTTATTTTTTGTATGTATCCGAATTACACTTAAAACATTATTTTTTTATAAAAATTTCATATGAAATAAATATTATACATTTTTTAGAGTTACAAAAAAAATCGCTAGAAATGTCCTTCTAAACTTGTTGATTTAACAAAAAGTCTAAGCAGACAGGAATATAGGACATGAATATTGGACAAAAGTGTATTGAACTTTTAATTATTTATGTTTTGACTCCCAATGAAATAAAAATATAAATAGATTAAAGTTCAATACATCTCCTGTCCAATATTTTTGTCTGTGTAAAAGAACTCTCTTGATTTAATATCGATAGGAAGCGATGCTCCGTCAAAGTAATTCCACGTGTTACCTGACGTGTCCACGTAAAAAATGACATTTCAATTAACCTTTTCCTATATAAACCTGCTTCATCTCATGTACCTAAACGCGCACACAACCTACCACTCTTCTTAATATTTACTTGTGTAAGTGTCTCACAACTATACACCCTTTATTTTCTCCGTCACTTTCTCTCTCTAGAATTTCCGGCTATGGCGGTTGACTCAACCATCTCGTCTCCTCTCGGCCCTCCGGCATGCGAGAAAGATGCCAAGGCTCTTCAATTTATCGAAGAAATGACCAAAAATGCAGATTCAGTGCAAGAGAAAGTTTTGGCCGAAATATTGAGCCGAAATGCTGAGACTGAATATCTCCGAAACTTCAGCCTCAACGGTGCCACGGACCGCGACACCTATAAGTCCAAAGTGCCGGTTGTTAATTACGAGGACCTCCAGCCCTATATCCAACGGATCGCTAATGGCGACCGCTCTCCCATCCTTTCTTCTCACCCCATCTCCGAGTTTCTTACTAGGTAAGACTACAGTTTTTATTTATTTTTTTGCATACATACGTATTCATGCATGTGTATTTTACTAAATTAATAAGGAGGTTGTGGGATTTTCAGCTCAGGGACATCTGCTGGAGAGAGAAAGCTGATGCCAACCATCGCTGAAGAGTGGGACCGTAGGCAGAAGCTATACAGCCTTCTCATGCCAGTCATGAATCTGTACGTGTATATATATAATTATAAGTCAGTTACAAATTACTCAAATTGTTTGATTATTATAGTTATTGTACATTTATAAGTTCGTACTACTACAATTTATGAGTCCGTTTCGGAATATTGTTTGACTAAAATTATTCCTTACTTGGGTTTACTAGTAATAAAAAAATATTGGACTAATACAGCTACGTGCCGAATTTGGACAAAGGAAAGGGTTTGTACTTTCTGTTTATAAAGGCGGAAACCAAGACCCCGAGCGGATTAGTAGCACGTCCGGTGCTGACCAGTTACTACAAAAGTGAACAGTTCATGACCCGTCCATATGACCCATACAATGTCTACACGAGCCCTGATCAGACCATTCTTTGTGCCGACTCTTTCCAAAGCATGTATTCTCAAATGCTCTGTGGCCTCGTTATGCGCCGACAAGTCCTTCGAATGGGTGCCGTTTTTGCCTCCGGCCTAGTCCGAGCCTTCCGTTTCCTCCAGCTCAATTGGAGACAACTGGCCGATGACATTGCATCCGGGGTTTTGAACCCTAAAATATCAGACCCGTCTATCAGAGTATGCATGTCGGGTATTTTAAAACCCGACCCGGAGCTTGCTGAATTTATCACTCGGCAGTGCTCGGAGGAGAATTGGGAGGGGATTATTACTAGAATTTGGCCAAATACCAAGTATTTGGACGTGATTGTTACGGGTGCAATGGCTCAGTACATTCCAACGCTTGATTATTATAGCAATGAGTTGCCTAAATATTGCACCATGTATGCGTCTTCCGAGTGCTATTTTGGGCTTAACTTAAAGCCCGTTTGCAAGCCATCTGAAGTTTCTTATACCATCATGCCAAATATGGGCTATTTTGAATTTCTCCCCCACGATTCGTCGGCTCCGGTGACTCTCTCCTGTGACTCGCCACCTCGGCTTGTTGACCTTGCTGAGCTAGAAGTGGGGAAGGAGTACGAACTCATCATTTCGACCTACGCGGGACTGTGTCGATACCGAGTCGGTGACATCCTACAAGTCACCGGGTTCCATAACTCGGCCCCGCAGTTCAAGTTCATAAGGAGGAAGAACGTTTTGCTAAGTATCGACTCGGACAAGACCAATGAGGCCGAGTTACAAAGCGCCATTGATAATGCCTCGGTGTTGTTACGTGAATTTAAAACAACTATAGTGGAATACACTAGCTATGGTGACACCAAGACCATCCCGGGGCATTATGTTATTTATTGGGAATTACTAGTGAAAGACGCGGCCAACTCACCGAGTCATGACGTGTTGAACCAATGTTGTCTAGCAATGGAAGAATCGTTGAACTCGGTGTACCGACAAGGCCGCGTCGCGGACAACTCAATCGGAGCACTGGAAATAAGAGTGGTGAAAAACGGCACATTTGAGGAGCTGATGGATTATGCAATTTCTAGGGGTGCGTCAATTAATCAATACAAGGTTCCAAGGTGCGTAAGTTTCACACCCATTATGGAACTCCTCGACTCGAGAGTTGTGTCGGCGCATTTTAGCCCCGCGGCCCCACAATGGACCCCAGAACGACGACGTTGACTAGGTAGGCAATAATACCAACAAGCTAGTGACGTCAACTGAATAAAGCTTGAGTAGGAAGGAAAAAACCCCAATAAAAATCACTTGGTTAACTTAGGCAGCAACCAAGCATACCCCTTGGACCATGAAAATTTCTCTCCTCCGATCGATCCCACTTCTTTTTCCTTTTATTTGTTGATTGCAGGATTTGGTGGTTGGGTTTATGTAGGGGTTCAGTTCAAATAATCTGTACGCATGCATGCATGATGTAATATATTGGTGGGCATATGATGATACGATCTAGTCTTTGTTTCTAACTTTCTGTGAAAAAAGTTGTTTGTTTGTACTATGTGGCATCATTGTGTTGGTTGTAAATTAATTTATGATCGAAGGATTTTGTTGTCTAAAGAACAAAAATATGTGGCTCTATTTGCATGGATTTTTTTGCACGTGCTACATGCTCCTTACAATATATTCCTATAATAGTAGTGGAGCATGTATGTTCTTACTTACTTAGTTTCTGAGATAATAGGAGTAGTATTTGTTGGGTAATCAATTTAAATTAATTAATTGCATTAGATTTACATTTTGTTGCTTGGAAGCATATTATTAGGTTTTTAGTTGGTGGACGGGTCTGACGGTTGGTTTGTTGCTGATTAGTTCTCTGATTAGGTACGGTAAACAGAAAGTTATTACTGTACTTATGCAAAATCAGAGCATGCTGAGGATCGATCAAGAAAATAATGTAATTAGTATTCTTCATTAGAAACTAATATTTTTGCATGTATTTTTGATATTTCCACATGGTTCTCTTAGATAAGCATACATCGAGTCTTTCCTTCATATAAAAAAGAATCGTGTGAAAATATTAAAAATGCTGTCCTTAATAACTTATGGTTTTGTAAGCGCATATATAGGTGTTTGTTACCCCATGTTGCTTTCAATTCTTTTTCATCATTAACCAGCCTATGGTTTCAAGCATTTCTCAAGAAAAAGTACTCCAACAAGTTAGCTATATGCAGTCTTTCCGTCGGAAATAAGTTATTTTGTTGTAGTGTCTAACACTTGTTCTCTCCATCTCTCTCCTCTCAAACGAGGGTTCATTCAAATATGGATTATTTTATATTTTTAGTCTCAAATAATGTGGTATTAAATAAGATAACTAATACTTATTGATAACTATAAATATTATTTAAAATAAATCTTAAATTTAAATTGTGACGTAATTTACTTTAAATTTGGGTAACAATTTTAATATTTTATACTTAATAGATATTTTAAAGTAATTTGGTATAATATTAACTATTATATTAATAAAATATGGTTTCATTTGTAGATGGGGAAGAGTAATATAAAAGGTAGCAATGGGTTTTGTTACATTCATATATATATATATATATATATATATATATATATATATATATATATATATATATATATAGAGAGAGAGAGAGAGAGAGAGAGGGAGAGAGAGAGAGAGTTTTGGGCCGAACTCAAAACTGACTCATTTGTAATGTATGCCCAACTCATACCCAGCCCAGTATTAATATAGAACACTACTGATTCATTATAATAAATATCTTTTATGATGAAAAATGTTATACTGATTTAAAGTATCGGATAGACTGTGAAAGAAATTGCAGGGGAAGACAAAGAAGATAGATTGAAGAAAAAGTTTACTTCATTCATTGATACCCCATAATTAGATACATTCAGCTCTTTAAAAAAAATAACCACTCATTCTGAACTCTTAATCTTAGCCCTTCATTCCTACCCAGTAGCAAGCCCCTTTAATTAGACTAGGACTATATTCTGCAACACAAAACATCTCACTTTCTGTTAAAATTCTCTCCCCTCTTATAGTTTCTCTATGAATGGAATTGAAATTTTAACCTAAAAAAATAATAGTACAGGTCATATGTTGGTGTTTTACTCACTATTCTTGCAAATATTATATTTACATAGAAAATATCAGTATCCAAAATTAAAAGATTATAATACTAATACTTTATGCTCACGTGAGAAGAATAGAAGTGGAAAATATGAAATTTGAAGAGAAATATGTGCATGCATGGTTTAATTTGGAGAGGGGAACAATATAAGTGAATGGAGAAGGGCGCTGAAGCCCTAGATTAATTTTGTTTTCTTTAAAAATGGGAATGAGATAGCAAGAAACAAAAACAAAAGTTATAGAAAGCTAAATTATTTTTCATGCAAACAGTGGAGGAAAATGAGTGGGAAATAAATACGCCATCAAATTAAAGAAAAAAGTTTATTTGATTATGCATGGCGCCAAGGCTTCATTTGGTACAACTTCTTAAGGGCGCATATATTTTAGAGTGCAAATGCAAGAAACAAATAAAAGTTGTTAAGGGCAATAGATGATTTATACATATGCTCGGTCCATATTCTAAAAATAAAATCTTGTTATAACTTGTGGTAATGTAACTCTGGACATTTGCTTGATGAAATACATTTTGATAAATAGTGTGAAGCCCAATTAATAGGACTGGGGAGGTTTCACTCCCTGTGTAACTAAATAGGAATGTCACACTTGATACTCCTTTTCAGAAGCAAGTGACATATATAAATGGGGATATGAGAATTTAGGAGTAATAAAATTATTATTAGTAGAATCATTCAATATCTTAAGTGCACTCACTTGAGAGAGAGATTATGTTGTGATGGTGTCATTTTTTTCAAGTTTGCGAAATTAATAATAATTACAGAAAATATTTTTAGGTATGACATGAATTCTTATTAATATGAAGGATGTCAAATCAGTAAGTACTCATCTTGATGCTCATTTCAAATTATCAACTGAATTATTGTTGGGAAAAGTACGCCTAAAATAATCTCAATCCCAGGAATTACTTTTCCGTCTTTGTGCAATTAAATAGGAAATCAACAAAATCAATTATGAGAACAAAATAACAAATAACCATCCACAAGCAAGACACCAAATTTAACGTGAAAAACCCTTAAAGGAAAAAATCACGGGTCAAACTCCGAATCTCCACTATATCACTAATAATGGGCTTACAATAATCCTCCCAAGTTTTATGCCCTAAAACTTGAGGTTACACAATAAATCAAGAGAATACAAATTTACCTTTAATTAGGTTGAGAAACCTAATTAATTTTACCACCCAAAAACACTCCAAACAATAAAGTCTTCAACCTTTCTATTGAATGGAGATGGTGCCGGATACCCACGAACAATAAACTGTAATTCTCTCTCTTTATTCTTTTGATACTTTTTTGCTACCAAGCTTCTCTTATATATCAAATAAGACTCCCCAATAGCCTTATTTATAGTACTCTTTATAATCAATTCCTATTTTGGATTAGAAATAATTTATGCTCCTAATCAAATTAAGGATCACATCTCCTTATCAAATTAGTTTTCAATAACACTTCTACTAATTAACATAATATTAGTAGGTTCTCTATAATTTGATTCCAACTTGGATTCTAATTCTCATGGGTGAGGACCCATACCCAACAATCTCCCCCTCCAAACCCATGAGAGAAGGGATCACCAACCACAACTCCTTACTCGGAGTTAATTCCAACGAAGTCTTGGCTCAACTCAAGCTTCTTGGAATTTTCAACTATCTTCATAACAGGCTTTGTCTCATCGGCATGGTTCTTCTCGATGGGAGGATCTAACTCAAACTTGACAGATTTTTGCTTGTCAAATTCATTCACAACCGCTTTATACCCTGATTGTGAACTTGTCACTTTCCTTCTTCACTTTTGATACCCATTTAAAGCGAAGAGCTTTCCTCTCGTGGTTCTGATGCAAGGCTTTTCTCCCATCTCGCACGGCTTTGTACCACACCTTTTTCCGCTTAACTCTCCCATCTTCAACACCTCTCACATGCGCTGTCTTCCTTTCATACATGAACTCCAATTTCTGCCAGAGAGCATAGACTTTAGTTTCCGTGGCAACATGATGAAACACACTTTGATCAATCCACGATCTAATTAGACTAATAGTCTTCTTGTTCATCTTGTTCCACTGCGGGTCACTCTTGTTTGTGGGCTTAACTCCATCATTCTCAAGTGGCTCGTACAAATCCTTACAGTAAAGCAAATCCTCCATTCTTGGCTTCCAAATTGCATAATTTGCAGCCTTGAGATTAATCATGCAACCTGCTATCCAATCCTCCATTTAATTCGCATAAGAAAATCACAAAAATAACCAAGCTCTGATACCACTGTTGGGAAAAGTACGCCTAAAATAACCTCAATCCCAGGAATTACTTTTTCGTCTTTGTGCAATTAAATAGGAAATCAACAAAATCAATTATGAGAACAAAATAACAAATAACCATCCACAAGCAAGACACCAAATTTAATATGGAAAACTCTTAAAGGGAAAAACCACGGGTCAAACTCCGAATCTCCACTATATCACTAATAATGGGCTTACAATAATCCTTCCAAGTTTTATGCCCTAAAACTTGAGGTTACACAATAAATCAAGAGAATACAAATTTACCTTTAATTAGGTTGAGAAACCTAATTAACTTCACCACCCAAAAACACTCCAAACAATAAAGTCTTTAACCTTTCTATTGAATGGAGATGGTGTCGGATACCCACGAATAATAAACTGTAATTCTCTCTCTTTATTCTTTTGATACTTTCTTGCTATCAAGCTTCTCTTATATATCAAATAAGACTCCCCCATAGCCTTATTTATAGTACTCTTTCTAATCCATTCCTATTTTGGATTAGAAACAATTTATTCTCCTAATCAAATTAGGGATCACATCTCCTTATCAAATTAGTTTTCAATAACACTTCTACTAATTAACATAATATTAGTAGGTTCTCTATAATTTGATTCCAACTTGGATTCTAATTCTCATGGATGAGGACCCACACCCAACAATTATCTCCTCAGACATATGAGGAGGTTAGATATATGTCAAGTGCTCCCTACTCTAGTGCAATTGGTAGCCTCATATACGCTATGATTTGTACTTATCCAGATATTTTCACATGTCACTATAAGTGTGGTAAGTAGATACTTATCACGTTCAATTAAAATTTATTGGGAAGCCGTGAAACAGGTTTTAAGATACTTGTGAGGTACCTCCGATATTAGTTTAGAGTTTGCAAGGAATGGCAATACCTAAAGCCGGCCCTGGGCTAGGGCAACCAAGGCTATCGCCCGGGGCCCACAGCTGAGGGGGGGTCCAAAAATTTTTATAAGCTTATGTATATATGTGTATAAAAAAAATAAAAAATAAAACAAAAGAAGTTGCTGCCTGTACCTGTTAAAGAAAACGGAAACCAATCAATTCGATCATTCTTTATATATTCAATCTCAAGAAAAAACGTATTGAATAAGGAAGTCTCATATTAATTATAAAATATAATATTAAATAAATCAATAAATATAGGGAATCAAAACAGACTCTTAGCCACAAAAAGAAAGAAAAATCCTTCGACCCTCTTAGTTCATAACGTAACGCAATCAAATTTTTTTTCTGTGATTCTCCTCTTCTCCAACAGAGTTGGAAAATAAATCATCCACTAGCTATATCAGTGTCTTTCTTTGAAGATAATTTTTTTTAAAGATACATATAAAATCTAGATGTATAAATTTTATAAATTGTAATACATATCTTTGTTAACTTTTTCTAATTTATTATTTGATTCAACCGAAAACTTGGATGAGATTCTTGTTCTTTATAATTGGAAGTTTCAAGTGAAATAAATATGCTCAAAATCCAGGTTTTATTGTTCTTTGTTAATTAGTTGATAATTTATTTATTTTTTTGTTTAATTTGTATAAAGGGGCACACTTGAAAAAATTTGTCCCGAGCCTTAGATAACTCAGGATCGGCTCTAACGATACCCTTTTAGGGTATGTTGATTCAGACTGTGCTGGTGATTTTGATAGGAGGAGATCTTTGACTGGTTATATATTTACCTTTGGATGTTGTGTAATTAGGTGGAGAGCTACTTTTTAGCATATGGTTGCTCTCCATACTACAGAGGCAAAGTATATATATGGCTACTACAGAGGCAGTTAAGGAAGTTATTTGGTTGCGAGGCTTGTTTGGAGAGATCAACATGGATCAAGGAGTTACAATTGTTCGTTGTGATAGTCAGAGTGTTATACACTTGACCAAAGATCATGAGAGGACGAAACATATTGATGTCAGGTATCATTTTGTTCGAGATATTGTTGAAACTGATGACATTAAGATCTTGAAAATTAGTACTTCAGACAATCCAACTGACATGTTAACGAAGCCGTTACCACATACTAATTTCGAACATTGCTTAGACCTGGTTAGTATTCGATGTATTTGAATTATGTTTTTAAGAAGAGAAGAAAGTTTATTGTTTGTGCTATATTTGGAGAATTCAAGTCAATGTTGAGATTTGTTAGGTATAACATGAATCTTTATTGGATTAGGATTTAGGTATTACCTAAAATTTATTTTCGTCTGGGAAAGTTATCTTTCATAGATGAATAATACTAGAGCCACAACTTATTTTATAATTTGCTGATGTGACATACTCCACATCAACTTTTAAAAGGGGCCAAATACTACATTAAAATAATTTGTTCATCAATATATTGATGTGGAGTATGTCACATCAATAAATTATAAAATAGTTATAGAATAAGTTGTATCTCTAGCATTACTCGTCCTAGATTTGGTTATGAAATTTTCATATGACCTATAAATATATGGGTGTTGGGTTTTTGAAAAAAAATCATTCAGAAGTATTTTAAAAATTCTCATAATCCTTTTTTATTTTGTATTCTTCAAATATTTATTTAGTGAATTTCTTTTGATTTTTTCGTTATTTTTTTTTTATTAAGTTTTCACGTAAAATCTGGTGTTAATATCTTTATCTTTTTATATTGATTTATTGTGGTTGTCATAAGATATATATATATATATATATTAACCTTGTCAGATGGTGCGCTCAATGCTTTTCAGTCTGCACAGAAAGGGACTCTTAATATATTCTCCTAGTAGTAGAGCACGGCAACGCTTGCACGCAGCATCCACGCCTCCCATTTTGTCCCAGTATCATTCCCAGACAATCGTTTATGTTTATCTGATAATTGACAACAACTTGCTTTTTTATTTTTTATTTTTTATTTTTTATTTTTCTAAAACAACATATACTATTGCATTTGGCCTAGAAAGAATATGGGATCGAGAAGAGGGTAGGAGGGGAATTTGAGATGATTAAAAAAAAGCTTACATATTCAATGAATTAAGCTTCTTGTAGATTATGAACAACTTCACTCTTAAATGAACGTGAATTGCCTAATTATAATTCTCTCTCTATCTAAACACTTCATAGTCTAATTCTTTGGTATCTTAGTACCCAAAAAAGAAAATCTTTAACATGGTTTTTCAATAATATCTTTGTTTCAAATTATAAGATTATTATTGATTTTTGAAAAACGTTTTTAAATTTAACATTGAAATGACTCAATAAAAATTATGACACAATAAATTTTTACAATAAATATTAATTTTTAGATAATTTATAATATTCATCATTTTACTGACCACGTTAATTTTGAGTTTGAAATATTTTAAATTAATTTTAAAAAATTAATAATAAGATATTTCCTCCGAACACTATCCTTATTATGTATGTACATATATATATATATTGGCGGATCTAGAAGTATAAACTCGTAAAATTGTCTTACTTGATTCTGAGAAGAGATATGTTATGTAAATAACTTCACTTCAAGAATATGTAATTCATAATTAACGATTAAATTTAAAATTTAGTGACACTCCTAAAATAAAAATTGAAATATTTTAAAATTAAAAATTGACGTTAATCAATAATTTTTTAGAATTACAAATTTTATAATTAGTGGTATATTTTATAATAATTTTGATCACTTTGACTAAAATCATTAACTATTTTAAATTTAAAACTTTACAATTAACTTCAAAAAAAAATATAGTGTGGCAACAGAGCTTTTCATGTAGCTTTCTCAAATTATAATTCCATAGTCCTATAGTATATAAATTATAAGGAAAAAATCGGTGACAGTAAGGTAGTCACAAGACCTCGTATAAGGTGAGGTGAGAATGTTACGGTTTGAAACTCAAATTGCATATGAAATTATTTAGGTGTGGTTTGTTAAATTATAAAATTATACATTAAATTATTTGTGATTAGTGCGGTTCGATTTCATTTGGTGCGGTTTTCGTTTCAAAATCAATTGAAATAACAAAATTTTATGCAATTTAAATTAAAAATTTAACATCACACAATATTAAATACTACTTTGATAACACACACAACCTTAATTATAATATTTTGTCTAAATAAAAGCTAAATAAAACCAAATTCAAACCGTAAATTTGATTTTATATAATGTAGACTGTGACTAATTAATGTTGAATATAAAATAATTTAATTCTTTAATGAGTCTATTGCTTATTATCGTATTTCACGTATTTATTTAATAGCGATAATTTTTTTAAAGATATATAACACTATTTATATAAATAAAAATAAATAGTACATAAGTTTAACCTTTTAAATTTAGGATAATAATATTAAAAAAATAAAAAATATACAAATATACGAGCTGTTATGTATCTATATAAATATAGTGATGGATAACAGTAAATAAAATTTGTTGGTGGACTTATTCTTGTAAATTATTATTTTTATTATAATGATGATTATGGTTAGTTCAATCATATTCCATTAAAAAATTTAAATTGTGACGCACCCAAAATAGATTCAATACTCAACCCATTTTGAGTCGTAAAATACATGGTACAGAATTCAAATACAATCTTTTATATCAAACGGTCGTGCAAAATACAACCACACAACTGTGAGTGTCAATACAGACATGTAGAAAATATAAAAATTCAAACTAAGTCCTCATTACATTTATTATTACACTATTTTAAAAAATATAGTGAGGACTTCTACAGCTCTAACTCGGACCATCGCTCCATTCCCCGACTAATACCCGCGATATTCTCATTTTCTGAAGAGAACAATAGAAGAAAATGGTGAGCTCAACTAGCCTAGTAAAGAATATTATGACTAAGATAATGAAAAATAAATTATCGTTAGTCTTTAACAAATCAGATAAAATATTATGAACAACCAGTTTTAGATCAACAACTGCAGCGAAAATAACAATTCATTAGAAGAGTTAAGTAGAGAATAATGCCTACTATTTTTTATAATTTAAAAGTCCATCATCAATATTTTATCCCTGTAACATCAATTAATATATATCTCGAATCAAATATTCATCTTTACACTACGGGCCAAAGATATTTATCAGGTAATCATCTTTGCACTATAGGCCAATGATATTCATTTGTATCATCATTTAAGACTGAGGATGATGGAAAATATTAAACAAAACGAATCTAGTGAGATAAAGGACAAAGATTAGGGATTCGTAATTTAGTTTATCCAAGTTCAAGAATACTCCGTAATAATCAATTGTGGAGCAAAATTCAAGAATGAAGTTCAAAACTTGGATCCAATCAAAAATAAAAAAAAATTAATATTTTTTTTTACCGTGAATAGTAACTTATCATGAAAAGATGAAAATTTCATAAAAAATTCAGACCAATATTTCAGTGAAATAATATTTCGTACGAGTATGAATGAATATACGAAACTGAAATTAAATTTTCACCCGTCCTGCGGTAATCCGCGTATACAGATCATTTCCACAATTTAATAAAAATAAATACGAAGGGTTAATCACCATGCATGCGGTAGTCCGCGTTAACAGGTTATTCCCACAGATTAATAAGGAATAGAATGAATACGAAAGGATTTCACCAGGCATGCGGTAGTTCGCGTAGACAGGTTATTCCAACAAAATAATAAAGAATGAAATAACACAAAGATTTTACTATGCATGCGATAATCCGCGTAGACTGGTTATTCCAACAGATCAATAAAGAATGAATACGAAGGGTTATTCACCATACATGCGGTAGTCCGCGTAGACAGGTTACTCCCACAGATCAATAAAGAATGAAGTAATAACCCTTACGAGTATTAAAAGAAAATTTCATTCTTTATGAATACAAAAAAAATAATACCCCTTACCTCAGTAGAAGATTGGATACTGAAATAGTGTAATAGCAGAATACTCTTCTTCTTTCTCTCTATATAATTTTTTTCACTATTATAACTTTGCTCTTCAAGAATGGTGAGAAATGAATGAAATTAGCTTGCTATTTATAGGCTAGAAAAAATTGATTAATTACACTTTAGTACCTCCATCTTTGCCTCAATTTTTAATTTAGTCCCTCAAATTTATAAATCTTGCACCTCCATCCCTGCAACCACCCACCAACTATTTATTATCCACCAATAAGTAGGTCCCACATATTAACCACCCATTAATTGTACATTTATCCGATTAATTATCCGTTTGATCAATTTAACATACAAAAATCAACTATTATCGAAATAAATATCGATTTTCACTAACATTAATATTCTCAACACAATGAAAAGTTTTTTATCAACCATTCATCATTAATATTATATTTCACAATATTGACAACTAGATCGTTCCCAGGAAAGAGGGGGCTTTTCGATAAAGATTTCTCTTTACTAGCGCGCAATTAAATAACCTAACCCCTTTCGTTCGACAAAACATTTCTAGACATTGTCAATAATGCTAATAATAATAATATTAGTAACTGTGCTGTGTCAATTATTGATTTAATATTTTAAAGTATTATTCAGATGATACTGTGACAATAATTGAATCAATAATATGAGATACTATGCAGCAACTACTGTAGCAATTATTGAATACTGAGTGACTTCTTATGTAAGAACCAAATAATTTAAAATACTGTGCAATACCGTATACTACTATGCAACAACACGTATTACAGTATTTTTATCACCTGAAATTTTAACAGTTTAACGGTAAAAAATTTGTCGTGAAAATGTTATTTCTGTCGTTTTCTATATCCAACAATTATTCGTTGTGGGATCCATCAATGACTGCGCCGTCGTACGAATATTCTCCGACAAAAGAATATTCCCCGATACAACGAATATTTTATGACCACTTGCTTACTTTGTAAAATTTACACATTCCACCCATAACTTATCACATTTATCAAATTAACACCTTATTATTTCAAAATATTATATAGAGAAAATTAAATCTTTATTGATAAAAGTTGGAGTATTACATAAATTACTATGGACAACTTGGCTACTTTTATCTTGTTGGCTTATGGTGCGATTTTGGTTTTATGCATGCGATTTTGGCCAGTAATTTTTCAGCCCTCTTAAAATCGTCACATACTTCGAAATTGTTCATGTGGTTTGTGCAATTTTTTGTGCGATTTCGAAAGCAATTTGGTTCCTTGTTTAGGCATACCTAAACCTAACAAACGGGCAGGTTGGGCCGGACCGTTTTTGGGCCGGACCAAAACAACCCGACTTTTTATGGGTTGAAAAATTATGGCTCGCAAGCTTTTGCCTTTTTTTTTTTTTTTTTGCAAAATTTATTTTACACAATCTTTTTATGTCATAATTTTGCAAAATTCAAGTTCCCTTAGCTTCATGAGTTAAGGATGTTTGTTAATGCTACAATCAAAACAAATCGAACTCTTTTTTTGGAACAAAAAAAAGGCAAATGGACTATTTTTTAGGAGCGGTGAGAGTAGGATTTAACACTTGTATGATTAACGTTTGGACGACTATTATACCTTACCAATAATAACATAATTGTTCAGTAGCACTGTTATCACTTATTCATAGATTAGTTTTATTATAATATTAAATATATTCGATATTAATTCCATATTTTTATAGCACTGTTATAATATAATATAATGAAACTAATATATTATAACTAATATATTATTATAATAAAATTAATAAATTATAGCACTGTTATAATATGTTATATTACTGTTGTAATATATTAGCTTCATTGTAGTATTAAATATATATATATATATATATATATATATATATAAACGATTCTTATAAATTACAAAAAGTTTACTTCTGATAATCCATATGAAATCTTAATTAATAAAATGCATATTTTATCAGATCTGCTATGAATCTTAATTATAATAAATGTAAAATGTCATACGCCCATACACAGTAATATTTATATATTTACGTTTTATTATTTTATAAATATAAAATGTATGTTTAATAAATGTAAAATATATTATAAAATACAACGCACCAAATGTATGCTTACATGAATATTTGTTTCTTAATTAATGAAAACATATATTTTTTGCGTTTATAAAATGTATTATAAGTTGATTAAAAATATATGCTTACAAAATAATAGTGATATAAGAGGTTGAGGTTAATTTGATCTAAAAAAATTTAGTCTAAAACAAGTAGTTGTTGTAGCTCAGTTGGTTTAACTCTTATTTAATAAGTTGGAGGTATTGTGTTCAACCCTCACAAGCATCATTGTTTTAAAAAAAAAACTCACGAACAGGCCACAGGCCGGGACGTCGCGGGCCTGGCCAAAATGGTCCAACTTTACATGGGCTGAAATAATAAAGCCCATAGCCCGCTTTTTTCCGGGCTAGCCGGGCCGGTCCGTGGGCCCGGGCTTCTTTTGCCAGGTCTAGCCATACCCTTGGGTCCGCCATCGCACCCCAACCCACCACACGCGCGCGCACACACACACACACACATATATATTTCTAAGGAGAATATGATTATACACCGCTGTGTATATTTTATTTGTGCACTGTTTGCCAAAACTACGTCGTTTTGACATGTTTGTTTTTTTTAAAAATATTTTCTCTCCTCCTAAATCAAAAAATCAAACACAAATCTGTCAAAATGAATTAATTTTGACAAACTGTGCACAAATAAAATATACACGACTGTGTATGGCCATTATTCTCTATTTCTAAAATCAGTCTTTTGTGTACATATAATATTCAGATTATTTCACTAAAAATTCATAACATTTGCAATAGAAAATGATGTTAATAGAAATAGAGAATTGTAATTTTTATAATAAAATTTTGATATTTTCACAATATCTTATTTATATGAATGTGAGTCCTATTTTATATTTATACGAGAGGAGTGTTGTGAAATTATCAAATTTTCTTGTAAAAATATTAATTTTCTATAAATATTATATATATTTTAAATTTTGAATTAGAAGCAATTGTACAAAAATAATATTAAAAAATCAAATATTTTATTTTTTAAAAAAAATGAAGAAACATAGCGAGAAGGGCTTGTGGAATATCTTTTGGGGGATGCTAGGTGGGGGGGATATAATAGGTTGTTTTCAATATTGAATTTTATTATTAAGAAGAAAATGTATAAGTTTGTCAATCAATGAGTAATACATAAACATAATATATGGTATATTCGATAATATTTTATGTTTGTAACGTTTAAAAATTTTAAAAATTAGGTATTAATAAATAAAAAAATTACTCCCTCCATCTTAAAAAAATAGCTTAAAATATATAAAGTAAAAAATAAATATATAATTTAATGGGGTCTACTAATATAAATTAACAAAACGGTCATTCTTTTATGTAATCTTGTAAGCTCTATAACTCTATTCCCTCCGCTCTATTCTTCTGAATTTATGTGGAAAATACACACTTAAGATGAGAATTCTAAACTAAGGACGCAGCTGATGGAGAAACAAACACATGCACAGCATGCCATGTCGACATAGTTAATAGGATAGGATAGGATAGGATAGGATAGGATTGGAGGATATGACCAAAAGTGTAATGCTATTATCACATAATAAGCTCACATATTGCATGTGTGACATTCATTAATTTGTTATTTAGTTAAGTGGATCATGTCAACAACAAATCAGGAATTGTCATCCAATTTTATGTGAGTTTTATGTGAACTTTAGTATGTGATAGTAGCATTATTTTAACCAAAATAAAACAATCGATACTTTCTTCACTAGTCCGACTATTACTGACGAGCAACAGCCAAGTTTGTTTTTACATAAACTCTATATGAATATAAAAATTGGACAGAAAAATTAGACGGAATGTATTTAAATTTCACTATTTATATTTCAAAAAATCTACGTGGACATGAATGTATTTGAATTTCACCCATTTATATTTTGACCCCCAATGAGGGGTAAAAATTTAAATAGGTGAAATTCAAATACACTCATGTCCAATTTTTTATGTCTGTGTAGAAGAGTTCTTTGTATTTTTATTCTCAATGGAGATTAAAATATAAATAGGTAAAATTTAAATACATTCGAATCTAATTTTCGTGTACGATTTATAAAAGAGCTCTTATTTTTGGAGCAAGATTCTCTCTATTTCAAATGAACGGAGACTCTCTATTTCATAATTCATATTTAAAATAAATTAAAATGTATCATCATGCTAACAATATTCTACTACGTCATGTCATCCTACTACGTTAACTTTTGGATCTCGGTCATATCACTCCATTCACCCAAATCTAAATCATATCGTCAACTTCACTACTCAATGTGATTGGCTGAATATTCTGTGTGTTATACACGCGCGCGCAATCAACGACGGGTAGGAGGAGTAGGAAGCGGTTGGCATTAAAAATTGTTCGTCGTGGAATGGCATCACAAGAGCTCGTGCAACCACGGGCTATGCACGAAAAAGACACGCGCTGACTTGTTGTGTCCATGTAATACTCGGTTTTGGCTGAATTAGAGACGATGTTTCTCACAACTTTCCTCTTGGGTCAGTCACATAATACGTTTGATTTGATGCAAATAACATCACTGGTGGTAATAATTGAATTAATTCAATGTATATTTAGACTCGGGTAAGCTTCATTTTAACAGCTTTTGATCTTTACAATAACATGGAGCCATGTCATTTTTAATATACTAAACTATTGTGAAATTATGTTCTCATATTAGGGTGTTTAATCTTATATAAGTTAATAAACCTTAGTTTTATAAAACGATTTCATCATAATCTTTTAATAAAATTTAATCGTATGGATGAAAAGATTATACTAAAATATAAAATATTGTAAATTTTTATTTAATTTGAAACTGTGTAACGTTATTTGGTAACTAAAAAGTATAAAAAATATTTAAATTTAAAAGTATCTCAAATTGATTTTTTTTAAAATCAATAACGATATTAAAATTTAGAATGGAAGGAGTACAATATTTATAGAGGCTCTATAAATTTAAAATTTTTATTAAGAGACAATTTTTAATGATTCAAATTTTTATCTTTCTCTTACCTATTAAGGGACAAGAATAGACATATAAAATTTTACCAAATAACTTTATTCTCTTACCGAATCAAATAAGAAACTGTTAAGCTGAGTACAGATTTAAATGAATAATTAAAGGTTGATTTTCCAAAATATTCCTCCAAGCTACTCCTACACCTTAGTCCTTAGATATCACGGTGTGACACGTATGTTCTTTATTATATTTATAAAATTATTTAATTTACAGACTTACATGAATGCACCAATTAGGTCTTTTAATTGACTACCGACCAAGACCAGCAACATGCTTCTTATGTTTCATTACAAATATAATAAATGACAATTAATAAGTTCATGCATTAATATAAATTAATGCAAATTTTTTAAGAACTATTAATACAATTTTTAAGAAATTTTTAAGAACTACTCCCTCTATCTTATTATAATTGACGTTTTGTAGTTTTGCATTATTATTAAGAAAGTTACAACTTCTATAATTACTCCACTAAAATTATTATGCATTATCAAAAACCCTTGTATAGATAAATGAAAAAATAGTCTTGAAAAATGAGAAAATTAAGGAGAATATTAAATGTTATTGTTAGATGACAGAGAAAATATAAAAATTATAAGAGAGAAAAAGAGAGTATACGATTAAGATATTCAAAGATGGAGAAAAAATAACCTTAAAAAATGAGAGAATTAAGGAGAGTACTACCTCCGTCCCACAATAAGTGCTTTTTTAGGCTTAACATTTTTTTTCAAAATAAGTGATGTGTTAGAATTTCAATACAATTTTTATAATATTTTTTCATATGTGCCCTTATGCAACCAATGGTATTTATTGCGTATTTATTGGGAAGTTGAAAGGTTAAAGAAAGAGAAAGAGGGACTAAAATGCAATAAAAAAAGTCTCAAACAAAACAAACAAAGTATATTAAGGGTATTTTTGTCATTTTAGCTTGTGTATTGGTATGTGTGATTTAAGCTAAAAAAGCACTTATTATAGGACGAAGATAGTATTAAATATCTAGGGGTAATTTAGGAAGTAATGTAATCTATTCTCCTAAAAATCTACAAACCTCAAATAAAAAGAAACAAAATTTACTCGCTAAAATGTCAATTATATTGGAATGGAGGGAGTACCATTTAGATTTTACATATCTTCGTTGTTATTTATTACATGAATCTTATCATTGTCCTTAATTATTTGTGTATAATTTATGTCACAATAAGATGTATAAAAAATCCAAATGGTAGGTAATAATATTTATTTTGTCTTTTTTAATATTATTTGTGTAAAAAATTTTGTGTATAATTTGTGCACGTAATTACTGTAGCCTTAAAGTCAATTTGTGATATGAATGATTTTATGTGCAAAAAATTATGCTCAAATAATAGAATTCATGTAATGTATTTTAATAAAAATGTGTCAAATTTTATATAGTAGGTCTCACTTTTGTTTTTTTTTTGGGTACCGTTTTGTAAGTAATTTTTTGTGAATAGTTTGTAAAAAATACAACTACATTTTGTGTATTATTCAAATAAAAAAGTAGCTTGAATGTATGTAATTTTTATTTAATATTATAAAATATCTAAAAAATAATGATAATCATAACTATTATTTTTTTCAAACTTAAATTAAATTCACATCAATTTTAAATTTAAATTTTTTATAATTTGACTTAAAGATGCCAAAATGAAACAACTTTTGGGAATGGTGAGAGTACTTTTGCATAAAGTATTATTCAAAGTAGTTAATCAAAGTTAAATGGTGAATATATAGAGACTTTTTATAACGAGGATTAAGAAAAGTTATATGTTTTGACTTGTAAATTGTAGTTGAATTACTGTCAAGTTTGGCAAAAAAATAATAAAGATAATAAAAGGTTTCGTTTTCTAAGGGGGAAAAAGTAAAGAATATCACTATTTCATGACCTAAATGAAATTATATATCATAAATAAGTACCAACACCAAATATTTTTACAAGAAAATTTATTAATTTTAAAAGACTATTTATATAAATAATAAATATGACTCACATTCATGTAAATAATATCAATTCTTTCTCATGAAAATAGTAATTTTCAATATGTCAAAGTAAATTAAAATTAAAACTTCATTTTCAATCTAAATTTTCAACTAAACCCCTCAAATGGAAAACAACAATTTTACACAAAAAATCTCACATAATGCTAACATACACATATGCATACTATGGACTCGCCTGACTTGTAAAGTTCGCAATATATATAAATGTATAAATGTGTATGTTAGTATTATATGAGATTATTTATGTGATACTAACATTATTCGATGGAAAAAAGCCAACACTGAAAAAGTGCAAAGAAAATCAGGGAAAAAGTTAGCTATATATTACCTTCCGTCTCACAATAAGTGATTTTTTAGGCATTAATATTTTTTTTCAAAATAAGTGATGTGTTAGAATTTCAATACAATTTTTATAATATTTTATCATATGTGCTCTTATGCAACCAATGATATTTATTGCGTATTTATTGAGAAGTTAAAAGGTTGAAGAGAGAGAAAGAGAGACCAAAAGATAATAAAAAATTTTTTAAATAAAATAAAAAAAGTATATTAAGAATATTTTTGTTATTTTAATTTGTGTATTGATATGTATAATTTAAGTTAAAAAAATATTTATTACTGAGATGGAGGTAGTATGATATACCAGAACGGGCAGTTATCATCTCTCTCTCTCTTAAAAGATAAAGTAAAAGCAAAAGAAAGCACCATTTTTCATCACGCTAAGTGCTAACCAAACCCCACAGAGGAAGAGAGATAATTGCCACCCCACTGCCCCTCTTCAGTACTCGATCTTTTCTATTCCTCTCTCTATTTGTCTTTCTGTTTTGCGTGCAAATTGTGAATTGATAAGATAGATGGCTCAGCATGAACAACAACAAAGGTTGCTAACTAATTCCGTCGATGTACAAGAAGAAACAGCGTACGACCCCACCGAGAAGGTGCACATCATCGGAGTCGACGAAGACGTGGACGACTACAGAACGCCGCCGTTTTCATGGCGGAAGCTGTGGCTCTTTACTGGACCCGGGTTCCTCATGAGCATAGCTTTCCTGGATCCGGGCAACTTGGAGGGCGATCTTCAGGCGGGTGCGATCGCGGGTTACTCTCTGCTGTGGCTGCTCTTTTGGGCCACCGTTATGGGCCTTCTCGTCCAGCTGCTCTCGGCTCGGCTTGGCGTTGCAACTGGGCGCCACTTAGCCGAGCTGTGCAGGGAAGAGTACCCGACTTGGGCGGGACTGCTGTTGTGGTTCATGGCTGAACTGGCACTAATTGGGTCTGATATACAGGAAGTAATTGGGAGTGCTATTGCTATCAAGATTCTCAGTAATGGCGTTTTGCCTCTTTGGGCTGGTGTTGTAATTACTGCCTCTGATTGGTAATTTTTTTTAACCCATTTATTTTCTTTTGTTTCTTTAACAGCACGTTGCTTTTAAATTTGGTGTAATTGTTGTCGGGGTGTTTGAAAGTTTTGATTTTGAAGTTCACTGGTGTCTCAATTTGAGTTTTTACTTATTTATTTTAAATATTCATTTTATTGAATAGGAAATGACTTGATTTTTTTGGCTGGAATTATAGAATTTGTTTGGGTTGTTTTACTGGGATTAATTCCTTGTAGGTTTTCAATGTTTTTTAAATTTTAACTATTTCACGAGACCTGTTACTCAGGTGCTGCTCCAAATTGTGCTCTTTCACCTTTTCAATTGAATGTTTGGGTTTTCTGTTAAATTAGAGGAAGTATTCAGAATTAATCGAGTCATATATTATAGATTTTGTGATTGCATTCTCTTCTAAGATGCAACTTCTGTCATGTATATTACTTGGAATCTTGGAACTGAACCATAATGGGGAAAACAGCTTTGATTTGGAGGGAGTAGAACTGTAGAAGGGGCAAAAAAATTGGAAGAGAAAGATCTTTTGATTCATCATAAGCAAGATTCTGTTGGTGAGTGATAAATGGGGAATGTGTCAAAAATAATAATCCCCACCGTGCAATTGTACACCTACACGTGTCATTGACATTGTTTTCCGACAGAAAGGGTTTATGCTTGCTAGTCGCCAAGGCTGACAAGATCAAGTTGGTATAAACTAACCCTCCAGGAAGAATTGAAAAGAAATAGAGATTTGAGTCTTATTTCTCTTTCAATGTTTTGTTCTGGTTTGTCGGTTTCTCCTTTTCTCCATCAATCGGATGTTTTAAATAATTAAATAAACTGTCTTCTAATTTTATTTTTTCTGATGTTGGTGCTTCTTGTTCAGAATTTACGTAATCCACAAGATTCAAAATAACTTTTGATTTTCACTAATTTTTAGGAAATAAACAAAGTACTAGTGAAGATTGAGTTTATAATTGAATTTGACTAGTATGTTTCCTCCATTATCTTGTTACAGCTTCATCTTTCTTTTTCTTGAAAACTATGGTGTGAGGAAATTAGAAGCACTTTTTGCAGTCCTTATTGCAACCATGGCAGTCTCATTTGCATGGATGTTTGGGGATACAAAACCCAATGGCTCAGAACTTATTCTTGGTAAAGAAGTACTTTTGATGCATTGGTTTCTTATTCTCATTAATGTTTGGCCCCTTTATTTTCACTACTTATGAACTACTAGCTTATTTTGAGTATAATGCATTTCCACATTTGTGGCTATTGTAGGTGTTCTGATTCCAAGACTTAGCTCGAAAACAGTACAGCAGGCCGTGGGTGTTGTGGGTTGCATCATTATGCCTCACAATGTATTTCTACATTCTGCTCTTGTACAATCAAGAGAGGTTGACCACCGGAAGATAGGACGAGTCCGTAGAAGCTCTCAACTACTTTTCAATAGAGTCCGCAATTGCCCTTACCATTTCCTTCATAATCAACCTATTTGTTACAACTGTGTTTGCTAAGGCATTTTATGGTACTGAAATAGCCAATAGTATTGGCCTTGGCAACGCAGGTCAATATCTTCAACAAAAATATGGTGGTGGATTGTTCCCAATTCTATACATATGGGGTATTGGATTATTAGCAGCAGGCCAAAGTAGTACTATCACTGGAACTTACGCCGGACAGTTTATCATGGGAGGTTTTCTCAACTTGCGCTTGAAAAAATGGATGAGGGCATTGATTACGAGGAGCTTTGCTATCATCCCAACTTTGATTGTTGCTCTTATTTTTGATACATCTGAGGACACATTAGATGTTCTTAATGAATGGCTTAACGTGCTTCAGTCGGTTCAGATCCCTTTCGCACTTATTCCCCTTCTGTGTTTGGTGTCCAAGGAGGAGCTTATGGGTGTTTTCAAAATTGGCCCTGTTCTCAAGGTATGTTCTCGTTTTCCTTTATAAAACTCCATTGTCAGTTCTGTAGGTAATTAACTTTTGTACAGAAACTTATTACTTGTTAGCGAGGCCAAAAAAGTATGGTAAGTCGTCAACTTAAATAAAACTTAATTCGTACCTTTGGACTTGGAGGGTATGATATGACTTACTATATATCTGTTTCCTTCATTTTCTAGTCCCATTTAAATTGATGTTTCTTTATTTTTTGTGAATTTATGAACTTGGTGACAATATCCTGGACATTATCTACCAATCTCTCTAGTGATATCGTATGTTTCTTATGAAAGATATCTCAGTCCTTTTCTTGGTAATATGTGGACTAAATTCCAATTGACATTCGTAATGGCGTTGATGACGAGGAAACGGTATACTTGTGCGTGTTTTAGTCTGCTGCTGTTTCCTTAACTGATAGTACAAGAAAGTGACAACTATAAGAACGCATTTGTTAGTGATGTCGAATTTGAGTTTGGCATGGCATAATGCTAGAGGCTTCTACCAAATTTGGGATTCGAAAGGAAGTTTTGATATGTTTTTACATAATATATCACTAACGACGTGGTCAATGATGTGGTAGTGCCACATCATTAGGGATCCCAAATTAGGTGCAATATTGGGATCCCCATCATTATTCTTTGTCATAACCGTGGGAGTATACATACAAGTGATTTGATTAATCTAATTTGTCTAGTTAATATTTTACTTCTTTTATATGGTTGTTACATTTCATCATCCATGTTTGGCACTTCATTTATGCTGTTTCGCTGTTATTATTTTGAAAAGATGGTAACCTTGGTTCAATTTTCTTTTCTTCTTTAGTTGCATTTGTTACGTATATAACGTTGATTGATATTCTTGTTGCTATCTTCTCATGTAACTATATTGGGTAGACTATATATCTTATTGTTTACTTTTGAGTTACTTTTTGAAATAAATGACTGATATAAAGTCACGTTCTCCATATCCTTGTATTATTTTTGTAGGCGGTTTCATGGCTTGTGGCTGCCCTAGTAATAGTGATCAATGGGTATCTTTTAGTGGACTTTTTCTCTTCTGAAATAAGCGGAGTGGTACTTACTTCTATCATCTCTGTTTTCACTGCCGGATATGTTGGGTTTATAGTATACCTTATTGCACGAGGCATTACCTTTTCCATAACGGGCTTATACAAATCAGGAGAATAGTCATGAATATAGGGATTTGGTCAATCATTCCTCCAATGACCAAGCCCCAAATTAACCGTACTGGAATCATGCAGTATCCAACTTTATGCAGCCAAACTGATTTTGCACAACAGATTTCTGTTCAACAAATCACAAACTTTAACTTCTAGTCACTCTTCTGAGGGATCAGTTATGACTTGTGAAGCAGTGGCTTGTCATCCATGAGAATTGTATCTATCAGTAAATTTCACAATTGTAGCTCTGTTAAGTATTATGTTGTCAAGTTGGTCGGGAGCCAACCTTTTGTAGGAAGTTTGTAGTGGAACAAGTAATTTTATATTTGTATCACATCCTTAACATGCTGAAGTCCTCGCTGCCCCTTCTCTCTCTCTCTCTCTCTCTCTCTCTCTCTATATATATATATATATATATATATATATATATATGTAGCAATCCACATGTCCTTTTTTCCCCTTCTTTGTTTGGTTCTATACTTCTGTGAGCTTCTCTTACATTTAGCATGTATACTGGAATAGAAGTGTTTGGATTTGGGGCTGATTGGGATAAAGAGGAAAACCATATAAATGTAGTTATCTGGATTCTTTAATAGTTGTGGCATGTGAATTTGATGCCTGCAACATGAATGGACAATTTGAGTATAAATGGCAGCTGAAGATTTTCTGAACAATGAGCAGTTCTTTTGGAGCTTGATTTCCTTACAGGAAAGATGTATCTTCCTGAAGTAAAATATTCTTTGATGGACATACCAGGAATAGTTCTACTCTATTTTGCATGCTATGTAGCAAGTTCCTACTCTGCTCTTGGTTTTGGCGAGTAATCTTTGACAGTGAGAATTGAATGCTAGACTAGGTCATTGGGGCCTCAACCTTGCTCACTCTAGCAGTTGGTAAACTTAGTTGTTGCAAAATGCAAAACTCCAATTCTATTTTTGAATAACTTGGTAATATGTTTTTTTTCGTATATTAATATCTTCTTTGTTTGATTTTAACCTAAATAAATATGCTTAAGGCTTGCTCTGGATACTTATTGTTTTTTAGGTAATTAATATTGCATGTTTATAACTTGTTTCTTTTTGTTGGGGGGTGGGTGGGGGGTGTATTTTTCACTATAATTATGGCCATAAATTTATTACATGCATTCACAAAAATAACCTCATTTTAACTTTTCAAAGCCTTTTGAGAGGGAGGGGAGGGGGAGGGGGAGGGGAGGGGGACTGGGGGGTGTATTTTTCACTATAGTTATGGCCATAAATTTATTACATGCATTTACAAAAATAACCTCATTTTAACTTTTCATAGCCTTTTGAGGTTAGCGCATTGAATTTTAGGGGAGTGGTTAACTTAAGATAGTTCACTTCATTCTCAATATAGTACTAACACGCAGATGGAGAGATCACTCTTCCGTCTGTGTGTCAATGAAGTTCACTTCATGCTAACCGGATCCGAATTTTAGTTAATATCAAAAGATAGTTAATATAATTATAATTGTAAAAAAAATACTTTGTATGTCTTTAATTCCACAATAAAGTTTGACTTACCATTTTTTTGAACAAATATTTCAATCTATAATTGAAATGAAACAATGTTATGAAGATTAATATCATGATTTGATCGTCAAGTTATTACTATTAAACTAAATATTCAATAACTTAATAGCAAACATAAAATAAAAATACTCTTTTATAATTTCTAAAATATACAAATAATACTCTTTTTTGTAGAATGTTGGAAACTTTATTATTTGCAAAATTTAAATGAAATATATTAATTTTAAATTTTAATATTTTATGATTTAATTTAAAAATTCACTTGTTATACTAATTTTTGATTATGGAGGAAGACTAATATTAAAACAAAACAAAAAATAGATTCACACGAAAGTTTGATGATTATGTCACACATTTTACTTTTTTTCTTATACTCTTTTGTCTCTACAACTTTAAATCTATTTAACAAAATACAAATGATTTTGAATTTTCTACTTACTCAATAAATTATGTAAGCCGTCTAAAGTTTCGGATAAATTTCATCGTCGATGCAGTGACGGAGACACGGAACACAGCTAGTATATTAATATAATATCATTTTAATATTAATTATCTACTCTAAATTTTATAAAATTTTTGGTTTATCCCGCTTAATTTACACAACCTCAACTGCTAGTATATGTATATCATAGAGTTCGATTTCGTGGCAGCTCATACAATTTCCGCTTCTATGATACTCTAACAAATACATTCAGGGCTGAATTTATCCTCTTCATCCATCCCCTGCCACTGTGTATTTCAACATTCGTGGTTATTGAGGTATACCATTTCCCCTACTATTTATACTCACATATATGTGTACATATATATATATATATATATACACTTTAATTTCCTTGATTTATTTATTATACGTTTTTGTTGTAGTTGATTACCGTCCTTTCAGGAAAGAAAAATTAGGGCTTTTAAGTGGTGTAATTGTGCACAGTCTGGTTTTGGGCTTGGTGTTACAGATTATATGACGACCGTAATTTTTACTTAGACATGTAATTGCTAGAGTTCATGGGGCTTCTAATCATTTTGAGGGGTACAAACAAATATTACGGAGTGTGTTTTTTGGGACCATTTTCCATGACTAGCTAGATCTCCTGGGCTGACTTGGTTTGTTGCCCAACCTAGCTTTTCTTCTTGGAAGCCAGCTCGATCAGTCCGGAGGAGTATCATGGCGAAATGGGAATTCGTATAGGATTGCTTTGTTCAATATAATGACAATTAATGATAGTAACTTAGAATTTATTGCAAATTATTTAGATATATGATTTGGGACATATGACATGCATGGTGCATGTTCCGGTGCCTTGTGTTTTGACTGAACCTATGATTTCCTTGTCATGTCATACCGCTTCGCTAGAGTATGCCTTGAATTTCACAATAAATCTTGACTTGACATTTTGAACATATCTGGTCTAATAACTTCTTACTTTATTTAAAACTAATGCTACTCCAAGCAGTATGAAAATTGTAATATCCCGAAGATTTAGACGTTAATTTTGAGGATGAAATTCTTATAAGTAGAGGGTGAATGTAATATTCCGGATATTTATAAGGCTTGTAATTATGATCTTAAAAGAAAAGACTAAATAAAGGTTAATTTGAAAACCTAGTTGTTATGCATAGAATACCTAAGAAACGATTACTCGGTATGCATTGAAGACCTAATACGACCCGACTATGCGATCGTATATGATTTAAAGGTTGAGCTTATCACCTAGGTTGTGTTATGTGATGGAATATATGTGTTGTTGTTTCGTATAAGAAAATAATTTTTTTTCAAGAAATAAACGCAAAAACACTATTCACGCAGAAAACGCTGTTTTGTTTTTTTGACTTTCCGTATTACGTCATAGCGTTTATATAGGGTTAAAGGCGTATTCCCTATTTAAATCTACGAAAGGTCAAAATCGACATTTTGACTAATCGGATGAGTTAGGAAACCTAACTAGAAAGCAAACTAAGTTTGGAGTAACCAAGCTAGGGTTGAGCCAAGGGTTAGGCCAAAACTTGGTTTTGATTAGAGAAAATGAGGGCCTTTTGGCCATTTGGGAAGTATGAAATACTTACATATTGTGTATGCAAGTATTCTTGCTTTATGAAATTAGTAGCCAAATTGATTTTTGCTTGCTTTAAGTGTTTTCAAGCATTGAGAGGTGAGATGTGGCTTATTAGTTTAATTGCTTTAGTGTTTTCAAGCATAGAAAGGTGAGATATGACTTTTGGTTGCAAGAGTCAAGCTTGGTAGGCCATTGTCCTTGTTGGTCACTTGTTAGTGGTTTAACTTTTGGCCTTGTTGGTCACTTGTGAATGGTGGAAATGGTTGGCCTTGTTGGCCACTCTCCTATGGTGTAACTTGCAAGACACAAGTCTTGGAGGCTATTTCTTGCCTTGCCTATTTATAAGACCCTCATACCTTGCTAATTACCCTTCATCAAATTAAAGAAATCATAAGAGAGAAATATAGTAAGAGCAATTATAATTGAGAGATTAAAATCAAAGTCTTGTGCTATTCAAGATATCGTAAAGCTTGCAACTACTAGAGGCTATACGAAAGACGAGAAATTAGTGTAAGCGTAGAAGACGCTATCAGGGAAGTTTTTTATTTCCATATCTTGGGCAAGTTTTCTATTTCCCTTATCTTGGGCAAATTTCCTAACTTATTACAAGTTTTGTTTACTTGTTGCAAGTTTTCTAACTTTCATTCGATTATGTACTTATGCAAAGTGCATCAAGGTGTTTTAAATTGGTTGAATTCCATAAATTCTTTCTTTGAGTTATGAAGTTCATTCTTATTTGTGAAATGATTTATTGATAAGAGTTATTTTGCTATTTGATTCGGCTTAACTCGAGAATTGAGCTATTCCTTTCGAAATAATTATTGATAAGATATTGAATTGTGATAATTTTTTATTTGAGTCGAGTTATTTTGCCAAACCAAATTGTTTTGGGACGGAATCTGTATGTTAGTAACTGAGTTAAACAACCCTTATTCTTGGGGAGTTTATGATGTGTCGGGAAACCAACTTCTATACTGTGAAAACGAAAATTGTCAGTATAGCTAGTGTTATGCATAACATAGGGTATTTGTAGGTTGATCCCCAACAAATATCTATAGAGAGTTCTAGGTCTTTATGACTGACGAATGGAAAGGTTTTAAGTCTTGATGACTGACGAATGTCACTAGTTCTTGGTTTAACAAACCACTCAGTTTACTATTATGAACAATTGTTGAAATCTTTTGTTGAGTTTCTATTCTTTGAATTAGAATAGTTATGAATTCTTTAGACTTGCTGAGCTACCTTATGCATTTTTGCAAATATGTTTCATTTGCAGTTAAGGAAGTATTACCAGGAAGAGTCTGGCAGTAGAATCGAGAAAGTGAAAAAAGAGTAGTTAGGTCAAGAAAGATTATTATTGTTGTCTTCTTTTGATGTAATAAAATGTAAGTTGTAATAACTTTGAAAGATGAAAAAAAGATTATCATTATTGAAACATATTGTGTTATGTCCTTATGGAAATATTGTGTACTTTATATTTAAAGTTAGTGGATGTTAAGGTTGTATGCAAGTTCTTGAAATCATACTTATGGTAAGTTCATGACTCATAGTAGTATGATAATTTTTGAACCCATAGTCGTATGGTAAGTTCCTGATTTGTTCTTAACTCATATTACTATGGCGAGTTCCTATACTCATATTATTGTAGCAAGTTTCTAAACTCATAACGTATGGTAAGTTTTATGAACAATGATTTAACATTATTGGTAATGTCTAAAAGTTTTGTCGAGGAAAGGGGTTATTTGATTGTGTGCCGTTGACGAACGGACGACCTCCTCTTTTCTGAGAACGATCTGGTTGTCATTATTGTGAATTTATAATATCTATACTTAGAATGATTTAGTGTTGGAAGTAAGGTGCTATCCATAAAATGGATGCGAGTCACAAGTTGGGATAAGGTAGAGACCAAGTTGCGATCCAGGGAAGAAAGTAAAGAATAATGCTGTAATAGACTAGTTAAACCAATAGAATTATTTGTAGATGTTAAGAAAGACGATGCTTAGTCAGCACCAGGTCCGCCGTGGAGAGCAGACGGATTTGGGGGCGTGACAAAAATGATGGCATAAAATGTATTTTTTTGATAAATTGGTGTACATACAAATGTATGTTGTATATATGTGTGTATATGTATGTGTTCTAATTTCCATAATAAGCATTTTTGCTGGTGTTTTAAATACTTAATGTATAGTTTAAACCTCTGCATGGCTTATTAAATGCTAATTTTCAAACACAAGGTCCTCTATGTTCACCATGGTTGTTTGCAACTATAAAGTGTTGTTTCTATTTCTGCTCATTTTACTTAGTTTAGACTTTAGATTCTTGAACATTTGTGGAAGGGAAGGGCTTTAACTTTGTAATGAGCCATGAGAACGTTTTGGACTTGGTGTTATGTTACTATGCTAGAGATTATTTTGAATGCTATTATATGTATACATGTTATTGATTGTTTTTATATGGTAATATGGGATATATTATCATCTTGAAGAGTAGAAACCTAAAGGGTATGAGCAAACAGTTTGGGTGCATATTTTTAATATTTCTTTCAGATCATATGTCGCGCCAAGTTAAAATATCCAGTCTCCACATGCTCTTTTAGTGTAATAGTAGTTGGTTGTGTTAGTGTTATGTTTCTCTTTTCTATTTTTGTTCCTTTACTGGTTGATATTGTCTGAAGTCATGGCATGAGACAGTGAGGAGATTGAATACATGATACTCTTCTTGGGAGGATAGTGCAATGCCTATCAAGCAACATTTTGTAATTTTACTTCAGTTGTTTCTCTTTTTTTCTTTTAAGCATAAAGCCAAGAAGGCACACCCCCCTTCCCGGTGGTGTCGCCGCCTGTGCAGTATATTTGATTTTGATTGGTTGCCTATTTATAGTATTCAATTAATTTATGGGAGTAGTCACATATGATAGATTCTGAGTTTTTTTTGGAAACCAACTGAAGTATATTCTCTCTCTCTCTCTCTCTCTCTCTCACATATGAGTTTTTTTGGATGCAAAAGAGCTTCTGAATTTTACTATGAAGAATCATAAAAATATACCCGCCATTCGTGACGAACTTTCTGTTGCACTTGAAAGTGCAACCGAACCAGGCCGTTTGGTACTGGCTTTGTTTGAGGGTTTTTACCCTCCTAACTCTAATACCCAAAAAGAAGATAAAAATGATGCTGTCCTTCAGGGCATGCACCAATCCTGTCTTATATTATTGGAGGCCATGGCCACTTTTTTGGCAAAGGCTGACCCAAATGCTGATCATCTTCTGAACCCTGTAATTAAGCATCAAGCCAAGGCAATTGCTGATGAGTGGAAGCCTAAGTTGGCTGATGCAGGCACTGATGCTGCCAATGGAAATTCATTGGAAGCTGAAACGTTCTTGCAGATCCTTGCAACTTTTAGGATTGCTTCAGCTTTTAACGAAGAAGAACTCTGCAAGCTTGTTCTTGCAGTTGTTCAAAACAGGCAGATACCTGAGCTCTGCCATTCTCTTGGGTTAGCACACAAAATGCCAGGTTGGTGTTCCTTTATTTAGTGGACCTGATGGGTACATTCTCCTTTTTTCCACCTTAAGGCCTCCTTGCAGCTCTCTTCCTTTAGGGCTTTGTACTATACCGGTTTGTTGGAGAAACATAACGTAGGCACACTGATTCAAGCGTGCGAGTCAGGGAACTCATTTTATAACTGTGTTTTACTGGTAAATACCATATTCAGAAGTGGAAATTCTTCAGAGCCCTTCTTTTGCACAGGTGTTGTGGAGTCAATGATCAACAGCGGGAAGCAAATTGATGCTGTCCATTATGTTCATGCCTTCCGGCTTACTGAAAGCTTCCCCCTTGTGCCCCTTCTAAAGACATATTTGAAGGATTTGAGAAGGAACTCACAAGGAAAGGGAGGTAAATCATTTAGCAAAAAAAATAGAAAAAAAAGGGAGGTAAATCGGGAAATGCAGCTGGTGCACAGGTATTGTTCAAGAATGAAGCTGCTTTTATACTTCTCCCGTCATGTTCTGACTGCTGTTTTTGTTCTGCAGAACGATGCAAATGCCCAAGAACTTGCAGCATTGAAGTCTGTAATCCAAAGTGTCCAAGATTACAAGCTTGAGGCTGACTACCCACTTGATCCACTTCAGAGAAGGGTTGCTCAGCTGGAAAAAAGAAGCTGGCCTGATAAGAAAAGGTTTGGGGATTCTGGTATACATGAACAATTTAAAAAGCCACGGGCAAAGGGAATTTTCCATGGGTATGGTGCATCTTGTGCCGCCGCCAGTGTTGTTGGTAGGCAAGCTCCACCTGTTTTTGGAAAAAGAGCATATACAGGAATGTCAGAGAGGAATCAACATGCTGTTTCGAACACCTACAATTACCAGGCTCCTACAGAGTCTGCATATGGCCCTCCAGTTTATGATCAAAGATCATATTACTATATAGCCTCAGGATGAATGGGTTGCTGCACCTGCTGCTTATAATTCTTCTAACATCCAGTTATGGCTGTCATACAGGCATTGGAATGTCGTCCTCACACCAACCATACATCTAATGCCCTGAATTAGTTTAGTTGGATGCCCACATTGGATAAGTTTTCCATGGAAGCAAGCATGTGGATTTATTTCTTTTTAACATTTACTAAGCTTTATGAATTGCAGTATGGAATTTAGGTTATTGCTATTTGTGTGATGAATTTGCTATAGGTTAGAGAATCTGTTCAGTAGCATTTTGGCTTTATTGCATGTGAAGTAATATTACTATGGTTTAGGTTGCGATTTAAGAGGTTACAAATTAGACTGAATAATGCTACTTATTTTTCCCCCCCGAGAACATGAGCTATTACAATTCAGTTATAGCGACGCATTAGAATTTGTGGATTTTTTTTTCTTATTTTCTTGGATCATAATTTAGAAATATTAGTAGTAGTATTTTTTGTTCAAGCTCCAAGTAGAGGTGGATGAATCTCAGTTCACTGCCTGATTGCGACTTGGCGCCTAAATGATGAATGGCAATTCGGTAATTGTGCTGTTTAGACGACTTAGCTTTTGCATATCCGTTTATTTTTATTTTTGAAAATAAAAAATAATCTCCGTTTTTTATTGACATTTTAAAAGCTATATATATATAAAATAAATTAAGAAATGTAATAATTACTTTATTAAATTGATTATAAAATTTTAATATTGATGAAAAGAGTGAAAAATTAAACATATAATACTTTCTTAAATAAAACGAAAACCAGCACCGGACCAGCAAAACTAAAGAAAGCAACGAAGTGAGTGTGATGAGGGAGTTTGTTGTTGTAGGAATAAGAATTTTGTGTTAACAAGTCTATTCGTATGGCCTCAGCCGCTGACTTGACCAAACCTTGAGAAGAAGAAACCCAACACCATCGATTCTCTCCGTTTCCGATCTCGCCATTCAACATCCAAATTCGATCGCCCGAGCCATCATCAGCTGACCTCCAATGGCGAGGGCACTCTTCAACACCACCATCTTCATCCTATCCTTCATCGTAATACTCCACCCACCCGGCGTCGTTTTATCATCCTCCTCCATTCACGATCCAAACACCTTCATCCTCCGGCCACCCAGTGACGGCAGCAACCGCCACACCATGTTCCTCCCTCTCGTTCTCTCCCCTCCCAACTCCTCTCTCAGCTCCGCCTCTTCCTCCACCACCGGCAATTCCCGTCGCCTCGTCCAGAAATCCGACTCTCGCCGTCCTAACGCTCGCATGGCTCTCCACGACGATCTACTACTCAACGGGTATTGTTATATACTTTATCACTCGCATTGTCCGATCTCTCTGTTACTGTTATGTATATTATTGAGATTGATTTTTGGGTATTAAAATGGATGATGTTAGGTACTACACTACTAGGCTTTTGATTGGAAGTCCACCGCAGAAATTCGCTCTTATTGTTGATACGGGGAGTACTGTTACTTATGTTCCATGCTCTACTTGTGAACAGTGTGGCAAACATCAGGTGACTTTTGCTTTCACTGGGTGGAAAACAAATATCAGTGGATTTAGTTCACTTGCTTTTGTAGACTAAAATTTCCTTCACCTTTTTCATTAGATTGATTGATGTTTGATGGATTACCAGAATATAATTTAGTGTGATATATGTTTTTTTTAAAGTAATAATCAGTTTCTGAATAATATGATTGTGTATATGTTGGAGCAAATGCAATTGTACATAATAACATATAGTATAGCTGCAAAATTAATTATTAAGGAAAGATCAAGTCAATATTTATTCTGAATTGAAGTTGTTGTGTGTTTGAAGAATGGTAGACGGTAGTACTTAAGGACGTTATTGGGCCTTATTTTTTGCATGGATCTGATAATTGAACTGTTGTGTGGCTGACATGGGCAAGAAGTTTTGGGTCTACGAGAACAGATTGATCCACAGAATTTTTTATGCTCAGTTGCTGAACTAGATTATGATATCCACTAGTTGTTGGTTGGAATCTGTCTTCTCTTGTTTTCGTTCTTTTAGTTGCCCAAGAACTGATATTTATTCTTACCAGGACCCGAGATTCCAACCAGAGTTGTCAAGCACCTACCAACCTGTAAAATGCAATATTGATTGCACATGTGACAGTGATAGGGTGCAGTGTATTTATGAAAGACAGTATGCTGAAATGAGTTCCAGCAGTGGAGTCCTTGGTAACGATGTCATATCTTTTGGTGACCAAAGTGAGCTTGCACCACAGCGTGCAAACTTTGGTTGTGAAAATTTGGAAACTGGTGACCTTTACAGTCAACATGCTGACGGCATAATGGGTTTGGGACGTGGTGATCTCAGTATTGTTGATCAACTTGTGGATAGAGGTGTAATAAGTGATTCATTTTCCTTATGTTATGGTGGAATGGATGTGGGTGGTGGCGCAATGGTTCTTGGTGGAGTTTCACCTCCTGCAGATATGGTCTTCACCCATTCAAACCCTGTCCGCAGGTACGTTTCGGAAGTATTATTCTTGTACATATGAAACACTATGTGCCTTGTTTTTTAACATATACATTTGATACATCTCACACATTTACTCTAGTCTGGGGATGGCAACAGTCCATATTACAATATTGAGCTGAAGGAGTTGCATGTTGCTGGGAAGCGTTTGTCTTTAAATCCTAGGGTGTTTGACGGAAAACACGGAACTGTCCTAGATAGTGGGACAACTTATGCTTACCTGCCAGAAGCAGTTTTTTTAGCATTTAAGGAAGCTGTAAGATTCTGTTTTCATTTCCTTTTGTGCTCAGTTTTGTAGTTCATTTGGTGCTAAAAATGGTTGTTAAACCTGAACTAAGTTCTTGAAATTTTCCTCTGCTAATTGACATGTATGTGATTTGATAAAATTAAAGTGATACCTGCAATTCTTACACAACAGGATAACAGAGGACATGGACTATCAATCTGATAGTTTTATTATTATTGCATTCTGGCACAAACATACAAACACACACACACACACAGATAGATAGAGATAGAGAGGGAGTGCAGTTCTCTCTTAATTTCAATGTGCATAAAATTTACACTTTGGCAATAAAATATTATTTATTCACAGTAAGTCAGTAACAGATTAGAATAATGTACTCTAGGTTTTGGCATACTTTTTGAAATTATTATGCTATTAGAACTAAGGTTTTGTTAGGCCGGATGCACATCCCGAATCCAAATCTCTTTGAGATGCCAACTAATATTTTATGCTGAGAGGTTTGGACTACTTGCATTGATTAGAATGTTACATTTTCATGTTCTTTTTCTTTTTTGAGCGACCTAAATTATCCAATTATTTTCTTTAGTAAATAGATATTGAGCATGTATGGATGTGCGTGTTGTCCTTTAAATGGTTGAATCATGTTTTACATTGCATATAAGATATTGATCTTTGTATTGTCAGAGGTTATTAAGGGTTTGACGAACATGTTCTTCTTCAGATGCTTGAGAGCATTTTAGGCTTCAGTTGCAGTCTTTTAAAGTTAGAAGTTTGCTTTATGACCTAAACTCCAATTGGTGGGAGATATGGTAATGGCCTTGTGGAATGACCGCAAGGTCTCTGGTTCCAATCCCATAGTTGGGGCCAATATTACCTATTAAAAATGATTATATTAAAAAAACTAGGCATATGACCAATACAGGATTTCCATATACAATCTTGTAAATTTAGAGACTACCTTTATTGCCTATTGCGTATTAGGACTTAGGACTCAAATGGTTGTGGCGAACTCTATCAGAGAATTATGAGACTTGTATTAGGCAAGGACTGTGGAGAATAGGCTCATTAACATGGTATCTTTGGAGTTAGTTTGTCAGCCTACACAGGAGAGGATAGGGGAGGGGGAGGGGGAGGGGGAGGGGGAGGGGGAGGGGGGAGGGGGGTTGTCGGCATGGTCTTATTCTCTATTTCGCACAAGGTGAACATAAGCAAATTTTGTCTTCAAAAAAATGGGGTGTCAGTCTGTTACCCTTCTTCTGTTACTCTCTCAAATCCTTCGAAATTCATCTGTGAGAGCCTTAGGTCTTTTTCTCCTCTTGGTCAAATATAAATTCGTAGTTTTGAAGATCTTTGACTACATGGTGTTTTTTTTTCTCCGAAAGCTTCTTTATCTTCTTTATTCTTCACTCCACATTTCGTGAAGGGGATTCGGTCTCTTGGAACTTTTGGACTTGCCTGACAACTTGGATTGATCATGGAAAATAGAAAGCTTTTTGACTGTAAGAACTTGATTTTCGGAGGATTTTTGCCTGATAGTTATTTTCATTTTCTTTTCGCCATATAATTTATCCATGTGTTCCACAAAATGCTCTAGGAACTTCCGGTTCTTGTAGCTGAACTGTTGAAGAACTTGAACAAGTTTCATAAAGGCTTGTTCCACCTTGAATCAATTTTAGATCTTTTAGTGTACATAATCTAGCCATGGTCAAGATTATAATCTGGCTAGAAATAAAAACGCATGATTATGATGAAAAATCCTAGTCTGTCGAGAAGAAGAAATTACGTGATATGATTAATATACTTGGAGAACATTGAATAGTCACAATGCAAGTAAAACATATTTAATGTGGTAGATACAAAGACATTCAAGGTCAGGGAGAAGGGCAAGGCGACACCGTGGACGTCGAGCTGTCAATGCTCACGCCTTGGTAGCTGGTCCAAGTTAAGTGATTAAGTTATTTTTTACCCATGACTTATTATAACCCATGGAATTACTTTGTGGTGTAATTTAATTACTTTTTAGACTTGTAATTATGGTGGGTGATGACTTGGTTGATTCTTTATGTTCTACGTGGTGTTTGTTGATTTGTTCTACTAGTTTTTAATATCAAGTGTTTTATTTTTGAATTTTGATAATGAAGTATTCATATAATTGTGTTTTTAATTGTATTTTGTAGTGTTATTATGTTTTTGGGTTTTAATAGTGTTAGTTATAATGTTTTGGGTTTTAATGCATATATAATTTTATTGTTCAATATACTTTTAAAGTGAAACAAATAATGACTTGTCGCCATACGGATGTCATGGCGGGTGCCTTATCGTTTAGGCTTTCATGCGGTCAACTATCACCGCGTCTTGCCGTGACGTCATGACAACTATGATCTATGTAGATTATAATGTATATGTCCACATAATTTTAAACTCTTATAGATTATAATGCATACGCATTAACTTTAAAACTCTTATTCACCAATGACATCAGTGTTGGCCATTATTCATGGCCAGCAAGCGTTAGATTTTAGTTCATCTAAACAGATGATTGAACAAGAAATTAATATATCTTGGGATTTAGGGTCAGTGTTCTAAAAGGCGACTGCCTAGGCCCCCCTACCGCCTCGCCTAGGCCAAAAATACCCTCCAGAAAATAAGGCGGGGCCTAGGCGGAAAAGGCGTGCTTAGGCGGAGATTTTTTTTATTTAAAAATTTTAATAACTACCCGAACCAGATTTTGATATATTTATTTTTCTAATGATTTACCATATTCATAATGCATGTTGTAGCATATCAAATCACAACAAGAAGTGAACAAGATCAAGTCAAAATAGATAATTTTATTATAGTTGTAATTTTTTGAACTTTTACCAAATTTAAATTATATAAATGATGATACATTTGTAATATTTAGTTTAATTCAATATAATTCTTAAATTTATGTTTAGTTTCTTAAGTTTTAATATTGAATTGAATTTTTGAAAATTTAAATTTTATTATTTAATAGCAATCTTGTTTATGAATAAAACTAATACGTTAAAGATATGTGTTTGAACTTTAAGCAAAAGCCTTGATTATCTTTATTATAGATTGTTTTGCTTTATATTAGTATTGTTTTGTTTGGATAAATGTAAGATAAAATATTAAAATTGGCTTAAAATTAAAAATCCCGCCTAGGCCCCCTAGGCGTAGGCCTCCTGCCTTCCGCCTTTTAGAACATTGTTTAGGGTTTTGATAACCTTTTTACACATGATATTTTTGTATTTATTTTTATACGTATCGATTAAGAGAGAAAAGCGCCATTGCAATTTACTCAACAAATAGATTTATGGAAGAGAAGATGGAGCTCAACAGAGAGAGCATAGAATATGTTTTTGAACCTTATTTTTTCTATAAAAAAACATACTATTTATCTTTCAAATGCTTAATTGTCAAAAAATAAAGGTCCATCTCATAGCTAATCTGAGGATAATTTTTGGGGTTCAATATCCCCTCTTGAAAAACACTAGATTTTAAATATACCAGCTTCAGTTATTAAAACAGAGTATTCTACACGGAGTATTATAAATATCCTCTTGATTTACAATCTCTAGTCAACATACTCTACTCTCAGCGATTTTTTCATATCCAATGCAGATTATGAATGAACTTCATTCCTTAAAGCAGATCCATGGTCCTGACCCAAACTATAATGACATTTGTTTCTCTGGTGCTGGAAGGTAATGCCAAAGCCCAATTAAAAAGCTTTAATTATCAGACTGATCAAGGACATAACATCATGTAGGCACAAACTTAAATTTTGTTTTCTTCAGTGATGTTTCAGAACTCTCTAAAACCTTTCCTAATGTCGATATGGTCTTTGAAAATGGACGAAAGTTGTCTATATCTCCTGAAAACTATTTGTTCCGGGTAAGCATCTGCATCCACGTATTATTTTTTTATCAAATTCTTCTAGACTTTTTCCATCTTGAAAAATAAAAATAGATTTGGTATAATTTTGTGTTCACTAAACTGTTTAAAAGACATAGTGATTGACTTATATGCTGTATTTTACTTCATGTCTATATTAAGCATTCCAAGGTGCATGGTGCATATTGCCTGGGGATTTTTCAAAATGGAAAGGATCCAACAACTCTCTTAGGAGGTATCTTGTGCTTTACTTAATATGTCATGAACTTAAATTGCTTCTTAACCCTTGTTCTTTTTTTAAAAAAAGACTCATATTCCTTTAAATTTAAAAGTAAATTTGTGGTATTTCTTTGTAAATATGCATCTTTAACAGGAATTGTTGTCCGCAATACTTTTGTGACATATGATCGTGAGCATGAAAAAATTGGGTTCTGGAAAACTAATTGTTCAGAGTTATGGGAAAGACTTAATGTCACTGGTGTGCCTCCACCAGAGCCTTCAGCTTTGCATAGACCAAATTCCACTGCAGTATTGCCACCAGTAGCAGCTCCAGCTGGATCACCTTCACATTGTGTTCCTAAAGGTATAATAAGCTGCTAGTTTTATCTAACCTTGTGCTACTATTTCGCTTAAATACATTCCATTTAACTTTTTATGTCATGTTTAGAGGTGGCAGGTGACACTTATTTGTATTCCCTAGTGGTTGTTTACATACTTTAGAATGTAATCCAAGAAAATATGTCATTGTGGAGAGAAGAAATATTTTGTTCCACCTAAGCTAAACTTCAATATCTTTTCAAATATTTTTGCACAAAATTAGAGGTTCATAACATTTTATATGGCCCATTCCTTTCCAGAAGATGTATATATTGAAAAAATTATGTCAAAAAATTGTAATTCTTTCAAATCTAAGAGCCCAGTTATTATCTAGTGTAATTGATTTTGGCATACCATGCAAGTCTTTCATTATCCACACATGTCATACATCTTTCATATAGGACGGTCTTAGAAATGCGGATTATGTAGCAAATGCCGCTGATGACCCCAATCCCTGTTCCTGATGCATCAATCTCAATTTCAAAGACCTTGGTGAAGGTCTGGTAACGCCAAAATTGGAGAAGTATTGAGGTTTTTTTTAGAACTGTGAAAACAAGTTGAGCCTTTGGGGTCTACCCAAATTTCCATAGTCTCTTATGAATTTCCTATAGTATTCTATAAATCCATGGAAACCCCTTAGTTGTTTGATGGTTCTTTTTTCAGGCCAATCCAGTACATCTTGGATTTTTGTTGGGTCCATTGCCACTCTTGTGTTAGAAATTACATGTTCCTAAATAATCCACCTGAGGTTGTGCAAAGGTACACTTGCTCCCTTCAGCATACAACTGATTGTCCCTTAGAATCTGAAATACCTCTTGAAGATGTTTGTAGTGTCCATCCAAATCCTTGGAGTAGATTAGGATGTCATCAAAAAATGCCAAAACATTTTCCTAAGAAGGGGTTGAAAACACCTAATTCAACAAATTTTGGAATGTGGCAGGGGCATTAGTTAACCTAAATGGCATGACTGTGAATTCGAATAGCCCTTGACGTGTCTTAAATGCTGTCTTTTTTTTTTTTGATAATGTAGAGTATTTGGTCCGCAATCCGACTAATCTCCCCACCCGGGCCAGGCTTTAAATGTTGTCTTTTCAATGTCCTTTTCTCTCATTCTAACTTGGTGATACCTAACCCTTGAGTCCAACTTAGTAAAATATTTAGCCCCATGTAATTCATCTATTAGCTCATCAATGAGGGAATAGGGTATTTATTTTTGATAGTTAGAGAGTTGAGGAGTCTGTAGTCAACACAAAATCTCCAACTGTCATCCTTTTTCTTATCTAGGAGCAAGGAAGAAGCATATGGACTCTGGCTTGGTCTTCCCTATGTGTAGCATTTCTAGCACTAGTCTCTCTATTTCATTTTTCTAGTCGTAAGAGCACTTGTAGGGTTTGATGGAGAAAGATGAAAAATTGGCTTTAAGAGGAATGCTATGGTCTAGAAATCTTTTTGGTGGCATTAGGCATACCTTGAGTTTCTTGAAAAATATTTGAGTATTCTTCAAGCAAGGACTGTATTTTTGGGTCTGTAGGGGTAGAGTTTAAGGAATAACAACTGGAGTTGGTTTGGGGTGATATACTTATTGTAAAGTCATTGGTTGGGACTGCACAATCAGTAGGAACCCATTTTCTTCCTCATTAATATGTTGGACCAAACCTTGTGATCATTTTCAGTTCTAGGCATGTATTTTTATTTAGTCCCTGTAGTGACTGCAAGTGCACAATGTCAAATTGAAGAACTGGTGAGTACAGGTCGAACACACATAGACTAGATTAATTTTCATGTATCCTTAATATCTATCTTAGGCGAATTAGAAATAAAGATTGATAATCGATTAATTACAATTAAACTAATTAAAATATGAAAACTAATAATAAGGAAGCAATCTAAGAATCCGAATCCATTAAACAATAAACATAATAAGTAATCTCATCGCTTCTATTTTTATAACTTAACTATGGTTTTGATATCCGTTCTCTTTAATTTGGTAATTTTACAATTAACGTGGGCAATTATAGACTATGAAAATTTAAGAATTAACTATAATCCATCAAAACTTCTTCAAGCAACCATGGATTATGATAAACTCACATCTTAACAATAATCTAGCAAAACCTCTTAATTAATTTAGAATTACATAAGAAATATAAAACGAAGGTATTTCAATAACAAAACATGAAGGCGAAATTAATTAAACATAAAAACATAAATAATAGAAGAGATGGAGAATATTATCATGAATAATTATTTAATGTCAACTCCATCCTAGATTAAAGAAATTAATTTGACATGAAAATAAATAAACTAACTAAAATAAAGAAGTAGAAGATTAAAAATAAATAAGAAAACTCTATTTATTAACGATCATTCAAAGAACTTACAATGAATAAGTAATTTAATCACACTCCTACTCCTAACCTAAATTAATACATAAAAATACCTAATCTCCCCCTAACATCTCTTGATACTCTATTTATAGGAGTAAGGATTTAATTCTATTCCATGTAGGTTCAACTTCCCCAGTGACAATCAACTTTTTAAAGAGATTTTCTAGATAGACTTTCCTTTTCTGTATTAGTTTTGATTTGCATACCAAGATTGTTCCACCTGATTCCTTCTTCTTGTAGGAATCTTCCTTTCCTTGCATGAATAAAAGTATTAAATATTGTTTGATCACCAAGATATTGACTTTATTGTAATAAAATATTAAATCCTACAAAATAAAATAAAATACATTAATTAAATAAACTAATATAATAAAAGGAACAAAATTAGGGATAACAAAATATATAAATTATGAGTGAGCATAAGAGGTTGTTGTTGGTGTAGGGAGTTCCTTTCTGTAGCTGGGCTGAATGTTGGTGTGGCTGGGTTGTGGTTTAGGATAGTTGTGGGTGTTGGCAAGTTTAGGAATATGACTCTCATAGAACTTGATTTGTTTGAAGGCTTGGGATAAAGTTTTTGGGTCAAGCAACTTTACTATTTTGGTTTCATCTTTTAGTCTACCAACAAATTTTTCCACAAGAAAGTCCTTAGCCAAGTGAGGCAACTTCTCAAATATTGTCCCCTAATGCCTTTCAAACTCATCATAGTATACATTCACAATTCCTACTTGCTTCAACAATTTGAATTTTTCATATATATTTTCCACACCTGCCTCAGTGAACCTCACAGTGAAATCATTTGCAAACTCCTTTCAAATAAGCTACTCTTTGCTATTGACATAAGGCTTTTACCAATATTTTGGAGAACCATGGAGGTGCATCCCATCTATGATAATCCTTCTATGAGAATGAATCCCATAAATGCCAAAATACTCCTCGCAATCCTGTATCCAACTCTTAGCATCATCTCCTTCGTGTTTCCTTGCTTTTTCTTGCTCAGCTTGCCTAGGGTCTCTAAAGAAGCCCTTATCCCTCCTGTGCCCTATATGAACAGGCCTCTTGCCCCTTCCATTATCCCCAAAAGGATTTTCAAACCTGTCATCATTATCTGGGCTCTTCTGTCTTAACAGTTCATTCATACTTTCCATGAAGTGGTCCATTTTATCATCAATGAGTTGTAATTTCTCATTGATGTACTCTCTGTAGTTTATGAAATCCTGCTGCAACATTTGTGATGGACCAACCATATTTATAGAGTAGTCACAGAATAATTGTGATTCCGAGTTTGAAAATGAATTCAAGCAGTAGCAACACTACTTGAGTAAGAGTAAGTAAGCTTGAGTAGCTATTTAAGTGAGATGTGGACATTCTCGGTGAACAAACTGAGTATCTCTGGCCAAACAAGTCTAGTATTGAAAGGCTCTATGATTGTAGACTGGAATAATTTATAAGACTCTACGATCGTAGACTGGAACAACTTATAAGACTCTGCAAACAACTTATAAGACTGGAACAACTTATAAGATCAAGCAAAATATGGATTAAAATGTGTATGTGATAGGAACGAGTGAGATGGAATTTGCTGAGTTGCAGGTACGCTGGAAAACAGAGTCTCTGAGTCCTATTTTCTACTGCTATGGGTAGAGATGTGCAGTTGTTGCGGATGGTTTTGTGTTGGTTCTAGGTAGTGTTTGAAGGATGAAAGAAGGTAGAATAGATAGAATTCAAATAGAAAGGTATAGAGGCAGAAATCAGAGGTTGAAGATCGAGAAGAACAAATGATATAGAACAAGAAGATGAACTTGAGCTTTGATACCAATTTGCCAGGCCCTTGTTGAAGCTTAACCAGAAAATAAGGAAGAAACAGAGAGAATAAGGGAGGAAGAAGGGGAAGAACATAGTAATTTATCAGTGAGTTCGTGAGACTGATTGACATAGAGAGAGAAAGCTTGATCAAGCTTTTCCTATTTCCTTCACAAATTGCATAATATTCAAAAGCTTGGAGGTTACTCGCATATATATAGCCACTAAAATGCTAAAAAAATGTAAATACTCTTAACCTACACCATTCTCTTATCTTACACACACATGCTAACAAACCACCAATGTACTTACATTTACAAAATATCTAACTCTAGAATATACTAACCACTCTTTCCTTCCCAATTTACCCCTGGCCTGACATATTTTTATTCAGTTAAAAACTTTTAGTCTGTGATGGTATGTGACTTTATATTTTTTTTACCTGCAGGGGAACCAAAAGTTGGTCGTATAACATTTTATATGTCTTTGAATGTCACATATTCAAACCTCAAGCCTCGCATGAAAGAGCTTGCTAATCTCATGGCTAAGGAGTTAGATGTAAATGTTTCACAGGTAAATTGAATTTGGTTGCATTGCATGATCTTTTTAGTAGTGAAATTTTTTTTTTACCTGCTGATTGCCATTTTTTAAAGTATATCCTACTAATGTCCTCATTGCACAATATAGTTCATTTTACCTGGGTAGAAGTAATATCTGTGAGAGTGATTGTTTCCAGGTGCACTTGCTGAATTTTACATCTGAAGGAAATGATTCCTTTATAAGATGGGCCATTTACCCCCCAGGAACTACTGGCTACATCTCCAATACAACAGCTATGGTGGGTTTACATTTATAGAACTGCAAGGAGATTCTTATTAAACAATTAGCACTATTTGCTTATTAAATAATCTTATTGGTGGCAGGGTATTATTTCTCGGTTTGCTGAACATAGTATACATCTTCCTGAAACCTTCGGAAGTTATGAATTTTCCAGATGGAATGCTGAGCCCCCTCTGAAATGGTATACGGATTTTTTTTTATTGTGTACATTTTTCCAACTGTTTAACATTTGCTAATAAATAAGATCAACCATAAATTGATATTCTGCTACATTTTATTGAATGTTGTCTAAATTTCCAGTATCTGCTCTCCTCTGCTCACTAACATGGAGGAGTATATATCTGAAAACAGGGAAAGGAATTATTCTTTTATTATTTATATATATATATGGGCTATATGTAGCTACACAGCTGTGTAGTTACACAGTAGGCTATAGCGACGATTTTCTAGGGCTATAGCAACGGTTTGTCTGTCGCCATAGATATTCTGTCTATAGCGACAGACAAACCATCGCTATAGCCCTGAAAAACCGTCGCTATAGCCTACTGTGCACTACACAGCTGTGTTCTTACATTTTTCCCTATATATATATATATATATATATATATATATATATATATTGCTCACTGTGGAGTATACATCTTAAAACAGGGAAAAGAAACAATTTTTTCTGTGTTTTTTTTTGGGCTTCGGAAAAAGGATTTGGGTCTGATCCAATATGTATTTACATTTACTTGATCTGCAAGCATAATGCTACGTTTAAATTGAGGGAATGGAATAGAGGAAGGAATGAAATAAAAATAGTGTATTTGATGATTATTTTGGAGGATAAACCATTCCAATGGAATGCAAATTCATTCCATCCCTTTGTTTTTTTATTTCATGTGGAGAATGAATATATGTGATAATTTTGCTATTATATAACAACATCCACCATCTCCAACAACTAAACATACACTTAAAATATCTTAAAATCATTCCATTCCGTCCATTCAAATCCTTCAATCTAAACGCAACATAAGCTTTGCCAATGAAGTGTTTAAATGTGTATCTGTAATTTTATTTTGTAACCAATTCACCAAATCAGCAAATCATTATATTTTATAATGTTGTCATTGAAAACTTTCTTTCTCATGTTTTGAATATTCAGTGCATTAAATCGCTTTTGTGCCTGTTAGCATCTACTGCAATTTGGTCCTGTTTTTACTCCTGTTTGTAAGGTGTATGCTTCACTAATTTGTTAGTTATTTGGGGTTAACGGGATTCTTTTATGTGTTGGTGCACAGGACGTGGTGGCAGCAACATTACATTGCTGTGGTCGTAGCAGTTATTATTAATGTAGTTTTGGGATTATCAGCTTCTGCAACATGGTTTATCTGTAGACGTAGGCAGCAAACACTTGTAGCATACAAGCCTGTTGATGCGCCTGCCCCAGAGCAAGAACTTCAGCCGTTATAGATGCAGGATAAATTTCCCCGGCCCAATAATATATATGGTGAAAAGTATAGCTCGGACGTCTTTTTCCTATAATGACCGATATCTGAAACCACAGCTAGATCAATATTTTTAGTCGTGTAAAAAGATCATACATGGCCTTTTAAGTTTCCGTAAATTGGGTAAGAATTGTAAAGGGAACTTCTTGCATCATCAGTATGTCTCATATGAATTTTGTAAGATGGTATTGGATTATAAGATGGGCCAATAAGGCTAGCCATGGTTCGTTTCTTATTTTCTTACACTCAGTCCTAGCTCCTAATGTTTTTTTTTTCTTTTTGCTATATCCTCCTAGCTCCTAATGTTGTTTCCCTTTTTCCGCTGTTTGGTGGGAAAAGATTAGGTTGACTCTAGGGAATGTGCACAAATTTACAAGGTTAGTGAATACTCGGCCTTGTAAAACCGTCTCCTTCTGTTTAGTCCTGTTTCAAGAAGTTTTTCTGCAGGTTTAGGGCAAAGGAATTCAAGGAACCTTGGCTATACGCACGAATGCACTATAAATAATAAAAGAAGAAAAGAAACAACTGGGTGGAGGCTCACCTATGAATAACCTCACTCTAAATTTTTCTCTAACACTAAGCATTTGTTTCTACGAGAGAATAAGCATTGGTTATTTTAAAAAAAAAATTAATATACTATTTTAATAAAAATAATTCAAGTACCCTTGTATAAAATTGGTGGACCTATTATATATCAAAAGAATTAAATAAATAAAAAATGATATTTTATCACATAATTTTGGCCTTCTGTCCTTGATGATTTAGGTTTGATTTATTTTATCACATACTAATTTTTAGCTTTTCTAATACTTCCCAACTTCAAGTCTTCAACCTTCCGACTTGCATTCCATTTATGTATTCAATATTCATACGGTATTATACTGAAATGGGACCCCTCTAAATGATAGGAATAATGGGGTTTACCGACTTTATTTCTTTATATTTTTTAGCTGGCGAAAAGTCCTACGCGGCCTTACTAAGTCCAACTGTTTCAGTATAATTGTTTAATTTTGGGAAATAAAGGAATAAATAAAAAAGGAAAGAAAAAGCTCGATTCTCAAACAATATAATATAGGAATTTCTTAATATATATATATATATATATATATATATATATAATATTGAATAAAAATACGACTATAGGGCAGAACCAGCAGAGAATAAGGGGAATTTTCAGAAGTCCGCCTGGAGTTGGGAGGCTAAATAGGCTGGTTACTTATTCTTCGCTCCATTCAGGTTAATCATTCTTTCCATCTTCTCGTTTAGCCACTTGATCCATTAGTTCTAGGGTTTAATGAACTCTTAGCTAGTTCGAATTACGCTTTGTAATCGCTTTAGCTGAATCCGTGTCACACAATCATAAACCCTAATTCTTGATCGGTCTTTTAAGAATTTTGAGCTACAATAAACACGATTCCTTCATATTTATGCCTGAAAAATGTATTCTTTTGCTGGAGGTTTACATATCTCGGTTTCATTTTCTGTGGTTTCGAGATGGATTCAGTGTTTTGCCTGTACTGATTTTAGGTTGTATTTCTGTTGGATGCTTTTTACGTTTTAGACACGAAAGACTGTATCATCAGGTGACTGATCAGTTTCTAGCTTAGTGATTGTTTAATTTGGGGTGGTTTTTATAGCTAGGGAGTAGATGGTTAGTTGATGTTCAGGTAGTAGTTAGTTCACAACTTATATGTTAAGGATGAGTCTTCTCATCAAAGCTCAGCAGCATTCAAGGGCTAGATTGTAAATAACCTATTTTAAGTTAAACACATGTCAGTTAGATAGCTAGTTCATTCTTATAGCTTTATAAATAGAAAGATGTACTCTTCAAGTAAATAATAAGAATAGATTTTCTTTCTGCCCAGTATTCTCTGTTCGTAACATGGTATCAAAGCTACTCGTACTTTACCTAGGGTTTTCTTTGCCTTCATGATTAGATCTTCATCTCCATTTTTCTGCAAAATCATATCTCTTCTGTGCAAATTCTTGGTCTCATCCAACTCTATCCTTCAATAGTAATTTTTTTTTTTTTTTGTATCTTCATCTATAATTTTCTGAATTCTATAATTAGAATTTTGATTTTCTTTTTGTGATTAAATTCTATAATTGAATTAGCCTAGAATCTTGTGTTGATCTGCTTATTTGCACATCAATTGTTCGTCAAATTGCTTCACTCAATTTGTTTTCATGGCTCCTGCTGCATCTATTACTGTTGATATATATGATAATGCTTCTCTTGGCCTGCAACTTGATGCTTGTCATCCACTTTACTTGCAACCTTCTGATCATCCAGGTTTGATTCTGGTTTCTCAATCATTGAATGGTGCTAATTACTCTCAATGGAAACGATCTATGACTTTAGCTCTTTCAGCTAAACTCAAACTAGGAATGATAAATGGTACCTATCCTAAACCTAGTTCTGATTCTGCATATCTGATGCACTGGGATAGATGTAATGATATGGTAATTTCATGGTTACTTAATTCCTTAACACCTGAGATAGCTTCTAGTGTGGTATATTCACCAACTGCTCGAGAGATTTGGACTGATCTAGAAACTAGATTTACTCAGACTAATGGACCAAAATTGTTTCAGTTAAGGAAAGATATAGGAGATCTCACTCAAGGAAATTTGTCTATTACTGGTTATTATACTAAGTTCAAAGTCTTGAGGGAAGAACTTCAGAATTTGATTGGAATACCTAAGTGTACTTGTGTCTGTAGTTGTGGATCTGCTACACTTTAGGAACAAAATATTCAGAATGAAATATTGACACAATTTTTGATGGGGCTCAATGATACATATACAAATGTAAGGGGGCAAATTCTGCTCATGGCAAATTCTCCAACAGTTGAACAGGCCTATGCTCTGTTATTGCAAGAAGAAAAGCAAAGAGTGTGCTATTTTGCGTACACCAGCTGTTTCTGAGACTTTTGCATTAGCAGTTAAATTTTTTCTGAAGCACCAAAAGGTCCCAAGCAAGAAAAAATCTGCTATTGTGTGTCATTATTGTCATGAAGATGGACATGTTAAGGATAAATGCTTCAAGCTACATGGTTATCCTCCATGGCATAAAATGCATCCTGATAATCAATCTCAGGCTCAGTCTCAGAAAATTTTTAATTCTACAGGTTTTAAGTTTAAGGCTCAGAGTCGTGCCAATCTTGTAGAATCCTCTATGAATGATGCTCAGAGTGTTTGTCCTGGACCTCCTTCAATGCATCATTCTCAGCAATTCCTTGGTACAAATTCTAAAAATGAAATGATTTCTCAACAACCTATGGTTTCTCAGATGCATAATCCATTGCAATGCCAAGATTCTTCTATAGCCTCTACATTTGAAAATATATCTTTTACTCCTGCTCAACTGCATCATTTGATGACTTTGATGCAATCCAATCCTGCTCTTGCTCCTACTGCTTCTGCAGTTTCTTCTCATCATTTGGCAGGTATAATTGCAACTTCTTTAAGGACTTCTTCTAGTACTATGTGTTTATCAAGTTTTGCTGGCAAAAACACTTGGATTCTTAATTCTGGTGCTACAGATCATTTTACATGTTCCATGTCATATTTACACAATCCTGTTGTTATTAATTCTTCAATTCTTTTGCTAAATGGGAATCAAGCTCTTATTTCTCATAAGGGTACTGTTGTTCTTTCTAATGATCTGATTCTTTATGATGTTCTATTTGTCCATCCTTTCAATTCAATCTTGTCTCTATTGCTAAACTCACAAAGGATTCTGCATGTAATATCATTTTTCAATCCAATCTATGCGTCTTACAGGACCCTGTCTTGAAGAACATGAAGGTGATTGGTAAGCTTACTGATAATTTGTAGCAGCTTCTCTTGTCAAATGCAAATCATGCTTCTTCATCTTCAAGTATCTCTTCTTCATTTTCTGTATCAACTGCAACAGATCTCTGGCATTCCAGAATGGGACATCTTTCACCATCAGCTATGCAACATATATCATCTATTCCTTGTAGTATCAAACTTTCCAATTTTCATTGTACTGTTTGTCATAAAGCTAAACAAGCTAGACATCCTTTTCCTCATAGTGTTACTGTAACTCATAAACCATTTGAGCTTGTTCATTTTGATATCTGGGGTCCCTATAGGTACAAGACATATGATAATTGTGTATATTTCTTAACAATTGTTGATGATTACACAAGATGTACTTGGACTTGATGCAATACAAATCTCAAGCTTTATCTTTCTTCCAAACTTTTGTTGCATATGTTCAAACTCAGTTTGGTGTTTTCATTAAACATATCAGATCTGACAATGGTTCAGAATTTTTTGAAACTTCTTTTCAGACTTATGTAAAGTCTCTTGGTATTATTCATGAAATTAGTTGTACTAACACTACTCAACAAAATGGAGTGGTAGAACGCAAACACAGGCACTTGTTAGATGTTGCAAGGTCTCTAATGTTTCATTCTCATGTTCCTCTTTGTTATTGGGGAGATTGTATTTTGACTGCTACCTATCTCATTAATCCAATGCCAAATTCTGTTCTTCAGCATAAAACTCCTTATGAGATTTTATTGGGTCATCTTCCTACTTATTCTCATCTTAAAGTGTTTGGTTGCTTGTGTTATGCCTCGACTTCTTCAGCATAACAGATGCAAATTTTCTCCTAGAGCTGTTAAATGTTGTTTCATAGGCTATCCTTATGGTAAAAAGGGATACAAAGTGTGTGATCTAGAGACCAAGAAAGTGTTTGTATCTCGAGATGTAGTGTTTTATGAAGATCAATTTCCTTTTATGTCTTCTTTTTCAGAATCTTCACAGTCTATATTTCCTTCTTACACACAAAATGAATTAATTCATATTGATATACAAAATGCTTCTGTCCCATCTTCTCATGTTCCTGAGCCTACTATTTCCTCTTCTCCTAATTGTTATGTTCCTTCTTTTACTACTTCTGTTAGACCATCTCGCCAAAGGAAACAACCTGTTTGGTTCAAAGACTATGATATTACTTCTAAAGTTCATTCTTCCAATGCTTCTACTTGTTCATATCCTCTTAGTGATTCTCTTTCTTATTGTCAGATTTCTCCATCTTATCATAAGTTTCTTGCTGCTACTTCTGTTATTTCTGAACCTTTTTCCTATTCTCAAGCTGTTAAATCTTCTGAGTGGTGTCAAGCTATGCAAACTGAAATAAATGCTTTAGAAAGGAACAATACTTGGGAATTAACAATTTTACCTGCAGGAAAGAAATGTGTTGGATGTAGGTGGATTTACAGAATCAAATATAACTTAGATGGTACCATTGATAGATATAAAGCTAGATTAGTAGCAAAAGGGTTCACTCAAACACTTGGAATGGACTGTTTTGAAACATTTGCACCTGTTGCAAAAATGACCACTGTCAGAACTTTGTTGGCTTTAGCTTCTATTAAAGGTTGGAAATTGTTTCAAATGGATATTACAAATGCTTTTCTACAAGGTGATTTGGATGAGGAAGTTTACATGACATTGCCTCCAGGTTTTAAGCCTTCTCACTCTAGCTATTCTTCTCCATTGGTATGCAAACTTAAGAAATCTTTGTATGGTCTTAAGCAGGCTCTTAGACAGTGGTTTTCTAAATTTTCCACAGGTCTTCTACATTATGATTTTCATCAATCTTACAATGATTCTTCTCTATTTACTTATCGGTCTAATGGCACCTTTACAGTTTTATTAGTGTATGTTGATGATATTGTGCTTACTGGTACACATCAGTCTATGCTTGATAAAGTCAACTTATCTCAGTTCTCAGTTTTTGCTCAAAGACTTAGGTTTGTTGAAATACTTTCTTGGCTTAGAAATTGCTTACTCTTCTGGTATTTACATCAGCCAACGCAAATATGCCTTGGATATTATCACAGATGTTGGTTTGCTAGGAGCAAAGCCTTCCAAAGTTCCTATTGAACAAAATCATAATCTTAGCAAAGCTAAAGGCTTAGCTCTCTCTGATTGCAGTTCTTATAGGAGATTGGTTGGGCGGCTAATCTATCTTACTATCACTAGACCCGACATTACATATGTTGTGCACATCTTAAGCCAGTTTATGCATAATCCTTTACCTGCCCACATGTTTGCAGCTTTAAAATTAGTTCGATATCTCAAATCTGCACCAGGTCAAGGTCTTCTATTTCCTGCCACCAGTTCATTGAATCTCACTGCCTATTGTGATGCTGATTGGGGTGCATGTGGTGAAACTAGAAAATCTCTTACTGGCTATTGTGTGCAGCTTGGTCAATCTCTCATCTCTTGGAAGTGTAAGAAACAATCCACACAATCCAGGTCTTCTGCTGAGTCAGAATATCGATCTATGGCTAATACTGTCTGTGAAATTCAATGGTTGCTTGCTCTTCTTCATGATCTTCAAGTTTTTCATCTTACTCCAGTTAAACTCTTTTGTGATAACAAATCTGCTCTTCACATTGCTGCTAATCCAGTCTTTCATGAACGGACTAAACATATTGAAATTGACTGTCACATTGTTAGAGACAAACTCAAGCAAGGAATCATTACTACAGCCTACTTACCTACTACTCAACAACCTGCTGATTTTTTTACAAAAGCATTGCCCAGTGACGAACTCCAATTTTTACTTTCCAAGTTGGGTGTTTACAATTTGTTTTCCACATCCAACTTGAGGGGGGATGTTAAGGATGAGTCTTCTCATCAAAGCTCAGCAGCATTCAAGGGCTAGATTGTAAATAACCTATTTTAAGTTAAACACATGTCAGTTAGATTGCTAGTTCATCTTATAGCTTTATAAATAGAAAGATGTACTTTTCAAGTAAATAATAAGAATAGATTTTCTTTCTGCCCAGTATTCTCTGTTCGTAACATTATATAATTGTATATTTATACTTCGGTCACGATCCCATTAATGAAGAATCGGAATGGTTTCTTTACTTAATACAGGATCACCTGTTATAGCTGAATACCATGTTTTAATGTACTTTTTTTGGTTGCATCTTGCATTTATTTAATAATTTAAAGTGGCAAAGTATATTGTTTGTGTACCTGGAAGTGTAACAACTGCCCTGGTTAGTGTCACTAGGGCACTTGTTAGCATGAAATAGTTTTGTATATTGTTTGTGCCTTATTGTCACTCAGTGGCAAAGCTAGAAATATTTTTCAATGGGGTCAAAATTATTATTAAGCTATAAATAATTTGGCGGGAGTTCGGGGCCCCCCGAGATATTCTTTGTAATACTTTTGTACTTTCGGGTCACACACAGACAGACACACACACACATATATATATATACACTATATTACAATAACAATATAATCAGTAATAATATATGGTATATATACACTATATTGACTCATAATAGACTTTTTTAATCACAACTGTTCATAAGTAAGTAATTCGTTATTTATTTTTAAAAATAATATAAATTAGATTATTATTTAGTTTAAAATATTATAGAGAGATATACATATATTGAGAAGATATAAGTCATACGTGGTTAAAATTTGATTGACAAAGTTATAAATTTTCAATTTGACTCCGTATAATAAAAAATTTATAAAATTTTAGTGGAGTCAATTTATATATAATACTTAAATTTTTTAAAATTTACCTTACATTACGAAGCAATTTTTTTCCCAACCTTGTATGTGGCTTCGCCATTGCTGTCACTTGGAAGGAGCATTTATTATGTGTTGTCTGTGGACTTGTTAAACTGAATTTGATGTAGTTTATTTTAGAAATTGTTATGGAATAAATGGCATTCAATAAAAATGGACCTAATTCTATTAGGGAGAATTCCCATGATAATTTTTTTTAATGCTTAACAAGTGCCCTAAGCGTACTTGTCAGCAGGACCCGTTTGAAAAGTTTAATCGTTAGCTAAGATATACCCCCTCCGTCTCAAGATTGAAGTCCTTATTACTATTTTGGGTAGGCCCAAGTTAAATTTGCACTTACCTTAAATAATTTATTTTTTTACAAAAGTTTTCCTATAATACCCTTAGCATTAATTGTTTCATATTTCCACACATTATTCATATATATGGAGCATTACTAACTAAATGAGAATTTAGAAAGCCACTCTTGCTATTGGATGCTATTTATTGCTACAAGCTTTGTTTGCTATAACTTGTATACGACTAAAATGAAGAAAGGGAAATGAAAAGTTTCTCCATGTGATATTAGTAGTTAGTGAAAGTTATTGGTGCTATACTTTCTGACAGTATTCATGTACTTGGAGTTTGAAGTAGTGTTAGACATTTAAATGAATTAATGGAATTGATTGCAATAATAGTATAATTTTTTCATGATAACTAATAATAAATTAGGATCTCTTCCATTATACATATCCTCCAGTTTCTCCCAATACACATTCAGTGACACAAATATTACATTAGTGACAATGTAGAATTCATTGCAAATAATTAACGACACAATAAAGTTCGTCATAAATAATTTTGTTGTTGAAAGCATCAGTAAAAGTAATATTAGTGTCACTAAATGTGTACTAGGGAAAGTTCGAGGAGAGGTGTAATGGAGGCATGGTTCAAAGTCGCAGTAGCGACCTATGTTTCGGAAGGTTCTTTTTTGACTTGATATCGATTTCGGTATCAGTTTCGGGCGATACACTTTTAGCAAGTTAGAAGCTTAAAAAAAGTAAATAATTATGAAAAAAATTTAAATAATAAGAATAACAAGATGAATCAATTAAGTTCACAAAAAACATTATATAGTGCACATAACATTGTCCTAATGATAAAACAGACATCTCACAGATATGTTTAATCAGTTTTACGTTTGAATAAAGTTGATATTGATGTTGTCTTAGCTCACATAGTTGAGCACACATGTTATGTATATTTAAGTACAATTTAACTAAACTAGTATATTTTAAGTGCATTTTTTTTCAGGTTGTATTTAACTAGATAGGTACAAATTGTATATTAATTACATTTTTAAAAACTAATTTAATGATAATTTAAGTACAATTTAGCTAAACTAATTATATATCAAGTACATTTTTTTAAAAGTTATACTTAATTTGGTGCTTTATAGATACGTCTTGATTTCTCCTTTATTTGGCCCGAAACCGCTATGCCGTAATTTCTCTGAAACCGCTATGTTACACCGAGTTGCCGAAAATTACCCTTTACATGTATAATTCCTAATTTTGCGCCGACTTATATCTAACTGAATATCAGCGTAACGGCCGGTACTTTGAATCATAAATGGAGGGGATAATTCATTAATAATGTACTAGTATGATAAATTTAGTTTTAAATATGGATAATTTTTTCATTTTATTTTTTTTCTTAATATGTGCAAAAGTCAACCAATACTTTTATCCTAGAACAGGAGTATTATATTTAGTTAAAATACAGTGTTCTAAAAATCTCCGCCTAGGTCCGCCTATGTCTCGACTAGGCACTAGGCCCCCCCATGGCGTCCCGCTTAAGCGCTAGGCCCCCTCCTGGGGCCTCGCCTAGGCCTAAGTCGGCAAAAAAAAACCTCCAGAAAATTAGACGGGGCCTAGGTGGAGAGTTTTTTATTTATTTTAATAACTATCCAAACCAGATCTTGATATATTTATTTTTCTAATGATTTACCATATTCATAATACAGTTTGTAGCATATCAAATCACAACAAGAAATGAACAAGATCAAATCAAAATGGTTAATTTTATTATAATTGTAATTTTTTGAACTTGTATCAACTTCAAATTATATAAATGATGATACATTTGTAATATTTAGTTTAATTCAATATAATTTTTAAATTTATATTTAGTTTCTTAAGTTTTAATATTAAAATGAATTCTTGAAATTTTAAATTTTATTATTTAATAGCAATCTTGTTTATGAATAAAAATAATACGTTAAAGATATGCTTGAACTTTGAACAATTGCATGTTTGTGTTTGAAATTTGACATTGACAATATGGATATGTGTTTGAACTTTAAGTAAAAGCCTTTATTATCTTTATTATAGATTGTTTGCTTTATATTATTGTTTTGTTTGGATAAAATATTAAAATTGGCTTAAAATAAAAAATCCCGCGTAGGCCCCCTAGGCGCTAGGCCCCGCCTGGCCTCCCGCCTCCCGCCTAGCGCCTTTTAGAACATTGCTAAAATAAAGTTATAACTAGTGCCCTCATGCAGCTCATTATGTTTGTTACGGTCTTTTGTTATGTATCCAATAATCTTCAGTCTCATAATGTGTTTCTTATACTCTGCACTATTAATGACATAATGATTAATGAGTAGGCTCATATTCTTAAAATTTTAAACAGCTCATTTTGGAATCCTCTCTTTCAAGTTGTTTTGGTTCCTGAGAATCAAAATTACGTATTAAGACAATCAATTGCAAAATTTTATCAGATAAGGTTGTTCACTTACCTTTTAGAAATTTAGAGTGTAATTTTAAATCTTATTCTATTTTCGTAGGACATTACCAACTGAGTGTGAAGATATTGGCAACCAGTGAATTTAAATCAAGTGACATCTCAACATGAATTAATTATTTCCTGAATGATTATCAATCAGGCTTCCAAAGGATATCACCTGTTAAAATTTGTTCTCTTAGGACCAGCACTGTAAGCAACATTATATGAGACATTGAAGACGCATGTTTTAATCTGGTCAAGGTTTGTGTTTTGTTCTGTTTAATTATTAATATTATGCTATAACTATTGGCATTCAAACTGCTACTTTATTGTTCTTCTATTTTGATAATAGTTACAACTGTCTTCTGTATTCATATATTTGTTCATCTTGACAAATTTGATCTTCTAACTATATAACTTCAGTGGTTACTTTAATCTATTCATGTCATATTTTAGTTTTATTGCTATATAAGATGTATATGCTGTCAGCTGTCTAGTTCACCCATTTTTAGTGATAGTTTGGATCAAATGTATCAGGACTAAATTTCAATTTGCACCCTACACTTTAATCCTAAAATCAATTTGCGCTCACTGTAAATACACCCTCCGCACCCCTCTACATCAAAACAATTTGCACTCTAAACTTTAGTGCGGAGGGTGCAAACTGTTTTGGTTTAGGGTGCATTTAATTCAAAATAAAATTTAGGGTGCAAATTGATTTTAAGATTAAAGTTTAGGGTGCAATTTGGAACTTAGTCAATATATCAGTTGACATTCTTTGCCGAATGTCAGTTGAAATGCAATTGAACTTACTGCTTTGGATTTTGAAGTATTATTGTAACGGGCTATATGTGGAACTCACTTTTCTCCTCTTGCCCTTCCAAAATAACCAATCCCTTATAACTACCCTTTTTTATTTTATTCAGCTGTTTGAAAGGGTGAATTTATATATGAGATTTGTTTCCCGTCGGGAACGGACTTGTCTACATAAGTCTGCATTAGTGTTGGAGCTTAGTGATTGTTTTAATATCAATACTTGGGGCCAAAATTATCTATCAAAACAAAAAAAAAAGTAAAAAAATAGAATATACCGTCTTGTTCTGCTATTGTTATGCCCATCACAAAAGTAGATCAGCCCTCACAAATGTTGAAGAATAGCTTTTTTATAATCATTGTTGTTGGCACTCCCCTTAATGATGATTATGAATGTTACTCTGATTTTGCACCTACTCATGTTATTTTAACACTCTCAAACTTTGGAGTATATTTCTACTCCCTATTTTAGTTATTTAGGTCGTGACAATCTAGCATTTGCATGACAGATTTTGATGTTGTACCCCCTACATTTCACGAAGATTTTCAGTTTGGAGTTTTATTTTTGTTTGAAAATGGGTTTAACTCTTTCAAAATTAAAGTGATTTTAATGTAAAAGAACATACTACCCTTTTAGCACTATTTTTGAGATGCCGTGTGTCATGTGTAATGGATTTTGATTGGGCCCACTGGTGGAAGAATATTTTTACGTTGGACCCTTTTTAAAAAAAAAATTGCGCCAAATTATAACAAGTGACATCTTTGTGAGTTACTTGTAGGTTGTTAACTTGGTATCACGCGGAATACCACACATTCCCTCTACTTTCTTCTCTTAGGATGTCAACATGAATGCCTTTTTTGTAATCTACGAAGTATATATATATTTTTACCAGTATTTCAAATCCTTTGCTATTTCACATGGGTTTTATCCTTGTAAATATTAAACTTCTAGTCTGCATAGTGTGCTTAAATCCTAAAGTCCAGATAATTACTGATTGTAAGTGAGTTCAGTGTTATTAATGCATTTGAGGACTATTCATGTGCTTTTCCTAAGAATTAAACAAATTCATTAAGTATTTTACACTTGTCACTGAATTGGAACAAGAACTTGAGTTTTTGATCTTTTATAACAAAACTAATGTTTCACTAATGTAGCATTCACTGCTATGGTACTCGAGCTGAAATTTAATTATATTTGTTGCTTATTTATAGATCTATTTTGATTTCTCTTATTCCTGGTCAAAGGTTCGGCTTGATTCTGTCATCTATGCTTTTGTGTTTTCAATTTCATTTTTAGCATTTGTTGGATGTCCCTTCATATAGTTACTCGTACTCTTCGGTTTACTGAGGAGGATTAATTATTCGGTCATGGGCACAGGTTTGATGGAGATATCAAAACTAAAAGTGCTTCTCAAGAACATCTCTTGTTTGTTTCATTTATCATCTCATGAAAACATAAACCACGAACCAGTTCAGAAGTATTATCAGAGAATTGAAGAGATATTGAAGTTGCTGAAGCCAGGACTTGATGTCATTGCTGATGATGAAATAGCTTCTGATGAATCACTTCAAGATGCATTTTCAGGGTTAAGTCACTCAGTTGATGAACTAAGAGAGTTATTTGAGAGCTGGCATTTATTGACGAGTAAAGTTTACTTTGTACGTTTCTCTCTCTCTCTCTCTCTCTCTCTCTCTCTCTCTCTCTCTCACACACACACACACACGTATGTACACCGGTTTATCTTTTTATTTTTTTATTTTTATGGAAAGTTGATTCTCTTAGCAATGTAAGACTGGCCAAAGCACTGGCATACTAGTTCATTTTGCAGTAAATGAAAAAAATTACATTACGAGTTCTATTTATGTGTAATACCTCAGTCCCATATTAGAACTTGTGGGATGGACTGAACTGTACTTAAAGTCTTTCAACTGTACTATCGGTGGCAATAACTTGTCATGACTTTTTGGTATGCTTTTGGTGAGTCAAGATGACCCAAGTGCTGTTTTTGGTGCGCTTTTGGTGGATCAAGATGACCCAAGTGCTCGTAGGGCTGTTGATTTAACCTTAATTTTTGTCTTAATCGGGCTCGGGTCATTACAATAGTATCAGAGCTAAGCCTGGCCCAGTGAGGAACCAAGTGCTACACTGTATGAGCGATTAGGTGGTGGCAGCCACCTTTACAATTCTGCACTTCCCGGGGTCGATCTTGACCATTTGAGCTACCTAACAGAATTATTATTATTATACTACCCAGGGTTGATCTTGAGCACTTGAGGTTGTTCTTGTTTTCGTATAAACTGACATGAACTACCGCAGGTATACCGGAATCTGATGTACTTTTGATGTAATATACTGGTGTCATATTTCATATTTTCTTTTGAGATACCATAGACTAACCTGTGTTCTAAGACTTGCTTCATCTGTAGACTTTAGCTTCTATTTCCATTTCCCCCCTTATAAACTCTTGGATACGGAATGATCACAGAATACCCTCCCATTCTCTATTATCTATGAACGGTAGTAGTAGACCATATATTTTCTTATCGGACTCCATAAGATTCAGTGCAGCAAACTGTCTAATAGTAGGTTTTGGACGTACATTTGCAGTTCCAGGTTAGTTAGGTGTGAAGAATTTCAATGGTTTAAACATGTTAGATCATCAGTTATGTTCTATTTGTTTTCTTTTTCTTTTTTTCCCCAGAAGGAATTACTTATAAGGAACTGCTTGGTGTTTATTTTCTCAAAGCTAGCAATGATTTGGTGCCATGTCTATTCATGTATCTCTGTTTATTTTGTTTCAATTCTTGATGTCCTTCCCCTGCATCCCACCCAAAAAAGCAAAATAAATAAATAAATAAGAAAACAATGGTTTCAAAAGATTAAGGCCTTTGGTTTACTCTTTTAGGATTAAGGAGTAACAAGGAAAGAAGACATGAAGAAGAAAAAAAGCAATTGATTTAAGATCACGGTCTTGGGTTTGCTCTGTTAGGATTATGGATTAACAAGAAAGAAGGAATTTCACCAATTATGAATTTTCTTTTCTTTGAGACTTAAAAGTTAATGTATATGAGGTTCTGTTAAACTTAGTACTGGATATTGTTCTTTTTGTATAGCCACTATTTTAACTACCTTGTGTTTGCATGGTTTCTAGGTTCTGCAAGCTGAATCACTAATGACAAAGGTCCAGACCTTTGGCGTAGAAATTTTCGAGTTTCTGAAATGTTCTGATCAATCTCTACCTATTGAACTGAGTTCGGCAGTTCTTGAGGTACCAATTAACAAGTTTTTTAAAGTTTGACCTTCTTAATTGATTGTTAATGAATATTCACCCATTTGGGATTATTAGCTTATTTTATCAACTTATAGCTCTTTGGACCAACAAAAAAATAAGCTGGGTTGTTTGGGATAACTTATTAGAACAACTGAAAGTGCAAAATGAAATAAGTTGAGAAATTGGTAAAGGCCAGCTTCTAGCTTTTCTCGTAGCTAGCTTGTTTATTTAAACATCATTTTGCATTTCAGTTTCAGCTATCCCTAATATTTTTTCATTAAAAATCTGATCCTGAACACAAAATAATGTTGTTTACGATGGAAAAATAAGCTTATGTCATAAAACATATTGCAATATCCATAGCTTTTCACTTATATTTCTAGGGTAGAAGTATATCTAGGTTAAGTTACCTTTTTTAAGTTTTATACTACCTCTGTCCGGAAAACAAAGCACCATTTCCTTTGCAATGTTCAAAGAAAATTACACTCTTTTTTTCTGGACGAAGGGAAGATACTTCGCAACTTAGTGCAGCACTGCCAAAGAAAAGTTAAGCATATGTGATGTCTTTAAACCCCCATAACTGTACTGTTTCCGGTGGAAAATGGAAATCCGTGTCTCACATTTTTTTATTATACAACATTTTCCGTGTTCAGATTTTTGCCAATTTTTTGGCTCTCTCTTTCGCATAGACTTCTAGGACACACACATATACATATCTATCTATATATATATATAAAGCTTTCTTTTTTTATGTTTTATGCTTGCCAACTTATTGCAGCACTGCCTACAAATAGTTAAGCATATGAGCTATGAACAAGCATCAGCTGTTATCACAAAAGCTTTAAGGGATCTAGTGGAGGGCTCTGGACCCAGCTCAGATTCTCTGGTAAAAATTACAGATTGCTTGAGCTTAAGGTCAAACCAGGAGCTTCTAATTGAGGCTGTGGCCCTTGAAAAGTTGAAGGAGAATGCTGAACAAGCTGAAAAAAATGGTGAAGTTGACTATATAGATCAAATTATAGCTCTTGTTACCCACATGCACGAGCGACTTGTTTTACTGAAACAATCCGAGAGCTATAACCCTGTTCCAATACCTGCTGATTTCTGCTGCCCTCTGTCACTTGAGCTGATGACAGACCCTGTAATTGTGGCTTCAGGACAAACATATGAGCGGGCTTTCATCCGGAAATGGATTGATCTTGGGCTCACTGTTTGCCCAAAGACACGACAAATTTTGGCACACACCAATCTTATTCCTAATTACACTGTGAAGGCATTGATTGCAAATTGGTGTGAATCTAATAATGTGAAGCTGCCTGACCCCATTAAGTCAATGAATTTGAACCAGCCTTCTTCACTTCTTGCACATGCAGAGTTTGGTGCATCCCGGGATTCAAATATTGCTCATTCAAGGAGCAATCAGCCCACATCACCAGATTCATCTCGCTCCACTGGTTCGCCAGGAAAGAACTTAAGCTCATCTAGTGTAACCCATAGAGAGGGAACTTCTCCATCCCTTCCCCGTTCATCTTCAGAAGATTCCTTGTCTGGAGTAGCTGGAAATGGGCATGGGTTGGACATGGAGAGAATCTCCCTCAGAAGTTCTGAAGAAAGGTCAACAAACTCGGGAGATAGAAGTTCAGATTTAAATGCTCAACTTACCATTTCACCATCACGAAAACAATTTCCTAGTACTTTAGAAACTGATGAGCCGCCTTCTCAAGGCCATAATAGGACTACCTCAGCCTCCAGCACACTTTCTAATGCAAACTTTTCACGAGTTCCAGGTGATGGCAATGGGGTGTCCTCACAGGCTACAGCCTACAGTAGTGATGCGTCAGGGGAGCTTACATCAGAGCCACAGTCTGCTGCTAACTTGTCTGCCTCACAGAGAGAGCCTGAGTTCTCGCCTCGATTTGGGACAAGATCTCGAACCCAGGCAATCTGGCGTCGGCCTTCTGATAGGTTTGTTCCTAGAATTGTGTCTTCTCCTGCTACTGAAACAAGGGCTATTCCTTCGGGGGTTGAAACCCAAATTCAGAATCTGGTTGAGGACTTAAAGAGCACTTCACTTGAAGAACAAAGAAATGCTACAGCTGAACTTCGGGTACTTGCAAGACATAACATGGATAATCGGATTGTAATTGCAAACTGTGGGGCCATTCCCTTGTTGGTTAATCTACTCCATTCACCAGACGCAAAAATACAGGAAAATGCAGTCACTGCACTTCTCAACTTGTCTATTAATGATAACAACAAGACTGCTATAGCAAATGCTAATGCAATTGAACCTCTGATTCATGTCCTTGAGTCAGGTACCCCTGAGGCTAAAGAAAACTCTGCTGCCACACTTTTTAGTTTGTCAGTGACCGAGGATAACAAAGTCAAGATTGGGAGATCAGGGGCAATCCAACCTTTGGTTGATTTATTGGGAAATGGAACTCCTAGGGGGAAGAAAGATGCAGCCACGGCTTTGTTTAACTTGTCAATATTTCACGAAAATAAGGCCCGTATTGTGCAGGCTGGTGCTGTGAAGTACCTTGTGGAGTTGATGGACCCTGCAGCAGGGATGGTTGACAAGGCAGTTGCTGTTTTGTCAAATCTTGCTACTATTCACGAGGGGAGGGCAGCGATTGGTCAAGAGGGAGGGATCCCTGTTCTGGTTGAGGTTGTTGAATTGGGATCCGCAAGAGGGAAGGAAAATGCAGCTGCTGCACTTCTGCAACTCTGTACTAATAGCAGTAGATTCTGCAATACAGTACTCCAGGAAGGAGCTGTCCCACCATTAGTAGCATTGTCGCAGTCCGGCACCCCAAGAGCTAAAGAAAAGGTGTTCTTCTCGTCTTTCCATTTGATGCTTTCATTAATACTTTATTTATTGAGTTCTTAGATGGTAGATTTTGGATGTTTGCAGGCTCAAGCTCTTCTTAGCTACTTTAGAAACCAACGGCATGGCAGTGGTGGGAGGGGATAACACTGAAAGTGAGTTTTGGATGTTATCTACTATTTTGAAGTAAGATTATAATATACTTTGTAAATTTGATTTTGCAAATAATGCACATGAATGTTGTAGTTCTATAATGTTGTGTAATTGATTTGTCAAAAGACCACGTTGAAAAAATGATTTATGGAGGGTTGATTGGGCTGTCCTAAGTAACTTTGTGAGGTGTTAGAAAAACTTTGTACATGAAAATTTTATTTAGCATCTTTTGTAATGCAACTGGCAGGCAAATGAATTATATTCTAAAGAAAATTTGAGTTAATATCGTACCCTCGTTTCAAGAAAATTATTTTCATCTTCATCTTCCAGTCTCTCTATCTCTCTTCCTCCCCCACCCCCCCCCCCCCCCCCCCCCCCCCCCCCCCCCAAAAAAAAAAAAAAAAAAAAAAAACCCCTCCCCCCTCCCTCCTCCCTCCTCCCTCCTCCTTTGGGCAGGTTAGTGGAATAAAATAGTCACCTCAAACAGCCTACAGTATTTTGAGTTACATTTGTCCTTGGTGATGGGAGTAGTTGGAATTAATTGGTGCTAGACCTGCTAACATTTGTCCTTGGTGAATTTAAATGAGGCAAGAAAATTTGATAAAGATTCACCTCCCTGCAGCAAATAGGTATTATTGCATTTTGCTTTATTCTAAATGGAAAGATTAATCTGCTAGGGAGATGCACATGGTGATTCTGAACTGCCAAGACAACCTACCGGCATAAGACGCCTCTTTGCTAGACCCTCGCGCGGAATTGCAATCCATAAAATGGATCAATTGTTTTTGCATGTTTGAAATCATTCTTAAGCTGCTTGGCCTGGGCTTAAAACATTGTAAAGAACCTTTCCAAATTAAGAGAAGTTTTGTTTTTTGTTTTGTTAATTAAACGCCATAGCCATTTTTAGCACTAAATTAAGAGCTCGTCTGTGTAATAAGGAATATATTAGGAAAATGACAATGTCTCGACTAGTCTAACCTAATTAGTCATCCCCTTGATAGTTGGAATGGGTGGTAAAGGGTTGCAGATTTTGTACCCAGTGAGTCGACGACATTTGACAAATGGCATTAAAAATCCTGTGTTTCCAGTTCGGATTTTATTTATTGGGATGGACGTTAGTAAAGTTTCCATAGACAGGGTAGCAAAGCCTCCATCCAGAGCAGAGCACTTATGATCTATTTAAGATTAGAGTAATGATGACAAAATAATATTCCGATAGCAGAGATTTGTAAAAGAGACATTCCATTCGTCTCAGTAATGGGGGTTTTCCCCCTATAAACTAGTAGCACAACATGAGGAACAAAACCATACAATACAATACAATACAGGTTGGTTGATGATTGAAAGTGAACAGTGGGTCGCTCCCACTTAATCGAAAATTTCAAGGGCACTTGGAGGTGCCTTTGGAGTTGAACATGTCTCCGTAGCAAGGGCACTCTGACTTGTTTCCGTGTGTCCCCGAAGGAACACAGTTGCACTTTTGGCAGCATATCCCACAGTAGGTCAGGCACCGTTTTGCTACTCCTGCTTTGCTGCACCTCGCCGTGCATTTGGTATCACACAAACCTTAATTCCAATCATATATAAAACAAAACAAAGAATCAGTTTATGCAACAACAACAACAACAATAAAAGATACAAGGAACGAGGAGCTGAAAGTGAGCGAAACGATGAGAAAAGCTGCAACACCGTGCTTCATCTTTTTTTTAGCTTAGCAGGTAATGGTGGCAGAAAAGAGCGTTGGTTTAAAGTGGCCTGCTTGAATGGATTAAAACACTAGAAGAGAATAGATGGTCTGATGTGATGTACTAGGTTATGCCATAACTAGAATATTTATACTAATGCTGAAGGACTTTTATGGAAACAGATCTGTATATACATGCATATGTATACGTATATAACTATACAGAGGGAGAACTTTCGTATTATTATTCAAGAGAGAAGGTTTTGTTCTAGTGTGCTTAAGAGGGAATCTTAAAGAGTATAATAAGAAAAATGTGCGGCTCTGTACAGAGTTTACAGTTGGGTGTAGATGGGAGTGGGTATGGGTATAAGAATGGAGACCTCTTAGTCATGTTTACTCTTTAGGTTACAGAAAGACGAGGCCCCCTTGTAGATCAAAGGTTCTCTCTAATTAAATTTTGCTACTGACTTTGTCCTCTACTCCTGTACTGTCATTATTTTAAGAATGCTAGTGTTAGCCTAAACTTACTATTTCTTATTTTAAGTGAATTAGCCTATACTTGCTTGCCTGCTTAACACACTCTTAGAAGGTTACAGCCTGTGTTGCATTCTCTCGTTCCATCTTGTATTGATTAATAATATGCAAGTAGAGAGGAATTTGAGGCACACCCCCTACTTTTTTAGCCTGTTAAGGGTACCTTTGCTGGTTTATTTTTTGAGTAATGCTACTATCACATAAAGTAACTCACATAAAGCCGAGTAGCACCCCCTGATTTGTTGTTGAGTCAAGTGGGCCATGTGAACAATAAATCAGGAGGTGCCACCCTGACTTTATGTGAACTACTGATAGTAGCATTATTTTTATTTTTTTTGGCACCCTAATAATCACTAGGTCACGTGTTCAACCCCTCCTCTAAAAGAAATGATCTTTATAAAAATTAATCACTTTTATTAATATTGTAACTCATTTTTATTTTGTTTTAATTCATGAAAAACGAGATTTTTAATTTTTTTTTTATTAATTACTAATAATATATATTTTTATATATTAATAATGTCACTAGATCAATAACGGTTCGATCACTGGTTGGACTAGTGATCTATTCATCCGATATTTTTTTCGGTTCGATGAACGATCCGGTTCTAAGAAGGGTCAGATAAGAAATCTAGGCCTATTGGACCCATTTGAGGGTTTCACTTGGGCCCTTCAACTTTGAAAATGAAGCCCACACTGTAGACTCGCTCAATCCAATAATTTAAAGTTAATCCCCCACTCAAGAATGATCCAACTGCTAACAGTATTATTATTATAAATATCATCTTCTGGGCATTAGAAGGGCATGATTAAAGTGCAAAGTCTGATGCAAGATGCTTTCAACTTCTCTTTGTAGGGAAGTTTTCAAGGCTCCAGAACAGCCCATATAGCTTTGCTACTTGGGCTATTTAAGCCAGAACTGGAATTAGGCCCGTCAGAGTTAAACTCCTCCCTCGCCCAGCCCAAATCCTAAATCCTTTGAATACTATTCCTTTGCTGACATTCACAATTAGTAATCGGTGGTCGTGAAATTGCTTACGAAGAGGAAGAACTGAAAGGAATAAGAAACGAATGAAGAAGAAAAAAAAGAACCTACAAATAGATTAGGAGCCATTAATGTGGGAGTGGTGGAAGCCCAAGGCTATGCTTGTTTTGGAAGATAAACACGACCGAGGTAGTATTATAACTACAACTTGTGGAATTCCTCCCCCCCCCCCCCCCCCCCCCCCTCCCCCCTCCCCCTCCCCTCCCCTCCCTATTATTTCTCTGCCATGCTTTTGTTTGTTCTATACAGAATAAAACACTGTATTACTCCATAATGATTTACCAGAGTGACCATAATGATTTGGAGTTCAAATCTACTCGTCTCATATCCGGGAGTGGTTAACATGAAGTTAACTTTGGTCAATTGACTAATATAGTGTCGGCACGTAGGCCGGGAGATAATCTTTCTTTACGTTTTATCACTGTATTGGTCAATTAACTAACTTACTATGAAGTTAACTTCATGGTAACCGGATCCCTCATCTCTTATCCAACTCATATATGTATGTATTGATGTCATGTCATATGTATTTTAAGTTTATTCGTCTTAATTTCTTTTTTTAGTTTGTTCAAATTTATTTGTCAGTTTTAATACTATTCCCTCTGTCGTTTTTTAATTGACGTTTTAAAGTTATACATATAAATTAAGAAATACAATTAATGTTTTGTTTGATTGACTAAATTGAATATAAAATTTTAATATTAACCTTCTAAAATTTATTGAAAAGATGATAAATAAATAAATTAGCCTTTAATCATAAATGATAATATAGAAAATTAAGCATTTAATGTTTCTTAAAATCTACAAAATAACAAATTAAAAAGAACAAAAATTTCTCACTAAAAACAAATAAAAAGAGACGAATGGAGTACTTTTGTCCTTATTGTTCTAATAGTACCCTCATTTAACCTAATTAAAATTTTTATTGAGAATAACATGACAAACATTGGAAGAAGTGACATCATTAATTTTGATATTGAAATATCAAAAATACACGTGGAGTATTATTTCTACATGTGTTTTTAATATTTTTATATAATTTTTTTTCACAGGTAAAACGAAATTCACTGTATACTTGTGTGAGAGGATGATGTATCGGTTGCCAACCGACAATCGATCTCAAAGCCAAAGAAATTGTAAGGTAGGTAGGTAATCAGAATGCTGCAATGATTTTATTTTTATTTTTATTTTGACAAGTCGGTAGAAAACAACTGGATCTAAAGTTAATTGTAAATCCTGTAATCTGATTCAATCATAACAAAACTAAAGAAATGAATAAACAAAATAATGGAGTGATAATAATGGATCCGGTAAACATGAAATTTATTTTTTATTAAGTTGATCAATTAATCAATAGAATACTAACACATATCGAGTCTGACCTACATGTCATCACTCTACTGATTAATTAATCAACTTACTCAAAAATAAATTTCATGCTAATCATTTCCGATCATAATAGTAACGGAAAAAGTGATGCTAAAAGAAGTAAAGTTGTGAATAAAAAAGATACAAAGATTCGTTCCCCAAAGAATTAAAAAAGGCCAATGCGGCAGAGAGAGATAAAAATACAGCTCCGTGAGGTCGTCAATAATTACTTGCTACTGCCACAAATATCAAATCAAATCAAACACATGGGGGGGACAAAACAAATGACAGATCTCTAGAAGAGGCATCCAAACACAGCCCATCCCAATACCAAGCTTCCGACCACGTTCTGTAGCACGCGCTTCAAACTATCTGCTCCGCTCTGCATTTTGTTCCACACAAATTCATACTCCATTAATTATTAATCCAATCAAAATTAATTCAACACTGGGCGGCAATTAAGACTGATTCATTACTCCGTTTAATGTAAAACTAGTTGAACTAGTCGTGAGTTAGTAATGTCTGACTAACATGCACTAAATATGCGAGCATTTATGATTTGGTTCGTCTTATTCAGTTTTGCAACTCAGATTTAAATCAAATTGATAACTTTAATGCAGTTCTTTATAAATTAAATAATACTCTCTCCGTCCCTTAATATAAGACTTTTTAAAATTGTGCACAAATATTAAAAAAAATTATTGTATAGTCTTAAATATAATATAAAATATCTATATTATTCTAGTATTGAAAAAAGAGATTGTTATTTATTAGATAAAAAATAATGAGAGAACTAAATTTATATTTAATACTTAGGATAATATTAAAAACTAAACAATTAATATTTACTTAAAATTTTAAATAATTTTTTTTTTTAAACATTTTATATTAAGAGAGGGAGAGAGTATATAAAAATATGGAAGTTAAGCTGCAGAAAATCCAAAGATGATCACAAATTAAGTAGTATGAGCTCAACCTTCTAAAGCTTTTTGACTGATCAAGATAAACAACTTAAATTAGTTATGAAGTGAAATCTTTTTTTTTCAGATCTGTATGTGCATATATTAATGATCCGGCGTGTGTTAGACTTGAATTAAAAATAGAAAAGATCTAGGAATTGAAACATACCTCGTCGGTAAGTGATATTGGAGCAGGCGCTTCCACATCTTGACTAGGTGAGGGAGCTCCGGTAGGAGGTACAGGTGGGCCAAGCAATGCCGGAGCAGGCGCATGGGACTTTTTGCCCTTGCTCTTCTTCTTGCTCGGAGCAGGAACAGGAACCGACGCAGGCGGAGCAGATTCAGGAGCCGGAGGACTCTCCGGAGCCGGAGGACTCTCCGGTGCCGGAACTGGAGGAGACTCTGTGGGCGGAGGCACTGGAGGAGAGCTGACCGGAACCGGAGCAGGCGGCGCGCTAACGGGTGCCTTAGCTGGTGGTGCTGATACAGGAGCCTTTATAATTGGTGTCGGTGCAGGAGCCTTTACAACTGGTGTCGGTGGAGCTGGTACCGGAGTCGCAGCTGGAGTAATTGAAATCGCTGTCGGCGGTGCCGAAATAGGAGCGGTCACCGGAGCCACGGCTTTAGGTTTGGTAGGAGCCGCCGCTGTCGTAGGCGATGCAGCAGGAGTCGCCACCGTGGCAGGCGGAGGTTTAGTCGGCGCCGCAGCGGGGGACTGACCTCCGACGCTGGCTACTGTAATGCAGATAAATGCAAAGGCAAAAGCAGTCTTCCGATCCATGGCTTAGGAAGAGTATAGAGAGAATGTGAAGATGGAGATGGCAATGTTGTGGAAGTGAAAATAGAGGAGAGTGTATAAGTAGACGTGTTAACGTGTAGATGAGGAGGAGCATAAGGATTATTAAAGAAAGAAGGTTCGACATCCGGGTGGGGCCATGCATATATCAAACAAAAATTGCAAACGGTAAGAAAACAGTGTGTATGTATGTGAGTAATTGCGGTGGGTCCTGATTGCATGTGATGGCGGAATAGTATTCAACCGCTGTAGCGTCAACCGATTCAGTGACTGAGGTGAGGGTCCTTTTAACACATTTTTATTTTACAGCTGGAAATGTTTTTAAGTGAGACCTACTACCTACTTGCTATGTTAGGTAGTTTATTTGTTAATGATCATTTGATACTACTTGTGACGGTGGGGCGATGATTATGGCCTAATTCCAGCACCGCACCGTCATAGATTAGTGGATCTCATCGCAAGCTAAGCTATTTTGTTGTTTCTGTATATTTGTATATTATTTTTTTCACTTGTATTTGATGCATAATGATAATCATAATAATAAATACTCTCCTCCTCTCCACTTTTTATTATTTAAAAATGATCCTAATTTTGTATAATGGATGAAGTAATAAAGTAACGCATTAGAAGAAACTCCTTTTTTATATAAAAATAAGTACTAAATCGGAAAAAATTACTCCATGGTCAAAAAGAGGAAGAAGCAATATTTACTCGACTTCATTTTTTTTCTTCTCTTTTTTAAAATCCCTTCTGATACCTTCGCAATGAATAGTGTAGAATTCAGGCGTCCCTTATATTCAACACTAGTAATTGCCTTCAGCTACGACATAATAAAAAATTAAATTTAAATTTAAAAAATATTATATTATCTAAAGATTAACTTAAAATAACTTACAATCAGGCATAATAATTTTCATAATTCACTATACCACCACAATAAATAATATATACTCAATCATCAACACATATCCAACCACC